>CM054127.1:130412501-133067501 GCA_028751855.1 Ambrosia trifida
TATCAATGCTGATGAATAGTAATTTTATACTTTTAAAAATTTGATTAAAATAAAAATGTTCGATCATCAAAAAATCTCATATAAGTATGATCGAAATGTGAATGTTATGGATAACTCAAAAATTGTTTCAGGTTATAATCTTATAAGCGTTAACTCCTTGGATGACTTGGCTTCTTATAAAAGAAATCAGCTATTCATAATTCAGTAACTAGAAATTTATTTTTGCAGTACACAAACTAAGACTTTAGGAAAACAAAAGTCAAATATATCAACCATATATTTTATTTAGCGTAACAAAACAAATACGATCGAGTAAAACTAATCCGCGTTTAAAAAAAAATACACATTTGTCCTGAACCAAATGTCTTTGACCAATCCATTGTGTCTTGTCTTTCCCATTTTTTTCATAGCTACGCAACCTTAATCTTTTTTTTTTTAAAATCAATTTCATTAACACAAACAAGGCGGGATATCTTCAAGATAGAGATATCCGCTCAACCGAAGGTTACATCATTCAAACAAGAAACTACACCAACTCTTCCAATCTACCTTTCCCTTTTTGTACCTACTCCTGCACCACAAATACCCCAAAGCCTTAACATCTGACACGATATTAACAACGTTTACATCAATATTATAAAAGAGCTTCTCGTTCCATGCTTTCCAAATACGCCAACATGTCAAAATTAAAACTCCATACAGAACCTTCCTTTTCGTCTTCGACCCATCCAAGTTCTTTATGATCTGCATCAAATTGGAGATAGAAAACAAAAAGATTGGGGCAATACGTACAATTGTTCTACAAGAATTTGTACATCAAAATGAAAAATACTAGATACACATCTTCAAGCATTAACTCTAATCTTTAAGCAAGCTATAACCTAAAACATGTTAAGTTTGAAAATATTTTGGGTCAACAAAAGTTGGTGAGAATTACATAGGTTTTGATAATTGAATGAAAACTTGTACAATTCGAGTGTCATGGCAAGTCTAGTCCATATGTGAAAACAAAACCATCAGGTAAATCGAGTGCATAATCAACCCTTGTGACTAGAATATTGTGGTCTATCCCATACGCATATGGTTCACTCGATTATGTTATGTGTTCGATAACAATCACCCACGCTACCTATGTAGGAGGTACACGTATCCGGGTGGGATTGTCAGTCCAATAGATCTATCATGTATACCGTCGGCTGATCAATGTTAATGATTATGCTAGAATAATGTGCTTACCTTAGTAATGTTTACGACATAATGCAACATAGAATAACACATAGACACTTATGATTAAATTGTAAATTGAATGTTGTAACATGTTTCACCCCAAAATAGTGAAATAGAAAAGGGGCTATGTAAACTCACCTTAGTGTTAGAATGGAGACCCTTGTTATATAATATCACCCTATTTTAAGGTAATAAATAAGTGTTGAGGAAAATTTAATAAGTCTTAAGTTTTCTAGTCTAAAATGTGCTAGGGTTCCTAATTTGGGGATGAATAATTGATTTATGATTAAATTTGAATAATTGTTAATAACTTTAATAAATAAAGAAATGATTAATAAAAATATTCCTGACCAACATTAACTAAAGGTAGTTGAATTATAATGTAATAAATGTGAAAATAATTTTTATAAAATTATTTTCTTAATTAATGAATATTTATATATTAATACTTATTTGACAAAATATAGAAAGTTTTATAAATTTTCAATCAAAAAAATTATATTTCTGATCTAAATGATTAATAATAATTTATGTGAAATTTTGATGTAAAAATAATGAAAAATGAATTTATTATGATTTATTTTTGATTAAAATAACAAAAATCGATTCAAAATATTAAATAAATGATTTTTCTAAAATAAAATTTATTTCAGAAATGTTTATTGATTTATAAGTTTAGAATAATTTTTGTGGAATTTTATAAAGTCGTTTTGATATTTTTATAGAATTTTATAATTATAATTGAATAAATTTGTAATATTTATTATATATAATAAATAAATAATTTTTGAAAAACTAAAAATTGTATGATAAACTTTATCATCAGATTAGCATAAGATAATTTTTATAGAATTTATAAAGTTGTTTTGGTATTTTAAATGTATAATAAATTTTAGAATTAAAAAAATATATGTTTAAATGCATTTAGAAAAAGGCTTACAAAAATATGGTGGTTATGAGGATTGAACCCGCGTCAATGACGGTTCAAAGGATTTAAATCACAAGCCAGCACCACCTGAGCTGACCCTGAGAACGAATTAATTTCAAACTGATTTATATTAATACGCTGTTTTAGATTTGAAATCATTTCCTAAAATTAAAATGTGGAGACCGGCTCGAACCCAGGGTCTGTGACCGGCCTGAACAAATCATCAACACGCCCAACCACCTGATCTATAGATCGGATGGTTGTATTTCTTTGTTTTGAAACCATTTTATGCGAATTACAACAGATGTCTTCTTTCCCAAAATATAAACTACGAAACCCAGTTCCCTTCCAGATTTGATTTGGCCCGATTCTGATTTTTAACATCAGAACGGGTTTAGGGGTTTGTTAATCGCCTAACAATGAGTATAAGGGTGGATTTGAATAGACACTTACATGTTATGAAGCTTCCTGAACGCAGGTCAACTTATAAAGTCAAACAGGCATACAATTATACAATTGCGAGAACGAGGAAGAGATGTGAGAGTGGAGAACTATTTTCGGCCCTTTCAGAAAGCAAAGGATGGTTCAATTTTATACTATGGTTGCTAAAATGGAATATTTAGGATATTGTCAAAACTTGGTCAAAACCGAGTAATTAGGCTCTGAAATCATGCAATTGATGAGCTGGTGACGCGTCCTCATGGACGCAGATGAGTGTTAATGCATAAAAACGAATCAATTTATAAAAAGGTTGCCAAACATAGATCAATCAAGCGGTCAAAGTCAATAGTTTTGGTGGTTTTGTACTCTTGTGTCATGATTTTGAGCATGGAAGAGGAAAAGAGCATTGGGCCATGTTTGGTGGGTTTGGGCTGGAACTATTGTGGGCCAAGTTTTAAAGAAATTGATTTGGGCTTGTTTTAGTTAGACTTGTTATGTTTTTTTTTAAACAAAAATAAACATGTATATATGTATGTTAAAATAACTTCATAACTTTGACAAAAAAAAAATCTGATTTTATTTATTATTATTATTATTATTATGGAAATGTTTTTTTTAAATAGTAATAATAATATTACACATGGTTATATTTATACAAAAGAAATACGGGTAAAGTGGTGATTTAACTAATTCAAAAATTGAGAAAAATGTGCGATGTTACAATCACCGCGACCGATGCTTTATATTGAGAAAAATAATAAGTGGGAAGACTTTCTAACATGGATTTGATTAGCACCACCCTTCCACCAATCGATAAAGTATTTTCCTTTCATCTCGACAACCGATATGAAACACATTCATCATCGGTTCCCAATTGTTGATACGACCCATATTAACTCCCACCTGAATACCCAAATATTTAAAAGGCATATCCCCCGACCGACAACCCAAAATGCTAGCCTCCTCACTTACTTCGGCTACACCAAATAGAGACGATTTCTGAATATTGATTCGGAGCCCCGAGCATAAATGGAAAATATGTAACATTCTTCTTAAAGCCCGAAAGTTAAACTGAGATCACTCGCCCATCACCATAGCATCGTCAGCATATAATAAGTGAGATACCATCGGCCCATCGTTACCATCAGAAGACCCAATATCGCAAGCCTTGCAAATAATACTCGAAAAAGCCTCCATAACTATAATAAATAAAAATGAGGAATAGGATCTCCTTGATATAGACCTTTACCACAACCAAACTCAAATGTGGAAGACCCGTTTACTAGAACTGAAGATCTAGCCGAAGCCAAGACGCCATAAATCCACTTACACCACACCTCGGGGAAGTTCATTTGACGTATCACTGATCGATAACAAGAACTCCTGATGAACATTGTCGTAGTCTTTCTCAAAATCTATTTTGAACATAAATAGATCTTTCCCCGTACGCTTAGCCTACGATATAATCTCACTAATGACTATAGGACCGTCAAGGATATACCTTCCCATCAAAAATGCCGATTGCGTCTCATGCGTAATAAAACCCATAACCTTCTTCAATCTGTTCGCGAGGACTTTAGAAATCACTTTACTAACCACCCCAATGAGATTAATAGGCCTATATTCTCCAAGTTTAACCGGGTCGTTAACCTTAGGTATCAATGTAATAAAAGATGAGCCCGCCCCACGATTAATAACACCTGTTTCATAAAAATTTTGAAGAACCTTAATGAAGTCGAGAGAAAAAATGGTCAAAAACTTTTTAATTAAGCGAAAATTAAAACCATCTGGGCCCAGGCTTTTGTTGTTTCCACATTCAAAAACTGCTACTTTGATTTCGGCTTCTGTGAAGGGACAAATAAGATCTTCTACACATTCTTGAGGAACCACTTTTAATACATAACAGAGCAGGGAAGGACGAGTGATCATTTCCTCAACAAATTTATTTTTGAAAAACCTATAAACTTCTTTCTTGACTTCCGACGTCTTTGAGACTCAAGCACCTTTAATCATCAAACCCGAGATATTATTCGACACTCTTCGTTTATTAATCACCCCATGAAAGAACCGCGTATTCTCGACCCCTTCCTTTGCACATTTAACCTCGATTTTTGTCGAATATCTTTGTTCTTGAACTCTTCCAATTCCTTTAAGCGTTTTTGGCTTCGACATGGACCCACTGTTCGGCCTCTGTAAGGTCTCTATACTCCACAATCTTATCCAATTCATAATGTCTTGATTTAAACTAGTGCCCTCTTTGCCTTCTATGACATCTATACTTTTTATCCACACCAAAATCACTTGGAAAATGGCTTTAAACTTGGCCATTAGAACTAGATCTGGATGCCCACTACCAAAACTCGTTAGCCGCTTTCACTACAACTTCCTCAATGCCTTCCTTGTACAGCCATGAATTGAAAAAACGAAACGGTTTGACGCCAAAGTTTCGGTCTTCTACCTTAAGAACCAACGGACTAAGATCCGATTTTTCTCTAGAGAGGGCTCTATATTCCGCGTTAGGACAATTATTAAAAAAAATTCCACGAGACGAACAATCTATCAACACGGCTGCACTTGTTTCCCGTCACAAAGTGAACTTTCAGCCTCTCAAAATATACTTGTGAAGTCAAACGGCTTCAAAAAAATCATTAAAATCTTTCGTGGCGGACGCAATATAGGTAGAGTTCCTTCTCTCACTACGATCTCTAACCGAGTTGAAATCACCCCCCACAATCCAAAACCCGGAATCTTGGACAACTACCCTTTCAAGCTCAACCCAAAGCGCCTTCTTGTTGACCAACTTTTGTGGAGCATAGACATTAATCAAGTTCATTTCTTTACCAGAATCCTTCAATATACCCTTCACCAATAGAAAATTCCCATCTTAACCACCGAAACCATCCCAAATCTCTTAGAATCCCATATTGAAACAAGGCCACCCGAACGCCCATAAGCATCAACATGATCGAATTCAAACTCCCCATAACCCCAATAATGTCCCATATCCATCCCTTCCAACGACGCAAACTGAGTTTCTTGCATCATCACAAATCCAATATCATTTTTTAACCATAACTTCCGAATCCACTCCCCTTTCTCTACATCTCCCAAACCTCCAATGTCAATAAATAGAACGTTCATAATTCACCCAATTGAAACCCTTATTTGTTGACAACATTAACTACATCACTTTGAAACGAATCCATATTTTCAGCTCCAAGAAATTTGGCCAAACTAATAGTTTCAGCAACTTCACTAATAATCTCCACTTCAGGCCTATTTGTAACCATCGCCTCCCCTTCAAAAATACCCGTAGGCCTCACAGCATTCGACCCACCTAGTTGGGCTTCCACCTCTCTATTTAAATCAAGTGTTAAATATTCAACTGGGCTTCCTTCCCTTCCTGAATTATTATTGTTTCTAATTGGGCTAGGAAAAATAAAACGGTCCACGTCAAAAGGATCCTCCCCATCCGTTAGTCTTTTCTTGGGCCTTTCATGACCCATAGGAGAATTAGGCCGAGTTTTTTTCTTTCTAGAAGTTGACTTACGCAACCTTAATCATTATAGTGGGTTTACCCGCGCGTTGCAGCGGGATTCACAAATGGGTTGCAATACGACATTACGATATTTAGGTTTTTTGTCGCAAGTTACGCAAAAAGAATAGAAATGTGCACGCTATGTTTTAACAAGTATTCGTAGAAAGAGAACATGAAATTTTTCCTACCAAAGCAGATCAATAAAAGACTACACCAACATTAAATTTTCCAAACAAACAGGCAATCCTTTAACCAATACATAATGAACGACACATATATCATATCATCAATCTATCATAAAACGCCTAAAAATTAACCAACTAATAAAATCTATAGAGCCAAATTTCTCGTAATTATCATGATTAAAATTGAAAACAAAAATGATTGTGTTTAATGATATAAAAAAGGTGCTCTGGTTAGCTTGACTTTAACTCTAGGAAGACTTTAGTCACTATATTTTAAAGTTTTAAAACTAATACAAGTTTAGTTGAGATAATATTTTATTCATTGTGGCAACATAAATTATTAGCTTTCATCGCCATTATATGAAATTTGTTCAAAAATATTGTTATCTTGTGTGTTTAATTAGTTTGGGTGAGTTCCATTTTCATATAAAAGCTGATTATCTTTTAGGGGCATTTAGGGAAGAAAAGTGGTAAAATTTAGAAAATTGTAAAGAAACCTTTGGTATGTCATCTTAACTTTAGACTATTTGAACATATTTGCCTATGTCTCCTCCTTTGTAATGTAGTATAGATTATATATGTTTATAACATAACAACTATCTAAATGAGAACCAAATAAACATCAACTATAAAATAAATATACTTGTATGTATGTCATTTTTTTTGTCAGGTGTGGATAAGTGGAAACCCTTTAACTTGAAACCCCTTTCCTCCCAAGCTCGAATCCCTAGCTCCCCACACGCCGGCCCCTTTCAAACCTATTGGGTATATTTTCTTCGATGGACGGTGAGACTCGAACCGGGTACCTTTCGGGCAGGAAACCCCATAAGGGAAAACCTTCTCACCTCCGCTGTAACCACTGGACTACAACATCATTGGCACTTGCATGTATGTCATTGTTAACTAATTTATTATACATGTGAAGAATCTTTGGACTCTTAATATTACTAGTGGGAAACCCGCGCGTTGCTGCGGGACGATTAAGATAAATATATTTTTTTGAACAATGCACAAACGTAGCCGTGTTAGCCCATCAAGTTGTAGAAAAGTGTAAAAATATATTGTCTTCCTTCCATTGTCTTTTAATGCAAAACAATGTATATAAAATTGTCTTTGAATGCAAAATGATGGTTTCTATACGATTAGTTAAACTTTTGCATTATCAAATTATCTGTTGTGAATATTTGATTATTCATTTATAAATTTTAAAATCTGTAAAACTCTTTGTATCTCAATATTATATTTAGCATTATAATATGAGAACTTCTAATTTGTGAAATTACCTAATCTAAAATAATAATATGCAACTCTTGACGACTAATTTTATTCTACATGTAAATATAAAAGAAGAATAAAATATATAACATCGTAATGAAACATTTCTCATGTATGACGGTTACAACATTCAATAGTAACTTAAAGGTAGGAGACGGTTTCAAAAACGCAAGTTGGGATGCATTGGATTAGTATTTTGTACTATTGCTATAAAAGGTTGTACACAAGGGGCATAAAAGAAAGAAAAGTGGTAAAGTTTAGAGAATTACACTTGTGACTTTTAAGTTACCATCTTAACTTTGACATTTTGGACCTTTTTACCCATGGCTCCCCCTTTATAATGTAGTATAGATAAATTTTATTAGAATGTAAGGTATGTTTAAACTGTTTACCTTTTAGAATGTTGTATGTTTCTACATAATGAATGCTTTAAAGAAAAAAAAGTTTTGGCTTCTAGCTGGTAATGTTGTTAGAATGTTTTCAGCTGTATAATGAATTGTTTTAAACCAAAAGTTTTAGTTGAAGCATAAACCAAATGAGTATCATCATCATACTCAGTGAATCCCACCTATAGCAAAGCTAAGGTAGGGTCTGAGGAGGGTAAGATGTAGACAACCTTACCTCTACCCCTAAGAATAGAGAGGTTGCTTCCAATGAGACCCCCGGCTCGATGTGGTTTGGTATAAACCAAACGAGTACAAGTGATGTAAATGGCAAAGGTTAACAGGGTAAAGTTTTTCTAAGCCAACACATTGTTGAAATCTGCCATGTCCTTTCGGAAAGGAATGGTAAAGGAGTTTTATAACATAGTACATTGGTCGCGAGGAACCTTGGTCCGTTATAATTAAGCATGTTATAGAAGTGCCTCTGTGGAATGCCATAGCTATACAGTTAGGCTATAGGTTAGCGAAGGCTAACGCCGCGATCGCTCATAGGGTCAACATGATCGACCTCAATGTTATTTCATAAATCTACCCACCATAAATGTTGTTGCATGTCAAATCTCATTACCATTCAGAGTTAAAAAGCTTACCAACGTTGGTTCTAGTGGACGCCAGTTCTTTCAAATCCGCGCTACAAGCAGCAGTTCAACCAAAAGGCCCTACTATCGCCATCAATCTTCTTCATGGGTCGTTAGTGGTGAAGAATCAATAAAATAGTATAATCAAATAGGTTTTGTTTGAAAAATATACAGTATTGTCTAAATACTATTTCTTACATATGTGTAGTTAATTTATATCTAAGTTACTTGCACCGTACAGTCGGCCGCACATAATTATGTATGTTTAAGTGTACATAATTTGGATCAAATTGTTCTAACGACCCGCTATGTAATTTATCTTGTTTATCTTATTGATACGTTTAACACTTAGGCATTCTAATTTGAAAATTTTAGATAAAAACTTTTTATACAAATAATTAACAACTAGTCAATACTTTGTTTCAATTCTTACATAGTTAAATATAAAAACATAAAAGAAAATGCTGGTTTAGTGATAAGACTTACAGAAGGATCTATCAGTTTACTTTTCCTTTAGTAGAACACGGAAAATTTATATAAAATAAAGTTAGAAAAATTCAAATGACGAACTTGACTTTTATGTTTTGAAACTTGCCATATTTAAAATATTTGTTTGTGCCACATTCATAGGTTCTCCGCTCTATATATACATATCCATCTCCATTACATCAAACACAACAAATTGAACATGAAGAAATCGCAAGTAGTTTTAGTTCTAACGCTTTGTTTTCTTGTTTCATGGGGAGCACCATCCCACATTGATCTTGATGATGATGATGATTCACAAGGTTTGATAAGCTGCCTACAATCCAAAACCAACCTCTCTCAACTCATTTTCACCCCTTTAAATTCTTCTTTCCAGTCAATTTGGGAAGCTAGAGTGAACAACCTTAGGTTCATTAAACCCTCTACCCCTAAACCCTCCATTATCGTGACTCCTGTCGACGAAACACAGATCCGTACCGTACTTCTCTGCACCAAGAAACATGATTACGAGATCAGGATCAGGTCGGGAGGACATGACTTCGAAGCCCTCTCGTCTTCTGCTGAAGATCCGTTTGTCATGCTTGATTTCGTCAACATGAAGGCTATAGATGTGGACGTGGAAAACAGGAGTGCATGGGTCCAGTCTGGCGCGCTGCTTGGCGAACTCTACTACGCTATTTCTCAAAAGACCAACACTTTGTACTTCCCGGCTGGTGTTTGCCCCACGGTCGGCGTGGGTGGCTACATGGGTGGCGGTGGGTATGGAAACCTGGTGAGGAAATATGGAACTGCTGCTGATAATGTTTTGGATATTCGTTTCATGGATGTCAATGGAAATATTTTGGACAAGAAGTTGATGGGAGAAGATTTGTTTTGGGCGCTTCGTGGTGGCGGTGCTTCCAGTTTCGGAATAGTGCTAGCATGGAAGCTGAGGTTGGTTCCCGTGCCAGAGATCGTGACCTATTTCGGATTGAATATAACACTTGAAGAAAACGCGACAGATATTTTCTATAAATATCAATCTGTAGCACCACAACTCGACCGGGATATGATCATAAGAGTTCAAATCTTCAGCCAATTTATAGGCAACACCACAAGGAAAACCATTCGAATGTGGTTTGAAGGACTTTATCTAGGCAGGATTGACGCAATGCTTACATTGCTGGACAAAAACCTTCCGGAGCTTAAGGTAAGACGAGAGAATTGTGAAGAAATGAGCATGGTACAGTCCAGCCTTCTATTAGCAGATCAAGGTTTCACAACCGCGGTCCCAGTTGAGACTCTTGCGAACGAATCCGCCATTGCCAGGCGGTGGAACTACAAAATTAAATCAGACTATGTTAGGACTCCGATCCCCAAAAGTGGGCTCAGAAAGATGTGGAGAAACATGTTTGAAAATGACCGATCAGAGTATTTGGTCGCGTACACTTTTGGCGGGATAATGGAGGAGTACTCGGATACAGCAATTCCGTATCCTCATAGAGCTGGGGTGTTGTACCAGCTGCTTAAGGGTGTGAGTTTATTGGATCAACCTTCAGACACGTCACCAGTATCAATCAGACGAATTGCATGGCTGCGAAGGTTTGATAAGCTTATGGAGCCGTACGTGTCAAAAAACCCGCGGGAAGCGTATTTTAACTACAATGATCTTGATTTGGGTGTTGGAAGTGAGACTTATGAGGAAGCAAGCGTTTGGGGCGAAAGGTACTGGAAGAGAGAGAATTTCAAAAGGTTGATTCAAATCAAGGCCCAAGTGGATCCGGATAATTTCTTTAAGCACCCACAAAGTATACCGGTTTTCGACTAAGCACATTCATTAAGTGGAAGAAAGATTCAATGCTTGTATTACTATATGGTTCTAGTTCACATACATCTTTTTTTTCTTTTTTTCTTTTATTTGAATAAATTTGGATTTAATAAGTGGGAGTTTAAGGGATTCATGGTCCTTGATCCTAGCATTTTATGGCAGCATTAACATTTGTTATTTTTGTTGTTGTGATTGCTTATATGAAAGTAAATTTAAAAAGCACCTGTGAAGATCCATTTTTTAGTTTATGTTTGGTACTCTCGGAAAATCCATTGTTTAGTTTGTGTTCGATACTCTTGCTTTTCTTTCCTTTTAAGTGTTTTGGTGTAACACCCTAAAAACTTATTTCAAATAATTTATAACTCTCACTTGCTAAAAACATTTTCGTGATTATATAAATTATAAATTGATGGCAATTTAAAGTTCAGTTTTTATGTGAGCCAATAACAAACACTAATTCTCTTAGCAAGTAATTAACTTGGAATAATGACTTATCAATTGTTAGGGGGTTTATTGTGTTTAAAACTCAATTTGGAGGTTGTTACGTATTTAATTTGGTTTGAGAGGGACCAAAATGGTCATATTGGATAAAGAAATAAAACCTGGTTATTAGCCCATCCGTAGTGGGCGCGATGTGCAGCGTGAGTGCGTGACAGGCTCATAGTTCCGAGGTACACCGTCCCCGGTCGCTATGGGCCAAAAAAAATTTTCCTGTGCAAGTAGTATCGCGCGGGTGCCCATCCTCTTTCTCAAAAAAAAAAAAAAAAAAAAAAAACTAGCACAAATGCGCTCAGAAGACGCGGTCATTGGAAGTCAAAAGACGCGGCAAAGGGAGACCCGCGACTTTAAAGACACTTTGCACCCCACCTTTTAAAGACACTTTGTACCCCACCTTAATTGTTTTTTACTTTAAAGTCGCGGTTATGGTAGTAAAAGACGCGGTAAATTGTTAGAACCGCGACTGCTGAATCAAGCACCACGTCTTCTTCATAAATATCTTCCTCTGTTCCCAAGAGCCCATCAAAACATGTGCAAATCACACTCTTATCCTAAGTCCAACCCGTTTCAATATCCAAGATCTGCATTTCACAGCACCCATTCATTTTCTTTCACAAAACCCTCCTCTTTCTCTCAATTTCTTTCTTTCACCCATTCTAATAACCATCATCAAGGATTTCAAGCTTTGAAAACATCATCTAAAGCCTTCAATATGGAAAATGAACATTTGAAGATGTGTAAATCTATGAAGGCGTAAGACGAGTTGTGTGTAAATTCAATTAACATAATCCAAAGCAACCACAAGAAAGATAAAAGTATGGTATGTAAATCTTGTTTATCATTATTTTTTTAGGTTTATTCATCACAATTCTCTCTCTCTCTCTCTCTCTCTCTCTCTCACAGAATCTAAGTGACCTTTGCTGTATATGTGAGATGAATTGTTTATAATAGATTTGCTTTGGTGGACACGATTGTGACGAGGAATATGAGTTGTTTATAGTGAAGGCTCCAATGGTGGGGTTTGGGAGACTTAAGTGGTTGAGATTAAAGATGCTCCGATGGTGGTGGTATTAGAGGCTCCGGCATCTCGCCGGAGCATAATTTTTTTTCAGCCACTTTATTTTAGACGTGGTTCAACTTGTCTAAAGACACCCAAGCTTAAGTCGCAGTCCAAAACCGCGACTTAAAGGCAAAATCACCGCGTCTTATGCTTCTGAAGAAGTAAATACCTCTCCGAGTAGACAAGAAATAATGCTCCAATTGTAAACAACCTGTTTAAGTGAGATCCGGATGCCTGCAAAACAAAGCACCGTTAGGACTCGTCACAGGAAAGGGGGGTTTCCTGTGACCACCCTCCGGCGTGAGAATAAGTATGGGTTTCTGAGGTGAAAGTAAAGCAATAGCTTTTTGTGAGTGAATGATCATTGACGTACCTTTTACCTGTATTTATAACCTTTCTCGTAACCGCCTTATTGAGCCTATCTCCAGGAACTAAGTCCACGGTTCTTATGGAGATAGGCCTTATCTCTTCTATTGAACCCTTCATCCCCTATTGTTCGGGGAAAAGGTTGGAGCTTATCAATAGCCCGGAACATGACCACCTTGGCCCATCCGGCGTTATTCTGCCATTGGACTAGCCTTAAGACAATGTGGGCCTTTAGTTGGAGTTGGGCCGATCCATCTGGAGTGGGCCTACCTCGTCATGTCCCCCCAAGTCTAGTGATAAGCAGGTTTGGTTATGACTAGGCTTTAATCATAAGCTGTATTTATCTTTAAATAATGACGTGTATGCCAAATAAAAATCTTCATAGAATGTAGCGCCGCATGGTTAAGGCACGTGATATGACGTCACCCTGAGTTGTCACCTCAGCCGTTTCAACAGTCTGAGAAACTCAAGGGATGTGACTGTTGGCGGGTGGTTTTCAAAAAATTTTGAAAACGTGTACTAACCACCACCTATAAATTAGCTGGTTGCCATTGGGAACTTATTCCACAGTATAGAACCTCTCATTTTTACCTACAATGGCTCCCAAAACCAGCACATCACGAACCACCATGAGTGTTGCCCAGATTCATACCAGTTGGTCGGTAACGGCACTACAGTCTTTCTTGTCCGAATGGCGTATACTGCCGGAGTGGAATCCTGTTTGTCCAGGTCCTACTGATGTTGCTTTTCCCTTGAAACCTGGGAAAATTACTTTGTACGCCGAATTCTTCAAGTTCTGCCATTTCCGGTTACCGGTGACACAATTTCTTGTGGAATTGTTGTCATACTATAAGGTGAATATTTCTCAACTCCACCCGTTAGGGTTAATCAAGGTGAAACATTTTGAGTTCTGTGCCCGGGGACTGGGTATGTCCCCCCAGTTGGATGTATTCCGAGTTTTTTATATTCTCGTTTACAAAGGGGAGTATTTTACCTTTGACCGTCGTCCTGGTGCACCTCCTTGTATCGAAAACTTCCCCCCTAATGTGCAAGACAAAAACTGGAAAAAGAAATTTTTCTTTATCGATGAGGCCGTTTTGCCTGTTGTTGCACCGGTGCAAACGCCCGAGGGGAAGACAAGGTTTGCCGATGAGAGCCCTGCTCCTGCCGTATTTGAGAAGCTTCCGTTGTACACGGCTCTAGTAAATCATCCCACCCCGTGCACACACATTCCGGAACGAGCCCTTGTGGCTGTTGGCATGAGCCGGATCTGGGTTGACGATACCATATACCCCGAGTACCGGAGAAAAGACCAAGGCAAGTTCGTTCCATAATTTTAATATGTTTGCAAAGGATGTGTATTTAAATTGTTGTATTTGGTCGCAGATGAATGGCATTACTTTGATGCCATAGATCCGCAGGCCATTCCCCATCTCGAGGAGCACGACCGCTTATTGGGAGACGACGAGGCGGACGTGCTGAGTCAAACGGTAAAGAATTTTGTGATTCCTGCTCGCCCTTTACAGAGTCTGGATAATCAGCCGGATACCTCTGCTCCGGTGAACTCCGAGGCGCCCGTGTCTCCCCCGCTCAACCCGGATCCTCTCAACGTTGCTGAGCCTGTTGCTACGACCAGTGAGAAGAAAAAGAAAATCCGAAAAAGGAAAGGCACCATGCCGGATGTGTCGTCTTTCATGGCCAAGCGTCGTGAGCTGTTGGCCAGCAAAGAAGAAAGGCTTGGTGAGTGTTTTTGTCTTGCCGGGTCTGTGCTAGGCTTTGATTTTTCCCTTGTTATTATAACGATCCGTTTTCATGTTTCCAGGGGCTCCTTCTCCGGATGAATCCACGTCTGCACAACAAGCTGGAGTGGCAAATCCTGCTACTGAGACCATATCCGAGCAAGTTGTTGATGACCCGGTGGTCACTTTGCCAACCGCTCCTCATCCCGCTGCTGAGTTTTCCACGGCTGTCACCACGTCTCCTGTTGCGGCTCCGCGTTTGGAGATCGTAGAAGAACCTAACAACACCATATCAGTTGGTGTAACCTTTTCCTCGACCGTCGTAACTTCTGCTGCTTTAGCGGCCGGGCCTTCAAGTGCTTCATCAGTGGATGCTTCTTCAAGTACTATTTTGACCCCCAGCAGTACCACCGTACCTTCAACTGTTCTAACCGGGTTGTATGCTGGTGGTTCTAGTAGCAAGGCATTTAGGGATATGTCCCAGGTGAGCTTTACCGAACTGTTACACGATGTTCAACATCATCCCATTGCATTCCCTGGGGGTGTAAGGTCCGGGCAGACACCGTTTAATGTGGACCCTGCGGAGTCAGAGAAGATGATCTCTCATGCTTATGTTCCAGGTATTCATTGGAATCCTTCTCTGCCAGATACTAAATATACTCCCAAGTGGAAAATAGCTCAATCTACCCGACTGATCGGTCCGGATATTATAAGGCACTGGGTTGATCATGCCTTTCCCCCGGCCGAGCGGCACTACCTCCAGGGTCTGGACAACGCTCAACTGGCTGAAAATGCCCTAGGATCCGGTGTGAGTTCACTTGCTTCTATGTACGAGGTGCTACGCCGCTGGCGTTCGGATGTTGGGGATTTATATGACATGCATGTGTCTCACGGCAAGTTGTCCGTGGAGGCTGAAGGAGTATTACAATCCTTAACCGAATGCCGGAAGGAGCTTGCCGAGATGTCATCAATCCGTGACAAGTATGAGCAAGATAAGACTCGTTTGATCAACACCCACAATGATGAGAAGCTGGAAATTCTTCGTTCCCATGATAATCAGACCCGTTTGATAACGTCCTTGGAAAACCGGGTGAAACAACTGGAAAGAGATTTGCAACTGGAGAAAGATGCTGCTTCCAAAGCCAAGGCAGATCAAGAGAGATATCAACAGTTATCTGCCGAGATTGAGGGCTATGAATCTCGTGCTCGGAGAGCTGAGGAGGATAGGGATGCCCTGCTAGAGCAACTGAACATCCAAAAAGCTGAAGCTGAAACTGCTACCAAAAATGCTACAAGCTTTTCTGAACAGTTGACGGCTGCTCTTGCCCGGGTGAGTGTGCTGGAGATGGACCGGGATTGGTTGATATCGAAAGGATTCCAGGCTTCGTGGGGCCACATCAGGGGAGGAGGTCAGTATCAGCAGAGACTTAACGACTTTTATCGAACTGCTGTGGAGTCCGGGTACCAGGATGGCCTCGTGCATGGCCACCGTCACGGGATGCTGGGGCGCAAACTCCCTGAAGCTACTGACCATGAGAGAGAAGTTGAACAACGAACCTCTAAGGCCTTGGAAGCCTTAAGTAGTGACTCCCTAGAAGAGCTCACCCAGTTGCAGTCCCGAACAGGTGACGAAGGCATGTCCAATGTCCGGGCCATTCTTGAGCCCGTTATTGCCAGTTCTTCTGATGACGAATGATTGTCTTTTGTGTTATTGAATTCTAGTTCTTGTATTTTGACACGCCCGGAGGGCTTTATGTAATCCCGGAATTTTGATGCCTTGTGTGATTTTTATAAAACATTATGTTTTGTTAATCATTTATTTAATGTTTGTTTTTTACCTTTGACTCTGCCAAAGGCCACTTGTCGAGCAATATCTCGAAGCGTCGTGTCGTCATTAATGTTAGTAATGATGTTGCTGACGTCATTCTTTCAACTTGACCGTCCCATCCACGTGTCAGGCGGCTCTTGTCAGTGTAATAATTACAGAGTTCTTTTAAACTCCCAAGGACGATCTTAACCGTCACACTCATACATTATATAAGCAGGGTGTCCTATCATGCACAAGTAATCAACTCGTTCAATCATGCCACGTAAATTTGTCTCCCTCAAAAGGTACCTGAAGGAGTTGGATGCTCTGGAAGGATTAAGGGAACTGCAGCATCAGTCCCAAACCCTTGAGCACCATCCTCCTGCTGATGAACCCACTGAGCTTCGTCCCCCAAGGGAGTGTCGATTGGTCTACCATCGGCGGTCAAGGGCTGTACCACCACCCCTGCCTGTTGTTGCAGATGACATTGGGGGAGATCGTGGTATCCCCATTGGTTTGCCTAACCTGACTAGAGTCGAAGATGGCGTCAGAGTGCAGTCAACCAGTATCCCAGCTCCTGGACGTTATGGCTTGGTCTACCGGCGAGGCACTGGACATCGGCCGTCTCCCTGGATACCCTTGGGGAAGGAAGTGGTGATTGATCAGGGAGTGGACCTGGTTGGACCTTCCCATGCAGATGAGGACCCGGGGGTTAGGTCATTTGATCTCCAGTTAATGAAGATGTATGAGGAGTGCTGGGTCCTCCCCCCTACTTGCAACCCTCCTGGCGATGTGCTATATACCCCTGCGGAGGTGTTTGCCATGTTGGATGGTTGCAGTTCTTAATGCTTGCAGTTTGAACAAGGCTTTTAGGAAAATAGCGCTATGTATAGTTGGTAGGAAAATTATTATTATTGGCTTTGGATTTTTGTCCTGCCCCTACCGTTTTTTGTAATTATGCTTTGTCTAGCATGTTATTTATAATGGAATATAAGTACTGAAAATGCCATTATCGGCGTTGTTTTATTGATTGTAATAAATAACAAGAAAGATAAAAACTTGATTGACCGGGGTGTCATGGTGTCCGTCCGGTCAATGTTTACAATGGCCTAAGGCCCTGAACTTTTGTGTTACATGTAGCATTTCCTGAGTTGGGCAGCATTCCAACTTCTGGGTACCGGCGTCCCGTCCAGTTGTTTTAGTCGGTATGCTCCCTTTCCCAGGCTTTCAATGACTTCATATGGTCCCTCCCAGTTGGGACTTAGCTTTCCCGGGGGCAGTTGTCTGCTTGCCTCATTATCCCTCATGACCAGGTCGCCGGGCTTGAATGAGCAGGTCCGGACTCTTTTGTTGTAATATTTTTCCATCAACCTCTTGTACCGGGCTTCCTTGATATGGGCTTCATCACGCTGGGCCTCTATTGCGTCAAGATTGAGTCTTAACAGCTGGTCATTGTCAGCATTGGGGTCGGCGTATCTGGTAGACGGCAGCATCACCTCGGCCGGAATCATCGCTTCTGATCCGTAGGTCAGACAGAAAGGGGTCTCTCCATTGCTTGTCTTGGGTGTTGTCCGATGGGCCCAGAGAACATGCGAAAGCTGGTCAACCCATGATGTTCCTTCCTGGTCCAAGCGTCTTTTCAACCCGTCCAGTATGCTCCTGTTTGCCCTTTCAACCTGTCCATTTCCTTGAGGGTGAGCCACAGACGTGAATACTTGCTGTATGTTCAGACTTTTGCACCATTCTTGTATGTGCTTATCCGCGAACTGCGTCCCGTTGTCGCTGACCAGGTACAAGGGAACTCCGAACCTGCATACTATGTGTTCCCATAAAAACTTCTTGATGTTGCTCGCCTCTATCTTGGCCAACGGTTTTGCCTCTACCCACTTTGTGAAGTAGTCAATGGCGACCACCAGGTACTTGAGCTTTCCTGGGGCTAGAGGAAAAGGTCCGACCAAATCAATGCCCCATTTTTGAAAGGGCCATGCTGCTGTTACCGGAATTAAGTTGTTCTTTGGTCTGGTCGTTACCGGTGCATACTTTTGGCAACTAATGCACTTCCTGAGTTCTTCGACGGCCATGGTATGCATCCCGGGCCAGTAGTATCCTGCATTTGTGATCTTGGCCACCACTGCCCGGGGTCCTGCATGAATCCCACACATTCCCGAATGGATATCCTTGATCAAATACCTGGCTTCCGAAGGGGATACACATCTCAGGGATGGCCCTAGGTAAGACTTTCTGTAAAGAACCCCGGCTTGGATTTCATATTGAATGGCCTTGGTCCGAATTTTCATTGCCTCGGCTTTATCTTCCGGCAGACTTCCATCTGTTAAGAACTTATGTATAGGGGTCATCCAGGAGACCTCAACCGCGTGCACCAAATGAACTTCTGATATCTGTGTGGACGGGTGCTTCAAAGTTTCTGTGTGGACGTTTGCATCCGTGCCGGACGAGGCCAACTTACTGAGAGCATCAGCAATGTCATTCTTGTGCCTTCTTACATGATGTAGCGTGACCTGCTTGAATTTGGCCATCAACTCCTTTGTCTTTTCTAGGTATCTGGCCATAGACTCGTCCTTGGCTTCGTATGACTCGTTCACCTGATTGTTGACCAAGAGTGAGTCCACATGGGCATCTACCCGGGTGGCCCCCATGGCCAGGGCCACTCGCAGTCCCGCCAGTAGGGCTTCGTATTCAGACTGATTGTTAGAACATTCAAAGTCGAACCGGAGGGCATAGAGGAACCGTGCACCCTCCGGGCTAACCAACAATAATCCTGCTCCGGCACCCTTGCTGTTGGAGGAGCCATCCGTATATAGCTGCCACGGGGTAGACTCGTCTTCCAGCATATCTTCAATTCTCGGCACCGATTCCTGGATCTCTTCTCCTTCCGGGATTTCTGTCATGAAGTCAGCCAGTACTTGGCCCTTTACAGCCGTTCGCTTTTTAAATGATACATCCAATGCTCCCAATTCAATCGCCCACTTGGCCAGCCGTCCCGACACCTCTGGCCTGTTTAGAATTTGTCCCAGTTGGAAGTTTGTGAGGACTTCCACTTCGTGCGCCTGGAAGTACCTGCGCAACCTCCGGGATGAGTGTACCAGTGCCAGTACCAGTTTTTCCAAGGTAGGATACCTGGCCTCGGCGTCTGACAATGTCCGGCTGATGTAGTAAATTGGGGTCTGGCATTTGTTTCTTTCAACCAGCAAAACTGAACTGACGGCTTGGTGACCAGCCGCCAAATACATCTTTAATACTTCTCCCGGACGAGGTGCTGTAAGCATGGGCAAGTTGCCGACGAACGTTTTCATCTGTTCAAATGCTTTGTCCGCTTCTTCAGTCCATTTAAACTTGCTCTTGTTCAGGCAGTCTTTAAGTGTGGAGATAAATGGTAGCGAACGCTCGGCATGCCTGGCCAGGAACCTGCTGATGGCGGCTAATCTTCCATTGAGTGTTTGGGCATCTTTCAAAGTCTTAGGGGCAGGCATATTCCTGATTGCTGCTACCTTTTCCGGGTTGACCCGGAACCCGTCCTTGGAAACTATTACTCCTAGGAACTTTCCTTCTTCAACCCCAAAAGAGCACTTTCCCGGGTTCAGCTTGATGTTATATTCTCGGAGAGTATCAAACGTTTCTTCGATATCTTTTAACATCATCTCTTCGGTCTTGCTTTTGATTACCAGATCATCCACGTATACTTCCAAGTTCCTGCCGATCTGGTGTTCGAACGCTTGGTCCATCAGCCTTTGATAAGTTGCCCCTGCATTCTTCAAGCCGAACGGCATTTTGGTGTAGCAGAATATACCAGCGTCCGTGTGAAAAGCTGTCTTCTCCTCATCCTCCTTAGCCATCTGAATCTGATGATACCCTTTGTATGCATCCAAAAAACACTTGTACTGGAAAGGAGCTAGGGAGTCGACCTTGAGGTCTATCTCCGGAAGCGGGTATGCATCTTTAGGACATGCTTTATTCAGATCCTTGTAGTCCACACACATCCTCCATGATCCGTCGTGCTTTCGTACCATGACAGGGTTGGCCACCCATGTGTGGTACTTGGTCTTTCTGAGGATCCCGGCTTCTTCCAACTTTTTTACCTCCTGCACTACCGCCGCTCTTCGATCCGGAGCCATGCTTCTTCTTTTCTGTGTGACTGGTTTCACGTTTAGGTAGGTGGACAGCTTGTGTTCTGCCTTTTCCCGAGCAATCCCAGTCATGTCAGAATGTGAGAATGCAAAAACGTCCATGTTGCGCTTTAATAGCCGCTTCAATTTCTCCTGAGTGGCCGGGGCCAACGAGTCTCCGATAGTGACCGTTTGATCCGGATGTTTCGTGCTCAACACCCATCTCTCCGGGCCCCGTATCCCGGAAGGTGCCTGACGGCATGCTGTGCCCTCCGCTGCTGCAACAACTTTTTCCCCGGTCACAGTGGCTACTCCGTGTGGTGTTGGGAACATGAGAAAACCCCTGGCTGTAGATACCAGGGCATCTATTCGTCCCAACGTGTACCGGCCAATGATTAGATTGTACTGTGAGGTAGCTGGGATCACTAAAAAGGTAACAAGGATCGTTCGTTCCTTATAGCCATCGCCGAGTGTGACTGGGAACGTTAGTTGTCCCAACGGCTCTATACATTCTCCCGTGAACCCTTTTACCGGACCGTGGGCCGGTGCTAACATCTTCTGGTCTTCTATTGACATTCTTCTGAAACATGGCTCATAAATGATATCTTCTGAACTGCCCGTGTCCACCATGATTCTTTTCATACTGTAGTCACCTACAGCTGCTGAAATTACCAGCGCTTCCATTCTTAACGCTTTGTAGTACGGGGGTACAGTCATCACCGTTTCCATCCACGGCTCGATTGTTTCAAATCGTCTCTTGGAGCCGCCTCTTGCCTCCGGCCGTATTGTATTGATTTCCCTGGGCTTTTTTCCAGCCGCCCTGTCTTCCCAGGTCGTTGTTTCCGGTTTAGTGTCTTTGACCAGGTGAGCTAGCTTCCCTGTTCTGACGAAATACTCTATTTGTCTCTTCAACTGGAAACAATCATTCGTGTCATGCCCGTTGCCTTTGTGGTAATCACAGAATTTTGACTTGTCCTTTGACGGAGAGTCCTTGACCGGCCGAGGAGTGTTCAGCCTTAGGTTCTCCGTTTCTAGTATCTGTGATGGCGTCTTGATCAGCTCCGGGTAGTCCAACTTGGGCTTGGAAGCCGTATCTCCTCTGCTGGAGTAAGAGTCACGAGACCTTTCGGACCTTCGCCCCTGCTCGCGACGATCATCTCTCCGCTCCTCCCGGCGTTCGTCCCGGCGGTCGTCCCTTGAATAAGGTTGACCCGACCGCCCCCTGTTTCTGGAGCCTCTGGAGTCCTGGTTGTCACTTGTTTTTGTAGTCTCTTGCTTCTTCCGTACTGCGTGGTTCATGGCAATTGACTTCTCCTGTTTGACATACGCCTTAGCTATTGTCATCATCTCGTCCATGGTCTGAGGATATCCATGGGGACCATGGAGCTTTCTTAACAATCCGTCGTCATTCACTCCCATGGTGAATGCAGTGCATGCCAACTCTTCAGTAAGACCCGGGATCTGAAGTCTTTCTTTGTTGAACCGTATTATAAAATTCTCCATTGGTTCATTGTCTCTTTGGCGGATATGCATTACCTCCTCCCTATACTTGGTGTGTCTTCGCTGTTGACTGAACTGCTGGGTGAATCCCTTATGGATGTCTCTCCAGTTTGAAATAGACCTGGGTGGCAAACTGTCCCACCAGACCCGTGATGCTCCCACTAGGGTCTGAACGAACATGTGGCACCAGGCCTGCATTGGCCAGTCCTTGGATGTGGCTACAGATTCAAAGATGCTCAAATGGTCATCCGGGTCCCCAATTCCATCGTACTTACCCACTGTCGATGGGAGTTTCAGGTTCTGGGGTAATGGGGCATTGGCTATCCTTTCCGTGAACTTGGAGTATGTTGCCATCGTCGGAGGACGGTATGGCCGGGTAAGATCTTCATCATCTCCTTGATCTTCACTTTCCTGTACTACCACTGCGTTTTGCTGTCGTTCCTGGGAAGGTCCCGTGGAAGTTCCCGGGCCCCCGGGAGTGGTTTCATAGTTGAGGCGCGTACGAACTTCATTCAATCTTTCGTTCGAGGGTATCCCAGTCTGAGGGTTCCACCCGGGGGGTGGTTGCACCGGGGGATACATGTAAGGATAGGGGTATGTGTACGCACCACCCGTTGACGGTGCACACATGTATCCATATGGGGACATAGGATAGTAAGGCATGAACGGTTGATTTCCGGGAGTGACCGGTGTGTACGGTGGCATGTTCGGCTGCATGAGAGTTGCTTGTGGTGATGATGTCATGGCTGCCGAGATCGCAGCAGAGAAAAGTGGAAGACTTTGTGCTGCTGTAAACCACGGTATCGATGATACGGGTGCCGAAACTCGAGGAGCTGAGAAGCTTGTACTAACAATTGGTCGAGTGTACGTGGGCAACGGGACCGATCCTCTTGTAGAAGAGAGACGTCCCTGGTGGCCTCCGAGTGACACAAAAGTCTGCGTGTTTCCCGGGAGTGGAGCCGATGTTCCTGGAGAAAACCCCGGAGCCACTCCGTCACCTTCCCCTTCCGAGTCGGATGCTACTGCACCATCGATCCGCCCTGTTGTGGGCATTAAATTCTGATCGCTTCCTGCCGGGTTGGCGATAACCATGGTATTCTGGTTTGAAGTCATCTCGGTTCTTCAGGTTATTTAACCGGTAGCTAGTTCCTTGTACGGGTCCCACGGATGGCGCCAATGAAGAAGTAAATACCTCTCCGAGTAGACAAGAAATAATGCTCCAATTGTAAACAACCTGTTTAAGTGAGATCCGGATGCCTGCAAAACAAAGCACCGTTAGGACTCGTCACAGGAAAGGGGGGTTTCCTGTGACCACCCTCCGGCGTGAGAATAAGTATGGGTTTCTGAGGTGAAAGTAAAGCAATAGCTTTTTGTGAGTGAATGATCATTGACGTACCTTTTACCTGTATTTATAACCTTTCTCGTAACCGCCTTATTGAGCCTATCTCCAGGAACTAAGTCCACGGTTCTTATGGAGATAGGCCTTATCTCTTCTATTGAACCCTTCATCCCCTATTGTTCGGGGAAAAGGTTGGAGCTTATCAATAGCCCGGAACATGACCACCTTGGCCCATCCGGCGTTATTCTGCCATTGGACTAGCCTTAAGACAATGTGGGCCTTTAGTTGGAGTTGGGCCGATCCATCTGGAGTGGGCCTACCTCGTCAGCTTCTTTTTGTACTAGTGAAATCAACTTCTACACCCATTCAAACCATACAAAATTGTTCTTTTTATAAAAACTCACCATACCATAAAGCCCCTACCACTACATACTCTTTTTAAATAAAGCCCCCCATTGCACATGGCCTTATAGATAAAACACCTCATATGGTGTCCACCATCTCTCACACTTCATCTCCCACCCCCCCCCCCCCTCTCTCTCTCTCTATCTCTCTCTCTCTCCTTTCTTCTCTCTCTCTACACCATGACATGACACACACACTTACCTACCTCTTGAAGAAATATGTGATTTTGGCCTAATTGGGTGAAAACCAATCAAATTAGAATCAAATCTTTAACAAGTAAGTGACAATCTTCCCCTTTGTTATGATTGCAACCATTCCACATCTCCCATCACCCTCAAATTTCATGGATGGTGAAGGGGTTATGAGGGTTTTGTGATGAACTTGGTAAAATTGTGATTTATTATGCTTAATTTGATAATTTCTTGTAATTGAGGTTAATACTTGCATAAGTATGTTGAATCCAAGCTTTCATGGTGATATTTAAGCCAAACCTAGGGTTTGGGTGAATGGGTGAACTCCATGTGAGTGTCTCGATGAAATTCTTGTGATTTGGATGAACTTCTGAATTTGCTAGCTTAGTAATTGTTTGAATAACAAGATATCAAATAATCTAACTAACCCATTAGATGGAAAGTTTTAGTAGGTTGAATTATGAATCTTGATGAAACTCCATGATTATGCATAACCGTTTGTTTAAATGCCTAAGTGATATTATACATCGATTATTTCTGCCATAGTTCCTTGAATTGCGATTATACGTTTCTAATGCAAATAAGTGTTATAATCATTATGATAGAATCTTGCATATCTAAACTCTACGTGAGTTGTGTCACTACAAGAAAATAGGGCTAATGCAACTTTTTAGATGCAACCTTTTTAAATTAGTTACATTTGCTTATAATGCAGTTTCATTAGACAAAAAAGTTGCATTACACGATATATTGCAACCTTTTTCGTAAAAAGTTGCTAAATTAGATTGAATTTGCAACCTTTTTATTAAAAGGTTACAAATTTTACTAAAAATTGCAACCTTTTCATTAAAAGGTCGCAAATTTTAATGAAATTTGCAACTTTTGTTAGAAAAGTTACATTGAGAACATTTAAATGTAACTATTATTTTAAAAGGTTGCATTGTCAAAGCTCAATGCAACTATTTTTCTAAAAGGTTGCATTTAAATATATCATAACTTAATTACTTTCCACCAACTTCCATGACCAGTGGCGGAATATCTTGGGGGCGGGAGGGGGTCAAGGCCCCCTGAATTTGGCTTAGTACTTCATAATTTGTGCTTTGATGTGTAAATTTTTAGGAATAGGCTTAAATGGGCCCCTCCTATTAACATTGCATATTCGACATCGACTATTCTATATTCAACATCAACCGTGAGTATTTGAACAATGGTGAATGTGATGATTGTGTCCTCATATTTTGTGGTGGTATTAACCTAGTAGATGGTGATTGTGAAGACTATTGTTGTTGCTGCATTCAGTTATGATGTTCATTGGTGTTTTTATCTATTTTTGACCCATGTCATTTTAAATTTTAATGATTATTGATGTTGGTCGTTTTATCCCAATTGACCCGTATGGGAAGTTTGTATGTTTTTATGGTGGTTGGTCATTTTATCCAAATCGACCCATATGGGAATTTTTATGTTTTTAATTAAGTTAGTCGTTTTATCCAAATCGACCGATACGGGTATTTATATGTTTTTTTTTTATTGAATTTGGTTGTTTTATCCAAATCGACAAATATGCTTTGAAGCGATATCAACATGTCACCCTGCAATTTTACAAGGCTAATGAATTAATTGAATCCTTTCCGGTCTGTCGTGCATAGCTAGGAAGAAGCGATGCGTCTACTTCTATTTGGTCTTTAAATCAGGCGCTGGCAGTTATATCATCAAGTATTTTCATGTTTTGTATAATAAATATATAAGAGAAACAACTAGCTGACATTTATTTTAATAGCCACAAATGGAAACATATCAAATCTCTTTTTGGCCTAATGGTTTACGACCCAGGTTCAAGGCAAACAGTCAGGGTTTTTTTTTTTTTTTTTTTTTATTTATTTATTTTTAACTTAGTTTTATAGGCTTCAAATTAGGTAGGGGTGTAATTCACTAATAGAAAAAGGGCCTTCCTTGACACTTTTTTATGACATACCATATTTAATGACTTGCAAAAGTGCATGTCATAAAAAAAAATGTATCTTTGAAAAAAAATGATAATTTCTTGATGTTTTCTTATGCGTGTCAATGATTTTACGTCATAAAATAAAAAAACATGACGGTTTTGAAATCGCGTGTCATGGTTTTTGTCATCTAAAATCTCAAAACATTTCACTACCCACGCTTTGATTCCCTCTCTCAAATCAAACTCCTCTCTCTCTCTCTCTCAAATCAAACCCCTCTCTCAAACTCAAATTGTTCCTAAAAACCCTAATAATCGTTCCTATAATATTAGTGCATGTTTGGCTCTCCATTTCCACACCTCCTTTTAACTTATTAACTTATTCAATAAGTCATAAGTTAAAAAAAGTGTTTGGATGGTTTTTTGAAAAGTAACTTGTGGGGGGTTTTATGCTTTGAAAAGGAGATTTTGGGGGAAAAGTCATAAGTCACAAATTATGACTTACGAGAATAAGTTACTTTTGAAGGAGGAAAAGTTATAAGAAGAAATGGAAATGGAGAGCCAAACATGCCCTTAGTTACTTCACCCATCTGAACGATTATCACGGGAGCAAAGATAAGAGAATCACGTAACCGTCCTATCAAATCATTATGCTCATTCCTAAAAACCCTCACCATCATCAACCTCATACCAGTTAAACCCACCATCCAACCCAGCACCATTACCTGACCAAAACAAGTTCCGGATGAAATCCACCCAAAATCATCGAAGATAATGGCTTAACCCTAACTCTCGTTCTGCTCCTGCTCGTTGTACACCTCATTCTGCTCCTGCTCGTTCCTGCTCGTCGGCCCGTTCATCTAGGAATCCACATTACACCTCTTCGGCTCCTGTCTCGAGGATAAATTTTGACCTGTTTGTGCTTGGTAAGTTCCAATTCCTTCTGTATATAGGGTCAGTCTTGGATATTATGGTCTCACATTTGTTGTTTGAACTTAATTTGTGCTTAATTTTGGTTAGATGTGTTGTGCTGTTAGGTTTTATGTTATTTGCTTTGGGTCTCTCCTTGTTAGATTCAGTTTGTTGTTATATTGTGGTTACATTGTGAGTTTGTGACCCATTTTAGGTATTTTAGGCTCAATTAGTTTGTTTTTACATGTTAGATATATATTGTAATAGTTTACATAATAATAAAGTTATTTTGGAGTTTACACAAAAATTAGTGTCCAGATGTTTAACACCACACCTTATAGCAAAGAGCAAAGTGATTCTTAAAGGATTTAAAATATTTAATTTTACAACTATGATGGGGTAGAAGCCATTAAAAAAAGTCTATTGGTGATGATTGACCTTGCAACCTCATACGGACATCTAAAGTGGAGCTAAGTGCTTATGCTTACTGCGTAGGCAGTGATTGTCATTCACAGTGGAGATGACCCCATTGTAAATGTTGATACCCCCCCCCCCCCCCCCCCTTCTGTGATTAAGGATGTAATTTGAGCCCCCCATTATACAAACAGTTATGACGGGGTTCAATGAGCTGAGCCCTTGGTGGGGTCTCGCTTGTTGGTTGCTCTATCAATAAGATTTGTCATCAGTAGCAACTGATTGTTCAATATTAACTTATTGCTCAGCAGTAATCACGTGAGCATTTCATTAACTAGGTGATTTAAATACTACTGATATAAGCCAAATATCAACAATAACTAAGTCAATGCTGAAGGAGTCCTTGTTGCCAAGGTCCCTGCAGAACATTATTGAATTAACTGTCAATTGACAACACTCTTTCACGAATTGTCGTGTCGTTTCAGTCAATCTCATAGTTCCCCAACTATAAAATGGAAGTATTTGGTCTGATTTTGGTACAAAGTATTGTGAGTAGAAATAGTCACTTGTTTTGACATTTTTGAATTATATATTAAGATTTTGACAGGAACATCGAAATATAATCCGAAATGGTCAATTCATAAGTAATTCTATTGCTCATATATACATATGTATTTTTTTTTTATTAAACAGTGCACCAAAACTCTTCATGCTCCAAATGGCCAGTTGGGCTCACTAATAGCGGGCCGTCATTTCACCCAATGCAATATGGTGTTGGTATGCCTGGTTTGTCCAGACAGGATGATGTGTCACCAAACCTACAAATGAATCATATTTCAAATGTGGGAATTACGCATGGAATAAATTATGCTCATGAACACTCGTTTATGTATAATTCTCCAAATAATGTTCTAGCTAGGCATCCTGCACTACAAGAGGTGCATGCTCCATCCTTTATTGGTGAAGAAGCGAACCCAAAGCCCGTGAGTGAACCGATTGTAGAATCTGATTCGTCATTTGGGTTTTTGGGTCAGATTCCTAGAAATTTTAGCCTGTCAGATTTGACAGCTGATTTCTCTAATAGTTCAGGTTCTATCTCTTTCTCTTACATGTGTAGCTACTATTAGAGGTGATAGAAAGGGTTGGTTGGGTAACTCGTCTAGGCGTGCTGGGTCAGGTTGTGCCGACCCACCAATGTATTTGAAAATTTCAGATATTTGTCATTTTAAATATGCAAACCATTAAATTATTTTTTAAGAAAACAGTTTCGTACATTTGAATATGCATTAGGCGACTTTTGTCGGCACAATCTGTTTTTAGCCTGCCTTAGTATTATATCCATGGCTGCTGGTGTTAGTAACTAGCTAGTATACACTCTAAAGTTACTTTGTCCAATTTTTTGATTTTTCTCATAAACAAGTTGTATGTTCAATTTAATTACCCATTTACCTTGATATTCTAAGTTTCGGATAAAGCGGTTTAGTAGGGTGTATGCATTGCAAATACACTTTGGGCTACTTTCAATCCTTCTGATCTAGTTAGCTATAAGCCTATAATTATTACCCAAGTAGCGCATGTGACCCAATATAGTTAACGGATCGAAATGGACTAAACTCACGACAAAGTGGGAAACCAACTTGAGCCCTCTAAAAAATTATTATCTGTTTTGACCCGTTATCTGGCCTGGCCTAAATCAAATATTAATTCATTTACATTTTGATTCAGGCATATTGGGCAGCTATTCTTGGTCACCCTATATGGCATCAGATACAAATTTCTTGAATTCTCATGGTAATGGAGACATTCAAGGTATGATTGTTTTCCTTTCTTTTTTGTAATTGAAAAAAGTGTTCTGTTTTTTTAATTATAAAGTGGAAATTGATGTCCTTGTTTAATCCTGACAGGAGATGGTAAAAGGTTGGACACAATATCAGAAGGCTTGAGTTATGAAGGGTTTGGTAGTGATTTATTTATTTATTTTTACTCTTGGTATTATTCTAACCATGCACTAAATAAATAATAAATAAGGCATTAGATTATTGTAGTAAAATCAGTTTGTTAAACATTCACACGGTTGTTTTCAGATTCATCTACAGATGAGGAGACACTACACCCAAAACGCACAAGGTCTTATCTTTGTGGTAGACAGTGCTGATCGAGATCGTGTGAATGCTGCCCGAAATGAACTCAGGTTAGGTTACTGTTACTGCACCTCACTTAGTTAATTAACTGAACCACTGTTAATACCGTACGAAAGGTTACCGCTAATACTTTTTAAGGTTATTTCACTAGCTGTTTGTTTGTTTGTTTTGTGATCTAGCTTTAAATATAGAGTAATTACGTGTTTGAATGTAACTGAGAGGTAGATTTTGATGTAGTTTTATGTTGAATTTGTTAATGTGAGGTGATTATTAGTGATAATTAATTTACAAAGCCTTAAACCTCGTAATGTACATGGTTTGGGTAAATGTAAGTTGTTAGGGAATAGGATTTGGGTGGTCAGGTCTAGTTCTAGGCATGTAAAGAAGTCTGGCCAGTAGCATTTCGTAGAAAGCTCAATAAGTGAAACCTATGTTGTCAAAAGTCCTTTGGACGCACTCCTAGGCCCTTAGGAGAGGCCTTTGTTTTAAAAAGCGCGATTCAGGCGCGCTTAAGCGCAAAGCGCACCTAGGCGCAAATCCGTGCGCCTTACGTAACCCTAGGCGAGCAGTGCGCAAAAAGCGCACGATAAAAAAGCGAGAAAAGCGCGCTTTTTGTACACATGATGTTTTTGTGCTTAAAATTGTTGTACTTGTAGCTAAAAAGGTTGTACATTTTAGATAAATCATATATATACCTTATTTGTATCTATATTTTGAGTAAATAATGCTAAAAACCTATAGCATATATAAAAAAAATTATGTAATTGTCTTGCGCTTCGCGTACGAAAAGCCCACCGCTTTTGCGCTTTGCGCCTCGGTTTTAGACCTCGTCGCTTTTGTGCGCTTCGCGCTTTTTAAAACCAAGGGAGAGGCGCGTTGCAAGTAAAGCGCCTTGCGGTATGTTGTTTGTTATTGTTGGTACAGCTACTAATACCATTAAATTAATTTAATTTCCAATTACCATTAAATTTTGTGGCACACCTACTAATACTAACATATACTGTAATATTTTCTTAGAAAGACTATACAGTATGTACCATGTATCCATTGTAATGCATCATGTGGTATGTTGTTTGTTATTGTTGGTACAGACTTGTATGGTTGTTAGAACTTAGAATACAAGTACCATTTTTTATCACCTGTGAATGCAGCAAGATGGCTAACAAGTGACGATAAATTTGTTGATGAAAGCTTTCGTTTTAGAAGCACGAATTCAATTCTATACGGAGGAATTTTAAATCATTATCTGCCTTAGAAAATAAATTTAGCTTTGATATATGCAGCACATTGTTTAGCTAGAGGATGAACACCATAACACAAATGTCCTTTAGCATAATTTGATTGTTCAGAAACTAACAGTGGGCATGGTTAATTGATCATAATATTAAAAGATGCCATTTTTATTAGTTTTCAATTAGTACGTCACAATATTGGTTATTCTCTAATTAGGTTTAATATTTTTCTTATTTTTTTTAATGTGTAGTGTCTATGCCAGCCGGGAATCACAGAATGTGGTTTTTACGTCATGAAATTCATGAAAGAGATAGTGCAAGGAGGAGTCGAAATATTGGGCAATGTAAGTTATGGCAAAATAAACGTAGCGATGCGTTATGATTTATGTAAATAATTGGCCGGCCTCGATTAATGTATTAATTTTATTGTTGTCTCAGGTTGGGGGAGGAACGGATCATTACGGGGATGAAGACATGGATGCCCTTCGCGAAAATGGTCAGGCTACGCCACAACATTTATTTTCAAATGATCCAAACTTGTTTGTTTGAAGGCAATGTAATGTCGATACAATATTTTTGTAAACGTTAAACATCTCGGATTAGTTTGTAATTTGATAAATATGGCCGGACTATATAATGAAATGATGTTTTTGTTATTGGTTTGCTAATTGTTTTGCATCTAATAAAATGGCTATAAATCCAGGAGGGTAAATATGTAATTTTACAGGATTTTTTTTAGATTAATAAATTATGACACACAAAAGAACGTCATAAAATTATGTCATAATATGTGTTGAAAAAATGTCAACAAAAACTGTCATAAAAATGTGTCATTAAAAAGTGTCATAACGTGTGTCAATAAATGCTGTCATAAATGTGTGTCATAAACAGATGACACGCATAAATATGTCATCTTAAATTTATGACACCGCCATCCTTGACGTTTTTTTTCTTGTCATTAGACCCTTTTCTTGACACGCAATGCGTGTCAAGAAAGGCCTTTTTTCTAGTAGTGATATAAACGAGTCGAGCCGGGCCCGAGCCTTATTGGGCTCGAGCTCGGCTCTGTTCGAGCTTGATCCTTTGAGCTCGAAGTCGGCTCAAAAGTAAAACCCATGGGCTCGAGCTCAACTCGAAATAATTATAGAACACTTTAAAATGAACTAAAAGCTCAGCTCGAGCTCGCTTTTGATAGCTTAAATGAACCAAAGCTCGGCCCGAACTCGACTCGCCAATGTTAAATAGTATGTATAGTATACATAAAATAATAGTAATATAAAATTTGTTTGGGTCCATTTAGGCTCGCGAGCCTAAACAGTCTTTGTATGAAAAGCTTGAGCTCAGGCTTGATAGTTAAACAAGTAATGTTTCAAACTCGAGCTCGGGCTTGTTAAGGCTCGGCTCATTCGAGTTTTTTACCGATCTAATCCAGAGTAGCTCTCGAACCGTTGCGCATCATTTAAACCCCTATAATTAAGCTGGAAATTCATGACAATTTTAAATATAATTAGGCGGGCCTTACCTAACCACACATAAACCAAAATGACCATCGGGAACCCTATAAGTCCGTCATTTATCCCTGCTGGTTGTTAGCGATACATAGCGGACCTTACCTAACCATACATAAACCAAAATGACCATTGGGAACCCTGTAAGACCGTCATTTATCTCTGTTGATTGTTAGCGGTACATAGCGGACCTTACCTAACCATACGTAAACCAAAATGACCATCGGGAATCCTATAAGACCATCATTTATCCCTGCTAGTTGTTAGCGGTATATAGCGAACCTTACCTAACCATACATAAATCAAAATGACCATCGGGAACCCTATAAAACCATCATTTATCCCTGCTGGTTGTTAGCGGTAAATAGCGGACCTTACCTAACCATACATAAACCAAAATGACCATCGGGAAATCTATAAGACCATCTATGACCATAATTTACTGTTAGTCATCGTAATCGACGTTTATTAACCCTAATAGATCACTACCTGCCTTAATTGAGCATCAATAACCCAAATTCGTTGATGTTTAATCTGATTGACTATCGTTTACCCTTATTGGTTGTTAGTGATACATAGTGGCAGACAATGACCTTACCTGTCCATCAACAACCCTATATTAATTATTTTATTTGTGTGTCTTATAAGTATTAATACATACACACACATAAATTTATATTATTTAATACAAATTACCCGGCTATAAAAAACTCGTTTATGATCGACTTGATTCAAGTTTTTATTTGAAAGTGTTACGACTAAACAAAGGTAAATCAAAATTACATGGCTTATAACCTGGTTGTATAACTATCAGTGAGTGTAGTAATGTATATGTAAAAGTAACTTTAGTGAGTGTGTGTTGCTGCAACAAGGAAAATGACCGGGATTAGGTTGCGAGATGTTTAGGTTAAAGGGTTATTAGTGTATTAGATTCAAGTTATGGTTTGGGGGATCCCCTAGCTCCTGGAATGGACCTGCACAAGGTAGCAAACGCCGTTAGCCTTAACGCAGGAGGGGGTCTCCTGCGTTTGGACTCCGGCGTGAGAATAAGTATGTATTCTTTTGGAGTTAATAATGTAGAGAGTATGAGAGTAAGGGAAGGAGTGAGAAGTGTGTGTGAAATGCAAACCCAAGGGTCTCCTTATATAGGCAACAGAAATCTGCCCAGGAGCTCCCTTAGGGTAGCATCCTTACTATACCTGGCCACGGTTGACTCTCTTTCAGCTGCCTGCAGTGAGACTTTACCCTTTTGGTGTATATTCAGCTTTTTCTATTTTCTAGGTGGACATGGAGCTGTGTGATGTTTTGTTTTATGCCAATAGTCAAAAGCTGAAGCACCTTTTTACATTTCCAACATTTTCTACTGTTCACTTTCTGTTGCACAGCTGCCATAGGGCAGCCGTGCTGCCTTATGTTAGCGTTTCAGCTCCAGGAAGTTCTACAAACCTTAATACCTTTTTTACTTTGCTTTATTTTCTTGACAAGGGTTTTAGACGTGGTCGTTTTAGGACCCACGTCATCAGCCCCCCAGTCATAAGCATTTGTAAAGAAGTTATAAGTGCTTGTGACTTGTAAAATGTGTCGTTCCTCGGTAGCAGCGTTGGTGTAACGGACCTGTGTGCCGAGGAGTTTAACGGACCCCAAGCTCCCTTATGGGAGCAGTAAAAATTGTGTTATGTTTTTGCTAATATTTTATTCTAACTCTTGTCCCTTCATTTAATTTTGTAATTAAATGCTGCTTTTCATCATTACTTTTCAGGCGGCAGGCCAATGTCCCATCAGCTGCTGCTTCGGCTGCTGATTTGATGGGCTATGCATGCTGACGTCATCCTATAGGGAGATGGATGATTTTTGCCTTGGTAACCGTTTGTAGGTTATTTAATTTCAAAATTTTTGGGGCTTTTAAAAGGGGAAAACCCCTTAATTCCACATTCCATTCCCTTTTTAGCAAAAACCACCTTCTCTTTCCCACGATTTCCACTCTCGCCGGCATCCTTATTTCTCCTATAAAATCGGTAAGTGCTTCCTTTCCTTGTGCACTCTTGTTTCTGTTCGTTATGGCTAAAAGTGACCTTCTTTCCCAATTTACCCGTTTATCTAAAGCTGATGCTGAACAGTTTTGTTCGGAAATCGGTGTACCGTTGTCTTTTGAACCCTCCGTTCCGAAGGGTAAGACTCCGGTAACCTCTGTTCCTTCCGGTAAACTAGCCGTTTATACTCGTCAGTTTGATCAGGGTAATCTTCGATACCCTTTTTCTAGGTTTTTCTTAAATGTTTTGGAATACCACCAACTGGGTCTTGATCAATTGTGTCCGTCCGGTGTGGCCCGGATCATCCATTTCGAAGTAGTGTGTCGTTGTCTTGGCCATGAGCCTTCTTTGTCCATGTATCGTCGGTTCTTTAGGTTAGCCAAAAATGGAAACTGGTTTACCATTGAGAAAACTCAATGTGAACCAGCCCTGATTTCCAGTGTCATTGGCCTTGTGTCCACTTGGAAGGACAAATTTTTCTTTTTGAACTCTGATTTTCTTCCATTCACTGCTCCAAGGAGGTCTCCTGATACTCCTCTTAATGAAAAAGAGCCTGAGTCTGACACCCTTGATCAGGAGTTATTGGAGAAGCTTCGAACCTGTCCTACCCGTCTCCGTACTTTCCCTGAGGATTTTCTTGTTATGATGGGTCTTAGTGTTAACTGGGATGACCCGGAGACAGAACCTGTGATTTATCACGGTGGGGAGGGTATGTGTTGTTAAGGTTTATTTTCTTTTGCCTCCTTTTTGTCCCTTTGTTACGTCTAATTCTTTGTTTTTCTTTTTTGCAGAAATGAGCACTCTTGACTTCCTCGCCTTGGATGACATTGCCGATGTTAAGTTCAAAGTTCGGACCTCTGCTGAGGGGAAGAATGTGGTGATTAGGACCGAACATGTCCGTTTCCAGGGGGAGTATACCAGCATTACCTCTTCTCCATCTACTGTTGCAGAGCCATCAGTGAAGAGATCCATCAGTCTTCGTCGCTCCAGTAAGCGACTTCAAGGTGTTTCCTCTGGGCCAGGGAGTGTTCCTGCCGTTCCTCTTGTTATTGAGGAGGAAGATGAAGATTCCTCACTGATTGCTTCTGCCATGGGAGGTATGCCTGCCACTGGGAAGGGTAAGTTGACTTTGTCTTCTCCTAAAAAAGATGATGTTGTGTTTAAAAAGCCTAAGGATGTGGTAGCCAAGAGTGGGGACCAGAAGTTGTTGCTGCCAGGAGGCGAAGGAGGGGAGAGTTCAAAATCGGTTGCTGGTGTTAGTGCTGATGCTCCTGCCCCACAGGGTCAAAGTGAGGAGGTTTTTGTTCCAAAGTGGGGTATTAAGAGTTCTGACTTGTTGAAGAGGCCTTCCGTCTGCAGAGACTTGATTGATCATTGTGTTCCTGACGCCGAAAGGGCTGCACATCGGGAGTGGACGGACAAAGACTTGATGAAAAAGATGTACTTCCATTTTGGTCAGTTCTTATCATTGTTTCCTGATGGTATGTCTAGGTGGGGTAGCTTGTTGGTTAGGAGTGAGCAGGTGGAGGGAGCTTATGAAAAGCATGAGGGGGAATTGCAAAAGGTGAAGGAGGAGTTGATTAAATATGTTGCTCGGGAGAAGGACTTGGTTCATGAGTTGGCGGTGGCCAAGACTCAGCTTGGTTTTGAGAAAGAGAAGTTTGATAAGATGTTTCGTGGTCTGAATGATGAGAAGATGAAGGTAGCTGAAGAAAGGGAGGGTCTTGCCAAGGCCAGGGAGGCTGTTAGGCAAGAACTGGCTGGTGTGGAGAAGGTTGGTGTGGTGTTGAGGGCTCAAGTGGATCGGCTGACCGAGGAGAGGGATTGGCTGATCTCAAGGGGGGTTCCCCGTTTTGTTACTAACTTGCTTCATTCCCAGGAATTTAATGCTCCCTTGGCTGACATTTATGCCAAGGCTATTGCTTTCGGACGTCATGGGGGAATACAAGCTGGTTTCAAAGCAGCCACTGAGGGTCAGAAGATCGAGGAGCTTCCTGCCTTCAAGCCTTCTTCAGGTGATGAATTTGTGAGTGCAGTGAAGGCGATGGAGGTCTCCACCTATCCTTACATTGCTAACATTTCCAAGGCCTCCCATCAGCCGATCTCTTCCCTGCAAGGACTGGAGCCTGAAGGTTTGAAGAAAGAGGTTGCCGATGAAGTCTTTAATGCTTACGTGTCAAAGAGGCCCCTTCGGATCATGTTGGGGAGTGCTGATGGTGGGGAGGGTAGCTCGAAGCGTTTAAAACCTGCCGGTACGTCTGATATTTCTTGTTTGGAGCAGGTATTTGAAAACCCCTCCCCTATTCAAGCTTTGAAGGTTGACCCCGTCCCTCCTGCTGGTGAGGATGACCCGTTTGCAGGCCTTGACACCGAGGATCTCTATGAAGATGTCGGGAACCGAGTTCTATCCTTCACTGGTGAAGATGATGCTGTGGATGAAACTGAAGACTCCATCACTCCATGACTTTATTATGTTTTAAGCTTTCTATGTTATGTTTTGGGAATCTGATGTACTGACAAACTCTTTTATGATTTGGGCCTACGGGCTATTATGTTAGTGGAAGTGCTCCCCCTTTTAGGGGTGATGCTTTTAGTATTTAATTCCTGGTTGTGTTGAATGTTTGTGCTTGTCGTTTATGATGTTTGCAATGTCTTTAACCTTTTGCCATGAGGTGGATGCTGCAGTCACCCATCCCAGGCTACTGAGCCAAGGAACCGATGCAATGCTTATCTCATCAGCTTTTTAACCTTTCTTATAGGTTATAAAATGTTCGTTTTAATCCCAGGTTTTTTAAGTTGAAGAACCGGGGCTATGTTAAGCCTAGGGGGTTACTTGTAACCTGTTATGAACATGTTCGAGCTGTCTTGGTGTGAGGAGCTCACCCTCTTTCATGGGTTTAGGTATTCCAACTAAAGGACTTGTCCCATGGAGTTGTGGATTGTATTAGGAACTCACCCTGTATACAGGGAGGTTATCACCTTCACTACCTGTTGAGCAGTTGTGGCCTAGGAGCTCATCCCCGTTTCATGGGTAGGTATAGCGCCGGATCCCATGGAGCCTGGTTAGGAGGGGCTCACCCTTTGATAAGATAAGTGACAAGTGAACTATGATTTTTTTTAAAAAAAAAAGAAAGTTCATTCATTCATTAGCTGTTTCATGTGGATTACATCGTAGCATTACAACCGTTAAACATAAAATCGTTTCAGATGCTTATCGCTCCAGTGCCTCGGGACCATGTTGCCGCTTGGGTCAGCTAGCTTGTAGGATCCCCCTTTGTGGGCCTCCTTGATGACGTAGGGACCCTCCCATCGGGGACCTAGCTTCCCTACGCTCTGCTGTTTGCTGGCCTCATTGCATCTTAACACGAGATCCCCTGGTTTGAAAACTTCCTTCCTAACCCTTGTATTATAGTAGGCTTCGAGCTTCTTCTTGTATCTAGCTTCTCTGATGGAGGCTTGATCTCTTGACTCTTCCAGGAGGTCCAGGTTGAGTAAGACCTCCTTTTCGTTGCGTTGTGCATCTCGTCTTGTGCTTCTTCCTGAGCTTACCCCAATTTCAGCTGGTATGACGGCCTCGCTTCCAAAGACTAGGCTGTAGGGTTTTTCTGGTGACTTGTCTTCTCCAAGGTTCGGATAGCCCAGAGAACACTTGGGAGTTCGTCCACCCATTTCTTGCCGTACCTCCCCAGCCTTGCTTTTATGCCTTCCACAATGCTCCTGTTCATTCGTTCAACTTGTCCGTTAGACTGGGGGTAAGCTACAGAGCTGAAAACCTGTTTGATGCCTAGCTCGATGCACCAGCTGCTGAACGGCTTGTTGGCAAATTGCTTCCCGTTGTCGGTTACGATCTCTCCTGGTAGGCCGTATCTACAGATTATCTGTTCCCATACGAAATTCATCACATGCTTCCCTGAGATGGTGGCCAATGGTTTAACTTCCGGCCATTTAGTGAAGTAATCAACTGCCACTAGGAGGAACTTCAGTCTTCCCGGTGCTAATGGGAAGGGTCCCACTATGTCCATCCCCCATTTGTAGAAGGGCCAAGCAGAAATGACGGGCACAAGATCATGTTTCGGGCTGGTTTTCACCGGCGTTTGCAGTTGACAGGCTTCACATCTTCTGATCGTCTCGAAGGCATCCTTATGCATGGTTGGCCAATAATACCCGAGGTTCATGAGCTTAGATACCACGGAACGGGGACCGGCATGCATTCCACATACCCCTTCGTGTACCTCCCTGATGAGGTAATCACTTTGATTGGGTCCAACACACCTGAGCAGGGGTGCCAAGTATCCTTTCTTGTAAAGCTTGCCTTCCTCGATCGTGTATTGCCTTGACTTAATGACCAGCCGCTTTGCTTCTTGCTCGTTATCCGGCAGCTTTCCTTCTTGAAGGTAGGACACTATTGGGGTCATCCATGTGGATTCCGTTTCGGTGACTATGTCTTGGACTTCTTTGTCATTGATGGAGGGTTCCTTAAGTACTTCGACCAGAACTTTCTTTGTTAAGTGAGCAAACGTTAGGGAGGCCAGCTTGCTTAGGGCATCTGCCTGCTTGTTCTTAGTTCTCGATACTTGCTCTAGTGTAAAGGTCTTGAACTGTTGAATCAGTTCTTTGACCTTATCCTTGTACTTAACCATCGAAGGTTCTTTAGCGGTGTACCCCCCATTCACTTGTTTGACTACCAGGTTCGAGTCAACAAACACCGTTAGTTCTTGAACGTTCATGCTTCTTGCTAATCTCAAGCCGGCCAGCAGGGCTTCATATTCAGCAACATTATTGGTGCAGGGGAAGTCCAGACGGAGGGCATAAGTGTATTCAGTTCCGTGGAGGTCTTTAATGACTAGACCAGCCCCGGAACCTTCTACACTTGAGGCTCCATCAGTGAAAAGGCACCACTTCCCCTGGAGGTTAGGCTGTTCTTCCTCGACCTCATTCATCTCCTCTTCTGTCTGTAGGATGGGTAGCTCGGTTAAAAAATCGGCGAATACCTGCCCTTTGTAAGCCCTTCTTGGCACATACTCTATCTTGTGTTCCCCAAGGCCGACAGCCCATTTTGCCATCCTCCCTGAATCTTCCGGCTTTTCGAGGATGGATCGTAGGGGTTGATCAGTGATTACCTTCATTGGGTGAGCTTGGAAATATCGCCTTAGCCTCTTGGCGGTATGTACTAGTGCCAACACAAGCTTCTCCATGGGAGCATAATTGATTTCAGCGTCTTTTAGGGCTCGGCTGACAAAGTAAACAGGTATCTGTTCTTTTCCCCTATCAACAAGGAGGACTGAGCTTACTGCTTCAGATCCTGCAGACAAATAAACTGTTATGACTTCCCCCTTTTTAGGAGCTGCCATTTCAGGCAGGGAAGCTATGTGTTTCTTGAGCTCCAGGAAGGCAGCCTCTGCCTCCTTGGTCCAACGGAAATCTTTCTTATCAATGCAATTTTTGAGTGTTTTAAAGAAAGGTAAGTATTTCTCCGCGTACTTAGGTAGGAAACGTTTTAAGGCAGCAATCTTACCATTGAGGCTCTGCACTTCCTTCTTTGTGGAGGGTGACTTCATTTCGAGGACAGCTTGGATCTTGCTCGGGTTTGCCTTAATGCTTTGTTTCCCAACTATATGGCCAAGGAATTTTCCTTCCTCAAACCCAAAGGAGCATTTTACAGGATTAAGCTTCATGTTTATGGCCCTGAGGTTGTCGAATGTTTCTCGGATGTCTTCGATCATTGCCTTCCCAGACTCGCTTTTAATGACCAAGTCGTCTACATAGGCTTCCATATTTCTCCCAATCTGTTTTGAGAAGGCCTGATCCACCAGCCTTTGATAGGTTGCCCCAGCATTCTTCAAGCCAAAGGGCATCTTTCGGTAGCAAAAGATCCCCTTATCAGTGTGGAAGGCAGTCTTCTCTTCATCTTCCTGCTTCATTTGGATCTGGTGGTACCCCTTATAGGCGTCCAGGAAGCACTTGTATTGGAAACCGGTGAGAGAGTCTACTTTCCAATCGATTTCGGGCAGCGGGTAGCAGTCTTTGGGGCAGGCCTTGTTTAGATCTTTGAAATCCACACACATCCTCCAGGAACCATCTTGTTTAGCTACCATGACTGGATTGGCCACCCACGAGTGGTACTGTACCTCCCTCAAAATACCTGCTTCTACTAGTTTTTCAACCTCTGGGCAGGCAGCCTGGCTTCGGACAGGTGCCAGGCTCCTTTTCTTCTGGACAACAGGCTTGTAAGAGGGAGCTATGTTGAGGGAGTGTTCTGCCAACCTTCTGGGAACTCCAGTCATGTCCCCGGGGCACCAAGCAAATACGTCTCTGCTGTCCTGCAAAAGATTAATTAGCTCAAACATAACCTCATCAGGGAGCAGGTTGTTTACTTTCACGGCCTGCTCCGGATAGGCAGGGTTGATGCTAACATCCCGGACGGGATCACTGGTTGGTGCTTTCATCTTCCTGGGAGCTTGCATTTCTTCCACGGAAGCTATTAGAAGAGCTTCCTCTGTTGGTTTTAGAGTTGCAATCCCATTGGGTGTTGGGAGCTTCATGAGACCATGTGTTGTCGAGACCACTGCTCCGAAGGTCGCTATGCCCATCCTCCCAATTAGGACGTTATAGCTGGAAGGGTACCTGATAACAAAGAAGGTCAACTCTTCTGTCCTTGACAGTGAAAAGATGACGATGTTACTTGAGAGGTACCTGATAACAGAGAAGGTCAGCTCTTCTGTTCTTGATAAGTCTCCGTCCCGGAAACAGACGCCAAGTGTGAGCTTCCCGAGGGGGTGTACTCGTTCCCCTGAAAAACCCACCAAGGAGGCGTCGGACGGTTTGAGCTTGGACTTTATCTCTGGACTCAGTGATTCAAAACACCTTTTGTACATGACCTCAGATGAGGCACCACAGTCCATGTATACCCTGTCTATAGGGAAGCCATCTAGTTCTGCTTCCACTATTACAGGGGTGATGATCAATTCGTCTGGTGCTGGAGGGAGGCAAATGTACTGCTTGTTCCAAGGCTCGGTTCGAGCTCTCTTGATCTGCTGAGGTCCCTCGTGCCTAACCATGTTGACCTCCTTGTCCTTCCTCCCCTCATCTTTCCTTCCCTTGATGTCCTTAATCAGGTGGGCCAACTCCCCGGACTTGACTGCCTCTTCTATCCTCTTTTTTAGTTGATAGCAGTCGTTTGTGTGGTGTCCAGTGTCGTTGTGGAAAGCACAATGCTTGCTGGTATCTCTCTTGCTAGCCGGTTTAGACAGAGGTCGGGGAGGTCGGAACGTGTATTTGACTTCTTCGGTGGAGAGTATTTCTTGAGGGGTCTTTGTTAGGACGGTGAACACGTGCCTTTCTTTCTCTTGATGCCTCCCAGGTCTGGGAGATCGTCTCCTTTCTTCATTTCTTCTTGGCTCGAAAGGCCTTCCAGATCGCCTCTCGTTGTAGGGTTGGAAGTTAGCTCTTCGGGAGCTCGTGGAGCCGTCTCTCCAACTTCCACGATCCCGTTTTCGGTTATCCTGCCGCGTAAGAGCCTCCTCCCCCCGAAGGAAGGCCTCGGCTCTCTCAAAAGCTTCTTCCATGGTCTGAGGAACATCTTCATGGAACCTTCTCAATAGCTTTTTAGGGCGGATGGCCTCCATGAATCCCGAGACTCGAATCTTTTCGGTGGCTCCACTATATTGCAAACCTTCTCTCTTGTATCTTTCTATGAAGCTTCGGAGGTCCTCATGCTCCCCCTGCTGAATTTGGTACAGTATGGCAGCGTCTTTGGTGCATTTTCTTAAGGGATTAAAGTTGGAGGTGAAACTCCTTCGTAGGTCATCAAAGGATGAAATGCTGCGAGCAGGGAGACCACAAAACCACAGGCGGGCAGGACCTACCAACGTCTGCATAAACATGTGGCAACACTCGGCATTATTCCACTTTTCTACAGTGGCTGCTCCGGAAAAGACATTTAGATGGTCGTCAGGATCCTCGGTTCCGTCGTACGTCTTTACGTTGGCCGGCATTTTTATCTTGTTAGGAAAGTCAAAATGTGCTATATGCTCGGCGAAGCATTCTAGTGACTTGGGACGGTATGGCTCGGAGGGTATAGCCCCGGTTCGGGTGTCAACTGTGGAGGCTTGGATTTGAGGCTGGGGTATGCCTCCACCTTGACCCCCTTGGAGAGCCGTTGCCGGTATTTGGTTTAGAGGAAAAGGATACTGCCACGGGTATCCCCCGGGCCATGTGGGAAAACATGATGGCATATAAGGTGCGGGCTGAGGCTGGGAGTAATTGAGGTACATCGCTGCTGAAGATGCAGCCAGCCCTCCAACATAGCCTCCGGCTCCTTCCAAGGAGGCAGCCACGGCACTACTAGCTAAAGGTAGGGATCTTAGAGCTTCTGCAAAGGATAGGGGTGTTGAGGATGGCAGGGATACTTGAGTGGCTTCCATCACCTGTTCTGCTGTGTACTCTTGGACCCCGGGAGAGAATACGGTTCTGCTGGGACCTTCCCCTGAAAGAAGACCTCCTTGACTGTTTAAGTAAGGGTGAGGGCTTGTTTCAATACGTTGGGTTGCAGGAGAGGTAGTGGTCCCCCACAACGGAGGTGAAGGAGAGAGGGTAACTGTAGGTTCTTCATCATAGGACAGCCTGACCTTTACACCTCTGGACCTTTCTTCCCGTACATAACCGTTTAAGAGGTCTCGGAGTTGCAAGAAGTTTCTTCGTACTCCCTCCGGGGTGATGTCCATCCGTTCAACGGGTAATAACACGTCATCTCTAGGAGATGCATAAGCAGCCCTCGAGGCTGGTGGAGTTTGATAGTTTAGCATATCTCCTAGAGACTGTTCGACGCATGGTCCGTCCGTTCCAGGTGTTCCGAGGCCAGCAGCGTCACCGGAGGTGTGGCTACTAGCCGGAGTTTCTTGAGGACCCCCATCTTGGCGGTTATCTCCGCGGTCATCACAAAAAAAAAGGTTACTTAGGAACAAATGGGACTGTAGGACTTTCAACAGCTTTGTTCAAAGTAGCGACAGCCCCACGGTGGGCGCCACTTGTTGCTGCAACAAGGAAAATGACCGGGATTAGGTTGCGAGATGTTTAGGTTAAAGGGTTATTAGTGTATTAGATTCAAGTTATGGTTTGGGGGATCCCCTAGCTCCTGGAATGGACCTGCACAAGGTAGCAAACGCCGTTAGCCTTAACGCAGGAGGGGGTCTCCTGCGTTTGGACTCCGGCGTGAGAATAAGTATGTATTCTTTTGGAGTTAATAATGTAGAGAGTATGAGAGTAAGGGAAGGAGTGAGAAGTGTGTGTGAAATGCAAACCCAAGGGTCTCCTTATATAGGCAACAGAAATCTGCCCAGGAGCTCCCTTAGGGTAGCATCCTTACTATACCTGGCCACGGTTGACTCTCTTTCAGCTGCCTGCAGTGAGACTTTACCCTTTTGGTGTATATTCAGCTTTTTCTATTTTCTAGGTGGACATGGAGCTGTGTGATGTTTTGTTTTATGCCAATAGTCAAAAGCTGAAGCACCTTTTTACATTTCCAACATTTTCTACTGTTCACTTTCTGCTGCACAGCTGCCATAGGGCAGCCGTGCTGCCTTATGTTAGCGTTTCAGCTCCAGGAAGTTCTACAAACCTTAATACCTTTTTTACTTTGCTTTATTTTCTTGACAAGGGTTTTAGACGTGGTCGTTTTAGGACCCACGTCATCAGGCAGCTGTGAGTTATGTAACTATCAGTGAGTGTAGTAATGTATATGTAAAAGTAACTTTAGTGAGTGTGTGAGTTATTTGTTTTATAAAAGATGAAGAGTAAAAAAAAGTTAAGATGTTAGAAAACAAATCAAAAACTACCTCCTTTTTAATTTTGGGAAAATAATAAGAATAAGAACAAAACTATAAACCAAGATTATATGCATATATGTATGATGAGATGATATAACCTATAACTCTACCGGAAAAAAAACATAAAGGTTGGTCCATGTTAAGATAAGAAAAATAAATATACATCTACCCATTTAGTTGTCTTACATGATCATTCTCTTATTTACCAGCTATATTACGTGTCCATTTTAATCATAATGATAATTGATATCTAAAACAATATTGGCAAGTCATATTCTTTTAGAAGATATTCCCTCTAACTTTCACTAAAAAGTTGCTAGAAGTTGGGTTCTAATGACTATTGGAAGTGTTTATAAGGTACACAAATGTAGATTTAAGAAAAAACACTTCTATCGATATAAGGACAACAAAACAAGATGGAAGAATAAACCTAAAAACATTAAAGATGATGATTTCTCAAAATTGATGAGCTTATGGAATAACAAAAATGAGGCGGTAATTTTCTAAACTATTTCTTTATTTGGAATATATTTTTTAATTTAAGAGTTGTTTCGTGATGAACTTGGTTATCTGAGGGTATACATTAATGTGTTTAGAAGCGTTGTTTGCGAGTGAAGGAATCACGCATGTCACAGAAAAATATGCATACAGCCGGTCCTAAGAGTTTTGCTAGGATTCGAGACGAAATGGTAATGTCTTTTTTCTTTCTTTCTTTTTTCCAGTCATTATTTGTGTTTTTATAGTTCCTTAAGTTTAATTATTTATCATAAATATAGAAAAATGATGACCCGAACAAGGAACCACCTTCTTTAACCCAAATGTTTGAACGCACACGAAGAAGGACCGAAGGGCGCACATATGCCGATACCTATGATGACACGACACAAAAAATTGTGAGTTATATTTTAGTCTGCAGATTAGACAGGTTGACGTCGATTTTGACAACATTTTTGCTGCATTTTTTACATCAATTTTACACCAATTTGGTTGCATTTTAAGCCCATTTTTACAAGAATTTTAACAACATTCTGGCTACAATTTGTCCTTTTTTTTAATAGCAATCTGACCTTTTTTTAGCTGCATGTTAACAATAATTAACCGCATATTTTCACATTATTAGGACATTAGTTAAGCCCCATTTTAAATACATTTTGATGAGGATTAACCCTGTTTTTAATGGCATAGAAATGCATATATGACAGCAATGTGACCCATTTTTAAGTGCATTTTAACAGCTATATAACTGCTTTACTGCAACATTTTTGACATTAATTAAGCCTTGTTTTTAACATCACTTTGACAACAATTTATCCCTATTTGGTAGTGGTGTTGTTAAATTACAATGTTTTCTTATTCTTTTGGTGATACTAACATTGAAGGATCAAATGAAGAAATACAAGCCTACGGAAAATGAAGGTGATTCTTTAGATCTGTTTACGGTCGTGATGGACAAAGATAGTGCTGGTTATCGTAGACTTTATGGTAGAGGTGTTTCCAACAAAATGATACAAAATTTGGATGGTGGTGACCTTATTGAATTAGCTAAAAAGAACAAGCTGTTTGAAATGCAAAAAGCAATTGAAGAGGATTATGAAAAGAAAAAAGCCGAGTTACAAGCTATGCAAGAAGCTCAACAAAAGCAAAAAGCCGAGTTAGAAACTATCCAAAGAAATATCGCTAAGCAAAATGACATGCTACTCAACCTTATGGAACAACTACCCATTAATGGCCGAGAGTTACAAATATGATTAGGAGGTTTTTGTTGGTGTTTCGTAATTGATTTACTCAATTCTCTTGTTTTTGTTTTTTTTCTGTATGGACCTATGTTAAGCGTTATAAATTATTAATATTATTATGCCATCAATGTTTTACCTTAATTGATATACTAATGCATGTGATACTAGTTGTAAATCATATAAACAATGATTAATAATTAGGTTTTAAAAATGTGTAAAAGGTTGCATATGAAAAATCATAAAAAGTTGCATATTCGGTAAAAAAATGGTTGCATTTACCTAGCAAAATAATAATAAAGGTTGCATTTTGTTCTAAAAAATGTTGCATTTATCTACTAAAATAATAATAATAAAAGTTGCATTTAAATGTAGAAAATGTTGCATTTGAGTGTATAAAATGTTGCATTAGAGTATATAATAAGTTGCATTTGAAAGTAAAAAAAAAGTTGCATTTGCATATAAAAAGGTTGCATCTTAAAAATGTTGCATTTGATTAACATATGCAACTCTTTAAAAAATGTTGCATTATCTAACAAAAAAAGTTGCATCAAGTCTAATGCAAATCCACCTAACGCAGCTTTCAATAAAAGGTTGCACTAATCCTAATGCAACATTTTAAAGGCATAATGCAACATTTTATCGTGGTTGCGTTAGACTCATTTTGTTGTAGTGTGTGTACTTCTCTTTAAGACAACTCATAAAAGTAGAAATGATGAATGATAATCATGTGACTAAATCATGTGAATTGCGAATTGAAGTGTTAATAGTGTGTTTAGGAAATCTCAAGGGAAGCACAAGTGGGGAAAACAAGGATTCTAAGCTCAAGTTGTAAGTAAATCTATGTTGCTTACTTAGGATTAACATTAAACTATTGTAAATTGATTAATTGGGTGAGTTGACTTATAAAAGTCAAACTAGAACTTAATTTCCCATGATAATTCACACTTGACTTTGGTAGTCAACTGAGTAAACGGAATCGGTAAACATAAGACATTGGGAATGAGAAAGATTTAAGGCATGGTATGCCAATGGGTTCATGTGTCTTGGGCAAGAGTTTAGAAGTTTCAATCCTTCAATTTCTAAGTTTAGTAAAGATATCAAAAGTTACTTAATCCTTTTGGTGTTGATTATTTGGGTTGGGAAGTTAATCCAGTGTTATTTTACCCGTGGTGACATCTTAAACTTATTGATTAAACCCATGAATAAAAGGAAAAGAAAATAAATTAGAAATGGATATATAAACAGTCCCTGGAGTTTAGAGGAAGAAGCGATAGAGACCCTGAGGTTTTGATAATGACGGTTTTAGTCTCTAGTTTCCATCATTCTTGAATCCTGATTTTATAATAATAATAATAATAATAATAATAATAATAATAATAATAATAATAATAATAATATAAAAAAAAACTTCCCTCCCGTACGCCTCTTCGTCCACGCCGTCAGACGTGGCTTGATGACGTAAAAAGGGGCAGCTGCGGTTGTCGAGTAGGAGGCGAGCAATTTTTGGTTGCTCCCCTCCAAACTCCTTTGTTCTTGCGGGGAGGTTTAGGCCCGCGTTATTTTGGCCCAACTCGTCTCGAGTAGGGGTTTTTGGGTTTGGCGTTTGGTTGCATATGGCTCCTAATAAGAGGGATCGGAAAGTTAAACAAGGGTTTTGCCCTAGCTCGAGTAGTGGTCTGAGAACATTCCCCTTTAAGAATCTCCATGAGTGTAAAGATGGTAAGCCGGGGTCCTCAGGGTTTCTACGCCTCCTAGAGCACATGCAGAGTTTGCATTTCAAGACAGAAAATAGGAGGGCGTCTTTGCAAGATGCAATCTCCAAAGACTTGGACCTCTTTATGGATGTTGGGGGTGCCCTTAAGGATGGGGCTAAATGGCTATGTGGAAGGTGCATGGTGATGCATGCTCTTAGCAAAATGTGCAATCACAGTGCTGATGATGTCCTCTCCTTCTCTGTGGTTACAGGAGATGTGGAAAATTTCATTGTTGGGATCCAGAAACCTCGTCATGTGACTGTGGACATGGAACCTGGTCCTTTAGGAGGTGTGGTTGGGGATATTTCCCTTTTAGAAAAGGTTTTCTCACTGCCCATTCAAACTGTCAAGAGCATCACCCCAAGCTGTCGATTGGCGTTTATCCAGGCCTTGACAGGTGCCTTACGCAAAGTGGTGGCTTCACCAGGCAATGTAGAAAGCTGGGTCAAATTGCTTTTATTGCCACGGTGTACCCTGCGGGTGGTCAAACCGTCCACTAGGCAGGAGCGAAGGTCTGGGAATAGGAAATCCTTGCAGTGTAGCAGCATCCTGCAATCGCTTTCTTTGTGGAAAGACGGTTCAGGTTTTGCAGATTTGGTTCCTTCTTTCTTTGATTGCGTGGGGGGTGTTTCTTTTATCAAACAGGAAGCAGGGGGGAGTGAGGCTACTGAAAAGAGCCCCAATGTCAAACAGTGCCTCCGGAAGGTGAGGGACGATCATTTCACAGCTGCAGTCAAGGTGTTGTGTTCCAGTGGGGTTGCTCCTTTTGGAGATTCTACCATGAAAGCCCTCATTGATAAACATCCGGTGTTGCCCCCTCCTTCCTTGCCCTCTAGTTCCGACATCATACCCGCGCTTACTGTGGATGAGGACTGTGTGCTTCGATGCCTCCGATCTTTCCCGAAAGGGACTTCCTGCGGGAGGGATGGGTTGAGGGCCCAACATTTGTTGGACGCCCTTAGCGGAGAGGGGTCTGTGGCTTCCACGGGGTTGCTCTCAGCTATTACTGAAGTCTTCAACTTATGGCTAGGGGGTTGTGTCCCAGGGTACTTGCTGAATTTATTGCTTCGGCCCCGCTTACACCTCTTCTAAAACCTGATAACGGGATTCGACCCATTGCAATAGGGGCCATTTGGCGTAGACTGGTATCTAAAGTGGCTATGAGGAAGGTTGGTAAGGAAATGGCTGAGTATCTGGGGGACTTCCAATTCGGGGTGGGGATTCCTAATGGGGCAGAGGCGGTGCTCCACAGTGCGAACAGGTTTCTTAACTCCTTCCATGAGGACGGTTCTTTAGCTATGCTCACTGTGGATTTTTCAAACGCGTTCAACATGATCGACCGCACTGCCCTTCTTCGAGAGGTTCTTCAGCATTGCCCGTCTATCTATTTGTGGGTCCAGTTCTTATATGCCCAACCAGCTAGGTTGTATGTTGGTAATGATTGTATAGGGGCCACTACGGGGGTTCAGCAGGGGGACCCTTTAGGTCTCCTCCTTTTCTCCTTGGCACTTCACCCTATGGTCCTCCGGGTGCAAGAAAATTGTAACCTCCCATTTCATGCGTGGTACCTTGATGATGGGACGATTATTGGGGATGCCACCGATGTGGCGAATGCCCTAGACATCATCCAGAAGGAGGGGCCATCCCTGGGGCTTCAATTGAATATTAAGAAAACTGAGGTTTTTTGGCCGTCTTGTAATGGGGTGAAACTTAGGGATGGGCTTTTCCCCAGTGGGATTGGTAGGCCCGAAAAGGGGGTGAAGCTCCTTGGAGGGGCTGTTAGTCGGGACTCTCACTTTATACGGGAATTGGCAGGGGGAAGAGCCTCGCGCGCGGTTGATCTTATGAAACTTTTGCCCTGCCTTCGGGATCCCCAGAGTGAACTCCTCTTGCTAAGATCTTGTATGGGGGTCGCTAAGTTGCTTTTTGGTTTGCGGACCTGCCAACCCGCCATGATGGATGACGCGATATCATGTTTTGACAAGGGTCTGCGGGAAGCCATTGAAAACATAGTGGTATGTGGGGGTCCGTTCTTTGGTGACCTACAATGGCGACTGGCTTCCTTGCCGATGCGTTTGGGAGGGTTAGGGCTCCTCTCAGCAAAGGATGTTGGGGTGTATGCTTTTGTGGCATCCCGAGCTCAGTCTTGGAATCTCCAAGACCATATCTTAAGGAATAGCGGGGTTATCGACGTGGACTTGGACTACGTGCAGGCCCTCGAAAGGATAAATGACTATCTCCCAGGTTTTGATATTGGCGGTTTTTCTAACGAGGACACCGCCCCCCCCCCCCAAAAGCCTCAGAAAACTTTGGCGAATGCCCTTTTCGGCAAAATCGCACAGAACCTGGGTGAAGCTTTTGATCTCTCTCCCCGCCAAAAGGCAGTTATTGAATGCTTGCAAAGCCCCCATGCCCAAGATTTCCTGAATGTTATCCCGATAGAAGGTTTGGGCCAAACCATGTCTGGGGTTGAATATAGGGCAATTCTCAAATATCGTTTGGTGATCCCCATGTACCATGAAGATGAAGTCTGTCCAATTTGCCGTAAGGCATACTTGGACAAATACGGGGAACACGCGGTTCACTGTAAGGAATTGCCTGGTTTCAAATATAGGCACGACTGGGTTCGAGACGTTCTTTGGGACATTTTAAGAAGGGCCGGGATCTCAGCAAAAAAGGAGGTTTCTGTGAATTTCCTCTCGGACCCCGCAGAAGGGAGATCCACCCTACGTCCAGTAGACCTGCTTGTCTTTGGGTGGGCTGGAGGGAAACACACTTGTGTCGACCTAACAGGTGTATCTCCCCTAGTTGGTTTGAGGGATAATGGTTTTGTAGTAGGGCATGCGGTGCGGAAAGCAGAGGCGAAGAAAGTTGAGAAACATGCTAAAGCTTGTGAGGAGAACCAACACGTTTTCGTACCCCTGGCATTTGATACCTTTGGCTCCTTGGCACCTGAAGCCATCCGTTTCCTGACCAGAGTCCAACGGGTTATTCATAGCAATGTCTCGGCGCCTCGAGGGCATGGGTTCGTTTTTAGTAGGTTAGGGTTTGCCATTCAGAAAGGGGTGGCGGCGCAGCTTGTTGCCCGTCTGCCCGCTATCTTGATGTAATTTGCCACGGTTATGTGTTTAATTAAATTTTAATATATAAACAAAAAGAAAGAAACATTTATCTAGCACCCTATTATCTGGCACCCTTACCGGGGCAGGTCAGATTTCGATCTGGCCACGTCAGCTTATGTATAAACTAAACATATCATAACCTCTAACCGGGCGGGTAAGATTTTAACCTGGTCGTGTCAGCTTTATATATAAAGTAAAGATTATTTATCAGAACCTTTACCTAGCCTCTTCTTCTTTTATTGGTATCTTTTCTCCCTCGATAACTCTCACTGAAAAGCCTACGAGCACATCGTAATTTTCCAACCCCTGTTTTATTTCCAATGTTTAGAGGCTCGGCTCTTCTAACCGGTTGTCTCTTAACTTCCTTGGTCTTATTCACAGACCCTCATTTTCAAATACACCCTTTCCAAAATAAATTGTTTATCCTGTGGATTCACTACTTGGATCAGCGCCGTGACCTAGTGACCTAAGATCCGTGTTTCTTCAGTGACTGTGTGAGCATCATGTATAAACAAATACATGTATTTCATCACTTTAAACTATTGGGGTTTTTTTTAACATAGCTAACTTGGTTGCGTGAAATTTCAATCTTTTAAATATAAACAATAATATTTGTTTATATAATTTTAGGACCATGTTCCACGACTTTGAACTATAAGAAACCTACTAATAGGTTGTGGGTGTTACATCTTGTTTATCAGTGAAGTAAAAATAGTTATTCTCGTAGAGTAACTTGTGTTCCAAATACACACCAAAATATATGCATGACAAGCTAAAAACATAAGAATAATAAAGAACATGTAAAATCTTCACTCAATCAGGGCTTTCAAGACTCGACTAAAGAAATTTACAAATATTTCGATTTTAGAACATTTTACTATTTCGTGAAGTTGAATAGAATGATTTTATTACGATTGATAACATGTTACTCAAGCTTTTAGAACTAGCCTATAAAATAAGCTTATACATGCTTACAAGAAGCCTGTAATTTCAATATGTTAACCAATGAGTGATCATCATCATCATTGTCAAACAACATTGATCACCATCATCAGAATCCTTTGTATCATCAGCGCAAAGGATTCGTGTGTTTAGCTCTCATATAAAATTCATAAGTTCTATAATGATTGTCCCAAAAGTTGACAATGAGAAAACGCTTAAAGTTGTCAAACATCCATGCTAACCTACGAGCAAGCTTACCAACTCATGTTGTCTTAGTGGGTCGTGGATGGTGTTAAGTTTTGTAAAAGCAAAAGGAAAGAGAGATGAGTTATTCAGATTAGTTGTTTCAGCCATGATAAGATCTTATTCACATTGTGCTCAAATACCACGTGTTGGTATGAGCAAATAATATAATACACACAAGAAAAGATGAACACTCAAAAGTAGGCAATAAATAATTCACTTTATTGCTTTGATAAATTGAGAGTAGATAAAAGAAATGTAGACTTGTAACACTTTAAATAAGCAAAGAACCTAACGGTTAACCACTAGACTCGGATAACCCACAAGACCCAGACAAAAAAAAATAAACCTGGCAACGGCCTTATTCAAATTCAAACTCCAACCCACGTGTATGCATGAAAAGGAGGGAACATGGAATGGTTGTTATGCTTCAAGAAACCTAGTATTCGGAAGTCTCAAAAGAAGAGGTTAGTGGTTATTGGGGAAGGGGGAACTTTGAATTTGATTTTGTGGCGTCCGTTGGGAAATCCGGTAGTCTGGTAACTGTGTAGGATGATAAGACATTTGCTCCTTCTTGTATTCAAAATGGAATGTCGTTTTTGTTGGTGAGAGGAGAAATTAGAGGGTCCGGTGAGGGGATTAACTTCTTAAATATGTATGTGCCAAAGAATGTGGTGGAAAAAAGGGATTTATTGAAGAAGCTGTAGGAGCTTATAGACTCGATGGATGGGAATTGGGTGGTGGCGGGGGACTTTAATACAGTTAGAAGGGCAGAGGAAATTCCCAGTTTAATCCGGGGGCTGCTAGAGATTTTAATGACTTTATAGATGATGCAGGGTTGTAGGAATTGGCGTTGAAAGGGAGAAGGTTTACTTTTTCCACGAGTAAAAAACTTAGCAGAATTGACAGATGCCTGGTTTGTAGTAATTTTGTTCAGTTGTGGCCATCTACGGTTTACAGGCCTTGCCGAGTGGCCCTACTGACCATTGGCCAATTATTTTGATCTCTAAAGACGTTAATTTTGGGTCGAAACCGTTTCCTTTTTATAATTCTTGGCTGGAGAGGAAAGGGCCTGATAAATTGATTACAAAGGCTAATGAGGAGTTTGTTTGTGATGGGACGCCGGATGCGCAACTGATGCGTAAATTGAAGAACTTTCATACTTTAATCAAAGAATGGAAGGAAAAGAAATAGGCTGAGGAGTTTGAAGAAGAAATTGTGTTCAAGCATGAATTTATTAAGTTGGAAGAAGTTTTAGAAGATAAAGATTTAACAGAAGAAGAATAATAGGTTTGGGATGAAAGTAAAAGGAAGTTAGATGAGCTGGCAAGTTATAGGGTCAAAGATTTGAAGCAAAAATCTAGAAATCGGTAGGCTAAAGATGGCGATGAGAATACTAAGTTCTTTCATAGTATTATAAATAATCGAAGAGTGTCTAATAATATTCCCGGGATGATGATCGGAGGAGAATGGGTGACCAAACCATCTTTGGTGAAAAAAAAGTTTTTAGGTTTTTCATAAATAAGTTTGTGGAAAAAAAATAAAAAATAGGCCATCGTGGAATTGTTATGGGATAAAGAAGCTTTAGGATGTGGTTGTGGCGGCTCTAATAGCTCCATTTACAGAGAAAGCAATATTAAAAGAGGCGGTATTTAGGTGTAGTGATGATAGGGCCCAAGCCTAGATGGGTTCAACTATTTATTTAATAAGCACTTTTGGTTAGTGTTGGCGACGGATTTATGGATGTATTGCAAAACTTTTATGAGTTTGGAGTGATTAATAGAGGAGTGGGATCGTCCTTTATATCTTTGATTCCGAAGGTAAAGGATCCGATGTCTTTGGGGGAGCATAGGCGTATCATTTTAATTGGGGATATAAGTAAGGTGATTTTCAAGACTTTGGTAAATAGGTTAAGGTTTGTAATGGGGAGCATTATCTCATAATTGCAGTCGGCCGTTCTTAGTGGTCGGTACATTTTAAATGGTCCTTTGATGATTAATGAGGTGATTTCTTGGGCGAGAAGAATGGGTAAGGAAGCTTTTTTTGTTAAAGCTAGATTTTGAAAAAGCTTACGATAATGAGTGTTGGGAGTTTTTGGTGTCAGCTATGGGTCAAATGGGATTTCCAGAATTGTGGTGTGATTGGATTCAGGGTGTTTTAGCTTCAGCAAGATTATCGGTTTAGTTAATGGTGCTCCAACTTGCGAATTTTATTGTCAAAAAGGAATGTGTCAAGGTGATCCCATCTCCCCCTTTCTTATTTATAGTTGTGATGGAAGCTTTTTCGTGCTTAGTAAATAAGGTTGCGCATCTGGGTATTTTTAAAGGAATACAACTTCCTAATGAGGGTCTTAACTCATTTATTGTACGCGGATGATGCCATATTGATAGGAGAGTGGGATGTGAGTAATGTGCATAATGTAGCGAGAGTCTTGAAAATTTTCCATATATGTTCAGGACTTCGTATCAATTTAAATAAATCAAGCTTGTTTGGATTGGGAGTGGATAATGATGCGATTACTAAGATGGTTTCGGTTTGGGGTTGTAAGGTTGGGGAGTTTCCTTTTACGTATTTGGGAATAAGAGTAGGGCGAATATGAATCGTATTGCTAATTGGGAGCCGATTTTAGAGGTCTTTTGGAGTCATCTTTCTAAGTGGAAGGCTGCATTGCTTTCAATGGGAGGAAGAGTTACTTTAATTAAATTGGTGCTGAGAGTTTACCGATGTATTATTTTTCGTTATTTAAGGCGCCGGTTAAAGTTATACAATCTTTAGAGTCCATGGTTATAAGTTTTTTTTTTTTATGGGGAGGCAGTGTGGATGTTAAAAAAAATGTCTTGGGTTTCCTGGGATAGGGTTACGCTTCCTAAAAAGAAGGGAGGTCTGGGTTTGTCGAAGCTTAGTAATTGTAATGATGCTTTATTATCGAAGTGGTTATGGTGGTATAGAACTGAAGTTGGTGCTTTATAAAGAAAAGTGGTGGATGGGATACATGTTGTTCAAAGGAGATGGGACGCCTATCCGGTCAATCTTCGGTTTACAGGGGTTTGGTCGAATATAGGGAAGAGTCACTACTAGAAAATAGGGCTATTGCAACCTTTTAAAAGCAACCTTTTTTAAATAGTTGCATTTGACTCTATTGCAACTTTATCAAACATAAAGGTTGCATTAGAATGTCTAATGCAACCTTTTCATATAAAAGTTGCGAATTTTACAAAAAATTGCAACCTTTTTTCTTAAGAGGATGCAATTCTTTTTTTATATTTGCAACTTTTGTCAAATTGGTTGCATTGTTAAAAGTTAAATAAAACTAATATTTAAAAAGGTTGAAATTAATTGTACATGGTTCCATGTCGTAACGTAATTACTTATTTGCATTAAAACTTTCGTAACCAAAAACTTTTAGTTTGAAATTCATGAAAAAAAAACTTGAACTTGGGTGGGCTGTAATAAAAAAGATTGTTCATATTTAATTTTATATAAACAACTTATTCTCTTTTACTTGATTTTCTATAAAAATAATATTTTTTTTATAAATTAGTTTAATTTCCTTCTTATTTCCCTCTTAATAAATTAAAACTTCCCTCCTAAAATTTCATCATCCTTTACCCAAAATTTCGTATTCCCACTTTTTTTAGGGCCCAAAACCTCTTTTGAGGCCACCACCACAAAAACACTAATTAACCCTTAGCCGCATCTATCCCCTTAAGCCAAATTGAAGTCGTGCATCGCAATACCACCCCTGTTCTGCCACAACTGCTCCTCACCGTCGTTTGCCATGGACCCTAATTGAAGCGTTGTCTGCCGCATCCAACTCCTTACCCACGGTTAATACCTATCGTGATTCTTTTCATTTCTAGCCCTAAATACCTCTTTTTTTTTTCTCCTCCGTATCAAACTTTTCATAGGCTAGTTGCGTTACAACTGCTCATCGGTCAACCGATCAACTGTTGATTCGTCAACCAGGTAAAGAACATTGAACTTCCATCATTATTCTACATTAAGTTGTATTTTTCCTATGCTTCTTAGTTCTTAGTTGATGTATTCGTGTAATAATGATAGTGAACTGAAATTCATGTTTGTATAGTATAATTTCACACGTTGTATTGATCTTCTCCTTAATTTCAACTAAAAATCAAAATCAGTTTACATTTATTTCTTTGTATTCGGTTTATAAGATGTGATTCTTATCAATATATTTAGAATATATTTTGTATTATTGATGTGGTTATAACTCTTTATCACAACAGGAAGAGTTATAATAGACAAGGATAAAAATATCACAGTGAATTGCCGATTAAAAGAAGACGGGGAGCGGACAGCGATCAACGACAACTGGAAATTGGGTGCTCATTCAGTGGAAGGTATTTCGGAGGTATTTCGCCTTGCCTTCTACTACTTGTCCGATGTGTGGAGTTGAGGAAGAGTCTGTGAATCACACTTTCGTTTCTTGTGGTTTTACCTTCGGCGTTTGGAGCAAAGTTTGGAGGTGGTGTCATATATCTCCTGCTTCCTTTAGTTTGATTGACGATTTATTGGGCTGGCAGGAATTAGTCTCGGATTCAGGCAAGGGCAAGAAGATCGTTCGAGGTATTATTATGGTTACATGTTGGGCCATCTGGAAAGAGCGAAACAAGGTAGTTTTTCAGAATTCGGATCCTAAGGTGGTAGAGGTAGTGGCGTTAGTTAAATCTATGTCTTATCTCTCGTTCAAATTTAGATCGAATAGTTGCAGGCTTGAGTGGAATGACTGGGCTAAATACCCATTGTACATGTTGTAATTGGTGTTTTGGGCGGTCCTTAATTTGAGGACTTGCTCAGTGTGTTGAATGAAGTTTGTCTTTCAAAAAAATATCTATAGGAAACAAGTAGGAATATGTTGGCTTACCTGTCAATGACTTAATGAGATTAATAAATTCTTAACTTGGGTGTAGTGCTTGTATTATGGATACTAGTTAAATGTGAATGAGTATTGAAACATTGAATTATAAATTTATAATACAATTATGATAGGGTTTTTTTTCGTGATCATTTCATGCTGATTTTTTACTCTTAAACTACTAGATAACCAGGTTTAGATTGATATTTAGTTTAGACTGTTGCTGTTTGACCAGACTTCATTGTTAAGCCCACTGTGTGCCCTGATGGTGTACTCATAATTGAAGTTAGACAATTAACATCTTTACAACTTTACTATACTTTTGGGGAATTATTCTTATATAGTTATGTTTCTATGCAGATTTTTTTTAACATACTAGTAACTACAAATGGATGATTCTAGACTGTTGGCAGCCTCGAATATCTGTGCAGAATACAAAAAAAATGGTTTTGTTTGCTCATTCCCTGCAACAAGTGTCTGCACAAACAAAAACTTGGGTATTTGTTTTCCTTAATTATTACATTAACCTGCAATGCACCCTAATTTCATCACCATAATGAAATTGTTTTTTTTTTTTTTTTTTTTTGTTACAATGCTTATGCATAATGTTGTATTATGATTTAGGAAATTGTTGCTGAAGTCGAAATTCTTCTTGTTTCAATTACAAATGGGTACCTTTTCATTTATAAGAGGCCAATTGCGGGGGCTACACATGTTCTTGCAGCACAACTTGCTGATGAGGTCTCTCTTTTCTTACCTCCTTCCTAGAGCTTCTGTTTCTTACATATTAATATTAATTGTTGTTAACAAATCAATTGGGAAAAATTACAAAAAAAGGTTGACAAGGGAACTGTATTTCTTATCGTTGTGGGTCTCCAAAAAGGTTCACATGCCGTTGGTGTTATAATCTTTTGAAAATTCTTTTTAGCCTTGTTTTTTATAAACGAAAAGGGGTTGCGGCGCAGCTTGTTGCCCGTCTACCCGTGCCTTACTTGTAATTCTTGTTGCTTTTAGTATGAAATGAAATCTATTAGGAACTCAGATATCATTTCTAAGTTGGGTGATTAATCATTGTGAATTGCTATTGAAAGTAGGTTACCAATCTTTATGAGAATTTTTAAGAAAGAAACTTGCAGGGTTGGGAAAACAAACTATTGAAAAAGGCTCTAACTATTGCAGATTAGACCTGGAGTTTCTTCATAATGTGCAAGTGATTTTAATTTTAGAATTAAGCTTACATGCATTGTATCAAATTAGTAACAAGGTATGCCTAGATTCAAGTTAATAGATTACGCAATTACTTTTTAGCTTTTTAGTATTAAAGATATATTAAACATGGCAAATCTATAGCTATATCTTTAACTCCTGTTAAATTATCCTTCATAAATTAACTCTAAGTATTGGCGTGGGTTTACAGGCTTTATGGGAGCAGGGGCATGGGACATAACTAGTATTGAAAATATTGTTTTTGTGATGTGCATGTTATAGGTAAAGTTCACTAAACTCATTGGTTGATTGTTTTCTAGAATAATTTTTCTTTTAAAATATTTCGTTCCTTTTTGTTCCATCATTTATATTTGGCCATTTTTATGATAATAATTTTTTAGCATACATGATTTGTTAGGTATTATTGGTCTATCTGGTGTTTACTCTGGTACTCTTATTTTACTTAAACCACAACAAATTATAATATTTGGTATTTTCTCTTGAAACAGTTTTGGTGGTCTTAGTGATGCAACCATTTAAAGTGAAGTGAGAAACATTAGTGCTTCGATAAGAGATTGAAGAGGATCACGAAAGAAAAAAAAAAGTTGTGTTTGAAGCTATGAGAAAATATTTTGACAACCTACGAGCGAATTTTGAAGTAACGATGTGGAACTTATGCAACAACTACCTCTTGAAAGGGAGAGTTCCTCACATGAGTAGACCATTTTCATTAATATTTATAATTGTAATTCACACATTGTTTAGATTATACTCTTATTATAAGATGATAATATTATCTATGACATTTATGTTATTTTTGGTTTGTTGTAATCAAGATTGAATGAATATGATTTAATAGTGATTTAAGTGCTTTAAAAAGTAATGTAAAAAGTTGCATTTAACTATCAAAGGGTTGCATTTGAGTGTAGAAAAATTGCATTTGACCATAGAAAAGGTTGCGTTTGTGTAACTAAACTCTTACAAAAGGTTGCATTAAAGTATAAAAGAGTTGCATTTGAAAGTAAAAAAAGTTGCATTTTCATGTAAAAAAGTTGCATATTAAAAAGGTTGCATTTGAATGGCATATGCAACTCATTCTAAAAAGGTTGCATTAACGAATAAAAAGGTTGCATTAGATCTAATGCAACTTCGCCTAACGCAACCTTTGATAAAAGGTTGCATTAGGCCTAATGCAACCTTTTTAAGGCCTAATGCAACATTTTAGCGAGGTTGCATTAGCTTCATTTTCTTGTAGTGAGTACTTCAAATTAAAGGAGGTAGGGGTCGACATTGATGGTATGTTTTGTGGCAAGATTGGGAATGGCCAAGAGATAAAACTTTGGTTGGATGTGTGGGTTACAAATGAGAGATTAAAAGATGTTTTTCCTCTCTTATTCAAATTGGCAAAGGAAAAAAAATGTAGGGTGGTAGATACGTTAGTGGTGGAAGAAAGTCATGGGAGGTGTGTGCGGGATTGGACTAGGCCTCCAAGTTCTTCTGAGGGAGCAGGTGGAATTAGTTGCTTGTGAAGCTTTGTTGGACAGTGTGGTGTATAATGGAGGTCAATATAAATGGAAGTGGCTAGGTGACTCACAGGGTGTTTTTTCGGTTGGGGGCGTGAAAAGAAATATTCTTTTATCGTTCCATCAGGTAGGTTTTACGCGTTCGAGTGGTGTAAATGGGTCCGGCGAAGTGTAATATTTTCGCTTGGAGGGCAGAGATGGAGCGGTTATCTACGAAGGTGGATTTGAGGAGAAGAAATATTAATGTGGAGAATGGAAAATGTGCCTTTTGAGAAGACTATGATGAAACATCGGCCCATATCTTCATAGCTTGTGGCATGGCAGCTGGAGTTTGGCAAGCGATCTCTAAGTGGTGTGGCGTCCCTCAGATTGTTTTTTTAGTATAAAAGATTTGTAGGATTTGTATAAGTTTTGTAACCTATCCCCGAAAAGGAACTCAAAAAACTAAACAATTAACATACTAAGTAATTCTTACACAGTCAAGATAATCCAAACTAAAACAAGTTTTCTCTCTAACCCCTTCAACTTCCTTCTATCTTTGTTTTAGGATTAAATTCCAACATAATAGTAGAATTGTTCATGCTCATAGCAAATTAATTTATGACATGGTCATGTTGGGGATTTACAGTAATAATGAACAAAACAACCGGATAATCGAAATCTCTGAAGGCACGTAATTGTTTTTAGATTGAATCAATTCGACAGTTCAATAACAATATTCAATCAGATAAAATCAAAGATTGAGAATTTTCTGTACGTGTATGAGAGAAGAACCAGAGAATTTTACCAAGAAGATTATCAAATTCGCTAATAAATTTTTGGCCCATTAACTGCCTTTTAGGTAGTTATTTTCAAGGTATCACAATTGCCAAATTCAGTCCCTCTAATTGTGAAAATTAATTTTCTGAAAGATTTTTACCATAGCAATTTTTGGCCCAGCACAACTCCAGCCAAGGCTTGGACCCTGCTCTCTGGGGCGCTACCCCCGAACCCCCTTCCCTTAGGAGCTTCACCTCCAAGTTTATAATAAATTCAAATAGGCCTGCACTCCTCACCTCCGGGCCTATATGATGTCTTATTATGAAGATATTTGTTAAACAGTCAATTCAATTACACTAAAATATCCAACAAGCTAGTCGTCAATCTATGGAGGTTATTAACCTTGTTCTTCATTGTCTAGCACCTTCGATCATTGTGCAGCCACTGGTGACCTGATCCTGTGTACCCAAGTTGATTTTCTTCTTTCCATTCTTGAACTAGTTACAGCCCACAAACTTTTAGACCAAATATCATTTTACTGAATTTAGGTCAAGACCAACTAATAACAATAATATAATATAGATCCACTAAAAGTCAATTAGAGAATATGACGATAAGATATCGTATTTCATCTTTTCAATTTTTCACATAATTACTTGGATTTCATTTCTTTTGCTTCTCAACCTAACCTTCAAAACATTGAAATGATAATAAAGTAATATAATGTATAATAATATTAACGCATTTTGCAAAACAAAACAAAAAGTAAAATCCAAATGCGGGTATAGAAATTGAACTAATCACATAGTCGTAAAAAATAAATGAATCTCTGGTCGACTTTTTTTTGTTGGCCCCAACCCTTAATTACTTGACCCACAAATAAAAGTACTACAAGGGCACAGGGAAGTCCGTGATATTGTGGCATGATGGTCAGGATTTACGCGAACATGGTCCTGCCCTGGTTGTGATGGACATAAATCATCACAGCTCGCTATGTAAATCGCGATCATGATGATGAGAAAAAGAGACGTTGGGACGCGGCAACGGTCTTATGATCGTTAGTTTAAAATAGAAAAAAAACTATTTTTTACCACACACGCACACACATTATATGTATACACACGCCTTATTTTTAACCAACACACCCACATTTAACCAACAAAATCACACCCATATTTCAATCAACAAAAAAAAATATTATTAAATGGAAGGTTTAAGCAAAAAGGTATCAGCTACGAGGAGAAAGTATAAACCAAAGGTTGTTGGTAATCTAGGCGAACCCAATATGTTTTATTCTAATTTTTTGTTGAACCGACTATTCCTCCTACTTAGTTATGGATAATTATTTTGTTTAAATAAAGATAATTATTATATTATTAACTATTATTTTAAAATTCTAAATATGCTAATAATTCTTTATATTTATTTACTATACTAGTTTATACCCCGGGAGCGTCCCGGGTTGAGAAATATAAGTAAAGTGAATAAAATTAGAAGTATTTAAACTATAAAAATGGCATCTGCCAATATATGATTAATGATTATTATTATTATTATTATTATTATTTTAAACAAATCTCTGCCATAAGTTATCATATTATAATATAAAAAAGGGTAATTGGGTCGGGTATCACCTAATCCCAGGCCCGACCCAAACCCACAATTTTTTTAAAATTAATTCCAAACCTGACACAATACCTGTCGGGTTACAAAAAATAGTCGTTTTTCTTCTCCGTTTTTTATATAGCAATATGGTACTCGTTGGAAAGATAATAAAACGCTCATTAATTTGGTGTAATTTTTTTCTTTAAAAAATCTCGTATATAAAAGATATTAACATTTAAAAGTTATGAGAGGAAACATGAGAGAGAAAATAATAAAGTTTTAATATTTATATTTAGTAGATTATGTATTTAATAGATTACATTAAATCATATTTAAACCATATTTATTTCTTTTTTTTAATTGGTCTAGAGTTGCCACATCACATCCTATGTGGCATCTCTCAAAAGAAAGATTGCATAATATTATGACATGTCATTAAAAATGCTTTGGTTTATTATATATATAGATAATAAATAATAATTCTTAATAACCTTTATTTTTTCTATTCTCTTTAATCAAATAATAGTATTATATCATAATTTTCATGTTTTTCTCACATATTAAATAATATGTTTTTTTTATTTCCCTCTCCTATTAAATAAAAATATTAAATCATAATTTTTCTTTTCTCTCTTATTTATTTATTTTTTTTCTCAATCATATTTATTCTATTTTTTGTTTATTAGTACCAATTTAATTTTTATTAATTTAACCTCCTATAATACACGGGTTTTAACCTAACAATAAATAAATAAACAAAGTAAAGCATTTTAATTAGTAAACAGTACATCAAAGTTTATTTTTTAAAGACATATGTTGATGACTGGATGTGTTACCCGATTACACTATATTTAGTCAACCCATATAAGACAGAGGTTTATTCAGCCCATGTAATGACATTTTTTAATATAACTTTTTAGTACTCAGCAGTGGCGAATCTTGACCCGAAATTTTAGTGGGTCGGAAGTCACTAGTTTCGGGGGGTCGAAAACCAGTTTCGATGGGTCAAAACCTTATAGAAAAAATTACGCCGCTAGTCCTTGTGGTTTCCCTCCAGTTGCAATGTCAGGTATTAAGGTTTTATTGTTTCACATTGGGGTATTAAAGTTCTAGTTTGTTACAATGTAGGGGATTAGGCACTAACAACGTTTATAATTAACAGAGTTGACCCTCACGTGATCTGCACGTGAGGGTATTTTCGTCTTTTTATCTCCTAAACCTTATACCCATAATATTAATAAAAAATACAAAACAATTCAAACACATTATACCTGGAGAACGATTGCACCTTTCATCTCCCACGATTTACGATCATCAGTTAGGTCAAAATGTTAACTGAGTGGATTATCAGAAAGCCTGGAGACGAGTATCATAAAGACGTTTATGGTAATATGTTGTTTTAGTAATATTCCTTTGATTGTAAGCTATGAAAAAAATACGATTTTTATTAAAAATCTTAACTTTGCAGGTCTTTATGAAGAATTGTTTTGCTTGAAGATTTATTATGGTGGAGTGTTTACTGCATTTCCTGATACTGATTATGTGAATGGTAAGTGTGATTATGTTGATTTGCTAAACAGGGAGCATTTTAATATAACTCAGATGAATGAAATTGCACAAGCACTTGGGTTTAAAGATGTGGGTCTTCTACACTATCATTATGTAGTTCCTTATCATGATTTAGATTTTGGTTTAAGAACAATACGTAGCTATAGTGATGTACAAGGTTTGTTGAGGCATGTGGTCAGTCATAGGGAAATAACTGTTTACATTGAAGAAGGGGCAAGCATGGTAGGGATAAAGCCTAGAACACCAGTAAAAAAACCTACTGATAACATAGATGTAGGAGAATCACAAGTTATAGATGCTGTGTTTGAAAGCCTTTTTAGTGAAGTTATGAATCCTGAACCCAAGTTGATAACTAATGGAGAAAATGAAGTTCATGTGCATGAAAATGAAATAGTAGATGAAGTTGATGTGCATGTAGTAGTTGATGAAGTAGATAGGAAAGGAAAAACAAAAGTTGATGAAACAGTAGTACCTAAGTTCTTAGGTCCTCAAGTTGAAATTGATGTGAATGAAATAGTTGATGTTGATAATCAGATGTTTGAGGTTGAGGTTGATATGTCAAACTTTGATGGTAATAACATACTTGGTGACACAGAAGCAAATGAAATTCCTGCACATCATAATGATGATGAATATGAGTGTTTAAGTAATGATTCTTTTGGGACCTCTGACTCAGAAGATGGTGGTGGGTTAAGGAATAAGGCAATAAGAAGGTTAAGGAAAAATGCAGAAAAAGGGAGTCAAAAGTGTTTGTTCCATGTTGGGCAGAAGTTTGGGGATAATAGTATAGTGAAGAAGTTAATAAGGAAGCATGCAATAGAAACTAGGAGGGAAATTTGGTTTCAAAGGAATGATCAAGTTAGGGTCAGGGCAAGTTGTAAAGGGCTAGTTCTATATTTTGATGATACTGCTGGGTCAAGTAATCAGATTGTAAAAGCAGAGTGTGTAAAACAGGTTAAAGAGCAAAAGAGCCAAAAAGATGGTGGTAGGAAGACCAAAGAAGACCCTACTAAATGTCCCTGGTGTGTGTATGTTGCAAAAGTAGGGGATCAACCAACTTGGCAGGTTATCACATATAACCCACAACACAGATGCCTTTAAAGCAGGTCTGTGAAGCCTTTTACTGCTAACTGGCTTTCTAATGAGGTTATCCAACAACTGGAAGCAAATCCTAACATACCTGTCAAGGCTATACAAGACCAAATGCAGAAGAAGTATCAGATGGGAGTATCTAAAATGAAGGCTTTCAGGGCTAAAGCAGAAGCTGTAAAACAGGTTATGGGTGATTACAGTCTACAATACAGGGTGTTAAGGGATTATGCACTAGAGTTGATGAGAACAAATCCTAACACAACAGTGAAAATTGATGTTGAGCCTGAGGTTAATCCATCTTCTGATACTAGAGTATTTAGGAGAATTTATATATGTTTAGGACCATTGAAGGAGGGTTTCAAAGCTTGTAAAAGGGAGATAATAGGATTGGATGGAACTTTCATGAAGGGTCCATTTCCAGGACAGTTGTTGACAGCTGTAGCTATGGATGGGAACAATGGCTTGTATCCTATTGCTTATGCAATTGTGGAAGCAGAGACAAAAGCATCATGGACTTGGTTTTTGGATATCCTTAAAGATGATTTGGATGACATAGTAAAAACCAATTTAACATTCATATCAGACAGACAAAAAGGCCTAATCCCAGCCATAGAGGACCTATTCCCTAGAGCTGAACATAGGTATTGTTTGAGACATATCAATCAGAATATGCAACTTCAGTTTAGGGGTCAGGCTTTCAAGGATCAATTGTGGTCTATAGCATCTGCAACTACAGTTCAAGAGTTTGAAGATAAGATGGTGGAACTACAATTAATGAATCCTGAATGTCATCAATGGTTAAGGCAGATTCCACCTAAGCATTGGGCAAGAAGTCACTTTACTGGTAATGTGTCATTAGTTTCTTGTTTAATTTATTTCCAAAAAATGACATATATTTGGTTTTATGCAGGTAGAGCAAAGACAGATGTCCTTTTAAACAATTTATGTGAATGTTTGAATGGGAAGTTGATTGATGGTATGGTTATTTTGCCTTAAGTTATATATGTTGTAACTAACTTTTTTGTATGGATTTTAACCTTTAGTTGTAAACAGGTAGGGACAAGCCTATCATAACAGCTCTAGAGTTTGTTAGGGAATACTTGATGAAAAGGATAGTTAATGTCTGCAAAGTAATTGAGAGGACTGATGGTGTGCTAACTCCCAAAGTCAGTGAAAAGTTTGAAGAAATTAAGCAACATGCTTCAAAGTTGATTGTAAAATGGCATGGTGGTTCAAAATTTCAGGTTTCAAACTCTGGATATAATGAAGAACAATGTGTTGTAGATGTGGTGGACAAGACCTGTTCTTGTAGGAGATGGGAACTCACAGGCATCCCTTGTAAACATGCTGTGGCAACTAATTGGGATATGGCACTACATGGTACAAAGGTTGACATACCAGAGAAATGGGTGGACCCATGTTATTGGCTAAGTACTTGGAAAGAGGTTTACTCACATAAGATAGGGCCCATCAATGGAAGAAGAATGTGGCCAAGATCTCAGTGCCCATCTAAACTACTTCAGCCAATATATCACAAACCAATTGGCAGGCCCAAAAAAAGAGAAGGAAGGATGCTTTGGAGAAGGAAGATGCTATGGTGAAGGGTAACAATCTGAGCAGAAAGGGAAAGACAACAACTTGTGGAATATGTGGGAACAAAGGACACAACAGAAGGGCATGTAGAGGGCAAGGTGGTGCAACAACAGCTGCAAAGAAGAAGACAACTAAGAAGCCTGCTGTTAAGAAGACAAGTGCTCCAAAGGCTGCTGTTAACAAGACAAGTGCTCCAAAGGTTGCTGTTAAGAAGACCACTAAGAAGCCTGCTGCTGCACATGGTGAACCTTCAAGACCAGGAAACAAGAAAAGAAAGGCTGCTAATTGAAGATGTTTTGGTTTAATGTTTTGGAAACCTTTGTTTTAGTTTGTGTCTGTTGACTTTAAGTTTGACTTGTTTTTTTTTTAATGTTTTGGAAACCTTTGTTCAGATACAAGGTTGAAACATGTTGGTTTAATGTCATTTGAGAACCTGTTTTGGTTAATATCTTATATATCTAATTTTGTTTTGAGAAAGAGTTGTCAAATGGGTCAAATATGGCTGCTTCTTTAATGGGTCAAATGTACTTAGAATATGGCTGCTAGTGTAACAGTTTACATTCCTTCTTTAATGGGTCAAATATAACACTACAATACACACAATATACTTGTTTCCATAATATTTTCATTATCATAAAAAGTTCACAAACATTACAATACCAAAACTAACTCTCAATACATCATTACAGTTACCAAAATATGAGAGTTGTTTACATTATAACCTACCACAAAAGACTAGCAAAAGATTAGACTACCTAAGTTAACTGTTGATCAACCACTACAAAAGATTACCAGATCAACCACCACAAAAGACTACCAAACCAAACCTTCTACATATACAGACAAGCAAACACCACCACAAAGAACATCCAACTGAGAATCAACCACACATCCCTCTTCTTAACATCCCTGGCATGACTTTTTTTGAGTTCCTTAACTGTTTCATTCATTTCTTTCAGTGACTGTTCATACACTGCCACATCCTCTCTCATAACCTTCACTTTCATCTCAAGAACATTCTTTGAGTTCAGTAGCCCTTTAATGATGTTGGTGGTCTGATTGCACAATGGAGGCTCAACCCATGAAAAAAAAGAACATCTTGAACGCTGAAACATATAATGTACTACCATTAATACTCATCCGATCATCAAATAGATAAAATGTGTTATTAAAATCGCCTAATTTTTAGGGTTTAAAAAAAATACCTCAGCAGAGCATGTGTAGAACTGACGACCTGGATTCTGTTCAGTCCACGACGTTTTGATTGCAGCTTGCCTTCCACATCTGCAGAACACCATTTTTTTTGGATGATCGTCGTTGATGATCGTGATTGTGATGATTGTGTTTGTGGTTTTGAAACAGGGGACTGATCAGCATTAATAAGGAGAGGTGGTATGATGGTGTATGAACGTTGGAGATAAAAAGACGAAAATACCCTCACGTGCAGATCACGTGAGGGTCAGGTCTGTTAATTATAAACGTGGTTAGTGCCTAATCCCCTACATTGTAACAAATTAATACTTTAATACCCCAATGTGAAACAATAAAACCTTAATACCTGACATTGCAACTGGAGGGAAACCACAGGGACTAACGGCGTAATTTTTTCAACCTTATATACCAAAAATATTCTATACGAATAATATATAATCGAAACCTTTGAGCGAAAATGGGGGGGGGGGGGGTCGGCCGCCCCTCCCTCCCCTTAAAAGAATCGCCAAACTTGCATTCATACGAATAATCGTATGAGACCTGCTCCTATTTATTTTACAAAAGCCCAAACCAGCTAGTATTCTAATTACTTAGTAGATAAAGATTTATACTATTTAAAACAATTAAATAAACTTTCAAACTAATTTGCTAGATAATAAAAAACACTAATTAAAAGTAATAAAAATCTAAACTTGTAGTACTTTTAACTCCTTCATCTTTCAATTATCGTGTTTTAGGATTAAGTTCAAACATTGTTAAGCAGAAAATGTAGCCGAATCAAATATTGACTAAATTGACTTTTGTTGTTTGGTTGAAACTTCTCACCTTAATTTGATTAAAATAAATATGTTGATCATCAAAAATCTCATAGAAATATGATCGAATTGTGATTAATGTTAAGGATAACTCAAAAGTTGTTTCAAGTTTTTATTCCTCTAAGAGCATTCGCAGTAGCTTCTGCATATTTTCTCCATAATTACTTTAAAAACATTATTTTTTTTCTCACTTCTTTCAGTTAAATATTTACTCTATACTTTTATCATTACTTTTTCTCTCTCCTTTACTCACAACCACTTTCAAAAATATTAAAAAATTATAGAGGGTGAACAGTTCCATATCAAATATAGAGATGAACAGTAACTTCTTTATATCATTCACTCACAACCATTTACTACCACATATCAAAATATGAAGGTTTCTCTCACATAAATATGCATAACCTACTGTGAATGCTCTAAGAGTTAACTCCTTGGATGACCTAAAAGCGTTCATAGCAGATTCTATATAGATTTGTGAGTGAGTTATTCATATTTTTGAAAAGTGGTTTTGAGTGGTTGTAAGTGAAAGAAAGAAAAAAGTTATTGTTCATTTTTATATTTGAAATATATTGTTTCTATGCATTTGTTTTTTGATATTTTTTTAAAGTGGCTATGAAGAAAGAAACAACAAAATGGAAAAGATATAAAAGGTACAGTATTATTTAATTCAATTTCCTTTGTTTTTTATTATAAAGTCATAAAGGGTAAATTACATAAGGATAGTCGGTAGTCGGGCAACAACCTGCGTCGTCACCCCTTTCTGGATAGAAAATCCCAATTTCTCTTTGTTTTTTATTATTTAATTGAAAATAAAAGAGAAAATATAGCTTTTTAATGTAATTGTGTGAATGAGAAGGAAAACATACTGTGAATGCTCTGACTTTTTATAAAAGAAATCAGCTATTCATAATTCAGCAACTAAGAAATATATTTTACAGTTTAAAAAGAAATAATACCAAACATAAATAATAGTTTAGGAAAACAAAGTCAAGTGTTTTAACTATATAGTTGTTTAAGATCGGGTAAAACTGATCCGCGTTGAAAAAAAAAAACACATTTGACCTGAAATAAAAGTCTTCGTCCAATCCGGTGTCTTTTGCATGTTTTCCCAGTTTTTTCATAGCTACGCAACCTTAATTTATCATTATATAGATGAAGAATCATTTTTTTCACAGTGTATAACAAGTTAACAATTATCAAATGTGAACTGTATGTCATTATTAATTTATTACTACATATGTGAAGAATCTTTGAACTCTTATATTATAAATTTATTAGTTTTGATGACGTAGTAAGGTGAAACCAACCAAAGTGTCATGATAATATTCCAAAATATTATGGTTTAACTTTACAAGACGTCTACAGTGACATCCCCTGAAACCAAGGGCGAAGGTATATAAGGGCCAGGGGTGGCCCTGGCCCCCCCTGTTTTTTGGCGCAGTATTGGAAATTTACGATTTTCATAGGTAAATTGAATCTGGGTTGAGTCCGGCCCCCGCCGATTTGCCACTACCGATCAAAAAAAATTGAGTCCGGCCCCCTCCGATTTAAGAACCAAGCTTCGCCACTGCCTGAAACATGTGCGCCGAATGCAACCCCTCATGTGTATTGTTGCACATGGGGGCAGTGACAGATCTTGAACGAAAAACTTGATAGGGTCGGGCTCAATCTGGGTGGACCGGACTCAATACATATAAAAGTTTTCGGTAAAATTTACACTACGAAACGAAAAAAACTAATTGGGCCGAGGCCCAGTCTGACCTTCACTAAGAACAGCCCTTGCATGGGGGAGCGGGGTCAGGTCTAGTGTTCGAAAGGCAAAGGCCTTGAACCCCAAAAATGGGTAAAGTCTCCTCTGCAACAAACATAAGTCTTCCCTCACTCCTTTAAGCCTCATTTGTCTTTGACTCTTCATTTCCTATAAATAGGTGCATTACGATTGATAAGACATCATCTCTATCACTCTTTCTATCTCTCAAACTTATATACCTACATTTTTTAAACTCCCGTTGAGCATACTGACTTATTCTCACGTTGGAGTTCAAATGCAGGAGGCCCCCTCCTACGTTAAAACTAACGGTTCTTTCTTTGCAGAAACCCTTGAAGCCTCGAAGCCCCATAGATATCCTTATTAAACCCCTCCCATTATTTGTTGTAGCAACAATTTGGCGTCCACCGTAGGGTTGCGCTACTTGAATTCACTAGAAACATTGGCAATGCATCTCCTTGTTTCCTTTCTCTTTCCATGGTGAGGGAAGAATCTCCAGAGGAGGTATCACAAACACCTCACAACTCCAACTCGGGACCTGAACCCACTCTACCGTCTCACGTGGATATGGGGACACATTCATCACGGCTGACTACTACACCATCTAGCTCCACTCTCCAAGAGTTTTCTCCTTTCCAAACCCCTACTCCTAACCGATCTAGTGTGTTGTCTCCCTAAATAGATTCTTTACTTAAGGTGGAACGTGTGAATTTGACTCCAGACATCTGGAAGGTTAAACCCTTCAAGCTTAAATTCGCAAACTCCTCAAACACTCCGCGTGACCGTTTCTATAGGTCAAGAGTTGACCCTTGAGCAATTGTTACAATCACCTGGGCTAGGCATTTCGGCTCCTTCCCCGACTTCTTGGGGACAGGCAATGGTAATACTGTCGTTGGCACGAAGCATGAGCATGGGTTTGCCGATGGGTAAACTTCTCAAAGTTACCCCCAAGTTTTCACTTACCCTGGATACGTTCACCCACAAATGGCGGCCCTCATGATGGCTCAATCCCCGTGGCAACAATTCATAAGCTAGATCTTGGCTACTTATCTTGGGGGTTCCATAGCCAATGTTGACCCAAGAGAAACAATCTTTCATGTTTCTCGCACCAGATAACGAACTTTGATTTTTAGAATAAGATCAAAATGTCTGCTTACGTAAAAACATACGATGACACTGGCCCGAAGATCACCTACAAATTATATTTACCAGAGTGGCAAGCGTAGAGATACGGTCAAACGATGAATGCTACCACGTGTTCATGCAGACTCTAGTTGGATCCGCCCGCCTATGTTTCAATGACCTCCCTAAAAGAAGCATCCGCTCGTTTGATGACCTATGAAAAGGTTTCCTTTCAAACTTCTCTCGGCAGCAAAGGTGCATCAAACATGCAAATGTCATGTAAGCAGCGAGAGAACAAATACTTAAGAGACTTCACTGAGAGATATAAAAGAGAAGGCCTTTCATATAGTGGGGCTAACAAGAAAATGAAGGTCTCAGCCTTTATTAATGTTATCCATTCAGAATACCTCACATGGGAAAAAAAAAACAATCCGAGTCAAACCAAGCCAATTCGGCTCGGTTAAAAACCAAGCCGAGCTCAAGCTTAAATTTTCAGCTCGGTTTCAAATTCGAGCCGAGCCCGAGTTTGGCCTGGCTTGGCTTGTCTCATGAACACCCTACTCACCGTTAACATCAATCCGTAGCAAAACAACTTTGAGATAATGTTAAACCTTGATCTCACCGAGGAAGCAAAGGAACATGCAAGGATAAAGGAAGCTCGATACAAGCAAAAAATGGAAGCATACTACAACAATATGGTCAAGCACAAAGTCTCAATCCTAGGGACTTAATGTTAAGAAATAATGAAGCAAGAAGTTGGACCAAATTAAGAGAAACAATGTCCAAAATGGGAAGGGCCATGCGTAGTCCTTGAAGCCCACAAAGGTGGTTCTTACAAGCCGGGAAGGCAAATAGTTTTCGAGACACTAAAACGGTAGACACCTTAAAAGGTTCATTGGTTAATGTAATCAAATTGCCTAGAGATTTCACACCACTTCCTTTTGTAACCAACGACGAATAATCAAATGAATGAAGTGAATGCTTTCAATTAATATAATTTAGTCTCATTTATCCTATAACAGGTTGAGTGCCTCATAATAGGCTCCATAATAAAGTTCATGTAGGGGGTGAACTCCTACGCCAAAACGGTCAATGGGTTCACGGGTTAAAGGACCTATATACAGAGTGAGTTCCTAAAACAGTACAACTCCATAGGACTTAAAATTTTTTATAAATGTCCCATAGACATGTTTAAACAACCTACATTAACTGTTCCATAAATTTACTAACGTCTTATGTTCAAAATGCACAAAAATTTTCTAAGTGCAAGACATAGAATAAAAAAGTGTTTTCATTACCTATGAGCCAATTTAAGTAAGATGTATGCAGCATCATACTTATAAAGGACTTAGGTAATATAACGCAATCTCGCAAACAAACATTCAGAAAAAAACAAAAATCATTCACACAAGTATTAAAACAACAGAACAAAGGACAAAACAATGTCAAAGAGCCAACACATGAGAAAGATAACTGAAAGATAGGTTAGCATTAACAGCCTCAAAAAGCTATAGACAAGCTTAAAAACTTGTCGGGTTCATAGTATCCAACATTTGGATCAGCATTGTTTAAAATGCACAACCACTGCTAAAAAAGCTACGAATCACTGATCAAAAAAGATATACTCCTCTGAACCTAAAGGGTTGGCATCATCAGAAGGAGAAACATCTTATGGTCCATCAACACCTGGCACACTTCCTTCCACTATTTTTAGCTTTCTTCTTTGCATCTCCATCCTTCAAGAAAGGTATATTTTCTATTAGTGATGTAATTTATCCTGTTTGCCTTATTGATACAAATTTTTTTTTTTTTTTTTTTGAACTGTATACTTCATTAGAAAAACGAACGTGTCCTCAAAGCGAGGACCGCCAAGAGCTTACAACATATACAAAGGATTTACAACCCAATCAATCCACTGTAAGGAACTAAACCTCGGCCTATTTTTCAACCAAAGAAATGACTACGACTTAACCGTAGCAACTACATCAACAACTCTTGGATTAGATCCGTTAAAAACTTTAGCATTCTTAGTGTTCCAAATGGCCCAACATGTGATCATGACAATCCCTCTAACGACCTTTTTACTCCATTTATTACCTCGGATTTGATCTTGAATCTTTTAAATCTCTTGGAAATCAAAAGCTATAATCGGGTCAACCTTGATACAATTAACACAAACATAGGCATTCTTTTTTTTTTTTTTTTTGAACGAAAAATTTTTATACCACCTTATTTCCACTAATCTTGCATTTGCAAGGATTTGAACCCACAACCTCACATTTGTAAGGGGGGACACCATACCACTAGACCAAGAGGTCATTCTAGTTTGAAAATTTTAGATAAAAACTTTTTATTCAAATAATAAATAGTCAATACTTTGTGTCTTATGTAATAAAATATACAAACATAAAATATAATGCTAGTTTACTGTTAAGATTTATAGAAAGATCTATCGGTTTACTTTTTCTCAATTTGTAGAATACGGCAAATTGATACAAGATAAAAATTTTTGAAAATTTCAAATGAAGAACTTGACTTTTATGTTTGAAACTTACCATATTTAAAATATTTGTTTGTGCCGCATTCATATGTTCTCCGCACTATATATACATATCCATCTCCATTACATCAAACACATCAAATTTCACAACAAATTAAACATGAAGATATCTCAAGTACTTTTGGTTCTAACTCTTTATTTTATTGTTTCATGGGGAGCTCCATCCCCCATTAATCTTGATGATGATCATCCAGACGATTTCATAAGCTGCCTCCATTCCAAAACCAACAATGCCACCTTCATCTCTCAACTCGTTTTCACCCCAGCTAATTCTTCCTTCTTCTCCATGTGGCAGATTAGAGTCAATAATCCTAGGTTCATTAAACCCTCTACTCCTAAACCGTCGATCATCGTGACTCCTGTCGACGAAACCCAAATCAAAACAGCTCTTTTTTGCACCAAGAAACATGGATACGAGATCAGGATCAGGTCGGGAGGACACGACTTCGAAGCCCTCTCGTCTACTGCTACAGTTCCTTTTGTCATGCTTGATCTCGTCAACATGAAGGCTATAGATGTGGACGTGAAAAAAAGGACTGCATGGGTCCAGCCTGGCGCGCTGCTTGGCGAACTCTACTACGCTATTTCTCAAAAGACCAACACCTTGTACTTCCCTGCGGGTATTTGCCCCTCGGTTGGTGTGGGTGGGTACATGAGTGGCGGTGGGTATGGAAACCTGGTGAGGAAATATGGTCTAGCTGCCGATAATGTTTTGGATGTTCGGTTCATGGATGTCAATGGAAACATTTTGAACAGGAAATCTATGGGTGAAGATTTGTTTTGGGCGCTTCGTGGTGGCGGTGCTTCCAATTTTGGAATATTGCTCGCATGGAAGCTCAATTTAGTGCCAGTGCCAGAGATCGTGACTTATTTCGGGTTGAATGTAACACTCGAACAAAACGGGACAGATGTTTTCTATAAATATCAATATGTAGCACCAAGAATTGATCGGAATTTGCTCATAAGAGTTCGAATATTGGGCGACTTTATAGGAAACACCACAAAGAAAACCGTACGAATATTATTCGAAGGAGTTTATCTAGGCAAAACTGACTCGTTGCTTTCGTTGCTACACAAAAACTTCCCAGAGCTTAACGTGAGACGACAAAATTGCGAAGAAATGAGCATGGTCCAGTCAAGCCTTATATTTGCAGATCAGGGATTCACAAGCTCGACCCCAACTGAGGCTATAGCAAATGAATCCGCCTTCGTCAGGAACTGGAGCGCCAAATCTAAATCAGACTATGTTAGGACTCCGATCCCCAAAAGTGGGCTCAACAAGATCTGGAGAATGGTTATTGAAAGCGACCAATCAGAGCTCTTAATGACGTACACATTTGGTGGGAAGATGGAGGAGTACTCGGAGACAGCAATTCCGTATCCTCATAGAGCTGGGGTGCGGTACCAGCTGCTCAAGACTGTGAGTTTAAACGATCAAACTTCAGACATGACCCCAGTATCGCTCAGACGACAAGAGTGGTTGCGAAGGTTGGAGAAGCTTTTGGAGCCGTACGTGTCAAGAAACCCGAGGGAGGCGTATTTCAACTACAATGATCTTGATTTGGGTGTTGGAAACAAGACTTACGAAGAAGCAAGCGTTTGGGGTGAGAGGTACTGGAAGAGAGACAATTTTAAAAAGTTGATTCGAATCAAAGCCAAAGTGGATCCGGATAATTTCTTTAGGCATCCACAAAGCATACCAGTTTTCAACTAAGCAACCTTTCAATTAGTCACCGACGGGTTCAAAGCATATACTATATGGTTCTAGTACACATACGTCTTTTCTGTTAGAATAAATTTGCAATTAATTAATAAGTGGTCGTATAAGTGTTTATTCTCCTATTCTTGTCCATGATCCTAGCATTTTATGGTGGGATTATAATTTGTATATTTTGATTGATTATATGAAAGTATTAAGAAAACCACCTGTGAGCCATTCTTTTAGTTTAAGTTCGTTACTTTGGTTTTAATCTCATTTTAAATACACTATGTGTATGTTCGTAGTTAGGTCCATAGTTTAGATGTTGGAAATTAGAGGGCTACATTGATACTGAATTGGTTTGATGATTGAAGAGGATTAGAGAATATTGAAGATTGAGAATGTTTCTTACTATTGTTGTGTTTATTTCTGAATGAATACAACAACTGATTGTTTTATCACTCTCAAGACCAAGGCATGAGTCGCCGGAATCTTAAAATTCTGGACACCGTTCTTTCAAGAATTACCAAGGTTTTCGTAACAAACTTGCCTGAGAAATGCAGCGGCAACGATCTTTCGATTTTTACTCGATCATACGGTGATATATACGATATATATATCGTTCGTAAAAGAGATAAAAATGGAAATCGGTTTGGTTTTATATCGTTTTTGGATGTTAAGGATTGTAAAGAGTTGCTTCGACAGATTAGTAACACTCGGATTGGTGATTGTTGGCTTCGGCCTAACATTGCCAGATTCACAATGGAGGAAGGTGAGATAAGACCGGAGATCGAGAAACAAGCCAAGAAGAAGTCTGTTGATACTGAAGCCTGGAAAGCGGATCGAAGACCCGTTAAAAATCAAGCGTTCTTTGATGGATCTCGGTCGTTCACGGATACTTTATTGGGTCGTACGAGTAAGGGGTTAGAAGAGAAAACTGTCATGGTTGATAGCACAGTGAACGCCTTGCAGGATTTGCATGAGAAAGCAATGGTGGCTACAATGAAAGATTTGGAGGCGCTGAAGAGCATTTATCTTATTTTGAATGACCTATGTCCGGAGTACGAGAAAGTGCAGTATCTTGGGGGTCTGTCGGTGTTGGTTTCCTTTGCAAACAACATGGTGGCGACTAGGGTGTGTACGGACGCGAGGAAGGATGATGTAAACTTTGCGTCGGTGGATTTGTGGAAAGGTCAAAGCTTTTGCTTTGAACTTCTTGCATGGATCAAGATGTTAGGGATCCCGTTACATCTTATTACTAGAGAAGTTATTGACAGCATTGGTAACGTATTCGGAAAGATTATCCATAGAGCTCCTAGAGCCGATTCCGATGCTGATCTATCTTACGATTACATCGGGGTCTTGGTTGGGGAGGGGAAACCTATTGCTGAAGAAGTTATACTCAAATGGAAGGATAAAAGCTTTAAAGTATGGGCATCGGAAGAACCCGGTGTTTGGGTTCCAGAGTTTTATAAGGTGACGGAGAATGACAAGGGGTCGGATGATGATGACGGTAGTAAGGAAGAAAATATGGCTTGTGATGAAACTTCGGAAAGTCCAGTGCCGGACGATTATGCCGGGAAGGAAGATCCGGTTACTGACTTGAAAAACGTAAATTTGGAAGGTCCGGCGAATATTAATGCAGCCTTTAATTCGCCAATGATTGATGAGGAATTTCCGGAAGTCAACGCTTTGAATTCTCCAATTAATGAGGAGGTAAGAATTATTGAAGAAGAATCTTTTATTCCAGGTAATATGTTCGATTTTGAAAATATTCCTCATGTGGTTGAGGAGGGTGGGCCTAATGGTTGTGTTATAAATAAAAGAAAGAAGAAATTGTTATTGGGCTCCGTGGCCGGCCCAACCCGGCATATTCAAGCAGTTTGGAAAAGACTAAAATTCTCAAGAAGCCGAAAAATGTGTCCGATATGTTTGGCCTGGATAGTATATTGGGCTTGGACGGGGATGGAGGTAATGAGACGGAACAAGCCCATGTGGATAATGTTGAATTGGACCTCAATTATAATCCTTCGGCCTCTGGTATGGAAGATGTTGTGCAAAACCATATCAATGAGGCAGTGGGGATTTTACAAAATGATAATGAGATTTCAGCCACTATTACTTTGGGGCACAATTTGGTGCGGACTTACATGAAGCACAAGAATTAATTAGGGAATCCCTAGCTACAGAAGGTGTACACGGTGTGAATCAATGAATTGCCTCTTTGGGGTGGTTTGGGTTACGATTATGAGTTTGTTAAAGTCGACTTTGGTTTATCTTTTTTGGGGCTCCAGGAGACCATGTGTAGTAATATAAAATAGGGTTTGGTTTCTAATATTTGGGGTGGTTTGGGTTACGATTATGAGTTTGTTAATGCGAATGGGAACTCGGGTGGGTTGCTTAGTGTTTGGGATCCAAGGTGTTTGTTAAAGATGTGGTGAATAAAGACGATCACTTCCTTCATGTCGCGAGTGTTGTTTTGACTAACTCGGCACGTTTGAATATTATTAATATTTATGCTTCTCATAATAATGTGGACAAGCGAGCTCTGTGGGCTAAGATTCTAAGCCTAATGAGTTCGAATGTTGGTTGGTGGATCCTTCTCGGAGATTTTAATGCCGTTAGGGGTTGTGATGAGAGAAAAAACTCCGCTTTTGACACGGTTTGCGCACGTGATTTTAATGATTTTATAGACAAAGCTGGGTTGTTTGAATATAATTTGAAAGGCTCACAATTTACGTACATGTCAAGCCGAAAAGGTATTTGCACTTGGAGCCGCATTGATCGATTTTTAGTATGTGAAAATGTATACAACAATTGGCCGAATGCTTGTGTGCGTGCTTTAACTAGAAGCTATTCAGATCACTCACCGGTTATTTTTTCGGTGGTTGATTCAAATTTTGGTCCGAAGCCGTTCAGATTGTTTGATTCTTGGTTGGATCACCCGGGATGTCATGAGGTGATTAATACGACGTTGTGTGGCTGGATTAATGATGGGGCGGCAGACGCCAAATTGTTAAGTAAATTGAAGCTTTTACGGGCAAACATGAGAAAATGGTACAAGGAGTATAGTGCTTTGGAAAATGATCAGGAGACACGGCTGCAAACAGAAAAACAAGAATTTGAGAAAAAAAATGGAGCTTAGTGATCCTGATGAGGCTGACTTGTGGATTTGGTCGGAGTGCAAATAAACGCTTGAAGGATAGAAGCTCATAAGGCGCGAGATATTCGCCAAAAATCTCGCGTTAAATGGGCAACTTTGGGTGATGAAAACTCAAAATTTTTTCACATCGTCGTCAATGGCAGGAAGGCTAGGAATGCAATTCCGGGCATAAAGATAAATGATGATTGGGTTACAAAACCGTCTTTGGTTAAACGAGAAGTCCAAAAAAATTTCGAATCCATTTCCGAGAGAAGCATATATATCGGTCGGCCCTTGTTTGCGATGGGATTAATCAGATTCATTCGGAGGACACATCTTTCCTGATAGCTCCATTTTCTAGACAAGAGATTAAATATGCGATGTTCGATTGTGGTTCTAATAAAGCCTCGGGTCCGGATGGTTTCAATTTTGGGTTTGTGAAACGGTTTTGGAATCTGTTGGAAAATGATTTTTATAAGATCTTGGCGGAATTTCACGAGTTTGGGTCTTTTAGTCCGGGGTGTGGGACTTCTTTGATAAATTTAATTCCTAAAGTCAAAACGCCTATAGGTCTTAAGGATTATAGGCCTATTACTCTTATCGGGATTGTTAGTAAGGTGGTCTCAAAAGTCCTTGCTAACCGTCTCAAAAGGGTGATGGGTCAAGTTATTTCTGAGTCCCAATTGGCTTTTATTTCTGAACGGTATCCTTGACGGGCCTCTTATGGTGAATGAGATTTTGGAGCGGGTGAAAAAGAGAAATCAAAAGGCTTTTATGTTAAAAATAGATTTTGAAAAGGCCTATGACAATGTCAATTGGAACTTTTTATTTTCTATTTTATCTCAGATGGGTTTTCCGTCTAAGTGGTGTGATTGGATAAAAGGCGTCTGTTTATCATCTAGGGCGGCAGTGTTGGTGAACAGTTCCCCGATATTTGATTTTAGCTGTGAGAAAGGTCTCCGTCAAGGAGATCCCCTTTCGCCATTCTTATTTCTTATTGTGATGGAAGCGCTCTCTTGGTTATTAAACAAAGCCAAGGATATTGGGGTCTTCAAGGGGGTTTGTTTTTCTAATGGTGGAGATGTTTTAACACATCTTTTCTATGCGGACGATGCCCTTATCTTAGGGGAATGGTCTCGAGATAACATGTTGGCTATTGCGAGGATCCTTCGCGTTTTTTATATCTGTTCAGGGCTTTGGATAAATCTTCATAAATCTAATATCTTTGGTATTGGGACCGACGACATTGAGGTTGATAATATGATGGAAATCTTGGGTTGTAGAAGGGGTTCCATCCCTTTCATGTATCTTGGTATTAAAGTCGGAGCAAAGATGACACGTATTTCTCATTGGGAGCCAGTTATGGAAGTTATCAGAAATCGGCTAGTCTCTTGGAAGGCGAAACATCTCTCCATAGGTGGTCGTCTAGTTCTTATAAAATCAGTGCTTGAAAGCTTACCGGTGTATTACTTGTCACTTTATAAAGCGCCGAAAGCCGTGATTCAATCTATGGAAGCTATTATGCGACGTTTTCTTTGGGCGGGATCTAGTGATGAAAAAAAAAGATACCGTGGGTGGCATGGGATATTGTCACTTTGCCGAAAAAAAATGGAGGCTTGGGAGTGTCTAAACTCCAAGAGGTGAACGATGCGCTTTTATTAAAATGGTCTTGGAGATTTAAAAGTGAAAAAAAATAGTTTATGGAAGAAGGTCATTATGGGTTGTCACGGGGCTAGTAGACCATGGACGTTACTTCCTTGTAACAAATCTTCAAGCAGTACGTGGAAAGTGATTACTAAGATCGGTACCAGGACTACAAACACTGGTCAGCCCCTGAACTATATGTTTTCGGCCGAGGTGGGTGATGGTTCTACGGTTTTCTTTTGGACCGATTCTTGGTTGCATGATAGCCCTCTCCGGATAGTTTACCCAAGCCTTTTTAGACTTGAAAAGTCTAAATGGGTTACGGTCTCGGATCGTATTACTTACACAAATGGATCTAAGACGATGGTTTGGAATTGGCGAATCAATCCGAATACTTATGCAGAAATCATGGAGCTGTTTCAGCTTTTAAGTGATATTCATGAGTTCACGTGGAAGGGTGGCGAAGACTCGTGGAAGTGGAAACCTGATTCAGCCGGTCGGTTATCTGTTTCTTCGGCAAAGCAGTTAATCGCAGATAACAACGTACTGGTTTCTTCGGCTATCAAGTGGAAGGGATGGGTTCCACTAAAGTGCAAAATTTTGGTATGGAGAGCCGCTCTTAATCGTCTTCCAACTGTTGCGGAATTGCTTATTAGGGGGGTCAACATCCAACATACAGCTTGCTCCCTTTGTAATGAAGTCATAGAGACTTTGTTGCATCTTTTCACCGGTTGCCCGTATTCTCAGCAGGTTTGGTTCAGGGTGGAAGCTTGGTGTCATCTGCCTCATAGTTTTGCTTTTGAAGTCAAGGATCTTATACGCATGTCAGAATCTCAAAACTTTGCTAAAGATAAGAAGATAGTGCTTCGCGATATTGTCTATACCACGTTTTGGGTTTTATGGATGGAACGGAACAACCGTATTTTCAATAACAAACAGCGACACCCGAACGTTTTGGTGGAGTTTATCAAGTCTACGGCTTATTTTTGGATTAGAAATAGATCTAGATGGAAATCTATCGATTGGAAAAAATGGTGTATGTACCCTTTGGATTGATGTTTTTTGTCGTCTTGGCTCGTAGGTCCTTGATTTGAGGTCCTCCTGAGTCTGTTTTTAATGAAGTTCTCTTTTCAAAAAAAAAAAAAAAAAAAAGAATACAACTGATTATGCCTCTCTAATTTATAGGCTAAGATACAAAGTAAAAAATGGAAATAAGCATAACTTGTGGCTGATGTAGAGGCTGGTAATATGGATCTTTGACTTGTGATCTTTGACTAGAGGCTTGTAATATGGATCTTTGACTTGTGATCTTTGACTATGGAAATGATATATATATATATATATATATATATATATATATATATATATATTGGAGATTATGACTTTGACTAGTAAAAGTCATCCTTATTTTATGCCCCAAAGACTAGCTCCTTAATTATTGTGTGCCCAAAAGACTAACTACTTTCCCGTTTATGTATTTCCTTCATGTATTTATAAAGGAGGTTATCTCCTCATTTGATTGTACAAAAGATTATTATCAATTAACAACATCTTTCATTTCTATCTCTATACTCTCATACAAAACCACCTTGCAGTTTTGAGAGTCGATTACTAGAAATCGGGTAGCCCTCCGGCTGCAGGGCTGAAACCAATAAATAATCCAAACCAAATAGAAAATCGCTTCCGCTTGAATTTCTATATGGTATCAGAGCAGGTTACTATCCTGCTCGAAAAAAAAAAAGAAAAGTAAATAATGAAAAAAAGGGAAAGCAAATATCCGTCAACATGTATAAATATCCGTCAACACAAAATATGTCGAATATGAATCATACTAGCATGCATTAACAAAGAGTAAAAGCAAAGTGTCACACCCTCAAATTTCACATGCGGGGTTTTACCGCGAGGCGCGTGACATACCAGGATCCAAGTCAACGGTCACAACGAACGACAACTATATGTTTAAAGATACGTAAACCAAACCATGCAATAGCTTAAAACCATGATCCAAAACACAGCAGAAGCAATTTAAGTTTTACAAAAACCGAATAAAGATAAAATATGAGTTTAGCATTTCGACAATCCAAAACATGAAATATGATCCTAGACGCGAGTGCAACTCCGTGCGCTTAGCCCGACTGCTGCTACCTTAGCGACCTGAGAAAACATGCTAAAAACGTCAACATATAATGCTGGTGAGTTCACATGTTTTTCTTTTTCAATAAACGTTTTGTTAATCCTTTAAAAACCGTTACCGTTACTGTTACTATTCATACTATGCTTGTGTGTACGCTAGCTAGGCGTCATGTGTGTTACTCATACAGGTGAAACCATTGCTGACTGTGTTGTTACTGTGTGATACCCTTATGTTTCAGACTACCGTCATCACTGGTAGGCCTTGTGTGTTCGAGACAATATGCACCGCCCGGCCTCCGGCCGTCGAGTGGGGTTTGTCAGGCCCAATAGCGCTATCCACATTTCCCCGCTACATCCCGTATTAGTGGTTTCTAAGGGACTTTTGATGAACCGTATAGTAATGAAATGTGAGCCATATTATAACATGAAAATGTGTGTTTATAATGTATAACATGTAAATGTGTGATCAAAATGTATAAGCATGTTTCTCCCCCAAAAACAAAACTAGTAAAGTGTGGGGCCGTGAACTCACCTTAGACTGCTCCTTGATGACCGTCTGTCGTCAAGGGTCATACAAAACCTAAGTAACCTAGGTAGCCAGGGTAAGTAGGAATATCGAATCCACGAGGAGCATGTGGTTAATATCACATAATTTATTTGTTCGTCTAATCTAGTTAACAAATAAATATAAAAATACAATTGTGAAGTTTGCTAGTATTATCTTTTTGTTTGTTTTATAAAAATGTTGAAATGATAACAAAATAATCTAAATAAATAATAAAGATAAATGTAACTTCCACCCAGGATCCTATTTGTATAATCTTGCAACCTATTCGATTTAACTACAAGAACACCACATACACATGGCCTTGGTTATCCTGTCACAATAACTAGCTATCCTGTCACAATAACTATTCAGATTGAAATAATAACTAGGGACATGTTTTCAACGTAAACCGTACGCCTAATATCCCTATACAAATATCAACCAACCTCCTTATGATGCCAGAAATCACAGTTAATAGATAAATTGATTCAAATATAAGCAAGGTTTATTCAATCCAACACAAGTAGTAAAAATACTACTTCATACATAATCAAAACGAGTTCAGAATACAAAATCAATAAAAAGATTCACCCGGGGAAACCTATAAAAGATTTAACCGTGCATCTCAATCACCTCTTCTTTTCTTGTGCGATCCTCCAACAGCCAAGAGGTTGTGCCTTCGACCTCCTGTCAAAACTTGCGAACCCCTCCCTCAAAACTGTTGTGCGATCCCCTCTTTTAATAATTGCCGTCCATTATATTCTTCTTGACCTATTCTTTCTCTTGGCCCAAACTCTCGATCAAAGCCCACTTTAATTCCTTTAGTCCATTTTGTATATGTGCAATAGTCGACTAATTTTTTTAGTCCGAAGCCTTTTTTTCTCTAATTTCTTGTTCTTTTAATTCCCTGTATTAAACACAAACATCACATGGAACATATAAAACAAATCTAAATTTCAAAGTTCATTTATTATTTTACTCATGTGCCATCAACTCAAATTAGTGTAGAAATAAAAACGTGATAATATTACATAACTGTTCACCTCACATATATACGTATATATCATTTTAGCTCTTTTTCTCTTTATTTAGTATACGAACACTTGTCACACAGTAACACTAAATAATAACTAAGACACGCTAAAAACACACTATAAAAGACTGAAAAGTATACAAAACTATCAAATAAATATGATGTGTTTGACAACACATCACTCCTTCCGTTAAAAAGTAATCCGATATGTGTGTGATAGTCCCGACTAAAAATGTTGAAATGATAACAAAATAATGTAAATAAATAATAACGATAAATGTAACTTCCACCCGGGATCCTATTTGTATAATCTTGCAACCTATTCGATTTAACTACAAGAACACCACATACACATGGCCTTGGTTATCCTGTCACAATAACTAGCTATCCTGTCACAATAACTATTCAGATTGAAATAATAACTAGGGACATGTTTTCAACGTAAACCGTACGCCTAATTATCCCTATACAAATATCAACCAACCTGCTTATGATGCCAGAAATCACAGTTAATAGATAAATTGATTCAAATATAAGGAAGGTTTATTCAATCCAACACAAGTAGTAAAAATACTAGTTCATACATAATCAAAACGAGTTCAGAATACAAAATCAATAAAAAGATTCACCCGGGGAAAGCTATAAAAGATTTAACCGTGCATCTCAATCACCTCTTCTTTTCTTGTGCGATCCTCCAACAGCCAAGAGGCTGTGCCTTCGCCCTCCTGTCAAAACTTGCGAACCCCTCCCTCAAAGCTGTTGTGCAATCTCCTCATTTAATAATTGCCGTCCTTAATATTCTTCCTGGCCTATTCTTTCTCTTGGCCCAAACTCTCGATCAAAGCCCACTTTAATTCCTTTAGTCCATTTTGTATATGTGCAATAGTCCACTAATTATTTTAGTCCGAAGCCTTTTTTTTTCTCTAATTTCTTGTTCTTTTAATTCCCTGTATTAAACACAAACATCACATGGAACATATAAAACAAATCTTAATTTCAAAGTTCATTTATTATTCTACTCATGTCCCATCAACTCAAATTAGTGTAGATATAAAAACGTGATAATATTACATAACTGTTAACCTCACATATATACGTATATATCATTTTAGATATTTTTCTCTTTATTTAGTATTCGAACACTTGTCACACAGTAACACTAAATAATAACTAAGACACGCCAAAAACACACTATAAAAAACTCAAAAGTATACAAAACTATCAAAATATATGATGCGTTTGACAACACATCACTCCTTCCGTTAAAAAGTAATCCGATATGTGTGTGATAGTCCCGACTAAAAATGTTGAAATGATAACAAAATAATCTAAATAAATAATAAAGATAAATGTAACTTCCACCCGGGATCCTATTTGTATAATCTTGCAACCTATTCGATTTAACTACAAGAACACCACATAGACATGGCCTTGGTTATCCTGTCACAATAACTAGCTATCCTGTCACAATAACTATTCAGATTGAAATAATAACTAGGGACATGTTTTCAACGTAAACCGTACGCCTAATTATCCCTATACAAATATCAACCAACCTCCCTATGATGCCAGAAATCACAGTTAATATATAAATTGATTCAAATATAAGCAAGGTTTATTCAATCCAACACAAGTAGTAAAAATACTAGTTCATACATAATCAAAACGAGTTCAGAATACAAAATCAATACAAAGATTCACCCGGGGAAAGCTATCAAAGATTTAACCGTGCATCTCAATCACCTCTTCTTTTCTTGTGCGATCCTACAACAGCAAAGAGGTTGTGCCTTCGCCCTCCTGTCAAAACTTGCGAACCCTTCCCTCAAAGATGTTGTGCGATCTCCTCTTTTAATAATTGCAGTCCATAATATTCTTCTTGACCTATTCTTTCTCTTGGCCCCAACTCTCGATCAAAGCCCACTATAATTCCTTTAGTCCATTTTGTATATGTGCAATAGTCCACTAATTATTTTAGTCCGAAGCCTTTTTTTTCTCTAATTTCTTGTTCTTTTAATTCCTTGTATTTAACACAAACATCACATGGAACATATAAAACAAATCTAAATTTCAAAGTTCATTTATTATTTTACTCATGTGCCATCAACTCATGTAACACCCCAACCGATGGCGGAATCATCGAGGTGCCACGTAGTGACGATTGTTCAAAAGCTCATGGTACTAAAATGTAAATATATGATTATAGAATATTGTTTTACAACATGTGAAATTAAATACAAGATAACAAAATAAAGATAATTGATTGATTTAATCTAAGTCCAAAGTCCTATGTGAAGCGTCAAGCAGCTTATCCTGAAACATGCACGAAAATAATTTTGTCAACATATGATGTTGGTGAGTACTACTTAGCTTTGTACATATAGTATAAGTTTGAAAAGGTAATACAATTCATGTGTCTAGCATCACCAAGGCATTATATAAACACGCAAGTAACCAAACAAGACAAAGATCAAATGTAAAGTTTGTACAATGAAATTGATAATGAGCACCTCAACACGTGTTAAGTCTAAAAGAGCACCATAACATAAGTTATGTCTAAATGAGCACCGTAACATAAGTTACGTCTATATGTAAAGAGCACCATAACATAAGTTATGTCTAGATGTATGATTTTGTATGTAAGCTACGTTCATGTTCAAACATAAGCACAAAGATAAACAAGACACGTATATGAATTGTAAATGAATAAAAATGTATGTGTAAATGAATATGAAAGTTTTGTATACTTGTGCATGAATCACCCCAAAAGTTGTAAAAGCGAAAAAGGGGATAAGTAATACTCACATTAGCAAGGTGGTAAGTCTTGTGGAATTGAATAAGTATAATCCAACGTTGCCAAGTATCACCCTATGTATATGATAACAAATAAGTCTAAGTCTACCTAGTCTACAAGTAATTTCTAGGGCTTCGAATTGGGGATAAGTATTCGTTTGATTAAAAAATTAAACGTTTAATAATTAGAAGAAATTTGGTAAATAAATAAAAAAAAGTCTTTTTGTAAATTTCAAATTGAAGATGGTCACAATATAAAGTTTTAAGTGTGAAAATAATTTTTATAAAATTATTTTCTTGAAAATAGAATATTTAATCTATTTATTTCAATTTGTCAAAATATAACTTTAATATCTAAAAATATTAAAATTAAAGAATTTTTAGGTTAAAAAATGTATTTCTGTTCCAAATGAATAGAAATAATTTATGTAAAATTTTGGTGCAAAAATATTTAAAAATGAATTTATTATGATTTATTTATGATTACAACTAACAAAAATTAATTAAAAATACAAAACGAACGGTTTTTCAGAAATAAAAATTATTTCTGAAATTTTTATTATTATACAAGTTTAGGATAATTTTTGTGGAATTTTATAAAATCGTTTAGATATTTTTATTGAATTTTACAATTATAAATGAATAAATTTGTAATATTTATAATATATATAAAATAAATTATTTTAGAAAAACTAAAAATTGGACAGCAAAGTTTATCATTGGAATAACATAAAATAAATTTTGTAGAATTTATAAAATAGTTTTAGTATTTTAAAATGATTTTTAAGGAATTAAGAAAATATAAGTATAAAAGAATAACACAAAAAAAAAAATTGTTTATGGTGGGATTCGAACCTGGGCCATAGGCCGGTTCATGTTTTGGAGCAACACTGTGTTACCAACTGATCTGTGTGATCAGTTGGTGATAATTTTTGTTTTGCAATAATTATAAATGATTACGAAAATAGCCTTCTTCCCCAAATGATAAGCTATCGAGCCCTAGTATGAACATCGATCTAATTGACCCGTAATTCGTTCCAGTTAATAAACGAATGTTTAGGGCTTTTATTCCTTGACAAAAACCGAACCAAAAGCCACAAATAATAGATGTTAAGGTGTACCTAAAGAGGTTGTAACCGGAGCACCAAGTTTCGACTGAAACAACTTCGATTCTGGAAGATTTGGTGTTTGAAAGTGAAAAGTGTTATAGGGATTATGCTAATCAGCCCTTTGGTAGTCTGTGTGTGAAATTAATCGAGCTAACAACGCGTATTTATACGGATTAGATTTGGGTTGTTTAGGAATGTTAATAATTAGCTTTAATTCGCTTAATTAACAGTCAAAGATGCGTTGATTGTCCTTCGGCCAAGTCTGGTCAAATGGCTATGATTAACCTTCCAAATTAAGTCCCATTTACACACTTACCATGTTTGATTTTGGCTGGTTTGTTGGCGTGCAGTGATCAGAAGCAGAAAGGAGGGAACAGCATGGTTCGCTGTTGGGTATAAAGGAATTAGAAGTCCAAATCTTTCAACAAGTATCTTGTGGCCTAGTGGTGGTGTGCGTGTGGTGTTGTGTCTGACCCGGCTTGTGACCCGGGTTCGAATCATAGCAGCAGCAATATATATATATATATATATTTTTTTAAAACAGAATGGGAGGGAAAGGGGACTGGTGGGCCTTTGTTGTTGGGCTAGTGGGCTGGGCTCCGAAAAAGATAAAGTTTTGGGTAATGGTTTGGCTTAGGTGGGGATAGTGGGTTTGGTTTGGTTAAATTTTTGTTATGGTTTTAAAAATAAACATGTATATATAAACTCCATGGCTTTTGAAAATAATTTGATTTTATTATTATTATCATTATTATTATTATTATAAAAAATAAAATAAAAAGAAAAGCGACGGATGTCACAACTCAAAGTAGTGTAGAAATAAAAACGTGATAATATTACATAACTGTTAACCTCACATACATACGTATATATCATTTTAGCTCTTTTTCTCTTTATTTAGTATACGAACACTTGTCACACAGTAACACTAAATAATAACTAAGACACGCTAAAAACACACTATAAAAGACTCAAAATATACAAAACTATCAAATAAATATGATGCGTTTGACAACACATCACTCCTTCCGTTAAAAATTAATCCGATATGTGTGTGATAGTCCCGACTAAAAATTTGAAATGATAACAAAATAATCTAAATAAATAATAAAGATAAATGTAACTTCCACCAGGGATCCTATTTGTATAATCTTGCAACCTATTCGATTTAACTACAAGAACACCACATAGACATGGCCTTGGTTATCCTGTCACAATAACTAGCTATCCTGTCACAATAAGTATTCAGATTGAAATAATAACTAGGGACATGTTTTCAACGTAAACCGTACGCCTAATTATCCCTATACAAATATCAACCAACCTCCCTATGATGCCAAAAATCACAGTTAATAGATAAATTGATTTATATATAAGCAAGGTTTATTCAATCCAACACAAGTAGTAAAAATACTAATTCATACATAATCAAAACGAGTTCAGAATACAAAATCAATACAAAGATTCACCCAGGGAAAGCTATAAAAGATTTAACCGTGCATCTCAATCACCTCTTCTTTTCTTGTGCGATCCTCAACAGCCAAGAGGTTGTGCCTTCGACCTCCTGTCAAAACTTGCGAACCCCTCCCTCAAAACTGTTGTGCGATCCCCTCTTTTAATAATTGCCGTCCATTATATTCTTCTTGACCTATTCTTTCTCTTGGCCCAAACTCTCGATCAAAGCCCACTTTAATTCCTTTAGTCCATTTTGTATATGTGCAATAGTCCACTAATTATTTTAGTCCGAAGCCTTTTTTTCTCTAATTTCTTGTACTTTTAATTCCCTGTATTAAACACAAACATCACATGGAACATATAAAACAAATCTAAATTTCAAAGTTCATTTATTATTTTACTCATGTGCCATCAACTCAAATTAGTGTAGAAATAAAAACGTGATAATATTAAATAACTGTTATCCTCACATATATACGTATATATCATTTTAGCTATTTTTCTCTTTATTTAGTATACAAACACTTGTCACACAGTAACACTAAATAATAACTAAGACACGCTAAAAACACACTATAAAAGACTCAAAAGTATACGAAACTATCAAATAAATATGATGCGTTTGACAACACATCACTCCTTCCGTTAAAAAATAATCCGATATGTGTGTGATAGTCCCGACTAAAAATTTGAAATGATAACAAAATAATCTAAATAAATAATAAAGATAAATGTAACTTCCACCCGGGATCCTATTTGTATAATCATGCAACCTATTCGATTTAACAAGAACATCACATACACATGGCCTTGGTTATCCTGTCACAATAACTAGCTATCCTGTTACAATAAGTATTCAGATTGAAATAATAACTAGGGACATGCTTTCAACATAAACCGTACGCCTAATTGTCCCTATACAAATATCAACCAACCTCCCTATGATGCCAGAAATCACAGTTAATAGATAAATTGATTCAAATATAAGCAAGGTTTATTCAATCCAACAAAAGTAGTAAAAATACTAGTTCATACATAATCAAAACGTGTTCGGAATACAAAATCAATACAAAGATTCACCCGGGGAAAAGCTATAAAAGATTTAACCGTGCATCTCAATCACCTCTTCTTTTCTTGTGCGATCCTCCAACAGCCAAGAGGTTGTGCTTCGACCTCCTGTCATAACTTGCGAACCCCACCCTCAAAACTGTTGTGCGATCCCCTCTTTTAATAATTGTCGTCCATTATATTCTTCTTGACCTATTCTTTCTCTTGGCCCAAACTCTCGATCAAAGCCCACTTTAATTCCTTTAGTCCATTTTGTATATGTGCAATAGTGTACTAATTATTTTATTCCGAAGCCTTTTTTTTCTCTAATTTCTTGTTCTTTTAATTCCCTGTATTAAACACAAACATCACATTGAACATATAAAACAAATCTAAATTTCAAAGTTCATTTATTATTTTACTCATGTGCCATCAACTCAAATTAATGTAGAAATAAAAACGTGATAATATTACATAACTGTTAACCTCACATATATAAAAACACACAGTAGCCACTGGTAGATCTACGTGAATCAGGGCAGCCGCCCCAATCAGCATCCGAATAAGCCACGAGAGAATGAGTGGTATTTGGACGAATGCGAATACCATAATCGAGAGTACCTTGTAAATAACGAAATATTCGTTTCATTAAAAGGTAGTGAGGATCTCGCGGTTCGTGCATAAACAAACACACTTGCTGTACGGCATATGAGATGTCCGGGCGAGTAAACGTTAAATACTGTAATGCACCCGCTAAACTCCTGTATAATGTTGGGTCATGGAATAACGGACCCTCGGTTGCACTAAGCTTAGCGGAAAGATCAACCGGTGTGGTACACGGTTTGCAAGATTGCATCGTAGCCCGAGAAATAATGTCCTTAGCATACTGGGACTGCGATAAGAATAAGCCACCGCCCTGTTTAGTAACTTTGATGCCGAGAAAATAATGTAAATCACCGAGGTCCGTCATTGCAAACTCACGAGAGAGAACCCGGATTATGTTGTCCAACAGTGTGGTACTCGAAGCGGTAAGGACTATATCATCCACATAAAGCAACAAATAAGCCGTATCCTGACCATGTTGGTAAATGAACAATGATTGGTCACATATGCTGTTCCGAAATCCCTGCTTTAAAATAAACGAGGCGAACCTGGTATACCAAGCCCGAGGGGCCTGCTTAAGACCATATAATGATTTTTTCAAACGACACACAAAATCGGACACTTCTTATCAATAAACCCCGGCGGCTGATGCATAAAAACTGTTTCATTCAGATTGCCATGTAAAAACGCATTCTTGACATCCAACTGATGGATGGGCCAAGAGCGGGAAACGGCAAGAGATAAAACGGTGCGGATCGTAGCCGGTTTAACAACCGGACTAAATGTCTCCTCGCAATCTATGCCCACAGTTTGGGACTTACCATTAACAACCAAACGGGCCTTGTACCGTTCTAACGACCCATCAGAGCGTAACTTGTGGCGAAATAACCACATGCACCGTATAACCGGTCTATCAACCGGTCTTGGAACTAATTCCCAAGTCTCGTTTTCCTGCAAAGCGTCAAATTCTGTTTGCATGGCATTCAACCAATTGGGGTCAGCAAAGGCTTTTGCATAGGTGTTGGGAATCGGTGATAGGGCGGTGAAGGCGTGGCTTAGGTTGGTGGGTTTAAGAGAGCCGGTTTTGGTGCGGGTGGCCATAGGATGGGTGTTGGAAGGCTGGACCGAAGGTTTGGGTGGTAAGGGTCGGGCCGAGGATGTGGGCTGAACAGAAGGGGCTGGTGGTTTGGGCCGACGGGAGTATGTTATTGGGTACGGGGTGGTTGGGCCGGGTGGTGGTGGTGGGGATGGGCCGGGTGTAAACGGGCCAGGAGGAGAATTAGGCGGGTTGGGAGGAGGGTGTGTAGGTAGTGGGCCGAATTGAAAGTGAGGAGGAATGGGCTCCTCCAAGAACGAGTACGGAGCAGCGGATATGGGCTGACCGTACGGGAAGACAGACTCGTCGAAGGTAACGTGACGAGATATGAGAACCTTACCCGTGGATGGGTCGAGGCACCGGTACCCTCGGAAATCTGGTGGATAGCCCAAGAAAATGCACCGAATGGACCGAGAGTGCAATTTATGGGGTTGAGTGGCGGAAGTGTTCGGGTAACACGCGCACCCGAATACTCGTAAGTGGTCGTAGCTGGGGTGGCGAAGGTAGAGGGCGAAGGTGGGTGTGAAAAAATTTAATCTTTTGGTGGGGAGTATGTTGTGAAGGTAAACGGCCGTGTGAAGTGCTTCAACCCAAAAGAATGGGGGAAGAGAAGCATGAATAAGTAGGGAGCGGATGATGTCGTTTAAGCGACGGATCATCCGTTCCGCACGGCCGTTTTGAGATGATGTTTGCGGGCACGAGAAACGGAAAAGAAGACCGTTTTGGTGAGCGAAATTCTTAAATTGGTGGTTGTCAAATTCCCCGCCCAAATCACATTGAAAGGTTTTTATAGGACGGTTAAATTGGGTTAAGATTAAGCGGTGAAACTTGACAAATGTTGGGTATGTTTCAGATTTATATTTTAATGGATATACCCAAACAAAGTGAGAGAAGTTGTCAATTAAAACCATATAGTATTTATAACCGGTTTTACTGACAATGGGTGAGGTCCATAGGTCACAATGTATGATATCAAAAGGTGAAAAAGTGAATGAACTAGATGTATAAAAAGGTAAGCGTTTACTATTAGATAATTGGCATGAATTACAAAGTCTAGACATAGAGTCTTTATTACATGAAAAATTAAAATTGCGACTAAGAATATCAAGGACTTGAGCGCCAGGGTGGCCAAGCCGATCATGCCAAGGAAGGGAAGTAACGGAAAGGAAACATGCTTGTTGCGGAAGTTGAGGTGGTGTGATTGGGTAGACGTCTCCCGTGCTATTGTGGCGTGAAAGGCGGCATCCAGTTTTGAGATCCTTCACAGTGAAACCAAAAGGGTCAAATTCAATAGATACACTATTATCACGGGAGAAGCGTCGAACAGAGATAAGGGTTTTGATAACGGACGGGCTATAAAGGATGTTTGGTAAAATATATGTACGGTTATGGATTTTGAAAAAGCCAGTGCCGGTCCCGTGTATTGGTAGAAATTGACCATTGCCAACAACAATTTTAGTATTTACAGGAGACGAGTTGGGAATAGAAATCATACCTGAATCCAAAGTTACATGAGATCCCGCACCCGTATCCATTAAGCCAGGGTCCTGTTGTTGTTGATTCAAAGACATAGCCTGGACCGCTGCCTGTAGATCTGCCGGACTAAAAGCGTTGAGGCCCGGTGCTGGTTGTTGGGCTGGGCCGGCTTGAGTGTAGTAGGCCGGGGGAGCAGACGGGGCGGACTGCTGTGACTGAGCAGAGGAACCGGAAGTAGCAGCTTGCGGGGCCCAGTTTTGCTGAGTTGGATACGGGCAGGGTGGCGTATTCCACCAAGCCCAAGTGGGATAACCTGTATTAGGAAAAGGCCAGAAATAATTACCTGCGGAGCGTCCCCCGCCACGGCCGCGTCCTCTGCTGCTGTTAGTGCGATTAAAGTTGCTGTTGCGGCCGCGTCCTCGGCCCCGATAGGGCTGCTGTCCGCTGTAGGACGGCTGCTGAGAAGAAGGCTGGCTGGACGCAGCCTGCTGTGACACTGTTGGAGCAGCCATGACAGAAGTAGTGGCTTTCTGTCGTCCTTCGATTCTGATCGCTTAATCATTCAGCATACTTAAAGCAAGATCCCAATCTGCGTTGGTAGAATTAATCAAAGAAGCCGTAGTGTCATACTCAGCTGGTAACCCGCGTACAAGCTGAAGGACCAGGCGAGATTCAGTAATAGGCTGGTCAACGTCCTCTAGTTGATTTGCGAGTTCCTTTAACTTCTGAAAATAATCGTCAAGCGAGGAACAAGCGGCTAAGGTGAGGTTAACAAACTTGGTTTCGAGTGCGGCTGCACGTGCCTTCTTGTTACTTAAATAAATCTTCTCTAGTTTGAGCCAAGCACCGCGAGTGGTTCCGTCTGAATCCATGGCTCGGGGCAGCAAATCATCGGAGACTGTGCTCAAAATCCATTGAAGGACTAGAGCATCCAGTTCCAGCCATTGAGCGTATGTAGGGTCTTCCGGTTGAGGGGCTGCTGTGCCGTCTATGTGATCAAGTACTTTGTAAGCAACTACGTGTAGTTTAAAGAGCTTGACCCATGCGGAATATGTGACCTTTGATCCGTCCAAGGTACGAATTTTAGATTGAATGTTCGTAACCGAGTACGCGGGATGTAAGGGATTGGGTTTGGAACCGGGATCCGAAGACCCCTGTTCATCGGATTTGGTCATCGGGTTCAGATTTGCTGCTGCGAAAAGAAATCGAAAAAAAACTGCTGCGATTGAAAAGAAATCGGAAAAAGAATTTTTAGGTTTTCAGAACCGAGGCTCTGATACCATAAAAGTGTTTATGGTATTATTATTGAATGAATAAAGAAGAATACAAAGCCCCCTTATATAGGGAGGAATCCTAACCCAACTATGACTCTAATATGGAAAGGATAATGACAACCATTTAAACACAATATCTATTCTAAATAATAAGAAATCTGTCTAGAATGTTCCTCTGGAATGTTCTGCGCTAATAATATATACGTATATATCATTTTAGCTCTTTTTCTCTTTATTTAGTATACGAACACTTGTCACACAGTAACACTAAATAATAACTAAGACACGCTAAAAACACACTATAAAAGACTGAAAAGTATACAAAACTATCAAATAAATATGATGCTTTTGACAACACATCACTCCTTCCGTTAAAAAGTAATCCGATATGTGTGTGATAGTCCCGACTAAAAATGTTGAAATGATAACAAAATAATGTAAATAAATAATAAAGATAAATGTAACTTCCACCCGGGATTCTATTTGTATAATCTTGCAACCTATTCGATTTAACTACAAGAACACCACATACACATGGCCTTGGTTATCCTGTCACAATAACTAGCTATCCTGCACAATAACTATTCAGATTGAAATAATAACTAGGGACATGTTTTCAACGTAAACCGTACGCCTAATTATCCCTATACAAATATCAACCAACCTCCTTATGATGCCAGAAATCATAGTTAATAGATAAATTGATTCAAATATAAGCAAGGTTTATTCAATCCAACACAAGTAGTAAAAATACTAGTTCATACATAATCAAAACGAGTTCAGAATACAAAATCAATAAAAAGATTCACCCGGGGAAAGCTATAAAAGATTTAACCGTGCATCTCAATCACCTCTTCTTTTCTTGTGCGATCCTCCAACAACCAAGAGGCTGTGCCTTAGACCTCCTGTCAAAACTTGTGAACCCCTCCCTCAAAACTGTTGTGCGATCCCCTCTTTTAATAATTGCCGTCCATTATATTCTTCTTGACCTATTCTTTCTCTTGGCCCAAACTCTCGATCAAAGCCCACTTTAATTCCTTTAGTCCATTTTGTATATGTGCAATAGTCCACTAATTATTTTAGTCTGAAGCCTTTCTTTTCTCTAATTTCTTGTTCTTTTAATTCCCTGTATTAAACACAAACATCACATGGAACATATAAAACAAATCTAAATTTCAAAGTTCATTTATTATTTTACTCATGTCCCATCAACTCAAATTAGTGTAGATATAAAAACGTGATAATATTACATAACTGTTAACCTCACATATATACGTATATATTGTAACATCGTGCATCTTTTCCCAAGTGCCGAATTAATCAAAACCACCACTTCACCCACTATATACTTGATATATACATATGTATTCTTTTAATCATTTATTTAGCTAATTATTTATATTTACCACTTTATATAATAATAATAATAATAATAATAATAATAATAATAATAACAATAATAATAATAATCATGTTAATAATAACAACATCTACAACCCAACCCAACACCTCAAACCCAACCACCCAGCCCAATAAGCCAGCCCACTCCTCTCTTGTCTGAAGCCCAAGGCCCATCAGACATGGCCCAACCCCCTTCTCCATTCCTCCTTTCTGTTTTTAAAAAAAAAAAAAAGATGCTCCCGCCATGGTTCGAACCGGAGCCAACGAGACACAACACACACATAAATAACCATTTGCCCTACACCTACTTATTGTTCTAAACCCAACACGTTATAATTATATCACGAGTTCAAAATCCTCCCAGTTGACTTGGAAAGTCAACTGTGTCCACGACTTGCCAAAATCAAAACAATTAACGTGTAATTGATCAGGGATTGACTTGAGATCGTGATTACCGGCCTATTATGACTCATTACACGTTCAATTATCATTCAATTCTTACCTATTTTGCTCGTGTACGCGTCAAACATTAAAGACGAAGTCAACCTTGCCAATTCGATGATTCAGACCACCACACTATAAATTGAGCACCTCTGGACCATCACAACTCGCCACTCATTCTTTCTCAACCTCCAATTTCTGTAATCAATCCACTTTTCTTGATTTCTGGTTCGTGTTTGACTTCGTGCTTTGACTAATCAATCCGACATCAAACGTGTTTGTAAGTCTGATTTTTTTGATGGGTTTTATTGTTCGGCATACACACAACATTAACCCTAAGGTTAATTGGGTTAATGTTGTGTGATTTGTTAAATTTCAGAATCTAGGGCACGCATGATTGAAATGGGGAAGAACATGAATTTGAGTATAATTATAAATTTTAAACGAACTGAAACCAAACACAACCACCGGTCTGGACCAAGTGGTTGTGCCTGGTGTCCTCGGACCGGCCCAGGCGGGTTCGATCCACTGCAGCTGCATTCTTTTTCTTTTTGTTTTGTTTTCTTTAAAAACAAACAAACTTATATATATATATATATATATCTTTATATTTTTAAATTCATTTTTAAATACCAAAACTCTTTTAAAAATTCTACAAAAATTATTTTGTGTTAATCTAATGAAAAAGTTTAACATACAATTTTTAGTTTTCAAAAATTTATTTATTTAATATATATAATAAATAATCCAAGTTTATTCTATTTTATTTATAAAATTCTATAAAAATATCAAAATAATTTTATAAATTTCCACAAAAATTATTCTGAGTTTTCATAACAATGAACTTTTCTGAAATGATTTTTATTTCTGAAAAATCATTTATTTAATATTTTTAATCAATTTTTGTTAGTTTTAATCATAAATAAATCATAATAAGTTCAATTTTTAATATTTTTGCACCAAAATTTTATATAAATTATTTCTGATTATTTGGAACAGAAATATAATTTTTAATCTAATAATTTTTTAATTTTAGTATTTTTAAATATTAAAGTTAAATTTTGACAATTTGAAATAAATAGATTTAATATTCTATTTTTTAAGAAAATAATTTTATAAAAATTATTTTTATACTCATTATTGTGACCACCTTTGATTCAAATTTTATAAAAAGATTTTTGTTTATTTATTTATTAAATTTCTCTCATTTATCAAACATTTTATTTATTAATCAAACGAGCATTTATCCCCAATTCGAAGCCCTAGAATATATATTTGTAGACTAGATAGACTTAGACATATTTATTACCTTAATTATAGGGTAATACTTGACATCGTTGGGCAACACATATTCTATTTTCACGAGACATAACATTTTGCTAAGGTGAGTTTACATAGCCCCTTTTCTCTATTTTCACTATTTTTGGGGTGAAACATGTTTAAACATTTTATACTATCATATTTACTTGTGATTCAATTACATCATCATTCTATCATTTGACTGTAACAAAAAGACACAGTACAATCATTAACAATGATCAAGCCGCCTGTTTAGATTATAGCGCTATAGGTCTGACAAACCCATCCCCCGCATAAATTCAGGGATGATCGAAAATAGTAACAACATTTAACTAACTTGCGAGTTAGTCCTCAGTCGACACAAGGTTTGATTGTACAAAGACGCATTATTACATGTCGGACTCATACTCTATCATCATATAACTGTGATTGTTGTACCAACTATTGTTATCAATTATATTCAAAAACCTATGTATTCTCACCAACTTTTGTTGACCCAAAATATTTTCAAACTTAACATGTTTCAGGTTCTAGTTGCTTGAAGATTTGAGTTAATGCTTGAAGATGTGTGCATAGTATTATTCATTTTGATGTACGATTCTTGTAGAACAATTGTATGTAATTTATTTAAATCATTTAATGAAATTCATTACTCACCATGAGCTACTAAACAATCATCAATACGTGACATCCCGATGTTTCCGCCATCGGTTGGGGTGTTACATATATCATTTTAGATCTTTTTCTCTTTATTTAGTATACGAACACTTGTCACACAGTAACACTAAATAATAACTAAGACACGCTAAAAACACACTATAAAAGACTCAAAAGTATACAAAATTATCAAATAAATATGATGCGTTTGACAACACATCACTCCTTCCGTTAAAAAGTAATCCGATATGTGTGTGATAGTCCCGACTAAAAATGTTGAAATGATAACAAAATAATGTAAATAAATAATAAAGATAAATGTAACTACCACCCGGGATCCTATTTGTATAATCTTGCAACCTATTCGATTTAACTACAAGAACACCACATAGACATGGCCTTGGTTATCCTGTCACAATAACTAGCTATCCTGTCACAATAACTATTCAGATTGAAATAATAACTAGGGACATGTTTTCAACATAAACCGTACGCCTAATTATCCCTATACAAATATCAACCAACCTCCCTATGATGCCAGAAATCACAGTTAATATATAAATTGATTCAAATATAAGCAAGGTTTATTCAATCCAACACAAGTAGTAAAAATACTAGTTCATATATAATCAAAACGAGTTCAGAATACAAATTCAATACAAAGATTCACCCGGGGAAAGCAATAAACAATTTAACCGTGCATCTCAATCACCTGTTCTTTTCTTGTGCGATCCTCCAACAGCCAAGAGGCTGTGCCTTCACCCTCCTGTCAAAACTTGCGAACCCCTCCCTCAAAGCTGTTATGCGATCTCCTCTTTTAATAATTGCCGTCCATAATACTCTTCTTGACCTATTCTTTCTCTTGGCCCAAACTCCAGATCAAAGCCCACTTTAATTCCTTTAGTCCATTTTGTATATGTGCAATAGTCCACTAATTATTTTAGTCAGAAGCCTTTTTTTTCTCTAATTTATTGTTCTTTTAATTCCTTGTATTAAACATAAACATCACATGGATCATATAAAACAAATCTAAATTTCAAAGTTCATTTATTATTTTACTCATGTGCCATCAACTCAAATTAGTGTAGAATAAAAACGTGATAATATTACATAACTGTTAACCTCACATATATACGTATATATCATTTTAGCTCTTTTTCTCTTTATTTAGTATACGAACACTTGTCACACAGTAACACTAAATAATATCTAAGACACGCTAAGAACACACTATAAAAGACTCAAAAGTATACAAAACTATCAAATAAATATGATGCGTTTGACAACACATCACTCCTTCCGTTAAAAAGTAATCCGATATGTGTGTGATAGTCCCGACTAAAAATTTGAAATGATAACAAAATAATCTAAATAATTAATAAAGATAAATCTAACTTCCACCCGGGATCCTATTTGTATAATCTTGCAACCTATTCGATTTAACTACAAGAACACCACATACACATGGCCTTGGTTATCCTGTCACAATAACTAGCTATCCTGTCACAATAACTATTCAGATTGAAATAATAACTAGGGACATGTTTTCAACGTAAACCGTACGCCTAATTATCCCTATACAAATATCAACCAACCTCCCTATGATGCCAGAAATCACAGTTAATAGATAAATTGATTCAAATATAAGCAAGGTTTATTCAATCCAATACAAGTAGTAAAAATACTAGTTCATACATAATCAAAACGAGTTCAGAATACAAAATCAATACAAAGATTCACCTGGGGAAAGCTATAAAAGATTTAACCGTGCATCTCAATCACCTCTTCTTTTCTTGTGCGATCCTCCAACAGCCAAGAGGCTGTGCCTTCGCCCTCCTGTCAAAACTTGCGAACCCCTCCCTCAAAGCTTTTGTGCAATCTCCTCATTTAATAATTGTCGTCCTTAATATTCTTCTTGACCTATTCTTTCTCTTGGCCCAAACTCTCGATCAAAGCCCACTTTAATTCCTTTAGTCCATTTTGTATATGTGCAATAGTCCACTAATTATTTTAGACCGAAGCCTTTTTTTTCTCTAATTTCTTGTTCTTTTAATTCCCTGTATTAAACACAAACATCACATGGAACATATAAAACAAATCTTAAATTCAAAGTTCATTTATTATTTTACTCATGTGCCATCAACTCAAATTAGTGTAGAAATAAAAACCTGATAATATTACATAACTGTTAACCTCACATATATACGTATATATCATTTTAGCTCTTTTTCTCTTTATTTAGTATACGAACACTTGTCACACAGTAACACTAAATAATAACTAAGACACGCTAAAAACACACTATAAAAGACTCAAAAGTATACAAAACTATCAAATAGTTATGATGCGTTTGACAACACATCACTCCTTCCGTTAAAAAGTACTCCGATATGTGTGTGATAGTCCCGACTAATGGAGACCTATCAATGAGTTTAAGTAAGTGTGTTGACTACTAACCCGAAGGTTAACTAGTCCCTGATTGTCCAGATCTTGACCATGTGTGTTTAAAAGCGTGTTTGAACGTTAACCGGACATACCAGACAGACCTGAAATCCCGTTGGTGACCCATTACATCAATTAGTCAAGTACATAAGGTTAACGCATAAGTTTCAACCATAAAACACTTAGTTTGCATCAAAAATCGCATATACGAAGTCGTAAGGTCAAACCGGAAGATTGCTGGGTTTGGTTCGACCCCAAGGGCTTCTGGTTTGACCCATGGTCCCTTGGTTCGACCCTCATGATGTTCATTCAACCTATTCACAAGTTCATTCGACCTAAAACATGTTTATTTGACCCTAACGTATGTCAATTCGACCATAACACGTGTTAATTCGACCCCGGACATGCACATTCGACCCCAGGCATGTACATTCGACCCCACGAAGGGTCGAATGAGTTCCACGTTTGACCCTTTGCTGCAAAACTTCATAAAACGCACCAAACGCATCTAAACAGTCCGAAAACATCACGAAATATCACAAATCACAGCAGTCAACTATCATTAACATATTCCCACAAACCCTACCAATTTCATCCCAAAATCCATCCGTTTTACAAGTTACCTAAAATGGCAAATTATGGAAATGTCACATCATACGCATGCAGTCTTTACCCGATTTGGAAACTTATCTAAATCATCTATCGATTAGCCCAATATGCTCATATTATCATGTGCAAGAAAACCCCCAATCATATCAGTATCAATAACATCATGAACAAGCCCTAGATCTACCCAAACCCCCCACCCAAAATGAGCAAAACATCATCAATAACCAATTGTAACCTATCTCAATCATAAATCATCATCAACAACCACCCTAGATCATTGTTATAACATCTACACAGTAATCAATCATCAAACAATACATAACACAACATAAAACACCATTAACACATGTTAATTTGTATGAAAACTCATTGTTTATGAAAAGGTTTTGTTTAGGAAGATGTTAGAAAGGTTTTTATCCATGAAAACATGTTTGAATCAGATCTGGACCTTTGGGGTTTAATGAAAACGAATCAAAATGCTTTAAAAAGGATTTAGGATGAAGAACACACCTTAGATATTTGTTTAGAAGATGTTTGCAGGTTAGATTATGAAAAACAAGAGCAAAAACTCCTTCTCCAGTGATTAAAGTTGCTAGAGAGTGTTTAGAGGCGTTTAGGGTTTGTGAAATGATGAAAAATGACAAAGTATGTTATTTATACTAAAGCCTCATTTGACCCCATACCTAGGTCGAATGAGACAACATGTAGTCGAAGGGACCCCCCTTAAGGTCGAACCTAACATGTGTTTTCCAGATTTTCCAGTTTTGTCGTTTTAATGCATTTTAACACATCCTAACACATGAACATGCAATCCTAACCTATGTTAAGCATATATAATCATGGATAATCATCTAATCATCGTTTAAACACGTTTTTGCATATTCTACACCATATATGGATCAATTCACGTTTGTTACTTAATCTAATTCATGTAATCAGGACTCATAACGTGTGTGTGTGATTAACCCAATGATCTTCCTAATCATTGAACCCTGGACAATACGTTCTGTGTTCTGACTCAACTGACCTTGTTAAGTATGTTTAATAAATGTTTTTCGCTAAGGTAGACTTATGTGTTTGAAAAATGTTGACCTAAACATGCCGGGTGTCACACAAAGTGTCCACTAGAATGCATCCCTAACATCAATGTGTTAGACCGTAAAGTATGTCCTTATCACCTAAGTTATAAGGCAAAATAGAATGAATGAATACCTAAACAATGATCCACAAATAAGGCGATGTGCTACTCCTATAGCGCTATACATGTTAAGGGTGTATACGAATTGAGTGTTTGTATAAGAATGATTGCCTGTGTGGTGTGAGTTTAATAATGGTACATGTTGCAACCCAAAAGTGGTTTAAAGTGTAAATGGGTTAAGTATACTCACGGTTCGCTAATGCTTTTTACAAAGGTGAGCTTGAACAGGTTGTAGATTGGCACTGAGGTTACCCTATAATGGGAAACAAAGGGTGTAAGTTTATGGAGTTGAGGATAGAATATATTCGAGAAACGAATAGTATGAAATACCGAAAAAAAATCACCTTGTGTTAGACACTCATTTGGACACTTTGTTTTATTGTGTTTCATGGGCACCAATTCACCCATTAGAATCCAAATTGAGGAATCTAAAACTAAGACGATGTCCACCTTAACACATGATGTCCAACCATCATTTTAGTTGGCATCAAGGTTTTGTTTTCAGATTAAAACAACAAGTAAAAATTACCTCAACAGAGATGATTACGGTGTTGAACTAGTGGTTACTGCAGGGTATAATCCTTTCCACACACTCATGACTCGAACCGAACCTGAAAGAAAGGGTCAAGTGGGTCGTACGAAGGGAGACGACTACTAGGTAATCACAATGACTCCAATGTACAGACACAAAAATGATGTTAGCTTGCTAAGTGCAAGATAACATGTCCACACAAGGAGGGGAAGCCTCCTTTATATAGAGCATGCATGGACCAAACATCACTAACCCTTAACCACGGCGATGAGCTTGGACCGGGTTAAGGGCTTGCCTCCCTTCGGCCCAATAAGTTAGGATAAGCCCGATAAATTAGGATTAGATTGAGTGTAATTAATGCTGAAGAGAGAAAAAATAGTGTACCTCCATGCCATACGTCCACGTGGTGCGACGGGAGTGGTTGCAGGCGTGTACTTTCCTAACAACATCATTGTTTGACCTTTTTGAGGTGTCTGATGCGATGTCTAACGAATGGCTTAGCGACGTAAAGCTGCACAGTACTTTGTTAGTGTGACAACCACGGTATTTTCAATAATTATTATATCATTTTTTTTAAAACATTCGAAATTTTATAAAAAGGTTAATTGGGAAATTTGAAAAGACAATACAAATATGTAAGACTTTTATAAATTAAAGGATTCATAAGTTTTGTCAAGTTTGTAAGCTTTTAATGTTCATAATTAGCATTTATGACATTCTATAAAAATTTACGTAGGGCATTGGCAAAAAAAAAGGGATCAATTTTGAAAAAGTATAATAAAATTCAAGAACCCAAGATGTAAACTAAAAAAATGAATAAAACAATGATAAAATCATGCCTAAGTGTGACACCGACTTTTATGCCGGTGATTTTGGATCCAATTCTGTGTTTGTGTTTAAATCATACGCAACCCTCATCTCAAGAACCTGTCACAGCTAAAAAAAACCTCAACACTTTTCCTCTTAAGGTTCGTTGCTCTGTATTTCGACAAGCTACAACCAACCTCACAACCACTACCGATACAACAACCACTCCTCTCACTGTTCTGACGTGAAACCGACAAACAAAACTCACCAAAATCTTAACTCCCTTCCCTCACTTAGTCGACATCTTGGTTTAAACCGTTGGCGTAGGTATCCGACGAAGCACCACCGTCGGGCCGCACCACCACCGGTTATGAAGCCGTCAACCACTTGCGGTAGTATCAGAGGAACCACCCGTCTCTAATTTTCTTTAAAAATCCATGTAGCCGATCGTCCTGAATTCTCCAACATAGTCCGTCACACATCTTTATTCGTTCTATTAGGTAACAATCATTTCCCTGATTTTATTCTAACTAAACTCAAATTCCAATAAACTAATGGTCTCCGGCCGACCATATTGTTACCCGGGAGGACTTTGTTCTTTATTAGTTTGATGGTAAGATATTTCAATAGGTATTGTTTTATTAACCACACTAATATAATTCAAATCTTGTACTGCAACTTTAAATGGAATATGTGTTTACATTTAGAATTTTAAAATTTAGACTTATAACCATTTATTCTATGGTATATTTTTTTGAAACAAAAAAAAACGTACAGCTATTATTTTAATTTTAGAAGATAAGAAATTATTGGTTTATTTTAACAGCCATGTAAATTAAATTGCTTTTAAATTTATGGTATTCTAAATTACAACTTTCAGGTACTGTTAGGATAGTTAGTTTATCCTTGATAAATATTGAGGGATACAAACAATTGCTAAAATCCATGTTCGCATGATTAACCAAAACCATTAATGGATTGTTTTATTTTAACATTGTAATATACAAAAATTTTATCAACGCAAACACTACAACTATAAAATAGCAATAGTGGATATTAAATCATCATTCTTAAATCTACTTAGGTGCGAGCTTAATTCGCTGATTTCTGTTGAATTCTAACATGCCAATCACAATCAAGGTGAGTTTACATAGCCCCTTTTTCCATTCACTATTTTGGGGTGAAACATGTTACAACATTCAATTTACAATTCAATCATAAGTGTCTATGTGTTATTCTATGTTGCATTATGTCTTAAACATTACTAGGGTAAGCACATTATTCTAGCATAATCATTAACATTGATCAGCCGACGGTATACAATGATAGATCTATTGGACTGACAATCCCACCCGGATACGTGTACCTCCTACATAGGTAGCGTGGGTGATTGTTATCGAACACATAACATAATCGAGTGAACCATATGCGTATGGGATGGACCACAGTATTCTAGTCTCAAGGGTTGATTATGCGATTTACCTGATAGTTCTGTTTTCACATATGGACTAGACTAGCCATGACACTCGAATTGTACAACATTTTTATTCAAACCTATGTAATTCTCACCAACTTATGTTGACCCAAAATATTTTCAAACTTAACATGTTTCAGGTTATAGCTTTGCTTGAAGATTAGAGTTAATGCTTAAAGATTTATATTTAGTATTTCCCATTGATGTACAAATTCTGTTAGAACAATGTATGTAATTTATTTAATTAATTATTGAAACTTTATTTACCATGAGCTACTGAACAATCATCAATACGTGACATCCCGATGTTTCCGCCATCGATTGGGGTGTTACAGATTGGTATCAGAGCCTTGGTTATAGGGAATTAGGTTATTAGAAAATTAATCTAGTCTATAACCCTAGGACTTTAACCAGTACTTGTTTCTCTTATTTGCAACTCTACCTATTCTTTATCTCTATCCCTATCCACCCCCTTATTAAATCCTAATTTTTGAATCGCAAAACTTTTACAATTCAAATCCATTTCATTTCTTATATAAGTTATTAATCAACCTGAATTTCATGATCATTTGTGAGTTTAACAATCATATTTCTTCTTACAATATTACTCACATGTTTGATTATTTTCAACATCTGACCCAAATCATATGGTTTCCTTTACAACATTATTGCCTATTTTTAACCTATTACTGTTAGTGTTTTCTTGCCAATTCTATTTTGAACCTCCCCTTCATTTTTATTAATCTTTTTGAAAGTACCTCAACCATAAAATTTCGTCTTACTCAAAATTTTAAAAGTTCTTGTTTAAACTATAGTCCCATAAAATTGAGTACAGAAGATACCCTAGCATCAACACTAATGATTACTGGAATTTTGTCAAAATTTCATCACCTAGAGATTTCACAAATTAGAACAAATAAATACTTTTGTCAAAGCGTCTTTTATTTCCCTTAAAACCAACTTTCCAAATATCAAATGCTAATTGATGTAACAAGGGATTTTTAAAATATTTTAGCCTATTAAAAGTCACTTCTTTCTATTCAAGCAAGTTAATCAGGGTCTATTATACAAAACGCCTCAACAAATTCTTGATTTGACCCAACATCGTGTTTAAAATCTCCGGCTCACTAAAGTATTAAAATTTAAACCCATTTAGTTTGCACTATTTATCCTTAAAAAAATCAACTACTCTTGTTTTTACGCCAAACCCGATTTTAAAAATAAAATCTTTCTAACAACGGAAAAATTAAACCCTTCAAATTCTTCATTTATTCCTACTTGTTTTCAATCACTTAGAACTTTCACGATTTTTGCATTTACTACAACCATGCTTCGTTCTGTAAGATCCCTAGTTTTCTCATACGCTTAATTTTAAAATTGATTCGAACCTCATGATTCGACTTGTATTTGTTACAACACGCTACATAATTACCTATGCATCACAATCTTCTAAATTCTTGTGTTCCTTTGTTTGAAAATCCATTTTATTAAACTTCAAATACTTGAACCTTATTGGAAAAAAAAACTATTGATTTAGCCATAAACATCCAAACCCAAATTTTTGTACAAGGATGACCCTGATTCCAAGATCACTAACTACTGTTTTCATCGAAATTTTCACCTAGTGTACAAACCACCACTATTTTTACAAAATCTCATCTAATTATACAAACCTCCCCCCCCCCCCCCAATTTTTTTAGATTGCATTTTGATCGGCATACTTACATAAAGACATTAACAAAACTATTTCCCAAAAAAAAAAATGATCAGGGTTTTCATACTAGTTGCCCAATTAAACTTCGAAAATCTCTCGAATCCTTGAAATATACAACTCCACTCGATTAGTTGCATCCTCAATAAATCAATCAGGTTAGCTTTATCTAAAAATCTCCTTTAAATAAAGAACGAAACCCTCTTCAGATCACACAGTCTGCAATCTCAATTGCATCAATCTAGATCGACAATCCACATTTATCTTTTATCCCAAACATGACTGCTTTATTCCTTTTGTTAACCTATAAACTAAACCGTTTATCAACTATTTATACATTCACCATTCTTTACAACCTTGATTATAGTATGAGTTTTCATCCTCCTCTCAAAATTTAAATGCATATTCTTCGCCTTTTTCGATATGAACTTGATTTCCATGACAACCAAAATATTGAAATCTTGGTACATGATTATTCATCCTACAAGACCTTTCTAAAAAAAAAAACATGGTGGTTTGTTGCGTGAAACTTGATCCTTCTTGATACATGGGAATTTGATTATCTATTATACTTAAACATTTGATTATTCGCGATACTTGAATGGCTAGCTAAATATGACCAATTTGCTGTAATCATCAACTAGTGAAACCAAACCTAGACTTATTAACCTTATATAGGGCATCACAGTTTCAACTCTCATGCTATACTTGATACTAGTTATATTTACAAACTTGCTTGCATGTGTGTATTATCAATTTGCAACTTATGTGTTGAGCTTCGAAACAATTGTTACATTAAATCAACAACTGATAGATGAGGAAGTACCCGCTCAACAGTTGGTAGAGTTCCTAATAACCTGCTCAACGATTGGTAGAGGTCATCATGCCTGCTCAACAGTCGGTAGAGGTTCTAATAACCTGCTCAATGACTAGTAGAGGCCATCATACCTGCTCAACAATCGGTAGAGGTTCCTACTCGCCGACTGGTAGAGGTCTTTTTGCCTACACAACAGTTGGACTCATTTTTGATACATTGTGCACTTTCCTTAAATTTAACTATGAGAACATGCAATTTGATACAAAGATTCATTAAACTCATTTATACAAAAACTTAGTCGTAAGGTTGTTGAGTGTTATTATACATGTGTGTGTAGTTAAAGACATAGAAGGACACAAAACCCTAATGTAAGGTAAATTGGTGATTGCGGTCCGGAACGTAATCATGAATTTACAGGTACGTTAAGGTGGTATGAAATTCTATTAGAGTTTTGGTAGATACCCAGTACATTCTTGAAGTATCAAAGGTGTGGTGGGTTAGATGTGGTACACCCTATATATATAAACACTGACGATACATTGAAAATGAGACTCGGGACGGATCAACAACAAACCATAGTCTTTTGGTAGTTAATTTAGTCCTTCTATAGTAAATCATTCCATGTAATCCTTTTAGCATTCCTGAAACTTAGGGTTGGCGTTAGACACTTATTCCTTCATGCTATTTTAGACCAATGAATCCAACTCTCCAACTCCCATAATCGTTTAGACCATGTCTACACGGTTGACGTCCAAACATTTACCCAACCACCCTCAAGCTTACGTTTTTTTTTTTTTTAATAACTTCGGGACGAAGTTCCCAAAAGTAGGGGAGACTGTGACAACCATGGTATTTTCAATAATTATTATATCATTTTTTTTAAAACATTCAAAATTTTATAAAAAGGTTAATTGGGAAATTTGAAAAGACAATACAAATATGTAAGACTTTTATAAATTAAAGGATTCATAAGTTTTGTCAAGTTTGTAAGCTTTTAATGTTCATAATTAGCATTTATGACATTCTATAAAAATTTACGTAGGGCATTGACAAAAAAAAAGGGATCAATTTTGAAAAAGTATAATAAAATTCAAGAACCCAAGATGTAAGCTAAAAAAATGAATAAAACAATGATAAAATCATGCCTAAGTGTGACACCGACTTTTATGCCGGTGATTTTGGATCCAATTCTATGTTTGTGTTTAAATCATACGCAACCCTCATCTCAAGAACCTGTCACCGCTAAAAAAAACCTCAACACTTTTCCTCTTAAGGTTCGTTGCTCTGTATTTCGACAAGCTACAACCAATCTCACAACCACTACCGATACAGCAACCACTCCTCTCACTGTTCTGACGTGAAACCGACAAACAAAACTCACCAAAATCTTGACTCCCTTCCCTCACTTAGTCGACATCTTGGTTTAAACCGTTGGCGTAGGTTTCTGACGAAGCACCACCGTCGGGCCGCACCACCACCGGTTATGAAGCCGTCAACCACTTGCGGTAGTATCAGAGGAACCACCCGTCTCTAATTTTCTTTAAAAATCCATGTAGCCGATCGTCCCGAATTCTTCCACATAGTCCGTCACACATCTTTATTCGTTCTATTAGGTAACAATCATTTCCCTGATTTTATTCTAACTAAACTCAAATTCCAATAAACTAATGTTCTCCGGCCGACCATATTGTTACCCGGGAGGACTTTGTTCTTTATTAGTTTGATGGTAAGATATTTCAATAGGTATTGTTTTATTAACCACACTAATATAATTCAAATCTTGTACTGCAACTTTAAATGGAATATGTGTTTACATTTAGAATTTTAAAATTTAGACTTATAACCATTTATTCTATGGTATATTTTTTTTTGAAACAAAAAAAAAACGTACAGCTATTATTTTAATTTTAGAAGATAAGAAATTATTGGTTTATTTTAACAGCCATGTAAATTAAATTGCTTTTAAATTTATGGTATTCTAAATTACAACTTTCAAGTACTGTTAGGATAGTTAGTTTATCCTTGATAAATATTGAGGGATACAAACAATTGCTAAAATCCATGTTCGCATGATTAACCAAAACCATTAATGGATTGTTTTATTTTAACATTGTAATATACAAAACTTTTATCAACGCAAACACTACAACTATAAAATAGCAATAGTGGATATTAAATCATCATTCTTAAATCTACTTAGGTGCGAGCTTAATTCGCTGATTTCTGTTGAATTCTAACATGCCAATCACAATCAAGGTGAGTTTACATAGCCTCTTTTTCCATTCACTATTTTGGGGTGAAACATGTTACAACATTCAATTTACAATTCAATCATAAGTGTCTATGTGTTATTCTATGTTGCATTATGTCTTAAACATTACTAGGGTAAGCACATTATTCTAGCATAATCATTAACATTGATCAGCCGACGGTATACAATGATAGATCTATTGGACTGACAATCCCACCCGGATACGTGTACCTCCTACATAGGTAGTGTGGGTGATTGTTATCGAACACATAACATAATCGAGTGAACCATATGCGTATGGGATGGACCACAGTATTCTAGTCTCAAGGGTTGATTATGTGTTTTACCTGATAATTCTGTTTTCACATATGGACTAGACTAGCCATGACACTCGAATTGTACAACATTTTTATTCAAACCTATGTAATTCTCACCAACTTATGTTGACCCAAAATATTTTCAAACTTAACATGTTTCAGGTTATAGCTTTGCTTGAAGATTAGAGTTAATGCTTGAAGATTTATATTTAGTATTTCCCATTGATGTACAAATTCTGTTAGAACAATGTATGTAATTTATTTAATTAATTATTGAAACTTATTATTTACCATGAGCTACTGAACAATCATCAATACGTGACATCCCGATGTTTCTGCCATCGGTTGGGGTATTACAGTTAACACTGTGCACAACATGGTGGAAGCAAGGTGATGTACCATCACTGTTGGTGGTCAGAGTTGTCGGGCCAACCCTGCCATATGTCGTCTTCTGATTGGTCGGGCATGCGCCCGGCTCTGGCTGAATCTTTCTGAATCAGGGTATTTCGTACATCTATATGAAGATGCCAGCTTGGTTGCGGAGAGACTGCACAGATGAGTGATCCTGCGCAAGGGTTGCTCCGCGGAGGCTTTGGAGTTAAGCTATTTTATGGGCTAGGGTCCTTATCCGCGCCAAGATTTGGGACCATATCCCTTCAAGTCCCCCAGTCTAGTGCTTTTCCTGGCATTGAGAAAGAATAGGTTAAGTGTTGGACTAAACTGAGTTAAATGTGGGTGATATTTGACACCCGCCAGAATTCACAGGTAAAGATCCATACACACATACACTATCATGCCATTTTTACAATCATGCATTAGACATTGTACAGTAAATGTGTCACCCCAAGTCTAGTAAAGCTAGGGATAGTTCAGGAATTTATCACATGTTCTATTTATCCATGTAACACCCGACTAAATCCAGGACAACTGACAATGACAGTCAGGACAGTCCACGCTCAACAGAGAGCGGCTAAATGTTCAATTATAATGTACAAAGCAAAACATAGTCACTTGTGGCTACATCCAATTTGGAGGTTATTCAATTCCATAAATAAATCCGAACACTCCAAAGAACACTTGGTGGACACCAGACACATGGAGTCGTCACCATGTAACAATTCAAGCTCACCACATGTATAACGTAAGTTAATTCATTCAAGAACCACGCATCTATGGGAGATTAACACATGATATTAACATTCCCTTGTGACAAAACACATGTTATTATCAAACAAGACTATGTAAGGGTGTATTAAAAACATGGTGATCGATTTCCATACAAGGCCACTAGAGATTTTTATAAATCTATTATGTATATATTCCTATGTATACAAATCTACCCACACAAGGAATAACAAAACAAGAACTCACAAAGTAACATTACATATGTATGAATACATGTACATTATGAGTTGTGATCAAAACTACATACACATATACAATATATATATATATATATACACGAAACACATGCAGACTCCCACTTATTAATTGCAAGTTTATTCAACAGTAAAGACATAGGTTAACTAGAACCATATAGTATATACTTTGAAGCTTTCGTGGACCGATTGAATCAGGTGCTTAGTCAAAAACTGGTATACTTTGTGGGTGCCTAAAGAAATTCTCCGGATCCACTTTGGCCTTGATTCGAATCAACTTTTTAAAATTGTCTCTCTTCCAGTACCTCTCGCCCCAAATGCTTGCTTCCTCATAAGTCTCACTTCCAACACCCATATCAAGATCGTTGTAGTTCAAGTACGCCTCCCTAGGATTCTTTGACACGTACGGCTCCAAAAGCTTATCAAACCTTCGTAGCCACTTTAGCCGTCTGAGAGATACGGGGGATGTATCTGAAGTTTGGTCGATAAAAGTCACAGCCTTTAGCAACTTGTATAACACCCCAACTCTATGAGAATATGGAATTGCTGTTTCCGAGTACTCCTCCATCTTCCCGCCAAATGCGTATACCATCAAGTTCTCTGATAGATCGTTTTCAAACATCTTTCTCCAGATCTTTCTGAGCCCACTTTTGGGGATAGGAGTCCGGACATAGTCTGATATAACCTTGTAGTTCCACAGCCTGACGATGGCAGATTCATTTGCAAGAGTCTCGGTTGGGGTCGAGCTTGTGAATCCCTGATCACCTAATACAAGGTTTGTCTGGGCCATGCTCATTTCTTCACAAATCTCTCGTCTCACCTTGAGCTCTGGGAAGTTTTTGTCCAGCAATTCAAGCATTGCGTCAGTCTTACCTAGATAAAGTCCTTCAAACGACATTCGTATGGTTTTCCTTGTGGTGTTGCCTATGAATTCACTCAAGATTTGAACTCTTATGAGCATATCCGGATTGAGTTTTGGAGCAACATATTGATATTTATAGAAAATATCTGTCGCGTTTTCTTCAAGTGTTATATTCACCCTGAAAATAGTCACAATTTCGGGAACCGGTACCAACCTCAGCGTCCATGCTAGCACTATTCCGAAACTGGAAGCACCGCCACCGCGAAGCGCCCAAAACAAATCTTCGCCCATCGAATTCCTATCCAAGATATTGCCATTGACATCCATGAACCGAACATCCACAACATTATCAGCCGCGGTACCATATTTCCTCACCAGGTTTCCATACCCACCACCGCTGAAATGCCCACCAACACCCACCGTGGGGCAAACACCAGCAGGGAAAAACAAGGTGTTAGTCTTTTGAGAAATAGCGTAGTAGAGTTCGCCAAGAAGTGCGCCAGCCTGGACCCATGCAGTCCTTTTTTCCACGTCCACATCTATAGACTTCATGTTCACAAGATCAAGCATGACAAAGGGAACTTCAGCAGTAGACGAGAGGGCTTCGAAGTCATGTCCTCCCGACCTGATCCTGATCTCATATTCGTGTTTCTTTGTGCAGAGAAGAACGGTTCGGATCTGTGTTTCGTCGACAGGAGTCACGATAATGGAGGGTTTAGGGGTAGAGGGTTTAATGAACCTAAGGTTGTTCACTCTAGCTTCCCAAATGGACTGGAAAGAAGAATTGAGGGGTGTGAAAACAAGTTGAGAGAAGTTGGTTTTGGATTGTAGGCAGCTTATCAAATCTTCTAAATCATCATTATCATCAAGATCAATGGGGGATGGGGCTCCCCATGAAACAAAATAACAAAGAGTTAGAACCAAAAGCACATGAGATTTCTTCATGTTTAATTTGGTGAGTTTGAAGTAGTCGAGATGAGTGTATATATATAGAGAGAGCGGAGAGCCTAAGGCTGCGTCAAACTCAACAAAAGGCAACATAATTCTACATAATAATTTTCTTTCGTAAAGTTTTTCAACTTCTCTATTGATTTATGTTATCAAACGAGGATTATACTTTTCTGAAACTCATATGTAGAAAATAACAAAAGAAGTTTAATCGAAACTTAAGTTTCGAGAAGCGTTAGGTATATGAAGTTCAAAGCATGTGCATAAAAGTCGAGTTATTCATTTGATTTTTCAAACTTCATCTTACATTTGCCGTTCACTAGTTAAGAAAACTAGCTGATCAATAGTAGTAGATCCTTCAAAATATCTTAATACTAATCTATCCCATTATTTTAGGGTGTTGCTAAATGCACCCCCTTTTTTATATTTTTACTGGTTATACTCCTCTTGAAGTTTCAAATATATACAATCAAACCTTTTGTTTTCTAATTTTTTAAAATCTGCATTATGAAACATCTTGAATTTTTCTAATGATTTACCCACTTTTCATAACTTTATATTTGAATACATATAGATTATTGAGAACGATTTTCATAGAACAAGTTACTGCATCTTTTAGTTTCATAGTTTCAATTGATTGTTAATCAAATTACCAGCAATCCACCACCAAGAATTAGATTTGTTTCTTTCTAATTAAAAGATTGAATTGATGCAGAGCTCGGTGGACAGCGGCGGAGTATGGTGGTTTACGGCGGAGCTCCGGCGGGCCATCCTCAAACCCATCAACTACCACCCCCCCCCCCCCCTTCTACACCGATTACACCCCAACCCCCTGTTATACACCCAGACTTATTCGAAAGAGGGAAAGAAACCTATATAAGGAAAGAGAAAGAATAACTTCCTTTGCATCCGCAACCTCAGCTTTCTCCACTGGTTCTTCCTTTTTCCAGAACAGAACACCGGCGAACACTTACCAGAACGACGTCGTCATCGTCGTCGTCCGTACGGTTCTCAATCGATAACCGTCTGATCTCTCCGAGCAAATCGATATCCTCTCCGTCAAGGATTAATAACAATCAAGCAGTTAAGAAGACGTGTATGTGTTCACCTATCTGACGGCGACTCTGGTAATTTGTGTTTGTTTGTTTTGAGGTTTTGTTTAAGTAGATGATGATAAAAAAAACTGATATACACCAATGTATATTTTGTGTTGGTGATGATGAATGAAAAAACAAATATACACCAATGTATATCTGTGTTGATGATGTTGAATGAAAAGAAAAAGGTGATATACATCAATGTATAACTGATGTACACCGTTGTATATATGTGTTGATGATGATGATGAATGAACAAAAAAAACTGATATACACCAATGTACACTTCAAAAACGAATATACACCAATGTATATCTGTGTACATCAATGTATACCTGTGTTGATGATGTTGAATGAAAAGAAAAAAAAAGTGATATACATCAATGTATAACTGATGTACACCGTTGTATATATGTGTTGATGATGATGACGAATGAACAAAAAAAACTGATATACACCAATGTACACTGTTGTATATATACCGAGATATAGTTTTAATTTTATATATTTAATAAATACGTTTGGGTATACCATAAACACTAATTTGTTGTTTCCAAATATAAAGGAGTTTCTTATTAATTACCTAATAACTATGATATTGAACAAAAGACATTAATACCCCTTTATTAAAATAACAATTAATTAAAGTTTTACTTATTTACAATCATGTCATTGAATATGGATGGCTCAGATTGATTCCTATAGTTCATACTTAAGGGTTGGTTCCTATTTGAACCCTACCCAGATATATATATATATATATATATATATATATATATATATATATATATAGGTTTAGGATCCTATACAAAGTACATTTTTCGTGAGAAGTGTGAGAAGGACTAAGAATTGACATGTAGACATCATGTTTTGGATTTAAAATGATTTTTTAGGTTGTTTTAACTTGTAAAACACCAAACACAACAATCTAAAACACAATACAATGTATTATAGTCATTAAATTTAAAAAACAACTAAAACACACTACTTAACGCTTAAAACACACTGCTAATGTTCTTAGTATGGTGTTTTAAGTTTTAAGCATAAAATACATTGTTTTCGGTTTTTAATTGTTATTTTTGGTGTGTTTATAGGCAAAACAATCCAAAACATCACGACTAAGTTCAAAAAATGATGCTTAAGTATCAATTTTTAATCCTTCTCACACTTCTCACAAAAAAAAACACTTTGTACGGGATCCTGACCCTATATATATATATATATATATATATATATATATATATATATATATATATATATATATATATATATATTGCTTCTTTGATTGTTGGATGTATGTTTTAATTGTTGGTGGTATTGATTTTGGTTGAAAATGAAATATATAGAGAGAGAGAGATTTTGGTTGAAAAAAAAAAATTTAACCCAATCGGTCAAATGACCGTTGGCCAACGGTCAGAATATGTTTCGGCCAACGTGATGTACATCACGATAATATGCATCGCGGCCGTGATAAATAAGGAGGGCGGTGTTTCGCGGTGGTCACGCTATCACGGGGTGGCCATCACGGACCACCATAGCTCGCCTTAGACACACATCTAAAATTAAGGCAATATAGCTTTAAAAAAAGTACACGTATAATCTGGTAATTATAAAGCATAACACAGAATCAGTCAACCCTCACAGATTTGTCCGTATTGCAACATAAAATATATGTGATTTAGTTCTGTCTATATGCAATATAATGTGCCAAATGGTACAATGGTGCCGCCCTGCCGGAATCGAAGTAAGCAAGCTCACCCACGGCCTTCGCCACCAAGTCTCTGGCGAACTCTTTCGACCCCTCCAACCCAATCAGCTTCGGGTAAGTCGCTTTATCGCTCAACAAGTCCTTACCCGCGGTTTTCCCCAACTCGGCCGATGACTTTGTAACATCCAATATATCATCTACCACTTGAAACAACAACCCAATGCACCTTGCGTAATTTCTAACCCGTTCCACCTCGTAGGCGTTCCCACCACCCAAAACCGCCCCACCAACCACTGCGGCCTCCAGCAGCTTCGCAGTCTTGTGGACATGAATGTACTCTAATTTGTTTAAATCAACATTTTGTAGTCCTTCACTAGAAAGATCAACTATTTGACCTGCCACAAGTCCTAAAGAACCCACTGCGGATCCTAACTCGCTTATTGCATGAACCACCCTTTGAGGTCCAACACCTATGGTTTGTGTGGCTAGATGCTCAAACGCTAATGAAAGCAACGCGTCACCAGCTAGAACCGCGGTGTCATCACCGTACACCTTGTGGTTTGTTGGCTTCCCTCTTCTCAAATCGTCGTTATCCATGCATGGGAGATCATCATGTATTAGTGACATAGTGTGGACCATTTCAACAGCCGTAGCCATCGCCATGGCGCACGCCTCCATACCGCCAACAAGCTCACACGAGGCGAGACATAGAATGGGCCGCACTCGCTTCCCTCCTGCCAGCAACGAGTACCTCATCGCCTCGTGTATTTTGAATGGTTCTTGCAATGGCACAGCTCGTTCTAACGCATCATTAACGAGCTTCGCCTTTTGGGTCATGTAGGTATCGAATTTGAAACTGGTTTTGGGTATAAGTAACGGTTCGAGTGTGATTTGGGGAGATGAAGATGATGGTGTGACATAGGTGGCATGAATTGCAATGGGAAGGTGTTGCGATTTTCGGGTTTTGGGGCGATTAATGAAGATGTTTTTAAGGTGAAACGAGGCATCCTTAACGGGAACATGAATAAGTAAAGCCATCTGTAAGTGAGGTAACGATCAAGATCGGTTTTGGTTCATAAACGCTATGATAGAAGTGGGTTTTTATAAAACAAATATTACTCTGTTCAGATTCCTTTTGTTTGTTTGCTCTGTTGCTTGAAGTTATGCCTTTACACTACTTTTGGACTCTAGTGGTTTAAAACATTAAATACATAACGTACGTATATAAGAAGCAACATTACGTAATGTGATTTATATTAATTGAAAGTTGATATTGTAACAGATATTTATTTAGGCCATTAAGTGTACATTAACATATGGAGCGTTAAAAGTGACATGGCATGTTAAACCGGCATTGCATACCACTCCCTCTTTGTATTAAGGGGCGTTAAAAGGGTTATTTGTTAGCAAATTAAGAGGATGTTAAGAGACTGAATTAAATTGTTTTCCTTTTTAAAACCGAAAACCGTTAAAAGGTATGGTCATGTGAAGTGTAGTGAAATAGGAAAAGGGGGATGATATGGCATCTAGGTGGAGTTGAGAAAGGTTAAAGCATACTCAATGGCGTTACCACTCCTCACTAAAAAAACGTAACGTTTAACGTCTAATACGTTCATTGAACTTGGCAAACAAAGAAAATGGAGGAGATAAAACAGTTATTTTACCAAATAGTACAGGAACAGCAAAGGGCAAATTATGCCTAGTTTGTGTTTTCCTTGTGAATTACTAAAATACAAACACTATATATAAATTGTCAATCAGGAATGCAATAATTTTTAATTTACCAGCCTCAGATATCAGTCATTTTCACTAGCTTTCTGTAAAGTATTTGATCATCCCTCCCAGTGTTGCTCTCCAGCAGTGCACTTTGTACAAGTTCCTGAATCCAAGTAGCAAGTCATGAGACGAGACGAGACTCGGCAAAAATGGGCAAGTTGGGTAACGGGTCAAAAACCGATAAATATTATGTACGGTTGAAATGTGCCACCAGCAAACAGGTTTTAGTCCTTTCTTTATTGGATATTTATAGATAATTTACGCATATCACTACAAACAGTTAAAACGATTTTTTGGCATTTGACATGTCTTCATTTTAGGTATACTTGCACATTTGACCAAATCAACCCATTTTCCCCTTAAAAAAGCTGGAAAAAGAAACTAAACGAGCTAATTATCACCTTGACATCGCTGTGAGGCATGCACTTTCCCAATGAATGTAGGATCAACCGTAGATCTTCAACCTGCAAACACATGATTTAAAGGGTATTAAAACCACCAATCTTCTTACATGAAATGGTGAATATCAATCATTAACAACTCAAGTTACCCTGATGTAGCCCACTCGATTTCGGTCAAAAAACCTAAAAGCCTGTTACAAAGAAGAAATCACACATCAAAATGAAAAATATTCATATAAATTTGATAAAATAATAATGCAAATATTTCACTAGAAGATAACATGCCTGCAGAAGTTCCTTGTCAATTGTAGGTGAAGATTCTTTCTTCTTCGAGTTTTCCTTTTTCTCCAAATTCACAGTCACTTTAACATTATCTTGTTCACTTTTCACCTTATCATCTTTTTCTTCAGTCTTCGCATTCATGTCAACTCTATTTACCTCAGCTTTCTCCTGTAATAAACCATCAAATATGACACATGACCAGAAATAACCGTGTAAATACCAAACACAGCCATGTAAATAGACGTGATTTTTTGGTTCCTTAATTGATCAGAACAGCCAAAACTTACCTCATTTTCTTCAGAATCTTCTTCTGCCATGTGTTCTTCTTCTTCCGATTCTTCTTCCTCTTCAGGATCTTCTTCTGGTTCTTCTTCCTCTTCAGGATCCTCTTCAGGATCTTCTTCTGATTCTTCTTCAGAATCTTCATCATTTTCTGATTCTTCTTTTTTTGTGTTCTCCACATTATCAATAACCATATCTTTCTCATCTTCTTGCAATGTTCCAGTTTCAGTTTTAAGGCGCTTATGTGATGACTTCTTAGCTTTCTCCTTTTCCTTCTTATCAGAAACTTCTTCCCTCTGTCTTTTCTTTTGGTTCCTTTTAGCCAAAAACTTGATCCTTAATTTCTACAAGATAAGAAAGAAGTTGATAAAGAAACAGTAACGCATAAACCACATAAAATTAAACAATAAATACCATATCATTAACAAAACCAACCTGGAGAAATGTTAATATCCGAGAACCCATTTGATATTGAAGCATTTCAAAAAATGTTTCAGCAAACAATGATATCTGCCAAAAAGAAGCGAACTCAATTAACGAGAAATTTGATAAGTTAGCAACGAATAAGGATAATGACGTACCTCAAATGTTGATTCTTCAGTATTTTGGTCAGTATAATCCAAGAGTGAGTCCAGTGAAAGTGACAGTGAACGCAGCTGTTGCAGATGATGTGACAGTTAAATAATGTAAAAGTGCAGAATTTCATCAAATAAACATTCTGTGATATGCATATTGAAACAATACAAAAGATTATAAAAAAAAAAAAAAAAAAAACCTACTTTTGAATTTTTGATCCCTTTTGTCCGGAGGAACAACCCTGGATGTCTAGGTGGCTCCTCAGTCTTTTTCTTATCTTTAACCTCTTTACCCTTGGTTTTAACATCTTTGTCTATTTTCTCTTTTCCATCCTTCGGTTTCTCATTCTTGACAGAACCACCCTCCACTTTAGCCTTCTTCCTTTTAACAACTTGAATTTTCTCACTTCTTTTTCCAGATTCAGTTAATCCACCAACATCCATTGGGATGGCCTCATTGTTCTCCAATTTGACTTCATTTGCGGCTGACCCTGATTCATTTCCCTTGACCGCTTTAGCCTTATCATTGGCATCCTTGGCAGCTACACTTTTCTTAGTAACCTTTTTAATTATTTTCTTTTTGGCAGTAGTTTTAACAACCACATCTTCCTTTTTTGTCTTATCATCAGAACACTCAGATTCCTTAACTTCATCTCCATTCTTAACGGCTTTCACAACTGGAGACTTTTTAATAGCTTTCTTTGTGGTAGAAGTCTTAGCTGTCAAAGGAGTACCAGATGACTCAGCATCTTCACTAATAACCTCAGTAATTGTATCATCTTGTTTTGGTGTATTCTTGGATGCAACTTTTTTAACAAGAACCTTCTTTTTAATAATTTTTCTGATAATCTTCTTCTTTTTACTGCCAGGTGTTTGAGCACCAGAAGCATGGTCCGTCTGGTTCTTTTTTCCAGAATTGCCGCCTTCATCAACTGTCTGAGCCTCACCTTTCTTCTCAGTTACGGTTTTATCCCCGTCTTTCTTCTCAGTTACGGTTTTATCCCCGTCTTTCTTCTCAGTTACGGTTTTATCCCCGTCTTTCTTCTTAATTACGGTTTTGTCCCCGTCTTTCTTCTTAGTTACGCTTTTGTCCCCGTCTTTCTTCTTAGTTACAGTTTTGTCCCCGTCTTTCTTCTTAGTTACATTTTTGTCCCCATCTTTCTTCTCAGTTACGGTTTTGTCCCCGTCTTTCTTCTGAGTTACGGTTTTGCCCCCGTCTTTCTTCTCGGATACGGTTTTAACCCCGTCTTTCTTCTCAGTTACGGTTTTGTCCCCGTCTTTCTTCTCAGTTACGGTTTTGTCCCCGTCTTTTCCAGCTTTCTCTGCTTTAAGTGGAGTATCAACTTTTCCTTTTCCATTCACTTTTGATGCTGATCCAGCCCCTTTCTTTTTTTTCCTTTTTTTAACATTAGGCTTCTTATCTGTTCAGAAGCAGCATGTCAATGCAAGCCAAAGTTAGAATAATAACCTTAAGCATAAAAGACAGCCTACACCTGGTTCTCATTCAAATATTACCTTTCGGGGATTCTTTCTTTTCACATGATTTCTAAAACAACAAATGATCAAAGAAAAAGAAATAGTTAGTACCAGAAAGGCACTAGAAATTAATCTATTTTCTTTTACAATGCTTTTTTTATATTGTCTCTCTCTTTTTGGTGTACCTCTTTTTTAAGAGCATGCAGGCGTTCCCGCTCTGCAATTGCCTTCTTGTGGGCCAACCATTGATCTCTCCATGCATCTATTGAAGGTAAGCAGTCTGATAAATCAGGAATATAAAGTACTGTGATTTCCTTATGACTAAAATGTCCATCCTTCCCAACTCTGTGATAGTGAATCTGCAAATGTTAAAAACAAGTAATTTAATTGAAGAATTACAAAAGAATATAAAAAGAAAAACTTAAATATACCTCAAGAAATGGGTTCCAATTTCTGCAGTTCTTTAAGTCAAGTCCTGTTAGCTCCTTGGCATGCCTAGAGATTGTAACTTGATTTTAGAAGAAAAAAGAGAATATATAAGTATATGACGATAAAACTGATCACACAAGAACCAACCTTAAAACGGTTTGAACTAAAGTGGTTTTATTTACTGAAGGGTCATTGCCATCAACAGTGTCCCATGAACCACCAATTGCCATTGAAGAAGTCCCATCTTTAAGAAGCGCAAACCTAAGCATATTGCAAAGATGGGGAATGCGATCATCGTACTTTCTTTCAGATGACAACTCCTCCCAAGCATTACGGCTAAGCCCACTCATCAATAACATCTGAGTCATACAAGTAAAAAATAACAAAAGTGAAACAATATCGTACACTCCAAAATAAGATCAAGTATTTGACTGCTTGAGTTCAAAATATCAACCTTTGCATTCCACCGAGTAGTTCCACTTTCCAAATTTACATGGCCATTAGTAACTGTTTTAGATGCTGATTCATGTTCACTTGGTGTTTCCTCGTGCACAAAATCATGTTCAAAGCTTCTCAACAGAACCAAAAGTTGTTAAAACGCACATTCCTCCGGATATTAAATAAAAAAGAAACAGAAACAACCAAACAAAACAAGAGCAGCCATACCTGATAGGGGTATTGAGAGGAATATTAAGGTCCTCCTTTGACCAATTAACAATCACCTGAAATAAATAATTACTCAAGTTAATGTCAATATTGAAGAATAGAGAAGATATAAATTTATTAAAACATGAAAAGCAATGTACCTTGGAACATTGTGGGGAAACAAATAGCCTAGTATACCGTTTATCCAGGGATAAATAGTCCCTCTCTGTGGCCACCAAATTGGATGAATAAACCTGCAAAGATAATATTTTAAATCACTGAAAATGTGTGACAAAAAAGCAACCATTCAAGTGCATTGAACACACAAATGCATTGAAAGTATATCCACTAGCATCAAAAAACTTAATATTTGGCGTGATATCTTTTAAGCTGAAATCTGAGTCTTTGAAAAGAGGATGAAATCAAAAGAATTCTACAGTCATCTTCATCAACTTGACCAACAATCACCTTTGACACCAGATAAACTACGAAGTAAAATCTCCTCATGTAGAGACCATTCTTAAGACAGATCAGCAATCAAGAATCCCACAAATTACACCACAGGTTAGGGAAAAATCGAGTACAATGAACACACAAACGCATTAAGAATAAATCCACGAGCATCAAAGAACTCAATAGATGCCATGATATTTTTAAGCTGAAGTCTGTGTCCTTGAAAAGAGGATGAAATCAAAAGAATTATACAGCCATCTTCATCAACTTGACCAACAACCACCTTCAACACCAGATAAACTACCAAGTAAAATCTCCTCAAGGGTTCAGGTGTTCAACCAGATGTTGAACAGAAGGCCAGCAGAGTAAATTTAGAGAACCATTCTCAAGACAGATCAGCAATCAAGAATGCCTCAAATTTCACCACAGGAAATGGACATAAAAACCAAGGAAGTGAGGAAACATAGCAAACACAGAGAAAACAGTGAAAAGGTAGTGGCTTTCAGTACCAAAAAAAAAAAAATTCAACGACCAATAGGAGATCACGATACACAACAAGAAAGGTCCGATGTGGTGTTTTACCTTGCAGACATATTCTCTTCGTTTTTCTTTAACAGGTGAACGACGCCTTCAGCATGATAGAACACCAATGTTAGTTATAAAGGCTGCAATATACAACAGCAACTATACATACAGAACTAAAAGTAAGTAGCAAATTCCACCTCGGTGATTCCTGCCTTGAAGACCTCCCGCGCATTGCTGATGTAGAACGACCTCGGTCCCTGGAAACTCTTGGCGGGGTCCGGTCCCGCCTAATTTCCCGGTCTCTTTCCTTCTCCCGCCTTTCCAAGACTCTTTCCCGTTCCCTCCTACGTTCCCGTTCCCGTTCCCGTTCCCTTTCTCGCTCCCGTTCACGTTCCCGATCCCGATCTTTCTCCCGCTCACGTTCACGTTCCCGATCCCGATCCCGATCTTTCTCCCGCTGACGTTCACGTTCTCGTAAAATCTCCCTAAGACGATCTTCTTCTCTTCGTTCAATTTCCCGAGCAATTGCCACGTCGTCTTTATGATCATCAAGCCTTGAATAACCCACGCGTGCCAAAACGCCACCTGGATAAGCTGATTCCAGAGATATGCCATGTAAACTCCTTTCTGTAACATATTCCCTGCCAGGTGGCAGGCTAACTCCATAACCAGGATTAGCAGAACTATGAGCATAAACAAAATCATCCACTTCTCTCCTTGGAGCAGCCCCTAGAATTGATGAAGTATGTTGTTTACCACTTATCATTGATAAAGTACGAAGATCAGCATCATTTCTACCACCATATGGCAAAATTTCTTGACCCGCATGACGGACGGTTGCTGCTCTTGCTGCTAGATAATCAACTTGTCTGCCAGAAACGGTTTTGCTACTTAGTGTTATAAGATATTATTAACTTATCAACGTTTACTTCATATGTTTGTCTTGTAAAGTTATTGACATCAGCCTTTAGTACATCTATAGTATCTCATTCACTGGTCATCACAACTTACGAACAAAATGAAGTACATTAAATAAATAATAGACTAAATGAAAACACGTCGTCGTCATCATCATCATCATAGTCGGTAAATCCCACAAATAGCAAAGCAAAGGTAGGGTCTGAGGAAGGTAAGGCGTAGACAGCCTTATCTCTACCACATAGGAATAGATAGGCTGCTTCCCGTGAGACCCCCAGCTCAATAGTAGTTTTGCATCAAGCCTTGGGACATAAAGCACAAAACACTCAGCAATCGGGACAAGCCCAATTGCCCGATTGGTGCATGTACCGTTGTCTTTCGGCTATCAACGCCACCACACAATGCATGATTAACCATACGCCACTTTTAACATTATTTTCACAAAATTAGTAAAATAACATTAAAATTGGTGCAATTTCACTCCCCCCCCCCCCCCCCCCCCCCGAGGGCACACGCACTAAATGAAAAACAAGTATTTGTTTCAAATGTTAAAAAGTTAAATACCTAGAGCTCCCATCTACAGAAGCAGATTGAAGTGACCGACCCTGAAGCGCTTCTTGTCGCAGTGCTGTTGCTGCGTCTAAACGATCATAAATATCCGCCTATCCAAAAACGTCTGTTAGATATACATTATTTGATAAACAACTTAAGCCTGAAAGATTAACAAACAAGTACAGGTAAATCCAAAACCTGATGTTGATGACCAAAAGCAACATCGCGCCCTAAATATGCACCTGAGCGTTCTAGAACAGATGATCCAGCTCCTTTGGCACTAGTAACTGGAGCCTGCATAGGTCGCATTAACATTAACATACACTAAACTTACTCAATGAAAACATATCAACTAACAGACTAACAATTAAAACACAATTTACTAATCAAGTGATCACACAGTTCACCGACCTGTAGAACACTGTCGTGTGCAATTGAACCATACACTGAAGCATACTGACCACCATAATGAGCTCCAGCTGATGACCGGCTACCGGATAAGGCCGAATGCCGCGAAACCAAAGACAGCTGAGAGGCACCATCAGGTACCAACTGTGGGTTTGACTGTTGCTGTTGTCCATAAACATTATTATTATTATTGCCTCTCGATGAATACATGGTTATTAAACACGTCAGCTATAAAGAACCAAACCTGCAGATATTAAAGCACGTCCGATTCAGCTTTCACAATAAACATTCAATTACCAGTGTGTGAAACAAAAACAGTATGAATTGTTATATAATAGGTTAACTTACAATTACAGATGACGAATTCAGTGGTTCCTAAATCGTTAACATGAATCAATAAGTAGTTGTGTAACGCCAGATTTGGGTGAAAGTAGAAGCCCTAGTTTTCTTTGTACCAATTTTGGATTTTAGATGAGATTATGGAACTTTTTAAGCCCTTTCAAAATAGGGCCCACTATGGTTTTATATTAATTTGAATTAAAATTAGTTACAGGTTTATTATTTTGTTATTTTCGTACCTATTTACCGAAAATTAGAGTATTTGCTAGGGTTGTGAACAAACTAAATGTTTGATGAATTGTTCGTAAATTGTTTAGCGGAAAGTTCATTTATGTTCGTTCGTTTAATAAATGAACAAACATGAACAAGATATTTTGTTCGATTAACTAAATGAACAAACACAAACAAAGCTCTTGTTCGTTTGATTGTGTTCATGAACATTCGTTAATGTGTTTGTTTATGTTCACTCGTTCGTTTTTTATCAGTTCGTGTTTGTTTGTTTATGTTCATAGTTAAAAACGTTTTTTTGTTTTTCCGTTTCCTTCCTAGTTTTTATCTCCTATCTTTATTTCCCCCCTAAACATTTAATTATTTAAGTAAATGTACAGACCATTGTGATGTTTAAATTGGTATAATTTGACTTATCGTTTAGTTGACATTCTTTGTCTACTGTAAATGCTAACAATGTTATTTAGTTAATTGCATAATAATTTTTTTTTTTATGTTCAAAACCCTGTTCACAAACAACTGAATTTCCTTTACAAACAAACACAAACATAGAATTTCGTTCGTTAGTGTAGTCATGAACAGTTCGTTTGTGTTCGTTTGGTTCGATTACAGCCCTAGTTATTTGCACCAACTTTTACAAAATTATTTCTAGAATTAATTACACTAACTTAGAAAATGGGTTCTAGGTTTCATACACCTCGTGATATCACATTCTGGGTATGTGGCAGCCTCCTATTAGTGTGTGATTTGGGCTAGGGTGTATGAATCCTAAATATGGGGTATATGATTCCTAAATACCTAAGAAAATTATGCATAAAGTGGAAATTTTTTAGGGCTAATTTCGGTGTATAATAATTTTTTAGGTCCAGTTCAAATTATATAAAGTTTGGTCTAGTGCATTACTAAAAAAACATTGTTAAAATAGCTCTCAAACTCTTATATTTGTATATCTAAAACTGTCATAAAAAGATGTTTTCCTATATTTCTTCACAATAAATAAAAAATAAATATAGCAATTGAGACTTAAAATAAGGTAATATATACTAAATTATGCACATATACAGTTATCAAATTTCTTTGTAAGAGGATGGTACTTTTCGCTTTGTACATTCATCTTATGCCAGCGTAGTGCCTTCTTAAGCTTCTACCCGTTATGTGTTAGCTTCCCGGCCACGTGTCTGCCCTCGTTGTTTACGTTTTCCCTTCGTCGGTAAGATTACAAAGGTCATCATTGATGTTAACCTTATCTATTGTCTTATAACCTTTGTTACCACAATTGATGACCTACTTCTCCTTTTGCATACTCGTTGTTGGTTGTTGATTAGATATTCTACTATGGTAATTTTAGGGTTTCTTAACTGTCTGTGTGCCTTCTAATATGTTGTTCTACCTCTGTTTTAAGGTCTATGCTTTTGTTTCTTATTTTCTTAAAGGTGGCGGCCATGTAATTATGTAGCTCATTGTTTCTATGTTTGGCACAACCTGCGTTGGTTTAGGGGTGCTTCATTCTGCATTTATTACTAGGCTATGATGTTAGCGTATACGATGTGCAAGTGTATCTAATATTAGGTATTATGTATACGTACGTGCATGAACTAGTTGTGAAACCGATTGACTTTCGGATATGCGCCTGAGCCTCTTGATTGTTTTAATTACGATATTTAATTGCTAATGTTGTGAGAGCAATTTATTGTTTCGCTTTGTGCATTCATTTTGCGTTGTCGTACTAATCCCTAAAGCTTTTATTTATGATGTGTTCCCTTCCCTAATACATGTTTGCCCATCACTCTTGGTTATCAAAAGAGTCAGATTTCTTCGGGGTGTTTTTCTTTGAATTGGTGGTTGGTTATAATGTTAGCGTGTATGATGTGGTTGTCGACTGTGATGGTGCCTCTGTAGTGCAACCGAATGACTTTCCGTTGTGCGCCTGAGCCTCTTGATTGTGTTAATTGCGGCGTGCTTTGGCTATCATGTTACCGTTTACAATGTGGCTGTTGATTGTGGGCGTCGATTTTATAATGCTTGTAGAATGTTCAATAATTATGTCCAGGTGAACTGGCACACCACGCCAATGGTGGAAACACGTGGCGCAACGCTCGAAAAGCACATCAAAGTCAAGATTAACACAAACCATATTTAATTAGAAAATATCATTTCATTAAGATGTCGAAAATGAGTACCTTGTCACAAACATTACACAAAACAACATACATAAGGTACAAACATGGGGTTTTTCCGTCTATGTCCCAAACCAATTGTAATTACAGATGAAACCCTCGACAAGTGTCCGACATCCCATATTCCACCGTACTAGCCGCATATCTATTCAGCACTTAGTTACCTGAAAGATATGTTTAAAAAGACGTCAATATATAAAATATTGGTGAGTTCACAGGTTTAAGTTCCATAACAACAACATTTTAACAACAACAATATGTGCAGAACAAACACAAGAAGTGGCCTTTGTAAGGAGTAGCTAGCTCCTACAAAAACTATGACGAGCAATCCCTTGAGCCCATAACGAAACCAAGACAAGCAATGCCCTGTGGGCAGAAGTTTCTCAGAAAATAACAACTTAGTTCAGAATATGTGCACCCCTGGAATACACAGTTGCATAATCGACACCATCGATTAGGGGTGGGCCTTGTCAGGCACCAATAGTACTATCCAAATATTCCTTCGATTCTCGATTTCACACACACACACAACACACGAGTAAATGGTTACAGTAGGCGAGGACTCACCCCGAGTGGTGTACAACAAACCTAAGTACTCATCGTGCCACTTATCACGTTTTAACTTTTAACAACATTTTGACATGTAACAACATTTGACAAAACATATATTTCCCCCAAAACAAAAATAGTAAAAAGGGGTCGTGAAACTCACCTGAAGTACAACGTGTAATCACATAGCAGAGAATAGCAAGTCCGAGGTCAAGAACCTACGAATGTCCTAGTGCGTATAAGCCACTAAGTCTATAGCGCGTGTTATCCGGCAAGTTGTACACCCAACTCCCAACACCACTATCAGACACAATTCCCCGTTTAATTAAACATATGTCATAGGATTGTTGGTGATGGATTGCCCTTGTTATAAGTTACACTTATATTTCCGTATTAATTAACTCACAATACATTATCCTCGACTCGACTCAGTTTACCGTATTATTATTTTCCCATTAAATAATTATACTAGGATCTTGTCGACCGAAATTTCATTTTCAACATTCGACTCGGCTCACTTTACCATATATTTATTTTCCCATTAAATAATTATACCAGGATCTTGCTGATTCGACAACATATTTTACATCGTCAAGTTCACATACTTAACTTAGTTTTAAACGTGTAATCGTTATAGATTATTTGACGTTAATTCTCCCCGAATATTTTTCCAACACTTAGGAAAGTGTTACACATCTTTCACCCATAAGTAACCTTATATATTTTAGTTCAAAATACATATATTTTCATGTCCACATTTGACGCAATAACATATATACGTATCTTGTAGGAAGTTATACAATATATACTTATCCGTCCATTTCGCATTTTGCCCGTTAACACGTCGTAATATAAATACGTCAACATTCGATTATTTGTATTTATACATTCTCGCGTCCCGAATTATACAAGTTGTTCACACGTACATTTTGTAGGAATAATTACTTGTCTTCATAATACTATTTTCCTACATCCAAATATATATTTAGTTATTTTTCCTAAATTCCCATCAATATGTTTTATTTGAAATTAATCATCTTTTAATTTTTACATTTTTTTACTTGGGAATTTATAAAATAACTTTTATATTTTTAAAACCAAGACTTGATTATTTACAACACAAAAACGCTCCAACACTTTTACATTCCTATAGATATAAAATTGTTCATTTTTGTACAATTTTTCCAAGTCTTTAAATCACCAACTTTTGATATAAAAACCTTTGTTTTTATATTTCTCAGCATCTTTGGTACTTTATATTTTTTATAAAATTCTATTTCATAAAAATAACATTTTGTATGCAATTACAACTTTTGCATAACAACCCTTGGAAAGTTACAACTTTCCATGTTCAACACTAACCATACCAAGAATCACATTTTAGCCACAAGTTTCTAAAATGATATTTTACACCCTTTAAGTTCTAAAGTTACCAAATCATCACTTTAACTTTAAAAGTTACATTTTCTATCCTTAATCCTTCAAAAATGACAAGTTCTTACTAAACTAGTAACTTAGTTTTGTCAATTTTGTCAATATGGATTATTATTATGATCCAACATTATTACTAGTCCATAGTAATATTATTGAGGATAATAATAGTGTATTTGGTAGATTTAGTCCAAATTGTCTACTTTTGATGTTCCAAAGTTAGTAACTTTGAATATGTAACTTTTATATCTTGTTACATTTTGTAGATCCATCGTGATCTTGTGTTTTTTGGTGGTCATTTTAAGATGATTAAAACCACTTTTAAGTGTGTTCAAGTTATCTTTATAAAAACCATTCAGAACATCTTCAAACATATGTTTATGTGAACCTTCAAGTCTACAAAATCACTAACATATTTTTATAAAACTCACGGCCCTAGTAATCTTTTTATGTATCAATGTTAAACTTGTAAAACATGTGACATTTCATATTTCAAACCCTAATAACATGCTATGTTTAGATCTTTAACATATGTAAGATATTTATGTTTATCTTTTTAACTTACAAAAACACTAATCACCACTTATAATACCCATTTTAGTCTTGTAACAACATGTGCTTTCTTATGTTCATAATCCATAACCCTACCCCATGTACAACTTGCCTTTTAAACATGAAACATATGAACATTCAAAATTTAAAAGACAAGATCAAGAAGCTTACTACTAGCACAAGCCTAGGGAAGACAAAAAAAACTCTTGATTTGGTTGGGGTTTAATGTATTCTTCCAAGGGTTATGCTCCAAGCTTCCAAACACACTTGATTAAGGTATGGAAAGGAGATGATTTTGTGTGTTATTTGATGAAAAATAAAGGTGAATGGTGGGAATGTGGTGGTGGTCGTAAGTTCTCATCAAGAGAAGGATGTTTTGTTTGCTTAAATGGTGATGATATTATGGAAGGATTTCTTTTTTATAAAGTGTTATATTTTATACTTAGATTAGACAATACCAAGCATGCTTATAAACCTCATCATTTTGTCCATTCCATGAAGCAACATAGGGTGGCCATTACCACCACATGGGGGCCAGCCTAAGATGGCTCTTGGTGGGTCGCACATTTTGCCCAAAATATCTCTTAATTATCTTGGTTAGATTCTAAGTGTTACGGTTAGCGTTTTCAGGGTTTTAACGTGTGTTTATTACGAGCTATTTCGGACGTATAATCAACTCCAAATTATCCTTAAGCATTTACTAGTTTAGGCATTGGTAAGTTATTTACGCTTTATTTGGGTGAATTTATAAGTTTCATGTGTATCGGGTGCGATACGCGAACTTTATTCGTTATTGGGAGATTTTTATTTGGAGTTCCTGATTATGGTTTAGGAGATCCAAAATACATAATATTTCATGAAAATACCCTTTATTTTATATCCCGGGTGTTCGGGATCGTTTTTGGTTAATTAATTATTACCGGGTAATCACCAATGTCCGTTCCGGACAAGTTTATTTACACGCAATTTCGTCGTGCCATCAATTAAACAAATGCATTCCAATGCATCCTTGTGGAATTTGTTATTCTCTAAAGGCTAAATTAATACAATTAATTTAGAATTGCACTTAATTACCGTTAATTACATATACTAATTACGTACGAAAACGCACCGATTTTTGTCGGATGTCACATTCTTCCCCCGTTAAGAGAATTTCGTCGCAGAATTCAGTTCAAGTTATTCGTTACATTGATATCCTTGAACCGGGCGGGATTTTGTGCTTCACGCGATTTCCTCTTTCCTATGTGAACTCAGGTTCACTCTCAGTGTTCTATAAACACAATATCATAATCCAGCTACGACTAAGCTCTTGGATTTCCCAATCCGACACATCTATCGGCTTCCTAAAAATAGTAGAGCTTTAGCGTCAACCTGGATTCAGTCAGTTGAGGAATTAACAACACCTCCTCATACTTGATGTGCGGGATTCACCAATAGTCCCACTATGCTCTGGCAATAGTTCGAGCTTATTCATCACGAGACCAATTCTGACCGATATGTTGGTGCCACTGGAGTATCAAAAATTTGGTCCATCAAAATTTCCATGCTTACTAACACCCTTTCAGGGTACATCTCTTAGCGATGTCCTATTACCGATTCGAAGTTCTTAAGGCTAGCACCTTGTTAGTACAACTTCCCGATTGGCTTCGCAACTCATTCAAACAGCATTAGATCTACCTGATTTATTGACCATCTCTCGAACAACTCAAGCCAGATTATGTGTCTATCTCCACGACTCTCTAATAGTATAGGTAGCTATTATATGCTTAGGGTCTATTGGTATGGGGTAACTGTAACACCCCAACCGATGGCGGAAACATCGAGGTGTCACGTATGAATGAGTATACAGTAGCACATGGTAATCCAAATTTTAATTGAAATAAATATTAAATTGCGAATATCCAAAAATAGAAATACATAAGAGTTTTAAATGTGGAAATCTAATACATCACACAAGAATCAAGCATGCATAGACTCCTTATTGTCTTCATAAATACTCTAATCTTCATGCATCATTATTACCTGTTGAGTTGTAAAAATGGGGGGGGGTCAACTAGAAGTTGGTGAGAATATATAATCCATGTTAAGCAAATAGTTTAAGTATAAAAGTCTAGCAATTCGTATGTCTATCGTAAATTTAAGTCTACATGAATAGTATAATATGTTGACATAATCAAACCTCCGACTAGTTTAGGTCCATCCCGTCATCTACGGTTCACCTTAGTAATATGTTGGAACGATAACAATCACCCACGTTACCTATGTAGGAGGTACACGTATCCGGGTGGGGTTGTCAATCCAATAGATCTATTATTGAGTATCGCCGGCTTGGCCATAGCTAATGATTATGTAATGTTGAAACTCGTTGAAACTGTTGACTAATTCATGAGGCAATAAAGTTTACTACTAGACATGCATGTTGAATTGCTTAAAATTGTTGCAAGTATAAAGAATCGCATAAATATGATTACGTAAACTCACCTTGGTATAGTACTAGGTATTGAGGAATAGTATAAGTGTAGCCCAATAGATTGCCAAGTATTACCCTATGTATAAGGCAACAAATAAGTCTAAGTCTATCTAGTCTATAAGTATATTCTAGGGTTTCGATTTGGGGATATCCAATTGTTGAATTTATAATAAAATGTTAATTAAATAAAGGGAAATTTGATAATTAAATAAATGAAAGTCTTTTTTATAAAATTTGAATTTAGGATGTTTACAATAATGTGTTTGAAGTATAAAAATAATTTTTATAAAATTATTTTCTTTAAAATAGATTATTAAATTTATTTATTACAAATTGCCAAAATTAAACTTTAATATTTAAAAATATCAAAATTAAAGAATTATTATTTTAAAAATCATATTTCTGTTCTAAATATTTAAAAATAAATTGTATAAAATTTTGGTGCAAAAATAATAAAAATTGAATTTATTATGATTTAATTATGATTAAAACTAACAAAAATTGATTAAAAATATAAAATAAATGATTTTTCAAGATTAAAAATCATTTCAGTAAGGTTTATCATTGTACAAACATAGGATAATTTTTGTAGGAATTTATAAAATTGTTTTGATATTTTAATGGATTTTTATAGATATAATAGTATAAAATTGATTTAATTATTATAAATATTAAATAAATTAATTTCAGAAAACTAAAATTTGTAAGTAAAACTTTTACATCAGATTTGATAAGGATAATTTTTTTAGAATTTATAAAAAAAGGTTTTAATAATTAAAAATGAATTTACAAGATTTGATGTATAATATATAATTATAAATGGTTTGTTTTTAAAAATGAAAAATGTGGAAAAAGGGGCGCCCAAGCCGGGACTCGAACCCGGATGGCTAAGGTTACCAGCATCAGTCACAACCACTTGGCCTAGGCCTGTAGTTGTGATTTATCTCTGTTTTAAAAAAATATATACACGATGATAAATCAGTTTTATCCCCAAATTCATAAACACGAACCCTAGTTCCAGCAATAATCTGATTCACACATCAATAGCTCGATTGATCTTAGGGCTTTTGATGTGTGCACGCCGGAGATCAAAACCCACAGAAAACATATTACTTACAAGTTTGTATCGTGTTCGATTGATCAGTCAAGAATAAAAGTCAAACAGCGATCAAGAAATGATAAACAGAGTGAATTGAAGAAGATTGGTGGTTGAGAGAAGATTATTGGCGAGTTGTAATGCTTCGCAGAGTTTCAATTTATAGAGGGGATCATTGGATTGATTAATTGGTAAGGTTGACCAAGGTTTAATGTCAAACGCGTATGTGGTTTAATTGAGTAACAATTGATTTGTAATCGTCGTGTATAAAAGTCAGACAAGGCCGATAATCAAGTATGTTTGCCAAATTTGGATCAATCACGAGTTAATCTTGATTGATTATGCATACGCGTCCCACAGTTGACTTCACTAGTCAACTGTGAAGGTTTGAAACTATGTATAAGATTAAATCGTGTCTGGGTTCTTTCAAAAGTGAAGGCCAGCCCAGCTGGTTAACACGTTGGTGTGGTTTGGGCCGGCTTGGGCGCGGGTTCGATTCCCGGCCCAAGCAGTTTTTATTTTTTTGTATATTTATCTCACATTAATCACATATGCATAATATATATAGTATTAAGGTTCCAAAATGCGACAAAAATAAATATTGCACACGAGAATAACGAAACTTGACGTTTTATTAATTATGATGATGTAACGTACAAGTTTAAATACGAGATGTTACAGTAATGGAATGAGAGAGGGAATGGAATGGAAGAGGTAATGGAATGGGAGAGGTAATGGAATGGATCATTACCGTTCCATGTCTTGTTTGGTTATCATGTGGGAATGGAATGAATTCTTACTTTGTGTTATTTGGTATGTAAGAAAAAACGAAAATATAAAATCGATGGTGAGTGGTGGGTGGCGGCAGTGACGGTGGTAGTGGGTGGCGGCAGCGGCAATGGTGGTGGTGGCGGTGGGCGATGGCGGTGACGATTTGTGGGTGGGCGACGATGGCAATGGTGGGTTGCAGCGGTGACGGTGGGTGGTGGTGGCGATGACAGTGGTGGAGGCAGTGGGTGGCAGTGACGCAGGTGGTGGTTGGACGGTGGTGACAATGGTGGGTTAGACGATGGTAGCAATGGTTGTGGGTGGCGGCAATAGGCGGTGGTGGTTGGATGATGACAACGATGGTGAGTTGTAATAATAATAATAATAATAATAATAATAATAATAATAATAATAATAATAATAATAATAATAATAATAATAATATTTGTTTCCATTCCTTGAAGGAATGAAAAAAAAAACAACACCTTACTAAGGAATGAAAATTCTTAAAATGGAAGGAATCCCATTCCTTATGGAATGATCCATTCCATTAATACATGGTAACGGGTAACCAAACATGTTTAATTTCATTCCATAGGAATGATCTATTCCATTCCACCTTTGATTTCTTCATACCAAACGCTACCTTACTATATTCCTATATGTATATATTTATATATACTTTAAGTCAGTTAGCTTTATACTTGTTCGTATTCCACACGTGTAACTTATATATTGCTAGTAATAACTTAACGATCCGTGTATACCTTTCTTCGCATAACCTTTTTGTGTTGACCAGTCTAGATCCCATTAACTGGGTTTGACCTGAGTTAAATATGCTTATTGACCCGTTCCTTTCTAATCCGATCATTTTGTTCCTATAACCATAACCTTACCGACCATTACTACCACCTGAGACATTTCCAGAACTAAGGGCACTCGGGGCGACCCGTGATGGACCAGCCGTGATGGCCGTGACCATCACGAACACCGCCCCATCAAAATTATCGCGGCCGTGAAACAACAAACCCGTGACATACATCACGGTGGAAATGCAAGTGGTGGTCCCTCCAAAACCATCTCTCTCTCTCTCTCTCTCTCTCTCTCTCTCTCTCTGTTTGTTTTTATTTGTAAATCAGGAGAAAAGGGTCAAAAAGCAGGCCCGTGGTCCCCACCAAAACACTATCTCTCTTGGTTTATATTATAAAAAAAAATAGTGATGCATGTGATGGAATGAGGTGTCACAAGGTGATTGGGTGTGATGAAATGTGATAGAATGTGAAGAAATGAGGTGGCACAAGATGATTGAGTGTGATAGTGTGATGGGGTGATGACCACCCCAACCACCCTAACCCACCTTCCATCGATCACTCCATACCACCACTGAGTAATTGTGACCGTCACCGACATCCATTTCATAACCCATCAAAACCACCACCATCTTCTATTAACCACCGAGTGACCAACCCCATTTATTACTACCAAGACCCGAGACCATCATCCATCACCGTCGAGGCCCGAGACCGCCACACGGTTTGTCATAACCCCAATCATTGTATCAATTAACAGTAAACATTAACGATAATATAAATACAGAAGGTTATCGGTACTCACTAATCGGGTCGGAACCTTAGCTGTAGCAGAAACCATCTTCGTCAGCAACTTAGTTGCCGCCGTCACTGTCAATTTATCCAAACGTCACCACCATCGAGTTCCTCTCTAAATGTCGTCCTGGTCCTCTTTCCCTCTTATCAGTCAATGGGTGTGTGTGTGTGTTGTTATTGAGGTAGCACCGCTCCGGTGGCTCCGCCATGAGTAATCACATACATGTCGGTCTCCTCATCCTTCCTTTATCTCTCTTCTTGTTTTTTTCTCTTTCTCTTTTTTTATCTCTCTCTCTCTCTCCCTCTCCCTCTCTCTCTTCCTGCTTCCTCTCTTCTTTAATTCTCTCTCTATTTCTCTGTAATGTGTGTGGTGTGTGTGAACTGGGAAGAAATAGACCGGGCAATGTCCACCCATCAAGTTAAAAATGGGTTAAAATGGGCTTTTAAAGGGCCATGGGTTGTCTTTGGCTATACATTATTTTCATGGGGTCTAACAATGTATATTTAAGAATTGAAAAATATCCTTGTGGGTTAAGATAAAATGGACAATGGGTCAGGATGGGTAATTACTAATTCCCTAAAAAAACACGCATGGGTCTTCCACAAATTCAAAAGTTTTGGATTCATTTAAACTTGTTAGGGTTTCTTCAACAACAAATGAAATATAATTCATCTAATCAAGATTAAGCTTTCTAGAGAGAGACAAAGAGAAAGCGGTTGCTGCTGTGAAGGTAAAGGCTGAGCGAGTGGTTCTATGTGACTTATGTATAAGAAATCATTGAATTTGATGGACATTATGAGGGAATGGGTAGATGAGGTGGGGGTATATGTTTGGGACGGGTGTAAAATGGGAGGGGCATGTGTCCCTTAAGGAGGGTAACACATATCCCCACTTGGTGACTAATCAAGTCACGGGTTGGGTTCGTATCATGTATCAGTTCGGTCTCGCCATCGCATGTTTGTGTGTAGTATTTTGTCAAAATAAATATTTATCGCTCTCGGTTTTAGTTTTATAATTATATACTTCTAGTTTTTATTACTTAGTTAATCGTTATGCTAGCTTTAGACGCGAAAAATTTTCGGGTCCGAAACCGGGATGTTACAAATAGTTAGTGTAATTTGCTCGCACTCTATTTCTTATATATATATATAGGTTTATATATATAAATATATATATATATGTGTGTGTGTAATATTGCTAATTAGTATGGTAATATCTACGCTAGCAGGTTACTTAGAGCTAGTCTATATATTCATGCATCGAGTCGTAAGTATTGGTTTTTTTTAGCTATTTTTTTATCATTAATAAAGAGTTTGGAAGTCATCCAATTCCTTGTCTGTTCATATCGATTCTGGTTGATTTAGGACTTGACTTGTTACATATTGTTTTCAACCTTAAGGGAGGGAGGGACGGTTAGCTTATGCTTCACTGAATTTTACTAATTTTTCACAAATGCTACATTGTTACATCACTTCACTAACACACAATTTTAGAGGCAACACTTAACGTATTCGTTTATTTATTTTTAATAAATAATACATTTAAAATTATAGTTAATAACTTATTTTTCATTTTAAAAAAATAATGAACACCAACCATGGTAGAACGGTAATATTACCGTAGCCCAAAGGTTGTTTTTTTAATTTACCATCAAATTCCACACATTGGAACGTAGAGGATGAGATCACGTTGGTGATCTCCTACAAAGACGTCCAAAACAGCCCTACTCATCAACCCCAAACAGCTCAGGGGCGAATTCGTTTTGAAGCCACGTGTTGGCGGAATTCAACCAATTAGTCGGTGAAAACGACCGCACCATCAATTCGCTCTCACAAAAATGGATGGATCTCAACAACAAGTGTGACCGATGAAACACCTTATTTGTAGCCACCACAAGGGGACATCCTAATCTTGCCGCGGATATGGCAATCAAACTCACACAAGTCGACTATGCGGCTAAGTACCGCAACAACTTCGACCATATTTTGGCATAGCAATTGTTACGTTAGGTTAAATAGTTATGTTTTCCAAATTTAATGGTGTGCTTATGTATTGTATTTTTCTTTAATATTAATGTTTAAATTTCTAGTTAAATATGTATTTTGTTGTGTTTTTTTTAACCATTAAGAGAGGGGAAGGGGGGTACTATTTACAATCTTCAAATTCAATTTACGTTTTTCAAACTGTGGTCAAACAACAGTGGCGGACTTAGGATTTTTTTTATGGGGTGCGGAATCATAGACCTTATATAGGTCGTTTATCCATCAGGTGGCCCGGGTCGGTTCGGTTCGGGTCGACTCGTATACCAAAAATAATAATATTAAAATGCTACTGGTGGGTCGAGTTTTACCGCAGTGGGCCTTCGGGCGGCGGGTTTCCCCCGGGAATTGGTGTGAAATTACTGGTGGATCCGGAATACTCTCGGGGTACTCCTTTGTCCAGTGGGCACTTTGAAAGTGCTCGGAATTGATTTGTTGGCCGTTCAAGAAAAATATTCACATAATCACATTTACCTATTTAGCTTTTGGAGTTTTGTTGTATTTGTTCAATTGTTTGTGAATTGTGACTGGTCAACGTCACAGGTTCCTCTTCTTTGTTTAGCGATCGCCGATCAGAAGCAGGGAGGGAGACAAACAACTTTTTCTTTTTGTTTTTCTTTGTTTAGCGCTCTTCTGGCTTTAGGTTTATTTTTTGTTTGTGTTTTTCATTTTTTTTGTTTTTCTTTGTTTAGCGCTCTTCTGGCTTTAGGTTTATTTTCTGTTTGTTTTTTCATTTTAATCAATATTAAAACACATGTCGGCTTATTATAAACTTTGGGCTTGGGCTCATTCTTGAAATTGGGCTACTAACTAATAAAATGGGCTAACTCTTAACATATAATTTTTTTTTCTTGAGATCGGTTTTAAAAGTCCAAGGGGTGCGGCTGAAAAATTTCATGGGGTGCGGACGGGATGAACGCGCGTATATAACACTAATTTTTTTTCCAGGGTGGGCGCCCGCACCCCTTGGGCTTGCTTCAGGTCCGCCCATGTCAAAACAACCGTATTTACTCCATAGGACTCTTGCCAACGACACTAGCGGCGGTGTTGCCATGTAGGTTATGGGTGTCATCACTCACCCCTTCCTCCCTAAGAGTGTAACTCTTTTAACAAGAAGTGTATTATAAACAAGCAAATAAATTTTAAAATTATAGTTAAACTAAAAAAAATCCCGGCCCTTTACGTATATGCTTTTCCTCACCCTTAATAAGCTGCACTTAATTTTAACAATTAATTTAAAAATGTGTATATATCAACGGAATATAAATTGACGTGTATGGGTAGTATGAACCTATCTTATTATGTTTACCAAGGAAATGACAACGAAGAGTTTCAAAATAAAGGGAGCATGTAATGATCACTAAATCCGAATATAGTATTATATTATTATCTCATGTTTATTAAGTTCTTTATATATTTATAATAATGAAAAGTAAAAGCTTCTGTTGTACAACTTTGAGGTGTCAAGAATCTATGGTTGGTATGGCATAAGTTTGTAGTTGAAAAATAGGATGTGACTACGACTGATAACGGACCAAACCAGTTCGCGTGGGTATGTTTATTAGACGACGTTTTATTTGTAGAACGTACATTGTGTTTTACCTGTACTTTTGCAGTTATGGTGTTTTAGTTTGCAGGTAACAAATGGTACATGATGTTTTATTTTGGAGGTACATGGTGTTTTTATTCATATAAAATTTTGAATGTACTGTTGTGACATGCTTCTTCTGTGTTTTGGTGTAAATTCAAAACTGAGTTATGTGTGATAATGTTTAAGTCATCGGTACATAAAAGTACAAGTTATGAAAGTTGCTTTAATTAGTGTTTCATATTTTTTTACTAGTTCATTTATTTAAAAGAGCATAAAAATGTATACATGTTATTCCATTCAGTAAACAAATTAACATGAACAATCTTCTGATCAAAGGATTTGTTAAACATTCAATTATCTAATAAATTAGATGTTTACAAAAAAAGGTCAAGAAGCTGGGACTAGGATTTTTGTGTATAGAGGGGGTGTTTGTTGTATCCCAAAATAACATGGGGAGAAAAAAAGGTGCAGATACTATTTTTCTTTTAAATAAAGTTTGTTTGCTACAATTAAAAGTGTTAATTTCGTATCATAATTTATCATGTTTAAAAATAAAAGAGATCATTGCCTCTACATTTTGTAAAACTTTCAAACAAACCACTCAACTACAAACTTATCATAAACAACATTTAATCAATTAATAGTACCACTAAATCCCACAAATAGAAAAAAAAAATATTGATAGGGTGTGGACATGGTGGGATAGATGCAAACATTACCTCTATCTTTAAGAATAAAAAAACTACTTTCAGACAAATCCTCATCTCGAAAACAAATAACAGACATACAAGCAAAACTAAAAAAATACACATATAGAAAGTTGCCAAATAACACAAGCAGTGATGAGAGAGTAGACAGTGGAACAAAACATATGTAACATCAAGAAAACATACAATGACATAAAAACTGGAAGATAGTTATATGCATAATCCACCTAAAGTGTATGGTTATCAGGTTATGTAAGCCCTTATGACATAGCTAAAGAACTACCGTGTCATACCCTAAAAGTCCTTAACCTTAATTTTGCGTCTTCACGAACTCTTATCATGGATCATGTACTAAAAAATGTGTAACTTTAGAAAATCATGACTAATTCGCTCAACCCAACTTAATTTAGGTCTACCTCTACTCCACATTGAGGATTTATACAACTCTAACCAAAGTCGTCGTCTGTCTTCTCCTCACATGCCTAAATCATCTTAATCTCCATCCTTCATCTTATCAAAAATACTAGTAACTCTAAGCTCTCCCTAAAAACCTCATTTCTTATACGGTCTAACCTCGTGTGCCTACACGTCCATCTTAGTATCCTCATTTCTGCTACCTCCATTTTTCGTGCTTGTGTTTCTTGATGACCAACAATCTATCCCATATAGCATAAAAAGTTCTAACTGGAACCTTATAAAATTTTATTTTTAACTTAGTTGGGAATCTTCCATCCCACAATATCTCAGTGGTAGACCAACCAACCTGTATGTTGTGTGCCATGTCACTATCTATCTCCCCATCCTTTTGTAGGGGTGTGCAACGGTTTAGAACCGAACCGAACTGACCCAAACCAAAACCAAACCTGAACCGTAAATGATAAATATAATAACCGAAACCAGACCGTCTAAAATTTTACCGGCTGAATAAACCCTTGTGTTAAATGGGTTAAATAAATATAATGCGATCGTTTAATGGATACAATCGTCAACACATGTCTTTAGAAAATGAAGTTTGATGCACTGTTTACTTATTATAACATTTTACTTTATTTTTTCTTTCTTATTATTAGTAGGGGTGCAAACGAGCCAAGCCGAGCCCAAGCTCGACCAGGCTCGAGCTCGAGCTCGATTGACTTATAAGAGCTCGAGCTCGGCTCGTTGACAATTTGTCAAACTCGAGCTCGGCTCGGGCTCGACTCGTTTATTATCAATTAGTTAATACATTGAATAAAAATAATACAAATAATAGTTCGTTTAGGCTCGTGAGCTCGATAAGCGAAGCTCGAGCTCGGGGCTCGTTTACTAAAAAACTTTAAATGAGTGGTAAATATTATTTAATATTAAAAAAAACTAATATATACTAGGCTCGATAAGGCTCGACGAGCCTAACGAGCTTAACATGCCAGGCTCGAGCTCGGGCTCGATAAATAAACGATTTGTTTTAAGCTCAAGTTTGGCTTGAGCTTGATAAGGCTCGACTCATTTTGAGTTTTTTACCGAACCGAACTCGAGTAGCTCGCGAGCAGCTCGGCTCGTTTGCACCCCTAATTATTAGGTTTATAACTTGTATTACATGGTGTTAATATTAATAAAGTATTAAATAGTTATTAATAAGTATTTTTTTTTGAGAAAATAAATATTGAAATTATGATTGAATATTGTTATTTAATAGGAAAGAGAATTATAAAAATAATATAATTTAATGGATAAGGTACAATCCTAAATACAAAATACAGGGTAAATTAGTATTTAAAATATTTTTACACGTTAATACCCTCATACTAATTAAACTATATTAATGTACCAACAGATTGAACAGTATTTTCGAAATGAACAGTACCCTTTAAACCATCTGTTAAATATAATTCGATATGAATCAAGTTAAGATGATATGTGTGTGGTGTAGTGGTCAGGCGGTTGTTGTGTTAGCAGGAGGAGGCAGGTTCAAGTCCAGTATTATACACCGGTTTTATAAATTTTTTTCCCAGTTGACCTGGTTTTATTTATATTATATGTGGTGTTTGATAAGGTGGCCTTCTGCCATTGGCCGATGTGGGAGGTGATATCCTTGTCATCATACAGGACACGCGTCCCTTTTCCCGTCTTAATCAAGAAAGCCTCCTCATTCTCTTTTTTTTCATCCTCTCTCTCTCTCTCTCTCTCTCTCTCTCTCTCTCTCTCATACAACAACTTAGTCAGCCTGTGTTACTGGTGGATGATGTCGGCGATGTGTGTTGGAGGTGGTGGTTCTGTTTGGTGGCTATCGTGGCTTCGTTGGTGGTAGGTGGTACCGTTGGATGGTGTTAGCAGGTCCATCCATCATTCAAGTGGATCTGAGACCTCAACCATCGTTCACCTTGCCGTTACCATCCCGTCATACACCACCACCATCTCACCATCATGATCGTGCAACGGCCACCATCTCCTGGCTTCAGGGCCGTCAGACCACCACCGTCACACCAACGATGCTTCATCAACAACTCCTTTTGGCGCGTGAACAACCATTTCCTGCAGATCGAGAATAAAGAAAGTTGACCTCTCTCTCTAGCTTCTCTCTCTACAGGTTCGTTTGCTAAATGCTAATTAACTGTCTTTATGTTTGTTTAATATGTTTATGAATTATTGTTTGTGATTATTAACCCAGTTAAGTTTCCTATAGTTGAAGTCGTTGTTTATAAAGCGGCGTCATAGGATGACGGCTCTGAAACTCAGGCTTGACGTTGCAATCGATACCGGTTTAGATATGAAGCACGATTGCTTTCGCCCAGGTTAGCAACTGGTCATTTTTCCCACGGTTTTGTTCTGTGTAAGAATTTGATTCCTACTTCTAACTATGATTTTTTTTTTTTTTTTTGGCTTATTATCTGGTTTGGTTTTTGATTTTGGTGAAGTGCTTCTTTTAATTTGATTTGCGAAAAGAAAGAAAGTGAGAGGAGAAATACAAAAGGGGTGTCGGCTCATGGAAGAAGAATGATTGCACAAAGAACACCCATGGCGAGTGGTGGAATTTTACACTGACGTTGAAGGTCTGGTAACCGAACAAATCCTTTCTCTATGTATAGTCATCTGTTTTTGTATCTTTTTTATATAAATTATTTTGTAGAGCCAACACATTGTAATGACACATGCACAAATCTGCTATAGCGCATGTAAAGCCACTATGCATTTCAATGGATCTGACTGCATGACCCTTACCAACTGAAGTTAGTTGTATCACTAGATATGATGCTGCAAATACGTATTCATGCTTCCTTATTTACCTATACTACCAAAAAAACACTATGGGTTAAATTCACTTATTGGAATTGACTTCAATAGAAGAGCTTTAGAATTATTGAAAGCTTTTAGACAAATTTGCCTGCTAAAAAATTGATGATTGTACATAATTAACCGACTCGCTTGCTTACTCATACTATTGATAAGATATTAGCTTCTATATGCATTTATAGAAGGTAATTACATGGTAGATGTAGTACTTTAGTACATATGTCAGCTTAGATGATGAAGAGGATCAATAGAATTTGTAAACATCCATAGGGATGTAAAACTGATTTTGGCATAGTGTCTCTATGGTGAGGATTGCACATGGGTTTCTTTCTATGTGCCATCCATTTAAACTATCTGTGTAACTATTTTGACAATTGCCTATTATAGTTGCTTGCCTGTATTTTGGCTTTTGAAAAAAGAAAGTTCAAAATGCCTATTTAAGTCATGTTATTTGAATAAAACTTGGTTTTGGAAAGAACAAGTTAAGGCGTTTAGTTCTATACAGTGGAGAGCATAATATCTACTAGGCGTTTCTCTACATTTTCATCTCCTTTTGAAGAATCAACGTTTTAACCAAGTAAACCATTAATATTTTATTAACCCCTTTAGCGATTTTTAAATACCCGCCTCTAGATTTTTTATCAATTTTTATTCAGATGCATATGAAGGGTTGCCTCAGGTGGCGAGGCATTTTTTTAATGATTCCTCGCCTTGCGGCTCTGATGCGTCTTTTAAGCCAATAAAACCAAACACTCGGATGGTTAGGTTAGCATATTGGATAAGCGATTTGGACGATTTTGAGGAAGCTTGTATAAGTAGTTGCTTTGGTTATATATGCTTGATTTTTTTTTTCATTTAGCTATTTTGTAACTTTTTTAGTGTAGAAATTCAAGTGAATGGAAGGGGAATTCTTCTCTGCCGTTCCCAAAATCAAATACGTGGAATCAAATTAATCAACATTATCGCCTTTTTGTCGTTGGCTTTGGAATTGTTGATGAAATATATGTTGTTGCTGTAATTGTTTCTTACAGGGGCAATCTAGCAAGAACTCGCTCGCATATAAATAAACGAAGATACGAGACGAGATAAAATAGCATGAATTAAAGTTTTAGATTTAATATATTTTGGTGTATGAACCCAAAGAAATTATTTGCAACAGGTATGAAATAACTCATTGCCCTGCCTTGGTAGCATATGTTTAGTCACATACTGCGACTACCGAACCTAAGTTTCTACTATCGTTTGCCAAATTTTCGGTAATTTGATTCTTATAGATATGTTTTAAACGCTTAAAGGGTAGCTACTTGGAATTTTAATTTGAAAAAACTTTTGGGGCTAAAATTTTGAATTGTGTGATTTTCAGATGCTCGGTTATTAGAATAGTTTTTTTTAGCAATGGCGGCTAAAGGTTCGTATTTCTTTTCTATATATGATGTTTAGTTACAAATAAAATGTTTCTTTTGTAAAAATATTTGGTTATAAAGGAAAAGGAATGAATAAATATCAAGCCCTTTGATTAATTGTTTGAATCCCATTTTTTCCCTTGAAATTTGCAGCCCTTGAAATGTGTTTATTTCATAAGGCAAGATATAACTTACGTTCAGTGACTGGATGTAGCCGTAACTCATGCCCACTACACGGAGCCAAAACCGTTTACGAACCCAAAATGGTGCACAATTGTTTTCCAAATTAGCGGTGCACTGGTTGGGACCGGCTCACAATGCGATGATCCAAAGGTAAATTTAACCATAGAAGTTTGGTATGGACAACTTGATAAACCTATCAGGAATTCGCTATAGATGGCATTATACTAGGTATGGTTTTTGTCATCCCTGTTGCATCAAATACATGACATAGTGGTTTAGCGGGAGTTTGAATGTTTACTGCTCACAAAAACGATATGGGTTCAAATCGTTGCAAATGAAGGTTACGTGATTAGTCATGTTTTGTGATTATTGTTCTTTTATACATTGATACGATTAATAAATACATAGTACCTGCAAATTATTGTGTATTATTAACCTATATTATAAAATAAAAGAAGTATGATTTTTGTCATCCCTGTTTCTTATGTTAAATGAAACTACACATTGTTGCAGGAATTAGATGTGATGAGAATTGATTGAAGAAGATAAGAGGAAGAAGTCCCGCCCTTCAAGAAATGCAAGCCAAAGTTGACAACCTGTTTTTTGAGTTATTTTTTTTCGTTATCTGATGTAATGTTACTTAGACCTACACCTTCTAAATTTGCCCATTTTACGCGCTGCAACGCGCGCGGGTTAAAAACCTAGTTACACTTAATTTTCATAATTTGCTTGATTATTTAAATAGTAGTTACACTTTTTCTCATTGTTTTAGCTAACTACCCCGTGATTTTTAAACAAACATATTTTTTTATAGGTTAATACTTTTTAAAAAATTACATAATAAAAACGAGTATTTTGTTCTCTTTAATTTGAGTATAATATTCATGTTAATTTTTTAGTTTAAAAACATTGATATATTGCATGATTAATAGTATCTAGGTATGATCAATAATCGAAAATAGATGAAACCAAACAAATCAATTGAAAACTAAATTAACTGAAAAAACCGAATCAACTAAAAATCGGTTATTGATTTTTTTTTGTATCTTTAGTTAACCAAAATTAACCAAACTAAAATCGAACAATGCATATATTCATGTATTTTAGTTTTTATACATCTATTTCATGTATTTATACCCACATTTGATATACAACTAAGTACAAATTTTAATCAAAGTTTGGTTTTAGTTATTAAAAAATATTATCTGAACCGAACTAAATACCGACAATCTTATAAAATAAACTGAACTAATTAACCAATTATTAGGTCAATTAACCAATAACTTTAGTTTTGGTTAGACTAATAACCGAACTGAACCACGCGCACCCTTAGAGTTATTTATGTTCCACGTTGCATATTAAATCTGTCTATCCTGAAAAGCTTCTGGGATATAATATAGTAACAAAAAATATATATATATATAGAAAACGGGTTATGGGTTTCATACACCACATGACATCACATTCTGAGGGTGTGACATCATATGCTGGGGTATGTAGCAGTATTCTATTGGTGTGTGATGTGGGCCAGGGTGTATAAATCCTAATTAAGGGGTGTATGATTCCTAAATACCATAGAAAACATCTTGGGTCTTTGGGTGGAATTGTGACATTATAGTAGCATCAAATGCTTATTATTGGGATTCCCTCAACTCCAAGATCTTAGCGACCAAAAAAATCTTTAAAAAGCTCCAAACCAACAAACTTTATTCAACTCCCACTTCTGTTTCACTTTGTCCTCTGTTTTCCCATTGGCCAATCCCCACTTTTATATTCCTACCAAAAGTGCTTCCTTCTCTGTGCTCAAACCACCCAAAAAGACTCCATTTTTGCAGCGCTCTTGACTCATCATCATTCACAAAAAGCCAACACATACACCCAAAAGTTGATACATTTCTAAAGCACTCTCAAATACCACACTCTTTAATCAATCTTTGTGTACATACTTGCTTTACTTGTCATCATAACCATCTGCTTTGCTTTATTGGAACTTGAATAGATGTATCAATGATGTAGTTTCAAGATTTAGGCTTTGTTACTTTGTTTTGCCAGAGGTTTAAAAAAAAGGTAACTTGATAGCTTTTTTGGCTACCCTTTGATGAATTTTTATTGGGTTTTAATTGTTTTAACATGGGTTTGTTTTGATTTTTGTGGGAAGAGTTTAGGGTTTTAACTTTTTGGGGTGACAATAATTTCAAGATTCTCTCAACTTGCATATAAAGGATCAATAATTGGTTCCTGCTGTACAAATAATGGAGTCTGGTTTTTACCATGATCAGATTTTGAGCTGTGGTTCTAATAGGCATGCGATATCGTTTAACCCGAGTGTTGTGGATAGTACAAGGGAGGTGATCATGATGGGGGATTATTATAGGATGAATAATAATAGTAGTAATAATAATAATAATGTGTCAAGCATGGTGTTTTCTGGGAATTCTGGTATGGTAAACAGTAGTTCAGGGTATGCACAAATTGGGAATTCGAGTACGTCTAATGGTTTGGATTCGGTCGCCGGGTTGAAGCATGATGTAGGTTTGGCTGTGGAATGGTCAGCTGAGGAACAGTGCAAGTTGGAAGAAGGAATTTGCAAGTAGGTATCTTGTTCCATGTTTATGGTCATGTTTGACTTTTGCATATATTCTTTTGGTATATGTTCTTGTTTATTGTCCATCACTTGTTCTTGTGGTTAATAAAAGTGGGATTGGGAATCTAATGCTTGTTTATGCTTTTGTTGTTTGAAGTTGTAATATTTATATGAGTGTGTAACAAATTCTGATTATTTGATGATTTTTAATAGATTTTTTGCTTAATAAAACTGATGATGTGATTTTGATATTTAGAATCAGTTCTATTAGGAGTTTTGAGTGTTTTAACAATATCTGATATTCTGATTATTTAAGGATTTAATAGATAAAAAGAACAAAAAGGGATCAACTTTTTTTGTTAAACATGATCAGTTTTATTGCAGCCTTCCAAAGCTGACTCAAATAATTAGATATTAAATATTAAGATTTTTTTTTTTTTTTTTTTTTTTTTTTTTTTTTTTTTTTTTTTTTTTAACACAGATTGTTAGAAACTGATTATCTGCAACTTCAAGTCTTAATAATCAGATAATCAATTTGAATACACAAATCCAAAGTTGCTGCTACAATACAATTTTTTATTTGTATATACACGAACGGGTCGTCCTAGAAGCAGAGGATCTACATGTTGCTCTTTTTTTTCTTTTTTTTTTTTACTGTAATTCTAGATTTTTAGATCGATTTTAATAATCTTGCATCCTTTAAGTAACATTTATATGTATTTTTGGATTTTTTTTTTTTTGAGTGATTTCCAGGACTTGGTGCAAATGAACCAATGAATGCTTGATTGCTAGTTTTCTTTATTTATATGCCTCTATAACTTACTGGATATATGCAGATACGCGGATGAACCCAGCATTATGAAGTGCGTCAAGATTGCTGCTACATTGCGTGATAAAACTGTTCGTGATGTCGCCCTAAGGTGTAGGTGGATGACGGTGAGCTTGTTAGTTGTTACTCATTTTTCTTGATATTCTAGTGGTTTTTTAATAATTAAGATAGGGACATGATATCTTGATTATCAACGACACATGACTTAACGCGGCCTGTCTTGACCCATGTTAAACTTACATGTTAACCAACCAACCCACCCCGCCCCTACCTGCCCGTCTTGTCATATCTATGGTGATGACAACTTTTTTTTTTCTTCCATTTTTTTGTACAATACCACACGTAGAGATGTATTTGGTCGATTAGTATACTCCCTTGGTTGTATTAATACTAAAATGAAACTTTTCGCAGAGTAAACGAAGGAAACATGAAGATCTGAAGTTTGGCAGGAAGTTAAAAGATAAAAAGGTATGCCTATGCAACTCCCTCTTCCCCGAACATTTGATTACTTAACGCACACAATTAACATGTGACCAAAGCCACCAACCAAGAGTCTATTGTGTGGAACCTTGTTGAACACAAAAGTTACTGTGTTAAATATGATTTCAAAACTTATGTTATATTAACAATGCTCCAATGTTTATAATTAAACTACTTAGGTGGTTTGACACGTTACAAACGCACTTTGGATGATTTTCTGCCCGCTGCATTTCTACTACCTTTTGTATCTTACCCATTTGATTGTGTTTTAACAGGATAAACTACTGGAATTTTCATCGAAGCCAAGTGTATCATCAAATTCAACTTTGAATGTGGCTCCATTTTCCGTTACCACAAATAATCAGTTCCAGAGTGGTGGTATTCCTTTGGCAGGTCAGTATCTTGTGTTTTTGTCTGTCGCATTGCGTGTAGTTGAGAACATCAATGCGGTAAGGTGACATACGACGTCTTGGTTTCTTATGCTATCTTACTATTGTATATTTTATTTTTGAATACATAAAGAAATGCTTTAAAAATTTTATTGATGAAATATTATTAGAAGATATTGTATAGTAAATATAAAAAGTTTTCATATTTCAAACAATATGTAAAAATTTTTATTTTATTTTATTTTATTTTTTATCATTTTATGTATTAATTACATAAACAGTACTAAAACGCACGTCCACACGCCTCCTACTGGAAGGTTTTGAAACACACTGATTATCCTTGATTGATGCAGCATTAAGCATCTCCACAAGGCGTCTTTTGGCACAAAACAACCAAGTTCTTGGTCAAATTTCGGCTAACATTTCTGCATTAAAAGTAAGCGTTTCAAATTCGTTAAATGTTTGATCAAAATATTTGTCGAAGCTAACATTTTGTTTTATAATATCCAACTATAGCTGCAGGACAATGTCAACCTTTTTAGTCATGCAAGGAACAATCTAAGCGCTATCTTAAACGAGTAAGTGAGAAATCCATTTAACTTGTACTTGATCTATGGTTTCGTCCCAAAGAGTTAAAAAAAAAATATTAAATTGTTTTCTGTCCATACCAGCTGCTTATTTTGGCTTGGTTTCTAAACATTCTTGCAGCTTGAGGTACATTCCAGGACCACCACTGCCTGTATCGTTAAACACAGATCGTGTTAACACCCTTACGGCCACTACAAGCCAGGTAACTAACACTACCATAAGTCAACTGTCTGACAGTTGACTTTGCCTACTGTTATTCAATAACCTTTTGGATAATCCACCGATTAAACGGTTCTTACTCCTTGACGATGACAGACGATGGCGTTTGGCTCACTAAGCAGAATGCATTTGAAGCAAGAGGCTGATTACTGAGTTGGAGATAGTTTGGTTGTAAGTATAGGATTAAATCTTCTGTAAATTATATACCTATTGACCCTTTTGGGCATATTCTATACAACCGGTATTGGTTGACCATTTGTGTCAAAGTCAACCATATACAAAAACTTGTAGAATGATGCCATATTTAAACAAGTTGTACTTGCTTGTACCTCTAACATGTTGAAAGATTTTTTTTTTTTTTTTTTTTTTTTTTTTTTTTTTTTTTTTTTTTTTTTTTAACAAGTTAAACCTAGTTACATATTGAAACAAGCATCAAACATATCAAGAACTAGAGAAAAAAAAAATCCCTTCTTCACAAATAGACCAATCAAATTCCATTAATACAATTAACAACCAACAAATCATATGCTCAAATGTTCATCTCTGGGTAAGCTCTGGACCGTATCCGACCATCTTCCTGGTGAATGATCACTGCTATTATTCGACGACACATGAGCTCCTTCCGCTCTCGTTTCCCTAATCATCCGCAACACCTCCTTCATAACCGGCCTGTTCTCCGGGACAAGTGAAATGCAAGCCATTGCAATGTTGAGAAGAGCTGTGAGCTTCTCCTCAGACGCCTCATTCCCAGAGGATGTTGGCTCGTCGCCAGACTCTATCTCTTCTTCCCTTACTGATTTGACCCATTTAGGTATATCTGACCCGTGTTCCAAAACAAGGTCCTGGAAGGGAGTTTTTCCAGTTAGAAGCTCCAAGAGAAGGACGCCGAAGCTGTAGACGTCTGCAGGCTGAGTGATCGGTCTTCGTGGGTCACGACATTCTGGGGCGCGGTAGAAGAGGGACGAAGCGCTTGGTTCTTCAGGGAACTCGGGGTTTCTAAATGACATCAACCCAAAATCGGTGAGGCATGATTCGAAATCCGAGCCTAAGAGGACATTGGAAGATTTTAAGTTTCCATGGGTTAGACCCGGATTTTGGTGGATGTATAGAAGCCCGGTAGCCAAGTCCTCGGCGATCTTTAGGCATGATGTCCAATGAAGAGGCTTACCGCCACCAGATGTTCTTGATCCTGCAAATTCAGTTCATATTAATGGATTTATACTTTAGTTTCCGGAAAAGCTTTTTTGGGCTGAGCTTAAATGAGCTCGAACCAAAGGCCTATTGGAGCTCCTTTAATAAACAAGTTCGAACCAAGCTTCACTTATCGAGCTCAACTAGGCTTGCGACCATAAACAAGCATACCATTTATAAAGTAGAGATCAAGCTCTCTTAAGTTCAACGAATCGAATTTGAGTTTAGTAGAGATCTAGTTCTCTTAAGTTCAATGAGCCGAATTCGAGTTTAGACAAGCTTGGCTCCGTTCGGCCTGTTTACGCACTCGCCTTGACCAAGCCTATACTTTTTTTTTTTTTATTAAAATCTAATTTACATATTTTTTTGAACGGACAACAAACGATGTCCTGACTACCCGAGGTACCCACCAATTGGTTACAAAAGCACCCCATACGCCCCTGGGTGAAGACGTGTCTTAGGTGCCCGCCCACAGGTCACGCTGAGTAGCCAGAACCCACAAAGCCACCAGTTCCGGGGAAAACCTGACCCTCCACCCGCCCAAAGGCACGACAGTGGAAAATCAGTAAAACCCGATGAAATCAAGGATTGAACCTGACACCTCAATAAGGCTAGGCACTACGTAATAAATAATTTAATATCATCCCCATCATCAACAGTCTAAGTTCATGCGTTTATTATTTAAACAATTTATTTCAAATAATTGTTACCATAAGAAAATGTAGAAGTTTCTTTATACCCATATGACACTAATTAATCATATAACAGTAACCAAATTAAATAACAATCAACTTTATAGCTGAAAATTAAATAACCCAAATAAAAAAAATAAAAAAACATTACGTGCCGATACGTACCGTGTATGAGAGAGAAAAGACTCCCATTGGGAAAATAATCGTATACGAGCAACCGTTCCTCCTTAGCCTGAAAATACGCCCTTAGCGGGACCAAATTCTGATGCCTCAACCGTCCGATCACATCCACGTGTCTCCTAAACTCCTCCACCGTTGGATACCTTGCATCCTTCAACCGTTTCACCGTCACAATAAACCCCGACTCCATCACCGCCTTGTATGTACTCCCCACCGTCCCCCTCCCCAACGTCTCCGCCGACGCTTTTAACAAGTCCTCTAAACTATAACTCATCTCCGGCGTATCTCCGCCGGAGAAAAACACCAACTTCCCTATTCCACCACCGTCATCACCACCACCACCGTTCTTCCCACTACCACTCGCCACCCCACCACCACCCACCACCGCCGTCGCCGTCGTTATCGCCGCCGTGTCGGAACCTTTTACACCGATCTCCGGCGACTTTTTTACACTCTTTTTTTTCAAACAAATGACTAATAATACGATTAAAATACATAATAACAAAAACCCACCAACGGAACTTGCAATTATAACAATATTTCTAATTTTCCGGTGATTATTCGATTTTCCGGAGGGTCGGGTTAACGATGGGTTCGCCGGAGAAGAAGACGAAGAAGGAGACGGAGATGGAGATAAACTACATGGGATATTAAACGCATTGCCACATAAACCCACATTACCGGAAAAAGAGGTGGCATTAAATTTTATTAAAACAGGGGTCGCCGGAATTTGGCCGGAAAGTTTATTATTCGATAGATTAAGGTTTTTTAAACCAGATTGGTTTAAAGGGGGCACGTTACCTGTAAAGCTGTTGTCATTTAAGTAAAGAGTGTACAGTTTCTGTACGTTTAGGATGGAATCAGGAATCTCGCCGGAGAGATGGTTACCGGAGAGTACGACGGTTTTAAGGCGGTGAAGGGTGGTCAGAGACGGCGGAAACTCGCCGGAAAAGTTATTAAAAGAAAGGTATAATGCTTTAAGGTTTTGTAATCCTGAAAGATCTGGGATTTTACCAAAGATAGAGTTTTGTTTGAAGCTCAAGACACGAATCTGGTCTAACCGGTTAAGGTGTTTTGAATCTAATGTACCTTTAAGGTTCATGTTTTCTAGAACAAGTTTTGACACTCTGCCACGTAAGCATTCTCTAACACCTTCCCATTTGCAGATATTGTTGCCACTCCATTGAAGAGAGTTGGATGGATCAATTGATGATTTTAACCCCAAAAGAGCTTCTTTATCACCACCACTCATTGCACATTTGAATAATAATATTATTATTATTATAAGAAACAACACACCCCAATTGTGACCCATTAGATATGATCTTGAAAGCAAATCAAGAACAGGGGTTTAAAGATCCATCCAAAAAGAGACTCACCTTTTGTTGGTAATGATTGGGTTTTTTCACAAAATTAATTGCATAGTCAAATGGGGTTTGGATCTTGAATAATAAAGTCAACATCTTTTCATCTTTAATAATATTCAAGAATCTTCAAGAATAAAGAACCACCATAGATCTGTAACTGTGTAACTGTGTGTAATGTATGTGTGTATATGTGTGTGTGTGGTTCTTGAAGTTGTAGTTTGCAAAGACTCACGGACAGATGAATGAGTCTACACGTGAAGTTAATCAGAGAGCTTTGTAACTTCAAGGAATACAATATTATTCTCTCTCTCTAGACACACACACATACACACAATTTATTTAAGTAATTTGGAATTCAAATCTTGGGTTATAATAATATTAATATTAATAATAATAGAATTGAATTGAATTGAATTGTTTATTGTTAATAAAAATTGAGTAATAATTTAAAGAAAGCTGATGAGAACAGGTGAAGGAAGTAAAGACAGTAGACCATTTAAGTGGTTCATAAATCTGTAGTTGGATGAGCCAACCACGACAACCGTCTTCTGGTTCACAGGATGTCTATATTGTGTGTGTTTATTTACTTCTCACTTTATTTATGATTGCCAAAATCGAAACATATGGGACATTGTTTTTAAAACTTTTTTTTTTGTGGTCAAGAATCAAGAGGGGTGGAATAGGTGGTTAGAAACCATGTTTTCCGACTCGTATGTATGTATGTTTTAAGAAATGGCTTATGTGTTTATATCGTCTTTTAAATTGGGTTTATATTTGAACGATGGTTTCGTTTGGATGAGAAACGGGACAAAACTTCGCTCGCTAGATTGATTTTCGTTTCATAGGGTAAAAAGCCAAGTGTGTTTTTGAGAAAAAAAAAATCAACAAAGATGATATAATATGCATAGGCATCATTAGAAGATGTAACCAGGCCCCAAACATCTGAATATACTAGTTTTAATGGTTTGGAAACGGTAAAAGAATTTGCACCAAAAGGCATTTTATGGCTTTTATTGATAGAGCAAGCAGAAAGAGTTGTGGTCACCAGCTTTTCACGAGCTGTGGGTTGCTGTGTGCATGTCGATTAGATTCGTATATAAATAAAGGTAATACCATTACTGATATTTTATTTTGATCTAATCCAAAACTCCTAAGTAGAAGTTTTAGGCCTTTGATGGAATGAAGTTCAAGCTTGTAAATGCCATGAGAGAGTTATGGCACTTATGGGACTAAATATGGTTATGGTTTAACTGAGATTTGAATCTTGATTTCCTTTGATTTGGTTTAAATTACTTCCTTGATATCAGATTTCCTATACTAGATTCGTTAGTTTGGTCTGATTTTAATATCTCCACTTTCCCTCTTGCTCTTAAGGTATTTGAATCTTGCTTGTAGTTTGTAGTAAAATCATGATCGCCGTTTTAAAAAATAAAGTCAAAAATACATCTAAATGAAAATAATGACCGGTGAATATGTTAGGATATAACACGTGTATTAGTTATGACCAATGAATGAACATTTATAAGGGGATTTTTTCTTTGTTTTGTTCCCTACACTTGAAGCTATTAAGTTTTATTATTTTTGATGTTGTCTAATTTCTTATATCGTGTGTCATTGTCATGTATTGGACCATATGGTCACATTTTGTCTAACAACTTTCGAATTAAAGTGATCGGTGTAGTTTGTTATACTTGTTTTATCTTTCTTATTTATAGTCTTAAGTTATATCAAATTCGGCAATTTAAGAATATCTTTTATATAGGATATTGATATTGATGTTCTTCAAATTAGAATACTAGAATAGTATGATCAAACATGATCAATAACTAGTAGCACTTAAAAATAATTATACAAAATAATGGTGATGATCAACATTTATAACTGCAACATATAATGTAAAAATTATTGGCGGGTGGCCATTCTTAACATGGTGCGAAAATAAAAACAAGTATTTGGTTGACTAACCCGACCAGTTTAAAAACCACTTGTGGCATTAACCCGATGTAAAAATAGTTCAGGTTGGCCCGTGTATAACACAGTATAATATTCTTACGGTTTCCATTTTACATGGCTAGGTATAATAATGATAATTTTGTCACACCATGTTATCTACGTGTTACATTCAAACTCATCATTAAATACGTTATTAATAACCCAATTGCAACTCCACAACTTGCTTATAACTCATCAACTTGTATCCCTCATTTAAAAATTGGGTTGAATAGGCGTGTTCGTGTTGACCAATATCCATGTGTGTGCGGGTTAATGTTAAAATCTTTGACACAAAATAATAATACCTATTGGGTTTGGGTTGCAGATTTCAACATGTCACTCGCCAAGCCACCAACAAGACACGATTGACATCCATAAGGCAAGAATCTAATATCAAGCAGTGGTTCTTGCAAGTACGCGTCTCAATTGGTTCCGTATGGAATGTGTATCACAAATGAAAGGCTTATTTGTCGAACACATATCAAGTACAACTTAAAGTCTTTTGATGTGTATGTGGACCTGCGCATGTAACAAACATTGTTTAAAATTGTTGTAAGGAATTAATAAAGGTATATAACATTAGTGCCGTTTTAGGTATGAATTGTTGGCAATAATGCATTGGTAGTGAATGGCAAGTGCTTGGCCAACCTTTTGTTTAATCCTTTTAACTTATTGTACAAAGAAGTTTAAAACATTTTATATATAAAGGGTGGGTCAAATAAAAAACTTTTATAATAAGTGTGAGAGTTGAGAATAAATCTAGATTAATAAGAAGGGCAATTGAAATTAAATAATCCTAATTTTGTTGGGTTGGAAGTTAATAATTCCAATTTGAAAATTGGAATCTAACAAGTCTAACTTGTTTTGGTTTTTATTTCATTTGACTAAAACTAACTGAGTTTAAGCCAGTTAGTTTTCTGCCTACGTAGTATGCCACTTTATACATTATATTGACCCATTTGTACTTTTATGGCATGTCACGTATGCAGAAAACTAACTAGGTTAAACCCAGTTAATTTTGGTCCAGTGAAATAAAAACCAATACAAGTTAGGTTTGTTAGATTCCAATTTTCAAGTTAGGATTATTGTCTTTCAACTCGACAAAGTTGAGATTATTTAATTCCAATTCCCTTAATAAGAAAAAGTAATAGTTAAGATAAATCAGTGGCAAATTCGTAATAAAATGCAAAGCTAGTTATAGTTAGGAGGGGCAAAAGAGATAATCATAATTATGTATTCTTATATAGCAAATAAAAGAGTTAAATGCCATTTTTGTCCATAAGGTTTGGTCATTTTCGCTAGTTTCATCCAAAAGTTTATTTTTTCTCATCTGAATCCAAAAGTTTTCAAATTCTTGCCGTTTCCATCCGACTCGTTAACTCCATCCATTTTTTCTGTTAACTTTTAGTTAAAAGACCAAAATACCCTTTTATATATTGTTAATAAATACAGTAAATCTTTATATATATATATTGCACCACCACCACTATTATCAACCAAACATCATCTTCTCCACACCTGCAACTCAATCCCAATCATAAAAAAAAAAAAAAAAACCCCACAAAATAACATATCTGAACAACCATCAATAACCCAACCATTGATTGATTTCTCTAAAACCTTCTTTTAACCATCAAAACCCCACCTTTATAAAAACTCAACCCATCAATCACTGCCCTTAATTCTACACACACACCATACTGCTAAAGAGAGAGAGAGAGAGAGAGAGAGAGAGAGAGAGAGATAGAGAGAGATAAAGTTGGAGAATGAAAATCAGGAGGAGAGAAAGAGCCTTGGGTTCCGATTTGAGTTAACAGCGGCAAAGATCGAGAGGGGAAAATAGGTGGTCGAAGATGGTGGTAGTGGCGACGGTTTGTAAGTGGTTGCAGGTGGTCATGGTGATGATGGTGGTGGTGGTGTTGGGCTCGGGGTGATGGTCGAGCTTCCCATCTCAAATACTGATGTAATCAGGGATCCCCGAGCAAATCACACTGCAACAAAACTTCAGCTCAAAGAAGAGGACGAAGCAACTAGAAAACTGGGTTTTCAGGTGTATGTGAGCAACGATCAAGAATCAAATAAAGTTGCTACCGAATCCCAACAACCGATAGCGATGAGTGACATACCGGTATAAAGTTCCAGTGTTCCAGATTATGTACGGAATCCGTCAAAATGCACACATTATACCTTTGATTTGATGGATAATCGAAAAGCTTATATGGATTTCTTTAGTTCGTCGAAGAAGGGGTGTGTTGCCATGGAGATTGAAAATGATGTTTCCATTGATTATTATTATTATTATTATTATTATTATTATTATATAGACGAGATTTGAATCGACAACTTTGCCTCTCGGTTAACTGAGATTGACTAACGAAGTTAGGCACTTGGATGGAACCGACAAGAATTTGAAAACTTTTGGATTCAGATGAGAAAAAATAAACTTTTGGATGAACTAGCAAAAATGACCAAACCTCAGAAACAAAAATGACATTTAACTCTTATATTATATTAGGGGAAATGGAATTTAATAATCCCAACTTTGAGGGGTTGGAAGGGAGCAGTCCCAACTTGAAAGTTGTAATATAACGGTCCCAACTTGTCAATGTTTTTATTCTAATGGTCCCAAACTAACTGAGGTTAGTTTTCTCTGTTAAGTGCCACGTAGGCATCCCACGTGGCAGTCCACGTGGCAAAATCTGTCCCACTTGGCAAAAAAACGTGGGCCCCCTATGACACTTGTTTTTCAATTAAAAAAAATCCTTTAATAACTTTTATATATATATATATATATATATATATATATATATATAAACACACAGAGAGAGAGAGGGAAAGCCCAAAAAACACATATCACCATCAACCACCGCCACCGCCGCCATCTGCAACCACCTCCACTGCCTTCGTCACCATCAACCACCTCCACCTCCACTGCCTTCGTCACCATCAACCACCTCCACTGCCTTCGTCACCATCAACCACCTCCACCTCCACTGCCTTCGTCACCATCAACCACCTCCACTGCCTTCGTCACCATCAACCAGCCCAATTAAACAAGTTAATCAAGCTTCCGTTGAACCCTGTGTAGGGGTCGTCACCTCGTCTTTGCAAGAAATCAAAATAACTAGCCCTAACACAGAGCTGTCGTCTTCTTCAATTTATGATGTTAGGGTTAGAAATAAGAACCCTAAAATTTGGGGGAAAGCCCTAATTTTACAGGTGGTTGGTGGGGGTGAATGGTAGAGTGGTGATTATGGGGTGGAGGTTGAGGGGAATGATGGTGGGTGGGCTTTGGTTGGTGGTGGCGGGTTGTTGCAGGTTGTGGGTGTCATCGGAGGGAAAACCGAGGAGGATGAGGGAGGGTAGACAAAGGAGGAGGAGGGAGGGTGGTGACAGGCGGTTGTGGAGTGGTGGTCGTCGGAGATGGTGGTGGAGGACGGTGGTGACAGGAGGACGATGAAGAAGGGGGTGGGTTCTCTCTCTCTCTCTGTATATATACATAGGTTTTTTTTAATTGAAAAAACAAGTGGGACCCACGTTTTTTGCCAACTGGACATACTATGCCACACGGACTGCCACGTGGGATGCCCACGTGGCAAGTTGGGACTGCTACCTTCCAACCCCCAAAGTTGGGATTATTAGATTCCATTTCCCCATTATATTATAATGTATTTGGTAAAAATATTTTAATATGCTTAACAGTTAAGGATTTTTTTTATTTAATGTATAAAATACAATCCTAAAATTTTCAAACTCCAACTCACTTTAATTCTTCATATTAATTGCACTCTAATTTCTCTGACTTTAACAAAATTTTGGTTAATTATTTAGTAATTAGCTCTTAGATTATAGCATGATAGTAATACTTTTGGTGTTTAAACCACACAGGTTCAAACCTGGTGGTTGTAAAAAAAAAAAAAAGATATATTTGGGGTCGTAAAGTTAAGCTTTTAAAAAAATTAATTAGTAATTAAATTTTCAATTTCTCTTTAAAAACTATTTTTTAAATATTCATAATTTTTTTATATGTGAATATTTTTTTTAAAGTTAAAAGTTACACAATAAAAAAAATAATTTTCTTTCATTAATTTGAGTATACTATTTCAATAGTTTTTTTAGTTAAAAAAAATGACACGTTAATAAATGAATATCATTTTTCAATGATGAATATCAAATTTTGATATCTATATTAATATCTATATCTATCTATATCTCTACTACATTATAAAGAGTGAGCAATGGATAAACATGTCCAATTTGATAAAGTTAAGATAAGATGTGAAAAGTCATGTGCTTCAACTCTCAAATGTCATATAAATCTTCCCCAAATTACCCTTCAATGCATTAAGATACGTGTACTATGTAGTAAAGATAAATAAATGTTTATTTTCTAGATAATTAAGTTTCTATATTTGCTAGCAAAAATCCATTCAAATTGTTATATATAATATCATGTGATGTGGTATGACCACAAGCTTCAAATAATTATATTCAACAAATATTAATTTTACATTTTCTTTCTTTCTTTAAAATTGCACATGTCTATATAAATATACAGTGTCGTTCATCATGAGAATTGCTGAAACAAATTACTTTATCTTTATCTTTGCAGAGAGTTAATTGTGGTACGAAGTGGCGCACACACAACACCAAGTAGTACGGTACGTTTTGATTTTCTGTTGATAAGGGTTTTTTTTTTTATTTTAATTATTTAATAAGAACGACAAGGTGCGACCGAGGACACCGAAAAGAGTAATCATGTTGTAACGAATCGGGCAAAACGTCGACACAATCCGAAAGTGGATTGTATCTGCAAGTTCATCTTTCAGGTTAAACTTGATTTGTTTATTAAAATAAATGTCTTGTTGATACTTCTTTACTTCTCTGTTTACTTGTTTATACTGATATCGAATGGTTATGTTTTGGTTTATCTACTCTGTTTTGGTTTTTATGCTCATATTTGGTTTTGAGTTCATGCTTGACAATACGTATCCATATGGTGGTTTGGTCTAAATTTGTGAAAAATTATATAGAAAAATTTGGGAATAAAAATTATCTATGCTCATATTTGGTTTTGAGAACAGTGCTGATGACTGAATTTTGATAGTCAAAGAAGTTCATTTTCATATATAGTGAAATCTTTTTTTATACTTGGGTGTCCTGTGTACATATCATCTCTTAGATGTTGGAAGTTAAGGACATATGGTTGGACAATTTACATAGTGTGGCATGAAAAGTTATAAGAATGTATATGTTGGATATAAAAAAATATAGTTTCTTTTTCAAAGTTTAAACAATGAAGAGAAATGGATTAATCTCATATACATTGTTTCGCATTCAAGACAATTACGTTTTTACACTTTTCCTACAGCTTGGTGGGCTAACACGGCTACGCTTGTGCATTATTAAAAAAATATATTTATCTTAACCGTCCCGCAGCAACACGTGGGTTTCCTACTAGTATCTTATTAAAGAAACTTGATGGATATGATTGTAATTTTGCCATACTTTTAAGATAGCATATCAAGAGGCACAAGTATATATCTCTCTATTTTACCCAAACTGTTCACATGCATGCATTTATATGATAACTCTCCATATGTTTAACGCCTATATTTGTATTACTCTTGTATTTATGAAAGGGCTTATGACTTTTCATATGTTTAACTCCTATATTTTTATTACTTTTGTATTTATGTAAGGGCATACATAAAGCGACATTTGTATTTCATATGATACATCAATAAGAAAAACATTCCCTCACTCTCTCATTCTTCTCTTTATATTGTTAATAGGCTTGTATGAGTCATGGAGTTATACATTAAATTAGGGCAATTGATAAATTGAAATTCAATGTGAGTTTGTTAATCTCCTACATTATGTTAATATATTTTGTAGTATTGAAGACTCTATGAGTCCATTAATGGGCTGCAAAAATATATCACATGACAATTGTACAAGAAAACGAGAAATGACTTACCAGTGAATGATGGGTATGGAAGCTGTGGTGGTTTAAATGTAATTCTTTTTAAAATTAGATACCTTTTGAAAAGAAAAGAAAAAAAGCATATTAAGGTTAATTTATGTTGATTACACTGCTTCGGGGTTGGGTCGCACTTTTAATTTAATTATGTATCATAACATTCTCACATTAGATGCAGGCATGTTAAGCAATTCGGCATAATATAGAGGATATCACATGATGTGATTATTGGTAAGTTATACTTAACATCAGCAGTTAACTTTTTTTTTTCTACATATAGATTCCAAGAAGATGAAGATTATAAGGGGTATAGGACTAGCCACTAAGCCATAGGGCCAACTGGAGCATCCTTCGATTATGCTATACCACCTGCACTAATTACTTTTCTTTTGTGTTATTGTGAATTCTTTTTTTTTTTTTTTTTTTTTTTTTTTGAAAATTGGACATATTTTTGTAAAGTTAAGCATTAAAACAAGATCTCAATTGTATTTTATGTCTGAACATATGTAATTTTGAAATAGGTAAACATGATGTGTAGTTTGATAATGATTTACATATGCATAATGTCGTCAACCATCTATTACATTGTTTTTTATGTAAATTATTTGGTTTATACTCACTTAATTTTTGTGAATTGATGTATTATTTATATTAACAAATAAAAATTATAACTAAAAATACACTAAAGCCGTTGCACAATTTGCGGCAAAAAAACATAAATGCCCGCGGCAACCGGCGATCATAACTACTAGTACTTTATTAGTTGAACAAGTATATTTTTATTTATATTGATATCCACATATTTTGTTATAAATATAGTTAACTTACGATATTTCACACATATATAATTTCCCAAAAACTAATTTGTTTATAATATATCATGTCCGAGTGCTCTCCGCTTAAGTCGAATACTCACAACTCCCTAGTTGACCGACCTAGGAGTGCCTAGCGACTTTTACAACCGTGATATTTATATTTCCATTCCATGTATTTCTAAGCAAATGTTTTATGTCAAGTTTGGTTTTGGCTATTAACTAAAATTAAATAAAGTAAACCAAAAGTTGTTAGTCTAACCAAATAAATCAGATTGATTAACCAAAAAACCAATTGGTTAATAAATTAGACTAAACGACGACTTCTGATGAGGATAATAACCGACCAACCGGACCAATGGACCATGCACACCCTAGAAATGTGTGTGTTTCCTGCCGCTTCGTGCGGGCGAATGTGTGTGTAGGATTAGGATCCTGTGAGAACCAATTGAGAAATTGTGAATCACGAGAACCATTTTGTAACACTCACTTTTTAAGCTTTTTTTTTTTTTTTTTTTTGCTTAATCGCACATTTTTCAAGTTTTTTTAGAATTATACACATGTGTACATACGTGTCTAAAATTAAAAATAAACATTGTACGATATATGTTTTGACAATATACATATATATGGAAATGTATATAAATGATTGCATATGCTAGTAAATTTACATTAGGAGGTCACGGGACCCTTAAATTAAGAGGGGCCGGACTCGATACGTATTAAATTTTTGGATAGAATACAAGTTAATTTACACTACCAAGCAAAAAAAAACAGAGGGGCGGGGCATCCCCGGCCTCTTATATCATTCCCCTTACTCCTACTTCAGGTGCGGAATTCTCCTATGTTTTACCTTTGCTTGATGTCGTTTTTGTCCTCAATGTCTTCTCTATTCAAACACTCAAATTTATCGATGATCTTAAGAATCGGTTGTTGTTCTAATGATATTGATTATGCTAGTTTCATCTCTTTTTGTTGATGGCTTTCCATCTCTTCATAGCGAAACCACATCCTCTTCGTTGAGGTATTCGAAAAACTGAGCATCAAGAAAGAAAGGTTGTAGGTGTTTTGTTCGATGTCTTCGTATTTTTTCTTATTGAACTGTTGGGCTTGCTTTGCACTTGCTGGCCCATGTCGTTTGTTGTTTACCCTTTTGATATCCGTTGTTGGTTAGCAAATCGGTAGTCTTTGTACTTTTGTCTACGTTTTGTTTCCTTTTAGTATGCTATTCCATCTCTGTTTTGTTGGTTTGTGCTTTTGTTTGCTCTTTGCTTAAAGAATGAAGATGTTTAATTGTGTTGTTTTCTGTTTGTATTACTTTTAGAGACAATATGAGCCAATCCAAACCTTTGTCCATATGCTTTAGAAAAGTCTTGCTGGCCCATGTAGCAGCTGATAGCAGTTCTATTCGTGGGCACTTTGACTTTATTGGGCTAATAGAAAGCCCAACAGCTTAGCTTTGCTGGGCTCATCATCTCAGCTTATAAAACATTTTTATAAGTGTGTTTGTTATAAATAAATCTCAGCCCTTCGATTGTGATATGTGTACTATTAGAATATCTAATGGCTGGGTTTGTTCTATTTTGTGTTTCCTGGATAGAACCTTCTATCTAGGGTATATAAACACATTATCATTCTCATTTTACCTTTTTAATCAGTCTTTGTGTCTTCTATTATTTGGGTTTGGTTTTAAGTCTTCGTCTTCTTTTCACTTTCACCTTTGTTTAGATCATAAAGGTTAGGGTTCCTTGTAATCAGATACATCTTGTATCTGTGTTAGAGCTTGTATCTGTTTATGGTCAGTAGATGTATTGAGTTGGTAAAGTTGTTTTGGGGCTTATTCAGATCATGTTTGTAATAGTTTAGATCTGTTGGTTTCTTGACTGATTCTTGCAGTTTGGGTTAGAATCTTTGGTTAATAAAATTTCTTTTATGTTCTTGTGATCATCCATGTTTTGTAACATGGTATCAGAGCCCTAGAGTATCTTCTTGGGTTCGTGATTGTTCCCTGTGTTAGTCGCTTCCGTTGTGTATCTGATCTTGGATTAATCAAGGCTTCAAGGTGTTCTCTGGTATCAAGCTAAACCCTAGATTCAAGCGTTGGTTCTTTGGTTAAACCAAGGTTGTGTTGAAGGCTTCTTTTTGATCTTGATCAATAACCCTAAGTGAAGGTTGTTGATCTTGGATCTGAACGATAAGGAGTGCTTGTTCTTCTGTTCATTGATCTGTAACCCTAAGTGAAGGTTACAGGTCTTGAACCTGGTTTGGAAAGCTGTGCAACCGGTTAGAAACTCTTTTATTTCCTGTTTCTTTTTTTCTTTTTTAGGAGCATTGGCTGGGTTAAGGGGATCGGCATTGGCTTAACTAGTTGTTAATTACTGTGATATGTTTTTGTGTTCTTGTTTATGTTGATTTTGTTCTTGTCTGTTTCTCTGTATTTGTTTGTGTTCTTGATTGATTGAGTGTGCTTTGTGTGTGTTAGTTTTAGAGGACTTCCATGTTAAGACTTGTCCTGGCACCTTTGAGTGACGAACCAGGAATCTGGATCACTAACACGGTTTTGTCCTGTGCATGCTTGTGTGTTTTCTTTCTGTTGATTGATTAGTTTGTATTAAATAAGTTTGTGGTGTCATGGTTAATGAAAAAGGTCCTGTTATTCATCCCCAACTTAGGGCTCCAGGTACACAAGGTGGGAATGAGGGACCTAATTTCACACTTGTAAGTAAATTGGATGCTAGTGATCCACTTTACTTTGACGTGTGCGAATATACACATAATTTTACAATGAAATAAAACACGTTTTGCTTTAATATTTATAAAAATGGTTTAGACCTTAATATTAAAACACACACAATAGGGCAAGTGTACCATGTCATATATGTAGTAATGTGTAGATAAGAACCAGATATCGATCCATGGACGCGCACAGAGCAATGGTACTAAAACTCTATCCCCGATTTACCAGTAAGAAAAGATAGTGAAAGTTTGTTGTTTTTAACTAGATTAATTCTAAAATATCTAAATAACATATATAAGACTCCAGATACAAAATATAACTATATAAACTATAATATACCAATCCTAGCATGTCATCTACATATAATAAGTAATACAGGCGTGTAATCAACATTCCCATTTTCCGACAGTTAGTGTCCCTTTCGGGCATCCTAACATGACAACTATACAGAAAGCTAACACGAATGCACACGTTAACCACTTCAAGTCGTTTATTAGCGAGCAGCTGATATGATCTCATGCAGATCTTCTAAAGATAAGTTAGTCATCTGTTAAGAGTATTCTAACCTCACTAATTCAGGAAAGCGATACCGAATACACAATACAGCCACCTAAACTAGCATAAAGTAGAGCATTTCACAACCTATTCCATTTTACCAACTTTGAACCCAGATCTACTAAGATCGCTATTTTTACCAAAATAACTACCAAAGATCATTAACCGTGTCAAAGACCAGTAACGACACCATTAGGCTTTTAAAACCCTTTTACGTGTCGGTAAGCATTTTTAACCGTTATTCGACTGACTTTAACCAAACCAATACCTGGTTACAGTTTCATGGCATAAACTATTTAACAAGTTATCTAGTCTATTACCGGACGATTAAACGGACGGTTTTTCAACATTTATCCGCCTAACACATTCGACATTCGCCAAAGTCATTCAAATACAACTACAAATCCAACAACAACGAAACAAGGTTGCGCTATGATCATCAAGATCTAAACATGAAAAACGCCAAATTTATACAAAACATGATTCCATACAAACGATTGTTTTTACTACTAACGATTACTAGATATTATCCCTAGACTATAATGTAATACATAAACAACACAAACAAGCCAAAATAAACAGATTTTAATCAACTAAAAGCTTAATAGATCAAACCATGAAACTTGAATATGATGGATTAGATGATGATAGATGATTCGGATGAGTTCCCGAGCTTGTTCCTCGCCTTTGCAGCAGCTCCCTGGTCTAGAAAATCGCCCTAAATCGCCCAGAGATCACCCAATATCTGATCAGTGGGTTATGCTCTGTTTTTATAGAAACTCTGCTTTTGTGCACGGCCGTGTGCCTAAAGTGCACGGCCGTGCACTTTATCAATATGAGTTGACGTGCAAGTGGGCAAGTGGCTGAGTCGTTTCTAGAAATATCTAGATATTCCGCACAGCCGTGCACCTAGGGTGCACGGGCGTGCGGGTCTGGTGGTGGCCGACAGCTGGGGGTGCACTGCCTGGTGCACTGGCAGTGCACCCGAGAAGTTGAGTCGCACGGGCGTGCACCTGAGGTGCACGGCCGTGCACATTTTCCAGACTTAGCTGATTTTTGCAGAAACTTTCCGTCTTGTCTGTTTTTCGCCCGATTTCTTCGACTTTGCTCGTGGGACATCGTTTAAGACCTGCAATATACATATGAAACGGTTAAGTACCGAATTCATGCAATTATGGTCGAAAACGCGTAATTTGAGAGTTTAATCGGGGACTTAAATATGTATATTTTAACATATATCAAACCTCCCCACACTTGAACTTTGCTTGTCCTCAAGCAAACACTTAAACAGAAATAAACGAAAAACTCGCCAAGTGGCAACAAAGACAAAATATAACCTGTACAGACGATAATAGTCAAGCTAACAAGATATAAAAAACAGGTGATAAGATAACTAAAAAGCAACGACTCACTTCCGATCTACAAGCGCGCAAACCCGTACACGACTCACAATGTTCACACGCACTCGGTTTTATTTATGATACATACGTGTAATGTGTATGTGTAAATCGCTCCATTGCCAAGACAATGAATCGTGCAATATCATAAGCTTGTCAAAAGATCTAATCTTCACCAACTAACGTGTGAAAAGGCACAAATCAAGAGGTCTTGTACGGGTTGTAATATTAGGCATGGGTAAGGGTATGGAATGGATATTTACAGTGACGAATCATCTAAAACTCGGCGGTTATGTCTAACTAATATCAACTAATACAATTGTACAACACAAACCCGAATATAGGTGATTTTTATTTTAAATCGAGCTAACTTATAATTTCTAACTTTAAAGCTCTAAAAACTGCTCGAATACTGCTAATTCACCCTATTTAGGGTGTTCTCATTTTTTTAACATATATATCTATGATATATAATGAACTGAAACTGAAATAATATCAACATACGGGTTCTAATCAGATATACCCGAGAACGAACCATTTATAATACATAAACTAGTTAAACAATAACCTAAACCGAGTTTTAACACAAGGGTTTAAAAGAAAAAGGTTGTTTGGTTTAAGTGGTGAAATGGTGTGGTAAATAAGAAAAACACGGGATTAGGGTGCGGGAAACAGATAGAACGAAAAGAAAAGAAAAGGCTAAATCAAAAGGGTATCCTAAATGCCTCAATCATGTTCGTACAATCTCACACGTATCTGGTCTAAACAAGTATACTAGTGACAAGTTTTAAACTGCCCAAAACATCCGGCTCACTCGCAAGCATGTCAAAGAAATGTAATCTATTCTAAGGTTCAAACGCTCACGTAACCGGAAGGAAATGGGTGCAAGTGTACGAATCTAACACGCTCGTATCTCATCTGTTTGTCGCGCCTCAAGTTATTTTTATCAAAAATTAGTTAGGCTTGATGTTTGTATGAATATATATATACATATATTTACTTATAAGGTTATATATATATATATATATATATATAAGAGGACAAACGAGATATAAGATATAATCCCTCCCCACACTTGAAATTCACATTGTCCCCAATGTGACAATAGAAAGCGTTTATGAATTAGCTATCTATAGTGGGAAAAAGGAGAATAATACTCCCCTCGTGTCGAAGAAACGCCCGGGTTAATGGACGGCATGAGCCCCGATAACGGTGCTCGCCAGTTACCTGCATAATCAACATTCTTGACACAAACAAACTCATCAAACCCATCATTCACATCCACACAACTAAACTAAAATAAACTAAGATACTGAAATCTGAAAAGAAATAGTTCAAGTACATATACTAAAAAGTCTTGGGTACGCAGACCCGAAAATAAAGTACTGAAAGCATAAAATAAAAGAAGTACTAACAACTGCATGCATGAGATGGTCGTGGCTACTGGTCGGCGTCGTCCCCGTGGTGCTGACCGGAGCTTCCTGGCTGGTCACCAGGAGCACCATAAGGGAATAAGGGAGGGTTCCTGAAATAACCCGGATGCACCTGCTCTAACCCGGAGAAGAGGTACTCAAAGCTGTGCCTGACATCCTGCTGCACACGATCCATAGTGGACCGCATGTACTGCTGATAGGTTGGTAAAAACTCGAGAATTAACAAAGCTAAATTGATTGATTAATGCATAAATGATTATGGAATAGCACTACTTTGACATGTCTTATGATTTTTAGGTATTAACACAAAAAGGGTGCAAATCTGGAGTTTTTGGAACATCTCGGGAGCACAAGGAGTGATAAACCGAACAAGAAAAGCTGAAATGGGTGTCTGGGACAAGCTGGCGTCGCCTACAGCACTTTTGGCGTCGCCTACAGCACTCGCGTAGGAGAAGGGGACCAAAATGCCGTAGGACAGAGCATGATCTTGTGGCCAAAACAGACATGGCGTCGCCTATGCCACTTTTGGCGTAGGCTACGGGACTCGCGTAAGCGATGCCAAAAGTGGCGTAGCCTACAGCACCTGCAGTCAAACTTGGGTTTAATGTTTTTTAATGCGTATCAAAACGGAAGTTTCGATTTTTTTGGCTTTTAAACACCTTGAAGGCTCATGATTTGGGATCTCTATCATAACCATTCCATCCTATCAAACCCTTATCATTCCATACCATTCAAGAACCTCAAATCCTCCTATCATTCAAGAATTCAAGATTCAAGACCAAATCATTGAAGACTCAAGCTCCATGGCCATGAGTGGCTAGTCTCTTTGTATCATACCTAGGAAGTAAACAATTGAAGTTTTAGGGTTTAACATTTGGGTATTTCTTTAAACTTTTAATTGTGCGATTGTGTGTTTGAATTAATTGTATTAGATTGCGATTAATCTTATGTTGAATTCATTTTAGTTAATTGATCTTGTGCCAATTTCTAGTGTCATGAACATGTTTTCTTGCTCTAATACAAACATAGGGTTGTATGTTCTAGGTAATGAAGTGTAGTTTAGTCCATCTTTGATGTTGATGAAACTTGACACCTAAGCCTATTGAACAATCACCCCGTTAACACCAATTGCACTACATTTGTTTGACCCATTTGTGAAAGCCTTAGACTTCAGTTGTTGAAACCTAGGTGTGATCCTCTTAATTAAAATTGTTTACAATCCACATTACTTTTCACTTTTATAATTTCAATTCAAGTTTTTAATATAACAACAACACCTTCCAACCAAATTCTTAAATGAACCAATTGCAATCTTCATAAGTAACACCGTTTAATCAACTAAACAATATACATTAACCACACGCTCCTTGGATTGATACCCTACTTATTCTATCTACCTAGGTTAATTAGGTTTTGTATGAACCGTGACGACCGGCTCATCAACTGCTGGTCCTGTCTGATCTGCACCTGGTTTACACCGATGTTGTGCATGTTCAGCTCCATCATCTGGAACCGCTGGTAGAACTCAGGGTATGTCGGGATGCCTGGAGGCCACTGCTGGTCCTGGGCTGGAAGTGCTGAGGAGAGGGGTGTGGAGAGTCGTGTGGCGCGTCACCACCGCCTCCTGCGTGCTGCTCATGCATCTCCTCATCCTCCTCCTCCTCCTCTGGTGGCACGGGGTCCCATATAATATCCTGGCTAATAAGGCGTGGACCCCCGTCCGTGTCAGCTAGCAGGTTCTGAGCCCTGAGTGATCTAAAATCCAGCATAACCCCATTAGTGACCAATGTCAGCGTGGCCTTGACCTCATCGGTCAGAACTCCCAATGCCTCGGCTATCTGGGTGACGTACTCCCCCCATGGATCTCACTCCCGTCCTTGGTGCCCCCAGCAGTGAGAAAGAACTCGGCCATCCGTGCGGCCAAGTTCAGCGGGGCACCCTCGTAAAAATGATACAAATAGAGAAGATCGGGAGTGGGACAGTTCGGGGAACTGTCCTTTCGGCCACAGATGGTGTGGCTGAAAACATGGTGCAAGAGGTGGAGTAGCGGGTCCTTAATCCGAGTTGCCTTGGCAGACCTTGGATTATAAGGTGTACCAACGGCAATCGATGCCCAAAACGCGGCCCGCTCGTCATTGTCCACGAAGCTGTGGATCCCACAAAAATCTTCAGAGTCGGTCTCCAAATGCTCATAGATCCTGAGCTTCCTTCCCAGTCGCGCAACCGACCAATGGTACCATTTTCCACAGAGCCTAAACCGAATGTCTTTCGTATGGAAGTCCTTATACACCCCCTCCTTTGGTTTCTTGTAGGAGAAGGATGATAAGAACTCAATCGTAATTTCCCTGTAGACAGGCTGGTTTATACTCAGCAGTTTCGCCATATTTGGCGAGACAAATCCATCATATCTTTCACGCTGATTCAGCGCGGTGAGTAGGTCTAAGTTAAGACTAATAGGAACACCGAATGAGTTCCTCCTAGCCCAAAGCTTCATGAATTTGTCGATGCATGGTCCTTCCCTTTTGTGTCGGTTGTCGAACCCTAGGTAGACGTGGGCCATCTGCATGTAAAAATTAATATACAGCTGTTAGTACACAAAAAATGAAGGTCCCGGATGTCCAAAACGGACCTACGCGCATTCTGACCTGAATCTACATCTGATGCACGGCCGTGCGCTTATGGTGCACGGTCGTGCACCCTTGGTCCTTGGTCAGATCAGAGGCTGCACTGCCTTGTGCACGGCAGTGCAGCTCACCGTGCACACTTCCAGATCTTCAAAAATTTTCACAACAACACCCAAATCTCTTAAATGTTTCAAATAAACTCATATTAATAGTGATTTGGGCCTGGGTGTGCACGGTTTCAACATCAACAAAAAATAAACACTACTTTAAACTAAAAACTAAACAAAATTAGTGGGTTTATTAAATTTTATGAAGAAAACCTCCAAATCTTGCCCTAAAATACGAAAATAGAACAGATCTAATCTAAAAATTTAAAATACAAGTGCAAAATTATGAACGGATTCGTACCTTGGTTGATTTGGAAGGAAAGGAGTGAAGATTCTAGTTAAAGATGATGAATAATCGGGTTTTTTGGCTGTTTGGAACGTGGGTGCAGATGGGAGTGCAAGTGTTTAGGGTTTTGAAGTTAAGGATGTTTAAATAGCCAGGAATTTGGGCCGGGCTTTTTGGCCCGCACGGTCATGCGCACGGTCGTGCGCTTGGCCGTGCACATCCTCTCGCACTGCCCCTTGCACCCTGGTGCACTGGGTCATGCACGGCAGTGCACTTGACCGTGCACGACCTGCAGATGTGCAGTTTTGAGGCTGCAAGTGTTTCATTTTGTCTGAAATCATCATTGTAGCTAAGTTAAACCTGTTTGACGACTGTTTGCGCTTCATTGCTCCTTCCGGCTCTGATCATACTCGTACGAACCTGCACATGACTCGAAACAACGTTAAACAATGAAAAGCAATAAATATTTACACTAATTACATATTTACCCTTTGGCGCGCCCATACACGCCATGCTATATTTATTAACGAGTCGCTAGCTAGACTCACTTCCCCACACGTATTAAGTGTGTCAGGCGTAGAGGTCGATTACCTCCACGGATTGGTCAACAGGTCCGTCAATGTAGACTTTAAGGCGATGGCCGTTGACTTTGAAAGTCAAACCCTCTGAATTTTCAATCGAGACAGTTTCGTAAGGATATACTTCCTTAACGATGTACAGTCCTGTCCATCGGGATTTCATCTTTCCTGGAAAGAGACGCAGGCGCAATTTGTAAAGCAGGACCAAGTCGCCTACCTGGAAATCTTCTCGGTGTTTCAGGCGACTGTCGTGCAATCTCTTTGTGCGCTCTTTATACAATATCGAACTCTCATAGGCTTGTTGCCTCAGCTCTTGTAGCTCATGGATCTGCAAGAAACGGGTCTCACCGCCGGTCTTAAGATCCAAATTCGCTGTTTTAAGAGCCTAGAATGCCCTATGTTCTAACTCGACAGGGAGATGACACACCTTGCCATAGACAAGCCGAAAGGGAGTCGTCCCAATAGGCGTCTTGTAGGAAGTCCTAAAGGCCCATAACGCGTCATCTAGCTTGTCCGCCCAATCCTTGCGGTTTTGATTAACTGGTCGCTCAAGGATTCGCTTCAATCCACGGTTAGTGACCTCCACCTGTCCACTTGTCTGTGGATGATACGGGGTGGATAACCTGTGGTGGACACCATAACGTGCTAACGCGCGATCAAGCTGCACATTGCAGAAATGCGTACCACGGTCACTAATTAGTGCCTTTGGGGCACCAAACCGCGAGAACAAGCTTCTAACAAACCTCACTACAACTCGGGCATCATTTGTGGGCAAGGCTTGTGCCTCGGCCCACTTTGATACGTAATCAACTGCCACGAGTATATATCTATTGCCCCGTGAGGAGGGGAATGGTCCCTTGAAGTCAATGCCCCAAATGTCAAAGACTTCACAGACTTGGATGGGGTTCTGCAGCATTTGGTTGCGTGCTGATATGTTCGTCGCCCACTGGCACGAGTCACATGCACCGACCAATATCTAACAGTCACGAAAGAGTGTGGGCCAGTAAAACCCGGAGTCTAACACTTTCTTAGCAGTGTAATTCGCTCCATGGTGACCTCCGGTAGGCCCCTCATGACAATCGCGCAAGATCTGCGCCGCCTCTACCCCGAACACGCAACGGCGAATCAGCTGATCCGCCCCGACCCGGAACAAAAATGGATCGTCCCAGAAGTAATGCTTGAGGTCTGCGAAGAACTTCCTCTTTTGCTGGTGCGATAATCCTTTGATAAGGATCCCGCACGCGAGGTAGTTCGCAAAATCCGCAAACCATGGCGATACATCTTCCACCGACTCGACACTCATCAGGAACTCGTGGGGAAAATTGTCATTAATGGTATCCCACGCAGAGTTCTCGGCATCTTCATGCTCGAGGGACAGATGGTCAGCAACAACATTCAGGGCAGCCTTCTTGTCCTGAATCTCTATATCAAACTCCTGCAGCAACAGGATCCACCTAATCAGGCGCGGTTTCGCGTCCTGTTTGCTAAAAAGGTATCGGATCGCTGCATGGTCCGTATAGACAATGGTCTTCGACAGCACTAAATAAGATCTAAACTTGTTGAATTCAAATACTACAGCTAGAAGCTCTTTCTCCGTGGTGGTGTAATGCTCCTGAGCATCATGAAGAGTCTTGCTAGCGTAGTAGATCGGGTGGAAGTGCTTGTCCTTCCGCTGTCCCAAGACCGCCCCTATCGCGAAGTCGCTCGCGTCGCACATAATCTCAAATGGCAGCTCCCAGTCGGGTGCTACCAATATAGGGGCTTCCATAAGCAAACACTTTAAAAGCCCGAAGGCTTTCACACACTCTGCACCAAACACAAACGGTGCATCCTTTTCCAACAGACGGGTCATCGGACGGGCGATCTTTGAGAAATCTTTGATGAATCGCCTATAAAAACCCGCATGACCCAAAAAGCCGCGGATCGCTCTGACAGAGGAGGGTGGAGGGAGCTTAGAAATGATATCTATTTTGGCCGGGTCAACCTCCAACCCATTTTGGGAGACCTTATGCCCCAGAACTATTCCTTCCTTCAACATGAAGTGGCAATTTTCCCAGTTGAGCACAAGACTGGTCTCCTCGCACCTCTGAAGCATCCGCTCTAGATTCCCTAGACACTGATCGAATGAACTCCCGAAGACTGAAAAATCATCCATGAATACCTCCATGGAGTCCTCGATCATGTCATGAAAAATGTCAACCATGCAACGCTGGAAGGTCGCCGGCGCATTGCACAGCCCGAATGGCATACGCCTGTAGGCGAATGTGCCAAAAGGGCATGTGAAAATCGTCTTATCCTGGTCCACAGGATCGATAGGGATTTGGAAATACCCCGAGAAACCATCAAGGAAACAATAATATAACTTCCCTGACAGTCGTTCCAACATCTGATCGATGAATGGAAGCGGGAAGTGATCCTTGCGGGTGGCGTCATTGAGCTTGCGGTAGTCAATGCAAACTCTCCACCTCGTGACGGTCCTCGTAGGAATCAACTCATTCCTATCATTCGTGACCACCGTCATGCCACCCTTCTTGGGCACGACGTGCACAGGACTAACCCAAACAAAATCCGAGATCGGATATATCAATCCAGCGTCAAGCAGTTTAATGACCTCGGACTTAACAACTTCTTGCATGTTCGGGTTCAGACGCCTCTGGTGCTGCGCACAAGGCATATGGACATCTTCCATCAGGATTTTATGAGTACAGTTAATCCCTTTGATGTCCATGATCTTCCAGGCGATTGCCTTCTTATGAAGTTTCAGTATACGAAGCAACTCGCTCTTTTCAACTGCAGATAGAGAAGATGAAATGATAACAGGCAGACGACCCTCCTCGTCAAGAAAAGCATACTCCAGATGCGGTGGGAGCTCCTTCAGCTCCAAAGACGGTGGATCTTCAATATACGGCTTCGACTTATCGCTCTCCTCTCGCTCAATCTCCACGAAATGCTTCGGGCTCTGGGAACTCTCATCACCGATCTGATAGACCGGCTGCTCATCTCTATGGCCCTCCTTCATAATGCCATCTAAGTCTCTACACAACAGATGTGTGCCTGAAACATTCCTCTCTATCGTGCCTCGAAAGTGAGAACTGACACACTGGTCTACTTTATCAAGATAGTATAGTGTGTCATCCTGACTCTCGGGATGACGCATCGACCTCTGAACATCAAAAGTCACATGCTCATCATTCACTCGGAGTGTGATTTGGCCCGCAGCCACGACAACAATCGTCCTAGCCGTGTTAAGGAAAGGACGTCCGAGGATCAGAGGCACTTTAGAGTCCTCATCCATATCAAGGATGACAAAATCCACCGGGAATACAAATTTGTCAATTTTGACAAGCATATTCTCAACAAATCCCCGAGGATATTTGATCGAACGATCAGCAAGACGAATACGCATCCTGGTGGGTGAAGGCTCACCCAGATCCAGCTTCTCAAAAACCTTATAAGGCAAAAGGTTAATGCTCGCACCCAAGTCTGCCAATGCATTACTGACAGACATGTTCCCTATCAGACAAGGGATGGTGAAACTACCTGGATCTCCCATCTTCATGGGCAGTCTATTTTGCAGAATTGCAGAGCAGTTCTCGTTTAAGAGCACACAGGACAGGTCCTCAAGTTTTTGCTTATTGGTGAGGATGTCCTTCAGGAATTTGGCATACTTAGGCATCTAGGCCAAGGCCTCCACAAAAGGGATGTTTATATGTAGCTGTTTGAACAACTCGAGAAATTTCCCGTATTGCGCCTCGTCTTTTTGTTTCCTAAGCCTGCCAGGGTATGGAACAGGAGGAGTGTAGTCAGTGACTGGCTTCGGCAATGGTGCTGTACTTGCTGGGACTCGCCTAGCGTGCACCTCGTCCGAAGACTCAGTCTGGACCGTCTCAGTGATCGGTGGTGAGCCCGATGTGTCAGGTCCCGTGGTTTTACCACTCCTCGTCATGATGGCATTTACATGCCCCCTCGTATTAGGCTCAGTGTTTCCCGGGAGATTGCCCTGCTGTCTCTCAGACATCATCTTCGCCATCTGGCCTACCTGGTTTTCTATGGCCTACATGGACGCCTTTTGTCCCCTCATCTCTCCCTCATAATTGGAGAAACGCTCCTCGTGTTGCTGGTAGCGCTGCTCGGCAATTTGATTGGAATTTGTTGTGTTGGTGAAGAGTTGAGACATCATTTCCTCCAACCTAGACGTACCGCCCTGTGCGTGCTGCTGGGAACTGCCCCCGGCGCCCTGGTTCTGGTACTGGTTCGGTCTGGACTGGTAGGATTGGCCATGAGATTGGTAAGGCTGTTGTTGTTGGGACTGTTGGGATTGGTGAGATTGGTGTGGTGCGGAGGCTCTTTGCTGAAATCCGAGAGGGTTCTGGTTCGAAGTACTAGATCTCCACTCGAAGTTTGGGTGGTTCCTCCATCCCGGATTGTAAGTATTACTGTAGGGGTTATTTTGGGGTCTCGACTGATTACCCATGTAAGCCACATCCTCGTGGCCAGTATACATAACCCCCTGAGCACACGAGCCAGGCTCGTGAGACACCCCGCACTGATGACACAGACTATGGGCCTGGGCTACACTTTGTGCAGAAATGGCCGTGTAGTTATCCACGACATGTACACCCGATCGGGCAGATGAAGACCTTGATCGATCACTCTTTCGAGACTTTGACTTTTGGGACGCCTTCTCAATAATGGCCAGGCTTCATTAGGGGACTTTGTTCCGATGTCTCCCCCAGCATATACATCAAGGCGTTCCTGAGAGTCATACTCGATCCCCTGATAGAACATTTGCACCAGATGACTTTTTGAGATATCATGGTGCGGGACGCTCAAGAGTAGGTCTTTAAATCTCTCCCACGCGGTGTATAATGATTCCTCGTCATCTTGACGAAACGTCATGATGCGATTCCTCAATTTCTGTGTCTTTTCAGGAGGAAAGTATTGCTGCATGAATTGTTGCGACAACTCTGCCCAGGTCTCGATCGACCCTGCGGGTTGTGACAGAAGCCAAGTCCGGGCTTTGTCCCACAGTGAGAATGGGAAGAGTCTGAGACGGATAGCATCATCGGAGATGCCCGTCGTCTTAAAGGTGGCTAAAACCTCTAAGAATGCAGCAATATGTCGGCCTGGATCCTCATGCTCCAGTCCACCGAATTGCACCGAGTTTTGTATCATGTTACCAATACTGGATTTGATCTCGAAATGGTCAGCCAAAATAGCCAGCCGGACAATACTCGGTGCCAGTCCATCTCCTCCTGGACGACCACTATCATTCAGCGGACTGTCGTCGTCCGCCATGATAATGTCACTGTGGGCTTCCGACCCCTCGTCGTCAGCCAGATCGTGCCTCGCCTCGTCGATTGGGACCTCAACTATAGGAGCAGAAATAGGAATATCAGAAACAAGACGCAACTTATGAAGTCTAATCCTCTTGTAACACCCCAACCGATGGCGGAAACATCGGGATGTCACGTATTGATGATTGTTTAGTAGCACATGGTGAAAATAAATTTCAATAATTGACTTAATTACATTACATACATTTTTTCTACAAGAACTTGTACATCAAAATGAGTAATACTAAACACACATCTTCAAGCATTAACTCTAATCTTCAAGCAAGCAATAACCTGAAACATGTTAAGTTTGGAAATATTTTGGGTCAACAAAAGTTGGTGAGAATACATAGGTTTTTGGATATAGTTGATAACAATAGTTTGTACAACAATCACAGTTGTATAATGATAGAGTATGAGACCGACATGTAACAATGCGTCTTTGTACAATCAAACCTTGTGTCGACTGAGGACTAACTCGCAAGTTAGTTAAATGTTGTTACTGTTATTGATCATCCCTGAATTTATGCAGGGGGTGGGTTTGTCAGACCTATAGCGCTATAATCTAAACAGGCGGCTTGATCAATGTTAATGATTGTACTGTGTCTTTTTATTACAGTCAAATGATAGAATAAGTAAATGATAGTGTAATCGAATCATAAGTTTCAACAATGTAAGAATGAGTTAATGATAGCGTATAAAATGTTTAAACATGTTTCACCCCAAAAATGTAAAACAGAAAAAGGGGCTATGTAAACTCACCTTAGCAAAATGTTAAGTCTCGTGAAGATAGAATAAGTGTAGTCCCAAAGTTGCCAAGTATTACCCTATATATATAAGGTAACAAATAAATCTAAGTCTTTCTAGTCTATGAGTATTTTCTAGGGTTCCGAATTGGGAATAAGTGTTCGTTTGATTGATAAGTGAAATGTTTAATAAATAAGAGAAATTTGGTAAATAAATAAACAAAAGTCTTTTTGTAAATTTTAAATTAAAGATGGTCACAATATAAAGTTTTAAGTATGAAAATAATTTTTATAAAATTATTTTCTTAAAAATAGAATATTAAATCTATTTATTTCAAATTGTCAAAATATAACTTTAATATTTAAAAATACTAAAATTAAAGAATTATTAAATTAAAAATTGTATTTCTGTTCCAAATAAATAGAAATAATTTATATAAAATTTTGGTGCAAAAATATTGAAAAATGAATTTATTATGATTTATTTATGATTAAAACTAACAAAAATCAATTAAAAATATAAAACGAATGGTTTTTCTGAAATAAAAATTATTTTAGAAATTTTTATTGCAATACAAGTTTAGAATAATTTTTGTGGAATTTTATAAAATCGTTTAGGTATTTTTATTGAATTTTACAATTATAAATGAATAAACTTGTAATATTTATAATATATATTAAATAAATTATTTTTGAAAAACTAAAATTTGTATGATAAACTTTACCATTAGGAGATCATACAGTAATTTTTGTAGAATTTATAAACCACTTTTAGCATTTAAAAAAACTATTTTAAAAGATTAATATATTAAATATATATATATATATATATATATATATATATAAAGGGTAAAAAAAATTGTTGTTCGTTATGGGAGTCGAATCTGGGCCTCTGGCCGGTTCGAAGCTTATCACAAGTGTGGCCACCAACTAAGCCACACCCTGAGAACAAGTAAATTTGGATTGAAATTAATTATAAAGGTTGTTTGATCTGTTAAGGATTGTCTATAATTATCAAAAATAAAACAGCTTGTGCCTGGATTCGAACCCAGACACGAGCCGGTTCGTGAGTTTAAGTTATCAAGGCATCACCAACTGGTCTACTAATCAGTTGGTGATTGATTCCCATTTGATTTATATTTAACCTGTTACAGCGTGTATCATCTTCCCCATAAGAACCCTAAAACAATGAATCAAATATACAATGCAATGGAACCCGATTAAACATGGGGCTATTGTTAGAAAAGGGCCGATTAACACAGGGTATCAAGGAATTAGAACATACCAAACGATTTGCTTTCCAATTCGCGAGTCAAACAAATTGTCAAAATCGTCCAAATCCACGAACAACAACGAAAGAAAAGAAAAATTGAGTGTATGTGTGTGTTTCTCGGCGTTGTTACATTGTCTAGAAAGGATTTATTTATACAGAAATCATTTAGAGGAAAGTTTTTAATTCTTGACCAAAGAATGGTCAAAACCGAGTAATAATCTTCAATTAGGAACTATATATGGTATGAGTAGGCTGTCCAGACGCGAAATTAGTATTTCAAGATTTATTATGAATTTGGTTTCCAAATCTGAGCTCCAATCTTGCAAAGTCAATGACCATAATATATATATATATATATATATATATATATATAGGGTAGGGTTCAATTGAGAACCAACCCTTAGTTAGGAACTTTAGGAACCAATCTCATCCATCCATCTTCAATGGCATGATGGTAAATATGTTAAACATTAATTAACTTTTTAATTAAATCAAGAGGTAATATTGTCTTTTGGTATGTGAGTATTAATAGGTTATTTAGTATACATTGTAATTGACAAAAACCACAACTAATATCATTTGTGCGTACAAAAAATTTATACTGTACGATAAACATTAAACAACTATACGTCAGTGTATATTCATATTCCAACAATTATACATCAGTGTATATTCCAATCATTGCTACAAAAATATTATACTGTACGATAACATTAAAACAACTATACGTCAGTGTATATTCATATTCCAACAATTATACATCAGTGTATATTCCAATCATTGCTACAAAAAAATTATACTGTACGATAAACATTAAACAACTATACGTCAGTGTATATTCATATTCCAACAATTATACATCAGTGTATATTCCAATCATTGCTACAAAAGCATTATACTGTACGATAACATTAAAACAATTATACGTCAGTGTATATTCATATTCCATGCACTCACACGAACTGATAGGTTGGTCTTATCAAGAGTAACCTGAAACAAAGAAAAAGGTTGTTTAGCATATACATCAGTGTATACATACAATATACATCAGACCCCAATAAAATTGATGCTATAGAACAGTGTTTAGTATCGTCATATTCAAACAATTATACATCGGTGTATAGTCCAATCATTGCTACAAAAAACATTTTACTGTACGATAACATTAAACAACTATACGTCAGTGTATATTCATATTCCAACAATTATACATCAGTGTATAGTCCAATTAGTACTACAAAAACATTGTACTGTACCATAATATTCAACAAATATACGTCAGTGTATATTCATATTCCAACAATTATACATCAGTGTATAGATGAATGTTAGTGTATCTGTACGCTTCAACATGATCTGAATTATACATCGGTGTATACTTCCAAAAACTAAACTAATATACGACCAGTGAATAATTGTATAACTCTTTGTACGTATGAAAACTGCTATAACGCAACATGATCTGAATTATACATCGGTGTATAATTCCAAAACTTTGTACGTACGAAAAATTTTTGCACGTAAAAAAAAACTGCTCTGCAAACTGAAACCCTAATTGCGAACAAAAAAAATTAAAAAACTAAAAAAACATTACACAAATACCTTGATTCTCAACACTATTTTGCAAAAAAGGTTGTGATTGTGTATCATGATCCTCAATATCGTGAGAAACTGATTGAATGATTTCATGTATATGATTATTATCCATCACTTGTTTATCTTAATCGATTGAAGCCGGGTCTAATGAATCGTACGTGATGTTGATATTTTGGAGGAAGGCAATTGAGTGATATTAGGAGGAAGTTATGAGTGATATTAGGAAGGCATTGATGGTGATAAACATTCCATCTTTAAAACTTTTTTTTTAATTAAAATATAAAACATAATTGTTCAATTACCATCCTACCCTTAGATCAAGATTAAAAGATGAATGGCTCAGATTGGTTCCTAAGTTCCTAACTAGTACCTTGGTTCCTAAATGATCTTTTTCCTATATATATAAAAGAAGCAGTTGGCTTCGATTTGTGCAGTAAGAAAATCAGGAAAAGAAAGTGGGCCTTGGGCCGGATTTTGGTTGTGCAGCAAAGAAAGAAATGGGCCGGATTATTATTGGGTTTGGGCTGGGTTTTGATAACTGGGCTCCGAAAATAATAAAAACAGAACAAGGAACTTGGTTTGGTTTGGTTTTATTATTAGTTTGTAGGTTATAAATCTAACATGATTATTATTATTATTATTATTATTATTATTATATACCATTATATATATATATATATATATATAAGTTGGGTGGTAAAAAAATAAAAACTTAGGCATATATAAAATTAATGATAAAGTAAGGGTTTTTACGTTATTAGAATTTGGAAAAATTTTGCGATGTTACACCTCTCGCTTCTCCTCAGGCGCCTTCGCTCCTCGTCAGAAAGATCACAAGAAGACCCGGGGTTCGCGGACATCAACCTGCATGTAAGAATGATACAGTTGCAACAGGCGAATATATGACAAACCCAGAAAGGCGATAAAAGACAGAAAAATAAATGAATGAAATAAAGAATCAATAAATTCATGCAAAAATAACGGAAAGCTATATATTCAAGAAAATCAAATAAAAACTAATAGAATCAATAAAATGAACAGAAATAAGCAGACTAGGCCTAAAACTATACAAAGAATGAAATTAATAATTAGTCCAAATGCGAACAAATAAATCTAATTAATCAAATAACGAACAAATCAAATTCATAGACAAATCAATTAATCCAATATTCAATAAATTAAATTTATCAACATCCTAATGAACGAAAAATCAAATCACACAATCCTATAAGTAGATAAATGAACGAATCTATATGCAAACCTATAAACCAATCTAAAATCAATCCAAAATATCTACAGACAGATAAATTTAATAAAAATTCAAATAATCATATATGCAAATAAATAAATGAAATAACGAATCAAAGAAGTATAAACAAGTATTCACAAGCATGTACACTGGTAAAAAGTTGACTCGGTTCGTTCCTAAAGCTCGTCGCGTCGCCGGCGCCAAAAACTTGACGTGTGCGAATATACACATAATTTTACAATGAAATAACACACGTTTTGCTTTAATATTTATAAAAATGGTTTAGACCTTAATATTAAAACACACACAATAGGGCAAGTGTACCCTGTCATATATGTAGTAATGTGTAGATAAGAACCAGATATCGATCCATTGACGCGCACGGAGCAATGGTACTAAAACTCTATCCCCGATTTACCAGTAAGAAAAGATAGTGAAAGTTTGTTGTTTTTAACTAGATTAATTCTAAAATATCTAAATAACATATATAAGACTCCAAATACAAAATATAACTATATAAACTATAATATACCAATCCTAGCATGTCATCTACATATAATAAGTAATACAGGCGTGTAATCAACATTCCCATTTTCCGACAGTTAGTGTCCCTTTCGGGCATCCTAACATGACAACTATACAGAAAGCTAACACGAATGCACACGTTAACCACTTCAAGTCGTTTATTAGCGAGCAGCTGATATGATCTCATGCAGATCTTCTAAAGATAAGTTAGTCATCTGTTAAGAGTATTCTAACCTCACTAATTCAGGAAAGCGATACCGAATACACAATACAGCCACCTAAACTAGCATAAAGTAGAGCATTTCACAACCTATTCCATTTTACCAACTTTGAACCCAGATCTACTAAGATCGCTATTTTTACCAAAATAACTACCAAAGATCATTAACCGTGTCAAAGACCAGTAACGACACCATTAGGCTTTTAAAACCCTTTTACGTGCCGGTAAGCATTTTTAACCGTTATTCGACTGACTTTAACCAAACCAATACCCTGTTACAGTTTCATGGCATAAACTATGTTACAAGTTATCTAGTCTATTACCGGACGATTAAACGGACGGTTTTTCAACATTTATCCGCCTAACACATTCGACATTCGCCAAAGTCATTCAAATACAACTACAAATCCAACAACAACGAAACAAGGTTGCGCTATGATCATCAAGATCTAAACATGAAAAACGCCAAATTTATACAAAACATGATTCCATACAAACGATTGTTTTTACTACTAACGATTACTAGATATTATCCCTAGACTATAATGTAATACATAAACAACACAAACAAGCCAAAATAAACAGATTTGAATCAACTAAAAGCTTAATAGATCAAACCATAAAACTTGAATGTGATGGATTGGATGATGATAGATGATTCGGATGAGTTCCCGAGCTTGTTCCTCGCCTTTGCAGCAGCTCCCTGGTCCAGAAAATCGCCTTAAATCGCCCAGATATCACCCAATATCTGATCAGTGGGTTATGCTCTGTTTTTATAGAAACTCTGCTTTGTGCACGACCATGCGCCTAAAGTGCACGGCCGTGCACTTTATCAATATGAGTTGACGTGCAAGTGGGCAAGTGGCTGAGTCGTTTTTGGAAATATCTAGATATTCCGCACGGCCGTGCACCTAGGGTGCACGGGCGTGCGGGTCTGGTGGTGGCCAAGTGATGGGGGTGCACTGCATGGTGCACTGGCAGTGCACCCGAGAAGTTGAGTCGCACGGGCACCCGCACGGCAGTCCTGATCAGGGTGCCCGGGAACATCAGCTGCACGCCAGGTCGCACTGGCAGTGCAGCTCATCTGTGTCCGAGCCAAGCAAGTCCGCACGGGCGTGCACCTGAGGTGCACAGCCGTGCACATTTTCCAGACTTAGCTGATTTTTGTAGAAACTTTCCGTCTTGTCTGTTTTTCGCCCGGTTTCTTCGACTTTGCTCGTGGGACGTCGTTTAAGACCTGCAATAAACATATGAAGCGGTTAAGTACCAAATTCGTGCAATTATGGTCGAAAACGCGTAATTTGAGAGTTTAATCGGGGACTTAAATATGTATATTTTAACGTATATCATACTTACACCCTAGTGACTCTGCAAACTTGAACATTATAAATGTGAAACTAAAAGGTACATAAAACTACACTGTGTGGTCTAATGTATTACAATTAGCTTTTCAAGTTAAAAATAAATGGGGATTCATAGATAAGTCCTGTATTAGGTCTAATGAGGATGAAGTGTTAGGAAGACAATGGGACAGATGTAATTTAATTGTTTTAAGCTAGATATTAAACTCCATAAGTGATGAACTGTATATGGAGCATGTGTTTTCTAAACTTGCTTGTGATGTGTGGAGTGAATTAAAGGAAACTTATGATAAAATAGATGGGTCTGTAGTGTTTGATCTTTATCAGAAGATAAACTCATTTAGTCAAAATGGTTCTTCTATTTCTGAATACTATCGTAGGTTAAATATCATGTGGAAACAAATGGATCAAATATTACAACTACCTTCTTATTCTTGTAATGCTTCAAAAGAATTCAATGATTTTAGTAACCTAATAAAATTGATGCAGTTTTTGATGGGTTTAGACAGTGTGTATCAAGGTGTTAGAACAAGTTTATTAATAAAAGATACCCTTCCTTCTGTGAAGGAGGCTTTTGTTGTCATTTCTAGAGAAGAATCTCATAGAAATGCTAGCAATTCAGCTTGGCTTTGCTGGGCTCATCATCTCAGCTTATAAAACACTTTTATAAGTGTGTTTGTTATAAATGAATCTCAGCCCTTCGATTGTGATATGTGTGCTATTAGAAGATCTAATGGCTGAGTTTGTTCTATTTTGTGTTTCCTGGATAGAACCTTCTATCCAGGGTATATAAACACATTATCATTCTCATTTTACCTTTTTAATCAGTCTTTGTGTCTTCTATAATTAGGGTTTGGTTTTAATCTTCGTCTTCTTTTCACTTTCACCTTTGTCTAGATCATAAAGGTTAGGGTTCCTTGTAATCAGATACATCTTGTATCTGTGTTAGAGCTTGTATCTGTTTATGGTCAGTAGATGTATTGAGTTGGTAAAGTTGTTTTTGAGGCTTATTCGAATCCTGTTTGTAATAGTTTAGATCTGTTGGTTTCTTGACTGATTCTTGCAGTTTGGGTTAGAATCTTTGGTTAATAAAGTTTCTTTTATGTTCTTGTGATCATCCATGTTTTGTAACAGGTTCATACACAATTCATCATACCATTCAGGCTAACGGTAATTCATCAAAAACTCTATCCACTATCTATATCAACTATGTCTTGACAAAGATTAAGTGAGAGTTAGTGAATGATAGCTATAGTAGTTTTCTAGTTAGTAAAGTGTCGATAATAAATGAGAGTCATTATAATAAATGAAGTTATTCAATGTGTATTTGAGAGTCCCTTGTATTTGCTTGCATGGATAAACTTTTATGACGAGTACAATAGCAAATTGTTGAAAATAATAGTTCTCCTATTTCAATTGTATTACTTGTTATGATGTTCAAAGTATTTTATCATGTTGCATAAGCGTTTTGCAGGTTGGAGTCGTGTGTAGTAGATGCGGGCTGATGGGTAAGTAGATAAGCTTATTATTATTGCAATTGTGTTGAGTAGTAGACATGGGCTTATTATTGTATCAGACGTGGATTTGTTATTGCAGATGTAGGCTTATTTTTATGTGGAGCTTATGACTGGAGCCCAGACCATCCTCTATTATAACACGTTTATATGGCTAGAGTATAAAAGAAGAATCCCATCCAGATATTGATACAATTCACACCTACCTAACTCTCAAGATAACAACTTCTTGGCTTCCTGATAAACCGGCGATAAGGGTTTGTTCAAGAGGATGATTCACCTATCGTTTGTATCTATGTTTCCACATATCTAATTTAAAACAGAGAGGTTCTAATCTGGTTATCTTTTCAGATTCAGACATTTGTCTCATAGCTTCTTTAAGTTTCCCTTAGATATTTTTCTCTCTAGGGTTTCTTGTAATCCATGAGGTGTGATACATCTTGAATCCGAGAGATTAGATCAGTTGAGAGATTTGTAGAGATTATTGTGTGGTAATCTCTGTTTAGATAGCTAGAGTGTTTAGATCCGTTTGTCTATTTGTAATTCCAGTTTGGGTACAAACTTCTTTTGGGTTGGATTCTTGAATAATGTTTGAGTATTTCTTGTAGATTCATGATTTGTGACATGGTATCAGGGCTTAGGCTCTTGATCGATTGATTTCTGAATCCCTTTCAAAACGAAACCCTAATTTTTTATTTATTTTTTTGGAAGAACTCCTAAATCGTATGATCTTGAAATCTGGTGGTTAAGTTTCGTTTGGTCGTCGACTCTTGTTTATTATTCCTTAACACCAAAGTAAGGAGTTGAGGTTCTTGTGTCTGCATTATGCTTGTTATGAATTTTTGCAATGTTTTTTGATTGAATTAAAAAGAACAGGGCTCTGATTCTGTGTTTTTTTATCTTTTAATAGTTGTTTAGTTGATTTCATTCTTGATCGGATTGGTTTCTTGTTTCCGCTGTGCATCGGTTTCAGGTCAGGAAGGTAGTGTTCTTCAAGATCGGATCTGATTCAATTGATCGCAGTCTTAAGTGGAAAATAGTAGATCTGATCTGTATAATAGATCTTGTCTACTGTTGGGTCTTGGACAGATTGTTTGAATCTGTTGCGTGCTTTCTTGTCGAGGTTAGACCATGTACCAGTGGTTGTAAGTTGATTCTGTGTTAAAATCGGGAACTGCAGTCATACCTAACTCGGATCTGTTCATCTGGGGTTTTAGTTAGGTTATTTGGGATTAAGAATTTTTCCTGGCTCGTTTGTTGGCTCGCTTGTCTGGTTTTTGGTTTAAGGATCTGATTGTTGAGAGTCAAGAAATTGATTAGGTCCGGTTCTTGATATTGGATGAAGAATATTGTCTCTATGGTCAGTCTGTGGTACCGGTTGTAGTCTGATTATATTATTGTTCTGAATATTGAATGAAGAAGATTGGCTAAGGAATTATTGTTGGATTTCTTGCTTCTTGTACCTTACAACCCTAAGTAAAGCTTGTGATGTCTTGTCTTGCTGGAAGGAGTCCCTACCTTGAGTGGAATCTTAGTGAGATCTTTTCTTTTTTTTTTTTTTTTTTTTTTTTTTTTGCATCACAACTATTCATTATTAGGCATCTTGTGACCGGGTTAGGGGTACCGGATTGTGAAAAATAGGGAGAGCCACACCCTGTCTATGTGTTGCATATTATTTGCTGCATTGACTATGTGTTTGTTTAGTTGTTTGCTGTAACATTATGTATTTTTTTTGCTAAAATTTAAATTAATAAAAAACAATCCATCTTTATTAATTATGTCACATTCTCGTGTGTTTTCTCAATAAACGATACATATTTCTTAAATACAACGTATTTTATCATGTTGCATAAGCGTTTTGTAGGTTGGAGTCGTGTGTAGCAGATGCGGGATGATGGGTCAGTAGATAAGCTTAGTATTATTGCAGTTGTGTTGAGTAGCAGACGTGGGCTTATTATTGTAGCAGACGTGGATTTATTATTGAAGATGTGGGCTTATTTTTATGTGGAGCTTATGACTGGAGCCCAGCCCATCCTCTATTATAACACGATTATGTAGGGATGACAAGCAAACCCGAACCCGATGGGTAAACCCGAAACCCGACACATTTGGGGCGGGTTTGGGGTTGGGTAATCGAGTATGGGTCTGGGTATGGGATTAATTTTTAATTTTTCGTGGGTTTGGGACGGGTTTGGGATTTGATGATATACCCGTTTACCCGATCCGATTACCCGATAAAGTATACCCATTTACCCGATTAGATACCCAATATAATTTCTGGGTAGGGATCCTAAGAGAACCAACCCCTATTTGAGAACTGAGAGAACCATTCTGAGCCACACATTTCATATAAAGGCAAAAAAAAAAAAAATTATTATTATTATTATTATTTTTTTTTTTTTTTTGCTTTAATCGCACATTTTTATGCAAGGAAAAATTTTTTTTTATTTTTTTTGAATTTTTTTTTCATTTATACATATGTGTATATGACATATATACATATGTGTATATAGCAATTATACATATGTGTATATAGCATTTTTCAGCTATACATATGTGTATATTTCAGTTATACATATGTGTATATAGCATTATACATATGTGTATAATGCAATTATACACATGTGTATACTGAAAAAAAAAAAAAAATTGCCTTAGAGAAATGTGTGGCCCAGAATGGTTCTTTAGTTCTCAATTTGAGAAAAGGTTCTCGTTTGAACCAAATCCTATAATTTCTAATATATCTTTTAAATATGTATACATAATATATCTAATTGTCCATCTACATTGTCATCTTGTGCTAAAATTACCAAAAATTAGTGTATACTATTTGTTATCTATGTCTTTGATTGTTTTTATATGATTTAAGTATCTATATTTATACACTATAATCATTTACATGTATATTTAATAATGCTAAATATAATTGGTTAATAGTTACCTAATAAATGCCTGTCGGGTTTTTGGTCGTATATACTCAATGAGTATGTTTAAAAATTAATGGGTTTACCTGAAACCCGCGGGTATACCCGATACCCGATGGGTATTTACCCGACAAAAACCCGACGAGTTTTGGGCCGGGTTTGGGACAAGCATACCTAATCGGGTATGGGGTTGGGATTACCTAAACCCATCCCAAACCCGACCCATTGCCATCCCTAATTATTTGGTTGGAGTATAAAAGAAGAATCACATTCAGATATTGATACAATTCACACCTAACTAACTCTCAAGATAACAACTTCTTGGCTTCCCGATAAACCGACGATAAGGGTTTGTATCTTTGTTTCCACATATCTAATTTAAAACAGAGGTTCTAATCTGGTTATCTTTCCAGATTCAGTCATTTGTCTCCTAGCTTCTTTAAGTTTCTCTCAGATATTTTTCTATCTGGGGTTTCTTGTAATCCATGAGGTGTGATACATCTTGAATCCAAGAGATTAGATCAGTTGAGAGATTTGTAGAGATTATTGTGTGGTAATCTTTGTTTAGATAGCTAGAGTGTTTAGATCCGTTTGTCTCTTTGTAATTCCAGTTTGGGTACAAACTTCTTTGGGGTTGGATTCTTGAATAATATTTAAGTATTTCTTGTAGATTCATGATTTGTGACACAAATACGTGTGTTATTTGTCAAGTTATAATTAAGAAATATTTTGTAGAAGTGTTATATATATTAAGCCCATTAATGTATCCGTTTGTAAGGTATGTGAATGATTTAGGTCATTGCATGATGTTTTTTTATCTCTAGTTCGGTAAGAACTTTGTTGAAGCCAACATATATATATCTAGCTAGTAGAATGAGTACTATCCAAACTAGTGTTAGTTCGTACGGTAGAACGCATTCCACGTCGAATGACATTGGTTCGGTTGGTTGTTTGACCATCAGGAATCCAAATGAATATTTTCTAGCTCGATCGAGCCTTCGTACCTATCCAAAGGGCTTCATCCAAGCTAGTACATGGAGGTAATGAGTTTTGTTCAAACGAGTCTTCATACCAATCCAAAGACACCCCATCCAATTCCAAACTAGTACATGGAGATCATGATCTATTGGATGATAGAAAATACATCAACTGTATAAAATGATCCACCATACTACCATATTTAACATAAACCACTTCGTATACTTATACATTATACTTATGCTTCAACATGAAGTATATTTCTTTTGAACATTTCTTTGAACGTAAATACCACGTAAGCTTGTACTTGAAATGATTTGAATCCAAATAACTTTTGTGTGAAACAAGCACTCTACCACTAGGTAATGGGTACATTAAGTATATGCCTTGCAACGTTCCCAACACTTTAGCGATTACTTTTTCATAACTTTAAATGTCGTTGATATTTATAAATATGAACATATTATAGGTCATACGAAAACAATCTAATTTCGATACACAAATTTAGGGGCTGTTTGGCAACCTCTGCATCATTAACTGCTGAACCATTAAGAGATATTGATAGGGCAAGAGGCTATAAACCAGTAAGAGGCTTAACATAGTTCGAGCTAACTAGTTGGTGGTGGTGGGTTGAGGATGTGATGCGAGAATGGTTGACTAAAGGTTATCAATAGTGATAAATGGATTCAGAGTAAAATTTTTATTCAACATCATTTTAAACCTTAATGGTTAACAGGCTTACTTGTTGATTTAGATGTGTTCTATGAAACAGACACACTTAGTGGCTGTTTGATTGATTAAGTGTTGAATCATTAAGATGCTCTGAATGGTTAAGATCCGAATCATTCAGCATCTCTTATTAGCTTAATGGTTCAGCACTTAATCATTCTATTCAGATGTTGAAACAAACAGTCTGAATGCTGAATAATTCAGACCTGAATGATTAAGAGGCTACCAAACAACCTCTAAAGTGTGTACTTAGTGCTCACTGATTCAGATGTAACATCTTAATCTAATCATTAAGAGTCTATCAAACGCACCTTTAATATGAAAAAATGCGGGTGATCAAAATGTCGCAACATTAAGAAGTAATATCGGTATGATGATACAAACATAAAATGATTTTCTTTTTAAGATTTATAACGAATTTTTATTTTTTTAATCAAGTTATAAAAAAGGGAAAGGAGATCAAGTGAAAGTAATATAGCGAAGGGCGACATAGAGTTGTGTTCACGTGTAAGATTATGTGGGCAGCATGTTACGCCAGTTGTCACTCCAACATTAATGTTGCATTCCTACTTTCATCCAACTACATTTACTATTTTTTTACACAAAATGAATAAATATTAACATCTTTTGGGTGCAATTCTTTGATACAATTTCCTATTTAAAATTAACATTTCAATATATACATATTTAAAGTTAAATGCAATTATTTAATTTTAAATCAACATTGATTATTGATGTGAAAAAAGGAATAAATTTGCAACATCAATATGTAAATGTATATATTGAATTTAAATTAAGATACAAGTTTACGGTAAAATAATGAAACGTAATAAAAGAAACTCGGCGGACTTACTATTGGGGTAGGGGTAGTGTCTGCTACCGCTCAACTTTTCTGGCATAATGGAAGTTTTTCGTTTTTTTTTTTTTTTTTACGTTTTTTGTATTACGCAACCCTCAAATTGTGTTGTCATTACCCCTCAAAATATTCATGATATTTGAACATTACCCCTAACTTTTTTTGCTAGATCCGTCCACTGCTCTGAGTTAATATAATTTTGATTGTAGGTTCAAAACAAGCCATCCAACCTCTAGAGGTTTTTACTTTTTAGTTCCGTTTTATTTTAATTAAAATTGTTTTATTTTAGTTAAAGAAAATAAAATAATCACACAATAATTATTTGTGTCGACGCTTGATTTTACGGTATTAAATATTTTTTTTATTAAATAAACGCCTTGATTATTTATTAAAAATAAAACAAAAAAATGCCAATTATTATTGGGAGCTCAATTTGAAGGAAAATGGTGTGATAAAATCTCAAATTCTGGAAAGGTGGTTCGGTTATTCCTTGGAGTGGAATGTGAATTCCAGAATGTTAACTTCACGTTGGTCGTGGTGTGCGTTATTCCACTGCCACATCAGCGAAACTAGGCACTAAACGCAAACACTGTTACAGGGGTGCTAAGGAACTCTCCGCCAAAGCTTTAACAGGCGGTTGAAATGTGAACGTTGGGAGTGACGTCAAGGAGCTCTCCACCACTACACCCTTTGTGAAGGTATAGTTTAGTTAAAGCCTTACTACCTACGTGACAGTAACTTTTGCACTTTTTTAATTAACCATCGCACTTAGCCTCATAACTATTTATTGATAATTCCTAAATTTGTTAAATCCATTGACGGAACTTGTAAGTCAAGCAGGGGCAGGTGCCCTCCTTAAACAAAACTTAGTGCACTTTGTATGGAAAAATCCCGATCACGCCCCTTAAAACCCCCGATCTCTCCTCCAGAAAATAATTTCTAGGTCCACTATCAGTTAAACCCAATAATTGAACGGGTTAGATAACTGAATCAAGTGTTACTATTATAAGACAAAACGTTATGCATAATAAAAATATAAAAGCTTATTGTGAGCAACCGCTAACTCGAATGGTTGATATATGTGAATCCTAACATTAAAAGACTTGATACTAAATTCATATGTGAAATTAGGTCCCGTCTTTTCCTTTTTAAAACAGACCGTATGATAACATCTATTATCTATTAATCTATTAATCTATTAATATATATAAAAGAATTGAACATTGCTGACGTAGCGTGCAATGGTGTTTTCATCCTTTCCATGAAACTGCCACGTGGCATCATAATTGAAAGATTTTAATGTTTTTTGAATTATTTCTTTTTTTTAATTAAAAAAAAAAGATAAACATAAAACCCTAAATTTATCTCTCTATCTCTCAATTCTCAATTACTAAAATTAAATTGAGTTATTTTAGGAAAAAAAAATTTAAAAACAAATTTAAATTTTTCTCTCTTATGTTCCTCCCATAATTTTTAAACGTTAATATCTTTTATATTCGAGATTTTTTAAATAAAAAAATTACACCAAATTAACGAGCGTTTTATTATCTTTACAACGAGTACCATAGTGCTATATAAAAAACGGAGAAAAAAATGACTATTTTTTGTGGGGTTATGTTCATACAGAAAAAAAAAAAAAAAAAACACAAAGTGTTCAGGTTATTCATTAATCATGTTTTTTCTTTTAAACCAGGTTCTTATCTACGATGTTGAAATTCAGCCCAATCGCCATGCTATCATTGGAATTTTACTCTTCTAAAGATGGATATGTATACTTTATCAAGAGAAGTTAGGAGAACGAATCACGCAACACTACAACACATGGTGTCACCTTATAACAAGGTTATTTTTTTATTTATTTAATTACAAGAGTAATAATTATTACTATTAGTATTAATATTATTAGAATTGTTATATTTTTCAACCCCCATCATGAATTCTACATCTATATAAGTCAAAGTCAAATTGTAACATATTTTAAATTACGTGAAGATGACTATATGTTGAATGTTATCCTTTTAATACTGTATTATGTTTAATATGGTTTATGCTTTTTATTTTTTTAACTTTTTAAATAAATGTTTTTTTAACTAAGATTGATTATGTTTAAGTTATTTACGCTTTTCGTGATTTGAGTTTTCTTCTTTTATCATTTTTTATTAAATCATATTAAATTTTTCAACCCCGGGACCTTCCCGGGGTAATCAGCTAGTTTAATATATTTCTGTCTATCATTAAACATTTACAAAAGATTATCTACCATTCAAGTTAAACTAAGAAGTTCTGATACATTAAAACACTTTAAAGTTAGACATATTTACAAAAGAACACCCATCCAGAAACTATCATGCTTATGATTTATCTTGAGACTCGATCATGATCCATCTCCTGTTTAAGCTCCGCCACTGTTTGATCTCGGATAAACCACAACTTAATCTTCACTTGGTGATACCTTGGCCATCAATACTTGAAGCTTGGTCGCTTAATTGGTTTGGTGTTCATCTATCTTACAAAGATCTACCACTCCCTATAAAGATTGTAACTCTAAAGATCCTATGTATCGTTTTATAAATTTGTTTGTAACTTATATGGAACTTATGGTAGGTTGTTTTCTGAAAATGCAAAATATACATGCTCTTGTCACCATCGCGACATTTTCATATAATGGACATGTAAAATCATACATTTTTAGCTTAGTTTAATTAAATTGGTCGAATGTCGACACACTTAAAAAGATTAAAAAAATTAAATAATAGGTCAACCCATTTTCAATCAATTTAACTCATTAAATGCAAACATTTTACAACTCATTTATTTAACCCCCTTTAAAACTTACATAAAGCCTTGTTGGAAATTTGTATGTGAATGTGAGTTTGGTTTGTCCCACATTGGTTGGGAGATTGAAAGTTGATGGGTTTATAAGGTGAAACCAAATGGAAGAGGTTAAATTCTTTTAGTTACATTATGCTCGAGCACCTGCCTATGCGCGCAAGGGGGGCGCAAAAATGAAATGGGTTCTGGTTCAAGGAAAATTGTTGAACCAACGCGATGACCTGCGGACACGAATGCAGCTTGAAAAACCCAGGTCTGCGTTACATTGCTTTTTGCTACCCGATTATTTTATTATGTAACTTAAAGTGCACCTTTAATAGGCGATTAAAGCGGCTTAATTTGCAGCAGCTTTAATTGGCTTAATGAAGCCAACGAAACCAAAATTATTTTTTCTTTCGTATACATAGACAGAAGCATTCCTGTTTCGATTATTTTTCAGGCAAGTGGGATAGTCCGGCAGTGCACCAACACTGTTAAAGAACCGGTGTACCCTTGGAACAGACCGAGAATCTGTTTAAGGGAATTGTGTCAAACACAAGCCCGGTTCATGTTGTCGATTTCGTCTTCGATCTCAATGTAAGTTTTTCTAACAAGTCTTTCAACCCGTTTGACTCATTTATATTAATGGGTTAAGGCCGTTCGAGTTACACATTTTGAATATTTATGTGTTTGGGCTAATGGATTAATACGTGTTGAATAAATATATGGCTCATGTTCGGCTCATCAATTTAATCTGTCAACTCATTAACCTGGCAACATTGACACCTCTAGTACTTCAAATACCTCCATCTAATCAAGGGGACCGAGTTCTCAACATAATCCTCGCAAGCTTCTTGTCCTATATATTGTCACAAGGTCTTTTACAGACTTTAACATTGTTACTAAAAGACCACATGCTCTACAATTTGACTATAAATTAAATCCATAATCATAAAATAAGGAAAAAAAACAAACCACAATATATACATGCCACACATATTATAATTTGTAGTTTAACCTATGCGTAATTTGATTCTTTCAAATGGATATAAGAATTATTTAATTGGTCGAGAACATAAGCGTGGTAAGAGAGTGCATGCGAAGAAAAGCCAAAATTAAATGTCTGGCTTAAACTTTGTCGTTGCACACATCATCACGTGTCCCATGGGTTCCCTTTGATTAGGATATCATCCTTCTTTTTGGCTTTTGACCCTTTTATGTCTTTGAGCATCATTTTATAATCATTGTAGTTTAAAATTTATGTAACTATATTGTACAATTAGAGTAATGTCGGTTGTCTTTGAACTCAACTTTATCCGGTTATGTTAGTGTTTTTTATTAAATTCAATTCGATTGAGATGAGTAATCTTGATATATGTTGTTGCAACAAATATTGAACCGATGTTAGTGTAAAGTCCCACAGGGTAAAAGGGTTAAAGGGTTTAGATTCACCAAACGCAGGTCGTGGTGTCCTTCTAAATTGTAAACGTAGATGGAAGGTTCAAGAGTTTTGGTATTTTAGTTGTTATGATTCTGATTTAGGATTCTCCTAAAGTCAGAATATCGTTTAGTACTTTAGTTGTGAGTTGAGTGAAGTGAAGTGAAGGAGAATATCACATGTGAAGTATGATAGTAGAAGAGAATAGAAGTGTGTGTGAGTGTAAGGTACGATCAGATCATCTGATGGAGTGTTTGATTTATAGAAAGAGAATCTTTTATATGAAGAATAGATAAACTCTTGATCCAAGTAACAACTAGGGACTTTCCACTTAAGCCGATAAAGGTTTCGGACCTGCGGTTAAAGAGGTGTGACTTGTCCACGTAAAGAGTGTGGCCAGGTGGGGGAGTCAACCGAGGAAAAGTAATGACAAGACATGTCATTGGCTTTGTTCTTTCTGCTAGTGACGGTTATCACTTTCTGATTCCTTTTAGACTTCAACCTTTCAAACAAGCTTGTGATGTTCAATTGGTTAGTTTAACCTTAAACTACCCACGTCATCAATATAAATTCAAACTTGGATAGGAGATATTCATAGCTTGAATACATTTTGATGATGAGATGATATTAGGGTGGTAGGAGAAGATTATCCTAAAAAACACCCCAAAACCAACAAGTGAAGATGCTCTTGGATAATTGTTATGAAGTAATTCTTCTGATTAATCGTTTAATCGATGTTTCGGATCCTTTATTAATATGTTTGTTTATTTTTTATGGATTTTCAAAAATCTTCAAGTTTTTTTACATCATTTATACCCTAGTTTTCCGGGGAAATATCTTTTATGTTTTGATATATTAAAATACTAGTTGATTATCCTGGGAGGGTCCCGGGGTTGAAAAATCTAATTTTACGTGATAACCTATTGCAAATGGCTCAAATTAACTAACCACAAAATCTCTCAATCAGTGCATATTCATAGTATTCTAATCAGTAATAACTCATATTCCCCACAAAATCTAATTTTACGTGATAACATGAACACTTTGTGTGTTTTTTTCCTGTATGAACGAAACCCCACAAAAAATAGTCGATTTTTCTCCGTTTTTTATATAGCACTATGGTACTCGTTGAAAAGATCTTGTAATAAAACGCTCGTTAATTTGGTGTAATTTTTTTCTTTAAAAAATCCCGTATATAAAAGATATAAACGTTTAAAAATTATGGGAGGAAAATGAGAGAGAAAATTTTAAATTTTTTTAATTTTTTTTCCTAAAATAACTCAATTTAATTAAAAAAGAAACAATTCAAAAACACCAAAAACTCTCCATTATGATGCACGTGGCACTCTCAAGGGTGCACACCACGTCAGCATATACGTTTTCTTTTATATATATACTAGGTTTGAGACCCGTGGGTACCCACGGTGCAAACCATAGTAAATTAAAAAAATATATTGAACTAAGACTTGTATTATTCAAGTTTAGTGTCCACAACATAAAGTCTTAAGAATAATGGTTAGCCTGATATTTTTTTCTTATATAAACGTCATGTTTCAATGTTGCGTTGATATGAAGTGGATATTAAAACTAATATATAACTTTGGTTTTAATGTCAAAGTGGATAATTTAGGTAACTTATAAATAACGATAACAACGAAAACCGATTACCTATTACGATCAGTACTCAACCAAAGTATAACATTTAACAAAAAACCACAAAGGTATAAATACATTTTGTTTTTGTAAATTACCTTTATTATATTTTTATTTTTAATGTAATTGTAATTAGGAAATAACTTGTTTTACAGATCAATGGTCAAGCACGGTTCAAACCAAACAAAAAACAAAAAAAAAATTAAAATAATACTTTATTATTGAAGTTGTATATACATAACGTCAATGAAGATAAGTAAAAAATTGCATCAAAATTACTCACATTATTCATAAATCTTGAAAGACTTCTTTGTACACAACATTTGATGTTTTGTTCGTCAGTTCACCATTTTCATCTACTATAACTATCTTCAGTCCATCTCGACTTCTGACTCTTGATAGCGCAACATACAACTGCCCGTGTGAAAAAACTGAATCCTTCAAATACAACCCAACCCTAGATAAGGATTGTCCTTGACTTTTGTTTATTGTCATTGCGAAAGAAACAGCGATTGGGAATTGCCTTCTGTTAAATTTAAAAGGAATTTTTTTATCCGAGGGGGATAAAGTAATTCTTGGAATAAAAGTTCGCATTCCAATGTTACTTCCTGAAATGATTTTGGCTTCAATTACACGTTTTCTCATTTTAACAACTTGCAACCTTGTCTCATTACACAAACCGCTTTTCTGATCAATGTTTCTAAGTAACATTACGGGGACACCAACTTTCAAAACCAAACGATGGTTTGGTATTCCAGAAAACTTAAGACCATTCAGCACATTAGGAGAAACTAATCTTTCATCAACCTGTTTGTTAACATCTTCTGACTGGCAAACACTATCCGAACTTAGATACTCAACTTCGTCACCGGGAAACATTGAAAGTAATATATCATTAATTTCATGAACAACTTCATTCTTCTGTGCCAATATAGCTCGATCTTGAAAATAAGTCGGAATGTGGATGTTATCCAAAAGTGACGGATAAACAAAGTCTATCAAATCAGAAACAGGATCCAAAGATTGAGAAATAAGTAAGTCATCAGGTATCAAAATAACATTCTGATCATCACTTATTGTATCGATCTTTCCTTCTCCTATATCCAGAAGCCAAGATGCAAACTTTTTAGTTTCCTCAATATCAGAATTGCAGCTTCCTGAAAGCAACCTCATATTTTTTGTTAATTCTAAAACAGTGCATTTGTGCCAAATGTATGATGAACTTAAAGAGGCATTAACAATGTCATGCCTAGTTCCATTTTGTACAACTGGTAGAATTTGTCTAAAGTCACCCCCAAACACAACAACCTTTCCACCAAATAACAAATCAGACGACTCATCAGCATGTACACCAAATACATCTTTTAAACTTCGATCTAATGCTTCAAAAGCATGTTTATGAGTCATGGGTGCTTCATCCCATATAATCAAGTCGGTTTGTTTAAGTAGTTGTGCAACATCACTATTAGGTGGTATGTAGCACATAGAATCTTCAGTTAGGTTTATAGGAATACGAAACCAGGAATGTGTTGTTCTACCACCTGCCAATAGCAAAGATGCGATACCACTCGAAGCAACATTCAAAACAATCTTTCTTTTACATCTTATGGATGAAGATGAAATCTTCCATAGGAACGTTTTACCCGTACCACCGTAACCATAAACACAAAAAACTCCTCCTTTCTTCTCCTCAACAGATTTCATTAAACAGTTATAAATATATTTTTGTTCATCTGTTAAAGAAGCGAACTGGGCATCAAATTCTTCAACCAAACTATTTGTGTCATATCCCAACTCCTCACAAATAAGACGATTGTCTAATAATGATAGAAACTCATTCTCAGGATATGGCATACCTACGAAATGTCGTAGACTGCAACTATTACGCAATAAAAACTTCTCGATATCAAGTAAAGCTAAATTCTTAATTTCGTCGTCTGAAAGGATCAAATCTGGAAAAAAAATATAAAAAATGTGTTAGAATGAAATATCTATCTATATAATTAACATATAAAATGAACAATTGAATATGTCGAACCATTAAAAATAGTATAATTTAGATTCCTAATAATTATTAATCATTACTATGTAGTATATGTACAAAAAATTGTAGAAAATCTATCTTAAAGTAATAATATATTAAAAAATGTTAAAAACCTGGACAATTTGAATCTTTTCTTCTGTTGCGTAAAATGTCATCAGACAAATAATTCCATGTTTCCTCCCAAACAATGTCATGTCTTGACAAACTGTTGGACGCTAACAGAGTTGCAAATAAGTTCCTTAGATAAGGGCCAGAACCTGCAAAAGTCGCTTCCTTTATTGCTTCAACATATTCTGTATGATCATCCAAGAGTCCCATAGCGTAGCATGCATCCCTAAAAGAGGATTGGACTTTCCCATCAACTTTAAGAATATCTTGAAATGATGTTGGTCCTTTAACCTTATTTAAAAGAATTCTCAAAAAATAAGTTTCACCGACAGAAGCAGGAACTGAATGAATCCGACCAATTGACTTTATTCTTTGCCTAGGCTCCCATTTTCTTTCTTGTAATTTCCAAACATATTATGAAGGGAATTGGATGTAAGTTAGTTGCCTTGCATTGACATCATTTTTGTTGCGTTCCATCCAACCCAAAAACATAGATGTAGCACAAGAGGGTTTATTGAGAACGTCGTCAATGTCCTGCGTAGCATCGAAAACAATTCTTTGTTCACCGGGTAGATGAAAAGGTAATCTCATTACAGGAGGTGTCCTGTAATGAATATCATATGAGAATATTCTCCATGAAGCCTCACACGCAGAAATATAACGACAATCATAAAATCCTTTGACTTCATCAACCACTATGTCTTCACCCGGTACTTTCTTGCTTTCCACAAAATTAATAGTTACTCTATCTGGACCCTTGTTAATGTATTTAAATAAATACTTAATGGATCCAGCTTAGTTACACCATTCAACGTTGATATGTGCCTGGTATCTTTTAAGAAGAGTCTTGTTATATGGAACGACATATCTGTTATCTAATTGCTCACCAGACTTTTCTACAAAAGAACCATTATCTCTTCGTCTATACACTGCATAACCATCAGTATCGATTGAAGTCTCATCTGGAAATTTTTTGGGAAGTTTTTTGAACATTTGTCATTGACCATACACGGAGAACTCATGTTCAAAGGTCCACAAGGACCGTGAATCATAAATTCACGTACAAGTTCATACAATTTTGGCTCTTTATCTTTATTCGGTATCTCAGCTGAAATGAACTTGTCAATATGGTCAACTGTTGGAAGCTTATAACCAGCGGCCATAAACAAACAGATGTATGCGTGTGGTAATCCACGTTTTTGAAACTCAACCGTATATACAACTGCAAAGTATTGGAAGCAAACAAAAGAAAATAAGTTAGAAAGGTTATAAAAAAAATAATGTTGTAATAAAAATAACTTCATGTGTTCGTACCAGCTTCAACAGTCCCAAATAAGTGTTTATCTTTCAGGTCTTTAATGATGGAATCAAGTTTAATCTTAAACAACCTGCATAAAATGTCTGGCCTATCTTCTGGTCTAAGAGTGGTATCTTAAAGATATCTTCTCATCTCTGGCCATTTAGGATTACAAGTAATTGTAATAAAATAGTCAGGGTATCCGTACCACTTACATATTGCCATTGCGTCTAGATAATTTTGCATCATATATCTAGCGCCACCTGTAAAGGAAGATGGAATAATAACTCGTTGACCCATGGTTGATATTTCTGTTTGTCCTTCTCTTTGTTTGCTTAGGACATTATGCTTCTCACTCCTAAGAACGGTTTGCTTACCCTTAATGAAATTTAGTCTTTCCATTTCAATCATTGTATACGAATCAACTATAAATTGCTGTGAAAGCCTTCGTGCATTAAGAATTAGTGAGAATTCATTACTCCTATCTTGAATCCTATAAGCAAAAAACTCCCTCATTGTTACACTTTCATGTTTTTTGTTTTTTTTTTTTTTTTTTTTGTTTGAAGATGAGCCCCCATCTGATAAGACAACATTTTTTTAATGGTCATCTTTTTTGTTTTTTGAACTTGAAGATGAGCTTTCATTTGGTAAGGGAACATTTTTGTAAATGATGTCAATTCTATATCCATCGTCACCATAAGGAAGCAACAATGGATACTGAAGAGCAAGATACGAAGGATGTAACTCACTAACTCTTTTTAGCTTTCCATCAATGGTCTGCACAATAATATCATGTTTTAAATTAGATGTTGACCGCGTGTTGCATACATTAGAAAGCGGCCAACTAACACCTAAAGATCATAACAAAGTAAATATATAAGTTTGATAAATGTTGATGTATTATAATATACTTTGTAAACGTAAGTAAACTAAACATACCAACAATGTCAACTGGGTGTGTTTGAGTGTTAGGTGTTACATTTAGTTTTCCTTTGTTAGTCCGCTTAGCATCCAAGATACGCTTTCTTTCTTTACGCCTTTGTTTATAAAATTCAGATACATTGCTATGTTGAGATTCGTGACAAACTGCTTAAAAATTAAATAAATAAATGGAATGCTTTGGAAATAAGATAAACACAAAACGGGACAATACAATTCTATAATACTAACATAAATAGATAAGCGAACAAATGATGACATAAAATAAGATAAATAATACCATTAGAGATGTCTGACAAAGGCGTTCTCTGTGTGTTAACTATAAAATAAAAAGAAATAAGTAAAAAAACAACAATGGAAATTAGTAAGCAATAACAGATTTGGGCAATGTATAAAAGAAATTTTACCTTCAATTGTTACACGATTATTTGTTTGTGTCGATGCAAAATTAGATTTTTTTTCTCTTTGAAGATTCGGCACGTTCATTAGAGATGTCTGACAAAGGCGTTCTCTTTATGTTAGCTATAAAACAAAGATAAATAAGTAAAAAAAAAAAAGACAATGGAAAGTAGTAAGCATAACACATATGTGAAATGTAGAAATAACATTTATCTTCAATTGTTACTAACGAAGGTGTGAAAGAGTTTGTAGAGGTTTCTACGTTTTCAACATTAGAAACTGAACAACCGACATTTGAACTTATGCTATCCAAATATGCATTCATCCGTTTGCATCTTTCAGAGATATTAAGACTCACTGAACAATAAATTATAATAAAAACTATTATTTCTTAATTGAAACTTAAGAATTAAAGTTATAAGATCAAACATAATAAATTACGTACCATTTGATATGTCGGACAACGGTGTTGCGGTATTGATATCTCCAAACATGTTTATAATATTTGTTAGTATAATAAAATATAAAAATCTATCAATGTAAACAAATGTAACAAACAAAAAAACATTAATCATTACCGTTATATTTACGCCTCAGGTTACCAACTTTAGATTTCGGTAAACTAAAATCATACTTTGGGAGATCGGAAATTGTAAAATATATGTTTTTCTTGAATAGAATAAGTATATACTTGAAAAATTAAAGCAAAATATTATTCATGATTGAAAAATAATTGCCAAACTCAAGTATTATACAAAAGCGAAATTGAAGTTTTTAAAATATAATTTGCTAAATAGTCATATATTAGTGTTACAATGTTTTATACATTTATTTTTAAAGTGGATTTTTTTGATGATTTATTATGTTTATTATAATTTCATCTTTTTGAATATTATATGCAAGTTTACCACAACATGATATACATATATCTATATAAAATTAAATAAAATGAAGATGGTTCACCTACCATTATATGAATTGTGTTTCACATAAATTTTATTATTATATTATCATTTCATAAAGAAGGTTTCATATATACTTTTGCAAAACACTGCAACCAGAACCTACAACTATAACGAATTAACAATATAGGCAATTGGATTAGCGGCAAGGGTAATTTATAACCAAGGGCAAGCCAATGGAATGACATTTTGGGCTCCAAACATCAATGTGTTTAGGGACTCTAGGTAGGGTAGAGGTTAAGAGATACCAGGCGAAGACCCATTGGTCAATGTCAAATATGCAATTTCTTATGTTAGAGGGTCCAAATGTGACACTTTTGAAGGTGTAGGGATTAAAGATGGACATCTTCAGGTTTCTGCTTGTTAGAAAAGAAAACGAGGGATACGTGAGAAAAGTTCAGATCTGGAGATATACGGCTGCGCGAGCAAAAGCTTCAGATCTGGATATATACGTCTGCACAACGATTAATCCGACAGATGCAACATCAATACGAACAAAACAAAATGCGAGGGTTAGAATTTGGGGGAATTGTATTATTATTCAGACTCGATTTAAGGGTTTCTTAATAATAGTTTTCAGTTGTCGCCTCCTATTCTTCTTCCTGACGCTGCAAAACTTGTATCAGACCAACGACTCTACTTTCTTTGCTTCCACCGGAGACCAACACCATATGTAGTCGGAATACGTAAGGCCTATTTTGCACCATGTTTCCTTTTAAACCGTTCAATTTACTTATTTTTGGGTTTTTTTATTGATAGTTAATTTCAAATGGGTTGTGATTATACCTGTCTAATTTTGTTAGACAGAGAGCTTGCTTTTAAGATCTTTGTAATGTAATAATGTCTTACATACACAAAAGTTGATAATTTATAGCAAATAGAGTTCGATTATGTACATGTCCTACGTAAAACTTCTTCTTAAGCTCCGAGATAATTGTTGGATCAACACTTATATTAGTTACACCATAAACATCATATTTGTTGTTTTAATTGAAGCCGGACACAAAGATCTTAAAAGCAAGCTCTCTGTCTAACAAAGTCTTAATCTATTCAGGATATTCAACTGTATCACCAACCTATTTAAAAGGAATAAAAAAATATATAAATATTAGACAACCATAATTAAAGAATTATTAAAAATAAAACTGTAGTTAAAATTTAGTTATAAATATGGAATACCGTATTCAAATCAAGCAATTCAGAAGCAGTTTTACTAATAAGTTGTGCAACTTCACGATGAAACAACGTAAGAGATACAACACCATTAAGATCTTGTACACGAACATGAATTTTAAATCTAGAAAAAAAAAATAATAAAAAACATAAAACAAAATTGATAACTAAATTTTTGTAATCAAACATGATTTATGTATATTAAAATTTATTTTACACATATATCCGACCTTGGTGTAGGCTCAACTTGTTTGGCACTACAATTAACATTAAAACACTCGTAAACCTTTTCTTCCTCAAAATCTGAACTTCCTTCACCAACCTGTTTGATTACATAATCAATATTATATTTTTTGGTGCATTTGGGGCATCCCATGTAGTACCAGCCAAATTCGGTAAACAGGTCTTTAATAGTACCCAATAACACCAGAGCCTGCTCTTGTATGAATATTATAATTAGTTACCGAAAGAAGATAGTCTATGGTATACAATGGGTATTTATATTAAATAAATCTAATTTTTTAGTAACGTTAAATTTTTTATATTTAATTATAAACAACGTATTTAACTATGAACATTATACTTACCTCTTGAATCTCACAAATGTCACCAATGTTACTAAAAGGAGTGTTATGGACAAATTCATCTTCATCAGAAAAGAACATAGAGGTTCCATATGGTTGATGACACGAGGAAGGATTATCGGCGATTTTCTTACCCAACCTGATAAAAATAATTTGATTTACACAATATAAATTTATTAATACACGTTTAAAGATCTTGTAATTCGTATTGATGAACAGTACCTACCCTTTTTTGTACCGGTTTATATCTTCAATATCTCCGTTGATGAACAGTCGACTAACTCGATCTCCAAAAGAGTTAGAAACATACGGTTTTCCTATATAAAACAAATATTAGTAAAAAAAATCTAAACAATAATAATAAGAAACTTTAGAAGTTAAAATATAATTTATATTGACAAATATAATCTAGCTATAAATATTAATATAATATAAATATTTAATAAGATTATACAACCATTATAAAACTTCAAACAGCCAAACTACAGTATTATTATAAATTCTTTCTCCGTTTGATGAGTTGCAACATATTTAGACATCTCCATGGCATAACTATCCCACAACGTTACATAGATGCTCAAACCCCTTCAAAAAGTTAAAATTATTTTAGTATAAAAAAACAATTTATATAACTACGTAATTTGGAGTTTGTAAAAGAAATGCAAAAAAAATAAATAAATAAACAATACATACTTGATATCTTGGATTTCCATTGTTAACCTCTTCTTATCAGCGACAACCTTTTTATCTTTATCATCATTGTTGAAGAACTTGTTAACATGTCTTATAACATCTAAAATCAAATATAAAAGAAACATTAATGAAACATAAAACCAAACAATATTATTATGGTTTGTTTATAATGAAAAAAAGACCATATTGACGAAATATATCTATTGTAACATATTCATCAACCTTCCTATCCAGAATTCTTTGATAGGGCACAAAAGAGAACCCAAAATCTGGACCTTGGAAACCAGCATATTCGGAAACTTGAGTATTCATATTCAAGCACAGTTTGTTTGGGTTTGGAGCATACTTGTATTTAGAAGAATTGAGCCCAACTCCTGGATTTCTTATAATAAGAGAAGCATTTTCAGTCAAAAATCTCTCAAACCTAAAAAACAATCGCTTAAATACATTCGCTTGAATCCTGTCACCCTGTTAATTATAAAAAAAATAAAAAAAACACTATGAATATCTATCTAAATAATTGAGGTATTTTAATGTACGAATATATGCAAATTTGTATATGAAAAATATTAAATACCTAATAAAAAAGTAATGAAATTACAAAATAAGAGGCTATAATCAAAACGTGTAGTTGAGTTTTACATTTTCATCACATGGGATCATTTCAATTGAGTAGACATCCTTAGGATTGCGACGATCGGGTTGACGCCAAAGCCGAATAATCTTTAGCTTTAACGCCACATCGTTTCGGTTGACATGAATTTGGTTAACCATGGTAAACTCATTTGCATCTACGGCAGCCATTGATCTTTGTAACTGGGAAAAAAATGTTAAATTCAAGTTAATACTTCAATAATACAAACTGTAGACAGCATAATAATATTGAAATTTATTATAAATTTTTATATAAATATCGAATGTATGGCAGCATAAATGTTTGGATTGATTAAACAGAATGTATGGAAAACATCAATGTAATCTATTGGTTAATAACAAATCGTAAAAAATAATGTTTATGTATTTAAAGATGAGAAACAGAAAATAACCTAAGAATATATGTATGCGATTACTCAAAGTGCAAGAAACGTTTCATAGGATAATCGTATGTGCATTTCTTTGAATTGTTTATATAGCTATTCAATCGATAAGGAATGGATGAAATAGTGGAGTGAAATTAGCATTAGCATTAGCATTAGCATATTGTTATAAATTGGGATTTAAAGTTATGAAATATATTTGCAATACTTTCATCTATGGAGTAGAATTAGGACATCAAATTCGCCTTAACATGTATGAAATTGGACCGCCATAATTGAAACATTCATTACAAAGTTTTAGACTGTGTTCATTTTCAAATTGAAAGATCTTGTAATAAAACGCTCGTTAATTTGGTGTAATTTTTTTCTTTAAAAAATCTCGTATATAAAAGATATAAACGTTTAAAAATTATGTGAGGAAATATGAGAGAGAAAATTTTAAATTTTTTTTTTAATTTTTTTTTTCCTAAAATAACTCAATTTAATTAAAAAAAGAAACAATTCAAAAACACCAAAAACTCTCCATTATGATGCCACGTGGCACTCTCAAAGGTGCACACCACGTCAGCATATACGTTTTCTTTTATATATATATATATATATAGATAGATAGATAGATATAAGTATAACATTAGTCTTTCATGAGCTCACGGGCTCATTACATTAGTCAAGTGTGTCCGTGGACATAATACAACTTTATTTATTTTTGTAAAAAAATATTAAAAAAAAATTCAGTCACGCCTAAATCTTTACCTAATACATACATGGTCTAGATTTGTGCCATGTTGTAGAGGAAAAACAACACTAAGTTCTTTTTAGTAAAAAGAAATTTAACAATTACGAAATGTGAAATCTGACATTTAAACTTGATGTTGATTGGGGTTTATAGATTAATAGATGTGTAAATGAGTTGTGTTGGCTTAAACTCGGTTACTATTGAATTGTGCTCTTTTAACTTACTAGAGAGTTGACATCGGCTTAAAATTCAGCCCATTTTAAACTTTAAATATAATTTATTTATTTTTGTGAGTCTATATTCACTAATTATTCATCATCCAACTTAATTTTATAATTTCCAAATATTCACTACTAATTATTTAACGTTTCTTTTATTTAACCCGTATAATTCATGACCGAATCACGCCAACGTTATGGAAGTTCCTGGATCGTGTAAAATAAGAGTAGTACCAAAGGCAGCACCTTCTGATTTCATAATCAAAAATGGAAAATTGGCTATGGAGATTCCGTGCGGGCAGAAATTAATACAGACACAAAGGGCTTCGACAGGAAAGTCGTTTCGATCCAATCCATTCTTGGGGTCCAATAAAGAAAAAAAAGGATATGTCAGTGATCTAGCACGGCAAAGCACTCTCCGAGGTCATGGAATGTCTCATTTTTTGGTAAAAATCTCCGCAGTAATGTCTCTGTTAGATTTTCCGGTCGAAATACGGGAAAAGTCCATTCAATTCTTGATGGAAATGGAGTTTTGCGAATTCTCCCCGGAACTGGAAGATCATTTCGAGATCTTCGAACATATTAGGGGGTTCCACGTCACGATTTTCACTTCGGCCAACACACAAGATGAGACTTTACCACCGTGGAGCGGCTTTTTTCAAAAAGATGAGGGGGAAAGTCAGTAAGATGTCGGAGAAGCAAAATATACGAGATCACAAACGTAGATTGCTCACGGCTAAGTATGAATTGAGAAAGCTTTCTCAATTTGTAAAGATACCGATCGATCTAGTGATATGCGGGACAAACATCGAAAGTCTCAGGTGACTGAAGAACTCAGCGACGAGTTGACAAAAGAAGCCCCAAAAACGGACATGAACGATGTTTTGATTTCTAACGTATTTCTAACGTAATATATAACACGGTATAATAAGTAAATAATCTTTTCAGTCCATTAAAAAAATGACTTTTTCAATCACCTCATCTCATAAATAATTTTAAAGACGTTAATTTAGTAAATCTTATTTTCAATCACACCTTTAAATAAATTGCTAAAAACAAAATATAAAGTACCTATCACCACCACCAAACACGGCCTACTATGAACCTTCACCACCGTCAACCACCACCGACCACTACCAAATGCGAACCTTCAAACGGTTCTCATCACTACCATTGTCAACCACCACTACACTACCCACCAAGATCATATCCAAAAACATGTTAAGTGGCCCACATAACATATCTCAAAAGCCCAGTAATCCAAATGAACAAAAAAGCCACAATAATAAATATTATAGTTACCAGTTTTTTATAAAATCAAGAGGCCTGGGATTCCATTTCCAAAGCCCGCTTACGAGCAGCAGCTCTCTCCAATGCCTTAAGCCTGTTTGCTTCTATGCGGGCTTTTATTTCTTCTGTCATTTCAATACTGTTGCCACCTGTTGTCTGACCTGGCACTTCTTTTGGTACACATGTCTCACCACTTGTATCCTCTTTATTCTTTGGTTCCTCCTATCCACGGTCAAAAACTCATTACTTTTTTTTCAGAAAAATATATAGAAACAGTTAGGTTGTCAACTTTAGAATTATATCTTTACTTTAAATTTGAGTTTATATTATTATATAAGTGTAATAGGTTGATAATTCAATTAGAATAGTGGGAACTATAATTATGCTTACTTCATTAGTGGCTTCAAAGATCTCATCAAACAGATTGTGTTGTATATCATCTGACTCATGATTTGGAAAAGTGTCTTCCTGATCAGGTCCCTTGTCTGCAAAAAGTGTATAATCAACTCATTTATTAAAATAATGAGTCTCTCTGAAATACGTGGCCATTTTGGTAACTACGACAGGCAACTGTAAAAAAATTGAATAAAATACAATCAATGTATGTAAGGGGGGACGGGGCACCACCAGATTTGGTCACGGGTACCCCACTATCAGCACGGTGACACCGCCGCCGGTAGTGTGGTAGTGCTGGTATGGGTCCCGTGGACCTTTTGTTGGTTCTAATATAAAGAATATATTAATAATCTAACTACAAAAACACCATGTGAGAATCTGAACTCTGAAAAACACCAGTGTTTTTAACTGTTATGTCCCACTGGTTGCTAGTACACAACATGTTATATGTGCAGAAAACCAATGGCTTTAATCTTTAGTTGACCGGCTTGTACTACCATGTTTACATTTATGACTTTCAATAATGCTGCTACGACACATCTACTTCTACAGTTGTAAACTTCAATACTATAATAATAACTTCCATGAGGATAGAGACTTATCAGAAGAATCATATGACAATTTTAGAGTTTTAATATCCAAAAAAATCAGATTAAATGAAATGGATTCATGTCAAATTGCAAACGCGTGTATTGTGTTCAAGTCCATGTAAATTTTCCAAGTTCGTGTCGGGTTAGAATACTAATACGAGTTTAATAGGACAACGATACCATCTGAATAAATTAGGGAAGTACCTTGTTCAGGATTTATGTTTTCATGCTGCTCTAGTGTTTCATGTAGCTTGGTTGGGTCTCCTCCATTTGCAATTCTATCTCTCAGATCATTAATGCAAATCTGTTTAAGCCAATGGCAGAAAATGAACACAATTACAGCCAAACACATAAAGGCAAGATTCTTAGTTTGGTGTGAATCCATAAATAAGTACTATCAAGTCTTTTCAAAATGGCAGATTAAATGTTCTTACATACATTTATTTCCATAGGATTTTTAGTTTTATATGTACTCAAATATGTTGCTCCACCCAAACAAAAAGTTCTTTCTTTTTTCTTTTTTTTTTTTATAAGATAAATAATTACTAATAATTCTCCTTTGTGTACAAATTTAGACACTATAGGAATCTCCAAAACAGTCAAATAGTTTACAGATGCTGCAACTACCAATACCTCTATATTTGCATCTGTATTTTTTTCAATAGTTGTCAATGATCTTAGAAAGCAAGACTTCCAAGATGTATAATAGATACCCTTAGAGCGGGTTAGACTCCATAGAAAATTAAGATAGGAAGACTAGATATTCTGCAACTTTTCTCCTTAAACACAAATTGCAACGTACATGAAATACAAATATGAAAACAAATACTTCTTGCTAAACATTAGGAAATCATGCATGCAGTAATTGGAAGGTGGTCCTATTTTAATGCAATGAAATTTATTCTAACTAGTGATAACGTGGGATGACCGAGTCCCATGATTTAGTGATCGTGAACAATAGAGTCCCAAACATGGTTATGTGGGTTCGTTAATTCGTATGAATGTACCACATAAACTGGCGTTATTAAAGGAGTGAATAATCTTGGAAGCATAGAAGGTTCATATTTTACAGAAACTAAAAAGACCTACTTACCTAAAACAAAATATTTTTAGTTCATCAAGAATTGCATAAAGATTGTATGTCTATCCCTCTAGCTATAACCCATCACATGCTTCTTGCAACTAGTGCCTCATAGATCTTGTAAATACTTTGAAAGCAAAGATACCCAACTAAGTTGGGTGCGAGAAAACCATAGTTATCAAAGGCTCAAGGCGCATAGGCCTCGCCTGGGGTCTGGGCGCAAAGCGCAAAAAAGGCGAGTGCCTGAGATTAAAAAAAAAAGTGAACAAAGAGAAAAAGTAATGAAGGGATATGGGCACAAATCCATAAGGAATTACAAACGGCCCATACCCAACAAAAGCCCAAAATTAGCAATTAGGTGGACAGCTAAACTGCGGACGTCAAGACACACATCCGCGTATCTAGAGTATGCACGCAGCCGCGTGCCCTATCCGCGGATTACACACGACCGCCATGCAAAGAAACTGGCACGAGCACGAGGAAGACAAAAAGCACATCGTACATTATTGTACGGACCAATCAGGATGAAAAGATGTGCAACAAAGCTCATGGTGCACGTCCAACCAATCAGAGGATGCCAACGAGGCAAATCCCAAAGTCTACCTACAGACATGGGGACAGAATAGTACAGCCGACAGTGACGTATGGCCAATCAAGAAGTTCCAACAAACGTCAGGGCTGATACTACGCGTGCTCACTAGACCTGCGGGAGACAAAAAGTACAGCCCATACTTGTGTAAGCCAATTAGACCACATGTGGCCACCTCATCAACGGTATCCACTAACGACCACCGCCAGATGAGACAAAAGGTACAGTCGACAAAGAGAATCAGCCAATGGAAGTACGTCAAGTCTGCAACTACCAAGTAGACACGTGTCCAAACCCCAGACGACCACCAATTGCACGTAGCCACGAAGGGTATATTCTCTCTCTATGATTTATATTATATAACATGCCACGTCATTCTGGACTAACGATGGGCCGATGTGAAGGCAAGCCTTTAACTGGGCCTCGGCCCCAATGGGTAGGCTAAAGGTTAATGTTGAGGCCCGTGTGGAACCTATTTAAGAAGGACTTCACCTCCTTGGATAGGCCATTCAAAAAACCCTAAAGAACACACTAAGGCCGAATACGTTTTTGTCTATACCTTGGTTCCATCCTCGGTTCCTAGCAGTCGTCTCCCATCGGATTATTGCGTTGTTTCAGGTTCATTCACTTCCACCACCGACCGGTAGCATTATCTAGCAAAGGATTAACCTTGTAGTGACGTGGTCTAGCTTCTTTAATCGAAGGTTAGACTATTGTTTCTTCAAGTAAAAATATATTATGTATTAGAAAAAGAATATTATTCTTCAAATGAAATAAACAAAAGTTGTAAGATATTAGTTTATAAAAGTAGTTTTCCTTGTTTAAAAGTAGAAATTTGGCTGGAATCTAGCCATAATTTAGAGAATTTGACTGGAAACTCTTTGGAATTTGATAATCTTGCCAGAACCTGCGCCTAAACCATCATCTAAAAAATTAAAGCGCAATTTCCTCGACTTAAAGTGCAATTGCATCGCCTCGCATGAAAAATGAGCCTAGGCGCAAGAAGCAGTGGCTTTTAACAACTATGGGAAAAACCTTGCAAATACTTTTTAAATTATAGTTGAGTAAAATTAATTAAGTATGCTTTTTTACAAATTATATGTAGACATGTAGCTATAGGATATGTGATGCTTAAAAGTCTAAATGAAAGATCCATAAAACAGTTGTTAGGCTAGCAATGTTCAAAAGATTTCATTGTTAACAACCAGAAAACAAAAGCAAAACTGCAAGGTGCCCAATGCAATTGTTTCATACATAACATATCACATATGCTACAAGTAGTAAGAATGAAATTATAAAAGAGAAAAATAAAGACACTAAATGGTGGATGACAAGTAACTTATTTAAAAACATGAAAACTACCTCATGTCTATAAAAATAATAGTACAAGCAATAAAGAAATGGATACCTAAGAACATGATAGTGTTTGTTGTGTCCATAAGTATTTGAAATATTTGGCTATGTGTTTTGCAAAATACTTAGCTTAAAATAATGAAAATAAGGTTAAAACATCTTACAAAACTTGAAGTTTGATGGATATAAATCACAGAGTATGAGAAGGATGCAAACTCTAGCTCCTTAAGCTATTCTAGGGGATGAGACTGTAGATTCCACAGAAGATTAGTTTGTTGAGGCTCCATCAAGGTTGGTATGAACCTTCAGGCTTCATTTAACTTGACCAGAAATTAAAGAATCTTGCAAATCCAAATTAAATGAAATTTGGTAAAGCCATCTTCTGATACTACTATGGCCTCCTAATTTTAGTTGTAAAATGTTGCACCACATAAGCATGTGCTCTCTTGAGTGCTCTCTTGAGTCTCTCCAAAATGACAGATTAAGTGTTCTTCCACACATTTATTTCTTTAGGGCTTTTCATATGTAGTTATTTACCCAAAACGAATTTTCTCATAAGAGAAAGACTATCTTTTCTTATTCTAACTCGATTCATCTATGCTCACAATTTTAGGCATGGATGTATACTTAATCTACTATCTAGAACAGTGAACTTGCACTTCATAAATACCCAGAACTGTCACGATTTTTGAAATCGCTGCAATTATCAATTCTCCAAAATCTTTCATCTAAATATATTCGATAGCAGTGAAAGACAATGGATACGTGTTACAACATGACTTCGAAAAGATTTGAATATGCACAGAAAAAATCATTGTAAAGGCAACTATACTTCAAATACTGAATCTATTGAAAGAGCATGAATATCGGTTTAAATTAAAACTACCAACATGGTGAAACTACGTAGAGTCTCACTGATTTACAAGTTTTGACAATTATATTAGCATCAGCAAGCAAGTCACATTCAATTACAATTACAATTATAATTACAGCCGGTTTAAAATTATAATACCGACATTTGTACACCTAAATTAGACAATCGGCCTTTTACAACTTGAAATTAATATAAGCATCAGTCAAAAAATGATATTCAGTTAATATTAGCAGTGAAACTACCAACATTCAATCAAATTCGTTTAACATTAGCATTAGCATTGTCCACCAACATTCAATCTACATCATTTAGCCTTAACAACACATTGTTCACCAACATTCAATCTGCATTTATCAACCTTCACAACAGTTTTAAATCATAATATTTAACTAATCTTATAAAGGTAAAACCAATTATGCATTTAAACTTAGAATAACACATCTGATACAACAGAGAACAGAAAACAAAGTCTTACCTTAACACGTTTTGAGCTGCCAACTTGTTCCACCTTGTGAACAAAGTGGTCAAACGAGTAGTACGGAATCAGATGTGAGTGCCATTCTGCATACAAGCTTAGAAGATTCCCCAGATCATTTGTCTACAAATATTTTGCATATTAAATAGTTAAATGCTATAATAATCCAAACAAAATAAATGTAGTTTACGCATAAATTTATGGATGTTATGCAAAAAAACAAATCAAACTGTCATCATAGAATCCTATGATTCAGACATAGTCAACATTAAAGATTAAATAAAAGTTTGCTATGGGTCACCGCTAGCAAATAAATCCTCCTAATAGACAGACACTTGGCAAAAATCTATGAAAGTGAGAAAGAGGGGGCCCTTTCTAGGTGTAAGGAACTAAGGATTATTGTCAACTGGCAATTAGGAAAAAAATAGATAGGCAATTAAAAGAAAATAGCATTTCTTGTTATTAAAGCAAACTCTATTGGCTAATGCTACATTTTGATTATCGATCCTGCGTCAAAGTAAAATATAATGAAATCCATGTGGTCATGAAAATGGCATGCCGCCTTTACAGTTTTGTATGAATGGATCAGCAAAATGCAGCCCATTTAAATAATTAACAGATCTCACTAAATACCAACTAACGACCTACATGTTCACCTAACATGAAACAAAACAAAACAAACTGTACCACTTGTCAGCAAAAACATTGATGTTTAGCATTATGTAATAGAATGATTTACATGAGTTGAGAGAAGTCATTATGTTCATAAGTTTATGCTTTCTCAATCAATAAGGGATCAGCTCATGGTAGATTAGAGTAACTAAACCAAAAACCCTACGAGCCTTGCACCTTTACTCTTATGCATTATTTGTGTAGTGACGTTTTCTAACATTTCATTAAAAATTAGCACATTATGTTATGTTGATTAAAAAAAAGGTCATCTTTATATACATTATGCCCTAGGTTATCATCACTATCTCTTTGTATAAATCAACGTCCAGAAAAAAAGAAATATGGCCGTCGTATCCAGCTTGCATATTCATACATATAAAAACCTGGTCTAAATTCCATCCACAAACCATAGGTCCATAACATAACCAGAATCACATACTAAAGCATCATTCACACTCTGCTAAACCATCTACTGTACTTTCTGCAGATCTTCGTCGATGTTTCAGCCATTTAGAGGCCAAATACCTCAAATATAAAAACATTTATGAACACTTAAGCTTAGATTAGTGAAGCACGCCTTAGGCACAACAAGGCTCAAGCCTATGCGCTTTTGGCAACATAAGGCACGCTTTTTTTCCAAATGCACGCCCGATGCCCAATTTCTTGGCAATAAATTGACCATAAGGCGCGCGCCTCATGTAATTCCCATATTTTTGTGCAGCAGGTTGTACATTTATGTAATTTCCATATTCAAACATACATTATAAATAAAGCTTACTTATCTCTAAATATTTAATAAACCATGCCAAAAATTTATATAATTAATTATTTACGCCTCGGTTTTAGACCTTGTCGCTTTACCGCGCTTCAAAACTTGCAAACGAAGATCAAACTAAACCAAAACGCAAAATCAACATACCTCGTGGCCACGGCCACGGTACTTAAGAGCCTTAGGAAAATGCTTAAGAACGAATCCAAATCCATCATCAGATAAAAGCAATTCTGGAGTAAGCTTGGGTCGGGTTTTCGGAGCCTTCTTCGGCTTCTCAATCGGCTGTTTTTGAGCCTGAAATGAGGCTGCACCTGGTCCACCACTTGACTTAAAAGGATGCGATGAAGCTGCAGGTTTGTTACTGGATCGGTCACTGTTAGGATTAGGGTTAGAGTTAGGGTTTGATGGACAGTCACGGGACCAGTGTCCTGGACGGCCGCACTTGTAACAACCGGTTGGTGCCGCACCACCGTTCGTATCCATTGTTTTCTGATCAAAGGTTTAAGGGTTTGGATTGGATGTATAATATGTGTGTATAGGTTATTGGGATTGAGTGAATTAGTGATATTGGCGGGAATCTAAAAGGATGAAAGAACGTTGGCGGGATGTTGATAAAGTTACATTAAGGTCCCTTTTTATGTTTGTTTGATATAGTAAGTTACCCCTGAACTATGAGATGACTGTCACTTTTAGGCTATTTGTTATGGGCGTCAATGCTACGTTGGATATTTAGGTTGATCGGTGTGGAACTGTGTCCCTCTTTGCTTCAACGTTTGTCCGATTCAATATCCCCTCCTTTATTTCCGAGGCGTTATTGAAGGGGCGCTATTGAACCTTTGCTTACGTAATAACAATGGACAACAGCTCTATTTGGTGGGGCCATGTTTGTTTACCGTTTCTGAACAGTCATAAAGGTAAAAGAAAATTATTTTAAAACCTGTTTTTTTTTAATCTATATAAACCAAGCACATTTAACTTTTTTATACACAACTATCCACCCTTCTCTCTCGACTAAAAAATATGTCTTATTTCACAACCCAAAAATCTCATTTCAAAACCCACTTTCACTGTGTTTCCGTATAACAATAACCTAAACGCATTTCAGGCCAACAACCGGCTGGGTAACATAAACACTAAGACTCCATGTGGGTGATCAATGCCAATACCGGCTAACACGAATATCGTCCAGTCTCCACTGAAAATTCATCACGATAGGACATATCATTATCACAACCACCAACGACCTCACACATGCAAATGTTCGGTTTTGTATAGTATTAATATACACAATCCCAAATGTCTCCTTTTATATCTCCATTTATGTCTCAATCCACACCCGAAACTTAACTCGTACCCTGAAACCCAACCAGCATCTGGAAGTTGCCCAACACGTAGAATCGTAGGAAGCAACTGGATGAAGAACGTGCTCCAAAGACACACAAGAAGTTGTCAATGAATGAGGAGTTCGCTTTGGCACAAGTGTGGCGTTATGTTTCCTAACCCCCACTATTGGTATACATAATTCTTTTTAATTATTACATAGGTTATTTAAAATGTTTATAAAACTGTTTATCTAAATTATTTATTTAATTTAAATGTGTTTACTTAAAATGTTTAGTTTGTTAGAGAAACTAGGATCAAGACCAAAACGTGTTTTGGGTGCGCATTCGTAAAAAAACATCAAAATGAACTGCACGCCTTAACGTTCTAACGATTTGTTCTCGGGAAAATGGATGGCAATGAGAACAAAAATTAGCAACTTCAACACATTGTCAATCACCTTACTAACAATCGTCAAAGAACAAATGGTTCAAACGATGTGGATGTCATGAGACTCATGAGTACCGTCTACAGAGAATCTAAAATTAATTACGGTTATTCGTTTAATGTGAAAAAATCTTAGGTGCTACTTTAAAAGTCTTCAAAGTGATATCTTGTGTCACCAATCAACACAGGTTGATCGTCTAAATGGTTCAAGAATGCTTCAGGCACACCAAAGTTGAATTCTTTTATTGCAGGTTTAATAAATAAGTTAAGTAAAAAGGCTCATTGTTGATTTCACCATATTTTAAATTCATTGTAAAATCATTGTTTTGTACAATATATTAGGACAGTATAGATAATTGCAAATATTAAGATGTTATAAATTTTTATTTTGAAATTATAACTATATATCTATACTATTTTATAATATATTTCACAAATACCTCTTAAAATTTAAATTTTACAAGCATAATTTATTAGAGTATAACATACAATGCATATGTTAACTACTTTTTAGGGCAAATATGACTTTTATACCATACTTACACAATTTCCCTCAAACTTTACCCAACTTTTTTTTTATTTAAATAACAATTACATTTTTCACCCTTATTTTAACCAACTATCCCCATGATTTTTAAACGTCCATGATTTTTTATACGTTAATATTTTTCTAATATTATTACACCGTATAAACGAACATTTTTTTTCTTTAATTTAAGTATAGTATTGCTATATTTTTTTTTTAATTTAAAAGTATATGTTATGCTTAAGTAATAACCGAAACGAAAACAAACGAAAATGAACAAAAATCATCTATACTATATTATAATACATTTCTTATTGACCTCTTATATTTAAGTTTTCCGGTATATTTGCTTAAAATACAACACACAATGCACATGTTAACTAAATGTTGTTTCCTGCCGTAACGTGCGGGCACCTAACTAGTTTATTTTTAAAATACTTAATTTTTTTTTTTAAAATACTTAAATAACTTGTAAGATGCACACCACTCATCTTCACACGTTGCAACGCGCCCCCCTCTTCCATCAATTTCCTTCCTTGCATTACGCCACCAATCCACCCACTCTCCACGCTCTCTACATTTATTGTGTTTTTTTTTTAATTTATTATTATTTAATTAAAACGGATTTCATCTCGTTGTGAAGTTATTGGGGTACATTTTTTATTATGCAAAGATCACACCTCCTTTAAAAAAAAAATTTCAAAGTTGATATAGTCATGTAACCACGTAATCTTCCCATGAAAATATTATGTAATAAAAAAAAACAAATTAAGTGTTAAGTTATTCTATGCAGTGTAATAAAAATGAGAAATGTGAGAAGAATAAAAAAAACACAACAGATCACGAAACATGACACAATTTAGTCACAAAATATAACACAATGCTGAAGAAAATATACACAATGATATAACGTAAATTTTAAAAACAATAAGCCAAAAGTCAAAACAAGCGAAAACCTAAAAACTAAGATCGTAGGGTTCTATGAGATGATTCCAAGGCCGCTTGAATGAGTTCAATCGGGGTCCGTTTAATACTTTTCCAACGACTTCTTATTTTTCTTTCATTGTATATTCGATCATAACCCACAAATTAATCCTAAATATTCTTATATTTGCAATATTAAATGATTTAAAGTCTCCACCTTATAAATACAAAAGGGAGACGCCTTATTATACTATCTGGTATGGAATCGGAGAATAGGTTGTGAGCCATGTGGTTGTCGACCTTGACAGGGTACACCGCCTCCTTAGGATCAGTGCTAGGGATGAGCATACGGTCCCGAAAACCGATCCCGAACCGAAAAAATACCGATCCCGTACTGAACCGTTACCGAACCGAGGGTGTTCGGTATCGGTATCGGTACCCACATTTAGAGGTTTTCGGTTTCGGTATTGTCGGTATCGGTACGGGATCGGTATGGTATCGGTATTTTAAGGTAAAATACCGATACCACACCGGTACCGTACCGATACCGAACCGATACCGTACCGGTATAATCGGTATCGGTATCGGTATTGGTTTTTTAGACTTTTCGGTATCGGTATTGTCGGGATCGGTATCGGTTCAGTACCGATACCGTCCCGAGCTCATCCCTAATCAGTGCAAACAAAGCAATTCTCCCTTTCTCATTGAACCGTCACGCGTAACATTTATTCAAAAAAGAACCGTTGGGAACGATCATAATTTAAAAACAATGCCTAATTTACCTATTTAACCTCATAACCTTTTTACATTTTTCATTCACTTTAGATATAAAAAAGAGAATATTTTATAGAATAGTAATCAAGTTTTACTACTGTTCTAATTAGATTACTCATAAAAATATTTGTCCTGATTAAGTCATTAAAGTTTATTTTATGTTCTAATCCTATATAGTTTACCTGAATAGCAGGTACAATATCTATAATTGAAACATTAAAGTAAACTTTAGTGACCTGATTAAAACATCAAAGTAAAGTTGACTTATTTAATTGGGAAAAAATGTTTTGTAAAAATTGTGAATATTTAAAAAAATGCAAAATTTTTAAAAGTGTTTATATTTTTAATATTTTTTTTATTTTTTAGATTTTTTTAATTATAGAAATTGTGAAAAAAAATGTTTAACAAAAATTGATGACCTTCTAAATGGGTAAAATATCTATGATTAAAACATTAAAATAACTTTAGTTACCTAATTGGAACAATTTTTTTTTATGAATGACTTGATTGGAACACTTCTAAAACTAAATTACTATTTAACAAAGTTACCCCATAAAAAAACTGAGTAAGTAAAGAGAAGATAATTAGTAAAAGAGATGGAATTGTCTTGGATCTAGTTATTCCGTAACATATAATCTATCTATATATATAAAAGAAAACGTATATGCTGACGTGGCGTGCAATGGAGGCCTCAACCTCCCCTTGAGAGTGCCACGTGGCATCATAATTGAAAGAATTTTAGTGTTTTTGAACTATTTCCTTTTTTAATTAAAAAAAATGATAAACATAAAACCCTAAATTAAATTCAGTTATTTTAGGAAAAAAAGAATTTAAAAATAAATTTAAAATTTTCTCTTTCATGTTTCCTCCCATAATTTTTAAACGTTTATATCTTTTATATACGGATTTTTTTAAAGAAAAAAATTACACCCAATTAACGAGCGTTTTATTATCTTTTCAACGAGTACCATAATCCTATATAAAAAACGGAGAAAAATCGACTATTTTTTATGGGGTTTCATTCATACAGGAAAAAAACACACAAAGTGTTCATGTTATTCATTAATCCTGCTTTTTCTTTTAAACTAGGTTCTTATCTACGATGTTGAAAATCAGCTCAATCGCCATGTTATCATTGGAATTTTACTAGGTATACTTCATCAAGAGAAGTTAGGAGAAAGAATCGCGCAACACTGCAACACATGGTGTCACCTTATATCAAGGTTATTTATTTATTTATTTATTTAATTACAAGAGTAATAATTATTATTATTAGTATTAGTATTATTAGAATGATAATATTTTTCAACTCCGGGACGCTCCCGGAAAGAATTGATAGTTGCTGACGTGGCGTTCAATGGTGGCCTCAACCATCTCTTGATTATGCCACGTGGCATAATGAGATGCAATGATTACAACTTCCAACTTAAGTGTTTGTTTAGTTGATTAGGTTAGGAATTATAAGAGCCATTAGAATGTGAGAAACTAGAGAGATGTGATGAGTTTTTTAATAGTTGCAGTTTACATAAGTGATTATTTAGATGATTACTGATTAGGTTTTAAATTAGGGAATATGAGTTATTACTGAATAGAATACTATGAACATGCAATGATTGAGAGATTTTGTGGTTAGTTAACTTGAGCTATTTGCAATAGGTTATCACGTAAAATTAGATTTTTCAACTCCGGGACCCTCCCAGGGCAATCAGCTAGTTAATTTGATAAAAAAAAGGCTAACATATATGAAAAAAACGATTATTATATTTTAATTAATTATAACTTTTATTTGGATCTCAGGCTCTCAGTATATATTATCTATATATGTGATACTAATTTCTACGTTTTTTAGTCACCTAAGTTGGTAGATTTCCACACGTTAATAAATAGTTGGAAACAACACATTTGTGGAAATTGATGGATTCAAACCACGACTAGTTTACTCGATCAAACATGACTAAGACAACTAAAAGGTCCATAAACCACTGATTACTTCAACTCAATAAATTGCGGTATCCATGTAACATACTTGAATTCTAACATTTCATTATAAAAAAAGTGCAACGATCTTTTAGAAAATTTAACAAAAATAAAGTAACGACTACGTAAGTTTAAACCTGGTCAAAAATTGAAAATACGTGGTCAAATGGTCAATAGTTGTAGTATTTTATTATTTGTCATGGATAGGGCTGGCAAATCGTGTATACCCGACCTGTTAAGACACGAACCTGTTAAGACACGAACACAAAACATGTATACCCAAACACGACACGATAACTTATCATGTACTTTTTTCTAAACCTGAACACGAACCTGTTTATACCTGGTTTACACGATTAGACATGATAAGACACGATAATACCAGTTTATACCAAGTTTACACGATAATACCTGTTTATACAAGGTTAATACGATAATACACGAACATGTTTTTCAAATCCGACACGTTAAATGGGTATCATCAAGCATTAAAAAGGTAGAATTCCATATATAAAAACGTATAACTATAATATTCCACCCCCACAACCTATATTTAAAAAAAAAAAAAAAAATTCTTAACATGTCTTAACGGATACTAAACAAGTAAACAAGTATTTAACCTGTTTAGACACGAAAATTAACAGGTATATTTCGTGTCTACCTGTTTAGAACACGAAACCTGTTAAGGCCATATTTGTACCTGTTAAAATCGTATAGGTTTGTGTTAGGTATTCGTGTTCGTGTCTGAAATTGTCAGCCCTAGTCATGGACATGGTTTTTTAACCAACAAATTTGCCATAAACCAACCATGAACATAAAGACCAAAGTCAACCTCAAAAGTGCGACACAATCAAACCTTTTAACTCTTCCTTGTATTGTTTTGACCTTTTAGTATTCCATGTTTGCACGTAACATACATTATCAAGATAAAACTTCCAGTTGGAAGCTGATGGTACCCAAATCAACTACAGGAAAGTTTGCAAAACTAAAGATTTATCACTACAACAACTTCCCATTTATTCTATGGGTTCAACTAATTATTTTTACGGGGTCCTAAAAAAATTCAATACATGGTTCTACTCTATTTTTTTAAAAACATTAGGGTCCAGGGACCCGACCCACTCTGCCCCTAGGAGTAACCATGCTTTAACAAAATTGTACAAGGATAATGGAATTACACTACGGTTTACAATTTTATTTTTATTTTTTGTAATTTTATTACTCTAGTATAATTTAATAGGGTAAATATTTGTTAAATAATTATCATAATTGTGAAAACGCTACTATGCCATTTTTTCTTTATGTCTTACACTTCACAAGTGGTAGTAAATCTTACTATACGTATATGGCTGTGTGTTTTGTGGTAACTGGAATACATAATGAAGTTGAGTAACTTGTTTGAGCGACTTGAATATAACACTTAAGAAACTTGGTCTTTATTGTATTATTTTATCTATTTATTTAACTCCGTTGATAAAAAATAAATTTAAATAAAACGACAACAATCTGTTAATCCTTCTCTTGTCGAACTTTAATTCATTCATACATGTTTTTTTATTGTTTTTTCACGTAGCTCACGGGGACACATTCATTTGTGAATTTTCAATGGTTAGCTATCCGTTCTTATTTAGATTTAGAACTTATGACAAGTTGATATGACCCGTCTATAGTAGATAATGATGCTTTTTGCAAGACTAGCTAGGTGGTATAATCTCATTTGGTGTAATTAGGTGTGATGTAGTTTGTTTCTGGTTTTGGTGTAACGTAGAGGTGTACAAATCGTTTTTTTTTTTTTTGCCAAACCGGTTTCGGTTTCAAATCGGTTCGCTACCGTACCGGTTCCTTCCCGAACCGGTTTCAGTTTGGAACCGGTTTGGTCGGTCACAAAATCGTTTTTTTACCCGGTTTCGATTCTCGTTCAGTTTCGGTTCTATTCCGGTTCACCTGCGTACTTTTTAAAATCGTATAGATTGTATTAAATATAACTTTTAATAACTTTTAGGGTTTTTTAAAGAAGGAAATTGATTTTTAATTTAAAAAAAAAAAGAACAAAGTTTTATTTGTGTTTATGGTTAAAAATGTATTTTTTTTTTCTTAAACCGGTTTTGGTTTTTTACATGTTTCAACCAGTTTTTAGCGTTACCGGTATATATATTTCACTAGCTGATTACCCCGGGAGAGTCCCGGGTTAAAAAATCTAATTTTACGTGATAACCTATTGCAAATGGCTCAAGTTAACTAACCACAAAATCTCTCAATCATTGCATGTTCATAGTATTCTAATCAGTAATAACTCATATTCCCCACAAAATCTAATTTTACGTGATAACATGAACACTTTGTGTGTTTTTTTCCTGTATGAACGAAACCCCACAAAAAATAGTCGATTTTTTCTCCGTTTTTATATAGCACTATGGTACTCGTTGGAAAGATAATAAAACACTCGTTAATTTGGTGTAATTTTTTTCTTTAAAAAATCTCGTATATAAAAGATATAAACGTTTAAAAATTATAGGAGGAAATATGAGAGAGAAAATTTTAAATTTATTTTTAAATTCTTTTTTCCTAAAATAACTCAATATAATCTATTATCTATTAATATATATAAAAGAATTGAACATTGCTGACGTGGCGTGCAATGGTGCCTTCAACCTCTCCATGAAACTGCCACGTGGCATCATAATTGAAAGATTTTAGTGTTTTTAAATTATTTTCTTTTTTTAATTAAATTGAGTTATTTTAGGAAAAAAGAATTTAAAAATAAATTTAAAATTTTATCTCTCATGTTTCCTACCATAATTTTTAAACGTTTATATCTTTTATATACGATATTTTTTAAAGAAAAAAATTACACCAAATTAACGAGCGTTTTATTATCTTTCCAACGAGTACTATAGTGCTATATAAAAAACGGAGAAAAAATCGACTATTTTTTTGGGATTTCGTTCATACAGGAAAAAAACACACAAAGTGTTCATGTTATTCATTAATCATGTTTTTTCTTTTAAACCAGGTTCTTATCTACGATGTTAAAAATCAACCCAATCGCCATGTTTATCAAGAGAGGCTAGGAGAAAGAATCGCGTAACACTGCAACACATGGTGTCACCTTATAGCAAGATTATTTATTTATTTATTTAATTACAAGAGTAATAATTATTACTATTAGTATTAGTATTATTAGAATGGTTATATTTTCAACCCCGGGACGCTCCCGGGAAGAATTGATAGTTGCTGACGTGGCGTTCTATGGTGGCGTCAACCATCTCTTGATTATGCCACGTGGCATAATGAGATGCAATGGTTACAACTTCCAACTTAAGTGTTTGTTTAGTTGATTAGATTAGGAATTATAAGAGCCATTAGAATGTGAGAAATTAAAGAGATGTGATGAGTTTTTGAATAGTTGCAGCTTACATAACTGATTCTTTAGATGATTACTGATTAGGTTTTAGATTAAGGAATATGAGTTATTACTGATTAGAATACTATGAACATGCAATGATTGAGAGATTTTGTGGTTAGTTAACTTGAGCCATTTGCAATAGGTTATCACGTAAAATTAGATTTTTCAACCCCGGGACCCTCCCGGGGTAATCAGCTAGTTAAAAAATGAAACAATTCAAAAACACCAAAAACTCTCTATTATGATGCCACGTGGCACTCTCAAAGGGATGTTGAGGCCTCCATTGCACGCCACGTCAGCATATACGTTTTCTTTTATATATAGATAGATAGATTCTTTTTCTAAGACTGTTAGGAGTGGGGGCGGGAGAGAGGGCGGGAAGGGCTGGAACACCGCCGCCATAGGGGCGGGAAAGTTGGCGTGGGGCTGGGGGCGGGGAGAGGTTCACCGGCGTGGGGGGAGATGTGGGGGACACGTAGCGCGCGATGATTGGGAGGATAATTATTACCGTTTAAAAAAAAAAAACAGAAAAAAAAACTATCCGTTGTAACGGCTAGTATTAAAAAAAAATATTTTATATATATATATATATATATATATATATATATATATATATATATATAACAATAACTTCCTATACACAAACACACTCATTTTTTTCATGAAATCCTCTCAATACTATCATATATTTTCAAAAAAAATTGCAAGATGTCGAGCGATTCTTCGAGTTCAGACGATATGTTTGATCAACTCGCTTTGGATGACTTGGGCGAAGGTGCCGCAGAAATGTTAATGGCAACCGTTCAGAACGTCGTTAAAGCTATAGCGGACGACGAAGGGACCTCCGAACCACCCAAGCGTAGAAAGTATATAGTTCGCGAACGCGAAACCGGAAATGAGTCATTGGTACGTGATTACTTCTCACCCGAATCAACATACGATGAACGAAGTTTTTTTTAAGGTTTTTTTTTTTTTTAAATTTCATGTAATTTTGGTTTTTAGTGTTTTTTTTATTTAACTTTGTAGTTTATTATGAATTAATATTATGTTTTTTTTAAAATTTTGTTTTATATTTATTAAAAAAGAAAGTTAAAAACAAGAAAAAAAAAAAGAAAAAAGAAATGCCACATGACACTTCCCCCCACCTCTTCCCCCCCCTTCCACTCCCCACAATTATTTTCCCCCCAAAAGGGCCCCACAAGTGCCACATGGCGCTTCCCCCCACCTCTTCCCCCCCCCCCCCCCCCCCCACCACTCCTTATAGTCTAACAGCTAATTAAATCCTCAGCTAATATTATCCTTATCACTTGTGTAGGGATTCAAACTCCTAACCTCACCTTGTACACCCTTACCCCACACCATTGGGCCAAAGCCTCAGTGGGTAATATATCCGTTCTTATCAGTTCTTTGTAAATTATCCAATTGAACCTTCAATGAGTTCCATTGAAATACAGTTAACATGACAATGATCGTTACACAATTCAGAAGGGATCCAAACTCTACGACTTCTCACATTTGTGTTATATATGTTTTTAAATAATAAATCAAAACGTTGAAATACAAGTGTGGAAAACAATGAGATATCTGGACACAGTTGTTTGAAAAATACAATATTTAAGGTTGGTTGGTTTTCTAGTATATGACTTGTTAAATTAATATTTAATTCGAACAAGAGACGTATATTTTGTCTTCACAGGTTGTGACGCATATCCAATTTTTTAACACCTAAATCCATCATGCATCTTGCAATACTTGCAAGTTACCATTTAGGTGACAACGTTGGTTGCATGTATTTTTATTTTTAGTGCACCACTTTATTTTATTCAAATGCAGTCTAGCACACTATTGTAGCGTCGGGTACATTTTTATTTTTCTAATAGCAAACTCATATCCTCTTCACCTTTGTTTTATGTGAAACTTAACAATAATTATTTGATGGAACATCTTTTGTATTGGTTACCATTAGGCTGCTCGGAGTGGGGCGGGAATGGGGGCGGGAAGGGAGGTAACACCGCCGCAATGTGTCGTGGGAAGGGGCGGGAGTCAAGGGGGCGGGGGGCAATTCGATGGCGTGGGGCTTGGGGTGGGGACACTTGGCATCTTGTGATTGGTGGGTTCGTTAAAAGTGACCGTTGAAAAAAAAATTAAAAGTAACCGTTAATTTCAAACGGTCAAAAAAATATATATATAAATTACCCAATTTTCACTACAAAACACCCACTTTAACCTATTTATTCACAATTTTTATACACTTCTTCAACCATTTTTTATACAATTATTCATATATTTTTCATACTACTCATCATACTTCAACAAAAAATGAACCCATACAACCGAGGCTTTGACCCGAACAGCCCATACGCGTACGTCCCAAACCCGAATACACCACCGGTTCGCCCGATCCCAAACCGTCCACCCATTCCTTCACCTTGTCCCGACTACGCGGGTTATGCGGGTTTCATTAGTGGGCAAATTTATCCTAATTTCCCATTCAATGATTCTCTAGTTCCTTCACAACTTCCTTTAACGCAAACCGTACCCGAAACACAACCCCAAAATGTTGCGGGATCATCTTCGGGTAAAAACCCCCCTGCAAAAAGAAGTCACAGGAGGAAGACGCCGGAGAATAAAGCATTAGCCGCCGCTAACCGCCAATTCCTTAAGTGGACACCCGAAGAAGAGCTTGCGATAACGAAAGTGTGGATAAGCGAGTCGGAAAAAGAGCAAGGTATTTCTAATAAATTTTTTAACATGATGTTTTTTCTAATATTGCTAATATTTAATTTTTTGTAGGAACTAGTCGCCACAAAAACGACTTTTGGGTCGACATAAACACCGTGTTCCATGGGTTGATGGGAAGAGAGTTCTATCGAGCAAACGATAGTCTCTCGTCCAAGTGGACAGAGATAAACAGGGCAATGAATGTGTTTCAGCCGCATTATTATTACGCAAAAAACAATCCAAAAAGCGGTGAAACAGACGCCGACAGCCTCACCTGGTCGCTAGCAGCGTATCGTAACGAAATCGGTGTCGAATTCAAGTTTCTTCATTGTTGGGAAGTCGCGAAGCACCATTCAAAATGGGCGTACGTCCCCATTGCAACCAACTCCGCAAAAAGGTCGAAAACAAATTCGTCAAGAAACCGTTCAATTGATCCTGAAAACGTAGAAGCCGTTAATTTGGATGAAGACGAGTTTGAAGAGGAATTGAGTCGCCTACCCGGTCAAGATAAGTGAAAAAAGAGGTCGCAAAAATCTACTGCTTCGGGTTCGGGTTCTGGATCAACCGGCGCCTACAGCGCTGACTTGCAAGATTTAAATTCCACGATGATTCAGTTCAATACGATTCAAGAAAAAATGCTCGAGGAGAAAAAACATTCGCGAAGCGTTTGAAAAAAAGTTGAGTATGAAAGAGAGAAAGTTGAGTATCAAAGAACAGCGCGAAAAACGCAAAGATATGAAATTTATCGCCATGAACACCGATCATCTTCACGGGCCAGAGTTAGAGATGACGCTACAAATGAAGCGTGACCTTATGGAAAAATATAATATTAACTAATTTGTTAGTTTTTACTTTTTTTCGGTTTTTTTATTTTTTTTACGTTTTTTAATTTTCTAGGTGTTTAATTTTTGTATTTTTCTAGGTTTTTATTAATTAAAAATGTTATTTTAATTACTTAAAAAAATAAAAAAATGCCACATGTCGCTTCCCCCCTTCCAATCCCCACAAATCCCCCCCCCCCCCCCCCCCCCCACAAGTGCCACATGACGCTTTATCTCCCTCTTTCCCCACCACTCCGAGTAGTCTTAGAACATTTGCTTGTTTTTTAGGGGACGTAGTCACAAGTTCAAAACTGGTTGGATCATGATCCGATTCACAAAAAAAAAAAAACCGGGACTGAAGACTAGACCGGTAAAATGGCAGGTCAGTCATGGTTAAGGCTGAGCAATTCACGGTTCCGACTTCCAACCGCTAGAACCGAGGAACTGAAACTGAACCGCTAGGCCCGAACCGTATTCTCGTACTTAGGGTCCGATTCCATTCGAATTATGTAACTTCAATGAAACATATAGAGTATGATACCAAAGAAAAGAAATGAAAAGAAAATAGCTTAAACTGGGAACAGATGAATACAAAATCATTTATGAGATGGACGGGTTGCCGTATAATGTGTATAGGGCAATGATGTAATAATATGTAACATTAGTAATGCATGACTCATATTATTCATGGTGTCAAAATACAACCATTGCATATATACGGTTGATACCAAACACTTTAAAAAATGTATTAAAGGTCTTTAATATGATGACGAAACCACAACTTAAATTTAATACAATTGTCTTTTGTTTACTTGTTAATTTTAGGATTTAATTAACAAGTTCCGGCAAGAACCGTTTACAAGAGACTGTTTAACCCGGTTCTGAACCAAACTGGTATGTTTTTAAACGGTTTAGTTCCGGTTCTTATATTTAGTATCAAACGGTTTCGGTTCAGCCCAGTTCTAAACTGTTGCACACCCCTAGTCATGGCTTGATGGTTTGATGAGTTAGATCTTTTTTTTGAACGGCCAACAAATTGGAATCACTCACGGAACACTGGAGTATCATCGTGCCACCAGTGTTGTCACGCGATCATATTCCACCACCAAGTCAGGAGGAAACTCATAATTATGAGAAAACCCCCTTTGTGAGATTCGAACCCAGGACCTTATGGTCCCTAAGTCTTATCTCACCACCAAGATACCACTAGGCTATAATGCCTTGGGTTGATGAGTTAGATCTGTCTGGAAGGGTTTAGCTATTGACATGTTTAATTACAGTTTAAAGAAACTTGGAAATTGGAATGTTGAAGAGGTGACATTTCATTAAATCATCATAAAATGAATTTAATTCTGTTTGTTTCAATCCAAGACAAAGGAGTTGTTTACAAAGTCCCCAAAAGGAGCTACCCTCCTTCAAGTCATTGTCTCTTTTCTGTTTTTTCTGTTATTACTTTTATACATATTCTTTTAGCATAATTCATATAATATTTACTTTATCATTTTGCTAGTGCCGCTAGAAAACAAGATGAATTAATATCGGTTCGTTATGTTACAACTATTTTTTAACAGACAAATTTCAGCAAACAAATTGTCCACATCTTAGCAAAATTAATTTCTGGATACATAATAATCGTTCTATAAAAAATGGAAAATAGATTACTCAAATTTCAATTTTGGACAAATCGTATGAGGCCGAAGGGTATGGGGACGCATTGGGGCAGCGATGGCAAGGGAGGACCGGCAACATCGCCCCCCAGGGGTAACATCATCACCAACGACATCTCATTGCCGTCCAAGCCGTTCCTCCACCTCATCACATGACCTTTACACAACGGTCACTATACCGTTTGAAAAAAAAAAGTTTTTTTTTTTTTCAATTATAAATAAACATACCCATTTCATTTTTTTACACCATCTCATATTTTCAAAAACACTTCCAACACTCCCACAATATTTTTAACAACGCTCAATCATCATGGATCCATACAAAAAAACCCGAATCAAATCCCGCTACATAATCAAAACCCGAACCTAAATCTGTTCACGACACCGGGATACACAATACCAATCGATCCAAATTGGTCGACATTTTCGAGGTTCCAACAATCCCCCAACCCTTTCACCCAATGTGACACCAGACAAACTAAGGTTAATAACTTTTATCAAACTTATAAGTCTACCTTAGCAAAACATTCATAAAACATACTTAACTGCGTTAGTTAAGTCAATTTGATGATTCGGAGAATCATCGAGAGTCGTTTCGATGGTCTGGGGGATCATCGGGAGTCGGTTATACACATGTGTCCAAGGGTTGGTGATTCAAAGGATCAACGGATAAAAACGCACACACAAGAGTCTCGAGTCCCGGGAGTTGGTAAGTTAACATAAACGTGCTAATTATCGAGTAATAAGTGTTTTACAATCATTATATAACTTGTTGGTATCTGGATATGTGAATTAATATGTTAAAATAGTGTTTAACGCGTCGAAAAACCAACCCAGCCTGCTGAGGGCGACTAGCAAAGCTAGTCACCATCCCCAGGGGCGACTAGCTCAGCTAGTCGTGCCCTGCAGCTAGAGGTGTAAAAAAAACAGTATTATAAACGAAACCGGTTAAAAAACGGTTTTTTACAACCGATTTTAAAAATAAACCGCTTAAAAAAACCAGTTTTTTCAGTTATTCATCACCAAGGAAGAAACCGGTTTTAAAACCGATTAAAAAAACGTTTTTTTTTTAATATTAAAACTGGTTTTTTATGTTAACCGGTTTAAAAACTGATCCTAACCGGTTTCACCAGTTTGGGTTTTTTGTTATAAAAACCGGTTCGGTTTATAAGAAAACGTTTTTGAACCAGACAAAAAAAACGATTTTTTTTTACCGGTTAACTGATGTATTGTAAAATACATCTATTTTCAGTGTAAAGTTTGTACAATTTTCTAGTCGTTTAGATAGTGTTTTTATTAGTTTTAGGTTTGTACCGGTATATTTTATTTATTATAGGTTTTTTTTAGATTTTTATTAGCTTTGGGTCATTTTTAGTACTTATGTATCTATATCATATTTTTGTAGGTGTTCATGGACGTTGGAGCGTAAACGAGCAACTTTGATCAAGTCGAGAACACCGGAATTTAAAGCACGGAGTTATAATACTATATATAATAATAATAATAATAATAAACAACTCTAAAATATAAAAAAATAAAAAGAAAGCACAAGGGCTCGGCCCAAGTGACTTTTGAAAATAAAACCCTACGTGAATTGTGTAGGTAAAAAGAAAATAAAGAGATGCACATATTATCTGGGGAGAGGGATATTATTATTTAGAAGGTGCCGCTAATTATAAAGGGAGTGAGAATTATTATTTTGGGCGGAAGGCATCGACATTATTTTTTGAGAGAGGAGCACGACAGGAGCAAGAAGATTAATTTTAGAGGTGCGGATCAAAGGTGGAAGCATTGGTGTGAGCACGGGTAGGTTCTATTTTAATTATTAATATTTATTCTATTTGAAACCCGTTGTGAACACCATGAATTTGTCTTGTTTTTATTGTTTTGATATTATCATGACTTTTAGAGGCTAAACCTTTTCGCTACCTAGGCGATGATGATTACGCTTGTTTGATTTATTTTCTTTTGGTTTTGGAACTTTTGGTTGTGGGTGAATTTTAAAGTAAAGAACTCTTTATTTTCTGGTTTGGTGTGTATGCGTATTTAGTTTTGTTTAATTAACTTTTATAAACTCCACTTGCGTTTTTGTGAATGTCTTTCATGTATGAATGCGAGTTAGGTTGCGGACTGGGTGTTAGCAACTAGTTTATGGTTAATTGCCTAGGATTATCCATAGGAGTTGTAATTGTTAGTTAGATAATTCTAAGTGTTCTACCAATTCTCAATAGCTGTAAGGTGCGAGATTGTTGGTCTGTCTAGGGTGTTAAATTGCTAGAGGCTTTGTAAGAAGATCTTCCTAGTTTCCCTAGCATTCCTTGTAGGCCAAGTCTTATCAGAAATATTGTAGTTACCCCTTGCACTTTCGGGTGTATTGTGGCTTTCGCGCTGTGAGGTAGACTGTCTAGCGGGTACTTTAAGATTCGAGTAGGTAAGCCTGTGAGGGTAACCTCTCAACCGGTGGTTTAACAGCACAACAGTATTCTAGGGTTTCCCCTTGAGAAGGGTCGAGGGTGTCTAGTTTATTCTTGATGTTTAGTATTTCAAGATCCCGGTTCCACACCAGTTCCAGAGCCGTTAGAAGATTATCATTCATGTGTAGGATTCTAGCCTAGGTAGTGCCTTCCCATCACCTGATCCGAACTCGAGTTTCCAGCTTGTATCTTTAGTTATTTTTAGTTTTATTTTATTTATTTTTATTAGTTTATTAGAAAACCCCCCTTTAAGCAACAAAACATAATTAAGTCAGTTTGTAGATAAGTAATCGAGTCTAGTTTTCGTTTTCCATTAGAGTCTCGTGGGTTCGATACTCGGACTTACTTTAGCTGTACTGCACTGACCGGTACACTTGCCGGTTGTGTGGTTTAGGTTTAGAGAGTCTTAGTTTATAAATTTAAAACTTAGAGTGTCTAGTTTTAGGTTTAATTTAGGTAGTTTTTATTAAACCACTTTGAGCACATCATTAACCGATTTGTACACGTCTACCTGCAGCTGCTAGTCGCCCAAAATGTCTGGTGCAACTAGCGGCAACTATAAAATACCATACTTGACTTGTTAAACATCATTTGTGCAACCCTAACTCGCCCCAAACCTCTCTCACACCATACTAAACCTCTGAAACCCGTTTTTGCCATAAATCTACAATTTCCAAGCTTAAATCACCATTTCCAAGCAAGATATAAGGTGTGTCATTCATCCTAGGCTCTTGTTAAGTTGTTATTTTGAACCCTAAAGGTCCAAACCTGATTTTAATAAGTTTCTATCTTTGAAAACTCTTGAAAAGTAGATCCTAACCTGTATCTTAACATCTACATGGGTTTTCGATAAAAAAATACAAGCTTAAAATGATTTTTGATGGTCTAAAACGCGGGGATTCTTATGTATTTGTTATTTTGATGATATAGAACATTTGTTATAATGATTATCTTAGGTTTTGATGGTTGTTTGATGTGTTTTATGAATAATATGAGTTTTGACCCGTTTGAGGGTGTTAGAGAAATTTAGGAGTTTATATGATGATTGAAACTTGTTAGGGTTTATTCTAGAATGATGTAGCAACAACTTGATGATGATTGGAATGTGTTTGTATGATGAAATCTGATTAGTTGCCATTTAGGGTAATGTTTTCATGCAATGATGTGATGTTTCCATAATATTATTCCATTTTGGGAAATACTTGCAATTAGTGTGTTAAACGGATGATAAATTGGGGATTATCGATATGATTGGGTTGTTTGATGGACGTGGATTGATTTTGGGTGTGTCTATATGTTTCAGATCTGATTTGAAGGGTTTCACGCACAAAAATAGCTAACAGCCTATAGGGGGCGACTAGCTAAGCTAGTCGTGTGCCCTGAGGCAATTAGCTAGTTGCCTATATTAAGGCTACTTGTCACACCCTCAAATTCCACGTGCGGGGTTTTACCGCGAGGCGCGTGACACACCAGGATCACAGTCAACGATCACAATAAACATACAACAAACATGCATTCATAAATATATTTAAAACCAAAATATCATGCTTCGAGCCGTAAACCAGCAGCGGAAGCATTCTTGTTTACAACCAAAAGACATATCATTGTTTACAAAACATTGTTTAATATGCTACAAAATATCAGACGTTGTGCATGACTCCGTGCGCCTAGCCCATTGACTGCTACCTTAGCGACCTGAGAAAACATGCCAGAAATGTCAACATATAATGCTGGTGAGTTCACAGGTTTTCTTTTATAAAAGTGTTGCCACAAGTTCACAAAGATCATTCCCGTTAATACTATGTCATAAGAACGTTAGCTAGACGTTAAGTGTTTTTACTACTACGGTTGGGAACCCATTACTAAACATGAACCAAAAGATGATACCAGCCCAGACGACTGGGCTACCGATGCCTCGGTAGCCCGATAGGTAGAGACAATATGCACCCGCCCGGCCCCGCCGTCGAGTGGGGCTTGTGAGGCCCAATAGATCTATCCACATTTCCCTCGTTGTGCATGCCAGCACATTCATGGTTTCCCCCTGGGACTTTCCATAAAAGCCGTGTAGTAACATAAAGTGCCCATAGTATAACATGACCTTTAAATAGTTCGTACAAAGCATGTTTCTCCCCCCCGAAAGCAAGACAGTAAAAGTGGGGCTGTGAAACTCACCTGATGTACAACGTACAATCAAATATCAGAGAATAGCAAGTCCGTGGTCAAGCACAACTAGCACAAGGCTAGGGAAGCTTTTAATGCTTGATTATGATGGGGTTTAGTGTGTTCTTCCTTAGTGGTTAAGCTCCAAGCTTGAAACACACAATGGGGTTTTGGAAGATGGATGTTTATGAGTGATTTTGGAGTGTTTGAACATGAAAGGAGATGTGTTGGTGCTCTTGCAACCTCACGGCATCAAAGAAAAGGAAGAGAAGAGTTTTTGGTCAAGTGTTAATCTTGGTGATCTTTATAAATAATATCATATCTCACAATGATCTTTCAAGATCCAATACTAGATTTAAACCTTATATAAAATAGATATGTGTGTACTAGAGGATTTGATATGGTCTTGGTGAATATTTGAGGTGTTGACCGTGAGTTTATAAAAAGAAAAGGAAAAGATTGTGCAATCTTATGTAATCTACACAAAATCATATTATATCTTCCAAGATCTTATGTAATCTTATGTAATCTACACAAAATCATATTATATCTTCCAAGATCTTATGTAATCTACACAAAATCATATTATATCTTCCAAGATCTTATGTAATCTACACAAAATCATATTATATCTTCCAAGATCTTATGTAATCTACACAAAATCATATTATATCTTCCAAGATCTTATGTAATCTTATGTAATCTACACAAAATCATATTATATCTTCCAAGATCATGAGGATCCAAGAACTAGATATTATCTTCATATAATAAGGATGTATGTGTGCTAGGAGATTTTGCATGATCTTGATGAATTGTTTTTATGGGTGTTTGGCCGTGTATTTTTAAAAGGAAATAAGAGATTGTATGAATCTTTATAGTACATGTAATCTTCTTAACAAATCACTCCATATCCACTCATGATCTTCCTTAGATCCTCATGGATTTACTTGTACAAAGAGATCTTGGACATGGTTATGGACCGACTCCCGATGATTCCCAGAATCATCATACCGACTCGACTGACCCCGTTAAGAACGTAATATGCATGACTCGCTAAGGTAGACTTACTAGTTTAGTCAACGTTACTAACCTGAGTTTGCCGGGTGTCACACTACTCGTGTCCCTCAGGGGAGACTAGCTTAGCTAGTCGCCTGTTTTGATGTTAGTCGTGTGTTTTAGTTGCATATCATGTGTTTCGATGTTGGGAATGCGTTTTGGAACCCCGTAATATGTTTGGACACCTAGGAAGATAATGAAAACCCCGTGGCATGTCTAGGAAACCCCGTACAAGGTGCGTATCTACACTTGGTTATTTGTTTACTTGTATTTGACTTACACGGGTATATCAGGTCACCAACGGGATGTCGGGTCTTGTCTTGTGTGGTCGTGTTGAACGTTAAATACTTTTACAAGCATTTAAAGTTAAGGTTTTGGACATTAAGGGTTATTTTACAAACATATCATAGGTCAAATAATAGGCTATCTATGGTAGGGTTCCAGTGGTCGAACTACCATAACAAGCCTGGTACTTTATTTACGAGAAGAACGAAATCTAGGGTGAGTGTCACAACCCCACTTTTATTGTTTTCATTTCAGGGGAGAAACATTCGGTACAAACTTTACTATCTTTAGACCACAATATTACATTATATCACATGGATACTAAGCGACATTACATCATTAAGTCCTTCTAACTTGTGAACCATGAATATGTGGATACATAGCGGGGAAAGCGTGAATAGACCTATTGGGCCCGGCAAGCCCCACTCGGGTCGACTGGATGTCGGACAGGTGCATATTTGTCATATCTAACTTACGATACCGGGTGATGTCCGACGGCGGGTATTAAAGGCATTAATAATGTCCAACAGTGGTTCATAACGCTTTAGTATCATGTAATTATGTCTAGCTAGCATCAAGTATAGATGTAAAGATTTTTGGGTCTGGTTTACGAACATTTACTTACTTTTACGAACTTTAAACTCTGTGACTCACCTGCACTGTATGTGTTGACTAACATAGCATGTTTTCTCAAGTCGCTAAGGCAGCTGCACAAGAATAAGATGCATTGGAGTCCACCACATCCATCTTTTGTCTTGTATCATGTCAAACATTACTTTTGGCCTTTGAGTTATTTACTTATGGTTTTGGATTGTAAACTTTTAAAACTGCTTCTACTGTGTCTTTTTGGTTTGTCTAACATTTAAACGGTTTGGTTTACTTTTATTATGTTGTTTTCATATCATATAGTTGTCGTTTATTGTGACCGTTGACTTGGATCCTGTTATGTCATGCGTCTCACGATAAAACTTCGCAAGTGGAATTTGAGGGTGTGACACCCAATTTTCCCAATGCAAATGCACCAAAACACCAATCCTTTTAACCAATTTTCCCAAATACAAAGGCACCAAAACCCCCAATCTTTGCACCCAAACGTTGCAAAGCCCGCTTAATGTGCCATTTCAACCGTCAGAACAACCACAATCGGTAGGATCATCGCAACCTGGAGAAGAAGATGAAGTTGAAGAATTCGTGCCCGAAACCCAACCCCAACCTTCGAAGGAAAAAAAACGTGAAACCCCCGCGTCCAAAAAGCTATGGTCGAAGCTGGAAGAGGAGACATTGGCTAAGACGTATATTTCTACATCAAAAGATCCAATAGTTGGTAAATTTATTTTTTTGTTACTTGTAACACCCCAACCGATGGCGGAAACATCGAGGTGTCACGTAGTGACGATTGTTCAAGAGCTCATGGACTAGAAATGTAAATTTGAATACATTGAATTTAATAATTTATTACATTAGAAGTAATACAACAATTACGACTAGCAATCTAAACTAAGATACAGTGATCTCAATCTAAGTCTATGTTCCAAACGCTTGAAAGTAATCACATAAGAACCTGAAACATGTACGAAAAATGATTTGGTCAATACAAAATGTATTGGTGAGCATACCCTGTTTAAATAAATGTAGTAGGAAAAGTGTTTAGCAATTCATGTGCGGTACCATTTGCAATTATGTAATAAGTAATATCCGTTCAAAATCAACCCTATGTAAAGAAAAGCAGATATATATATAGTATGCGCCAGTAGTAATGTAATACATAGCAATGACAAGGACTCTCAACAGAGTCACAAGGGTATATACCATAGTACTATTCATTGAAATGCCAGGCCCTCAAAGGTTAATGATTTTGACAAGTCATAGACACACAAATTAACATAACGCAAACACACATGAGAATTGCATTTAGTGAAAGAATAACATTTAGTCATAGTGTACATGAACAACCCCAAAAGAGTAAAACATGAAAAAGGGGAAAGATATACTCACAGTTTGCGAAAGCGATTAATATCCAACTTAAGCGGTCGTGAGCTAAGTAATGGAAATTCCGAAGAATCCAACCTATAATGTATGAGAGTACTAATAAGGAAATGTCTAAAAAGTCTAAGGTATCTAGGGTCTAAGGTATTAGGGTTTGCTAAGTCGATTTGGGGAATTAGAGTTTTTATGATAAGTCGCGTTAATGTAAAAGTTGTATATCACAAATAATATATGAAAGGTTGTAAATGTGGTTTAAATAATACAATTATTACCTATTGAATAAAAATATGTTTGAATAATTAAGACAAATTAATTTAGTTAGTTACTTTAACTAAATTAAAATAAATACATATAAGAAAAATATTTATATAACAGATGTTTAAAGTGTATAAATATATAAATGTTTTATTATGTCTAATTAAACGTAAATAAGACTAATAATACCATACATGATCCAAAAATACTAGTTTTATAGAAAATGGATGATTTCTGATGTAAACAAATTAGAATAATTTTCCCATAATTTATATAAACTTATTTATATTTAAAACTGATTTAACGAGATTAAATTATGTTTTAATGATTAAAATTAGGAAAATCAATAAAAATAATTGTTTTCTGAACCAAATATTTTTATTTCAGTTCATAATGATTAGGAATAGTTTCACAAAAAGTTTGAGATTAAAATTATTAAAAATGAATTTTTAATCAATTAAATATGATTAAAACAAGTTAATTCAATAAAGATATAAAAATAAAACATTTTCCAGAAAATAAAAATGTGGTAATTTTCTTTATGGTGTCAAGATACTACTCCTAAATTTTTATAATTTTTGGAGCAAAAATGAATTTTTTATGATTATTATAAGAATAATACATATATATAATGATAATTAAACAAAAAATAAGGATAAACAAAAACATAGCCAGACCCGTGGACATGAAGGCTCGAACCCGAGTCTTGGCTGGAACATGGCACACACACAACCACTAGCCCACTTAGCAACTTGTAATATTTGAATGAAACAATATTTATCATATTGTAAGGTTACATCATCTTCTTCCCCAATCTCTTCCTAAGAACCCTAACCCACAATTTAATAGACCTCATTCAAGCACTCTAACAAATCTGTAATAAGGGGGTTTTGATTAGAGAAATGTGAAAAACAAAACGGCAACATAAAAGATAGCATACAGTTACGATTTGGATCCGAAATTGGGTAGTAGGGGTCGCAACTTTACACACCATCTAGATAAGCTTCTGGACGCAATCAGAGCGATTTAAAAGTGGGTTTTGAATTAGAATGTGTGCAGAAATCAATTGGTGAGTTCAATTTATATAGTGGACGAATGAAACGAGTGTTTTGAAGGTGTCATCAAGTCCGATCGGTTACAAGAGATAATCGCCCATTAAACTCCGATTTTAACACTTAACGCTCGTTTTTATGATTGAAATTTAATGTTCCATGATGGAGAAAACGTTTGGGATCAATAGTTGAAACAGACCCTTAAAGACTGATTTGTGACTCGCCGGAGATAGGCCGGAAAGGAATTCCGGCGGCCGGAAAAATCCTGCAGGAAAACTGTGAGGAGGGGGAAGGAGAACTCAAATTTTTTGAACTTTTGTCATTTGGCAGAAATAGTCCCTATAGTTAATACTAAGTTAGAATATTTTATAACTAAGTTAATTTTTCTTTAATAAAACTTAACCAAGTTAACTATATTTAACTTAAAAGCTTTTAAAACTTTTTAAACTTGAATTCTTTTATAAAATCTTTTTACGAATATGTTTCCACAAACGTATTTGATTAAAACTTATACCCGATTCGTAATAATTATAAATGATAACATTTAGTTCGCTCTAAAATTAAATTTAAAAACGACGATCTTACAGGGACTATAATGAAAATATTTGAAGGACTATTATTGTCAATTTGACGAAAGACGGGGGTGACGGATGTCACATTACTATAGGTGCTACATTTATTTTGTTAAGTGCTAATATACATTATATTTAAAAATGTAGGAAACAATCAAACAGGAGAAAGTTTATGGCTCGATGTAACCGATAAAGTCCACGACCTAATGGAACAAGGTCCATATCGACCGTTCGACTCTATAAGTTATATGTTTCGAAAAAGGAAAAATACAATCAACCGCTTTATCAAGTATTATAATCCGTTGTTTGTCAATCCCCCAAGTGGGTGGAATGAGGAAATGATTTTTAAACAGGCGATGCGTATATACGAAGACACGCATGGGCATACTTTCCTCACGTACGTGCGAGGCTAACTTTGAGGATAAAGGACAAACCAATCAATTTTAAACGTAAATAGCAATCTTTGTAATCATGTATAAACATAAAGAATAAACTTGTAATTCAGTCTAATAACATTTCAGTACAATTTTTTGTTTATTAAAATTACTTGTAATCATTTTACAGCCATAACAAAGTTTTGATTATTTTATATTTTTTTTAACATATACTGTCGTTAAAAACACGTGCAAACTTAAGCGAGGCCTGTCAAAACTACATCATGTACAATAGAAACTCACATCACACCTTCTAAAGAAGGGGCTTGTACAAAGACCTGTTTTTAACCAAAAGAAAGACAAATACTTCACATTTGCGACCACCTCCACGGCTTTAACCATTTTTCCATTGAATCTCTTGTCATTTCTAACTTTCCATATAACCCAACACATAACCATAACGACTCCATGAATAATCTTCTTCCACATTTTACTTCCACCAACATGTTTATAAACTATCATTAAATCTTTGAAGTCGAAAGCATAAATAGGATCCAAACGACACCACCTTCCGACCCTACACCAAACCTCTACGAATAAGAGCCCCCATCGACGAAATTCTGTCCATTTCTGTCCTCCACGCTAAAATGCTACACTTTAAGGAGACTCAAGAAACCAACTTTAGTTTAAACCGATCACGAGAATTATTCTCGGTTCTAATCATCTTTTTAACCGACTTAACAGAGAAATTTCCATCTGTTTCCCATACCACTTCCAGCGATCATCCATATTAGAAACTCGCACCGAGTCAAGCTTCTCCTTTAGCCTCGGCCACTCCTCCTGAACTTCTGCATTAGAGAATTGATCTAACCAAGAAACTGCCCAACACCCAATATCCCCTATTCCGACCCAATTATCCACCATCATGCTTGACTTGTGAATTTGTTAAGTGGAAAAGATTAGGAAATTTTACCTTTAAAGATTCGTTAAACAACCACAGATCAAACCAAAACTGAATATTATTCCTCTTCACCGCATCATCTTTAAAAAGATCATTTAACTTCTTAACATCAAGAGTTAAGCAATCATTATTTCTAACGATCGTACTCCAACACCCCGACACCGCCTTATTCCACGGCAACGAAGACCACTGGTTCCTATTTTTTTAAAATGACAAACCTCAATCACCTTAGTCCAAAAAGTTGTCCTTTTTTATACTGTTTAAATTTCTAAATGAAACAATTGTTAAATAATTATTATACTATATTAATAATACAAGTGCTTTGAATAGTGATTTATTATTATTTTATTATTTTTCTTATGTTAAATACTTATGGTTTTAAATATTGTAATGAAAAATGGTGTGGCATAGATGGTGGTATTGATGTTGTATTTGGTGTGATACTTGGGTTCAAGTCATGTAGGCTTTGTTTTTTTTTTTTTTTTTTTTTTTTTTCAAAACATGGTGCTCCTTTATTTTTATTAAAAAAAAGAAACAAAGAACTACCAAGCCATACGTATACTACCGCCACCGCCCGAAATAACGCGAGCCTCTTATTAACCATACCACTGGAAAAACGATTAGAAAAAAATGTCTTCGGTGGTCGTTGAAATCACCGCCGATAACTATCTACTTAAGAATGCCGCCTTTCAGCGTGAGTAACACCACTGTTATCATTAACCATACGTTAAAAAACAAAGGTAGTGAATAATAGTTATACCACTCAGTTTTTTGTTCTTTTTTTATTATGCGATTTTTCCCCCGGTGTCTCGCGTTTTTTAACTTTTAGAAAAAAACAACTAAATAGGCGACTTTGCTTAATTTATGAGTGTCAATACCGCGCCAATACCCCCTAATGAACCGATTTCTACCAAACAGTTATTTTCCATCGATGTAAATCATATGTTGATATTTTTTGGTCGTATCAGGATTTTATTTATTTGTTTTTCCTCTTTCGATCGCTATAACGATTGTTTTTTACCATAACAAAATGAACCGATATCGATCAAGTTCCTGTCGATAGAGCGTAGAATCCTAGGCGCAACGCGCCGGTTTTAATACAACTAGTTAATATTTAGTGAACTTTTTCACATAACTACATACTATTTAAGGTTAAATTAAATTAAAAGAAAATTCTTAAACAGTATAGAGATTTCATGCTCATTTACATAGCTGTATTATTTTGATTTCGTATTTGTTAAACTTCTAAAATGATATAATCACGAACTTAATTATTATTCAGTGATTTTTTTCTTAAAAATTACCTACTATTTTTGCTTAATCTTTAAAATAATAAACAACAGCTAAATTTCCATATATATTTCATTCACTTAATTAACATTTATAACAAAATCACATTTAATTTTATAGTCATACAAAGTTTTTTCTTTTATTTTTTTAACAAAATATATATATATATATATATATATATATATATATATATATATATATATATATACTCTTTAAATAATATGTTTATCGATCACCAATAAATGTACACGACACAGTAGCTATAAAAAGATATTTAGATACCTTAATTTTTTTTTTTGAAAGCAAACCTCAATCAACACCAAAGAAGAAGGAATCTCCAAGACGGACATCCACACAAACCAAACACTCGAAATTAAAAAGATTGTTAACCCTTCCAAACAACTACAGTATTTTACCCCTATTAGAATACCAACGATAACCCAACGCTTTAACATCGGACACAATCTCGACAACATTCCTAGTAATGTTACTAAACACCTTCTCGTTTATGGCTTCCCAAATCCGCCAACATATTTAGATAACTTAATAATTTATTATTATTATTTATTTCAATAGCTTATTTTCAAACAATAAATAAATAAAGAACCCTTCCGTGCTATAAAAAAATAAAACCAAAAATAATAATAAATAAAAAAAATGGTCCTGCTAGTAGTATTATTTAAACATATAAACCCTCAGCTATTTGCCACATAGTATCTAAATCTAATCTAAGTACCGTCGCCGGATCACGCCGGTCACATTTGTCTGTTTCCACCTCCTTCTGCTGACCTAGACTCCCTTCTTATATCTATATATACATATATACATATATCATATCACCACCTCTCTCATTTCATTCATCTCATGGGTTTACCTAACGGAGACGTTCACGTTTCTAACGGCGTTAACCCTCTCCTTAACAACTCTCAACCTTTGAAGCTGTTAGATGGTGACAATCACAAGAGCGTAACAAACGGCGATATTAACGGAGAACAACAGAACGTAACAGTAACGGTTACAGTTACACATGCTGACTCGGATGATTCGTCTGTCGATGATTCCAGTACTACCAGTGACGGAGCTTCCGATGAGAACCAAACGCCGTTAGATAACGGCGACGTTGAGGAAATTATAAAAATATTTCCTCCCAATCCACAGCTTCCAAAACCGGAACCACCGCCTGGAGTCCTCGTTGTTTACACCGAACCGGAGGTTACTAAACCGGTTTCCGGTTCGGTTCCGGTTATTAAACGGTCGAACTCTTCGCCGGAAAGTACCGTACAGATTCCGGCGATAGGGAAATTCTTTAGACCATTAGGTGTGGTAGAGGCCCATCATCCATGCCTTGCCTCCACCTCACCTGCCACGTCAGCGTGGGGTAGGAGCATCCTTAGGATGATGCTCCTAGGGGTGTGGAGGAGGCCCAACATCCATTAATGCTATTTCATTTTTTTTTTCTTTTTTTTTAATTAAATAATATTATCATATTAATATAAAATGTGAAGATGTATTTAAATTAAAAACAAACACTTAAATTAAAAAAAAAATACACCTAAATAAAAAAAAGTACAATTTTCAAATAAAAACAAACACTTAAATAAAAAAAAAACATAAACTACTGATTATATTTTTTTGCGATGCTCTCCTTCATCTTCAACAAAACGGGACGGTCTTCTTCGGGGTAGTCGTTGATGTTTGCCGTCATTATTCGCCATTCTTCTATTTGCCTATCCTCGTTCTTTTGGCGAATGCTTTCCTCCACCCTCTTTTGCTTCAAACGAAGCTTTTCTTCGACTTCCCGTTCCTTCAATTTCTTCTTCTCCGCTTGACTTTCACTAAAAGTATTTTTGAAGGATGCCAATTCAGCGACCAAACCGTCCAACATTGACCCGCTCCCGCTCCCTGACGCGGCTTGTTTTTTTGCAGCCGCCGCTTGTTTTTTTGCTCTGTCCCTCCCTATGGGTCGTGGCTCCTCTTGAACCGGAGTATCCTCGAACTCTGGGTCTGGGTCATCGTTTATATTTATTTGACAATGACCGGTCGACCCGCCTCCCACGCTATAATCGCCCGACTCCGAAGTCTTGCTTCGTTTGGCGCTTGCAACCTCGTTTGGAACCGGTTGCCATTTGCTAGATGACTTCAACACCGTCCAAGCTCGAACATGAGGAAAAACATGGCCATACTTGTCTTCATATTTTCGCATCGCCTCCTTGAAAATCATTTCCTGGTTAAACCCGCTTGGAGGGTTCATATACAACGGATTATAAAAGGCGATGAACTTCCCGATTGTAGTACTCATTTTCCTCCATTTAGAACTTAAAGCCTCATGCCCCCGATACTCTCCTTGCTCCATCAATTCGTGAAATGTATCTCGCACTTGGTTGTATAAACTATGGCCCGTTTGATTAGTCCCTACATTTAAATAAAACATATATTAGAGAATAAAAAAAATAATTTTTTTTTATTGTATACTACAAAAAAATTAAATTTTTTTACCAACTATGGGATCTTTCGAACTAGCCAGATACGCCTTCGCTAACGCTTCTTCTTCCAATTTCGTCCAAAGGCTTCGTTCGGTTGGCTTTTTTTTCCCCTTCCCCTTCGCACTCGCACTCGCCTTCGCCTTCCCCTTCGAACGTTGGACTTGTGTTTCGGGGACAACCTCCACCTCATCATCTTCTTCATCTTCGAGTTCAAAATTGGGTTGTCGTTGTGGTGGTAGAGATTGACGGAATGGCGGAGTTTGTAAAAGTTGGGTAAAGGATTGAGGGTTATGATGCATTTGCAAATTATGGAATTGGTTAAAGGTAGACGGGCTTTGGTGCATTTGAGGATATTGGGTGAAAGGGTTGGGAGTTTGTTGAAAACCCGCAAAAGTAGCCCAAGATGGATCCATTGGCATCGTGAACGGGTTTGGATTCGGGTTGTTTTGGTTATATTGTGGTGGTTGATTCGGGTTTGGGTTGTTTTGGTTGGGATCCATTGAATAAAGTATAAAGTATTTTTTATATAAAATAAGGGTTGGTATAAAAAGTGGGGTTTGATTTGTGTTGAAAATGGTATAAAATGAGTGGGTTTAAATAGAGTTTTTGAAAAAAAATTCTTTTTTTTTTTTTTTTTTTTTTTAAACGGTCACAATTGCAACGGTCACAATTGCACGTCCCTCCATTTTTTCACGCGTCCCAATGCTTGACAAGGCCCGGCATAAACGGCCTTTGGATGCCGCCCAAGCCGTTGCCCAGCCAGGGGGGCGGTGTTCGCCGGCCCGGCTTGGCGTCGCCGGCCCAATGCCGCTCCCCACACCTTCTAGTCTTAGAGAAAAGAGTAACAGCTTATCAGCAGCAATCACGAAACGGTTATCGTTATTAACAGACGATATTACTAACGACGTTGACGGTAAGGTTAATTCAAACGTAACGGAGTTTAACCTATCAGGACTTAAAGTAACCGTAACGCATAAGAGAGAATACAGCGAACATGAGCAGTTCAAAGGACGAATCACGTTCTTTTCACGATCTAACTGCCGAGACTCCACAGCCGTTAGATCGTATTTCAAAGATCGTAACTTACGTTACGTGGAGATTAACATCGATGTGTATCCAACCAGAGAAAAGGAACTGATCGAACGGACAGGAAGCTCTGCTGTGCCACAGATATTCTTCAACGAGAAGTTGTTTGGAGGACTGGTTACGTTAAACTCGTTAAGGAACTGTGGGTTGTTAGAGGAGAGGATGAAGGAATTGTTAGGTAGGAAGTGTCCTGACGATGCTCCGGCGGTTCCGGTTTACGGGTTCGATGATCCGGAAGAGGAGAAGATGGATGAGATGGTGGTGGCGGTTAGAATATTAAGGCAACGGTTGCCGATTCAGGATCGGTTGATGAAGATGAAGATTGTTAAGAACTGCTTCTCTGGATCGGAGATGGTGGAGGTTTTGATTCAACATTATGATTGTGGAAGGAAGAAGGTAACGTCATTTATTTGGCTTTTTTGTTTTGTTTTTTCAAACGTTTCGTAAGCTTGACCATCTGGGTACACCCATAGATAGAGTTGTACAAACCGGTTTTTTTAATCCAAATCGTTATTTTTTTTTTTTTAATTTTTAAGATAATTGGTTAAACACCGGTTTTAATGAGTGAACACCCAAAATGATCCTACTAATCAATTAGGATCTGTTTTAAAACCGGGTTTTAATGAATAAATCGGTTATCAAACCGGTTTACAATTGTGGGATGGGTAGTCATTACAAGGCGGTTCGGGTCGGGCCCAACTTGTTTTTAAAAAAATCGGGTTGGTTTTTTAATATATGTATAAGTGATTCAGTTAAAAAGCCGGTTTACTGAACTGATCCTACTAATCAATTAGGATTTGTTTTAAATCACCTTTTTTTTTTTACTAAATCAGTTTTTTAATAAATAAATCGGTTTTCAAACCGGTTTACGATGGTGGGATGGTAGCTGGTACATAACCTGGCGGTTGGGGTTGGGCCTAACCTGGGTTTTCAAAAACCGGGTTTTTTAAAAACATCTAGTCATTTTTTCGGTTTCTTATTTCAAACTGGTTTTTTTTATACATGTCTATATATACGTAAAAGGTCATCCACGTTCATGATCGTAGGAAAACCCACTGTACAAAGACTTACTATAGTAAAACACTTGCAAATGATATTTTATCACGAATGACACTAGATGCATCGCGGTCTTATCATGCCTTTATAAATCGTGGTTGAAATTTTTGGCGATGTTGATGTTCACGAGTGAGTGGGTTGAATTTTGAAATAGTATATAATATTACTAGCTGATTACCCCGGGAAAGTCCCGGGGTTGAAAAATTTAATATGATTTGATAAAAAATGATAAAAGAAGAAAACTCAAATCACGAAAAGAGTAAATAACCTAAACATAGTCAATCTTAGTTAAAAAACATTTATTTAAAAAGTTAAAAAAAATAAAAAGCATAAACCATATTAAACATAATACAGTATTAAAAGGATAACCTTCAACAGATAATCATCTTCATGTAATTTAAAATATGTTACAATTTGACTTTGACTTATATAGATGTAGAATTCATGATAAGTGTTGAAAAATATAACCATTCTAATAATACTAATACTAATAGTAATAATTATTACTCTTGTAATTAAATAAATAAAAAAATAACCTTGCTATAAGGTGACACCATGTGTTGCAGTGTTGCACGATTCTTTCTCCTAGTTTCTCTTGATGAAGTATACCTATCCATCTTTAGAAGAGTAAAATTCCAATGATAGCATGGCGATTGGCTGAATTTCAACATCGTAGATAAAACCTGGTTTAAAAGAAAAAACATGTTTAATGAATAACCTGAACACTTTGTGTTTTTTTCTGTATGAACATAACCCCCAAAAAAATAGTCGTTTTTTTCTCCGTTTTTTATATAGCACTATGGTACTCGTTGGAAATATAATAAAACGGTCGTTAATTTGGTGTAATTTTTTTATTTAAAAAATCTCGAATATAAAAGATATTAATGTTTAAAAATTATGGGAGGAACATAAGAGAGAAAAATTTAAATTTGTTTTTAAATTCTTTTTTTCTAAAATAACTCAATTTAATTTTAGTAAATGAGAATTGAGAGATAGAAAGATAAATTTAGAGTTTTATGTTTATCTCTTTTTTTTAATTAAAAAGGAAATAATTCAAAAACACTAAAATCTTTCAATTATGATGCCACGTGGCAGTTTCATGAAGAGGTTGAAGGCACCATTGCACGCCACGTCAGCAATGTTCAATTCTTTTATATATATTAATAGATTTGAATCAGAATCATTAAAACTTCCGCGGCTGTAGGAGTATGTTATGTGCCTAGGCTGCGAAGTAGGCAATTATTGTTATTGCTATTTTTTGTTGTTCAACTTCCGGATCCGATGTTTTCAATAGCGTTGACATTACTCCAGATTTTTTTTTTTATTATTATTATTACTAGCTTATACCCCGGGAGCGTCCCGGGTTGAGAAATCTAAGTAAAATGAATAAAATTAGAAGTATCTAAACTATAAAAATGACATCTATATAGCAATTACCTGTTGGAGAGCGTCACAGGTTGAAATATCTAATATGACATAATAAAATATCTAATATGACAACATAATAATGACTTGCCAATATATGATTAATGAATATTATTATTATTATTATTATTATTTTAAACAAATCTCCACCATAAGTTATCATATTCTAATATAAAAAAAAGGTAATTGGGTCGGGTATCACCTAATCCCAGGCCCGACCCAAACCCACAATTTTTTTTAAACTAATTCCAAACCTGACACAATACCTGTCGGGTTACAAAAAATTGTCGTTTTTTTTCTCCGTTTTTTATATAGCACTATGGTACTCGTTGGAAAGATAATAAAACGCTCGTTAATTTGGTGTAATTTTTTTCTTTAAAAAATCTCGTATATGAAAGAAATTAAAGTTTAAAAGTTATGAGAGGAAACATGAGAGAGAAAATAATAAAGTTTTAATATTTAAATTTAGTAGTTTAGGTATTTAATAGATTATGTTAAATAATATTTAAACCATAATTATTTCTTTTTAATTGGTCTAGAGTTGTCACATCACATCCTATGTGGCATCTCTCAAAAGAGAGATTACATAATATTATGACATGTCATCAAAATGGCTTTGGTTTATTATATGTATAGATTATTATTATTATTATTATTATTATTATTATTATTATTATTATTATTATTATTATTATTAGTATTATTATTATTATTATAAAGAACACACAACAAACTACAAAATCATGAAAAATAATGACACTTATTATTAAGTTTACATGCATCTATAGCGAGTGGCGGATCTAGGATTGTTTTTCAAGGGATACGATCGGGGGGCTTTGGGTGCGATTACGGGCTATTTTTCAAACTTTCAAGGGGTGCGATCGGGATTTTCGCCTATAAAATACACTATTTTTTCCCCCAAGGTGTGCGACCGCACACCTTGTGTTGTACATAGCTACGCCCCTATCTATAGCACTTCTGTTGGTTATCGGTTTAACCGGTTCGGTTTAAAAACTAGTTGGTCCGTTTAATTTTTACTAGTTTTGTCCGGTTCATTGAATCGTAACGAAACTAGTGGCACTGATGGTTTTCGGTTTAAGTGGTTGGTCTAGTACAATTTTTATAAGCCATTCATCACATATCATAATTGATACTTTATGTAATAAAGTGTTGTCATGGTTGTAATTATTCATACATAATGTATGAAAACTTGTTTGAAGTTTTGAGATTGGGGATATTTTACTCAGGGTAAATGTTTAGTGTTTGTTTAAAGGACATTAAAGTCATCATTGATGACACATGGTTCACCACCTACTTGATTCTTTATTTATTGGTACCATAAATCATGACTCCTTTGCATGCTTCTTGTCATATGCTTTCTTGAAAATCGTACCATACCATAAAATAATTATACACTTTGTGCATCTTGTCTAGCAATAAATTAACTTAATTACTGGAAACAAACTCACATGTTTATTTTGTACTTCTTGACATTAGGCTGTGGAGATGGGCAAAGAGTTAGCAAAGAGGCACTTTATCCGTCATGTGTTCGGGTAACATCATAATATTCTCTTTTTACCTTATAATATAGGATGAATTTGATCCGTGGTTTGGTTTGAATCTTTATAATATAAAAGGTAAAAGTAATAGCTGAAATATGGATGTTTAGAGCGACTGTTTCGGATTATTCAGGTTATTTAAATTACAATTTGAATTCGGGTTCGGGTTAAATAAACAAATTATACATATGTAATTTCTTATAAAAGAAATTCAAGTTATATAATTTAATTTGAATTTTCAGGTAGAATCGGGTTGAAAATCACAACTTTGAATTTGATTAAGAACCGAATTCTGAATACGATTCGACAGATGGGTCATAGACTCAAATTTCACTCTAATTTTGGACAAACTAAGTTTTAACATGTACAAGGTTTACCAGTCTTTAGTTGTGACCTTATGCACTTATTTTGCTAACTCTAGTTAACAACAAAGGATATTGTCACTGATTAATGTATTGATCATTGCAGCGAAAACGAATTCGAAGATGGAAACCATTATTATCGGTTTCTTGAACACGAGCCTTTCATTCCTCGAAGCTACAACTTTCGGGGTTCCACCAACGATCTTGAGCCAAAAGCTGCTACCTTGATTGGCCAAAAACTCGCCAAAATAATGTCTGCAATACTCGAAACATATGCATCTGAAGATGGCAGCCATCTTGATTACTTGGGTATCAGCAACAGCGAGGAATTCCGGAGGTATTAATTTCTAACTAACTACAAATGATTTTATTCCTAATTTCACATGATTAAATCATTCAAATGACTTCACAGATATGTAAATCTAATGCAAGAACTTCAAAGGGTGGATATATCTACACTTACAGTTTCTGAAAGGCTTGCTTTCTTTCTTAACCTGCACAATGCCATGGTCATCCATGGTGTAATCAGTGTCGGTCATCCGGGGTCAGCAGTAATCGATAGGAGATCCTTCAATTCTGACTTTGTATACATCATTGGCGGGTCCCCATATTCCCTTACAACTATTGTTAATGGTGTTCTTAGAAATAACCGTAGAGCACCTTATTCGTTTACCAAACCTTTCACTTCTAGTGACAAGCGTTTAGAGGTAAATGTGCAACAAATCATTCCCATTTTATGGCTGTTTTTAGATGTAGCAAAATGGGTCGGGTCAAAACAACTACTTTTTGTGAGCGCTTATTTTTTTTAGTTAACGTCCGTTCCTTTCATATAAAAACACACTTTGGTCAACTTTCGCATAAAATAAATCGGTTGAAATTGTTTATTGCTTCCATGATCTCATATCTAAACCTTTTTTTTTTTTGGTATTTTTAATACTGCAGTTGGCTTTCCCACAAGTCAATCCATTAATTCATTTTGGTATATGCAACGGGTCGAAATCAAGCCCTCCTGTGAGGTTCTTCAGCCCCCAAGGGATTGAATCTGAACTCAGATTTGCTGCACGCGAGTTTCTACAAAGGGATGGAATCCAAATTGATCTAGCCAAGCGAACAGTGCACCTCACTCGTATCTTCAAGTGGTGAGCCAGCTAGCCACTCACCGAACCACTTAATCATTACTTAAGTTAACGTAGACTTGAACTAAAGTTCGTGTCTGTTGTTTCAGGTTTAGTGCCGATTTTGGGCAGGAAAAAGAGATCTTAAAGTGGATCACCGGCTACTTGGATGCGAGCAAGGCGGGGCTGTTATCACATCTTTCTAGTGATGGTGGTGCAGTGCATATTGTTTACCAGGATTATGACTGGTCTATAAATTGTTAATGAGCTTGTGATTGTTGGCTCGTAAATAGAAACCATGAACTTGAGTTTATTTATCTCATGCTACAAGTTGTATTTTTGTTTGATTAAAGAACCCATTTCAAATGGAATGGAGTGATAATATATAATTTGCTTCTTAATATACACTTTTATTTAGACTTGTCTTTCATTAAGACACCTTATGTAGATGAAGGCTAAGAGGTAAGGGCACAAATGAGGTAACATCTTACCATTGTTACTTGATGTTTACATATACATATGTACTTGCTTCTCTTATTGTGGCCCGACTCGACTTGAGCATCAAAGTGTCCACCAGGCTTCGAGCCCATTGACTCTCTAGCGATTTTTCTATAATTCTACGGTTGTAGAAATGAATAAGAATTACACCACCACCACGACAAACCCAAATTGGAGGAGTGACATCTCTTCACCCGATATCTCTGTGGAGTATCTACTCGGAACACTGTCCAATTTTTAAAAAAAATCCCAATTGTTTCCATTCCACACTTTTCCAAACCCAGAAAATAGACGGAATTCTAGGATCCCTCCTCGGGGCAAATACTTTTATGCATATCTCTCGGTTCGAGAAAAAAAAAGAAGAGGATTGAACCATTTCTTCTGACGGAAATTGCTTCAACATCGTAGAGTTACCTCTTTCGGTTACACTTCAAAAGGTTTGAACTCAAACCCGTCAAATACATACTTTGTGGCCCAATGAGTTTAACACAAAGATCTTTTACATGTTGGAGACACAAAAGATGGTTAAGACACTTCATCATCATCTATCAATCATCACTAAATTTTGTACCCTACTTAATCACCTGGGAAATTTTAGATCATAATATGATGATTTTAATAAAACAATTGTTGGAAAATTATAGTAAAAAGAGTGGTTTTTTTATTTATTTACACCGAAAATAGTTATACATAATATACATAATAAACTATCATTCCATGAACAAAACAAGTTACATTTATGAACAACACAAGTTACATTTAGATGGCGGGTAAGCGGGCAACAAGCTGCGCCGCTATCCCTTTAAAACAATTGTTGATAATGTATAATTTATCTAGTTATATTAGCATGTGTTCGTCTACCCGCAGGCCGTAGACTCTCAATTTAGCTACTACATCGCTACATACCCCCGCACTACTTGTCTTGTTTAACAATCTGTCCCGTAGGATAATCATGACCCGTTTAAGTTATCATGCTATAATATTTTTTTTTGAATGGTGTATCATGCTATATTATGGGTGGCAAAATGGGTAGGTTGGGTGGGTTTTGTTGTTGGGTTAGGATGGGTTTGGGTTAGGATGGGTATGGGTCAAGATGGGTAGATTAAAAAAATGGGTTAGGATGGGTTGGGTCAGGATGGGTTTGGGTATGGATGGGTTTGGGTATGAATGGTTTGGATTAAGATAGGTTCACATTAAAATAAATTAAAATAGTAATAAAAAATTTAAAAAGTAAATAAAAATAAAAAAATAAATTAAAAAAAAAACAAAAATAAACTTAAATATAAAATTTTAGGGGATCTGAAGTATTTCATTTTGAACCAGACCGGTTCGACCCTATCAGGCTGGATAACAACCCGGACCGTTACGACCCGGCCAGGCCGGGTAGCGACCAGAACTGTTTCGATCTGACCCGTCCCGTAGCGACCCGGACCGTTTCGACCCGACCGTTTCAACCTGACCCGTCTCGTTTCGACCTGGCCGGGCCCGGTAGCGACCCGGACCGTTTCAACCCGGTCGGGCCCGGTAAAGACCCGGACCGTTTCAACCCGACAAGACTGGTAGCGACCCGGACCGTTTCGACCTGACCGGACCCGGTAACGACCCGGACCGTTTCGACCCGACAGGGACCGGTAGCGACCCGGACCGTTTCGACCCGACCGGGCCCGGTAACAACCCAGACCGTTTCGACCCGACCCGTCCCGTAGCGACCCGGACCACCCGGCCGGGCCCGGTAGCGACCCGGACCATTTCGACCCGACCGGGCCCGGTAGCGACCCGGACCGTTTCGACCTGATCGGGCCCGGTAACGACCCGGACCGTTTCGACCTGACCCGTCCCGTAGCGACCCGGACCGTTTCGACCCGACCGGGCCCGGTAGCGACCCGGACCGTTTCGACCCGACCGGGCCCGGTAGCGACCCGGACCGTTTCGACCCGACCGGGCCCGGTAACGACCCAGACCGTTTCGACCTGACCCGTCCCGTAGCGACCCGGACCGTTTCGACCCGCCCGGGCCCGGTAGCGACCCGGACCGTTTCGACCCGGCTGGGCCCGGTAGCGACCCAGACCGTTTCGACCCGACCGGGCCCGGTAGCGACCCAGACCGTTTCGACCCGACCGGGCCCCGTAACGACCCGGACCGTTTCGACCCGACCGGGCCCGGTAACGACCCGGACCGTTTCAACCTGACCCGTCCCGTAGCGACCTGGATTGTTTCTACCCGACTGGGCCCGGTAGCGACTCGGACCGTTTCGACCTGGCCGGGCCTGGTAGCGGCCCGGACCGTTTCGACTGTCCCGAGCCTGGTAGCGACCCGGCCGGGCCCGGGTAGCGACCCAGACCGTTTCGATGAGGTTGATCTCGTTAACGATTCGTGTTGTTTCGACATGGTCGTCCGTTAACGACCCGAACGGTTTCAAACCGACTGGGTTATCAACAAATTGAAAAGATATAATTTTTTGTTTTTAGTGACATTGATTTCTATGAGGCACCAACACTTTTGGTGTTGAGTGAGTTTTAATTCAGATTTGTATATGATTATCTAAAAATACCCATCCTGACCTATTTATTTTTTTTGACATACCCATCCTGACCCAGTTACTTATTTCCAACAATTAAAATTACCCATCCTAACCCCCTTGAAAATTATACTAAACCCATTTTAACCCACAAGGTCAAATTTTAAACCCAAAACAACCCAAACTCAACTAGATGGGTTGAAATTGCCAGGTCTATGCTATATCATAAATGACATGATGCTTATATCGGCATGCTATTGATGCGATAACCACTTACCAGACACCACCCTCATATAGACTAATCCACATGGTATGTATGATTTGACACATGTACTCATGTTCATCGTTAGATATGGTGTGCTGATATAATGAACATGTCACAATTTTATTGATAAAGAAAAGTTATAAATTGGTGGAAAATATTATATCTCATATGTTTTTGAATAGTAACTATTATAAACACATAAAAACAACAAGCAGTTGCCCCTACAGACAAAGAGCAACCAAGCAAACCACAACTACATTAATTTAAAAGAACACCAATCCGACTAAATGATCAATTTACATTTGGTTCTGTTTTTAAACCAAAGAAAACCTAAAACCTTGACATCAGCAAGGATCTCCTGAACTTGGACCTTGTTGTTAAGACTAGTCTCATTCTTTGCTTTCTAGACACGCCAACACGCAAAGGCCACAATATCTTGAAACGTAGTCTTCCGAATCTCCCCTAAGCTGCAATGAAGGTGTAAATCCATCATATCTCTAACAGAAAAATTGAAGATCTAGGGGACCTTACACCAGTTGCTAATAGCTTGCCAAAAAAGTGAACATTCGAAGAGACCCAACACACAGTAAAAAGATGATCAATCAACTCATCCGTTGACCCACAAAGAATAGAAATGGAATCAACCTGAATATTTCTTCTACTAAGAGCTTCCAAGGTAGGAAGACTATTCAACTCAGCCCTTCAAAAAAAAATGTTACATTTAATCGGAATCCACTTAAATCAATCCATAACATACGTGTTGCTGGCACCTAAACCATCATACATAAGGGATTTAACCGAAGCCACCCAGAAACGACCATCCTTATCACCCAACCAAGGCCACAAATCCACATCACCATTACCCCTAGCCGAACCAAATAAACCAATTAACCTCTCCCATTCTGATCTCTTCCCAGTAGTGGTGGACTCACGGATCCAGCACCACAACCACTCGACATTATGGTCTAGCCATCTCACATCTCATTAATCTTACAAAGTTTGTGTTTCTCCAATCTAAACTAATTGGGGAAGAGTCTTGAAAAGAATTGTTACCATATCACACATTAACCCAAAAACGAATATCTTCACCATTACCATTTACCATGTTGATCATATTAGCGAAAAAAAAAAAAAAACCAATAGACGGTGATGATGGGCTTTTTGATAAAATTTTAACATTCAATTGGAATGTTCACAATTCCTTCACTCACGTGAAGAAAAGTTAAAATCCACGATAGAAGGAAACTTTTACGATTCCGATTCCGATTCCGATTCCGATTCCTAAGTTGAGCAACCAAACGTAATTTTGAATGAAATCTTTTCCGATTCCATTAAATTCATTCAACCAAATGGATCTTATTGTTCACGTTTTTTTTAACAACTAACATTTTATTCCACTTATAATCCTCCTCATGTCTCAATTGTTTACGTTTTTAATAAGAGCTAAAACCGTGATGTAACAAATAAAACAAAGTCCTTCACGGGTAGCTCAGTTGGTGAATGGACCAGGATCTCTCTTGAAGGTCTCAGGTTCGATTCCCACGAAGCACATAATGAGAAATGATGGATTACTCATGGCCTATGGTCATGAGTTTGAGTCTTGATCTCGCCATGTTTTACCGATTCATTACTGTCGTGCCTTCGGACGGGTATGTGGGTCGGGTTTTCCCTAAAAGTGGGTTGTCGGGCAGGCTAGGGGCTTCGTGCGTCCAGGGTGGGCCGGGCTGTGCCCTTGTCTTTGTCACTGGGAGGGCCGCGTACAAAGTACCCGAGCGTTGTTTTGTTGACCGTTAAAAAAAACAAATAAAACAAAACCGTGACCTAATAAATTACTTTTAAAAAAACTCATGTGTATAACGATAAAATCTTGCGAGGATTGTGTTGAACACGTAACGCATTCTACTTCTGAACAACAGGTGAAAACTTATATGTCTCTGCTGCTTTTGATTTCAAAGGTACATTATTAATTCAACCAACATCCATCCTTTTAATTCGCTCGATTTTTTTTGTAGATTATGTTGGGTTTTACAATCAATCTTCCAACATCAACATCTTCAAATTATTTTGGTTTCGCTTCCAGCTGCCTCTCGATTAGGGTTTTGTTTGTATGTTTTCACGCTTATTTAGAACAGTTTATTGAGTTGGAAGCTTATTATTTGCAGGTTTTAATCAATATATACCGATTGTTTCTTGTTATACAAGGAATTAGGGCTGTAAACGAACCAAACGAACACGAACAATGTCTTGTTCATGTTCGTTTGTTAAGGAAATTAAGTGTTCAACACTTACGGAACGAGATTTTCTGTTCGTGTTCGTTTGTTAAGAAAACACTTGTGTTCGTGTTCGTTTGTTAATTTTTTGTTCATAAACGCACACGAACACAAACAAACATTAATGAAGTGTTCATGAAAAGAAACAAACACAAACGGATATATATTAACTTTCGAATAAGATCGAATTCACACACATTAAGACATTAGCTAAATCCACCTAAAATATAACCTAATTATCCAAACATACTTAGTACTTAACATAATATTGGTAAACAAAATAAAGTAGTGTCTTAAAAAACTAAGTTCACATTGGAAGTGGATGGAGGGGGGCGTTGGAGGTGGATGGTAGAGGGTGTCGAAGGTGAAGGGCATCAGCACTGGAACGGGAAAATATAATGAAATTGGATACTAAAAGTAGGTTTATTAATTTCATATAGTCATATATTTACCTCACATATATTATTTATTTTTATTTGGGTAAAATAAATGAAAATAAATAAAAATAAATGAAAATAAATAAAAATATATAAGAATATAAAAATTAAAAACCCTAATAAACTATCAACACAAATGAACATCAACGAACATGTTACCGAAAGCTCGCGAACATAAATGAACACACGAATATAAACGAACAAACGCAGCCTCTGTTCATGTTCGTCAGTTTAACTAAATGATCGAAGTTTTTTGTGTGTGTTCGTTCATTTATTAAACGAACGAACACAAACGAACTTTCCGCCAAACGTTTCATGAACTGTTCACTGAAAGTTCAGTTCGTTTGCAACCCTACAAGGAATGACGAGCAAAGTGTTGTTTATACTATTAAGACACATGTTAAAAAATTCACATTAATTATGCCTTCAATGAAATATGAATAACTTGTTGAGCAAGATTATTTGGCCTTTCTGTTTATTACCATAATATTCTTGTATGTTATGCAGGATTCGAGAGGTGAATTTGGCTTGATTCTTTAATAAGTCAAGATGGGGAGGAAAAAGAAGAATTTATGTCAAGGTGCATATTTGTTAATTACAAAGTTTAAAAGAACGTAAACGAGCCTGGCGTTTTCCCATCGTCTCATGAGGCACATTCAAAAAATAAATATAAAATTATGTATCTTATAAACAACAAAATAATTGACTTAGAAAAGTCTAAAACATCAAAAATAAAATAATTGGCCCTAAAAGTCTAGAACACAAAAAAATAAAAAATAAATCAAAAAATCAAAAACAGCCTAAACCACCCGAGGCGCACATTTTCTTAGCTCCTTAGCCCTTAGAGGCGTATGTACAATCTGAACCCCATGAGGCGTGCCTCAGACTCGTTTTCTTAGCATTTCGCCTTGAGGCGCACGCCTCACTCGTTTTTTTAAACCATGGTAATTATTATTTAAAAGATTTTGTTTGAATTTGCATTATCTTATGCTGCAGACGTTCGAAAAGGTGAAAAACTTGCTACCGATTTCGATAGCGATACAGATATGCAAGAATGCACAAGTACAAGTACGAGTACAAGTGCTCAACCGGGATCAAAGAGTTTGAACCATTTTTTAGAACAGTTATATGAGAAAAGGTGTTAGAAAAACAGCATTTAAAGTTTTGTTTTTGATGGTCGGGATATGTTAATCGAGCTTAATTTTTGATTGATTATACAACTGTTTAGGGGGTCTACGAGGGAGTCTGCACTTTCTTCGATTATCCAGAGATCTAGTCTTGGTTGTGAATACCAATTTTGTGAGAAAAAGTCGGTATATCCTTTTACCTACATAACATGTTTCCAGTAATTAGACTTTCAGTCTTCGTGTCAGTGTTGCAGAAGGCGGCCTAGGCGGCCGCCTGTGCTAGGCAGAACAAAAAAATCAGAATTTGACCCTAGGCGATGAATTAGGCGAAATGGGGATTAGGCGGAGTCTGGGCGGGCCTAGGCGGTGGTATTTTTTATTTATTTTTTAATTTTTTTATTAAATTTCTAAGTATTTCTAAGTATTATGTGTATATATCTTAACATATTTTCAAAAAACACCTAAATTTGTGTGTGTATATATATAAAATACCAAAACGCCTAATTCCCCTTAATTTCACCTAGTCCCGACTAGTCCCTAGGCTGGACCTCACCGCCTGCCTAGCGCCTAGCGACTTCTGCAACCTTGCTTCGTGTACTTTATTAATAAGAACTGCAAGTATGCCTGTAGCGGATTCTATAATGAACATGTCCCCATGGCTTTAATACAAAATAGTTTTACAATGAGATTAATGTTCTTTGACTGAAAAAGTTTATGTTCTTGCAGCTTCGCGGAGTTACTTTACCAGTGCTTGAAATCTTTTAAAAGGGGTTCAACTAAAGAGAGTTGTTTGGCTGTTGAGGCCCTTGGTAGGTTGCTTCCTTTAACTGTGAATTATATATTCAGTCTATATTTATAAACTTTTTTGTTCACCCGATTTAGCCCTTTCTTTCCGCAGGATTACTAGCTATCAACATTGGCTGTGGGGAGAACAGTCATGAACTATATAAAGAGTCAGCTCCTGTTCTTTCAGAAGCTCTCAAAACCGAGTCTCAATCAAAGAAGTTAAAATTAGTATGCCCTTTACCAATTTTATATTTTTATACTTTTTGTATTTTTTTTTATATATGTATTTATCGTTACTGATATAGGATTTCTTTGGTAGATCTTGGATAGTTTGGCTATTATCACTTTTGTTGGGGGGAATGAATTAGACGAGACCGAAAAATCTATGCAAAGTATTTGGGATTTTATGCACTCAAGAGCAGATAGTAAGGTATGTTAGATCATCATTGTGATTACATAGTTTCTTGCTGAAATTAAAAGAAAAATAGTGATAAGTAAGTGTTTGCGGGTCAGCCTATCAGTTTTGACACATTCAAAAGTTACATGTCTTGAACCGTACAAGTCTTGACCCCTACGTTATTTGGACATCGGCTAAATGTATTTTGGACTTGCAAACAGGAATCTCGTAGTGCAGCTGTTTTTTCTTGGTCATTTCTTCTGAGTACCATGGATAGTTGGAGGATAAGTTGCAAACATTGGCAAGGGTAATACACAATAATATGTTATATTATCTGTAATTTTCTAGTTAGAGGTAATGGGCGGGTCAAAAAGGATCCTGGTCAAAACAGCGATTTTTTAGCACGAATCAAAACAGGTCAGTCAGGTTCACCTACACACTTTTTGGAATTATATACACTTGATGTGTTAATATATGATTATGAAAATTATATAATTACATTATTAGTTTTTCTTTAATAATGCGGTTGAGGTCTTGTGCATTTTGTATACACTTGGGGAAACTTTCGACCCGTTTTCATCCTAGCCACTTCTTTCGCCATACCTATTTGGCCCATTTGAGATAAATTGTATCCAGAGATGACTCATTTACCTTTATACCGGTCGATATCCCCGCCTCTACCATCAATAGTTCAGAGATTAACAAAGGTTTTTTGTAACTCGTATAGAGCGATTCCTTTCTTCAAGAATTTACTAGAAGTAGACCATGACTCAACTCTCATTGGAGCTAAGCAAGCACTAGCCCTGATACTTGAACTAGGGTGCCTTGAGAAATTTGAAGGTGACACCTCAGCAACAGAAGAGATTAATGTCAAAAACATATTAAAGGTAAATCTACGATATGCTTTACTTAAGCACTGACGTTTCATGTTTATAACTTATAAGCATTAAGCAATACGCGTGTCATTTTTAGGATGGCCGTGTCCCGGAAATTTCTGTAAAAATTGGTAAACAAGTATTAAAGGTCGACGCATTACCTCAACAGATTCAGGTATGTTTTATTCGTTAGGACTTCGCAAATAATATACGTAAAATGCTTTTCTTGAATTGGTTTTGTATGTTATGTAGCTTAATTTTCTGAAACGGTTACTTGGTTCGGGTTTTGTTGTGCACATGAAGGTAGGGCTTCTTTCGCCTTCTGTATTCTATCTGTTTTAACTACTTCTAAATTGTATATTCGAATAACTAACTTAAGTGTCTGAATATGTGACTTAGGAAAATGAACTTTTACATGATGTGTTCAAGTTCAAACCCGAAAAACAACGGTCAGGCAGAGAACTATATGTAGCTGAACGCAACGAGGTTAGTTTTTTTTTTTTTCTCTTAATGAGCGCTTTTTTTAAATATATACCTTCTAAATGTTTAAAATTTTATATTTACTCCAAATTTCATAATATGATATTTATAAAATTTGTAGGGGTAAATACACATTTAAGCTTTTATAAGAGTATACGTGAAATTAATCCTTTACGGTATGCGATTCACTCATAAACTTAATCATTTGTAGGCTGCTATTAAACTTTTTGTTCCTGATGTAAGAAGAGAAGACAGCTTTCAGGTAGATATTTCTATACTTGTTAAGTTGTTATAAGTATCACACTAGGCACATTTTTCCCACAATGTTTATGAATTTATTTTTCGTTTATTCTAACATTTTATGTTTAACTGCAGCGTATTCACAAGTCACAAAACTCAATATTCGTTAAGGCAAGAACACAGATACGAAACAAGAATCGTGATATCAAAGGTAGTTTTTTGTTCTAAATTATTTCAGTTAACCAACAAATTCCAAAAGCTTTCTAATTATAGATTCTTCATTGTTAATAAAAGCCTGAAACTTGTATATTTAATTGTTGAAACATTAGTTGTTAATGTACTAATCAATCCTGTACATTGTGTAGGGGAGGAGCAATGGTGTTCTGAAGATTGATGTTAAATTTTAACTACACTGCTTGCTGCTTTATTTATTTATTTATTTATTTATTTTACTCTTTGTTGGTGGGGATGCTGCAAACAGTGGCTTAACTTTTAAATGATTTTTTAAACAGCTAATTTATTTTAGTTTAGCTATTTTTTATTTCATGATTTAATGCTTACCTTTTAAATGATTTAGTGTTTTACTGTTTATTTTAGAGAAGATAAAAGAAAGGAGGAACACTTTTAGAGGTTATTACTTTCTACAGATAAATAGTTAAAAAAAAAAAACTAGTTAAAGAGAAAATGATCATGTATTTAGACCAAGTGTAGTGGCCTTGCGGTCGGCTTTACATCATCACGTATGGGCGCTAAACACCGTCTTGAAGAGGCACCACATGAATGAGTCTGGAAGGGTGGATATGTGTGTAAACCTTAATGCTCTTCACCAATGCAATCATGCCATGTGGAGCAGAGCTTGATTGCACTAGACAAGGTTTTAAATGATTTCGCCAATGCAATCACGTCATGCGGAGCGGGGCGTGATTGCACTAGACAAGGTCTAATCTTAAATGATAATGACATTCTAATTTGGTTTTGTAAGAAAACAAATTTATATCAACACATTTCTTACTTGATAAAATTTAGAAAAACGATATATTAATATATTTCATACTTGGGGTGTTTTCGGCCTAGTTTAGCGAGGTCTATCCCACAAGTCTAAACTCATTAGAGTCGTGTTTAACTTGTTTGTTAGAAATCCTAATCTACAATATTAAGGCCTCCTCTCTAGCCAGTAGCTCTTTCTATCAAGGTAGTGTGATTGATTTGATTGTTAAAATGCCTGTAAGACACCATACCCATGAGTTTTTTTAGCAACACAGGTCACAGTTTTATGAAAGCTAGAGCGTAAATCAAACAAAAAATAAACTAAAACCAGTCAAAATCAACCACCATAAATCAGACAAAAATAAACTAAAACCAGTCAAAATCAATAAGTTAAAACTGATAAAACCACCTATGTTCCTTCATCCTTTGCTAGCTGAAGCCGACTGGTTTATAAGATTGCTAGACCAACCATTTTAAAAGCCCATCCCGTAACTCCCATTTTTGGTACGTTGATTTAAAACTAGGGGTTCAAACGAGCCGAGCCTGAGCTCAGATTAACTTATAAGAACTCGAGCTCGGCTCGTTTAGTGTTTATTAGTTAAGATATTAAATTAAATAATATATATAATAGACTCGTTTAGGCTTGATAGCTTGATAAGTCAAAAGCTAGGCTCGGCTCGGCTCGTTTATTACACAACTTTAAATGTGGGGTAAATAGTATAAAATATTAATAAACCTAATATTATACTAAGGCTCGATGAGCCTGACAAGCTTCATATGCAAGGCTCGAGCTCGATAAGTAAACGAGTTTTGTTTTAAGCTCAAGTTCGATAAGACTTGACTCGTTTCAATCTTTTTATCAAGTCAATCTCAAGTAGCTCACGAGCTCCTAAACTCATTTGCACCTGTTTAAAACTCATCTAACGGCCCATTAAAAATCTTTCTAACAAACTAACAAGTACCAAACTTCGTGTTCTCATCAACTGCTGATACTCCGGTCCGGTAACTTCTTTTCAAACCTACCTTCCTTCTTTCCTTCATTACTCACCAATTAACCTCAACGTTTTTTATTTCTAACCCTAATTCTAACTCCTTCTTACTTTATTATTCATTCCATCAATCCTTTGTTAGTTACATCTTTTATTTTCTTTCATTAACTTAATTATTGTTCCCTTATACTTAATTTAAGATTATTGTACTGGCTTATATAGTTATATACCCCTAATTGTGGTTTGTTTGATCATATTTGAGACTAGCGTTGTTAATTCTCATCATTTTACAGGCATGGCCACTTGTTTATGCTTATCGCATTGGCAATTTGGTTCCAGTGAAGCTAAATTTAACCGGAGTCATGTCCGATCCTATCATCATCATCATCATCATCATCAATCATCTGTTAGATTTGGAAAAATTAATAGGTTTAAGGTAATATGTAGCAGTTCTAATGATCAGCAAAGCAACAATCAACCAAGTAGAACTGGAATACAGCTTTATAGCGAGATCGAAAGGTACTTTCATGAATTGAATATTAATAAATAATAATCATTGTGAAATATGCACACTAGATGAGTTAATGATACCTGTACGCATCTCGTGGGCGATTGTAGGTTATTAACGGATACTGTGAGACAGTCTCAAGATGGATGGAGCGGTTCTAGAGATTGGCAAGAAGTTGATGTATGTATGGTTCATAATCTTAACAACAACTACACCGACATCTTAGTATTTATGACATAACAGACTGATTTGTTTAGGATGAGTTTTTTTAAGACTGTCCAGAGGCGTCCCTGAAAATACCTGAAAATTTACGTACCCTATTTGGAGCGGTTATAAATTGGTCCCTTAGGCCCAACTGCCTTAGTTTAAGTGTTAAATGAGTTATATAAAAAATATATACGTATATATATAGGATTTTTTGTTTTTAAAAATATGCCCCCAAGATTTATGGACCATGTCCAGTTGGCCTCCTTGCCTCCTCGAACCTCTCCAAAGACGCCCTTGCTGTGTGGTTACGTTGAAATAACAAGAAACAAGCTCTTTTAACCGAGTAAATCGTCACTTGGGTGTGGAAGTTTTCATGTTTTCATGAAGTTTTGCTCTTATGTATAGAATCATTACGGGATTTAAAACAAAGCCATTTGCAGTGATACCTTGGAGGAACGTGTTACCTAATATTATGGATATGCTAGGGCTATTTCATGAATCGTGTTGCGCATACCCTCATAAAATAAAATTAAAAAAATGAGCTAACTTTTATTCAGTTGACTTAAATGTATTTATTTGGTTTGTGATTAATGCGATTTCAGGGAGCCTGGGTATTAAGACCAAAAAATTCAAAGCCAATGGCTGTTGTGCATTTTGTTGGTGGCATTTTTGTTGGGGCAGCCCCGCAGCTCACCTACCGCTTATTTCTGGAGCGACTTTCAGAGAAGTAAGTGTACGTAGATCATGTTTATATGCCATCATTTACAAAGTAAGCGGTTTTTGTAAATCCAGGCTTTTAGGCAATAATTAAAAATGCAAAGCTAGAATACATCTGAATATCAAGGTGTTTATTCGTATATTTGTAACTGTCTTCTTATATTTGATAAAAGGACTAACATTTCTTCTTGGTGTTGTCTAGGGGTGTGCTGGTGATAGCAACACCTTATGCTAGTGGCTTTGATCACTTCTTTATTGCAGACGAAGTTCAATTCAAATACGACAGGTGTCTTAGGTCTCTACACGAAACAGTGAGTGAAGAACAACCTGTATGATGTTTTTGTTTGACATAAAGTTATTATTTATTTTTTAATAATTTTTAAGTTGTTCTACATGTAGGTGCAAGACCTTCCATCTTTTGGCATTGGACATTCTCTAGGATCCGTCATCCATCTTTTGATTGGTAATTTGGTATTTCATCTTTACATACGTTTCAAATATTAATAATTTTTAGAGTCAATGACGCCTATCAGACGTCTGTTGATCAGGTTCCAGGTATGCTGTTCAGAGATGCGGTAATGTATATATGGCATTCAACAACAAGGTACTTGGCTTCAGCTCAAATATTCATTTCTTCCAGTTATCAAATAACGGCGGCACTCAATTCAACTGATATTTCAGGATGCCAGCATGGCGGTCCCATTATTCTCACCTGTTCTTTTCCCAGTGGCTCAAAGCATTGGACCGATCCTGTCACAGATTGCATCATCACCAACATTCCGTTTGGGGGTATGAAACTGAAATTTATGTATTTTCTTCATTTTAGTCAATTTCTTATTTCTGATAGACTAAAAATGCTGTTTCAATAATACTGGAAATTAAATCCCCATAATGTTGTGGTTTTTAAAGTAATTCCTGTCTTATATACGGAATTGTTGAAGTGTAACTGATTTTTTCTTGTACATGCGCAGACGGAAATGACATTAAAAAATCTAGAGAATCTTAGCCCTCCTATTATGAAACAAGTTATGCCCCTGTTGGAGCAACTTGCTCCTTTGTACATGGACTTGGCTAATGGCAGAGAAAATTTTTCTCCAAAACCAGAAGAAACTCGAAGACTAGTATGTATATCTGCTATTTTTTTTTTATTTTTTTTTTTGTGCATAATACACACGCACGTGCACACACACATATATATGAAGTGTAAGAACTACTAATTTACAAGATTCCGACTGTTGAAATGATTGTCCAGGTAAAATCATACTATGGAATCTCAAGGAATCTCCTAATAAAATTCAAAGATGACACGATCGATGAAACCCCTGTTCTAGCTCAGGTGCTTAGCTCAGAGGCTGCCATTAGTTCAGTGCTGGATATGTCTATTCGCTCTCTACCTGGGGATCATGTCCTTCCTTTACAGCAGGTATAATTTTACTTAAGATGTGGCGAGTTTGAACCATTTTCTTATAAGCAGGCCACCTTCGGTTGTGAATTGCGAGTTTAACAGGATAAAAATAGCTAAAAAATATGTAATGCATAAAAACCTCATAAATCGGTTTGTTCTAAGAAATTAAATTATTACTGGAATAATATAACTTTTGTTATGTTTCACCTTTTTCGGCCCGCTCATTTTGTCACACCTCTGACTTTAATTTTATAATAAATTGCATCAGGCTTTACCAGATGTACCGCCAGGAATGGTGGATGCTGTAAACCGTAGCGGAGAGTTTTGGGCAAATTTGACAGCAGGGACGCCCCTAGAAACAGTCGCTAAAGAAGTAAGCAATTCACTAGGAGTTGACTCTACAGCTCTCCGTGCAGATATTTCAAAGGAATTTGACCTGCTTGTAGATACAATAGCTGATTGGGTGACTAAGAATGCTGGTACAAGACTTTTGAAACCATAGAAACCCATCAATGATCTTAAGCTTATACACAGATATGTTTGCCTTTTCCATACCTTTTTGTTATTACTTTTTGTTACCAAAATCATAGGACTTGTCAAAAACATGTCAAATCATTATTAAACATTTCATTCCCCTGCTGCTCATTTCCACCATACTCATACCAAACATGTGTCATTAAAGGATGGAAATACATAACAAAAAGTTCATATCGCTTCGAACATAACAAAAAAAATCACGATATATTTTCAATGCATATGAAATCATGTATGGCATCTAGTCTTCATGATACAGGTATAAGCCAAGTCCAAAACGAGCACATGCTTTGCAAAAAGCAATTTCTTCAGCTGCAGCAACAGGGTCAACACCTTCGTCAATCGTTGCAGATGACACAGTTCCAGTTGATTCACGGTGTGCCTGCATCAGTAAAGCTTGAGTAAATGACTAAACAATAATCACCATTATAAACCCTCTAGAACACAACAATAACAAGATTACACGGTTATTTTTAATATAGAGTTTCGTTGTACTTGTGTAAGCGTGGCAAAGCGGTCGGGTCGGATTGTGTAATGGGCCTGAACTTGGCAAGTTTCATCTGACCCGTTGTATAATTTAGGCAGACTCAAATCAACCCTTTAGTAAACAAAAATAATCCAAATCAAATCCATTTATTGAAAAAATGGGTCATTATTTCGGGTGTGCACTTAAGTCTTAACGTCCTTTGTAGCTATAATCAGTTAAACTATGTACGAAATTAAGGCCCCAACTGTAGCAATATAAGATGAGGATAAAATAGTTCATAATATGGCATTAATGAGGCTTTTTAAAATGGTATGAGCTGGTATTCTGGTACTTAATTCAATGTCACTCATTATACTCTTTTAAGCTTGGGTTACAACTCCATAAAGAATGATGTGATAAACATGTTTGAGAGAGTTTGCACTGATATAAACAACAAATTCCATTCTAAGAATTAAAAAAAAATATAAGTCTACATTCAAGAAACTTTGATCCAATACAACAAAAAACAATATGCTAAAGAACGTTGATCACCTAGAAATTATAACCTGAACTTGCCTTGAGACCAAGAAAGACAATTAGTAGATTGTTAGTTATTTCATCAGGTTTAAGTGAGACATCTTTTAGGATCTCCCAACAAACAATATGTTATCTTAAAAAGAACCATTTTAGACATCACTCCAGACCATATGAACTGGTGAATATGATTCACCTTCTCACTTGTTATCTTAAAAAGAACCCTTTTAGACATGACTGCAGACCACTCAAATAAAAGTCCATTTCTACTGCATACTAATGTAGCCAAGAAGCGTTGATAATTGATAATTAAATAGGCCTAGTTGTTTATTTGTATCAATTATAAGAGTTTAGACTTGATGAATTTTAACTGCAATGCTAAATTCAAAAGCCGTGACATTCAAAGCGATGTATAATGGTTTGGGCATACCTCTGCATCAGAACCACGTACTGTGACACGGTACACCACGGTAACGCTTCCATTATCTGAAAATATTACATCGCGTATTTCTCCACACCAACCTGAAGAAAAGTATTGCAAGGTAAGAAAAGAAAACATGAGACTAAGTTCAGATACATTAAACGAGAGCATTCCTTAGGTAGTTCATCAAAACTCCTAAGATGCAGATAGAAGATTTGGTTAGATTATTGATAAAAGCAGAAAATAACAACTAGCTGTATAACTGTAAAACTTTTCAACATTGTGCATATGTTACAAATCTAATGATTGTTATGTTCTGTTTTCTACTCGCACTTTCTTTAAGCTTCCTGAGGATCATTACTTTCAAGATTTTATATCTGTGGTTTGTTTAACAAGTTAGAATGGTTTATTAGTTTATATATTCAACTTAACACACACATTGAATGAACCAAAAACACATACAAAACCTACATAACTTGCGGGTACCTCTTCCCTTCTTTAAAAATCTACAAATCCCTTCCCTCTAGACCCACTTATATTGCTTCCAATCTAAGTATTATGAACTGGTATGTGGTCATTTACTTTCATGTCCACCTTCTAATCAGTTGTCTATCCTTCACCTTTTATGCTCATGATACTCTACGACAGAATCCTTCAAATACGTTCAGGTACATATAGGCTCCTTAAAATCATGTTCTCCTTATAAATTACGACTATTTCCTCTCCGATTAATCATGCAATTTCATATAACAACATAATTTTCCTCACGAACTAAGATAAAAGTGAAATGACAGTAATGAGATAGAACAAGACATGATTTTCTGGCTACAATGTACAACTTATTCATCAACTTCAGTGAGACTTCAAGATCACAAAACAAGTCGTTTCCTTTACACACGAATTTCATGTTTCGGTTTAAAATGAATTATTAAATACTCCTAGTTTTTCCTACTTTCCCCTTCATTAATATTTTTCTAACAACATTAGAATCCATTACACAACAGGTTTATAAACAAAATAAAGTCAGTTCTAGGGTTTGAAATTGTTTAAAGAGCATACATAATAAACATAATATGTGCTTAATCCATGACCAAACGCACCTGGAGCGTAGAAACTCAACATCCTGTTAGCATGATACCTGAATTTAACCACCAAAACAAAACAATTCACATTAAATTAAAAAATAAATAAAAAAAAACAGTTTAAGTGTATATGAATTGTAAACACAGTACCAAGGGATGAAGGAGGTATCATCCTGCTTAACAATAATATTATCATGGATCCGTTTATTAAGATCCCGAAGAATCTCAATCAAAGGACGCGTGATGCATGAGGAAGAATTATCAAAGGGAACCACGTAATTGGAGTTAGGTACAGGTGAGCCGGCCTTCCCTTTACTGTTACTATTAGCATCACCACTAGTGTTACTACGGTCACCGATTGCAGACACGTGTACAGCATTTCTTCTGGTAGTCAATTTAAAGGAAGATGGAAACCCTATATGTTTGAGGTTTGATTTTTTTAATGTGATCGTTGGTTGAGGGATCGTTGGGCATGCAACGAAGGTGGTGCTCTGGACGGACATATTTTTTTTACAGGTCGGTACGATTGGGGGGGGGGGGGGGGGGGGGGGGGTTGGTTATTGCTTTGCTTTGACTTGAAGAAAGAGAGTAGAAGGGTGTTTGTTTTGGAGATGGAGTTGGGTAGGTGAAGGTGAGAGAGATGTTTAATAGGGATACCTTCGCATGAAAGTGGTTGCTGCCAAATTCTTGTTGTTCCCACTAATAAAATATTAGTATTTGTTGGATTTCCTTGCTACTTTTCAAATAGCATCACCTGCTCACTATGTCAAATGATTTTTAAGTGTTTTGAAGACCGGACCGGTTATTCAGGTGATTAATCTTATGATTAATCTATATGTTATAAACTACGTTATAAAGGAGGAGACGTTGGTAAATATGTTCAAAGTTAAGATGTTATATGTTTTTTGAACGATCAACTAAAGTATTGTCGGGTACTTCGTACGCGGCCCCCATTGGCTAAAGGTAGCCCACAAGACGTATCTTGTAGCGGTTCAATCCGCACGCACGGAGCCCTCTAGCCCACCCGTCTCATGTTCCAGGGAAAACCCGGCCCGCATACCCGCCCGAAGGCACGACGGCAGCGAACCGGTAAAACCTGGAGGGATCAGGAGTCGAACCCATGACCATAAGGATCAAGTGTCTCTCCCTCACTTCCCGGTACTACTCCACCACAAGGGTGGGGGATGTTAAGATGGTATACTAAAAGTTTCTTTACAATTTTCTAAATTTTACCACTTTTCTTTCCTAAATGCTCATGGGTGATTAATATGACTTATCATCATTTAGCTTTGATGGGTGTGTCAAACACATAATAAAATTTACATTTAGCCACCCCGATACCCTGATAAAATGTTACATTTACTTTAAAAAAAACATACTATTTGTTTTTATGTTTCCATTTAAAAAGGTCACAAACCAATGGAGTGATGATCCATTGACAAAGATAAATCCGTTAAAACACTTAAAGTTGTAGAAAAAATTTAAAAAGGTCACAAATTAGGGCAGTATCCATGATTATTTCATTTCAATAGTAGTAGGATAAAAACCCCTGTAAAACCCTAGGACCTGCAACCACCGTCACCAACGAAAAAAAAACACACACATGGAGACGCCGCCGTCGGTTGGAACGACGGAGATACAAGGAAGAGGAAGATCCATGGTAGCTCTCCGCCCTTTAAAAGGCGGCGAAATCATCCTCCGTGACTCCCCTATCCTCCTCTACTCCACCCTACCTTTCCACTCCAACCACCACCACCACACCACCTACTGCTCCAATTGCTTCACCACCATCCCACCACAACCCCAATCCATCACCTGCTCCATCTGCACCTCCATATTCTGCTCCTTAACCTGCCAATCACTCGCCTCCACCACCTCCCACACTCCCTGGGCTTGCCAAACCCTAATCCGCCTCATTCATTACTTTTCCACTAACCCTACACCACTAGACGTTCAGACGCAGACTCGGTTTATTGTTTCTGCTTATAATTTAGCTATTGTGTCTCAATCGAAGTTTCAGACACTTTTGTCTCTTCAAGGATCTCAATCCGACGTCGTTTCGGATGCTGATTTTATTCATTCGGTTATTTGTTCGGTCTGTCCGCCTTTGCCGGTTGAGTTTAGGGTTTCGGTTGAGCTTACTAAGGTTTTGCTTGTGAAAGATAAGTTAAATGCGTTTGGATTAATGGAGCCTTTTGTTGAAAACAGAGAGGATAGATCGGTTAGAGCGTATGGGATTTATCCGGTTGCGTCGTTTTTTAATCATGATTGTCTTCCGAATGCTTGTAGGTTTGATTATCTTGACGCGGATAAGATGTCGGGTTCTGATAATACTGAGATTAGTATTAGGATGATTCATGATGTTCCGGAAGGGAGGGAGGTTTGTATTAGTTATTTTCCGGTGAATTTGAAGTATTCGGAGAGGCAGAAGAGGTTGAGAGATGATTATGGTTTTGTTTGTGAGTGTGATCGGTGTAAAGTTGAGGCGAGTTGGTCTGAAAGTGATGAGGAAGGGTTAGCGATGGATGATGGTGGCGAAAATGAAGAAGGGGATGGAGAAGGTGCGATGGAGGAGGACGTTGATGAACAAATGGAAGGTGAAGATGACGATGGTGATGGCGATGGGATGAAAGGTGAAGATGATTTTCCGCATGAGTATTTCTTTTTGAATTACATGTGTGATCGGACGAATTGTTGGGGGACGCTTGCTCCCCTGCCTTCGTCTGTTGCGACGGCAGCTGGTGTGATGGAATGCAATGTTTGTGGCGGTTTTAAGAAGCTTGATCAAGTATGATGAATCTTGCTTGTAAGAACTTAATGAGTTGTGATGTTAGGTTTTATACAATACAAGTTGATGCAAATTGATGGCATGCATATGTGCTAGTACCAGCATTTGAAATTTTGATTCAAAGATTGAAGCAACAAGTCATTATCTAATGGAGATTTGACTGTTGGGTGTCTGACCTTGTATCAGAATGTATTATTGAAAATTTTATAAAGTTGGTGTTGTTTGTGTTCATTGCAAGATATTAATAAATGGATTCAAGTTTTGTCATAGTTCTTTAACTTCTTTTACATTTCTAGCTTCAAACCTTCAAGTTTAAATTATCTTAGCACATATAGTGGTGGACACAACGTGTGGATTTAGGAGTAGGTTTAAGTAGTGTGTGAGCTAGGGGCTGTTTGGTTGATTAAGTGCTGAATTGTTAAGATGCCTGAATGACTAAGAGGTCTGAATGGTTAAGCGCTGAATCATTAAGTTGGACCTCTTAATGGTTAGTTTTCTTGTCTCACATTGATACGAGAGCCTCATTAAGATTCAGTCTAGTTAAGTGCTTAATGGTTCAACAACATCCCAAATCAGGTTCAGCCTTAACCATTCCATTCAGAAGCTGAAACAAACGCGCTGAATGCTGAATCATTCAGCGCTGAATGGTTCAGAGCCTGATTAAGAGGCTTACAAAACAACCCCTTAGACTTTGTAAAAAAATATAAAGCGGAGTAGGATAAAGAGTTACAATCACAAATTAACTTGCAATAACAATCAATCAATCATAAGGATAGAGAGGCTGCTTCCAGAGAGACCCCCGACTCAAAAAGAAAGAACAGAAGACAGGCAAGCATACGATACAAGTAAAGAGACAAGCACCACAGGGATATTTCGATATCGGCTAATGGACCAAGTGCAGGAATAAGCTAGTAAGATAGTGCATAAAAATATAATATATTGAACATCATACAAATATGTAAAGAGACGACATCCACATGTAAGTTTCACATTACTTAAGAAAACAGGATAAATAGACACATAAATCAAAATAGGTTTAGAAATCCTATAGTTAAGGTCTCACAATACCCGGTTATGCTACCTAAGTGTCAAATCCTAAAAGTCACTTACTTTAATCCTACTTCTCCACGAACTCCTTTCTTGGACCATGTCCTCAGAGAGGTGCAACTCTATGAGATCGTGTCTAATTCGCTCATCCCAGGTCAATTTAGGTCTGCCCCTATTTTCTCCCATCTACAACGCATGCTTCCACTGCTCTAACTAGTGTTGTTGTTCGTCTCCTCTTAACATGTCCAAACCATCTCAATCTCCCTTCCTTTATCTTGTCTTATATCCTCGCCACTCCAAACCTCTCTCTAAAGATCTCGTTTCTAATCCGATCTAGCCTTGTGTGCCCGCCATCCACCTAAGCATCCTCATCTCTACGACCTGCATCTTGCGTGCGTGCGTCTTCTTGATTGCCCAGCACTCTGCCCCATACAACATAGCAGGTCTACTTGCGATCCTGTAAAATTTCCCTTTCAATTTATTTGGGAACCGTTTATCGCACAATACCCCTGTGGCTGCTCTCCACCTACACCACCCGGCTTGTATGCGATGTGTTACGTCACTATCTATATCCCCATCCTTTTGAACAAATGATCCTAAGTACTTAAACCTAGTTACCTGCGGGACAACCTGGTTCTGAATAGTGATATGAGTGTCCTCGTCGTCGTTAACCCCACTGAAATCACAATAGAGATACTTCGTCTTTGAGCGACTAATCCTTAAACCCATTCCCTCTAAAGCTTCTCGCCACTCCTATAACCTTGCATTCAAAATTTGTTTAGTTTCTGCAACTAACACAATATCATCTGCAAAAAGCATGCACCATGGCACTGGCTTCTGAATCGACTTAGACAACCCATCCAAGACTACCGCAAAGAGAAACAGACTCAATGAAGACCCTTGGTGGAGTCCCACCTCCACAGGGAAGGAATCAGTATCTCCTACCGACGCCCGGACACAAGTTTCAGTTCTATCATACATATCCTTAATTACGTCTATGTACTTCCTAGGGATTCCTCTACCCTCTAAACTATCCCAAATCAATCTACATGGCACACTGTCGTATGCCTTTTCAAGGTCAATGAATAACATATTGAGATCTCGCTTTTTTTCTCTATATTTTTCCATTAATCTCCTTAAAATATGTATCGCTTCCGTCGTTGACCTCCCTGGCATGAAACCGAATTGGTTTACCGTAACCTGAGTTTCCCTCCTAAGTCTAGTCTCAATCACCCTCTCCCATAATTTCATAGTATGACCCAACAACTTAATACCTCTATAATTTCCATAACATTGGGCGTCTCCTTTTTTCTTAAATACGGGCACTACAACGCTACTCCTCCAACAATCGGGCATTTTTCCATATTTGAAAATAACATTAAATAATGTAGTCAGCCATTGAACGCCTTCTTCTCCCAAACACTTCCAGGCCTCAATCGGTATGTTGTCTAGACCAACCGCCTTGCCTCTTCCCATCTTCCTAAGTGCAGTCCTCACCTCTCCATGTGTGATGCTTCGACAATAGCAGTTATTCCTTTATCGGCTCTGTGTAGTAGAGTTTTCGCTTGCTTGTTGGTAGTCCCTCCCGCCATTGAAAAGATCGTGGAAGTAACTTTTCCATCTTAGCTTAATGTCTTGTTCCTTGGTCAAAACATGCCCATCCTCTCCCTTTATAAATTTCACTACTCCTAGGTCTTGACTTCTACGATCTCTATATTTGGCAATCTTGAACATATCATGTTCCCCCTCCTGCGTTTCCAATCGTGCATACATACATGTGCTTATATGCTATAACAAAAATAATATTTTGATATGCATTTGGTTTTCAGTTTTCAGACAATATCTTATACATTGACTTGAACATAATCCCAATATGTCTCAAACTTTCGCGATTGTCCACTCAACCCATGTCAACCATACCTTAATGGAATCAAAATGCTCATCTTACTAAATTATTTAACATGTTAGATATATTTTGGAATGTCCGTGTTAAGTATATTGACGATGGACCGGGATCCATTTTAAAGTTTATGCTTGATAAATTCCGGTTTATTGACTTGATCCACCTACTTAAATATGTTTATGTAGTTCATATAATGAGATATACTTGGTCATATGCTGAATATTGACTTGATAGCCATATGCAGGGGCGGATCTAGGCTTCATCAAACGGGTTCCCGGGAACCCATTCGGTTTGTAATTTTTAGTGGTAATGTATATATAAAATTGGAAAGGAACCCATAAGAAAAAAGAGAAAGGAACCCATTACTAAAAGTTTAAGGTGCTCCACTGGTTGAAATCCTCCATATCATTCACAAGGATTCAGGTTCGATTCCTCTTTCATGATTTTTATTATTTTTTGGTCTAACTTTGTTTTTTTTTATTCAAACCTAGGGTAAAACTCTAACTCTCACCCTCTCAAATTCCAAACAAAAACATACATACAGCAGTCCCAAATGTCCAAACCCTCCTCCCCTAACCTCCGCCTACTGCCCTCCTCCTCGGCTCCTCCTACTCTCCGCCTCAGCCCTCTGCCATCATCATCCTCTTCTTACCTGAATCAAAGCCTCAATCCCTTAAAGGTATGAACTTAATTACCTAATCTAGAATTTGTGAATATCATTATTTATTACTTTAGTTTCATTAACTTGTTAAGATATGTGGAAAAGGGGCTTAGCGAGCAAACCATTAACTTCACTTTTCCAGATTTCACAAATTTCATTGGGCTTTGTTTTGTTTGATCTTGTGTCTACATGTGTGTTACTTCTATCATTCTTTAAAGTTATGATTCTTTTTTCATTTAGTATACTGTGTGTTATTGAAGGATGAGTAGGTTAATTTGTATTTGATTATATGAAGTTAATTTAATTTTATACATAACTGAATTAAATTTGAACAAATACAACTAGTCTTTTTCACTTTTTGATTATTACGCTTTAACTTGGTTTGCATTGTAATGAAGTTTTGTAACACAAACTGTTTACTGTTTTGAATTTGGAAACTAAATATATGCAACTGAATCAATGGTTTACTGTTTTAACACTATAAGCTCTTGAATAGTTTGTTGTATACTTATATTACTCAACAAACATTATTAACCATTTTAGTTTTTGCAGGTTTCAAGATCATTTCCTGAATCTCACGAGCAATCATCTAAGGTTATTTTTGGATTGGAGTTGTTTATGCTTCTTGCAATCATTCTCAGATTTCAGACAAATATTGTTTTGCTTTGGTAAAAACATTGAGTCTTTATATATTATTGCTTCCTTATAACTGCATCATTTTGTATTACTGTGTTAAAACTGTTGCTTTTTTGGGTAAATCATGTGATATTGTATTTTTTTGTACAGGAATTAAAGTAAACAACTGTTTTATTTAAAAGTTAATGCATTATTTACTTGTGTTATTTGTGCAGGATCGCAGTGAAGTGGGACCTGTGCTGGAATGAGTTGGTCTCCTGTTGTCGTAAAAGCCATAGTTGGACAGACAATTAAAGGTTTGTAAATGCTTACAACCTCCTAAATACTTACGGAATTATCATATTAGTTATATTTTTGGTTATTATCGTATTAGTTATTTTAGGGATGCTAAATTTTAACCGGTTGAAACCTAAACCGACCCGAACCCCTAAACGACCCGAACCGAACCCAGGTACCGACCCAATTTTTTTTATGTTCAGTCATATGAAATTAGAGCATCTAAAAAAGGAACCCAGTGAAAAAAATTCCTGGATCCGCCACTGGCCATATGGTGGTAAACTCAAGACTTGGTAAAACAGTTAGTCACCAAACATTAATAAAAGAACAAACTGGCCTAAGATTACAAGGAGTGGTATGGGATGAAGGGGGCAGGGAGCGACACGTGTTTGCTAAGCCAACAGAAAGGGTTTTATCCTCCAAGCCCCAAAAACCACGCGATGGTATTGGACGTTTTTTTGCCCCCACCTTTATTTTATTTTATTTTTTCAAAGGACTTCTATTAGCACATAATCGCGAAAAATTACATCAAGATAGCGAGCAGGCGGACAATGTAACATCTCGCGTTTAAATAATTGTACGTTACGTATAATCTGGATAAAAACGACAAGTTCTATTATTATTGTTTACATTTAATTATTTTGTAGCATTTTAAACCCTAATACTATGATAATTATTCATAATATAATATATATATATATATATATATATTAAATATATGTTAAAAATAATTGTTAAAAATTATATGCTGAGGCCGGGGTTCGAACCCGAGTCCTCAGCCGGTTCAATCATACACACCCACACAACCAACTGATCTAGCCATAATCCTTGTTCTAAACCCAGCACGAATTAAATATAACTTGAGCTCGAAATTATCTCAGTTGACTTGGAAAGTCAACTGAGATCAATGGCTTACCATAATCACCACACTTGACTCGTAATTGATCTATGATTGTCATCACAACGCGATTACCGGTCATCTACAGGTCAGCACACGGTCAATTAACCATCAATTCTTACCAAATACATGTTTGAACGCGTCAAACATTAACGACAAGGTCAAGCTTTCCAAATCGATCACCTAGACAACCTCACTATAAATTGAACCCTCCTGGACCATCACAACTCGCCACTAATTCTTTCTACACCTCCAATTTCTATTAAGAATCCTCTGTTCTTGGAATTCTGTTCGTAGTTTGACTTATAACGTTGACTGAGCAATCGTGCACGAAACGAGTTTGTAAGTTCGTAATTTTTGATGGGTTTTAATCTTCGGCATACACACATCAATAACCCTAAGGTTAATTGGGTTATTGATGTGTGAATTGATCGATTGGAAATCTTAGGGCTCGAATGTGATTTTGGGGAAGAACATGAATTCAATTATGTTATTTATTTTAAATAAACTGAAACCAAACACAACCACTGGTCTGGACCAAGTGGTTGTGTCTGGTGCCCACTATCTGAGCCACCCGGGTTCGATTCCCGGCTGTGGCAACATTTTTCTTCTTTTTGTTTGTTTTATAAACTATATATATATATATATATATATATATATATATATAATTACTAGTATTTTAAAATTAGTTTTAAAATACTAAAACTCTTTTAATAATTCTACAAAAATTATTTTAAGTTAATCTAATGAAAAAGTTTAACTTACAATTTTTAGTTTTCAAAAATTTATTTATTTAATATATTTAATAAATAAATCAAGTTTATTCTATTATATTTATAAAATTCTATTAAAATATCAACACAATTTTATAAATTCCCACAAAAAGTATTCTAAGTTTTTATAACAATAAACTTTCCTGAAATGATTTTTATTTCAGAAAAATCATTTATTTAATATTTTTAATCAATTTTTGTTAGTTTTAATCATAATTAAATCATAATAAATCCAATTTTTAATATTTTTGCACCAAAAATTTATAAAAATTATTTCTGATTATTTGGAACAGAAATATAATTTTTAAACTAATAATTCTTTAATTTTAGTATTTTTAAATATTAAAGTTAAATTTTGACAATTTGTAATAAATAGATTTAATATTCTATTTTAAAGAAAATAATTTTATAAAAATTATTTTTGTACTTTAAACTCATTATTGTGACCATCCTAAATTCAAATTTTATAAAAAGATTTTTGTCTATTTATTTACTAAATTTCTCTCAATTATCAAACATTTATATTATTAATCAAACAAACAATTATCCCCAAATCCGAAGCCCTGGAACATATACATTTGTAGACTAGATAGACTTAGACATATTTATTACCTTATTATAGGGTGATATTTGGCATTGTTTGGGCAACACACTATTCAAATTTTCAAGAAGTATAACTTTTGCTAAGGTGAGTTTACATAGCCCATTTTCTCTATTTTCACTATTTTTGGGGTGAAACATGTTTAAACATTTATACCATCATTTACTCATACTTAATTGTGATTCAATTACACTATCATTCTATCATTTGACTGTAACAAAAAGACACAGTACAATCATTAACAATGATCAAGCCGCCTGTTTAGATTATAGCGCTATAGGTCTGACAAACCCATCCCCCCGCATAAATTCAGGGATGATCGATAACAGTAACAACATTAGACTAACTTGCGAGTTAGGCCTCAGTCGACACAAGGTTTGATTGTACAAAGACGCATTGTTACATGTCGGTATCATACTCTATCATCATACAACTGTGAATGTTTTACAAACTATTGTTATCAATTATTTTCAAAAACCTATGTATTCTCACCAACTTTTGTTGACCCAAAATATTTTCAACTTAACATGTTTCAGGTTCTACTTGCTTGAAGATTTGAGTTAATATTTGAAGATGTGTGCATAGTATTAATCATTTTGATGTACGAATTCTTGTAGAACAATTGTATGTAATTTATTTAAATCATTTAATGAAATTTATTATTCACCATGAGCTACTGAACAATCATCACTACGTGACATCCCGATGTTTCCGCCATCGGTTGGGGTGTTACAGGCAACAAGCTGCGCCGCCACCCCTTTCTGGACAACAAACCCTAACCTACTAAAAACGAACCCATGCCCCACCATAGTCGAGACACTGCCATGAATAACCCGTTGGACTCTGGTCAGGAAATGGATGGCTTCCGGTGCCAAAGAGCCAAAGGTATCGAATGTCAGGGGTACAAAAACGCGTTGGTTCTCCTCACAAGCTTTGGCATGCTTCTCAACTTTCTTCGCCTTTGCTTTCCGCACCGCTTGCCCGCTACAAAACCGCTATTCCTCAAACCAACCAGGGGAGATACACCTGTTAGGTCGACGCAAGCGTGTTTCCAAAATAAAAAAAAAACTAAAAAAAAACTAAACAATTAAAGATGCGGGAGTTGATGAGAAAATCAAAACCAGCCACGTCACCCATAAGGCCATAATATATATATATTTTTTTTAAAATCCCACATTCTACAACACAAGTTTTAGACCATGTGTAGTGGCAAGTGAAAATTTTCAAGCCCATGGGGTATTAAACGACACATGGCATGTGGGGGCATATAAGGGCTTGAAAATGATTAAGTGGTGTAGTGGTTAAGTGAAAATTTTCAAGTCATTCCAATCATTACCCAAGGATTCTCATTGGTCCCTTCCATTATAACCACGTTGTGGAAAATTTTCCGGTCCAATTACTTTTTTATTTTTTTTGCCAAAAAACGCCCACAGGGGCGGTGTGGGAATTGAACGGGGCGTGGATTTGGGGCAAAAACGCCTATTTCCGTCTTCACCACGTATGGTCTTATAAGGCCAGGGCATGTAATAGCATATAATAAAAACAACCCTTTATAATGTTTGGGCCGTGTACCCATTTATTTACCATTGACATATAACATATTGGGCCGTATCTGTTAACCTCTAAGCCCACTCCATCAACTGGCGCCAAAATTTCCCGCCAAAACTCACAGTCTGACCTAATAACCTAAAAGGAGAGAGAGGGAACACGATAATATACCCTCACTCACAACACACACACCACACACACACACAGAAGAAGAAGAAAATGGCGGGAAGAAATGGGAATGGAGAGAACCGACCAAACGAGTCACCGTCTTCATCAGACCAAGGCGGAAACCTAAACTCCAGCCAGTTTAACGGCAATCCACCGTCCACTCCACTCACTCCAGACTCCCCTACCTCTGCAGGCTTCAACACAGATCAGCTACCGTTCAATAGCCGTACGTCTGAAAACTACTCCGACTATGACGATGATGAGGCCGCCGTTGATCCCGATATTATTCATGACGAGCCTGAAGATGTCGCTGATGAAGAAGGTGAAGGTGAAGGCGAAGATCTCTACGATGATAATTACATCAAGTAAGTTGTTGTTGTTGTTGTTGTTATTATTATTATTATTATTATTTGTGTATGTATGAAAGAAACGCCTAAAATAAATGTGTGTTTTGGGGTTTTAGTGATTACCGGAGGATGGATGAGCATGACCAGTATGAATCTGCTGGATTGGATGAGTCTCTTGAGGACGAGAGAGATTTGGATCAGATTATGGCGGATCGTAGGGCTGCGGAGATGGAACTTGATGTTAGAGATGGTGTTGCTTCTCAACGGAAGCTTCCTCATCTGCTTCATGACCAAGGTTAGTTAATTATCTGGTTTTTGTGTTGTTTTGTTAATTATCTTACTGTTGCATTGCATTTATTTTGAATGTTATGTGTTAATTGTAGTTTGGTTTGACTGATAATGGATGCTTGATTTGGTGGTACTGTATTTGGTTTTATATATGTTTGAAAGGCTATAATAATATCATTTCATGTGGAAGTGTTTATTGCCGTTTTGATGTTTGAATTTACTTGTTCTTTATGTTATTGATGGTAAGATTTCTTTTTTTTTTTAAAGAATCATTAATATTATGCAGTATGTTGATTTTTACCTTAGTTGAGTTAAGGGGTAGTAGAAAGAGTAATTATTATTAAGTATAATTAACATAGTGTGTAGGTATGTCTTTAAGATTAAGTATACTCTTTAGGTGCATTTTATATTATTCAATACAGTATTGTCTTGTGTAAGGAAACTCAGCTTTTAAATAGATTTGTATTCCTTATTACAATACTGAAGTACCTTGAGTTGCCATTCATTCTCCATACTATGAAATATATGATTAAGCTGTGTTTTTCATATCTTTGCTTACAGATACAGATGACGAAGGTCATCGGCCTTCAAAAAGAACTAGAGCTGATTTTAGACCTCCTCCTAGTCCAGCATTTAGTAGTGGTGGAGGAGGTGGTGGCGGAGGCGGTGATGACCCACCCACTACTGATCAGACAGATGATGATCCATTTGAGGTTCGTAGTCTGTCTTTATTTAGGATTGTGTACTTTATTCATCGCACAGCAACATCTCATCATATTATTTGTTTTTTTGGCATGTTTTGTAGGATGATGATAATGATGAAGGTGAGTTTGAGATGTACCGTGTTCAAGGAACATTAAGGGAGTGGGTTACTAGAGATGAAGTGCGTCGTTTCATTGCTAAGAAGTTCAGGGAATTCTTAGTCACATATGAAAACCCGAAGACCGGTGATCATGAATATCTTAGACAAATCAACGAAATGGTTTCAGGTAAAGCGTCTCATTGTTGCTATATGTACAAGTTCTCTCTTGTACATATTCTCTCCTTTGGATTATAGGTCATGTGGTTCAATGATTGTTATATTCGGTAAATTTTCTGTATCGCAGTCAACAAGTGCAGCCTGGAGATTGATTATAAACAGTTTATCTACACCCATCCAAATATTGCCATCTGGTTGGCAGATGCACCCCAGTCTGTTCTCGAGGTTATGGAGGAAGTTGCTAATAAAGTTGTATTTAATTTACATCCAAACTACACAAGAATTCACCAAAAAATCTATGTCAGAGTTACGAACTTACCTGTTTATGATCAAATTCGCAACATAAGGTATTACCTTCTTCTTTATAGCTTAGAAACTGGTATATTGTGGTCTTAAAGTATGCATCTTGAAAACCATTCTGCATGTTTTTTTGTTTCAGGCAAATCCATTTGAACACAATGATTCGAGTAGGAGGTGTCGTGACCCGAAGATCTGGAGTTTTTCCTCAGTTACAGCAAGTGAAATACGATTGTAACAAATGCGGTGCCATTTTGGGACCCTTTTTCCAAAATTCATATTCGGAGGTGAAAGTTGGTTCCTGCCCAGAGTGCCAGTCAAAGGGACCATTTACAGTCAATATTGAGCAGGTGACTTATATTTATTGTTTCTGTTCGGTAGTATGGAAAATGATCTTATACTTATATTGTACTCTTCTTGTGACAGACTATATACAGGAATTATCAGAAGCTTACTCTTCAAGAAAGCCCTGGCATTGTTCCAGCTGGCAGATTGCCACGATACAAGGAAGTGATACTTTTGAATGATCTGATCGACTGTGCTCGCCCTGGCGAAGAGATTGTAATATTCTTTTCACTCGTTCTATGCCTTAGTGTTTTTTTTTGTATCATTAAACATCTTAACATTCATTTGCTTCTTTTTTTTATTTATTTCCAGGAGGTTACAGGAATTTACACAAACAACTTCGATTTGTCGTTGAACACCAAAAATGGATTCCCTGTTTTTGCCACAGTGATTGAAGCAAACCATGTTACAAAGAAACACGACTTATTTTCAGCCTACAAACTTACCCAAGAGGACAAAGAAGAAATTGATAGGTTGTCTAAAGATCCACGTATTGGAGAAAGGGTATGTTTTTATAAGCTCATGTAGAAAACTGTTAGAAGATACATTCATGTCTGTTACATAGAATCTCATCCAGTATGAATTATGTGTAAAAATGAACAGATTATCAAATCAATTGCTCCATCAATCTATGGCCATGAAGATATAAAGACTGCACTAGCTCTTGCAATGTTTGGAGGGCAAGAGAAAAATGTGGATGGGAAACATAGGCTGCGTGGAGACATAAACGTGCTGCTGTTGGGTGATCCTGGAACTGCAAAATCTCAGTTTTTGAAGTAAGTTGCGGTTGAGTTTTTTTCTCTAGTTTAATCATATAAAAGTCAACTTTGTTTTAATTTTATTCTGAATTTGGTTCTGAAGATATGTTGAAAAGACCGGTCAACGAGCAGTTTACACAACTGGAAAAGGAGCTTCTGCTGTAGGTCTTACAGCCGCAGTGCACAAGGATCCAGTCACACGTGAATGGACCCTTGAAGGTGGAGCCCTTGTTTTAGCTGATAAAGGAATATGTTTAATAGACGAGTTCGACAAAATGAACGATCAAGATAGGTAATTAAGTCCGTCTGCTTGTTTATAGATTTATTTTTAATAGGTGTATTTTATATCTAATTTGTGTTTTGAGTTTTGACCTTCATCAGGGTAAGTATCCACGAGGCTATGGAACAACAAAGTATAAGCATATCTAAAGCTGGAATTGTAACTTCCCTTCAAGCTCGATGCTCTGTTATTGCTGCAGCTAATCCAATTGGAGGAAGGTGGGCTAAAATTGTAAATTGCTTAATTATCTACACGGTTTATTGTTGCTTGATAAGTTCATTCGTGTGAATGAATCTAATACTTGGTAAATGTTTTTTTTTTTTTTTTTTGCAGATATGATTCCTCTAAAAACTTCTCACAAAATGTTGAATTAACAGATCCAATTGTCTCCAGATTTGATGTTCTTTGTGTTGTGAAGGTTATATATACATGAGCTTTGTTTTTTCTTCGTGTTGTGTATTGTTGTAGACTTGTAGTTAACATAGATGAGAACCGTTTAATGCAGGATGTGGTGGACCCTGTCATGGATGAGATGCTTGCAAAGTTTGTAGTGGATAGTCATTTCAAATCCAAACCAAAAGGTGCTAACTTGGACGACAAGTCCACCAACAATTCTCAGGAAGATAATCAAGACGCTTCCATGTTAGCAGATCCTGAGGTATCTTGATTCACAACAGTCGCCATTAGTTATTCTGCTAAAATTTTATCCATTTTATAAATATTTTTTGGTTGACTTTTGACCTGTTTAGAGTTACAACATAGAAGTAAATGGATTGCAATTTATAACATATTCTTTTCTATTCAGATACTTTCCCAAGACATGTTAAAGAAGTACCTCACGTACGCCAAGTTAAATGTGTTCCCAAGGTTGAATAATGCTGATTTAGACAAACTCACACAAGTTTATGCTGAATTAAGAAGAGAATCATCAGTGAGTTTTTTTTATTAAAAAGAACATTTTAGCTTGCATCTCAAGGTTGTACCATGTTTTGATTAAGTGACTCGTGTTTAGCATGGGCAAGGAGTTCCGATAGCTGTAAGGCACATAGAGTCAATGATCCGCATGTCAGAAGCTCATGCTCGAATGCATCTCAGGCAAAGTGTCACTCAAGAAGATGTTGACATGGCCATTCGTGTTCTGCTTGACTCTTTTATTTCCACTCAGAAGTTCGGAGTTCAGAAGGCCCTTCAAAAGGTATTATGGAGCGCGTGTTTTCTTATATATTGGTTATGTTTTTTGACATTTTAAAACTAATTTTTTTTTGTCGGTGCAGAGCTTTAAAAAGTATATGACATTCAAGAAGGATTTCAATGGAATTGTGTTGCATCTACTTAATCAACTGGTGAAAGAGGCGCAACGTTTTGAGGAGATAGTTTCCGGGTCTAGGAAAAATGTTACACATGTTGATGTGAAGATAGATGACTTGCAAAACAAGGTAATCTAGTTTTTTTTTTCTTTAAATATATGGGGAGGCATTTAATTGACTTCTCATGGTTTGGTGTGTGTGTGTGTGTGTGTTTGCAGGCGTTGGATTACGGAATTACTGATCTGAAGCCGTTCTTTGATAGTACGGCTTTCAAGAGTGGCAACTTTGTGCTGGATGAAGAAAGACGTGTGATAAGGCATCATCTTGTAAGATGATGGACCAAGAGATGTTTGTTTAGAACTTGTGTTATTTTGGTGTTGGAATTTCGAAAAACAGTTTTACTTTATTGAAAACTGATGGTATCTATGACAATTGTTTCTTTTGTATTGCACCAACTTTAGTTTTTTGTTGAAGAAAATTACGCAATTAGTTCCTGTGGTTTGCCTTTAGTTTCACCTTTAGGTATTAAGGTTTAAAAGTTTCATGTTAAGGGGTTTAAGTTTAGTTTTTGTAACATAATAGGGTATTAGCATTAACAGAGGTTAATATTTAACTGAGTTTTTCCTCACGTGACAAATGGTAAACCACAAGGACCAAAGTAAACTTAAACTCTTAACATGAAACCTTTAAACCTTAATACCTAAAGGTGAAACTAAAGGCAAACCACATGCACTAATTACGTAATTTTCTCTAATTACGCAATTAGTTCCTGTGGTTTGCCTTTACTTTCACCTTTAGGTATTAAGGTTTAAAAGTTTCATGTTAAGGGGTTTAAGTTTAGTTATTGTAACATAATAGGGTATTAGCATTAACAGAGGTTAATATTTAACTGAGTTTATTCTCACGTGACAAATGGTAAACCACAAGGACCAAAGTAAACTTAAACTCTTAACATGAAACCTTTAAACCTTAATACCTAAAGGTGAAACTAAAGGCAAACCACATGGACTAATTACGTAATTTTCTCTAATCTAAAATAAAAAATATTGATGTATGTAGTGGGGGTCGAACCCGGGTTGATGGCCGAGTCGGTCCTAAAACCAAATGGATCAACCGAGCCACTTGTGCATTTGGTTTATTATTGAATACGTAGTTTTTTATACAACACTTATCATTTTGATTTGGTTCCTTATAATAACCCAGGAATATTAACCCTCAAACCCACCTGTTGAATTCATTGTATATACCACGAATTGAGAACTGAAACACCTGTATATATGATAGTCGATCCATTCTGTATAAAAAAAATTCCATTAAAACATTCAAATCAAGCTCCATTCGACGAATTAAAGGTTGACGTCATGCGTCTTTAATAAGCCAATTAACCATCGATTCGAACATGTTAGTTCGATTATTTTTACATGGTTTTGATCAGAATTCAATGTAGATTAATAGCCCTATGATTTCATTCACAGTCGTGGTCTAATTCGATGTTAATCGAAGTGGGTTTGAGGGTTAAAATCCGTGGGTTACTATAAGGAACCAGGTTCGATTTGATAATTGCTTTATAAAAAAAAGTTTCAATAATAAACCAAATACACAAGTGGCTCAGTTGGTTGATCCATTTGGTTTTAGGATTGACCCGGCCATCAACCTGGGTTCGACCCCCACCACAAACATCAATATTTTTTATTTTAGATTATTAGGTGGGCCCTATTTAAATTTCACATTTGGTTTGCCTTTAGTTTCATCTTTTGGTATTAAGGTTTAAAGGTTCCATGTTTAGTTTTTGTAACATAATAGGGTATTAAGTGGGCCCCACTTAAATTTCACATTTGGTCCTTGTGGTCTACCATTTGTCACGTGAGGATAAACTCAGTTAAATATTAACCTCCGTTAATGCTAATACCCTATTATGTTACAAAAACTAAACTTAAACCTTTAACATGAAACTTTTAAACTTTAATACCAAAAGGTGAAACTAAAGGCAAACCACAGGGACTAATTGTGTAATTTTCTCCTTTTATTGTTAGTGATAGAAAAGGTCTTTAATTTTTAAGAGGAAACTAGATTCTTGTGGTATGCCGCGCGTTGCGGCGGCGACACGTTAATTGTTTATAGTTAGTGGTATGTTATGTGATGGATAATATGATTAAAGCATCGTTTTAACGTATCTGATCTAAAGTATTGCGGTTACAAAAGAAATGGAATCAAACTCGAGTTGTTTATAGTTGGCTTTTTATACGCGTCATATTTTAAAAGTTGTAAAAGAAAAAGAATGTTATTGACGTAATTATATCAGAAAAAAATCTATGTCAAAACGTGTATTTATATCGTTTAAGTTGAAACATGAATTTATACCAACATGTATGGCAAACGTAGACCAACCGAAAGCGTACATAAAATTATCTTTTACATCGAAACGTGAATTTATACCGACACATAAACAATAATAACAACGTGAGAAAAAAATTGTTTTTCCTTTAGCTTAAATAATGAAATACGATGGGTAAATTTGAGAAGTTAGAACTCAAGAGGGTGAAAATGACGTTTTATAAAGTTTTTAAGAAAGTGCAGGGATGTAAATACCAATTTCTAAAGTTAAAGGGTTGTTTGTGTATTTTATCAGAAACGTAAGTAACTCGAATTTTTACTGTCAAATTAAAGCGTTTTATATTTGATCCGACTCATTTTCGAAGAAAATTTACGTCGAAATCGTAGACTAACCGATATCATACGTAAAAATAAGAACGAAAACGTTTTATATTTGACCAGACTCGTTTTAGAAAAGAAAAAAATAATATGTTGAAACGTGAATTTATATCGTTTATAGAGAAGTTTGTAATGTGTTACATGTCAAAAGTTTGTAGGTTAAAAATATGTTAGAAAGTAAGGATGTCTTTTTTTGTCAAGTTAGAAAGTAAGGAAAAAAATATGTCAAAACGTGAATTTATATCGTTTATAGAAAAGTTTATGGATATGATGTGTTACATGTCAAAAGTTTGCGAGTTAAAAAGATGTTAGAAAGTAAAAAGATGCCTTTTTGCCAAGTTCGAAAGTAAATGAGCAATTATATCAAGTTAGAAAGTTGGTTTTATCAAAAAATAATCTTGAGGGGTATATAATGTCACTTTGAAAAAGTTGAAGGTCACTAATTAAAAAGCAATGGTCACCACCCGACCATGCTTTTTAATATATATATATATAATATGCTTTACCTATAGCATTGTATATAGTACTAGATTATACCTCGGGAGCGTCCCGGGTTGAAAAATTTAATATGATACATCAATTTTACATATGAAATAGACTGATGCATAACTCTAATATTAATATCTAACCTAAAACAAATTAATAATGTACGACTCCAATGCTAACACCTAACCTAAAAGAATGTAGAACTTTAATGTAACTCTAATATTAACACCTATCCTAAAGGCTAAACAAATGTACAACTCTAACATACTAATATTGATACCTAACTTAAAACAACGTAGAACTTTATTAACCTATTCGGCTCTGGTTGAAAAAAAAAAGTTCATATTTAATGATTTAAACATAATTAGTGACTTGTCTATATATGATTAATGATTTACCAGAACACTTTGTGTTTTTTTTCCTATATGAACAAAACCCCACAAAAAAATTCTCTGTTTTTTATATAGCACTATGGTACTATTTAAAAAGATAATAAAACGCTCGTTAATTTGGTGTAATTTTTTTCTTTAAAAAATCTCGTATATTAAAGATATTAACGTTTAAAAATTATGGGAGAAAACATGAGGGTGGAAAATCCAATTTTGTTTTTAAATTATTTTTTTCCTAAAATATCTCAATGCCATATAGGATGACACATGGCACACTCAAGGAAGAGAATGCCTCTTTGAGTGTCATGTCATTAAAATGACTTTGGTTTATTATATGTATAGATTATGTGATGTTATTGAATTAAATGAACAATCACAAACATGGAAAAAAAAATTGTTCAAGTCGGTTTAATGTACCAAACCGACATTCAGACACATATATGCCAAAGAGCTACGTAACTCGTTGGTACACTTCCAAATTAAGAGAAAACAAAAACCCTTCTCTGCTTTCTCACTCTTGTCCGATATCTTGAATTCTCGACTCCCTTTACAACCGATCGAACAACCACCATTGGCCGCCTCATCCTCGCGGTTCCTATCCAGCTGTTCATTTGAGATGTGCTCGGTTCGTGAACTTCCTACTAGCAAGGATTCATTATAAACCGCGTGTTGCAATTCCAATGTAGTCGTCAAAGGTTGATTACTAAAACCCCATATGGTTGTTTAAATTTATTTGTTTATTCACGTATAACCCTGATTCTCATTGGGAATGTTTATTTAATTTACTTGAGTTTTGCTGTTTTTTTACTATTCACATATCAATATTTAAGTCGTAGTACCAACTGGAAGAGAACGTGATGTGTACAATATGAGGTCGGCAAGGCGATAGTTTGGTCAGAAAAAGAGAGATATAAAGATGTTTGACAAAGAAAGAAAAGAACGAGTTTAAGAAAACCAGCAAAACACACAGAAAGATAAGAAGAAGTGGTTTAAGAAAAACAGCAAAAGTAAAGGTCGAAGATAGTCTCGTAATAACACAAAATTACAAATCTGTTTGTCATGCTACTATTCATGACAATAACATCCCCAAATATACCGATGAACAATTACATTTTCTTTCTTATCCGCTTTTAAGGGTCGAGTCAACTATATATATACTAGTAGGAAACCCGCGCTACGCGGCGGGACTGTAAATATGTATAGCATTCTAATGCTAATCACAACTCGGTTTTGAGTAAAATTTAAATTGAGATGTAGATAAAAATAAGCACATCGAAGCAGTATGCTTGGAATTTATAGAATATCATGTTTTTAAAGTTGTAACAGGAAAACACGACATCCCCAAAATTAATTAGCATCTTCTAGCCTAAATCGCTAGAAACCAATATGTCAGATTAATTTTTTTTTTAACTCAGATTAATATAGTGTTAATTATACTATTAAACATTTATCCATACGGTTTTTTATTAATAAGCACAAAAACCAAGTTATGTTTCCGGCAACCGTCTTCTTGTTGAATTGTAAACCGGACGATGTCAGCCAATCCCTGCAAAAGCGGTCCTGTCCATTGGATCAGATCAATTTTGGGTTTTGGGTTTCAAACTCAGTTGTTGTCGATCGTTTACAAATTGTTAATCAAATGGGTTTAACGATGATTTAATTGTAAGGGGTTGATTAAGTGCTGAAGCATTAAGAGATCTGAATGGTTAAGAGACTCTGAATGATTAAGTGCTGAATGGTTCAGCTATGCACCAAGTCTGAATGGTTCAGCTCTTAATGATTCCATTCAGGCCCTAATAATTGTGTCGAATTTGAGTGGTGGGTTATGATGGCGGCCGTTTCATCCGTTTTTTTCTTCTTGTCGATATGTAGGAGAGTCTTTGAAGAATTGGCCATTCAGTTATTTTTATAAATTCAATGAATTATCTAATATGGTTCAGTGGCTCTTTCAATTCAAATAAAAAAAATATGATGTTGTAGAAATGAAGTGAATTGGTGTTTCAATTAATATTATCTTGGTCAAGTAGTCATATTATTAATCAATTGAGATTTAATTGTTTTATTAAATATGTCTTGACAACTTAATAAGATTATAATTTTACCCTTGTAAATGAATGTCAAATAACTATTTTACCCGTCCAGATGATAGTATAGATAAAAAAAAAAAAAAAAAACCCAGGAGTAGTTGGGCCGTTTTAAGTATAACCCAAACATCTACTTGACTTATGATTCAACCAGTTTCCTTCCTTCCTTCCTTGAAGTAGCAGCAAAACGACCTGCAGTAGACTTCTCATATCCTTCAACAGACATGGTCGGTGGTCGTAAACTAGGACTCTTTCTAACAGTGCTGGTGGTCGTCGGTGTAGTTACACTATTCAAGATCAAAGGTTCATCATCATCATTATTAGCATGGGACAAAGAATCACTTGTGGAATTCTTCAAACACATGTCCGATCGGTTAGGTCATTGGGCGATTCCTGTCTACGTTGCGATCCACACCGTCTCTCTTGCTCTATGCCTTCCTTACGCTGTCTTTTTTGAGGCTGGTGCTTCTCTCTTGTTTGGTTTCTTTCCAGCTTTGCTCTGTGTTTTCTCTGCTAAAGTTTTAGGAGCTTCTCTCTCCTTCTGGATCGGAAGGTATTACTTATTAGCAATTAAGTCTTTCTGTTTGTTTTGTTTTGTTGGATTAGTTACAGATCGGTGTTTGATTTTAGATTAGATTAATAATATTGTAGCCCTAAGATTTAGGTGCTGTGTAGGTAGGTAGGTACATGTGTATGAGCTTTTAGGTCTTTATTATTATTATTATTATTATCCTTCACAATTCATATTTGCAAAACATAAATGCTTATTCAAATTAGTAATAATTCTCACTTGAAATTCAGATCCATGTTTTTCCATAAAGCTAGTGAACAGATTGAAATATGTTTAATAGTAAATTAAAATTAGGCAATAAATATACGCGATATAGAAAATAGTATCGGGGATATGGCCGAACACATTTATATTTAGTGTCGATACTCGATAACATGTTCTCCTATGGCCACTTCTAAGGATTTTCACACGCTACGGATGTTCCTTAAGGCGGAGAATCTTTACAAGGGACTTAGCCGTGTAATGATGCAAACCTTAGAAGTTAGAATACTCAAATTGTCACAAAAGTTTGGATATGCCAAGATTCTTTCGGTAAGCATCTGATTAAAAAAGAATACTTATCCCACATGTTTGATGGACTCATCGACCATTGAAGCTTTACTTCAATATTTTAAAGCATGGAAAAGTTATTAATCATTCAAATTTCAACGTTCAATCAAAATTTTAAAATCAAAATTTCATGCTTATGCAACAAGTGTATGCACGTGTATGTATGTGGGATATATGTCTTATAAGGGCAATCTAATACTTCTACATGCTTCACTTGGATATTGATTTCTTCTGTTCTCTAAGCTTGACTTGATCTTGGATTCTTTGTGACTAGATCTTTGCTTAGTTTAATTAAAAGAGTTCAACTGTATATTTTTTTCATGTACATGAGCATACGCAGGGCTGATTTATCATTTTTAAATAACTTAACGGAGGTGTGTGCCCCAACAAAACGTCAAAACCCGACTCTAGGCATATGGGCCTTTTCCCTTAAAAGGCTCAAACCTCCCTTGTTGTAAAATTTGTTAGATTTATTAGTAGGTATCTTGTTGCTGTGTCACTTCATTTGCTTTAGATAGTTAATATATGAATATAATTAATTATAATAACAATTAACAACTTACTTATTTTAGTTTTATGGTTTTCGGTTCATATATATACAAAAAATATACGTATGTATTAATGCACCACTGCATACTTCATTTTTCAAATCTATTAATATTGATATCCATCTATCATGCATCTGCATCCTTGCAACATGGTTCCAACACATAACGTATGTCTTGGTGGTGTAAAGTCAAGTAGCCCATAATTTTTCTTTATCTTGAATGTTGTATGTTACCTTCATCACTTCATGTTATCTTATCTATGTCTTTGTTTAAGGATCCTTCGCCAACTAATCATTGGAAGCACACATTTGTCTTAGTCCCCTAGAGTGAGTCATGTCTTTCAATATGGATCTAATTGACACCAGGATGTTAAATTTGTTCTAGGATGTTTTAGGGTTTTGTAGATGATTTTTGCCATCTTGGATTTTATTTTCTTATATCTACTATTTTATAAAAACTCAATTTCTGTTGTTAGTCAAAGAGAAAAGTGGCAATTTCAATTGTCAAATTAGGCCATAATGGGTCGATTTGGGTTGTGTTCTATCTCAAACTTGTCACACCAAAACATTTAGCAAAAAGTCTAATTTTTATTGCATACAACCGCATAAACCTTTTATAAATGTTACCAGAGTATTTGTAATAACTAATAATACTGTTTTTGTAATCTAATTAACAACGCTTTAGTTAATTATAAAATTGGACAATAAAATAGTATCCAGGTCAATCCGAGTCCCCCACCCATTTTACCATCTTTAACTGAAATACTCAGGACTGCTAGTAGTAAAGAATAGTTTACATTTGATTTCATATCATATCTATATTATATCAAAAAATGGAATAGTAGATGAATCTTTACTTGCTTACATAATCTAACGAGAAGGGAGTTGCTCGGATGCAAGAATCATAGCCACATTTATGCTTTACGTTAATGTTATTACCCAATTCTTTACAAGATTTTCTATCTTTCTCGTAATGATTTTGATGTTCTTAAGGTATCTTCCAGGTTTGTTTTCAAGAGTTCTAGTTCTGCAACTCGATGGGCACATGAAAACAAATATTTCCATGTGCTTTCAAGGGGAGTTGAACGTGACGGTTGGAAATTTGTTCTTCTCGCGCGTTTCTCTCCCATACCGTCATACATCATCAATTATGCTTTAGCTGCTACAAATGTCCGGTTTTTGAAGGATTTTCTAGCTCCAACCGTCCTCGGGTGCTTACCTATGATCTTACAGAACACATCCATCGGCAGTCTTGCTGGTGCCGCCGTGGCTACCTCTTCAGGGTCCCAGTCAAACAAGTCAAACATCTGGTCATATGTATTTCCTATGATTGGCATTTCCTCTAGCATTCTTATTTCCTGGAGAATCAAAAAATACTCTTCCAGCATCTCAGTTGATGAGAAGCCTGTTGAGAAGGCAAGATGACACAGGTTCAAAAAGTACTTAGCTGTTCTTCTTACTTAAAAACAGTTGGTGTATCTGTAACTTCTAAATTTTATGATTGCCGCTTCCGGGTAGGGTAACGTTATATGCATCTAGACTTCTTCAAAAGTCTACTAACGTAAGCAGGCCTGTAAACGAATCAAATGTTTAGTCAACCATTCGGCGAAAGTTTGTTAATTTAATTAACGAATAGACATGAACAACAGTTTTCTTCACTTGGTTAAATGAATGAACATATACACATGTGATATTAGTTCATTTATGATTGGGGAAGTCTATTTATGTTTGTTTACATTCATTTATATATAATATGTCTTAATATTCAAATTTTATTAAAAAATGTCATGTTTTTTTTTTGAACGGCTAAAAAAATGTCATGTTGGTTTAGGTTTATGAATTGTTGACGATGCTATCAACGAACTAACATAAACGAACACAAACACGTTCCACTCTTGATTAACACAAACAAGAAAACATTTGTTTTAGCTGTTAGTTCTACGGTTAACGTTATATTATGTTAATTTTTAAATATACTAACAATCCGTTACGTGTATACATTTGTCCTGCATTTAGTTCCTACATTAATATTTATCGTTAGGTGGGTTTCACATGGTGACATGGATTTTAGTACAGAATAAAACCTTATAATGTATTTGGTGTTTATAAGTAACTTAGGGGTTGTTTGGTTAATTAAGTGCTGAATCATTAAGAAGTCTAAATGGTTAAGCGCTGAATCATTAAGTGCTATTTTGTTGGACTTCTAAATGGTTGGTCTTGTCCCACATTGGTAGGGGAAGTAAAAATGAATTTATTCACTGCTTAATGGTTCAGCTTTAATCATTCCATTCAGATGCTGAAACAAACGTGTTGAATGAGCTGAATGCTGAATCATTTAGCGTTTAATGATTTAGAGGCTCATTAAGAGCCTTACCAAACAGCCCCTTAGGCTATGTCTAGTCCATTTTTCGCCACTCCGGTACTATAAGTTCTACAAGAGTGTGTGATTTGTTTTAGTATATCATTACTCTTGTAAGTTGTAACAGGATCAGGCTGGCCAATTGGACCATAAACTGGCCTACACAACGGATCCCGCGAGGTACTCTTGAACTGCTTTCACTTGGGCCAGGCGGCTATGGCGCAAACTGGTTGAACCGACAAACCAGATCGAGATCGTTGGTTGAACTGGATTTTCAAATTTCACATTTTTAAATTTCAAACTCCCTTTTTCAATAACATTGTATATTCACATGAAAAGGTAAATTAGGTTCACGTTTTGTTTAAGGCAATGCTGCACATGTATATTTATTTTTAAACCATTTATGATGTGAAAACCGTAGACCAGTAAAAAGAGGTTCAATAACGATCGGATTATTATAAGAGGGGACGGGGCACTAACAGCAAATGGAGTTGGTACCCCACTACCCTCATGGTAACACCTCCCCGGGTGGCAATGGTAGTGGAGGCTGGTATCTTTCACGGGTTGTAAAACACGGATGAATTGGGAGTAGAGTTTTTTTTGTTTTTAATTGGTTGGGTGGTTAAAGATAGTGCTGCCTCTAAAATTATGTCTTAATGCAGTGAATGAGTGAAATGAAGTGACGTGAATCAAAGTATAAATTGAAATGATGATATTTTAAGGAAAAAAAGGTTAATGAAAATAATAGATGTCGGCAGACGCGGAAAAAGTTAAAAAGATGAGATTTGATACAGAGGTGAGATACGCAGACAGACATGGAAAAGGCAATATCATGTTACGTGGGTTGGATTGGATTCGTGCATCTTGAAATAAACAAAAGTTTGTTTTTGTTTTTTTTTTTTTTTTTTTCGAAATAAACGAAAGTTTGTTTTCGGTGTAAAAAGCATAACATTATTGGACGAAACAAAATAGTTTTGAACCTACTCCCAACTATCGGATATTGATATCATCTGGGCACGAGAACGAACCTCTACCATAATTATGATTAGGATAGTCAGTCGAGCCCAATATATGCGAACCCATACATATGACATAAAAAACATATCACGTACTTGCTGTTGTAACAAGACCTACACGAAAACGAAAAGGACATCCATCATCCTTATTGAAGGGGTAGGGCCTAAAACTCTATTAAAGACAACACATGCCCATACCCAAAAGAGGCCCAAAGTATGCTTGGCCCAAGTTTCAGGTGGCTAGCGGACGCAAAGTGGGCGGGCGCAGCCCCAGGCGGAAACCAAGTCTTGGCGGGTTCGTATCACGCGCAACACCCGCCAAGTCCTTCTCGAAAATCTGGTGACGAAAGGTATTGGGACACGTGGCAGACAAAGGTATAACCGTACAAGCCTGTACGGACCAATCACAGCAGCAGGACGTGTGGCAGAGGTCATGCTGCACAATCAACCAATCAGGATGCTGCACGTAGCCGCGGATCCGCCAAAGGGGACAACAAGTACACCTCCCACCTGCGGCAACCAATAAGACCACATGAGGCCACCTCAACGATGACCTCCACTAATGTGTAACCACATATGAGATAATAGTACACTCGGCAAAGAGAATTAGCCAATTTACAGCGCATCAGGCCTGCAACCAGCAGGTGGATGACACATGCCCCATTCCTGGGCATCCTCCAACGGCGTAGTGCCATGTGGAATGAATGGTATAATCTCTCTGTATGATTTATATAATATTACACATTCTATTATATTGGGCTAATCATGGGCCGATGTGGATGCAAGTCCTTAACTGGGCCTCCGCCCACTGGGTAGGTTAAGGGTGAATGTTGAGGCCCGTGTAGAGCCTATTTAAGGAGGACTTCATCTCATTAGATAGGCCATTCAGAAAACCCTGAAGAACACACTAAGGTCGAACACGTTTTTGTGTCTGCTAAGTAGAATCTCTTGAGATTCGAGGCGGTCGCCCCACATCGGATTATTGTGTTGTTTCGGGTTAATCACTTCCACCGTTCGACGTGTCATTCATTTTAGCAAAGGATTAAGCTTGAAGCAACGTGGTTTATCCTCCCTAATCGAAGGTTAGACTATTGTTTCTTCATTGGCGCCATCCCTAGCGGCTAGAACAACAAACCATTCCATCTTTTAGCTAGAAAATGGCAACAGGAGAACCTCCTAGAGTCAACGACGACGCTCCCCTCATTGAAGATGATCACGACGAGGACGGCATCGTTGAAACTTCGGCCACTGTTACTAAGGTTGCAAATCGTGCAGCCAAAGCTAACATGGCCGGACCAAGTGCCAAACGGTGTCCCGCGGGTCAGGAGGATGAGGAGGATGACGACATTGAAGACCCAGGCGAGTGGCTCTTCCAAAAACAAGCGAGAGTCACCGCTTGTTACCAGAAGAAAATGATGCAGCTGACACAGAAACGAGTGCAAAAGACGCTTAATTTTAGCCCTCTCAACATGGGCCAAGGAGCAGCTAAAAAGAATAAGACTCCTAGCCGCTCCTAGAAAGATAACTGCCATTGATGACAAGGATGACGGTTATGAGTCTAGTGCGCATGTAGAAGATGATGATGACTTGGTCAAGCCCTACCGACCAAAAGATCTTGCTGAAAAATCAAAGTTCTGTGCCTGCATGGCCTTGGCTCCCATACCAGCTAAGGCCAAACTTCCCAGCAGCACCGGGAAATATGACGGCATCCGCGATCCTGATGACCATGTCCATGACTTCAGGACCGCTGCTCACAACCAGAACTGGCCCATGCAGGTCTGGTGCCACCACTTCGCGCAAACCCTCACGGGTGCGGCAAGGGTTTTGTTCGACAACTTGTCGGCGGGTGGAATCATCAACTTTGTTGACTTTCTTTCAAAATTTTCACTGCACTTCTCACACCAGAGAAAGAATAAGAAGGATAAGGCCCACATCCTACTTTGTGTGCGCCAAGACAACGGATCTGTGGAAGATTATATCATCCGGTATAATTGAGAGGCGCTACAAATAGGGTGTGGTGAGGAGTTAACCCACTCAGCGTTTATAAATGGTGTTAACAATGACGACCTCATGAAATGCCTCACGGGTAAAGACGGAATCCCATAATTTTGGGATGAAGTCATCCGAGCGGCTAAGATTTACGCGTCATCCGAAAGGTCTTTCCGCCAAGCCCGACAACACCAATCCGCCCACTATCGTAACAATAATAGTCATAAGAACTAGAATAAAAATCTGTGTGGTCTCGCATTTCAGGCTCAACTGAGGAAGGCAAGTACTCTTCTCAACAGGATGCGCGGAGCTTGATCAGCGGAAAGCACGCCTGCGACCATCGCGGATCGTCAAAGAAGAATCAAGACTTGACCCATATAAGTTTCCATATTCGCATCATCTGAACTTCACAATCGATATCTGTTAAGGTTTTCAATTTATACTTTTGTAGTATTCTGCCTATGTTTCTAGCAAAGACTTCCTTTCTTCGTTGATTTGTTACTATGTCTTCATAGTGATCATTAGACTGCAATTGGACAGTAGCAAAAGTAGAGTTATTATTCTTTTAGTGGAGTAGTTATATTCTGTAACTAGAGTAATTATTCTATAGGTAGAGTAATTATGCACAATTTCACAAAGTACTCTACAAACCAACCATACCTTATTTCACAAATTACACTGCAAAACCAACCGTACCTAGTTACACAAATGTAGAATCATAAAGCCTAATTTTCTAATTTACACAATATAAAACTAATTACGCTAGAAACAATAAGAAATTACCTTCGGTCGCCATGATTTATGGTTGAATCAAGCACTGCTTGATTGTTGAATCGATTTTAGGGTTGAATGGATTTAGGGTTCACTGTAGTGTCGATTGCTGGATGGATTGATGATTGAATCATAGATGTTAGGGCTGAATAGCTTTTGGGTTCATTGTAGCATTGTCTAAATTAGGATGCAACAATGGCTTTTTTGTGAAATATGAATTCTGTATAATAAAAAATTGCCACCGCCCAGTTTCTTAAATTCATTCAGTTCATACGTTTTGTACGTTAAAATCTATCTATATATATAAAAGAAAACGTATATGCTGACGTGGCGTGTAATGAAGCCCTCAACCTCCCCTTGGGAGTGCCACGTGACATCATAATTGAAAGTTTTTAGTGTTTTTGAACTATTTCCTTTTTTAATTAAAAAAAAGATAAAAATAAAACCTAAATTAAATTGAGTTATTTTAAGAAAAAAAGAATTTAAAAATAAATTTAAAATTTTCTCTCTCATGTTTCCTCCCATAATTTTTAAATGTTTATATATTTTATATACGAGTTTTTTTTAAAGAAAAAGATTACACCAAATTAACGAGCGTTTTATTATCTTTCCAACGAGTACCATAGTCCTATATAAAAAACGGAGAAAAATCGACTATTTTTTGTGGGGTTTCGTTCATACAGGAAAAAAAACACACAAAGTGTTCATTTTATTCATTAATCATGTTTTTTCTTTTAAACCAGGTTCTTATCTACGATGTTGAAAATCAGTCCAATCGCCATGTTATCATTGGAATTTTACTAGGTATACTTCATCAAGAGAAGTTAGGAGAAAGAATCGCGCAACACTGCAACACATGGTGTCACCTTATAGCAAGGTTATTTTTTTATTTATTTAATTACAAGAGTAATAATTATTACTATTAGTATTAGTATTATTAGAATGGTTATATTTTTCAACCTTGGGACGCTCCCGGAAAGAATTGATAGTTGCTGACGTGGCGTTCAATGGTGGCCTCAACCATCTCTTGATTATGCCACGTGGCATAATGAGATGCAATGATTACAACTTCCAACTTAAGTGTTTGTTTAGTTGATTAGGTTAAAAATTATAAGAGCCATTAGAATGTGAGAAATTAGAGAGATGTGATGAGTTTTTTAATAGTTGCAGCTTACATAAGTGATTCTTTAGATGATTACTGATTAGGTTTTAGATTAGGGAATATGAGTTATTACTGATTAGAATACTATGAACATGCAATGATTGAGAGATTTTGTGGTTAGTTAACTTGAGTCATTTGCAATAGGTTATCACGTAAAAATAGATTTTTCAACTCCAGGATCCTCCCGGGGTAATCAGCTAGTTATTTATATAGGAACTTAACTCTACCCTAGCTGAGGGAAGGCTTGAACAACAAGAACATGGGAAACTTTGTATGCTCTTAAGAACACTAGAAAACACATGAATATACGCAATTTTAATATATATTGTATTTGTTTCCTGTTCCCAAAAAAATCCGTTAATAGAATCATGAACGGTAGCGTTGTAAGTAAAGCAAACATTAGCACATGGTTTGGTAATATGAAATAACAAAATAATAAAATACTCAAACCTACACCACAATACCGTTTTCTGTTAATAATTTTAAAATTATTATAATAAGTTCTATCTAGATGAGATTTTTAAATTCCGTATATTGTGGGTTCTACTAAAAAAATACAGTACGTTTTTAGTAAACTCTAAATTCCATCCTACATTATATTGCCAACTTTCTAATTTACTCACTAGACTTCCTTTTTCATTATTGGTCCATAAATAATTGAACATTTAATGCTTGCTACATGATTGTATTTTGGCCTTTTCACTGCGTGTTCATAATACTTTCTTTTTACAAAAAATGGAAAATAATAGTGGAGAGGCCTTATGTTCAGTTAGGTGATCATGGGTTCAATTCCCACTTTCAACATTTATGGTGTGGTATCCGGTGAAGATCGAATACGGGTGGCGCCGGTTCAAATCTGACGGGCGGCGAGGTTTTACCGAGTTCTATAACACTGTCGTGCCTTCGGGCGGGTGGGGCTCGGGTTTCCGCGCATCGGGAGAAGGCGGGGGCTGCTGGAGGTCGAGTAGTCGATTCTTGGGCACGGCGCCCCGCAAGGATGGTTGCCACACAGTTGTTCGCCGATAAAAAAAAATATCGCATAATAATAAGGGGTCTTACTCCATCGATAAAGCCATTTTATCATTCATAAAACCACTTAAGTTCCAACATGTCGAAGTGTCGAACTAATGTGAAAAATCTCGTAACTTGTTAAAGTTGTGCCACATAAATGTTATAAGAACACATGGAGTGCAGTGACGAATCTTGACCCGAAACTTCGGGGGGTCGTAAGTCAACGGGGGGTCGGAACTCACTAGTTTGGGGGTCGAAACCATATATACCAAAAAAATTCTATACGAATACTATATAATCGGAAGCTCTGAGCGAAAATTCGGCGGGTCGGCCGCCCCTCCCCGCCGCTTAAAAGAATCGCCCCTAATGGAGTGGAAACCATATTGGACGTGGATTGGGCATTTCACGCCAAAAAAAAAACCTGAACACCACCCCCTGCTCGTGAAAGGGGCATTATGGGCCATGTCGTGAAGTTTTTCACGCTACAATTCACATACCATTAGCCAATCACATCTCTCAAACTCTTAAACCAACCAATCATATTTCTCCAACTCTTAAACCAACCAATCAAAAAAAAAAGTAATGATTGGAAGGGGCATTGTCACACAATACTCCATGATAGAACTTAAAATTTAAGATCCACTACACATGGTCTAAGAATTACTTTTTCTACTTATACAATTACTTTATCTCGTTCGGCCTATACACCAATTTTACTTTTTTGACAAATATGAATTATAGTACCCGTTATTCATCTAATCGCTTTACCCCGCCTAGTATGACACACCATCCTCCTTCATCATGTCTAGTGGTGAACCTTAAACTTTTAGATGGTGAGGGCCGAAAGTTACGAGACCAAATTTTTATTTTTTTAAAATCAGTGTGAGCCGAACTTAAAATATACAAAATTTTCGGGGTGCTCAATAAGCTTCACCCATGATCATGTCCATTGTAATGTGGTTACTGGATCACAACATCAACCTAAATCTTTTCCATGCCATTTTCTCTTAGTGCTTCTTGTTCTCAGATTGTCTCTGAAGCACAAAAGTGGACACTATAGTGGGATGCAACACACTTTAATCGATAGACTTATCTCTTGAACCCGATTGTGCTTACTGTTGATCAATTCTCAATAACTATTATTACGAGAAAAATAAGTATGTAAATCATGTGTACTTGATAATCCAGTAACTGCAATAAGGGAAGACGTCATGTTCTTAAGGATGATCGGGCTTCCGTTTAGAGTGTAGGGTTAGGATGACTTAGGTAGGTTTTGAACCCTGCAAAATTAGAGAGGAGAACGGACGAATTCTTATGTGATTAGTTGGTGATTCATTAGCTTCTAAGCCATTTCAATCATCTCTATATACATACACCCAAGGAAAACCCTATTTTAATCACTAAGGGCAGTTACGTTCATCGAATAAATTTACAATAACTGTAGTATTAATAAAGAAATGCACGTGGAAATCCTAAGGGATGTTTTTAATAAACTAACATGTACACCCAATACCTGACAAGTAATTACGCAAAAAAATACCTAATGAATATCGGGTTAGGTATAGGTATAGGACACAATTTTACAACTAGCTACGATTACCAATTCCCGACTTAAACCTGACACATTACCATCCCTATTTAGAACTCAAACTTTCCGTTCAAAAAAAAAGAACTCAAACTTAGGTATTTTATATTGTCTCATTGAATATAACTACAAATGTATCCTCTCTCTTCATTATTAATTTATTATTTTTCAAATTAACACTCTCTACTTTGAAATTCTAGTTAAAAAATTTGCTATTACGTGTTTAATTAAAGTTGTACTTACTTCGAATATAATAAGAAAACACCAACAATGATTTATTTCTAATCTAGGTTATTATTTTCTTTTCTATTTGTAAAACACAACACTTTTAGTCTTACCATTTGACTTCCCCATGAAAAATGCTCACTACAGTTTGAAGGTTGGAAATATGGAGAATGGACAAGTAGTTCACATTGGAGATGGTTCCTATGTCATGAACATAAGACTATAAGGAGTGGTGGGGAAAGAGGGGGATGAAGCGCCATGTGACATTTGTGGGACCCATGTGGGGGGGAAAAATTGTGGGGAGTGGAAGGGGGGAAGAGAGGGGTGAAGGAAATAATATTATATTGTGTTAAAGTTGTAAAAAAAAAAAAAAAAAAAAAAAAACTGGCCAATCCACGCATGCCACCTCACCCCCACCCCAAGCCCCACGCCGGTGAAGCCACCCCCGCCCCAAGCCCCACGCCACTCTCCCGCCCCTACCGGCGGTGGTGTCCCCCCCCCCCCCCTTCCCGCCCCCACTCCTGATAGTCTAAAGTTACGTTCTCATTGGTGTGTACTTGTTTTGAATAAATGAAAAATATCACTGTTTTAAAAACCGGTTTTTATAATACACGGGATTTCGCTCAAAAACAATTTAACAAGTCAAACCAAACGGTTCAACCGTATATACCGGGCAATAGAATCAGTTGTACCAGACAATTCAACCAATTGTACTTGCTTATATGAAACAATTTTTAAAGCATGAACAATACACAAACGTTTTGTTTTGTTTTGGTTTGGTTTGTTTTTTTTTTTTTTTTTTTTTTTTGTAGTTGACCATTTTTAAAACACATAAATATACATACACTCATTATACACACATATATAAATAAATGCATAATGTTCATACTTAATCCTATATATATAGGAGGGTTATCTTGAGAACGCTAAATATCGCGAGAACCGTGAGAACAAATGAGAAAACCAATCGACATCAAATTTTTTCAATACAAACCTAATTTATAATCTTCTAAAAACCAAAGGTTTTGTGCAATGGTGAGTTGTAAGTTGTGCTTTAAGGGTGTTACATGCTTTGGTTTGTTGTGACTTATGCTATAAGGGTTGTATTTTGGGATACGATTGTACTTCAGTATTTTAAACCTTTGTGTCATCCCTGCCATTCCCACACCATGCTTCCACCTTACCTTCATCTTCTTCTTTATATTTCAAGATTTCATACAGATATGAGCAGCCTTTCTTTTCATAATCCTCCGGCCGATTGAAGGTATCAAAGACTAAAATTTTGATTTCGTTTTTTTGCTTCTTTCCTTTCTTAATTTTTAGTTTCTGAATTGTGCAGGGTTTCGTTTCATTGTCGCATCATTCTGTCCAAGTAATCGAATTATTACTATTGATATTTCTGTGTTTTTGGGACTTTTGGTTAGTTATGTTTATAAGTGTGTAATTTGAACTAAGTTGTATTGTCCTGGGTTTGTCGATTCTGTTCGCTATTTCCGCGTGTCATTTGTTAGCTGGCTGTTAAATCTTTAAATGGAACAATTTAGGAGGTTCTGTGGAATAGATTAGGCTTTAATGACTTTCAACTTGTTTCTCGCATTTGACAGCACTAAACTAGGCACAAAATAAAAAACACTTTACAACTTATTACCAAGTTTTGCAGCAACCAACCTCAGTAATAAAGTGTTAATTGGTAGCTAAAATCAGTTGATTAGTGTTTTGCATCTAATTAAAGTTGGTTGCTAAAATCAGTTGATTAGTGTTTTGCGTCTAATTAAAATGTTCAATTAATGACTGTAAATTAGATGAAAAGGACTACACTGCATATGAAATTTGATAGACTTGAGGTTTTTGTTGCCAGGTTTATCATGAGTATGACAATGTAGGGTTTATGTAGTTAGTGTACAACCATTAAAATTCATGTATAACATGTAAATGGAATGGTTTATTAATTAACTAACACAATAGTGTAACATGGTGTCGACTTTCTTTAAAAAATATGTTGTTCACTCAGGCATAACAGCTGCAGCTGGCTGTTAAACGCAGCAGCATCAGGTGCCTGTTAGCAGCTGCGGTTTATTCAAGATTTACGAATTTTTGGTTTGCTGATTGTTTAAAATTGGCACATGAGATTCATATTTGAAATTCATGCTTTTAATATCTTACTGTTTTAGGGTGAATAATGACTTTGAGAGCTGTGGTTTATTCAAGATATTCTATATGTTGATGTCATATTAATGTGTTGTGTATTATGTAAATTTTTGTATCGTTGGTATAGGTTTTAGGTCAGTGATTGAGGTCAACGTAGGTCAGTCTATAGTTTTAACTTTGGTTGAAAAAAAGGAATAGCGTTCGCCAACAGTTGCGTCTTCTTAGTTCTTTGTCATTCATGTTGGCTTAGAAGAGGAAGGCATGTGATGGTAGCGAGGGCGCATCCACATCTTCCTCTATAGGTCAACGTGCATCTTTGTATCTTGATATTGGAGATTGTGATAGGTTATGCGAGTTTTGTGGGGCGCTTTTCTGGTATGAGGAACGTGTCATTTCCGCGTCTTCACGTGGTAGGCCTGTGTATCACCAGTGTTGTAGGAGTGGGTCGGTTGCATTGCCCTTTCGTCGTAGGCCGTTTACTACACTTATACATTTGTACCAACAGCTTGACTTTGTGCTAAACATTAGAGCCTACAAGTCAATGTTTTCAATGACTTCCTTCAGAGGTAAAGTTGACGATAACATTAATCAAGGTGCTGGTCCTTATGTTTTCAAAGTTGCTGGTCAAGTGTATCACTGGATTGGTTCGCTTTGCCCAACTTCTGGTGAGAGGCATCGCTTTCTCCAAATGTGTATATATATATATGATACTGAAAACGAGGTTTCAAATCGCCTTCGTTGTTTTACGGGTGCTGATGCTTCAAACATAAGTGCTGAGACAGTTCACCTTTTATCGCATGTCTTCGAACATATTGTTCAAATTGGCTCTCTTATGCCTTGAATGCTACAAAATGTATGTAATCTGTGAGAATGTTCTTATGTGGTTCATTAAGCACGCATTTATTTCACCAATATGGAAAGGAAAAAAAAAGATGATTATCCCATGCGTAGGAAACGAATATATATAAACATATAGTTTTAAACTAGAATCTTGGAGAACTGTAATTCATCTTTCCTTCTTGTAATCAATATACATAACATAGGGTCGATTATCACAACTTCATTTAGCAAAATTACATCCAAAGATTGTCTGTTGTACCACGTTTTGTTACAAGTGGTGGAAGGTGGAAGCGATGATGGTTAGTGGTAGTGGTGAAAGGTGAAGAAAGAGGTGGGTGATGGGTCCCACTTAAGTTTTTAAAATATTAATTATATTTCTATTATTATTTATTATTGATTTGATTAAAATGGGAGCAAATATAGTGGATTAAAAAAAGCAAAATAAATTAAATAAAGTAATGTACCAATTTGCCCTTCATTGAACAAGCAAAATGACCATAATACCCCTCATTTAACTGATCAAGTTTTGAGTTTACTTTTTGGATTGATTTGGCAATTAAACATTAACCTGAAAGGTCCAGGTGAGAAAAAAACTTGTTTTGGATTGATCTAGCAAATCTGGTCGAACCTTAGGGACGAATTTGACAATTTACTCTATAGATTAAATTGATAAGGTATTTTATGATATACTTATAACTAAAAATATATAAGATTGTATAATAAAAACGTAAATGTTTTATATATGCTTGTGTTTTTTTTAGTAAAATTTTAATTTTAATATATTAGTTTGTGAAAATTTTTAAAAAATAAAAAAAAATCGGGTTGAACAAGTCGTGTTTAGGTCAACCCGCGAATCTTCGTTGGGTTTAGGTTCAAATGTATGACACAATTTCCGTGTTCGGATCGTGTTTGGGTTAGTGTAAAATTTTCGGGCTTAGGTCGGGTTGGACCCTGCAAACCTGCGCACCCGACCCATTTAGCTTCCCAAATCCCATCATTAAATTTATAACTTTAGCTTATAGTTTTTTAACCCGTTGGACAACGATACGAATATTAAGATAACTTTTGAGGAATGTGCTAGTAATTTTTACTTAGTAAAGTTTAATGGATAATATAGACAAATAATAAGGAATTGTTATGGGGAAGGGTGTTTAAGACTGCTAAGAATCTGATATTAGGAGGGTCACGTGAATAGAAAACGGTTGAAGGAACATGGCATGTGCACATGAACAATATTAATATCAATATTAATACTTAATCCCAAACAAAAGATAGATATTTCCCGTTTTGGAATCTTTTAAATATACTTTACTTTTTTTTATAATCATAACTTGATGTTAGTGATTTCAAGTTAATACAGTTTCTCATTCAGTGTCTTGAAAATCTAGTTGAAAATAATATTTGAAGAAGGAAATACGAGCCTTTGTACTTATACGGGTTTTAAATTTCGACAAGATATCTTCCAATCAACTTATTGCTTGAATTTTCCGATCACTGCTACTCAATCACTACAAAACAAACACGGTCAACCTCGCCCTAGTATAAGAGGGATCCCCATGTAATCACTATTCGAAGTGAGAATACGCGTTTACTTTTTTAGAGCAAATAACGTAAAGTATGGTCATAGAGTGAATGAATTACATTAGCTCATGATAGAGTATTTACATAGGGAGAATAAGAGCACTCACATCCCATCCACCAAATGTATGTGAGCGTATTCATCAAATTATATGGGGTGAGTGTAAGTGGTTGTGAGTGAAGAAGAGAGAAAATATTTGGTGGAAGCACTGTTCCATCCTAAATATGAAAAACTACTGTTCACCTCTATATATATATATATATATATATATATATATATATATATATATATATATATATATTTTAATATTTTTGTAAGTAGTTGTGAGTGAGAAGAGAGAAAATGGAATGATAAAAGTATGATTATTTTAATTAGGAGAGAGAAGATTTAGGAGTGAAGTAGTGATTTTTAGTGTAATTTGATGGATGGGTTGTGAATAAAATTACATTTTGATGTATTAGTTAAATATTGATCTTTATACTTTAAAAATTACATTTTGATGTATTATTTTAATGATGCTCAAGTACCTTAGGTTTAATTTTTAAATGAATGTTACGAACGTTACTTCTGTAACATGCAACGTATGCACTGGTTATGAATTGTGAACGTGTATTAGAATAAATAAATAAGGTGCTAATTAAATTAAAACTATTAAATAAGTATTTGAATTATTTTCCCGGTCCCAACTCTTGTTCACTTCTTTCATTTCTTGTCTGTTGATGAAAATGAAAGGCTCAATAAGATTGTTATCCAATAAGTTAAAGTTATGTTCAATGTATGTGTGTAGATTAATGTAAAACTTATATTCTTTTTTTACACAATTGTCGGTTTAAGGTTTTTGATTTTGTATTAATCAACCACAGTTTTAGTTTTGGTTTATGTCAACGTATGGATGTGTGATTGTTTAGTTTTTGTTGTTTGTTAGTCTTAGAATGTGAAATGGATTAGGCTTTAAGGTTTCTTTATTATGAAAACAGCGGATTACACTTCCCAAATGTAATTTTTTTTAATGTTTTTTAGTTATGATAAAACTGTATGAATAGTTTCATGTATATACGAGATAGGCTTCATATTCACACGGTTTGAAGTCAATAATATTCTCTCTACTGGACAAGGGTATTAAAATGATTACGAGAAAAATTATAAGAATTGGACAATTGGTTACATAAAGATGTTTGTTTATTTTGAAAGGGAATTAGATAAATTCATTGTCTAGCATCCAATATCGTGTTGTAGATTGTGCACACGAATAAGGTTTAAAAAAATAGAATATGGTGCACATGTGTATTTTGCAATAAACGGAACACATGAATGTGTTATAATGGTTGAATTGGCGTTTAACAATTCCTATGACACATGGGTCGAACTTCACACTTTAATGTATGAGGCATGGGCCGAAGTGCTGAACACCAAAATCTTGCAAGTCTAGTTAAGTTTGGTATGTGAATCTTGAGGTCGGGTTAATTTTTTATTTTGAAAGAAGCCCCAATTTAGGCTCAAGTCTGGTCTTTTTGTTTGTTTAATCCTGACTCGATTTAACTTATAGCAAGCCTATATCAAGTAGTTTATAATTGTTTTTTTACTGTGTACGCCCTTGTATTATATAATTTAGTGATTCTTTTTCTATTTTTAGGGTCTTTCTAAAGAGAAAAGTTCCTCTTGAAACCCCAAAAAGATATTTAGGGGGTGTTTGGGATTGAATATTCAAAACAGATTATGCGTTTTGGAAAAGCAGGGGTGAAGTTGGTTATAGATTATTGCGTTTTGGTAGCCTAAAAAACTGATTATCTGTGTTTTCAAAACGCAATCCAAACACTAAAAACTGATTATCTGCGTTTTCAAAACGCAATAATCTAAAATCAGATTTAAAACGCAATCCCAAACACCCTCTTATCAAGAGTTCATACAATTTGAACAATCATTGTCATTATGTTTATCAAAATGTATAATAGAAAGACTTATGGAGTTATGGGTAAACTTCTCCGTTTCTCATTTTCTATTAAAGCATAAAAACTTATTTTCAAATCATTATCTAAACACTATATTTTTCCTTATTAAGTGGAGAAAAGCTTACCCGAACACCCACTTAATTAAGAATGAGATGCCATTTTATCGTTAATGAATGATGTAGTTATCTTAGTTTTTTTATAATAACAAAAGTATATTATTTGAAAAGGTCTATGTTTTCTAATCGATAAAAGGTGACAATATTAAAACACAACCAAGTTATCAAGTCAAAGTTTCTGACTCTTAAGTCAAATTTGTTTCCTTCCTTTTCTTTGCCAAACAAGCCACCTACTATCTTTCCTCTTTCTTTTTTCTTATTTATATATTTTTTTTATTTACACTTAATAATTGCATATTGAATGAATAGTTTGAACTTTCCACACAATCGGATTGTTACATATTATAATATGTTAAATCAATGATATGCATTACAAAATCATGTGTAAAATGGCCATAAAGTTAGTCCTTGCCCTAATGCAATGAGTAGAGCTATAAGGCATGTGAGACATATGGTTTGCAATATTATGATCAGTGGCGCAGCTTAGTTGGGGCGGGCGGGGACAGCCGACCCCCTTGAATTTTCTGGCAGAATTTCCGATTATATAGTATTCGTATATAAAATTTTGGAAATATAGGGTTTCGATCCCCCGAAACTAGTTTTCGACCCCCCGAAACTAGTGACTTCCAACCCTCGAACCTTCGGATCAAGCTTCGCCACTGATTATGATACTAGAGGTAGGATTGAATATAAAACTAATTATAGGTATAGTTATCACAAGTGAATAAACACGTATATATTGATTGAGATACATAATAAATCGCACTACTAGAAAAAACACCTTTCTTGACACGCATTACGCGTCATAAAAGGGTGCTTATGACACACAAAAAAGTGTCATTGAAGGACATGTCATAAAATTAACATGACACGCATCAGCGTGTCATCATTTTATGACACGCATCAATGACACTCTTTCATGACATGCGTTTATGACACTCTTTCATGACACGCGTTTATGACACGCTATGCGTGTCATCGTTACGCACACAAATTTATGACATTCATTTTGTGTGTCATGCTTTTATTTATAAAAAAAATCTATAAAATTACAAATTTACCCTGTATTCATATATATATTTCAAAATAAAATACATATATTATTAATAAGATGATATATGATTTCATAAAAATGTTGTGTTGATACATTCATCAAGACCTAAAATACAATTTCACTTGAAAACAAAAGTTGTCGCATAACATGACCGTTCTTCGTGAATGTTATCCATATCCGCATCCGTGTGAACATAATTCAACTTCCACTTCTAGCTTCTCAAGAACCTAAATGGCATTTTTCAAACGTTCTTGTTCCTATTAACAAAACATCCCCTTTTTCTTCGCTCTTTCGGAACCGGTACAGAAATGGGTGCTTTTGGGTGTGGGAAAGCTGTAGCATCTATATTCTCAAGTCCCTCTCTCAATGCATGCATCTTCTTCAAAGCTTCTGTGATCTGTTCATCATGGAGGTGAACAACTCTCAAAAGATATGGCTTTAACTCAAATCACAATTCGCAAAGTGTAATAATCAAGTGATCCACAACTATCTACAATTACTATTACCAATTCAGCGATTTACAAAGTCTAAGAAGTAACAAAAAAAAAAAAAAAAAAAAAAGAAGAAGAACAGTGGTGTTGAGTTCATCCTCAATACATATTTCACAAATAATCCTGATTTTCCTTCCTTAGAATTTCACTGAGTTCCACATATGTAGTTTATGACCTTGAATTATCATAAACCAACTATATTTGATGCAGTGGTTTAGCAAACTGAAAATAATAATTGAACAATCAAAGCGAGTAATCAGCCAAGCGAAAATCAACAATATGTAACCATGGACATGCATAATAATTAACACCACCTAGCTATTGACTTCAAGGATTAACATCTCCCTTGAACGAAAGAATGAATGACAATAATGGCGATGGTTTATAATAGAGTTGAAAGAACATATCTGAGAGGATTCATGATGATAAAAAACACAGTTGGACCAAGCTGACTATATTGACTGGGTTGACTCAGTTGCCTACACTTTGACCATCATTGAAAACACATGCGTATTTTAAAACTAATGGCTTACCAAACCAAACACCTTTGAGACTACGATATGTATAAACCAAAACAAAATCTCAATATTTTTCCTTCCAATACGTATATAACGAAAGAAATTGAATAAGTCATTGGCCTGAAATAATAGGATAAAATAAACTAAGACTCAATTAAACATACAACATAGACAAAATAAGATAGCAGACACACACTACTCTAACACCACATGAACCTAACTGTTAATTGGGAAAACAAAGAATTCAACAACAAATTATAACCAAAGTGAACACATAACTTAAGACCTAAAATCCTAATTCGTCAAATGAAACAAAGTTTGAGGGTAGATCAATACCAGCGAAATCATTTTTCCGGCGACATTAGGTTTCAGTGAGTTCATACACCGACCGATTATGACCATACATGTCAAGATTGTTTATATCTAGACCCATTATGGAGCTTTTTGTGAAAAAACGAAGAGGTAAACAGAGGCTACCAGAGATCTATTGGCGGCGGTGGCCCAGAGTAGATCGGTTTTAATTTTTTGGAGAGAGAAACAAAAAGGGTGGTGGCCGAGAGTATTGTTGTTGCGGCGGTGATTGTAGAGAGAGACACGTAGAGTCAAGCAGGCAAAAACCACTGTTTCCACCAAAACAAAGACCAAATCAAAACCAGCAAAGAACACATAAATCGTTCAAGTTCCAGTGAGGTAATGGTGCCTTTAAAGTTTGAAGGTGTAGGGGAATTGGAGGACGCCGACGATGGCGATAAAGACGTTGGCAAAGGTTTTGAATTAGGAGGATTCGTGTTGAGAGTTGTTGATTATATGGGTTGTTTCTCTAACGACGGTTAGGACGTGGGTTGATGAAGTTCCTTCAAAATTGTTGTTGATGGGTTCATTGAAACCTAGATGGGGGTTTGGTTGAGATCTGCATATATGGATTTGAAAGTGCTGACGATCAGTGTGAAAGAAGAAGATGGAGGGAACATAAATTTTTAAAATTTTAGAAAAAAATGACACTAAAACATGACACACATATTTTGTTGGTGTCATGTTTATTTTTTATGACACTAAAACAATGACACACGAAATTATGTGTCATAAATTTGTCAGATTTTATAAACCATGACACTTTTTTAATGACATACGATTTCGAGTGTCATAAAACGAGCGTGTGTCATTGTTCGTGTGTCAAGAAAAGTATTTTTTCTAGTAGTGTCGTCTCTTTTTCATTCTTTTACTACACTTGGTTATCTTTTATACACAACGTACAAAAAAAATTATATGCTTCTTTTAGTTTGTGTTTAAAGTGCCCATGCGAATAAAAGAAGTAAAAAAAAAAAAAGAACTTTTTATATACAAATCAATGTTCACATCACCTTACTATTTGTTTGTATATGCATATCAATAAACAGCTAATCCCATAAAGTTTTGTATTCACTTTATGTAATTTTATATTGAATGCTTTAAACTTTTTCAACAATTCGTTTATTATAATATATATATTTAACAAGTAATATGCTTTACAAAATCATGGGTAAAATGACCATAAAGTTGGTTTTTCCTTTAATGACGGATGGAATAAAGCTATAATGTAGTCATGTAACCTGTATGGGTGGGATGATTGAATAAGTAACTAATATTAACCATATAAACTTTTTTTAAAAGTGCAACTCACATGCTCTCTAATCTACTCTTAACATTATATAATTGTTTCTACACCACAAGAATTAAACCATAACACTATAACAATCGTATTAACACGTATACAACAATATTTATGTATTTAACCGTCTCTTTCATTTCTCCACTTTATTTGTTCTATCTTTTATAAACCACTTACAAAAATTAATACGCTATCAATAGGGTTGGTGGTCTAGTGGTAAGACAAAACTTTTTAATACACTTAAATGTGACGTCTTAAGTTTAATCGCTTATTAAAGTTCCATATTTAAAATTGATTATAAATTAAGATTGTGGTCCATTACTATGGATAAAAGAAGTAAAAAAAACTGTTTGTTGTATACATTAATACATATCAATATATTCATATCAACTGTGTATGAGTGTGTATATATATGCATATATCAATAAACAGCTAATCCCATAAATAGAGTTTCTGATCCACATAGCTGGATTTAAACTGTTGCCTCCTGTATGTTTAATTATTATTGTCCTTGTCTGCAACAAACACTATCTTTAATCTTTAATAACATTATATATATAAACACCCTCACCCTTCCTGGTAGCTAGATCCATCAAATCTTCAAAGGTACATTCTTTAATATTTTTATCTAATATATATATCTATACACTTCTACTCTTTGCTTCCAACTTACAACCTTCAATATATCTGTAGTTAAACAAGAGCAATGAGTCATACTAAACAATGGGGAGGAGGCCAATTGGTCTGGATGTGTTTATGTGTGTTAGCAATGGCTGGTTTAGCCATTGGTGCACCTCCAAGAAGACCGGTAGATGTACCGTTTGGTCGAAACTATGTGCCTACATGGGCTTTTGACCATATTAAATACTTCAATGGTGGTTCGGAGATCCAGCTTATGCTAGATAAATACACTGGAACTGGTTTTCAGTCTAAGGGGTCTTATCTTTTTGGCCATTTTAGTATGCAGATTAAAATGGTCCCTGGTGACTCTGCTGGCACCGTCACCGCCTTTTATGTATGTTCCGATTTTCTAACTTATATCAGTCTATGTTGTTCGATTTTTTTTAAACTACGTTATCAATAAAAACCAACAAGAATTATAAACGAGCGGCAGGTAAACGGGCAAAAAGCTGCGTCGATACCTCTTTTTGAACAGTAAAGCATACTCTATTAAAAATTGTTAAAAAAAATTTTAAACTACATTATTAATAAAAACCAACAAGAATTACAAGTGGGTGGGGTAAACGGCCAACAAGATGCGCCGCTACCTCTTTTTGAGCAGTAAAGTCTACTCTATTAAAAATAATTTGTTTGACAAAATAGTCTTACATTTTTTATTTTTTTTTTATACAAAAATACTATCAACTTTTTAGGTTTTAGTTAAGAAATTGTTTTAGCTAACAAGAACCTTCACGTTACACATGGGTGCAACATATTTTGAAAAGTGTGTAGCAGATTTCCATCTGGGTGTTGGATAATATTTTTTTAGCACCAGATGGAAATCTGCTGCCACAACATTAACTTGTCGCGTCAATGGACACTTGTCAAACACTGTGTAACTAAAAAAATTTAAAACTCGGACTATTTTGTCAAACTCGTCGGTCAAGATGGTCATTTCGGCGATTCTCACCTTACTAAAACAAGTGTTGTTTTTAATAAAAATGACAGTTATCATCCCAAAACTCCGAGCACGACGAAATCGACTTCGAGTTCCTCGGAAACCGGACCGGGCAGCCGTACATTCTACAAACCAATGTATTCACTGGCGGCAAGGGTGACCGAGAACAACGAATATTCCTCTGGTTTGACCCGACCAAAGCATTCCACTCATACTCCGTCCTTTGGAACATGTATCAGATTGTGTAAGTTTAGCCGGTATCAAGATGTGTAGTAAAGGCGTTTTTTATATATATATATTTTTTAAGGATAACTAAAGTTAAGTTATGCAGGTTTTTTGTGGATGATGTGCCAATAAGAGTGTTTAAAAACAGTAAAGATTTAGGAGTGAGGTTCCCATTTAACCAACCAATGAAGATTTACTCGAGTTTATGGAACGCAGATGATTGGGCAACACGAGGTGGGTTAGAGAAGACCGATTGGTCAAAGGCACCATTTGTGGCAGCATACAAAGGCTTCCACGTGGACGGTTGTGAGTCGTCGGTTAACGCAAAGTTTTGCGCTACCCAAGGCAAACGGTGGTGGGACCAGAAGGAGTTTCAAGACCTTGATGGTTACCAATGGCGTCGTCTCCAATGGGTTCGTCAAAAGTACACTATTTACAACTACTGCACTGACCGGAAACGGTTTCCGGTCATGTCCCCTGAATGCAAGAGAGACCGTGATGTTTGATGGGATATTAAGTTAATTGGGTTGGATATTATTTATATTCCCATTTAATCTGCATCCTTTGTTTGTTATAATATTTATGGTTTTAAAGTGAGGATGGGATTTGATGATGTATGACCATATATGTATTTGTGGTGTGATTGTATTCTTTGTTATATCATTTTCAATTATATATATGATTATTGGGTGTGAGGTGAATGTGATTTATGCTATCTTAAATCTTAATAATTGTTTGTGACTGAAATGATAATGATAAGCAGCTTGACAGCATTTGATAAAGATGTTCAATTTAAGAGAATCTTGTGTACGACAAATAAATAAAGTTGACCATATTTGCATATGCATGCTATGTTTTTTGTCTCACTTTCTAATTTCTATTATAAAAGATTGTGTTGTTTTTAAAGTATGTTTGATAGTCCTATGCAAGTTTGTTTACTCCATGCTTTATAGCTGTCACATGAAGATAGACAATTTCTTCTTTTTATACAATATGTAGTGGGGCGTTAATGAGGCCTTAAAACAAATTTAGTGCCCCCAACACCACTACATAGGGGCCTTAAAGGGCGTTAATATTGCAACAATGGCCTGGAGCGTTAAATTTTTAACGCTGAAATTTTGATTCTGAACCTACAACTTGTGGCAACCAATCATAAAGGAGGAGGGGGCGCTAATTAGCGTTGCCACTACGCATGCTCTTATCATGGTTCACAAGGGTATTTATAAACCATTAAAACCGACATCATTTAATCGAAGCAAATAGGCATGTTTCGCTAGTTTCTTGCTTGAGATCAAGCAAACTATCGTTTTTTTCCCACTTAAGTACTTTCTAGTTGGAGATCAAGCAAACTATTATTGTTTTCTTTCTACTCAAGTAAATTGATTTGGTTAAGTTATAATTGGGGGTGCAAACGAGCCGAGCGGCTCGTGAGCTACTCGAGATCGACTCGGTAAAAAGCTCGAACGAGCCGAGTCTTATCGAGCCCGAGCTCGAGCCTGAAATAAAGCTCATTTGGTTATCGAGCTCGAGCTCGAGCCTCGAATGTAAAGCTCTGTTGGGCTCGTCGAGCCTTATCGAGCTTTGCTTATTTATGTCAGTTAATACTATATAGCCCAATTGTATTGCAACCCATGCATTAACTAAATTACTTTGGGCCTTGGGCTTCTTAATTGTCCAAACGAGCTCATTAATGGTCCAAAACGAGTCCCTAATAGTCAAAGCGAGCTCCTTAATGGTCCAAAACGAGCTCGAGCCGAGCTTGGGCTCGTTTAAACTCTTGCCACATACATTTTGATCGAGCTTTCGAGCCGAGCTCGAGTTTTAAAATATACTATCGAGCCGAGCTCGAGCCCAAAATACAATGCTCGAATTGAGCTTCTAAAAATTGTCACGAGCCTAGCTTGATAATGCAAGGCTCAAGCTCAGCTCGGCTCGTTTGCACCCCTACTTATAATGTAGTACACAAAAATTTTGTTTTGAATTATGTTGTATAAATTTTGAATAATTTATTGTATTACATCCGGTGTAAAGTAACTTATTTGATTATCCAACACAATTTACTCACACTGTCACACGTAAATACATAATAACAGTTAAAATGGTGAGTTAGTGGACGTATCAACAATCACAAGTCATATAATGTTGTGGTTTTAACAATTTAATTGTTGGCCAAAGAAAATAGATAGGAACTTGAGAGAAATTTAAAGAGGATATCTAGACTAATATTTTCTGCATATCCATTTTCGAAGATAACCAAACACTTAAATAATACAATGCAAAAACTAAACTAACCACTACTTCCTAACCATATGGAAACATGCGATTATGGGCCATCCCCACATAACCCTTAATTTAACCCACATGACAATAATAATAAAACAAGCAAGAAAATAACTCAACAATTAGACATTGAACTTGACTAATCGTGCATGACACGCACATCTTGCTCGACCCATATCTGTATCCAATATGGTAGCTTGGGTCATTTATGTGGCACACATCATATATGAAGAGGAAAAAACTTACCCGGTTGATTGAGTAGGTTTGAATCCTCTTAGAGAAGGGGAGATTGAGAGTGCGCTTCATCTTTTGTAACCGGATCTGCAATAAGAGAGAGAAGAGAGGATGGGACTGTAGAGAGGGGCCTAGGCTTGGAGGAGAAAACTCTCCTCTACCTAGTAGTAAAAAAGTGGGATGCTCATAACTTGCCAATACAAGAGGTGGAGACCTCTTTATATAGGAAGTTAATGGGCCTTCCAAATGGACCCAAGTCAATGGGCTACCCAAATGGATCCCCTAACATAATTGGGCCAGGCCCAGTTAGGGGTTTCTCTACAAGTCCCAGGTCCAGTAGCGCTGAACCTCGCGAACGGGTTAGTACAAGATAATAAACAATATTAATATCAAATAAATCTGAGACGGAGACCCGCTCAAGGCGGTTCGGAGGTCCGTTCCGGGTTATACCTCTTCATGTCTTCCCAAGTCCTCAAGTTATTTGTAACTTGCTGGACTTAGGTGTGACCGAAGCACAGGTGCATTCGCCGAGGTATAATTGCTTATACCTCTTCATGTCTTCCCAAGTCCTCAAGTTATTTGTAACTTGCTGGACTTAGGCGTGGCCGAAGCACAGGTGTATTTGCCGAGGTATATTTGCTTATACCTCTTCATGTCTTCCCAAGTCTAGTGTTCATTAGCAAGAATGAATACTAGACTTTAAATGGTGGGTCTTGATGAAAAATGATCAAGGTTCGGCCCGTTATGTGTGGGTCGAGCTTTCTTGATGAAGCATATCATGTTAGTACCGAGGGTTATTCTGTAATCCCTCGTTCTTTTAAGCATCGAGACTTATCGTGCGTCCACAATTTTTATGTCTCGGTATGGGTAATTATGTTTTAAGTGTTTTGGGATTCTTCATCCTTGACTACTTATAACATTCGAAGTAGAACGTTCATTTTTCGCGTATTTAAATTAAAGAAGTGCTACGTAGTCTTTGTTCTAGGGTGTCTTTTAAGTTCGGTATTTTGTCTTTCGAACTTGTATGACTAAGAAGTCCGGACGAAAGGGCCTTCGATACCCCCATGCCCTAATTCTTATCCCCCTTCTAATGCCGGAGTATTTTTTGCTCCGTACACCGAAGCTTGCATGTTGTTTTTTCAACATACGTATAAACATTTTAAGGATCAACTCATGTTTTATCAAATGAGGTATGTCGCATCTCATTCTAAACAAAGATCACATTCTTCCGGAACACTTTGTTTTCATTTTTTGGCGGTGCGTTTCACCGAAGCCTATAGCATGGCCTTGGTGAAAGATTTTTTAACTTAGAAACAAGTCAAACCCTTATCATTATTTTAGCGCTGAAGGCTTTATGCTACATGTATAGATTTGTTTGTTCCGGAGTATAGAGAGGTTTCAAACCAAAAGGGATCTTTATCCCGGCCCTCTTGGTTCGATATCTTCCCCTTAGCTTCATGTTATATAGACTGCCCTTCGCTATATTGTATCAGGCCTTTGCATCTCCGGCTGTTTTTGATTCGTCCCAATAATTATCCATATTGGTTTGACTCAGTTTAGCTTCGGAGTGTAAAAATGAATGTTCAATTAAATAAGTTGTTTCATCAACTTAGGCTACGTTACTCAAGAGATTTTTTCAAGCTTCGGCTTATGTATTTTTAGCCGTGCTTTGTGAAAAAGTCCGGATGAAAAAGCTTGTACTGCTTCCATATCCTAATTCTTTTTTCTTACTTTTATTTTTTGGAGAGATCCGAACCAGAGTACTTATACCAACTTTCCTGGCTCAAACCTTATTTATGCATGGTTTTACTAAAGTACAATATACTTTGTTAAACCAGCTTATTTATTTAGTGTTCCCGAGGGATGTCACATCTCGGTACTTCAAATACGAGGAACGAAATTCTTTGTGAGGAAACACCATCTCATGGTGTACATGAATAATGAACAATTTATTTGCCTTGATGGAGATGGCACATGCTACGTTGTTACATATGTCATGTCATGAAACTTTTCCATCTAAAGTGGATAAAGTGTATGATATTTTCCCCCTACTAGAGGCGCTCGAACCCGTGAACATGTGTATATTTTCTACGATTGTAGATTTGAGGCGAGGTTAGTGCCTATATTGGTTCGAGGTAATTTGTTAGTGTTTTTCCCTTGAAGGGGCAACGTGATTCAGTGCACCATAATTTGTTTGATGCGAACTTAAGGAGCCCTCATGTTTGAGGTTATTGGTGATCCAGAGCATAATCTCTGCTTGCCCGAATCTTGCAAAGCACGTTATTATTTACATGTTTTTCCTTAGGATATTATCCTTAGCATGTGTCTATGCTTTTACAAACTTGCGGTTTATATTTAAAGATCTTCTAAGCGGGTCACGGTGCCCTTATGCTTTTTTAAACAATAAAGAGTTTGCATAAGGTTGTTTCTATATGTCGAGACATATATATCCTCGTGCTTTCAAATAGCTTTCTTCGGCTATGGAGAGTGTGGCATATAGCCAACCGATAATGTGGCATGTAGCCGCATATAGATGGAAGTGTTACGCAATGTCCATCTTTGTTTAAGTGTTGCTTTGAATAAGTCAACAAATAATGATAAATAATGTAAAATGTGCAGGAGGTAGTACCTTTGGTTCTAAAGGCCGCAACTTGTTTCACGCATGAGTGTGGAACATATCCGAAGATTATAATTGGCTCCAGGTGATATTCTTCACTAGTAGGAGAGTCATACCATGCGGGTCCTCCGAGTTCAACGGTGCTAAATTGTATTGGGCAACATTGAACTGTTTTTCTGAAGTGTGATATCCCCACTACCATTTTGAAATACATCTTCTGGTCGCACCAAGTGTTCTCTCCTTTGCTTTGGGGAACTTTGAACATTGTTTGTCTAAATACTGGTGAGAGGTTCGGTTTCGTTGGTTGCTCACAATAATTTATGGAGATTGAAGCAACATTTGGAGTCATAAAAACACATAGCTGTATTTTAGTTTTTGGGTGGAAGGCCATATATGTAATGTGTTACGATCCTAACATGGAACAATCATTTTGACCTTTCAAATAATTGAAACTGATTCTAGGTTGCAGTTCAGATAAGTAACTTAATTCGGAACTTGTGTTTAGAAAAGGAGGAGAAATTGTTTTAAGTATTGAAGTTCAGTAAAAAGTGACACCAAAACCAAATAGAGCTGAACAATCCCTCCAAGGTTTAAAATCAAACACTATTGAATGAAACTGAACCAAAACTATATGGACGGGAGTAGAACAACGTATTTTTTTTATTAAAACCGAAACTAAGTGTATCGGAAATTTTTTAAAGACACAAAACAATTAATTGTCGTGAGAGAATTTAAGTTGAAAGTAAATGTTCCAATGGGTTGAGAAAGCGTACTTTTGATAGTCTAGCTTCTTCAGCTATTTTTTAAGGTTGCTAATCGTTGTTGATCGGAGCACCACTTGATGCAGCTTTATGACGCATCCCAGACCGAACAAACTACGGTTGGTCGTTCATCATAGCTGTTGGCCATTGTGTGATCTACACAACATCTTTTTTGCGGACCGACTCCTCGTGAAATGTGTTTGTTGATAGCATTGCTTTCTAAGTTTAAGAGTACATGCCGACTTGGAGTTTACTGAATCTTGAGGTATGTTAAAGATGCAAGCAGACTATACTCCTTGTACAATGTTTTACTGATGGTCGTGCCTGTATAAACATTTAATTTGGAGTAGCCAGAAAGTCGCTCGTCATATGGTTCAATCAAAACGCATCTGGCGAAAAATGCATCCCATGATTTAATACGGATCATCTAGTCCGATAATAAATCTTTCGGCGAAAGGTGGCATGGTTCGGATCATCTAGTCCGAGCCCGTAACAAAATGTTTATCTCCTGACAAGGCAATATTAATTCGACCTCGTCGTAAGTTATTTGGAGTATCTCCTAGTCCATGCTTTAAGCATCTGTAGTTAGTGCGTCATGATCGGTATAGCCCTCATGGAGGTCCGGCGATGATATGGTCGATCTAATCAAGACCATCCCCCTTTCAGTTCAGATGTGGGGTTGGTGATTCAGCCTTATGGTTCAGCTATGGCGAAAGTGGTTCAGTAGATAGTATATGAAAAAAGAACCCGATGGCTTAATGTTCGTAACTGGAGCAAAATATAACGGCTTTCGATAGACGCCATCTATGTCCAATGCGACATTGCTTTAGACGTTGGTCGTTTGGCCCCAAAGTGTTAACTTGGCACGCTCAGGTGGGCCGACATGATTCTTTAAAACTGTCGTCCTTTGTAATAATTTGGATTCTAAACGATCATATTTAAACTGTGGTTTAAATGGTAAGCAATTGTTTCAATATAGTGGTTCATTCAAGAAAGAATTTGTTTCGGCATTGTGGCGATTTCTTTAATTTGCATAGCTCCAAGTGCTAATGGAGGTATCCTTACAAGACCAAGCTTTGTGCCAAATATCTTTTGTTTGCTATTATTTTATTTACTCAGGAACTTGATGGAGGGCTTAGGAGATTCGTGTCCTGACTGAACCAAAACTCTTTTAGGCACTCAAGTGGCGAATGCAACTGGATATTTTCCATTTGATCTCCAAAGCTCTCCTTGTTCTTTTAAGCTTCTAGAGCTTTCGTCAAGCATTGGCGATTGTATTGTCGGAACGAGACCACCTTTCAGTTAAAACATGAAATGATCGGTTCGACATTGTGGCCCGAACAAGAAGAGATTGGTCTGGTATAGCGACTCAGATAAGGAGCGATCTGGCCCGTTATGTCGGTTCAGCTAAAATAAGCCCTTTCCGAAGTGGAGATTAATGTTAGAGCAGCTTTATGACCTCTTTCGATGTTACAGATAACCTATTCCTCCTTTATGTGCTCCGAAAAGATGTTCATCAGGGAAGGATTGGTTCGGAATTGGTGACGACCGGAGGATATTACAGCTTTTAAGTGAGCAAATCCAGGGCTCATGGTGATTGTATGGGTGGTAGGATGACACTGTTGTCCGGCCAGGCTACAATCCCTGACAGTAGACATAAACTTTGGAGTCCGATAGCAAGTGCTATCGCTTGTGCTAACGATATTTCGTTGAGTTGTAACATTCTTGTTTAGAACGGTTGCTGATAAACAAACCTCCGGAGTAGGAGTTGAATAATATAACCTTGAGCTGGAGATGATATGCAAGGTATCCCATTTTTAAACCAAAGCAAACAATCATCTAAAGCATTATCCCGGAATTGGAGTTGAACCGGAGGTTATTGTGCACATGTATACTGATCACACTGGCTAATGTACTGTTACTTTGACAAACATTTCACAAGTACCTGGTAATGATTTTAAGCACAAACATATATGCATTAAAATACTTTTAATAGACATGTGGAAAAGAGGAGATTTAAAACCCGTGACCATGATTCGCATATGTGGAGCGGTGTTCGGCATACTAGTTACCCACTGCCAATCCGCCATGTTTTGGTCCGGGTGTCAGGCTATTGGAGAGATCGATTTCGATACGATCTTTTGGTGAATGTGTGATATTCTAGCATGCAAGACATAGTTCATCAAGGAGTTGTTTGGCAAACAATACCGCGTGGTGGAAGACTGTCCTGCTAGACCCACGTCTTCGGATGCAAAACTTTTCGGCAATGATCGTAAGGTGAAGCTCTTTTTTGAAAAGGTGGTGTGATAAAATATGGGTCCCTATCCAACGGAGAATGTCTTCAATGAGGCAAGCCGAAGCATGTTAGTAAAGATGTATCGACTATGAAGTGTGCCGTCTTTACGGTGTTAAAATGATATCCCGATTGGCATATAGCAATGGCAACGATGTTACTTATCAAGGCACCTTCGGCAAAAAGTTACCCGGTGAAGGCGTATTGAAAGCGATCCACTGTTGAGGTGGAAGCAAATTTAAATGGCTCGGTATATCATTCCAATCATACAAAATAATTTTTCTCAAAAATGATCCGATGATAAATATGATGATGTATTTATACAAAATGTCCATCTTTGCTAAAACCTTTAGTGGGATAAAAAATGTCACAGGATCTTAAAACGAGGACACCCATCATGGACCAAAATAGGTAACACCGAAGCAACTTGTTTGCGCCGAGTGGCCCGTTGAGTGTTGAAACAAGCATGGCTTTATCTGCTTACATAATCTAAAACGATATAAGAGTTAGTAAGTCATGGTCGTTTGTCCATTGGAGCATTTCTCAGTCCATATTTTTTACAGCCTCTGGGACTCCTATAGTTGTGTTTAGTATACACTAAATTGATGCTTCGGCGATGACGTGATATAAACTGGAGTATTTACCACCTTGGCTACAAATCATTTGCTCTGGCCATACTTAGACGTATAACATTTAAGCGTGGTGATAGTTGGAGATGTCCGAGCAGTGTTCGGAGAGTGAGAGGTGAATTCAGTTCACGATCTTGGAGCTTGTTCACTTATTTTTAGGAGTTGGTTTAATATACCGGAGCAACATAAAGCTGCAGTGGATGTTTCATCCACTGATTGATTCAAAACCAAGTCACTATACCCACCCGGTTCAGAGTATTTAATATTGGCTTATCGGTGCAGCGTCGATCTCGAATATTTACTATATGGAGCTCAGTTTAAGTCCGGCGAGTTGAGAAAATATACCCCGATAAGCACTGCAACGGGCGTATAAAACATGGCTGCACTTCCCTCAAGGTCACCTATTGTCCTTTGCAAGGAGTGTTGGACTTTTGCCAGTCCTTAGAACTCTTTTAGAGCTGAATGCAATTCTTCCCTGGCAGTAACCATGGGTTCCGGAGATAGATTATAGACCACGTTCGTGCCCCACCAGGATTGCATCATAACCAGAAGGTGTCTTGCACCATACATTGTGTAATAGGTAACTTAACTAGTAAGTTGCCTTAATTACGACGGATGCACCGTTAGGAAATGACGCTTAACCGAGGGTGATGTCTTCCGGTCTAAAGGAGAACTTCTGGCAATGTCGCTCGGCTTTGGGGTTTAGCCAAGAATCACCTTTTTTAGTGAAACTTTTGTTTTTGGCCATATCATTGCCATGTAATTCGCCATATCATTTAACACTTTTTGTTGTAACCTAAAATGACTTATGTAACGGACCTAATGCAAGTTTTTAACGCATTAGCCCATTAAGGCCCATAATATATAGTTATTTTTTTTTTTTTGAATGGTCAACGAAACGTTTCTGCCCGACTACCCATGGGACCCTTAAATTGGTGAACCCAAGAACCCCCCAGGACTATGCAAAGGGCTAGTCAGGGTAGCCAGGCTTGCCCACGAGGTTTCCGAACTGGGGAAAACCCGATACCCCACCCGTCCGAAGACCCGCTGTGGAGAACCGGTAAAACCCGGGCGAGATCAGGACTCGAACTCCTAAACATAGGTTAGGAGTCATCCCTCATTTCTCTTAATGTCCTCCAAATATAGCTAGTGGTAATTGAACCTAAACCTCCCATAGAAAACTTAGGCCCTCAACCAACTGGGCTACAAGTGTTGGACAATATATAGTTAATTAATGGACTTGTCATCAAATATAACTTTAGTAATATCTAATATGGCATGTCATAATCTAAAATGACCAAGTATAACTCATTAACATATTACAAAGACCATTAAGGCCCGTAATAGTGATTTAGTTGTTGTATAATTAAACATAAGTTATTTTCGCCAAACAAAATATAAAATAACTTAGTGTAACATAATAAACTCAAACCGAAGCAAACATGCATGTTCGACTGCTTTTGAGATTTACACGTTCACGATTTGAATAACCTAGTTTAACAGTTTGGAACTTAATACCAGGCGTAAAAACGCAAAATTACCAAGTTACGTAGGTATATAACATTTTAGGACCATTTTTATCATTTAAAAAAAATTATATAGAAACACCATGTTGAATTTTTATTTTTATTTCTTTATAAATAAGACCGGGTTAAAGTAGTAAACTCAACCCATTTTGGTCTCTTTTTGCGACACCGATCTTGCTTATTGGTTTTCAAAACTATAGTTAACGGTTCAATCTGTTTCTTATATTAAATCAAGTCAAACCTGATTGTAATTATGGTTTAACCATTATAGGTGCACAAAAAACACATGTTTGGAACCAAACGCTTTGAACCCAAACTAATTCGTCTGACTAAAACGAGTTAGCAACCAGTGGCGAAGCTTGACCCGAAGGTTCGGGGAGTCGGAAGTCACTCGGGGGTTCGAAAGTCACTGGTTTCGGGGGGTCGAAACCTTATATTTTCAAAATTTTGTACTATAAAACCGTTCTCGACTCCGGTAGGTTAGAAACCGGTTTTGACAAAATGTTAACCTAACCCGAGCCGGTTTGTATCCAAAACCCGGTATTGGTTTTTTGGACTTTTCAGTATCGGTATTGTCGGAATCGGTATCGGTTCGATACCAATACCGTTCCGAGCTCATCTTAGTAACATGGGTCTATTTGAAAAAGAAAAAAATAATCATGACAAAAGGAGGAGGAGAAGGAAGATAACTGAGAGAGCACCATCATATTATTATCCTCCATTGCAGGGGTGAGGGGGAAGAAGGGGCTGACAAACAAAACCTTTTCCATCATTAATATTCTTCACCTTTAATCTGCCTGATCTTTAACGATCTTGGGTTGCTCTGTTTCCTTGGCCCCATTTCCCTTTCTTCACAAAAGAAAAGGTTGGATTTTTATTATCTTTTCATCATCTTGTTCCCATTTCATCAACAATCAAGATCTTTTATTTATTTATTTTGATGTTTTTTTTAATTTGTTGCAGGATATTTGGGGCCTTTATTGAGGAAGCATTGCAAAGCCATGAAAAGAACCAGTCTTCCTGATCGTGGATTATCAGACAGCCAAATCAGCAATCATGATGCCCCTTCACTCCGTCTCTACCAAGTCTGGAAAGGAAACAATGTATTATTATTATTATTATTATTATTATTATTATTATTATTGTTGTTGTTGTTGTTGTTGTTGTTGTTGTTGTTATCCCATTTTATTTATTCATTCACATGCAAATGAGTCAAAAGGTTTTTGTAATCATAACTTGGATATCATTAGAATCTGCTTTCCATATATAATGTGACATTTGGTCTTTCGTACCACCAATATTCTCCGTTTTGCCTTAATGGGTTGTCCATATAGGGAGAGGTCACCCATCCTAGCACTAGTTCCAACTGAGCACGCTTATCGTTGGAGTTTCCATTTGCTCCACAGCTGACGCGTTTTGGGCACATTGGTTGTGGAGCAGACGAAACTCTACAGATAAGCATGCTCATGTGGGGATGGTAACGGATTATGTGAATTTGAATGACAAAATGGGCTGAAAGATAATCAGTTATTGTGTTTGGCAAGTTCTGATTATTATTATATCAAAATTGTTTTATTACTCTTAAAGCGATTAAACAAAATTAGATACAATTCACTGTACTCAAACACTAGGAACCAATTATATGTGACTTTGTAAACATAATGGCAGCAATTGCCAAACACTCCTATTGTTTTTTTTTATAATTATTGTTTTGTTGCAGATCTTTGCGTTTAGGGGCAGATTAGTTTTTGGACCTGATGCAGGGTCCCTTTACCTTTCAATCTGCCTCATTGTGGTTCCAGTAATCTTGTTTTGCTCTCTGGTTTCTCAAAGTCTTGTGAAATACTTCCCCAAAAATATAGGCTTTCTTTTAGTAGTTGTTCCCGCAGTCTTCACGTTATATGTGAGTTATTTCCGTTCTTTTAGTATATAAAGTTATAAAGAGGCATATCAAGCAAGTACCTTTTATGTTATTCAAATGATTTGGTTACATGCTTACATGGTTCATTGACGTTGAAACTAAAAAGAACATGTCTTTGTGAAGAAAATGTGGCAACTTAAAACGGGCAAATAAACAAGAAAGAAGAACGGGTGAAACAGATTATAGTTTATTTTTAACCAAGACTGTTTCGACCTGTACTAAAAAAATGGGGCTCTTTGGTTGATTAAGTGCTGAATCATTAAGAGGTCTAAATGGTTAAGAGGCTCTGAATGATTAAGTGCGAATGGTTCAACTATGCACCAAGTCTGAATGGTTAAGCTCTTAACCATTCCATTCGGAGCCTTTTGCAGGTTGAAACAAACAGTCTGAATGCTGAACCATTCAGAGCTGAATGGTTCAGAGCCTCATTAAGAGGCTACCAAACAGGACCTCGTTTCACCCTTGAAACCATTTTGACAAGTTATTGACCCACCCATATTGCCAAGTCTAGATACAAGTCCAATGGCCGTTAAATTGATCTTAATGTTTTGTTGAAAATAAATATAAATAACGCATTGCTTGCTTAAGGTTTATAAAAAAGTCTTACTTAAATACTGCAGATTCTAGTTCTTATCTTCCTTGTTGCCGGAAGAGATCCTGGAATTATTCCCCGGAATCCACCTATTCCAGAACTAGATGATGATTGGGATGCATCTAGCATGTCTAGTGACTGGGGTGTAGGCCAAAGTGGTAAATATCTAGCACCTACAAAAAGTGTTAATGTTAACGGAACTATTGTTAGGGTGAAGTTTTGTCAAACTTGCTTGCTTTATCGCCCACCAAGATGCTCACATTGCGCCGTATGCAACAATTGTGTCGACCGCTTTGACCATCATTGCCCATGGGTTGGACAGTGCATTGGCAGGGTATGTTCTTATATTCATATTATTACGATAACTGGAAAGTTACATGTCTAACTATACCAACTTGTGAATTTCAGAGGAATTACCGATCCTTTGTCATGTTTGTATCGTCAACAGCACTCCTATGCTTTTATGTTTTCTCCATGTGTTGGGTAAACATCATCATGAGTATGCAAAAAAACGGTTTAAGTCTCCGGGAAGCTATAGTGAAGTCTCCTGTATCCGGGATTCTTATAGGCTACACCTTTACGGTTCAATGGTTTGTTGGAGGCTTGTCTGCATTTCATCTTTATTTGGTCATCACCAACCAGGTATGGAGCTAGAGTTTGTTTATCCAAACATTAAAAATTCTAAAAAAAAAAATTAAAAAAAATACAAAAACCAAACACTCACTAAAGCTGTCATTTTTATGGACAGACTACTTATGAAAATTTCAGAAATCGACACGAGCGAAGGAAGAATCCCTTCAACCGTGGATGTGCTCAGAATTTCAAAGAAGCCCTCTTATCTAAAACACCGCGTTCCCATGTTGATTTTCGTGCATTTATAAAGCCGGAAATGTATTCCCAGTACAATAGTTCAGGATATTTTGGGCACGCATTTAGCATGAATTTTTCTAAAAAAAGCTATGAAACAGAAAGTTCTGTTGATGGAGCCGAGCTTGATCTTGAAAGATGTGAATCGAATCCAATGGATCGTTCTAATAAATGGGTCGCTGCACCTCATTTGCATAGGTTGGCGTCGAAGTTTATAATAGAATATCCAGCCAGAGATGAGGAAAAGAGGAATCCAGGAGTATGAAACCAATGGTAAGGGGAAGGAAATAGAATAGGTGCCGTCGGGATGGATTGTGTTTATAGAATACTTTTGGCGCTCATACTATAAGCTATTGGTATCCATTGTATGCTACAAATGAGATACAATGCGAGCTAGATCCATGGCAGATTGATGCATGCAAGATTTCTTTCGATTAACTGTATGTTGGAATTGATGGGGTTATAGAAGTTAAACGAGCTAAAGGAGTGTCAACATGCTGCACGCATAGCGTTAGGTGTCCTAGCGTGTAAGGATGACTTTCTATTGTTGGTCGTTGACCCATACGTGTATTTGCAGGTTCTATTTAAAGAATACTAAATGCTTCTAAGACCGTCGTCTATGGACAGAATTTTGAGAAATAGATCAGTTGTAGACTTGACAATTCCGGTTTTTCACTGGTTGGCTGGTTTAAAAACCTGACCGCCAAGCGAAGGAAGAGCGAATGCATGAGTGCTTTCTACTTGTCATGGTCTGGTTTGTTCATTGTTTTTTGGGTTCCTTAAAACCAAAAGGTTCATTTACAATTTACATAGATCTTTGTTTACATGAGCAATGTTTACATGATTCTTTGTTTCTACCCCTTTGTTCCACATTCATTTATTTCTTTGGAATTATGCATTGTCTAAGTATTTTAAATTCTTTATGACAACTAGTTTGATAATGGTTTGGTTATGAACATATGTTGTATCCAAACCAATAGATCTTATAAAGTGTAGAGGTAGTCCACGATTTCACACATCAGCGTCACTTCAGTTTTCTTCTTATTTTCTCCAAAGTTCCCCAAATTTAAATTATATTATTATAGTTCAAATTTTAAAACATTAATATATTTGTAATTAATATATAACCAAAGTAAAATTATAATGAATTTAATACGAAAAGTTACAAGAAAAAGTTAATAAAATTACAACTTTAAAAATAAAAGAACCTACAACATTTTAATAATAAAAAACCAATGGATCAATACGTACACTTGGTGTAAATTCTCTAAATTTTCGATAATATCCGGTCGAAGGTGATTATGGATTACATGTTCTAGAGATATCGCCACAACATCCTTTTTCAAAATCATATTATGTATGATAATACACACATGCATACTTTGCAGTTTGAAGTAGTTCTAAGCAAGCATTTATGAGATTATGCATGGTCGTCTCTACGGATATACCTAATTGGCATTAAAAACTACGTAATGCCTAATTAGTCATATTGAAATTAAAGAAAATACAAAATACCAATTTAAAGGCAACCACGGTAGTCAAAAGTTCGAATTGTGTTTCGTTCTCTCAATATCTTCTTCTTTAGAGCGTGATGAATTGTACCAAAAAGGTGGAATTACAAACACCTTTATATTTTGAGATATGTTGATAAAGTGTGAGAAAAAAAAACACAATTTTTTGTGCAATGTTTTAATTTTGAGTACTCACCGGTTGCTGGTTAAAAAAAAAACTCACAACCAGCAGGGCGGATCGAGCTGTGTTTTGTGGGTTTCAAGGAACCCTCTAAAAAAATTAGTGAATCTTATATGATTTAGAAAGGAAAAAAAAAAGTTAGTGAGGAACGAGGATCTACTAGAATGAACCCATTGAATAAAATTTCTGGATCCACTACTTGCACAGCCAAAGTGGTTATCCCGGTCGGGGCCGCGCCTTCCCGGCTCCCCCGGCTTAACGCCGACCACTCGGGGTTAAACACTTAAACCTCCTTCAAAACCATGCCCATGGGCCATGGGTGTCTAACCGTCTAACCACACATTATTATTATTATTATTATTATTATTATTATTATTATTATTATTATATAAAATCCCAATCAGATCAAACCCTAATTATTATTCTTCTTCTCCATCTCCTGCCCTGCAATCAACCAAGCGAAGCGAATCCAAACACCATGAAGCGTTCTATCGATGAATTCGGTGAGAGGAAGAAGCCCGTCTTCCTCCCTAAAGCAGAGAGAGAACAACTCGCCCTCAAACGTCGCCAAGAAGAATTCGAACAACAACAAAAGCGCCAATCATTACAAACCAACCCTAACCCTAACCCTAATTCCTCTTCCTCTAACCCCCCACCCTCTGCTGACGACACATCCCGTCATCACCGCTCGTCACGTGACCACGACCGTGACCGTCGTGATAGAGACAGAGAACAACGTGAAAGAGAGAGGGAGAGGGATCGAGAACGAGACTCTGAGCGACGTAACCGTGATAGAGAACGTGAAGAAGAGCATAAGGCTAGGGAGAAAGCTAGGTTAGAGAAGCTTGCTGAACGAGAACGTGAGAAGGAGCTTGAAGCGATTAAAGAGCAGTATTTAGGATCGAAAAAGCCGAAGAAACGAGTGATTAAGCCTAGTGAGAAGTTTCGCTTTTCGTTCGATTGGGAGAATACTGAGGATACGTCCCGGGATATGAATGTGTTGTATCAGAATCCGCACGAGGCGAGGCTTTTGTTTGGGAGAGGGTTTCGGGCCGGTATGGATCGTCGGGAGCAGAAGAAGTTGGCTGCGAAGAATGAGAAGGAGTTGAGAGATGAGATTAGGAAAAAGGATGGGATTGAGGAGAGGCCGGAGGATGCTGCTGCGCAGCGATTGAAGGATGAGGCGGCCGAAATGTATGATACGTTTGATATGAGAGTTGATCGACATTGGTCGGAGAAGAAGCTTGAGGAAATGACTGAGAGGGATTGGAGGATATTTAGAGAGGATTTTAATATATCTTATAAAGGTTCGAGAATTCCTAGGCCGATGAGGAGTTGGGTCGAGAGTAAGTTGAGTTCTGAGCTTTTGAAAGCGGTGGATAGAGCTGGGTACAAGACGCCTTCGCCTATTCAAATGGCTGCGATTCCTCTTGGTCTTCAACAGCGAGATGTGATAGGGGTTGCGGAAACTGGTTCGGGGAAAACAGCTGCTTTTGTGCTTCCTATGTTAACTTACATAACTAGGCTTCCTCCTATTAGTGAGGAGAATGAGGCGGAGGGGCCTTATGCGGTTGTCATGGCGCCTACCAGAGAACTTGCGCAGCAGATTGAGGAAGAAACTGTGAAGTTCGCGCATTATTTGGGTATCAAAGTCGTGTCCATTGTTGGTGGGCAGTCGATTGAAGAGCAGGGGTTTAAGATTAGACAAGGATGTGAGGTTGTCATTGCTACTCCTGGACGTCTGATTGATTGTTTAGAAAGACGTTACGCTGTTTTAAACCAGTGTAACTATGTGGTTCTTGATGAAGCTGATCGCATGATTGATATGGGTTTTGAACCACAAGTTGTGGGTGTGCTTGATGCAATGCCGTCAAGCAACTTTAAACCCGAAAACGAAGATGAGGAGCTTGATGAGAAAAGGATATATAGAACTACTTATATGTTTAGCGCAACTATGCCTCCTGCTGTTGAGAGACTAGCTAGAAAGTATTTGCGAAACCCTGTTGTCGTTACTATTGGAACTGCAGGAAAAGCGACTGATCTCATTACACAGCATGTTATCATGGTGAAAGAATCCGAAAAAATGCCTAGGTTACAGAAACTGTTGGATGATCTGGTTGACAAAACCGCCATTGTGTTCATAAACACTAAGAAGTCTGCTGATTTTGTTTCAAAAACGTTGGAAAAAGCAGGGTACCGTGTGACAACTTTACACGGTGGCAAGTCACAGGAGCAAAGAGAAGTCAGCCTTGATGGTTTCAGGACTAAAAGGTTTAACGTTTTAGTTGCTACGGATGTTGCAGGGCGTGGGATTGATATACCAGATGTGGCTCATGTTATAAACTATGATATGCCTGGAAATATTGAAATGTATACGCATCGTATAGGACGTACAGGGCGAGCAGGGAAGACAGGTACAGCTACTACATTCTTGACTTTACATGATACCGATGTTTTCTATGATCTTAAACAGATGCTTACACAAAGCAACAGTCCAATTCCACCTGAACTTGCTAGACATGAGGCTTCTAAGTTCAAACCTGGTTCAATTCCTGATAGACCACCAAGACGAAACGATACAGTGTTTGCACATTGATTTGATGTAGTGCATTACTGTAGCAGAACTTGAGTCTTTCCCTGTTTCAGATATTTTTGCAACTATAGGTTGGTATCTGTTTTATAATTCGTGAATTCTAATGCTCATGCTTAATTCAGACTGCACTATTTCTTATTTCAACCTAGTTATTATTGTTGTTATTGATTTTAATTTCTCGTCAGCAATTAGATCATTTTAAGATAAGTGTCTTCGGGTATGAAGAGTAACTATGATGCTGTTATATACGAGGCGTATATGGTTCAATATTTCAATATTGCTGAGTATTAACTACCTCAAAATGTATAAAAAATGATGTGTTAATTGTAAAACAACACAGCAGTGCAGTACAATCCTTGTCTGCGTAGTGATGTAAAGCTGCATAATTGAATTAGATTGTTTTTTATGTTTGGTCTGTGCTTTCTTCATATGTGAACAAGAGGCTCTATAACTTTTGAAATCAAACCGTGATAAATATAAACTAGATGAGTAGATGGTGTGAAAATGCAGACACAACGCAAACGTGTCGCATATAACCTTTTTTTTTTGAACGACCAACAAAACCAACTCGTTTTCACCCAGCCAACTAGATATTGGCATTTTCATGCATTAATACATCGTGCTCACGGAAAGTAGGGATTGCAATATACTAGTCTAGCTGCATTAAAACGTTTTCAATCCTCCCACGCTATACTGCCCTTCCTCAATCTGTTCCGTACCCATAGATAGCCTAGTGCCTGCTATTCCTCGATTACTTTCCACACAACCAGTTGTTTTGCTTTGAAAACGGCATCGTTTCTTGCGTTGCAAATAACTGTCAACACTACCGCGTGCAGCGCCTTCTTTCCTGTCTTCGAGTAGTCTGTGTATTTATGAATATCAAGTAAATCCCGGAGCTGAAAGCATAGAGCAATTGGATACGACACCATTGAGGAACTAGTTGCCATGGTTTATTAAAAGGATGCTATCTCACTGGCCACAAATTGTAGATCTTATATTATTGTTTTCTTTTTTACGTCTATAGAGTTGTGACACTATCAAAGTGTTATTCACTTATTTGTCGATGTTCTCTAAATATTAAGGATGTTACTAAAACAGTAAAACATGTGTCTTTGAATTTTGGTTTTATATTGTGATTATTTGATGATAAAAAATATTTGTAAACATGTTAAAGGTGTGTTGCATTATACAGCTTATTATATCATTTAGCAAAATTAATAAAATCAGTGTAATTTTGTGGGGTTGTGATGGCGGTGAACTAAGTATCTTGAGGGAGGTGAGGGTTATCAAATTTCCACACTCGAGTTCCTAAACTCGATCTAAGTACTCGTAACCACAACCTGGGTAGGTTGTGGCGGTTTTCACGCCCTATCCAAATGAACTCGCAGCTAGGGCTGTTCAAATCGCTCGTGGATCGCTCGCCGCTCGTTCGGAAAATGCTCGAAAAATGCTCGCTCGATCGTCCGCTCGGTTGTAAGTGAGCCGATCGGCTCGGTTCGGTTTGTAAACGAGCCAAGCACGAGCAAAGGTCCGCTCGGCTTGGTTCGGCTCGAATAAATTATTATTTATCTATTATATATATAATTATATATATACACACAAATTATAGTAATATGTATAGCTTAATACATAACATTTGGCCCAATATATGCAATTAAAATACAACTAGTCCGCTTTATCAAATAAATATTTAACACATGATTTAGTAGTAAAACCGTAAGTCGTAACGTGACAACCTTAACTTCTTTATGTTATTAGTCGTCCGTCCCTAGTCGTCACTTAATATCACCATACGCCACAATGCGACAATTGTTCTCTGTAATATGCTCATTGCCTCAACCTAAGCCTCATTTTTGAACACTCGCACCTCAATATTAGTGTCCTCATCGGACAGCTCCACCCTAGTTGTCACTCGACAACGAAACATTGAAGATAACATCCCAATTTCATGGTTGTCTAAATTAATCTCCGCTCGTTTCTCGCTCGAAAAAATTCGCGCTCGAAAAATGCTCGTTCGCTTTTCAGCTCGGTTGTAAACGAGCTGCTCAGCTCGGTTCGGTTTGAAAATGAGCCAAGCATGAGCAAAGGTCTGTTCGGTTCGGCTCGGCTTGTGAACAGCCCTACTCGCAGCTACTCGGGGTGTCCGGGTAAGGTACCCCTCCTCCCTTTATAAGTAAAGTAATTACTTGGAACTAAAATCAACTGTTGATACTACGTTCAAAAGCAATATATATGATCCATTTTGATGCTACAATGCTGCCTGTTGAGTATTGGATGCTGGTCGGACCTATTATGAACACTACTCCATGATCAAAACCATTCATTCGGTTCGGTTTGATTATTTGGTAAGTTATTGTGCCCAACCAAAACCAAACCATCTATTAATCCAAGTCCTCAAAACCGTACTGTCAGTTATGTAGAATGAATATTAGTTACGTTTGGGTCAGTTTTTTCTTCGGTTGTAGTTCTGTCTTTTTTACGATGGAATATTTACCATTAAGTATTGTGCATTTTAAATTTCAACAAACTTTTATCTACGTTACTTCATGATAAAAAAAAATTATATTTGGTTAATCTATAAATCATCCATTAATTAAAATTTTATAGTGTCATATACTTTATATTTTGCGTCAACCTAAAAAGCCAATTGATCCAATAAAAATGTGTTGGGATAACCTCAAGTATAAACAAACTCATTAAAATAATTTGTTCAAATGGTTGTTATAAATTATATTAAATTTTATCGAGCCTCACCCAAAACCTGAATTACAAGGTTATTAAATTGTTAAATTAAACTGTAGTTTTATATATGCATCCATCTTTGTAGTCACTATATGGGTATATATTCCACTAGCTTTTATCCCGGGAGTGTCCCGGGGTTGAAAAATATAATAATTCTAATAATACTAATACTAATAGTAATAATTATTACTCTTGTAATTAAATAAATAAAAAATAACTTTGCTATAAGGTGACGCCATGTGTTGCAGTGTTGCGCGATTCTTTATCCTAGCTTCTCTTGATGAAGTATACCTATGCATCTTTAGAAGAGTAAAATTCCAATGAAAGCATGGCGCTTGGGCCGAATTTCAACATCGTAGATAAGAACCTGGTTTAAAAGAAAAAACATGATTAATGAATAACCTGAACACTTTGTGTTTTTTTTCCTGTATGAACAAAACCCCACAAAAAATAGTCGTTTTTTTCTCCGTTTTTTATATAGCACTATGTAGGGATGGGCATACGGTCCCGAAAACCGATCCCGAACCAAAAAATACCGATCCCGTACCGAACCGAGGGTGTTCGGTATCGGTATTGGTACCCACATTTAGAGGTTTAAAATACCGATACCACACCGGTACCGTACCGATACCGTACCGGTATAATCGGTATCGGTATTGATTTTTTGTACTTTTCGGTATCGGTACTGTCGGGATCGGTATCGGTTCGGTACCGATACCGTCCCGAGCTCATCCCTAGCACTATGGTACTCGTTGGAAAGATAATAAAACGCTCGTTAATTTGGTGTAACTTTTTTATTTAAAAAATCTCGAATATAAAAAAATATTAACGTTTAAAAATTATGGGAGGAAACATAAGAGAGAAAAATTTAAATTTGTTTTTAAATTCTTTTTTCCTAAAATAACTCAATTTAATTTTAGTAATTGAGAATTGAGAGATAGAGAGATAAATTTAAGGTTTTATGTTTATCTTTTTTTTTAATTAAAAAATGAAATAATTCAAAAACACTAAAATCTTTCAATTATGATTTATGATGCCACGTGGCAGTTTCATGAAGAGATTGAAAGCACCATTGCACGCCACGTCAGCAATGTTCAATTCTTTTATATATATAGATAGAAGAGTAGGTTTTGCTATTCAAAAGGAGGTGGTGGCGTAGCTTGTTGCCCACTTATTAGTCGTCCATTTGTAATGTGTTAATTTTAATTTAATGGTTTGGATCGTATAATTAGATTTTTCAAAACTTGTGTAACATAAACTCAGAATAAATAAATAAATATAACTATAACAATTTATTGCGAGAGCGTACTGAGTTCACACAAATTACTCTATTTACAAAATAGACTGTTCAATGGTTACCCTTTTTCAATAATGAAAGAAGCACGTGTATATAACTTTTTGGTTATGTTACGATTTAATTATTTGAGATAACACGTGTGATTATTTGAGATAACACGTGTGATGTATCGGTTCTAACACGGATTGAATCCTATCCCGCTAGTTCGAATACAAATACCAACCATGTACAAGCGTTTATTTAATGAAAAAAAAAAAAAAAACTACACACGTAAATAAACCTTGAAGAATATTTTTTTGAACGGCCAACGAATCAATTCCGAGCACTCTCGGGCACCCTTTTGGCGAATCAGGTATTCGAGAGTACCCGGGCCACCAATTGCCACCAATTCCCGGGAAAACCCGACCACTCACCCGCCCGAAGGCACGACGGTGAAATAGTCGGTAAAACCGGTCGGGATCAGGACTCGAACCCAAGCCAATGGCCGGGTCATCCTTCATTTCCCATCCACCAATGTCCTCCAAATGTAGCTAGTAGGAATTGAACCCAAGCCTCCAATAAGAAACTTTAGGCCCTCAACCAACTAGGCTACAAGTGTTGGACAAATCTTGAAGAATATAGAAAAAAAAGTACACACATATGGAATCCAATATTTTCCATTTATTTCTCTTTATTATCATAGTCTAGGATTCCGTCCCCTAACTAAACAAGATAGGGTAGTACTACGCAACCACATGACAACAATCATGTACCATGACGCATGTGATCCCCCCCTCTCGAAAAAAGCCACCGGTTTTGGCGGTAAAAAAATAAGCCCATATCCACGTGTCAACCACTTATTGGTCCCCTATGTATGTATCATACCATAATACACATAACATTGCCATCATGTTTGTTGTTTTTCCCGCGCTACCGTACCGCCTGACCCCAAAAAGCGAGGGAAAAAAAATAAAAATAATAAAAAAAAATAAGAGCCAAAAATTCCCAAATACTGATAGGGTAAGGAAACCTAGGGTTTTTATCCATAACGTTTATTAATATTAATATTATTATTCAAGATCTATTCGATCTGTTCATTCTGCCTCCAATTCAGTTGCTTAGGGTTTCGATTAATCGAATATCTTGTTCGTCTTTGTCGCCGTAATTTGGGTAAATCGACTGAAGGTATTTCGATTGAACGTATCGATTGTGTTTTTACGAAAGATTTTAAGCTAATTGTTAGAGAGAGAGATAGAGTGAGAGAATTAGGTGTTTTTTTATTATTAGGTTTAATGTTTTAGATCTGTTGGATTAGATTATTGGGTTGTTGATTCCCGCCTAATTTATTTGTTAGGGTTTCGATCAATTGGAGATCGGATTTGTTGTTTCAAGTCGAGATTCGCGTGATTTATTATTGACTGGTTCGATGGAGCCGTTAAATCCTACCGTTGAGCCGTCGTTAGATAACGGAGTTACTATTGAAGCTCGATTCAAAGACTTCTGCAAGGTTTTTTACAATCTTTCTTTAAAAATTAATAGTTTTTGTTCTTGGATTATTAATTTTTGTGGTGTAATATTATTTCAAGACTTGATTTGTGGTATCTTTGTTGCTAAGTTTGACTTTTTTTTATTATTTTTGGTTTGGTTTTTGTGACAGGGTAAATTGAGTATGGATGAGAAGGAATCAGAGGAAGCTATGAAACTGTTCAATCAAAGCAAGCATTTGTTTTTGACAAATGCATCCACTCTTGGAAGTGGGACTGTAAGTTTATGGATTTTAAATTTAGATGATTTTGTGTTTTAAGACTTGTAATTTGTTATTCTTGTAATGATATTATGTTTGTCATTGATGATTAACCAGTTAAGTTAGTCTAATTAATCTGATTAGTAAAATTATGTTTTACATCAGCGGGCCCTCAGGGGCAAAAGTAAACTTGCACTAATTTTAACGTTATTTTACTAATTTCGTGAAAATAACGTTAAAAACGCCGGACGGTTAATCATGCATCATGTGGTGGCGTTGATAGCCAAAAGACAAGGGGGTACATGCATCAATCGTGCTTGTCTCGATTGCTAAGTGTTATGTGCCTCATGTCCAAGGCTTGATTCAAAACCACTATCGAACCGTGGGTCTCACCGGAAGCAGCCTCTCTATTCCCACGGGGTAGAGGTAAGGTTGTCTACATCTTACCCTCCTCAGACCCTACCTTAGCTTTGCTATTGGTGGGATTAACTGAGTATGATGATGATGATGATGATGATGATGATGATGATGATGTTTCTTTAAGTTTTTTTTCATTAAATACATGATTTTAATTTACTTATATTACATCTTGACACTAGTCTAGACTTTTTGATGGCTCACCGTTCATGTCATGTGTATAAATTTGAGTGTTATAAGGGAATGCTAATAATGATCATACAATTTTGTAAAGCTAGATAGTATTTTTATTTTTTTTCTTGATTTAGAATTAATGAACATTTATTTCTAGCTTTCGAATTAAGAAACATCTAATTTTGATGTTGCTGAGATTTGTTTGTTTTTCTTAATCAGCCTGAAGAAGCGGAATACTACTGGTTTGCGTTTATCTTGTTTACCTTGAAACGATTAAGTCTGAAAGATGACGCAGGAGATGCCGCTAATACCAATGACAATGGCTTCAACTTGTGTCAAATACTCAGAGTGGCGAAACTGAAGTAAGTTGTTGTGAATTGTGATTGAAGTTGGTTGGTTTTCATTTTGTCAATATTGTCATTTGTTGATCCGGTTATCATTTTTTTTTGGTCTCAGTTATGTGGATTTCTTCAAGGAACTACCTCAATTTGTAGTCAAGACTGGTCCCATTTTAAGCAATCTTTATGGTTCTGACTGGGAAACTAGACTTCAGGTACAAATGTAGCAGATAACTAAAATTATCTGACTTGAGATATTTCAAATGGCTTGTATGTCTAATTGGCTCTATTGTTCATGAACTTGTTTTAAGTTTTCTGATTCTTTTTTTTTTTTTTTTTTTTTTTGTCTTCAATCAGGCAAAAGAGCTGCAAGCCAATTTTGTGCATCTCAGTCTCTTAAGCAAGTGGGTACCTTCATTCTTTTGTTGTATGTCTTTATTATTTAATGCAACTTTTAATGATATGCAGTTTGTAATATAACATTATAATTCTACTGTCTATTTGTGCTTGAAGGCTGTGTTGACTATGATTAATGTTAGGAGTTGTTGAAGTTGCCTTGTAGATCATACGACAAAAAGAATAGACAATATTGTTGTTTTTCTGTTTCTTATTTATTTCAGCTTTAATTAATCTTCTTGCTTGTTTTAATAAACGTATGAGTTGGAATTGTATCAATATATTTAGTGGATCACTGGGTCTCTAGTTTCTTGTTGTGAGTTTTCTTGTTGATATATTCTGTAAATTGGCATTCGACATAAACTGTTATTTTTCATTCTTCACTGAAACTCTTGTCAAATCTGTATTGAAATTTATTTGGTGATTGTTTTGAATTTACTTTATTTATAATGCTAGGTACTATAAACGGGCATTTCAGACACTTTTTCTTGCAAGCCTTAATGATGCTGAACGCCAGTCAGTTGTTGCCAACTCACAAGATTACATATCCAGCTGTCATCGTTTTGGATGGCTGCTATTTTTGGCTCTTCGAGTCCATGCATTCAGTCGTTTCAAAGACTTGGTCACTTGCACTAATGGATTGGTCTCAATTCTGGTTTGTGACGCTTAACTGTAACTTATAAATAATCATTATTCACTTATATCATTGGAACTAAATTTCTAGTAGGAGTTATATTAGGTTTGCTTAGATATCTTTTTGACAACCTGTGGCAGGCAATCTTGATTATTCATATTCCAGCTCGTTTCAGAAACTTTTTGATTAATGATTCTTCACGCTTTGGTATCCATTTCGTCATCCACCTCAATTTTTATATTATAACTTATGTTTCTTCTAATATTACTGGAAACTGACTTTGTAAAAATATTCATATTTGCAGTTAAAAAGGATGACAAAGGTGTTGACCTACTTGCATCACTATGTAACATGTACGAAACATCAGAAGAAGAATTAAGAAAAACAATGGTCAAAACCAATAAGGTAGTAGAAGACATTTTGAAGAAAAAACCTTGTTTGGCTTCAGAATGTAAAAATGGGAACTTGGACAACATTGACACAGGTATGTATTAAATACTTTGAAATTATATCAATGATTTTGTTATTGTATGATGTATGTAGTAAAACAGTTTTTGATTGCAAATGTCAGATGGTTTGACATATTTTGAAGATTTGTTGGAGGAATCGTCATTGTCTTCCAATTTGAATGTTCTAGAAGAAGATTACAATAATGCAATATGTCAAGAAGGTGAAATAGATGAGAAATTGTTCATTAATGATGATGAAAGTCTACTTGGTTCAAGCAGCTTAACTGGTGGTGCAGTTAACTTGAGTGGAACCAAGGTATATATTACTAATATTAGTACTAGATATCAACATATAAACTCTGAAGATACTAATTAATGGTTTGATATTTCTTGATCTATAGAGGAAGTTTGACTTAGTGACCTCCCCAACAAAGACGATTACAAGTCCACTTTCTCCTTACCGTTCTCCATCAAAGATTAAAGGTACACCTGTCAGCACAGCAATGACCACTGCAAAATGGCTGCGGACGATTGTTTCTCCACTTCCATCAAAACCATCAATAGAACTTGAACGATTTATGTCATCATGTGACAAGGATGTAACTGCTGATGTCGTCAAGCGGGCCCGTATAATACTGGAAGCTATTTTTCCCAGCAGTGGTCTTGGGGATCGAAATGTAATTTCAAACATGCATAATACTAACTTGATGGATAATATATGGGCAGAACAGCGTAGGTTGGAAGCGTTAAAGTTGTACTATCGTGTTCTACAAGCAATGTGTACAGCAGAATCCCAAATGCTAAACGGGAACAATCTAACCGCATTGTTAACAAACGAACGGTTTCACAGGTGTATGCTTGCGTGTTCAGCTGAACTCGTTCTTGCCACCCATAAGACGGTTACTATGCTGTTTCCAGCTGTTTTGGAAAGAACAGGAATTACGGCTTTTGATCTTAGTAAAGTTATAGAAAGTTTCATCAGACATGAAGAATCTCTTCCTAGAGAATTAAGGCGACATTTGAATTCTTTAGAAGAACGGCTTCTAGAAAGTATGGTGTGGGAAAAAGGTTCTTCGCTGTACAATTCTTTGGTAGTCGCAAGATCCATTCTTTATTCAGAAATTTATCGCCGTGGGCTGTTGGCTGATCCTATGCCATCTTTGGATGCAATTGGATTGCAAAGTAATATGTCTTGTGGAGGGTTGCCACCTGTTCCTTCGTTGCAGAAGCGTGACAGCTCTCCTGGTAAACAATTGTTTGATACTTTAAAAAGATATCATTTGTGGATATAATCTTATGAGCTAATACATTTAAGTATATATTTTTTAGGTAAGAGTAGCATCCTCTTATCACCAAAAAGAGTTTGCACTGAATATCGAAGTGTTTTGGTTGAACGGAATTCCTTCGCATCACCGGTCAAAGATCGTCTTTTGGGTATTAACAATCTTAAATCAAAGCTACTATCACCAGCTTTGCAGTCTGCGTTTGCCAGGTATGAACTGATGTATAAATCTATATTATGAGAAGTCAGTCGGCTTGTTTACTTAGAGGTAAATGTCTTAAATGGGTCATTAGTCATATATATTTTTCCGAAGAAGTTTGAATTTTTTATGTTTAAAACTTTATCACTCGTTTTTAATTTTAGTATCAGTTTAGTCTATTATTGAAATAATGTGATTGTTTAAAATTATTTGAAGCCAATAGATTTTTCTTGTTTTTTGTGAATTGTGACACGCTATCTGTCCCGCCCATTACAATGGTTCTACTTTTGAATAGATCCGGTTATCTAATTGAGAGGCTTTTTAATCTTATTTGCAGTCCAACAAGGCCAAATCCAACTGGCAGGGGAGAAACATGTGCAGAGACATCTGTTAATCAGTTCTTTAGCAAGGTGCCAAACACTTTTTTTTAACCTGCACAAGAAGCTATTTTTACCAACCATTAACACTGATGTTTTTTTTTTTTGTTTTTGTGACCAGATTGTGAAGTTAGCTGCTGTTAGAATCAACGGGATGGTTGAAAGACTGCAGCTGTCACAAGAAATAAGAGAGAGGGTATATTGTCTCTTTCAGCAGATTCTAACTCAACGAACGTCCTTGTTTTTCAACCGCCATATTGATCAGATCATCTTGTGTTGTTTCTACGGAGTTGCAAAGGTTTGTTACACACATGTCACAACTCAGTAACAACTTTCAGTAGTTGATTTTGGTCATAAACTGCAGATTTCCCAACTGAGCTTAACATTCAAAGAAATCATCTACAACTACAGAAAGCAACCACACTGTAAACCTCAGGTTTTCCGTGCTGTGTATGTCGAAGACAGATCTTCTCGCTCCAATGGGGTATGGCCAACTGTCTCAGTCTCCCCTTTCCTGTTGTTGAATGTTTTTATTACTTAACTTTTGCATCTTCTGGATTGTTTGGCTACAGAAAGCAGGACAGAATCATGTTGATATAATCATGTTCTACAATGAAATATTCATTCCTGCTGTCAAGCCATTGTTGGTAGAGCTTGCTCCAGCAGTAGGTGTTCCTAAAACCACCAACCAGGTTTCAGAAACAAACAATCCTGATGAAGGTAATATGTTTATACCTGTCATCTGCTTTTGATACTCGGGTCATATTGTATTCGTAACGTTGTTGCCTGGGAATTTTTAGGTCAATGCCCTGGCTCACCTAAGGTATCGCTATTTCCAAGTCTACCTGATATGTCCCCAAAGAAGGTATCGGCAGTTCACAATGTATACGTCTCTCCATTGCGGTCAACAAAGGTAAATATATACATACTTTTAGTCTAATTTATCAAAGGTATGGTTTCAGTTATCATAACACTGAAGATAATATTGTAATTCTTTGTGCAGATGGATGCTCTAATATCTCATGGATCTAAAAGCTATTACGCATGTGTTGGGGAGAGTACTCATGCATACCAGAGCCCATCAAAGGATCTCACGGCCATCAACAATCGCTTGAACGGGTATGTAATCGACAATATATGATTATTTTGCTTGTAAAAAAACAATTAGTCTAACTTTTCTTTTACAAATTAGTGAGGGTGCTTTCAGCACACGGAAGGTTAGAGGAACACTTAATTTTGATGAAGTTGATGTTGGGTTGGTGAGCGACTCGTTGGTGGCTAACAGTCTGTATCTTCAAAACGGGAAAGGTTCATCGAGTGGTCAGATGAAGACGGAATGATACCCGAGGGTGATAGGAGTTTGTGTGTATATAGTTGGGGCATTATGCAGACTGGATTTGATTTGGGACTAGGAATGGGAATGGGAATGGGAATGGGGGTGGAATGAGCGGTGAAGTTATTGTACAGTAGCCGCCACTAACCTCAATGGTTATTATGTTTGTTGGATTTGCAGTTGGTTTAACTTTAATAATTTGATTTTTCAGTGATTTTGTTGCAACCAGTCTCAGTTCTCAAAACATACAAAAAGTGAAAAAAAAAAAAAAAAAAAAAAAATAGTTGAAATGGAAGCATTACAAATCTTAAATGCATAAACCTGCAAGCAGACTCTAAATATATGGGTGATCTTTAACTATGAGTCCAATTTTCTTTTAAGTATACCTTTAACTATAAGCTAAAAGTTTATGCTTAAAAAGTATCCATGTCAGCAGCTAGAAAAGAAAGTTTATACTTAAAAAGTTAATAATGTACATTTATAGTGTTCAGTATTTTCTGAAAGTCCTAGTTTTTTTTTTTTTTTTTTTTTTTTTTTGAAAGGCTTAGTTCAGTGGAAATCCTTGTACAACCCTAACTTAGCGATCTCAAGTTCGAATCCCTACCCACACACTGGTGTCCTCCTTGCCTAAGCTCAAACCATCACGGGGAATTTTTTTGTGGTGTGCATGAATCAAACTTGTGACCTACCCTCAGGATGGGAACCCCTAAGGGAAAACCCAACCTACCTCAAACCAGCTGGGCTGGAGATTATTTGCCTTGGTTAGATGGTTAAACCATATTCTTTTACATCTAGATAATTCTTTTTCCTTAAAGTAAAGATGTAAACAATAAAAAAAAAATCACATTGTTATTATACTCGGTACCTAAATACACAATTATCCATTTATTTCAACCCACCTCGGTTTAAACTTTAAAATCTACTAAGGCGGTTGGGTGTGGTGACGGACCCCATGCCGTCTTCCTTCACTCTGATTGGTAAGGAGGAAAAAAAAAGCAAAAAGTCCGTCCTCCCCATTCTCTGCAAGACGTTTAGGACGAGGACAACCCTATGGGGCAATGTAGCGAGACGAGGACAACCCAAGACAGTCCAGGGGACGGTCCCCATACCGCATAGCCTAATAATACTCTTTAACGGCCTAACCCTCTCTCAAGTATCAAGTACAAAAACCCATTCCAGCCACTTAGTCGATTTCAACCTCAGTTTGTCTCTCGCCCACATTCACAGCTACCGCCCTGTTTCCAGTCCTCAAACCCTCCCGAACAACCCCGATTTTAGGGGTGTTTTTATGAGTGTTATGATTATTTGAAAGTTGATAGTTTGATTGATTACATGAATGTTTATTATTTGATTGATTAATTTTTAAATTGAATATTTGATGGCTAAATAACATAAAGTTTGAAATTAGTCATTTGGTATTTTAATTGTTCGTGTAATAATGTTTGTAGTTTAGATTGAAGTCTTGTACATTGATTACTAATTTAGATTTAAAAAAATATAGTTGGCATCCAATTCAAAAAGGAAATCCAAAATAGAGTGATAGAGATCCGAACACTAAAAATTTCCAACTCCTTTAGAAATTCTTGAGCCAGTGACGTGACCAGTCACTAGTTGCAAGTGTTTCAGACTTGAAAAGTCCTAATTACCATCAAGCACAAGCAATATTTGTGGTATAAAAAAACTTATGATAAAATGAAGTTTAATTTATTTTTAACCAAAACGACATATTTTTAAACATAGTTTTAAGAAGTTTCACGTCTAATGTTAGCCGAAAGAAAATCTTTTAGTCATCTTCCAATTAAGTCATGTATATCACATGCATGTTAGTGCAAACTTACAAGCTCAATCCTCAATTGCGGCATGTTTTTTCATCCATGGTTCATGTACTTTAGGGATGAGCTCGGGACGGGATCGGTACCGAACCGATACCGATCCCGACAATACCGATACCGAAAAGTCCAAAAACCCAATACCGATCCCGATACCGAACACATACGGTACGGTACGGTATCGGTTCGGTATTGGTACGGTACCGGTATGGTATCGGTATTTTGAAAATACCGATACCGTACCGATACCGATAATACCGAAACCGAAAATCCATAAATATGGATACCGATACCGATCCCGAAACCCCTCGGTTCGGTATCGGTTCGGTATCGGTTCGGTACGGTATCGGGATCGGGACGGGATCGGTATTCGGGCTTGAATGCTCATCCCTAATGTACTTAACACATCAAATTAACGGTGTTAAAGGGACTACGGATGAAACAAAGAATTTGAATTGAGAACCAAATTTGTAAGATCTAATTTAGTAATTTGTCCCAACTCCCTAAGCCACAAGGAGTCAAGGACCATACATGTAAAAGTATGAATTTGTACATCCATGTGTGCTTTGTTTCCTGATTTAAACTTTAGTTTACATATAATGGATTCATTGTTTATCATTGTAAGTTAGTAACCTGTAATTTGATTTCTAGTATAGTATAGAGTACATATTTAGGAGCTCCATCTAGACCGATCAAGCTGGTAACAGACTCGATGCAAGCTAAGTTGTGCTTGAGCAAAATATACCGAGTAGATTTCAGAATTTCTCGTTAATCTTATTGAACTTCCTTTTCTACTACTGCCACCCTCAACAGCGAGTTCAGTAACTTAACTTAAATATGTATTCAATCAACCTATTCGATGAATGTTGAAACCGATTAGGCTGTAGGGTGTGGGGGTCAGCAACAGCGGACATGGTGTCAGCACCGATTGAAAACACCACACCGACCCTTCTGTCTCAGTAAGTTCGACAGCTTTTCCCCCACCTAACCGACCACACACGTCTTTATTTCTATCTTATGGGAAGGGAAGGCGGTGAGGTAAATGACGTGAGGGGTGGCTAAATAGGTTCAATCAGCAACCATATCCACCGGCTTTAAAGCCAGGCAAACTTAATGAGTTCAATGACAGATAGCATAGGTAGTGCTTAACAGAACAAAATAGAATCAAATCATGAATCCATAGATAATATTAAATATCCAAAACTTTTAACCATTACATGAACATAATCAACAATATCAAACTAACATGTTTGTGCTCCCACCAAAAAAGAACAAAATCCTACAACTTATAACTTAACTCAGATATGAGAAAACCAAACCAGCATATCCATGATCAATCAATCACCCTTCCTCCTAAAAGAGCATCCTTCAGTGAGCCTGGCACGACCACCAGTCGGCTGGCACAACACCGTCTGACAGTTTCCACATACCACCACCGTTTGAGAGTGGCTAAATACAGTTGTTCTGTCAAAACCAAAATCAAACAAGTTTAAAAAAACAAACATTTCAAACGCCAAACGAAACACATAACAATCAGTAAGTCAACAAAAGCACTCACATGTTGAAGCATCCCTGGCATTTAACATCCTGCACATATGATTTACACGAGATTAAAAGATAGAATCAATGTTTTAAAAACGGTTTTTTAACCTTATCAGGTTGGACTCATAAATGGTTCAACCAGTTGTACCGGTCCAACCGAATTGGCTAGTTTGCAAATGAGCATTTCTGTATTAAATAGCGAAAATACCGACACTGGTTCATTTTCAGTACCAATTCGATATCAAGTTTTGGCAAAAATAAGTATAGGTATTTTCGGTTCACTGTCGGTTCGGTATCAGTATTGAGTCAGTATCTTACCTTAAAATACCAATACCGTACGGTATATTTTCGGTATCCGTATCACTACCAAGTTCTGACGAAAAGTATCTGTATTTTTGGTATCGGGCTCATTCCTAGACTAGTTAACCCTATAATTTTATAAAAATAGAGCTTCAACACATTAAATAGTCCAAAAATAATTAATTTTCTAACAAAATTTTTTTAATTAAAGTGTACAACAGGTTTATCGTTTATGGCATCGGAGTGTTGAATACATTAAGTTCACAATCACTTAAAAGATAAAATTCTCTATTTAAGGTCGGCATTACCTTAATATCAAATTCTAATAAAATTCAACTAATCAAATTTAATAATTTTGCAAACCAGTTCAACAGTTAGAACTGATAAGTATATAACACATACCGGTATTTAAAACATTTGATAGAATAGAACAATTAACCTAAAAATCAACAAAATCATTTAAAAAAACAGAAATCAAAAATTAAAAAAAAATACCATGAAAAAAGAGTTTGGAGACTGAACGAGACGTTTGAGCTTATGCTTTCTCTTCTCCAGCTCAGCTGGTGGATTAAGCAGATCAACATCGTTAGGCAAAACCTGCATTTTTTCATGACATCATCATCAATTGCATTATGCAACAAACTGTAGAAAATAATTCATGAATACAATAATAATTCTATAGAGATGGATATGCTTACCATCTTGATTAGTCGAAGGATGACGGTCTTGAGGAACGATGGTGTAGCTGCTCACGGAAACCCTAGATGATAAGCTTGTGATCGGCGTAAGATGGTTATCATATATATGTCCTGGGAATGCGTTACAGCCGTTTGATGTTTTATGTTATTATCAGCCGTTGGATGTAGGGCTAGACCAGTCCGGAAAATTCTTTTGGGCCGTGAACGGTGAAACTGACTCCATTCACATCAGTACAGGCCCATCGTCTTTTTTTTTTTTTTTTTTTTTTTCATTTTTATGGGTGGTCGTTAGGGATGAGCACATAGCGTCAAATACCGATCCCGTTCTGTCCCAATCTTGATCCCATACCGAACCAATACCACCGAAGGTGTTCGGTATCGGTACCCACATTTAGAGGTTTTCGGTTTCGGTGTTATCGGTATCGGTACAGGATCGGTATTTTAAGGTAAAATACCGATACCGTATCGTATGTTTTTAGTATCGGTATTGAGATTTGAGAGTTTTTGGGATCGGTATCGGTTGGTACCCGATACCGTCCCGAACTCATCCCTAGTGGTCGTAATGGTACATTGGTACTAGGGATGAGCACATAGCGCCGAATACCGATCCAGTCCCGTCCCAATCTCAATCCCGTACCGAACCGTGGGTGTTCGGTATCGGTATCGGTACCCGCATTTAGAGGTTTTCGGTTTCGGTATTATCGGTATCGGTACGGGATCGGTATGGTAAAATACCGATACCATACCGGTACCGTACCGTATGTTTTTGGTATCGGTATTGAGATTTGGGAGTTTTCGGGATCGGTATCGGTTGGCACCGATACCGTCCCGAGCTCATCCCTAATTGGTACACCCTTAAAATTGTTTGCACGCCGCTTTATATGTGACGACGTATACAGTAACATGGTGTGTGCAAATAAAAGTTGAGAATGTGCCACTACATTGAGCCTTTTTTTCATAAGTTGGTCAAAATCATAGGCATGTTCATGTAACTTATACTTTTTTTCATCAAGTTTAAGAAATTGCACATAAATGAATCTATCTGTGAACCGATGCGCTCGACCTAAACCTGAATAAATATGCAACACTGTTAGACATGTAATATTGATGATTATGATCCAATGAGACACGAAAATACCCAGTAAAATTCAATAAAACATCGCTTGAAACCTTCTTTAGTGTCTAGTACGCCATTCCTGGCGTATGGTACACTCATCATATACAAAGGAGCAGATTGACATAAATAAGACATTGTTATAACTATGGGCATGTTTGGATAAACTTATTAAAGTCCAAAACGACTTTTTGTTAAAAAAACTTATTAACTTATGACTTTTCATAAATGAGTTTTTAAAAAGGTGTTTGGATTTGATTATGTGATGGGGAAAATCAATAAGTTATTTTGGAAAAAAAGTGTTTGGCTTAGCTTAGCTTATTGGGTAAAGGAGGGCATGCTAGGTAAATATTCACCAATAACTCATAAGGACTTTTGATAAGTAACACATTGTTTCAACTTATTAACTCCTTCAAGAAGTTATAAATTATAAGGAGGTGAAAAATGGAGAGCCAGACATGCTAGTAGATTATCTAAACATATATTGCCACCGTTTTATCCATTGTGTATATTCAACTTAATCAACTATGTATATAAGTCAGTTTTACTAAAAGGCCTTGCTAAAGTTTATAATCCATAATCCATAAATAGTTATATACAAATAAACAAATTAATTTATAGAACATCACGATGGGCGAGAAAGCAGGTGCATGAAAAAAACTAAAGTAGGTGATTCCAGCGATTACTCTCTCCCATATTTGAGTTATTTGGCTTAGAAGGAATGAGAAAATCTTCAATGCAAAAGAATTCCAACTTCAGAATGCGAATGTAAGAGAGGACATCAAGGCACTTTTTGTTTCATAATGTGACAAATAGATTGAAGTTAAGAAATGTAACTTGGGAACAATGATGTGGGTTCAATTTCTTAGGCCGATTGGTGTGGGAGTCGTGGAGCCCTCGTGGGCTGAAGTGGCTTTCATGGCCACGAAGTGAGCATCGGCCTTGGTGTCCGTGGTTATGAAGATTATAGAAAGCTTCATAATGGCCACGAAGGAGAAAAGAAAAGTTGGTGGGTGAGTATGAATTTATGTTCAAACCATGGAAAGAAAAGGTGGAGGCCACATGGCAATGGAGTTATGGTCCTTCCAATAGTGACCACACCCATAGCTTTATAGTATAGCTGGTTCAGTCTTTTGGTTTAATCATGTAATCTATTTTCGTTGAAGATAACGTAAAAACAACCTTAATATAAAAAGAGTACAAAGTAATCTCAACCATTAGATTTGGTAAATTAAGCAGTGACACGATCGTAATTTTGAAGCTTAATTAATAATCGTTTAACATAAAAAGGGTATTTTAGTCCAATTGCAAAATCAAATTTCAATTGAATTCAAATTCGTCGTATTATAGTTAATTACTTTTACAACCATGAAAAAACTGACGTAAAACCACCACTCCGCAAAACAATGCTCTTGTTTACAAAAACCGACCACTTCTGAACATGCTTTGTTTTGGAAACGAAAAACAGAACATGCTTCACTCATAAATAATGCAAGTTCAAATGATAATCACGAAAGTTCATTCGAAAATCAAGCAAGTTCATTTGTAAAGTACCCAAGTTCATTCGAAAAACAAGCAACTTCATTTGCAAAAATGACGCAAGTTCATTTGTAAAAATGATGCAAACTGTAACACCCCGCCTCTAATATCATTCAATATTGTTCGCTTTGCCCACTAGAAACGTGCTTGGGTGAGAGTAGTACTAGGATAGGTGACCCCCTATGAAGTCCTCGTGTTGCAACCTTTTTTATTGTAATGCCTTAGGCATATCTCACATTGTCCGTGGGCATGAGAGATCTTGGTTCATAAGTAATGTTCTGCCTCTTAAATTACCAAAGCGTTTTGGGCTTAGTTGGTTGTGGAGCACATGAAAACTCCACAGTCTAGCGTGCTCAGGTAGGAGTAGTAGTATCAGGATAGGTAACATCCTAGGAAGTTTTTACTCGGGCAACCAAAAACTAATCCGTGAGCTTATAGTGTGCAAAACGGGCAATATTGGATAATATTAGAGGCGAGCTGTTACAAAATGGTATCAGAGCCACTCATGTGCCATTCGGGATGGTGCGACAAACCTCACTGAGGACAATGAGTCCCTAAAAGGGGGGGGGGGGGGATATTGTAACGCCCTAGGCATATCCCACATTGTTCGTGGACATGAGAGATCTTGGTTCATAAGTAATGTCCTGCCTCTTAAATTACTAACGCGTTTTGGGCTTAGTTGGTTGCAGAGCACATGAAAACTCCACAATTAAGTTTGCTCAAGTGAGGATAGTACTAGGATAGGTGACCTATTGGGAAATTTTCACTCGGGCAACAAAAACAAATTCGAGAGTTTCTAGCGGGCAATGCGGACAATATTGGATGATATTAGAGACGGTGTGTTACTGTTACACAAACAGAGTAGAGCATGTTAAAGCAGAATTCGTAAATTACAGACGAGGGGTGTGTTAAATCTGCCAGGATACCGGAGTACCGGACGACGACAATGACAGTGGTAGTTATAATCAGAACAACGAATACGCTTAATGGATTAGGTTTTAGGATGGAAGCGAACCTATGCACCCACTTTTAAATAGGAACAACGCACGGACGACGGAAATTCCCTTTACCCAAAAATGGCCAAATCCACGCGAACAACTCCGACGTAAGCACATGCGATGGTAGTCGCGCGCGTTAACGAGAGAAAGTGACATTTGGTCGCGTCATTGCTCACCCCAACCACAACGGGGTCAAGTAACTGAGTTACTTGAGAGTCAAATGTGGTGGTCGTGTCTGCTCGCTAGCGACCCATAACGGATATTCTAGCTTTGTACCGAAAAGTTTCTCATCTGTTTTTTGCTTAAATCGAGCTTTAGGTGTTCAATATATTTTTCCATTTTGCTGAAAAAATGACAGTTATTTTCTATTTATAAAACTTAACAAATTATGGTCAACGCTGAAATAATTTACGGTCGTTGAAAGCGTTACGAATCAAATAAGAGAACATGCCATTAATTTTAATAATAAAATTCATGTAACATAATCACAATCTCAATCCCAATCCAACGGTTGAGAATCTCTCAAACACGTCACTGAACCCTCTCATCTCAACCCACACAACTCTCTTCTCTCTCCAACTAAACTCTTTTCACTCAGATCCCATTTCCCGATTTACCCTTCGCCGGCCACCATGCTACCGCCGGACCACCACCACCACCCCTTCATCTCTCCCACCACCTTCTCCCCTAACCGTAACCCTTTCCCTCTCCACACCAACGGCACTACCACCACTAACCCCCGTCCAATAAAAAACAGACTCAATACGTCGTCGTTTATTCACAACCCTAGGATCGCCTTCACACTTATCCCCTGCGCCGCCTTTCTCCTCGACCTAGGTGGCACTCCTGTTGTTGCGGCTCTAACCCTAGGCCTTATGATTGCCTATATTCTCGACTCGTTGAACTTTAAACCCGGTTCGTTTTTCGCGGTCTGGTTTTCTCTTATATCGGCTCAGACCGCTTTCTTCTTTAGTTCCGGTCTGTTTACTTCTTTTAATTCGGTTATTCTAGGGTTGTTAGGTTGTTGTGTTTGTGCTGTGGTTACTTGTTTAATAGGTGTTTGGGTTTCTCTTCAGTTTAAGTGGGTTCAGATAGAGCATCCTACTGTTGTTGTTACTCTTGAACGGATTTTGTTCTCGTGTGTTCCGTTTATCGGTTCGGTTGTTTTTAGTTGGGCGATTGTGTCGGCTGTTGGTATGATGAATGCTAGCTATTATTATATGGTGTTTAATTGTGTTTTTTACTGGTTGTATTCGTTTCCGAGGGTTTCGTCGTTTAAAACTAGGCGGGAGGTTAGTTACCATGGCGGAGAGGTTCCGGATGATAGTTTGATTCTCGGTCAGTTTGAGAGTTGTTTGCATACTTTGAATTTGTTGTTTTTTCCTTTGATGTTTCATGTTGTGTCGCACTCGGCGATTTTGTTTTCGTCGGCAAGTGCGGTTTGTGATTTGTTTTTGCTTTTTTTTGTTCCGTTTTTGTTTCTGTTGTATGCGTCGACTAGAGGGGCGCTTTGGTGGGTTACGAAGAGTGAAGATCAGTTGCGGAGTATTAGAGTTGTGAATGGTGCTGTTGCGTTGGTTGTTGTTGTTGTTTGTTTGGAGGTTAGGGTTGTTTTCCATTCGTTTGCTCGGTACATTCAGGTTCCTTGGCCGTTGAATTATCTTCTGGTCACGGTTACAATGCTAGGAGGAGCTGCTGGTGCGGGCGCTTATGAAATGGGTATGATCGCTGATGCTTCTAGTTCACTGGCTTTCACTGGTTTGGCTGTCTTTGTCAGCGCTGCTGGAGCAGTTGTCGTTGGATTTCCTGTGCTGGTACGCCATTTTTAGATCTTATTCTATTAATAAAGTCTCAATGTGTTTATTTGTTGTGTTGCATACCTGCATAGCTTTGTCATCAACCAGGTTATGAAAAGTAATATATTTGCTATCTTCCTTTTATCACCCAGTAATCTGCATTGCTGTTATTGAAAACTTGAGCCACCTGTCTCCCCAATCACTATCTAATTAGCCAGTTAAGTTGTAAGTTTCCAAGAGTATTGATTGACGATGAAGTGGGTTTAATGAATTTAAGCCTGATCAAATTAAGTGGAGTATAACATGTTTACTATTTAAGTGGCTAAGTGAATCAAACATCTAAACAACTTTTTTCTACCCTTCTTAGCTTATGACCGGCAATTTTATGCCAAACTAGCAATAGCTCAACCAATTTTCTTAGACTAGTTCTGAATGTAAATGTTTTTCTCTAGTGCAACTTAAACTAGGTTACCTAGGAGTCTAGGACACTGTGATATAATAAATTGTTTTTTTAAGAAAGGTTGGACTATCAGTCAATTATTGGGCTTTTCAAAAGACTAACAACGCCACAATACTATTATTTGATAACAATGGGCCGTTTGTTGGACATAATATCTGTGATGCAAGACAAATTTTGATCTAGAAGTTCATGTTTATTCAAGTATTTTCTATCTTGTTATTCTTGCATGTCATAGTCCTTGCTCTTACCTTTTCTCATATATGAACGGTTACATTCCATTTGATGCCTTCTAAGCAAATAGTTCCTTTTGTAAAACAAATAGAAAATACATGTGCTGTTTTTACCAATCTTGTTGTGACCATGTTATTTTGTTCTAGCAAATGCTCTAGAATGCCGGACATGCATGGGTTTTGGAGAGTTTTAACATTTTTATCAGTTCACGAAACTTAGTTTCTACTTTCTAGGCTTGAACTCTTGAAGTATTAAAGTTATAGACTTCTAAGAAGTAGTAAATATTTTAGTTTTTTCAAGTTCACACTTAAAGTAGTGAGTAGATAGTTGCACAAAACATGACGCTATATACTGTTTTGATTTGATACCGTTTTACTATATTGATTGCTGATTGTCAAATCTAGCTACCGAACAAAATGTAATATTGGCTTCAAACTTCCAAGGAATGTCCAATATAAAGTTCATAGTTTTATTTTCCATTTAGAGAGGCTAATGAATAATTAAGTATATTTTCATCCATTTCATTACCAGAGTATCAGTTATAAAGCTCACGTTTTTTACTTCCTTATCAACATTGAAAATACCTCTCATGGTAATATATATAAATGCATGAAACTTACTTCCTTGCCTAAAAGTTGACATGAGTGTGCGTGGATGAACATTGCTTGTGTGCCTAAGGGGGTTTAACCTTTCTATGTTTTCTTTTTTTCTGTGTTTATAATCTTCTTTGGTTTCATATAGTTGTATAGTTGTGTAGTCTAAAATGAAACCCTAATTTGATATTGCATGAGAAGTCTTGTAGTGCTTCAAAAAAGTATTATTTTAATATTATTTTTCAATCACCCTGTTGCAGTTCATTCCGCTCCCTGCAGTAGCTGGATTCTATTTGGCTCGTTTTTTTACAAAGAAAAACCTCTCATCATATTTTGCATTTGTTGTGCTTGGAAGCTTAATGGTGACATGGTTTGTAGTGCATAACTTCTGGGATCTCAATATCTGGCTGGCAGGCATGTCATTAAAATCTTTCTGTAAACTTATAGTTGCAGATGTCATATTAGCAATGGCTGTTCCTGGTTTAGCTCTTCTTCCAGAAAAGCTTCATTATTTAACGGAAGTTGGTTTAATTGGGCATGCCTTACTTCTATGCCACATCGAGAATCGTTTTTATACATATTCTGGTATCTATTACTATAGTTTTGATGATGAGGTCATGTACCCAAGTTACATGGTTGTTCTAACAACTTTTGTGGGGTTGGCTCTTGTGAGAAGACTTTCTGTTGACCACCGAATTGGATCAAAAGCCGTTTGGGTGCTAACTTGCTTGTATTCATCAAAGCTGGTCATGTTGTTTATGACATCAAAAACTGCTTTGTGGGCATCCGCCATTCTTTTATTGGCTGTTTCTCCCCCACTGCTTCTATACAAGTATTTGCTCCACCTCACTTCTCCATAATTTTGCATATTAATTTCACATTTGTTAAACTTACTATAATTTACAGGGATCGATCAAGAACAGCATCAAAGATGAAACCGTGGCAAGGATATTCTCATGCTGCTGTTATTGCTTTGTCTGTCTGGTTTTGTCGTGAAACAGTCTTTGAAGCATTGCAATGGTGGAATGGTAGATCGCCATCTGGAGGGTTACTTTTGGGATTTTGTATACTTCTGACAGGGTTGGCTTGTGTTCCCATTGTTGCTCTTCACTTTTCTCATGTCATGGTAAATAAATTTCCCTATTTTTTCTTTTGTCCAGGTGGCAAGATGAGTGAGTCCAGTTGACCCACAAACATTTTTTTTACCATGTTGTCCATTTGTTAGAAACAGTTAATGCTTTAGAAACCGTTTACAATACTATTTAATTACACTAATATCTATGTTTTTTAATAAAACAATTTACGAGGCTGTAAGCATTAAAAGGACACCTACAGCGACTTTTAACCATTTGATCCGTAGGGACCATAATGTTTAATGAATAAATGGGTAGCAAGAGGCACCTTTAGTTTCTGCTCTTGGTCGCTTTCTTTTAATGATGACATTAAGAAATTTAGAAGGATATATATGGAACTAATGCTTCTTTTAATGCTGTTTAATGTTTTTAACTCCTATGTTGACTTTTTTTTTATTTATTAATCTTGATATTTTTGTTTGCAGTCTGCTAAAAGAAGCCTGGTACTAGTTATAGCAACAGGCATCCTTTTTATAGCCATGCAACCTCCAGTTCCATCTTCATGGACATATCATTCTGAATTAATCAAAGCCGCTCGCCAATCATCTGATGACATCTCAATATACGGTTTCATCACATCAAAGCCTACATGGCCATCATGGCTGCTTATGTCAGCAATTCTGCTCTTGCTTGCAGCAGTAACCTCCATTATTCCTATCAAGTACATTGTCGAATTAAGATTGCTTTTCTCAATTGCAATGGGAATCGCTCTTGGTGTTTACATATCAGCAGAATATTTCCTACAAGCTACCGTTTTACACATCCTTATAGTCACAACCATGGTTTGCACTTCTGTATTTTGTGTCTTTACCCACTTACCATCTGCTTCTAGCACAAAGGTCCTACCATGGGTGTTTGCTTTACTGGTGGCTTTATTTCCAGTCACATATTTGTTAGAGGGTCAGGTCAGGGTTAAGACCATCCTAGCCGAAAGTGGGGTCGGTGACTTGGGTGAGGAAGACAGTAAACTAACTGCCTTGCTGGCAGTCGAGGGCGCAAGAACGTCTCTTTTAGGGTTGTATGCTGCAATTTTTATGCTCATAGCACTTGAGATTAAGTTTGAGCTGGCATCGCTCATGAGGGAAAAATTCAATGAGAAGGGCAGCGGTATTAGACACAGTCAATCTGGTCAAAGCAGCAATTCTAGCTCTACCTTCCCACCTAAAATGAGGTTCATGCAGCAACGTCGGGTGTCTACAGTACCCGCTTTTACAATCAAACGGATGGCTGCAGAGGGTGCATGGATGCCTGCTGTTGGCAACGTGGCAACCATTATGTGTTTTGCCATATGTCTTATATTGAATGTTAATCTCACAGGCGGGTCAAACCGTGCAATATTCTTTTTGGCGCCTATACTATTGCTGCTCAATCAAGATTCAGATTTTGTCGCGGGTTTTGGGGACAAACAGAGGTATTTCCCTGTTACAATTGTGATATCTGGTTATTTGATATTGACATCAGTTTACAGCATATGGGAAGAGATTTGGCAAGGGAATGTCGGTTGGGGGATGCAAGTCGGTGGGCCAAATTGGATATTCGCAGTGAAAAATTTGGCGTTAATGATTTTAACATTCCCAAGTCATATTCTGTTTAATCAGTTTGTGTGGAGCTATAAAAAGAGGAACGACTCAATGCCGTTGCTTACTATACCCCTTAATTTGCCTCCAGCCATAATCAGTGATGTGGTGAAGGTAAGGATATTGGGGTTGTTGGGAATAATATATTCCTTGATTCAGTATCTAGTATCCAGACAGCAATATATGTCAGGATTGAAGTATATCTAGAGATTAGAATATAAACGAAAAGGTTAAGAAACATTTGTACAATTAATGTTTTTCGGATTGAGGCAAGTAAAGTGGCGGTTTCCCTGTTGGTGCTACATGTTTGTTAAACTGTAATCATAGGACTTCATTTTGATTTTTGACACTCAAAAATGTTTTTATAAAAGCTTTCTTAATAACATACACACGAGTAGAAGTGTAGAACTCCTATATTTATTTAACGAATAGGAACCGGAATTGAATGTTGTCGAAGGTATGATATTTTACGTCGAACATGTGAACGACGAAATATCTTCTTATGTTACATTGCAAAGGTCTGTAAATGTTCTCGCCTTATATAATTAGGCATCCGATTCTTAGAGGGTGTTAGGGATTGCGTTTTGAAACTGTTTTTTAGATTATTGCGTTTTGAAAACGCAGATAATCAGTTTTTAGTGTTTGGGATTGCGTTTTGAAAACACAGATAATCAGTTTTTTTGTCTACCAAAACGCAATAATCTATAAGCAGCTCCACTCCTGCTTTTTCAAAACGCATAATCTGTTTTGAATAATCAATTCCAAACACCACCTTATAAAACTAGCGTCCAGTTTCAATAAAACTATGAAAGAAGTGTTGACATGAGAATACCAAAATAAACACTTTTGTAACAGTCAAAAGTAGTTTTGTGATTTTAAAATTATATATTGTTTTAATAGGCAATCCTACTAACCCCCATGATAAAGTGATTGTGATACAAGTTATATTTTTGGATTCCCAGTAATCAAGCAAAACCAAACACAAATAAACAACTCCAACTCTCCAAGTGACCTTCAAGCAAGAAACACGTTAATATATGTTGAATATATGAAAACACTATGAGCCACATTACCTTCACAACTTTATTCTTGATTCTTTAATGATTTGATAGAGACAAATTTTGATCATTTTGTTCTTGTTCTTATTGATCCCACCAACGATCACGTCAAATATGTTCCCTTTAATTTTAGTCTTTTCACTGTAATGTAGAAGACAATAAAAACGCTCAATAAAAATTGAAATCACAATAAAAGTAAAAGTTTTTACTAAACTTGTTTCTATATATATTTTGCCTATGGCATGCAAGAAAACAGAAAACTACGAGTTAGAAATCAATCATTCACGATTCTTTAGTCATTTAAACAACCTAATTTTCAAACTAAACTAGTAAATTGTTTATTCCTTTTCATCTTAAACATTAAAATAATTTGTATCACTAAACACCAATTAAATCTTTATTTATAAAACACAACATATTAGCATCTTAAAAGTCTTTTCACAATAATTAAGTTCCTTAACAACCATGTATTATTTATTTAATCAAACATCTCTCCTTCCAAACTCAAAATCCCTTAATTTATTATTTATTATTATTTATTAATAATCTAGCAAGGGCTAAAGAGTCTTTTCCCTACATTTCACCAACAAAAACCGTCGGCATCCTAACTACAACAGTAAGCTGTTGGTTGATTAAAAGAACACAATAACATTAGACCCATTCTTCTCCATAAACTTCTCTCACTAATATTATCATCATCATCAATCTTCACATTCTTTGCAACACCATCATCGATTATTGTATCTTTTGGCCCTTTTCTCATGATCCATCGGTAACTTTACTGCAACCCATATCCTCCATTTATTATTTATTTTTTTGTTTGTTTGTTGTACCGTCTTTTTTTTTTTTTAAATCTTTTTTCATTTTTTTTCTTTTCTGTTTCAATAATTTATTTTATTTATCATTAACATATACCCTATAGGTAAATCTTATCCAATCAAAATTTGATTTTTTTTTATGATCATATGATGGTAGGATTTTCTTGATTTATGAATTGACTATTTATTTATTTATTTATTTATTTATTTATTTTGTTTTGTAAAATTGTAGTATTAAATTATTTGATTGCAGAAAAAGGGTGTAGAGGTTATTTGGTTGATAATAGAGAGATGGATACTATTTGCTGTTGTCAATGTGGTGATGAATTTGAAGAGTTTCCAACTAATGCTATATATAGACACTGCATCTGCTTAAGATTCTTTTTTCACCAATTGTTTGCTGGGGTAAGCACACAACCTTTACATTTATCATTGCCTTTTCAACGAGAAGGGGTGACAGCGCAGCTTGTTGCCTGTCTGCCTGCTATTTTGATGTAATTTTCGCTTTTATGGTAATGGAATGAAATCAAGACTTTAGTTTTAAAAAATGGATAAAAAGGTGAGGTTTTTTTAAGTTTATAGGATAATCACCGTATTGTCTCTTTTCTATCGTGGCGCTTTCACTGTGTCTCTAAATGCTAGTAGCTCCCTTTTTACTTGTTAGTGTTGTTTGCTTGTCGACTGTGTGTTGTGGAGCCGGGGGTCTCTCTAGAAGTTGCCTCTCTATCCGTAAGGGTAGGGGTAAGGTTTGCCTACATCTCACCCTCATCTCACCCTCCCCAGACCCTATTCTTAGCTTTGCTAATCGTGGGATTCACTGGGTAAGGTTGTTGTTTTTGTTGTTGTTGTTGCTTTAACTAATGCATAAGGTGGTTTTGTGACTGCGTCTTTATGTCTCCTATTGTATTATGTTGCTGTCACTACGTACATAGTAAATACGTATGTAGTCGTTTAGGCTATAGGGTATGGTCACGGTCCTAGTCACCATTACTACCCTCCGCGTCATCGCCTCATCACTTCACCCTCCATTACTACCCACTATAGTATGGTCACCATCCTCCACTACCCTCCATAACATTCCAAAGTTTGAAAGCAATTGGCCGTGACAAACGTGACAACCCTTACGGTCATCACGCCGCAAGGGAGTGGGGGTGGTGTTGGCGTGAGGCCATGGGCATCACGTCCCTCTCACGGCTCAACCACGTTCCCCACACTGTTTGGCCTTATGGAATGTGGTGCTTTATGTATTAGTAATGAATAAATCTTTTGGATCAATGTTTTTTTTTCTCTATGGACCTCTTTGAATCCTTCTTTTTTTCCATGATAATAGTTCAATAGCGTAAAAAAAGTTTTTATTTTAAAGAGAATTTCATCATTTGTAGGTCTTAGCATTTTTTTTAATCATGTGTAATGTTGGAGGCGATCTTTATGTGGTTCAAACGGTTTTTTTTATTTATATTGGTTCGTGAATTGAACAAGCACACCCCTAGGGTAGAAAAAAAGTTGGCGGAAGATGATCATGTCCACATTTACGTACAGTTTACCAGTTACCTGTTACCTGATAAATGTTTTTTACTTAACCGTAATAGAAAAATTTAGAAAGTTTGTATCCTTTTCAGAGAGAGAGTACTAAAGATCAAACCGTAGTAGATAGAAACAAACTTTTCACTTTTGCTGAGACGTAGCGACCGACATTCCATTATCTGCAAAATAGAAACCAGCATACATTTCATTGATAGTTTTAGCAACCAGTGTACATTATGTTACCACCTGCAGGTGCAGCATTAGATGACATGTTCTAAAATAGCTAACGTAGTCTTTTATGCAGGGGTGATATGTTTTGCTGATTTTTTTTTTCAAAAATACCAAATCTAGTCTCGTATTTGTCATTATAGTATATGTGTATGCTACGTGACATATAATGTGACGTTTAACAGTTATTTAACCGTTATTTATAAATTGGCTATTGTACAATATACAGTATGGTGCACTTTTTCAAAGGATCGAGGGACTACCCGTATCCTCACCAATTCAAGGAACTGCTGCTTCATCTTCGGCTGTTGGTTTGTCACTGCCAACGTCCTTAAATGTTGAAAATCATTCGGCTACTAGACCCATGCCTTATGATTCTGACCATAGATTCACGCATTTGCCTCGTGGCCTAGTTTCTAGACGTGAGAAATCAATGACGCATTTCCAAGAAGATTCACAATCTGGTATCGAATTTGCTGCAAAGAGAAAACCTGGTCTTGATTCCGCAGATGAAGATTCTAAAAGCGGTAATTTAGAATCTTTAGATAAATCTATGAAAGTCAAAGCTTCAGAAGGGCTACTCTATGAGCAATCTTCAGATAACGAAGATGTTTGCCCTACATGTCTCGATGGTAAATTCTTTAATAATAATATTCATCAACGCCACTTGTTAAATGGTAAATCGTATGTATAACAAGTTTTGAAAAATGCAGAATATACTTTGGAGAATCCTAAAATAGTGACACAATGCTCGCATCATTTTCACCTTGGTTGTATATACGAATGGATGGAAAGAAGCGACACATGTCCAATGTGTGGCAAGGTACCGCTCATGTTATACCTGATAACGCGTTTGAAGATATTTCTTTGCCTTATTTTTTGTTTTTGTTTTTTCAGGTGATGGAGTTTTGTGAGAGTCCGTAGGTGTTCGGATATAAAGTAAAAGAGGTTACAGTTATAGTAGATTGTACTGTCAATAATGCAAATCAAGTTACTACAGGTTGTACTGAACAAAGCTTGTCTAATCTTTTGGCATATCTATATTTTCAACTGGATGTGTTCTTATTATGTATGATGATTAATATAACGTGTTCTACATCGTCGTTGATGTGTTCTTAATTGTTTGGGTGAAAAATGAAATAATGGTACTCTTGGTACCAAGAATCAATAATGCAGTTCATGAGCCAATGCGAGATTGTGAGCTCGGCTTGGATTTTAAACCGATCCGGCTTGGCTCGGTTTAAAAAAGAAGCTAGCTCAGTTTAGCTTGGTTTAGATTTAGAAGAAAGAAAAGATTTTTATGTCGACTTAAAGTATTAAATGTCTTTTACTTGAACTTGAGCTATAAAATGATAAAAGTCTGGGTTAATTCAAGTGAGTCAACATTGGCTTGAGCGGCTCATTTGCGAACCGAGCTTTTTCTGAGCAAGCTTTGAACGAGCTTCAAGTTTGAGGCAATGTGCATAGATTCATATGAACATTCTATGCAATAATATGTTATGGGATGACGGTGCTTAGCACCGCTCTAGGATTGCGTTATCTGGGCGTCAAAGTGTGGGTGAGGTTGAGTGTGATAACAAGCGTTAAGCATACGCATGTGTTTTTAATTTCCCGCTCAATCAAAAACCTTCAATTTGTGAGGGGCGTTGCTCCGCTACAAACATTCTAAGACCACCTGTAGTGGTGGGAAAATATCCACGCCCCTCTCCAATGTGATTGGCTGAAAAAAGGGTCCCACATTCACTCCCAAATCTAGCGTTTAAAAAAAGACATCCCTAGGGCGGTGTTAGGGCATTTCCACACTCATTCCACTCACCAATACAGGTGGTCTAAGAAGTAACGACAGACAATCAGACCTTGTCAAACTCATTTTTGAATTTCCTATCGTCAGAATTAGTGAGGGATAGTTATATGTTAATATATAATAATCAGCTTTCAACCTTAACTAAAATATAAAGTGGGTTTCATACATCCGTGACATCACATTTTAGAGTATGTGACAGTCTTCTATTGATGTATCGTATGATTCCTAAATACCAAAACAAAAACAATTTGATTATTTTGAAATGTTAAAAGCAGGCCACACAAAGAGTGTGAACTAAAGTCCAAAACAAAACAACCTGGAATATCGTGGATAAAACTAACACGTGATTACCAAATCTGGATCAACCCTTCCCTTCACCTGTTTTCAAGCTTTAGCCCATAGTAACCTCCCCTTTTAAACCCACACTTATCTCTCCTCATAATATTATTAATATTAATAGTAGTAATAATAATAATCCCATCACTCTCTCACTCTCTCCACCACCACCCCTCCTTAGGTATGTATTATTATCATTCTATCAGTCACATACATTTATATATCTATATTCTAATCTAATATATTTTCATCTCTATTTGCAGGTTCCAGACATGGAATTAGATCCCAAGCTACTCAACGTCGTCACTCTCTTAATCACAACCTTAATCGCCGCTAAATTAATATCCACCTTTTTAATCCCTAGATCTCGTAAACGTCTGCCGCCATCAGTCAAAGCATGGCCGGTTTTTGGTGGGCTTTTCCGGTTCATGAAAGGCCCAATTGTTATGCTCAGACAAGAGTACCCTAAACTAGGAAGTGTGTTTACACTTAATCTGTTGAACAAACACATTACTTTCTTAATCGGGCCAGAGGTTTCAGCACATTTCTTTAAAGCTTCTGAGTCGGATCTGAGTCAGCAAGAGGTGTACCAGTTTAATGTGCCGACTTTTGGACCGGGTGTTGTGTTTGATGTGGATTATTCGGTTAGACAAGAGCAGTTTAGGTTTTTTACTGAGTCTCTTAGGGTTAATAAGCTTAAAGGGTATGTAGATCAGATGGTTTTTGAAGCTCAGGTACTTTACTTGTTTTTTTTTTTTAATTACTTTTTTGTTTGAATGACTAGATTCTGCTTTGTGGTTATTGGAATTATGTCTTTGAAACTGTTTATTATAGGCTGCTGCTATAGAATAATAGAAACACCACTTTACATTATTAGGATGCCGCTAACGTGTCAAACCTGCGAAGATCGTCACACGTGTCACAGTCATAGTTGTCAAAAGCGCGCATAGGCACTGGGGTGCACTATCGGGGCTGTTTTCAGGCTGGTTTCCAGCCAAATTCAGGCTAAAAGTTGCCTAAACCTCTAAAGCATCCTAGACGAATTATGAACAAGTCCTAAACAACCCTAAAACATCCTAATGTAGCCCTAAACAAGCCTAAAACATCTCTAAAATCCCTAAAAAATGTATTTTATATTATGCGACTAATTATAAAAAGCCCTTGTTTTTTATACGCCTTGCGCCGCCTAGGCTCCAGGCTCGGCCTATGCGCCTTGAGTGTGCCTAGGCGCTTTGACAACTATGGTCACAGTACGGTCCATATTATGTGTTTGACTGAGATAGAAATGACATGTGAGTTGTGACCACTAACAGAGCCATACAACCGTATGATCTGTTTCGCCCTATCATATGATCTGTATGATGCAGTGGTTCTCATGTACGGACTTGATTTGACCTCATACGTTAAGTATGACGTATGACGTGACATGCAAGCTGGTGTACACGATTATAGGTGGTGTTTGTGTCATTGTGTATTTGTGTGGCAGGATGCTTATTATGTATCATATAATCAGTTTCGGATTTTTAGTATGACAGTGTATAGCAGTGTTTTTACGATCATTAGTTTCATCATATTATGATTTTGGATATGCAGGAATATTTCTCTAAATGGGGTGATAGTGGTGAAGTGGATCTGAAACAAGAACTAGAAAGGTTAATCATTCTTACAGCCAGTAGATGTCTACTGGGTGAAGAAGTTCGCAACAAGCTGTTTGATGATGTGTCAGCTCTATTCCATGATCTTGATAACGGTATGCAGCCCATCAGTGTCATATTTCCATACCTCCCTATCCCTGCCCACCGCCGCCGCGATCAGGCTCGCAAGAAACTTGCTGACATCTTTGCCACCATCATAAACTCTCGTAAAGGTAGCGGCAAGTCTGAAAACGACATGTTGCAATGCTTTATTGATTCTAAATACAAAAACGGCCGCCCCACCACTGAGTCTGAGGTCACCGGACTTCTCATTGCCGCCCTGTTTGCTGGCCAGCACACTAGTTCTATCACCTCTACGTGGACTGGAGCATATCTACTCTGCAACCCGAAACACATGGCTGCTGTAATCAATGAGCAAAAAGACCTCGTGAACAAACATGGCGAAAACGTTGATCATGATATTTTGTCGGAAATGAATGTTTTATACAGATGTATCAAAGAAGCATTGAGACTTCACCCTCCACTAATTATGTTGTTGCGCAGCTCTCACAGTGATTTCACTGTGACTACCAAGGAAGGGAAGGATTATGACATTCCAAAAGGACACATTGTTGCCACGTCACCTGCATTCGCCAACCGGCTACCACATGTGTTCAAAGATCCAGACATGTATGACCCAGATAGATTTGGTCCTGGTAGAGAAGAAGATAAAGCGGCAGGGGCATTTTCGTACATTTCTTTTGGTGGAGGAAGACATGGTTGTTTAGGAGAACCCTTCGCTTACCTTCAAATTAAAGCAATATGGAGCCATTTGTTGAGAAACTTTGAGCTGGAACTGGTTTCCCCCTTTCCAGAGACGGATTGGAATGCTATGGTGGTTGGGGTCAAAGGGAAGGTTATGGTTCGTTATAAGCGAAAAGCATTACAATGTTGACGGTTTAGCACTTGTTTTCTTGGTTTCTTTTCCCTGCTTATGGTGTGCTAAGGGTGTTGGTGTAAGCTTCTTCAATTAACTTATGTATCGTTCCAAATTCGAAGTTTTGGTACCTTTTTTCTGTAATGTTTAATGAATCGTTTATGTTTTGCAAAACGCCTTGGATATGAAAACAGATAAACAGAGGTAAAACGTCGTGATCTTTATAATGTAATACATCACACTTGTATAAACGAAACCAGGGTTCTTCAGTTGTTGGGTATAATGTTTAAAAGCTCGATGTCAAACAAAAGTGTTTTGTCGATCAATCCTTGGTTCTTCAGAACAAAATCCAGTGCCCTTTGACCCTGTGGAAAATGTCAATGTTTGGATTATTAGATGTTTTTGTCAAGTTACTATATGAAGCAGGGATAAAATAAACGACGATGTTACCGAAAATGTTGTAGGTTTTGGACCACTCTTGTTGTAATCATTTTCTGGGTATCCAAGATCCGGGGGCACGATGATCCTAAACAAAATGGTTAAAATGAATGAAGCAATTTGTCGTCATAAAGTTCCTTAAGACTAGAAACACAACCTTTGTGTGGATAAAGTTCTTAACTTGATGTTTTACCTTCTAATGCCACCCAAAGACATGCCTGCAACAGCTTCCTCAAAAGCTGGTATCACCTGCAAATGATCATTTTGTTTTTAATTTTTGATAAATAGATCATACTTGTTGCAACAAACCAATTTTCAAAGTAAAACAAAATTACCTACATACCCTTTTTTTTTACCTAATTTGAGACGTTTTACAAAACACAAAAAGGCGTTTTTTTTGCTCATTTTCGGTGAACTTTAGTAGTTCCCTTTTGATGTATTAAACTTGTAAGCCTTATGATATATTTTGGGTACTTTTTGACCGTTTTTGGCTTCAAATGGTAAAAAAAAAATGAAGGTCATCTACATCAAAGTATAAGCTGTAAAAGTCTGATGTATCCGGGGCGAACTTTTGAAGTTCTCCACGCACAATTCAATTAAGTGAGAAGTTCAATACATTTTGGTTCAGTTAACACTCTAATCTAATAACCCTTTATCGACATAACTTGTCTAACACTAAAACTAAACCTTAAAGATTCAATTATTAGAGCATAACCCATAAGCATGTCTAGACACTATCTTCTATGGTCTTTATAGTTGATTATCTAAAACTCATTATCTAGTACCACACAATCACTTTCAAAACGCACATCCAAACCCCCTTGACTGCTTGCTCCTTTACAAAAAGCAAAAGTAAAAATGAAAGTACCTCATGGTCACCTAATCGGAATCTGTAAAAGGACTTATCATCTCCCTGCAAAGTTGCAAAACGGTAAATGCAAGTCTACAATTGAGAAAAACAACATTGCATCTTTACAATGACAAGTATGATTTTGTCGTCTTTGTTTATTTTTGGAACAGCACAATGATAAGTATGGTATACCTCAAAAGAACCACCTTTGGTCTTGTTTCTAGCTTCAAATATTCGCCCATAATATCCAATTGTGTAGCCATCCCAATCAACCTAATGCATTCGCTTCATCAGAACTTTCTTCCCACATTTTACTTATCATTTATTCCAAAAAAATTAGTTAAATTCTTTAATTTATGTTAACATGTTAAAATGGTTTTAAAAAAACGTAAGTAGGGACGTACAAAAAGATTGGCATACCACTACAATGTCCCCCTTATTTGGCATTATACCATTTCCTGCTCGCAGGTCCTGCATAATTTGGATTTAAAGAAAAATAGAGCAAAAGAATGTGCCAAATAAAAGAAATTATGTCTATCCTCCATGGAAACAACCTTATACTGGAGTCCTGAGCTTGTCTCGGCATAATCTGGATACTTCATCTTTGATTTTCCATAATCCTTCCCTTTTAAGGCTGGCACTGCAAATAAACTACATACTCAATCTCTACAAGGAAAAAAAAAAAAAAAACTTTCTCCTCCGTGTAAAGGCAACAACTACTTGCAGATTGACACCAATCCAAAAGTACCTTATAATGACAGTGCATACCCAATTTATATTGTGCTTAAAAGTGATCATATGATATTGCATAACTCAGAAATACATAACTGGTTGCACCAAAATAGGCTGCAAGTAGGGCTGCAAACGAACCGAACGAACACGACCAAGGCATTGTTCGTGTTCGTTTGTTAAGGAAATAATGTGTTCATGAACTGTTCACGAACACTTATCGAACGAGATTTTATGTTCGTGTTTGTTTGTTAAGGAAATGATCGTGTTCGTGTTCGTGTTCGTTTGTGTTTGTTTGTTAATTTATGTATCGGACAAAAGCAAACACAAACAAACATAAAAGAACATTTATGAACACATATCAACACAAAAGAACATTCATGAACGCAAACGAACACAAACTAGCGCTCGTGAACAGAAACAAACACAAAGAACATATAATTAAATCCTGAATAAAAATGACATCTTTCGTCACAAACATAGTTCCTCATTATCAAACACAAACGAACACGTTACCAAACGTTCACGAACATAAATGAACAAAGGTGACCTCTGTTCGTGTTTGTTTGTTTAACTAAACGAACGAACATAAACGAACTTCCCGCTGAATAGTTCACGAACTGTTCGCTGAACGTTTGGTTCATGGATGATGTTTGGATGTGCTTATGTATTTAATGTTGTGATACTCAACTCATGTGTTTTGAGTATTTGACAAATTCTAATTATTTAACAACAATCGTACCAAGTAAATCCCACTGTAACTAAAAGTTATTAGTAGGGTCCGGAGAGGGCAGGATGTAGGCACATCTTTCCCCTATCCATGGGGATAGAGAGGCTCTAGTGAGACAAATTGACAAATTCTAATTATTTAACAATTATACATAAAATGACCATTAAAGAATCAGATAACACAAATTAGCATCCAAAATTAATAAAACAACAATGGAGATACCAAAAATTTCACTTAATAAAAGGAAAAAAGGAATATTACTGTCAGCAAAATTAGAAGCCATAGCAACTCCATCAACAAAATTATGTCCCAATGTCACTGCTAATAACCCCACAGATGTAACCAACCCTTTCCTTCTATTAATTTGAGCTGATTCAGCATCTTGTAACAAATCATTTCCATCTGCAACAAACAATTATAAAAGCTGCAATAGATAAACCAATAATCTGAATAATGAATACAAGTTACCAACCAGATACATGGATAGATTGTAGAATTTTGGATGATTTGGATTTAGCTTGCTTGTGTACCCATTGCTGTAAAATCATATGATGCAGATATCTTTAAAGGAAAGGAGTTTTACATAATAATAATAATAATAATAATAATAATAATAATAATAATAATAATAATAATAATAATAATAATAATAATAATAATAATAATAATAATAATAATAATAATAATAATAATAATATAGAAAGATTGTGAAGTAGTGAATAACCGTAGAAAAAGGCAAAGATTTAGGGGAGAAGAAGGAGGGAAGGGCTCCAATTGGAAGAGGAAACACCATTTAATAGCGAACCACTTACAGCTTCTTCTGCAACAAATTCCCGCTACAGTTCATAATAATAATATAATGAAAGGGGGTATTCGAGAAAGATAACGGTTTTAACCAATTTACCATCCATCCTATCCCATCTCTAGTCTCACCATTCATTTTCTCTCAAGGGTCGTCAAAAACCCTTGACCATTCAAATACCACACTCCATGTGACCTTGGGTACGTTTGGCAATGAGCTTTTAAGAAAAAACTCCTGCTTAATAAAAAATCTTGTTTGGTTGAAGGGCTGGAAGCTTTTAGGTTAGTGAAAAGCTACTAGCAGTAGCTTTTAAGAAAAAACTCTACTAGCTACAGGGTTTTAATTAGTAAATGACACAAATACTCATTCTATTATAAAAATAAAATAAAAACCTTTTTTACAAGCTTTTAATTATGACCATTTTAGTCATTTTATACATTTTATTAAAAGCTCTAGCTACTCTGCCAAACACCAAAATATATTTAAAAAGTTTCCAGCTATCAGCCTCCAGCTAGTTTTGCCAACCATACCCTTTGTGTTGTGGCCTGCGAGTGAGCTGTCGCGAGCTAGCAACTAAGCCACGTGAATCGCGTACACCACAACTGACATGCGCTATTGGGTCCACGAGCGAGCAGACGCGACGTCCGCTAACAGAAGTATGACCGTTGAAAATTAATTTTTTTTTTACAATTTTCATTAGTTTTACCAATATATATTTACTTCATCCTTCTTCATCTTCGTTCTTCTCCTTCCTCTTCGCACCTCCACCCAATTTTTACCAAACTTCTTTAAAAATCAACCAAAATCATGGTGCGATGGACCGAAGGGGAGAAACTTGCGTACAATCAAGTGCACGGCGACGGCGCGTCGACAAGTCGTGGTTCTCGAAGTCGCGGACCACAGTGGGGTAAAGTGATAGTGGAGTTTGGTAACCTCGTCGGGGAAACCAAACGTACTTGTGATTCAATCTCCCACAAGTATGTGGATCTCAAATCGAAGTGTAAAAACTTCGAAATCGCGTATAAAAAAGTCTCTAAAGATCTCCTTGGCGAGACAAAAGACGTGCTCATAGCTTTTACGCACGTCGAGTATCTTTCAAAGGTTGGGCATGACTTTCATCACGTTTCGGCGTGGCAAATATCATGCTCAAGCTCAACCTTACGTTAGTATTTTTTTAATTGCAATGGTTTTTTTAGTGTAATATTTTTATTTTTTAGTGTAACTTTTTTTTAGTGTAATGTATTTTTTTAATTTAATGTAATGTTTTATATAATTTTATGTAAAATATTTATGTATTATATTTATTAATTTGGTAAAAAAAAATGACTCGCTCACCTTGAGCCACAACGAGATCAAATGAGCAGGATTGACACTTTAGCCAGTGTCACGTCAGCGCATAGTTGTCTTTTTTTAATAGGATAAAGTCTTTGCTCAAGATGAGTCACAACGCATAGTCTAAAGGAGTTCAAACTTCAAATTAATTAATTAAAAAAAAATCACTTATTAGTAAACACTAAATAGTGAAATTTATATATTATTATTATTTTTAATTATTAACATGAAATTATTTAAAATCAATTAAGTAGGGATAGCAATTAAAACCCGAACACGATGGGTAAACTCGACATATTTGGTTCGGGTAATTAGGTTTGGGATTAGTGAAATTTATTGTTTTTAAATATGTGTGTGACTTTATCAATTATTGGCATATACTATTTTATGTCATATATGCATTTGAGTACTTTTTTATACACATTTAGGTATTTTTTTTATATACATTTATTTGATATGTTTTTATAGTGGTAATGATAATGTAATTAGTTAAATCATCATCATCATCATCATACTCAGTTAATCTCACATATAGCAAAGCTAAGGTACATAGGGTCTGAAGAGGGTAAGATGTAGACAGTCTTACCTCTACCCCTAAGAATAGAGAGGCTGCTTCCAGTGAGACCCCTCGGCTCGATGTGGTTTGGTATCAAGCCTTGGACATAAGGCACAGAACACTTAGCAATCGGGACAAACCCGATCGGTGCATGTACCCCTATGTCTTTTGGCCATCCACGCCACCACATGATGCATGATTAACCGTCCGTCGTTTTTAACGTTATTTTCATGAAATTAGTAAAATAACGTTAAAACTAGTGCAACTTTACTTTTGCCCCCCAAGGGCCACACATATATACATTATATGCGCACACCGTAAGTGGAGCGTAATGTAATTAGTTAAATAGTTGAGTATAAATAGTTACTCAATAGATATCCAATGAGTTTGGGTCAGGTATACCTAACGAGTAATTTTTTAAATTAATGGATTTACCCGATAGAAGATAGAAACACAATGAGTTTAGAACAAAACTATCTAATCGGATTTGAAGTTGGGATTACCTAAACATGTCTCAAATCTGTCTCATTGCCATCCAACACAAGAAAAAAGTCTCTTACACCATATGAATATCAAAGTATGGAATAGTATGTATATTTATTTATTTTTTATTTTTTATTTTTTGCAGCTTTATCTAACCCAGGTAACATAAACATCATTTTAGGTTATATAAGCATAGATCTGGTTTGGCCTATGTTAAAAAGATAAAAGTATAACCAAACATTTATGTAATAACCTAAATGACCCTAACATATAATCATTGTATTTGCTCTTTTGCAAACAAGAGTCAAATTCATGTTGTAATAGCTATTATGGGCTTGAAATGCACTTAAAAAACAATTTTAACCAGTAACATATGTTAAGAAGGCAAGATTCACCACTCATCATTTCAGAAACAGTGAACAAGAACCACTACACAATCAGAACATGTAAAGATAAGGGAAAACCACTCATGATTTCACTAAACAACTCCCATTACACACAAGTCTGTTCATGCAAATCAAGTAATGGAGACAGATATTGAGGTTTACAGCCTCACTAATGTCATAGAATTTGCCTTCACTTGTAAGTTATCAAGCAAGCTATCAAAGCTTGTCTTGAAAGAAACTATTCCTTCAAACTCGAGCTGCGACCCAACATGACTCCAGTTGATCCCCAGTTTCTCTAGTGCACTGTAGATTCCTTCGGCCTCTGATACATTTGAATCAATTGTCCTTCCAACTATACCATGGTCAATAAATGCTTGCAGAGCTTGATCTGGCATGGTTGACACCTAAACAAGAAGTTCAATGCAAACCCGTTAAGCGTTTGTTGTGGTCGCTAGGTACAGGTGGCAAGATGGGAAGTCGGGCTGCTAGGTAATGGGTCAAAGCAGGTCCGGCACAAATATGTCATTTTTATTATACTGATCATGTTTAGATAAACATGACCCGCAGGGGCGGACCTAATGAAGAAGCAGGTGTCGCGCCCGTTGCGGCTCAACTTCGCCCGCGTAGTGAAAAATTAGTGGAAAATTTGTTTTTTTTTTTACGAAATTTGGAAAACGTTGCTACTAAAATTGAAAAAATGAAAAACGTTACTACTGAAAAACATTTCTATATCCGCCACTGATGACCCGTACCAAACTTATTATAGTGAATGGGTCAAAATTGGCAAATCTAAAACACGAAGGGAAGGTTTAACTCAAACCATTAGCATTTGGTGCCAACTAGGTAGAGGTGGAAAGATGGGCACGCTGGTCATGGACGGATCTTTCTACGGGCAAGACGAGGCCTCGGCCCACACAACTTTTTCGCTTCGTAGTGTAAAGTTTGTCGAGAATTTACCAAAAAAATTAAATATATTGAGCCTGGCCCTACCAGATTGAGTTTGGCCCTGCCGTGTTTTTTGTTCAAGATCCGCCACTGACGATGGTTAACAAGATGGGGTTATGAACTATCTATAAATAGGTAGTTAGTCTACTATGGCCACAAAGTTGTATAATTTCGTATGAATCATCTTATTTTAAAAAGCGTTAATATTTACATTGGGCTACTTGTGACACGGCCAACCTGTTTCCTCCTAAGCTTTTTTTTTTTTTTTGGGCATGTTTGAGCTAGTAGAGGTAAAAATATGACCAGACTTAATGGGTCAAAATTGCCACGTAGCGTTACCACTAGGTAACCATCATATAACAAGTGGTTAATAAGGCTCACCGTGTCGGGCCCAACAAGTGGGTCTACATAAAGGGTGTCAGGATAGGCAGGGTTCTTGACATTGGTTGAAGCCCACAGCAAACGCTGCTTCTTCGCTCCTTTTTGCACAAGCGCCTCCCATCTTGGGCCCGCGAATTTCTTTTGGTAAAGCTGGAAAGCTAGAGCTGCTTGAGCATTTGCAGCCTGTAAAGTTTGATCATACAGTAAAAAAAAAAACATAGGTTTTATAGGTAAAACTTGTATTTTTATACTTTAACGGTTGATAGTTTTTACCTTGCCTCGAAGGTCAAGTGCCTCTAGCGTTCCAATTTTCTCAAGCATATTGTCGACAAGTGTGTCTACTCGACTAACATAGAAAGAAGCAACACTTGTAACCCTAGATAGATCATCTAGACCTGAAGCCTCTAACCCATCTAAATAAGCGTCAATAACTGCCTCATATCTAGATAGCGAAAATATGAGCTGCGATAAACCATGGAAAACAAAAAAAAAAAAAAAAAAAAAAAAAATTATAAATCATTATGTGAAATCATCCCTAAATAATAAGATAATCGTAAACATAAACAATGAATGTAAAGTATTAACTTACAGTTACATTAACACTTATTCCCAAAGAAATAACTTCTTTAACCGAAGGAACGCAGGCTACTGTTGCAGGAATTTTGATGTGTACATTTGGGCGATCAACCACTTTATGCAACCATTTTGCAGCATCAACGGTCCCTTGGGTATCATCAGCAAGCCAGGGTGAAACCTCGACAGAAACATAACCGTCACCACCATCTGTTTCATCATAAATCGGCTCAAACAATCTGCAAGCATCTTGGATATCTTTCACTACAAGTTCCCAGTATGCACTTTCAATGTCCTTCCCTCCTTGTACAAGTTCCCTACGATTACATCATCAGCTATGACATAAGTGCTAAGATGCCAAGCTAGATTACAAAATATTTAACGAGTCGAATACCTGAACTGGTCATTGTAAGCAGTTGAGGTAGATATAGCTTTCTGAAATATCTGTTATCAAATACAGTTAATAGGGACTTCTGCAACATATAAACAAATATTAGCATAAACTAAAGCTTAGTTACCGTCGGGTTGCTAGTAACACCTCTAACGCCGCTTTCAATGAGAGGAAGAATATCAGTAACAGGGCGGCATAGGTTATCGTACCATGGACTTTGTCCTTGCTTCTCATAAAGATCATGAAGACTTGTTCTCTTAACATGGCTTCCATTTTGGCTACATTTCACACTTTAATGTATATATTTGATCAATATTTACACCACAATGCAGAAACTGAAAATGACAAAGGTGATCAAAATAATAAACAGCATACATAGATTAGCAAAATGGAAAAGAAGGCATACAGTAAGGAGGCGGCTGAAGGCGCAGGTGCTGACGGAAAACGCAGGACTGCGATGATGGGTGGTGGTAGAAGAGACTGCAAAGAGTTTAGAGGTGTGGTGGGAGAAAAAATATTGGAGATGGAGGCCATGGATGAAGTTTTGTGTATGTTTTTATTGTACATGTAAGAATATATAGGGGATTTCTTAGTAGTATATATTTCGTCAACCTCGTCACCATAACGATGAAAACAAGTTAGGCTATGTGTTATACCAATCATCTTCTTCTGCTTCGCCTTCGTCCTTTACTGCCAACTCAACGTCATGTCACTGTCCCCTCCGTCTCTCACCTCCATAGCAGACTTCTGTTATACTTAATACTTATCGCTCATCTCTCACTTTATTTTCCAACTAAACGTAATTTTTTATACATAAATCTTTTCAGAAAAAATTAACTTTATTTTCCAATTTCCATATCGGTAATTTTACTAAATCTAACATATTAAAAATTGAAACATATTATGGCTCTTTTATTTTCCAATAGATAACTTATTTATGAATAAATCACTTTGTGGTTTGTAACAAATCTTTGAAATCATCCCTACAAGTATTTTATAAAGAAAATGGTCCATCTTGTATGCGCACGCACACACACATATATATGTAGTTGATAAGACGTTCATACTATGTATTTGTCTTTGTCTAGTTCGGCAAGCATCTCTTAACCATATTTTATAAATTTGTTTCACTTTCCTGTCTCTCATACTTAGGGTAAAAAGGGTGGTGTGTTCATTGTAGTCATTTAAACATCATGGATATAGACAAATTCATGGAGTCGGTTTATAGTTTATACTATTGTTGAAAGAATAAGTACTCTCTAACTTCATTTTTCTTGTTTGATTTGTCTTTAAATAATTTGGATTATATAAAGATTCTTATTATGGGTCATTGGGTTGACCAACCATTTCGTCCCTCGGATTTTTTTTACTTTTTTTTAACCGCTAAATCTTTCTTCCCTTTAAATACACTTATTTTTGCCTCTTATGAGGCTTGAACTCCCAATCTCTCATTTGAAACACCAACATCTCCAAACTCGAATTTAAAGATAAACTAGAATTCATATAACCCCTCGCTGCGCAACGAGCGGTGGTTTTTTTTTTTTTTTTTTTGCGCTATTATCATGTGCATTTTAGTACAATGACACTATTAAACCTTCTTTGGTTTAATATAAATATAATATAATATAAATAGTGATGGTGTTTATAATTTGAGTTTTTTTTAGCAATAGCATGTATTGTATTAGGTCAACTTGTAATCACATATTAGAATTGTATGAGTAAAGATATAGGTGCGTAGAAAGGTTGAATTATCGGACTGAATGAGAAATGACGGTTCTTTCATTTTAGAAGGGGATTTTATTGTTTGGTTATTGTTATATGGATATAAATAATCGAAATTATCCAAACCAAACTAACATTAAAATCGACTTTTATAGTTTTTTCACTGTGCACAAATAGTGTGTTATATGGCGGAAAGTTTTGTTATATCTTTTTATAGATAGCATATGAGTTGGATTTATTAATTAAAATTAGCTTGAATTCATCTGTGTCCAAAGCGAGCGGTTAGCTGATGGCTAATCAAATTAACCTAATGGTTTATAACCAAAACTAATCAGTTATGAAAATTAAAAAACTAAAACATCGATTTTAGCCTATAACTAACCAAGACATGATCAAAGTAAAAGTTGCTTCAATGCTCTCTTGTTACACACATGGAAATTTCAATAATTGTAGATTCTTTTACAGATACTACGAAAACTATATGTTTATTTTTTTGTTATAAACAAACAATATAGCCAAACTAATCAACGGAAAGTTTCCGATACTTGATTACAAGTTTATGAACATTCTTTCTTTTTATGTTTTGTTGGTACAAGGACTATATAAGAACTTGTACTATGCTGTAAATACTTCAAAAATTCTTGATGATGATCAATATACACTTGTGTGCGTGCACATATTTATATTTAACAAGAAACTTGTTGCGGTATATTTAGCAATGGGGATTCCAAGGGGCAAAATCGCCGCAACAATAGGGATTCCAAGGGGGGGCGCCCCTGGGAGCAGGGTCCAAAGTGGTGGACCTCCTCTCTGGGTCAAAAGAATTGACAGAAACAGTGAGCAAGAAGTACCACACAATCAGAACATGAAAAGATAAGATAAGGGAACCTAATATAAAACCCAAAACCACTCATCATTTCACTTAATAACTCCCATTACACAATCTTTCATTCACTTATACAACAACTCTTTGTTATTTATTCAGTCTGCAGATACAATACAAATGCTGGAAAACACATATTGAGGTTTACAGGTTGACTAATTTCATAGAATTAGCCTTCTCTTGCAAGCTATCAAGCAGGCTGTCAAAGCTTTTCTTGAAAGAAACTACTCCTTCGTCCTCCAGTCGCGATCCAACATAACTCCAATCGATTCCCAGTTTCTCTAGTGCGCTGTAAATTCCTTCGGCCTCTACTACATTTGAATCGATCGTCCTTCCAACTGTACCATGGTCGATAAATGCTTGCAGAGCTTGATCAGGCATGGTTGAAACCTAAACAACAAGATTAACACAAACTCATTAACATTTGGTAGAGCCGCTTAAGTACAGGTTGCAGGATGGGAAGGTTGGACAAGTTAGGTGATGTGCCAAACCAGGACTGGCTCAAACATGTAATTTTAATATGGATCAGGTTATAGAAAAACCATGACCTGAACCGAAACCCATAGTTGTCAAAAGCCATCGCCGCTTGTGCCTAGACCCATTTTTTAGGCGAGGCAATGCATTTGCACTTTGAGTCGAGGAACTTGGGCTTTAATTCTCTAGGTGATGGTTTAGGCGCAGATTTTAGCTAGATTCCCAAATTCTGGAGAATTTCAAGCAAAATTCGTGAAGTTATGGCTAGATTCCAACCAGATTTCTACTTTTATCTATGGAAAACTACTTCTATACACTAATACATCAATATTTTAAAACTTTTGATACTAAGTAGATGAAAAATAGTATTATTTTAATATATTTTTACTTTATTTTCTTTGTTCGCTTTTTTTCTCAAGCCCTCGCTTTTTTTTGCGCCTCGCGCCTAGGCCCCAGGCAAGGCCTATGCGCCTTGAGTGCGCCTAGCGCCTTTGATAACTATGCCAAAACCGAACCCGAAACCTATGTATAGTAAACGGGTAAATATTGTCACGTCCAAAAAGAAGAAGATCAACACAAACCCACTAGTATCAGGTTGACCCGAAACTTTTTGCCCAAAATTTATAAACTATCTATAAATAATTAGTTTTTCTACCATGGGGATAAAAATTGTATCGTTTTTGGTAAGAACACGTTTTGATATGATGTCCGTACATTAAAAAAACACTTTGGGCGACTTTTGACCCGTTCAACAAGCTTCCTTTGACCTACTAAAGGTAAAACATGACCAGAATAAATGGGTCAAAATTGTGACCTTTACTAGAACCACCGGTGACGGACCATTTTACAACAAGTAGTTAATATGGCTCACCGTGTCGGGCCCAACAAGTGGGGCTACATAAAGGGTGTCAGGGTAGGCTGGGTTCTTGACACTGGTTGAAGCCCATAGCAACCGCTGCTTCTTAGCTCCTTTTTTCACAAGGGCCTCCCATCTTGGGCCCGAGAATTTCTTTTGGTAAAGCTGGAAAGCTAGAGCTGCTTGGGCATTTGCAGCCTGTAAAGTTAATCATGCAGTTAAAAAATAAACAATTAAAAGTAACAAAAACTTATATCTTTACTATGATAGTTGATATTTTTTTTTACCTTCCCTCGAAGGTTAAGTGCCTCTGGTGTTCCAATTTTCTCAAGCATACCGTCGACAAGTGTGTCTACTCGACTAACAAAGAAAGAAGCAACACTTGTAACCCTAGATAGGTCATCTAGGCCTGAAGCCTCTAACCCATCTAAATAAGCGTCAATGACCGCCTCGTATCTAGATAGAGAAAATATGAGCTGTGATAAATCATGGAAAAGAAAAGGAGTTAGTAAGTACTACAATTGTAACAAAACGACAAAACAGACTGTTACTTCTTGGATGGTTTTGTTGTTTAAAACTGTCATAATCAGATGTTTGACATTTTGAAATCTTGGCGAACTCAGAATATTTAAGTAGTTAATGGCTAAATTGACCTAAAAGGACAGTTTGTGAAGAAAAAAAAATGAGGCGGCTCGTGGATGGAAGTATAGTATAAGCCTCTAAAACTAAGTTTAAAAACTTCGCGAAAATTGCACGAATTTCATGAAAATAACGTTAAAAACGGCTGACGGTTAATCATGCATCATGTGGTGGCGTTGATAACTAAAACTCTAAAAGACAAGGGTACATGCACCAATAAGGCTTGTCCTGATTGCTGAGAGTTATGTACCAGTACCTTATGTCCAAGGCTTGATGCAAAACTACTATCGAGCCGGGGCCCCGGGGGTCTTACTAGAAGCAGCCTCTCTATTCTTACGGGGTAGAGGTAAGGCTGTCTACATCTTACCCTGCTCAAACCCTACCTTTGCTATTGGTGGGATTTACTAAGTATGATGATGATGTACTTTTATAATTTTACTGTGGCTACTAAGAAACCAACTTTTTGACCAAAAAATTGTCAAAAACATAATTTGTTTATTCAAGCTTTAAAAGTTGATTATTGTGACTTCAAGTCATTAAAGACAATTAGTTCCAAAAGGCAAATCCAAACACCCCCTAAAGAATATGTACATCTGTAAAACATTTTTAGTTAAATCATCTATCCACCAATTATTTGACCCCTAATGATCAGTCAATCATAAACATAGTCTATATAATAACCAAGGGTGTAAGGAATCAACTTACAGTTACATTAACGCTTATTCCCAAAGAGATAACTTCTTTAACCGAAGGAACACAGGCTGCAGTTGCAGGGATTTTGATGTAAACATTTGGGCGATCAACCACTTTATGCAACCATTTTGCAGCATCAACAGTCCCTTGGGTATCATCGGCAAGCCGAGGTGAAACTTCAACAGAAACATAACCGTCACCACCATTTGTTTCATCATAAATTGGCTCAAATAATCTGCAAGCATCTTGGATATCTTTCACTACAAGTTCCCAATATGCACTTTCAATGCCGTTCCCTCCCTGTACGAGTTCCCTGTTATTACATCATCAATTGTCAAACAAGTGCAAAAACACAGAGCTAAATTAGGGATTTTTTGCATAATAGTAAATATATTATTCAAGCTTTGGAGTTACAAAAACATGATTCAACAATAACACTTTTAAAAGTAAGTCAAATACAAGCTTCAAAAATTAACATATATAAAAGCATATGTAAGTGACAGGCCAAGTACTATCAGTATTAACTATTAAATAAATGCGTAGACAAACATAAACGAATGAACGTAATTGATCAAACATAATCACATAAATAAATGAACGTGAATGAACGACCATGACATGTGTTCATGTTTGCCTATTCAATTAAATGAATAGGATTAAAATTAAAAAAAAAAAAAAAAAAAAAAAAAAAACTAAATGAACCAAAAAATTATTCAGGTTCGTTTACTAAAAAACTTTCCGCCAAATAGTTCACTAAACATTCGGTTTGTCTACGGGCCTAGCGTTTGGATCTTTGCTGCAAAACGTATCTGTAAAATCATGATTATTTAAGAAACCAAGAGAATACCTAAACTGGTCATTGTAAGCGTTTGAGGTAGATATTGCTTTCTGAAAGATCTGCAATCACATATAGAACATCTCATTATAATCATCATAAACTGGGAATATGAGAACACGTTTCACATCTTGAATCATAATAAAACTTAAATTTGCACAGATTAAAGGGTTAATTACCGCTGGGTTGCTTGTAACACCTCTAACACCACTCTCAATCAACGGAAGAAGATCGGTAACAGGGCGACATAGGTTATCGTACCACGGGCTCTGCCCTTGCTTCTCATAAAGATCATGAAGACTTGTTTTCTTAACATGGCTTCCATTTCCATCATTCTGGCTACACTTCACACTTTTAAAAAAAGAAATCAATTCAGCAAAAAAAAAAGTGTGCAAATCTTTCAATAAATTAGCAAAATAAAAACAAACAAACAAAGCAAGCCAACACACTACCAATCACATGCATCCCATAAAAAATAATGATGATGATCATCATCATACTCAGTTAATCCCACCTATAGCAAAGCTAAGGTAGGGTCTGAGGAGGGTAAGATGTAGACAGCCTTACCTCTACCCCTAAGAATAGAGAGGCTGCTTCCGGTGAGACCCCCGACTCGATGTGGTTTGGTATCAAGCCTTGGACATAAGGCACAAAACACTTAGCAATCGGGACAAACCCGATTAGTGCATGTACCCCTTTGTCTTTTGGCTATCCACGCCACCACATGATGCATGATTAACCGTCCGTCGTTTTTAACGTTATTTTCACGAAATTAGTAAAATAACGTTAAAACTAGTGCAACTTTACTTTTGCCCCCCAAGGGCCACACATATATACATTATATGCGCACACCATAAAAAATAATGATAATAATAATAATTGCAAGCTAAATTGCTAATACTAACTAAAAAAAACTTAAAAAGAATATGTAAAATAAAATAAAAAAACCCAGAAAAAAGATTGAATCTTTTATGGCATAGATGTACAAAGATCAATAATTTAACCACCCCAATTACATATATCTTTGATCAAGACAACAACATTACAAGAAAAAATTAAAAATGTCAAAAAAAATGATCAAAAACAGAGAATCAGTTATGAAACATAATAAATATAAAATTTTTGGGATTAAAAAAAAAAAAAAGACTCACAAGAAGGAGGCAGCTAGAGGGGCAGTGGAGTAAAGGGATAAACGAAAGGAAGAAAGTGCAGGTTTTGAAGGAAAACGAAGGAGGAAGGTGGTGGTGGGTGGTGGTGGGAGAACAGGGGAAGAGTCTAAAGGTGTTGCAGGTAAAGAAAGGTTGGTGATGGAAGCCATTGATGGAAGTTGATGGAGTATTATTATTGTTTTTCACTTTTTTGTGTGTTGAGTGAAGGGAGAGATGAACAATATTAATAAAGACAGAACACAAGTAAAAATTATATTTATACGTAGAAAAACCCAGTGATAAAAATAGGTATTGAGTGTGTGCAATGTCTTTGAAGAAAGATTCCATTCAAGTGAGTACCATACAAAAAGGAAAATATAAATAAAAAAGCTAAAGAAAATTTTGATTGTTATTCCCGAGTTTCATTTAAAGAAAGAAAATAAAGGAAAACAATACATGTTTTGTTCCCAAGTTTTATTTAGACCAATTGGTATGGTTTCAGGGAATAGAGTCTGTGTGCTGATTTGGCTGCTTCCCCGATCGGGAATACCGCCCCCCACGTTTTTATTTCGGTGAATTTGGTGGCAAAGCACCGATGGTGCCGAGTGTTTTTATTGATCCATTTTTTTTCTTTTTTAAATCAAACTTTATATAATAAGAAAAGGAAGGGGGAATGGGGGAAACCATTTTTAAACTTTGAGGGAGTAAAGAGGGAAAATGAGTTGATGCTGGCGTGGCAATTGGGGGAGGTTGCTCCCACACCATATAGCCTTAAGAAAGGAAATGGAAAAAAAACTAAGTCAAATCCTTTCATATTCATAAATTATCTCAGTATTTATTATAATTTATAAGTTAATTTATTACAACATGGTTCACCTTAGGGATGAGCACATAGCGCTGAATACCGATCTCGTCCCGTCCCGTCTCGATCCCGATCTCGTACTGATCCGATACCGAACCGAGGGTGTTCGGTATTGGTATCGGTACCCACATTTAGAAGTTTCGGTTTCGGTATTATCGGTACGAGATCGGTATGGTATCGGTATTTTAAGGTATTTTACCTTAAAATATTGATATCATACCGATCCCGTACCGATACCGAACTGATACCGTACCATATGCTTTCAGTTTTCGGGATCGGTATTTTCGGCAAGGGCTGACCTAATGAAGAAGCAGGTGTCGCGTCCGTTGCAGCTCAACTTTGCGCGCGTAGTGGAAAATTAGTTGAAATTTTGTTTTTTTTTTTTACAAAATTTGGAAAACGTTGCTACTAAAATAAAAAAAAATAAAAAAACTGAAAAACATTTCTATATCCGCCACTGATTTTTGGGATCGGTATTGGTTAATACCGATACCGTCCCGAACTCATCACTAGTTCATCTAACATACACAATTGTAACCAATAACCCCTTTCATCAGTGGATGCTATTTTTCAAACTATAGCATGCAATGCCATGCATTGCATATGTCGTCTTTTGACTTTTCATCCTTTTTCTCTGTATTTAGTTTGGGGCAAAATTGATGATGCATCATCGCATATTTTGTCTTTTCATCTCTTTTCTCTATATTTAGTTTGGGGCAAGTGTTCATGTGGATTACCACCAATTATTTAAGCATCTTGGATATTGATAAATTCATGACGTTAAATGTATATACCTTTGTTTGTTGAGAGAATAAGTTTCTAACATAAAATTTCGTGTTTAATTTGTCCAACTTTATGTCAATTTGATTACAAGACTAATTGGTATGCCTTCGGTTACATCAATCGGGGAGATGAGGTGTCCATTTCCTTCAAAGGGAACACCCCCCCCCCCCCCCCCCCCCCCCCTAAAAAATTCGGTGAGTTGGGGGAATTTTTCCCTTTCTCCCCTTGCATCCTGATTGGCCTATTTTTTTATTTTTTTTATTTTTAATTAAAGTTTATATAATAAAAAAAATGAAGGGGGATTGGGGGAATTAGAGGAATACCATTTCCAAACTTTGGGGGAGAAAATGAGGGAAATCATGTGGCGCTGATGTGGCACTTGGGGGAGTTGGGGGAAAAGGGGGGCACACATATAGTCTAACATGTATCTAATCATGGGTTTCTAAGAAGCGTTAGACCTCCAATTTGTTCTTTTGTAAAGATTATTTTTGGGTTCTTACGTAACAATCTTGACACGCATCATAACGCAACCGCTCAAATTAAAGTTAACATTGGTGTGTTAATGTATTAAGTTCATAAAAATGATAGATACAATCATACAACTAACTCTTAACTGTTTAACCTATACAAACAATTTTAAGCACATAACCACAAAATGCAAAGTGGTGTAGGTTCATACCTGTGTGGGTGATAGGTTAATGAACCTGTGCGGGTGATAGGTTAAGGGTGTTTTTTTTTTTTTTTGACAGCCAAACGAAACACTTTTATTCACCAAAGATGGAAAACATATTACAACCAAATAGCCAGCGGTTATCTAGACAGTACGCCCAAGAACCTTCGACTCTTTACACTAGCTTTCACCAAAAAACCTGGACATCTAAACAACAGTTCCTACCCAAAATCAAAGCCTGCAAACTCGTACCATTGAGGGATGTCAACACCGCATTTTAGCTCTTTTCGTCATCCACCAAAAGGACTCTTCTTTAATGTCTTCCAAAACTTTCGTCATCGTGTGAGATCTATTGTTGAACACCTTATCGTTTCTTCTTAACCATATCCTCCAAATGACCAATAAACAAACAGCATACACATATTCTTTTTTCTTCTTCCCACGAACGAGCGATAACAAATGGTTCAATATCTGTGGGATCGACTCGTAAACATTTGGCTCCTGTATTTTTAACCATGAGAACACATTCCACCAAACCGACCTCGCCCACACACATTCTGCGAAAAGGTTAAGGGTATTTAGGCGTAGATTACAGTTGTTCAAAGTACTTTGTGATTATTAAAGTTCCCTTTATGAATAACAGAGAGATCTATAAGTTTTGATTTTCAGTTTTTCAAAATGTTTGTATATACATCAAAACATTTGTTTATAGTGTACTTTCCTTATCCTTATCGAAATACTACAATTCATCGAATGTGTAGTTTTTCCAAGTCAGGCTAGCCTCGAGTCAAACTCTTAACATGCATAATATGTGGGTCAATTTTGTGTGTTAAAAGAGGATATTAGCTTTGCAGAATAAACGAGTCCTGGAATCACAACAGTATTGGTTATTCCCAACAAATAAATCACCTTATGCTGCCTTATTCAGAACTCAGATGCAGCACAAACAAAAATTCTGATACAAAATCAAATGAAATTTATAACAAATTAAACCAACAGCCATGCTTTCTTGCAGGCTTCAGCAATCTTTATACTAAACACTGTTTATAGCATTCTCACCCTATCAGCAACTTATTGTCACCCAAGAAGCTATAAGTAGGCACCTCTAGATTATAAGGCGCCGGACCCTTACGGATTCTGCCAGATATGTCATAGTGAGACCCATGGCACGGGCAAAACCAACCACCAAAGTCACCTGCATTCGGCAACGGGATGCAACCTAGATGAGTACATACCCCAACAACCACCAGCCACTCTGGATCTTTAACCCTAACTGCATCCTCCTGTGGATCCCTAAGGGAGTTCACATCAACACTGTTGGCTAAGTTGATGTCATCTTCGGTTCTACGCCTGATGAAAACTGGTTTCCCACGCCACTTGACAGTCACCGTTGTCCCAGGCTCAATGCTTGAGAGGTCAACTTCAAGAGAAGCAAGAGCAAGAACGTCTTTACTAGCAGACATGCTTAGAACAAACTTCAGTACCAACAGACGGATTAGTGATGCATAAACGAACCGGCCACCAGTCAACACAAAGTATGCAAATGCACGTTTGCTGGGGTCACCAGGTGGATATCGTTCATGGTTGTACTCGTCATAAGTGATTTTGGATGTTGGGTTCTGAATGGCGGCAACAGTAGGTGGGAGTTGAAATCCTAGGTCGTTTGTTGGAGCAATTGAACCAGTAGAAAGACCTGTAGCAATAAGATAAAAGTCAACACCAAAAATAAAATATAAAAAGTCAATCTAAAATCAGCACATAGCGCGTTCAACTTTTTTTCATTACTAGGAACTTAGCCAAAGACTGTAAACAAGAAAACCAAGAGGACTTGGCTAAAGACTGTAAACATAAAAAGAAAAATCAAAGTTTAAAAGAATGGAATCGAGCTTCGAGGCGTTTTCCCTTCACCTCACGAGGGAGGCATAAGCCTCGAGGCGGAATTATATATTATACAAAATGCAACTTAACGTTTTTTTAACGGCGTCATAAACTTTCCATAATATCTTGAAACCGCCGTTCCCTCAACCATTTTGTCATATTAGTTCCCATCTCTATTGAACCGTCGGCAACATAGAACCGTTCCTTCAACCCTTTATCTCTTCCCTTAACAACGGTTACAACTTTTAACCCACTTGATCATATTATCTTCTCCCATATAGCGGTTACAACTTTCCCTAATATCTTGTAAAGTAATGAAACTGACAAAAACACACCGACATGACCATTCAAATGCCATTGTATACACTCGATAACCAAACCGGAGCCTCTCCTCCAACCACTGTTTCATCCGTCGTTTGCCACCGTTTCACACCTTAATAACCCCCACTGCCACCAAAAATCCCCGTGCATGTGTCACCCTTCTGAACAGTTTCAAAATTATATTTCAGTAATGAGGGTGTAAATCTCCGTCAGCATCTGGTGACTTTGTCGGGTGAATTGGAGAGCAAAACGTTGGTGGTGAAGGTTGAAGAGGTTAGTGAATGCCGGGGTTGCGGTTGCAACGTTGTCGTCGAGGAGATCGGCGGAAACTCTATCTTTCCCGTCTCTGTTTCTCTATCTTTCTCTCACTTAATAGTTAATACGGTAATAAGAAATGAGATATTTATTATTCAAGTACTTTTTTCAAAGCACAAAAGTGAAAAAGTTTTTTTTTTTTTTTTTTTTTTTTGTTAGGGAAAAAAATATTATTTGATATCTCCGTTGATAGAGTTCTCGTGATATGTGTTACTTCAATTTAATATTCAAATTACTATACATAAATATATACATAAATAGGTGATTGTATCACATATTTCTCATGTACATTAATAAAAACTACTAAACATGTATGTTTGTCACATTCCCGTATATGTTTAAGCATATTTATTAAATGATATCACCTATAAAATGGTCCTTTTTTAGAGTTATTTTTGAACGACAAACAACTTTTATTTATCACTAAATTAAAAATACATTGTATAAGTAAGATATTAACACAAAATCAATGTTTTTACATAAGAGCTACTTTAAGACTTGAAACAATTTGATGATTAATTCAAGAAATAATAATTTCAATCAGTGTACATAACTTTGAATAAAAGTATTTGATTATTCGATCAGTCATACACACACTTATAAAAGTGTACAAAACCAGGGGTGTCATACTTACAATTCTATCCTACTGTCTTTAAAAATATATATAGCGATTTTACATGAACATTAATTTGTTATTATTTCATATATTACAATTAGTTAAAATGATACTTCACGAATACTATATTCGTTTCTCATGTAGTGTAGTGATAATAATAACATTCATAAACAACACCCCGCCGCAACGCGCGGGTTAGATCAACTCGTTAGAAAACAAATATAAAATTAATATCTTATAAAAAACAAAATACTTGACAAAGAAAGTCTAAAACATCAAAAATTCACATCAATTACAAAATAAATGACAGAGAAAGTTTGGAACATCAAAAACACACTGAATCTCATGAGGCGCACCCGAGGCGCCCCTGAGGCGCAGTTTTCTTAGTGCCTCAGCCCTTTGAGGTGCACGTACATATAACCTCATATTCTCATAAGGCGCCGCCTCAGACACGGTTTCTCAGTGCCTTGCCTCACCCGTTTTTGTAAACTATGAGAGAAATAACTGCATTAATCACACTCATTGCAGATTTTAAAGCACACATATATTATCACACATGATTCGATTGTTTCCTCAGAGTATTTGTGCTAAATCAGCTGACCACTTATTGCATTCTAAACTCTACCGTCATCATATCCAGGTTTAGCTGACAGATAACTTCTCGAAACACATACTGACCATGATGCAAATACATCTTAATGGTGTTTCATGTTTGTTTTGGTTTAGTAAGCAATATACCATCTCCGCAGGCATAGTTATTTACACAGTATATAGTTGATAGGCAATCAATGTTAACAAAAAGAATAAACATCCAAACAATTCATAAGAAACCAAACGATACATCGCCTGAACTAGCTTACACAATCGAGAGCATCTAAATTTGCAAAGATTCAAAATATTGTTAACCACTTGACCTAATAAGGATGTGTACTAACTACTAACAGTAAAATATATATTAATATTATTGGTGCTTATTCAAATAATATAAATAGGAAGACAAAAAAGAAACATATTAACGCAAATTAGTGGAAATAAATTCAAACAAATCGATATCCAATTACTAATTAATCGATAGAGTTAAAAGGACTGACATCTGATGTGTTGAAGAAAGATGGAATTGAGGTAAGATGGATTGGAATCGGAAATGGATCTGGAATCATCGGAGGTGGAAACGACGCCGTATCCGTTGATTGTATTGCGAGAGATGATGGACGATGAAGCCGGAGTAGACGACCACCGTAAAGAGCATCTCCTACCGGCGACTCGCAACATGACGTCGATTTCAGAGCTTCTCTATGGTTACGATTTAGGGTTTCTGTAAAGGGGGAAGGTGATGAAATGAAATGAAAGAGATCGAAACAGGAAGTCGTCTGATTTTTATTTATTTATATTTATATTTATAGATTTTTTTTATAGAAAAAAAAAACTATAAACGGTCCATAACTTTACATGGATTTCTAAACGAGTAAACGGTCAACAAATAAAAGTCTGGATGTCAGATAAGACCTATCGGTGTGGAGGCGGCATGGGGAAGTCATGCCGATGCCGGCCCGGGCAACACCGCCCCCTTAGGCCCGGCACGGCATGACCGGCAATGAGATGATTTTGATGCCGGACCACTTCTTTTGAATGTTGCACATTAATTAATTAAAAAATATATATATTAATTTTTTTTTAAAGGCAAATATATATATTAAATGATGATGGGCCTTCTACTAGAGGTCAGCATATGAAAACCGATAACAGAAAAAAATCGAAACCGAAATGATAACCGAACCGAAAATAACCGAAACCGAATTAACCGATCGGTTACGGTTAACATACGGCCAAAACCGAACCATTCGGTTACGGTTTTGGTTTTCCCTTGTCCCGTAACCGAAATAACCAAAACCGAACCGATAGTTATATACTTAAGTATTTTTCATACATATATCCATGTATTTGGAACATATTTTCATGTATTTCCGGTGTATTTAATGTATCTTTCGTATACATCTATGTACTTGAAATATATCTTTTATATAACTCATGTATTTTTCATGTCCATATATAGGGCTGTAAACAAACCAAACGTTCGGCGAACAGTTTGTGAACTGTTCGGCAGGAAGTTCGTTTGCGTTCGTTCGTTTAATAAATGAACGAACACAAACAAAAAATCCCGTTCGTTTAGCTAAACAAACGAACATGAACAGAGGTCGCGTTCGTTCATTTATGTTCGTGAACGTTCGGTAACGTGTTCGTGTATGTTTGTTTTTGTTTGATAGTTCATTAGGGTTTTTAATTTTTTATATTTAATTTAAGTATTTTAAATTTTCTAGTGGTAGATTATTTAACATATATTAGTGTATCACATGTTAATATTAATTTAACTATTTTGACTAACTGTTATTGTTGGTGGATTAAACGAGGATTTCAAGTTTAATATGACATCTCTGTATTTTTATAAGACATTATGTGATCAAGATTATGTCACGTATATTTGGGTAATCGGATTAGTATATTCTGGGCGGACAATGTTAGCGATGAAAAATGCTAATTTTCAGAATTTAATGTATTAGTTTGTGCTCGATTTTGTCCAGTAATGTGTGACAACCGTCACCTTCATCTTTATTAAATTGACAATGATAGCCCTTCAAATATTTTCATCATAGTTCCTATAAGTTTCGTCGTTTTCAAATCTAATTTTTAGAGTGAACTAAATTTTTTTTTTATCATTTATATTTGTTATGTGTCGGGTATAGGTTTTAATTAAATGTGTACGTTGAAACGTATTCGTAAAGGATTCTATAAAAATTCAGGTTTAAAAAGTGTTAAAAACTTTTAAGTTAAATTAGTTAACCAAGTTAAGTTTTATAAAGGGAATATTAACCAAGTTTTTAATAAAAACAAACTTAGTTATAGGAGAGGGACCCATTGTGTCAAATTATAAAAGTTTCAAATCAAAAAGTGGAGATTGTAACATCGCAAAAATTTCCAAAGTTTAATACGCATATTATTTTCACAATGTGCCTAAGTCTTATTTCCCGACCACACACCTTAGATATATATATATACATATATGTGATTATAATGTAAAAAAAAAAAATGTTAGAAACAATACACCCGCGAATCTGACTCAAACAACCCAACCACCATAGCCTAAGCCCAAACCCCCTCTCTTCCTATATATACTGTAACCCACAAAAATAGTCCAAGCCCAGAAACCCGGCCCAAACATTTCAGCCCTCAGGCCCATCTCGCTGGGAAGGAAAAAGAAACAAAAAAAAGGGGTTGCTGCACACTGGAATCGAACCGGAGACCTTTTGCCCACACCCACACGCACCAACCACACGAGCCACAGATCAATCTTGTTTTGAATCCAGATCACCTTATATAAATACACACATGACTGCTTCCTTTTCCCTTTCTCCTTGTTCGCAAAAACAGCAGCAGCAGCAATTAATTATTATTTTTTTCTTCCATCCTTTGATCTAGCAATCACACACATACATGGTATGTTTTAGTGATTTTCGGCCTATGTTGACCCAGCAACACGATTTTTTACCAATCAATTGATACCTAAAATAACCAATTACGCGTATGGTATTGAATATTGGTCAATCCTTACCATACTTCGATCCAGTGATTTAAACTATAAATTGATCATTTGCGAGCAGTCACAACTCGCCATTTGATCTTTCTAAACCTCCAATTCATCCCAATTATCCTCTGATCTTGAATTATACTCGAGTTTTGACTACGCGTTTGACCGAAGCAATCCAACACCAAACGAGTCTGTAAGTGTAATTTCTTTTGTGGGTTTTAATGATCGGCCAACACACAACGTTTACCCCATGATTAATTGGGTTAACGTTGTGTGATTCAATCAATTGCAAATTCTAGGGTTCTTAGTTATAATTGGGGAAGATGAATGACTTGTTCTTATGTTAAATATTTTCTAAACAGAAATAAAACAACTCTGGTGGCCAGACCAGATGGTTTGGATGCCTGTTGTGAACCTTTGAACCGCCCAGAACCATGGGTTCGAGTCCCACAAACACCATCTTTTTTTTAAGCTTAACTTATATATATATATTCATTTATATATATATATATATATAAAATTCATTTAAAAATACCAAAACCCTTTTATAAATTCTACAAAAATTATATTATGTTGATCTGATGAAAAAGTTCAACACTCAATTTTTAGTTTTCAAAAATTTATTTATTTAATATATATAATAAATAAATCAAGTTTATTCCATTTTATTTATAAAAATCTATAAAAATATCAAAACGATCTTATTAATTTCCACAAAAATTATTCTAAGTTTTTATAACATTATGCTATTCAGAAATGATTTTTATTTCTGAAAAATCATTTATTTAATATTTTTAATCAATTTTTGTTAGTTTTAATCATAATTAAATCATAATAAATCCAATTTTTATTATTTTTGCACCAAAATTTTATACAATTTATTTTTAAATATTTAGAACAGAAAAATGATTTTTAAAACAATATTTCTTTAATTTTAGTATTTTTGAATATTAAAGTTAAATTTTGACAATTTGCGATAAATAGATTTAAACATCTATTTTAAAGGAAATAATTTTATAAAAATTATTTTTACACTTTAAACACATTCTTGTAACCATCTTAAGTTTAAATTTCATAAAAAGATTTTTGGTTATTTATTTACTAAATTTCTCTCAATTGGCGAATATTTTAATATTAATCAAACGAGCAATTATCCCCAATTCAAAGCCCTAGAAACTTATACATTTGTAGAATTGATAGACTTAGACATATTTATTACCTCATTTTAGGGTGATACTTGATACATTTGGTCAACACATTTCTCAACAGATATAACATTTTACCAAGGTGAGTTTTACATAGCCCCTTTTCTATTTATCACCGTTTTTGGGGTGAAACATGTTACAACATCATTTATGCAATTCAATCATCAATGTGTCTATGTGTTTTCTATGTTGCATTATGTCTTGAGCATGATTAGAGTAAGCACCATTCTAGCATAATCATTAACTCCGTACAAGCCGGCGGTAAACATTGATAGATCTATTGGACTGACAATCCCACCCGGATGCGTGCCTCCTACAAAGGTTACGTGGGTGTTTGTTATCGCATAACATATTCAATTGGACCATGAGCGTATGGTATGTATCACATTATAACAGTCACAAGGGTTGATTATGCACTCGATTTATTTCTAGTATGTTCTCACATATGGACTAGATTGACATGACACATGAATTGCACATCATTTTTACTCAATTATCAAAAACCTATGTAATTCTCACCAACTTTTGTTGACCCAAAATATTTTCAACTTAACATGTTTCAGGTTCTAATTGCTTGAAGATTTGAATTGATGCTTGAAGATATGTGTATAGTTTTATTCAATTTGATGTACAAATTTCAGAACAATTGTATGTAATTCATTTAAATTATTCAATGGAATTTATTATTCACCATGAGCTACTGAACAATCATCGATACGTGGCACCCCGATGTTTCCGCCATCGGTTGGGGTGTTACAGAGATCACCTGCCTGGCTCGTTTTTCCGGTCGGCCAGGATTTCCGGCCACCGGACTTCGATCCGGCGACGCCTCGTTTGGGTATTTAATGCCCTTAATTCAGTTTCATGGGTTCTAAAACGTTTCTTCACTGCTTCCTAGTCGTTTTCTGTTATTAATTCGAGCATTAACGCATCAATAACTGAATTTTTAAACGGGTTTATGAAAGTAACCGGCCAAGCTTTTAAAATCGATTCTAATGGCTATAATCACCGATTATCAATATAAATTGACCTCATCATTGGACTTCTGCACCCCTACACCTTCTAAACCCACAAAATTTCTACCAAAATCGCGTCTGGAATCCTCTTAATCAAAAACGCAAGGCTTCGGTTTTTTTTCCCCTCATTCGAACACCAATACACATTGTGAGTTACGTTTTATGTTGCCGTTTTGTTTAGTTATTGATTCCGAACCAAACCCCCTTATTACAGATTGTAAATCATGCCTTAATCGGGTTATTGAAAATCTTAGGGTTAGGGTTAGGGTTCTAGGGAATTTGGGGAAGAAGATGATATGATATGTTAGAATTATAAATAAATGGTATTCTGATTTTGGATAACAAAACTTGTAGTAGTGTAGTGGTATGTAAGTTGTTGATGCATCAAGTCCACCTGGGTTCGAACCCAGGCATGGACATCTTTTTTTTATTTTCCTTCTTTTCTAAACATAGAATTCATATTGTTATACTTTCCTATTTTTTTTATAATTATTATATAATACATGCAAATCTTTATATATTCATAATAAATCCAATTTTTATCCAAAAATTATGAAAATTTAGGAGTAGCTTCTTGATCCCTCAAAGAAATTTATCACACTTTCGTTTTCTGAAAATTACTTAATTTTCATTATTTTATTAATTTAAATTGTTTTTATCATGATTAATTGATTAAAAATTCATTTTTAATGATTTTGATCTCAAAATTTTAGGATAATTATCTCTTGGCATTCTAATCTGAAATAAAAATTATTGGGTTAGAAAACATTTATTTTTATTGATTTTCCTATTTTTAATCATATAAACATGATTTAATCTCATTAAATCAGTTTTAAATATAAATAAGTTTATAAAAATTATGAGAAAATTATTTTCATTTATTTACATCAGAAATCATCCATTTTCTACAAAAATAGTATTTTTGGATCACGTATGGTATTATTAGTCTTATTTACGTTTAATTAGACATAATAAAACATTTATTTACTTATACAATTTAAACACCTATTTTATAAATATGTTTCTTATAAAATAGAAATACTCATATGGTTTAATGTCTTTATTATCTTTTGTTGAATCATTGTGTAACTCAAAATTACTTATTTATATCTTTATAATTATTGTATTTATTTACAATAAATAGTTAAAGTAATTAACTACATTATAATGGTTTAATTATTCAAACAATAGTTGTATCTAAATATTCTATTGGTGATATTTATATTACCTAAATCATATTTACAAACTTGGTATGTTATTATACAATTTTTACATTAACGCGATTTATCCTAAAAACTCTAATTCCCCAAATCGACTTAGCAAACCCTAATGCCTTAGACCCTAGATACCTTAGACTTTTTAGACATTTCCTTATTAGTACCTTCATACATTATAGGTTGGATTCTTCGGAATTCCCATTACTTAGCTCACGACCGCTTAAGTTGGATTTTGATCGCTTTCGTAAACTGTGAGTATATCTTTCCCTTTTTTACCGTTTTACTACTTTGGGGTGACTCATGTACTTATATATTAATCAAGTTTCAATTTCTTATACTTAATGCAATTCTCATGTGTGTTTGCTTTATGATAATTGGTGTGTCTATGACTTGTCAAAATCATTAACCGCTGGGCGGCCTAGCTTTTTAATGAATAGTACTATGGTATACCCCCTTGAGACTCTGTTGAGAATCTTGGTCATTGTCTTGTTAATTCATTATTCAGTTGGTTAGTCATGTGTTAGTCATTATTCTCAGGTTTGGTTTTGAACGGATATTACTTATTACATAATTGCAAATGGTACCGCACATGAATTGCTAAACACTTTTCTACTATATTTATTTAAACAGGGTATGCTCACCAATACAATTTTTGTATTGACCAAAATATTTTGTACATGTTTCAGGTTGTTTTGAGATGCATTCTTTAATCTTTTGGATTTATATTTAAGCTTTGATTTCATTGTAATCTAGTTAGACTTGACGCTTTAGAATCATTGTACTTTGTATTTTTTTTTCCTTTCAATGTAATAAACTATTTAATTCAATGTATTCAAATTTACACTTTAGTACCATGAGCTATTGAGCAATCGTCACTACGTGACACCTCGATGTTTCCGCCATCGGTTGGGGTGTTACATAATGCCTATTTGTGTTCGTTTACGTTCATTTTTTGTTTGTTTGTGTTTGTTTTTGGCCGACACCTAAATTTAACAAATAAATACAAGCGAACATGAACAAAAATCTCGTTCGGTAAGTGTTCATGAACAGTTTGTGAACACGTTATTTTCTTAACAAACAAACACGAACAAAAAATCTCGTTCGGTAAGTGTTTGTGAACAGTTCGCAAACACATTAAATTCTTAACAAACGAACACGAACAAGGCTTTGTTCGTGTTCGTTTGGTTCGTTTATAGCCCTATCCATATAGTTGAAGCATTTTTTTATTTGTTTCCTCGGTATTTCATGTATTTTACTTGCGTTTTCATATATATTTGTATTCTTGAAAAAGATCCAAACACTTTACTAACTATTTTAAGTTTACAAGTTTTCACAAGTTTTATGTTTGGATATTAACCAAACATAACCTAAATCGAACCGATAACCGACATATTAACCGAATTAACCGAACCGATGTAACCGATCGGTTACAGTTATGGGTTTTTCTAAAACCGAACCGAACCGACATTTGCTCACCCTTACCTCCTACCACATCTTTGGACCATCATCTCCATGATGCTCCTACCCCCACGCTAACGTGGTAACTGAGGTGGAGGACCATCACGGATGATGGGCCTCCTCCACACCCAAAGGTCTAACCCAATGATAAAACTCAAAAGGCAACTTCGTATGCCTGTGATCGTACACAGCTCTGATGCCACTTGTAGGTCAAACTACATATCAGTTACGCATTTATGATTATAAACTATGAACACAGATGCGCGGAATCCATAAGTGTTCATGATCCTTGTTTGTTTGATATTTGTTAATGCTCGAACATGTAAATATAATTGTTTTCTTTCATTAAAAAATTTGGCATCGCTACGAGACGGTTTACAAGATTCAAATGACAAAGGTATATCATGGAAACGCAAATCCTTCTCAATGCATTGAGACGAGAACGTCATAATACAGAATGTCCATTGTTGACCGAGGAAAGCACTGCATCTACACCAACACCATGGGAAGAACCTCGAGAAGAAAGAATGTGAATTATCCTAAACCAGTTAAACCTATATAAACGAAAATCTCTAAATGATCCTATTACAATACGTTCATTCTTGTAACCCTTTTACTTCTGATATGAAGAATCCTACTATTGAAAGGTATAAATGTCCAAATGAAGCGGAAAAGGGTTGGTCGCGAGTCTAAGGACCACGAAGTATAGAATCCGATCATGTTAAACCGAAGGATAAATGGCCTCGGGGTTATAGAAGCGGATGTATTGTCATAACACGACCCGACTAAGTTGTGGTTGTGAGTTAGACAAGAAATATACAAAATGTCTAACTTGAAAAGTTGGTAAATGGATGCCATCTCCTAACGGGTCAGATTGACCCAAAATGATAAAAATGTTAGACTTGCCTTATAGGTGATTTTGCAGCCAAAAGCTGTTAAATTCATATAAGTATTGGTTTGAGAAAAATTAAAAACTGGCTAAGTATGAAAAAGACCTAACATGGGAAACTTTCTGTTGAAAATAGGGTTCTCACGTCCAACTAGGAAGTCCTTGTGGTATGCGACGAATATGTGGATATTTACAAGTTCCTGGCGTACCGCGACGGACTTGGTCAAAGTCCACATGGTACACGAAGGACTACCATGCTTGCAAAAATGTTTTTTTTTTAATTATAAACCCTAATTTGATGACTAATGATTTTTTTTGTGGGCTTTTAAGTAGGTAAATAAGCTAAAGGACACCATATGAAGATCAAGTATGCCCAAGGGCAAAACACTCATAATGGTGAATCCACTTTTGAATTTTGTAAAATCCTACATGAGCTATAATTTGAATGACAATTGTAAACGGTTCGAATCATGATCATTACTAATTAGAATGTTTAAAAACTTATGTTGATAAATTTTACGTTGAAGTGGTAAGTTATAAATGAAAAAAATTATAGGACCCGTTTTGCTTAGTAATTTATACGTTTTATTGATAAATTACTATTGTAAATTGAGAAGGGTGTTACATCATTGCACTTGAGATTTTGGGCACTATCATCTCGTATTGTAACAAAGAAGCCGTGAAGAGTTGTTGCGACTTGCAATGCTTATTTCCGATTTACCGGTTCCAATGCTACTGAATCATCATCGATTAACTTGTGAATGTACATTGGACTTGGAAATTTAAAGTCATATGTAAACGCCTTTAATTTAAAAATTATTAATTTATCAATATAATATATCTTCCTAAGTTAATAAAATATATCGGTCCAATATTATTAATTTGTGAAGGTTTTAATTAGGGGTGAGCATAACTCGGGTTGACCCGAAAAAAACCGAGACCCGGCCCGTAAAATGCCCGAGACCGAACCGATTCGACATAAATAGGTTGATCATCGGTTCCCATATTTCCTAAAGTTCGGGTTCGGGTCGGTCCTCGGGTATGTATTGAGGGTGACCGAAAATTTCATGACCGAACCGAATGGAATTGTCTAATTGAGACTGAATGTTGGTAGAAAGTTGGATCGGGTTAAGTGCCTCTTGATGGTGGTGTTACAGGGACGGTGGACGGTGGCATCATATTGCGGCTTACATGGATGGTACCATCGGTGGCTTCGTATTGAGGCTTACAGTATGGTGATAGTGAACAGAGATAATACAAAATCACGAGTTTTAAACCATCAGCTTTGCTCCATGGCCGCCAGAGAAGTGTTTGAAGTCTGGAGTCATGGTCACGAGAAAACTGGTGGGTTATGACCAGTGAATGAAAAAATATAAAACACTAATGAAAAGGCAATGGGATGAACAACTCAAGAGAGTATGCTTTCGTTATTTGTAATAAGAATGAAAGTCATAGCCATAAAAGGTTTTCTGTATTTTTGCTTTATATAAGGTAAAATGTCACTTTATTAAAAGAGTAATATAATCCGATATTATAATTCCTAGGAAGTATTCTGATTATTTCTTTGAAAATAAATCTTATTATATAATAGGCTCAGGCTATTTGGACACCCTTGAAATCTATTTGGACACCCTGGTCATGCCTCGTATAGACCTATATGGGGCATATTAAAATACAAATTTTGTCTTTTAGCTATCTGATGTTGACCTACACAGAAAACAATAAAGTTTATACTCCTCATATAGACCTATATGAGGCATATTGAAGTACAATTTTTGTCTTTTAGCTAATTGATGTTGACCTACACATAAAACAATAAAATAATATGCCTCATATAGATTAATATGAGGCATATTATGGTCTATTTTTATTTTTTATATATTTTTATTTTTATTGTTTTTAAATAACTAAAAATACTAAATTAACTTTAAAAATTCCAAAAATTAACAAAAAAATTAGTTATATTCTGTTCAATATTATTTAAAAAAAAAAATCAACCTTTTGTTACCAACATTATTTTAAGAGTAAAGATCAAATACAAAGTGTTTTTCGGTAAGAACTGTGAGAATCAAAGGGAGTAAAAAAAATTATTTTTTTTTTTAGAATTTTTTTTCCCATGTGCTTAAACATTATTTCTAGATGAATAATACAAAAAAAAAATTAGTGTAATTACGTCATTAAAGAAAATACATTAGTTTACACTAGAGTAATTATGTAATTACTCTACACCAATTTTTTTTTTGTTTTCAATACTATAATACATGTTTAACAATATGGGAACAAAATTTGAAAAAAAAAAAAAAAAATACCCTCCTTTGATTCTCACAGTTGTTACCGAAAAAACACTTTGTACCGGATATTTCCATTTATTTTAAATAGTGTTCAAATCAATAAAACTTAATTTTTTTTTTTGGATTTTTAAAAGTTATTTTAGTATTTGTAAACAATATTATTACAATAATATTGTATTTTAAAAAAAATAAAAATAGCCTTGATATACCTAGTATTGGGCTATATGAGTAGTATTAAACACTGGTAAGCCTAGTATTGGGCAATACGTGGCATATCAAGCCTAGTATTGGTACCAATACTAGGCTTGAAAAGTGATAAGAGGGTGACTTGATATGGATCATATTGGGCAATACGACCCATATTAATACATCAGTATGACTCATATAGGTCTATATGAGGCATATTAGTCCTCATATCACTTCTTCTCAGCCTAGTATCAAACCCAATACGTGGTGGCTTTGATATGTATTTACTTTTTAACTTTTTTATTGTTATTTTAATTTTTTTTAAAATTTTAATCAATTTTAATGTGAACCTATCCTAATTCAAACCATCCATACCCAAACAAAAGAAATAATTTTTATAAAATAATACTGTTACGACCCAACCGGGCCGGGTAGCGACCATAACTGTTTCGACATGACCCGTCCCGTAGCGAACCGGATCGTTTCGACCCGACCGGGCCCGGTAACGACCTAGACCGTTTCAACCTGACCCGTCCCGTAGCGACCCGGATTGTTTCGACCCGGCCGGGCCTGGTAGCGACCCGGACCGTTTCGACCCGGCCGGGCCCGGTAGCGACACGGACCGTTTCGACCCGACCGGGCCCGGTAACGACCCAGACCGTTTCAACGTGACTCGGACCGTTTCGAATTAGCCGGGCCCAGTAGCGACCCAGACCGTTTCGACCTGGCCGGGCCCGGAAACGACCCGGACCGTTTTGACCCGACGGGACCGTTAGCGGCCCGGACCGTTTCAACCAGACCGGGCCCGGTAACGACCCGAACCGTTTCAACCTGACCCGTCCCGTAGCGACCCGGTCGGGCCCTGTAACGGCCCAGATTGTTTCAACCTGACCCGTCCCGTATCGACCGGGACAGTTTCGACCCGGGCGGACCCGGTAGCGACCTAGACCGTTTTGACCCGACGGGGCCCGGTAACGACCCAGACCGTTAATTTAGTATAACTAATTTTTTTGTATTAAATATAACTAATTTTTTTGTTAATTTTTGGAAATTTTTAAGTTAATTTAGTATTTTTGGTTATTTAAAAACAATAAAAATGAAAATATATAAAAAAAAAATAAAAAAAGACCCTAATAGTTTTGCCGAATATGACCCATATCTGGGCACCCCCATATCACCTTCTAAGCCTAGTATTGGTACCAATACTAGCCTTGATATGCCACTTATTGCTCAATACTAGGCTTATCAGTGTTTAATACTACTCATATTGCCCAATACTAGGCATATCAAAGTTGTTTTCATTTTTTTTTTAAATAAAATATTATTGTTTAAAAATACTAAAATAACTTTTAAAAATCCCAAAAAATAAAAAAATAAAGTTTTATTGATTTGAACATTATTTTATAAAAATTAGATGTTTTTGTTTCAAAGACGAGGCATATTCGATTTTTTTAATTGTTTGGTTTGTTTTTGTTGGTTTTGAAGATGTTTGTTTTGTTTTGTTTCGAATGTATTAAATACAACAATCAATCGATTTAAAAAAAAAAAAAAAACACTGTCTCCAACAAATCTTATAACTTCTTCAAACTTTGTATTGTTTATATAACTTCTTCAAACTCACCAAAACAAAACAAACATCTTCAAAACCAACCAAAACAAAACCAAACAGAAGATAATAATTTTTATAAAATAATGTTGGTAACAAAAAGTTGTAATTTTTTTAAAAATAATATTTTAATGAATATTGTTAATTTTTTTGGATTTTTTAAGTTAATTTAGTATTTTTAGTTATTTAAAAACAATAAAATGAAAATATATAAAAAAATACAAATAGACCATAATATGCCTCATATTGATCTATATGAGGCATATTACTTTATTGTTTTTTGTGTTGGTCAACATTAATTAGCTAAAAGACAAAAAATGTACCTTAATATGCCTCATATAGGTCTATACGAGGAGTATCAACTTTATTGTTTTCTGTGTTAGTCAACATCAGATAGCTAAAAGACAAAAATTGTACTTACATATGCCCCATATAGATCTATATGAAGCATACTTAGGGTGTCAATTTAATTTTTTGGGGTGTCCAAATAGTATGACCCTAATAATATACACTACACTAACTTTGGAAATAGAGAAGATGGCATGCCTAACTTTGAAAGATGGAGTTTTAAATTTGTCAATGAAAAGTCATAGACTTCCACAGGCCTACCTATGGTCTACTTATTTAAATTCAATTTAATAATTTATGTTATAAAAAACTTTTGCATAAACTTTCTCTTACTAATAATACTCTCTCTCCCACTTGTCTTCAACCTTAAAGAAACCCAGAAGATGAGTTATCATCCCTAACGTTATGCTATTGTTGATCTTCTATTTCTGATTAACACTGAATAAAGATGTGGGATTGAAGAACAGTTGGTTTAAACTCAGTTGCCAAGAGTTTGATTCGGGTTCGGTCTTTCCTTAAAACCCGGATCTCCGGAACCGATAATACCCGAACCCGAAATGAGTTTATAGGGCCAATCTTCGGTTCTTACATTCATAATATTTCGGTTTTCGGGTCGGGTCGGGTATATCACGTTTCGGGTCGGTCCAATCCAAATGCTCACCCCTAGTTTTAATGTATGTCTTGAATGAACGACAAAAATACAACACTTTTTTTTTTGGAAAGTATGCTTCAGCGGTGAAACCAATCGACAGACAACCCCTCGACCCGAGTTCGAATCACTACCCACACACCGGTGTCCACTTTGAAGTTATCTCAAACCGTTACAGGGAATTTTTTCGTGGTGTGCAGGATTCGAACTCAAGACCAAGCCCGGGCGGGACTTTGCAATATATTCTTAAAACTATATGGAAACCAATCAAGAACGTAAACTTCACTTCATATTTTTTTTGGAAGGCGAATTTTCTATGTTGTGGTCTAACATCACACCCCCCCCATAAAGGGAATCCCCTAACCACTCTACATTGGTCAGACTATGTTGTCTTAACCGGACCCACGCTGACGTGAGAGTGACCGACCCACAAGCGAGTCGAGGCTGCGCATAAGGGGCACTAAGGCTTCCACCCGGAAAATTTCCCGCCACCTGCCACTTGACAGATGTTGCACCCTCCACAAGAGGCAAGCCTCTCTAGAGTAAATGCACGGTAGTAGAAAACCGGGGGGCCATCAAATTCATATATTTTATTGATTACTAATTACGTCATGCACATGAAAAAATTTTACTTTAAAGTTTTCTTCAAAGGTTGAGTTTCAGCGGTAAATCATTTGCTAGAAAGTCACCTCTGCCCAGGATCGAATCCTTCCCCACACGGGTTTCTCTTTTTTAACTTTGGTTCAGCATTTTCCCATTTAGAGATTGCCAAACAGCCACTTACTTTTGTTTCCTAAACAGTAACACTTTGGTTCAGCATTTTCCCATCTAGTGAATCATGCCATACCTGAAACTCATTAGCCGATAACGACATTTATTCATAATTTAAATAACCATCCGTATAACGTGTCTATTACAAACGAACAAACTCTTATGTCAGTTATTGACAAATAATAATGCGATAAAATGACTATCTCCTGCATTATAGTAAATGATATCACTTGGTTTAAAATTTGTTTAACCAACATCCACACTCAACTTATTAGTTATTAGGCCTTAGGGTATACTTTAACCCTTCTTAACTTCACTTAGATGCCACATCATCTATTTTTTCTTATTTGACTCCACTACACCCTAAGGAAATGGCTTAATCTAATCAATTTCACCTAATCATATATTTTTAGTAGCTTTAGGTTCATAAAAGGAAAAAAATTAATGTAGACTTTTAACACCATGTTAACATGTTAACACATAACCTTTTTAACACCCTTTAACACTAGGAGGGAGTGGTGTACAATGCAAGTTAACATGCCATGTCACCTTTAACACCACATATGTTAGAGTATACCCCATGGCCTTACCATGAAAATTCAAATCACATCTAACATTTGGTTTGACAAATTATAAACAATTATGAAAAATTATAAAAACACAATTTTTATTGTTTTATTGTTGATTTTCATTTACCTAAAACAATAAAGCATTAATCTTAACCAAATTTACCATAAAAAAAGTCAAACTTGTAGAGTTTGACAATACTAAAATAGCCTTCCATTTTCATACATACAAAATCTATACATCTAATAAAACAAAGTCCATGAGGACACTTGGCACTCCCACATTCATCCTCCAATTACATAACCAATCAACTAATGCCAGGTGTCTCATTGTGAGAATTTATAAAATTTTTCTTTTTTCTAAAAATCAAAAATCATTTATTTCTTTTGTTCAAAATTGGTCAAGACTTTTATTGACTTTCCTAAATCACGATCATCATTATGACCATTCCTAAAACACAATCAAATCCTTTAAATGAGTTTAGGTTACGGCTTCATCTTTGCCTCCTCTATACGAATTCTATCATCTAAAGCAAACCATCCAAATCTGTGACTTTGTTCTACCAGGTTCGATAAGCTTCCGAAGATCGGGGACGTTTCATCAAAGTTTCCGATACGTTTCTGATTAGTTTTAGGGCTTAAACTGTTGGTATTCCTTACCTGGCCCATTTAGAAAACCTTTCAAATCCAACACTCTTAAAACATCATCGGCCTATTCTTTCATCATCATCATCATCGATCAATTCCCTCTGTCTCTCTAATTAATTCATCATCATTCTGCGCCAAAGTTTGTAAGTGTGTTTATTGTTCAGCTTTGTTCTTCAGCGCCGCTATAATGCACAGCCTTTGCCGGCGTTTGTTTTTCAGAGGATACGGTCTTACCGATATATTGCTTTGTCATTCAGCTTTGTTCTTTGTTCTTTACAGGGATATATATTGCTATGTTTTTATTCAAGAAAGTGGTTGGCAGGTTGTCTTTTTTAGGGATATATACACATATTGCTTTGTTTTTATTCAAGAAAGTGTGTTTGACAGCTTGCTTTTCAAGGGATATATTTATATTATTGTTTCTTTTTTATTCCACAATGTGATGTATAGGTGTTGTTTAATTATAAATTAAAGTGTGGTTTTTTATTAATCGTAAATTGGTCAAGAGTTTTAGATCTGAATTATATTTTCTTTTTTTCATTCTAATCTGCTCTTTTTTTTTTTTGTTAATTTGTTCTCTATTTGGCTGTTCGTTGATACTTTTGATGATTGTATGTTTGTTCAGAGAAAGAAAGAGCACACAACGGAGCACCACCGTGTAAGTCATGAAATCTTCTTACTCAATTATTCATTATTATTTAATCTAAACAATTTCCCTTCTGTTTTTTTTTTTTTGTTTTTGCTTTTGTTCGATGAACAGATCAATTCATCGCTTCAGTTAACAAATAAGACCGATGATCATGTGGGGTTCAAGGTAAAATTTTAAACCTTTATTGTTTTTTTTTCTGGGTGATTATGTTATGATCTTATTTTTTATTGGTGTGTGGTGATTTAGGCAATCTTCGACAAGTATTTAGGCATCCCCTTTCATTCGCAAACTTTAGTTGATAATTTTAATTTTTTTTTTTCTGATTTGTTTTTGTTTTTTTATCAACAAGTTTGTTTTTTTATCAACATATTTTTTGGTTGTTTAGACTGCTCGGGTTTTGATTAAAGATCATTCGGTGTTTGATTAGGCGGCTTTTAATACACGAGTTTTTTCATCTCGATATACAGGACGGGCAATTATTAGCTTCAATCCCAGAGACTGTTCACCTCACGGTAAGAGTTTCTAATCTTCTTTATTTAGTTGTTCATCAATATTTCTCATGCTCATGTTATGAATTACATTCAATTTACCTCTAAAACGATTATTAGGTTCAGTTATAGATAATAATAATGTATTGTTTTTGGATTTATGCGTAAATTTATAAAGAAAAAAATGGTTTGGAAAACGAAGTCTTCAATTTGGGTCGTTTTTAAAAGGTGTTGTTAAAACGGCGTTAGTGGCAATTTGTTAAATGTGTCATATTCCAAGGCTGTTTTTTATGTTCATGCTTTGTATGATAGAGATATTGATAAATTGAAGATATGTCACGTTTTCACGTTTTAGTCTTTTTACTTCTTTTTTTTTTTTAAAAAGCAAAAAAATGAGAATGAGAAAGGAAACTGACGTAAATTAGGAACTCATTAAATTTCCTTATTACATTCAAATTACTCAATTCCTAAATTTAGTGTAATTTATATTGGTAATAAATTACATTTTGAATTTTGAATTTCAAAATTCAAATTAAAATTAAAAATATTTAAATTCGAATTATACAAAATTTCAAATTTTGAGTTTTGGTTAATAATGGTAAAAATTACACATACTAATTATCCTTTTAATTACACATTTAATAAGATTCAAAGTTTCTACATAAGTAGTGTCAACTCTCCAATTAATACATTAATTGATCCTATTAATTGTGTTATATTATTCTAATATTAGTTTAGCTTATATTGGTAATTACTTAAATATCGAATTTTGAATTTCAAATTTCAATTTTCAAATTCCAAATTAAAGTTCGTTATAGGTGAATTGGGGTCAACGCCATAGGTGAATTGGGGCAAGTTATTAAACACTTTGACCGAAACATTAATGAATGATTTTCGATTTTTAAAAAAATATTTTTTTTATAAAAACATTAATGACTATTTTTTGAATTTTAAAAATAGAATAGTCATTAAATATTTTTTATTTTAAAAAAATTAAAAATCTGGATTATAGTGTTTAGGAAAGTTATTAAACACTTTGACCGAAACATTAATGAATGATTTTCGATTTTAAAAAATATTTATTTTTATAAAAACATTAATGACTCTTTTTTGACTTTTAAAAATAGAATAGTCATTAAATGTTTTTTATTTTAAAAAAAGTAAAAATTTGGATTATAGTGTTTAGGAAAGTTATTAAACACGTTGACCGAAACATTAATGAATGATTTTCGATTTTTAAAAAATAAATTATTTTATAAAAACATGACTCTTTTTTGAATTTTAAAAATAGAATAGTCATTAAATGTTTTTTATTTTAAAAAAAATTAAAAATCTGGATTATAGTGTTTAGGAAAGTTATTAAACACTTTGACCGAAACATTAATGAATAATTTTCGATTATTAAAAAATAAATTTTTTTATAAAAACATTAATGACTCTTTTTTGAATTTTAAAAATAGAATAGTCATTAAATATTTTTTATTTTAAGAAAATTAAAAATATGGATTACAGTGTTTAGGAAAGTTATTAAACACGTTGACCCAAACATTAATGAATGATTTCGATTTTTAAAAAATAAATTTTTTATAAAAACATTAATAACTCTTTTTTGAATTTTAAAAATAGAATAGTTATTAAATGTTTTTTATTTTAAAAAAAACAAAAAATGTGGATTATATTGTTTAGGAAAGTTATTAAACACGTTGACCTTAACATTAATGAATGATTTTCGATTTTTAAAAAATAAATTCTTTTATAAAATCATGACTCTTTTTTGAATTTTAAAAATAGAATAGTCATTAAATGTTTTTTATTTAAAAAAAATTAAAAATCTGGATTATAGTGTTTAGGAAAGTTATTAAACACTTTGACCGAAACATTAATGAATAATTTTCGTTGATGTAAAATAAAAAATTTTATAAAAACATTAATGACTCTTTTTTGAATTTTAAAAATAGAATAGTCATTAAATTTTTTTTATTTTAAGAAAATTAAAAATCTAGATTACAGTGTTTAGGAAAGTTATTAAACACGTTGACCCAAACATTAATGAATGATTTCGATTTTTAAAAAATAAAAAACATTTATAAAAACATTAATGACTTTTTTTTGAATTTTAAAAATAGAATAGTTATTAAATGTTTTTATTTTAAAAAAATTAAAAATTATGGATTATAGTGTTTAGGAAAGTTATTAAACACCCGGCTGTGGAGTAGTCCGGGAAGCAAAAGGTGGAAGAAGATTTACACAATGTGGGGTTAGCAACGATTTCGCAAATATGGAGCGCGAGAAATTTAAAGACTTTTGAGGACAGGTTTGTCTCTGATAATACTATTTGCGGGCGTCATCCTATCGGTGTTTTTCTACATGTAAGTAATGTTATATACGTAATTACCTCTCGCTGAAGTTCATTGATTATTTATTTGAAAACTGAATGTCCATTTGGTATTTGACTTTTGACTTATATGTGGATTTTTGAGATATCACAGTTAATTCTATGATTTTGATCGCTTAAAGCTCATATAATCGCTTTTAAAACGCACATCCAAACACACTGTTTTTTGTATTGTTAGTTTACTTGATCTTAGTACTTAAATATTTGTAGGCAACACTCTGAAATGAGTAAGCATATCGATGTTGATGCAAAGTTAAGGAAGTTCTAAGTTGCTTACTCAGAGACCTTGAACGGTAGCTTTTTTATCAAATGCAAGCATATGGGTTATGTGAATTAGTTGATTAGTTAAAAGAGGGTTATAAAATGTTGTTTTAGTGGTGTAGGTTCATGTTTGTTTACTTATAAATCGGTCGATTTGGGTAATGTTCAACTTTTCCAATGGGTCAAATAGGGTAAAAGTCGCCAACAGTGTGTTTATGGTGTTTTGATTAGATTGATGTTCCTTTATCTAATACATAGGCCATAGGTGAATTGGGGCAATCTTCCCTTTTCTTAACGGGTCGATTTGGGTAATGTTTGCCTTTTCAAAGGTGTCAAATAGAATAAAATATGCTCGAAGCTTTTTTAGCGGGTCGATATAGGTAATGCTCATCTTCTCAGACGTGTCAAATTAAATTGTGAAATTTAGGTGGTAGTTAGTTTCTTATTTTCATTTTTATTACTTTCTTATTGTTGAATATGCCATAAGTCTATTTTTAACACATACCATTTAAGTCGCCTTATTCAGGTTGGATTGTATTTAAGAAACCCTGTATTCTCACATGGCCAGCTTTATGTCGCATTGTCAAGAGTTAAAAGCAGGGCAGGCGTGAAGTTACTTATACTTAATGCTGGTGGGAAACTGATGACTAAAACAAAAAATATGGTTTATAAGGAAATTTTCAGCGATATTTGAATAAATGTGTATTCGTTGCTTTTAAATTTTAATAAAATGTTTCTACTTTATTTTTCTTATACGTTATACTACTCCAAATAATCGTACGTTGTTGAACTGCGTGTCAACGCAGACAAATATCTAGTTTGACAAATAAAATTAAAAATAAAGAGAGGGTAAAATAATTCCCAATTGAGGAAAACCCCAAACAAGAAGAGGGAAAAATTCAAATCAAACCCCTTTTCACCATTTTCAATCCCTCCAATTTCCTCTAAATTTTTCAAACCCTCTCTTCCTCGCACCAAAAACCTACTCTCCCTCACTATATTAATAACAATAATAATAATAATCTTCATCATCACCACACCATCATAATCACATACTCTCCACCAATGGCGCACGTTAGCGACCTCCCCTGCGACAACGACGGCCGTTGCATGATCTGCAAAACCAATCCACCAGAAGAAGAAAAGATCACCTGCAAGACATGCGTCACTCCATGGCACCTCGACTGTCTCTCTTCCCGTCCCCAAACCCTAGCAGACGCTGCACAGTGGGAGTGTCCTGATTGCTCTAGTCTCCTGTCCTCTAACGCGCCACCGTGTTCCGTTGCATCGGGATCTGAGCCGTCCGATTCGCTCGTTGCCGCCATTCGAGCGATTGAGTCCGACGCGTCACTTACTGATCAGGAAAAGGCTAAGCGACGTCAGCAGTTGTTGAGTGGTTCAGGATCTGATGATGCTGGTATGGTAACTGATGAGAAGAAGGAGAGTGCAAATGCTGGTGGTGGTGGTAATGATGTTTTGAAGCTTCTTAGTGGTAGCTTTAACTGCTCCTTTTGTATGCAGCTTCCTGAGAGGCCTGTCACGGTATTACTTTTTAACTGCAAATTTGATATGTTTAAAAAGCGAAAAGCGCACAAAAGCGACAATGTGTAAAACTGAGGCGCGAAGCTCACCGCTTTTCGTACCCAAGGCGCAAATAATTATATAACTTTTTTATATATTTCCATTAGGTTTCTAGCATCATTTACTCAATATTAGAAGACAATTAAGCTTTATATATGTTTTAGTATGAAATCACATACATGCAAGCTAATGCTTGTGCATTAAGCGACCAAAAGCGCAAGGGATTGAGCCTTGTTGAGCTTTGAGCCTAGGCGCATGCGCACTTTTCTAAACCAAGGTTTTAAGAGTTTTTGAATTTTTATATTCAATATTTACTGACTATATAAAAAGTTTTTAATTGTGAGCTGTTTATTTCAGAAGCAATGAAAATAATATTTTTTTAATAAGCAATATGTCACTTGTTTTATAAGATGTATGGGATCTCTTTGTGTCTAGTGTCTACATCTTGATATAATGATATGTGCTGTTTAGTTCTCATGTTTGCCCATTTATTATAAAAGGAATTCTGCTGCTTGCATTACTGAAAATCTGTTACATATATCAACAAATTAAATTTGATTAAAATTAACATAAAGATATTTTGTTTATGGTGCAGACGCCATGTGGTCACAACTTCTGCTTGAAGTGTTTTGAGAAATGGGTTGGTCAGGGGAAGCGTACTTGTGCCATATGTCGAACTTCAATTCCTCCTAAAATGGCTAGTCAACCTCGAATTAATTCATCGCTTGTAATTGCAATTAGAATGGCAAAGATGACTAAATCAAATGCTGGTTCTGGGCCACCGAAACCATACTATTCTGTTTTGAATCAAAACAAACCGGACAAAGCGTACACCACTGAGAGGGCAAAGAAGACTGGGAAGGCTAATGCGTGCAGTGGGAAGATATTTGTGACGGTTCCGCCTGATCATTTTGGCCCCATTCTTGCTGAGAATGATCCAGAAAGAGGAATGGGAGTTTTGGTTGGGGAAACCTGGGAGGATCGTTTGGAATGTAGGCAGTGGGGGGCCCATCTTCCACACGTTGCTGGGATATGTGGGCAGTCTGATTATGGTGCGCAGTCTGTAGCATTATCCGGTGGATATGAAGATGACGAAGATCATGGAGAGTGGTTCCTCTACACTGGCAGGTATGATATGCACAATTGCACATTTTATTTCCAAAAAAAATTGTTAAAATTGCAAGGTATTCATGGTATGTTAAGCTGCCATAAGTTTTAAACTTTACTACATGATACTATTGTGTTAGGGGAAGTATGTATGTTTAAAAGTTTAATCTTTTTTTATAGTGGTGGAAGAGATCTTAGCGGAAATAAAAGGACTAACAAGACACAATCCTTTGATCAGAAGTTTGATAAATCAAATGAAGCTTTACGTGTTAGTTGTAAAAAGGGCTACCCTGTACGTGTTGTGAGGTATGTTATTAACTTATTATGATGTTTATACATGATAATTCCATTCTGAGTCTTTTTGCATTTGCTTTTATAGATATTCAATTTCACAAATAACCATATGTATCTGTGTATGTTATTATATTATTTTATTAAATGATCACAAAGTGTATTTACGTTTAAAAACTATAGAAAATGATTCAATGCTAGTATCACCTTATTTTGTCATTAGTTATGAAATATTTATTCATTTATATTTGAAATAGATGAGTGTATTTTTTGAAACGCTAAAAAGACATTTTTTAGTTAAGATAACTGGTTATATATTTGTAATTCATCTTTTCTTTGGTTAGTTAAGTTTTATTTACATTCTTTTATTGCATACGAATGAATGTCACTTGACATTTCTTTCTAACAAAATGGACAGGTCTCACAAAGAAAAGCGATCAGCCTATGCACCCGAACAAGGAGTTAGATATGATGGCATATATAGGATTGAGAAATGTTGGAGGAAACCTGGAATTCAAGTAGGATATTTTACTATTGGCTCTTAGTTACATAATTTTTTTTTTTAATAAGATACTTTGTTTGACTACTGTAAAAAATGCTTGTTGACTTTTATTTTAATTGCTAACAGGGATTTAAGGTATGCCGTTATCTGTTTGTTCGTTGTGATAATGATCCTGCTCCTTGGACAAGGTCTGCATTGATCTTGATGATTATATTTTCTAACATATGGAAACTGTAAAATGGATTATAATCATTTATATTGGATCATAATTTTGTAGTGATGAAAATGGAGATCGCCCAAGGCCTTTGCCTACTATTAAGGAGCTCAAGGATGCAAGTGATGTGACTGAGAGGAAGGGATCCCCATCTTGGGATTATGATGTAAGATTATGTAACTTCTTGCTTTTTTCCACAATATGAGTTAGTATATCTGCTTTTTAGAAAATGTTTATTGTGTTTTATAACCTCCAATACCCAATTCTTATGCATAGGAGGAGAAAACTTGTTGGCTATGGAAAATTCCTCCACCTGAAAGTAGAAAACAAATAGATGCTGGGGATGGCACAAAACCAAGGGTAGTGCGCCGTAAGACACAAATGATGTCAGTTAGTGAACGGCTTCTCAAAGGTCAGTTATTTTAGCAAATTGAGTGTGATCTTCCATATTTTCTTTGGAAAGCTGTTGTATTTATATAGAAAATCAATTGCCTAGGCTTCTAATCAAAATGTTAAACTAAAAAAAAGTATTTGTGCTGCAGAGTTTTGCTGTCTTATCTGCCACAAAGTGATGAATCTCCCGCTCACCACTCCATGTGCACACAATTTCTGCAAGTCATGTTTGCAGGATACTTTTGCTGGCCAAACTTTTATAAAGCAGAGAAATTGTGACGGTAGACGTACGTTAAGGGCACAAAAGAACATTATGAAATGTCCATCATGCACTAATGACATTTCTGAGTACTTGCAAAATCCACAGGTAAATGGGCTGATTTAATATATTTATCTACTATAATATGTTAATATGTTTTGGTATTAAAATTTTTAATTTAATTAATTTAAGCATCACAATGTATTTTCTTGACAGGTGAATAGAGAACTGATGAGCGTTATTGAATCACTTCAGAGACAGACCAAAGAAATGGAGGAAAATGCTGTTTCAGATGAAGAAATGGTGAATAAAGATGAGAAAAATGATGTTAAAGAGGACGACAAAGATAACGAGTCTGCGATTGAGGTAAAAGAAGTGTGCTCTGAAGCTAAGGAAGATATCAAGGAAAGCGATGAAAATGAAGTCATTGCAAAGCCTTCACCTAAAGGTAACAAGAAAAGGAAAGCTGCAGGTATTACCGATAATGCACCTGCTAAGAAGCTGCATGAAGAGACCGATACGATGATGAGCAATGAAGTTAACGATTCTCACAATCAAAGCATCAAGGATACAGTTGTAAATCCAGGGTTGGCTGAAAGTGAGGATTTGGAGGTTGTTGAAGTGGAAAATAAAGGTAAGAAAACTTCAAAGAAGAAGAAAGATAATGATGCGAAATGCTCTTCGCCAGGAGCTAGGACCAGAAGCAAGAAGGCCTAGCTGGAGCCAGGTGGCAGTGATGACTGCAAGATTTGAGGCTCACAATGTTTGGAATTCTGTTAAAATTGTGATGTTTTCTGTTTGTCTCAGATACCAAGTCATACATTATATTTGCTTTTATGGTAACAATCATGGTTCTCATGATTATTATGGTTAAATTATATATTATTTTTCTCATAATTGTCTTAAGAGCATTGGAATGTAAACCAAATGCATTAAGCTTCATTTGGTCTGTGTTTGTGGTTATCATCAGCTAATGAAACAATATTAAAGACTGTTGAAGAAAGATCATAACCTGCTAATGATGCACGTCACGTGGATAAACAAAATAATGGAAACATGAACGAAGAACATGCACAAATCTCGCTACCAAATGCAAAAAGTACTACTGCATTTTATAGCTCAAATATATCTATACAATATTTGTAAGATTGGGAGGATATACAACCATAATCTATGATTCTGATAAGTTTTGCTGCTCTAGTTTCTGTATCAAAGCTTTCTTTTCTTCTTCAGGCAGAGCCTTGAATATAAAAACAGATTTGTCCCCAATATCATCCTGTACAGCCAGACATACATCAGTTTAATCACTCAGTATTAGTACAAACTTCATGTAAAACTCACCTTAATAGGCTGAGTGAACTTTCTTGCTGCGAATATTACAAAGAGTGCCATCCACGCACCAAGCAGACCGACTTTCACACCATCGTCCATTAAACCACTCTGGTGCATGAGACAAGAAACAACTTCATAAGTTTAAAAGATAACAAATTATATAAAATACTATCATATTGATTATGTGATAAAAGATATAGATTTCACAAATGCTAAGTTCTAGTTAACATGGTTAATTTAGGGGTGTCATTAGGGCTGCAAACGAACCGAACGAACACGAACAATGCCTTGTTCGTGTTCGTTTTCGTTTGTTAAGGAAATCATCTGTTCACGAACAGTTCATGAACACTTGCCGAACGAGATTTTTTGTTCGTGTTCGTTCGTTAAGAAAACACTTGTGTTCGTGTTCGTTTGTTAATTTTGTTCATGAACGCACACGAACACAAACGGACATTAATGAACACAAACAAGTGTTCATGAACACAAACGAACACAAAGAAATGTTCATGAACATAAACAAACACAAACGAACATATATTAACTTTGGAATAAGATATAATTCTTAAGATTTCAGCTAGATCTACCCAAAATATAACTAAATTATCCAAACATATTTACCTCACATATATTATTTATTTGGGTAAATAAAAGAAAAAAAATTATAAACCCTATTAAACTATTGAACATAAACGAACAAACGCGGCCTCTGTTCATGTTCGTTCATTTATAAACTATTAAACGAACGAACACAAACGAACTTCTTGCAGAACGGTTCATGAACTGTTCGCTGAAAGTTCAGTTCGTTTGCAGCCCTAGGTGTCACTCATGTCAAGTTAGCAAGTTGAATGATTTCGGGTTCAGTAGGTGAACCCAAACATGACTCCATGTATTTATTCATTTTAAAGACATCGACCCTAACCTGATACACTTAAAACCGTGTCGTGTTTCGGGTGAACCTGTTAGATGTTCATTTGTGTCGTTTTATTTGTTGTAATTTGTGTCGTTTTAAGTTGCTGAAAATGAAGAGTTTGTGAAAAGTTCTTTACAAAATGAATAATTAAGAGGAAAACCTATAAATCAAAATATTAAACTTTAAATGTTAACTCTTTTTAAATAAAATATAAACCTTATAAAACAATTAAACGTAAACTTGTTTATTAAACGGGGCGTGCTCATGTTGACCTATCTAATAAACAGGTTATACTAGTGAACCCAAAACTTGATTACATTCATGTATCGCTCGTTTCAGGCCGTGTCAGGAATTCCTGTTCGAAATATGACAACAATCACAACATCAATAAGCTTGAATAAGCAAAAGGAACAAAACATATGTACCAAGTGCCCCAGAAGAACTGACGGAATAATAATCGTCAGAATACCAGCTTCCAACTTGCCATAGCAGAGTCCTGTTTCCACATTCAACAACAAAAATTCAAACAATTTGATACAACCATCACAATAACATTCTAATTAAATAATAATAATAATAATAATAATAATAATAATAAAAAATCACCTTCTTTGAATACAAGCCCAGTTAATGCCGCAAACAAAGGACCAACAAACCAAACAGTCACTGGATTATCGACAACATACTGCACTAAACTCTCATCTACAGGTTGAGCCAGAAAAATTTTCGCTGCAATCGATCCAACAACACCAAGAACCCACAGTGCTTGAAGAGTCCTTTTAATCTCGGTAACATAAATATGAATCAAAACCAATGATAATCCCAATCCAGCACCCCCAATTGCATACAGTACATCGATATTTCCCTTCAAGAAACCAGTCAACAAAAAATCATCAGGCAAGAAAACAGCTGAAGACGCAAGCACAAATGACGTCGCAGCCGTCACTAACCCGGACCTGTATAAAATCACCTGCAACACAAATGATATAGTTGTTGGAAATCAGGACCTTGATCAAACACACAAACACGAGACTAAATGACCCCGTTCGACTCTTTTATTATTATTAATCAATGAAAGCACAAACATTAAAATAGCCTTAACCATCTATTTGTACTAACCTCATACCATAGTTATCAAAGGCGCATAGGCCTCGCCTGGGGCCTAGGCGCGAGGCGCAACAAAAAGGGGGGGACTGAGATAAAAAAAAAGCGAACAAAGAAAATAAAGTAAAAATATATTAAAATAATACTATTTTCCATCTAGTTAGTATCAAAAGTTTTAAAATATTGATGTATTAGTGTATAGAAGTAGTTTTCCTCAGATAAAAGTAGAAATCTGGCTGGAATCTAGCCATCTCTCCGAAATTTGGGAATCTAGCTGCAATCTGCATCTAAACCATCACTTGGAGAACTAAAGCACAATTTTCTCGACTCAAAGCGCAAATGCATCGCCTCGCCTAAAAAATGGGCCTAGGCGTAAGAGGCGATGGTTTTAACAACTATGCCTCATACTAATCCTAACACAATTCAAACTCTATTTTAATAATCTTGGTTTTAAAAAGCGCGTATGAGGCGCGCTTAAGTGCGAGATGACCTAAGCCACAAAGAGTTGCGCCTTGTGTGACGTAAGGCGAGCTGTTTACATGAAGTGCACAAAAAGCAAGCTTTTTGGAATAAAAGAATCCCATTGAAACACCTTCTTGTACAGGGAGTGTTTTTGTGCGTCAAATTGTTAGACCTGTAGCTAAAAACGTTGTACATTCAAGTTATTTATACATTAAAATACATGTAAACTTTATTTATACCTATATTTTGGGTAAGAGATGCTAACAACCTATAGGATATATAAAAAAACATATAATGTACAAAAAACCCTCCACTTTTGCGTTTTGATTTTAGACGTTGTCGCTTTTGTGCGCTTAGCGCTTTTTAAAACCAAGTTAATAATCAAATAAACCAACCAACCAACCAAATAAACATATTTAATAAAACCTATAATCAAACTATTAAAACAAATACACCAAACTATATTTATATCAAACCCACTTGAACTATCTTTTTAACTCAATCCTCGAAGCTATGAATTGAGCTAGTTTGATGCGAATACCTCACGGATATCGGCTGAATCGACGGACCAGGGGCCGTAAACTCCTTGATAAACTGTGGGTGGTTCTAATAAAGCGTTGTCTCTGGTAGCTTGGCATTTAAGGTTAAATGAGGCTGGTCTGTGTTGATGGGGTTGTGTGGATGATAGGGTTAAAGGGACCTTAAGAAGATTGATGGGGGGTCTGGAAGGAGAGAAAAGAGAGGAAAACGATGAACAGGCGGTAACCATAGCCATAGACATGGTTGGTAATCGTTAGTTGCGTCTTTATTATTGTTACTAGCTGACTACCCGGGAGCGTCCCGGGGTTGAAATTTAGAAAACGTACCAATCGTAATCTTAGTCATACGAATCAACTCTTCCAGGTGAGCGTTACACTTTTTATTTCATAAATTAATTTACATATGAGATGAAAGAAGAAATTACTTATATACTAAATTATCTGAAAATTGATGGTTATGTAGACCACAAAGTTGGTTGATTCACCTGGAGACTGACTCTTGCCTGTTTGGGCTCTCTCTTTGAATGCATCATCACCATCAAAATGTTGTTTTGATGCCTGATAGAACACCTATGAAATTACCAACTGAGTCAGAATAACATCAATGGTTAAGCTTAAGCATTCAAATTGAATGACCAATATATTGGATAATGATTATAAGTGTATAATTAATTAGATAAAAAAAACAAATAACCACCTCTCTCCGACCACCACAGCCTTCGACACCAATATTGAACCATCTACCCTTCACTACTTAGACGAGAGCATCACAGAATCTCTCTGTCGCCCTGTTTTCTGAGCAAATAACCGCTTTCGTTCCCATCACTATCTACGTCGCAGATACACTTCTTCCATAAAAAAATCTAAATGAGATTTGTTTTGTGGGTTGTTGAAGCGGATGGTGTTTTCGATATGTTGTTAGATCCTTCTTTTTTTTTTTTTGTAGATCATTTGATTTGATCTTCTGTTTTGTTGTTTGATGTGGTGAAACCCATTCTCAAATATCGACTAACTGAATTATGACCGGAGTTTATAAATTAATCTTGTAACTAATATAAACTGAATATTAATTCATGTTATATGCTCTATAGTTTTAATTCAGTACTTACCCTTTGTTAAGCTCCAGAAAGGCAGTAGCAACATGGTGGAAGTGGTCCATGAGAACTTTGTAATCCTTTGTACCATCTTCAAGGTAAAATAAAAAAGCAGCCTTAGCGTACATATCATATGTAGTGAGGAACACAAAACATTTGAGTTACAAACAGACAGGCATCAGTAAGCTTAGTACTCACATGCAAAGTGCCAGTCACGATCATAGATATGCTGATGAATGCCAATGAGAATGGGTACTTTGATATCAACATCTATGCTTGTATTGTCCTCTGGTTAAATGGAAAAACACCCAAATTACTAAATCATGGAAGGCAAATGCTTTTGGTATATATTTTTTTTGAAGAAAATGAATTTTTGTAGACATACTAACAGTGTCAAGAGCTCGAAGAACTAAATAAAAAAATGCACACCTGCATTGTAAGAGAAGATAAGAAAACTAAATATAATTTGCTGCAACCAACAGTAAGGAGATTTAAAATGTTTAAATGAAGAGCGTAGTGTGTATCCATTTGCATCAACAAATATCGACTAAGTGATTTCTTTTCTCCGCCAACAGTTCTTGGCACCAGATAATGTAATATTTTTACAACTCTTTAGATTATTTATTTTGACCTCTCCGGACATACAAAGTAGAAGTCGCTAGGTAAAAGCAAGGCCTTTATAAGCAAGGAGCACAGTATAAATAGACCATTTTAAGGGATTTTAGACAAGATTCAGGATAATTTTGACTGTTTCCGATGCTTGGATGTTTTAAACATGTTCTAGCTGTTTTTACCGGAATCTGGCCAGAGAGCGCCCTCATGGCTGCATTGGGTTGTTGACCCTTTTACTACCATGACAAAAAGCTAAATCTAATTGAAAACAATTAACATGATAAAAGTACACTTATAGGCATCTGGGTTCATCCACTCATTTGTTGTATACTATGTGTATGTAAGTTAAAGAATTGAGTGCTGACCTTTGACCACTGAGAATACTAAATTACCCCTCACCCAAAAAGAAACATAAGTATAGATGCTGCAGTTGCACTGTTATTTATCATAGTAATGATCTTAAACAGCTTCACAAAATCTAAAACCACACACACATACCACATCAGCACTAATTGTAGAGAAACACTTATTCTAGACATCTGAAACAAAATACCACCATATGGAAAAATAATAAACATTAGTACGGTATAACTACCTCTCGGCACGAGAATTACACATTTTTTCTTCAGAAAGCTTAATCGGCATACCAAAACGCTTGGCTTCGCTTCATCTACTTCACTTTTAGCTTTATCCAACGTCTGCATATCTGCAGCGCGAACCTCGCGTAACTGTTCTAAAACATTCATTGCTTCACTTGTCTCTTCTAGCTTGTCTCCTAAACTTCTAAGTTCTGAAAGTTGATGTCCTTTTTTCAATGACTCAATTTTCATCTCTAGATCTTCTTTTGCTTTTCTTATCGATTCGATCCGTGCTTCTTTTTGTTCTAAAAGATTGACATAACGTCAGAATCTCCAGCAAAAATAGCGGCTTTTGTGACCAGTTCAGCTGCAAATTTATAGAACAATTCACTTGATCAGGCACACAACTGATATCATTAACGATCACTAATTAATGGAACGAAAGTGTACCAAATATGCAATGCAGGCAACAAACCACATGTAAACTGCGGTCTAGTAATGAGTGGAACCCAAAAGGACCTCAGAAGCCCGGTACAACGAATGTTCGACTCATCTTGACTCATATACAACCCTACACATCATAACCAAAACTAAATGTCAATCATATATTTGAGATCTTGTTTGAAATAAATAGTTTGAGATCTTGTTTTCATAACTTATGAATAAATTAAAAAATGTGCATACCTGATCTTAGGCTCATTTCACAACCTGTTGAAATATGCGAGCTGCAATAAGACATGTTGACTTATTTATAAACGTAAAGCAACTCGTAATCTGATCTTCACAATCTGTTCTGTTTCCCTGCCATATGCAAAGGCATAAGCCCGACCTATTAACAACCTGTTCTGACCCTTTTTACAATATGACAGCTATGATACGACCAACAAAATATTTTTTGACAGATTTAGTCTCAACAAATCCGGCAACAACTAAATGCAGCCATATTAAGTAGAAGAGTTACCTTGGTGAGTGGAGCGTTAGTCATTGAAGACTGTTTTTGCTAGGTTTAGTATGCCTGAAGCTTTGTCAATTCTTTCTATATTTCCTTAATTTACCAGCGCACTTTAGCATTATACATCTTCATCTGTAGATAAACTGCTAATAGTATTAAAGAGCACGGAAGCAAATAAACAAATATTTTTAAGAAATAGAGGTTTTAAAGTGTCAAGAGGACAACCAAAGATAATATGTGATACATTTGAGTATTTGCAGCAATTTAGTACTAAGGAAAATAAAAAAGATGTTGGTGTAAGATAATTACCTAGAAAACCAAGCAAAGTACTTTTTATGGTTGTGAATTTTGAGTGCTTCATGAAGACCCCAAACAACATTGTGGTCTCCAGGGGACTGTCTACCACAGAATACCAGACCAACCCTAAAATAAAAATTTGTAACATATGAGCTTATCTCTAAAAAAATGATACATGGTCCTACGCCAACAAAGATCTAACATGCATTGACATTTTATACAACTCATGTTCCTAAAGAGATTGATATCGAACAATCGGCCTAAGTAACTAAAATAAGTAATAAGTAAATAACAATAAAAAAAATGATAGAGAACCCTTCAAGGCATAATACCATAAAAATGGTCATTCTAAACTTAACTTGTACTATATAATGCAGAAATAAAAGAAATAGAAAAGGTGAAGTCATAATACCTTAGTGCAGGATGGTTGCTAATGATCTGAGCATAGTGAACTTTGGCTATTTCCCTAAGAAAATGAACCAAATAAAAAACGGATAACAATTCTTTATAAATAAATTAAAATCAAAACAGACGATAGATGATACCTTTTTTATGTAGGAAAGAACTACGCGGAGTATCGATGGCAAAGCATAAGTCCATAGCATGATCACCGAACAGTCACTCTCACCATCACCAAATGACTGTTATTGTACCTGCAACCATGCTAACAACTTTAAAAATCTATAAAAATAAATAAATAACAGTCACTAAATTATCATTCAGAGCTCAATAGCATATACCAATGTTCATGGCTGGTGGAAGCGCAAACTGTAGTAGAAGAACGAAGAGGCAGGGAGGATCTGCGTGTACTAAACCAAAATAAAGTGCTCCTTTCACTATTAAAATGCCAAAAAGTGGCAAGAAAATATAACGCACTGCTGCGATTCCAAGCACGAGTGGTATCGAGACGCCTGACCCTTTGAGACCTGCAAATCATATACTTCTAGTAAAACCAAGAAAACAAATGCAAATCATATGCACGAGTGTTAATCCACCTGAGACCACCTATAGTCACCGCCGCCATCACCATTCATCATCTTCTTGACAGCAGTAGCCCATCAACCACCGAACCATCACCATCGAAACCCTAGACCTCAGCCGCCGCCGCCGTCACTGTCATCGTCTTCCTCCTCTCCGTCTGTCTGTCTCTCTCTCTTTCGGTTTCTTTCTTTCTATCTTTCCCTTCTAACAGATCTGAAACTCTCTCTCATCTCAGCTTCTCTCTCTCTCGGTTCTTTCTCTTTCCATCGCGTCTCTCTCTCCTCTGTCCCGATCTCTCTCTCTAGAATATGAACCGGTTGGGTGGGTATGTGTATCGGTTGCCGTTGGAGCCCACCGTAGAGGGTGGTCGCCTGGGATCCTCCTCCGCCGCTCTCTCTCTCTCTCTCTATAGCGTGTGTATGTGTTTTGTTTAATAAGAACAGGGAATGGGTGGGAGGATTAGGGTTTTATCTAATTTGGTTAAAAAAACAAAAAAATTAAAAAAATTAAAAAAATGCACCTTAAAATGCACCTTGATTTAGAAGTTTAATGATTGAGTTTGAATACCTCAAAAACACCATGAAGTTGGTGAGTGGAGTAGTTGTAAAGGAAAAGAGGCAGACCATGTGTGATCTACCCAAATAGTCCAGGTATCGTGGCGGTAAACCTGAAATTCAGTTCAAGAATAAGGTTAGGTAAATTCATAACAGATCACACTTGAATCTAACACAATAAAACAATTTCCATTAGAATAAATAACATTCATAAATCATCCATCTTTAAAGAACTGCACACAGGCACTGGCTTAGTCAAATCCCTCTAGTTTTTGTGATCAACCAAGATATTTAACAAAATTTAGGATAAAAACATAATATTTATTAAAACATATGTAACCAATTTGTAAAATGTTCCTATAAAAACTGAATTTTGACCTTGTGGAAGGAGTCAAGATCATCAAGATCCAACCTTTTTTTATAATTTATGGTCACAATTCAACATTAACCTAAAAAGATGTTAACTTTCTATACACCATCATCATCTAAAGACTTTCTAAAAAATGATCCTATCTACCACTGCAAAAAGACCCCAATTTTACAAACCCTAAATCTTTCAAAAACACAATCAACAAAAACATAATTTATAAAGAAAAAAAAACATACCAAAAAGCTGCCTTTGAAGATTCTCTTGCATGGTATCATTATTACAAACAAAAATGTAACCACCAACAGCCTCATTTCTAAGCAAAGATTCAGATGGTGGCAAAGTCTTGAACCTCTTATCAACACTGTTCTTCCCATTATCCTTCTCATTATCATTACCAATTTACCATTACCACTACTCTTATTATTATTATTCTTCTTATTCTTCCCATGCTTACCCTGCTGATGCTCAACCTCACCATTTTTCCCAAACTTCCCATCCTTCTTAAACTTCTCCATGCTACTTACTTCTCATCCATCATCCAATACAAAAACTTCTCCATGCTCGAAAGGAGACATTGTTCCTGCATCTTTATTTAAATACGGATCTGCACGAGGAACATATAAAAAAATCACAACTTTGAGCTACAAACCTAAAAGAAAGATAATATAGTATTTTTGTTATTAATTTAGTGTGGAAGACAAACTGAACTTGACCATTTTTCAAACCAAATATAAGATAAATTGTGACATCCAATCCAATATCTATAAAAGAACAACTAAAAACACCTCAAATTACCAATCAAAACTACAAATCCTAATCTGGTCAATCTTGATCCAAAGAGTGAACATTCTCAGATAAAAAATTAATAGCTTTATATGGATAATCCGCCTCCGAAACCAAACCAGCTGACCCAGACTCTGGACCTGCACCTGAACCAAAACCAAACGCCTGAGACGACAAAGGTATAATAATACGGGCTATGAGGCGCATAGGTTGGTGCAAGTGGCAAATGTCGCACATTGTTCACTACCACAATCATCTTTTGTTCCTTATAACAACGTTCCGAGCTCCCACTGATAAAATAAACCGTACCCACTTTATCAAGAACCACAACTGTGTTCCCATCGTTATTAAATGTTAAACGGTATCGGATGAGTCGAATCGAAGTGGTAGAACCCATATTTATCAACCTGTACAACTGAAGTGGCGCTGTAACGAAAGCCTGTTAACAAAAAGAAAAAAAACAGTTAAAAGACAATGAAAGTATTAATAAATAATAATAATAATATTAATGATGATACTAACAAAGGGTGATTCTAATATAAAATATTTAATTTACTTTAATAATAATCACTCATGTGGTTCTGGTATGGTTAGAGTATAAACGAAGGAATAGGTGATTTGAATGATGAAGGTGATTTATCTCTGCACATATTTACATGAGATTCAATATATCAAAGAGGTTTATAGATTACTGTCTTAAGCTTCAATATGGTTCATGGAATCCTTTAAAAACATATTATAGATTAAATCAAAACAAAAGATCAAAACTTGACTAAAAAAACCTAGAATCAGAAAACTGATTAAAAATCAAATCTTTAAAACTAAAATAAAAGATATAAATTTAAATATAGGTTATTAACGTGGAACTTAATTTACCTGAAAGAAATTGAGAAAGTGATTGGAGGTGAAGCGTGAGGGGCAATTTATGCATTGATTGGTAGACGACAATCGCATATTTTGATGATTTGCTGCAAATGATAGAGATTATATAGAGAAGGCGAAGATGAACAGATGCAATCATTAGATAATAGAGTTGCTGTTTGTTAGATGATAACGAAGGAGACATTGGTAGGGTTTTAGTGAAATTGAGAGAGTAATGAGATTGAGAACTTACTTTGAAGATCTGGAAATTGGCAGAGAGTAAAGGATAAGGAGATGAATGATTGAGAGCTGAGAAAGAGATGGTGAGATAATGAGAAGAGGCGGAGATAACTTTAGGGTTTGAAGGTTTTCGTTCTTTGTTTAATTAAAAGAGGCGGATGGAAATTTTTAGGGTTCCCGTGTGTTTTTTTTTCTTTTTTGGTTAAAAAAGGAAACACTCCAAAAACCTCAAAAAACATCTATTATTAAGCCACTTGGCACAAAAAAGTGGAGGTTGAGGCCTCCATTGGACGCCACGTCATCAAAACCATTTTCTTTTATATATATTAATAGATTATTATTATTATTATTATTATTCTTATTATTGTTTTTTTACTCAAACGAGAGTAGAAGTGTTAATGGTTTGGTTTTAAAATTGTGAAAGTGTTAAACCTGTTGCTTGTTTTGGTTTCTTGGTCTTTTTTTTTTCTTTGATTCTTTGTTGATGGGGTTAATGAATTTCAAATTCTTGTAAACGGTTTAGTTTATAGTTTATCTTGTATTATGAGACTTGACTTTACCTGACTTATACCTTATGATTTTTTTTAATATTTGGTGGTATTCAACCGACATCAAAAAATTTCCGCCGACTCTCATGAAAAAACGTTCCGGGTCTGCCACTAATTTATACCAAGGTAACTCTTTTTCGTATCGTAACCTATACAAATGCCAATACTGTGATGAATCAAACTAATTCTAACCAAACTATAATGGTACTCGTATCAGTTATCATATTTGATATAGTTATCAACTTTTATGGTTTCTAAAACTAAAAATTGATGTGTACCATATCTCTGCCACCTCCAAGACTCGTTCATAAGCAGAATTCTCGTTTATTTATTTTTTGGTTTGTTTTCTTTGATAGAGTACTGGGTTGTTACTTGTTAGTTTCCGTTATATTTATTTATTGGTTTGTTTTTTTTTATTATAGAGTAATGGATTGTTAATTTCCTTTATAAATACGTCAAGTAGTGAGTAGTTGCATCTTTCGGATAAGCTAGTAAAGCATAAACAACAATATCCTCTTAATGAATGTATGAATGAAAAAAACGAATGGAGTCCCTCTAAATCTTCAAATTCTCATTGATTTCCTTCTCTCTCTTTTTTCCCCCAAAATGATACATGTTAATTGGTATCGGAGCGGTTGTGATCCAAATCTATAAACGCTCAAAACCAACCTACGACTTTCTCCCTTTGATTTATTTATTGCATTGTTTTACTTGATAGAGCAATGGTTTGTTAGTTTCCTTTATTTATGTCTAGTGTGTAGTTGTTTCTTTCGTGTAAGACTATATAACCAACCATATTCTCTTAATGAAGAAGGAATGGATGAAAAATATGAATTGAGTCACTTCTAAGGGGCTGTTTGGTAAGCCTCTTAATGAGGCTCTTAACCATTCAACGCTGAATGATTCAGCATTCAGCGCGTTTGTTTCAGCTTTTGAATGGAATGGTTAAGTCTGAATCATTAAGATTTGAGATGTTGCTGAACCATTAAGCACTGAATTATGCTGAACCTTAATGAGACACTCCTACCAATGTGGGACAAGATTACTAACCATTAAGAGGTCCAACTTAATGATTCAGCGCTTAATCATTCAGACCCCTTAATGATTCAGCACTTAATCAACCAAACAGCCCCTAAATCTTCAAATTCTTTATGATTTCCTTCTCAATCTTCCATCCTAAACAAATACATAGCAAACACATGCCAATATATTTTTAAGCACGACTTTAATTTATATATATTTTTTATTTCAGTACTATATACAACAAATCGAATCAATTCTGACAGAATTTTTACCATAGTCTAGGGGTGTAAATGCGTCGAGCCGAGCCCGAGCTTGGCTCGTCATGCTTTTATGAAGCTCAAACTTGAGCTTGACTTGGTTCAGTTCGAGCGTAATATTTTGAGCTCGAGCTCGACTCGAATGTAAAACCCAAGAGCTCGAGCTGGGCTTGGCTCGAAATACTTTTAGAACAATTTTAAAAGGAGCTAAAAGCTCGGCTCGCCAATGTTAAATAACAGGTAATACTATAAATAAAATAATAATAATATAAAATTTGTTTTAGCTCGTTTAGACTCGCGAGCTTAAAAGTCTTCGTATGAAAAGCTCGAGTTCAGGCCAATAACTAAACGAGCCATTTTTCAAACTCATGCTCATTAGAGGCCGGCTAACGTACAAAGCCTTCTTAACCTACAAAGTGTGAGAAGCCATCCTGGCCCTCCATCTCCCACCTTCTGCGTTTTATAAGGAAAACCTCGTACATTAATTACCCACGTTTGTCATTAATGACAGTTATCAATTTGAGGGTAAAACAGACAAATTACAAACTAAAATAATTTGAATTTTTTAATCCAGCGCCCAAATCAACCTCATTAATTGACGGTTACTTCATTTTATGCGTGCGATTGATTCTCCAAAAATCAAAACTGACACCGAAGTCCAAAAATCAAAAATAAAAAAACAGAGCATCGGAGAAACACTAAATCATATCAACAAAATATGCCTCCAAAAACGCAAATCAGGTAAGGAATTGTTCATGATTTTACTTTAATTTTGATCGTATTTTGATCGTATTTTACTTTAATTTTACTTCATGATTTTACTTTAAAAACCTAAAACAGGTGAAGGACGTGAAAAAAGTAAAGGCGTTTTACTGATTAGTATGATGTTTTGGTGATCTATAGTTGCAGATGCGTTTTGAAGTTTTAGTAGAGGCGTTTTATGAATTTAGTAATGCATTAGATAATCAGTGGTTTGCTCATCACGAAAAAGTAAAACGCATGTGTATCAATGTTAAAAAAAAAGTAAAACGCATTTGTAAACCATAAAACGCATGTGTATCAATGTTCATCAGAAGTTAGGCCATCAGTGGTTTTGATTCAGCAGTAGTTAAAACGCATTTGTAAACACATAAAACGCATGTGTATCAATGTTCATCAGTGGTTTGCTCATCAGAAGTTAGGCCATCAGTGGTTTGATTCAGCAGTAGTTTGCTCATCAGAAGTTAGGCCATCAGTGGTTTGATTCAGCAGTAGTTAAAACGCATTTGTAAACCCATAAAACGCATGTGTATCAATGTTCATCAGTGGTTTGCTCATCAGAAGTTAGGCCATCAGTGGTTTGATTCAGCAGTAGTTTGCTCATCAGAAGTTAGGCCATCAGTGGTTTGATTCAGCAGTAGTTAAAACGCATTTGTAAACCCATAAAACGCATGTGTATCAATGTTTCATCAGTAGTTTGCTCATCAGAAGTAGGCCATCAGTGGTTTGATTCAGCAGTAGTTAATAACATAATATCACCAGATACATCAAAACGCATGTTAAAACATAATAAAACGCATTTGAATCTTATCAATAACATAATATCACCAGATACAACAAAACGCATGTTAAAACATATTAAAACGCATTTGAATGTTATCCTAAACATAATATCACCAGATACATCAAAACGCATGTATAAAACATACTAAAACGCAAATGATTATCTTCAAATCCACAAAACATCAAAAAATTTTAATGGAATGCTCAACCTCTGTTTTCATCACTGATCTAAAAAAACTTCAAAAACAGTAGAAACTTCATGTTCTTCATCGAATAAGAATTCAGGTTCATTGTTTAGATCTGAAAACACAAATTAAGAGTAAAGATCACGATTAATTGAAAACAATAAAAACAGAGTACATACCGAACATGGTGAAGAACTCGGCAAATTGATTATGATTTTTCGTAAAAAAATTGAACCAGTGATCGACGATGATTGTAGATTTTTGAATATGGTAAGAAATGATAATCGTATATTATGGAATCAGTTATGAAATTTGAAAAAAATTGATGAACGATAAAACAGGGATTTGATAATAAACGTGATTAATTGATATGTCCAATTGACTATACTACCCCTCTAATCAGTTATAGAGTTATAACAGACAAGTTCCACGTGGCATCATTTTGTGGCTTCCTACACTTTGTAGGATAAGGGACTTTGTACCCTACACTTTCTCTGCTCATTAAGGCTCAACTCGTTTAAAACTTTTTACCGATTCAATCCCGAATGACTCTCGAATCGTTACGCATTATTTACTCCTTCACTTGTTTCCTTTTGGAGATCATATCCCCAAATTTTATTTTAATAGGAGTTAATTATGGTAGCCACGAAAAGTCAGCCAATCGGATCTCTTATTATTATTCTCTAGAAAGTAGAAAGTTGCCTCCCCTTTCCATTTCCAGCGGCAATCAACCCCCATTTTCAACCGACTTTATAATCGTCAATGGCGGTTGTCGCGGCGACAGCGCTGACCTTAGTCTCTTTCCTTCTCAGGTATTATTATTATTATTATTATTATTATTACTACTACTACTGATCAAACCTTTCACATTTGTATTTCTAGCAAATTAACAAGCAAGCAGCATCTTTAACCTTTCAATCTGTATACCAAATTAACAAGCAGCTCATTTATCTAAAACTTCAGCTCTAACTGATCATACTTCCAACAAAGCTGTTTAACTGAATTGGTTTTCTTGCGTTACACGTTTTCCCTATTATAATATTTTGTTTTTGCCAATTTAGGTTTTAGCATAAGGGGTTTGTGTGCTTTTGTTGGGATATGGAAGAGCCTGGGCAACTTAAAAGGGCTGTTATAGATGCCACTGCTGGTTCCATCTCAGGCGCTATATCTCGCACCGTCACTTCGCCTTTAGATGTTATTAAAATCCGCTTTCAGGTTATTCTGTTCATTTCTCTCTACAGCTTTTTTGGGCATTGCTATTTGTGTAAGTATCATTAAGGTAGCGTTCGTTTCACAGGAATAGAATGGAATTTGGATGGAATTGGAATGTGTATTCGACTTCTTATGTTATGTTGTTCGTTACAACAAAAGAAGGAATTGCAATTGAACAACAACATATGGAAGGAAATCCACATTTCAATTCCCTCGAGATTTCATTCTATTTTATGAAGCGAACACATCAAAATTCCAAATCAAGTTATGGTTCTCGCGCAAATTCCAATTCCAGTTCCTTTGCAATCCATGAAACGAACGAGGGAATATGGTATACTAAAGTATGATATCTTGTAATAGGATCTTGAATCTTATAGTTTAATCCATTATCCTCAGTTTGTACGAAAGTTCTCTCCTTTTGGTTAAACCAATCAACAAGGATGCATTTATTCTAGGAATGTTAATATGTTATAGGCAATTATAAGTGATTTTGCAATAGTTTTCTTTCATCATTATGTTTTTAGCGTTTGCGGAAGACAGATTATTAGACTGAGATCGAGGTTTAAGCTAACATACTTTGTAACCCAAGTCTTGTTGGGTCAATAAATTGCTTCGATGTGAAACCGATCAACAGTAGCATTATGTTGAACTTAGAATCCATTTAGTGACAGTTCTGGTGATGCAAGCGTTCTTGCTTTTTTTTACATTATGTTCTGCATTACTCATGTCTATCACTATTCACTAGTATTGGAGGGTTAAGTTACACACTTACTGTGGAGAAGGCTTTATCAAACATAATGGAAAAATTCTACTATTGAAGTTATCTTTAGGTAACCGAGTTTGGGTTAGACTGTATCATTATATCACAGATCCTGATTGTCTTTTCGGCAGGAAATAGTTTACTAGATTTTATTCATCTTGATGGTAGATTTTTGCACCTTATGAAAAATGTATGTGCTTTGAGTGATTGAGTTTTGGTTGATTGATGGCATCAAGTTGAACTGAGAACATAAAAAGCGTTGGTTATGTTTGTAGGTTCAATTGGAACCGACTAGTACGTTTGCACTGCTTAGCAAAAATGCATATGGCACTTCAAAATATACTGGAATGATTCAAGCATCCAAAGACATCTTTAGAGAAGAAGGCTTTTCGGTATGGATTTTTCTACTAGTATTCTGAATACTTATGTTCAACTCCAGTGGCTCAATTTCTAGTGAAGTAGTTTGATTTTGCTATATTCTTAGCAGGTAACCATTTATTTTGTTGTTGTTCGCGGTTATGTGGAGGCTAGAGGGGGGTTATGTACATTAGTTAAGACCTTGGTTTTTAAAAGCGTGAGACACGGAGTCCGAGGCTAAGGCGCTACAATCACGTACGTGTGGCGCTTGATATTAAAAAAGTACTTATAGTTTAAATATACATGACAGCACAAAGAAATAATAGCAATTCGCCAAATATACATAGAAAATAATTTTTTTTACAAGTATAATTGAAAATCTAATGTAATTAGCAATCAGAATCATTCAATTAATACAAAAGCTAATAACAATTCTCAAAAAAATTGTTGGTGATTTTTGTGTCATCAATCATTTTATTTAAGTGAGATTTACACGAAACTAGAGGGGCTTTAGGAGGTGCGTAGTGCACAATCGTATAACGTAAACTAACCTGGACCCATCGAATGGTTAAGGGCTGGCGTCTCCTTGCGGGTTCAAAGCGTTGTGCCCAAAAACCTAGACAGGTTGCATGACGAGATCGTTTTTTCTGCAAAAAAAAAAAAAAAAAAAAAAAAAAACGTGAATCATGCCTCGCGCCATACACAAAATCCAAGTGCTCTAAGCATTAAAATCAGCATAAGCCTCAGTCAACTCACCTCATACAAGTGGCGACATGAGTGAGCACCTTAAGTTGCTTTTGAGATTGCCGCACTTCAGGCGTCTTGATGCGATTTTTCTTTTTCTCGCCTCATGCGTGACACGCGAGTTTGTAAACCAAGTTCAGGGCTACCTCTTTTCTTTGGATTTTGAAAACCACACTTTAGGGCATGAATTATCCTAATCCTACACCTCTCACCTTATTTTTTGTTGATTAGTCTAGTCAACATCTAATTATAACTAGGAATACCATGATTTTTATATATATTTTTTATCTGTCATCAAGGCCTTGAGGGGGTGCGGGGAGGACTCCCGACCCGGGCCCAGTTTCTAAAGGGGCACTTTGAGCGGCGACGGGTGTTTTCTTTCTGCAAGTATTTCTTTCTGTTTTCGACCCAAAAAAAGATCTCATCTTGAACATCACTGGTTATAAACGCAAGAAGGTGAATAGTAGATAAGGAAGAAGATGAGTCATACATGAAAAACTAGATTGGAAGGATACGACATAATTAATAAAAAAAGTTGAAGTGTGTTACTTGAGATTTGTGTTATGGTACAGTAATTGTGCAGCCTTTGTAGTAAATTTTAATATAGTACAAAACAATAATAGTCTCACGCTTTTACACATAATGCAAGTTAAATTCATTTTATTAAAAAAAACTTTTAAAGTCGATCTAGACATAAAATAATGGCCCTTCAAATTATTATGGAATTTTAAGAAATTGTGGTTTTTTATGAGCCAATTAGCCAAACATCTTAATTTTTATAATTATTACGACACTTTCAGTTCTATATTTGGTTCGGCCGGTCCGACTAGGGAACCGGTAAGGACACCGGTTCAACGTCCGCTTCGGTTATGAAAACATTGCTTAAAAAACCTAAGACTAAGGGGTACATATTTCGCGGCTTGGCCCGGGCACCTAAATTTTCAGGGCCGGCCCTGTCTGTCATATATAGTATAGTATAGTTCAGTTTTATTTCTAGGAAGTTTAGTGTGTTATGATTGATTTTACAGCTCGTAATAACTTTCTATGTTTCATATGTGGTGTATTGGTGTTAGGAGGGTGTTTGATGCCAAATTACTGTTTGAGGATGTGATACTTAGATAGTGTTTGGTAAATTTCAATTATTTAAGGATTTACCCCTAATTACTTTGCCAAACACCTCCTTCCTGTTGTATATAAGGCTTGCTATCACTCATTTTTGGGTTGTACAGACCGTAGCTAGATGAAGGCCACAACTCATGCCACTGGTCCAAGAGTTCTATCTTTTTTATCTTAGAGAGGTTTTCTTTTAATTCTTGTTTTTTTCTTACTTGTGTTTGTCGTAATTTCCTTTTTAGGGCTTTTGGCGTGGTAATGTCCCTGCACTTCTCATGGTCATGCCATACACTGCTATACAGTTCATGGTGCTGCATAAAGTAAAGACTTTTGCTTCTGGGTCCTCCAAGTCGGGTCAGTATGATTTCGATCTCTATGATAGTGTACATTTTAAATACACCTAAAAGCAATTTTAGATTTTTTATTTAGCTTATATCCTTTTAATGTAACTTTGGAGGGGGATTTTCTGAATTTTTATTGGTATGAGGTAGGTCCCTTAGGTTATACCTAAGACTAAATAGTTAACAGGCTTGACACTTGATTCTATGGGCGATCAAGCTCTCTTAGATTTACTATTTAACAGTGTGCATTCCAATCATATTTTCATATATGGTAAGTTGGTAACAACAGGTCAACAGTCTTTCTGATTGATCAATTCTAGCCTGTTAATAGGAACATGGGTGTTGTCTCAGTAATTTTCTTTCATGAAGCACAAGTTATTATATTATAAAAATTTTGTGGCTCAAGTTTTTGATTAGCCATAGTTAAATTGTCTCAACAATGTGTTTTTCTTTTGTCTTGACCCCGTTGGATGGGAATTGGGATTACTGTTCATGATATTGATAAATGGAGTTCAGGTTAAATGACTGAAGTTGGCATGTAACTAGACATATTCCAAAGTATTGTTCTGTTAGCAAATGGGACATACAACCAGCAAACTAAATATGTTATATTTTCTTGACTTATTTGATACCTCTCTTTTTCTTTCAGACTTATCAACTTTAGATCTCTTTGTAATGCAGAAGATCATATTCATTTAAGTCCATATTTGTCCTTCATGAGTGGGGCCCTAGCCGGGTGTGCTGCTACAGTTGGGTCCTACCCGTTTGATCTAATACGAACGATTTTAGCCTCACAAGGGGAACCAAAGGTATTATGTACTACATTTACTCCGCACAATAATTAGTTAAAACTCAATTGGTGAAGCTTCATATGACGTGTTTACTTACTTCTGTCATAATGAGCGCACTCAAGGTGCATATGAGACAGAAACTCAGGAGTGCAATGAATTAAATATTATATGCTTTTTTAGTAATACCTAAATGATTTCTTTATATTATTAGTCATGCTACTTTGATCATTTTACAAGTTAATGGTTCACACTTTCATGCTCTGTCTAACCTAGTGTTGCAATATAAGAATGTCTTGTTCAAACTTCAGTGTTTGATTAAATAACATATACTTTTTTGGAAACTTTGAGCCGGGGGTCTCACTGGAAGCAGCCTCTCTATTCCCACGGGGTAGAGGTAAGGCTGTCTACATCTTACCCTCCTCAGACCCTACCTTAGCTTTTGCTACTGGTGGGATTAACCGAGTATGATGATGATGTTACTTTTTTGGAAACTATACATATGAAACATATGGGCATATGGCTATAATATTGAGCTGATATACTGCCAAATGGCATGTAGATTAGATGTAGAGTAGTCAGGCTTATTCAACCACTAGTGGTTATGATATATGAACTTTCTGCTAATATTGACATATATTTCTTATGTGAAATTTGTAGTAGTAAATTCAGAGAATCACTTAAAGACCAAGTTGTCAATTCTATGTATTATAGTTTTATCGTATCTTCTGCAGTTACAGTTGTCTCAAGTTATTGAACTTTTTCTATGATCTTTTCTTACCAGAGATATCTTATTCATGTAGATATATCCAAATATGAGGTCTGCCTTAGTTGACATTATGAAAACCCGTGGTTTTCGCGGGTTGTATTCTGGATTATCACCTACTCTAGTCGAGATTATTCCTTATGCTGGCTTGCAGTTTGGTACTTATGACACCTTCAAACGCTGGACCATGGTATTATATTATTTTTCTTGTAGTTTTTGGTTTTTACACAATTTATGCTGGCTATGGAAATATACACGTTTGATTTGTGATCTTCATTTATATGGGGGTAGTCACTATTCCATCAGTTAAAATACTATCATATTTATTATTTGACTGGTTCTTTTCCGTCAACCTTGTTGATTGATAAATTTAGCACCTCCAAAATTTGACAATTCAATAATCTGTTTTTATTCATGCTCTAACTACCGCTCCCTTCTCTCTATTGTTCTATACTCATGAGATTCACTTTTGTTGGAGGCCCTTGTATATGAAAAATGAGATGTTATGAACAGCAATATTTTGTATGTTTTTTTTTTTTTTTTTTTTTTTTTTGTGAGGACTGAAGCAGTAATTGATAACGCATAAGTGATTCTATTTCGTTTTTTATCATGTAAAAAGATACAAGTTGCATTTTTTAGGCCTGGAATGCACGCGGGTCTTCAGATGTAGCCCCAACTGAAGAATCTTTGTCAAGTTTTCAGCTTTTGGTTTGCGGGCTTGCTGCTGGTACATGTGCCAAGGCTGTTTGTCATCCTCTTGATGTAGTGAAGAAGCGATTTCAGGTAAAACTTTTACAGTTTTGATAGTAACATTAACATCTCTAGAATGCAAACTCAAATTTTAAAAATTGGACAAAGTTTTAAATACTGGGTTTGTTTTGGGTCCTGTTTAAGGGGGTATTTGGCGTTATGACATGAAAGAGACTATCTGGTTATTGATTTTCATGTCGTATATAACTGGTTTCTACTTTCCAGTATTTGGATACGGTGACATTGATTCTCATTATCTGATTACTTAGGGGTCAATCTATCAGTTTTAGAGTATGTGACAAAACTAGTTATGTTTATATGATATTTAGGGCTATTTTACGTGTAAATCCTCAACAATTTTTTTCCCAAACACTCAAAACAATTGGTTGTTATATTGCTACCCTGTGATTATCACAACTTTGAACAGTGATTTCACGTCCAAACACTATAATGCTTGTTTTCTGATTCTGATTATTCTCTCTATATAAAAAAAGATTATTCCATATTACATAATCATTTTTGAAACTTAAAATATGCCAAGTATAAATATAAACATCCTAGAATCATACGTAGGGCTGTAAACGGACAAATTGTTAAGGAAACAAAGTGTTCACGAACCGTTCACAAACACTTACCGAACGAGATTTGTTTGTTTGTGTTTGTTTGTTAAAGAAATGAACATGTTCGTTTTTGTTTGTTAAATTTAGGTGTTAAACAAAAGCGAACGCAAAAGAACACAAATAAACGCAAATGAACACAAACATGCTTTCATGAACAAAAATGGACACAAACTAACACATTAAATTTTGAACATCATCATTGTTCAATTTTCATCACAAACATTATCCGCTCAAAAATACTAATCCAATTATCCAAGCATACTTGGCATAATTTTGATCACATAATGCCATAAAGTAATGTCTCATGAAAACATAAAATTGTCATATCTATCAAACGTGAAATCCTCGTTTAATCCACCCAAAGTAATAGTTAATCAAAACAGGTGAATTAATATTAGTATGTAATACACAAATATATATTAAATAATCTATCACTGGGAATTTTGAAGTGCATAAGTTAAAAATAAAAAAAATTGAAAACCCTAATGAACTATCAAACACAAACAAACATAAACGAGCACATTACCAAATGTTAACAAACATAAATGAACAAACGCTACCTTTGTTCATGTTCGTTTGTTTAATTAAACGAACATAATTTCTTGTTTGTGTTCATTCATTTATTAAACGAACGAACACAAATGAACTTTCCGCCGAACAGTTCACGCTGAACGTTTGGTTCGTTTACAGCCCTAATCATACGGGTCAATCCAACTCATTTAGTTGGTACTAGGTGGATCCAATGTATTTGCTAGCTTTCTGGCCCATCCAGATCACCACCCAACTCATAATCAGTTTGGCACATGCTCCACAACTGTATTGCTCCAACTTATATTCCTTTTTCAACTTAGATTACAAAAGTACCCTTGACTATTTCATATACTAGGCAAACTGTGGATCAAACAGGGCTTAAGTGACATATTATGGTCACAACTTATTGTTTTTGATCAACAAATATGTTTTTGTAAGTTTAAATTAAGGTATCACTTGCTCTAAAACCCATAATTAATTTTAAAAATGAATGTCACTTGTCGCGGTTTTGTTTCGATAGAATGAAATTGTTGGTTGTTTACATTTACAGATTGAAGGATTGCAAAGACACCCTAGATATGGGGCCCGGCTTCAGACTCGTGCTTATAGAAACATGTTCGATGCACTCAGACGGATCTCGCAAAATGAGGGTTGGGCAGGACTTTACAAGGGGATTGTGCCATCCATTGTGAAGGCTGCACCTGCTGGTGCTGTAACATTTGTGGCTTACGAATATACATCTGATTGGGTGGAGTCTATTTTGACTTGATTTATTTTTATTTTTTGGATCCCAATAGGATTTAACTTTAATAAAACATAAATGTCATTCATTTCATTCATAGCTTTGTAATTTTAGCTTTGATTTACTTCTTAACATCCTATATGTCTGTGTAAAATATAGAAGTAATCAAGTATGTCTAAATAAACTAAAAGTTGACCATATTGTATGAAGGATAATTATAAGTAGGGCTGTAAACAAACCAAACGTTCGGTGAACAGTTCGTAAACCGTTTGGCGGGAAGTTCGTTTAAGTCCGTTTGTTTAATAAATGAACGAACACAAACAAAAAATTCCGTTTGATTAACTAAACAAACAAACACGAACAAATGTCTCATTCGTTCGATTGCGTTCGTGAACGTTCGGCAATGTGTTTGTTTACGTTCGTTTATTTATATCCATTCGTGTATGTTTGTTTATGTTCGATCACTAGTTAAAACTTAGGATAATTATGAACTTTTGAATTAGGAATATCATGTATTCATGCCTATGCCTAAGTTATTTTAGATAATTATGTCTAAGTTAGTACAATTTGACTTATCAACATCGTTTACTAGATGTACTTTGTCTAACGGTTAATATTAACAATGTTTTCTTAGTTAGTTGCGTATTAAATGTTTGTTTTTGTTTGTTTTTGTTCAATACCCGTGTTCACGAACAGTTCGCAAACAACTGAATTTCTTAACAAACAAACACAAACACAGAATTATGTTCGTTAGTGTGTTCGTGAACGGTTCGTTTGTCCAAGAAGCCTTAACAAACAAACACGAACAAAGCCTCGTTCGTGTTCGTTTGGTTCGTTTACAGCCCTAATTATAAGGCAATGCAATTAAATTTCTATTAATAAATTGATAAAAAGTAAATAAAATTACCCGAATTTATCGATCCAGCAGGTAAGGGTATAGAGTATGTTCCTCTTTTATCATTTTTTTTTAAAATTTTATGTGATATTTTCTGGTTTGTATGTTGAAAAATTTTTTAGACGAGCCCGAAATTATGTAAAACACTAATTTAAACACGACACAAACATTCACGGGTTGATGGAACACATCTTGGGTTTTTTTTCTTTCTTTCAGGAGAACTTCATTAAAACATCACAAGCGTCCTCAAAGCGAGGACCCCTGGGAAAACAATCAACATTACATCAAGTCCAAAGGGTTTTTACACCAATTATTCCACCCAATATTTTTCCATCTTGGTCTATTACAACACCAAAAATACGACGTGGACTTGACGGTCTGAACTATCTCAAGAGGTCTTCGAAGCTTGTTTGTGAAAATCCGGACATTACGCTCATTCCATATGTCCCACAAGGTAGTATAAACGATACCCCGTAAGATGTGTCGTTTATCCTTCAAGTAACTTGATCTCCTTTTACTTTTTGTATATAAATGAGTTTATGCCACCTTGCACGTTGCAGCGGGTCGTTGATTATGAATGTGTTTAGTATTGTTATATGATATGCGAAAATTTCTAATAATGATTTAGCCATTATTCTATCACATAGAAGAAATTAAGCCTAAATATTTGGCTACTCTCTGATCTCAATACATTCATTCCTACAGACGGCTCTCTATTGATTTTTTTTGAAATGCTTAGTTCAGTGGAAATCCTTGTACACCCCTAATTTGGCGGTTCCAAGTTCGAATCCCTACCCATACACCGGTGTCCTCCTTGCCTAAACTCAAACCGCCACGAGGAATTTTTTGTGTGGTGTGCATGAATCGAACATATGACCTACCCCCAGGATGGGAACCCTAACACTGTGTTCCCGAGTTTCATTAAAGGATGGAAGAGAAAAGATCTCCCTCCTCTTCCTTTCTCTCCAATTCCTTCCAAATTGGAAAGATTGAAAATCATACTAAAATCCTCCTTATTATCCCTTTCATTCCCTCCCTTTCCCTCCTATAAAAAACTCTGGAACACATTTTTTCCCCACTTCCTTCCCAATCCTTTCTCTTCCATCCTTTAATGAAACTCTGGAACATAGTGTAAGGGAAAACTCATCATACCTCAAAACAGCTGGGCTGAAGATCATTGGCGACTACTCTTTATAGATAATCATGGTTATTTTCAATTATAAAGTATTTATAGTAAATAAATGGCACATTACGTGGGTTTTCAGTTTTAGATATTCTTTTGTGACAGAAAGTTTAAAAGAAATGTTTTGTTTATGTAAATTGTTTTCATAAATTCTTTGTGTTTATTTTTGAAAGATATGGATCATAATTCAAACCGGAAAATTTGAATTATTATTACTGTATTTTCCTCGATTAACGACGGGATGAAGAGGGTGGGTCGACATGATTGTTATGAAGAGAAAGAGGGACTGTTTAGATTGAAGGAGAAAATTCAATAATAAAGAAAGAATCGGCAGAAGGGAATGCCGAGAGGGTCGGAAGGCAAAAGTTGGAGAAGAAAGCTAGGGTTCTTAGACTCTTGATACCATGAAAGATATGGATCAATTGATCGCCCTCTTTTGTTCAACATTTGTAGCCCAGTTGGTTGAGGGCCTAAAGTTTCCTATGTGAGGCTTGGGTTCAATTCCCACTAGCTACATTTGGAGGACATTGGTGGAGGGGAAATGAGGGATGACCCGGCCATTGGCTTGGGTTCGAGTCCTGATCCCGACCGGTTTTACCGATTATTTCACTGTCGTGCCTTCGGGCGGGTGAGTGGTCGGGTTTTCCCGGGAATTGGTGGCAATTGGTGGCCCGGGTACTCTCGAGTACCTGATTCGCCAAAAGGGTGCCCGAGAATGCTTCGAAACTGATTCGTTGGCCGTTCAAAAAAAAAATTGATTGCCCTCTTTTCATTAATCTCATCATAATATATACAAATCCCTAAACTGAGGGTGAAAGGAATTATCAAAAATAATTACAAGATAATCTACCTAAATTACATTAGGAATATTCTAGAGCTATTCTATTAATTTTGATTTAAAGTTTCAGAAGATTTTGTTTATGTCTATGTTTTATATTATTCAAGTGCGAAGCTTACTGAGAGCTGGGGGTGCCCCGATATATTATTCAAGTGCGAAGTTTACTGAGAGCTGGGGGTGTCTTTGTAACATTACGCATTTATACTTGTACGTTACATTTTATCATGAATAAAAAACGTCAAGTTCTATTATTATTGTTCGCGTTTATTTATTATTGTGGCATTTTTGGAACCCTAATACTATAATAATCATATATAATATACTTATATATATATATATATATAAAATAAGTGTCAAAATAAAAGCTTGGGCCGGAACTCGAACCCTCGCCCCAAGCCGGTTCATATACACACACATCTCAAACCATCTGCTCTACACATACTTATTGATTTAAACCTAACATGTTATAATTATATCACGAGTTCAAAATCTTCCCAGTTGACTTGGAAAGTCAACTGAGACATCGACTTACCATAAATCAAACAATTAACTCGTAATTGCTCATGGATTGATATGTCATCGTGATTACCGGCCTGTTATGAGTCATTACACGTCCAATTATCGATCAATTCATACCAATTATACATTTAGACGCGTCAACCATTAAAGACGAGGTCAAACATACCAAATCAATGATCTAGACCCCAACACTATAAATTGAGCACCTCTGGACCATCACAACTCGCCACTCATTCTTTCTCAACCTCCAATTTCTATAAACAATCTTCTGTTCTTGGATTTTTGATCGTGTATTGACTTCGGGCATTGACTGATCAATCCAGTATCAAAACGTGTTTGTAAGTCTGATTTTTTTGATGGGATTTATTGTTCGGCATCCACACAACATTAACCCTAAGATTAATTGGGTTAATGTTGTGTGAATTGCCCAATTGCAGAATCTAGGGCTCGTATGCACGATTTGGGGAAGAACACGATTTCACATATGTTATTTATTTTAAACGAACTAAAACCAAACACAACCACTGGTCTGGACCAAGTGGTTGTGCCTGGTGATTGTGAACCGGCTGACGCAGGTTCGACCCACAGCAGCCACACCCCCCTTTTCTTTTTGCTTTGTTTTAATTAAAAACAATCAAGTTTATATATATATATATATATATATATCTTGTATTTTAAAAATTCATTTTAAAATACTAAAACACTTTTAATAATTCTACAAAAATTATTTTGTGTTAATCTAATGAAAAATTTTAACATACAATTTTTAGTTTTCAAAAATTTATTTATTTAATATATATAATAAATAATCCAAGTTTATTCTATTATATTTATAAAATTCTATTAAAATATCAAAACAATTTTATAAATTTTCACAAAAATTATTCTGAGTTTTTATAACAATGAACTTTTTTGAAATGATTTTTATTTCTGAAAAATCATTTATTTAATATTTTTAATCAGTTTTTGTTAGTTTTAATCATAAATAAATCATAATAAATTCATTTTTCAATATTTTTGCACCAAAATTTTATATAAATTATTTCTGATTATTTGGAACAGAAATATAATTTTTAATCTAATAATTCTGTAATTTTAGTATTTTTAAATATTAAAATTAAATTTTGACAATTTGAAATAAATAGATTTAATATTCTATTTTAAAGAATATAAAAATTATTTTTATACTTTAAACTCATTATTGTGACCATCTTAAATTCAAATTTTATAAAAAGATTTTTGTTTATTTATTTACTAAATTTCTCTCAATTATCAAACATTTTAATTATTAATCAAACGAGCATTTATCCCCAATTCGAAGCCCTAGAACATATAATTTTGTAGACTAGATAGACTTAGACCTATTTATTACCTTATTATAGGGTGATACTTGGCATATTTGGGCAACACTACTATTCTATTTTTCAAGAGAAATAACATTTTGCTAAGGTGAGTTTTACATAGCCCCTTTTCTATTCTCACCATTTTTGGGGTGAAACATGTTACATCATTCTTTATGCAATTCAATCATCAAAGTGTTTATGTGTTTTTCTATGTTGCATTATGTCTTGAACATGACTAGGGTAAGCACAATTCTAGCATAATCATTAACATTGATCAGCCGACGGTATACATTGATAGATTTATTGGACTGACAATCCCACCCGGATACGTGCCTCCTACAAAGGTAGCGTGGGTGTTTGTTATCGCATAACATATTCGAGTGAACCATGAGCGTATGGGATGTACCACATTATAACAGTCACAAGGGTTGATTATGCACTCGATTTACTTCTAGTATGTTTTCACATATGGACTAGACTTGCCATGACACTTGAATTGCACAACATTTTTATTCGATTATCAAAACCTATGTAATTCTCACCAACTTTTGTTGACCCAAAAATATTTTCAAAATTAACATGTTTCAGGTAACAATGAAGCTGAGGCTTGAGTTTGCATGAGGATTTATCATGAAGTTATGATTTGAAGTTATTTGAAGTTTTTGTTTATTTGATATCATGTATTGAATTCCTAGACATCACTTTATATTGGATATTATGTTTTGAATAAATTATTTAAAATTCAATTATTACCATGTGCTACTGAAACAATCATCAATATGTGACATCCCGATGTTTCCGCCATCGGTTGGGGTGTTACAGTCTCGACCCCCACCTATTTTTGACTTAGTAGTGTAAATTTCCCTGGTTTTGTTCGAAAATTTTGTATATTTCGAGTCTGGCCCCTACCAATTTGAAAAAAATTTAGGTCTCGTGGCTTTCGCCCTCACCATCTAAAAGTTCAAGCTCCGCCACTGATATTATTAGCTTTTGAAAGTTTATTACAGTTAAAAATAAGAAATATATAATTTATCCAACTTAGTGGTGGAATATGATCGCGTGGCAATATTGGTGGCATGATGATACTCTAGTGTTCTGTTAGTGATTTCAAATTTGTTAGCCGTTCAAAAAAAAAAAAAAAAATTCGTATTAAACAATATAGTGTTGGATAACATATTTATAATCCATGTAACCATTTTCTATTTTCTATACACAATCTACATCTACATCTACATCTACATCTACATCTACACTATATAATAAAAGAAAACACATGAGGGACACATGACACTCCCTCATGAATTCTCTCATTTTATTATTTAATTTAATACAATAAATTCAAATTTAAATATAATAATTGATTTGCAAAAGCATATTATATATTTATTAAATTGAATTTTATTAATTATATTAATAATCATAGTTGTAACTGAAATCATTAATAAAAGAAAACACATGATTATTTTTACAATATTTGATCCTTATTCTAAATTTAAAATTAAGTTTGTTACAATATTTGACAAATGATTATTAAGTTTTTTTATTTTTTTATTTTGGTCATTGTTTTAGATGTTAAACTATTCTCAACAAATACATATTAATTTTAATAATTAAAATTCAAAAGTCAAATAAACAAATTAAGAATAACACAATGCAATTAGTCAAGCTTTTTTGTGAGACTTTCATGTTGTTCAAAACAAATAAATAAAATATATTCTATGTTTTTTTTGTAAATCAATTAATATAATTGTATTATAATTCAAAATTAGAATAAATTATTAGACATAATTTGAAAATGTTTATGAACTAACAAAAGTAATCTTTATTAAAAATTATTTATTTTTTAAAGATAGCGTATTTATGTGTTATTAAATTTAAATCGTGTACCTTAAAAACGTGTTTTAATATGTGGTCTTTCACTCTAAGTTTAAAACTATATTTCTTACAATATTCTGAACAAACAAAATAAAACAAATCAATTCACATTAATTAAATATTTGATTTAGTACAAAACTAAATATGTTTGGCTATTTTCGTATTATAATACCTTCATATATAAAATACATTTTATTATATATGAAAAATCATTATTTGAAATCTTCATTGACTTTGTTTTTTCAAGTTACTTCAATAGAGAATGCAATATTTAAACAATCTTTTCATTACTAATTCGTTTCAATCTTTATTTCCATGCTATTAATTCACACATTTTTTTTATACAGTAAAATTGAATCAATAAATATCATTATGTTTAAGGACCTTGATGTTAGAAAAAAAATTATTATACACCCAAGGTTAGAAATACTTTGGCTTTGGAATAAACTTGATGTCAAATTCCAAAATGAATAATACTCAATTTGGATGGTTTAACGGATGAGGAGATACTTTTAAATTAATTTCATTTTTTTATATCCTAGCCTAAACAGATTTACCTTTATTACTTTTTGATTTTTTTTTTGTTTTGTTGTACTTGCAGTCTTATAAGGTAATAGTCACGGTATGGAAGATATATTTTGGAATGTTTGAAAAAGGTTTTATATGAATAAAAATGTTTTTTACAATAAATCATTTAAGGGCTGATGAATATTTAATATTTTTTTTCGGTTGTAAAGGCAACTTTTATATTTAAAATAAAATATGTAATGTAATTTTTCTTAATTATATTTTAAATTTATATATAATATATATAATTTAAATTGTTCAACCCGTGTATCACACGGGTACATAACCTAGTAAATAAGTAACTCACAACTACAGCGACACGTGTCACAATTTTGCGAACATTTGAGAATTTTTTTTTCTGCATTTCGTATTTCACCCAAAATGGTTACATTACAAACTAGAAAATTTAAAAAGTTAATTAAAATTATTTCTAAAGTCAAAAGGATTCTTATTTCATTTCTTTTAGAAAAGAAAAAAATATTAGAGCAGACCGGAACTGAAAATCACTGTTGAAGTAGCATGCCATGAGTGATGAGAGTTATAAGTAGTGTGAAAGTGAAAGAAAGGCAAAAGGACAAGAGCCGCAATGTTTGAATCTAGGTTGCTTGCCGAAAGTGATGATTTATGATCATCATACCCTCCCTTTGTTTCCTGAATACAAAACGCCAACTGGCTAGCTGCATGTCCCCATGATTGCTTTTGACTTGTTTTTCTTTAATTTTATGGAATATATGGAAGTTTGGGTTAGCTTATGATTTTATTTTGGATTGTGTTAAAGCACTTAAGTTATTCACTCCCTTGATTTAACTTGATATTCCTCCTTCCCATAATAAATCAATTATAGTGGCTGCAAAAGAACTTAACGAATAAGAACAAAGCCTTATCTGTGTTTGTCTCACAATCTGTTCATGAACACTTACCGAATGACGTTTTCATTTCGTGTTCGTTCATTAAGGAAATAAATGTGTTTGATTTCGTTTGTTAATATTGGATAACGACCACAAACTTTCGTGAACACAAACAAACGTTCATGAATACTAATGAAAGACAATGAGTGTTCTTGAAACAAGCGAACACACACACACACACATTAATAAACACAAACAAACACAATGGTCTAGAGGAGAAAGCTGGTGTGGTCGAGAAGATGAAGCCGATGGTCCCCGAGAAGACAACATTGATGATGTAGGTGGCAATGAGAAATTTATTTCGAGGTTGCAATTTTTGAAGGTTGTGACTTTTGAACTCTAATATTTTATCAGTTAGACTTTTGAAGTATTTAAATAAAGGGAAAATCACGGTAATAGCCTTGACTTTTTGGTTTTTACGAAAATAGCCACCTCCCATCTCTTGGGAGAGTCGGCTCACGTTATCCAAGAGGTTGCAGGCGTCTCAGGAGACGGCTTCGGCAATACCCAATCCGGAATCGCCACTTGTGGGAGACGTCACAGAGACGGTACCCGAGACCGGAGACGTCTCTTCTTCTTTCTCTCTGCTCCTCCGTCTTGGTGACGTGTGTTGAAAACGAACAACCATAGATGTCTTCGGCTCATGTTTCCGGCATCACCACCACCTGCTTGAAGATCCAGGATGTACTTAAACTCTACTTTATCGAACACATGTCTCCGGCACCATAGATGTCGGCCGTTTTCTTCTGTAGATGTCCGGTGACGTCTTAGAGACGTCTCCAGTGAGGTTTTTGTGAGGCGGAACAAAAGGTTTCTGAAGGGAAGAGACAAGAAAATTAATAGGTGAAAGGTGGTGGGGAGAACATACAACGTAAGGGTTTCTTCTCTGTTTGTTGTTTTCCGGCGAGAACAGACGACGGTTGCAGTGGGGTGGCGGTGTTTTTCCGGCGAGGTTGGGGTTTAGTGTCAGGATTACTACGGTCTGGAAGAGAAGATAAAACTAAAGCCAAACATCTCTGTTTCGTTATTGCTCTGTAAAATGATATCGATTGTGTTTTTAGTTGTGGGTCTTTGGTTATTGGAGAGAGGAGAGAGAAAGGGAGAGAGAAGGAGAGGACAGGACAGGTAAGAGGTGGTTGATTCAGGTTATGTTTGAACACATGTTGATCACCTATTGGTTCACCACTGAAGTCTCACGGAGACGTCTCGAAACTCGTGAACCGTCTTTCCCAAGAGACGGGAGATGGCTAGTTTCGTAAAAACCAAAAAGTCAAGGCTATTACCGTGATTTTCCCTTATATAAAATACGGAAGTTAAAAACCCTAGATAACTATTGAACACAAACATACACGTTAGCGAACATTTATAAATATAAATGAATGAACGCGGTCTCTATTCTTATTCGTTCATTCAACTAACTGAACCGGATTTCTTGTCCTTGTTTGTTCCTTTATTAAACAAACGGACACAAACGGACTTCTAGCCAAACGGTTCACGAAATGTTCGTTGAACGTTGATTTGTTTACAACCCTAGTTTGTTTGCTCTAGTATTTCTATACTTTTACCCATAAAATGGTGCGTTCAACATATAGGAGGTACATTTAGGGGGTGTTTGGGATTGATTATTCAAAACAGATTATGCGTTTTGGAAAAGCAGGGGTGGAGTTACTTATAGATTATTGCGTTTTGGTAGCCTAAAAAACTGATTATCTGCGTTTTCAAAATGCAAACCCAAACACTAAAAACTGATTATCTGCGTTCTCAAAACGCAATAATCTAAAAATCAGATTCAAAACGCAATCCCAAACACCCTCTTAGCCTTATTTTTTTACAGCTTACTTAAATATTTGTTAAATTATACTTAGCAACTTATTAAAAAGTACATACTCTAAATTTTGAATTTGAGATCTTAATTTAGGTTCACTTGCACGTTAAATGTAAGATTATGGCCTGATTTGTGTTATATGTATTAATTGTTCTCACCACTTACATGCTTTTTTACTTTATTTTATGTTATATTCTTGCTTTTCATCAAATCACAACGATTCAAAAGCACAAAATCTTTAATTATTCTCCACATTTTATTTTGCTTAAATTCTGCAGTCGTTTATTATATTATTTTACCAAGTTCTACTACCCTTCATTGAAATATCATATCTGATGTTTATCATTTTTTTAAATGTAATAATGTTTCTTTGATATAGTTGTTAAATATAACCGTCAATATTAGTCATTTGATACCTACTTCCAACATGGTCCATTTGAACTCAAAACATGTTTGATAAGAACTCGTTTTGATCCAAGCCAAATTGTTATTTTTTTTTCAAAAGGTTCACTTTCATTGAACCTGTTATGATCTGTCATGCTCGCCCGCCCCATGCTTAGTTTAATAAAGAAACTCTTTATCCGTAAATTAACCTATATAACCACCCTCATTGTTTCTTAAAAAGTATAAAAATAGGTATGATGTAGAGGTACAATAAAGGTAACCTCAATCCTTGTTGTGTTAGTGATAACTGGACCACTTATGATTTGATGGAAATGACTTTAGATCACCTTTTACTCCAATAACAAATGATATGGCAGGGGTTGATGAAATCCTAGGGTGAGTGACTACTTTAGTAAAGCACATGGGCTCACGCATGCATGGAGAGGCTAATGTATGTATATCTTTGATGTAACAAAAGCCATTCCCAAATTATGTCTACTTGCTATCACTATCAAGTATCAATCCATCCTAGTCAATAATTAGTAGACTTCTTTTTTCTCCTTTTTGGATAAAGGTTTCTATTATAAATTAAGTATGAATAAATAGCAATTGCTAAAATTTTCTAAGGAAATTAGTTTATAATAATCTAAACTTTGCCCTGTTAGCAGATAATAATCTTTACTTAGTAAATTCCTCACGACAGTTTCAATTTTCAAAGTATTTTCCTCAAACGAGCTTTTTAACTGAGGACTAACCTAATTAGCTTTTTGTTGATATGACAACGTATGTGCCATCCAAACTTTGTTATTTGATGACGTGGTTGTTATGTGGCACCATCACCACCTCCACCACCCACCACCACTATCAGCCACCACCACAAGCAAACTAGTTAAACTAATGTGATTGGTGAATTGCAAGCACACATGTATTTTATGGACGATGTTAAACCTCATCCAAGACACAATCGATACTAGCGAATGAGCCCACCTTTGGACATTCATGTGCATTAGCGACACTCGAGTGTCGACAGTTCACATGGTGACATTCGAGCTCTGGCAATAAATACCATATTGTGAACTCTCATTTTCAAGCTTTTGCCATCGAAGTACTGTCACATAGTTATTGTTAGAGGTGGGAGCTTAAACTTATCACCATGATCTTATTGTAAACATATTTGTGGTGTTGAATTTTTTGCCCTGTCAAACTACATTAAGAGAGTTATTGTTAAAGGTGGAAACTTAAACTTATCGCCAGGATCTTATTGTAAACATAATTGTGGGGTTGAATCGTTGAATCAATTGAATGTATTTGTTTGAACCTTCATGCTCTTCTCTTTTTGTTTTGAGTATTCTATCACTCTTGGATTCAAACACTTAGTAAATAAGTGTTTTGAATCTGATTATTGTTGAGAAAAAATCACTAGCATTGTAGATCTGGGTTCTGGCACTTACAAATGCTAGTTCTCCCATTTCTTGTCTCACTGAATATATTTTATATAATACGTCCATCTAAAAAACATACTTAAACATTGTTTCTGTTGGAAGTTAATCCTAAAATGAAGTTGAAAGAAAGTTTGAGGGTCAAAGTAAAAGTTTACTTAATTAGTTTTAATTAACTAGTTGAATTATTTAGTAAGGTTATGTTTTGAATTATCTAGTAGGTTTTAATGTTTAGAGATAATTATGTAAGTTAGTATTAGATTATGATTAGGAGAAGTATTTGAGTAGGATTCATAGGTTATGTTAGTATAAATAGATGGTTAGGGCCTATGTAATTGGTGTGCCAAGAATTATATCATAATAAAAAGAAAGAGTCGATCTTGATTAAGATCAAATTTGGTTGTTCGTATTCTTGGGCCTGATAGCCAACAATTGGTATCAGAGCTTGGCTGGTTTAAGAGTCGTTTCCAAGAAGGGGTGTAGCCCCTTACGGGGCTGCAACTACCGGTTGATCAAAGACGAACAACGAGGGAGCGGAGGTGGTCTCGTTGGCAATTGGAGGTCGGCAGAATAGGAAGTCTTTTAAGATTGTGGTTGCTTGTCGGTTGGATATCGGTGAAGAAATTTGAAGTCATGCTTGAAAGTAAAGTAACCGACATGAAAAGGAGAAAGGAATTAATGGGTTTTGTGAAACTCAATTTTAAGAACGAATATTAGGTACTAAAATAAAAATAAATGGCAAAGAAGGAGTAGGTCGTAGTAGGTGCTTTGTTTCGGACTGTTGAATCTGAAGAAGAAAAAAAACGATCAGGTTAGTTGGTTTGTTTTCCGGTTGTTGTGTAGTAGATTTGGGCAAGAAGAAAGAAGCTGGTTCGCAAGAAGGTTTCAGGTTGAGTAGGTTAATCAAGAAAGTTATGTCTTGATAAAATAAAAGAACGTAAGAAGGAAAGAATGTTATCAAGAACATTATTGGAATGAAGGTTGCCAGGTTCGTTTCTTGAAAGAAGGTTAAAGGCATGTCAAGAGCCAGATCTTGAAGAATAGAAGGTATGTTAAGAACCAGATCTTGAAAGGCAGTCAAGAGCCAGATCTTGAATAAAGAAGGTAGTAAGAGCAAGAAATCGGAAACCGTTTGATTCTGATTAGCAAGAAACTTGGTTTCGAGTTAAAGTAAGAAGAAAGATTTCGGAAAAATTCAAACAAGAAAGTAGGAAAGCAGGAAGGAGTAAGAAGCATGTACGGTCGAGACCCGTGTGGTTTAACATGGAATGAGTAAGAGAAGAAGGTCGGGTTTTATGATTAAGGGGGAATGCTGGAAGTTAATCCTAAAATGAAGTTGAAAGAAAGTTGGAGGGTCAAAGTGAAAGTTTATTTAATTAGTTTTAATTAACTAGTTGAATTATTTAGTAAGGTTATGTTTTAAATTATCTAGTAGGTTTTAATGTTTAGAGATAATTATGTAAGTTAGTATTAGATTATGATTAGGAGAAGTATTTGAGTAGGATTCATAAGTTATGTTAGTATAAATAGATGGTTAGGGCCTATGTAATTGGTGTGCCAAGAATTATATTATAATAAAAAGAAAGAGTCGATTTTGGTTAAGATCAAATTTGGTTGTTCGTATTCTTGGGCCTGATAGCCAACAGTTTCTACATGACCCAATCAATTCAATCAGGCGTCCTAACAAACAGGTACCACAATTGCCGTGAGCAAATATGTTGATGAAGAGGAATAATCCAAAGACGCACTCACACATGCATGTAGTCACACAATAGCATATAAAGTCATTAGTCATTTTCTATGCCAAACACATTTTTATAGCTTGTGTTACGCACGCTATCTCAACTCCTAGTTCTAGTAGTACAAACTCGAATCTGGTCCATAAGAACAACGGAGAATTGAGCTCTTTGAAATTGAAAGTGGTATTCCCCTTTGTATCCAAAATAAATAAAATCATGGAATTCTCTCCTAGAGCTGCTGACAAACGACTCTATTAGAAAGTAGAATTAACAAGTTTTTACACGAATTTTCAAGTCGATGTGATTAGTCGAGTTTATTAGAGAATATATTATTATAGATTATTATAGTTTAGTATTAGCTTGTTCCTATAATTAAGAGATTATATTTGATTATGTTTCCTTTGTAATTATCCTTTGTACTCTTATATATAGTTGATTAATAATACATTATACATCACGGGGTTTTCATTATCTTACAGAGTGGTCTCCTGCTAAAGATTGGATTGAATGCATTTCTTGTCAAAAATCAAATTTAGAAGGGATGCACAAGTACATGTAAAACGATGAAATATATTATATATATCTTCATGGTCTTGACGGAGCTTTGCTTGCTTAAATAATGCAAACCAAAGTCTCATATTGTTTTTAATTAATAATCACCCCAAAAACATACATTCTAATGATTCATAAATCCAAATACAGGAACACAACCATTGCAATATTTTGATTGGCATAACTCATGACTTCCTATTGGGATCAAAACAATCCTTCCACTTATCCCAATTTATGCGTTGATCCGACCCACTATCCGGATCATTGCTGTAGTATGGTTGATCATAAGACACTGACGATGATCCAACGCTGGGTGAAGAAGCATATTGATCAGAATATTGTGTTTGATGACTAGTAACCTCAGCATTGTTGATATTATGAGGGTATGGATCTGAAGTGAGGTAACGTAATTGCGCTTCATTGCTGGAAAGAAGTTGTGCATACTGAAGAAAGTCTGGATAATTGGTGGCTATGGATTGATGTGACGTGGGATTTGGAGGCTGTGATGAGGTGGCAGCGGGTGGTTGGGTCGCGGAGGTGGTTATGTAACGGAGCTCAGTGCGGCCTTGAACACGTTCGGGGAAGTTGAGTTTGGCCTTTGCCCCTTTGAACTTAAGTGCAGCCTGATCATAAGCGGCGGCTGCAGCCTCAGCTGTTTCAAATGTACCCAACCAAACACGGGCGCCTTTGTTGGGGTCGCGTATCTCGGCTGCCCATTTGCCCCATGGCCTTTGCCTTACGCCTCGGTAGTGTCTTTTCACCGTTGTTTCTTCAAATCATGCACACAATAAATAAAACTTAGAAAGGTTATTTTGTTAGCATATCAGGCATGCATGCAAATGGCCACTTCTATATGATGCCATAGAATTTATAACTTAATATATATATTAACAAAACAGACAATTAATAACTAGTACGTAGCTGACTGATAAATAGTAAATAACTAAAGAAGGTAATGATAAATGATTTGAGTGATAGTTATAAATTTTGAGAATATTGGTAGGTGAAATGTATATATCTTAGACTGTTTTCCAAACTCATGTATTGTCATTCTAAAACCCCATGTGTCACCAACCCCACCTCTTGCAGTCTTGCTTTAGATCTAGCTGCACCAATTAGCATACTTACATAATATACATCTTCATCTTCATATAATATAAATGAAAGTAAGGATAATTAAGCATATGATAAAAATGTGAGATCACTTGTATATTGGGGTATTGGATTTTAATAATCTAAACTTTCACTCATTGGCCGATAACAACCTGTACTTCAAAAATTAACAACGATCCATCAATTATATATTGGGGTATTGAATTTTAATAATCTAAACTTTCACCCATTGGCCGACAACAAATATCTGTACTTCAAAAATTAACAACGACCCCAACTTTCAGACATTTTTCATCTGGTGAACTTTTTTTAACTGATGACTAACCAAGTTAGTGGACGATGACATGTCATGCCATGTCAGCATCCGCGTCAGCGTGATCATGTCACTTTAGCATCCACTAACTGAGTTGGTTCTCAGTTAAAAAAGGTTCATTGTCGGTCAATACGTTAAAAGTTGGGATCGTTGTTGGGAATTTTTGAAGTACAGATTATTGTCGGTCAATGAGTGAATCCAATACCCCTTATATATTTGATATATAATTGAAACATGTTTTAATTCTACTAAGGGGATGTTTGGTAACCTCTTAATCAGCCTCTTAACTATTCAGGTCTGAATCATTCAGCATTCAGACTGTTTGTTTCAGCATTTGAATGGAATGATTAAGTGCTGAACCATTAAGCTAATAAGGAATGCTGAATGATTCAGCTCTTAACCATTCAGAGCCTCTTAATAATTCAGCACTTAATCAACCAAACAGCCCCTGAGTGTTTTAATTTCCATAAAGAATTATATACATTTGTATGTACTCATTTCGATCTATATATATTGTTATAAGTAAAACAACTTTTTTTCCCTGTTGTAAAGAAGAAAATGACAAGCTAGCAAGATCACAAACAAGATTTTGCCATGTGAATCACAGTTAATTGAGTATTAATAAATCTTAGTGATAGTGATTGTAACCAAGATTTTTGTGACCCAAGTGTCAAGTGATAAACATGTGAACAAGATATACATGATATATATAAATATATAATATATATAGAGAGAGAGAAGCTGAACACGGAAAGTAAAACACAAGTGCATTGAATCTAGCTACAAGCAAGTTGCACCATATATGCAAATCTATTGTCCTTGAAGATGATACATACATACATACATACGTGTTATTGTGTATATCACATATATAATTAATAAATAGTTTAACAAATTACAAACAATTATACATAAACTGTTAATTAGCTAGCTAAGCTACACAAGTAGATATATATAGTAAAGAGCTAATTAAGAGATCCATCGATGGATATAAGAGGCGTACCTTGTTGACGATGATCTGGAGGTGTAATCGGATGATGATTTTGCGATTGAGGTATGATCATCATCGAGGGAGGAGTAGTCGAATATTGAGGGATGAATCCGCCATAAATATTATCTGTCGGAGTTGTTCCCACGATCTGATTATCATAATTATCACGATCTTCTTCTTCTACTTGCTTCTGCTGCTCCCAGACAAATCGTTCACTATCCATTTCTTATCCTATGTTCCGATTCAACCTATTAGTAGAAGTTAATTGATGTTTTAATACCAGGATATATTGTTTGAATTTAACACGATATATATGCATATAATATTATATACACACTGCAGAGGTTTACATAAGACTATAAGAGGTTGCGGTGTTTCAACTTTGAATGGTGCTTGGTCCTTAAATACTGCTTTCATCCTATCACGTTCGCAAATTTATTTAAACATAAATAAATAGGATGAAGTTATCTTACAAATACGCCCCGCTTACGGTGTGTCTATATAATTTATATATGTGTGGTTCTTTTGCGACAAAAGTTAAGTTGCACGAGTTCTAACGTTATTTTACTAATTTCGTGAAAATAACGTTAAAAACGACGGACGGTTAATCATGCATCATATGGTGGTGTGGATAGCCAAAAGACAAAGGGGTAGATGCACCGATCGGGTTTGTCCCGATTGCTAAGTGTTCTGTGTCTTATGTCCAAGGCTTGATACCAATTCACATCGAGCCGGGGGCCTCACTAGAAGCAACCTCTCTATTCTTAGGGGTAGATGTAAGGCTGTCTACATGTTACCCTGCTCAGACCCTACCTTAGCTTTGCTATAGGTGTGATTAACTGAGTATGATGATGATGAAGTTATCTTACAAAGTGTAATAAAAGTCCGAAGCGTGAGAAGAATACAAAACTAGTAGGGCTAGCATAACAGGTTACACAAACCTGTTAAGACACGAACACGAAACTTGTAAACACGAACACGACACGAAATCTAATCGTGTATAACATGTATATAACATGTTAACACGACAAGACACGATACGGAACACCTAGTAAAATAAGTTAACACGACAGGACACGATAAGACACAATAAGACACGACAAGACATGATAAGAAACACGATAAGACCTGTTAAGACACGTACACGATAAGACACGAACACGAAACATGTAAACACAAACACGACACAAAAATAAACAGGTCTTAACGTGTCGACCTGTTATAGACACAAAACCTGTTGAGGCCAAACACGAACCCTGTTAAAATCGTGTAGGTTCGTGTCAGGTTATCGTGTTCGTGTCTAAATTGTCAGCCCTACAAAAAATACAATAGATCACGAAATATGACATAATAAGCCACAAAATATAACACAATGTCAAAAAATATAACACAATGTTGAAGAAAAAAACCCAATGAATCGCAAAAATGACACAATGATGAAAATAAGAAAAACACACAATGTTACATAAAAGACACAGTGATATAACGTAAATTCTAAAACTACAAGCTTAAAATCCAAAAAAGCGAAAACCTAAAATCTAAGATCGTAGGGTGAGACAGTTCTAATTCGCTTGAATCATGAGTTCGATTAGAGTTCGTTTAATACCCTTCTTACGACTTTCTATTTTTCTTTCACTATGTATTTGATCCTAATCCTAAGTATAAGTACATGATTTTATTTCATTATACCTACTTTATCATTTTTATTTGTATTTTGGATTTTTGTCGCTTAAAATCATAGGGTAAGCAAAAGTGGTTGAGAGGACTCTTTTTAAGTTATGCGGTGGGAACACAAACATTTTTATTGGTGTGCATGGTTTGGTTAGTCTCAACCGAACCAATGTCATTGGTTAATTGATCTTATTAATCAATCGGTTTATATATTGGTTCAACTTATTTTGTAAGATTGTCAGTTTTTAGTTCGTTTATGAGTCTCAACCAAAACCAAAGTCATTGGTTAATTGATCTTATTAACCAACCTATTTATTGGCTCAGTTTATTTTGTAAGATTGTCAGTTTTTAGTTCGGTTCATTTTATTTTGTAAGTTTTTCAGTTTTTAGTTTGGTTCAATTAATTTTTGTTAATAACCAAAACCAAACCTTTTCAAAAATATTTTTCTTAGAAGTACATGAAATATGTGTATAAATACATGAATTGAGGTATAAAAGCTAAGAATTGATATTCCCAAATGATCTTGTTTAAGCCATGAATTGATAGAAATATAGAGACGGGTGAATTTGAGCTAAGAACAACTAATATAAGAAAGATAGATAGATATTGGATTGAACAAAGAGAACTTTCATTGAATGTAATAAACAAATAACAAGACAATCACTCACCCCGGGTGAGCTCCCCCGGGGTGGTGACTCCAAATGCACACCCTTCTCTAGTGTCCTATTTATAGATCCTGAGCCTTGTCCTCCAAGCAAGCCGCCACTTGCTTGGAAAACTACTAAAATACGTTGAGTACTTGACTAAGTGCTCAGTGTGAGTACTTGGCTGAGTACTTGCCTAAGTACTCAGTGTGAGTACTTGGCTGAGTACTTGACTAAGTGCTCAGTGTGAGTACTTGGCTGAGTACTTGCCTAGGTACTCAGTGTGAGTACTTGGATGAGTACTTGACTAAGTGCTCAGCCCACTATGTGAGCACTTGGAAAACTTGCTTGTAATTGATAACATCATTTTCTAATATGACCCAACAAGAATCTAAGAATTGTTCTATTCAGTTTGGTTAGTTTCGGTTAACTAAGGTTACAAAAAAAACTGATAACCAATTTTAAGTTAATTCGTTTTTTTTGTTAATTCAGTTTTCAATTAATTTTGCTTAGTTTCGTTTTTTTTTTCAATTATTACTCAACCCTGGATACTGTTAATAATGTAACATATTAATTTTTTCAAACTAAAAAATAACCGGAATACTATATTCAAATTAAAGAGAATATGATCGTGGTTTGTATGGCGTGTAATTATTTTGAATGACAATTGTTTCCATACTATACTCTACGTTAGCCATTTATAAAATCTCGTCTTCTCTTATTACATAAGAACAATTCAACTCCCAATCAAACTATATCGTCTAAGTGGAAACGAATATTATATTATTCACCATCAAACTACGATGAGAGATAATATTCCCTTAACTCTTAGGCAGGGCTGTAAACAAGCCGAGCTGAATCGAATTAGGGTGGGTTCGGGCTCGGCTCATTCATAAATTGAACCGAACCGACCCAAGCCCATTTATTTCATCGAGCCTAGATGTTGGGCTCGGACTCAGCTCGTTTAAAACCGATTTAAGCAGAGCCGGCTCACGAGCCACCCAATTTACTTTTTATTATTCATATTATATAGACAAAATTACAATTTTTGTCCTTTATTTTGAGCAAAATTATGGAACAAGTCTTTTAAAAAGAATACTTCCAGTCTTTGTCCTTTATTTCAATGGTTTGTTATAACTTTTGTCCTTTACACTAACGTGGTTAGTTTTTCTCAGTTAAATCCCTCACATGCATGGTATGGTTAATTAGTATGACTTATGCAGTTTCTCAATGTAGTTGTTATAGTCCATTGTACCAACCATTTTGACCCATTGTCCCATTTACGTTGTGTTCCCGAGTTAACTTAAAGAGAGAAAAGAAAGGAAAAGAATAGAAGGAAAGGAAGGGAAAGGAAAAGAAAGGATAAGTATCCTTTCCTTCCATTTCCTTCCAAATCGGAAGGAAAACTAAACTAAAGGATTTTGCCTAGTTTTCCTTCCATTTCCTTTCTTTTTCTTCCTTTAATGACACTCGGGAACACACCATATTTTGTTTTTCTTTCTTTTCCTTCCTTTAATGAAACTCGGGAACACAATCAAATTTTTCCGTCCTTTCCTTTCTTTTCTCTCGTTAGTTAACTCGGGAACACAACGTTACAACAGATTACATATATCATCCATATGACCCATTTCCATCTTAAGAAAATTTAAGAACTAGGGATTTTCGTAGCTAATAATCATTCATTACATCTTCATTGCTAAAAGAACGATAAAAAACCCAACCTAACTAGCCATCAACAGCTTCTTCAGAATCTGAGCAGTAGATAGACTCTTTGTTAGCTGTTCTTCCATCTCATTACGGGATCTCAGCAAACCAGGGATGACATCAATGGATCTTTCACACATTGGTGGATCAAACCAACCAATGAATCGGCATCTTGATCTAACCATAGGACAAGCATAGAAGCGTCGACCATGATTCCTTGAAGTCCAAGAAGTTCGTACAACAGCTACTTGACCACACCAATAAAATACCATCTTTAATTGTCGATTCGCTTTTCAGGAACAAGAGGATTTGGGTTTGGATTTGAAACCCTAAATTGAAAAGGGGAAAGTGAAGGACGATTATAAGGAGGGGTATTTTTTTAATCAGGTTAAAATGAAAGAAAATTTACAAATATACCCTCACGTGCCATGCATGTAAGGGATTTAACCGAGAAAAACTAACCACGTTAGTGTAAAGGACAAAAGTTGTAAAAAACCATTGAAATAAATGACAAAGACTGAAAGTATTCTTTTTAAAGGACTTGTTCCATAATTTTACTCAAAATAAAGGACAAAAATTGCAATTTTGTCTATTATATAAGAATTGATATTTATTTTTGTATTTGCTTATGCTAAATCAGTTAACCAATATTCTATATCTATATATGTATATAATATAACGATTGGAGGAAGAACACATGATACTTGGTGAGACCATCATTGCCCTTAAATTCACGTAAAAAAATGTAGGTTATAAATAACCCAATTAACCTAATATTTATTAATTTATATTTTTTTATCTTTATCTTTATTTTTATGATTACTTTACTATATAATAAATAAAACTCTTATGACTATCTTACTTATCTCTCTTATGAAATCAGTGGCGGATCCAGGATTTTTTTCCCGTGGGTTCCTTTTTTCGGTAATCAGATTTTTCATGGCCAAACGTCGGAATTTTTAGGTCGGGTCGGGTCGGACCCAACATTTCATCGTTTTACCGATTTATTTGCTAACCTCTTTGTTCTCATTTTCATCAAGTTCTTGTATTATGTCAAAAGTTTTCCTAACAGGGCTTTTTCACAATATTCCAAAAAACAAAAGGCAATGTGTTTAAGATAATATATTCAAAACCAATACCATCACTTGTTTGTTCTTCCTATAACCGCAAAAGTATACATTGTTGAACAAACACACACAAAAATTAGCACTACCACTATATGCTATTGTTCTACATTAGCAGTGTAAAGTAAAAATACAAATATTCAGTACCACATGACAAAGATAGAAGATTATTAAAGGAATAATAAAGTCATAAATAATATCAGGAAAGTTAATTAAAATCACTAAGAGTCAGAAATCATTTTTTTTAAAGATATGATGCTGGCATACCTAGATGTGAACGTGGAGTTCTGAAAACCGGCATATCTCGAGCATATACAAATCTTTATACATTTAACATATTGCTGATGGTTTTCTATTGCAAGGATTCTGCATTCAAACAAAGAAGCCGAGATGGAACATCAATGTACTCGAATGTATTATGTAAATAATAAATAACAATCACCAAGAAATTAGACTAAAAATCTGAAAGGAAGGGGATTGGACTCATGATTCGTGAACAACAGAACGGAGGTGGAAGAGGGGGGACTGAGGGAAGAAGAGGTGTTGTGTTTAAAAAAAAAACAAAATAAAAACAAAAAGAAAGAATGGATGCAGACAAAGAGGCTCGAACTGGGTATCTCAAGGTTAAGAAGCGCGCTGAAAACCACTTGAACACTCCACATCTTTGTTTATGGGTTCCTTCAGCATTTATTTATGGGTTCCTTCCAAATTTTTTATATAGATTACCACTAAAATTTCCAAACCGACTGGGTTCCTGGGAATCCGCTTGTACAAAGGTAAATCCGCCCCTGTATGAAATAATATTATTAAATCATAATTTAACTTTTATCTCTTATTTATTTAATATTTATTTTCTTAATTAATTCTTTATATTTCCGCTTATTAAAAACCATTTACTATTTTATTAATAAAAAAACTACACCTTCAAAAGCACCGTTTGAAACACGACATGCTATGGTTGCTTATGCCTTTACACTTCATCTAAACATACATTCTCTCTTTAATACACATTTTCATTCTTATTCACATTATTAAAATTGTTGCATTATCATATTATAGCACATTAATTTTTATGCTACATCGTAACACATATTTTATCTGAATATTAAATCTGTGTATCCCGGGAAGATCCGAGATGTAACCTAGTGTCAACTTCGAGTTTTTCTCGAGCGAATTTCGAGCGAGTTGCGAGCTTTTTGAATAGCTGTACTTTTAGGGCATAATGAGTCACTTCGTTTTCCCCACGTAACACATCAACGTCACATCAGTTTTTCCTCACTTTTCTTCAAATTGCTTGGTGTAATCCAGATTTCCCCAAAACTAAATTATTTTATTTTCTTTTAAACTTTAAAAAATTCAATAACTGAGAAAAGTTTTAATATAAACCTTAACTGAAAAGAAAACAAGTTTTGATTTGTTTGAATTATAGGCATTGCCTATGTCTAAAATTATATTCTTAAATATCACAAATTACACATTTGGTTTTAATAGTTTGACTTTATGACGATTTTGTTACATTCAGTGATTTGTTTAACTGTTGAAGGCATGAAATTCACGCATATCTAAAAATCCTTAGATGTTTTCTCAATGCTTACTTAAAAATCCTTACCAAGACAGGTTCCCATTTGTCATGTATCAACTAGCATCACCATTCACCACCCATAGATTGCCGCGAGTGATAATCATGATTGGTGCTCGGTGTGACCCATTACGACCTATAGTTCAGACTACCCACACTCGACAAGCTATAAATACGTAAATCATTTGAATGTTAATAAGACTCGTAACACCTTGTCACGTCCTAAGATGAATTGCAACCGTAGCTTTTTAATCATTAAAGATGGAGGAGGCTTGAGGATGTCAAGGGTGGTTGCGTATGATTTTAGCGCCATGAGTTTTCTGATTCGACGGATTTGAGGATATAGAGTGAATGCGTTGTTTTTTTGGAATAGTGACGCTAGTGTTCAGTAACTGAAAGATTGAATGTCGTATGTTTATGTTCAAGAGGACGTTTTATGCTTGTCAAACGAGCAACCTTTTACTATCTGACAAATCCAATTTTGTCGGACCCACTGAAAAGGTCAACGGAATCGATTTTTTATTTTGCTGACATTAGCAAAAGCATTGTATACTAATCAGAAACATCAAACATATGCTTTGGTCAATTGTTTGATAACGCAAACTGATCTTCTATATTGTTGAAATCAAAACTTTGAAGTTTGAACTGTACGGTTTCTTGGTAGTGATTCTTTTATATTATTTAATCAAAAACCATTTTCACAAGTATTATTATTCTTTAAATTTTGACATTTTAAGCAGGCAACTCTTATTTGTGCACTTTGACTTTAGTAGTTTATATATCATTAATTGACCCCTCCCCCAATCAGGCCATCGCTTTTACTCGGAAAATGGAGTTAACGAGGACGGTTCTATACTTCTATCTCTTCAGCAGGACGAGTGTAACCGTAACTGTAACGGCTTAGGTGGTGGTGGTGGTTATGATGGTTATGACCTAATAATATTAAGTGATTATTTCACTATGTTTTTACTTTTAGTGGTCAAAAGGTATCAAGGTTTGACAGCAAAATCATGTTCATTGGCTCTCCGGTAAAGCAATGATGATGCCTCCACCCTGTTTTGCCAAAACATATGTCAAAATTCATTTCAAGAACACCAAAATCAACTGTAACAAGCTTCTTTTTTTCATACCAGCCAGGATGCACAACGGGTCTACCTGTCGCAAGTGCCCAATTAACCTGACATGAAAACAGAGGAATCAAGCTTCCCATACCTACTGCGTTAATGAAGTCAGTAACATACCTTATCAGTGCCAAGAGAATTAGCAACTACATGGGTGACCTGTTCATCAATTTGATTGGTGCAAACATCACCGAATTGCTCAGTCGTCTGCCATAATGGGTGTAAGTGAGGACTAGCCTCACCCATGGGGAACACCCTGCTGAATAATATTCGATACCCACCTAAAATCTTTCTCTGCTCTGACGCTAGTATGTTTCTAGCATCGGCTTCATCTAAAGATTTTTCCAAGAAAAAAAGTTGATGTATTTTCTCAATAACCTAAAGCAAAAGTAGATGGCATCAGAGCATACACAATAGAATGTTTTGTATAAAATATTATATTATAAGTGTTTACCGCCAACGAAGATGCTAGAGACCCGTCTTCTGGTCTCTCGTCATGGTCAATCTCGAGAAGTGAAGGACCCGGAAGTCCAAATTGTTGTTTACTACATGGAAAATATATATATCTGCAATAAAAAATACAGATATTAGAAAAGAACGTGGAGCTATGTTCTAAATCAAAGCCATATATACAGACAGTATACCTTTCTACAACTATCAAGTTTGGTTTGTTATGAGGCCAGACTCTTATAGAATGATCTATAATAACAACAGCAGACTCCATACCCAAAACCCCTTCCAAATACTTGCCTTTTTGGATCCCCGTCAACGTTATCACCATGACCACCCCGTGAAATAACTCGCCCATTAAACAGAACTCCTTTTGGATCAAGCACTTTGGCCATTTCCGTAGCATATACTTTGTTTCCCATTGTGTAAAGATGAAGCTCGTAAAGCTTACTGGCCTGAGGATAAAAACCGAAGTGGATTAAAGATTCGGACCCAGATGGTTTCTGGATTTTAACTAACTTTTCATTAGATGTAATTCTTACCTTCTCTAAAAAGTTCCAAACCCCAGGCCGAAGTTTGGTCCACATACTCATGTGAGGAAATCTAAAGAGATGCCTACGTGGCTTGTCGCGGTCTTGTTCTTCTTTCTTTTTCAACATCTCATCATGCACTGGTTCAATTTCAGAAAACTGGAAGCATCGACATATTTTAAATACAGAATTCTCAGCATATAATCGTATAGAATCATTAAATAGAAAAAAAAACTACCTTAGCAGAATTGAGAAGGGTGTGATCAAGATCTAACACAAGGCACAGTTTATGGTCAGCAAACATCTTTTTCTGTTCTTCCATTCGTTTTGATCTTTCCCTCTGAATAGCAGCCCGTTGTTGGTCATCAAACCTCCCAAATAATTGTTCAACATCACCCCACGCATTATGTGATTGAGAAGGGCCAAGGCTCGAAGCAACTTCTCTAGAGGTTGTAACAACCGACAAAATTAAGGTAATTCCGTACTAATTAATTAAACGCGATTAACGTAATTAAACGTAATTATGTGTTGATTGTTTAACTGAGGCCTTAGAAAGATAGCAATTCCCAAATAATGCATAGGAATGCATAAGTTTAATGAGAAAACATGATAGGATCATGCGCAAGCAAATCTATCCGGTATGGACACTGGCGATTACCCGGTAAAAATTAAATAAGCGAAACGAACCCCGGACACCCGGAATATATAATAAATGATATTTTCACAAAATATAATGAGTTTTGGAAACCCAAAGCCATACGTGAAAACTTATTGTACAAATCTCCCGGTAACGAATAAAGTGCGCGTACCGCACCCGATACGCGCGTAACACGTAATTTCACCCGGCGGAAGCCGAAATAAATTATCAGTAATTAAACTGGACTATATTTAAGGAATATTAATGGTATTTTAATATTCGGGTGACACGCGGTTAAAAACCCGAGAATACCCGGACGGCACCCGCACAAGATTAACTTAACTAAGTAAGGTTAATATTTAGCAAAAGTGGACCCCACCCACACCCTTTGGGGGCCGGCCTAGGGCCCACCCAAATGGGTAAAACTCTTAATTATCCCCTTTAACCTTTCATCTCCTTAATAATCCAATGATTAGAAAGATAATGATCATATTAATGCATGCAATTGTATTGGGTAGAAATTAACTAATCACTTCCTCTCTCTCCCTCAAAAACTCGGCCAAACACCCTCTAATATTATCCCCAAGATCATTTTCAATATCTTCCATAATCCTTCAAGATCTTACACAAAGATTTCCATCCAATCCAAGCAAGATACTAGTAATCTTGGAAGATTTGAAAGAGAGATGTTATAACCCACTTGTGAATACTTGAAACAAAATCACAAAATTCCTCTTCTTCTTCTCCCTTGGCCGTAAGTTTACACCCCTCCATCAACATTGTTCTTTCAATTTTTACACTAACAAATCATCTCTAAATCATCATCCATCAAAACCCCTTTGTGTGTTCAAGAGCTTGGAGCTTAACCCCTTTGGAAAAACACACTAAACCCCATCCAATCCAAGGTTGTTGTCTTCCCTAGCCTTGAGCTAGTAGTAAGTTTTACCTTGTTTGATTCTTAATGTTCATATTTTGTGCTTTTGAAAGCAAGTTGTACATTGATGGGTAATGAAATGGTTTTGAAATGTAAAGATAATGTGTTTTGCTAGATTAAAAATGGAAGAATAATAACATAAATAAATCTTGGATTTATATTAATAAATGTAATATTTGGAGAAAATGTGATAAAATGAACATACACTTGAGTTGAAGGATGATTTGGGCATGATTGATGAAAAGGACTTGAATATGATGGAAGATGATTTTAATCATCATAAGATGACAAGATAATGCCAAAAATATATTAAAATGGGTTAGAGAATCATAGGTGAAAAAGTTCCATATTCAAAGTCTACTCACTTGAATGAGTGAAAAGTTGATATTTTGGATAAAAATATGGAACAAACATGTTAATAGCATTTAGGATGGATTATAAGATTATTAAAAGTGGAATGAAGTAAAAATAATCAAACATTAAGAAAATGGTTCTTCAAAGTCCACTAAAATGGAAGAAAATGCCAACCGTGAAAGATAAGATGAAAAATGCAACAAATATAAGTTAAAGGACTAATATTATAACTTGGAAAGTTGAGGGACTAAAATATGTATTTTAGAAACTTTGGTCCAAAAATGCATTAACGAAGAGTTCGGTGTCAAAAGCATAAATAATAGCTTTTCCAAGTGTAGTTTTTGATAAACATAAGAAACTTACTTGTGTATAAATTAAAAGAGGCATTTTTATAAAAATGGAAGTTTTATAAAAATAAGAGGATAAGTTAACATAAGGATTTTATAAAAATAAGATTTTATAAAATATTAGTAAAGACTTGGGAAAACTTGTACTAAAATGGATACTTTTATATAAATGGGAATATAAGGGTATCGGAAACATTTTTGGGTTACAAGTTGGGCTAAACGTACAAAAGTATATTTTCCAAGAAATATACGTTCGGAATTAGAAGTATGAATAATATTTCCATAGAACGCATATTGGAAGTAAATGTGAAAAACGCTAACTAACGGACTTAGTTACATGAACTAACGTAAACGGATAAACGGACATATGAGAAAATGCCATTACGACAAGATAAAAATATACATATATATTTTAAGGAAATAAAATATATATAACAAGGGGGAAACGTGCGTAACACTTTCCTAAGTGTAGAAAGAATATTCGTGGGAGAAAACACAACGTAACGAGTTAAAAACGCTAAACGACACATGAACTTAACAAGTAGTATCCACGCAATGGTATATGTACATATGCTCGTTTTCGACGAAATTCTAGTATATCTATTTGAATGGGAAAATAGATATGCGAGAAGGAAAACCGAGACGAGTAGGTGAAGTATATCTACGGACGTGTGAATACCGACAAGATCCTAGTACATTTATTTAAATGGGAAAATAAATGTACGGTGTGGTGAGTCTAGTCGGGCGTTAAGAATATATTGCCAAACGACAAGAACTTAGCATATTTATTTGAATGGGAAAATAAATATGTGGCAAAGTGAGTCGGGTCGGATAATAAGAAATCACATTATATCGAGCGAAACGATCCTAAGTATGATTATTTAAATGGGAAAATAATTATACGTTGGGTAGAGTCGTGTCGAAAATGATAGTATACAAGTCGCAAAGAATATTAACAAGAATAATATATGACTTGTAAGAAAAGGGTAATCCATCGCCAATGAACCTAGGATACGAGACTAATTAAACGGGAATTTGGATAATACGTGGTCGGGAAGTTGGGTGTACAACTTGCCAAGGCACATGCACCATAGGTGTAGTGACTTATACGCCTAGAACATTTGTAGGTGCGAGATCACAAACTTTACTATTTTCTTCTTCGAGCCGAGCACAGTCACAGGTGAGTCTCACGGCCCCATTTCTAAACTATTTAACGTTTTTACGGGGGAAAGATATGTTGGGATTTGTTTGACGGGTTGGACACTTGAGTTGTGATCGCCACTCGGGGTTGAGACCTACCCACTATAATCATTAATTCAGGAAAGTGAAACCGAAGGAATATTTGAATAGTACTATTGGTGCCTGACAAGGCCCACCCCTAAATCGATAGCGTCGATTTTGCATCGGCGTATGCTGGGGTGCACGTATTCTGAAATCAAGTCGTAGGAATACCGAGTAACGACTTGGGGCGGGGGCATTATTAATTGTCTTGGTTTGGTTATAGGCTCAAGTAAAATTGTAGGACTTTGCAACTCCTATAAATGTCATAACAAGGATATTCCCACGAGATAAAGTTTTATTAAATACAAAACCTGTGAACTCACCAATATTTATATATTGACGGTTTTTAAACATATCTTTCAGGTAATTGACAGATGAAGGTTAACGTGGCGAGCAGGGTCGGGGGAATCTCCAAGTCGGGCGTTGGATATCATGAAGGGGACTCGTCTCTCTATCCCAAGGATCTCGGGATATAGGGAGGAGCCTCCCTATTTATTTCAAAAACAATTTTAAGATTATGTATGAATAATTTGACATGATTTTCAACGTTGAATAAATACCCGTTTGTTTAATTAATATTGTGGTTTGCATTAATCTTGGCTTAATCCTCTTGAACCGTCGCGCCACGTGTTTCCGCCATAGGCGTGGTGTGACAGAGGTGGACCTAGTCCCGTTCTGAAGGTGGCCTGGATGTTATGATGGTCCTTTTATATTTACAGAACTTGAATAGACTGGTGATGTTTGTGATGAAGGCATTTGAACAGATGCATCTGCGGTTGTAGATACAGTGTCCACAATATTCTTCAAATTTTTAGTGAATTGATAAGTGATATCAGGTGCTGATATGGGTTGAGACGATACTCTTGGATCAGCTTGCTTTGAATTTTTCTTATTAGCCTGAGATAATACTCTTGGATCGGATCGCTTTGATCTTCCCTTATTAGTCGCATCAGTCGATAAATTGGTGATTAGGTCTTGTTTTTGTAATGAATTACTGTGCAAAATATGTCGGGGATCACGAGGTTTCATTTTTAATTTCCCAGGGTCATCCTGCAAGACATTAAGGAATAAGTAACATAAACGCATATTAAATATACAACATAAGGGTTTCCAAAAACCATAAATGGTTAAAAAAATCTTTCAAAAAGCTTAGAACCAATGCTGAGCGTTAAACCCATAGAAAAGCCATACTAAATGACCTTTCATAAAGTATAACAATTGGAACTATAACGAAAAAGATAGGGCATGGAGCATGCTGACCGTTGAAGATGTACGTGGTTTTTGCATCTTATCTGCTAATTTTTTCTCGCCCATCAATGACTGAGAGGCAACTGTAGCCATTGGCGTAGAGCCCAAAAGAGAATTTTGGCTTGTTTGTGTCACTTGGTTTCTAGGATCAACTAACCTCTGTTGTTCTATACTACTGATTAAATGCATCCACTGTGTAGGATTTACCGCAATATCTTTTAGAACAGCTTGCAAGTATGCTGAGGTGGGATTGACGCCTGTAACAGGAATACGCACACTCCCACTACTAGTACTGGGTAAAGCAGAGGTTGGTGGAACATTTTCTACGCTTCTAGTTTGTGAGACAGCCATAATGCTCCTAGGATTACCAGACTTTGAAAATTCAATTTTTGGCCTTTTTGGTGCGGGACCATCTACCAAAACAGGCTCGTCAAAAGTTTTATGCTTTCTTAAGCCTTGGAATCCATCAAGTGGCTCAATTATAGGCTGTTTACTGGACAACGGAACTCTGACTTGGCTGACTTCCAAGGAGCTTGAAGGATTGGCTAATCGGAATCGGGGGTCCCTGGTTTTGTTTGGAAACCTAGTCACGGTACTAGATGTGGAATACACAGGAGCAACGTAGCTGTCATTTGCTTGTAATGGCACATTATGTACTTCCGGGACGCTAAAAACATTTCTTTTCTCTAAAGTAGCAGACGATACAAAACTTGAATTCTGAACATTTGAGAAACTAGAAACCTCTCCGCCACAATCACCACTTGCATCATCACTTTCGTCAGAAGGGGTGGGGCTTGGGAGATCATTTGACAAAAATGTACTTCGACTAAATTTCTGTTGATAGGTAGATACAACATTTAAAGCATCCGTTTCATAGTGTTGCAGTACCACACGTGGAGTAGGTGTGGGCCATTCCGGTCTTATTTATGCATCCCCAACAAGGAGTGCTTTGCCTAAAGGTAAAATATTTGTAGTTTCTCGTGTTGGTGATGGAAGACTGTCAACATCATGATCCTTATGAAGATCAAGAAGCGGAAGCAATACTCTGTTCTTGGAAGTAGATGTTTGTATTTTCAAAGATTCAGATTGCGTAGAGTTTTGATCGGAAGAACCAATAAGCATTACATCTAATACAGGCTCCTCATTTATAGAAACCAATTCCTGATTAACATGATTCGGTACATCTCCTTCATTATCATCAGCCTTGGTACTTGAACAAGCATCATTAGAGTTACATGACAGAAACATGCTCTCTTGTAACACCCCAACCGATGGCGGAATCATCAAGGTGCCACGTAGTGACGATTGTTCAAAAGCTCATGGTACTAAAATATAAATATTATTGAATAATCAACAATTGTCTTACATGGAAATGGAAATTACATTGTCTAAATGAAATGTAAATATTGAAGTAACCGAATTAAAATAAAGCACTAAATGTCTCTTGCTAAAGCACTAGATCAAACTGCACCTGAAACATGTACAAAAATAGGTTTGGTCAACATATGAAATGTTGGTGAGCATTCCTAGATTTGATATATATAGTAGGTTAAAAAGTTATACAATTCAAGTGCAAGCTACAGTGCAAATATGTAAACCATGTATCAAACAAATGAGCGAAATCAACCCTGTGACTGTATAATGTACTGTATGAACTGTAGTGTACTTATCCAACAAATGGATAATAACTTAACAATGGCCACGGATTCTCCGATGAAAAAGGGGGAGAATCAACCTAGGCGGGTTGTCAATCCAAATAGCGCTATCCAATGTTAAGGTCGGCTTGTACAATGTTAATGATTTCACTAAGTACAAATGTATTCTACATGTAATGTCTAAGCATAAAGCACGTTTGTAAGCAAATGCACATAGTACTAGAATTGTATTGTAAAAATGTGAACTTGTATTTGTAATTTGTATAAGTGTACATGTAACACCCCAAAAATGAATAAAAGCAAAAAGGGGATAGGAAATACTCACAGTTCACGTAATAACTTGAATTTGAACTTGGACAACGAAATATGAATTGAGATTACTCCCAAATGATTAACCTAAAGTAATTGATAATGTGTAAGTGAAATAACTCTAGGATACATGTATTTCTAGGGCTTCGAATTTGGGGATAAACGTTTATTTGATTAATAAACAAATTGTTTATTAAATACAAGAAATTTAGTAAATAAATAAATAAAAGTCTCTTTGTAAAATTTTAAGTTGAATATAATCATAACATAAGGTTTGAGCATGAAAATAATTTTTATAAAATTATTTTCTTGAAAATAGAATATTTAATCTAATTATTTCAAATTGTCAAAATATGACTTTAATATCTAAAAATATTAAAATCAAAGAATTTCTGAATTAAAATTTGTATTACAGTTCCAGATAGTTAGAAATAATTTGTATAAAATTTTGGTGCAAAAATATTGAAAAATGAATTTATTATGATTTATTTATGATTAAAACTAACAAAAATTGATTAAAAATATTAAATCAATGATTTTTCTGAAATAAAAATCATTTCTGAAAAGCTTAATGTTATAAAAACTTAGGATAATTTTTGTGAAAATTAATAAGATCGTTTTGATATTTTTATAGATTTTTATAAATAAAATAGAATAAACTTGATTTAATTATTATAAATATTAAGTAAATAAATTTTAGAAAACTAAAAATTGTAAGTTGAACTTTTACATCAGATTTGATAAATGTAATTTTTTTAGAATTTAAAAAATAGTTTTAATATTTAAAAATGAATTTACAAGATTTAATGTAATATATATATATATATATATATGTGTGGTTTGTTAAAAAAAAAAATGAAAATAAGAGGGAATGGGTGTCCAAGCCGGGACTCGAACCCGAGTTGTCTAAGTTGTAGGCATCAGTCACAACCACTTGGCCTAGGCCTGTGGTTGTGACCTATGTCTGTTATTTAAAAATAAATATAAAGAGCAAAAATCAGTTTCTTCCCCAATCTAAACCCACGAACCCTAGGTCTGCAATTGAATGATTCACTCATCAATAGCCCAATTAATCATGGGGCTATTGATGAGTTATTGCCGATATACAAAACCCACAGGAGGAATTAAACTTACAATGTCGTGTAGAACACGATTGCTCGGTCAAGTATAAAAGTCAAAATTGTAATCGTGAAGCACAAACAGAGGGTAACAATGAAGATTGGAGGTTGAGAAGAGATTAATGGCGAGTTGTAATGCTTCGCAGAAGGTAAATTTATAGGTAGATGGCTTGGTGTTCGAATTGGCAAGGTTTGACCGGGTTGTTAAAGTCTACGCGTGAATTGATTAAAATTGGGAGTTGATAATGGCAATTACGTGTAATGGACGCGAGGATTGAGCATTAGTTATTAGGCGAGCTCAATCAAGTCAATTGTTTCCATATACACGCTCAAATCAAGGTCAAACAAGGAAAAGAGGGCCGGTCACTTGTCTGCAACACAGCAGCGAGCAACAGCAGAAATTTAGCCCTTTTATATAATTAAAACTGAGTTTAATTCAGGAATCAAGTGTAGCCCGGTTGGTGGTGTGCGTTTGGTGTGCGTGTCTGAGCCGGCCTTCTGCTCCGGTTCGAATCCGGGCAGAGGCTTTTTGTTTTTTTTTTTTTTTTCTAACAGATAAGGAGCAAAAGGAGGTGGGCTTGGGCCAGTCTGCTATTGGGCTCAGTGGCTATTGCTGGGCCGGTTCAGGCTTGGGTTTCAAGTGGGCTAAAAAATGGATAAAGGAATAAAGGGATATGGATTGTGTTGGGTTTTAAGAGTGGTTAAAAAAAATGCATATATAATAAAAGCTGAATTTAATTTTATTTATTTATTTATTTATTTATTTTTTCTTATTATTATTATTATTATTATATATAAAAATAAAAAGGAAAGTGACGGATGTCACAGCATCCCCTACTTTTAGAAACTTCGTCCCGAAGTTATTAGAAACATAGGGTTATGGATGCTTGGGTAAAAATTGAGATAACTGTGGTTTGGAAAATTCGAATGATCTGGACAAGGGGTTTGATAGGTGTGAGTTAAGGATTAGATTAGGTTCGTCTTGAATAAGAAGGAGAATAAAAATCTAGTAATTCACTAAGTTTCAAGTTTTAGGAATTCTATGATAAATGTACGAGTTGATTGTCTACAGAAAAGACTAAATGAACTACCAAAAACCAGAGTTTGTTCCTGGCCCGACTTCCAGTCCCACCTTCAATGCATCATTAGTGTTTGTATACATGGTGTACCGCAGCTAACCCACCACACCTTTGATACCTCGAAAACGTACCGGACGCCTACCAAAAACTCTAATAGAATTTCACACTACCCTAACGCACCTGTAAATTCATGATTACGTTCCGGACCGGAATCATCAATTTACCTTACATTAGGGTTTTGTGTCCTTCTATGACCCCACCGATTGTTGAGCAGGTTCGATAGCCTCCACCAGCCGTGGAGTAGGTTGTAGGGCCTCTCCCGACTGTTTGAAAAGGCATAGCGACCTCTACCAATCGTTGAGTATGTTCAATAGCCTCTACCAGTCGTGGAGTAGGTTGTAGGGCCTCTCCCGACTGTTGAAAAAGGCATGATGACCTCTATTAAGTGCAGCAATTATTATTCACATAGATTGCAAATTGATAGCATGTTTATGCAAGCAAGTTTGTAAGTACTACAACCATTAAGTGTAAGTGTTATCATGAATAATTAAATGTTTACGAGTATCATGAATAATTAGGTGTTTAATGCGTAGTCAAATTAAGAGAAAAAAAAATCTAGTTTCATGTAATAACCAATGATGTTTTCTTAGAAAAGCATCTGTAAGATCAAGTATCAAGTCCAAACGTTCCAAACAAATGTAAGGTAGAGTCTTGTATGATAAATGTAATCAATATGATAAATTTCCAATCTGTGTTAATACACGATAGTATGCAAGGAAATTTCTAGATGTTGTATGCCTATGAGTATGACATAATTGGGTACCAAATGATAATAAGATCAAGAAAATGAAAACACGAGTATCATGAATAATTAAATGTCCAGCAAATAGTCAAATTAAGGGGAAATCAAGTTTCACAAACAATGATGTTTTGGAGAAAAAATCATGTAGAATCAAGTATCAGGTTTTTAGTAGTTTGATTAGCACGGGTAACTAGCTCATGTGTGAGAAGGTGAAGGATATGAATTTAGTTCTTGAGAGGATGATGAAAAATCTTGAAGCAGAATCAAGGTTGTGAGAGATGGTGAATGTGAAGATAGTTGATAAAGAGTTTATTTTATAGTAAGGAGATTATTTAGCAGTGTAAATTTTGGGGTTTGGATCAAAGGTCATAATCAAGTGTATAAGAAAACATGATTGTGGTGTATGCCAAATATTGTAAAAATTTGAACAAGTTGAAAATGAGTGAGTGTTGATGGAGAATCTAGAGACTAGATTTTATTCCAAAAAAAAAAATATTTTCAAAATTTGGTTTTGTACATAAGGCAAAAGTTGTTAAATAAAACAAGCTAAGTAGGCTTTGTAATAGTTTAAAACATTATATAGAAAATCGTTTGTTACGTCAATAAATAATCAATTGAATTTAAGTTCGAGGAAAATATGTACTTTGTAAAGTTGCTAGGTAATACAACTAGTTTTAGAAATCTTTAGTTTGTGCTAAAGTATGAGGTTATAGTTTTTTTTTTTTTTTTTTTTTTTTTTTTTTTTAAAATAAATAACATGTGGAGAAAAGAAATAATATGATTTGGGTAGGGTGTTGAATATTTAAAAAAAGTGACTAAGAGGGTAAGGTGAAGTGTGATTGTGAAATCCATAGATGGTTATGAAAGTATGAATTTGTAAGCAATATATGAAAATCGTGAAATACAAAATATTGTATATGAACCGAGAGAGTATTATTGAATAAGCTTGCATAAAATGCTTGGAGTGCCCTTGTCTAGCTGTAAAGCCCAACAAGAACGTTGACTTTTCAAAGGAGTTTGAACCCAATGGTGATCAAAGAAGACATGCTTTAGCCTATAAGTGGACACTCACTCCAGGAATCCCCATGTAAGCATAACAGGTCCGTAAATGGATTTATGCGCTATGCTTGCCTATGCCAGAAAACCCAGTGTACAGGCGTCCACCCTTCCAGATTGCACGTGTCCTTATCACACTCATTAAAGTTCAACAACTTTGAAGGAACAAAAGTAAGAGTAGGCATTATGCCTAAGAGTGTCTTCATGAAAGGTACTGTCCCTGTTCCATGATGATGTAGACTTTCCACTCTCTGTAGGACACCATCTCTATGCACCATGATGAAGGATGAAAAGAATGGAGAGAGAGAGGAAAAGGGAAAGATGAAAGAAGTAAAGTAGAGCGAAATGAGGGGTATGGTAATTCAGGAAATATAATGCATGAAAGTTGAAATTCGGTTATAGTCTAGGCCTTTTTATCTAATAACCTAGTTCCCTATAACCATGGCTCTGATACCAATCTGTAACACCCCAACCGATGGCGGAATCATCGAGGTGCCACGTAGTGACGATTGTTCAAAAGCTCATGGTACTAAAATATAAATATTATTGAATAATCAACAATTGTCTTACATGGAAATGGAAATTACATTGTCTAAATGAAATGTAAATATTGAAGTAACCGAATTAAAATAAAGCACTAAATGTCTCTTGCTAAAGCACTAAATCAAACTGCACCTGAAACATGTACAAAAATAGGTTTGGTCAACATATGAAATGTTGGTGAGCATTCCTAGATTTGATATATATAGTAGGTTAAAAAGTTATACAATTCAAGTGCAAGCTACAGTGCAAATATGTAAACCATGTATCAAACAAATGAGCGAAATCAACCCTGTGACTGTATAATGTACTGTATGAACTGTAGTGTACTTATCCAACAAATGGATAATAACTTAACAATGGCCACGGATTCTCCGATGAAAAAGGGGGAGAATCAACCTAGGCGGGTTGTCAATCCAAATAGCGCTATCCAATGTTAAGGTCGGCTTGTACAATGTTAATGATTTCACTAAGTACAAATGTATTCTACATGTAATGTCTAAGCATAAAGCACGTTTGTAAGCAAATGCACATAGTACTAGAATTGTATTGTAAAAATGTGAACTTGTATTTGTAATTTGTATAAGTGTACATGTAACACCCCAAAAATGAATAAAAGCAAAAAGGGGATAGGAAATACTCACAGTTCACGTAATAACTTGAATTTGAACTTGGACAACGAAATATGAATTGAGATTACTCCCAAATGATTAACCTAAAGTAATTGATAATGTGTAAGTGAAATAACTCTAGGATACATGTATTTCTAGGGCTTCGAATTTGGGGATAAACGTTTATTTGATTAATAAACAAATTGTTTATTAAATACAAGAAATTTAGTAAATAAATAAATAAAAGTCTCTTTGTAAAATTTTAAGTTGAATATAATCATAACATAAGGTTTGAGCATGAAAATAATTTTTATAAAATTATTTTCTTGAAAATAGAATATTTAATCTAATTATTTCAAATTGTCAAAATATGACTTTAATATCTAAAAATATTAAAATCAAAGAATTTCTGAATTAAAATTTGTATTACAGTTCCAGATAGTTAGAAATAATTTGTATAAAATTTTGGTGCAAAAATATTGAAAAATGAATTTATTATGATTTATTTATGATTAAAACTAACAAAAATTGATTAAAAATATTAAATCAATGATTTTTCTGAAATAAAAATCATTTCTGAAAAGCTTAATGTTATAAAAACTTAGGATAATTTTTGTGAAAATTAATAAGATCGTTTTGATATTTTTATAGATTTTTATAAATAAAATAGAATAAACTTGATTTAATTATTATAAATATTAAGTAAATAAATTTTAGAAAACTAAAAATTGTAAGTTGAACTTTTACATCAGATTTGATAAATGTAATTTTTTTAGAATTTATAAAATAGTTTTAATATTTAAAAATGAATTTACAAGATTTAATGTAATATATATATATATATATATATATGTGTGGTTTGTTAAAAAAAAAAAATGAAAATAAGAGGGAATGGGTGTCCAAGCCGGGACTCGAACCCGAGTTGTCTAAGTTGTAGGCATCAGTCACAACCACTTGGCCTAGGCCTGTGGTTGTGACCTATGTCTGTTATTTAAAAATAAATATAAAGAGCAAAAATCAGTTTCTTCCCCAATCTAAACCCACGAACCCTAGGTCTGCAATTGAATGATTCACTCATCAATAGCCCAATTAATCATGGGGCTATTGATGAGTTATTGCCGATATACAAAACCCACAGGAGGAATTAAACTTACAATGTCGTGTAGAACACGATTGCTCGGTCAAGTATAAAAGTCAAAATTGTAATCGTGAAGCACAAACAGAGGGTAACAATGAAGATTGGAGGTTGAGAAGAGATTAATGGCGAGTTGTAATGCTTCGCAGAAGGTAAATTTATAGGTAGATGGCTTGGTGTTCGAATTGGCAAGGTTTGACCGGGTTGTTAAAGTCTACGCGTGAATTGATTAAAATTGGGAGTTGATAATGGCAATTACGTGTAATGGACGCGAGGATTGAGCATTAGTTATTAGGCGAGCTCAATCAAGTCAATTGTTTCCATATACACGCTCAAATCAAGGTCAAACAAGGAAAAGAGGGCCGGTCACTTGTCTGCAACACAGCAGCGAGCAACAGCAGAAATTTAGCCCTTTTATATAATTAAAACTGAGTTTAATTCAGGAATCAAGTGTAGCCCGGTTGGTGGTGTGCGTTTGGTGTGCGTGTCTGAGCCGGCCTTCTGCTCCGGTTCGAATCCGGGCAGAGGCTTTTTGTTTTTTTTTTTTTTTCTAACAGATAAGGAGCAAAAGGAGGTGGGCTTGGGCCAGTCTGCTATTGGGCTCAGTGGCTATTGCTGGGCCGGTTCAGGCTTGGGTTTCAAGTGGGCTAAAAAATGGATAAAGGAATAAAGGGATATGGATTGTGTTGGGTTTTAAGAGTGGTTAAAAAAAATGCATATATAATAAAAGCTGAATTTAATTTTATTTATTTATTTATTTATTTTTTTTTCTTATTATTATTATTATTATTATTATTATTATTATTATTATTATTATTATATATAAAAATAAAAAGGAAAGTGACGGATGTCACATCTCTACCTGTTAAAAAATAATAATAAATAAATAAATAAATCAGTAATCGGGTCACTACAAGATACTCAAAGGTAATTGGCTCGCTTTAAACCACACCTCCTTCAACGATTCAGGGGAGAACATAACAGACACATGGCTTTTCACATTACTCAGCATTCTGTAAAAAAAAAAAGATACATGGTGTGGGGTATATAAACATTCCATACATCATTAAATGACCAGAACATACAACATCCAAATGAAAAAAGACGAAGACCTTGATATTATGTGTCGACTCAGTTCCTTTTGATTTTGGCTCATGGAACAAAAATACCTGCAATCAAACACTTCTTAGCCCCTTGTATATATGTTGGAACAACAACAACAACTAAAACAGTATATACCGAAACTAATCTTAAATGATATCTTACAGAATTAACTAGTTGAATAGCGGAAAACGCCAACTGAACCAAATCATCTTTATTTGAAACAGAATTTTTCGAAAGCAAGGTTGACAAACTGTCCAGCATATCCTCGAGTCTAGAACACACACCATTAAATGATCTACAAGCAAAACATTAACATTTAAGTCTACCATTAAACTTGCACCAAACAGTCAAAAGTTTCAGTAATCAAGTTCATCGTTTAGATTAGTTCGCTTATTTTACGAACATCCTCAAACTTACTTATTTGCATCATTCAATGTTATACCCTCCAACCCAATCCGAATCACATCAATCCACTTCTCATCATCATCATCATTATCCTCTCCTTCTTTACCAATATCGACAACCTCTGTAGTAACCAAATCGATCTCACCTTCCTCCAATTCCCCTCCTTCCTTCTCACTATCATCACTACTTAAATCCACTACAATCTTAGCATTGTCGTTATCCGCAACGATCGTTGTATCTGTATCGGTATTCAAATTTGTTAAACAATGATCAAGAGGTTTATTCTGCACAGCCTGTGCCCAAGCAAAGTTATACAATCCAGGTGCATAGTTCCTAGCCATCTTATACTTCTTCTGGTACTTCACTAGATCCTGCATCGTCCAAACTCGAGGTTGCTCGTTCGATTCGACAACCGACACATCCATCCTATTAACAGACAGATTCTTATTCTTAGTAGCAAAAACCTCTGCACTAATCTCCTCAACAGAACCCGAATCCGAAATCTCTTCTTCCTCTGCATCCATTACAGATACCAATAAATCGTTGCCCATTAACGTTTATCCGTTTAATAAAGTTGAGAGCTAGGGTTTTGAAATATTAACGTAGCCCTAATTGACCTTATTGTGTTGTGGTTTTATAATTGTATTGCAAAATATGGAATCTGTGTGTGTAATAATTGAAAGATTGATTAATAGGTTGGAATTATTATTAAAATAAAAAAGTGAAGATCAAAAGACGGGAAGAGGGGTGAATCGATGAGCAGAAATATAAATATAATTTTTTTTTTGAGAAATATAATAATATGTAGTGAAGTTGTTGGTGAAGAGGAAATTTAAAGGAAAATAAAGGGGTAGACATCTACACCATACACGTCAGCGATCCTTAACGTGGAACTCACATGTTGTCCTTGACCAATCTTTTTTTTTTCGTAAATGTTAAAAGCCATATGGTGAAAGTATATTTCATATCGTCCTTCTCACAACTTTATATCGTATTTCGGTTTCAAATTTTCCATCGCAAAATGAGGTATGGGTCTTTTCCCTCAACCATCCGACAACCAATTGATAAAAAGAAAAAGAAACTAGGGGGCACGAGATGACTACATGTGATTGGTTGTGAAGAATGAGTTGACTCGAAATATTCTGTCAGTGATTTCAACGCTTTCTCCATGAAAATTTGTGATACCAAAACACAAGGGATGGTGTTTCCTCCATGAAATTAGGAGCCTGTAGGGTTGTAGGGCTAACCGGTGAGCGGGATTCAAACCCAAAAGACACGTAGTAGGTGGGTTAACGACCTGGTCAAGAGTAGGATCCAGCTTCAACTTCTCCTCCACCAACCTTGCCATACCAATAACTCCTAAAAGAGATCAAGGGCTTTGCGATTTAATTAATCTCCAATCGAATTTCCTCCTTTGGACCTCCAACAAAACAACCAATGAGGAAGGATTCTGGAACACCATCAATATGGTAAGAGAGTCATTCAAATTCTTCTTAGTATGCTACCATGGTGGTCTTCTGTTTAACTAGGTTAAGGCCTCAGCAAGGCCTTCGTAATCAGTTGGCCAATGATGCCACTGTAATGCTAACCCGCCCAAATGAAAAGAGGCAAGACGAACATTGTCGTTATCAACTACATGGAACTCAAAGTATTGTTTGGCTTGGTAGATCCAACCGGCCTACTCATCCTCACTAAAACGGGGAAACTGTATCTTCAAGTAGGGTTTGTGTAATTAATATCATAAAGCACTAGTCTAATTCACATTATTAATAATAATGTTCGACATATATCATAATAAAGAAATAATTATGAATGAATCAATAATAGCCACTGCTAGTCTGTTGTTTGTCTGCATATATTATAATGATTAGGTGTGGACAAATGAACAAATGAACAATATTATTATAAAGTTAAATGGCAACTTTTGCAATTAAAACATAGAACTAGTCTGTAAAATATTGTTCTAACCTTAAAATCTGACCTTAGGCTGTTAGGTAGCGGCGGTCGGCGGAGCAAGCGAGCAGCGAACAGAGGTGTAGCGGGCGAGGAACGACGTTAAGAAGAGTATTATAGATAAGTAGATTTGTAGGGTATTTTATTTGGGATTTATGGATTGGGTAAGGAAAGAAAAGGGGTGTTGTGTTTTATTTAGGAGGCTGAAGAAGATAAGAGAACCCTAAAAAGGGTTGGGTCAATTTTGTAATTATGTTATTAAAAAACGCGTCTAGCATGTATAGAACCGGGGACCTACTATTTAGAAGGTGAGAGACTTAACCATTGAGCCACTCACATGATATAGCAATGGGTTCATGCCAAAATTTCTTATGAGTTCATTGCTCATTTTTCCTATATTTCTACTAAAAATCGAAAACCCATTAGGTTCGGCTGAACCCGTTTGGCTCTACCTAAATCCACCCTGTGACATAGGATAAAGCCATGCTCGCTCATTTGACTTTGTTTTGGATAAACCACACACCCTCGCTCGCGCCCCCCTCAAATCCAAGACAAAACCCTTGCTCGCTCCCGTGACCGTGGTCGCTTGTGCTCGCTCGTCGGCTCTCGTGCGGGAATGTTGTGGTGTTCGCGAGCCACGTGGCTCATTGGCTCGCGTACCAAAATGGACAGTTGTAAGTTGAGGTTGTGTAACGTTAATGTATTTCGAAATTTACTTCGTGGGATGAAAATAAGGTTTTGTTGAAAGAGTAAAAACGCACGTCAATAATTGCAATCTACAATTTAAGATGTTAAATATTTAAAACTAGTATATTACCCACAGCGCTATGTGCGACGTTGAAACATACAGCAGATCGAATTTTCCCTTGGACGTTGCGGAGGGAATTTAGTCGGTATTTGTTCCGTTAATTACGTTATCGGCAGCTACTAAACCAACCAGCCAATTCAATTAAAAACGGTCGCAATACCCTTGTCTCAGGTCATACCGTTTGTCGGCAGCTAATCTTTGAACCACCTTCACGACCGTTATAACCGCGGATGTTAACATCAGCCTTACGACGTTAGACCTGAACGCGGTAATGTCATTTACACTGATAATCTAGCGCTGGACTCACCTCCATCGACCAGCTGTCGCCGCCACGACGCCGACGACCATATGGAAACGACTTATATTAAACAAATGGCATTCATGTAATTAACTTGTAAATAAAAGATTTTTTAAATGGTATTTTCGTAATTAACTTTAAGTTAAAGATATGGCATTTTCGTAATTATGTTTGAAATCATAGATTAGAGAGACAGTTGGTTGACTTGCACAACATTTGAATTATTTAGTTATATAATAGAGTGATAATCTAGCAGCGAAAATGACTTTCGCTACAGTGAAATTGCTTCCCAGAATTGCTATGTATATAATTGCCAACACAGATTTTTTTTCTTTTTCGTAAAGTACATTAAGGTCCGTGTGTGGAGGAAGGTAGTCCTTTAGGGATGGGTCGTTATGTAAGCCATCATATCACTGTGGGATAGGCTCATCAAGATATAGACGGAGCAAGGGTGTGGGAGATGCCAATCACCAGCCTCGTTGAATTCGTCTTGTGGCCGATGATTTGGACGAGTCGAGCCCCCCAGAGGGCGGTGTGGACGATCCAGGCCGAACCGGGGACAAGCCCCACACCTACGAACCTAATGTCATTCGAATTTATACAATGTTCAAGATAAGACGAATACCTATAATCGGTATTGTTGAGTATGGATCAATGAGTTCCCACTTTACAGTCAAGAAGAATAATTACTTAATACATATATGTGTATAACTAGGGGTACAAACGAGTCGAGTCCGAGCTCGAGCTTGATTAACATATGATAGTTCGAGCTCGGTCGTTTATTATTCATTAGTTAATATATTTAATAAAGATAAAATAAATAACAGGGTAATTTAGGCTCGCGAACTCAATGAGTAAAGCTCGAGCTCGTTTACGAAACAAACTTAGTTTTAGGTTCAGGCTCGGCTTGTAAACAAGTTCAAATAAGCTAGGCTCGGCTTGTAAACAAGTTCAAATAAGCTTAGCCCAGCTCGTTTACTAACCAATTTTAAATAAGAGGTAAATATTATTAACTATTAACAAAACTAATGTTAGTGTTATAACTTTTGGCAGTTAAGTCATCTCTTTCAAAAAAAAATATATATATAACTAGCTGATTACCCCGGGAAGATCCCGGGGTTGAAAAATCTAATTTGACGTGATAACCTATTGCAAATGACTCAAGTTAACTAACCACAAAATCTCTCAATCATTGCATGTCTATAGTATTCTAATCAGTAATAACTCGTATTCCCTAACCTAAAACCTAATCAGTAATCATCTAAAGAATCACTTATGTAAGCTACAACTATTCAAAAACTCACCACATCTCTCTACTATCTCATTAGAGTAAAAAACTCATTACATCTCTCTAATCTCTCACATTTTAATGACTTCTATAATTCCTAACCTAATCAACTAAACAATCACTTAAGTTGAAAGTTGAAACCATTAAAATACTTATCACAACTATGTACCAACTCTCACAATACTAATATTGATATCTAACATAAAAAAATGTATAACTCTAATATTAACACCTATCACAAATGCTAAAAAGATGAATAACTCTAATGTCAATATTCAATACATAACCTAAAACAATGTATAACTCTAATATTAATACATGTCATAAAGGTTAAAAAAATACATAACTCTAACATCTCTCTACTATCTCATTAGAGTAAAAAACTCATTACATCTCTCTAATCTCTCACATTCTAATGACTTCTATAATTCCTAACCTAATCAACTAAACAATCACTTAAGTTAAAAGTTGAAACCATTAAAATACTTATCACAACTATGTACCAAGTCTCACAATACTAATATTGATATCTAACATAAAAAATGTATAACTCTAATATTAACACCTATCACAAATGCTAAAAAATGAATAACTCTAATGTCAATATTCAATACATAACCTAAAACAATGTATAACTCTAATATTAATACATGTCATAAAGGTTAAAAAAAATACATAACTCTAACATCTCTCTACTATCTCATTAGAGTAAAAAACTCATTACATCTCTCTAATCTCTCACATTCTAATGACTTCTATAATTCCTAACCTAATCAACTAAACAATCACTTAAGTTAAAAGTTGAAACCATTAAAATACTTATCACAACTATGTACCAAGTCTCACAATACTAATATTGATATCTAACATAAAAAAATGTATAACTCTAATATTAACACCTATCACAAATGCTAAAAAATGAATAACTCTAATGTCAATATTCAATACATAACCTAAAACAATGTATAACTCTAATATTAATACATGTCATAAAGGTTAAAAAAAATACATAACTCTAATATTAATATTCAATACCTAACCTAAAATAATCTATAAATCCAATTCTAACATCATAATCCTAATATTGTTTTACTTAATATTAACACCTATCATAAAGGCTTACAAATGCATAACTCTAATATCAATATTCAATACTTAACTTAAAATAATGTATAATAATAATAATAATAATGCACACAATTATTCTAAATTAGAATAGAGTTGCTTATTAGATAATAATCTTACATACGTACACAGATGGATTTAAAGTAATAAATACACATAAAAATACATCAATTAATATATATATAAACCCTACCAATAACAATAATAATATGCAAAAGTACAATTATCACTAGATGGAACCTTCTGATTCGGGACGATGATCACAATATTTTGAGCCGAACTCTTTGACAATTAGGATAAAACCACCGAGAGGGAGAGAGATGGAGTGAGAGGGAAAGGTTGTTGGTGATAAAGGGTTTGGAAGAAAACAATTAGGATTTGAATTTGGGGAGAGGATGTAGGATATAATGTTTTATCTATAATATTTTTAATTTATTAAAAAAACTCAAAAAATTAAAAAAATCTCATATAATGCCACATGGCACATTCAAAAAGTGGGGGATTGCTCCATTGAATGCCATGTCATCAAAGGGCTTTTCTTTTATATATATTAATAGATTGATGCTAAATTTTTTTTGAACGGCAAATGTCTTGCTTCTTGTGAACGGTTTTGTCTTGTCACTTGACCACCAACCCCAGTGGTTACAGTTGATGCTATATGGTTACAAGGGAAAACGAACCAACTTAAATACAACATGCGTAGCAAAAGAAATATATCCATACTTGTGGGATCCGGTCCCCTAGGTTTTTTCGTAGTGTAATTTTTACCAAAATTTATATATATTAAGTCCCTAAATTTTACTGAAAACATTGTTAAAATCTGCCAATGAACCTTTCTTCATATGTATCAAACATGAGTTTGTTACGGAGCATTGCTATGGATAACAAGTAAAATCATTGAACCAATTGTGGGATAGGGTTCACAACCGGTTTGATTTCAAAACATTAATTACTTGGCATAACCATTCCATTATTCATACTTGATTGTTTAATGACTCGGACCAAATCACCAAACTGATGTACCTTCGTCATCAAGTTACATGGCTATATCCGCTCCATGACCCAAATTTGAGGAGTTTACGAACAAGAATAGATCCGGATTTGATGGTACGATCAGTTTGATGAGTGACGAACTACCTCCTTCATTAGTTAAAAGGCCCAGTGATAGAAATTCTAAAGGACCTTTTGTTAAAAGGACTTATTAACTTATGACTTTTTAAAAAGGAGTTTTTAGAAAAGTGTTTGGATTAGCTTATGTGATGGGGAAAAACAATAAGTTGATAAGTTAGTTTGTAAAAAAGTGTTTGGTTTCACTTATTTAGGTAAAATGACAAAAAAGGGTATAAGGAGGGAATGTGTAAGAATATTATAAGGAGGTTTAAAAAGTCACCCCTCCCTTACTTTTCCAAAACAACTTATCATAGGCAAACAAAAAGTCATTTTCCCTTTGCCAAACACTTTTTGCAACTTATTAACTTTTTGGAAAAGTTATAAGTTATAAGGAGGTGGAAATAAGGAGAGCCAAACATGCTCTAAGGGTATGTTTGGATAAACTTATTTGAGGTAAAAAGGACTTTTTGTTAAAAAGATTTATTAACTTATGACTTTTTAAAAAGGAGTTTTTAAAAAAGTGTTTGGATTAGCTTATGTGGTGAGGAAAAATAATAAGTTGATAAGTTAGTTTGTAAAAAAGTGTTTGGTTTAACTTAGTTAGATAAAATGACCAAAAAGGGTATAAGGAAGGAAGGTGTAAGGATATAATAAAGACATGTAGATAAATAACCATCAATAAGTTATAAGGAGGTTCAAAAAGTCACTCATCCCTTACTTTTCCAAAACAACTTATTATAGGCTTACAAAAAGTTAAAACAAAAAGTCTTTTTCCTTTTGTCAAACTCTTTTTGTAACTTATTAACTTTTTAGAAAAGTTATAAGTTATAAGGAGGTGGAGATAAGGAGAGCCAAACATGCTCTAAATGTTAATTTTGTTTATAACGTTGGATGACATGCTTTAAAGTTATTAAAATTTGAAGTTTATAGTTACATTACACTTGTAAGTTTGAATTATACATTGCCAATTTATGTGGAATACTTAAGGTCAATGTTTGAATAATTTGTCATTCTAATAACACATATTAACGACAAAAACATGTTTAAAAGCAAGCATACTTTAAAGTTAAAGTTCAATTAAATATAATTCGTCAAATTAGGTTACCTTTGAATAATAAACAAACATGGTCATATGTCGACCAACCATAAAATTAAAAAAAAAAAAAAAAAAAAACAATTTTGTAACTGGCCTAACTCCACCAATACCCATAAAAAATTAAAAAAATAAAAACAAAACAAATGTATAATAATATTCTTAAAATCAAAGTATATATTGATTATATTCATAGCTTCTTCTACGTATGTTTCCCTTTTTGTGTCTCGTATTACAGAAAATAAAGCAACGAATCAAACTTTTCTTCAATGCGAAGATGTACTTCCTTGTGAACACGCGTATGGAGACATAGCTACGTGCCTGCAATAATATATACAAATTTATTATTATTTTTAATCAAGTATTTTTTCCAAAGAAAAAAAATAGTAAATAACGGTTCTTAAACTTTATTTTTTACCCTTTTAACGGTTTATTACAAAGACGCGTTCAATCGTAAAAGAGAGCTCTAAGGACAACAATATATACATGGACGCGCTTTTATTAGATTTTTTTTTCTTGAAAGGTGTAGATCGACTGGTTCCCCACTGACTTGCTAACATCCCTGTTAAGTGGTTAGGCAAGCCATGCGAGTTCGAAACGGCCCTACTAAATTCGGTGCCACTGAGAGGTAAAACCAGCCTCTACCACCCATGGCTATTATGTCCATGGCAGGAATCGAACTTGCAACCCCGAGCAAGAAATCCCCCTAGGGGGTGAAAACCTTTCCCACCTCACTTGGCACGCACTTTTATTATATGGTTACACAGTTACACGTAACCATTTTATTGTATCACTTTAAGAATATTCTCGTGGTTTTCAACTTAAAATTGATTCTATCATGTAATCTTTATAAGAAACTAGACTATTGCCCGCGTTGACACGAACCTTTCTTTACGCTTCTCCAAAAACATCCGCAACGATCTCTTCCTTGACATTGGTAGATCTGATCAAAATAAACAAAACAAACGTCAATAATCGGTATAACTCTAATCAAATCAATGAATAATAATAATAATAATAATAATAATAATCAAAAGTTTTTGCATAAACTATAGTATACGTACCATTGCTGAGTGCTAGACCTATGCATTGAGTCTGATTACTTTCGGTCTTAACAAGTGTTGATTCAACAACATTGTTAGAAACTGAGTTCACACTACTCTCAGCAAGTTTCATAATACTCTCCGCCTGATTAGGAGTAACATCAAAAACCGAAACCGTTCCGTTGAAGAAGATAGTCATTGGAGCGACAGTTACCGGCATATTAACAATGCCGGAGTCCTGGTTATAAACTGTTGGCATTTGAAGCTGCAGATTAGACGAAAACGCGGTGTTCGCAGCGTAACTGTTAGCAGATGCTGAAGCAATCGCAGATTTCAGAAGCTCCGGATTGATTTTCGATATCACGCATTGAATATCTGCAGATTCATCAATGTATATTCAATTAGATAATGAAAACAATGCAATTTAAAAAATAATAATAATAATTGAATGACCAACAAAGCCTTGCCATCACGTTTGTGATCACAGACAGCGTTGGTGACCTGATCCATCACTAATTCTAGAAAAAACTCATCGCGCAATGTCTCATTGTGACAACCATTCGCTTACACGTAACTTTTTGTCACGAACGAGACTTTAACCAGGGACATCTTTAGAAAAAAGTCATCTAGGTACAGCTAGAGCGTTGCTGGTTAAATGAAAGTATTAAACCCTACCTCGGCGATCGGAAACCTTTTTGGAAGACAATTCGTCTTCGAGACGGAAGAAATCGATTGTAGATGATTGAGACATGATGATAGTAAAAGATATGATGAAGCTATTGATGATTTGAATGAGGGAGAAATATAATGTGAAATGAATGATATGATGAAGGATTTGGAAGATGGTTTATAGGTTGGTATTAAGTAGTAGGATAAAATGAAAATATGTGCACGAGATTAATGTGCTGTGAATTCGTTGGGGTTTGTTTCACGACTACCTTTCACACTTTCAAACACGGCTTTTTATTTATTTTATTTGTTTATTAATAAAAAAATAAGAAAAAGGAAAGGCCACACGAAGGAGTTGAACACGTGTTTGATTCGGTCTCAATAATGGACTTGTAGCTAGTTCAAAATAATTTATAGGCACATGGGTTATTATTTAATGGATATATTCTGATCATAAGGTTTATAAAGAAACAACCAATATTCTTTGTTTTGTTTTGAAAAATATGTGTATGTCGTTATACTTGTAATGGGTCCGAATCAAACAATCCGGGTTATTCATGTCTGGTATTCGGTTCGATTTTTTTTTAAATTTATTATATTATTAGTGATAATAAATCAGATTTTTTTTTTGCCAAAATGGAGGTATAGTAAAAAAAAAAAAAATTGTACATTTGGGGTCTGTCAGAAGTGAATTTGGTCTTTTGGTGAAACCGCAAGATGGTGTTGCGGTTTAGGCTAAGGTGGAGGTGACTAGGAGGGAGGGTGTTGGTGAGTAGGAAAGAGGAAGGAGAAACCACAAGATGGTCTTGCGGTTTAGTTGTCAGCCCTTCTTCATAAACCACAAGACCATCTTGCGGTTTCTCCTTCCTCTTTCCTACTCATCGTCCACCTCAGCCTAAACCGCAACATCATCTTGCGATTTCATCAAAAGATCAAATTCACTTCTGACGCCCTTCAATTGCACAAAGTTTATGTACTGTAGCACCAAAAAGGCAAAAAAATCTAATAAATCATCTAAAGTATAAAAAATGTGACTGGTAGAGGGGATGTTTCCTTTTCATTTCCTATTGCAGTTTTTTTTTAGCATGTTTTGATTTTGATGTGCTATGTTATCTACTTTTTTTTATTGTTACTTTTGTTGTACATAGGTTTATATATTGTGTTCAATAAATTAGAAACAAAAAAAAAATGATCGAAAAGAATTTATTCTCTTTTCTTTTCTAATCCCATCTATGTTTTGTAATGGTATCATGTTTAATTATTTGATAATATATTATCCACCCCTTAAATTAGCTTCCAACACAAACTGACACTTTTGTTTACTAATTCAAGATTGAAGATGTAACTAGAAAATGGACGAAAGGAAAAATGATGCAAATTAAAAAAAGAGTGAGCTTTTGTGTGGAGTAAAAAATTGATGAGTTGATTATCTATATCTATACTACATTATAAATGAGGAGAGATGTCCAAGATTATCATTTTGTTATGGGTACAAGTTTTATTGCTACATATACAAGTTAATAAAACATATGTTATAGGGGTAATTTAGTCACTTAATGATAAATTAAGATACTTACAAGGTTATTAATGTAAATTAACTATGATCCCATACCTCACATCCTAAAAACCTATTCCATATGTGCCCTCATGCGTATACCAATCGGCTAGAAACTTCAATGTGATGCAGCGATGGTGAATGTGAACATCAATTAAGTTTAATTATTCCGTTGAAACTGATAATTTTGGTATTTAACTCATCGATTGAAACCCAACTGTCGGAGTAATCAACAACCATCAATATGTTATAATTTCTACAGTTTATTCGTTCTTGTGGATACAACTTTGTTTAATCTCCCATTTCTCCTCCTAATCCTCATTTTCTTCTTCCTTGCTATCATCAATTACTTCCACTCAGTGAGTTGTTATGTCAGTTATGGTTGAAAGCCAGTAGCGTGGTTGTGTGGATGATGATGACATAAAAGACCTTGACGACGATGGTTTTCTAAAATACCAGTTCCCGACAAACCATAGGACGTGTATGTACTTTGTATGCTATTTGAAATCAAAATTCTTTTAATTGATCTGAAAGGTTTCTAGATTTATTAGGGCCTTTTAGGTTTTTCCGTTGGGTTTATGTAATTTGACATTAAGGTTATTTCTTTTGGCTATCTCAATCTATTTTCATATGGCTGTTTTCTTATGTGTTCATATATTTTGCTTTTATAAATTGAAGGTGCGCTAATTGTTATGGCTTTAGCCATAGTTGTTTTATTATGACACTTTGACACCTGCTACTACTAGTGACTATCCTTGGTTTGTTACCTATTTATTGTTCTTTTGCAGGTTAATAGAACTGAGAATGTTTCTGTTGGACGATTTGCGTGCCTTGCCAGTATTGTTCTGTACCCTTGACGTATGTTTATTTCTTTTCTTAAACGTTGTAGCGTTCAGTTTACTTGGGTTGGTTTCTTTGTATGGATATAATAGATTTCGGATAACATTCCGTGGCATGCGAAGGTGGTTAACTCAGTGAATTTGATGAGGCATGTTAAGATTCCAGTTCAGTTTGAAGCTTCTTCTGATGGTAAAAGTTGGGCTGGTATTATTATTTATTAGGATGATGATAATATTCATCTGGTGCTTTTATGACATCATTTTGGTACTGTTTATGTGTTTGGTTATTGGTTTCTTGTTGAGAAAACAATATTTGTGAAATTACTAAATTCCTCATTGTTACAAACTGTAGCGTTTTATTGAGAAAGTAAGATTTTGTTTGGAACAAAAATGTATTGTTTGTTGATAAAACAAATTCTTTTAGAGGTAACATAGCTAAGATCATTCACAATAGGCCGGTTTTGGGACTTTTTAAGGAGAGAGGAAGGATGGACGTTCAAAACAATCTCCCCCGAAACCCTTTTCCCATCTCCCAGTAAAACACCCACATACTCATACAATAAATCAGGATCTGATTCGGATCTATTAGCATGATGGACCACATTGCCGAATACCCCTCCAACAGCATTAATGACTTCGTTCGACAACAGGTGGAGCGGAATTCCTTGTACTTTGAGCCATGCTAACCCCTCAAAACCAAACGCTTGGTCTTCCCATATACTAATCTTCAAAACTTGTCCAACATCAACACAGCAGCATCACGAACTAGAGAAGCGTTCTCTAGAACATCGAATGTAAGTATACGTCCAACCCTCCTAAATAATGAACTCTTATAAGAAACAGACAAATCCTACTCACCGTAACCTTAATATTCTTCAATGCTTCAATATCAACCATTGTTGCGACGAGTGCCCTCCCATGCACCGCTTTAAACGCATCGACATTATTATCAATAGTAACCGACTTACCTACAAGCATATCTGTTCCAGAGTTTCATTAAAGGATGGAAGAGAAAGGATTGGGAAGGAAGTGTGGAAAAAATGTGTTCCAGAGTTTTTTATAGGAGGGAAATGGAGGGAATGAGAGGGATAATAAAGAGGATTTTAGTGTGATTTTCAATCTTTCCAATTTGGAAGGAATTGGAGAGAAGGGAAGAGGAGGTAGATCCTTTCTCTTCCATCCTTTAATGAAACTCGGGAACACAGTGTAAACGAACATTCACCTGTTTCATACGTTGGTGCACCATCATTCCCGTGATCTTCAGTAGCCTGTTGTTTGTTATGATTATTATGAGCATGGTTTGGTTTAACCGTATTATTATGGCTTATCTCACCATCTTCTAAAACGAACCGAGCCACACTAAACCATAATCTATACTCACCATGCGAATGTTATGTAAGTTCTTCAATAGATCGTCCTTATCTTTGACATCAAGCAACGAAACAAAACCAAATATGTTACCTCCTTTGTCCATCTTTCGTACGATATAAAGATCGAAAATATGGCCATACGCACGAATGTCCACGGCCAAATCAGACCCAGTGCATCTTTCCGGTAGATTTGTGACGAAAAACTTGGTAATACGACGTTGGATGTTGTCCGGGATTGGCTGCCGGCGACGACTCTCCATATAGGGTTTCGTTAAGAGAAACTGTATATAATCACCTCACTCAGTTTTGTAACATATGATGATAATTGATATATATAATAATAATAAATAAGATTAAATATGAAAGTTAAGTACATTAAGTATGCATTTTTATTAAATAAAAAAACACATTAAAAAACCTATTTAGTGTAGCTTCTATGTAGAATATGTAAAAATTTATGAAGCGTTGTGTATAGAAATATTTTATTTTATTTATTTAAAAAACCCAACGATTGTTTTCACCTTTGGGCAACGGTCACAAACCTACATCACCTTTCCACGAGTGTGACCATGGTCACGGATTTTAACCTTCAAGCCATGATGGAGGGGGTGACGGCAACATTTCACAGTTTTGATCTAAATAGTTAGAGGGTGTTTGAAACAGGGGTGTACAAAAAGCTCGCGGCTCGAGGCTCGCTCGAAACTCGCTCGAAAAAAACTCGAAAAAAGCTCGGCTCGAAGAGGCTCGTTTTGTTTTCGAGCCGAGCCGAGCTGGCTCGTTTTGTAATCGAGCCGAGCTCGAGCCAGGGGTGTTCAGCTCGTGGTTCGGCTCGTGGCTCGGCTCGATGGCTCGACTCGTGGCTCGACTCAGGCTTGTGTATGTGTAATTAATATATAGATGAAACTAATATATTTTGGCTCCAAACCTAATTCTAAAATTCAAAATTTGAAAATCCTGCTCATACTACCTATCTACCCCATCTTTTCATAATAAATAAACCAGAACTTAGAAAAAGAAAAAAAAATATACATGATTATGTGTAATTTTATTGTTTTTTATTTAATAAATATTTGTAAAAAAATAAAAAAATAATAAAAAATATAACGAGCTGGCTCGAGCCAGCTCGAGCTCGGCTCGAACATTTACGAGCCGAGCCGAGCTGGCTCGGTTTAAGTTCGAGCTCGAGCTCGAGCTGGGCCTGGCTCGGCTCGACTCGGCTCGTGTACAGCCCTAGTTTGGAATTGAGTTTGGAAATGGAAAAGTGGTTTTGGTCAAAAGTGCTTATTGGCTTATGACTTTTTGAAAAGGAGTTTTAAAAAAAAGTGTTTGGATTAGCTTTTCGGATGAGAAACGTCAGAAAGTCAATAAATTGTTGTTTTTAAGTGTTTCGCTTAACTTACTGTGAATATTGGTTGTATGTGTGGTAAATTTGTATTTTTTTTTCCAAAAGTCAGGATTTCTAACTTTTCAAAACAACTTTTTCACCATTAAAAGCCAAAAGTCAAAACAAAAAGTGATTTTGGGTTACACAAACAGCTTATTGACTTATTGGCTTCTTAAAAAAGCCAATAAGTCAATAAGTTGTTTTGAAACTCAATCCCAAACACCCTCTTAATCCACTTATTTAAATATTACCACATTTTATGAATATATATTTATCTATTAGATACTAGAAATTGTTTGTTGTTCAAAGTCTAGCTTTTTTATATCTAACAGTTTTGATCCGCTATCTCGAACCCGTGAATCTCCATTCCTTACAGAGGAGGAAATTCCCGTTCTTAACAAAACTTACTTCAAATCGGTTTCTACTTCCATTTCACTCCCGAAACAAAATAGCACTTTGTCATTGCGGATTATTAGTTACCGCAATCATACAGAAAGGATACTGTGTACCATAAACTCACCAGTATTACGAGATAACTACTTAAAAATAAAAAGCACTATAGCACACATTCACCACGTTGCCGAATAAAGTGGTAGAACTAATTTCACCACAGCTTGTCCTCTGCACCCAACACCACATGCGGAGTGACGGACCATGTTATGACTTATGAGTAGGGGTGTAAATGATGTGCAGCGGCTCGAGAGCTACCCGGGATTGTGTAACACCCCAACCGATGGCGGAAACATCGGGATGTCACGTAGTGATGATTGTTCAAAAGCTCATGGTACTAAAATGTAATTATTATTGAATAATCAAAAATTGTCTTACATGGAAATGGAAAATACATTGTCTAAATGAAATGTAAATATTAAAATAACTGAATTAAAATAAAGCACTAAATGTTCCTTGCTAAAGCACTAGATCAAACTGCACCTGAAACATGTACAAAATAGATTTGGTCAACATATGAAATGTTGGTGAGCATTCCTAGTTTTGATATATATAGTAGGTTAAAAAGTTATACAATTCAAGTGCAAGCTACAGTGCAAATATGTAAACTATGTATCATACAAATGAGCGAAATCAACCCTGTGACTGTATAATGTACTGTATGAACTGTAGTGTACTCAACCAATAAATGGATGATAACTTAACACTGGCCACGGATTCTCCGATGAAAAAGGGGGAGAATCAATCTAGGCGGGTTGTCAATCCAAATAGCGCTATCCAATGTTAAGGTCGGCTTGTACCATGTTAATGATTTCACTAAGTACAAATGTAATCCACATGTAATGTCTAAGCATAAAGCACGTTGTAAGCAATGCACATAGTACTAGAATTGTATTGTAAAAATGTAAACTTGTATTTGAAATTGTAATAGTGTACATGTAACACCCCAAAAATGTATATAAAAGCAAAAAGGGGTAGGAATACTCACAGTTTACGTAATAACTTGAAATTGAACTTGGACAACGAAATATGAATTGAGATTACTCCCAAATGATCAACCTAAAGTATTCGATAATGTGTAAGGGAAATAACTCTAGGATATATGCATTTCTAGGGCTTCGAATTAGGGATAAACGTTTATTTGTTTATTAAACAAATTGTTTATTAATTATGAGAAATTTAATGAATAAATAAACAAAAGTCTTTTTGTAAAATTTTAAGTTGAATAAAGTCACAACATAAGGTTTTAAGTATGAAAATAATTTTTATAAAATTATTTTCTTGAAAATAGAATATTTAATCTAATTATTTCAAATTGTCAAAATATGACTTTAATATCTAAAAATATTAAAATCAAAGAATTTCTGAATTAAAAATTGTATTTCAGTTCCATATGAATAGAAATAATTTATGTAAAATTTTGGTACAAAAATATTGTAAAATGAATTTATTATGAATTATTTATGATTAAAACTAACAAAAATTAATTAAAAATATAATATAAACGGTTTTTCTGAAATAAAAATATTTTCTGGAATGTTTAAGAATATATAAGTTTAGGATAATTTTTGTGAGATTTAATAAAATCGTTTAGATATTTTTATAGAATTTAATAAATATAAATGAATAAACTTGTATTATTAATAATATATATTAAATAATTTATTTTTGAAAAACTAAAAATTGGGTGATGAACTTTATCATTTGAAGATCATATGATAATTTTTGTAGAATTTATAAAATAGTTTTAGTATTTTAAAACGATTTTTAAAAGAATAAGGAAGATATAAATATAAAGGATCACAAAAAAATAGGTTGTTTATGGTGGGATTCGAACCCGTGTGGTCTGGTTCACAATGCACAAGACACAACCACTTGGTCCAGACCAGTGGTTGTGTTTGGGTTCAATGTATTTAAAATAAATAATACAAGTAAAATCGTGTTCTTCCCCAATTTATATCAAACAAGCCCTAATTCCTAAACTCATTCAATTCGTGTTCAATAGCCCCTAAATCATTGGGGCTATTGTTCACAAGAGGCCGAACATTGAAACCCACAAACAAAAGAGATCTTACACTGAGTCACGATTAGATCGAAGCTCGGTCAAGAAAAAGTCAAACGCGACAAGGATTGCTTCGTTGCAGGTTATGAAATCAGAAATTAAGAGTATAGAAATGATTATCGGCGAGTAGGGATGGTCTAGGCACGTTCAATTTATAGTATAAGAGTCGGGTTAAAGATTTAGAAATGTTTGACCATGTTTAATGTGATGACGCGTTAGTTATAAAAAAAAATGGAATGTTTTGACCGGGTTAATGAATATAATACGCGTGATACACTGCACATTCAATAACACGAGTAAATTGAGTCAATGGTTTCCATATGAAGGGCCAATTAGGTGGCCAAAGGTTGACCTGCTGCTGCTGCTCGTAACAGCCAAGAAGAAAAGGAACACAGACCCGTTTTAGGAAGGCATTAATATAATTTGAGTTGAGGTTCAATCAGATGTGAGCCATTGGCTCAGGTGGTTGTGGCGTGTGGTTGTTCTCTGGCCGGCTCGGGTTCGAATCCGGTCTGGAGCAAGCTTTTCTTTTCTTTTTTTTTTTTGTAATCAGACAAGGGAGGGTTGTGAAGTGGGCTGGACTATGGTTGTCTGATGGGCCGGCCTGCTGTTGGGCCAGATCAGAATTAATAAAAAAAAGGTTTGGGCTTTAAGGTTTGGTTATGGTGTTTCAAGTGTGTTGAACTAGATCTATTATTATTATTATTATTATTATTATTATTATTATTATTATTATTATTATTATTATTATTATTATTATTATTATTATTATTATTATTATAAATATATATATATATATATATATAATGAAAAAGTGACGGATGTCACAATTGGCTCGGTAAAAAGCTTGAACGAACTGAGCCTTAACGAGCCCGAGCTCAAGCTTGAAACATAACTCGTTTAGTTATCGAGCCCGAGCTTGAGCTTTTCTTAAAAAGACTGTTTAGGCTCGCAAGCCTAAACGAGCCCAAACAAATTTTATATTATAATTATTTTATATATAGTATACCTATTATTTAACATTGGCGAGCCGAGCTCGAACCGAGTTTTGGCTCATTTAAGCTTTGAAGCGAGTTCGAGTCGAGCTTTTAGCTATTTTAAAATTGTTCTAAAATTATTTCGAGCCGAGCTCGAGACCAGTCAAGCTCGGGCTTGACTCGGCTCGGCTATTATAGGGTATAATAAAAAGGATGCAAAAAAGGGGGTGTAAAAAATAGGGAGAAAATTAGCTGTTAAAAAAATAAATAATAATAATAATAATAATAATAATCTATCTATATATATAAAAGAAAATGTATATGCTGACATGGCGTGCAATGGAGGCCTCAACCTCCCCTTGAGAGTGCCACGTGGCATCATAATTGAAAGATTTTAGTGTTTTTGAATTATTTCACTTTTTAATTAAAAAAAGATAAACATAAAACCCTAAATTCTCAATTATTAAAATTAAATTGAGTTATTTTAGGAAAAAATAATTTAAAAATAAATTTAAAATTTTCTCTCTCATGTTTCTTCCCATAATTTTTAAACGTTTATATCTTTTATATACGGGATATTTTAAAGAAAAAATTACACCAAATTAGCGAGCGTTTTATTATCTTTCCAACGAGTACCATAGTGCTATATAAAAAACGGAGAAAAAATTCGACTATTTTTTTGTCGTGTTTCGTTTATACAGGAAAAAAAACACACAAAGTGTTCATGTTATTCATTAATCATGTTTTTTCTTTTAAACCAGGTTCTTATCTACGATGTTGAAAATCAGCCCAATCGCCATGTTATCATTGGAATTTTACTAGGTATACTTCATCAAGAGAAGTTAAGAGAAAGAATCGCGCAACACTGCAACACATGGTGTCACCTTATAGCAAGGTTATTTTTTATTTATTTAATTACAAGAGTAATAATTATTACTATTAGTATTAGTATTATTAGAATGGTTATATTTTTCAACCCCGGGACGCTTCCGGGAAGAATTGATAGTTGCTGACGTGGCGTTAAATTGTGGCGTCAACCATCTCTTGATTATACCACGTGGCATAATGAGATGCAATGGTCACAACTTCAAACTTAAGTGTTTGTTTAGTTGATTAGGTTACGAATTATAAGAGCCATTAGAATGTGAGAAATTAAAGAGATGTAATGAGTTTTTGAATAGTTGTAGCTTGCATAAGTGATTATTTAGATGATTACTGATTAGGTTTTAGATTAGAGAATATGAGGTATTACTTATTAGAATACTATGAAAATGCAATGATTGAGAGATTTTGTGGTTAGTTAACTTAAGCCATTTGCAATAAGTTATCACGTAAAATTAATTTTTCAACCCAGGACCCTCCCAGAATAATCAGCTAATATTAAATAAAGTCGAATAGATATCTCCCTTTCACCTCGTCACTTGCCAGTTGTTGCCTCTTCAGACTTCCGTAGACAAATAGAAAAGAGACACACACACATCACTTCCTTCTTTTGTCATGTCGTCATTATCCTTGCCGACTTCCGTCGCTATACAGGAAGGAAATTTGTTTACATACAAATAAACATGGTTTATTAATTTAGAGTTAATTGACAATTTAGTCCCTAAGGTTTGAAAAAAATGTCTCTTTTGTCCAAATAGTTTTTTTATATGTGTGTCCTCAAGGTTTCTCATTTTTTGTCACTTTCATCCAATCCCTTAACTCCGTTAAAAAAAGTTAGTTAGGTCAGGGGTATTTTTGTCACTACAAGAAATTTGACTTTTAGCGGCGACACCTTTAGCGGCGACCCGCCAAAGTGTCGCCGCTAAAGGTCAAAAAGTTATAAACCGTAGATCAAAGTGTGATGGAGGGCCAAGATTTAATCCTACTAATGTTATTAGCGGCGACACCGTCGCCGCTAAAAGTCACCAAAAAAAATATACACCCGCCAAACTTCCCTCTTCTTTTTCACCAAAAGTTAAACCTTTTCTTTGACAAAAACCCCTCTTTCACTCAGCTCTCTCTCACTCTCTGCATCCTCTTTCACTCTCTCTCAATCTCTGCATCTCTCTTTCACTCTCCCTCTCTCTCGCGTCTCCCTCTTCCTCTCTCACTCTCCCTCTTTCTCGCACCACCACCACTGCCGAGCACCACCACCGCCGAGCCCCACCACCACCGAGCCTCACCACCACCACCGAGCAGCCCCACCACCACCGAATCTCTCTCTCTCTCGTCTCCCCTCTCCCGATCTCGTAAGGTTGTACTTCCCAGTTTTTTTTCTTTTTTTTTTTGTTTTGTGTTTTGTTATTTTGTTTTTAATTTTTCTTTTTATTTTCTTTTTTTCTGTTTATTTTTTGTTTTTTATTTTTTTCGGTTTTTTTTTTTATTTTTTTCTGTTTTTTTATCTCTTGATTGCATGTGTATGATGTTAAATGATTATATAATAATATTCCAGATTCAAGATTATGGTATTTGTGAATTGGGTTTGTGATAAAGTTTGTGCCTTGATGCAGATAAAGAGGGAGATTGCTACATTAAAGATCTTCAAACATCCTAATGTTGTCAGATTACATGAGGTATGATGGTAAAGATTTGTTTGATTATTTGTTTTTTTATTATTATCAGATGAATTGATTTAGTTTAGTTATCAAGATTGTTTAAAAAATAAAAAAAATCCAAGTTGTTTAATACTGAGTCAAAGAACATGGATGAAGATAGGAAGGAAGCAAATAGGGGATGGTGGGTCAGAAAGAAACTCAAGAAAGTTGGATTGGTTGTTTTGTTTCGTGTAATGGATGATTGGAATAGAATAATAAAGTAGAATAAATAAAATAATAAAAATTGTGTTATTCGGTCGGATTGAAATGGCAACAAGCATTAACTTCACATGGTTTATTTAGTGATTTAGAAAACCATAAATGAATAACATGGTATTTTGATACTACTTGGTGCTTCTTTGAACTTTGCCAATTTTGAATTGATGTTAGGTGAGTTATTTGATGGATGTAAAGGATATCAAGTTACACAACTACAACTTTGGTATGGTAACGACAACGGCAACAAGCAAAGGTCATGGATTTATGTTCTCATTCTTCATTGTGTTTTTGTTTTGTCGCATTTTGCAATTTTAGTGAAAATAATATAATTATCTAACACCATGATTATAATTATAGTTTATGACTTTATGTTATCCAAACCAATGCACTTATCAGCTTTTTTTATGTTGTGAAAGGGGCCTATTGGAAAAAAAAAAACAAAATTTGTAGGATGTGATATACAATAATCCAGTGTTCTATTTGAAGGTAGGTAAATTAATTTCTTTTAAAGCATGTAGAAAACAAAGTTTTTAGTCAAAGAATACTCCTACATGCAGGCTTCTTCGGATCCTTTGTATTGTATACCACTTCTATAATCTATAGCTGTTGTATTATTTGAGTTCTTATGGTTTTTGCAAATTTCTAATTTGTTGGGCATTAAAAATCAACAAAATATGTTTGCAGATTAAGCAGGTTGTTAAAAGCTCGCTAAACATCTATATTTTTAGAACTTTTTCATACAACGGATATTTAAAAATACACTTAATTACTTCAGTTTATCCCTTTTAAAGGCATATATATGAACATCACCATATTCATTTTTTGCAATCGGACTAATTGTATGTCAGTTATCGTCATTGCATTTGTAAGTTGTCAATATTTTGGTTTATGCTTATTTTGGATCATTGGCGGATCTAGAATCTAATTCCAGTAGTAACTTTATTCGTATTTTTTTCATTTTAGTAGTAACGTTTTCCAAATATCGTAAAAAAACACAAATTTTCCAATACACGTGTTGTTTGCTTTGTTTAGTTGTTTGTTTTTGTTTAGTTGTATATTTAGGTGTTTGTTGTTGGGACATTGTTATGGTAGTTATACTTTGTTTTAACGGTCACACACCATACTTTAATGATTAAAGACAAGTTTCATCGCCAATTGTTTCCATTGACGATTTGCTTATGGCAACTCTCAAGATCGTCACCATCTTAAGGTGGAATTGTTAGTTTTAGGAAGTAAATTTGGATTTTCATGTAAAGTTCATATTTAGGAATTGTTATGGTCGTTTTACGTAAATATACAGTTTGCGAATCAGACATTGCAGTAGATTTCAGTCATTTACGTAAATATACATTGCGAAAAACAGTTATAGGAACTTTTATGTATAAACTTCTGTTGTGCTTGATATCTTGATTGTATATTGGTGATTGAAATTTTGTGTAGAAACTTTTCTTTCACTCTAACTCTGATTTTGACTTTATTTTAGTTGGCCATTTTGAAAGAGGCTATTATGATGAACGCTTAAAGATGATATTTTCCGCATCCAAGTTGGTCATGTGATTGCCTCTACTTTCACATGGCAACTGGTAAATGTGCATCCCTGGCGGATTTATCCTCTTTATTCGAGTGTTATATCTAGAATTCTGTTATGTGTTAAAAAGCAAGTACTACTATAATTATAAACTTTATAAGTCCAGTGCATAACAAAATTTCATACTATTGTAATCATTGTAGAGTGCGTATTGTAAACACTAGATTGTCGCAGCAACGCGCGACACGGGTAAAATACTAGTTTGACACATTTGGTATACATTTGGTAAAATACTAGAAGAAGGAGGAGAAGCAGGCAGCTCCGAACAGGTGGATCAGGTTGGTATTTTTGAAGAGGTGTTGGGTAGTCGTCGCAGACATGTTATCGGGATTGGGCATATGCCTTTTCCGAAAGAAAGCCTTCCTCAAGTTACACCTACGGAACCGAATATTACACAGGTATCTCTTTGTAGTTTAAATGTTAGTATTTGACCCGTTTGGTATAAATATGTTTAGTAAATAGAATATTTGACCCATTTGGTATAAATATGTTTAGTAAATAGGATAGTTGACCCATTTGGTATATATTTGTAGTTTAAATGTTGATAGTTGACCCATTTGGTATAAATATGTTTAGTAAATAGGATAGTTGACCCATTTGGTATATATTTGTAGTTTAAATGTTGATAATTGACCCATTTGGTATAAATATGTTTAGTAAATAGGATAGTTGACCCATTTGGTATATATTTGTAGTTTAAATGTTAGTATTTGACCCGTTTGGTATAAATATGTTTAGTAAATAGAATATTTGACCCATTTGGTATATATTTGTAGTTTAAATGTTGATAGTTGACCCATTTGGTATAAATATGTTTAGTAAATAGAATATTTGACCCATTTGGTATATATTTGTAGTTTAAATGTTGATAGTTGACCCATTTGGTATAAATATGTTTAGTAAATAGGATAGTTGACCCATTTGGTATATATTTGTAGTTTAAATGTTGATAGTTGACCCATTTGGTATAAATATGTTTAGTAAATAGGATAGTTGACCCATTTGGTATATATTTGTAGTTTAAATGTTGATAGTTGACCCATTTGGTATAAATATGTTTAGTAAATAGGATAGTTGACCCATTTGGTATAAATATGTTTAGTAAATAGGATAGTTGACCCATTTGGTATATATTTGTAGTTTAAATGTTGATAGTTGACCCATTTGGTATATATATGTTTTGTAGGAGCACATTAATGATATAATAGCGACTCCTCAATTCCAAGCGCAATTGCTCCAAATGGCTAATCAATTGGTCCAACAAAGGCTTGGAAATCTAGGCGGAAGTGGTAATAATGGCGATCACGATCACGACGATGAAGCCGAAGACGAAGAGCAAGACGAAGAGCAAGACGAAGACTTTTAGGCAACTTTGGTATGTTCGTTTAGTTTTGATGGTGTAAACTTGATTCAAATATTAGGATGGTATGTTAGTTTATTTTGTTTGATATGTTTTGACGAATGTTCGTTTAACTTTGTTACGTTTATTTTATATATATGTAGATGTTGGTTTATTATTTTTGTTATTATTTAGTTTGGTTATGCGTGTGCGGAGTAAACGAATAGCAAAAAAAAAAAAAAAAAAAAAAAAAGACCTTTAGCGGCGACGCGTCGCCGCTAAAAGTCTTACCCAGGATGCACAGAAATCTGCCACGTGGCATGCCACGTGGAAAAAAAAAATAAAGTTAAAAGATAATGCCACGTAGATAATTACTTTTAGCGGCTACACCTTTAGCGGCAACAGAACCTTTAGCGACAGACTAAAGATGGCAGGACTTTTAGCGGCAGCCGTAGCCGCTAAAGGTCTTGCTGCCGCTAAAGGTATACCTTTAGCGGCAGCAGGCGTGGCCGCTAAAGGTCGACTTTCTTGTAGTGACCCCATAAGGTTTCTCATTTTTTTATATCTCCGGTGAAGAGGTTGTAACACCCATAGTGTTACGGTTCTCATTAACACCCTAGTATAAAACCCAATACGTGGAAAACTTATTTATCTAAAAAATAAAAATGATCGACGTTTTTTTGATTTTTTTTCTCAAAACTCTCAAAAACATGTATATTATATGCTCTAAAATTTTCAAATAAAAAAAAGGCTCGGGAAGTAGGGTCTTCTAGGGTTTACTTAAAAAACGTGGGTTTTCTACCAATACTTGGCCTTAAACAATAATTAGGATTGTACTAATGGTTATCCTATAAAGATCAAAACCTAACATGTTTAGGATGTTTGATAACCTAATAGTTAACCAATTAAATAAGACATGATAATAACAACTATGTATACTCCTATATCCGCTTCTAAACCTTAGCACATTTAGGATCGATCTTCATTGTGCGGAATTCCCAACAGACATTCATTATAGATTCATTACTCGATTTACACTTGATTTTACTTATATGTTTCTTCATTTCGTTTATAATCATCATTGTGAGGACAATCAAATGGAAATAAAGTATATATCTACAATCATATTTATGCTATTGGGATCACTATTGCGCAATGAAAGTGAAAATTAGGAGCATCATTGGTAATACTATATATATCGGTCAATGAATTATAGTTGTTTAGGTCAGTTACTTTGATAGTTATGAACTAATTATTTGTTTTCTGGGATTTTCATTTACTTACATCAAATTCTTCATTTATAGCTTGTTTAGGCTAATTCTTTTAGACATATCACAAGACGAACATAAGTGTTTTAAAAACGATACTAGTTTTTTTTTTTTTTTTTTTTTTTTTTTTTTTTTTTTTTTTTTATGGTCAAATCACTATAAAACAATCATATGAGGAATGCCCTTTTTATTACTACCAATCCTTTGTTTTGGAGCTGTAGTTTAATGAAAACTAGATGGAGCTAAGGCACGCATTGCGGCGCAGAAATTGCCAAGAGTTGTACAAAAATAAGGCATGGATATTACCTGTAACCCGCGATACAACAGAGATTCCAAAGGCAAATGAAGCTGAAAAAACATAATATCTTTAAAACATGATTCAACCTAAAGGACCATCTTCCATCCCAAAAGAAGAGTTATAAGTACTCTAAAAATATACATATTGCTAAACTAATGTATGTTGCCTAATGATCTATAAAGAAGTGTTAAAAGTAGTATAAAACAACATACATATCAATGTTAATACATCATTGTCAGTGCTCCAGGTTGCTTCTTAAAATAATAATCTATGCATACTTGCTGTTAAACAATATGAAAGCAAATGGAAGTAGATCAGTCTCAACTCACATTGATATACATCGAAAAACAATACACAACTTAGTAGTATTTGTATCATAAGGCCATATGTAATGGGCCGTGGAAATTAACGCCCCTCCTCCCTTTTGCTTTAATTTCATTGGTCAGCCAAAATTAGCCCCATTCCACGCCGTGAAAAAAAAAAACACCCAAACTCATTTTAGGCCAAAAACGCCCCGGGGGGCGGTGTAAGGGGGTTTTGGGGCGTTTTTTTTTGCCCATTCCACGCCCAAAATTAGTTTCCATTACACACACATTCTAGGATTGAAGAATCCTAATCACCGCTTTTAAATTTTAATAACATTTTACCACAATATAGAAAAGCAATTCAATGAGATAAAGAGCATACTTAACTAAAAAGGCTTTGTGGTTTGTTGTTTGGGATTGTACCAAAGGCTTGTCAAGTTATTACAAATCCATACATAACACACATTTTTCATTATTAATCAACCACCACCAGTTTCTTATACTCCTCACCAGAAATGGCACTGTCCATTACACCCTCAGGGTTCATCTGCCCTCCATCTTCCATGAACAATGCCATCAGATTCTTTGAGAATCCGCTAACAAGCGCCACCCCATTCTCCTCCCCTGACACTGGCGTTGCACCCGAGTCTCTCAGATTCCAAAACACCATCTCCGGCACTGCCCCTCCATACCCTCGCTTTATAAACTTTTTCTTAATAACTTGATAATCCGTCTCCCATGGATTCACCGACGCCTGATCAAATTCCATGTCACTAAACACAAAAACCGTCTTCACCATCTCATCTTCACTCAACCTCCCTTTAGTTGCCACTTCAAGAATCAAATCAAACACCTTTTGGAAATCAGTATTCATCCCCCAATCCATCGTTCGCACGAATTCAACCTTCGATCTTAGATCATCTCCTTGTACAAACTCCATCTTCGGATTTGCACTAAAAGTAATCACCTTCCCTTTCCATGGCTGCTCGCTTAATTCGGATACAAGCACTCCAAGAGCAACACTAACCTCCATTGGAATCCCATTCATGCTCCCCGAAACATCACAAATCGCTAAGCAGTTATTTAACTTCCCTTTCCTTAACATATCTTCCACCATTCTTTTCCATTGAAGCTCGGCCACCTGACCGCCATCTTCATCTTCCAAACACGATATAATCTCATGTGGAAGAAGTGCACCCGCAGCTATTTTCGCTTTACCAAATCTCACATTGTCTAAATACTCTTCGAATCTTAATTCATCATGCTTTAAGAACTTGTCCTTGTAGTTTTTCATAGCTACTGAAGCTACTCTATTGTATGGGATCAAATGCCATTGATTCTGTCCTATGTACACTTCTGGTAACTCTAAGGCTTTCCTAAGAGGCACCAACACTTGCTTTCTTAGGCGGGTCGCGGACGCGATAAGCGTAGTGAGCGTCTTCTATGTCGTCGTATTCGGTGAACTCTACGCGAGGGAAGACTTTCCTAGCTATGCTTTCGCATAGTAATGTTGATTTATCGAATGATGAATCTAATGATGGACACCATTTTGCAGCCAGGCTGATCTTATTTGGATCTCCGTTGGCCAAGAACGTGATGTCGGACCGTAGGAGCTTGGCAAAAACATCTGAAACACGTTCGTGTAGAAACTTGTAATCAGGGTCACGATTGTACCTGAAAGAAATAAAATGAGGAACCGTTCAGAAATAATATTTTCTATGTATTGAATAAACCGATCACATTAGAATAGTGATAAAGTTAACTGACTAACACTGGCGGAACTAGGATTTTTATTTATGGGGTGAACGGGTTGTTTAACCGAGCTTTTAAAGGGGTGGTCAGGATTTTTGCCTACAAATTATACTAACTTTTTAAATATTAAGGGGGCCCCACCCACCTTGGCTATAGTGTGGGTACGCCACTGCCGACTAATGATAAAGCTTTAATTTTTTTTTTTCTGTCGAAAATTAAAGTCTTTTTTTTTACTAATAGTTGTATTCATTTGAGCAAAACCAGCCAATTACAAGTGACACGCAGGTAGCCACAAGCTACGTTGTCGCTTTAATTTGAAAACGAATTTACGTGATTCAAAAAGTCATTTTGTTTGAAATCTATGAAACTATAAAGATTAAAGTATACCGATGAATCAGTTCGTGATATGACAAACAAATTCGAAACATTAGAAAAGTTTGAAAGGTAGGACTTTAGGTGTAACAAAATATTTTTAAGACCATGTGTAGTCGGGGTGGAATTCCACGCCCCTTCTCCAATGTTATTGGCTCAAACATTTGGTACCACCAAAACGCCCAAATCAAGACTTAAAAAATATCACGCCCAGAGGGGTGGTGTTCCCGATATTACAGAGCGTTTTTGAGACAATCCACGTCCATTTCACCCACCAGTAGATGATCTAAAGCAAATAATGAATCAAATAATAATAACAATAATATAACATTACCTTTCAATGGCTTTTATGGCCATCCTGATCCTTTTCTCTCCTCTAACTTTGCTAGCATTGGCTTTCTCGATCTCTACTCTCTTCACCTCCGCCAAAACCCTTTGCTCTCGCGGCACACTCTTCTTTTCTTTTCGCCTTCGTCTTCGACTGCTAGCAAACGGAGCAACACGTTCTATCCCATTATATCGACGATAATGACGTGATCGTTTCAAACGTTCCTCTTTCGCCTTTTCCCTAACATCACCCCCTTCAAGAAGACGATAGAGTATCTCTGGCAAGTCCTTAAAGTAACCAAACTCCGCCATGGTTCCTATATTGCATGCTAGAGTTTTAGGATGGTTATTATGAAGCCATAAAGCCGACGTATAATACCCTTCTTTATCTGATTTTCCCGTACCTCGTACCCCACGTAGGTTACATATTAGTTTCAATGTTTTCAAAGGGTCATGTTGCCATGATTGTAGAACACGTCCTGTGACGGTTTCGGGTGGTGTGTTGGGAACAATATGGAAGAACAAGTCTAGGCAAGGATTGCCTGTGGATAAATAAGTAGGTGACATGTTTTCGGTGTAACCCATTGGTAGGGTTCGGGAGAGTGTAGTGGAGTTGAAGTTGGAGATCATGGCGTCCATGAATGGGTGGGAGGTTGCGGTGGAAGAAGGCGGTGAGACCGCCGTGTTTTGGTGGGTATCAGAGGCGCCTGCCCCCACCAATTTATTTTCGTAGGTAAATTGAGTTTGAGTTTGAGTTGAGTCTGGTTTCCACCGATTTGATTTTCCGAACACTGCTGATCGAAAAAAATTGAGTCCGGCCCCTACCGATTCGAGAACCAAGCTTCGTAACTGGTGGTTATGGTAGATCTCCGGTGGGCCAAGGAGGGAGGTGGAGGGTGGTGCCATTGTGGTTTAGGGTTATGAAGTGGTGTGGGGTGTTTGTGTTTATATACGGTTGTTGCTTTACTTGAGAATAATGTAAAAAATAAAAAAAATATTAAATAAAAAAACAAAAACAAAAACTTGGGCATCACGTATAGTTTGTTGAGAAATAGGAGGAGATTATTCGTAATATGACTTGGGCTACACGAATAATATTTAATGATTATCTTGTTTGTATTTTAAATTCTGATTATCTTGTTTGTTTAAATTTTAAAAATATGTACGGGATTAGTGAAACATTTCACATATGTTATGTTTTTGGGCCTAAACGGTTCTAAAATTGGGCTAACTGCTTCTGGTACAAATAAGAGGTTGTTAGGCCCATTTGTTATCACCGAAAGCAAAGGGCCGAAGTTGATGTTTATTGATAAATCAGTTTTATAAATACACCGTCTAACTTAAAATAAATAATAAGAATAATACTAGATTATATCTCGGAAGCTTTTCGGGATAAATATATAGGAACCGCTCGTGTATAGACTAAAATTAAACAACTTTTATATAACGATTACAAACAAATATGAAAACGAAAGTATAGAAAAGTAATACAATTACAACTTAAGAAACAAAATAGCAAGAAAGGAGTAGAAACAGAAAGTTCTTGAAGCTGAGAATCGTGTTAAACACGGGGTCCTTAAAACAAATTCTGAGTCTATTAATGAGAGTTCGTTTTGTTTTCTCAGGGTACAACAGCCGCAACAGTAATAATACTGCCGGAGTTGGTGCTTGACCCGAATCGTACCTAAAACAAGAAAGAAGAAGAACAAGATAGCTAGAAAGAAGATATGGTGATATCAGTGAGATTTTTGGTGTGTCTTCCAACCAAGAGTCTCCTTGGTTTATATAGAGGTCCCAAGTCAAAACAGCTTCTGAAAGCATTAAAAATGAAAAATAAATGTTATTGAACATCTTCAATGACATTTATTTTGTTCTTAAGTTTCAAACGAAACTGTTTGACCAGACCGTTACACCACTGAACTGATTTGTTCATGCCGAGGGAACTGGGCGAGTCCGCACGTGCGCACACCTTGGCGCGAGACGTAATTCTCGTTCTACGTCAGGCGGAACAGACCGCATGGCTGCGCAGAACGTCTTTACGTTTTAAGTCAAGCGAAAGCAGCTCGGCGTAGCACGTCTTTAACGTTCAACACCATGCGGAGTGGCACCAGCGTGCCCACTTGAATTCCTCCACGCGGACTAGGACGCCACCTGGTCTTCTGCGTGTGCTTGCACGCCACATACCTCACCCGCCACTTAGTCCTCACAACTAGACCTCGAGCCTGCGTTCAAAAATACTAAGGCGGCTCGCGATGATGCGTATGTGCGAAGTGCAAAGTGCGCCATCAAAGCGCCCATCGCCCACCTGTGCGAGTGCGGCGAGTTCCATAGTGTGTGCTCCCATGAAACAATAAGGATGGGGTGTTCTCACTTATATACCACTCATGGTATCATCACTCCTCCAATGTGGACAAGTTTCACTTACCTACATTGTTCCAAAATTCAGCATTCATAGATTTTTCACCAATCTTTGAGCATCGATATCCCATTCATCTTAGCTCCGTCTTGGACGCGGTTTGGTTCATTGCGAAGCTCTCCCAACATAGAACATAGACCCGCAAAGAAATATATAAATAAACCTCAGTTTCAAATATATATTTTAGTCCAAAGTTAGGAAAAACTCATTTTCCTATATTTGTGAAAATAACATTTTTACTCAATTTTCCAACAAAACAAATCTAATATGAACTGATAAAATATGTGTTAAGTGATAAGATATGTGTTATAATATAACATAAAAATTAATGTACTAAAACATGAAAAAACAAAAATTTTAATCAAGTGAATAAGAATGAAAATACATATCAGAAAGAAGATGTACGTTTGGATGAGGAGCATAACAAAAAACAATCATTGTAGAACGTTATTGAGGCAGTGTTCTGTAACTTTTTTTTAGAAATAGGTGGTTTTAACCTATAACTGGTTTGAACATGATTAGTGTGCGTTCACATGATTAATGAATTACCTGAATACGTTGTGTTTTTTTTCCTGTATGAACAAAAACACACAAAAAAGGTCCTTTTTTTCGTTTTTGTGTAGCATTATGGTACAGGTTGGAATAATAATAATAAAACGCTCGTAATTTGGTATAATTTTTTTTAAATCTCGTAAATAAAAGTTATTAACGTTTAAAAATTGTGGGGGGAAATATGAGGGAGAAAAAGACTTTTTGAGAGAATTAAGGGGAGGATGTCACACGACACACCCAAGAAGGTCTTCAGACCAGAGTGATCGGTGCCTATGAAACAGTAACCCCAATCTTATGTGGTTGAAAGAAAAGCCGGGAATGAAGTGTCACACTCTTGATGGTCAACCAAGACTGCCTACTTAACTGCCGAAAATGAAAGGCTTCAAGTGAAGTAAATGAGTTAGGAAACCGAGTGACATTGCTTGCATTTTAGAAACGGTAGCTTCCGTGCCCTTCCTGCCTACTGAAAGGGATATGAATGATCGTGACAGCTCTGAAAATCCTATTCAATCTGATTAGATATGTCACTGAAAGAAAGTATGTTCCCTCTTTTTTTTTAGAATTCTGAGGATGAGCCGACCCATCCTAACATCATTTATGAGGAGCTGGACGAATAGATGTATGCTACATACGAACAAAGCATTTTGAACTTTTTTGTGAAAAGAAAATTTAAGAACTAGTAAACAACATCCATAGGATCTAAATGAATGTTCTAGATAGAAACTTGCAATTAAATTACAAAGGAAATATTATCTTGTTAATTATGATTTCTAGAACTTTTTGAAATTTCGATGTCTTTTCTTCCTAGTTCCTTAGCCACCCATAATCCTACCTAGAAATTATTTTCTTAAGAACAATTCATTCACTTGACAATTATGCCCTTGTATTTCTTTTCATCACCTAATAAAAAAATATAATAGATTTATACCAAGTCATGAATAATAAAAAAACTAAAACAACTTTTAAACAAACAACGTATAAAAATTAGATAAGTGCTTGTAACTATTGTTTTTAAATATAACAAGTTATGTAGCCTTTACCAATGTCAATGTATGTTAAGTTGTCACTTGATATATTCTACCCTGGATGAGATATAGTATATGTTGTGCAAAATGTACCCATCCTCTATAGTTTTTTACTATATGTACGCTCCTCACTATGCAGGTTGAGTCACATCATCACCCTATCTATAATCTATAATCTATAATACATTATAAAGGAGGAGTGATGTACAACATAGTAATTTTGTACATCATCCAAGTATTATAGCAACATGTACAAGTAAATTAAGCTTATATCACAAGGGTATAATTGGAACTTTGTGGAACATTAAGACGCTTGGAAGGAAACGTAAAACACCTGTATTCTTAAGAATTCAATGCAATCCTCACCATGATGATGATCATCATCAACTCAACAATCAGGCGTTTCTTTCGTTTTCTTATGGTTGACCCATCATTCATATACCATATTAAAAACAATAGAAACTGCCATTTACTTCCTCAACTTAATGTCATCTCACCTTATCTCACCTTAAGCTCCCATATATCCAGTGGTCCGATTACAGTTCCAACAATTCTGCCTCTGATTAGGGTTCCAACTATTTGTGGCAACTTTAATTACATTCTTTCAGTTTTGCGTTATTTCATTTCCTATGCTTTGGTTCAATTACATTCTTATTTGGTATTTTTTTTTATTTGATAATTTCGTTTTCTTGTGTAAATTTGTTTGACTTGTGTGTGAATTGACAAACAGGGGAAGCATATCTCCAGCAACATTTTGTCAAACTTTTCTGTGCCGGCTTATGGTTCCATGTATACTTGAGGTAAGCTTAATAACATTCATTTCCAATTGTTTTCCTGGAACTCATTAAAAGGGGGCTGGCTAATTGAGTTTCTTTTAGTAGAAAATAACACAATTATATGGTGTGTTTTAAATTTGTTGTTTCATGACTGACTAAAAAGGTTGGGCAACTGAGTTTCCCAAACAAAACTAAGACCCCATTTTGGTGAAGAAGTAGTCGATTTACATTAAACTCAACCAAGTTAGTTCTTGACTTGCTTTTGATTTTCTTCTATTTTTAGTTTACGCGACATTCTTCTTTACCGTCAGGTTTGTTACAGTATCCGTAATTTTATATAAATTGAAGGAGTAATCATGGATTTTTCAACATAAGGAAGCGATTATGAATTATATGGTTGCGTCATTCGCAGATAGTTTATTTTTGATCTGTAGATAGGCTTAAAGAGTATGATTTTTGTCTAGAATATATTGTTTATTTTGTTGAATTATGTGTATTATATATATATGTATGTATCCGTGTCTAATATTTTTCTCGGTGTAGATTACTTGCAGGAGCGGTGCAAAAGAAGTACAATGTATGGATTCAGGGGTGGGCCAACTGCATTATGAAGGCAAAGTATGTAGTCTTGACCCCTGAGTATATATATCCTTACAAGAATCAGGTAAAATATTGAAATAATCGATCTTAATTATACTATTTTTTTTTTCATAAATTTTGCTCATTTGTTTAATTTACTGCATCAGGGAGGTTTTGACATGATTTGTAGTGGAAGAGACAAGATTGAGAAGCCAGAACAGGTGTCAGCCATTGAACCTTGCCTTGTATATCTAAGATTTTACTGTTAGTTAATATCCATGTCAACGCGTTCAGTATTGTCAATGAAGTGAAAACAGAAAATTTGATACTCATTGAGGCTGTATGCAAATGGTTGCAGTTTAAGCAAGCTGAAGACATAGCGTTGAAGCTTGATTTGGATGGCCTTGTTGTTATAGGTGGCGATGATTCAAATACAAATGCTTGCCATCTTGCAGAATACTTCAGGTCAGTTATTTACTCTCAACATATTTAATGCATAGTGTTATATAAAATTTCTTATTCTATAGTTTTATAGGTGGTCCTGGTTACGTTCATTTGATTATTGTATCCAACAAGAGTAAAAAGTTGAAGACCCGAGTTATAGGATGCTTAAAGACTATTGACGGTGACTTAAAATGCAAAGAGGTTCATACAAGTTTTGGATTTGACACTGCATGTAAGGTAATATTAACTACTCTTCCTGTATAAATATTTAAATAAGATCTTTATTTTATCAAAGTTTGTAACCTTTTCATACATGTGTTCGGCTTCTTAGTCTTTAGAAATAATCTCACTCTGCTCGGCCTTTTTAATGCAGTATCCTAAAGTGCATGTTTCAAAGAGCATGCAATTTTCAAATTATTAAATACTACAACTAATTATGGATTACTAGATGAGTTCTTCCCAAACTGTCAATTGCAATTTGGACCACCATTCCCTAGACTATTCCTGCAAATGCCGGTATATGTTTGTGTGTGTAAGTTTATAATTTTTTTTTTTTCCAGTTGTTGCAGTCTATGTAGTTAAGGACAAAATTATCGGTGTTTCGGTCAAGGACCGAGATACGAAATTTTTGAAATTTTGGTGGAATTTTGGTAATTTTATTTATAAAGCTATTAACAAAATAGGACACTAATAGCTATTTTTTTGGAGCAAAAGTGTGTCGATCCCATAACTACGTCACCATACATCTACATTTTATAAATAAATGAAGTGATATAATGACAATTTTATCTATAAAAGCATGTGAATATATTAAAATGTTATACTTACATATTAAAATAAGTAAAAGATTTAGGTTTTTTTTAGTTTGGCCCAAAAAACATAACAACTGGTAATACCACCTTTTCCACTGAAATTTGGAAGTCAAATTTCCAAAATTTCGGTATATTTTCGGTTAATTTCGCTGATTATTTCGGTAGCGAAATTTAAAACGAAATTTTATGGAACCTCCGAAATACCAGTGGTATACCACCAAAATTGACTACACAGGTTGCAGTATATCCTAAGCTTCAATATGCGATTGTTGAAATGCTGCCCATTTCATTTGATGCTGTTTCATCTCCTGAAGACAAAAATAGGAGATTTGGTAACGTTTTAAACGCAGACAATACACCTTTTCTCATTGTTGCTTATCAGATTCAAAACCGAATAGTTTTATATTTCTACTTCACTTCTAGAGTTAGTGATCACTGTTTTCTATGTGCATGATCTTTGATTTTTGCTTCATTTCTAGGGGTTTTGATTCCTGTTTTCATATGTGCAGACTCTTTTCATGTTATATTTTATAATGGTTCTGGCAATGTTGAACCGCACTACATTTTTTAACATAATTCAAGCCAATGTTGGTGATGGGACCATTATCATGAACAGTCTCAAGGTTTGTAATTTATATACATTTATTATAATTAAATAAATCAACACAAATGTATAGGAGAATGCTTACTTTTTGTTGGTTAATGGAACAACAAAAGAAATGATCCAGTTATCAAAGTAGTTTTAATGGAACTAGAGCATATGTTGGCGTGCGGTTGGAAAGACTTTCCATTGAGTTTGTGCTTTGCCACAATTAGGGGAGATGATCTTTTACTGCCGAAATTTTCAGAACAAGGTCTCGATTCTAATGTGTCCGACAACAATGGAAGAACATTGTTGCTTTGTTGTTTAAAATACACTAAAGGGAAATGATTACATACAGTTTACACTCTCTATTCATCCTAATGCATATTCTCATTGTGTTTTCGTTAGAAACCCGAAATGGGTGGTTGTCCGCAATGGACATAACAGTTGGATTTGACATCAGACGGGACACCCGCCGCAACGCGCGGGCATTCCCACTAGTACATTATAAAGGAGGAGTGATGTACCATATTGGAATTTTGACATGGTACAATTTTTAAAGCAACAAGTATAAGAGAATAAAGCTTATTTGAGTCAGGTCATATAACTACCACTTAAAATAAAAACTAAATTTGTGGGGTGGTTGAGGAAAGACTTGGTGTTCCTTGTAATCCAGGTTCGATTCATATTGTCATTATTTTATGCGGCGTCAAAGTGAAAGGAGAATACGGGTGATGTCGTTCGACTTGGATGGGAGGGGAAGTTTTACAGATTATCCCATTGCCGTGTCTTCGAACGGGTAAAAGTCGTGTTTCCGCCCATCTGAGAGAGACACTAGGCCAGGCGGTGGTCGAGTAGTCGATCTTAGACCATAAGTAATGGTTCATGCCCCTTAGGGGGCATTTTCCACCACATCATTATTATAATGTCCTTCAAACAAATGTGTAATGATTAAAGCCACTTAATGCTCTTTTTAATTATTACTTTCTATATTTTTTATCCTATTTGGGCATTATATTAGAAATGTCTCACCCTCATAATGCCCAAATGATGGCGTTAAGGGCATTATCATGCATATTCATGTCCCTATAATACCCATTACACATGGTCTTAGTTACATCCCCAGTATCACCCCTTCAATCACGCCATCTCGTACTTTACCCCTTTAATCACGGCATCTCGTACTTTACCGTTCTTAAAAAAAATAAATAAATAAATAAAAAAATTACACGTTACCGAGTTTGGCAAAAAAGAACCCTGGAAAATTAATAATAGACTTGTAACAACCGTAATCCATGACCATTGTCGGCCGCCAACATTCCATTCCATCTATATAAAATCCGTATAATAATAAACTCCCTCACAACCTCATAATTTGATTGTATACTTTCATCAGAGTCATTCATCAGTATGGATAATAATAATAATAATATTAATAAGAAGGAGGAACCAGTGATGGGGATCCCTTACAATCCCAACTATCACGTTGGTAATAATCCGTACCAGTCCGGTCAAATCCCTCCTAACGCAGTATACGGAGATCCAAAAGGTATTCCTCTTCAGCAGACGATTTACAGAGATACTCCTGCTCCGGTTAACTGTGCCTTTTGTGGCAGCTCTGGTCTCACCACCGTCAGGTATTTTAATTTAATTCATTTCTTTTTTCTTTTTATATATATAAAGCTACCTGTTATTGTATTATCTTTTTTGTTAAGTCTTTTTTCGGGTCAGTGTAGAAACTAATAGATCATGTATGTGATGGATAGGGGTGTACAAAAAGCTCGGAACTCGAAGCTCGCTCGAAAAAAGCTCGAGAAAAACGAGCCGGCTCGGCTCGGCTCGATTGTAAACGAGCTCGAGCTAGGCCTGTCTCGGCTCGTAAGCTCGCGAGCTGGCTCGAATTATTTTATTTATATGTATTAATTTTATTTTTAGGTGTTTAAATTAAAAAATATGTGAAAGGGGTTGAAGTGTTAACATTTTAAGTTTAATTAATCAATAAAATAATAAAATATGAAAATTAATAGAAAAAAAAAAACATAAATTATACATATAATACTTTTATTATGCCTTACATTCTTTTAAATATTAGAAAAAAAAATATATGAATGTATATGTGTAATTGTATTTTTCTGGCAATTTATTTTATTTTTTATTTAATAAATACTTGTAAAAAAAATAAAAAAATAACGAGCTGGCTCGAGCCGAGCTCGAGCTCGGCTTTTCAGCTCGACCAGAAAAACGAGCCGAGCAGAGCTGGCTCCTTTAAATTCGAGCTCGAGCTTAGCCTGGCTCGATTCGGGCTCGTGCACATCCCTAGTGATGGATTAAGAATTAACACATCATAGAGCGGAAGCAAATAAGCTAATGGTCACGATTATGTCCTCAGTAGAATAGGGGTTGCTATCCAGAAACGGTTGGCGGCTCAGCTTGTTGCAATGTTGCCCGCTTACCTACCACCTTAATAATGTAAAAAAAAAAAAAAAGAAGCTAAGAAAGTAATTTCTCAAAGGAATTTTATAAATTTCTGAATCAAATAAACGTTAGAAGAGTTGCCATGAATGAAATAAGTCAAATAACTAGACGCTTAGACTGATTCTATTAAAGATTAGCTCGTTTTAAGCTATACAAGGGAAGTAATGAAGATTGAAGAACTTAAGGAGAATCTTGACTGACGAAATCGGATCCTTAAATCAACGAAACTGAGTATGACAGCTAGGGTGGTTTGCCACTTGATCCGGCTCTTTGAGACCTTTTTGTTCCGTGCTTGTGGGCTCCATAACTCCAATCATAGCCCAAGTTATATCTGTTTAAAGTTTAGGCTCTTAGTGCCATATTTTCCCTTATCAAGTTGGTCTATGTAAGAGTCTGCTAACTCATGGATCAGCTACTCATCATGGATTGCATATGATGCACTTGGGGAAAACGTCAAGCTTAGATTAAAATTCTAGAAGTCCTAGTGTTAACGGTGGTTACAATATAATTTGAGTGATTTACGTTGATGAGAAATTGTTGCACGGGTGTAGGCAATTTGGGTGACTGTTAGGAATTTCGGTTTCTTGCTTTCTATGGCTTATGAAGGTCTATGATTGATAACTAGTTACCTAACTGATATGTTTAGTTCAATTAGCCATATGTTGAAGTTTAGTTTAGAGAAAATCACGAAACTAGCCATTTTTACGAGTGTGTTATACCTCTATTGTCATGTCGGAATAAATTCACATCTATGCAGGGGCGGACCTAGCTTGAAGCTAGGTCCCGCGTCCGTTGTTACTCAACTTCGCGCGCGTAGTGGAAAATTAGTGGAAAATTTGTGTTTTTTATGATATTTGGAAAACGTTACTACTAAAATGAAAAAAATGAAAAACGTTACTACTGAAATTAATTTCTAGATCCACCACTGCATTTATGGCCATGACATATGCAACTTTATAGTCACATAGCTGATTCACCTAACATTTATTTGTAGTGTTTTTTTTTTTTTTTTTTTAATTGGGTATTATTATCAAATGTAAAGCTGATACACGAGTAGAAGTAGATTGCGACTAAAGATTCGCGTATCTCATGGCTATATGTGTGAAATTGTTCCGACGTGATCATGGAGGTATAACGCACTTAGAAAAAGGGCTAGTTTCATGATTTTCTCTTGAGTTTTATGGATTTAAAGTAAACTTAAAATCTTGGACTTTCTTTAAAAAGACATTGTGATCGATCTTCTTTTGTAGTTGATTAATTATGAAAATCTTGAGAACAAGATGTTACTAAACATAGTTCACCTACGCAAAATATCTGACTGATCCTTCAATGAATCATGTCTTACAGATCAAAGCCAAGTTTGGCTGCTGTTGTTGGTTGCATGACGCCATTCATGCTTGGAGTATGCTTTCTTTGTCCTTCAATGGATTGCCTATGGCACAAGTATCACTATTGCCCTCACTGTAACGAAAAGGTATGCGCTCTTTGACTTTCTTTTAGCTAAAAAGATCTGCCTTTTATTCAAATAAACGAATTACAATAAATGTTTTTGATGCAGCTTGCCGATTTTGAGAAAAATGATGCCTGTTTGGTGATGGATCCACCAAGTTGGTGTCAACCTAGTTTTGCATTGCCTGCATAATCATTGGTATTGAACCTTTCATTGTGTTATAAGTTTTGAGTGAAGGTCAAGTATTTAAAGTTTAAACAGAAAGACATGATGTTGATGAATGTTGTATATTATAGCATGTGGATTCATCAAGAATGAACAAGCCTAGCATTATTGTAACTTGTATATTGTATAGTTTTCTTGTGGTTATATGCTGTATACATGTATTTTTTTAATATTTGCCATATATGATTTTGACCAAATCATTATTACATTGAAGCAACTTACTCTTCTAGACAATGTCCTTATTTAACTAAGTCATAGTTTTCTTTAACGACCAACGAATGAAAGTCCGGCTACCCGAGCTAACCCAATGGCAAAAGGCGACCCATATGGCCGTGATCGTAGACAGCACTGGGTAGTCCAAGCCTATGATATCCGGTACCGGGGAAAACATGCTGCTTGAAGGCCTATTGTGGTAAGATTCGGTTGGGATCGGATTTGAACCAATTTTTAACTTAAAAGTTTGTCATGACCCAATGTTTTTTCTCTTGTAATATGCACCACTCTTTAATGCCTCACATATTGGTCTAGGGTTGATTTTTTTGGTTTCTAGAATGTAGTGTTCATGACATGTGCATCAAAACTCAACATTGTGCAGTTGAATTCTCCGTTGTAATTTATTAAATGCGCTATTATATACATGACACGTCTATAAAATTCATTACCATATCAAACAAAACATGCGAAGTTAGACAAACCGTTACAGTGGGTTAAATGTACCATTATATACATGCCCATCAAAACTCATTATAATATCGAATCATACATGCTAAGCTGGATCTAGTATTGTAGTGGGCTAAACACACACTTATGCACATACATAAAAGGTTATTACAACATTGGATTTGCATATAAGAAGTTAAACGCACCGTTAAAAGAGATTGACAACTATTGTAATGAGTTAGACACACTGTTGTATGCACGTGAGCTAAAAACAATTAACCACTCATAACAACCATACATCGAAACCCTCTTACAAACGTTTTTCATTCCATCATAATGCTCCACTCTATTCCGTCTTTTAATCATGTGTACCAAACGCTACCTATGTTTTAACTAGTCTTTAGTTTCAAAAAATGCAACTTTCTTTAAATCATTTTTTATTTTACGATTATTTTTTTTTTTTTTTTGAAAATTTCTCATTCAATCCAGGACAACGAAAATTACATCAAGATAACGGGTAGGCGGGCAACAAGCTGCGCCGCAACCCCTTTCTGAATAGCGAATCCTAATCTACTAAAGACGTAGCCATGCCCACCCGGCGCCGAGACACTACTTTGAATAACCCGCTGAACCCTGGTCAGGAAACGGATAGCCTCCGGCGCCAATGAGCCAAAGGTATCAAAAGCCAAGGGTACAAAAACGTGTTGGTTCTCCTCGCAAGCTTTAGCATGTTTTTCAACCTTCTTTGCCTCTGCTTTCTAGACCGCTTGCCCTACTACAAAGATTTAGGTAAGTTAGCCCTTATTTGTACACCGATAGCAACTGCTATTTGCAGCAGATCATCACTCGATTCATCTTTGCAGGTAAATAATCATATCATCCTGTTTTTCAATCATTTACGTTACCTACATTTGATAATTTTGCTCCCTATTTGTTAATATTATTGTATGTTTATGCCCTGATTTGTCAAAATTAGGGTTTCTACTACGTTCTGATCTCCAAATGTAGTAATAATGAAGTCTTCTAGTTCTAGTACCCTTACGCACGTTTCCACTTGATCTAATCTTCGTTATTTTTATTTTATTTGTAAATGTGTAATTGTTTATTGTAATTGTTCCAAGGTACATACGATATGATCCGCCTGCAATTGATTTATCTATTTGTTATATTGAACTTTTTTTGAACTTCAGGATTGAAAAGAAGTGTTTTTAGGTCTTAAAAGAATAGATTAATGTTAAGATGTACACGAGCTTTACACGTTGAAAAATACGAAACTTAATGATTTGAGATCAGCCTACAGTAGCGCGTTAATTACATAACCGATTTTAAGTGGATAACTGCGAGAGAGAGAGAGAGAGAGAGAGAGAGAGAGAGAGAGAGAGAGAGAGAGAGAGTTTTATGTGGTTATATAACTGCTTACTGCCCTGTGTATTACATTATGTATCACAGTTAAAGCAATAGGTACAAGTGTTCGTGTGGTTCTTGCAAGTCTCTACTTAAAAAAACGGTAATGTATTGAACGTCACTCTCGAGATAGATATGTCACGTTTTATCTGCGTAGGACTAGGCTTACAGTTGTTAGTTTTGAAGGGGAACCGTGGAAGTAATATATTTTTGTGAAGTGAATGTTTTTGTGATTACAGTTTATTTTCTGCTATAAGGAAATATGGCATCTATTAGAAATCTGAAAATCAAGACATCGTCATGCAAACGTCTTGTCAAGGAGCTACACTCTTACGAGAAAGAAGTTGAGAGGGAAGCAGCCAAAACAGCTGACATGAAGGAGAAGGGTGCTGATCCTTATGATCTTAAGCAACAGGTAAACTTCATATACATCTAACTCATTATCTCAATAAAATCCTAAATGTGTTTAAAAGATGATGTATTTCGACATATGGTGGTGTGAAAAGTGTCGCTGGGGTAACGATATTTGCTAGCTTTGCTACTATCTTTTTCTTTTTTTTTTAGTGAATGTTTGTTCATTTTGTGAACTTGCAAGGAAGATGATAAGCTGAAATTGTGATTGTGATGTTTTCGTTGATTTAAGAACTTTTTTGTTTATTTGAATAGGAAAATGTGTTGGCTGAATCAAGGATGATGATTCCTGATTGTCGCAAACGTCTCGAATCCTCACTGGCTGACCTAAAAGGAATATTGGTATGCAGTTTATTTATTAATTTTTGATAAATGTCTGGCAAAACGCACCATCTGATATGATATAACTAAATAAGTGCCTCTTTTATTCTTTGGCCTGATTTAAGTTTGTATTCTGGTAACTATAATATCATTAATCAAAACAATATTTATCGATTGTTGAAGAAAGTGATGTAGTTTGAAATTTTGAATCCCGCATGAATACTTTTTGTAAACAAATAAAGAGAATACTCCATTGATATCAAAGAAAGGTCAACTTTAAAATTTAAAGGGGAAGACTATTGATTTGCAGAAATTCTACACCACAATACGACTCTGTACGCAATGTTTAATAGGGATAGGTGATTTAGTGGTGACAAAGTAGCAAGTCGGGCGGGTTGTGTATGGATGCATATTTATTATGGATCGGGTCGGGTCACACATTTTTTTCAACTTTTTTAGTTATACCTTAAGTGTTATGATAAACTATATTATTACAGTAATAGTATAATATTTTGAAACAAAGTGATTTTTGAGGTTGTATGCATTAATAATACACTGCGGGTCAGTGGCGGATATAGAAATGCTTTTCAGTAGTAACGTTTTTCATTTTAGTAGCAACGTTTTCTAAATTTCGTAAAAAAAAAAAACCAAAATTTCCAATAATTTTCCACTACGCGCGCAAAGTTGAGCTGCAACGTACGCGGCACCTAGTCCCATACTAGGTCCGCCCCTGCTGCGGGTGACTTTCACCAAGTCGCCATTTAAGCTACTTTTTTTTTTTTTCTGATTTTAACCTGTTAATGATAAAACATAACCGGAATCAACCCATTTATAATTAAGCAGGTTTAATTTGTCACCATCGTTATTTTATGTTAATGTCTATGTAAATCATGAGCTGGGATTCTCATGTGATAAATATGAGGTTGGCTATGCTGATTTCAGGCTGAGCTGGAAGAAGCAAACCAAAAGGAAGGCCCCGAAGTCACTGAAGCTGAAACCACTGTTGTAGACGTTGAGAAGCTATTTGAAACAACACAGTCTTAGTATGTACTTTACAAATCTTAGATTCTCTGATTCATATCATGTGTTTGTTTTGTGGTAACAAGAACTTTGTTGTTTGCAAAATGTAATTTGCTGTTAAAAGCCTGTTTATTTATGTACTAAGCAGCTATAAGAATATGAATATGTTTTTTGCTTTTAGACTCAACAGGTTTGAATTTGGCTAATCTTATGGTTCTGAAAATCAGACCAAACCGGCTGGAACCTAATACTAAGCCGCTTCTTTAAACACCACACTTTAACTTGATCAAATGTTATGGACTGAAATCATTGCAATGTATGAGACTTGTCCCACATCGGTTGTATGGGCAACCAATGTGGGGTTTATAATCCAAGTGGGCTCTCTCTCTCATCAGACTAGTCTTTTGGGATGAGTTCTTCTGTTTGGGTTGTAACTGATGCAGGAGCATCCGTATTATCTTTTATTTATTTAAATTTTGAATTTCCTATTTTTATCTTTATTTAGTTTCCTATTTTACTTGTAATTCCCAACTATATAATGGGGTCTAGGTATATTGTTTCATTAGTTTTGAGTTTTGATGATAATAAAGAACCCTTTGAGGTTTTGTTAAGCTTTTGAATCCTTTGAGTATTTTGAGCCATTTGATTGCATGTGCGAAACTGCATCAGTAACAATGGTATCAGAGCCAAACTCGGAGGGCTGGCATGGAGAGAGCCAGCCGTGACCAACGAGGGCGTTGACCCTTAAGGAGGGTCGATTGTTATGGATTGAAATCATTGCAAGGTATGTGACTTGTCTCACATCGGTTGTATGGGCAACCAATGTGTAGTTTATAACCCAAGTGGGCTCTCTCTCCCATCAGACTAGTCTTTTGGGATGAGTTCTCCTGTTTGGATTGTAACATCGAACCCTGCTGGTTTGGTCTAACCATGCAAAAAACCCGGGACCGGTCTAGCGCAACTTTTGTTTTGTTTTTATTTTTTGATGAGTTACTAATAATATAAGATTGACCAAACCCCGTTGTTCAGTTATAATAATGGTTTTCTTAACTTGGTCTTTAAAAAGGTGACCTTTATTTGAAAAATACCAAAGAAATATTGTTCTTGTTGGTAGTTCTGTTAGTATATTCTATAGCCGTCACTATATTGGCAGCATATTCTATAGCCGTCAATATATATTGATAATTATGTTAGTAAAATCGGTGTTTTCAGACCCGATCTTCCTGTCGGATTGGGACCTGGGCTGGAACGGGTCATGTTATAGGACCGGTCGTTAAGCGAACCGGTGGTTGGACCGTCAAACTAGGAAACTGGTTGGCTGGACCAGACTTAAAAGGGGTCGAAACAGAGTTTGTTTGAAATTTTCTTATTTTGCTAGATTTTTAGGTGGTTTGTTTGGCCAGTCGAACCGATGGAGAGTCCCGTTCAACGTTCAGTCCAGTTCTGAAACCATGGAGTAAAACAAATATATATACTACTATTTCTAATGGTATATGTTCATTATTTTATCCATTAAACTATTTGTTTTTCTTTTCACATGGTCTAATATGGGGGGCCTTTTTTTGGTGACCTATAGTGGCGGATGGCGTCTTTGCCGATGCGTATGGGAGGATTAGGGCTCCTCTGTGCGAAGGATGTCGGCATGTATGGTTTGTGGCGTCGCGAGCTCAGTCCTGGAACCTTCAAGACCACATCTTACGAAATAGCGGGGTTTTTGGCGCAGACTTGGACTACATGCAGGCCCTCGAAAAGCTAAATGACTATCTCCCAGGTTTTAATATTGGCGGTTTTTCTAACAAGGACACCGCCCCCCCCCAAAGCCTCAGAAAACTTTGGCGAATGCCTTTTTTGGCAAAATCGCTCAGAGCCTGGGTGAAGATTTTCGTCTGTCCCCCGTCAGAGGACAGTTATTGAATGCTTGCAAAGCCCCCACGCCCAAGATTTTCTTACTGTTATCCCGATTGAAGGTCTAGGCCAAAGCATGTCCGCTATTGAATACAGGGCCATTCTTAAATATCGCCTGATGATCCCCATGTACCAGGAGGATGAAATCTGTCCGATTTGTCGTAAGGCCTGCCTGGATGAATACGGGGAACATGCGGTCCATTGTAAGGAGTTACCCGGTTTCAAATATCGGCATGATTGGGTTCGAGACATTCTGTGGGACATTTTAAGACGGGCTGGGATCTCAGCCAAAAAGGAGGCCCCTGTGAACTTCCTCTCGGATCCAGCAGAAGGGAGATCCACCCTACGACCAGCAGATCTCCTTGTCTTTGGGTGGGCCGGGGGGGAGCATGCTTGTGTTGACCTGACGGGTGTATCTCCGCTAGTTGGGTTGAGGGATAGTGGCTTCGTAGTAGGGCAAGCGGTGCGGAAAGCAGAGGCAAAGAAAGTAGAAAAACATGCTAAAGCCTGCGAGGAGAACCAACACGTTTTTGTACCCTTAGCTTTTGATACCTTTGGCTCATTGGCACCCGAGGCTACCCGTTTCCTGACCAGGGTCCAGCGGGTTATTCATAGTAGTGTCTCGGCTTCAAGTGGGCAGGGTTACGTTTTTAGTAGATTAGGATTTGCTATTCAGAAAGGGGTGGCGGCGCAGCTTGTTGCCCGCCTGCCCGTTATCTTGATGTAATTTTCTGTGTCCGGTAATGAAAAAATACTTTAAACAAAAAAAAAAAAGTTTATTAGGGTATTTTTCTACCAAATTGAATTTTGATATAATGATTTATACCGACAATTTAACTGATAAGAATCTTAACTGTTATATTCTTTGCCTTGGATAATTAAATAGCAATTATATCCGCATGTCGTCATAGATTTATACTCATTTTCATTCATAAAGTTAAAGGGTTGTATGTTTTTCCATTTCGCTTATAATTACCATGCAAGTAAAATCAATTGCAAATCTTGGCAGCATATTCTATGTTTTCCGTTACAAACGTGTCTTACACAATATTGGCAGCATATTTTATAGCCGTCAGCATATGTTGATAATTTTGTTAGTAAATCGGTGTTTTCCGACCCGATCGGCTTGTCGGATCGGGACTTGGGCTGTTACAGGACCAGTCATCAAGCGAACTGGTGGTTGGGCCGACGAACTGGGAAACTAGTCAGTTGGACCGGACTTAAAGGGGGGTCAAAACGAAGATTGTTTGAAATTTTATCATTTTGCTAGATTTTTAGGTCGTTCGTTTGGCCAGTCGGACCGGTGGAGAGTCCCATTCAACGTTCAGTCCGGTTCCGAAACCATGTTGTAAAACAAATATATATACTACTATTTCTAATAGTATATGTTCATTATTTTATCCATTAAGCCACTTGTTTTTCTTTTCACATGTTCTAATACTTTTACGTTATATTCAATTCTATAAACAATGGATGTCTCACTTGAAAGATAGTTTTTTTTTCCTTCATTAGTTTATTAGGGTATTTTTCTACCAAATTGAAGTTTGATATAATGATTTATACCGACAATTTAACTGATAAGATTCTTAAATGTTATATTCTTTGCCTTAGATAATTAAATAGCAATTAAATCCGCATGTCATCATAGATTTCTACTCATTTTCATTCATAAAGTTAAAGTGTTGTATGTTTTCCCATTTCGCTTATAATTACCATGCAAGTGAAATCAACTGCAAATCTTGGCAGCATTGGCAGCATATTCTATGTTTTCCATTACAAACATGTCTTGCACAATATTGGTAGCATATTCTATAGTTGTCAGCATATGTTGATAATTCTGTTAGTAAATCGGTGTTTTCATACCCGCTCGGCTTGTCGGATCGGGACTTGGGCTGTACGGGTCATCTTACAGGACCGGTCATCAGCGAACTGGTGGTTGGGCCGACGAACTGGGAAACTGGTCAGTTGGATCGGACCTAAAGGGGGTCAAAACGGAGATTGTTTGAAATTTTATTATTTTGCTAGATTTTTAGGTCGTTCGTTTGGCCAATCGGACCGGTGGAGAGTCTCATTCAATGTTTAGTCCGGTTCTGAAACCATTGAGTAAAACAAATATATATACTACTATTTCTAATAGTATATGTTCACTATTTTATGCGTTTAGCCACTTGTTTTTCTTCACATGGTCTAATCCTTTTACGTTATTTTTTCTTATTCAATTCTATAAACAATGGATGTCTCACTTGAAAAATAGTTTTTTTTTCCTTCATTAGTTTATTAGGGTATTTTTCTACCAAATTTAAGTTTGATATAATGATTTATACCGACAATTTAACTGGTAAGAATCTTAACTATTATATTCTTTGCCTTAGATAATTAAATAGCAATTATATCCGCATCCTGTCATAGATTTCTACTCATTTTCATTCATAAAGTTAAAGGGTTGTATGTTTTCCAATTTCGCTTATAATTACCATGCAAGTGAAATCAACTGCAAATCTTTGTCGCTTATGCGATTGTGATTTTGCAAGTCAGAGGTGTCATTGGCTAGATGGTATGCATGCATTGTTATCGGTCGATGAGCAACAATTTGAATTGCTAAAATCAAAATTTTCATTAACCAATGATATGATAGTCGATGTTTAACATAAAATTTTAATAATTCTTACTTGAAACAAAAAAACATTTTTAGATATTGTTTATTTATTAAAATTCACAATGCGCTCGTTTTACTAGTAGCTATATAATGTTTTTAAACGGATAACATGTATATTCAACACTTACATTGAATATGCTAGCGAAACTAGACAACTAACTATATAATGTTTTTAAATAGTGAATAACATGTATATTCAACACTTACATTGAAAATGTAAATAAAACTAGACAACTAACAATCAAAGAAAATAAATAATATCACCATACAAATACACAGATATACCTGTGTATTAATGTATCATTTCGGGTTAGAAATAAACACACGAAGATTATAAAATGTACAATAGCAATCTAGAACTTTATAAAGTCCAATTAAATGATAAAAACGGGCCCATGTTGAAAAACATAGGCGGTGAATATTTCATAGGTAAAAAATGACAAGACGAGAGAAAAAAAAAACAATTTATTAACTTTTTGATGTTTTTCATCTTAAAAGCTAATCAAAACACTTTTTTAGAACTTCTTTTCAAAAAGTCATAAACCAATAAGCACTTTTACATTTTAAAACTCAATCCCAAACACCCTCTATGTAATTTAAATAAAATCGAGTTTTAAAAAAAATAAAATAATAAAGAGTTTGTTTTTATACAAAAGGTTGCCTAGCTTTTACGTACAAAAATCCATCTAGAAGCACTAGTAATAAATAAATTTGTTGGATGCCTCATAATTCCTTTTAATTCGTTTAGGGTTCTTCTTCTTCACAAAACCCACTGCAGCCATACACACACTCACTCACTCTCTGTCAACAACAAATGGCTGACGCAACGAGGATCCAGAGGGAAATTACGCATTTCAACAAAGATCGAAGCATAGCAGGCATGACTTTAACCCCTGACGAGACCGACATTCGCCACCTTACCGCCACCATCCCTGGCCCTCTCTCCACTCCCTATGAAGGCGGATTATTCGGTGTCGATATTACTCTGCCAGGTCATCTTTTTTTATTTATTTATTATTATTATCTGTTTGTATAGATTTGTGTTGTTTTATTTATGTCAATTATGCTGTTTGTTGATGTGTTGTTTGATTTTAAGCTTCTTTTGATCAGGTCATGGATTATATATGTTTAATTGATTTAGCTCTTATTAGTTGAGCATGTGTGCTTATTTGTAAGGAGTTAGGGCTTAGGGATTTGTCCTGGTTTCACTGTGTGACACGAAGCGCCACATCAGTTTTTTATGGATGATTGCGTGGTGACGTCCCGGATTTTTTCAAAATTTAATTGTTTTTGGTTTAATTTTAACTTTGAAAATAAAATATTTTAATTAAAATGGAAATTATATAAGCAAAATAAAAACTACATTACTAAAATGAGAAATACATAAATCAAATAAAGCTAACTTAATTAAAATGAAAAATACTTGGTTCAAATGAAACTACTTAATCCAAAACGACATTGATGTAGATGGCGGCGTTTCTTCTTGGACACTAATCCAAACCGTTCAGCGTGCCCTTGCCATCTGAGTGAGATGATTTTTTTTTTTTTTTTTTTGGGAGATGGTGTGTGTAAAATGAGAGAATAATGGTAGGATTTGTGTGTGGAGATTTTGTTAAATGGTTGGTATTTATTAAAGGTTTAAAAATAGTTTTTTTGTTTTTTTTAAATAACGGTCATATGACCGTTATGTGAAAAATCGTTTCTCGATGTCAGGTGTGCCTTCCCGGATTTGCGGTGAAAAATTCTACCTGTATCTTTGCAGATTAATGAACGTAAAGAGGAAGAAATTAATGATTGTATATAAAGAGAAAGTGTGTGTAGCATTTAATTTTTTGCCTAATTAACGGTTTGCGAATCATGTATCGTACAATACTACGAGTGTCCGCGGACACTGTAGTATTCCACTAAAGTGGTTACGACGCGTTGTTTCTAAGTGATCATGGTTTGAATCGAGCTAATTAGGCAATGAACATATCAAGTTCTATAAGGTAAGTTTAATAGTTGAAGTTCTAGACTTCTAGATCTCTGCGGTAAGCTCACCATAGTAAACATAACTTTTTTGAGCATTTTGTTTATTAAAATGGCTATAGGCGGTACCTGTTTAAAAGTGAGCACACTTGCCCTAACGATCAACTAAAATCAGGTCAACATTCAGGCTACCAGCTTCAGGTAGTCTGTCGTTGATTGTTAATGAGATTTTCTGACATGGAACCCACGGTATAGGGAGCGGTTGTATCATCCCTGAAGGATGTGCAGTTTTCTGGTCTTGAACTTGACAATTCTCTTAGTTCTGACTTACATCATTCAGAGCATTGTAATGTGTCGGGCGTATGTAGGGCTTTGGCCCAAGGGTGAGCACAAGGGCAGCCAGCCCTAGGTGTTACAGAGTCTGCCCTGTGCTTGTTGATTAAGTTGTAAACCCTAATCTGGGTATTATGTATAGATTTTTTGGACTATGTAATTCTCATCACCTCAAAAACAAATCGTAACCCTAGTTGTAGCGTGTGGACGTAGGTCACAACGACTGAACCACGTAAATCTCTCGTATAACACTTTCGTTTATCGTTTTTCTCGTGTTCTGTGTGCAATATGCTTAACATAACATACACACATTCTTTGATGGTGTTTAACTGATAGAATATGGAACATGCAAGGGCTATAACCATGTTAGCCATAACCGATGAACCTTGCACAGTCTATTCTATATGAGAATTATGCATAAAGGGATGGCAATTTGACCTTAGTCTTGTGTGCCTAAATTTGATTATAATGTTCCTTATTCGCAGCACCGATAAATCATACTATATAAAAAGCAAACACACAAATCTTGCTTTTTTTCCATGTTTAAGAGATTAAGAGCACTACCTTTGTACTTTGTAGTACTATTCTGTTTGTTAAAAGATCAAGATTAAAGGAGAATAAAATCTCACACACACCTTTCTTCCGCTCCAATTTGGTAGGACTGCTTCCACTTGTAACTTATTTAGGAAAAAAATTAGATATTAAAAGTGAGGCCTCTTTATTGCTGGAAACCAAATATTCGCTCGACATTGTGGTCCCAAATTTGGTCAAAGGGAAGAGGTTTGTATGTTCCGTCCTGTGATAATGCTCAATTTTGCTTTTAGAGACCAATTTTGTATATCACATTATCAACTTTTGCGGCAAGTTTTCTGTTTTCTTATTCTTTCAAGAGTTTAGACTCAGTCAGTCAGCGAGGTTAAGTAATGCTATAGAAAGACAGAAAGTATCATTTGATTGAAAAACTGTGTTAATTTATCTTCTGTCTATGTTCAAATTCGGTCTTAATATAACATTAGTTCATTTTTTCTATGTTTTGCAGATGGGTATCCGTTTGTGCCTCCTAAAATGAAGTTTACTACAAAAGTTTGGTAAGAGTTGTCTCAACTATAAACCCCAATTGGGAATAAATTGAAAACGGAACTTTTATTACATTAGTTACTTGAATTTTACCGACTAAGATGTAAACTATGTTTAAATTCAAGGCATCCAAACATCAGTAGCCAAACTGGAGCTATATGTCTTGATATCCTGAAAAACAACTGGAGTCCAGCTCTAAACCTGAAAACCGCTCTGATTTCCTTGCAAGCTCTGTTATCAACCCCAGAACCAAACGATCCCCAAGATGCTGTTGTTGCCAAACAGGTTTCTCATTTACCGCACCACACTTAGCTTTCATGTGATTCTATTTTTGATCTGACTGTAATTACTTTTTCTTTCTCTGCAGTATCTTAGCGATTATGCTACATTTGCTACTACAGCTCGGCGTTGGACAGATGACTTTGCCAAGGCTTCATCCAGTGGGTTCAGTGGGAAGGTATTAATGCATAAACGGGTAACATAATTATGTCTGAAACGTTTAAACAATACAAGTAATGGGTTATGACTTTGTTTACGCCCCACTTACGGTGTGCGCATATAATGTATATATGTGTGGCCCTCAGGGGGCAAAAGTAAAGTTGCACTAGTTTTAACGTTATTTTACTAATTTCGTGAAAATAACGTTAAAAACGACGGACGGTTAATCATGCATCATGTGGTGGTGTTGATAGCCAAAAGACAAAGGGGTACATGCACCGATTGGGTTTGTCCCAATTGCTAAGTGTTTTGTCCCTTAAGTCCAAGGCTTGATACCAAACCACATCGAGCCGGGGGTCTCACTGAAAGCAGCCTCTCTATTCTTAGGGGTAGAGGTAAGGCTGTCTACATCTTACCCTCCTCAGACCCTACCTTAGCTTTGCTATAGGTGGGATTAACTGAGTATGTTGATGATAATGATGATGATGATGATGATGGTTATGACTTTGTTTGCAGGTGCAGAAGCTGGTTGAAATGGGGTTCCCTGAAGGGTTGGTGAAGAAGACGCTGGAAGCTTTTGGTGGTGATGAAAACATGGCACTTGAAAGCTTGTGTCCAAAATAGCGGCGCTCATTTGTAAAGTCGCCTCTCTCTGATAGGAACAGAGGTATGGATGAATTGGAACTTCTAATTTGGAATGGATTGATATATTTATCATAATAGCGTATATTTGGATATCTTTCTTGGTTCTTTTTTGAAAAGAAAATCGGGCAACTATACATTTCCCAAGTATTACATTGGGTGAAAAGTAAATTTTACATCGGACCACATGTGGTACACCGAACTAATCAAACCTATGAAGCTTGAGAGAGCTCAGTCTTATTGAAAGCCTAATATCATGGCGGTGTTGTTTATCGTGCTTGCATATCCCCAGCACGCTTCATGATCATTTGCAATTTTTTTTATGGTAGAGAATAATTGGCAATGAGAGAGATGAATGGTTGATTAAATGATAAAGTTGGTGACGCTAGTATTGACTAAATGATAAAACATCATACCACTAGACTATTAGGTCTTGGGTGTTTCTACGAGCACTTAGTGACTGCTTTCCATTTTTGTCACTTCATTCGGTGATTCAAATCTAGCGCTGGTCATTAATGATATTATCGACTAAAACATAGGTCCTTATTAAATTGTGGTTAATGAGGAATGTTTGATAGGGAGCTAGCAAGTAGCATCCGTCCATCGGATTACATGTCAGTTATTCCTAATCCAATATGATATGAATCCAATAGAGAATACAAATTGAAATTTTGGCTGATTAGAAAGGTGTACGTACCTAGTTTATCATGTACGCAGTAGCGCCTAGCGAGTAGCATTAGTCTATTGGATTACATGTCCTTTATTCATCCGATATGATAATGAAATCCAATGGACAATAAAATTGAAATGTTGGCTGATTTAGAAAGGTGTACGTACCTAGTTTATCATGTATGTGGTTAAACAAAGTATGGTAATAATCATATGCATGCGTGATGCATGAATAACGAATGCCACAGAACGCTCGAGGCTGGCACAGAAAGTGATTTCACGCCTGTTTTGGCCGATATGCGAAACTTGAGTATGTTTTTAGCTAAATCAAAATGGAGAATTATAACAACTAACAATATTGGATAATACATAATCCTAAAAGCAATAAGAAATGTGTTATTGCAGTTAGTGATAATAAACTGCTATAAGCACTATGTGTGTATCAGTAGCCAAAGAAAAATGTCTTATTAGACCACTTGATATAGGTACCCCTCATTGATACACACACATATTACGAGTAATATGTCCTCACCTCATTATCAAATCTTCCACCATATATCATAAGCTAGCAGTGAAAATCGAAATGAAATGTTGCCAACAGTCGGTTTAGTTTTAGTTCTCACTCGCACCACCATTTTGAATGTTTTTCCAACCACAGCCGATCAACCCGAACCCAACATTGTTCACTTAAACTTACCTGAAGGTCAACACTTTTCACAGGCCTATGAGATTCAAGAATCGTACAACTCCTTGTTCAAAATACCTTCCGGCTCGAACGCTAAACACAAAGATGGTTTATGTGTAAGGCCTGAAGGTGTGTATGAGTTACAAACAATTCGTCTATCTTTCTTTCTAGGCTTGCGCCAAGGTCAGGTTTGTGGGAAGACTCGAACAAAGGGAAGGAGTAAGTGATCTTCAAGAGATGAGCGCGATAAAAAGCTCGAAACGAGCTTGAACCTAATTCCTAAAACAAAACTTATTTATTTATCGAGCCCGATCCTGACCTTGGCATGCAATGCTTGTTTGGCTCTTCAAGCCCTAGTGCAATATTAGTTTTATTAATATTTAATAGTATTTATCTCTCATTTAAATTTGGTTAGTAAAACGATCCGAGCCATTGGGGTTGGTGGCCCAATGGTAGAAGCAAAACTTCTAGGAACACCTAAGGGGAGATCATGGGTTCAAGTCTCACAAAGAGTAGAAATTTGCCGTTCAAAAAAAAAGTAAAACGATCCGAGCTAAGCTTATTTGAATTTGTTTACGAGTTGAGCCCGAACCTAAAAATAAAATTGCTTAGTAAACAAGCCCGAGCTTTACTTATTATGTGTGTTAGATTAAAAAAAAAAAAAAAAAAAACAACCAACTACAAGCTGCCACCCCCACACCCCAAAGGCCAAAACCCCCCACGCCCGGCCTCCTCTCCCCGCCACACACCCCGCCCCTCCTCCACACCCCTAAGGGGTGGTGTTCTCGCCCTTGAAGCCCTCTCCCGCCGCTTCTTCCCGCCCCACTCCCTACACTCTAAATAATTATTCTTCTTGATTTTGAAGTGAAGTGTGAACGCATTGATCCGTACTAAACATTACCAGATTCGTTTTAGACCATGTGTAGTGAGAGGTGAAAATTTTCACCTTGTATGGGGCATTTTTTGACACTTGGCATGTGGGGTCACTAAGGGATTGAAATTAGGATGGGATGTGGTTTTTTTTTTGAACGATCAACTAAAGTATTCGCGGCCCCCAATGGCCGAAAGGGGCCCCAGACGGCCTCTAGTCCGTATGGACAGAGCCCTTCGGCCCACCCGTCTCCTGTTCCAGAGAAAACACGGCCCACAAACCCGCCCGAAGGCACGACGGTAGTGAACCGATAAAACCTGGAGGGATCAGGAGTCGAACCCATGACCACAAGGGTCAAGGGTCTCTCCATCACTTCCCAAGCACCTACCCCACCACAAGGGTGGGGGTATCCATCACATGCCTCCCGTGGGAATCGAACCCAGCTCCCCCAAAGAGAGAACCGACCCTTTTACCACTAGGCCACATGATCAGGATAGGATGGGATGTAGTAGGAGGTGAAAATTTCATGAAGCATTTAATCATTGGGGCTTGTTTCTGATTGGTCCATACAAAAGGAATGAATCTGATTGGCCATCCCTTCTTAAACCACACGGTGAAAATTTTCACCTTGCCCAAAAAACGCCCCCAATAACCTCTAGGGGTGGTGTTCAAATAACCTCGGGGGTTATTTGCCCCAATAACGCCTAAAAACCCATTACCATTACATATCTCTCTCTCTCTCTATATATATATATATATATATTGCAAATGGATTAATCCTACATGTCATACTCTTATGCAATCTCTTCTTTGAGAGATGCCACATAAAATGTGATGTGACAACTCTAAACCAATTAAAAAAAAGAAATAAATATGATTTAACCTAATCTATTAAATACCTAAGCTACTAAATCTAAATATTAAATCTTTATTATTTTATCTCTCGTGTTTCCTCCCATAACTTTTAAACGTTAATATATTTTATATATGAGATTTTTTAAAGAAAAAAATTACATCAAATTAACGAGCATTTTATTATCTTTCCAGCGAATACTATAATGCTATATAAAAATCGAAGAAAAAAATGACTATTTTTTGTAACCCGGCAGGTATTGTGTCGGGTTCGGGATTAGTTTAGAAAAAAATGTGGGTTTGGGTCGTGTCTGGGATTAGGTGATACCCGACCCGATTACCCGAAACAACATACCCAAATAGTACCCGAACTACATACCCGATTATATACCCATGAATTTTTTAACGCATCACATAACCCTTAAACTAATGCGTTCGATATTTCAATAATTAACTTTTTTTTTTCTTATTTCGTGTTAGTTCTTTTTAGAATGATCGATTACAAACTTCCGAATTCATTTGTAACGACACTAGATTTATACCCCGGCGCAGAGATTCGTTTTTTTTTATATTTGAATATGATAACTTATGGCAGAGATTTGTTTAAAATAATAATAATAATAATAATAATAAAATATTTTATTTTATTATATTATATTAGATATTTCAACCGGGACGCTTTATATTAAAAAACGAGCTGTGCAAATCATGAATTACCCGCGAAAATAAACGTTTTTTTCTTATTTCTTCTTCAAAACCCATGTTAAGATTATTCTGTCGTTACAGAACACGGCTAACAACCAATTTGTTATCAACTCCTTCACTAAATCATTACTCACAATGTGAGTTTTCTTCACCCCCTAATTTAGATGCTCATACAGGTGCCCAATTTCTTCAAAATTGCATTATTAATAGAGACTTAGTTTCAGGAAAGACCCTTCATTGTCACATCTTGAAAACCGGTTGTGGGTTGGACTTATTTGAATGGAATATATTATTGAATTTGTATGTCAAGTCGGGGCTTCTGTTAGATGCACGTAACCTGTTCGACGAAATGCCTAGTAGAAATACAGTTTCTTTTGTCACGTTAATTCAGGGGTTTTTGGATTACCCGGATGTTGAATGTATCAACTTGTTTGTGCGGTTACATAGAGAAGGTCATGAGCTTAACGCGTATGTTTTCACTACCGTTTTGAAGCTGCTTGTGAACATGGAGTGTGGTGAGTTAGCTGCGCATGTTCATGGGCCGGTTTATAAGTTAGGTCATTATGCTAATGCTTTTGTTGGTACGGCACTTCTTGACGCTTATTCGTCTTGTGGGTGTGTCGATATGGCAAGGGATGTTTTTGATTGTATTTCTTGTAAGGATATGGTGTCGTGGACAGGGATGATTGCATGTTATGCGGAAAATGGTTGTTTTAAAGAAGCTTTTGGTTTCTTTTCTCAAATGCGTATGCTTGGGTTTAGTCCTAATAACTTCACGCTTGCTAGTTTGTTCAAGGCTTGTCTTGGACTTGAGGAAGTTGAAGTGGGTAAGAGTGTTCATGCATGTGTTATTAAAACTCGCTATGAGACGGACCCGTATGTCAGTGTTTCATTGCTTGATTTGTACACAAAGTCTGGTGACATTGAAGCTGCACGCGGTGTATTTGAAGAAATACCCAAAAAAGATGTGATTCCTTGGAGTTTCATGATAGCGAGATATTCTCAGAGCGACCGATGCGAAGAGGCTGTGAGACTGTTTTGTAGAATGAGACGGGAACCGACTGTTCCTAACCAGTTTACTCTTGCTAGTGTCTTGCAAGCATGTGCAACGATGGAGAATTTAACCTTGGGGAAGCAGATTCATTGCCATGTACAAAAGGTTGGTCTTGATTTGTTTGTACATGTATCAAACGCCCTTATGGATGTTTATGCTAAATGCGGATTGATAAACAACTCGATTGAACTGTTTAGAGAATTGGAGAACAGGAATGAGGTCTCTTGGAACACACTGATTGTTGGTTATGTGAATTTAGGGAATTGGGATATGGCGCTAATTCTATTCTCCGATATGCTAAAAGATCAGGTTCAGTTAACAGAGGTTACATACTCCAGTGCTCTTTGTGCATGTGCTAATTTAACAGTTTTAGAGACAGGAGCTCAGATACATTCTTTAACAATCAAAACCCTTTTTGAAAATAATGTCATAGTCGCGAATGCTTTAATAGACATGTATGCCAAATGTGGCAACATCAAGCTTGCCCGTTTATCGTTCGACATGATTAGCCAGAAAGACGTGGTGTCATGGAATGCAATGATATCAGGTTATTCTATGCATGGTCTTGGTAATGAGGCTCTAGTTGTGTTTAAAATGATGTGTAAAACAAATGTTAAACCTGACCAGTTAACATTTGTTGGTGTCCTTTCAGCGTGCAGTAACATAGGTTTGTTAAATGAAGGAGAAGCCTATTTTACTTCCATGGTTAATGATTATTCTATTCAACCATGCATGGAGCATTATACCTGTATGGTATCACTCTTTGGGAAACTAGGTCAATTAGTCAAAGCTGTGAATTTAATTGATCAAATTCCTGGTGAACCTAGTGTAATGGTATGGCGTGCTTTACTTGGAGCATGTGTGATCCACAAAGATGTTGAATTGGGTGAATTATCTGCTAAACGTGTTCTTGAATTGGAACCACAAGATGAGTCAACGTACGTGCTATTGTCAAACATGTATGCTAGTGCAAAAAGGTGGGACAATGTAGCTTTGGTTAGAAAAAATATGAAGAAAAAAAGAGTGAAAAAGGAGCCCGGACTTAGTTGGATTGAGAATCAGGGTATAGTTCATTATTTTACAGTGGGGGATTCTTCACATGAAGACATTCGATTAATCTATGGGATGTTGGAATGGTTGAATTTGAAAATCAAGAAAGCAGGTTATGTCTGTAATCGGGATGTCATATTACTTGATGTAGAAGATGATGAGAAAGCGCGGTTATTGTGGGTGCACAGTGAGAGGTTAGCTTTAGCTTTCGGGTTAGTTAGTACACCATCAGGAAGCCCGATTCGTATTATGAAAAATCTTAGAATATGTTTGGACTGCCATGCTGTTTTCAAGTTTATATCAAAGATTGTGAAGCGGGAAATTGTTATTAGAGATATAAATCGGTTTCATCACTTTGAAGATGGGGTTTGCTCTTGTGGCGATTTCTGGTAAATCCAAAAGCATCTACAGGTATCGTTGTCATCATCATCATCATCATCATACTCAGTTAATCCCACCAATAGCAAAAGCTAAGGTAGGGTCTGAGGAGGGTAAGATGTAGACAACCTTACCTCTACCCCGTGGGAATAGAGAGGCTGCTTCCAGTGAGACCCCCGGCTCGATAGTGGTTTTGTATCAAGCCTTGGACATAAGGCACATAATTCTTAGAAATCGGGACAAACCGATTTGTGCATATACCCCCTTGTCTTTTGGCTATCATCTACAGGTATCACCGGTTATCATTTTCTTTATTTGCTTATTATAAAATTATGTTCATGAATGATTACTCTGTCATTGATGCCTTGTGGGAGTTTTTTCTTTGTTGATATTAAGTAGCTTAAAGCAAGAGGCAAAACTTGTCCTGTGTTGTGTGTGGTAGGGATGTTTACGGTCCGGTCCGCTTGTCTGGATAATGTAAACCAAACCGGCTGGGTTGGTTTGAACCGTTTTGGTGGTTTGGGCATTTCTTTTAGTTTTCATTTTTCAAAATCTGTGTAGAATCATTAAAAACTAAGCTGTGCAAAATCCAAATAAAGACCATGAATAATTGGAAATTAATATGCATAATCACAATTAAAACTGTGCAGAACCCAATATAAAAGCCATGCATAAATCAAAATAAAAACTGCATAGATTTCATAGTGAAAAGCTGTGAAGAATTGCAAATAAAATCTGCGAAGGGTGCAGAATTGACAAGTCTTTCTAAATCGATGCAACTTTGGTTTTATCGTAGTTGTGTGATAGGAATGAGCTGGGAAATCAGGGGTATAATAGGAATGTTCTAGAATATGTTGGTATTAGTATAAATAGTCATGTAATAAGCTAGTGAGGATGAGAGAATTGGCGGGAAAGTATTATTATGGAATTTGGCCAGGTAGTGAAAAATGCTGGAGGAGCTGCCATGATTATTGCGAATGATAATATTATTTTTGGTGAAAGTATCGTTGCAGAGGCTCATGTTCTTCCTGCATCATTTGTTGGTTAGAAAGAAGGGGTTGAGATTAAAAAGTATTTTAATTGAACTTCTTCCCCAACTGCAACTATCCTTTTTCCGTGGAACCGTGGTTGGGACAAAAACAGATCCAGAGGTGTCCTATTTCAGTTCAAGGGGGCCTAACTTTGCAAGTCCTGGAATCCTAAAGCCAGACATTATTGGACCCGGTGTTGACATTCTTGCAGCTTGGCATGAGTCGGTTGACAACCACACAGGAACCAAAGCAACATTTAACGTCATAAGTGGCACATCAATGTATTGTCCTCATCTAGCAGGCGTAGCAGCACTGCTCAAAAGTGCACACCCAGAATGGTCTCCTGCGGCTATCAAGTCTGCAATAATGACCACAGGGAGTCAAGTGAGCCGAAATGGACATGCCATTATAGATGAAAGAGAACTCCCCGCAGACGTGTTTGCCATCGGCTCAGGTCACGTGAACCCACCAAAATCCCATGAGCCAGGGCTTGTTTTTTATATCCAACCTGACGACTACATTCCATATCTTTGTGGGTTAGGCTATACGCCCAAACAAGTTCAAAAAATCGTTAAGAAGACAGTAACATATATTTTTTATGAGTAAAGATTAAATTGTTGGTTTCAGGCCCCTAACAATACTCACACTCAAAACTCACGTAATGAGATAATAAATAAAAGAAAACAAATCTTGTATAGGAAAGTATAGACTTGTGTTTTGTGGTGAAAAGGAAAAGATGATTGAAAGAGAAAATGGATACTTTATTCATTAATTTACTTGGCTATATAATAACCACCACACAAATAAAGTTGAAAGATTTATTCAAAATCTACCCTAAACCCACGCACCCCTCAACGTACATATCCACTTTATTCGGTCAACCATGACTACTTCTCCAACAACCTCCTAACCATACCATTAAATAAAACAACCTAACACACTACTTTGCTTAATTAAACTAACTAATAAATAACTAGGGTTGGGTTATTCTACAAAGGGTGCAAAAAATGAGAAGGGTGAGAAACCACTAGAAAATGACATGTGTCCAAAGGATTAACAAGTGGAAGGGGTAATTTTGTCAAAAACATATGCATATGCAACTCACATGACATTTCCACCTTCATTTTTTAATGCCCGTAACTTTTTTATACGTCATTCGTTTTTAAAAAAAAAAATATACCATAAAATTGAGCGTCTTTTTATCTTTAATATGAGTACCATATTGCTATACTTTTGAAAAAAAAAAATTCAAAACCCGCGTAAGACATAATGGAATGTAAAACACAATGAACACCAATTAAAATATAGGGTATAAAACACAATCAAGAGTCTAGTAAAACACAATGTACAACATACTAAAGACACAATGAATAGAAGACTAAAACACAATGAATAATTTTGAAAAAAAAAAGTTGAAAACCCAGTTGCGTAAGACACAATGGATGACATACGAAAGACACGATGAACAGAAGACTAAAAAAACATTTAATACAATGAATACTTTTGAAAAAAAAAAAGTTAAAAACCCAAATGTGTAAACACAATGGACGACATATAAAAGACACAATGAACAGAAGACTAAAACACAATGAATAATAGACTCTACACAATGAACAACATAATAAAACACAATGTACACCTAAATACAAAACTCATTTGCATAAAACACAATTAAAAGCATACTAAAAACACAATGGACAAAGTTAAATCATGTGTAGACTAAAAAACATAAATAACATATTTATAAAGCACACATGCATACTATAACACAATGAACGAGCAGAAAGACACAACGGAGAAGAAAACCCATTTAGCACAAAAAAAAAATCAATTTTAATGTAGCAACGTGGTACTCATATTAAAGATAAAAAAACGCTCGTTAATATGGTGAAATTTTTTTGAAAAAAAAAATGTCGTATGAAAAAATTATAGATGTTTTAAAATGATGGGGGGGGGGGGGAATTGACATGTGCATTGCATGTGAAGAGAGAAAGTCAACAAATGTGGTTTTCCTTTTATGCCCTTCCTCTAATTTATTATTTATTCTTTTCAAACAAACTAATCTCAACCCTTCAAATATATGATCAATGGATCACAATCCTTCTCACCCTTCCTAGAAAAAGTGTCTTGTGTATTTGATCCTAACCCTAAATAACTAATATGTCAAGATTAACCTAACACAAATACAAAGTGTTTTTTTGTTGAGAACTGTGAGAATCAAAGAGGGGGGGATTTATTATTTTTTTACAATTTTTTTTCTCATGTGCTTAAACATACTTTCTAGATGAATAATACATAAAAAAAATAATTTTTTTTAGTGTAATTACGTCATTAAAGTAAATACATTAGTTTACACTAGTGTACTTATGTAATTACTCTACAAAAGTAATTACGTAATTACTCTACATCAAAATTTATTTATTTTTTGTTTTTTTTTAGATTTCAATACTATAATACATGTTTAACAATATGAGAAAAAATTTCAAAAAAAAAAAAAAACCTCCTTTGATTCTCACAGTTCTTAGAGTGCTCGGAGTGGTAGCGTGGAAAGGGACGGGAAGGGCATGAAGGGGGGGGGGGGGGGGGGGACACCGCCGCCGCCAAGGGGGCTTGAAGAGGGGCATGAAGGCATTGGCGTGGAGATGCTGCAGGGCGTGGGGCATTTTGGTGGGGTTAGGTGTCAACTTTTGCTTGGTCAGGTTTTTTTTTTTTTTTTTTAACTTTAACACAATATAATATTATTTCCTTCTCCCCCTCTTCCCCCCTTCAACTCCCCACAATTCACCCCCCCCCCCCTACACAGGGTCCCACAAGTGTCACATGACGCTTCATCCCCCTCTTTCCCCCCACCACTCCAAGTAGTCTTACAAAAAAAAAAAACATTGTGTACCGGATCTTTCTCATATTTTTTATTATTGTGATTAAAATACAAAGAAGTCGAAAACTGAAAGGTATTTTTGATTTATCAATAAGCGGTGTGCCCCAACTAGAGGTGCACATATTGGTGTTTTTTTTTTTTGGCCTAAACCGGTTCGGTTTTAGTGACCAGAAGTCAAAACTGACTGACTACTTGCATTTTTGTCACTGCATTTCTGCTGATTGAACTATAGTGAAGGATTTATTGTTGTCACTAGATGTGCTATGGACCAAAGCATAGGTTGTCACTATATCAGCTATTCTTGAGTTGAAGAGATAGAAAATAAAATTTAAATTTGGTGTTCAGAAAGAAGGGTAGGTGCTTAATTTGTCATCATGTAGGTAGGTGCTTCTTTGAAGCAAAAAAGTTGTCACAATGCAATAAATAGCAATGTACCAGCAAAGGACTAATAATATTCTTCTCCAAAATTATATAAATCATCTACTGTCCATCTGTTTAAACTTGTAGACTTAGAAAACCTTCAGTAATGGCATTAACCATATGCATGCACAAACTGATTCCATGCACGTTTGCAGGATCACATTGTTGTTATCGGTCGATATGCGAAACTTGAGTATGTTTCTAGCTAAACCAAAATGGAGAATTATATCTATAACTGTAACCTTAAATGCAATAAGCAATGTGTTAGAGAAGGAAACTTATAGAAATGGACAAACTTTTCAATGAAGGAAAACATATATAGCATTTTACAAACTAACTTCCTATTTCTAGGAGATTGAGTGAGCATTATATTCAAGCTTTTGTACATGTATGCTACCTAGCTATTGGTTTGATATGCAAGGTACACTTGATCAGTGATCACCCCCTCAATGATATATAAGTAAGTATGCATCAAGAGCAGCTCTAGACATATTACATATATCCTAAATATCATAAGCAAAATGTCGCCGACAATTGGTTTAGTGTTACTTCTCACTTGCACCGCTATCTTCAATGTGTTTCCAACCAAAGCCAATGACCTCAAAACCTACATTGTTCACTTAACCTTACCTGATCATGGCCAAGATTTTTCGCAGCCCCATGAGGTTGAAGAATGGTATAACTCGTTTTTGTCCAAAATACCTTCCCGCTCAAACGAGAAGCCAGAGATGGTTTATGCATACCACCACGTGATTACAGGATTCGCTGCTAAATTGTCAGTAGATCAAGCGAAGGCAATTGAGAATTTAAGCGGAGTTGTATCTGTAAGGCCTGAAGGTCTGTATCAGATACAAACAACTCGGTCATCGTACTTTCTGGGCTTGCGCCAAGATTCTGGTTTGTGGAAAGACTCAAACAAAGGGAAGGGGATCATAATTGGGATTATCGACACTGGAATTACTATCGGCCATCCTTCGTTTAATGACAACGGCGTCCCCACTCCACCGTCAAGATGGAAGGGTAAATGTGAGGTGGCAGGGTGTAATAACAAACTGATTGGAATAAGAAGCTTTGTTAAGGGTAGCACTGCAATAGATGAGATCGGTCACGGGACACACACGTCAGGCACGGCAGCAGGGAATTCAGTAGACAATGCGAATGTATTTGGCATGGCGAATGGGACTGCAAGTGGGATGGCACCACTAGCACACTTAGCCATGTATAAAGTATGTTACCGCGAGAGTTGTAGCGACACTGACATCTTAGCAGGCATGGATGCAGCTATTAAAGACGGTGTTAATGTGATGTCACTTTCAATCGGTGCACATACGATGCCCTTTTATGAAGATTCTATGGCAATAGCCGCGTTTAGTGCCATGCAGAAAGGGATCTTCGTGAGTTTCGCAGCAGGTAACAGAGGGCCTTGGAATAGTTCATTATCAAATGAGGCCCCATGGATGCTTACAGTTGGGGCTAGTACCATTGATAGACGAATAAGGACCGGTGTTCTTCTCGGAAATAATAGAGTACTTGATGGTGAGTCGTTATACCAACCAACGGATTTTAATCATAGGCTTCGGTCTCTTGTTTACCCCGGCAAAGATGGCAGTAAATCTGCAGGAGGGTGCTGGAATGGATCACTGAACCACATTGATGTCAAAGGGAAGGTAGTACTGTGTGATAAGGATTATGACACCGACAATAGTGAAAAGGGCCGTGTAGTGAAGGATGCTGGAGGAGCTGCCGTGATTATTGCGAATGATATTGTTTCGGGTGAGAGTATATTTGCAGAGGCTCATGTTCTTCCCGCGTCACTTGTTGGTTACAAGGAAGGGATTGAGATTAAAAATTACTTAAATTCAACGTCTACCCCAGTCGCAAGTATCCTTTTAAGAGGAACAGTGCTCGGGACAAAAACGGATCCAGAGGTGTCCCGTTTCAGTTCAAGGGGGCCTAACTCTGCAAGTCCTGGTATCCTAAAGCCAGATGTTATTGGACCCGGTGTTGACATTCTTGCAGCTTGGCATGAGTCGGTCGACAACCATACAGGAACCAAAGCAACGTTTAACGTCATACGTGGCACATCAATGGCTTGTCCTCATCTTGCAGGCGTAGCAGCACTGCTCAAAAGCGCGCACCCGGAATGGTCTCCTGCGGCTATCAAGTCTGCAATAATGACCACAGGGAGTCAAGTGAGCCGAAATGGACATGCCATTATAGACGAAAGAAAACTCCCTGCAGACGTGTTTGCCATCGGCTCAGGTCACGTGAACCCACCAAAAGCCCATGAGCCAGGGCTTGTTTTTGATATCCAACCCGACGACTACATTCCTTATCTTTGTGGGTTAGGCTATACGCCTAAACAGATTCAAATCATCGTTAAAAAGAAAGTTAACTGCTCAAAATCCATACCTGAAGCCCAGCTGAATTATCCTTCTTTTACAATATCTCTGAAAAATGGAGATAGCAAGACATACACAAGAACGGTAACTAATGTCGGTGTGGCAAACTCGACTTACACCATCAGGGATTTTTCTGTCCCGCAGGGTGTAAGCATCAACGTGGTTGGCAGTAAACGTCAAGAGCTCAGGTTCACACAGATGCACCAAAAGGTATCATACAAAGTAACGTTTACTCGAAGCCATAAGGATAAGGTGAAAGGTCCATATGGCCAAGGACATATGACCTGGATATCTGGTAAATACACCGTTAGAACCCCATTTTCTTTCAAGTTCGAATGAAGAGGTTCTTCCGATTGTAGTTTCTTTATACGTATAAATAATATGGGATACAGTAAAGATCAAAGAATGCTGCAACGTTTAAAATTTTATCCTAATTCCTAATGTACATCAGTACATGTATGTTCGATTGTTGATGTTTAATTCATATGTTCTCAAACAAGTTCTTAGATATAAGTTTTTACATTCTTACAAACCAGACTTCGTAGGATGATTCCTGTTTGATTATGGCATCTTAAAATATACAGTAACCCCCCCCCCCCCCCCCCCACTAACGACACTATGAATAGGCCGTAAGATTTCTGTTATATAGATTCAAGCGGTTAGCACCCATCATCATCATCATAGTTAGTTAATCCCACCTATAGCAAAGCTAAGGTAGGGTCTGAGGAGGGTAAAATGTAGACAGCCTTATCTCTACCCCTAAGAATAGAGAGGCTGCTTTCAATGAGACCCCCGGCTCGATGTGGTTTGGCACAGAACACTTAGCAATCGGGACAAACCCGATCGGTGCATGTACCCGTTTGTCTTTTGGCTATCCACGCCACCACATGATGCATGATTAACCGTCTGTCGTTTTTAACGTCATTTTCACGAAATCAGTAAAATAACGTTAAAATTAGTGCAACTTTACTTTTGCCCCCCAAAGGCCACACATATATGTATTACACGCGCAAAGCCGTAAGCAGGGCACCTTAAGTTGAAGAGATAAAATGGAAAATTAAAATTTTGGTAGTTCTCCAAAACTTGAAGCAAGAAATTTGTCACAATGCAGGAAATAGAAATGCACCAGGAAAAGATCCTGCAACAAAACACTCAAGTTTTGGAGAACAAACTTGTGAACTGAGAAAACCTTCAGTAATGGCAATAACCATATGCATGCACGACTACTCGCCTAAGATCCTGCAACAAAACACTCAAGGCCGGCCCACAAAGTGATTCCATCCGTGTTTACATGATAGCAATGCTGTTTTTGGTCTATATGCGAAACTTGAGTATGTTCCTAACTAAACCAAAACGGATAATTATATATGACAGCTAACAATGTATGATAATTCTAAAGGCAAAAAGAAATGTATTAGACAAACAAATTTCCTATATCTAGGCGATTGAGTGAGAATAACATTCTATCTTATGTATGTGAATCACTAGCTGTTGTTTGATATGCCAGCGTCCACTTGATCAGTGATTACCCCGTCGTTTGATATATAAATACGGATCAAGGACAGCTCTACATATATACCCTCGAAATCTTCCACCATCATAAGCAAAATGTTTCCAGTAACTGGTTTAGTGTTGGTTCTCACTTGCATTACCATTTTCAATGTATTTCCAACCAAAGCGAATGACCTCAAAACCTACATTGTTCACCTAAGCTTACCAGAAGGCGAAAACTTTCTTCAGGCACATGAGATTGAAGAATGGTATAACTCGTTTTTGTCCAAAATACCTTCCCGCTCAAACGAGAAGCCAGAGATGGTTTATGCGTACCACCATGTGATTACAGGATTCGCTGCTAGATTGTCAGTGAATCAAGCAAAAGCAATTGAAAATTTGAGTGGCGTTGTATCTGTAAGGCCTGAAGGCTTGTATCAGTTACACACAACTCTATCATCGTACTTTCTGGGCTTACGCCAAGATTCAGGTTTGTGGAAAGACTCAAACAAAGGGAAGGGGATCATAATTGGGATTATAGACACCGGAGTTACTATCGGGCATCCTTCATTTAATGACAACGGCGTACCCACTCCACCGTCAAGTTGGAAGGGTAAATGTGAGGTGGCAGGGTGTAATAACAAACTGATTGGACTAAGAAGCTTTGTTAAGGGGAAGTCTCCGATAGATAAGGAAGGCCACGGGACACACACTTCAAGCACTGCAGCGGGGAACTCGGTGGACAATGCAAATGTATTTGGCATGGCGAATGGCACTGCGAGTGGGATGGCACCACTAGCACACTTAGCCATGTATAAAGTCTGTTCCCCCAAGGGTTGTTTGGTGAGCGCCGTCTTAGCAGGCATGGACGCAGCTATTGAAGACGGTGTTAATGTGATGTCCCTTTCACTGGGTGGAGATCAGATGCCCTTTTATGAAGATTCTATGGCAATAGCCGCATTTAGGGCCATGCAGAAAGGGATCTTCATGAGTTTTTCAGCAGGTAACGAAGGGCCTTCGAATACTTCATTATCAAATGAAGCCCCATGGATGCTTACAGTTGGAGCTAGTACCATTGATAGAAGGATAAGGACAAGTGTTCTTCTAGGAAACAGGAAGAAATTTGATGGCCAATCGTTATATCAACCAAAGGGTTTTGATCATAAGCTCCGTCCTCTTGTGTACCCTGGCAAAGATGGTGATATATCGGCAGCACTATGTATGGAAGGATCACTGGATCACATTGATGTCAAGGGGAAGGTGGTGGTGTGCGATGTGGGCCAAATGGAAAATTCTGAAAAGGGCCGAGTAGTGAAGGATGCCGGAGGAGCTGCCATGATTATTGCTAATTATATTCTCTGTGGCGAGAGTATAGTTGCAGAGGCTCATATTCTTCCCGTATCATATGTTGGTTACAATGAAGGAGTCAAGATTAAAAAGTATCTAGATTCAACTTCTTCGCCAACAGCAACCATCGTTTTTGGTGGAACCGTGCCTGGGACAAAATCAGATCCAGAGGTGTCCTATTTCAGTTCAAGGGGCCCTAACTCTGCAAGTCCTGGTATCCTAAAGCCAGACATTATTGGACCAGGTGTTGACATTCTTGCAGCTTGGCATGAGTCGGTCGACAACCATACAGGAACCAAAGCAACATTTAACATCATAAGTGGCACATCAATGTCTTGTCCTCATCTAGCAGGCGTAGCCGCACTGCTCAAAAGCGCGCACCCAGAATGGTCTCCTGCAGCTATCAAGTCTGCAATAATGACCACAGGGAGTCAAGTGAGCCGAAATGGACATGCCATTATTGACGAAAGAGTACTTCCGGCAGATGTGTTTGCCATTGGCTCAGGTCACGTAAACCCATCAAAAGCCCACGAGCCAGGGCTTGTTTTTGACATCCAACCTGACGACTACATTCCATATCTTTGTGGATTAGGCTATAAACCCAAACAAGTTCAAAAAATCGTTAAGAAGACTGTTAATTGCTCAAAAACCATACCTGAAGCCCAGCTGAATTATCCTTCTTTTGCTGTATCTCTTAAAAGAGGCAATAGCAAAACATACTCGAGGACGGTGACTAATGTTGGAACAGCAAACTCAAGTTACACCATCAGGGATATTTCTGTCCCGCAGGGTGTAAGCATTAGCAGTCACCCTCAAGAGCTCAGCTTCACAGAACTGCACCAAAAGTTAAGATATAAAGTAACGTTTACTCGAGGTAAAACGGATGAAGTGAAAGGTCCATATGGTCAGGGACATATGACCTGGATATCTGGTAAATACATTGTTAGAACCCCATTTTCTTTCATGTTTGAATGATTGTAGCCTTTTTGTGCATAAGTTATAAACCTGATGGCATACAATAAAGATCGATGAACGCTGCAGGCACTCTTTTATCCCAACATACATGTTTGTTCGATTGTTAATATACATCCAAGATCTTTTTTTTTTTTTTGAACAGTCGACGGTACACACCCATAACGAAGCCCCGCACCTTTCAGGTCCGGTCCCCGGGCCCCCCTAAGGTCCAACCCCTCATTTCAGCATAACCCTACTCTGAGTGGGATTCGAACCTGTGACCTCCCAGGGCAGGAACCCCACAAAGTGGGTAAACCTTCCCACCTCCATTGCAACCACTAGGCTATAACAACATTGGCATACATAACATAACCACTAAACCATGAACCTACAATCCAAACACAAGTTAAACTAAAATAAGCCACTCTTTATTTCAATAATTAAAAAAAGTTTATGAAACAGTATCAGACTATCAATAGAAAGTGAGTGGATGCTTTCCAAGCCAAATCCTCAGAAAACAGAAGGCTAAAAGATAGCCGACAACACATCTACGTTGTCCAATAAACTGAGCCTCATGTCCGAGTACCTCTTCATGTCCTAACTACTCCGCCTGAAAAAGCTGCAATAACTCGTACATCACACCTGCCGGCCTTAGTTGGCTAGACCAACGGAAGCTCACCACAATCACTGATAACAACTCTCTTTGTTGGGCGGTCACCTCTGTCTGTGTCTTGTGACTCAATCAGCTTAACTACATCCATGCCCTCAAGAACTTGCCCAAAAACAACGTGCCTCTGATCCAACCATGGCGTCTGCTCACCACACACAATTATGTAACAAGTCAATAAAAGACGATTCTGGTAAGGTTTATTATCAATTTATCATTATTTACATAATAACGTTTTTAAAACTTAAATCATGTTATCAGATAATCTACAGTAGATTTGGTTACCTTGACTGTACATATGAAGAATTGACTTCCATTAGTATTGGGTCCTGCATTAGCCATGCTAACAATTCCAGGTCCAGTATGCGTTACTGCAATGTTTCAACATATATTAGGATTTTTTTTCTTTTTTTTTTTTTTTGAATTAATTAGATTTTCATTTCATACTAAAAGCAACAAGAATTAGGATGTGTTGAATATTAATATGAGCTTGAGAACAAGACAACTAAATTTAACTCTACTAAGTACTAACTACCATAACTAGCCACCATATCCAGTCCCAGCGACAATGAAGAAAAAGTGCATAAAATGTAAGCAACGTTGGTCAAATTTCCATTTAAGGCAACCGTCAACTTTCAATCTTTGATTTTAGGTAATCTCCCAAGTTCACGGGTTTACACAGACCACATAAAAAAGGTTAAACTTGGTGAAAGTAACAAAGCATGAGCTGTCATGTCACCATTTTGGACATGTAACTGCTTAGATCACCTCGAATAAAAATTATGAAAGTTGATTTACCTTAGATACATAAAAAAGCACATTATTTCTTTCTTTATTTTATATAATTAATAAAAGTAATAAATAACTGTTTGTAGTATCTTAAAAAGGAATGTTACCTGAAAATTTTGACTGAAGTTGCTTATTTTTTTATGCAGTTAACCTATCGTTCAGAAAAATATATAAAAGCTGAATGGATAAAAGAAAGCATCATCCAACACAAGGGTTCCCCTACCCCCGCAATACTTATGACTTAAAGGTCAAGAATCACAGCCATTAATGTTTCTACCATCCTCAACTAAGTTTATTTATTTGCTTAATGTAAGGATAGTGTCAGATGACTCCATTAGATTATAGGATTCCTTAAGGATAGACTAACTCACGATTAAAGTTTTCATCCTTAAATGTCCGGCCATATATGCTCTTGCCACCAGTGCCCTGCATAAAATAAAAGCTATCAGATAAGCTATCAGATACAAATTACCTGATATGTCCAACTGAAAGATCACGCAAGTGTACAGAATAAATGTAATAAAGATTATGGACAAATACACAGGAACAGTGTTCAAGCGCATATCACGCTTATATTGTGTAGACGCTATATAAATTAGAAAATTATATTAACAACTGCTTCCGAGTAAAATACACACTCAAACATTGAAATCTTTTTGGGCAGATATCAGTCATAATCACGACCTTTGCACATAAAGTATAATGATTCAATGATGGAAGTAAGTATAAAGCCCGGATCAAAAAGTCATACATTTCCCTTATCAAAGTCACCGCCTTGAATCATGAAATCCTTGATGACACGATGAAATGCAGAACCCTTGTAACCAAAACCTTTCTCTCCTGAAAGTAGAGACCAGATTACCCATAAGTTCATTACACATGTCAAGCATTACTAAAAAAACAATCAACAAATATAACGACTGTAAACCTGTACACAGAGCACGGAAATTCTCAGCCGTTTGAGGCACCTCATCACCAAACAACCCAATCACAATTCTCCCTACGGAATTCCCCACAGGGTTTCCAATACTTATGTCAAAGAAGACTTTGTTGGTTACTTTAGCCTGTGTAGCTACTTCCTGAACGTAGACAAAAACCATAATTATAAGCTAATACGAACTCGATAACTCGTAACTCTCAGCGCCTAACAATTTGACACACACAAACGCAACAGCTACGTATGCTGCACCAGTTGGACTCATATTTTTTCCCTACTTGGCAACATGCAAATCACTATCTTTACATGCCCAAGAACATTCAATATGTTTTAATTAATGCAGTCATCATCATCATACCCGGTTAATCCCACCAATAGCAAAAGCTAAGGTAGGGCCTGAGGAGGGTAAGATGTAGACAGCCTTACTTCTACCCCGTGGGAATAGAGAGGCTGCTTCGAGTGAGACCCCCGGCTCGATAGTGGTTTTGCATCAAGCCTTGGACATAAGGCACATAACACTTAGCAATTGGGACAAACCCGATTGGTGCATGTACCCCTTGTTTAAAACACTAGATATACCTATAATGTAACTAGGACCGCCAATTCCTAACATGATTAAGACACTATATAGGGACAAGCATTTGGTACCAAATACCGGTACCGTACCAATAGATTCGGTACTCACCTTTCCGAAAATACAATTCAGATCGGTACAAATACCAAAGAGAGAACATTTTGTAACGGTATCAATCTCATCCCTACACTATAAAACCTATTTAACAAAAAGTACATTACATAATTTTATACTTTTATTAATAGAATAATTAAAATTAGGAGGCTAGTCATTTCTCTTTCTATGTACATAAAACATACAACCATGTTAACACGAGATATAAAGTAGTTAAACGAGTTATATTCATCATGTTGTAACACCAGCCAGCCCAAAATGTAACCAACTATAAGTCTATAAATTTACACTTACAAATGCATATACACAAAGAAACCATATACCTGAGCACTACTAGCCCTAACACAAAACCCACGTGACTTGTGGCGTAAACCAGTGTCTGTTGAAGACGACAGCCGCAACGAGCCTGATAAAAAGCTCGATGATGCTAATACCTTACATTTACTGAACTTATTATGTGTGTTCAAACACGAAGGAACCACGGGCGATGACGTTCGAGGAGCTGAAATCGAACCAATGTTTGACTGAAATAACAAATTGTAGCAAAATTAAAGCAATGTAATAATAATAATTAATAATAGGGGGTAGGGATTAGGAAAGTTATTATTACCAGAGATGTAAATGAGAGAGCCATAGATTATTATTATTATTACTGGTATTGTGAATGGATAATAATAATAATGTTAAAAAGGATTATGTTTTTGAGGGTTTTTTAGGCGGCAGAGTAGATGGATGACGGAGATGACTAGTGGGTGTCGGTTGATTGTTGGTATATTCGTCTTACAATTTTACAAAATTAGCGTGGGATTTTGTGATGTTTACTTGTGACCCCCTTGGGTTTTGAAAATTAGTAGATGAGTCTTTTAGGCCAAACCGGTTCGGGGAGCGAATCTGGCCAAACTGACCCGGACCGTTTTTTGTTTGGTACCGGTACAGGCCAAATCGGTTCGGTTTGTAATAAAAACTGTAGGTTCCATACCGGTTTCCGTCCCTCTCGTCAAAAATCGAACCAAACTGGTTTGACTTTGAATTAGTCAAAACTTTTAAGAGTACGATTGGAATGAATGCTTAAAAATACACTAGCTTTTTCTTGTTTTAAAGATCTAGGATCATGAACCATGAACGGAGTTACTTTACATCAACCAATAATCATACACTTGTATAGTTGTATAAAAAAACAACTACTAAGGCTAAAGGGTGTGGTTTGAAATCCCAAGGTTTTAAAGTGTCACGTCTGCGCCACGTAGACAGTACAACAACAGCAACAACAACCGTACCCAGGAAATCCCACCAAATAGAGACGCTATCAGTAGGGTCTGGGGAGGGTAAGATGTAGGCAAACCTTACCCCTATCTTTAGAGATAGAGAGGCTGCTTCCAGGGAGACCCTCGGCTCAAAAAAAAAAAAAAAAAAAAAAAAAAAAAACTATATTTATATAAAAAGAAGACAAACACAAAATACTAAAAAGTAGTGGATACATAACATAATATAACATACATGCATGAAGAAAAGAGATGTGCTCCTAATTCCTAGAAATCTTTAACTTTTATTCTAAGCCTCCACGAATTCCTATCCTGGACCATATCCTCGGAGAGGTGCAATTCTAACAAATCTTGCCTAATCCGATCAACCCAAGTCAATTTGGGTCTGCCTCTGCTCCGCCTCCCCTCCACCGTGAGGTGTTCCACACTTCTGACTAGAGCTGTCATATGTCTCCGCTTCACATGTCCATACCATCTTAATCTCCCCTCCTTAATCTTATCCGAAATATTAGCTACTTCTAACCTATTCCTAAGAACCTCATTTCTAATCCGGTCTAACCTAGTGTGACCACACATCCACCTCAACATTCCCATCTCCGCCACTTCCATCTTCCGTAACTGTGTCTTTCTAATGGCCCAACAATCTGTCCCATAAAGCATAGCAGGTCGAACTGCAGTCCTATAAAATTTTCCCTTTAATTTAACTGGGAACCTCTTATCGCACAAAACTCCAGCGGCTGCTCTCCACTTACACCATCTAGCCTGAATGCGCTGTGCAACGTCCCTATCAACGTCCCTGAATGCGATGCGACAGTAAAGAAGATAATTAATTAAAAATAACATAATTTAAATAAAACATACATAATTAAAATAATAACATACATGATTAAAATAAAAAATACATGATTAAAATAAAACATAAATAAATTAAATAAAACGACTTAAAAATGGTGAACCCACCCGACATAGGTTTTCATTATTCACCAAGCCGAAACCACTGTTTTGAAAACCGGACCGGTGTCCGGGGCCTGGACCGGTCCGGTTCGGGTGTTTGGACCGCCCTGCAACTGAACCGCTTGTGAACCGCTGAACCGGCCGGTCGGACCGGAAAATAAGGGGTCGAACCGTTCTTTTTTTTATTATTTTTATTATTTTTTGGGTTTCGATACATGTTTGACCCGGTTCGTTGGACCGGTCGGGCCGGTCGGACCGGTCGAACCGGTGAACCGCCCAGGGGTCCGGTTCGACGTCCGGTCCGGTTCTGAAAACCTTGGCCGAAACGTGGCGATATTGTTGATATGGGCATCGTTAATCACTTTATCCTCCGTTACTGTTCATCGCCTGAATGAAGAGTGTCTCATCTTTATAGACGTGAGCAACAAGGTAGTAAACCTGGAATGAAGCTCATGAATTATACGTTGGTTTTGACCCACATGTTGCTGGAATTGTGTAAAAACGGAGTTTCACCATGTCAAATATGTTTGAATCTCCGTCGTTTGCTTGGAGACAGCCACCCAACTCATAGTAAACCTGGAATGAAGCTCGTGAATTATACGTTGGTTTTGACCCACATGTTACTGGAATTGTGTAAAAACGAAGTTTCACCATGTCAAATATGCTTGAATCTCCGTCGTTTGCTTGGCGACAACCACCTAACTCGCAGCCAAAACAATTTCCTCTTCTTCTGTTCACCACCTTACCATTAAAAGTTGAAGAAAAAAATATTTAGGAATGAAAAAGAGAGAGTTTTAAAGTTTTTTTTATAACTGCCGCATTTCAAACGGTAAAAAAATCAGTGTGGCCCACCATTTTTCAAGATAAAGCTTGTTATTCCTTTATTGGTGGGCTTTGATAGTGCCCCCTTTTCACTTTGAAGGACCGGTGGAGAGAGAGTAAAGTATTAGGTGTGAGAAGATGATGATAAGGATGATGAAGGAGAAGCTGTATTTTTATTTTGTTGTTTTTTAAATTAATAATAATAATAATAATAATAATAATCTATATCTATATTTCTATATTATTATTATCTAGGGTCGAGATCTTGTGCAAAGTGTGTTTTGTGTGAGAAGGGTAAGAAGTGTTTTGGACTATTAGATCATCTTAATCAATGGTTTAGATTTAATGAGTGGCATTATTGTAAATAATTTATAGTTATAATAACTAATTAGGCTACTTAGGGGTATAATGGTAAAACACACCCTACATTTAATTCACATTTAAAGGGTCTAATTAAAAATATCTGCATATTTACGTCCTCCATTTAATTCACATTTAAAGTGTCTCTCACCTCTCCCCCCCCCCCCTCTCTCTCTCTCTCTCCCTGCGCCACCTACACAACCGCCATCAACCACCACAAACCACCACCATCAACCGAACCATCATTCGACAGCCACCATCACAAACATAAATAATCAGAGTGTTTTTTTTAGGGATGAAGATGAAGACGACATGAGGTGATAATGGATTAGTGTGTTTTATGGTGGATTATTTTAAACAACATTCATATTGTTGTGTTTTATGTTCAAAGGTGTGTTATACCTTCAAACCTTATGGTATACGTACCAGTAAAACACCATGTGGATGAAGCAACTTACAAGACTATAATAAAACACCAATGTGCATAAAAAACCATATTTTGCATCAGTAAAACTCCTTATAAAAATAACACAAAAGGTGTGTTATACCTTCAAACCTTATGGTATACCAGTAAAACACCATGTGCTCACATCAGTAAAACACAACAATATGAATGTTGTTTTGATCGATGATAATTCAGTAAATGAATGATGAATGTGCTGAATGTTTATAAATATTCCATAAATATCCGTTCAATTTAAAACAAAAATCCCATAAGAATGCTCATAATTAATCACGTAATTAATTAGCAATTATCTTCTAAAAATAACATTAGCATTGCAAATTACATTGATACCCTTCTAGATAATAAAATAGGCTGCCATGTGTCACACTAGTATTGGTTCTCACACTTCTCACAAATAATAGGCTTTGTACATGATCCTAAACCTTATTATCTATATAGTTGTTTACCTTATGACCTTTTGTATGCCATCTTAAAATTGACATGAATTGACTATTTTAGCCATCTCTCCTCCTTTATAATGTAGTATAGATATAGAATATCTATACTACATTATAAAGGAGGAGAGATGGCTAAAATAGTCAATTCATGTCAATTTTAAGATGACATACAAAAGGTCACAAGGTAAACTTTTTGCCAAATGCTTCCCTTTATGACCCTATGTGCAACATTAGATTACAATTGTACAAATGACTAATGCAAGTCATCTCTATTATTATTTGCTTCACCTTTTGATTTTCTCATCTTTAATGAATTCAATTTGAGATTCAATGCCTCACATTTTCCTTTTCTCATCTTCAATGATGAATTAAAATCAACATCACTCAAGTTAGTCTCTAAAACCCCTCATACCATTGCCTTATCACGCCATTTTCTTTATTTTTCTTGGAAATTGTCATCGAATGATATTGTTCAACACTTATAGTCTTGCACCTCACATTTTCCTTTTCTCATCTTCAATGATGAATTAAAATCAACATCACTCAAGTTAATCTCTAAAACCCCTCATACCATTGCCTTATCACACCATTTTCTTTGTTTCTCTTGGAAATTGTCATCGAATGATATTGTTCAACACTTGTAATCTTGTATATTCTTTATGTATATTTATTTATTTTATTTATTTAGTTATTTAGTTTTTAAGCTTTTTGTAAGTTCTTATATATGTTTTTTTCATTATTTTTTTCGTGTTTTCTTTTACATATTTTCTAAGAACTTTATACAATAAGTTGACCAATACGAACCAAACTTTAAGGAATACATGTTTGTCAACAGAATTTTCCCGCTGCAATGCGCGATGGGAAAACTGCTAGCGTATTTCAAGTTATTTTAGATCGCGCCGTAATGCGCGGGTAAACCCACTAGTTACATTATAAAGGAAGAGGGATGGCTAAAATAGTCACTTCATGTCAATTTTAAGATGGCATACAAATGGTCACAATGTAAACAACTATTTTTTGCCAAATCCTTCCCTTTATGACCCTATTTGTAACATTTGATTACAATTGTACAAATGACTAATGCAAGTCATCTCTATTATTATTTTATTATTATTATTACATTATCAATAGCCAAAGATACTTTTTCTAATTCACGGCTTTATTCAAATTTCAAGAACTACTTAATTTGTTACTTTACTTTACCTTCGTTGTTTTACATATTTAACAATGTATGCATGAATTTGATTTTTTTAATTATTTAATTACTTTTTACATACTTTTATCCATTTTGTCATTTACTTTTATTAGAATAAAATTGAGCATACAAAAACAAAAGTAACATTAATCTATCTGTATGAATTTGTTTTTTTAATTATTTAATTACTCTTTACATACTTTTATCCATTTTGTCATTTACTTTTATTAGAATAAAATTGAGCATACAAAAACAAAAGTAACATTAATCTATGTATATCTATACTATATATAAAGCATGAGGGAAGGATACCCGTCAAATTTAAGTAAATACAACATGTTATGCTTATGGTACATGTTACATTAAGCATTAGAGAAGATTCCCAAGAAAGATTGTAATGAAGCAATTAAACCCAAATGAATTTAATATGTTCGTTACAATTATGTTCTCCTTCATCTTACTTCAATTTATATGTTGAAACTTGAAACCATCAATAAATTATGTTTATCTCACTTAAATTTCATATCGTGAAACCACTTCAAACTAACAATATCTATTCCTCTTATATTTTGCGGATCTGTATCGACTCACAATGAGCACCATTGATATTCATCCGCCTGAATGTATGCAAGAATCTAAAGACGGTGAATTGAATAATCGTTTATACCTTCACTTAACCTATGACCAATTTTCTGTTTCTCTGTTCTCTCATTGTTCTTTACAAATGTATGAGTAATTGTGTTGATTAGGGATGTTTGGGTCATATGTATGAATTGTCTACTTTTGGTTTCATGTTTGGTTACTATACAGGGAAATACAACGCTTGAAGTAGAGTAGCTAAGTTTGGATCAAGAAGAAAAGTTGAAGACCTATGTGCTTGGCATGTGTTTATCCGTAATTTTTTTTTGGAGTGTATTAAGCACCTCAGAACACCTTCTTACAAAAGAAGGGGTTAAACTAATTTGATTATGAATGGAGGTTTTGTGTTTTTTTAGGCATTTATATGATATGTAAAGATTTTATGAAAAATCTTTGACCAATATGTGTTTTTTGAAATCTCAACCTTTTGGACAATTCTTTGGCCCATATGTGATTTGTAATTTTAGATAAGAGAAAGTAAATTGTTAACTTCTGTAAATTTGTTGATATTTTTTATTTGGTAAGTGAACAAAAGCTTGATTGGAAGACATCTTTTTTTCATAAAACATAGATATGAAGTATAAATTCATGTTGTTTGTCTTTGAATTATCGAGTAATTCAATCAAAGGCGATGTCTTTGATGATGCTATGTGCTTTGTATTTTTTACTGTTGATGACTGTGTAATCATCATACATATGTATCATATCTTACTACAAGTGATTTAAAATCACAATTTGATTTTTGATGCCTAACATAATATCTTCTTTGGTATCTTCTCTTGAAACATACTAATATGGATGATGTTCTTGTTTTTCACCAAAATTCTTTACTTTCTCAACAAACCACTTCGAAAAATCAAGTTTTTCTTAGGAAAATCACTCTTTTTATTGAAAGATTTAATCTTGTGGAGGTTTTCATGGAGGGGTATTTTCGTAATTTGATGTGGAGGAGGGTTTACATATGCATAACTTATTGGGTCTACGTAGCTTGTAGTTTTTGAGGGTGGGTGTGCTACATGATAAAGAGGTGGTGTTCTAAAGCCTGAGCTTGCGTTGCTTCTTTGCGATAAAACACTTATTTTGAGTTGGGTAGGAGTGAATGAAAAGCACAAAAATTGTATGCTAAAGAGTGTTTCAAATGATTTAGGATTTGGTGGAAAATTCCATAAATTTGAGTACTAAAGCTTGCCTTTTATAGTAACATTTGCCATCTATGTGCATTAGATATGTGAATAGTTTTTTTTTATTATTTTTTATTTTTTTATTTTTTAAATTTACATATGTATAATGCATGAGTACAAGTTTAGATTGGGATTTATAGTGGAAATTGAAGTAGGGCACTGATTGTTGTGGCTATTTACGTTGTTTCGTATTGAACCAAAAGGCTCCAACAGAAGTGGAACAACCGTAAGGTTTGAGTGTAGAGAGACAAGTATTAACCTTCATGAGAATTATGTACACATTGAGAGGATAGTTTTTACCATCTAAATATAATTTTGTTACTATGACATTAAATTATACGAATAAAACTATTAACAAAAGTACTACACAATATATTCCAAGAGGATTGATAAACTAACAAGATCGCAAATTGTCACCCCGCAGCAACACGTGGGTTCCCCACCAGCAATAATAAATGGGGGAGAATCATCCTCACACCCTTGGGTTGTCTAAAAAAAGAGGAATACCCTCATTGCTTATGTCACGGCTGATGTAGAGGGTAGTCCTCCCCTTTAGGTTGTCTCCACAGTCCACACCCAACAGCCTTATGGAATAGTAATCCGACATTAGGATTGTTATTCTAAGAGGATTGAATGCATGGAGGTATCTATTGCCATAACACTAAATACTATGTTTAGAGGAAATATTTAAATACATAACTAGTACGAAGATCTATTAATAAGTGTTTAACAATCGTTTGCCATATGTTTGTATATGCATACAACTGCAGAAATGATCTAAAGATGATCGATGCCTCTATATTGTTTATACAATCAAAACTCCACAATCATGTTTTTGTTGTGTATGTTCAAAGTATAATGATAAGAGTTAAGCTTGTGTCAAATAATTCAAGCTTGGCTTCAAAAATCGGTGATTTTAAAAGATAAGAAGTCGAACTTTAGTTTATATATATTCTACATAGCTACCAAACGTTTCATGTATGTACACGTATTTAGTTGATGGTTGGTATCTATATCTATATCTATATCTATATCTATATCTATTATCTATTAATCTATACATCTAATAAACGAAAGTCCATGAGGACACTTGGCACTCCCACATTCATCCTCAATTGTGTAGCCAATCATATTGTGCCAAGTGTCTCATTGTGGGAATTTATAAAATTTTCGTTTTTTCTAAAAATCAAAATTCATTAATTATATTAAATTAGGTAATTATATTAAATTAGGTAATTCATTATGATTTGGTCAAAGCTTCTCATTGAATAATTAACTTCCCTAAAACAATTTAAACTCAAAATTAATTTCCCTGCCCATTATTTTCATTTCAACAACACACACATACACATAAAACTAGAGAGAGAAAGATATGGTGAGAGGAACTCGGTGGGCTTCTGCCACCGTTGCCGGCGGAGGAGCTCCGGCTACCTCCTTCTTTCCTGATAAAACACACACACATAATCGGACCTTTAAAGGGAAAAGCAGAGATGAAGAACAGGGACTGAATGGATGACCTCTGGCCACCACCGTACTCGACGGCTCCGGCGAAACCCACCAACCTGCTCCCAACGACCTGAGTCACCTGACCACCCCACACCCACTCTAAACCTTCTATTATACATGTACACAAATCTGTTAGAGAGAGAGAGAGAGAATCAGAAAGAGGAAGGAGATCAGAGGATGATCGGCGGCCATGGTCTCCGACCAGCCGTCGTGACGGACGACGCAGGTGTCGGTGGTGATGATAATGGAAGTTGCGGTACGGTGGTGCTCAGGAGGTTCTGGATGGTGAGGGTCACTGTGGTGGTGGTGAGCGGCGGTGCTGGTGGTTCGATGATGATAGCTGGTAAGAGGTTAAGGGTTATGGTGGGATGGTTCGATTAGTTACAGAAGAGGCTGCAATGTTTGGTACACAATTGCATGGAAGGCACCACCGTACCTAGAGAAAACTAATTAATTGCTTGTACCGCAACTTTTGTATATTAAACTAAATCCCCTCCATCAAAGTGGTACAATATACAAAATTAATTTTGTATATTAATTCATATAATTCACATATTAGACTACTAGCTTATACCCCGGGTGCGTCCCGGGTTGAGAATACTAAGGTATTGTGTATTCTTTCTGTTTGGAGTTCATCATCTTCTCAAATTCAAACCAATCTTTCACTTCGTTTGGCTGTGACAGGTGACGGTAATAGCAGTGGTGACCATGGTGCGGTGGTAAAGAGCCATGCCTTTATGAGTTTATTCTAATTAATTAAGCTTTGTATTTTATAATATTATATGTTATGGTGCAGGCACAATCAAATAAACTACAAAAGGATGTATAAGTTTGAGTCATTCTACTGGTTCGTTCATCTCCCAATTTATTTTTATTTTTGTAAATTCGAATGTGTATGTATAATTTACAGTATGCTCATTGAGTTCGAGTGTGTATGATTTCGTAATTTCATTTGATTTTCAGGTTAATGTTCTATGGCATGGATAGGTGGCTCGATATTGATAACATATCATACGAGGTAACAATACAAAAATTGTCTCCTTTTAATCAAAATTATTTTTATATCACATTAATAACTTTCTTCTTTCATAATATTAGTCAATCTTCGACAAGTATTTAGGCATCCCCTTTCATTTTAAAAATAGAATAGTCATTAAATGTTTTTTATTTTAAAAAAATTAAAAATCTGGATTATAGTGTTTAGGAAAGTTATTAAACACTTTGACCGAAACATTAATGAATGATTTTTGATATTAAAAAATATTTATTTTTATAAAAACATTAATGACTCTTTTTTGACTTTTAAAAATAGAATACTCATTAAATGTTTTTTATTTTAAAAAAAGTAAAAATTTGGATTATAGTGTTTAGGAAAGTTATTAAACACGTTGACCGAAACATTAATGAATGATTTTCGATTTTTAAAAAATAAATTCTTTTATAAAAACATTAATAACTCTTTTTTGAATTTTAAAAATAGAATAGTTATTAAATGTTTTTTATTTTAAAAAAACAAAAAATGTGGATTATATTGTTTAGGAAAGTTATTAAACACGTTGACCGAAACATTAATGAATGATTTTCGATTTTTAAAAAATAAATTCTTTTATAAAAACATGACTCTTTTTTGAATTTTAAAACTAGAATAGTCATTAAATGTTTTTTATTTTAAAAAAAAATAAAAATCTTGATTATAGTGTTTAGGAAAGTTATTAAACACTTTGACCGAAACATTAATGAATAATTTTCGATTATTAAAAAATAAAAAATTTTATAAAAACATTCATGACTCTTTTTTGAATTTTAAAAATAGAATAGTCATTAAATGTTTTTTATTTTAAGAAAATTAAAAATATGGATTACAGTGTTTAGGAAAGTTATTAAACACGTTGACCCAAACATTAATGAATGATTTCGATTTTTAAAAAATAAATTTTTTTATAAAAACATTAATAACTCTTTTTTGAATTTTAAAAATAGAATAGTTATTAAATGTTTTTTATTTTAAAAAAACAAAAAATGTGGATTATATTGTTTAGGAAAGTTATTAAACACGTTGACCGAAACATTAATGAATGATTTTCGATTTTTAAAAAATAAATTCTTTTATAAAAACATGACTCTTTTTTGAATTTTAAAAATAGAATAGTCATTAAATGTTTTTTATTTAAAAAAATTAAAAATCTGGATTATATTGTTTAGGAAAGTTATTAAACACTTTGACCGAAACATTAATGAATAATTTTCGTTGATGTAAAATAAAAAATTTTATAAAAACATTAATGACTCTTTTTTTAATTTTAAAAATAGAATAGTCATTAAATTTTTTTTATTTTAAGAAAATTAAAAATCTAGATTACAGTGTTTAGGAAAGTTATTAAACACGTTGACCCAAACATTAATGAATGATTTCGATTTTTAAAAAATAAAAAACATTTATAAAAACATTAATGACTTTTTTTTGAATTTTAAAAATAGAATAGTTATTAAATGTTTTTATTTTAAAAAAAATTAAAAATTATGGATTATAGTGTTTAGGAAAGTTATTAAACACCCGGCTGTGGAGTAGTCCGGGAAGCAAAATGTGGAAGAAGATTTACACAATGTGGGGTTAGCAACGATTTCGCAGATATGGAGCGTATAATTAGCATTTATCGTTAGTTACACAATATTGGAAACATCTAATGTTAATAATTATGATTACCATTTAATTAATAATCTTTAAACATAAAATTATTAATCATATATAAATACATTTATAAATTTATTTTTAAACATTCAAACTCAAAATTTAAAAAAAAATCCAGTTTTTAAAATTAATGACATTTAAACACAAAATAAATGCTGAATTATTTGATTTGTCACATTACTATTTTTAGCGTATAAATAGCATCTATAAGGTAATAGTCGGTTAAAATTATTGAGTAATGCTCCTTGATATGATACATGGGTCACTTTAGATAATGTTCCTTCCTATAAACGGGTCAAATAAGGTAATAGTCGGTTAAAATGTTGTTTTAGTGGTGTAGGTTCATGTTTGTTTACTTATAAATCGGTCGATTTGGGTAATGTTCAACTTTTCCAATGGGTCAAATAGGGTAAAAGTCGCCAACAGTGTGTTTATGGTGTTTTGATTAGATTGATGTTCCTTTTAGTTATACATAGGCCATAGGTGAATTGGGGCAATCTTCCCTTTTCTTAACGGGTCGATTTGGGTAATGTTTGCCTTTTCAAATGTGTCAAATAGAATAAAATATGCTCGAAGCTTTTTTAGCGGGTCGATATGGGTAATGCTCATCTTCTCAGACGTGTCAAATTAAATTGTGAAATTTAGGTGTTAGTTAGTTTCTTATTTTCATTTTTATTACTTTCTTATTGTTGAATATGTCATAAGTCTATTTTTAACGCATACCATTTAAGTCGCCTTATTCAGGTTGGATTGTATTTAAGAAACCCTGTATTCTCACATGGCCAGCTTTCTGTCGCATTGTCAAGAGTTAAAAGTAGGGCAGGCGTGAAGTTACTTATACTTGATGCTGGTGGGAAAGTGATGACTAAAACAAAAAATGTGGTTTATAAGGAAATTTTCAGCGATATTTGAATAGATGCGTATTCGTTGCTTTTAAATTTTAATAAAATGTTTCTACTTTATTTTTCTTATACGTTATACTACTCCAAATAATCGTACGTTGTTGAACTGCGTGTCAACGCGGGCAAATATCTAGTATATATAAAAGAATTGAACATTGCTGACGTGGCGTGCAATGATGCCTTCATCTTCTCCATGAAACTGCCACGTGGCATCATAATTGAAAGATTTTAATGTTTTTTTGAATTATTTCCTTTTTTAATTAAAAAAAAAAGATAAACATAAAACCCTAAATTTATCTCTCTATCTCTCAATTCTCAATTACTAAAATTAAATTGAGTTATTTTAGAAAAAAAAAAGATTTAAAAACAAATTTAAAATTTTCACTTATGTTCCTCCCATAATTTTTAAACGTTAATATCTTTTATATTCGAGATTTTTTAAATAAAAAAATTACACCAAATTAACGAGCGTTTTATTATCTTTCCAACGAGTACCATAGTGCTATATAAAAAACAGAGAAAAAAACGACTATTTTTTGTGGGGTTATGTTCATACAGAAAAAAAAAACACAAAGTGTCCAGGTTATTCATTAATCATGTTTTTTCTTTTAAACAAGGTTCTTATCTACGATGTTGAAATTCAGCCCAATCGCCATGCTATCATTGGAATTTTACTCTTCTAAAGATGGATAGGTATACTTCATCAAGAGAAGTTAGGAGAACGAATCACGCAACACTACAACACATGGTGTCACCTTATAACAAGGTTATTTTTTATTTATTTAATTACAAGAGTAATAATTATTACTATTAGTATTAATATTATTAGAAGTGTTATATTTTTCAACCCCCATCATGAATTCTACATCTATATAAGTCAAAGTCAAATCTATTAATATATATAAAAGAAAATGGTTTTGCTGACGTGGCGTCCATTGGAGGCCTCATCCTCCACTTTTTTGTGCCAAGTGGATTAATAATAGAGCTTTTTTGAGGTTTTTGGAGTGTTTCCCTTTTTAACCAAAAAAGAGATTGAAAAACGCACGCGCAAACCTAACAATCCTAAAAAGTTGCATCCGCCTCTTTTCCTAATAATCGGCTCATTTACTCATAACAAAAACCCTAAAAATTTTTCCTCTGAAAATCTTCTCTCTGAAAAGCACAATCTATCAAGAACGTCATTAACAAAAGTTTACTCTCTCACTTCTTCAATACTCTGTAAGTTATAACTAACGTTTGTTTCATCTAATTTTTAGGTTGATTTATCCCTGTTTTTATTATTTTCATATGTCGATTGTTTTTCAGAGTTATCCCTACTATCATCATCAAGCGTTTAATCGTTAGTAAGTATTTGATATTCAGATGTATGATTTAGATCTGTAATAATGTTAATTTTTAAATAATTTTTTAATAAGAATGTTCTTGGTAGAAGGGATTTCATACTCAGATCTATAATGAATTGTTTGTTTGTTTTTGATTTAGATCTGTAATATTTGTTTAATATGTAGTAAGAATTTCATATTCAGATCTATGATGAATTATTCAGATATATGATTAATTGTTTGGTTTTTATTTAGATCTGTAAGAATGTTCATTAATTATTTAGATCTATTAAAATTTTGTTATTTTAAAATTTTTGTTTTATTTAATTTTCTAATAAGAATGCTGTTTGTTTGTTATTTTATGAATTTTGCAGATTTGAATAAAACTATTGTTAGATCTGCATATAAATGTTAGATATTAATACCTGTTAGAGTAAATTGAATGAAGAAGAATGATTTTGTTAGATATTAATACCTGTTAGATTAAATTGAATGAAGAAGAATGATTTTGTTATGTTAGATATTAATACCTGTTAGAGTAAATTGAATGAAGAAGAATGATTTTGTTAGATATTAATACCTGTTAGATTAAATTGAATGAAGAAGAATGATTTTGTTTAAGTAATGCGTTAGAGTAAATTGGATGAAGCAGATGTTAGAGTAAATTGAATGAAGCAGATGTTAGAGTAAATTGAATGAAGAAGAATGCTTTTGTTTAAGTAATATGTTAGAGTAAATTGAATGAAGAAGAATGCTTTTGTTTAAGTAATATGTTAGAGTAAATTGAATGAAGCAGATGTTAGAGTAAATTGAATGAAGCAGAATGTTTTTGTTTAAGTATTTATAGATTTGCTGAGTTATTGAAGGAGAGTAAATTGGTTGAAGCCTTCTTTAAGTATTTATAGTTTTGTCAAAGGTCAGTTAATGTATTTTAAGTCACATATATACATGTATGGTAGTAAATTTAAGGAGGTTAGTTGAGCTGTTAGACTCAATTGAATGAAACATAATGATTTTATTTAACTATTTAGAGATTTCTTGAGTTATTGAAGTAGGTTAGTTGAGCTGTTAACGTCAATTCAATGAATTAGAATGATTTTGTTTAAGTATTTATAGAATCAAAGGTCACTTAATGTATTTTAGGTCACATATATACATATAAGTTACTATATTTAAGTTTGATGGTTTTCTGTACGAATTTGTAGATTTAATAAGTTGAGATAATGGAATTAGTATGTGTTAGGTTGATTTTAATATTGTGTTATAAATTTTGTCAGTTTAGTGAAGGTTTATATTTTAGTTGAAAAAGTTTTGTTATGTTGCAGAAACATTGAAATGGCTCCATCATTTATCAAGTTAATAATTCACTATGAGTATACAAATCAGGTATGGTTAAAAATAGTATATTTACTTTATCTGTTTCATGGCAAGAAAAATAGTTGTTTATAACATTTTAATTGTATTTTTTGGTAGGAACTTCCAACATGTTATCATGTTTTGCATACAAAGGAGAACTTTCCAATCGGTTCTGTAATTGTAAGGCATAAAAATGGCATGATTTGGGATGCAGAAATAGTTGAAGACTCAAAATCTAAATCATACACAATATGTAATGGATGGAAAAGTATTGTGGATTATTTGTATATTGATGAAGACGACTTTGTTATCTTTGAATTGATTGGGAAAAATGTATTCAACTTGATACATTTAACTGCAAAGGATGTAAGTAAAGGCTTCTATTATTGGTTTCTTACCCCAGCGACGAAAAAAATGGTATGAAGTTTCATCTTGTCTTAAAAAATTGAATAATTGAAGTTTATATTATATAATTTCTAAATTTGTAAAAATTGTTTTAATATGTTTTTAAAAATTTCAGGAAGTTCCAACTGAATATGTTAAACAGCATCTTGAAGTGAAAGAATTTGGGAAATTGAAATTCAAATTGCGATTTGGATTTGCTCACAATTGGGAAGTTGTCATTGAAAAGAGAGATAAAGGGTACTATTTTACTGATGGTTGGAAAAACGTATTCAAAGATCTTAGTTTGTGTATTGGTGATGTCTTGATTTTTGAAAAAGCTGGGAGTCAAGGATTTAATGTGCGGCTTTTTGTTTACACCGGCTTAGAAGTGAAGCCATTGCAAAAAGAGGCCAGAGTGGTAATGTTTTAGCTTTATTGTTACATAGTGTAAAATAATTTATACTGAACCTAATTTTGTTTATGATACAGGTATGGGAAGAAAGAATTAAAAACGTTACAGGACTAAAAGTGAAGGTAAATTTGTAAAAAATTTGGTTACATATTAATTTTGTTGTCTTTAATAAAGAAGTAATTTTAACTTATTTTGTTAATCTTTAGGGACTTGATGAGATTACAGATAAATCTTTAAAAAGTTCAGATGGTACAAGAGTGTGTAAAGATTTTGTTAAAATGACAAAAAGTTGGTTGGATAAAATAAAGGTAAATTTTTGAATCAGTAATATATGTAATATTACGTTTTAAAGTTATTATTTACCATAATTTTGGCCAATGTTTGATATTTGGATAACTATTATATTATGTTACAGAGATTAAGTGATTCAGAAAATCTTAATGTTGATACTAATAGAAGGGAAACAGCATCATTTGTTTCGTACGCATTGGCATTTCCGGATAAGTTTGATGTGGTTGTTGACACATATGATGTATGAGAATTTGTTTATCATATTTACATATATGTATATAGATGCATATGAGTTATCCAGTTATTAATACTTGATAGTTGTTAATATTGTTCAGGTTATGAGAAGTGGAGTTCCTAACTATTGCGCCGTTGCTTTAGCACTCAATGAAATGGGGTACGTGTAATAAATAATTTAATTCTTTAAAAAGTAAATGACAATAATTTAAATTTTAATGTAAATTTATGTTTATTTGGAGCAGGTATAAAGCAAGAGGTATCACACTTGAAAGTGGTGACTTTGCATCTGTATGGTGTCAAAGTAGGAAGTTTTTTCAGATTATTGAAAAACAATTTGGTATATCTGGATTTGCATTGGTTCAAGTTAGTGTCAGAAATTTTAAAAATGATGATATGTTAGAAGCTTCAAAGAAACAAGTGAGTTGAAAAAGTATTTTGTTACTAATATATTTTTAGAAAGATAAATCGATATATAAGTGTAAATGTTAAAGTGTTAGTTTGTAATAAGGCGTTAATTCGTTATTGTAGACGTACAATATGGTTCCTGATTCAAGTTCTAAAGAAGTCGAAGGCAGTATTGATGAATCAGTTAAGAAAAAGAGAAGGGTTGAAGTGAAGTCAATCAATGTCGATTTGGTGGAAGTGATTAACATTCCAAGTGATGATGAACAGAAACCTGAAGTTAAAAAGATGAAAGTAGAACTTGTGAAGAAAATCACTCACCGATTTGTTAAGTTTATTTAATTTAATAACATATTTATATTTAAGTTAACATAATTTGCACTAATAATTTCTTTATATTTTGCAGCGTTTACCTGCTGATTTGAGTAGGGAATTATACGCTGATAATGTTAACGAGTTGAAGATCAGATTTGAAAATGGTGATCCTATAAAGAAAACTTTGAGAGTTGAGAGATCCGGGAAAGATATTCGTATTGCTATCAGTAAATGGGAAAAATGTATGGCAATACTTGGATTGAAGAATGGAGGAAATTATCGTTTGACATATTTGAAAGTAGAAGGTATGTTGGTCTTTTCGAATCCGTAGGATAAAAGTACGAAAGTTGTTCAGTAAGAACCGGTAAGTAGTATAAAAGTACGAAAGTTGTTCAGTAAGAAACGGTAAAATGGATGATGTGTTGATAGGTATGGTTGACAAAAAACATGGTGCTTTAGTATGAAATATTTTGCGATGTTATTAGAATTGGATATAATTACTTAGTATTACGTTTTGGAATCTATTACTATAATGTGAATGCATGTATTACCCATGATTATGAATTTTCAAAGATAGATGATAAGTTTGTTACTACTTGAAATTTTTGTTTGATGTAAATGTTATTAAAAATTATGAATTTTCAATATGTGTCACAACACAATGTAGAAACAAATAATATTTTGGTTTTAACAGTAAACATTCATAATATTTGCCTATGATAAATTGAAAAAGTAAATTGACTTTTACAAATTATTTGCATATCATTCTAGAGTTTAATAAATGTACAAAAAATATATTATAAAATGTTGATTTAATGATTAGGTTATTGATGTGTTTGAATCTTAAATTTAGAATTAACAAAATTTTTTAACAAAAAATAATATCACACATTATTTCAAAATTAGGCTGAATACAATACTTAATTTTATAATAAATAAGAATATGTTATATGTTGACATGTTAAAAGAAAATTTTTTAATACAAATTATCATGACAAGTTATTTGTAAATTACCCTGAATATAATACTAAATTTGATAATAAATAAGAATATGTTATATGTTGACATGTCAAAATGTTGTTTATTAATAATTTTAAAAACTTTCAAACCGTTCCATGCAAAATTAAAATGAATATTTTAAAATTTGTCAATGTTTACAACTATTATGAAAATTTAGTTTTATAACATGTATTGAATGGAAAAAAACTTTTCAAATAATATATTAACAATACGAAAATTTAATTTAATCTTTTAAAATTAGAATATGAAATTGAAATTTAAATATTTGAAATTAATAGATAAAAAGATGTACTCCTTATTACGAAAATATTTAGAAAAGATATATTATATTTAAAATTAATAGATAACAACGAATACAAATAAAAGATATGTAGGCGTGTTATTATGTCAATAAATGGTAGAAGATTCTGGAAGACTTTAATAAACATGGATAATTTAAAAGGTAAAGATATCCATATCTTATAAATTTAAATTGTAGATAGAGTTTCCATTTTAAATTACATAGCTTAATTGAAAACCTATTATAAATACATGTTATTGTTTTCATTGAGTCATTCAGAATCAGTTAGTTTTCATCTACTTCTTTGATAATCAGGTTAGTCAATATAATAAATCGTATTTAGATGTTTTGTTAAATAATTTGTACTCAATGTATTATTAATATATTGTTTTCATTGGAAAAGGTAAACAACTTTGAAATAAGCATTAAGTGATGCTTTTTTCAATGCAGTAAAGTTAGAAAAGCAGGAATTGATATAAAATTCCTTCTTATTGTTTTTTTTTTTCTTTTTCAACAGGAAATCATGGCAAGCAATCAAATTGTTTTGGTCAAAGATGTTAAACCAAGGAAAAAGAACACAAGGCTTCGAGTTAAAATAGCAACTTTGTGGTGAAAAAAGATGAATGGCTGTGAGAATAAAACATATCGTGTAGATATGATTTTGATGGACGAGATGGTAACTTAATTTTCGCAATTTTTACAAATTTTAATGTACTACAATTATGATATGACTAAATTTTGTTTTGTATTTATTGTAGGGCGATTTAATTTATGCAAATTGTATGCACACAATGTTGGAAAGATTTGATAGTATGCTAAATGTTGATGAGAAAATTTACTTAAACAATCCTTTAATTTCAAAGGATGATGCTAAGCAACATATTGATAATGATAAAAAACTTTCGTTTAATGATAAAACAACCATAATGAAATGCCTAAATTGGGAAGGGCCTAATTTTGCTTTCAATTTTGTAAGTTTCAAGACAATTCTTCAGGAAAAATTGAAACATAATACAAAACTTGGTATGTATATTTTTCCCTTTTTAATTAATTTTTTTAATATCAAGTTAACGTTAATTAAAGAACACCGTTACATAATATATTTTTTTTTTGTGCAGACTTTTTAGGGTATGTTAAGGTATGTTATAACTTAGCATACGTTGACAAGAAAAATGGTTTAAAGAGTCCTAAAATTAACTTCAAGCTACGTGACCTTGAGTAAGTTTTTTTTAAATATAATTTACGAATTAAAAATCTAAAAATATATTATATAACCTATTTGATGTAACATATTTTAAAAATAATAGTGGAATTGAGATCGATGCAAGTTTGTGGGAAGACAAGGCAATAGCACTGTCAAGTTTCATGTCTAATCCGGAACGTGATCGGCATGTTTTCCTTTTGGTACAATTTGGTCAAGTTAACAATTATCAAGGTATTTAATGTTTTATGACTTTTAATAAACTATATTTTATGTTGTATATTAATTTACAAAATTTATATTTTTTAGGGAAAATGAGTGTGACAAACAGTTATGAGGCTGCAAGAGTTTTCATAAATGAAGATATTGAAGAATTAACAGCTTTCAAAAATGCGTAAGATATATATAATTTATTATTTTTATTCATGCATAAAATATTAATTTATATACTTTAATTTTAAACTGTAGGTACCTTGAAAAATTTGTTGAAAAGCAATCTTCACAATCATCAAATACCTCAGTTGGAACGTACATGATTTCAAATGTCGAAGATGAATTTCTAAACAATTCACGTTTTATAGTTACTGCTTTTATTCCAACTATTAAAACAGTAAGTTTTGTTAACCTTACAATTAATTTAAAATAAAATAACTTAACTAATAATTTAAATGAGATTTGCAGGAATCAAGAGTCATTATAGTTGGGAAAATTAGCGAAATTGGAACAGATCTTCAATGGTACTATAGAGGTTGCAATTATTGCAAAGCAAAAGTTGAGCAGAAATTTGTTTCTTATGAAAGAGATGATGGAACCATTGGAGGAAAAGAAGTTTTTAAATGCTCAAGTCTTAAGTGTGAAGATCTTGAGATTAAAGAAGTTATAAGGTACACTCATCTTTAAAATTTTAAAGTTATTTACAAAATTTGTACAGTTATCAATAACAATTTATCGGCAACAGGTACAGGATCTCATTAAAGGTAGATGACGGTTGTGGAAGTATCAAAATGACACTTTTTGATTACGAAGCGTGTAAGATATTTGGGAAGCCTGCAAGGTATTTTGTTGAACAAGAAGAAGAGGTAAATTTCATGAAGTTTCTTATTTTGATAATTACTTAAATGGTTACATATTTATATTGGCCTTTTATAATATGTAGATGATAAACAATGATCAAGTTCCACCATCATATCCAAAAGAGTTTGAGGAAATTGTTGGTAAAAAGTACGCTTTCATAATCAAAGTAACTCCATACAACATTGATCATCCCGACTCTCAGTATGGAATATCAATGCTTACAAAAGATGAAGGCTTACTAGCAGCAATTTCAAAAAAGTGGAAGGTTGAAGAGGTAATTATTTTTACTTTTAAATTATTTACATCTACATTATATGTTTTTAAATAATCTAACCGTTTTGTATTTTTTTTAAAGGTCCAAGCAAGATACTCAGTTGATGAAAACAGAATTGTTGAGTTAGAAGATGATAATGAAGAGGTTAATAATAATTTAATAACAACCGTATTTATATGTTAAAATAAACTTTACATGTATCATTTAGCTAACTCTTAAATGTTATGTTTTTGCAGGATAGACTATCTTCAACTAATGCAAATGAAAGTGAAATGTCTACAAGAAAGAAAGTTGCTGATGAAGATGGTCCTTCTACAAAACGTACTGTTGAAGATGTTTATGAAGTTGAAGAGCCATCAAAAACTTCAATTTCCAAAAGAAAGAAGCTCATTCTTGAAGATGATTGAACGAAGAATGCTGATTCCATAATCTATGAATAATTATTAACTATTTTAATTTTTGTTTCTTTACTTGCAGTTTACGTTTAAAACATTTGGTGACTTATGTTGGTTTTTGTTTATGATCTGAACTTAAAATTATTCATGGTTTTATTTAGAGAATTTTATTGTTTGATAATTAAGATTTGTCATTAATTTATTTACATTATATACATCCATTACTGAACTATTTAGACAAAACAAAAATCTTTCAAAATTAAATAATTATTTACATTTAGTCATTGTATTTAGGGCCAAAATTAATTTCAAGCCCAATAAATAAAAACTAAAGTCGGCCCATGACATAAAGTATTAGAACGATTACTTTCAGGTTGTATTAAATGAATCAAAGTTTTTGTATTCTCTCTCTACTTGCACTTTTCACTTTACCAATTCTCACTTTACCATCTTCAACAATAATCAATCTGATTTTCATCCATCATAAAGAAGTTTGGTATGTTAACTTATAAACTATTCTCATCTTTACGTTTATATTATAAACTAATTTTTAATCACTTATGATGTTTAATTGTATGATTCAACGATTTTGATTTTATCTTTTCATAAAAAAAAAAAATTATACTTTAGAATAATCATTGATTATTATCGTTTTATTATTCAAATAACATGCATTTTGGAAATTAGTATATCACATAATTTGTCTTTAATATTACATTCTACATATTAAACAAATATAACATAATATAGTAAAAATCAAAATTTTAAAATTTACATTTTTTTGGTTAATATAAAATTGATGTTTTGTGGATCTGTAATTTTGATAATTTGTAATTATTTTTACTCACTTTCAGAAAACTCATTGCAGATTAAACCAAAAGTTAAAATGGTGAAGTCTTTTTTCAAAGTAATCGAGTACAACAATTCAGAGTACATGGTAATGTTAAAGTTAATATACTTTCAAAATATGTTTATACTTATTCTTTACATACTTTATTTGAAATATATTAATTTTTGTTAGACACTTCCGGCATGTTACAAGGAGCTACGTGAGAACCATAACTTTCCTATTGGACAAGTTGTTATAAGTAAAGATTATGACAAAATGTGGGGTGTAACAATTGAGAACAATGTTTACTCTTTTGAAATAACAACTGGATGGAACAAAGTGGTCAAAGATCTTGACTTAAAGATAGGGAATTTCCTTGTGTTTGAGTTGTTAGACCATGTTACATTAAAGTTGACGGTTTTAAAAGCAACTGAAAAGAACGATATACCCAACATGTTTCCATTTTGGTTTGTAATACCACCAAGTACAATGCTGGTAAAACTTTAACTTGCATTCTTTTTATTTATATATTTAGTAATTTATATGTTGTCTTTAAATAATATTTTTTTTATGTAGCATTTGCCTTATGCTTTTATGAGTCACCATTTGAAAGCAAAACCTCTTCCACATGAAGTTATGTTACACTTTGGTGATATATATGAATGGAAAGTAGAGATTAACTTTTTTGATGTTGCCTTCTATTTCACCAATGGTTGGAACAATGTTATTGGACATCTTAAAGTGCGTATAGGAGATTTCATGATGTTTACAAAAATTGACGACTATAAATTCAATTTAAAGTTATTTCGAGAGGGTGGAATGGAAGTTGATGAACAACAAGTACAGAATGAAGTAGTCCCTCCTGAAATTATTCAAGTCTCAAGCGAGTTATCTGACTCCAGTTATAACGATACTACTGATGAAGATGAATTCAGTTTTTCTGAAAGTGAGATGTATCCTGCAATTGAAGTGGACTATGAAGATGTTCCTCCTACTCATGAGATAATCACAAAAGTCACTTACCGATTTGTAAGGATTTTATACAACTTTATTACTTTACTTTATTATGTAAAATGTCTTTGTAAAGTAATACAAAACGTTTATCAAATGTCTTATCAGCGATTCCCAATACCTTTTGGACGGAATTGTGAGTTTCACAATGTTGGAAGCTTGAGACTCCAATCTGAGAATGGAATGTATTTTATTAAGCATATTCGTTTTGAAGGAGCCGGCAGAAAAAGAAGGTACGCTATCGGTGAATGGAAGTCTTGTATGAAGAAACTTGGTTTAAAAAATGGCCGTCGGTATCGTATCACTTATGTGAAAAAGGAATGCTTGGTCGTCTTTTCCCTTCATTAGGAATAACCTAGATATATTATAATTACTTTATCGTACTAGCGATTACATTATGCTTATCAACTTTTGGAGTACCCATATTTTGTTTGTTTAATAGTTGCTAATGCTATCGTAATAGTGTTTAAGTAGGAGTTTATTGCTATGAAAATGAATGTACTCCAATTTTGTGTTTTCAAACTAAGGATATGTTAGTAAAGTATTTTCTAAATATTATGCTATTTTGTGTTTGTTACTTATGTATACGTTGCATGCGGTGTAATATGTCATTAATTTACATCTATGTTAAGAACATAATATGTATCTTGAATGAAATTTTTTTGTTTGTCAACAAAGCATTTAATGCTATAATTAAATGTATCCATAAATATTCATCTTCAATATGATGGGACATTATTTAGTGCAATTATTAATCAGCCGCCAATTGTATTAAATAAATTAAGAGATATTATATCTATTAAGAATTCCATATGTAATGTTTAAATTTTTAAATTTACACATGCTTTATCAAAAATAACACAAATCTTTATAAATATTATCTATTATATGTTATTTTAATTTACTTTATCATTTATAGATTTATAGATAAACATTAATATAATATTTGATTTCATAATAATGATAAGATATTTTCCATTTATACTTTATCATTATAAAAAGAATTGTCTCATTCAATATACACATCCAACTCTCAAGTATAACCTTGAAATCTGCAAAAGTTTTCTAACCAAGTCTTCACATGTTCTTGAAACAATCAATTGTTGGCAGATTTTGTGAAGTTTCGTAAAGGTAATTGATTAATTAAATTGTTTTACACTTTAATATTATTAAAGATACTTTACACGTTTTATGATAAACTTTTTGCATGTTCATTACTTGTCTCCAATCATCAAAACTTTGGAAGCTTTTTAAAGTTTTATCACAGTAATCAAGGTATTGTTTAATTATTCATCACCTTTATATTCATATTACTATAACTCAGAGCATAAACGTCAAAGTCTGACTTTTAAACTTCAAAAGTACAAAAATCTGACTACGAAGTTGTCGCATAAAAACAAAAAACAAAAACCGAATATCCAGAAAATATTTGCTTGAATCCCAATACTTGCATGTTCTATATCTAATTCTCAACTTTTCGCAAAAAACACAAAAAGCAAAACGGAATATCAACCAAATTTTTTCTTTATTCTTAAATAATTGCATGTTGTCGGTCAATCACTTTCTTATTTTTTATGTACAAATTTTGTTTTCTATATACACAAACATATGTGTTTTATTCTTTACTACAAAGTTTTCCAATATTTCTTTAAAAAAATATTATACATTATCAATTTTTTTTTATTTATAATAAATTGTATAAATGGTACACATATTTATTATATTTTATAATTTTATAATTCTAAAATTTTTAACTATTATATATTATTCAAGCAAAGTTATTTTTATTGGTTTTATAATACATGTTATTATATGTCTACATTATTAATTATTGGAAGTCTTTTGATCTATCCTCACGGCAAACAATATTAATATTCTTTTCAGTTTTATATTAATTATGTTAAAGATTCTTATATTCTTTTAATGATATATTGATTTGTCTCACATAAATAAGATTTTCCTAATTTAATACATTCAACAATTACTTTTTTCAAACTTATGTCATACATGATTTAAAATTTATTTTTAATTAATCGTAAAAACCATAATAGTGGTTACATTATTAAAGTCAAGGCCTTTTTTTTTACGTAAATATAAAATTATAAATGTTTCCTTCTATATACTTATAAATTTAGTAAACTTTAAAAAAAATTTCTGAGTTTTATTAATCAAAACAGGGAATGACTAAACGAAGAGAAAATCGAATTTCAATTGCTAATGAAGCAACAGGACAATCAAATTCATTAGAAGGTACTCTACTACCTCTTATTAAAAGATTAACCTTTTCGCATAACAAAATTACTAATTTTATTACTAACAAACTTTTTTTCCAGCTACAATTGCCGCTGCAAGAGGTAATCAAACACTGTTTCAGTACTAATATGTTCAATAAAACTTTTTAACATTTCATTTACATTACTAAATTTAACGTGTATGTTAACATCAATTTTCAACTTTAATTCCAGAGGCACTTCAAAGACGTATCAATGCAACTCAAAGACGTCAACTTAGGAAGAGAATTATTGATAATAAGAAAAGAAGACGACTACTACAAAATAATTTACATGCCTCTTCATTGATTTCTCAAGAAAACAGCTCATCAATAGTTGTTGATGCCATTCCATTAACAACAATTTTACCAGGTAAAATATGTACTATGTCTATTGGAACAATTCATTATTTTTATTACATTTATTACTTATATCTTTAAATATGTACATTATCAGTTACAACTCCAGCTCAAAGGCGTCATCTTAGAAAGACAATAATTAACAATAAGAAACAACAACGATTGTTAAAAAGCTCCACCCATACATCGTCTTCGGTTTCTCTACAAAACAACACACCAATGGTTAATCATTCAAATGTATTACCATCAAATGTACCTGGTAATTTTTTATTGTAAACGATTTTTTTAAAATTTTTTTTTCAACACATAACATATTTTGTTTGTTAATACAGTTAATGAGGCTACTTATAGGCGTCAAATGAGAAAACAAATTATGGATATGAAAAAAAGGAAGCGAGTAATTCAAGAAAATCCACAAGTTCCTTCTTCAAGTCACACAGCTCAAGGTATTGTGCATTAGGTTCACATATTACTTTTTAGTAAATTCTTTAAATTTGTAATTAAATTTTGTTGTTTACTAAAATAATTCATATAGATGTAAATTCGGCTGCTTACAAACGTAGACAAAGAAAGATTACTCTTGATAATAGAAGGAAAAATAAAGGACTTAATCATAATACTCAACAACAAGCAGAACAACGTATAAAAGGAATATCTCGTGGTACGTACTAATTTATTCTTAAGTTCAAGTTTTTTTTTTTTATACCAAATATAAAATACTGTAATAATGTATTGTAAATTTAAACAGCGTATTTAGACCATGGAGATCAAATTGTTACATGTCAACTGTGTCATGCCAAGTTGTGGAAAAAAAGAGGCAGATAGGACAAGAGAAACCATGGACCAACAAACATATTCAATGTGTTGTGGTTATGGTAAAGTTGAGCTACCTGTTTTAAAAGACGCAAGGGAAGATTATCAATCATTATTTAAAGGCTTAGATTCAAAAAGCAAATACTTCATAAATAACATAAGACGTTTCAACTCGATGTTCTCTTTCACATCAATGGGTGGAAAAGTTGACGAGAACCTTAATAACGGAAAGGCACCATGCATTTACAGATTAAGTGGTCAAAATTGTCACAGTATTGGCAGTTTACTTCCGAAGGATGGAACAACTCCTAAGTTCTCTCAACTTTACATTTACGATACTGAAAACGAAATTACTAACAGGGAGCAAATATTCAAGTATAAATTTTATTTTATACAACAATTTTTTTTCATAATTATATAATATATTTTTTAAAATTCTTATATTTTTTAAACTATTTCTTAGGAACCAAAAGAAGAAGCCAACAATAGTTGAGAAAAGGTTAAATTGTGAACTTATACAATTTTTCAAGACAGTTTTAGATGCTGAAAATGAGTTGGTGAAAACCTACAGAATGGTCCGTGATCACATTCACCAAAATCCCGAAGTGTCTCTAAAACTTCGACTAATATGTGATAGAGAAAAAGATGGTAGAACGTATAACTTGCCTACTTCGTCTGAAGTTGCTGCTTTGATAGTAGGAGACATCACAGATGCTGCTCAAAACCGAGACATTATTGTTGAAACTCACTCTGAAGGTTTGCAAAGAATAAGCGAATTACATCCTTCATACCTTGCATTACAGTATCCGATTTTATTTCCTTATGGAGATGATGGCTATAGAATTGACATACCCCATAGAGATGGGATTGTTACAACAAAGAAAATACCTCCGAAATGTACAATGAGGGAATTCTTTGCATATAGGATCCAGGACCGTAACGAAGGTTATTCTTTAATTCTTAATGCAAGAAGGTTGTTTCAACAGTTTTTGGTTGATGCATACACCATGATAGAAAGTGAAAGGCTGGTATACATTCTTTCTAAACAAAAACATCTAAGATGTGATTCATATGAAAATTTGTACAATAAGGCAAGAAATGGTGATGGTGATTTAAGCCAAAGTGGAAAACGAATCGTCTTACCCTCCTCATTTACAGGCGGGGCACGTTACATGCAGCAAAATTATTTAGACGCTATGTCGTTGTGTAAATGGTACGGCTATCCAGATTTCTTCATCACCATAACCTGTAACCCAAAATGGCCTGAGGTTAAAAGATTTTTACAAGACAAGACCATTCAGCCACAAGATAGACCAGATATCTTGTCCCGAATCTTTAAACTTAAACTAAATGCTATTATCAAAGATTTAAAAGATAAGCGTTATTTCGGATCTATAAATGCAGGTATTTACAATTGATTTTCAAACTTCTTTCGTTTTTTTTAATTTATTATACTAATAATAATTTTGTATAATTGTAGTTGTTTACACTGTGGAGTTTCAAAAGCGTGGCTTACCCCACGCACACATTTGTTTATTTTTAAAAGCAAATGATAAAGTCATAACTCCAGCTCAGATAGATTCTTTTATTTCTGCCGAAATACCATGTAAAATCCAAGAACCTGAGCTATATGAATTGGTCGCTGAATTTATGATCCATGGACCTTGTGGAAGTGTGAACTTGAAATCACCTTGCATGATTGATAAAAAGTGTTCAAAAGACTTTCCAAAGAAGTTACAACCAGAAACAACTGTTGATGAGAATGGTTTTCCTGTTTATAGAAGACGTGATGATGGCTTCACTGTATCAAAGTCAGGGGTTGATTTAGATAACAGATATGTTGTGCCATACAATAAAAAACTTCTCAAACGTTATCAAGCTCATATTAATGTAGAGTGGTGCAACCAAGGTGCTTCCATAAAGTATTTGTTTAAATATATAAACAAAGGACCAGATCGAGCCTCTCTAGCATTTACAACAGAGGAAGGCGATGCACAGCAGCCCCAACAGCGTAATGAAATAAAAGAGTACTATGATTGCAGGTAAATATTCATTAACACCTATACCTTTTAAATAATAAAATTTTATATTTCTTCTCTTTTTCTTCACTAAACTTTTAATAATAACATAAAATTATATTTATTTTATCACTTTTTTTATTCACTAAAAACTAAATATTACATAATATTATTTTATCATAATTTGATTAACAACTATCTTTTTATTTGAGGTACGTATCGGCATGTGAGGCATCTTGGAGAATACTGTCTTTCGAGGTCCATTATAGGTATCCATCTGTTATGAGACTTCCTTTTCATCTTCAAAATCAGCAAAAAATAGTTTTTGGTGCAAATGAGGATATTGACAATGTCTTAAGTAAGCGTAGTGTTGCTTCTTCAATTTTCTTACAATGGATGGTTATGAACCAAAAAAGTTCTCTTGCACGTACATTGACTTATGGTGAGTTTCCTACAAAATTCACATGGAAGATTAAAGAACGATGTTGGAAAGAAAGAAAGAAGTCTTTCTCTACAATTGGTAGAGTTTATTCGGTGCCTCCTTCTTTGGGTGAACCTTACTTCCTACGTATATTGTTAAACATTGTGAAAGGGCCAAAATCATTTGAAGACATCCGAACTGTCAACGGTCAAGTATATTACCACTTTCAAGGATGCATGCTATGCAAGAGGACTTTTAGATGATGATTCTGAATATGTCGAAGCAATTATAGAGGCCAGTTTTTCAGCTGTTCCTTCATATCTTCGATATTTATTTGGAACACTTCTTACATCCGAAACTCTTTCAAGGCCTGATTTTGTATGGGAGCAAACATGGCAGTTACTTTCTGAAGATATCTTATATGAGAGACAAAAAAGATTTCCAGGTTAATAATTTTTTTAACCATTTACTAAATACTATAACTAATATAAAATGTTTAACTATTAATCATTAAAAAAATTAACAAAATTCATTTATTTACCTTTAAATAATATTTATTTTAATTTCTTCTCAGGTAGAGTCATTCCAGAAGAGGTGATAAAAAATTTAACTCTTTTGGAAATAGAGACTTTCCTTCGTAGAAATAACTCTTCATTAAAAAGGTACAAAACAATGCCTTTTCCCAACACCGCTTCATTGTCAGATATTGACAACAGATTAATCAATGATGAGTTATCATTTAACCAAGAAGAAGTACTTAAAGAGTTCAATAGCCTAAAACAGTCTTTAACTTCTGAACAACAAAGCATCTTCGAAAAAATTACCAATGCAGTGGATAATGATACCGGTGGAGTTTTCTTTGTTTACGGATTTGGTGGAACTGGAAAGACATTCTTATGGAAAACACTTGCTTCATCACTTCGAAGCAAAGGGGAAATTGTGCTGAATGTTGCTTCAAGTGGAATTGCCTCATTGTTAATGTCACGAGGTAGAACCGCACATTCAAGATTTCAAATCCCTATTAATGTAAATGAAGACAGCCTTTGCAGTATTACACCAAATACCGATGAGGCAAATCTTTTAAAGAAAACTAAGTTAATAATTTGGGATGAAGCACCAATGATACATAGGCATGCTATTGAAGCCCTTGATCGAACAATGAAAGACATTTTGACACCAATGAACGATACAAGATCACAGCCCCCTTTTGGTGGTAAGGTCGTTGTTTTTGAAGGGGATTTCAGACAAATTTTACCTGTTGTTCCAAATGGCAGTAGGCAAGACATTGTCAGTGCAACTTTAACATCATCATCTTTATGGTCACAATGCAAGCTGTTGACATTAACAAGAAATATGAGACTGACCACCGGTTCACAAACAGCAAATCTTCAAGAGACAGAAGAATTTGCTAAATGGATTCTAAAAGTTGGTGAAGGAAGAGTTGGCGATCCAAACGATGGAGAAGCAAACATTAAGATTCCTAATGATTTGCTTATTTCTAATACATCTGATCCTATTCAAAGTTTAATTGACTTTGTTTATCCATCACTTCTTCAACAACACAACAATGAATCATATTTCTCTGAAAGAGCAATCCTTGCTCCAAAAAATGAAACTGTTCATGATATTAACGATAGATTGACAGCTTTGTTCCCAGGAGAAGAAAGAGAATATCTTAGTTCAGACACTATTTGTCCATCAGAGGTTCTAAACCCATTTCAACAACTATTGTATTCTCCTGACGTTCTTAATAATCTTCAAATATCAGGTTTCAAAAACTATTTACTTTATCCTAATTATTTTTTTATCATATATTTAATATTTTTTTTCTCAGGTTTGCCTAACCACAAACTGGTTCTCAAAGTTGGTCTACCGGTAATGCTCTTACGTAACCTTGACCAACAACAAGGACTGTGTAACGGCACAAGATTAAAGATAACAAAACTTGGAAAAAGGGTTCTTGAAGCTAAGATAATATCTGGTAGCAATGTTGGATTGAAATTTTTTATTCCAAGAATAAACATGATACCAAGTGATAACAAAATTCCTTTCAAATTCCAACGAAGGCAGTTTCCAATATCAGTGTGTTTTGCCATGACGATCAATAAAAGTCAAGGACAATCGTTGTCAAGAGTTGGCGTTTACTTAAAAGAACCAGTTTTCACACATGGTCAACTTTATTGTCACACCCTCAAATTCCACGTGCAGGGTTTTACCGCGAGGCGCATGACAAACCAGGATCTAAGTCAACGGTCACAATAAACGACACTATATGATACGTAAAATGAAATAAACAACCATCAAACTTTCATAAATCCATTCGCTGCGGAAGCGTAACTATTATTACAACCCAAAAAGTAAAAGTACGTAAGTCTGAAAAAGATATGATAATGCATATGAAGCCTAGACGCCGTGTGACTCCGTGCGCCTATGATAAGCTGCTACCTCAATGACCTGAGACAAACATGCTAAAAACGTCAGCAAATAATGCCGGTGAGTTCACAGGTTTTAAATAAATGTTTAAAGTAATGAAAGCCATCATGTTATCACTATATCTGAAGTAATAGCGTTAGCTAGACGCATGAGTTATACTACTACGACCGGAAACCATTACAGACAACGATATATGATTTTTGCCCGAAATGATTTAGCGTACGACCGAGACAATATGCACCCGCCCGGCTCCCAGCCGACGGGTGGGGTCTGTCAATCCCAATAGATCTATCCACATTTCCCCCGTTATGCTATCCAACATATTCATGGTTTCCCCGGGACTTTACGTATCGTATAGTATGTAAATGAATCAACCACTAGCATAACATGATAATTTATGTAATAAGTATAAGCATGTGTCTCCCCCAAAATGTAAAGCGTAAGGTGGGGCCGTGAAACTCACCTGATGCTGCTCTTCGCACTACAACAAGTAAACCTGCTCAATAGACGGCCCCTAATACCGGTGACCTATCATGACGAGCATATAAGGTGTTAGACTAACAACCCGTAGGTTGATTAGTCCCTAGTAGTCCAGACCATAACCGTGTACATATGAAATGAGGTTTTAACGTTTAACCGACCATACCAGACAAGGCCCGACATCCCATTGGTGACCCGACATCTCATGTGTTAGACAATACAAGACATCATGCCACATATGCAGTTTAAACTTAATACACGTGATAGTTCGCCTAGTCTAGCATAATATCCGATTAACGCATAAACAGGTCCGAATACGTTTTACTAAGTCATTGGGTGAATCCCGGGGTTCCTATCATGTTCCTAGGCGTCAAATCATGTTTCAGGATGTTAAAATATACATACAGCAGCATTACACGCGATTAGGAATCAAACTGGCATTTAGGATTGTAAATGCCTTATGTATAGGCATTTAGGAATCAAACTTTCCCTCTTTCCAATAAAAAGCCTTTACAATATCCACCTTGCTAACCGTTCCATTCCTTTGATCTTCAAAAGTTGATCTTCTCCCCTTCCCAAGAAATTTACTTTACCAATATCTTTTTTCATCCATCCCTTAAACCTAATCAACAACAACTTAACCATCATCTTTCTCAATATTATTAACAATCGATCATTCTCATCAACCTTACAGCCTCAACAAGGTATATTTCAAGTATTTTTCTTACTCAATAATCTTTACATACTTCTTTATAATTACAAACAGATCTTCGAATGCCATTAATATGTTTCTTCTTTCTATTCTTAGGGTTTCAACTTATTGGTTTTTTTAACCCTTTTTCTATACTGTACTTATAATCTGATTTTGTTAACCACACAAGTAGTTCGAAGTTTCAATTATTTGTCAAGTTGATGAATGTTTTATCTTTATCATAGTGTAAACATTGTATTTGCTTATGGTTCTTTATGTTTCATTGATCTTCTTTGCATGCTGTTGTGTTACGAAAACTGTTGATAGGCTTCTTTAAATCTTCTATAAAACAACTATTATGTTATTGTTCTTTAACTTTGTGTTTTTTAGGTTTTTAATTCATTGTAATTCTTTTCCCCTTTTCTATATTGTAGTTATAATCTGCTTTTCTTCATGAAGAAAATCATTCAAAATTTGAATTATTTCTTAAATTATTGAATGTTTAATGTTTAAGATAGCAAATAGCAAATTACAATTACATTATGTTTAGTCATGGTTCTTTATGTTTCATTGTTCTTCTTTGCGTGTTTTTGTTTTCTGAAAACCATGTTATAGACATCTTTAAATTTTATATATAACAATTATTATGTTATTGGTGTTTAACTTTGGTTTTTCTCATTTATGTGAAAACTTTTCTTTCTTTAATCATGTCTTCATTCTTTCTCATAACTAAGTTTATCAAAAAATATACTTCTTTCTTATCAATGTTCTTCATAATAAACTATAATCTTTTCTTCTATTCATAATTTAATATACATTTTACAGGATTCTCACATTAAAAACTATAAAATGGTCTGCACTTTCATGGTACCTGTTGTCGGAAACTACGAAACAGTTCTGGTAAAATTTTTATTTCCATTTATGATTTTAACATTTAATAATTTTTATTTACCATTGTTTCTTACTTCTAATTAGCGATTACCTTTTTCAGACTCTTCCGCCATGTTATGAACTGTTACGCCAAAAACATAAGTTACCTGGTCGCATTGCTTACTTAAGCAAGATTGGTAGTCGTGGTTGGTGGGTTGACATTGTTAAAGAAGGTAATACGTATTCCATTACAGGAGGTTGGAAATACGCTGCACCTGCTTTAAACCTTAGACTTGGAGATTTGATAATTTTCAAGTTTGTTGACGCTATTGAATTCAATATGGAAATTATAAGAATACACATAGGTCAAGACAATTCAGAAGCATTCAACATCTCCTTCACAACTGATACACAATGCAAGGTATAAAATTATATATACTTACTTATATAAGTAATTTACATGTTTTAATACATTACTTTTCACATCATTTTTGTAATATACAATTATATATACTTACTTATATAAATAATTTACATGTTTTACTACATTAATTTTCACATCATTTTTATAATTAATTATAAATTATATTTGCAGATCTTGTCATCTGAACACCTTACACACCACTTTGAAAATAAGAATCTTGATAAACCGTTTACTCTCCGGTTTGGAACTGCTAAATGGTTAGTCCGAGTTGAAAAGCGATCTGATGTTTTCTATTTGACTGACGGATGGGAGAAAGTATTTGAAGATTTAAAATTGCAAGTTGGAGATTCTTTAGTTTTTACCAAGGTTAACCAAACTACCTTCACTATACAAATGTTCCTTCAAGATGGCACAGGTGTTCAACCTAACGACAACGACTCAAACAACCAAGGTACCATTCAATTAACAATCTTTTTTTGTAATTTAATATTATGATTTATATGGCAAGGTTATTCCTAAGCAAAAAAGAGTGTGTTAAATTTAGGGCATAGGATTAGAGTAGTTAACATAGGTTGTTTATTAATTTTGGGAAAATCCTATATATATAAATATAAGATTTTCTTCATAATGTAGCTAAATATTCTTTTTATTAGAATCCTATATAGATTTGACATTAACTTGGAATTATACACTTGCGGGAAACGTCCGGTGGCATACATATAGGATATCTAAATCTAACCTAAATAGATAATATTTGTGTATCATTAAAATGTGTTGTGTTACACAGTATTTAATGAACAAATTCACAAAAAGCTCGATTTCATCTTTCATAAAACAAAATAATAATATATTGTTATACATTCATTAATGATAAATTTAATAACTCTTAATAACACAAAATATTTTAACATATATGACATTAACAATTTTTTTACACTTTCTTTCACTACTGCAGATGAATTAATCTACATTTACAGTGATGAATCTGATACTGGTGATCATTTACCAATCAATAATTCTGCTGTTGAAACATGTGATGATCCAATTGAACAACATCACCAACTTCTCCATCAAAATGAACCTCTAAATGCTGCTACTGATTCAGATGATGACATTCTAGTAAATCAATCTTCAGTTGATCCAAATAACCCTCCTTTGAATGTTACTGCTAATAAAGATCCAACCATTGTCAGACAACTTACTCATAAATTTGTAAAGTTCAATCATTTTTATTCTTTAAAGACTTTTCTTTTACTTCATTCATACAACTTTATCTTCTAATGTCCAATTTTACTTTATACTTATGGCAGCGATTTCCTACATGCTTTTCACAAGACGCTGAGTTCGTTAATGGAGCTGAAATAGAGATCCAGTTTGCTGATGGAAATATCATTAAGGAAAACATTCGTGCAGAAAGATCGGGAACTAAAGTTAGATTTGCAATTTGTAAGTGGGCAACATGTATGCAAAAGCTTGGAATCCGCAATGGTGGCCGATATCGCCTCAAATACTACAAAAGTGAAGGTCTCCTTGCAATTTATAATGATTAGAAAATCTCTACCTAATATTAGATGCTAAGTAGTATGTTAAAACTTTGAAGTCCCACCTTTTGAACTATGACGTTTGTTATCATCCATAACATCATCTAACGATGTTTAACTACCTATGTTTGACTTAAAGTTGGTACTTTTAACCACTTTTCTTAATTTGTGCTTCAATGCTTTTGTTACATCTTTATCAGCTTAATTTACACACTTCTTTCATCAACACTATTCTAATAAAGTTCATCATCAAATTGCAAGAGGAGTATGGCTCCTAATAACATAAACCCAGCAAGCCCACCACTAATTACTGGGCCAAACTAATAAACCCAATAATCAGTCAAAACACAAGCCACAAATGAACTCCCAAAAGACCTTCTTCAGTTCATGGATGTCCACAAGAGTAGCATACATTGTGAACCATTTAATTTTAAAAACAACTGCCAAACAACTTTTTAACATAAAAAACGACCATATACAATACTTAGTCCAATTAACCATTTAACGTTCATTAATATTATATATTACAACCCCGGGACGTTCCCGGGTAGTCAGCTAGTTGTAACATATTTTAAATTACGTGAAGATGATTATATGTTGAAGGTTATCCTTTTAATATTGTATTATGTTTAATATGGTTTATTCTTTTTATTTTTTTAACTTTTTAAATAAATGTTTTTTTTAACTAAGATTGATTATGTTTAAGTTATTTACGCTTTTCGTGATTTGAGTTTTCTTCTTTTATCATTTTTTTATCATTTTTTATTAAATCATATTAAATTTTTCAACCCCGAGACCTTCCCGGGGTAATCAGCTACTATATAATAAACCAAAGCATTTTTAATGACATGTCATGATATTATGCAATCTCTTTTTTAGGAGATGACACATAGGATGTGATGTGGCAACTCTAGACCAAATAAAAAAAGAAATAAATATGGTTTAAATATGATTTAACATAATCTATTAAATACTTAATCTATTAAATGTAAATATTAAAATTTTATTATTTTCTCTCTTATGTTTCCTCTCATGACTTTTAAACGTTAATATCTTTTATATGCGAGATTTTTTAAAGAAAAAAAATACACCAAATTAACGAGCGTTTTATTATCTTTCTAACGAGTACCATAGTGCTATATAAAAAACGGAGAAAAAAACCGACTATTTTTTGTAACCCGACAGGTATTGTGTCATGTTTGGGATTAGTTTAAAAAAAATTGTGGGTTTGAGTCGGGCATGGGATTAGGTGATACCCGACCCAATTACCCTTTTATTATATTAGAATATGATAACTTATGACAGAGATTTTTTTAAAATAATAATAATAATAATAATAATAATAATAATAATAATAATAATAATATTCATTAATCATATATTGGCAGATGCCATTTTTATAGTTTAGATACTTTTTAATTGTATTCACTTTTCTTAGATTTCTCAACCCGGAATGCTCCGGGGTATATACTAGTTATATTAAAATCAATAAACACTACTACAAAACAGAGCAATAGACGGGGTTCAAAAATAATAAAGACGGGGTTTTGGGTTTGAACCCCGTCTTTTGCATAAGATTATAATAACCCTTGTAGCCAACACAATAAAATATTCAAAAAAAATTGACTCAACCCTGTCTTTTGTGGCCAACATAATAAAATATTCAAAAAAAATTATACTTAACCCCGTCTTTTAATTCTAAACCCCGTCTATTTATCTTAACCCCGTCTTTACAGAATAACCCTGTCTTTTGCTATTTGAATTATAATATTAATTATAATTATAATTATAATTACAATTATAATTATAATAAAATATTAAAAAAAATCTACTCAACCCCATCTTTTGATTCTAAACCCCGTCTATTTATCTTAACCCCGTCTTTACACATGTCACACCCTCAAATTCCACTTGCGGGGTTTTACCGCGAGGCGCGTGACATACCAGGATCCAAGTCAACGGTCGCAATAAACAAGATTCATTCAACTCAAATTCCACTTGCGGGGTTCGACCTAACACATGTTCATTTGACCTTAACACATGTTTATTGAAAATAATTCTAATGAATATCTTTTAAGAAGGTTGAGGTTTTTAAGTTGAGCTCAAGTTTAAACCATAAAGATTCCAGGAGATCATTAATCAAGAATGAATAACTAAAATATTGCCCGTACAATTATGGTTATGACGTTTAAATATAAACAAAAACACACGTGAAACAAAAAATATTCTCAACATGTCTTTATAAATCACATATAACCAAAACAACATTCGATACAACAAGAAAAAGACAATCAAAATAAAAACAATAACCATTTTTCTTGTAAATAAATACAAACCACCATTCGTTTGCAATAATAATATTATATTACAAAAACTTAAGATAGAAGACGGCAATATGCATCAATGAGAACATGTAACCTTGTAGCAATCATCCATTTGTAGCAAAACCTTTACAAACTCATCAACATCACATGGAAGCTCAAGGGGGCCCTCGTTTGCGTACCCGTATTCGTATTCGGCTTCTATAAGAAACATTTTGAAGGATGGATGATTTGCATGCTCGGCTTTAATCACAAACCTTTGTCTTTGAGGTCCAACATAGACCGAGAAACAACCCTTAGGAGCAACATTAAGTGTTTTTCCTTTGTTTGGATCAACTCGAGGCCATGATGTACTTCTATTGACAAGTGCTCGTTTCTTAGCTCCAACATTTCGAAACGATTTGCAACGTTCCCATGTTTTATAAATAATCCCTTTCTTTTCTTTGTCTTTAACCACGTCCATTTTTGTTATCTCGAATAAAAAAAAGCTCATACAACAATTCTGGTTGGTATTAAATACAACAATACAAGTAACATACAAAAGATACTAAAAGAGAAAACGAGATATTTTTAACCTCTATCGTAAGTCAGATATAGCAAGATCTTCATCATAAGGTCTCGTGTTACTCGTCATTCTTCTTATTGTTGTTCTTACTTTCTTGAATATTCATTATCTAATTCACCGTTGACTCGAGTGGAAAAGAATATTGGACTAAGTGTGGAGCTATAGTGAGAAAGTGTGCTAACTCAACCAACGATTGTTGATAAAAAGGGAGGAAAGAGAACGATGTTTTGAGAGATGGATTGTGGATGTAGCTCTCAATATATGAGACTTTTTTCATAGCTTTAAAGATAAAGTATCTTTTAATTAATATCTAGAAAGTTGTTATAGTTGAAATGTTTGACTAATTATTAGTCATTTGTTATCTAAAATGAAGAAACCTAACTAAGGGCTTGTTTGATAGCCTCTTAATGAGGCTCTAAACCATTCAGCTTTGAATGGTTTAACATTCAGACTGTTTGTTTCAACCTAAAAAGAGGCTCTGAATGGAATGATTAAGAGCTGAATCGTTCAGACTTGATGCATAGCTAAACCATTCAGCACTTAATCATTTAGAGCCTCTTAACCATTCAGACTTCTTAATGATTTAGCACTTAATCAACCAAACAGCCCCTAAATCATGTTCAAAAATCGCTATGATACATTTTTAACACCACCGTATATACGTAATTTGTTGGTACTCCGAAGTTCGAATGTGATTTGTATTTATTTTTTTCACGGCAAAAGAAAATATTATAAAAGATGATGGTTAGAAAAGGCTAACGAAACATCAAAGAAACAAAATTACATGTAAAGTAGTTTTGAAGCCACTTGGTCCACAATCAAAGGAAAAAAGTGCAAAATTACAAAGGAAAACTCATGAAGCAACATTTAGAAAAATCAGTAACTTAAATTACTTTTATCTATAAGTCAAGAAAAAAAACAAAAGAAGATAAAAAAAATGCTGGGTTTAAATCCCTAACATTCATCATGAATTATTTATACGTTCAATGTTCAAAAGAGTTTGGGATCAAATAAAAAACTGATAGTATATAAAACATGCAATTTTCGTAAAGCCTTGGTCGACGCTTGAGCCCGATACACCATTCTTTCAAGTTTCAACCATTTATTTTTGAAAAAGGAGGAAGAACAAAACACCAAATACGGTGACTACAACAATGATCATTTAAACGTTTAGACTATGGGGGCTTGGGTTAGGGAGATGAGTTCCCATATGATAAGGGTGGGGTTTAAGGATTGAGTTTCAAATTTCTAAAGGTTATATGTGTTTTTTTTTAATAGAGCCCAACCAATAAAAAAGCTCCACCTCACCTTCAACCTTCGCCTTACAGGCCTACACTGGGTCTAATTCCCACGCCAAGTGGGCAATACTCAACCCACCCAAAGGTAGGGATGGTATTCATGGCGTGGGTGAGCAACTTATGCTCAACCCACGCCACCACTCCCCTAGTCCCCTTACTCTTATACAATATATCATGTAGTATTTTTTAGATGTTGCAAACGGTTCTTTAAAACAAAAATAAAAATACAATACATAAAATGAAAATAGTTTTATCTAGTATGTACGGCTCATTCGTTTACGGGCGTTATTTTGTTTAAAACCTAATTTGTTTTCATCCCATGGGGCCATGAACATGTCCAAAACATTTAGGCCCCGACATTTACCATTTCCTTCATTTATCTCACCTTTTCCATTGATACACGTCGTAGGCGCGTATTGGGCTTGTTTGACTAAACAACTCACCAATCCTAATAACCACACTTCATGTGGGTTATTTTCCTCAATATTCATGGCTTAAAGGCCGCGCACTAACTATTGACTTACCGAATGGCGTTGACCCGTTTCTACACCTTGCGATTCTACTATACGATCCTTGGCGACTTGTGCCCTTTTTTGCGTATCCTTAATATTCAAATGATTAATTTATTTTTGAGGTTATATCATTATCCCGCTGCGAAGCGTGGGTTCTCCACTAGCACAAACAGTAGATATAGATATATAAAACACAAGGAGTGATGGTGTAAATCTGTTGGTAGAAGAAGGAATAAAAAAGTGCATGGTGGTCTTTCACCCCCGTCCTTATCTTCTGCATCTAAAACCTACTTTAGTCATGCAGGCTTGGGCCGGTGATCAGGTTTACTCATGTTATGGTCCTAAACAAACCACAACCTAATGCTGCTTCTAGTTTTACTAAATTTGCAAGTCATATTGGGCTCCAATAAGTCCATTGGGTTCGGGACAACGTCCACTTAGAATGAGTTTTGGTAACTGGGTTCGGGACAACGTCCACTTAGAATGAGTTTTGGTAACTCCAGATAACTAGATAACTGACACAAAACCCATTGGGTCATTCCCGTTGGATATCAGGCATACTCGAGGGTATCGGGTACAACTTTTGGGTTTTCCAAAAACTTCTATTTTTTCAATAGTTATCCATTAATCAAATTCATACTATATACTCCCTACTCTCCAAAACCTAAAGTATATAAATTTCCACATGATATTTAGATTAACAGATTAGTGCTAGATACATAAAAATAAAACAAGTTTAGGTATATCATCAGGTAAATAAGCAAATGTTTTGGTATATACGGTTCCGATTATATAGTATTCGTATAGAAATTTTTTGGTATATACGGTTTCGACCCCCCGAAACTAGTGATTTCCGACCCCCGGTGACTTCCGAACCCCCGAAGTCTCGGGCAAGCTTCGCTACTGTGACACAGTGTCACAATATACATTCCAACTGTCATATTAAAGGATCGCACCTCAATACCCAGACAATACATATCAAACATCATAATTAGGTTAGACTTTGATGATAAATGAATGCTTGTTAATACTATACCCACTTTTGTTTAAATTTTTGAAATATGAATAATTAACACGACTGAATACAAAAGAGCTATCAGCTATGGTGAAAGATACAAGCAACATCAATTTTCCTTTTTTTTTTTTACGTCAAAATGCTTTATATATAAATATAAAGAGTCAGCAAATGGCCTGGAATACACTACAAGACGACACCAACAAAATGCTTGAACTGGGGTCGAGGCAAGCTGTTAGTGAAGATATCCGCAAGTTGAAGCTTGGTTGGAATGAACTGGGTATGAAGTTTCCCAGACATGACTAGCTCGCGAACAAAATGATAATCCAAATCTATGTGCTTTGCTCGCTTATTTGAAACTGGATTATGGGACATAAATAACGCACTCTGATTACCACATAGAAGAGTTGGACGTGTGGGAGGTAGCGCATGCAATTCCTGTAATAGGTGAGTAAGCCAAACAATTTCCGCAGCCGCATTTTTGCCATTGCCCGATACTCCGATTCACAACTCAAACGTGAGACGATTGGTTGTTTCTTCGCACTCCATGATACCAAGTTACCTCCTAAGAATACCGAGTAACCATATGTTGACCGACGTGTCTCGATGCATCTAGCCCAATCCACGTCAGAGTAGCCCAAAATGGATGATGAGGTGGGACATGTGAAGAGAAGACCATGAGATATAGTTCCCTTGATGTTCCGCAAAATCCATTTGACTAATTGAAAATGCTTCTCAGTTGGAACATGTAAATGTTGACAAGCTTGATTAACCGCGTAAGCCAAATCTGGACGAGTAATAGTTAAATATTGAAGAGCGCCAACAATGGATCTATAGAATGTGGGATCATGGTAGGGAACGCCATCGGCTAGGAAGGAGTCGGTTGTAGAGAGAGGAGTGGGGACGGGTTTGGCATTAGTGAGACCGACACGAGTGATAATGTCGTTGGCATACTTGGTTTGAGTCAAGGATAGGCCATCACGAGATTGAGTGACTTCTAGACCAAGGAAGTAACTCAAGGAGCCGAGATCTTTAATGACAAATTCCTTGTGTAGACGTTCGGTGAACGCATTAAGCAAGGTGGGTTTGTTACCGGTAAGAATGAGATCATCGACATAGACAAGAAGGTATATAAGATAATCGCCTTCATGAAAGATGAAAAGTGAGGGATCGGCACGACTATACTTAAATCCATACAATTGAATAAATGAGCTTAAGCGTTGGAACCAGGCTCGTGGAGCTTGTTTTAAGCCATAAAGAGCCTTATTCAGCTTGCACACATGATTCGGATGGACGGAACTAGCAAAATCGGGTGGTTGTTCCATATAAACAGTCTTAGACAATAAGCCGTTGAGAAAGGCATTGTTAACATCCAATTGACGAAGTGGCTAACTATTGATGACGACAAAAGATAGAACAACACGGATTGTGGAGGCTTTGACGACGGGAATGAACGTGTGATTGAAGTCAAGGCCTGGAATTTGTGTAAATCCTTGAGCAACGAGTCATGTTTTGTACCGGTCAATTGAACCATTGGAATTATATTTAGTGCGAAATACCCATTTGGAACCAACAACATTGGTGGATGATGGACGGGGAACAAGGGTCCAAGTGCCATTGGTGTGAAGAGCTCGTTGCTCAGTATGCATAGCATCCATCCAATGTTTGTGTTTAGATGCACTATTGAATCCTTAAGGATCGATGGTGGTCAGAAGCGCGGAATGAAGAGAGGAATGCATAGCATGAGCAAGATAAGAGGCATGTTTGGGATTTGGTTTGAAGATGTCGACTTTAGAACGAGTGATCATAGGATGAGATGTGTTGGTAGAGGAGGAGAGATGCGGAGATTGGTAAGATGGAGGACTAGGTGGAGGGTCTGATGTGGGAGCCGAATTTGAGTCAGTGGGAGGTGGAGGGAATGGAGGTGTATGGGCAGGTGATTGAGTTCGAGATGGTGGGGCAGTAGGTTGAGGAGGGGAGGTAGGTTGGTGCTTGCAAAGGGTGCAAGGTGTGGGAGATGTATGTAAGTTGGCCGAAGATTTTGGAACAGTGGGATTGGGAGTAGAATGGGGTGGAGTAAAGTTGGGAGCATGTTCATGAAAGGTGGATAAGAAAAGATTAGCTATGTTGGTGTGAGAAGTGGTATCTTTATAAGGGAAAAAGTACTCGTTAAATCGGGCATGGCGAGAGACATACATACGCGATGTAGTGGGATCAAGGCACTTGTACCCTTTATATTGTGGTGCATAGCCCATAAAGATGCAAGGGATGCCTCGAGGAGCGAGTTTATGAGGAGCATAATCTCGTAAATAAGGATACACACAACAACCAAAGACCCGAAAATTGGCATAGTTAGGCTTGTGGGAATAAAGAAGTTCAAAAGGAGACTTGTCACCTAGAACTTTGGTGGGTAAACGGTTTATTATGTAAATGGCGGAACTGAAAGCATCAACCCAAAAGTAGATAGAGACACATGCATGAAAGAGCATGGCCGAACCGGTTTCGACTATGTGTCGATGCTTTCTTTCGGCACGGCCATTTTGTTGGGCGGTGTACGGGCAAGACAAGCGATGAAAGGTTCCATTAGCATCAAAAATCTTGCGGACATGTTGATTAACAAATTCCGTACCGCCATCACTTTGAAACAACTTAATTTTTCTTGAAAGTTGGTTTTGCACAAGTCACAAAAAGGACTCCAAAACAGTATAGAATTCGGTTTTTGCTTTAAGTAGGTACAACCAAGAAAAATGTGAATGATCGTCTATGAAAACAACATAATATTTGTAGCCGTCATTACCCAAAACCGGTGATGGTCCCCATAAGTCACAATGAACTAGATCTAGGGGATGCAAGACACGTTTTCATTTAAATTGAATGGTAATTTATGTGCTTTAGCAAGTTGACATGGAGAACAAATAGTAGGCTTCGGTAACAAAGAAGTAAAAGATAACCAACCGTGTTTTTGCAAAGTATAAATAACATCAAAAGCAACATGTCCTAAACGATTATGCCATAATTCAAAAGAGGCTTTATTCGAAGAAATGGAAGCAACAAAGGCAAAAGACTTGTTCCGAAGCACGTAGAGATCGTTTTCACACCAACCTTGAGTGAGAGGTTGGCTTGTTTTTCGATCCTGAATACGAAAAAAAGTGTCTGAGAAAAAAAACATCAACAGGATAATCATGTGTCAACTTGCTAACTTAAAGAAGATTCCTAGTTATGTTGGGAACAACTAAGACATCTTTCAAAGAAACATTTTTGTTAATGGAAACATGTCCTGTGTGAGTTATAGGGGACGATTTTCCATTACCGAAAAAGCTGCTCAAGTGATTGTCTGACATTAATGGACTTCAGCTGTTGTTAATTCGTAATATTATTCTAATCACAGCCAATACATCTCATCTCCTAGACACACACATCCACATGTGCAGCAACACACCTAAGCAACCCACATTTACTAACCTATACCCTACGCACCAGCAGCCTGCGCTTGCGCTGTCTGTACGCTGCTACTGATGTTAATCTGTCCTGCTACTTTGAACACAGCCTGCACAACTCATTTCCTAAACAAAAGGCAAATGTGTTAGGCTACACCCTATACACCAGCAACTTGCGCTTGTGCTGTTTGTACGCTGCTGCTGGTGTTAATTTGTGCCGCTGTTTTAATTGCACCTTGCACAACTCATTTCCTAAACAAAAGCCAAATGCGTCATACGAACTCCCACTGTGAATACAAACAGCCACATATGCAAACACATACCTAACTAATCAACAATTCACGTTTACTAAAATACTAATTGGCGAAAGAAACATACCTGCATAAGCATTGCAAAACCAAAACCAAACCCAAATAGCCAAACCTGCGAAAGCTTAGTGTTAGTCATTTGAACAACAAATACATAATTTTAAACATAGTTTGAAAAAATAACTAAACACATCAAACAACCATGTGTGTTATCACCATAAATTAACATTTCTGAATAACAACATGATATAACCCATATTGTGCTAATTTTTTTTTTTTTTATAAATAACAAAATTTTATGACAACCACATTTAAAAAAACAAATCATAACCATCACCTAAGTTTACACAACATAAATACTAAACAACAACAAATGCAACTACAAATTTACATGCAAACACCCCAAAAACCACATCCAAACAACACATAATCTGTAGCAACTAAAAAGAATCCTAAATAACAGCATCAAGTAACCCATAATGTGTTAAAAAATCATTTTTTCTAAAGAACAACACTTAACCAAAATACAAATAACCATACCAAAGCTTAAACAACCAAAATATCTTGTTTAAAATATCAAATAAGACACAAATGCAAAAAAACAAAGATTATCACAAAAATTGTTGATGATCAAGATATCTTACGAAGAAATGAGTGTAGAAAAGCCAAGAGAAATGAGAAGAAGATATGAAATTCAAGACATGCAAAAAGATTATACATAGTCTGATTTTTAAAAATAATATAAACACAAAGTGGAAAACAGATGTCTTTGTCCACCATCTGCCACGTGCCACTTATAAACCAAATCAGTAGGAAAAAAAAATTAACCAGCGTAAGATACAGGATTCGATCTTAGCCCCCTTCATTAACACACCAACCAACTGACCACCACACCACAAATATCATATCTTAACTCTATTCCTAACTAATTATACTTATCAAACCGCTAAAATTAATGTTCATTTCGTAACACTGTTCAAATAAGTTTAAACATTAATATAGTTTAATTATTCATCTTGAGATCAGTAAAATTTTTAAACAATGCTTTATGATGCATGTGTTTTCTAAATTTCAATATAAAAAGACAAAACATGCAACAACATATTAGAAAATAAAAAAGAACATATCGACGCTTTCTGAGTTTATGACAAAAAAAAAGTAGTTTATCACAAAAACGGTTATATATAGAATGGTTTTTACTTTTTAAGTAAAGATAACAGTGTAGGTTTGGTACCGGCATCGTACGAAACATAACATAAAACTACCGTACGAAACTATTATTGTATGAAAATTAATGAAATAAAAAGAAGTCAAAGTATAAGGTTAATGCTGTAAAATTGCGCAGGTTTGGTGCCTGTATGATACGGGTATCACAAAAAGTATGGATTCCGTCTGTAATACTTTTACTTTGTTTTCCGTTCATCAATTTAGAGATTTACATAATAAAAGGGTTTATCGTGTTCAAGATTGAGATGTTTGTAAACTTAAGGGCCAAGATTGAGATGTTTGGAAATAGAATGGCCAAAATTGAGATGTTTGGAAATAGAAGGGCCAAGATTGAGATGTTTGGATTCTTGCTGTAAGTTTTGTCGTGTACTAAAAAATATCTTCCGTGAAAGTGCTATTGTCCAAGCTCCCTCCACCTACGGCCCACCAAAATAATGTGTTTATTACTTCTCCGTCCCAATTTAAATGTTTATCTTTTCATTTTTTGTTGTCCCAAATTAATGTTCATTTTCAAAAATAGAGCAATTTCCAGTTTTGCCCATAACGGATAAAACAAAATCAAAGATTTAAGGATATTATTGTCATTTTACCGCATACAAACAAAAGATTTTTTAATATGTGTGTTTGTATGCCTAGGACATTTAAACTGGGAGGGAGGAAGTAGTTTTTAAAATATTTCTTTTATAAGTTTAGGATAAATTCGTTACAAGTTATGTTAATAAAGCGGGAAGATATTGGCATAGCACTTGTTTATCTAGACATCCTGCTAACCCTATACATTGGGCTATACGTATTGTATAACCTTTTCAATTTCTCAAAAATAGTACTATCTATTGTTACATTTTCTCTGACGGCTAGTCTTTACGAGGCTTATCATACTCTATACATGTATACATACAATGAGGCATAGTATAATGCTATACTACACATAAAATGAAGCCTAGTTTAAGGATACACACTACAATTTTTTTTCTAATACATTATTCATTCCATAAAAGCAAACATTACACTATAATAAACCATACAATTTGTCTAATATTAACAAAATTATATCTAAGGTTCAACGCATATTATCTTTAGGTTATTTAAGTGCACATATAAAAAATATTTATCCAGTATTAACAAATTTATATCTAATGTTATATATATAAATTTGTTAGTGGTATAATGTAAATCTTTATAAAATTATATAAAAAAAAAGATAAACATTTTTTATTTTGTTTAGTTAAATTTGGAATTCCTAATGTCATTAGTTTGGTTAAAAAATCTTATTTTTTTTTATAAAACTTGTTAAAGGATAAAAATTGCTTAAAATGTTTATAAAACAGATAAATAAATACATACATACATAAATGCATGCATGTAGGATCGTGACAAGATTTGATATACTGTGCGCGTATGATCGATCCAAAGGCAGAATCAATGGATCGATTGTTGTTAAAGATGAGACATGAAGTTAGAAAAGTATGGAAATAAAAAACATACAAAACACACTCAAAATTTGGGCAGCACATCATTATAGGGTTTAGCAAAAGTTACAAATGATGAGCGTCTATTTATAGGCCAGCTCCCTACGCCTGGGGTCTTCCAGGCGTAGGGGCTTCTTACGCCAGAGCTGCCAGGCGTATGAGACTATCATACGCCTGGTGACTTTTACAAATGACCAAAATGCCCCTAAGGCCCCAAAAGATATCTGTTAGCGTCTAAAACATACATACAAGATCCTATTTAAATATCTAAGCTAAGTACATACTCGTAGGGTGCACTAACAATATATACGAGTCATATAGACTAACCAACATATAATATATGACAGCAGTACTATTTTTGAGAAATTGAAAACGCTATACGACATGTATATCCATATTCATGTCGTATAGAGGGTGTGAAAACCCTTTACAACATGTATAGGTCTATTCATGTTGTATTATGGGTGCTGAAGAAACAACGAGTGTAACTCACTCTAATTTATAGGCAAGCTGGTTAGATACACGTGTTCGCTCAGGGTATAATCATTCGCTCACACCGTAGGCTAAAGCCGAAACCCTGGTAAAATAAAATAAGATAAGAGATAGTGATGGTGTAATTGTATGCAAAGACACAAAGATGTAAGTGGTTCGGTCTCGTTGACCTACGTCCACTGTGAAGTATGATATATTCTTATTACTTGGGAGAATTACAAGTATAAAGAGAGAATTACAAGAAGTATTCGATATTCTTTATGTGAGTAATCGGCTGAGCTTGTGTCCCATTGCTAAGGAGGAGTAGGCTCCTATTTATAGGAGGTACATGGGCCAGCCAATGTGGCCCATGACTGAGGTGACAAGTTTGGGCCCAAGTTCTGGGCTTGTCTTCTTTCGGCTCATGAAGTGGGTATAGGGCCACGTGATAATTAATGCTGATGTGAGAGAAGGTATGACTCGTCCTGATAGAATTCCATGTGGCGCGACCTGATTGGGCGTAGACGGCGCTTCTTCATGACACAACATGCTTGACCAGCTGGTGGCGTCTAACGCAACGTCTGGCAGCAGGTAAGCATGTATGTATAGGACTCTGATGGGTATTGTTCATAGTAGCATGGGGGTAGCATAGGAGCAGTCATGTCACTGTTCATTGTCAGGAGTTGTTGGACTACCCCTGACACGTGTTGTTCTCTGATTGGCACAGAGTGCGCTCTGCACCTTACTAGATCTTCTTAATTCTTGATCATTAGTACATCATCGTACTATAAGACGATGTAACTTAAATATTCCGCACATTAGCCCACGCGTTGAGATTCATTTGTGATGATGACGTCACCCTGCTGATGTAATCTTGCGTATGGTAAGGAAAATGTCCAGCGCTAGTATTGCTCCGCGGGTATCAAGAGGTTGACGTTGTTGTGGTATGGCTTCGTTCCACGTGCTGGGTCGTTCGCGGTTATTTTGTAGTTAGCGTTTTTGTGGGATAGGGTTGTAATCCGCGCCAGGATTAGGTACCCTACCCCTTCAGGCGCTAGAACATTAAATTTTTGTATTGCTTTAACACATATCTTTCTAAGTTTATGTGTAGTGGGGGGGGGGGGGCGTTATGGGATTAAAATATTAATAAAATATTAGAGGGCCGTTTTGGGGCTTTATGAGAAAAGAGGGTGTAGTGGGTGAGGGGCGCTATGGACGTTATGAGAATTAAAATATTATTATTTGATTAGGTGTATTATTATTTATCCACTAAATAAATTTTCCATTAACAAAAAGGGTAAATTACATAAGGATGTTAGGTAGGGGGCAACAAGCTGCGCCACCACCCCTTTTTGAATAGAAAATCCCAATCTGCTAAAAACAAAACTTCACCCTTGTGGGTGGAAAAGTTACCGTGCACTACTCGCTGAACCCAAGCCAAAAACTGCACCGCCTCCGGGTGCCAAGGAACCGAACGTGTCGAAGGCCAAGGGAACGTAAACATGCTGATTATCCTTACATGCTTTAGCATGCTTTTCCACTTTTTTGGATTATGCTCTCATGACCGCTTGCCCGATTACAAACCCACTATCCCGAAGCCCAGCAAGGGGGGACACCCCGGGTAACATCAACACACGCATGTTTCCCATCTTCCCAACCAAAAACTAAGACGTCCGCTGGGCGCAAGGTGGACCTCCCCTCCGCGGGGTCTGTGAGAAAATTAACTGGCGCCTCTTTTCTTGCGGAGATCCCCGCTCTTCTAAGGATGTCCGCCAAAGCATCCCGGACAAAATCGTGCCAATATTTAAACCCTGACAATTCCTTACAATGTAACGCATGTTCCCAATACTTATCAAGGCATGCTTTGCGGCAGACCGGACATTTTTCATCATCAGGGAAAATAGGTATAATCAGCCGGTATTTAAGGATTGCCCTGTACTCTACTGCCGACATCCGTTGCCCCAAGCCTTCGATAGGTACCCCAGTAAGGAAGTCCTGGGCGTGAGGCTTTTGTAGGCATTCCAAGACAGCCTTCTGACGGACGGACATACGGAAATCCTTCTCCAAACTTTGTGCAATTCGGTCATAAAAGAGCATTCGCCTGAGTTTTCTGTGGCTTTTTGGGGGCGGTGTCCTTATTAAAGAAACCGACAATATCAAAGTCAGGAAGGGATCGTTGTAAAAGGTCAATAGCACCAGAATAATCCGTGTCAACGTGAGAAACCCCACTGTTACGTAAAATGTGGGTGTTGCAGCCCCCAGGACTGGGATATGGAAGCCAGAAAAGCATAGGCAGCCACGTCCCGGGCTGAGAAGAGGCCTAACCCACCAAGTCGAAGCGGCAAAGTCGCAACCCGCTACCGAAGGTCCCCAAAATAATATAAAAATGATTTCAACAAAGATAACGCCGGTTATATATATAATGCCCCTCCCCCATAACACCCCATAATGCCCAAGGGGCAGTGTACAGAACGTTATGGGGCGCCATAATCATAACCCCCCCTGTAACACCCCAAAACCATTCGTTCGCCTAACTACGCCATTAAGCGTGATTAACAATATAATAACACGAGACTTAGCGGATAATAATACGGGTTATATTCTAACATGGAAATAACCTAGTTAATAATATTATGTTTGTAAATTAATAAAAGGTGTTTGAAACTAGCTTATGAGTTAGTTTTTATACAAAAATGACAGTGGGATAACTTGAGGGGACCATTGTTGCCAAATGACAAAGTCAGTTTTATTAATAATAATAAAACAATAAAAACACACACTTGAAGTGTGTGTGTCGTGAGTTATGATCAGGAGATCATCATCTCCTTCAAGACTCAAACCCTAAACACAAGAACATGCTTGAATCCAAGCCAAATCAAGGGGCTTTTCAGTGCATTAGCAAGATACGGGTTATCTAAGGCCTATAGAACATCAAGGTACCTTTTATTTGGTAGAAATTGATGTTATATTCGTTTTTGATTCTTATGAAAATTTAGGGTTTGATAAAAACGTGGAATTGATGGTTAATATAGGTTACCCTAGTCTTGGGGAGCCTTAAACATGTATAATCCGGTTACAAATCACACTTAATATGTGTATTTGATTTTGATCATATGCTTATGTATATGTGTAGAATTTTGGGGTTTAACCTCTAGGTTGAATCAACTTATATCTAGTAATCTTTGTGACTCTTAGGAGTTATTAATATGAGAAATTTAGGCAAAATGGTCTAAATAATGTATTATGATGATGATTAGACAAATGGTTATGTTTTGGCTAATCTTGAGCTTTAAAACGAAACAAATTGGTGGGTGCACACCAAGTGTTCGATTAAATGCCAAATTGGTGAACACTAGTGAAACTAAGAAGTTAGAATCATGTAAGAGCTATCAATCGTATGTGATATTGGTTTGTAATAAGCCAAGTTAATCGGATATTCTATATAAGAAAATGGCTATGGATTTAGCTATAAATGGGTAATGAATACATGATTTATGGATAGTGAATTAAATCCATGTTATGTATTCTAATAATCAAGTTTGACATATCCCTAAGTAGGTACAAGAACTAGGGATGCAAACGGGTCAAACGGATGCAAGCAATGCGTATGGAAGCAAGAACGGATATGAGGTAAGTTTTACTTACGCCAATGTACTATAACATAGCTTAATTGTTATAAATATTAGTTTTAAATCTTGAGTGCGAGATAAAGATAAACCCTAAGGGGTAGAATCTATTAAGTGGGTCGCCTTATGTGCACTCAATGCAAAATGCGGTTTATGACCTTAATCGAGATAATGAGTTATGACCAAATGGAGAAATCCATCAAACGGGGTCAACTAATAAAGATATGTGAGAAATGATGTTTTTAATCCAATTAAATCAATTGAATGAAGTTGTTAAGAATGTTGTTAAATGGGTCAAGTTTGTGACACTTGAACCATATATAAAAACTTGGATAACTTAGTATTATGAACGACGTGTCTAAACGGATCAAATGGTGATATCCTCACCATGTGAGTCTAATACTTGATGCTTGTTTTTCAAGCAATAAGATTCATGAGGTTAACGGCTCAAATGGCAAGGTATTACCATTTGAGTTTCGAGGAATTAATGTGTATATTTAGAAAGCACGCAGGTAGATGCATTTGCGCATGCACGCTTGATGCTAAGAATCGTGGAGGATACGCACAAGGTATGAGAATGGGTCAACACCACCCGGTAAGTCCGTAGTCGAATAAACGCCTTCGGGCGAAGCAACATAGGTGATAAAAGTACCCACATGAAGTGTGGGTGCAAATCAAGTAAGTTATTTCCATAACTATGTCTAATGCGCGCTAAGGCGCTTAGAATCGACCACATTAGAACAATCTTGAGAAATGTTGAAAATCTAAGTCCGTATGGACTTAGAAGTTTTTAAACAAGTCATTGAGTCAAAAACATTGGATTTGAAACAAGAAGTTTCGCCACGAATGGCTAAATTGAAAGATTTGGTCATGAGGGGCATTTTGGGGATTTAAAGGATTAATAAAGGTTGATTCTAAGAATCTAAGTCGTAATGAAACAAATCGGACAAACGCTTTTGTTGATCAAGTGTCTAATGACTTGACAACTCAAACGGTATGCAATTTAAGTGGTCAAAAGTGCCTTGTTTGAATTAAGGCCTTAATGGGTCAAATTGGGTAAAAGTCGCCATAAACATTCAAAACTAAGAACCGGATCATGGCGACATAAACCGGACCATAATTTCAGTCAAACAAAGGTTTATTTAGTCGGCAAGTCATTACTTAGGCTTCGGGAATCATCAAATGCGGTTGCGACATGATTCCCACGCTTAAAAGCCACCAAAATTACATCAGAAGCTTCGAGCGGCCGCGCGAATAAACCGACCGGCCGCGCGAATAGACCTGCATGTCAGCACGATCTTTAAAATTGCATATAAAATCGTAGAAAAATCGTTAGGAGGCGTTCTTTATATGCCTGGAAAGCTCTCGGAGCGTTAGAACAATTCTCATTTGAAAGTCGAAGTCAGATTCGGGTTTTAAAAGGGGTAAAAGCGATCCGAACAGCTGCTGCGCATAAGTTACAGCAGTTTGCTCTCCTGATAAAGGGCCGTTTGGCCTGGTTCGTTCCGTTTCGACGTGTAACGACTATCGTACTAGTTAAATGTTTCATTTGACCACTCACTAACCATTCTTTGTGTAATGGTGCTAGGTAAACATGTGATGGAAGTCCGGAACAAGGATCAAGTCGCGATAAGAGCCGAACACGCCCGATCGCTCATACAAGCTTCCGCACTAGAATCTAACGAACTCCCGTTAAAAACACAAACTTTAATACATTCTTTTTTTTTGTAGCAATGATGTAAAATTTTATTGGAACTAAACGTGTATGGGATTCATTAAGTTGGATTTTCATAATTTACCAAAATTTTAATCGGGAGTGGTTTAAGTAAGGTCCAAACCCGTATGATTTGGGCGTTGATCGCGTGATTACGGGTTAGGGTCTTACACCCCCCCCCCCCAAGTGGCGGATCTAGAAACATTTTTCAGTAGTAACGTCTTTCATTTTTTTCATTTTAGTAGCAACGTTTTTCAAATTTCGTAAAAAAAAACAAATTTTCCACTACGCGCACGAAGTTGATACGCAACGTCCGCACCCCCTGATTGTGTGCTGAATCCGCCCCTGCCCCCCCCCCCCCCCCCCCCCCTATAAACAATGCCCTAAAATAAAAGCAACATATACTTTGCCGTGATAGATCGAAACCAAAAAAACCACCCATGCACGATTGCGGGCGATGATCCCTTTAAGATTATTTTTATTAATGACGATCGTTACTCTTAATAATCCGCTTTACAATAGTTAATTGAGATTAATTTTCTAATATTTTTTTTCGTTTATAAATAAATCAAATTTAAAATGGAACATGACATTGATAGGGGGGTTTATGTGTACTTGTTTGTAAAGATTTGAGATCTTTTTCTTTTTCCTGGATACTAGTATCTTTTTCTAAAACAAAACGTATATCCACAAAATTGTGACGCGCGTTCTCCATACTCCATTATTCTTCAACGAGTAAAAAACCCATGGGCCCCCAACTACCTTCCCTCCACAAATATAAATTAATGGTCTATGAGTAACCACAGGCACACAGGTGCATCCATAACCTCTATAAGTAGCAAGTAGTCAAGTACCCACAGATGCATCCAATAACAACACCCTGCATGGCTAACCGTAGAAACAAAAACTCCATAACTGATACCAGCAACACTAGCCAGCACCCTAATTACCATGGTATCAGACGCCGCGCTGATAAATGGGTTTCCGAAATTCGTAACAAGTCCAGCCGCGTTTGGTTGGGCACCTATCCCACACCCGAGATGGCGGCTGCAGCTTACGACGCGGCTGCATTGGTTCTCAAAGGATCCTACGCCTTACTAAACTTTCCTGATTCGGCACTCCTCGGTACTCTTCCCGAGTGTCCCACGGTTGATGACATTCGTGCGGCAGCTGCAAGCGCAGCCGCTGCTCGACATCCGTCAAATCAGGTGGAGGAGACGGTAACCAGTCCACTTGGAGAATTTATCGACAATGACGCAGTATTTGATATGCCAAATATGTTATCGGACATGGCTGAGGGAATGATGCTGAGCCCGCCGAGGATGAGCTCGGCAGAGCACGGAGATACCTTTGGTGGATGGAATCTGTGGGACTACTGAAGACAAGCTTAGTAATTAGTATCATGATCAGCAGGTAATTATGAATTTTGCTCGGATTATTATGTTTGCAAATGAATTTATTTTAGTGTGCTTCTTAACTTTCCAACCATATTGTTGGGTTGAAAGTTTATATTAAGTTGTTTTTTCTTAGGTGAATGTAACTCACCCGCTTGTATTCAATGGCTGTGGTGCATGTCTTGTGTAATAACTATATATGCATATCCAACTTCTTGCATGTAAGTAGTTGATGTGTATATTAGTATTAATAAATAAATATTACACCTTATTTTTCAAATTGATATTGTTTCCAGGTGAAGGAAGATGCTTATTCTCAACAACTTACAATCATTATTGATTTTTGTTCTCGTCATATGTTTGGTGGATTAAACGGGTACCCGTTATGTTACAGGTGGTAAATATGCTAGTGAGGTAAACATCAATACATCCGTCTCTTAAAATATCTCACCCGCTCTAAAACTGTCACATCAGTATGACACATTATTCCAAATTTTAATCATTTCAAAACCAAATTTTCCCGAATAATAAACCACACAACCTTTTATCCCCTCATAATCACGTACTTTTCTTTTTATTTAATTTATATCTAATTTATTTAATCTATTTATAATATATTTAATAGTAATATTATTTCTTTTTGATTAAAAATTATATTTCTTTATACTTAATATCTTAAAAAACAAAAAAATATATCACACGCCTTTTTCTAGAATTCTCGATTCTTTAAGATTTGAATTGACAAGTCATATAGGTCCACCATTCTCCATTTAACATCATGAAGTAAGGTTTTCTTTTCTTTTCTTTCTTTTTTTTTTTTCTATCGTCAGTATACTATTTTTTAACATCTTGAACTGATTCTTAGTTTTTATTTAATATGCATAAGTTCAAACGACACTATTTGTTATTAACTTTCTACAATTATATATTATATTTCTGTTGTGAATTAATTTAATTCTATATTCTATTTTATATGAACTTTTTGTGTCCAAATTCAGTGTTATTTTTATTGTAGAAATGCAAACATACAAAGTTATTTTAACAAAGAACCCAAACCAAGTATCGCGAATTCATAAAATCTATTGAACTCTAATGAAAATAATAACAAAAGAAGTCGAGAGGAACTTGAATTATCAGAAAATGAAATTGTTGGTGACCCGGTATTACGTAAACCAATTAATGATTATTTAACTAATATATGAGAAGAAGTAAGAAGACGGAACATAAAGAAACGTCCTTGTCAACCAAGGGGTCATATTTTCCCTAAAGCAAAAGTTTATGGATATATGAGAAAATTTCAAGAAACATGGTTTACTTAAGTCGGTTAGAATATATATGGGGATGAGGATTTTATCAACAATGGTTTTAAAAACCGGAAAAAGGCATTAGAAAATTTTCGTAATCATGAAGGGGGTCATAATAGTAGACATAATCATGCTAGAGTTCAACTCGAGTCATTCAAAGACCAAAGACATAATTTAAACAATATTATGTCAAGAAAATATAAGCAAGATGAGATTGATTATTGTATTCGATTAACCACTGTTGTTGATGTGATTCGATTTCTTTTACAACAACGCGGGCATGATGAGGCTATAAGTTCTAATAGTCGAGGTAATTTTCTTGAACTTGTAAAATGGTATTGTGAGCATAATTATAAAGTAAATAAGGTGTTTAACTCAAACGCTATTGAGAATAATTAGTTGATTTCGCCCAAAATCCAAAAGGAAATTGTTGCTTGTGCTATGGAAGTAGTGGTCAGAGGCACTCAGCCCCAATTCGGACCAACATTGTTGAGACACACTCAGCCTCAAATCGGACCAACAGTGTTCAGACGCACTCAACCCTAATTCGGTAAGTGTTTGTTTTATTAGATGTGGTTCGTATTTGATATATATATATATATATATATATATATATATATATATATATATATATATAGCCTTGTGGGTTAATCTTTGACTTATTACATTTTTAGGGTCTATTTTATGGGGTATATACGATACACTAGATAACTAGACATATATAAACAATTGGTTTTGCATAAAAGTTGTTTTGTGATATTTTTTTATTATTATTATTATTATTATTATTATTATTATTATTATTATTATTATTATTATTATTACCCCTTTATCAATATGTTTATTAATTTATTATTACTATTATTGCCCCTTTTCTTAGATGGCCTTGGGCTTGTTTTTTGGCTTAAAACAACGTCTTTTTGGGCTTGAAACCTGCGCTGCGCCTAGGACCCTGAAACCGCGCCCTTTTGGGCACAACGCATATGGTGCGTTGCGTTGCGCTTCAGCGCCTCGATCATGTAATAAGGCAGCCAAAACTGAGCAAGAGATGCAAACAAATATTAATGAGTATGGTAACGTTGTCGCTTAAAAATACAGCTAGCTATAAGTACTTGCATAGAGTAACAATACCAGTTCATGTGAAATAAAGCAAAGATAAATCAATTACACCAAACGGGCGACTAACTAAACTATCCATGTTATCATTATGAAAGTCGGGTCAGCATGAGACACGAAGGCCTAAGATACATAAATAATATAGAAAACCTAACTTCAACAGCTACATGGTGCTTTAACACCTACTTGTTAATATAGGTTTCATCTCTTGTGAACATGAAGCCATAACACAATATGTACTATCTTATACTTCCATAGTTTATGCTAGCAAAATAAGTTTATTTGACAACACATGTAAACTCTCATTATAAGTTCAAACTCCTGCATTGACTTCGACGCTCTACATCCTGCAAAGGAACATATAATATACAGGCAGTTGTCCAACACACTGTGCACATAAGAAACAAAAATTAGGTTGACAAGTGAACCTACTGAATAACCCAGATACAAATGAAATACTCTTGTGAAAAAAATAGAAAAGTATATTAAAATCAAGAACCAAACCTGGTAACATGATCGAGGTTTATGTGTGATTGTTAATTTTTATAAATGATTCAGCTTTGTGGTGGGTGCGTTAATATTTTTCTTATTTTCTTTAATGTGTACTGTCCATGCCAGCAGGAATTATAGAATGTGGTTTCTCTTATGAAATTCATGAAATAGATAATTCGCGGAGGAGTTGAAATATTGGACAATATAAGTTGAGGCAAATTGAAATCAGCGACGCACTCCGATTTATGTAAAATAATTGGTCTCCATTGACGTATTAATTTAATTGTTGTCTCCGGTTGGGGGAGGAGTGAAGTCTTATGCAGACGGGGATATGGATGTTGTTCGCAAAGAATGGCCAAGTTTTGCCGCGACATTTATTTTCAGGTGATCGAAACTTTTTTAAGGCGACTAATGTATTGTTGACACAATATTTTTGTAACTATTAAATGTTTGTACGTGGGAGGTTTGACAAACACTTTGATTGGTTTATATAATGAAATGGGGATTTTGTTATTAATTAGCTAATGATTCTGTATAAAATGAGATTTTGTCTGCATGAAATGGGGGAGGGGTAAATTTGTAAATTAGCAGGAAATTTTTTAGATTAATAAATTATGACAAACAAAATAAACGTCATAATTTTTTGTCATAAAAATATGTCATTAATATGTGTCAATAAAAATTATCATAAACGCGCGTCAGAAACAAATGATATGCAAGAAAGTGTCATATTAACGACACTCTTTTTTATGTCATCGTACCCCTTTCTTGTCAAGAACGTTAAGAAAAATGTTTTTTCTGTTTTTTCTACTAGTGTAGAAGCTTATATGATTGGTGTTAGACATCAAGAACAAGAATCAAGAATCTAAAACAACATATATATGAACATGTGTATAATAATGTGCACGAAACAAAAGACTTTTATTAATAGGACATAATGGTTACAACTAAAAAGTGATTACAAATGAAGAGGACATGTTCTATATATACAAATGAAAAGAAATGTTGGTTGACTTTATAATGGGTCTTACTATTTACAATCTGCACTACATACTACCTCTCAATAAATGTAGTCAATATTAGTTAAACATTAATTACATAGACTTTCTAATCAATTCTTTAATTATTACCCAATAATTTTCAATAATTTTTTAGTGAATATATAGGGAAAAAACCTACTATTTATTTTTTAGCATCATGTTTTTGTTTTACAATATATTAAACAACAAAAGACACTCAAAAAGTACATACAAGAGGAAAAAAAAAGTTATGCTTTGATATAAAACATGGAATCTCTCATCCTTTTCTGAGTCATATAAGGGCATATGGGATGGTCAAAACTTTATCACACTATCACACCCAATTAGATTCTGCTACCTGATTTCATCACATTCCATCACTAAACACATGTAGTGGTGGTATTCACTTTTCATCACATTTCATCACTAAACTTTTTATTTTTTAAAATATATAAAAACATTGCCTTAAATAAAAAACATTACATTAAATAAAAAAATACATTAAATAAAAAAACATAAAAATTAAAAAAAATAAATGAGCGGTGGGTAAGGGTCCTCAAACTCGATATCTAAACCACCCACGTGTTCTGTTAGATCAAATCGATGCTGATAGTGGGCTTGTTCATTCCGCAACTCCAAAAGTACATCATCGGGAACGTTTGCTGGTATATCCGTATCCATAACGTAATCCGGAGATATTGCGCGCCCCTCTTCCTTTATGATCATGTTTTGCAATATGACACACGCGTACACAACACCCCTTATTTTCGCTTGATCAACCAAACGCATCGGGCGATCTATTATGTGCCATTTACCTTTCAATACACCAAATGCCCGTTCAACGTCTTTTCTCGCAGATTCCTGTAGCTTCTTAAACAATATTTCTTTTTCAATTATCGGAAACGAGTAAGCTTTCACAAAAACTGACCAAGCGGGGGCCATCAACAAGATAGAAGCCACGTCTATATTGTCGTTCGTTCACCGTAAACGGACACGTCGGGGCGGTTCCTTGTATCTCTGTATCGAAAAGCGGTGATTGATGTAGAACATTGATGTCGTTGTTTGAGCCGGGTGGACCAAAGTACGCATGACAAATTCATAAATCGTTCGACACAACGGCTTTGAGCATTATCGTCGGTTTTTTATGGTCACCTCTCATAAACTAACCTCGCAAAGCCGTCGGGCAACTTCTCCATTCGATGTGGGTACAATCGATGCTACCGACCATACCGGGAAAATGCCATCAAGCTTCATGTGCGGCGTAAAACGTGTTATGTCGTGTCTAGTTGGTCTTCGGAGATACTCTTTACCATATAAATCAATAATAGCATTGCAAAAATAGTGAAGAGAATCGCTTGAAATTCTACTTGACATATTAAAATATTCATCAAATTCGCTAGGAACGTTACCGGTAGTAAGTTGACAAATCGCGGATGTGCATTTTTCTATCGCCATAAAGCTCCTTTTTTCCCACTAGCACCATACCCTACTTGAAACCATTCGAAGGGTATTATAGTAAAATGCCCCTTATGTCACCTCACCTCCTTTTCTTCCCTAGTACAAAAGTCAATCATCACACACACTCTCCCATACATATTCTTTCTTCTCTCCCATTCCCCCATTTTCATCAAGATATCAAAAATTCATCTTCTTTCTCACCCTTAAATGGATTTCAAATATCTCTCTCTCCCTTTCATCAGATATCTCAAAAATTCATCTTCTTTCTCACACTATTAACACTACCACATCCTCCTCCTTCCATCACCACCAAATCTGGCCACCATCTTCAATTTCTTTATCTCTCTAGCCAACAACACGGAGTTCCATCTTCATCCCCTTTCTTACCCTGAAAGCCACATCATGAGAAATTCCAGATCCATGGCTGTAAGTGACGGATTCAAGTCGTGTTTATGCCTTTTTGTTCGTGGATCATGAGAAATCCCAGATCCATATTTCATCTCCTTTTCTCATGAGCTGCTTTATGCTCTATTTCGTGATTGCTGCTTTTAGGTTTTATAAAAATAAAAACAGAGGGTTTGGTGTGGGAAGAAAAGGAAGGAAAGAATGTAGCTGCTGAGTTGACTCGGAGGTACGATTTAAAGTTGTAAACATTTTGGGTTTTATAAAAATAAAAACAGAGGCTTGGTATGATTCTATCATTCGTTCAAGTAACCTTATTAATATCCAACTTTTGGGATCTGTTGTGCTAGTGAAACTTCAATTTTAGATCTGGAGATAGTTTTGTTTGCACCCCAAGTGTTTGATCTAATGCTTGAATGAAAAAAAAAAAAAAAACTTATGTTAACCTTTTTCATTTTTTTTTATTTTTTTTTTGTTTATGTTAGATTGTGAATGTATGGAAGGTAATTATAATGTCTTTTGTGTTTTGAATATATGAACTCCATGTGTTTGATGAAATGCTTGACTAGGTTAACATGTGTTATTCTGTTAGTATGTTAGAAGTTAATAGTGAATGTATGGAAGATAGTTATAAGGTCTTTTGTGTTTTGGTTATATGGATGTCTATTTAAAGTTAATGATGAATGTATGGAAGGTAATTATAATGTCTTTTGTGTTTTGGATATATGCCCTCCATGTGTTTGATGAAATGTTTGAGTAGGTTAACATGTGTTACTTCTGTTAGCATGTTAGATGATGAGTTGGTCACACCGTTTAACATATTATCTATTGTTTTGCAGTGGATAACGAAGACCCCCCACGGTTAACATATGTTAAGATACGAAGCCAAAGAAGCCGAGAAAAATATGTAGAAAAACTTTTGAATAACGTTTTCTTTTTGGTAGTCAATGTATAGAATTACTAGATTTATTTTGTTAAAGTGGTCAATAGTTTGTAATCATACTTTGTAATAACGTGTGTTAATTGTTTGTATGTTTTATTTCTCAGTATACTTTGTAATACAACTTTAACAAATGTTACCTCACTAACACATGTAACCCTTTTTTTTCTAGTGTTTGACATTCTTGTTGAAACACGTGTCACTGAAAAAAAACAAGTGACCTTTATTAGGTCATTGTTGAAGCTTCTGAATATCATTTTATTTTTTAGTACTCAATGTATAGATTTACTATATTTATTTTGTTAAAGTGATTAATTGTTTGTTATGATACTTTGTAATAACGAGTGTTAACATATGTTACCACACCACCCATACTAACAAATATTAGATCTTCTCATGGGTATATTGGGGCAACCATTTAACTTTATCAAATCAGATAACACATGTTACCCTTTTATGACCAACTAACACATGTTACCCTTCCATACAATTCATTTGAATGTCCTGTGTAGGTTTATCTCTTGTTCAATAGTTTGTAATGATATTTTTTTTGTAATAATGTGTGTTAATAGTTTGTATGCTTTACTTCTTAGTAAACTTATGAAGTGAAAACTATGTTAACATACGAATTCCAAGGAAGCCGAGAAAAATATGTAGAAAAACTTTTGAATAACGTTTTCTTTTTGGTAGTCAATGTATAGAATTACTAGATTTATTTTGTTAAAGTGGTCAATAGTTTGTAATCATACTTTGTAATAACGTGTGTTAATAGTTTGTATGCTTTTATTTTCTCAGTAAACTTATGAAGTGAAAACTATAGTGTTAAGTAAGACAAAAAAAAAAGCTTGACAATAAATACAAGTTTAACATATGTTACCAAATAACACATGTTAACCTCTCATGCAACATTAACACATGTTACCCTTCAATGCAGTTCATTTGAATGTCCTGGGTATGTTTTTTTCTCTTATTCAATAGTTTGTAATGATACTTTTGTAATAACGTGTGTTAATAGTTTGTATGTTTTATTTCTCAATAAACTTATGAAGTGAAAACTATAGTAGTAAGCAAGACAAAAAAGGATGGCAATTAATACAAATTTAACATATGTTACCAAATAACATATGTTAACCTCTTATGCAACATTAACACATGTTACCCTTTCATGCAGTTCATTTGATTGTCCTGGGTATGTTTTTCTCTTGTTCATCTTGACTTTGCTACCAAGCACGCAGACTTGGTCAGATAACACATGTTACCCTATTTATGCAAAGGGTAATATGCATGATAACTAACTATGTAACCTTTAAGGGGTCCTCATTGAAACTTTTTTGTTGCATACTGTTATTTGAATGTTATGCGTAGGTATATCTTTTTTTTTACAGTGCTACTTAGTCAACTTTATCAGATGAAATAACACATGTTACCTTTTTATGACTAACTAACACATGTTTACCTTCTTCTTTTTTGTTAGTTTTTGACATTCTTGTTGAAACATGTGTCACAAAAGAGTAAAAGTTTAATAGACGGCAGGTACATAGCCCGCGCCCAATTACCATACTTATAAAGTCTAGACAATATAATTTTTTATCAAACATCCCATACAAGCGATCATGCAACCCGCCGCACAAAAAACACCATACCACCATAATTGCAATCCCTACTTCCTTAGCGCTGCTGATTCAACGTTGTCTTTCAAAAGATTAACTAGCGACCATAAGATATGTGTGGCGAACCTCTTTCTCAGCCTCCTCAACTCCGCCAGCTTCTTTGCGCCATTTGTGCTGAAGCCGGCGTTGAAACTTTCCTCCTTGCCCATGAACTTTTCCATATGTCGCATCAAGAACACCCCACAGTCGTCAACGTTGTTACGTGTTGCCCAATCAATCCTCTCCTTTTATATCCTTAAGCCATTGAATATATCAGCCTTCGGGTGCTTGACTTCACGTAGATACTTCACTAGCATATCCTTCAGGTAAATAAATTAACACATGTTAGGAAGAAGTTAACACATGATAACCAGCAACTAACACTTGTTAATCAGAAAAATAGCAACACGTGTTGAATAAAAATGCACTTTATTAACCAACTTACAATCTTGTATAACACAAGTTATTATACGTTTGTCTATAACACAAGTTATTACAGGTAGTCAAAAAGAGTAAACAAAAGGCTGCAAGCTGATATCCAAAAAACATAAAAACCATAGCGAGTGTACCTGTGTCCTTGCTTGTGGATTTGAGTCTAGTTTTTCCCAATGCAATTGGCTTCTTAACTGTTAGAATACTAAATTCGGGTCATGGAAATTTATTAATCTGTTAACACGTGTTAATATTTGGTACTTGGCTTCTACACTGTTAACATGCATATGTGTTGAGTAAAAGACTACACGTTTATTCCTCAATCACATGTGTTCTGTCAAGCTCAAGTCCTCAATCCAATAACATTCTAACATAAACAAAATAATAATAAAAAAATCAAAAAGATTAACATAAGGTTTTTTTTTTTTTTTTTTCATTCAAGCATTTGATCAAACACTTGGTATGCAAGCAAAACTATCCCCAAAAATGTTTAACATGACAAACAAACATACACAATCCATTTCTTTTTCAGCAAACAAACCCACACAAAGCTGAATAAATGAAAGAAAAAAACCCACATGAACTTACAATAGGAGAGAAACGCAGAGAAAGTAAGAGACTTTAGAGAGAGAGAGAGAGAGAGTTAGGTGAAGAGAGAGAGAGGGGGATCGAACCTGTCATCTTCTACGGCACATCTATCTTCTCCGGCCACACCTCCAACCACCCAGAAACCAACCATTTCAATACTCATTTCTAGTCATCCTGTTCGCCAGATCTTTTTCTTTCCCAGTACTCGTCACCACCACCAGGCCCAGTCAAAGAAGAGGATATAATGGGTGTTGGGGTGTGATGTAATGTAATGGGTGTTGCGGGTTTCTTTGAAGAAGAAGAAGGAGGAGGTGTTGCAGGTTTCTTTGAAAAGAAGAAGAAGGAGGTGTTGCAGGTTTCTTTGAAGAAGAAGAAGGAGGAGGAGGAAAAAGAAATATGGTGTTGCAGGTTTCTTTGAAGAAGAAGAAGAAGGAGGAGGAAGAAATATGGTGTTGCAGGTTTCTTTGAAGAAGAAGAAGAAGAAGAGAGGAGAGAGGTTGTCTTTGGGATGTGAAATCTGACAAGAAAGAAGGAGAGATGTTGTCTTGCAACTTTACCAAAATACCCTTATTTGTACTATCTCTATTATAATAATATTATCTTCAATAAAAAGTCTTCCCAATTAATCTTAGCCATTGATCAACTCTAATGGATGGATGGGATATAGTTTTCATGGTTTTCACTCTAAGAGTGGGTTTTCATAATATCCCTCCCCTATATATATATATATATATATATATATATATATATATATATATAGGGGCAGGATTAAATACAAAGTAATACAAACGTACGAAGGATGCGAAGGATCACTTTATACATGATAATTACGTAATGCCTTCATGAACATACAAAAACATTACGTAATTATCATTACGTAATTATCATGTACAAAGTGCATGATAATTATGTAATGATAATTACTTAATGCTTTCATGAACATAAAAAACATTACGTAATTATCATTACGTAATTATCATGTACAAAGTTTATTCGCATCCTTCGCACGTTTCTTTTACTTTGTAGAATAACCGCCCCTATATATATATATATATATGCGGAAGGTTCAATTGAGAACTCATAGTTAGGGAGAGAACTCGAGAACTCCTACTTAAATTAAAAAAAAAAAAATCATAACTCAAAATTTAAGTCAAAAACCAAAAATCTGGTTCGGAGCTTCTCTTTCCCACGTCATCCCGGTTCAGAAAAAAAAAATAAAAAAAAATAAAAAAATAAAAAAATCATAACTCAAAATTTAAGTCAAAAACCAAAAATCTGGTTCGGAGCTTCTCTTTCCCACGTCATCCCGGTTCAGAAAAAAAAATAAAAAAAATAAAAAAATAAAAAAAAATAAAAAATAGGCGACTTCTGATGCACCTGTGTAGTAAATGTCCGGTTAGCTTTAGGGTTTAGTTTTTGGGTTTAGTTTAGCTTTTAGGGTTCGTTTTTTTTTTTTTTAGTTTAGTTTGTAAGGTTTAGGTTTTTGGGGGTGAGGTGGGGGTGGGTAGGGTGGGTTTAGGTTTTTGGGTAGGGGGTTAGGTTTTTTGGTGGGGGTTAGGTTTTTGGTTGTGACGGGTGGGGCTTAGGTTTTTGGTAGGCGGTGGGTGGGGTGGGTTTAGGTTTTTGGGTGGGGGGGGGGGGTATGTGGGTGGTTTAGGTTTTTGGGTAAGCGATTTAGGTTTTTTAGTGAGGGTGGGGGTGGGTGGGGTGGAATTAGGTTTTTGAGTGGGGGTAAGTTGGGGTAGGTGGTTTAGGCTTTTGGGTTATACTACACATGTGCAGTAGCGTTTTTTAGGTGTGTTTTTTTTTTTATTTTTTTTTTCCGAACGGGTATGACGTGGGAAAGAGAAGCTCCGAACTAGTTTTCTATTTTTTTACTTAAATTTTGAGTTATGATTTTTTTATTATATTTTTTTTGTATTTAATTAGGAGTTTTCGAGTTCTCTTTATAAAATGAGTTCTCTATTGAACCATCCCATATATATATATATATATATATATATATATATATATTAAATTTTTTTTTACCCAAAACGGTCATTTGACCGTTGGCCAACGGTCAAAAACATTTAAAGTGGGCTGAATTGGGAGCGTGATATACATCACGAGATCTATCAATCGTGTCCGTGATTTTTTGGGCTGACCGGTGTTTCACGGCATCACGCCAACCACGGGGTGGCCATCACGGACCACCCCGTCCACCCTAATAGTCTTTAATGGGGTATCAATAAAACGTAAAATAGTGGTTTATTGAAACTATGTGGTGATTAGTGATATTCTAAAAAATAATAATAACTAGTGGGATTCTGAGTTGCGCAATGCGCAACCTTTAAGCCCCAACATTAAAAAGTATAAACCTATCACACGAAAGAATAAAGTTTAATAAGAAGTTATAAATTAGTTCTCATGATACACATAACTAATACTAAACAAATTAAGATGATTGATACGATATATACCTAATGTATAATAAAGCAAGCATGAGAAATTTAATCTGTCTCAATTTAGGAGCCTTATTTTTGTCATGATCCTTACATATCTGCAAATCAACAGCTTAAAATGGAGTCAAAATATGTAACCAACCAAAAAATGAAACCAATATAAACAAAAACACACATAAGGTTTTCGAGCTTCACCCCACAGCATTGAAGAGGCAACTATTATTAGAAGGAATCACCCGTCTAAGTATACCACCTTCCATCTTATAACCAACCACCTTACATAATATTCGACTTGGCTCAACCCTTTTGCAATTAAAATAGATCTTAAAGAATACCTCTTTTGTAGTGACAAGTGCATATAGTAACACAATACTTTACTGAATTTGATAACTTCATTAATAAACAGCAAAGGCTTTATATAGCCATACAATTACAACGGTCATAACAAACTACTACTAGAAAACAGGAAATAAACTAAAGAACAGGAAGACTCAACAACTTGCATGACTCAGCCCAATTCCAACGTTAACATGCTAAAGAACCGGACTTTATTCAAACTACTAAGAATAATAAAAACTTCAAACATTTATTATGACTTCCATGCATGCATTTTCCACGTAGACCCCAATAAATCCTCCCCTTAAACAAGACTCTCATCACTTGTCTTGTTTAACTTCTTGAACTCCCATGGCTTCCCTGATAGAATTGAAGGTTTCTTCCTTAACAGCTTTAGTCATACCATCTGCAACTTGTCTTTTAGTCCCACAGAATTCTAACTCAACAATTCCCTTTTCAATCAACTCCCTCATATAGTGATAGCGAATGTCAATGTGTTTGGTCCTTCTGTGCATTACTGGATTCCTTGATAACTTAATAGTGGAAGTATTGTCACAATAAATGGTTATAGTACCAGTATCTTCTTCCATTTCCATTAACAGCCCTCGCATCCATACACAATGACAAGCACAAATTCCTGCTGCCACATACTCAGCTTCAGTTGAAGATAAAGTGACAATTTCTTGCTTTCTTGAACACCAACACACAGCTGCTCCACTTAGCAAACAAACATAGCCTGAAGTGCTCCTCCTGTCCTCCAGATCTCTAGCATAATCACTATCTGTGTAGACCACCAGCTCTTCTTTCTTCCTTTTGTTATACTTTAAACCATAGCATACAGTGCCTTTAATGTACCTTAAGACCCTTTTGGCTGCATAGTAGTGATCTTCTTTTGGCTTTGCCATGTACCTGGAAATTAAGCTGACCACATACATAATGTCTGGTCTAGTAACGTAAGATACATAAGACTGCCAACCAGGCTTTTGTACAATGATTCATCAACCTCCTCCCCTGATCCTGCTCTAGTAAGCACAACTCCTGGCACCATAGGCAGATGAACAGGATTTGCTTCTTCCATGCCAAACCTCTTTAATACTTCATTTGCATACTTCTTTTGGCTTATCTCTATGGCATCTTCTGTTTGCTTGACTTCTACACCCAAAAAGTATCTCATTTGACCCAAGTCAGTCATACTAAACTCCTGTTTCATTGATTCCTTGAACTCTTCACAGATCACTTGATCACTTCCCTCATAAATCAGATCATCCACATACAAACTAACCATTAAGAACTTGCTTTGTACCTTCTTCATAAACAATGTGTGATCATGGTTGCTCTTCTGGAACCCTTCCTTCTTAAAGTAGGCCTCAATTCTGTGATACCAGGCTCTAGGAGCCTGTTTGAGCCCATATAATGCCTTCTTTAACTTGTACACCATTCCTTCTTTACCTTTCTTCACAAAACCCTCAGGTTGCTCAACATACACTGTCTCAGTTAGATCACCATGCAAGAAAGCACTCTTCACATCTAGTTGATACACTGTCCAGTTTCTTTTAGCTGCTATAGCCAAAAATAACCTGATAGTGTCCCATCTAGCAACAGGAGCAAAGACCTCATTGTAATCAACACCTTGTCTTTGTGCATAGCCCTTAACAACTAATCTGGCCTTGTATTTTTCAACTTCTCCCCTTTCATTTAACTTTGTCTTGTATAACCATTTTACCCCAATTGGCTTTACATCTGAAACAGCTTTCACTAGTTCCCAAGTTTGATTGCTTTCAATTGCTTCCATTTCAGTTTTCATGGCAGCTATCCATTTCTCTTCTTTTACAGCTTCTTCATAACTTATGGGATCATCTACTGAACTGTATAGGGCCATCATGTCTTCTTCAGCATAGTTAGTGTGATAATCTTTCATCCATGCAGATTGTTTCTTGACCCTGCTGGAACCTTGTCTAATTGGAGAGACAACAGCTTCTTCATTATGCCCTTCTTCTGTTTCTTCATCTGAACTGGATTCCTCATTGTTTTGTGTAACTTCTTGCTCAGTAGTCTCATTCTCAGGATGAGAATCTATCTGCTCTTCTGTTGTTTCAGTAGTTTCTTCTTCCTCAATAACCAACTCTTGATTCTTTCCTTGTGAACCATTCCAGTCCCACTTTCCTTCTTCATCAAAAATGACATCTCTACTTATCACCAGCTTCTTTGCAACAGGATCATAAAGTTTATAAGCCTTTGATTCTATGCTAACCCCAAGAAATATGCACTTATGACTCTTATCATCCAATTTGGTCCTTAACTGTTTTGGTATGTGTGCATAACCAATACAGCCAAAGACTCTAAAGTGACTCACACTTGGCTTCACTCCTGTCCACAACTCCTCAGGCACCCTTCTATCAAGACTTCTACTTAATGTTCTATTTAACACATGACAAGCCCACACAACTGCTTCTGCCCATAGGTTCTTAGGCAGATCCTTTTCTTTCAACAAGCACCTCACCATGTTTATTAGAGTTCTATTCCTCCTCTCAGCTACCCCATTCTGCTGAGGGGTATAAGCAGCAGTTAATTGCCTTTTAATTCCCTCTTTTTCACAAAAAACTCTAAATTCTTGTGAGGTAAACTCTCCACCCCTATCACTTCTTAAACACTTAAGACTAAGGCTAGTTTCTTTCTCAACTTCTGCCTTAAATTTCTTAAAACAATCAAGTGCTTCATTCTTAAATACCAATAAATAAACCCAAGTCTTCCTAGTGTAATCATCAATAAACACTAGAACATACCTCTTTCCTCCTTGAGACATAGGATTGATTGGTCCACAAATGTCAGTATGGACCAGTTGCAGTCTTTCCACAGCATGCCATTTGGATCTCTTAGGTATTTCTACCCTATTTTGTTTACCAACAGTACACACCTCACACACCTTTGTCTTGTCAGCTACCTTTGGGAGACCATCTACCATGCTATTGTACTGCATGGTTCTGAGGGCTTTATGATTCACATGAGCAAACCTCCTATGCCATATCTCATTTCCAGTCGTGACTTGCATACACCTATATGGTTCTTCTTGAGCTGCAAAGATAGGAAACATCCTGTTCTTGGTCATCTTGGATGTCAAGATTAACCCCTTCACAGGATGATACATCTTTCCTATACCTTCATTGAATATGAAAGTAACTCCTTTCTCCTGTAATTGCCCAACACTGATGAGGTTTGAGGTCAACTCAGGTGTATAATACACCCTTGTAATGATCTGTGTCACCCCATCAACTGTCAGCCTCACATCACCTATTCCTTGCACATTCAATCTTTTGTCATTTCCTAGCTTAACTGAGTGTGTAAAACTCAGGTCAAGCTTTAGAAAATAACTCTTGTTCCCTGTCATATGATTAGAACATGCTGAGTCTAAAAACCAGACACTTCTATTACCTTCCCTTTGTGGATCAGTTGCAGCCAAGACAAGCTTTTCTTCTTGTTTGTAAGCATCCTCATCAATTGTTGCCATCAGAACAAGTTCTTCATTCTCATCATACTCAGCATAGTTTGCTATTCTTTCTTCAGTGGGACATTCATATTGAAAGTGACCAAGTTTCTTACATTTATAGCACTCAATGGTGCTTTTGTCGAATGATGAACGTCCCCTTCCTCTACCTCTTCCTCTACCATAGCTTGATTTCCCACGGCCTCTTCCTCTGCCATAAGAATTGTCTTGTTCCACCTTAAGGACCTGTTCTTCATTGGACCCTTTTAACAGTTTTTGTTCATGAACAAGCAGTGAGCTTTGGAGCTCATCTACAGTCATGTCATCAAGATTCTTTGATTCTTCAATTGTGCAGACTACAAAATTAAAGTTCTCAGTAAGGGTCCTCAATACCTTTTCAACAATCTTCACATCATCCATGTCATCTCCACAGTTTCTCATATCATTGGCTACCACCATGACCCTGCCAAGATAATCATTCACTCCTTCTCCAGCCTTCATCTCTAGTGTCTCAAAGATTCTTCTCAATCTTTGTAGCTGTGCTCTTTTAACTCTAGCACTCCCTTGGTACTTGGTCTTCATAGCATCCCATATCTGCTTGGATGTCTCCTTCTTTGAGATGGTTTTCAGAATCGACTTGTCTATAGACTGAAACAAGTAATTCATAACCTTCTGGTCCTTCAGTTTGTTTTCATCAAAGTTCTTTCTCTGTATTGCTGTGGCTTGTTCTCCTGGCTGGATTTCTGCATACCCGTTCTCTACCACATTCCAACACTCCTTGGATTTGATGAGATTCTTCATAACCATACTCCAATGGTCATAATCAACATCAAACTTTGGAACATGGGTAGCCTGGAAACTACTTGACTCTTCTGTCATCTTGAACAGCAGTACGAACTCTCAACACTCTATTGGATCTCACTCAGCTCTCTAAGGATCTCACAATTGTGCTCTGATACCACTTGTAGTGACAAGTGCATATAGTAACACAATACTTTACTGAATTCGATAACTTCATTAATAAACAGCAAAGGCTTTATATAGCCATACAATTACAGCGGTCATAACAAACTACTACTAGAAAACAGGAAATAAACTAAAGAACAGGAAGACTCAACAACTTGCATGACTCAGCCTAATTCCAACGTTAACATGCTAAAGAACCGGACTTTATTCAAACTACTAAGAATAATAAAAACTTCAAACATTTATTATGACTTCCATGCATGCATTTTCCACGTAGACCCCAATATCTTTTATTTAAAACAATTACTTTTTCACCAAAGATCCTAACATGTAGGAACGAATACAAACACTATAACACAACAAATATGTTTACAATTTAAACAACACATACAACCACTTTACAGTTTACACATGTGGATAGGTCCATTTCGAGGAATGACAAACCTGCAGAAAGTAGTACAACGACAAATGCAGCGTAAAAAACCAAACCTGCAAAAACGAACACTCAGAATAAGAAAAGCATTAGGCAATAAACCACCATCAGCCAAGTTCACATCCTGTTATAGATTACAATACAAATCAACAACACAAAATTATACAACTGCGCACAAAAAAGGTATAAGCATGAAAATGAAACATGTATTTGACTAATAGGAAAAAAAAAAATAATCCGACAACAAATGGCAACAAAGAACACTACATCAAAAAAGAGCATCAAATTGTTATTACCGCATATAGTTAAATAAAAATCTAGCCATACACTCATATTGGTACATATCTACTCGGCTACTATGAAGTGGCTGGGTCTATGTGCCTACATCATCATTCACTGTAGTAACTACCACCAATACTACTTTCAACTTCTTTTCAAGCAAAGGCATATGCTTTATTTATTATTATTTTTTTCAAAGTTAGCATTTAGCAATAGGGATGAGTTTTGGACGGTATCGGTACCGAACGGATACCGATCCCGACAATGCCGATACCGAAAAGTTCAAAAAACCAATACCGATACCGATACCGAACACATACGGTACGGTACGGTACAGCTCGGTTCGGTATTGGTTCGGTACGGTATCGGGATCGGGGCGGGACGGGATCGGTATTCGGCCTTGTATGCTCATCCCTAGTTAGCAACTTAGTTCAAACAACTTTAAGGTATGTACCGAAAACATCTAAATATTTCCTTCTTATTTTCTATTTTCTAGTTTGTATGTCATAAAGTAATTGTTTACTATAAGAAAGTAATTATAGACTACCACCCTCGGTTTAATTTACAGAACGGTTAATAGTTGCCAAATATTTTTTTGGGCTTGATGAAAACAATTGAAGCCAAATATACAAATCAACATGTCACCCAATTACAACACCAGAAGCCGTAAAAAACATATATAAGAAGCAAAATGCAACATATGCAACATACAACCCAAAACATTTCATTAAACAACTGGCAGGCAACAACTCATCCCACCAAATCATCCGAATAACAAAGAAATCACAATATAAAAAACATTATTCAAGTAACACCCAAGTAGTAAAATACGGTTTAAGATGTAAATTGCTTTAGAAGTTGAACAAAAGAATGTGATGATGGGACCATTAAAAACAAAAATAAAGACAACAACAAAAGGCAAGCTGGAAAGAAAACACAGGCGTATCCAGGACGGATTTCCAGGGGGTTCCTTTCGTAGATTTTCAATGATTTTCACTAATTTTTTGAAATTTTCCACTAAATTTTTCAATTTTTTCCAAACCGAGGGGGTTCCTGGGAACCCCCTAAAAGCCCCTAGATCTGCCCCTGTCGCCGTGTCTCGCCGTCGCGCCGCTATTAGATCTGGCCTCAAACTCATAAGTTGCCGCTTCTAAAGTCAATCATCAGGCACCGTGTATTTAAAAAAACGAAAGGAAACAAACATGCAGTCCATAACTAAACGGCGTCAGGTATAATGTATACATCAGTACCATAACAAAAGGAAGAGGAAAAAATTTTTTTGCCTTTGAAACAAGGTTTTCAGAACCGGACCACACCCGAACCGGACCGGTCCAGGCCCCGGAGCCCGGTCCGACCGGCCGGTCCGGTTTTCAAAACCATGCTTTGAAACAAAGGATTTATAAAGGGCAACAGAATTAAGTGGAACTGTGTGACTAAGCTAAGCTTATACGTGGCATGACTAACAGCTAAACAGCTGTTAACCCACTTGTTTTGGTTTTTTTGTTTTTAAAACTGCTTTAAAAAACTTTGGTAAAGTTCAGACCCTTGAAGGATTCGAACCGGCCCAACACACCTCACACAACAGCGACCTAACCAACTGCACAACACACTCAATTGTTACAATTATCAATCAGGTTACTATATAACATCTTCAAAAAAGATACCATGCACTATTATGGGCATTAGGATTTAAACATATAGGATAATACCATTTTATTGATTTTAAAGGTTGCGCGTGATATTCAGTACACATAAAAAATACACATATGAGAAAAGTAAATAGACAATTGGTGATATTAAAAACTAGTAATAATAACATAATATTGATTTTAACTCTTGTGTGTGACATATAAAAAAAATTCACATTATAAGAAAAAGTAAATAGAAAATAAGCATATAGTGTAAATGTCATGTTTTTTTTAAACAAAAATGCTTCATTAAAAACGAGTAAATGTCATGTTAAAGTAATGAATGTTTCCTTAAGTTCTTTTTTTAAAGCAAAAATAAATAAATAAATAAAAATGTTCAAAAAATAAATAAATAAATAAATACTTGTAACACCCCAACCGATGGCAGAAACATCGAGGTGCCACGTAAGAATGAGTATACAGTAGCACATGGTATTCAAGTTTTAATTGAAATTTATTTAAAGTACAAATATCCAAAATTGAAAGTACATAATAAGTCTTGAATGAAATTCTAATACATCAAATCATCAAATAAAGCATAAACTTCAATTTGTCTCCTCATGCTAACTCTCTAGACTTCAAGCATCATTATTTCCTGTTGAGTTGTAAAAATGGGGGAGTCAACTAGAAGTTGGTGAGAATACATAAGCCATGTCAAGCAATTAAGTTTAAGAATAAAAGTTTAGCAATTCATATGTCTATCGTAAGTTTAAGTCTACATGCATAAACATGAAATGTTGAATCGACATAATCAAACCTCCGACTAGTTTAGGTCCATCCCGTCATCCACGGTTCACCTTAATAATATGTTGGAACGATAACAATCACCCGCACTCCCTATAAAAGATGGTCAACGAATCTAGGTGGGATTGTCAATCCAATAGATCTATTATTGAGTATCGCCAGCTTGGCCATAGCTAATGATTATGTATTGTTGAAACTTGTTGAATCTGTTGTTGTTGTCTAAATCATGAGGCATTAAAGTTTACAACTAGACGTGTATGTAGAATTGCTTAAGTATAATGTTGCAAGTATAAAGAATTGCATAAACATGGTTACGTAAACTCACATTGGCTAAGGTGAATTATCCTCTAAGTGTTGTGAATGTATGCGAGGCGAATCCCAAAGACTCAACAACGTAGCTAGTCCAAATTGAAGAAATAAAAAAAACGAAAAAGAAAGAATACCAAGCTTCCAATTCGCCAATTACAAGAGCTTATAATCAAAGCTTCAATTGTAGAGGTAATAGACTATAAAAGAAAGGTATGAGGGAAAGTTTAATCGGATTGAAACAATCGATTTATGTGACACCCGGCAAATTCTGGTTAGCAACGTTGTCTAGATAAAAGTCTACCTTAGCGAGTCACGCGTATATTATACTTAACTGGGTTAGTTAAGTCGGGTTATGGTTCGGGAACTATCGGTTTAGTCTAGAAGATCATTGGATGTTGGTCTAGAGGTTCGTTAGATGTCAGTCCTTAACCAAGTGTACAAATGGTGACGATTTGTAGGATCGTCAGGTCATACGGAACATACAAGTCTCGAGTCCCGGGAATTGGTGAACGATTGTGAATATGTGTATTTGCAAGTATTATGTGTTTACAATCATTATGTGACTTGTCGGTATGTGAAAATGTGTTAACATATGTTAAAACGGGATTTAACGCGCAAAACACACGGAATCAACCCCTATAGGCGAATAGGGGGTCCTAATCGCCTATAGGGGGCGAATAGGACTATCAAAGGGGCGAATAGGCCCTATTCGCCTATTCTAAGGGCGAATAGGATCCCTATTCGCCTGATAATGCTGCGTAATCGCCTATAACATGCTGGACGACTAAAAACGCCTACAAATACAATACTTGACCTCCTAAACATCATATTATTAACCCTAGTCGTCCCATAACCCGCCCCAACACACACACAACCTCTGGAACGCGATTTTTGATCAAAACACAAGGTTTCAAGCTTAATTCATCATTCTTTCACAAATCTAAGGTTTGGTTTCCATCCATGCAATCTTTATAAACGTTTTTATTCAAGCCCTAATGGTCCAGACCTGTTCTAAAACGAAAAAGCTTTCTGAAAATCGTTAATAAGGGTTGTTAATCGGATTCTAACAATCATACATGTGTTACGTGTGTTTATGATTAATATCTAGGGTTTTTATGATTCAAGATGAGTGATTAGCATGTTATTAAGTTAGTTTCAGAATAATAATGTTATCATGATGATGAATCTGAGTTATTGTTAATTAGGGTTGCGGTTATGCGTGTTAATATGATGATTCATGCTATATGTGTTGTTTTTGGGATACATGATTGCATGCAGGGCTGATAGAACAAGGTTAAACGAAGGATTTTGATTAATATATGTTTGATATAGTTATTTGATTGATGTTTGATGTTTACACACGTTCTGGATTGGATTTGGAGTGTTAAACGCGCGAAAAACCGGAACAGACGTGCTATAGGCGAATAGGAATCCTAATCCCCTATACTATAGGCGATTAGGAGCCTATTCGCCTGAAGGGGAGCCCTAATCGCCTATAGTATAGGCGAATAGGATCCTATTCCCCTTTACTTCATGCATTTACGATCCTAAATGCTAGTAATTACATGTGGTATAGCCTAAATGCTAGTAGTTACATGTGGTATAGCCCTAAATGCTAGTAATTACATGTGGTATAGCCTAAATGCGAGTAGTTACATGTGGTATAGCCCTAAATGCTAGTTGACTTTTCCTAATCGCGTGTACTGCTGCTGTAAGTGTAAATTAGCATTCCGAGACCCGATTTGACCTGTAGGAACATGCTAGGAACCCCGTAACATATCTAATAACTTGGTGACATATGTTTGGATGTAATTATGTGATATGTGAGCTATGTGCTATAACTTGTTGTGCGTTAATGTATGTTAAGTGTGATTGCATGATTGTATGTTTGAGAGCGTAAACATAACACGGGGAGTCTCGGGTCACCAATGGGATGTCGAGTCTTGTACTTTGGGTCAGTTAAATAGTCATGATGTTTTCAAACGAACTTGGTTATGGTCTGGACATCTAGGGACTAATTAACCTGCGGGTTATTAGTCTAAGTGCTTGTAACTGTCATATGTTAGGTCGCCGCTTTACGGGACTATCATAGCTGCTGAGTTATTCGTAGTACGAAGTAACGCAACTTAAGGTGAGTTTACGGCCCCTCTTTTAAACTGGTTTCACATTTTCGGGGGAGAAAACATGTGTTAAAACGATTATTTGGTAACTACTGTCATACTATGGGTTTCTATTGTGTACTACACGATCTTTGGAAGTCCCGGGGGGAACCATGAATGTGCGGGTTTGCACAACGGGGAAATGTGAATAGCGCTATTGGGAGTGACCAACCCCGCTCGTCGACTTGGAGGGTCGGCGGGTGCATATTGTCTCATACAGGAACAACAGGAACAACAAGTTTACTACATCGGGCACACATTTGGTTTACGAGTTAGTAATGGTTTTCCAATCGTGGTAGTAACAAAACATACGCCTAGCTAGCGTACACTGGTTTTCGATTTGTTATAGTATGGACAGGTTGACTTGGTACTTGGATTACAAAACCTGTAAACTCACCAGCATTTTTGTGCTGACGTAAACTTTTACATGTTTTCTCAGGTCGCTAAGGTAGCATGACTGGACTAGGGCGCACGCGTCTGCACGGCGTCTAGTTAGGGTTGCATGGTTTACAAACGTTGAACATTGGTTTACTATTGAATATTGTTTTGAATAAGCTTCCGCTGTAAACGGGAATTTTAAACGTTGTTTTGAAATTGCATTATGTTCATTTTAGACTTGTTTATTGTGATCGTTGGTTTGGATCCTGGTTTGTCATGCGCCTCGCGGTAAAACTCCGCAAGTGGATTTTGAGGGTGTGACAGATTGGTATCAGAGCCAGGTTATAGTGAACTAGGACTGCATGTAGAGTCTAGTCTATAGCCGAGTCGCACACACTAGACGATCACATGGTACTAAACATTATGGTGGTTTACGTATGGTCTTGTCGGGGTGTCTCTAAATCATTTGGTCTTTCTATGTTACATCATCCGTTCTATCTTAGGTTGGGTTACTTGCTTTCTAGGCAGTGTAGTATATTGGGGTAACTCGTATACTCTTGAGATTTGTCCAAGGCTCGGATATCTCCCTTCTATACTCCAATAGAAACACTTGTTATAAACTACCGTAGCATTACGGTGCATAGCTAAGAGTCATGTTCGGTGATTTGAACTTTGAACTAGGAGAACACTTGGAGGACCATGTAGAGCGGTGTCACACCACGTCTAAGGCGGAAACACGTGGCGCGACGGTTCAAAAGTATTAAGCCAAGATTAATGCAAAGCACAATATTAATTAGAAAAACGGGCATTTATTCAATGCTAATAATCATGTCAAATTATTCATACATAATTATAAATTGTTTTTGAAATTGACAAAGAGGCTACCCCCTTTATCCCTAAGCCCATGGAATAAAGAGAGGTGACCCTTTTACGACATTCCCAACGCCCAACTTGGAGATATCCCCGACCCTGCTCGCCATGCTAACTTCCATCAATCAATTACCTGAAAGATATGTTTGAAAATCGTCAATATATAAATATTGGTGAGTTCACAGGTTTTAATTTAATAAATCTTTATAAAGTGGGAATATCCTTGTTATGACATTTATAGGAGTTGCAAAGTCCTACAATTTACTTGAGCCTATAACCAAACCAAGACAATTAATAATGCCCCCGCCCAAAGTCGTTACTCGGTATTCTTACGACTTTATTTCAGAATAAGTGCACCCCAGGCATACGCCGATGCATAATCGACGCTATCGATTAGGGGTGGGCCTTGTCAGGCACCAATAGTACTATCCAAATATCCCTTTGGTTTCTCATTCCCGAATAAATGATTATAGTGGGGAGGTCTCAACCCCGAGTGGCGATCTTTACTCAAGTATCCAACCCGTCATACAATCCCAACATATCTTTCCCCCGTAAAAACGTTAAATAGTTTAGAAATGGGGCCGTGAGACTCACTTGTAACTGTGCTTGGCTCAAAGAAAATAGTAAAGTTTGTGATCCCGTACCTACAAAGGTTCTAGGCGTATAAGTCACTTACACCTATGGTGTATGTGCCTTGGCAAGTTGTACACCCAACTTCCCGACCACGTCTTTATCCCAATTCCCGTTTAATAGTTTCGTATCCTAGGTTCAATGGCGATGGATTACCCTTTCCTTACAAGTCATATATTATTCTTATAAATATTCTTTATGACTTGTACAACATTATACTCGACACGACTCCACCCAACGTATAATTATTTTCCCATTCAAATAATTATACTTAGGATCTTTTCGCTCAATATAAAGTGTTTTCTTATTAACCGACCCGACTTACTTGCCACATATTTATTTTCCCATTTAAATAAATATGCTAAGTCTTTGTCGTTTGGTAACATAATCTTAACGCCCGACTAGACTTACCACACCGTACATTTATTTTCCCATTTAAATAAATGTACTAGGATCTTTGTCGGTATTCACGCGTTCGTAGATATATCTCACCTACTCGTCTCGGTTTTCCTTCTCGTATATCTATTTTCCCATTTAAATAGATATACTAGAATTTCGTCGGAAACGAGTATATGTACATATATCGTCGCGTGGATACTACTTGTTAAGTTCATGTGTCGCTTAGCGTTTTTAGTTTGTTACGTTATGTTTCTCCTTTCCCACGAATATTGTTACTACACTTAGGAAAGTGTTACGCACGTTTCACCCTTGTTATATATATTTTATTTTCTTAAAATATATATGTATATTTTTATTTCGACGTAATGGCCTTTTCCTCATAAGTCCGTTTACGTTGGTTCGTGTAACTAAGTTAGTTAGCGTTTTTCATATTTATTTCCGTTGTGCGTTCTCATGGAAGTATTGTTCCAACTTCCGATTCCAACGTTTATTTTCTCGGAAAAATATATTATGTACGTTTTAGTCCGACTCGTCCAACTTGTTACCAAAAATGTTTCCGATACTTTTATATTCCCATTTATATAAAAGTATCCCATTTTTGTACAAGTCTTCCCAAGTCTTTATTTTATAAAATCTTACTTTATAAAATACTCGCGTTACTCCATTTATTTTTATAAAACGTCCATTTTATAAAAATATACTTTTTACTTAAAATACCCAAGTAGGCTACTATTATTTACCAAATCAACCTTGTAAATCATTACTTACACTTTTTGACACCGATATTTCCATCATTGTGTTTTTGGTCCAATAATTTTCTAAAATATTTATTTTAGTCCATTGGCTTCCAATGTTGTCATATTAATCCTTTAACTTACACTTGTAGCATTTTTCACTCAATCTTTCAAGGTTAATATTTTTCTTCCACTTTAGTGGACTTTGAAGAACCATTTTCATCATGTTTAGTTGTTTTTACTTCTTTTTACTTATAATGGTCTTCTAATCCTTCCTAGATGTCAATAATATGCTTATTCCATATTTTAATCCAAAACATCAAATTTTTACTCATCTAAGTGAGTGGACTTTGAAGATGAAACTTTTTCATCTATGATTCTTTAATTCTTTTTAACAACTTTTTGCCATCATCTAGTCATCTTATGATGATTAAAACCACTTTTCATCATATTCAAGTCACTTTCCAAAATCTAGCTTTTCTCATCTTCCAACATACAAGTATGTTCTTATTATTACACTTTCTTCAAAATACTACTTTTATTAATAATAATCTAAGATTTCATCATATTATTATTCTTTCATCTTCATCTTTAATAAAGCCCATTACTTCTACAAAACTCATTTTTATTACCCACATTGTACAACTTGCTTTCATAGCACAAAATATGAATATTTCAAATAATAAAACAATGCAAGACTTACAACTAGCTCAAGGCTAGGGAAGACAAAATCTTGGATTTTGGGAGTGGTTTAGTGTGTTCTTCCAAGTGGGTTATGCTCCAAGATCTTAAACACACAAGAAGGGGTTTGATTTAGAATGAACTAGAGGTGATTTGAAGTAGTAAAAATTGAATGAGAGGTGTTGGTGGGGTGGTGGAAGTCCACGGCCACAAGGAGAAAAAGAAGGAGAATTTTTGTGATTTTCTTCCAATGCTTCTCAAGTGATTATATGATCTTACCCAAATCCTCCAAAGATTATCCAAATCTTGTCTTGGATTATGGGGATATGGAAGGATTGTGTTAGATTCCAAAAATCTCTAAGGATGGTATAAGAGGGTGTTTGGGGCCGAGTTGGAGAGAGAGGGAGGAAGAGTGATTGGGTTAATTCTTTCATCCAATCCTTTTACATGCACACTCATCATTGCAAATGATTTGGAAGGGATTTAATAAAACTCAAGTGAACTTACACTTTATGTGGCCCATGGCCGGCCCCTATGGGGTATTTGGTGGGGCCCACTTTGCTAATTAACATTCCATATTATGTTTAAGTTAGTTCCTTTCGGGTACCGCCCGGGTATTTCTCGAATTTTAACCGCGGTTACCCCAATATTAAAATACCGTTAATATTCATAAAATTATGTCCAGTTAAATTACTGATAATTTATTTCGGTTTTTGTCGGGTGAATTTACGTGTTACGCGCGTATCGGGTGCGGTACGCGCACTTTATTCGTTACCGGGAGATATGTGCAATAAGCTTCCACGTATGGCTTTGGGTTTCCAAAACTCATAATATTTTGTGAAAATATTATTTATTTTATATTCCGGGTGTCCGGTGTTCGTTTCGCTTATTTAAGTTTTTACCGGGTAATCGTCAGTGTCCATACCGGATAGTTTTGTCTGCGCATGATCCCATCATGCTTTGCTATTAAACTTATGCATTCCTATGCATTATTTGGGAATTCCTATCTTTCTAAGGCCTCAATTAAATGTTCAGCACATAATTACGGTTAATTACGTTAATCGCGTTTAATTAATTAGTACGGAATTACCTTAATTTTGCCGGTTGTTACAAGCGGTTTATCATTTTGGGTGCACACAAAATCATAAACCGAAATGCATGGAAGCCCTAGTGAGCTCTGGGTTTGAAGGGATAGTCCTGGATTGGATCTAGCTTTGATCTTGTAAACATTAGTGGTTATCTGTATCTGCGAAACTAAGTTTTCTCGTTCTTTCTGCCAGAATCATGTCTGGAGTACGAGGAGGACGTGGAGGTGGTCGCAATGGTGGACGTGGTGGTGGTCGCGGTGGTGCTGGTGGTCGTGGAGGTGTTAACCTATCACAGGAGGACCTGAACAACTTGCTCCAAACTGCCTTCCAGTTAGGGCACAACGGTGGTGGTAAGTTGATTTATCCATTTTCTTTGCCTCATTGGTGAACCTCGTTTACATTCTTCGTGGTTTCTCATGCGTTTCATTTCAGGTGGTCCTGTTAACCCACCCCCACCCATGTGTACCTACAAGATGTTTCGGGACTGTAAGCCCCAGGAATTCTCTGGCACTGAGGGTGCGGTGAGCTTGCTTAGGTGGCTGGAGAAAGTGGAGTCAGTGTTTCTGATGTGTAACTGTCTCCCAGAAGATCGGGTTAAGTATGCTGCTGCGTTATTCCAGGATGTTGCTTTGACTTGGTGGAATAACATCACCCAGAATATGGGTATTGGGGAGGCGTATGCTATGCCTTGGGAAAACTTTGTTCAGCTGTTGAAGCGAGAGTACTGTCCTAGGGAAGAGGTGCAGAAGTTAGAGCACGAAGTGTGGAATCTCAAGATGACTGGGTCTGAAGAGAAGTATACTGTGAGGCGTAACGAGTTGGCAGTGCTGTGTCCCGATCTGCATGTGCCAGAATACAGGAGGATTGAGCATTATGTCTCGGGGTTAGTGCCAGAAATCGCAGGGTTGGTAGCTGCTGGAAATCATCCTACATACTCAGAGGTGGTCCGATCGGCTCATAGGATGACCAACTTGAAGGTGAATGGGGGTATTTTGCCTGCTAAGGGTTCGACTGTCAAGGCCCCAGAGAACAACAAGCGCAAGTGGGATAATGAAGGGAAAGGATCTGGGCCAGCACAGCAGAGTAAGAGGTTCGATAATGGGGGTTCTTCTTCTTCGGGTAACAAACAGGGTGGTTATGCGAGGAAACTGCCTAAATGCAACAAGTGTGGACGTCATCATCAAGGTTACTGCGACAGTAACCGTTGTCATCGCTGCCAGCGAATTGGGCATTTTGCTAAAGATTGTCGGGCTACACTTCCATCGACCCAGGCCCCGACTACTAACTCGGCTTCTACTACTACTCAAGGAACTACGGGAAGACAAGGATGTTACAACTGTGGCGAGACTGGGCATTACAAGAAGGATTGCCCGAAACTGAAGCAGGGCGGGAACAACGGTAACGGAAACAACGGGGGCGGCGGCAGGAATGCACGTGCCTTCGTCATTGGAGCCGCTGAGGCTAGACAGGATCCTGACACAGTTACCGGTACGTTCCTTCTCAATAACCGTTCTGTTAGTGTATTATTTGATTCTGGTGCCGACAAGAGTTTTGTATCCATGGAAGTTAGTCGACTGCTAGATGTAGTACCCGTACCATTAGAGACTAAGTATATTATTCAGTTGGCTGACGGTAAAAAGATTGAAGCTACTAGTGTCCTTCGGGAGTGTTAATTAGAGTTGTCGGGTTTATCGTTCCCCATCGACCTTATGCCGGTACCTTTGGGTAGTTTTGACGTTGTGGTAGGAATGGATTGGTTGTCTTTGTATCGCGCGGAGATTGTCTGTTACGACAAGATTATTCGGATTCCTCTCCCTGATGGAGAATTCCTTTCTGTGTACGGTATCAAGGGTGGTGTTCTGCTAAATATCATCTCTAGCATGAAAGCCCTTAAGTGTCTTCGAAAGGGTTACTCGGCCGTTTTGGCACTTTTATCTGTTTCCTCTAGCGATGAGAAGAAGATCGACGATATTCCAGTTGTACGCGAGTTTCCTGATGTTTTTCCCGATGATTTATCTGGCCTTCCTCCCCATCGTCAAGTCGAATTCGGTATTGATCTTGTACTAGGGGCTGCTCCTATTGCTCGGGCCCCCTACCGTCTTGCACCTCCTGAGATGCAAGAGTTGTCTAGTCAGTTACAGGAACTCTTGGACAAGGGTTTCATTAGGCCGAGTTCTTCCCCTTGGGGAGCCCCGATTCTATTCGTCAAGAAGAAAGATGGAAGTTTCCGATTGTGTGTGGACTACAGAGAACTGAACAAATTGACCGTCAAGAACCGTTATCCTCTTCCACGTATTGATGATTTATTCAATCAACTCCAGGGTTCTAGTTACTATTCCAAGATTGATTTGAGGTCCGGTTATCACCAGTTGCGCGTAAGGGAAGCTGACGTTGCAAAGACTGCCTTCCGTACACGTTATGGCCATTTCGAATTCTTGGTCATGCCTTTCGGTCTTACAAACGCACCGGCGGTTTTCATGGATTTGATGAACCGCGTTTGCAAACCATATCTTGAAAAGTTCGTCATTGTGTTTATTGATGACATCCTGATTTACTCCAAGAACAAGACTGAACACGAGGAACACCTGCGTTTGGTTTTGGAACTCTTGCGACGGGAACAACTTTACGCCAAGTTCTCAAAGTGTGACTTTTGGTTACGCGAAGTTCAATTCCTAGGACATGTGGTTAATGAACTAGGAATTCATGTCGATCCAGCTAAGATCGAAGCGATCAAGGACTGGGGAGCACCAAAGACGCCAACTGAGGTGCGGCAATTCCTAGGCCTTGCGGGCTACTATCGTCGTTTCATTCAGGGGTTCTCGAAGATCGCTCAACCCCTCACCACTCTTACTCAGAAGGATAGAAAATTCGACTGGGGTGAACCACAAGAGTCAGCGTTTGAGGAACTAAAGTCTAAACTGTGTTCTGCTCCTATTTTGTCCTTACCTGAAGGCCCTGATGATTTCGTTGTTTACTGTGATGCTTCTATTCATGGTCTCGGTTGCGTGTTGATGCAACGCGAGAAGGTGATTGCATATGCTTCTCGTCAACTCAAGGTGCACGAGAAGAAATACACCACCCATGACTTGGAGTTGGGTGCAGTGGTTTTCGCGTTGAAAATTTGGAGACATTACTTGTACGGTACCAAATGCACCATCTACACCGATCACAAGAGTCTTCAACATATTTTCGACCAACAGCACTTGAACATACGACAGCGTCGTTGGATTGAACTTCTGAACGACTATGATTGTGCCATTAAGTACCATCCTGGCAAGGCGAATGTTGTAGCAGACGCCTTGAGCAGGAAGGAATCAACTAAACCTCGTCGCGTTCGGGCGTTGCAACTCACCATTCATTCGTCTCTACCTGATCAACTCTGTTCTGCTCAGCTAGAAGCTTTGAAGGAGGAAAACCTTAAAGCTGAGACTATGCACGGTGCCGACAAGCACCTCGAACGAAGGCCTGATGGCCTGCACTACTTCGCAGAACGCATATGGGTTCCTTTATTTGGGGGACTACGGGAGCTTGTCCTAGATGAGGCTCATAAGTCCCGGTATTCTATTCATCCTGGTTCGGATAAGATGTACCAAGATCTCAAGGTGCTGTACTGGTGGCCAAACATGAGGTCGGATATAGCTTCATACGTGAGTAAATGCTTGACCTGTGCTAAGGTCAAAGTGGAATACCAGAAACCGTCGGGTCTCTTGCAACAACCTGAAATTCTGGAGTGGAAATGGGAACGGATTACAATGGATTTTGTCACGCAACTTCCTAAATCACCAAGCGGGAATGACAAGATATGGGTGATTATCGATCGGTTGACGAAATCAGCCCATTTTCTTGCTATTAAGGAGACCGACACCATGGATCGTTTGGCTCGTCTTTATTTGAAGGAAGTTGTTTCTAAACACGGGGTGCCAGTTTCTATTATCTCGGATCGTGACTCCCATTTTACTTCTCACTTCTGGAAGTCTTTGCACAAGGCTTTGGGTACCCAACTAGACATGAGTACAGCTTATCACCCACAGACTGACGGTCAGAGTGAGCGCACGATTCAAACTTTGGAAGACATGCTGCGGGCGTGTGTAATCGATTTTGGCAAGGGTTGGGAAGCTCATCTACCGTTAGTAGAATTCTCGTACAACAACAGTTATCACACGAGCATCAAGGCGGCTCCGTTCGAGGCACTGTACGGACGGAAATGCCGTTCTCCTCTTTGTTGGGCTGAAGTGGGTGAGAGTCAACTCACTGGGCCTGAGCTAGTGTACGAAACTTTGGAAAAGATCGTACAGATTCGTAACCGATTGGCAGCGGCACGGGACCGGCAAAAGAGTTATGCCGATCAGCGTCGCAAACCATTGGAATTCCAAGTCAATGACAAAGTACTTCTAAAAGTTTCACCATGGAAGGGCGTCATACGCTTTGGGAAGCGTGGCAAACTCAATCCGCGGTATGTCGGCCCATTTACGATCCTGGAACGGATTGGACCGGTGGCATATCGTCTTGATTTACCGACGGAGCTCGGTAACGTACATAACGTCTTCCATGTGTCCAACTTGAAGAAGTGTCTGGCTGACGAGTCTCTCATTGTTCCACTGGAAGAGATCAAGGTTGATGATCGTCTTCGGATTGTGGAAGAACCTGTGGAGATTCTGGATTACAAGATTCGTAGCCTACGTCATAGCAAGATTCGCATCGTAAAGGTTCGCTGGAACTCGAACCGGGGACCAGAGTACACGTGGGAACGGGAGGATCAGATGAAGTCTAAGTATCCTCATCTCTTTCCTAAGGAAGCGTTCGAGTCGAGATATGTCTCTTCTGCAGCTGAATGAATCTCGGGGCGAGATTCCTTTTAACGTGGGGATGATGTGACAACTCGGGTAAATCTCTCTCTTGGTTTCTATCTTTTGTTTGTTCCCTTCGTTATTTCTTTTGTTCTTTTGTTACTTGCGCAATTTTCGGGACGAAAATTCTTTTAACGTGGGGATGATGTGACACCCGGCAAATTCTGGTTAGCAACGTTGTCTAGATAAAAGTCTACCTTAGCGAGTCACGCGTATATTATACTTAACTGGGTTAGTTAAGTCGGGTTATGGTTCGGGAACTATCGGTTTGGTCTAGAAGATCATTGGATGTTGGTCTAGAGGTTCGTTAGATGTCAGTCCTTAACCAAGTGTACAAATGGTGACGATTTGTAGGATCGTCAGGTCATACAGAACATACAAGTCTCGAGTCCCGGGAATTGGTGAACGAGTGTGAATATGTGTATTTGCAAGTATTATGTGTTTACAATCATTATGTGACTTGTCGGTATGTGAAAATGTGTTAACATATGTTAAAACGGGATTTAACGCGCAAAACACACGGAATCAACCCCTATAGGCGAATAGGGGGTCCTAATCGCCTATAGGGGGGCGAATAGGACTATCAAAGGGGCGAATAGGCCCTATTCGCCTATTCTAAGGGCGAATAGGATCCCTATTCGCCTGATAATGCTGCGTAATCGCCTATAACGTGCTGGACGACTAAAAACGCCTACAAATACAATACTTGACCTCCTAAACATCATATTATTAACCCTAGTCGTCCCATAACCCGCCCCAACACACACACAACCTCTGGAACGCGATTTTTGATCAAAACACAAGGTTTCAAGCTTAATTCATCATTCTTTCACAAATCTAAGGTTTGGTTTCCATCCATGCAATCTTTATAAACGTTTTTATTCAATCCCTAATGGTCCAGACCTGTTCTAAAACGAAAAAGCTTTCTGAAAATCGTTAATAAGTGTTGTTAATCGGATTCTAACAATCATACATGTGTTACGTGTGTTTATGATTAATATCTAGGGTTTTTATGATTCAAGATGAGTGATTAGCATGTTATTAAGTTAGTTTCAGAATAATAATGTTATCATGATGATGAATCTGAGTTATTGTTAATTAGGGTTGCGGTTATGCGTGTTAATATGATGATTCATGCTATATGTGTTGTTTTTGGGATACATGATTGCATGCAGGGCTGATAGAACAAGGTTAAACGAAGGATTTTGATTAATATATGTTTGATATAGTTATTTGATTGATGTTTGATGTTTACACACGTTCTGGATTGGATTTGGAGTGTTAAACGCGCGAAAAACCGGAACAGACGTGCTATAGGCGAATAGGAATCCTAATCCCCTATACTATAGGCGATTAGGAACCTATTCGCCTGAAGGGGAGCCCTAATCGCCTATAGTATAGGCGAATAGGATCCTATTCCCCTTTACTTCATGCATTTACGATCCTAAATGCTAATAATTACATGTGGTATAGCCTAAATGCTAGTAGTTACATGTGGTATAGCCCTAAATGCTAGTAATTACATGTGGTATAGCCTAAATGCTAGTAGTTACATGTGGTATAGCCCTAAATGCTAGTTGACTTTTCCTAATCGCGTGTACTGCTGCTGTAAGTGTAAATTAGCATTCCGAGACCCGATTTGACCTGTAGGAACATGCTAGGAACCCCGTAACATATCTAATAACTTGGTGACATATGTTTGGATGTAATTATGTGATATGTGAGCTATGTGCTATAACTTGTTGTGCGTTAACGTATGTTAAGTGTGATTGCATGATTGTATGTTTGAGAGCGTAAACATAACACGGGGAGTCTCGGGTCACCAATGGGATGTCGAGTCTTGTACTTTGGGTCAGTTAAATAGTCATGATGTTTTCAAACGAACTTGGTTATGGTCTGGACATCTAGGGACTAATTAACCTGCGGGTTATTAGTCTAAGTGCTTGTAACTGTCATATGTTAGGTCGCCGCTTTACGGGACTATCATAGCTGCTGAGTTATTCGTAGTACGAAGTAACGCAACTTAAGGTGAGTTTACGGCCCCTCTTTTAAACTGGTTTCACATTTTCGGGGGAGAAAACATGTGTTAAAACGATTATTTGGTAACTACTGTCATACTATGGGTTTCTATTGTGTACTACACGATCTTTGGAAGTCCCGGGGGGAACCATGAATGTGCGGGTTTGCACAACGGGGAAATGTGAATAGCGCTATTGGGAGTGACCAACCCCGCTCGTCGACTTGGAGGGTCGGCGGGTGCATATTGTCTCATACAGGAACAACAGGAACAACAAGTTTACTACATCGGGCACACATTTGGTTTACGAGTTAGTAATGGTTTTCCAATCGTGGTAGTAACAAAACATACGCCTAGCTAGCGTACACTGGTTTTCGATTTGTTATAGTATGGACAGGTTGACTTGGTACTTGGATTACAAAACCTGTAAACTCACCAGCATTTTTGTGCTGACGTAAACTTTTACATGTTTTCTCAGGTCGCTAAGGTAGCACGACTGGACTAGGGCGCACGCGTCTGCACGGCGTCTAGTTAGGGTTGCATGGTTTACAAACGTTGAACATTGGTTTACTATTGAATATTGTTTTGAATAAGCTTCCGCTGTAAACGGGAATTTTAAACGTTGTTTTGAAATTGCATTATGTTCATTTTAGACTTGTTTATTGTGATCGTTGGTTTAGATCCTGGTTTGTCATGCGCCTCGCGGTAAAACTCCGCAAGTGGATTTTGAGGGTGTGACAATTTAGAGGTGCCAAGTATAATGGTCATAGGTGGGTTTTTATACTAGTTTTGGATTCAATTAGCCATTAAAATTGGTCAACACCATAAAGTAAGGTTTTATGATGAATTGACTATTTGACTAAGACTTTGACTGTTTGACTAAGACTTTGACTAGGACTTTGACTGTTTGACTCAAGGCTTCATTTTGAAATGAATTTATATCTTCCTTGTTTGAGATTATAAATGTAATTGGAAAAATGATTAGCTTTAAATAAGAAATGAAAAAAATCATTAGTTTGAAAATAAAAAATAAAAAAAAAACACTGTCTTATAAAATGACGATTTTATAAATAGAATTAGGATAGGACATATGTCATGATTGAAGATTTTTTTTTAAGTACAATGATAAAAGGAACTTAAAAAATAGAGTGCACGGATAAAGATAAGAATACTTAGAAATAAATTAGACTTTATATCATGGATCGGGAAATACTTTAATGCAAAATAAATGGGAAAATTCGCGAGGTTACAGTCTCCCCTACTTTTAGAAACTTCGTCCCGAAGTTATAAAAAAACACCGGGTTGACAGTGATTGGGTAGAAATTAGGGCAACTGTGGTTTGGAAAATTTGTGTTAAGACATGACATGAATTTATAGGTAACAGAATAAACTATTTCAAATAATTTGGTAAGAGGTTTGATAGGTGTGAGTTTTAAGGGTTGGATTAGGTTCGTCTAAAATAGCAAGGAGAATAAGAATCTAGCAAAACACTAAACTTTAAGTTTTAGGAATCTTAAAAAGAAATGCATGAGTTAATTGACTATAGAAATACTAAACAGGTAACTAGAGTTTATAATTGGTTATCTACCAAAAACCTTGATAGAATTTCACACTACCTTAACGTACCTGTAAATTCATGATTACGTTCCGGACCGTAATCACCAATTTACCTTACATTAGGGTTTTGTGTCCTTCGATGACTCTAAACACACATGTAAGTAATGCAAAATAACCTTGTGATTGAATCGTATACAATGTATCCAAAAATGAGTCCAACTGTTGAGCAGGATAAAGACTTCTACCAGTCAGTGAGTAAGAACCTCTACTGATTGTTGAGCAGGTGCGATAGCCTCTACCAGTCGTTGAGCAGGTTGTAGGGCCTCTACCGACTGTTGAGTAGGCATGATGACCTCTACCAATCGTTGAGTAGGTTATTTGGTACTCTACTAACTGTTGAGCAAGTACTTCATCCTCTATCAGTTGTTTGATTAAGTGCACCAATTATTACACACATGAATTGCAAATTGATAATATGTACATGTAAGCAATCAAGTATATAGCATACGAGTTGTAAATAAAGTTGCCCTAGACAAGGTTAATGACTCTAGGTGTGTCTATAGCAGATAGTTTATATTCATGACTAAATGTTCAAATATGGTAGATAATCGAATCCTCATGTATAACTAAGGATTAAGTTTGATGCAACACAGTCAAGTTTCAATAGTTTGGTTATCATGGGTAACTAGCTCATGTTTGAGAAGGTGAAGGATATGAATTTAGTTCTTGAGAGGATGATAAAGAATCTCGGAGTAGAATCAAGGTTGCGAGAGATAGGGAATGTGAAAATAGTTAGTAAAGTGTTTATTTTATAGGTTTTCAAAGAGGCATAAACGATAAGGAGATTATTTAGCAGTGTAAATCGTGAAGTTTGAATCAAAGGTTAGAATTAAGTATATGAGAAAACATGATTGTGGTATATGCCAAATATTGTAAAAAATTGAACAAGTTGAAAATGAGTGAGTGTCGATGGAGAATTTAGAGACTAGATATTATTCCTATGAAAAAAAAAAATCTTATTTTCAAAATTGGTTTTATACATAAAGCAAAAGTTGTTAAATAGTACAAGCTAAGTGGGCTTTGATTAAAATATTCCCGTTAGTTGGAGATTTCAAACATGACATTAGGTTTTGAAGATCAAGGTTCTATTAAGTGATTTTTAATAGTTTAAAGCATTATATAGAAAATTGTTTGTTACGTCAATAAATAAACAATTGAATTTAAGTTCGATGACATCTTTTAACAAAAATATGTACTTTGTAAAGTTACTAGGTAATGAAAATACAACAAGATTTAAAAATCTTTAGTTTGTGATAAGGTATGAGGTTATAGTTTTTTTAAAAAATAAGTAACATGTGGAGAAATGAAATAATATGATTTGGGTAGGGTGTTGAATATTTAAAAAGTGGCTATGATGGTAAGGTGAAATGTGATTGTGAAATCCATAGATGGTTATGAAATGAGATTGATTTAAGCTGTAAAATTTTGAGATTTTAGAGCTTAGTTTAAGGAAAGTGAGTGTAATCATTTATTCATTAATTAAAACGAATAAACGAAAACGTTGACTTATCAAAACTTCTAGATTCTAATAACATAATGAAGACATGCTTTAGCCTATAAGTGAACACTCATCCCGAGAATTCCCAGGTAGGCATCCGGGTCCCTCGTCTGATTGGGATTTATGCGCAATGCCAGTCCTAGACAGAAAACTCAGAATACAGGCGTTCACCCTTCCAGATTGCACGTGTTCGTTATTAAAATCTAGAACTTAGACGAGATCTTCAAGGTGGTTTAGGCTAAAACTGAGGATTTGTCATATTATGTGACACCCGGCAACTTCCGGTAACTAACTTTTGAAAACTTAGTAAGTCTACCTTAGCGAGTCGCGCATACGTTACACATAACAAGGTCGGTCGAGTCGAGTCGCACATCATTAGGGTTTTAACATACGCAAGTCTCGGGTCCCGGGAATTGGTGATCGGGCGGAAACGTGTTAGTTATCGTGCATTATATGTTGGTAATCATTATGTGGCTTGTCGGTATGTGAAAACGTGATTACATATGTTAAAATAGGGTTTAACGCGCCAAAAACACGAACACCTGGACTATAGGCGATTAGGCTAGTGTGGGATAGCCTAATCGCCATTAATATAGGCGAGTAGGAGGTCATAGGGGCGAATAGGGGGCTATTCGCATGATGTTTCATGCGAGTAGCAGCCCTACTCGCCTATACTGCTGCGTACTCGCCTGAAATGCTTTGAACGATCAAAAACGCCTATAAATACCACCCTTGACCTCTAAAACATCATTTATTCAACCCTAGCCGTCCCATAACCTATCTCAACCTACAAACACCCTCTGGAACCTATTTTTACATCAAAACAACCATTTCCAAGCTTATTCCATCATCTCCTCTTGAATACAAGGTGTGTTCTTCAAACCCAAACCTTTAAATGATTATGTTTTACTCCCTAAACGTCCAGACCTGACTTATAAATGTTTTTGTCTTTGAAAATCCATTTAAAACCGTTTTTAAACAAACCCACACCTTTACATGTGTTATATGTGTTATATGTGATTAAAGATAGAATTTTTAGGATTGAATCATGGTTATTTTTGTGTTATTATGATGTTTATGGCTATTACAAGTTAGTATGATGATGTCCTAGGAGTTTGAATGGTTTTGGTTGTGTATTGTTGATACTTGATGTTTTGACCCATTTGAAGGATTGTGGATGATTAAGGATGATATGAGGTGTGTTGTTGATTGTATGATGTTAGGGTTTGCTCTAGGATGATGCTAGAACAGTAGGATGCTATCGGATAACGTGGTTATGTGATTTAATCTGAATAATTGCTATTTAGGGCAAGTTCTTGCATGTTGATGTGATGTTTACATGCTAAGTTGCTATTTTGGGAAAACGCTCGCATTCGGAACTGTTAGAACGATGAAAACTTAGGGGTTTTGCTTGAAATATGTTTGTAAATGTGTTAGGATGATTATTGAATGTTCTTACATGTTTCGGATCTGATTTGGAGTGTTCGGCGCGCGAAATTGCACTACAGAACTGCAGAGGCGAGTAGGATCCTACTCGCATGAGGCTTTAGGCGAGTAGGCTCCTAAATGCCTGATGTTCAGGCGAATACAAGCCCTATTCGCCTATAGTATAGGCGAATAGAGGCCTATTCCCCTCAACTACTAGCATTTACAATCCTAAATGCCTATACTTAAGCATTTACAATCCTAAATGCCTATACTTAGGCATTTACAATCCTAAATGCCTATACTTAAGGCATTTACAATCCTAAATGCCTATACATAAGGCATTTACAATCCTAAATGCCAGTTTGATTCCTAATCGCGTATAATGCTGCTGTATGTATATTTTAACATCCCGGAACATGATTTAACGCCTAGGAACATGATAGGAACCCCGGGATACACCTAATGACTTTGTAACACGTGTTCGGACCTGTTTACGCGTTAATCGGACATTATGCTAGACTAGGTGAACTGTTGCGCGTATTAAGTGTTTAATTGCATATGTTGCATGATGTCTTGTATTTATCTAACACGTGGAATGTCGGGTCACCAATGGGATGTCGAGTCTTGTCTTACATAGTCATGTTGTCGGTCAAACACGCTTTTCGGACACATAATGGTCATGGACTGGACTTAGGGACTAATGAACCCGATGGGTTATTAGTCTAACTTGACACATATCTTATGATAGGTCGCCAATAGTTGGGGCTATCATATCTTACAGACGGTTTACTCATATCACGCATACGGTTTACTCTTAAACGGAATACGCAACCTAAGGTGAGTTCACGGCCCCACATTTTACGGTTTACGTTTTCGGGGGAGAAACATGCTTAAAACTCTTTTATGACTTATGACTTGTTAAACTCTTATGGCTCATGACTCTTTACCACGTTATACTATGGCTTACTTATCATACTATACGGTTCATCAAAAAGTCCCTTAGAAACCACTAACATGGGTATATAGCGGGGAAATATGGATAGCGCTATTGGGAACTGACAAACCCCACTCGACGGTGGGACCGGCGAGTGCATATTGTCTCTAATAAAACAAGGTCTACCGGTGATGACGGTAGCCCATAGGAAACTAAGGGTCACTACACGGCTTAGTCAGCAATGGTTTCACCCGTATGAGTATCTCATTCTGCGCCTAGCTAGCGTTCTCACAAGCATAGTAGTAACTGTGATGGTAACGGTTTTTGAAGGATCACTTTAAACGTTTAATTAAAAACCTGTGAACTCACCAGCATTATATGTTGACTCTTTTAGCATGTTTTCTCAGGTCGCTAAGGTAGCAGCTGTCGGATAGGCGCACGAGGTCGCACTGGAGTCGTCTCGCGTCTAGGGTCTCATTTGCACGTTTTGGAATCATGAACTTTTGAACTTATGTTTTATTTATGCATGACTTTTGTAAACTTTAAATGTTTCCGCACTGTTGAATGTTGGTTTTAAACTTATGCATGGTTTCTGTTTACGTATGTTTTACATTTAGACGTCGTTTATTGTGACCGTTGACTTAGATCCTGGTGTGTCACATGCCTCGCGGTAGAACTCCGCAGGTGGAAATTTGAGGGTGTGACATATTAGTCTAAGAGTAGATCTTGTGATGGAGAGCAATCTTCTTGTAGGGGTTGAAGTAGGGATAAGAAGTAGGATAGAGAATATAAACAAGTAAGGTTGCAAGTAAAAGGAGCAAGTACTGATTAAAATCCTATGGTTATAGACTAGATTATTTTTTTTTCTAATAACCTAATTCCCTATAACCATGGCTCTGATACCAATCTGTAACACCCCAACCGATGGCGGAAACATCGAGGTGTCACGTAAGAATGAGTATACAGTAGCACATGGTATTCAAGTTTTAATTGAAATTTATTTAAAGTGCAAATATCCAAAATTGAAAGTACATAATAAGTCTTGAATGAAATTCTAATACATCAAATCATCAAATAAAGCATAAACTTCAATTTGTCTCCTCATGCTAACTCTCTAGACGTCAAGCATCATTATTTCCTGTTGAGTTGTAAAAATAGGGGGGGGGGGGTCAACTAGAAGTTGGTGAGAATACATAAGCCATGTCAAGCAATTAAGTTTAAGAATAAAAGTTTAACAATTCATATGTCTATCGTAAGTTTAAGTCTACATGCATAAACATGAAATGTTGAATCGACATAATCAAACCTCCGACTAGTTTAGGTCCATCCCGTCATCCACGGTTCACCTTAATAATATGTTGGAACGATAACAATCACCCGCGCTCCCCATAAAAGATGGTCAACGAATCTAGGTGGGATTGTCAATCCAATAGATCTATTATTGAGTATCGCCGGCTTGGCCATAGCTAATGATTATGTATTGTTGAAACTTGTTGAAACTGTTGTTGTTGTCTAAATCATGAGGCATTAAAGTTTACAACTAGACATGTATGTAGAATTGCTTAAGTATAATGTTGCAAGTATAAAGAATTGCATAAACATGGTTACGTAAACTCACATTGGCTAAGGTGAATTATCCTCTAAGTGTTGTGAATGTATGCGAGGCGAATCCCAAAGACTCAACAACGTAGCTAGTCCAAATTGAAGAAATAAAAAAAAACGAAAAAGAAAGAATACCAAGCTTCCAATTCGCCAATTACAAGAGCTTATAATCAAAGCTTCAATTGTAGAAGTAATAGACTATAGAAGAAAGGTATGAGGGAAAGTTTAATCGGATTGAAACAATCGATTTAGAGGTGCCAAGTATAATGGTCATAGGTGGGTTTTTATACTAGTTTTGGATTCAATTAGCCATTAAAATTGGTCAACACCATAAAGTAAGGTTTTATGATGAATTGACTATTTGACTAAGACTTTGACTGTTTGACTAAGACTTTGACTAGGACTTTGACTGTTTGACTCAAGGCTTTATTTTGAAATGAATTTATATCTTCCTTGTTTGAGATTATAAATGTAATTGGAAAAATGATTAGCTTTAAATAAGAAATGAAAAAAATCATTAGTTTGAAAATAAAAAAAAATAAAAAACACCGTCTTATAAAATGACGATTTTATAAATAGAATTAGGATAGGACATATGTCATGATTGAAGATTTATTTTTTTTATTTTTTTTAAGTACAATGATAAAAGGAACTTAAAAAATAGAGTGCACGGATCAAGATAAGAATACTTAGAAATAAATTAGACTTTATATCATGGATCGGGAAATACTTTAATGCAAAATAAATGGGAAAATTTGTGAGGTTACAATACTTGTACATACATATATGAATGTAATACGGTTGGTTTCTATTCAATTTGGTAAATCTCCTTACTATTAACTAGTGAGAATGCTCGCGCGTTGCGGCGAGTGCATCTGTTTTGTCGTCATGCAGTTGTTAGGGAACTACAATGAGATGAACATTCTTTTAAATGCAAAATTTACACAAATCTCACATTTATAAAAAAAATAATAACATTAATCAACCCACCTAAAAGAGGAATCATAGATAACCTAGAGTGTCTTATATCAAAAAAGAAAAAAGTAAGTTACCTAGGTAAAGGTTGAGTACAAATATTTAATTAGAAATTCATGAGCTTTCCTGATTGAAATGCCAAAAGTTTGCCTCCAGTGCTCTTCATTGCCAGAAAATCAACCTAGGTAATAAAAGAAGTCAAACGGATGTTACATAAGTCAACAAGAATATTATGCTCCTTTTTTAGGTGATATCCTCGATGAAACAGAAAACTTAGTACCTTAATTCCAGCACCAAAGCTGAATTAGCTGTTTTGTTATTTTGAAACATAGTTGTGATGCTTTCCAGCAGTAGATCTAGATGCTGACGACACTGTGACCACAAACACAATGTTTACACCTGATATTAGTTCCACACATGCTGAAAACCATATTTTCTTTAAACTAAATAGATCATAAATAACCTCGTAAAGATGTAAATAATTTGCATGACAAACCTCGGAAAGCGGAACAATAACATCAGTTTGAAGGGGAATGTAAACATCTTGTACATCAGGAACTATGAGCATCAAAGGCTGCAACACCATAATCAAGAAAAAAGCTACACTTAGTCAAAACTTCTATTCTCTTTATTATTTCTTGTCTTATTATTCAAAACATTAAACCTGCTGCAATGCCCATTTCAAATTATAAAAATGTATGGTTGAGTCAAATGTAGCAATTCCCACCATCGTCCGAGGACCCTCCTGCACAAATTAGATTAATATATATCAACTACATGAACTAAAGAAAAGATTACAATAAGATAATCACTTTGTTACTAAAGTTTGTCTTCTGATTCACAGATAGAACATCAATTAAGTTCACATAGTATATAATCATTTTGTTGGCCATTTCAAAGTAAAGTCATGAATACATTTATATTATCTTGACAGAATCATAAAAACCCTACATGTAGCAATTTCATAAGCTTGAGCATGCCATAATGAACACAGACTTACATGAAGATCTGATATAACTCGGCTGATAGCACTGCAAGCTCCAGCTGTCGCACCAGTCTGTACAACTATCATTGATACATCAATGAGGAAGAAGAATACAGTTGGCATCAGATCATGCACCTGGGAACATACAAGAAATAGGGTACCACTTAAGCCTAATACAATACATGTGTGTATATAACTATATTTTTTAAATAATTAGAAACTTCAATCACAAAGAAGTAGTAATCCGCACCATAAATTCCGTCGTGCCTCTACATAGTTCAGGTCTATCATCGACATCTCTCCTTCTACCATCTGGACTTAGATTGCACTGCTAGTCACAGGGAGTTTCATCTATGAAACCAGCAACAAAGCAACATAAACCACAGTGTGAAAACTTCATACTCTTAAATACAAGACAGTCAGTCATCGGTCAAAAGGAAATACCAATACTCACCACAAAAGTTACAGATAAAAACGTCTTCCTTGGTCAACAAACTTCATGAACGGATTGATGTAGCCTTTGCAACGAGAACAACGAACAGGGCCACTTTCCCTAAAATCCACTATCTGAGAATATTAACATTTAGAACTTCAGAAATATTAGAAGTATCAAACTACACATATTATAAAGAATAGTACCCTTTAGAAGCATCTTTACAATTTCACAGCAAAAAGATAATTTGATATGCCCATAATGAAATTAACAAGTTCTAATTTGTATTAAAAAAAAAGACATTATCAGAAAAAAAAATGATGTTGTGCATTACTTGAATGGGTTCCTCAAATGGATGAGGTAGGGCCAGAGGCTGAACCAACAAAGCTAACTGCATCCCAGAAGTAGTAAACAGATCGGAAGTGAAAGCAATCTAAAACAAGACAACAATCTTACATTTAACCAACCTACATGTTCAAGCAAAGAGTATATGGGGAGAAGTATAAAATATCAATAACGAATTAAAAGCACATTGCTGGAATGTTAAAGGGAAAATTTAGAATAAATAAAATACCGGTGGAGGGTTGGCTTGGTTGCCCTGGCGAGTTTCATGAAGAAGCACTGACGTATTCGAAATAGGCAGGGGAATTTGGTTAGGATCAATCTTGGATGATCCTGAAACTACACTGCCTCCAACACCCATAGTGGTGATATTGTAGCCATTAATTGTTGATTTGGAAGTGGTGGTTGCATGCCATACATTCGTGGTGGTTGAGTAGAACCAAGAATTGGAGGTGGTGGTACATTCTAATACAATTATAAATTCATAAATCAATCTAGAAATGGAAGTAATAAAAAGGAGAAAGAAATGTGCATCCTAATTAAAAGTAAATATTCCTTCAAGCATTGATCTCTGACATTCTAGCACATTGTCTGACGTGTGCGAATATACACATAATTTTACAATGAAATAACACACGTTTTGCTTTAATATTTATAAAAATGGTTTAGACCTTAATATTAAAACACACACAATAGGGCAAGTGTACCCTGTCATATATGTAGTAACGTACAGATAAGAACCAGATATCGATCCATGGACGCGCGCGGAGCAATAGTACTAAAACTCTGTCCCCGATTTACCAGTAGGAAAAGATAAGTTGAGTTTGTTTATAGCTAAATTAATTCTAACACATGTAAACAACTTAACTACGACTCCAAATAGAAAATATAACTATATAAACTATAATACGCCAATCCTAGCATGTCATCTATATAAGAAATAAAGGCGTGAGTAAGGTTTTGAACCAGAACCAGAGCTGGACCCAGATCTGGATTTCGAGGACCGCTGATTATGGGAAACGAAGGCAACAGGAGGTGGGGCAGGAGGATGGAGAGAATGGAGAAATTGCTCCTGACTTTCGGCTTTTGTCAGAAGTTCACGAAAAAGGCAGAGGGTCTCGAGCCGTACGAATAGCCGTCGACCAATTCTCAAAGGTAGAACTGAATCCACAAAAAAAAAACCAATGAGTTTTGTCCGTATCACTAACCGGAAATCCAATGGCGGACAATTGATCACAAACGCCTTTAAACTTCCGACCGTACTCTGCGACGGTGGAAGAGCCTTTGGTTATCTGACAGAGATTGTCCCGTAGGAGATGCATCCGTTCAAGAGAAGAGTTGTTGTAGGCTGCTTCAAGGGCAGTTTAAATCTGACGAGCGGTTGTGAGACCAAGGATTTCAGCCATGGCTTCCTCAGTGAGAGAAGAATTAAGGATAAGAATAGCTTGTTAGTCCGAGAAAAACCAAGCAGAATATTTGGGATTTGGCTGGTATTTAGAATCAATGATGATTGTTTTTGGTTCGGGTGGAATGGACCCATCAACATGACCAGTGAGGCGTTGATTGGCAAGAAGGGGAAGGATTTGGTTGTGCCAGATAAGATAGTTGGTGGACGAGAGTTTAACAGTGATCATGTGAAGAAGGGTGGCCATAGGGAGGATGTTTTCTGTGATGGTGGAGGAAGAGGAAGCAGGGGACGACATGAGGAAGAAGAAAGGAAGAGATATGAAACAATGATAAGAGATGCGCTAAGGTGAGGGATGCGCAAAGCAGGGATGCGCAATGGGATCAAATAGTATCCGAAAGTTGGACCCCTCGAGCAGCCAAATTATCCTTAGTCGTGATCTTCCTGAGAATCGTCCTCCAAACCAAAAAAAAAAAAAAATTGCTTTTAAACTACAAGCAACCTCACTTTTTTTTTTTTTTTTCCAAAAAGTGAATGGTGTGTTTTTGCATATGGGCATCATTTCTTCATCAACATCCACTTGATTCAATCCAATCATAATCATGTCCACATTTTCAATGGTTCCAATCTTATCTCCACTCTTGTACTATCTCTTATGTCATGTTCCCATAACTAGAAAGTCATCAAAAATAATTTTTATATATATATATATTCATACAAAAGTAAATATATCTCATAAACTCTTACCTCTATAATTACATAATATACTCTCATAAACAAATTTATCCCACATATTCTATAATTTATATTTATATAGTCAAAATTGTTTTGTAACTCCGATGTTTGACAATCTTTTATCGTTTTATTTAAATAATTCATTTGTATCATCGCCACCGAGGTATAAATCTTAACTATTCATTCTAAGACAATGTATAGTGGAGGGGAAAACTTAAGACCTCTATTTTTTATTGGTTCACGTGACAGCTGAGTCAGTATAGAGTTTGAAGTGAAAATAGGGTGTAGTGATAGTGGGAAAAAGATAAGACCACTGTTTCTGATTGGTTGTTTATTTTATTATTATTTTTTTAACTTTTTAACTAAAATGTAAAAAAAAGACAAATGTCATAAAAAATTACATATAATATTAAAACACACAACTAATATCAATTAAATTCAAACAACTAAACACACAACTAAAAAAATACAATAGCAAATTAAAAAAAACGCAACATAAAAAAAAAACGAAACACACTAGAGGTTATATTTTGCAAGAATTTCTTGCCTACGATCTTAGTTTTTAGGTTTTCGCTTTTTTGAATTTTTAGCTTGTAGTTTTAGAATTTACGTTATATCATTGTGTCTTTTATGTAGCGTTGTGTTTTTTTCTTATTTTCATAATTGTGTCATTTTTTTATTGTGTTTTTTTTTCTTCTACATTGTGTTATATTTTGTGACTCATTGTGTCATATTTCGTTATTTATTGTGTTTTTTGTATAATTTACACCCTTTTTATTTTTATTACATTGTGTTGCTGTTGCATAACTTTAGATATGAAGATATTTGTTGTTTGATTAATATAGGTTAGAGATCTCGATTTATATGCATAGAATAATGGGTTTATGATGTTGAAAGCGACGAGGGGATAGAAAGGATTCTACATGATCGCTTTCTCCTTTCCTAGGTCCAAGAAAAAAATTCCAAAACAAAATAATTCCCCAAAAGAATAAACATTAGAAAATTTAAAGTCAAAACATCATTCAAATGCTTTATAATAGCCTTTGATTTTATTTTCACATTCTTTTAAAACACAAGAAAATGTATTTATTGCGTTTATGTGAGTATTTTTTTTAGAGTAGTGTTTCAGCAGTAAATCATGTTTTGCAAAGCGACCACTGCTCAGGATCGAATCTCATAGCATCACACGGGTTTCTCCTTTCAAATCCAAACGGTTATTTTTTCGGTGGAGCGTAAAATTCGAACCTGAGACCAAACCCGGGCACGAACCCTCCAAGGAGGTAAACCTTCCCACGTCAAACTAGCTGGGCTGGAGATCATTGACGTGTTTATGCGAGTATGTGATTAATATGGGTAAAACTTACCTAATGTTCAAGGCGTGTGTACGATTTAATCACCAGTTTTGGGTTCAATCAGTGCAATTAAGGATGGACTGTAATTATGGTGAGCATAAGTTTAGTAGGATTGCTTAGAAAGATGCTAGAGCAACAACAAAATCAAGTTATACATTAGAGCATTCATAAAATTAGACTCTGTCTAAAATTCAGGCTTGTCACCTTAGCAGGCTACATGTTTCAAATAATAAACATTCCAAACCTTTTTTTTTCTTTGACACTAAATCAATATAAAGGGGTATTGGATTTTTAATAATCCAAAGTTTCAATCATTGGCCGATAATAATCCCTACTTCAAAAATTCCTAATAATAATCCCAACTTTCAAACATTTTGTCTGTGGTAAACCTTTTTTAACTGAGGACTAACTGGGTTAGTTTGTGCTGACGTGGCATCTGACTAGGCATGATGACGTGTACAACTTAATCTGACGTGGCATTTTATATTATTAACCATTTTTATATGTCTTAGTTAAGAATCCCCCTTTCACTCCTTTCACTCTTACATGTATTCGGTTGCCACCCTATCCAAAATCTAGATCACAATTCCGGACTATCGTATGTGGATGACCTTACAATTTGAAATTTTCTTAGATTTTGAGTCGAGATTGACGCTACAATGATTCAATCGCTCATGATTTAGACCAATGAGAATTTGACCTACTAATAGAAAATAGAGGCAAAATGGTTTAATGATTATACACTAATGATTAAGTTGACAAATCTCTTTCACACGACATCATTCAATTTTTAATATGTATAAACTTTTTTATTCTCCATAAAACGTAGAAAGTTCATGTAGATGTAGATGACTACGATAGTTGTAATTAATAATAAAATTTATTAAAGAAATGTAGTAGATTGGTATACTTTTTTTTAATTACTAATTTTCTCCCCATTTTTACATCCCTTTTAAGACTGGAGGGAGTGGGTGGGAATTAGAGGGCGGGAGGGAGTTTCATGGGCGGGAATACCGCACCTCGGTGGCGTGGAAGAGGGCGGGAGCCCTTTAGGCGGGGAAGAAACCATCGGCGTGGGGGTACGAGGAAGCCACGTGGAGAAGACTTATTGGCCGATTTTTTTTACTTTTTTTTTAAACTTTAACCCAATATAATATTATTCTCTTCACCCCATTTCCCCCTTCCACTCCCCACAATTCCCCCTCCACATGGGTCTCACAAGCGCTAAATGACGCTTCACCCCCCTCTCCCCCCCTCTACATGGGTCCCACAAGTGCTAAATGACGCTTCACCCCCCTCTTCCCCCCCCCCCCCCCCCCCCCCCCCATAGTCTAAATACATCGCTTTTTTCCCCTCTTATGAGGCAAAAGCTCCCAAGATCATTTTTAAAACTTCAACACCTTTACTACCACACCATAAGGGGTATAACTTCTTACAAAAAGATTAGTCAGTGTCATTGGACTACTAGAGTGAGTGATTAATATGTGTTGTTTTAACAGTAAAATTTTTAAGCGTTAACTACAATAACTTTGTATGGTTTGTTTTAAATTTTAGCCCTTTTCACTTGGAAAAATAAAGAACAAATATAATATCTTGATATTTTTAAGGGTTGAAAAAAGTTTAATATTTTTAATGAAATTTATTGGAACTCAATTGAACTGGGTTTTGAATTCTATCATTTATTTATTTATTTTGCCATTTTGGTTTGTAAAGTTCATTCAAATTGGAATATCACTTTAACATGCTCGGTTGGAAATTAAAAAAAAAAAAGAAAAACAAGGATTTTTTCATTAAATTTTAGCAAAGGAATTCAAGATCTATTAAACTTGTATACGAATTCAACCATGAGTTGGAATCTACAAGTCTCCAACTATTTTATGAATGCCACCCTCATCACAACCGTCACCGTCATCATGCAAACCTTCATCGTTGCTATCACCATCGTTCGTTGTTGCTGCAACTGCCAATGCCGTCCATTGTTGCTGCCACCACCTCCATGGCCATATTCCATCTTTAATAAATTTACAAAACTAAATAATTTTGTTTATCAATCAAATGTAATAAAATGTACAAGTTTAAAATTGTTAGAACGATTTGAATTCTTATGAAAATTTATAACTCTAAGACTAATTCATTTAAAAACAAATAACAACCAAATAACCTTAAGTTTACAATAATTTCTTTACGAAAAAAGTGTGTGTTCTCTCTCTTACAATAATTTTATCGATAGAGATTTGTTATAAAAATAGAATGAAACCATCAAGAGGTTGGGCTAACCAGTTACAACAAAACATGAACGTTGAAATTAAACCAACTATCTCAACTAAAAGAGATAATGTTACACCTATTACTTTTTTTAATGACAAACTTTTTTAACACTCTTAATTCACCTTTACCTTTACCTTGCACTTGCAAATATTTGAATCCACAACCCCACGTTTGTAAGGGATAATACTATACCATCAGACCATAGATCATGATATTACACCTATTACTAATCCAAATATAAATATCTATAGTTATATAGGCTAAGTATCCTGTGAAAACCCTCTTGAGTTGTGCAAACCCATGAAAACCCTATGTAACAACATTGTTTTTTTGTAATTTTTTTAGAATAGCTTGTATATTTAATTTTATGACTTTCGGCCCAAAAAAATCAAAAAAGCGCCAAATAGATTTTTTTAAAAAAATTACGTAACACAAATGTTACATATGTAACAATGCTGACGTATGATAAAATCGAGTTTTGTGTAACACGGTGTAACAAAATAATCTACTCGGCGCTTTTTTGATTTTTTTTTGCCAAAACTAATAAAATTGAATATAAAAGCTATTCTGAAAAAATCAGGAAAAAAAACAAGTTTTTACATAGGGTTTTCAGGGTTTGCACAACTCAAGAGAGTTTTCATTTTATCCTTCCCCTAGTTATATATATATATATATTATATATATATATAAATATTAATAATCATTTTGATCCAATTATGTCATGACAACATGGTTGAGGCATCCTGGTTTTACCCACGAGACCTGTGTTCGACTCCTACGAGGGGCAACCTGCATGCCCTCTTCTTGCGTGAGCTGGTCTCTTGTGGGATTTTTCAAGTGTACACCTCGCTAAATTCTGTTGCCAGCGTGAGCTCAGTTAAGACAACATAGTCTGACCAGAGTGGGACAATGGGCTCCTCAAAAGAGGGGTGCGATTAAGCACAACTAAAGTTGAAATTTGCGTAAAAATAATAATCATTTTGTAGATTGATGGCAATTAATAACTTTCTTTTTATCCTATCAAAGAAAAAGAATAGATTAATGAAAGTTGATGTTAAAAAAAGAAAAAGAATAGATTTATTGTCATTAATACATAAGTTTAGTTTCACATTGGGTCTAAAAAATTAAAAAAAAAGAGATATATATATATATATATATATATATATATATATATATATATATAGTATGAGTATCTATAGAAAACCTTAGTTATATGGTAAACTTTAGAAACCCTATATGTGGCTACAATCAAGCCACATCACTACAACCAAAAAACAATTTAATAATAGCATAAGGGTAGTGTGGTAATTTTATATTGACATCTTTTACAACCCCCTAGAAACTCTTCCACACAAGTACAAGAAGGTCACTTCACATGCACACCCCCCATGTTTGTACAACTTTCTCACCAACCCACCCACACCATTTCCCCATAAAAAAACTAAGCTAAATCTTCAGATCTCAATATTTTTTTCTCACTTTTGTTCCCCATGGAGTTTAACATTGAGGTTCCATCTTCAAGCTTGTTCCCGCCATTTTCATCTTCTTCACGTGGTTTGATACTCAACAACTTTGCATCAGATGTTACCGTGGTAGGTGTGTATAGTTACATCGGTCTCGTTCACAGCCATCTTTTTTTTACGTTCTTCCTTTTTTTTAAATGTATGATCTGTTAAATGATTTCTTACATGTATGGCTACATATATAGAGGTCGAAGATGGACAGCCATCGTCGTTTGCTTTTGAAGGTTCTTCACATGGTGAAGATGAAGGTAATTTTTTTTTTCTGTTTTCTTTTACCTTTTTAATAGTGTTTTTTCTTTGAGTTTCGGCTTTATGTAGGTTCTCGTCATGATTTTCTGGTTTTGTTTATGCTTTTTTATGTTTTAGTAGTGTTTTTTTACTCAAAAATCACATTTTTTCCTAGTTTTAAAGTTTTTGTTTTGGTGAATGTTTTTTTGTTTCACTTATATGATTTATTAGATTTTTTGTTTCTCACACCCCAGTTAACAAACACCCAAATGATTCAGTAGAATTTTATTATGCGTTAAGGTCCCACATTTTTTTACCAACCAAGGCTTTTTGTTCTTATGTGTTTAGTTATGTTTTATTATGCGTTCAGGTCCCACATTTTTTTTACCAACACAGGCTGTTTGTTCACATGTGATTGATGAATAAATGTTTATTCTTTTATGTTAGTATATGCTAACACATGTTAGTGATGTCCCATTATGTGTTTTGAAGTGAGATGTAACTAGTAAAGTGAGATCTAACTAGTATATAGCCTTGAAAATTGTAGATTTAAGCACTAAATAGTTGTATAATAAATTAATCATTATTTGTTGTGATATTTTTGTTGATGTAAACTTTGTAAATTTTTATTCCTTTTTCATCTTGACTTTGCTTCTAGGCATGTTGACTTAGGCAGACTAACATGTGTTACTCCTGTTTAGTATGTTAGATGATGAGTTGGTCACACCGGTTAATATCTCATTTATTGTTTTGCAGTTGATAACGAAGACCCCCCACTGGTTAACATATGTTAACATACGAAGTCGAAGGAAGCCGAGAAAATATGTAGAAAAACTTTTTAATAACGTTTTCTTTTTTGTACTCAATGTATAGAGTTACTAGATTTATTTTGTTAAAGTGGTCAATAGTTTGTAATGATACTTTGTAATAACGTGTATTAATAGTTTGTGTGCTTTATTTCTTAGTAAACTTATGAAGTGAAAACTATAGGGGTAAGCAAGACAAAAAAAAGGCTAACAAAATAGACACAAGCTTAACATATGTTAACCTCTTATGCAACATTAACACATGTTAACCTTCCATGCAGTTCATTTGAATGTCATGGGTAGGTTTTTCTGTGGTTCAATAGTTTGTAATGATACTTTGTAATAACGTGTGTTAATAGTTTGTATATTTTATTTCTCAGTAAACTTATGAAGTAATATAGTGTTAAGCAAGACAAAAAAAGGGCTGACATTAAAAACAAGTTTAATAAATGTTACCAAATAACACATGTTAAGCTCTCATGCAACATTAACACATGTTACCCCTTACATGCAGTTCATATGAATGTCTTGGGTAAGTTTATCTCTTGTTCAATAGTTTGTAATGATACTTTGTAATAACACGTGTTACCAAATAGCACACGTTAACCTCTTATGCAACATTAACACATGTTAACCTTCCATGCAGTTCATTTGAATGTCATGGGTAGGTTTTTGTGTGGTTTAATAGTTTGTAATGATACTTTGTAATAACGTGTGTTAATAGTTTTCATATTTTATTTCTTAGTAAACTTACGAAGTAAAAAACTATAGTGGTAAGCAAGACAAAAAAGGGCTGACATTAAATACAAGTTTAATAAATGTTACCAAATAACACATGTTAACCTATCATGCAACATTAACACATGTTACCCTTTACATGTAGTTCACATGAATGTCTTGGGGTAGGTTTATCTCTTGTTCAATAGTTTGTAATGATACTTTGTAATAACACGTGTTACCAAATAACATGTGTTAACCTAATGTGTGTTAATAGTTTGTATGTTATGTTTACTTATTTCTTTTGTAAATTTATGAAGTGAAAATAGGAGTGGTAAGAAAGACAAAAAGGCTGAAAAATGATACAGGTTTAACATATGTTACCACACCACTCATACTAACAAATGTTAGATCTTCTCATGAGTATATGAGGGCAACATGTTTAACTTTATCAGATTAGATAACACTTGTTACCCTCGTATGCAACATTAACACATTATTTGTACTTGCCCCATTATAATAATATTTTCTTAAACAAAAAGTAGGAGAGAGTGTGACATGACACATTATAATAATATTTTCTTGAACAAAAAGTAGGAGAGAGAAGAGAGATGGTGTGATATGACCCATTATAATAATATTTTCTTTATCAGATTAGATAACACATGTTAGCTCTTTATGACCAACTAACACATGTTACCCTCGTATGCAACATTAACACATTATTTGTACTTGCCCTATTATAATAATATTTTCTTAAATAAAAAGTATGAGAGAGGGTGTGACATGACCCATTATAATAATATTTCTTAAACAAAAAGTAGGAGAGATGAGAGAGATGGTGTGATATGACCCATTATAATAATATTATAAAGGTGAAAAGAAAGAGGAGAGAGGAGAGAGGATGTGTCATAACTTTTCTGGAAAATGTGCCATGACTTGTGATATGATAGAGAGAGTGTGTCTTACACACATATTTCTCTTCCCAAACTACCCTTGCATGCCCTTTTAAGTATTAAAATAATATTATATCTAACATCAAGTACAAAGAATGAATCCTATCCATTGATCTAAAGAGATGGATGGTCTAGATGGAGTTTCCAAGGTTTACCATATAAGGGTGGGTTTCCACATTATCCCTTCCCTATATATATATATATATATATAGGGTAGGGTTCAATTGAGAACCAACCCTTAGTTAGGAACTTTAGGAACCAATCTCATCCATCCATCTTCAATGGCATGATGGTAAATATGTTAAACATTAATTAACTTTTTAATTAAATCAAGGGGTAATATTGTCTTTTGGTATGTGAGTATTAATAGGTTATTTAGTATACATTGTAACTGACAAAAACCACAACTAATATCATTTGTGCGTACAAAAAAATTATACTGTACGATAAACATTAAACAACTATACGTCAGTGTATATTCATATTCCAACAATTATACATCAGTGTATATTCCAATCATTGCTACAAAAACATTATACTGTACGATAACATTAAAACAACTATACGTCAGTGTATATTCATATTCCAACAATTATACATCAGTGTATATTCCAATCATTGCTACAAAAAACATTATACTGTACGATAAACATTAAACAACTATACGTCAGTGTATATTCATATTCCAACAATTATACATCAGTGTATATTCCAATCATTGCTACAAAAACATTATACTGTACGATAACATTAAAACAACTATACGTCAGTGTATATTCATATTCCAAGCACTCACACGAACTGATAGGTTGGTCTTATCAAGAGTAACCTGAAACAAAGAAAAAGGTTGTTTAGCATATACATCAGTGTATACATACAATATACATCAGACCCCAATAAAATTGATGCTATAGAACAGTGTTTAGTATCGTCATATTCAAACAATTATACATCGGTGTATAGTCCAATCATTGCTACAAAAAACATTTTACTGTACGATAACATTAAACAACTATACGTCAGTGTATATTCATATTCCAACAATTGTACATCAGTGTATAGTCCAATTAGTACTACAAAAACAATGTACTGTACCATAATATTCAACAAATATACGTCAGTGTATATTCATATTCCAACAATTATACATCAGTGTATAGATGAATGTTAGTGTATCTGTACGCTTCAACATGATCTGAATTATACATCGGTGTATACTTCCAAAAACTAAACTAATATACGACAGTGAATAATTGTATAACTCTTTGTACGTATGAAAACTGCTATAACGCAACATGATCTGAATTATACATCGGTGTATAATTCCAAAACTTTGTACGTACGAAAAATTTTTGCACGTAAAAAAAAACTGCTCTGCAAACTGAAACCCTAATTGCGAACAAAAAAAAATTAAAAAACTAAAAAAACATTACACAAATACCTTGATTCTCTGCAAACTGAAACCCTAATTGCGATCAATCTATAACACCTCGTACGAGAAGGGTCTCGAAGGAAGGAGACGGTGGTTAGGGTTTGGAATTGGGGTCTCGCAGATAAGGATGGTGGTTCACGGTGGTGGTTTTGGTGGATCATTGTAGCGATGGTGGTGGAGATTGATGAAGATTTGGGATTGATGAAGTTGTGTTTGATTGAGATTGATGAAGATTTGGGATATAGTTTTGATAACTGATTATTGGAATTGGGGAATATATAGGGAAGCATTTTTTTTTAAATTAAAATATAAAACATAATTGTTCAATTACCATCCTACCCTTAGATCAAGATTAAAAGATGAATGGCTCAGATTGGTTCCTAAGTTCCTAACTAGTACCTTGGTTCCTAAATGATCTTTTTCCTATATATATATATATATATATATATATATATATATATATATTTTAACAACCAACTAAAGTATTGCCGGGTACTTCATACGTCGCCTCAATGATAAAGTGAAACCGAGAGACTCGGAGCCAAACTCACGAGCCTTGTAGCGGTCCAACCAGCACGCACGCACGGAGCCCCTATCCCACCCATCTCCTGTTTCAAAAAAAACCCAGCCCCTATACCTGCCCGAAGATACGACGACAGTAAAACAGTAAAACCTGAAGGAATCAAAAGTCAAACTCATAACCACAAGGGCCCCGAGTGTTTCCATCACTTCCCATGTTCACTGGGCTATACGCCTATACCCCTAGAGACAAGAAGAAGATATATTTCTCTCCCAACTCCCAATAGTCACAAAAACCAAAAATCAAATCAATTTGTACTCCATTAATTTGGTCAAAATGAAGTGTGAATGAGAGAGAGAGAAAAAAAAAAAACTGTGTTGAATAATAAAAGTTGCGTCATAAGGTGCTCTAGTCCTAGTTTATTCTCTGAATTCCTTGTCTTCAACTTTCTATCATCAATCGATCGATCTGACACCCAACAAAAACACATCATTCACACCATCTTCAACACAATAATAATCCCCTTTTCCTCCAATCCTCAATCCATTGGCTTCAATATTAATATCACTTCAATCAAGATCACTTCTTTATTACATTCCCAAACACCCTTTTGCTCCAATCTTCCATCCCTTGGTTCCAATATTACTTAACTCATCTGGGGTTTCAATCAAGATCACTTCTTGATTATCCCTACACAAATCTTGAAACCAACCTATTGATTTGTTTCTTTAAATATTTGAGTTCAAGTAAAGAGATATTATTCATTCAATTAATGGGTTGCTTCTCTTGTTTTGATTCGAGGGAAGATCAGAAATCTAATCCTCAGAAATCAAGGGTTGATCGCCCTGAAGTCCATCCATCTGCCCCTTCTAATATCTCCAGATTACCTTCTGGTACTTATGTTTTTTTATTTTTATTTTTTGTATTTTTTATGATTAAAACTGTAAATTTAATAACTTTGGATGTTTGATCTGATGTATACCTTATTGAATTGTATAAAAATAGTATCTTTTATGATATTGTTATGTATAAATTTGATTAGAGTGATCCAAGGAGTTGTAAAGTTGCTGACTTTGTGATTGGATTTGTAGGTTTGGATAGGCAGAAATCTAGGAATAATGTGAGTTTGAGGAAAGAATCATCGGGTTCGAAAGATACCGGGTCACAGGGTCAGATTGCTGCTCAGACATTCACATTCCGCGAGCTTGCAGCTGCAACAAATAATTTTAGCTCTGATTGTTTTTTAGGGGAAGGGGGGTTTGGCTCTGTGTATAGAGGACGGCTTCCGGCTAGCGGTCAGGTATAAATTATAATTTATAGAATTATGTATTGTGGTGTTGACTGATAAAATCTTTGATATTCTAGGGAGAACATTTTGGGGATTTAGGGTTTGGAGATTTTTGTGTCAGTGTGTTTAGGGTAGTTGAAGTCCGAGTAATGATTATATTAGATGGTCTTGATCATGGCTAGATATGACAAGTTGGGCGGGTCGAGCAGGTTGGATTAACCCGTAATCTAAATTAAATCTTTGAATAAATTTGATCAAGGATTGAGTATGCATCAAAAATAGTCTTTGGACGAATATCGATGTGATTGATACGTTGACTAATTTAATGTATCCAAATCTACTTATTCATACGTAAATAGCTGATACTGAGCTGTGAAGTCTAAGATCGAGATGGTAGATCATAATATAGTGGTGGATCTAGGAGTTTTAATCAGGGTATGTGTTATCATAACGGTTTCTCTTCGTGGGATGCACTAAAATATTTTATTTTGTTTTTCGACACTAGAAAATATAGTATTTTTTCACGGCATGCACATAGATCGCATAGAGTTGCCCCATATCATCTTATTGTGTGATCTTTTTTCTCAAGTCGTCAACACCACCACAATCCGATCACAAAAACGGTGATGCTCATTACAATTTAGAATAATATGGCATTCATGGATCCCTAATCTATTCGACTTTTTAGTCTTCTGATTGGACTAATCATAATTGATGTGCCATGTATACTGCGTAAACATTTAAGCTGATTAAGTCCCCGTTTTACAGGTTGTAGCTGTCAAACAACTGGATAGAAACGGGCTGCAGGGTAACCGTGAATTTCTTGTGGAAGTTCTTATGCTCAGCCTTTTACATCATCCGAACTTAGTGAATTTAATTGGATACTGTGCTGATGGTGACCAAAGACTTCTTGTTTATGAGTTCATGCCATTGGGATCATTAGAAGATCATCTTCATGGTAATCATCTTATGTACTTTCTTTAGGTGCTTGATTGTGTATTGGATCCTATAATCCAACTCATCAACGTTTTATTTACGCTTTGCAGATCTCCCACCAGAAAAAGAAGCTTTAGATTGGAACACAAGAATGAAGATAGCAGCTGGTGCGGCCCGAGGTTTGGAATTTCTTCATGATAAAGCTAATCCTCCCGTTATTTACAGGGATTTCAAATCATCAAACATTTTGCTTGGTGAGGGATTTCAGCCAAAGCTTTCTGATTTTGGGCTAGCGAAGTTGGGTCCCACCGGAGATAAGTCTCATGTATCCACACGGGTCATGGGAACATATGGTTACTGTGCTCCTGAATATGCGATGACTGGTCAACTCACTGTCAAGTCTGATGTCTATAGCTTTGGGGTGGTTTTCTTAGAGCTTATTACGGGTCGAAAAGCCATTGACGGCTCTTTACCACAAGGACAGCAGAATCTGGTCACTTGGGTAACCCCTTTGTTTCCATCATGTCTTTTTATTTAATATAATGTTGTTCATGAGTGCCTTATTAGTCGTGACCTTAACGGCACTTTGTTTAAATTTTAAAACTTAAGTAGATGCTAGTAGTGCCATCTTATATCTATCCTCAATAATCAGTATTTTCCCTGCTCTCCTTACACGCGTTGCAAGTCTATTTAGCCAGGGGCGGACATAGGGCTTAAACAGGGGTCGCAGACGTTGCGGCTCAACTTCGCGCGCGTAGTGGAAAATTAGTGGAAAATTTGTTTTTTTTTACGAAATTTGGAAAACGTTGCTACTAAAATGAAAAAAATAAAAAACGTTACTATTGATTTTGTGGCCTAGACCTGCCACTGTATTTAGCCCTAGAAGATTCAATAGGATAATCACTTATGAAGTACAAATTGTGAATAGATTAATTTTTTTTTTTTTTGTTTATTTACAGGCAAGGCCCTTATTCAACGACAGAAGGAAATTTGCAACGTTGGCGGATCCCAGGCTCGAAGGACGTTATCCAATGAGGGGTCTCTACCAAGCTCTGGCTGTTGCATCCATGTGCATCCAAGAACAGGCTGCGGCCCGACCTCTTATAGGAGATGTGGTCACCGCCTTATCTTATCTTGCAAACCACACTTACGATCCTAATGCAGCCCCTGGTCAAAGCACCCGGCACAACAATGGTGAGAGAACCAGTAGAATTTCAAAGAATGAAGAAGGTGGCGGGTCAGGCCGCAGCAGATGGGCTGATCTAGAAGGTTCCGATAAAGGAGATTCGCCTCGGGAAACTCAAACTCCGAGGATCCTGAATCGAGATCTTGATCGAGAACGCGCTGTTGCTGAGGCTAAAATGTGGGTAGAAAAAAGACGACAAAGCGCACAAGGCAGCTTTGATGGGAACACCAACGGTTAAGAGACGAGTGTTGGTGCGTTACTGTGGTGTTTTTTGAACTTTTGACCACCACGATTCGAGTTTCTATTTTTGTTTTCCCGATACCCGATTCAGGAGAAAAAAAAAATTCTCATAAAGAGGTAGATGTTTATATATACCAAATGATGAGATGAATGGGAAAACTTATGATGATGGTTTATGAGTAACTTTGTTTTGTATACAAAGGAGTTGTAGTAGTGTTTTGTGGGTGTGTTGCTTTTCTTTTGCAACATATTGGTCACTAGTGCACAAATTTGTAAAAGATTTGTGTCAAAAGTGTTTTAACTCACCACAAATTGCTACTAGTTTCTTTAAGTTAATTATGATGCTACATTGTTGTTGAGGATCATGAGTAGAAGCTTGTATGTACTTAAATTAATATGATGATATTAATTGAAAGACCACTTGCATGTGTGGTGGTGGTCCCATTGAGAACTTGATTCTAAGGTGCAATAGCATTGTGGATTCGATTCACACAATTAGTAACGTATTGTAGACGATGATTCCTACAAGGATTGATAATAAGAACTCAATTCTCACACAAATTGTGATTGTGACTTATTTATTATTTATTTATGAAATTTGATTTTTTTTTTTTAACTTGAGTGGAAGGGTAGCATTTGATTTTTTTTTTTTTTTTTTCTAAAATATTTAAGCATGTCATCAATAGATCAATCCACCATCTTTTGCTAGGGTTTGATTTTCATATGCTTATTGTATGTGGATAGTAGCTACTAGGGTTTTGTGTGACAAAAGGTTTCCAACTAAATTAAAGGGGAAGTTTTATAGGGTAACAATTAAACCGGCTATGTTATATGGCTTTGACTGTTGGGCAATCAAGAGAACAGTCAAGAAAATGCAAGCACGGAAGATGGAGGTAGCTGAGATGAGGAGTTGAGGTGGATGTGCAGACACATATGGTTAGATAGGATAAGAAATGAGGTTTTCAGGGATAAATTGGGAGTAGCTAGTATCTAGGATAAGATAAAAGATGGGAGGTTGAGATGGTTTGGGCATGTGAAAAGGAGACAGTCGACTGAGCCAGTTAGAGTGGTAGAAGGTTTCACTGTGGAATGGAGGAGGAGTAAAGGCAGGCCAAAATTAACTTAGGACGAGCGTGTTAGACAAGATTTACCGGGGTTGTACCTCTCAGAGGACATGGTTCACGATAGGGGTTTATGGAGGCATATGATTAAGGTTAAGAACTATTAGGATATGTGAAAAATGCATTTTAGGTGTATCGTAGGGTCTCAAGATTGTCTTCCTGTATGTTTGTTTATGGGTTGTGTATGGTGGCATAGCTGTCTATTTTTTCAATGCACAGTTTTCTAATTTCTATGAAGTCATGAGTATTTTTTTTATATTTTATTTTTTGTGAGTCGTGTGTTTCGAGCAGAGTCTTTCTGGAAGCAGTCTCTCTATCTCTAGGGGTAAAGGTAAGACTTGTCTATATCTCACCCTCCTTAGACCCTATCAATAGCTTTGCTATTTGTGGGATTTACTAGGCTTGGTTGTTGTTGTTATATGCTTATTTTTAAAAAGTTTTTTTAGATTTTTATTTTAACTCATTTTTTATAAATTATATAGAGTATTTTGGTTGCCTGATTGTTGATTATGCACTTTTAGACAATTGTTTACATTTTCTCTAGAAAACTACTCGGTGCATTTGATGGACGATCCACATATGATCTGTGACATAAGTCATAAAGTCTGTTTGTAGATTATAATATTTTTCTAGGAGTTTTGGTTCGCTAGTTATGAACAAATATTAAATTATACGCATGCGAGGCAATTTGTATTTACCTCGCATGTTAATAAATTTTATCTACAGGTATGCATGTGTAGGTCTCTGGCTCAACCCATCAAAAACTAAAATTTCGATTTTGGAAACTGCTCGTTTTACATATGGGTTCGGTTCAGTTATGGGCCGGTTTTTGGTTTTACAACTGGACTTGAAATGTTTGGGTACGAAAAAAAACTGGTCCACCATAATGCAGTTGGGCTACGAACTTTTGACCTTTATGAACCACTTATTAATGAAATTGGGTCTTAATTTTTGACCAAATATAATGAGCCTAGTCCATAAATCCAACAAAAAGTTTCAAACAAGTTCGGTGTGGTTCCCTTCTTTGGTTCGGTTTTAGGGCGGTTCGGTTTGGTTTACAAAAGAATCGAAACTGAGCAGTGCCGGAACTAGAAATTTTTAAACAGGGGGTCAAAATAGAAGCTTTTTTTTTTTTTTTTGCATTCATGATTCATTAGCGTACATCAATTAATTATTTTTTTTTACCAACGCTTGGTAATTGTGATCTTCGAGGTCCCATATTTTGAAACCTTTGCAAAATTGCTTCAGTTTCAACCCTTTCAAAAAACATCTTTCTCGACATAGCACACCAATGCATCTGTGAGGAAAATATCACCCATCTTGTTGCGTAAATCAGTCTTGATAAACTTCATCGCAGAAAAGGATCTTTCGACAGTAGCCGTTGCAACAGGCAAGACCAAAGCCAACTCAAGTAGTCGATAGACAAGTTCATACGTAATATGATATTTCATCTGAACCATTTTCTTTGCAAGTTGTCCAATATCATGAAGACCGGAAAAGACTTCGTTACTTTTCATATTTGAAATATACCGGTCCAGTTGTATCCTTAGTTGACCAAGATCAAAGTCACTAAAATCTTCTGAATATAGCTCAGCAAGGCGTAATAACTTCTCACGATCAAAAGACTGAAATGAATCTCTAGGATCAAGGCACGCTATACCCGCAAGCAACTCTGAGTTTGACTTGGTAAAGCGCTCATTCATTTCATTATGAAGAAGATCAACGACCTAGAACCGTTTGAAGAAAATTCAGAGTTTAGTAACATGAAATGTAATAAGTAATGCAACTAAATATATAAGGTACCTGGTAGAAAATATCATAACGAAAACGGTGGAGATATGTTTGTGGTTCATCATCAATTGTCCTTCTAACTCGTCCCGGGATGACGTCTTCCATATTAGGCATACGAATATCATTTTGAGAACAAAATATGGCGACTTCTTTCATTAACTCATCCCATCCATCGTCCCTATATATCATTATATCATATTTTGTATCTTCAATCAATCGAATAGCATTACCAATATTTTGATTCTTTAACTGTAGGGCCTGTGACAAGTCATTTGTCTTTCTTAATAAATTCAACATTAAATGAGCAATGAAAACAAATTCAAAGTTTTCCATTTTCTCCGCCATACTAAGCGCAGTGCCCCTAGTTTTTCTATCTGGACCATCTCTAGATAAAGCAATAAGCACTTCTCTCACTGGTTTCCACAAGTCTAAAAGTCGATGTATAGTTTTAAGATGGGAGCCCCATCGAGTGTCACCAGCTCGGGCTAAACTCATTTCTTGGTTCTTTCCTTTTCCTGAACAATCTTCACCCATCTCAATACGTTTCACAAAATTGTCGTATTGTTTTTGCCTAATCGAATCTTTCCTTTTACATGAAGCTCCAGCAATATTCACAATCATCCCTAGGTAATAAAAAAAACAACTCACAGATGCATATTCAGATGACGTAGCCACAACTACTAACTGCAACTGGTGGGCAAAACAATGAATATAAAACGCAGACTTATGTTCATCTAAAATTTTTTGTTTTAACCCATTTAGCTCACCACGCATATTTGAAGCTCCATCATAACCTTGACCTCTAACCCTAGACATGGTTAAATCATGTTTTGCAAAGAAGTTGTCAATAGCAATTTTTAAAGATGATGCACAAGTGTCTGTAACATGCACCACCCCAACAAAACGTTCAATCACTTCCCCACCATCATCGAAGTATCTCAAAACCAATGCCATTTGCTCCTTTATAGAACAATCACGAGACTCATCTATCAAAATAGAAAAGAACTTCCCTTTAACCTCGTTCACAATAATGTTTCTTACCTCCGTAGCATAAGCATTAACAATTTCCTTTTGGATTTTAGGTGAAGTCAACTGATGATTTCCAGGAGCTTTTAAATTTAATACCGTATTTACTTCATCATTATGCTCGCAATACCATTTTACAAGTTCAAGAAAATTACCTCGATTATTAGAACTTGTAGACTCATCATGCCCGCGAAATGCCAAACCTTGTTTTAAAAGGAACCGAATAACATCAACAACGGCGGTTAACCGAATACGATAATCAATCTCATCTTGCTTACATTGTTGTGATAACATATTGTTTAAATTATGCCTTTGATCTTTGAATAATTCGAACTGAACTCTAGCATGGTTATGTCTACTATTCTGACCCCCTTCATGATCACGGAAACTTTCATATGCCTTTTTCCAGTTTATAAAACCTTGGTTAATAAAAATATCATCCCCGTGTTTATGTCCTGTAGGGAACAAATAGCACCATAAACAAAATGCAGCATCTTTTGATGCACTATATTCTAACCAATAAAAGTCATCAAACCAGGTTTCATGAAACTTTCTCATACGTCCAGACAATTTCTTTACAGGGAAAATTTGACCTCTTGGTTGACAAGGGCCTTTCGTTATGTATCGTCTTCTTACTTCCTCTCGAATATTAATTGAATAATCATTAATTGGTTTATGCAAAGCTGGATCACCAACAATTTCATCTTCAGATAATTCAACTTCTTCTCGGCTTCTTTTATTATCTTCGTTAGTATTTGACGGATTTGACGAAGTAGCCATACTTGGTTTGGGCACTTTACTAAAGTATTTTGTTACGCATGAATTTCTACATATCATATGGAGAAAAAAGGATATAAGTAAAAATTAATCCTATGTTAAATAATAAATAAAAAGCAAAAAGAACTTTAAAGAATTAAAATAGATTCTTGATCTAACGGTAGATGGATATTTTGCTAACCATAAAAGTGAGATAAATAAAAAATAAAAACCAACACTTACTTCATCTTTGGTATATAGATGCAAGTTGAAAAAGATGATGTACGTATGGGCAGCGGGTCAGAGCGACGACAGAATTATGAGTTGTTTGACAATTCATAAATTATATTAGGTTTTTAGTTTTTTCTTTCTTTTTCTAAATTGGGCCTAATAACAATAATATAATATAAACTGACAAAAAAAAGCCCATATTAAATATCTATATTACACAATTACATATATACCCATATTATGTCTTCTTCCCTGCATTTTTAACTCGCCAAAAGCAAGTCGGAGCTTACAAAGTAACAGCGCCGCTGTTCGACCACCGTACATTGGCCGAAAAAATTCGAACACCTTCTACTCTATTCTTTTAGCTATATATACTCTACGGAGACAAACGAAGGGGGTCCAACTGTAAAAAAAAAAAAAAAAAAAAAAAAAAAAAAAAAAACCGTCAAGTGCTCCTTTTAAGAGAAAATTTGGTCGGCCGGGGGGTCAACGGACCCCCCGGACCCCCCTGTAGATCCGCCGATGTCTACGGAGACAAACGAAGGGGGTCCAACTGTAAAAAAAAAAAAAAAAAAAAAAAAAAAAAAAAAAAAAAAAAAAAAAAAAACCGTCAAGTGCTCCGTTTAAGAGGAAATTTGGTCGGCCGGGGGGTCAACGGACCCCCCGGACCCCCCTGTAGATCCGCCGATGAAACTGAGCTATTGGTTATTAGTTTGGGTCAGGTATTGCAGTTCGATTTTGTTGGTTTTTCAATCTTTGTTCGCTTGTGTGGTTTTTTGTTCACCTACACTTTTATCAATCCCAAAAGAAAACCAGTACATGACCCGAACCAAAAGTCCAAACATCAACATTCATAAAAATACATGGAACCAAATTAAAGACAGATGATAATGGGTCCATTATCATACTTCTATATCGTATTTATTCATTTCTAAAAAAAAGAAACAAAATCCTCAGCCTACAAAATATAAAAACCAAACAAATTATACTTTTATTAAATACATTCATTAAATATTAACATGAAATCAAGTATATCTAAAAAGCATCTATCATATATTAGCATTTACCTCTGATGATAAATTTGCATAAGGGGATTGTTAAAATCACCAGCCTATCCGTTTCAGAAAGGAGTGACGGCGCAACTTGTTACCCGCCTGCCTGCTATTTTAATGTAATTTGCCAAATGAAAAAAACATATATATGCAATAAATTAAACTAAAATTCCTTTTATCACGTTGGTTTCTAAATATGCAACGTTAAGTTTTTCATTCAACTAACCCCACTAATTAAAAATGTATAACCAACTTTCCAATTGATATATTTACACCAAATTTGACTATTATACTTTACATAAGATGATATAAGACTAAGAAAAAGTGTTGCTAAGGGTCAACTTCATATGTTGTGGTGGTTGGGTGATGGAATTATGACTTGGTATTTTGCATTTTCTACCTTAGGACATGGTTTAATTGAAAGGTTTGCTTCAAATTTTGGAATGTGATATATAACAAGTTGATAAACAATATTCTTGTACTCTTTTTTAATTCATCAAATTAACATGTCCAAAAGTATAAACATATATACTGAAAGTCAAAAATCTACCACCCAACCACCAAAAGCCCATGTCTCACATGTCACAGTTACCAAACCATCGTCCCCACAACAACCCTATTTTTGTACTCTCTTCATGTTCTTATAAAGTTATATCTTTTTACATTTTGACACACAAATAAATTTTAGAAATGAAAAACATGTTTTTGTTGTTTCTATTGTTCTAGTGTAATTTGAAGGTTAATTGTTAACCTTTATCAAGTTTACATGATCTTAAAATATATTAATTTTGAGTAAGCAAAATACCTATTAAGCTTTAGTGCTTTTTAGTTAATAAATGGAGTGAATTACTATTTATGTCCATGTGTTATAGTGATTTTAACTACTTGAATTCAATGTCTAAAACTTTAACTACTTGAGTCCCTAGTTGGTAAATCTATAACCATTTGAGTCCAATTGACTAACTCCGTTAACCAGGTCAGTTAAGTATAAGAGTATTTCAGTCATCTTACACCTAGGTACAACCCTATAATGCATAAGCTATAAGGAACAACTCTTTAATGCATAGATGTTTTTTATTATATACAAAAATAAAACTTTTATGTATAATATAATACACGCACAAAGGACACACACTCTCTCTCTCACACACCTGCTATCTCTCTACCCCTTATCACCACCAACATCCACCATCGTCGCCGCTGCCAAAAAATTCCGGCCACCCTCACAATTTCAACAATCACCGACCACCCTCACAACCACCCTCAACCACCCAACTTCATTTGTCACAGTCGTGTTAGTCTTTACAAAACCCCCCAAAATCTAAACCCTAGATCACTACTCAACTAAAAAATAACATAATTTTTTTTTCCTAAAATTAAAATGGTTGTGTTCACCTCATACAAGTGTGAATCCCCTACCTTTGTATATATCAAGTGAAGAATCTGGGGAGTTTTTGTGCACAGTCTCCCTCCATCATTTAGAAAATTAGACATATGGCACTGATTCGTGCTATTTCTCTGTTAAGGAAACACATATGGCTTCAAAAAAAAAAACCCAGGAATGGATGCTGGAATTGGTTCCCTCAATGGAAACATATAAAGTCACCAAGTTCCAGTTGATTCGAAGGAATAACTGTCGCAGATTCATGCTCAAAAGGTAGCTCATTATATGAAGTTGATGCAGGAATTGCATGGCTCCCTCCCGGTGGCTACAAGACGGTTGACCCTAAAGCCGTTGGTGTCAAAAGAATCTCCAGTAGGGGACAGTGGTGGGTTTGGTATAATAGTGGTGTACAGAGGTGCGATGCAATGGTGGAGGTATAGTGGTGGTGGTGCTGCGGTGATGGTGTTGTTGGGAAGGTTTAGATGAGAGAGAGATGAGGAAGAAGGAGGAAATATCACATTTGAAGCGAGAGAGAGGGGGGGGGGGGGGGATGGATGGATGGAAGGAGAGAGAAATAGACCATATTTGTGTATAAAAATGTTTATAATTAAATAATAGGTGAAAATATATTCTATTTGTAGGGCACTTTTGTCAATTCATATACACGTAACAAATTTGGTTAACCGCGTTAGTCAATTGGACTCAAATCATGGTTGTATATTTACCAACCAGAGACTCAAATAGTTAAAGTTTTGAACTTTGAATTCAATTAGTTAAAACCACTATAACACATTGACGCAAATAGTAATTCACTTTAATAAATAAAGGCTTATCACGTAAGGTACATCATGGTGGACTATTGTCTATTAGTAAGGTGTTTCTCCTTTATTTAAGAGGTAAAGTGTTTAAATCTTACCGAAAACGTATATAAGTAGTTAATAGAAATAATGTATAAGTAGTTAATGGAAATAGTATTAAGATTAGATTATGTTCTATAAAAATTAAAATAAATAAATTAATAAAGGGTTAGGATCAAATACATAGTGAAAGAAAAATAGGAAGTCGTAAGAAGGGTATCAAACAGACTCCGATTGAACTCATTCAAGCAACATTGGAATCGTCTTATCGAACCCTACAACGTTAATTTTTAGGTCTTCGTTTTTTGAGGTTTTAGCTTGTAGTTTTTAGAAATATGCGTTATACTATTGTGTTTTTTTTATTTTCATCATTGTGTCTTTTTTTTCAGCATTGTGTTATATTTTTTAACACTATATTATATTTTGTGGCTTATTGTGTCATATTTTATGATGTATTGTGTTTTTTATATCTTTCTCACCATTCTTATTTTTTATCGTAGAATAACTCAACCCAATAAATAAAGGCTTACTTATTAAAAAAAATAAATACAGGTTGTTGTGGTCTAGAAGTTTAATGATGGGTCACATTCTATAAAAAAAACAAAAAAACACGAATGTTACACAAGTCATTTCAAACACCATTCCACATGAGATGAATCAAAGCTAGACGATCGAATCACCCCATAAGAACATTCCCGTAATTTCTGGGTGATCATGGATAATAATACCCTCTTTAAATTCATCTCCCCCAATAATCCCTCCCAAATCCCCCTTAATATGGTCCTTAAAACGGCTCATCTTACACGACTTCCTCATCTAGATAACGTTAATTCCAATGATCTTAATCACACAACCAATGTTGCTGCTGCTGCATTAAACCCTTCTCCTCATCATAACCATAATCCTCACGATCATGATGATATTGGAGATCATATGGTGGTTGTTAACAACCCGGACAATAAGTTTATGGTTATCGGACATCGAGGAACCGGGATGAATTTGTTGCAGTCGTCTGATCCTAGAATGAAATTTATTAAAGAGAATTCTGTTCTTGCTTTTAATACAGCTGGGAAATTTAATCTGGATTACATCGAATTCGATGTTCAGGTAGTCTTTTTTTTTTTTTTTTTCTCGTTACAATCTGATAGATAAACGGTCAACAAGCTGTACCGTTAGTCATTTTTTAATAACAAAACTAAGTTTTTTTAATTACGCTAGATATTAATATAACTATGCACGACTTGTTAGACTTGATTAAATACGTCCACAACTTCATATGTCAATTTTAATTTTTGTAGTTTCGGCCCACAACAATATTTTGACCTCAAATGGACGTGTTTTTGTTTTTAGTAGACTAGGTTTTGCGTTTTAGAAAGGATGACAACGCAACTTGTTGCTGTCTACCTGCTTATTTTAATGTAACTTGCGAAATGAAAATTTTAATTTCGTTTACGTTTCCGGATGGTAGAGTCGTCTGAAATTAAGGTTGACGGTGGCCGCGGCGATTGACGGTCTCAATCGGTCATTAAAACGACATGTGATTTGTCGTTATGTTTGGAAAACACGTGTATGGAAGACTGATACAACAGGTTGCTTTTGGTTTGGGGGGCCTGCAGCCCACGTATTACGACCTTTACGTATTTTTATTTGAGTTGTTTTCTTTTTTGTTCATTTTTTGATCGAGTTTAAGGAGGACAAATAGTTTTAAAACATAATTAGTATCACAGTTCAAAACCTTTTTTTTAATTTAGACAGCGACTAGTCATGGGTAAAACAAAATATCAAGGATAATCATCTAAGCTGTAAGTGGACCACAAAAATTAACAAAATAATATGGATTATCACATTTGTTAAAATAGACAATTGATAGAAAAAAAAAGAGAAGAGAGACATTTTCTTTCAATAATTTTCATCTTTTCTTTCGTTAATTCAAGATGGCTTAGAAACAAAAATGAAATGTAAACCAAGGGGCGTTGTTAGAGAGACATTAAGCGTTGTTTGGTTGCATCTTTGAATGATTGTGCTGAATGAACCATTAAGCGGCAGGAAGGAGAGGAGGAGGTGGCAACGGAGGAGAGGGAGGAGGCAGTGGCAGGTTGGCACGGAAGAGGGGAGAGCCGGAGAGGGGAAGAGAAGAGATGGTTTCATTAAGAGGTTTATTCAGGCATTCAACATGTTTATCGTTGCAAAATCATTCAGCGCTTAATGGTTCAATTAAGAGGTTGTGTTTTTGGCAACCGTTTCCCTTACCTCTAACTGATTTAGAGGTAACCTCTTAATGGAACCATTAAGAGATGAACCAAGGCCACTACCCACTAACTTAGCACTAACTAATAACAATGAACAAAATAAGGAAACAAAGTAACAACTAAATGCAGTAAACAACCCACGATGGATTACATGGAAGTCTTAGATGGATTGTATCATGCTATGGGTACGTGGCATGGATTTAGGCTTGGTACGTGACCCAAAACAAGCAATTAGATTAGGAAAAATAATCATAGACGGCTCCTCCACAACCCATACTCTAATAATTCGGATCCTTCACATCTCACACTTCGATAGTTCAGCTCCTCTATAGTCTAAATCCAATAACCCGATTCTTTCATAGTCGACCTGAAACTAATGTAAAAGTCGGTGCCAATCCAACTTCTACATAGCCAATTTGACTCCTCGATCCATAGCCCACACGTACAATCAAAAGGCAGCGCTTATTTGAACAAATGTAAAAGTCAGTGCATATTTTATTAATTTTTGGGGTTTAGTTGCCTATTTTGATGATTTTCACAAATATTAAATAGGTAGTTTGATTAAATCAAACTCAATATACTCAACTGGTCAACTAATATGATCAGATAAAACGCAACTTACGCTGGGCATGTGCCCTTTTAGGACAACTTAAGATTTGAACTTGGATCTCTTGTATAGAATTAAAGTTTTGTCTAATAATATTAGAAGATGAAAGTGTGTGTTGAGTTCTGAGTAATTGGACAAAAATACAAGTATGTTACAATAAGCAGAACGAAATAATAGTTATTGTTATGCATCTAATTCAAGTTGGCTTTAATTTCCTTAGCTATCATGTGTTTTCAAGTTATATAACATCATTCAAGACACTGATTTGTTTGTTTGTTTGGTGTTTCTTTGAACATTTCTTGGTCTAAGTTCTGGGTGATGGAAGAAACTTAGACAAAAAAACGTAAACACAAAACCTCTTTTTGTAGGTTACAAAGGATGATTGTCCAATCATATTTCATGACAGCTTCATCTACACTGAAGATAAGGTCAGTTTAGATTTCATTTTACTTAGCACTGTGTTTTATTCTAGTCTCTAGGTGATCCACATTCCACAAGCGCCTTTATAAACCTATACGCGGTATAGAAACATCTTTCTTAATAAGAATTCATTTTTTGTTCCCTTTATGCTTATGAAATTAACCGGTGTTTGATTTCAGGGTGTAATTATCGAAAAAAGAGTTACAGATATGAATTTAGACGAGTTTCTTTCATACGGACCTCAAAGGGATCTTGACAAAGTAATGGATTTTATTTTCATATGCTCATCTTTTGTTCAAAGTTTTTCAGTTCCATATCATGTACGTCGTAAATTTAATCGATTCAATGGTTATGATCCTGATAACATCAGGTGGGTAAACCTTTGTTTCGAAAAACAAAAGATGGGAGGATTTTTGAATGGAAAGTTGAAAAGGATGATCATCTATGCACATTGGAAGAAGTGTTCCAAAAAATAAACCATTCCAAGGGGTTCAATATTGAGTTCAAGTTTGATGACAATATTGTGTACAAAGAGGAAGAACTGGTTCATGTCATAAAAGTTGTTCTTCGTGTACGCAATCGTTTTGTATTAACTTGTCTTCTTTTAATGGAAGCGTTACTATTTTAACGATGTTTGATTTCTTTGTACGCAGATTGTATTTAAGTATGCTAGAAACCGATCCATCTTTTTTTCAAGCTTTCAGCCTGATGTAGCTCTTTTGACCCGAAAACTCCAAAACACTTATCCTGTAAGTTGCATCTTACATGTATCATGTATTATTTCATACGAAGTTACTATAAAAACCATTCATCTTATTGTGTTTTTTCTTGTTATAATGTCACATTTAGGCTTTCTTCCTCACAAATGGAGGGGTGGAAACGTATACAGACGTCAGGAGGAACTCTTTAGACGAAGCAATGAAGTTGTGCTTAGCAGGCAGCTTAAATGGGATCGTTTGTGAAGTGAGATCCATCTTAAGAAATCCAGGAGTAATTAAAAGAATTAAAGACTTGAAACTCAGTCTCATAAGCTATGGTCAGCTAAAGTAAGAATATTAGTTATCTTGAAAACACAGAAATGTCAAGATTTCCTGTTTTGTTTCCATTTTCAGTCGTGTTACATGTTCACACTAAACGAAACCATTGTTGACGTTTCAGTAACATGGGAGAGGTGGTCAATGCACAAATCTTGATGGGCGTCGATGGTGTGATCGTTGACTTGGTTCAAGAGATCATTGAAGTAGTTGCAGATTTTGGCAAAGAAGTTGAAAAGGAGAATATAGTTGAAGAGGAAAATGATGAGGGTATCAAGTGTTCAGAGAAGCAACTTTCTAGTCTTATGAAGGTCATTGGAATGAAATACATTTGTAGTTAATTTGTGTGTAAATTGTGCATATAACCTCCATTTTCACATTTTGTCAATCTATTTATGTGGAGGTGGCAATTTCATCCATTTATCTATATCTATCTATACTATATTATAATGCATGAGCCAAAGGTATTTTAAGATACCCAAAAGTTAAGAACTAATTTTTCATTTATAACCTTAAAATGAGGGTAAATTAGTCATTCATTCATTATTTACACTTTATTACCCTATCTTATTTACACTTTAATTCCCTAATTTTTAGTTAGTAATTACATTTTCATCCCATCTTCTACAAAATTATAATTCTTTTATTTAATTCTATCATAACTTTAAAAGTATTAAATTTTAAAAACATTCGAATATACCATGACGACCAACTCATTTTTGTCGACGTTGCAGTGTTTGTCGTAGTTAATACCGATGTGTGGATTGAAATGTACAAGAAACAATACCTTATGTACAAGTGATTATTGCATTTTTTTTAAATACTAACTAGATGAACCTTTTTGTACCCAAACAAACACCGTGAACAAGTACGTTGAATTGATTACATGAAATTTTCTATTGTAGTTACATCATTTACTAATCACTTACTATTTTTGTCAACATTTCGATCGTCTTACTCAGTATTAACAAGTGAATTGAAATCTACAAGAAAGAAATGTTTTATGTACAAGTGACTATTGCAATTTTAAAAAATAAATAAATAAATTACACGGTAGAAAATAAATGAGACATCCATATTTTGAAGCAAATATTAGTTTCATTTTTTACGATTTTTGCTCTCTTTGACTCAAAAACTCCTCAATTATCTCTTACAGTTAACTTCTACTTTTAAACATTGGTTTCTTCATTCGACCTCTCCTCTCTCACACATAAAATAAATAAAAATCATTCAACATATTGACTCTCGATTGCCTTTTCATCCGGTTTTGGTCATCAATCGGGTGCCGCTATGAAACCAACGACTCCTGGGCTTTGCTTTTACCCTCTCGAACAGTCATTCGTAGCGTTCATCCAATTTTCATTCGTTGATCATGTACCACTACGAAATCATCTCGAAACATTTGTTGATTGTGCTTCTAATAATGATAGGTTTAGATGTTTTTGCATTTGCTGATTTTGCTTTTTAAGATGATGATGGCTACTTGCAATATTGATTAATGGCCCCTTCTAAGAACAAACGCACTTTCATGACGACAAGGTGATCTAACCAACGACGCCCTTAGGATGCGGTTTAATTTAAATATACATAGTTTTTTTTTTTCAAATAATTTTTTTTTGTTTATCATGTTATGTTGGTTGTTATATTGGTTGAGCAAAGCTGTGAAGGATTTGTAAGGAGAATTGTCGGTGTTCTCTTTCTAGAAGAATTGGAACATGCTAAGGTATATCTCGATTCTACACATATCTATAAAATTATTATGAATGACTCTGGGTAGATTTGACTAAAAAATGGTTCAATCGGTTGAACCGCGTTGTACCGGGCGGTTCAACCGGGTAGATTATTTAGCTATATGATTTCATAAATTACAACACTAACACAAAAAATAATTTAAAAGTACATAATTACATACTAAAATACTATAAAAATGTTAATCAATAATTAAAGAATAATCCAAAAGATAATCTAAAGTTTTTAATTTTTTAAAATTTATCCCTTAATAAAAAAATAATCTAAAAATAACACAAAAGGTAACCTATGTAGGGCTGTTCATGAGCCGAACCGAGCCGAGCCAGGCCAAGCTCGCGCTCGGCTTGGTTATAAACCGAGCCAGCTCGGCTCGGCTCGGATTTGAAACCGAGCTAAAAATCAAAGCTCGAGCTCGGCTTGGTTTTAAACCGAGCCGACTCGGCTCGGCTTGGTTTGGCTCGAATTTAAAAAGAAAAAAGAAAAATGGCTTTCAAAATTCAATAGTTTAAAATATTATTTAATAGTTAAAAATAACACATTTAAAATAATTCAACCTTATACATTACACGCTAAAATCAAGTTCAAGCAAGTACAAAATAAGTCTCAAATTTTAATGGAATACCGTATAAGTTCATCAACATACGAATTAACTTGAGTACTGATCAATTGAATTTATTTAAATAACTTGATTAGCTATAACTTCAATCCCAAGCAAAGAATCTCCATGCTAGTGTTACCAAATATTAAATATGTAAAGTGTTCTCCATCATTTTTTTACATTTTGATAGTATATTATATGTATATAAAAATATATATATTAAAAATTAGAATTATTCGAGCCAAACCGAGCCAGCTCGGCTCGTTACGAACCGAGCTGAGCTAGGCTCACTTTCTAACCGATCCGAGCTGGCTCGGCTCAGTTTCAAACCGAGCCATATCGAGCGAGCTTTTTTCGAGCTAAATCCGAGCGAGCTTCGAGCGAGCTCCGAGCCACGAGCTTTTTGGACAGCCCTAAACCTATGTCGGTACCGGTTACATAAATGACTGACGTGACAAGTGATATGACTCATATAGCCCATGTCACCTTAAGATGACTTGTAAACTAACAGTAAATGTATACCACGTTGTAATTGTTGTACCCATTCCATCGCTAAACTCATGCGGCGGTGTTTACATTCTATCACATTTCATCACTAAACTTTTTTTTAAATATGTAAAAACATTATATTAAATAAAAAAAACATTATATTAAACTAAAAAAAAACATTAAATTAAATAAAAAACATAAAAATAAACCTAAATAACATAAAAAACAGAAAAATAAACATTAAAAACCTAAAAAATCAAAAAAAAAATAAACCTAAAAGTTACATGGCCAACCCCACTTGTGGCAAATTTCACGTTTTCGATCGATGAGAATCGACTTGTATGGTTTTTCGGCGACTTCATGCGACTCCTTCAACACCTTCAAATCTTTATTTTTTTCAATTCCGCACAAATGCTTACGCCTTTCCCGATTCTCATCAATTTCCACCATCTTTGCCGACTTGTATTCGGTCATCGCCCCCATCCAAGGCTCTTTGCCTTTGCCACTTGACGACTCGACACTCTTCCTTCGAGCCGTGGTTCTTGTGGGGTGTAACACCCCAACCGATGGCGGAATCATCGAGGTGTCACGTAGTGACGATTGTTCAAAAGCATGTGGTACTAAAATGTAAATATATTATTGAATAATTTAAATTGTCTTACATGGATGAAATGGGAAAAATACATAAGTCTGAATAAAACATGAAATTTGAAATAAATTATTAAAAGCAAACACTAAAATCCAATGCTATGGAACTAAGATCAAACTGCACCTAAAACATGTACAAAATAAGTTTTGTCAACATATGAAATGTTGGTGAGCATTCCTAGTTTTAATACATATAGTAAGTTGGAAAAATGTTATACAATTCAAGTGCAAGCTACAGTGCATTTATGTAAACTATGCATCATACAAATGAGCGAAATCAATCCTGTGACTGTATAAATGTACTAAAATGAACGGCGGTGTACTTATCCAATAAATGGATAATAACTTAACAATGACCACGGATTCTCCGATGAAAAAGGGGGAGAGTCACCTAGGTGGGTTGTCAATCCAATAGCGCTATCCAATACGGCTTGTACAATGTTAATGATTTCACTAAGTACAAATGTATTCTACATGTAATGTCTAAGCATAAAGCACGTTTGTAAGCAAATGCACATAGTACTAGAATTGTATTGTAAAAATGTGAACTTGTATTTGTAATTTGTATAAGTGTACATGTAACACCCCAAAAATGAATAAAAGCAAAAAGGGGATAGGAAATACTCACTTTCGCCAAATGACTAGATGACTAAGCGAGCGTGAAAACGCGAGCAATCCAAAGATTCAACAACGAAACTAGTCCAATTTAGAAGAAAAGAAACCGAATAGGAAAAATATCAAGCTTCCAATTCGCCAATTACAAGAGCTTATAATCAAAGCTTCAAATGTAGAAGTAATACACTCTAGAAGAAAGGTATGAGGGAGAGTTTAATCGAATTAAAACAATCGATTTAGAGGTGCAAAGTGTAATAGGTCATAGGTGGGTTTTTATACTAGTTTTGGATTCAATTAGGCTTTAAAATTGGTCAACACAATAAAGTAAGGTTTTAAGATGAATTGACTATTTGACTAGGACTTTGACTAGGAATTTGACTAGGACTTTGACTAGGAATTTGACTAGGACTTTGACTAGGACTTTGAATAGGAATTTGACTATTTGACTGTCTTCGCGGACCGCGAGAGCAAAAAAAAAATCATTTTTTTCTAATTTAATCAATTTTAAGTTTCGGACTTGTTTCCTTCGGATTCTAAGTTGTTTTAGGACCGAAAATTAAGGGTTTTGAGTATCAAGGTCTGAAACATACGTGCTCGGGTGTAGATGTGAGTATAAAACATGCATACTTTTACTTATAAAAATTATAAGTTTTATTAAATTGTGAATTTTGGTCCTATTAAAATACGAGGGTTAAAAATGAAAATTTTGAAATAGTTGAGGAACCAATTATGCACATTTATGAAAAGTGAAGGGTGCAGGTTGTCACATGGGGGTAGTGTCGTCTTCGGGGTCGGGAAATTCACCATTCAAATTAAGCTTGGGCATGTTGGTAGACAGCCCGTCCGTTGAAGGTGTACAATTTCCCGAGTCGGAGGTTTTAGATCGTTTTTTTAGAACGACCACTCCTTCCCCTTCCTCGTCCCCTTCCTCCACGAGGGCCGGTCGGCCCAAGTCCACTTCGAATGAACTCTTACAACTTCCCAAGAGTCCAACGAAGTAAACCCATTCCTAACGTACGTTCGCTGATAATCGTTGAGGGCCGCACGTATGATGTCCATATCCGCCGACCCACTTGGTCAAAGACGTTTCTATAATTTATAAAAAAATATATAGTTAATAATTTTTATAAAAAAATATAAAGTAAACGATTTATAAAAAAATAACATCATATACCTGTGTAACGTAGAGGGCGTTGAATTTACTCATTTTTTCTGTAAATCGCTCCATTTACCGGTTATTTGATCCATCCACCTTCTCGTCATACCGGTAAGTTTTTCAAAGTGGGCTTTCACTCGTAGCCAAAAGGTGTCGGATGGTTGTTGATTTCCGACGCGTTTGTCCTCGGAAATATGTAAAAACGACTTGGTCAACGCCACTTCTTCTTCTTGCGACCAGGGAATTCTTTCTTTTGGCCCGGTATCTCCTCCTCTTCTTCCTTTTCCTGTTCCTGTTCCTCTTCCTCTTCCTTTTGCTGCTTGCACCGGTATCTCCTCTTCTTCCTCATCCTCTTCCTCTTCCTCAACCTCTTCTTCATATTCATCATCATCTTCTTCCTCAGAATCTTGGACCGTATAGTTCTCTAGATCGCGAACCCCATAACGGTCGAACATAGGTAGATCAATCGGATCAGGAGGTGCTTGAAACACTCCGGACGCGATTTGGGTTGACATGTTGGGTTTAGGGTAGTGTAGTGGATATTGGTTTGGAAGCGAGAATTGTTGGGTTTGAAACATAAGGTTTTGAAAACTTTGGTTTTGATAGGATTGGTGTGTAGGTTGTGGGGTTAGTGGTGCGTCTTCATGAAATCGACCCGGTTCGCCTAAGTTAGGCCAAACCTTTGGTCTAAACTTCCGTTTCGTAACTATTTGTTTCTTGCTTGATCCTTCCATTTTTTTCTTGATTGTAGTGTTTGATTGTGTGTATTTTGATTTGAAATGGAAATGTATATATAGTAATTGGGAAAAAAGTTATTTTTTTTATTAAAGTAAACGGTCACAAGACCGTTGGCCAACGGCTAGTTTCACCGTGATAGCCATCGCAAATTTTTCATTGCGGGCGTGAAAGATTTGGCCGGGCCGGTGTTTCGTGGCCACCACGGTATCACGGGGTGGCCATCACAGACCACCCGGCTGGCCTGATGGTGTAATGATCAATCAAGTGATGAGTATTCCTCAAAACCATACACCATGGTTTATACAAATATCCTATATGAGTTCTAATCAAGTTATTGACGAAAAAAATATTGTACTCTTCATATAACATTTAACAAGACAATTTTATAAATATATTTAAATAAAAATAAATAACAAAGATAATGTTTCTTAGGTGTCTCAAGTAATCTAATCATCACTGTAGACAATAACCAAATCGAGTAGTTGAATGTATTAGGTAGAGGTGGCAAGTCACAAATCACAGCTTTGATCCATTATAAATGATTGGACTCGGTCTATATATTCTCTATAAGTTAAAAGAGTAAAAAATTAAGTAAAATACATATGTGAAGTTTTATAAAGTGCATTGTGACATTCTTCAATATATTATAATAAATCAAAGCTCAATTTTTCACATGACGTTTAAAGAAGCTAACCTCTCCATTGAGTGTGTCATGTGACATGCCATATGTCATTAGGTAATTTAAAAAACCAATTAAAAATCAAATTTAGAGATTAGAAAACCCTAAGCCTAACATAACAACTTACAAACACACGCCTCCATCCATCTTTCCTTCTCCTGCCATCTACGCACCAGTACCACCAGTCCACCACATCCCTTCGGAACCACCACGACTAAAACATCTTCTCTTCTTCACCTTCTCCTTTGCCCTCACAAAATCTTGGTTCATCATCGTCACACATTCAACACTCCCTAATGTTATTAAACCTTCCATCTCATCTTCGATTTCATCGTTTTTAACTGTTCACTCACACCCATCAACAATCAGGTACATATTCACATGGGTTTATGTTAAAGTTCCTATCTTTGAGTCTTAATCGCTACTATTTATAATATCTGTTGTGGGTTTTGTTTTTCATGGGTTAAAGATTGAATGCCTAATCGGAATTTGGAGAAATTGGCGTCAATCAATGCGTAATTGCGGCTTTTGGTCCATGCGAAAGTGTCTGAGGATGATAAGCTTATTGAGTATGATGCTTTGTTATTGGATAAGTTTCTTGATATTCTTCATGATTTGCATGGAGAGGGCCTTAAAGGGATGGTATGATTTCATGTTAATTTAGTTTAGTTTTGGTTATTGATTAGTTAAATTGTCTTTGTTATGTGTTTTGTTGTATCGGATTTGATGAACAATTATTTGTAGCAAATTTGTGATGTTTTATAGAATTGTAATGCGTAGAATTCTTTCAAATAAATAAGCATAATAAATTGAAACAATGTGAAAGAAAGAAAGCTAATTATTTATATCTCAAAATAAAATTAGGGAATTTGAATTGCTTACCCTAGGACGACTATACCATATTGAAGAAAGGGATTTTTGTGAAAGCAAGTATTGAGTCCAAACTCATACTGCAACATAATGAAGAGATGCTTAATTAACTGCACATGTTAACAACTTAGAATGTGTGTATTCTTAGTTACCCATATCCAAAAGAAGTGTGTTATCTCAAATAAATTTTGAAAGAGGGTGAGTTGAATAAGAGACAGAATCAATGTCGGCTGATTGAACCAGAGTTACATTGAAGTTATACACTGTTTTAGGTTAGGTGTTAGTATTGGAGTTGTATATTTTTTAGGTTATGTATTAATATTAGAGTTATACATTATTTTAGGTTAGGTGTTACCCAAAGTTTTGCTGCATGTAACTATAAAGCGCATTAGTCTAACCGTTTTCTATCTGTATCGTCATCAATTATCGTTTTGAAATTTAATGGTTTGAAAGAATACGATTGTCGCCACAATGGAGGGAGTATGTGGGCATCGCACAACGTTGGCCGTAAACTCTAATTCAACAATTACATGAATATCTCGGTGTAATTAAAAACCTTGGTAAAAAAATTAAAATCATTAAAAGTTTAAGTGACTTATTCGGACGTTATCTTAGTCCATTCGCATACATCAAATTAGTCTTGTTATATTATTATGTTTTCTTATTGTTCTTGCATTTAAGGGGAAGGTCTTGGGTTCAAGTCCCACAAGGAGTGAAATTTGCCGTTCAAAAAAAAAAAAAAAAATTAAACGAATCTTATCATTGTGAACAGTGTTCTTTCAGATTAGATTTATGAACACTCAATGTAATTGATAAATCTTTGTAATAAGTTGACATATATAATGGTAGGTTTCATGTGTGGCGAAGTGAATATTCACCTAACATGTCTTATACAAATCAATACACTTTGGTTTTTGTTCAAGCTTGTTTGCGTGTATATTTCCACCGATGTTCACAAACTTTATATATCGAACGCATGATCGTTTCGTCCTAAGACTAGTTTTCAAGTACTGATAAACTCATTTTAAGCACTTCACTTATTTTACACTAAAAAAGAGATAGGGTTGAAGTCGCCACCTTAGTAATGTTGTCCCCAACCCATTAAGGGGTGGGTCAATGAACAACGCTTTATTGCACAATATGTATATGAGTCATATAATAGGTGACAAACATAGGCCATGATGGTAGTTAGCTTATCATATCATTCATGTCCTTTAAATCTTTCCATACATAAACCAACAAATGCGACACTTGAGTTTACATGAGCTCATAATTAAATTATCACCGATCAATTTTCTTTCACGTTCTAGGGCCCTTCTAGATCACCTCTATTTTTATTTGACTTTTGATTTTCCTATGTCACAATGAAGTCACAAGTTTTATTCATGAAAATAGTCTTTTCTTTTTCTAAATACCGTACACGCCTTATGATTGTAAACCCAAAGGCATGAAACCAAAAAGATTAACGAGCGCAACAAATCCATACGTTGTGCAAGTTGAGGTAACAAGTGAACAAAATTTTTACGCTTCTAAACAAGACCTAATTATATACATTAAAACAAAAACAAATACAAGAAAGTGACGCATGGTTCCCTTTAGTAGAGGTCTTAAGTTTAAATCTATCTTCTATTTGAAGGCTATTAGCGCAAAATGTGTTATATTTAACTAAGGTCTCACGTAATTTTTAAATTTATTAAGTCCCTAAACCAATTTTGCCAAGTGTTTGGTCTTTTATTATAATTATTTGTTTAAATTTATTAAGTCCCTAAGCTTTATTGTGACAGTTCAGCTGCTATGTCTATAGCAGCTAATCCTGTTTTCTTCGATAAAACTAAACATTTTGCCCTAGACGTGTTCTTTTTAAGGGAACAAATATGTAAGGGTGTTGTCAAAACTATAAAAGTTGATTCTAGCAATCAACTGGTACATTTTCACTAAAAGTTTGATTACAAGTTCTCATTTAACGATTTGTGGCAATTTGAACATGTAATAAAGGGGGGGGGGGGTGTTGAAAATATTACATTCCTTTATATTTTATTTTACATTTTTATTTCCTTTATATATATTTAAATATTTTGCATAAGTGTTTTATGTAGGTCCATATAACATGTCATTGTGTTAGAAGCATGGGCATTGGGCTGTTGATGTTGTTGGATTGCTGTTTGGTGGAGCCCAAGTTGTGTTAGTTATTTCTGTGGCCCATTCTGTGGCCTAGTTCGTTTGGTTGTTTATCAGCTAAGATTGCTGATGTGGCAATCTGTGTGAGAAAACACAGATATTCTCAGCCGTTGGATGGGTGTTCTTGTAGCCGTTGATCTTTGGGAGAAAACACATATGAGCAGCTATTTATAGCTGCTCATCTCGTCCCTTTGCCACTTTTGTCTCTCTAATATTATTTTTTCACTTGTTTCTCCTGTATTCTCTCTTACAAAATATTAGGGTTTGCTTTCTAATCATCTTGATCTGAAAGCTTTGTAATCTCTTTGTGTATTTTGTTAATGATCATCTTGTTGATAATCATCTGAGAGTCTTTTAGTGCTGTAGTGAGGATTTCATTTGTAATTGATCAAATCTTTGAACTTCTTTGTGTTTTTTTTGTTGATAATAAAGAGAGTTAATCTATGGTGACCATAAATTTGACAAAGTGTTTGGTCTTTTATTATTATTTGTTTAACTAACAAAAGTACACTAATAGTGCCATGTGAACACAACACAATACCAACAATCCAACATCATGAACAAGTGGGAGAGCAGGTGCCAATGAAGCAGAGTAAACAAAGAGAAGAGATAAATATACCAATCTAACCCATCTCTGACTGAAATCTTTCCCTTGTGAAAGTGTCACTAGACGTCAAAATATTGTATCCTAGCTTTCTAAAATACAAGGATACACATAAATATCTCTAGATCACAATAGGCCTAAATGTCTAATCAACCCAAGGATAAGTGCACCTAATTGTTTACATGATGATTGAAGACACAAGCTGTTAGCTTAATAACCAAACAAGATATTATTTATGTTCATGCACATTGATCTTCCGATCCTATTAGTCGTAATTAATAATAATGCATATATCATATGTGGGACCATGCTTAATATGACCATTAACTAAACCATTACAAGTAAAAACAAACACTTGTTCCCATTTGTTTTGTACTGGAAGGATTAAAGCAAGTAGCATTTCATGTAATAGTAGACACACCTAAACCCGCTAGAAGTGGATCTATTGAAGAAAAAAAATGTCGATATTTCTCTATTTTTGACGCAGAGCGGAAGCTTTAAAAAGAAAAGTTGAGAAATGAGAACGCGCAGCCTAGAAATGAAATTAAATCGCTTAATAAACTCTAGATGATAGATTTTGGGTCTAAAAGTCGCAAACCATGTATGACCGACCATTTGTGACAACGTCTAGGCCATTATGCCATTTTCGTCCATATTTTACAGGCGTTGTAACTCTAGGGATGTTAAAAGTTATACCCGTTTTAATTTTACTCGTTTGTCATTATTAGTTGCTACAAATACTAATTTGTTAAGTCTAGGATCAGTTCCATATATCTAATTGTACATTGGTGATAAAATGTTGGTCGATTTCAGACTTTCGCATTGCGAACTAGAACTACAACGTGTCGGCAGACATAGTGAAGGTCCATTTTAGTATGTAACAACAAACTAAAGATGAATCATGTGTCACATCTCAATCATATTCATCATCAGGTAAATTTAGTATACAACATGAATAATAAACAGAAAAAGTGAACTGAATGTTGGATAGTTAAAGCTTATGGCACATGGAAGATGTATGCAAACATAAAACAGCTTGTTGGCCCAAAGATTACTAACCAATGGACCAATAATGTGATCTTTACATAAGTATACAACCAAATGTTTGTTATTTTCTTCATGTTTGTATTCACCTGCCATTAACATTGACCTTCAACACATCATATTAACATACGAAACCATTTTTTTCTTCTTCATTCTTGTCAGAAGTTGAGTGAGTAACAACTAGAAAGATGAAGGTAAGTTTTCATTTTGTTTAAGTTTCATCGATACAATGTAATCCCTTTTGCGCCTCATATGCTTTGCGTGTTTACATAACAGTTGCTAGATTGGATGCACCGCAAGTTTCGAAATGGTGAGCCGTTGAAAGAATTTTCTACAGGTATTCCATGAAATAATCACTCATGAACATATAAGTTAATTATTCTGTTACATATTTCTTGATTAAGTTTTTTTTTTTTTTTTTTTTTTTTTAACGAATCTAGTATTTATTTCTAAAACTTGTCAAGTTACATTAAAATAGAAGGTAGACGGGCAACAGGTTGCGCGGCCACCCCTTTTGATTAAGTGAGTTATTTTTGAAAATTTTTGTAACTGTTTATTTGCAGGGAACCCATGCACTTGTCTAATGGGCCAACCATCACTAGATGACTTTGACTATTATCCTAAGTCAAACTATTACACCAAACAGACCAACAAATCAAGAGAAAACCAGATTCGAAGATCGTTTGCGTGTCTAGAAGCAGTGAGTGCAGATGAAGAACACATGGAGGAAGAATCCTCTGCAGCACTTTCTGAACTTTTTCATGGATTTTTAGCGATAGGGACGCTTGGAACCGATCCAGTCACTAGCGATCCTGCAACGCCCACCTTTTCCACATCAGTTGAATACATAATGGAAAAAGAAACCGAAGCAACAGAAAACGAACTGCAGTTCTTTAATGATGAGCTGGAAAAAGTGCTGATTGCTGAAGGGAAAGAAGATGATTCATCTGGGAGAAACAGTTACGTTAGTAACGGAAGAAGCAGCCACGGAAGTACTATTACGCTTAGTGGGAAGCCTCTAGAAGCTTCTGAAAGTGAGTACGGGTCGGTTGCCTGCCCACTTCAGGGCTATCTGTTTGGTTCAACTGTTGGGCTGCCTGAAACAACTAGTGGAAAGAAAGAACATAGGACATCACTTGGGGAGTTGTTTCAGAAAACTAAACTGTCTGAAGAAAATAAATGCAACAGAGTTGAAAAACACAAGGAGAAAGATAAAGAAACCGAAAAGTCTGCGGTCCACTTAATGAAAAAGATACTTAAAGGAAAAAAAGCTTCTGTAGGAACCATTGATTCTGCTTCAGCTGATAAGAAACTGAATAAGGTATGGATATTTCCGCTTTATGTAAGTCACTAGTTTTTATCCCGGGAGCGTCCCGGGTTGAAATATCTAATATAATTTTTATATTTTGACATCAACTCTAACCTAGAATCATTTTAAACCATGTAACCTTGACACGGCCCATGTAAAATTGTAAACTGTTTATCTAAATGGGTCAAATGGGTTAGCGGGTTGTAAATGGGTCGATGGGTTATAGTTATACAATAGTTTTAAAGGGGTTGGTGTTGAATTTATAATTATATGTTTTTACTTTCTTTGGTTCAAATATTAAATGGGTCGGCCTGTTTGATTGTCGTACAACACAACCTGACAACGCAATTGAAAACCTGATTATTTCCGTGTCAAGTTTATTGTCGTGTTTCGAGTGGTGTCATGAGTTGTCACCACTTATTTCATTTGGTAAAATGAGTTTGGAGAGTTAGTGTGTGGATGTGCTTCTATAGTTTGTTTGAAGCTATAATAATCATATAGGGTAAATGTCAAAAATAGCAATAACTTTAGTGAGCAAAAAAAAGTTATAATTAACAAAATGGACCACCACCAAAAGTACATTGTTGTGGTTATCTAAGGATCTATCAAATAATTGACAAAAAAAAAGGGGGACACTTCACAAAAAAAAAAAAAAAAAAAAAAAAAAAAAAAAAAAAAAAACTCTAATGTAGTGTGATTAAAAGTTTCTAAAGTTATGTTTTAAAAATGGATAAGCAATTCCTTTTACCCTAAATAATTAGATAATTGTTACGAAATAAGTCAGTTAGTAATAGTTTGAGGGTATTACTTGTAATAATAGATAGTTGAGGGACTGTATTGTAATAATTGTAAAGTGTGACGGTTATTGGTTGTTATAAGAATACCGACCCCAAGCTTCCCCAATTAAGCTTGATTAGGGTTTTCCTTCCTTCTTCTCTGTGTTTCTCTTAATTCAGGCTAACAATTGGTATCAGAGCCACCGATTCTCATCGGAGTTCGTTGATTCCTGTCACTACCACCGTTCCGATCGTCTTCTCCGGCGAGTTTCATTAACTTCCGGCGAGTTTCAGTAATCCATTTCATTTCTTTCTTGTCAATTCGTCAATTCGTATCGTTTTTGTTCTTATGGTCTGATCAATTTGTGATTAACCATTCTGTTCAACAATCTTTTGTTGACCTTCTGTTCGTTCATTTCGATCTTATTCTTTTCAGTTGAATCTTGGAGTGATCGTTCATTGATCATTCTATTCCTTATCATTACTCAGTTGGCTGATTCTTGATTCTTTAACCTTTTCAAATCAATTCGTTCCTATTCAATCATGACTACCAGAAATCAAGAAGTTGATAGAATTGCTAAAGATGTTAGCCGTTTGGATGAGTTTACAGCACAAACTCAAGAAGGTCTATTGAGTTTGAAAGCAGCCTTTGATCAGATGCAAGCAACATTTTCAAAAATAGAGAAACAAGGTACAATGATTCCAAGAAATGAGAATGACAAGTTCAGTAATAATCGATTGACTAAGGTAGAATTTCCAAAGTTTAATGGTGATGATGTTGAAGGGTGGCTATACAAGTGTGAACACTTCTTTTCAATTGATGAAACACCTGAGAAACATAAGGTCAGGTATGCTGCTGTCCATTTAGAGGGCAGGGCATTGCAGTGGCATCAAGGCTTCATGAAGTCCACTGGGAAACAGATCTGTGATGTAACATGGGATGAGTATATAAGAAATGCATCCACAAGATTTGCTGCAACTTTAATAGAGGATGCAATGGGAGCTCTTAAGGCATTAACACAAACTGGTGAGTTAGAGGATTATTGTGATGAGTTTGATTTGTTGTTGAACAAGGTGACATTACCTGATGAATATACAATTAGTTTATTCATTGAAGGTTTAAAACCAGAAATCAAATGCCATGTAAGAATGTTCAAACCAAAGACTCTAAGGGAAACCTACTCTTTGGCAAGAATGCAGGCACAAGCTAATAAAACTCTTGGTTTGAGTAATGCTTCTGGTAACAGTTTCTCTAGTTACAAACAGAACATTACAAGGACTAATAATCTAACTAGTATTGCCAAACAACCTGTATTGGCAACACCTGTTAATTCTGTGCCTTCCAATGCCCTAGTTCCAAGAAAAGTTTCTAATAAATATATGGATGATAAAAGGGCAAAAGGAGAATGTTTTTTCTGTAATGAGAAGTATGTGGCTGGGCATAGTAGAGTATGTAAAGGAAAGAAACAACTGTTTTTAGTTGAAGTAGATGAGTATGTGGAAGATGAAGAAATAGAAGGACTGGTTATTGATGTGGCTGATGTTCAAGGGGATCCCCAGATTTCTTTGAATGCTATAATGGGCATACCATCATTTTCAACAATGCAAGTAGTTGGTACTATTGGTACTAAATTCTTGTATATTTTGTTGGACAGTGGGTCTACCCACAATTTCATAAGCAAAGCTTTAGCCCAGAAACTGAAATGTACAGTTAAACAAGTACAGAATGTTCAGGTAACTGTAGCAGATGGAAAGAAGGTTGAATGTGTGAATATGGTGAAGGATTTTCAGTGGGTCATGCAAGGGAATTGGTTCACTGCAGATATGTTGGTTATTGATCTGAACAATTATGATTTGGTGTTGGGCATTCAATGGTTAGAAACATTGAATGATATTATGTGGAATTTTAAGAATCTGACAATGAAATTTAATGTTGCTGGTCAAGATTTTGAATTGAAGGGCATTAAAAAGAAAGGCCTCAGTCTATGTTCCATGGAGAAGATGACTAGTATGATTCAAACTCAAAATCAGTTGACACAAGCCCAACTGTTCACCATTCAAGATTCAAATGCTGAACAATGTATGTATCAGCCTGTCATTTCTGGCAAGGAAAATGAAGGTCAGCTGGATACCTTATTGAAAGAATATGAGGACATCTTTGAAGTCCCACAGGGTCTGCCACCATCAAGACCCTTTGATCACAAAATTGTTTTGAAAGATGAGAAGGTAAAACTGAATTTAAAGCCTTATAGGTATCCTGGTGCCCAAAAAGATATCATTGAGCAGATGACACAGGAACTACTGGATTCAGGAGTGATCAGGCATAGCAGCAGTTCCTTTGCTGCTCCAGTAGTGCTTGTTAAAAAGAAAGATGGCTCTTGGCGAATGTGTGTGGACTATAGAAGATTGAATGAAGCCACAGTCAAAGATGTTTTCCCTATTCCACTGATTGAAGAACTACTGGATGAATTGCAAGGTGCCAGCATTTTTTCTAAATTGGATCTAAGATCTGGATATCATCAAGTAAGAATGTATGAACCTGATATCTACAAAACTGCATTCAAAACACATCAAGGCCATTTTGAGTTTTTGGTTTTACCTTTTGGCCTTACTAATGCCCCTGCCACATTCCAATCTTTGATGAATGCCACCTTCAAAGATGTGTTAAGGAAGTGTGCATTAGTCTTTTTTGATGATATTTTGGTATACAGTGGAACTTGGCAGCAACACTTGTTGGATTTGCAAACTGTGTTGCAACTTATGAGAACTAATTCTCTTAAAGCCAAGAAATCTAAATGCTCATTTGGGGGGGGCCAAGTTGAATATTTGGGTCATATTATTACTAAAGATGGTGTCGCTACTGATCCTAATAAGTTGAAAGCAGTTCAGGAATGGCCTAGTCCTACCAATGTCAAACAGTTAAGAGGCTTCTTAGGGTTGGCAGGGTACTACAGAAGGTTCATTAAAGGTTTTGGATCACTTGCCAAACCTCTTACTGAACTTCTTAAAAAGGATGGGTTTAAGTGGTCCCATGAGGCTCAGTTAGCTTTTGATCAGCTTAAAGAAGTTCTGATTTCACCTCCTGTGTTAAAACTGCCTGATTTTTCAAAGAAATTCATTCTAGAAACAGATGCTTCTGCAAAAGGGATGGGAGCAGTACTAATGCAAGATGGACACCCTCTTGCATATGTTAGCAAAGCATTATCCCCTAAACAGCAAAGCCTTTCTGTTTATGAGAAAGAACTACTGGCCATCATTATGGCAGTCAAACAATGGCACCACTATTTGATCACCAAACCTTTTATAATCAAAACAGATCATCAGAGTTTGAAGTATTTGTTAGAACAAAAAATAGTCACTCCATTACAACAGAAATGGTTGTCCAAGTTATTGGGTTATGACTATGAAATATGTTATAAACAAGGGACTGAGAATGTGGCTGCAGATGCTTTATCAAGAGTCCAGGGAATGGTCTTATTACAGATCAGTCTCAGTTCTATTGATCCCACCTTATGGCAAAAGATTCAACACAGTTGGCAACATAATGCTGATACTAAAGAATTGATTGAGAAACTGGAACAAGGGGAAGCTGTAAAGAACAGGAGTTGGGATGGCCAGTTTCTAAGAAGAAAAGATAAGTTGCTGATTCCTCATGATGCTGCTCTTAAAACTGAGATCATGACTCTATTTCATGCTTCTCCTATTGGTGGTCACTCTGGTACTATCCCTACTCTTAATAGAATAAAAGAATTTTTCTATTGGAAAGGGTGTTCAAAAGATGTGCATAAGTTTATCAAGGAATGCACAATCTGTCAAAGGGCCAAATATGAAACTATTGCTTCACCAGGCTTATTACAACCACTACCTGTCCCTCAATCCATTTTCAGTGACATTTCAATGGATTTTATATCTGGGTTGCCTAAAGTCCAAGGAAAAGATACAATCTTGGTGATAGTGGACAGGCTTACTAAATATGGGCATTTCTTACTGTTGAGCCATCCCTATTCTGCTAGTACTGTGGCTCAGGTCATTATGGATAATGTGTTTAAAATCCATGGCTGCCCAGCTACTATAGTGTCTGATAGAGATCCTGTATTCTTAAGTGGCTTTTGGAAGGAATTTATGAAACTGCAGGGTATTACCTTGGCTATGTCCTCATCATACCACCCACAATCTGATGGCCAGACTGAGGTTCTAAACAGATGTTTGGAATCTTATCTAAGAGCTATGTGTATGGATGCTCCATTAACCTGGGTTAAATGGATTCCTTTAGCTCAGTGGTGGTATAACACTACCTGGCACTCAACCATTAAGATGACTCCTTATGAAGCCTTATTTGGAGTCAAGCCAAGTATCCATATTCCTTATATTCCAGGAGACACTACTGTTGCAGCTGTGGAAGATTACCACAGGGACAGGGAAGGGATGATCATTAAGCTAAAGGCTAACCTTGAAAGTGCAAGAAACAGGATGAAACAACTCACTGATACTCACAGGACTGATAGAGTCTTTGAACCTGGAGAATGGGTGTATGTGAAGCTACATCCATTTGCTCAACAGTCCTTAAAGACCCATCACAACAGGAAATTATCTCCTAGATACTTTGGACCATTCATGATTTTACAGAAAATTGGAAAGGTTGCCTACAAGTTAGACTTACCAGAGAATGCCCAAATTCACCACACCTTCCATGTATCCTTACTGAAGAAAGCTCAAGGCTCCACGGTGCTAACTGGTCCAATTCCCCAAGGTTCAAGATTTGTCTTACAACCCAGAGCTGTATTGGATAGGCAATTGGTTAAAAGAGGCTCTAAGGCTGCAATGAAAGTACTTATACATTGGGAAGGATTACCTGTTTCTGAGGCATCATGGGAATTCCTGGAAGATATGCAGCTGCGATTTCCAAGTTTTAATTTTTGAGGTCAAAAATGTTATAAAGGAGAGGGTATTGTTACGAAATAAGTCAGTTAGTAATAGTTTGAGGGTATTACTTGTAATAATAGATAGTTGAGGGACTGTATTGTAATAATTGTAAAGTGTGACGGTTATTGGTTGTTATAAGAATACCGACCCCAAGCTTCCCCAATTAAGCTTGATTAGGGTTTTCCTTCCTTCTTCTCTGTGTTTCTCTTAATTCAGGCTAACAATAATCAGAAGCAAAATTTGTTTATCCGTAGACGAAGATATGATAATCGCGACTTAAAAGTTCCAATAATCAGATAATCAATAACAAAAAGCAAATGCAAGCACTCCTTTAATCACATGACAGTCTGAGATAAGTTGCATATATGCCATGTTATCAACTGATAAACTTTCAGTTAAGTTCTTTAGCTAATCTTCAATGTAAGACTTGCAGATCCTACAGATATTTCATAGAAAAGTCCATCCTGAAAGCGCAACAAAATCTCAAAACCGTTCCAAGTTTGTGATGAACTGCACTTCCGCAAATGGTGAGGGATATAAAAAAAGAAACCAAATGTTGTGTGGAGAAGACATCCCTATGTTTCCAGAAAAGGATATATCTAAAAAGACTACAAACAACACAAAAAGCAACATGGCATGCGGTGCCAGCGATTCAAATGGGAATAGGGAATGCTGGATCAAATCGGATGCAGACTGTAAGTGTATCATATGGTGTGAATAAGGTTATAGTATCTTAGTATATTATATCTGCAAGCCCCGTTTACGGCTGTGCACATATAATGTATATATGTGTGGCCATGGGGGACAAAAGTAAAGTTACACTAATTTTAACGTTATTTTATTAATTTTGTGAAAATAACGTTAAAAACGATGAATGGTTAATCATGCATCATGTGGTGGCGTTGATAGCCAAAGGACAAGGGGTTACATGCACCCATCGGGCTTGTCCCGATTGCTAAGTGTTATGTGCCTTATGTCCAAGGCTTGATACAAAACCACTATTGAGCCGGGGGTCTCACTGGAAGCAGCCTCTCTATTCCCACAGGGTAGACAGTGGCGAAGCTTGACCCGAAGGTTCGGGGGGTCGGAAGTCACTAGTTTCGGGGGTTGAAAACTAGTTTCGGGGGGTCGAAACCCTATATTTACAAAATTTTCTATACGAATACTATATAATCGGAACTTCTGCACGAAAATTCGGGGGGGTCGGCCGCCCCCTCCTGCCCCAACTAAGCCTCGCCACTGAGGGTAGAGGTAAGGCTGTCTACATCTTACCCTCCTCAGACCCTACCTTAGCTTTGCTGTTGGTGGGATTAACTGAGTATGATGATGATGATGAGTATATTATATCTGACAGACTGTTTATGTTTTTTTTGTTTTTTTGGTGTGTCAGACTTGGTGTTGGAACTGTAGAGGACAATGCTGCAGTTGGTTGAATTATGGAGGAAGTATGATATGAAGTGTTGGTGTGACGAAAAGGTTTCGAGTATGTATGATAGCAAGGTTGTGATAATAAGTAAATGTCCCTTTTATTGGTTTTCAAGTACTTTAATATGTAATGCTTGTATACTCTATGAAGTTCTTGAACTAATAATCATATATATATATATACCTTTTACTAGTTATGTTTTATTATGGTGTAATGATATCTGTATTAATTTGTATCAAATGAGAATGTGCCAAATATGTGTTTGGAATAAAGATGATCTTCATGGCTGTGATCAAATGTTTGTAGTAGTTCAAGACTTAATTCATCTGTACCAGATAGTTTTAGAACTAATTCAAAGATTCAAAGACGTACCTGATTTGTGTACAATACATATAACAGTTAATCAACAATCATAACTAGTAAAATCTTATCAATAGTAAAGCTATTGATAAGGTCTGCAGAAGTCGGGATGTAAGCAAATTATAACTCTATCGCAGAGGATAAACAAGCTGCTTCCAGGGAGCTCTACATAAGGAATCTAAACCCAAAAAAAAAAAAAGAAGAAGAAGAAACTAAACTGTCTAAACAAGATGCAAACATGAAAAAAAAGGAATATTTGAGCAGCAACAGATGGAGCTGGGCTGACAAATCGTGTCTTATCAAGTTTAACAGGTTTCTGACGACGCGAACAACACAAGTTCTAAACATGAACACGACTCGTTTAACTACTTTTATATCTCATGTTTATAACACGATTATACGTTTTATGTACCAAAAAGAGAAATGATGGATATTTGCCTCATAATTCTAATTATTTAAAAAAAAAAAGTAAAAAATTGCATAGTGTAACTTTCAGTTAACAGGTTTAATCGTGTCTTATACAGGTTACCCATTGCCAGCCTAAAAATAAATATGCATATACATTAGTACATATACACACACTATATATAAGACTATACTTATGAGTTGAGAGATGGGCTAACCTTGAACTTCGAATAATATCATCAAAATGAGGCATTGTTTGCTGAAGGATATCGAGAACTTGTTAAATACGTATCGATTTCATTTTACTAGAGGCTAGAAGAAGGGTGGTTGTTCATATATATATTGAAAATTTGAAATTTGAAATGAATATGGCGGTTGGATTTTGCTAAAGACTAGCAAAATGGTAGTGACTACTGGTGGACCAAGAGAAGAGACAAGGAGGTGTCCAGAAAAGTTTTTATATTAAAGAGTTTATAAATTAATAATTTAATAATTCATAAAAATGTTAAATGTACTGTTATTTAAAAAATTAAGAAAAAATGTAATATATTAATTTTTCAATGTTATGTATGTGACGTTAATTTTCACTATATGATTTTTTTTGAACGGCCAACAAAACTTCTATTATTTATCATCAAGCTAGCAAAAAACTAGCGCATACAATTTCCACTATCGTCTATCCTGGGGATGCTTATAAATTAATAATTTAATAATTCATAAAAATGTTAAATGTACTGTTATTTAAGATATTAAGAAAAAATGTAATATATTAATTTTTCAATGTTATGTGACGTTAATTTTCACTGTATGATTTTTTTTTAACGGCTAACAAAACTTCTTTTATTTATCATCAAGCTAGCAAGAAACTAGCGCATACAATCTCCACTATCGTCTATCCAGGGGATGCGACCCGCATAATAACACAGTTACAACAAAACATGAAAATTCTGCTTATAAGTGAACACGCAGAGGCCTACCCATGTACTTAGTTTCCAACATAAAACTATATAAATATTTGGTTGATTGTTTAAGTACACTTTAGGCTGGAAATCCAATGGGTCGGGTAATAGGTAAGAACGAACATGTTTTGACCGTGGTTGTAGCAGTTGTTAGGCGTTTCTAGGTTGGTCGATTGGGGTGTTGTGAGTACTTGGTCTAGGCGGAGAGTATCCAAAAAGTACTCGGACATGGAAATTATGAATAAATTAATTTTCAGGAATGTCAAATATGAAATATCATAATTTTACTAATATTTGTACCAAAATAAGTGAATACTGATATACGTAGTAAATAAAAATGATATATGTTCAAATACTCGGACATTGGTTCTGACCAAAATAAGTTTAGGCCAAAATAGATGATTTAAAAAAGTGTAGCAACCTAGTGGGCCGCGTCAAAACGGGTTCCAACCAAATTGGGCTCATGTTGAAATAGGTTGTTTGGAAAGGAGAAAAAGGCGTGAACTTGATCCATCCACTACATTAGATTTTATGGCCACTAGTGGCAACGTGTGGTGGTGATGAAGGTGTTGTTGACGGTGGTGGAGATGTCGAGGTGGTGGCAATGGTGGTAATGTGACGGTGGGGCACAATAGTGGTGTGTGGTACTTAACCATTTGGACCCATATTAAGCAAGCATGTATAATAATAGTGGACCGATTTGACGAATTGACTTGTGTAATTTGACTAGTCCCAAATTGCCCCGTTGCATAAATTTAGTAGACCTAAATGACCCCATAAGCAATTTATTTTTTTATTTTACCAAGTCAACCAATTTCTTAATGAATAGGTCATAATTGGTTAGTGCAGGAACATGATTGCACTGCAATGGCACTTTGATTCCTAAAGTTAAAAGAAATTAAGAGTTATGTTTTTGTTGTGCCATTGGTAAGCTGATAAAGACTATCTTGTTGAATGCATCGTTTATATCTGTAGGCCTTGTTGGGTCAGTTCTCGTTATAGAAGGCCGCATGCCCAGTGTTTATGATCTCTTCTCTGGTACTTCTAATGTAAGTCGATAATATTAAGGATAATAATAATAATAATTTAAAATAACCGCAAATGTTTAGTCAAAATGTATATTTAGAATAAGTTATGATAATTATTGTCCACCACAATTGTAGGCTAACTTTATTCATTTCCTTGTATATGTCTATTGTAAATGGCTTATTTAAACAGCCTAGTATTCCTCACTTCAATGCAATCATCTTTTTCATTCAATCATTAACAATTATATGGTATCCAGAGCATTCATCATCTCAAACGAGATCCGATCCTTTCTGTGATTTTTTTTTGCTCAACCACTATCACCTTCCATGGCGCCCATCACAGTTATTCAAATCACTACTTCCACCCACTTTAACATCACCCTCACTAGTGACAACTTTCCGGTCTGGCGTAAACACGTCTACTCAACCTTGATCGGCCTTGATCTCATTCACTTCATAACTGGAACTAAGCCGACTCCTCCGGAGTTCCTTGATGTTGAAGCCACCAAACCAAACCCGGAACACTATCCTTGGTTCCGACAGGATCAGATCATCCTAGCGGCTCTTCTAGGTAGTTGTTCACCCAACATTCAACCGCTGATCGCATCAGCCGACACCGCCCGGGAAGCATGGGAACGCTTGGTAACAAGCTATGCGAACCCGTCTCGGTCTCGTGTCATCTCGCTAAAATCCAAACTTGCATCAAACCCCAAAGGTACACGTACCGTCACAGAATACCTGCGTGACATGAAGTCCATTGCCGACGAACTAGCACTTGTTCAACATCCGGTAAAAGACGAGGATCTCATGGTTCACATTCTCTGCCAATTAGGAGATGATTTCAAAAACGTTGCACAATCTCTTCGACTCCTCGACTCAAAACTCACGTTCCCAGAACTATTTGAGAAGCTTGTTGATTTTGAAAGGGAACTTCATCAAACCACTGTTGCACCATCACTCTTAGCCACAGCCAACTTTACCCAACGACACACAAGAAATAATTCAAGATCCGTACCCGACCGTCGCAACATGCAAGGCAACTCCAAGTCCTCTCGTAATCAATGGTCCAATGGCTCCAACTTCAATAGCGGTAACCGTGATACCCGTAACAATATCTACTGTCAGTATTGTAATTTTGCAGGGCATGAAGCAAAAGAATGTCGGAAACTTGCTCGGTTCCTCCGTGAAAACCATGTTACCACAGGAAATTCTATGACCCACGGTAAGGCCTCACCAACTGCTAATGTCGCGACCTCTTCATACATGTTTGATACTGGAGCTTCCAATCATGTCGATCCGGATCGTACATCCTTTCACTCCGTATCCGAGTATGGCGGACCCGATGAAATTGTTCTTGGAAATGGTAACACCCTTTCCATAACTCATATTGGTCAAACACACCTTCACACGCCAAATGGCTCTCTTGCCTTAAAAAACGTTTTGTGTGTTCCTCAATTCAAAAACAAACTTATATCTGTTGCAAAATTGTGTAAGACTAACCAAGTTTCTGTGGAATTTTTTCCAACTCATTTTTTTGTCAAGGATCTTCAAACGGGGGCACGTCTAATGCGGGGCGAGAATTACCTTGACATATACTATGCAAATCTTCCGTCTCTACCTCAAATAAATGCGGTGTCCACCACCTCACCTCTTGATTGGCATCACAAACTTGGGCATCCCTCCATTCGGATTCTCAAGAAAATATCCAAATGCTTAGGTTTACATTTTAATCTACTCAATTTTCATTGTAATTCGTGTTCCATCAATAAAAGTCATAAGGATTCTTTTGGCACAAACTCATTTACAACTACAAAACCCTTACAGTTAATATACTCAGATGTTTGGGGACCGGTAGAAAAATCAATTGATGGTTTCACCTATTATGTGATTTTTGTAGACTTTCACACAAAGTACATTTGGCTATATCCAATGAAACACAAATCCGATGTCTCCATTCTATTCCCACAATTCAAATCACTAGTCGAAAAATTTTTCCAAACACCGCTAATTTCCCTTTTCACGGATAATGGTGGAGAATATATTGGACTTACTGCATATCTTCAAGCTCAAGGTATTTCTCATTTCACCACCCCACCGCATACCCCGGAACAAAATGGCGTGGCCGAACGACGTCATCGACACATTGTGGAAACCGGTTTATCACTGCTCCACTATGCTCATCTTCCACTTTCATTTTGGACACATGCTTTTCAAACCGCTGTATACTTGATAAACCGATTGCCTACTCCGATCCTTGACTTCAAAACCCCATACTCCATTCTGTTCCATAAAAACACAACTTACAACAAACTCAAACCATTTGGATGTTTGTGTTACCCGTGGCTTCGTCCTTACGCAAAATCCAAACTTCACCCACGCTCAGAAAAATGTATTTTTTTGGGTTACTCACCATCAAAATCCGCTTACAAATGTTATGATCCGAAAAGTCATCGTCTATATCATTCTAGGCATGTGGAATTTGTAGAAACTATTTTCCCACTAGCCTCTGAAACTCATACCTCCAAACATATTCCCACTATAGAAGAGTTTCTCCATATCTCATTGGATCAACCCTCATCATCGGCCCCACTCCAACAACCTACTCCTCTCCCAAATCTCATTTCTACTCCACCAATTCCTAATCAATCTCAAACAACCCAGCCGCCTACTCCAGCTCATCCCATTGGCCCAACTGGCCCAACTAACCAGGCCCACACTTCACACACACCGTCCGGCCCATCCACCCCAACCTCCACTTCTGCTAGCACATCCGAACCAACTATAACACCCCACAACATGCATCCACCAGACTACACCTCCCCATCTACAAGTCCATCCCACTCATCACCTCACTCGACCTCCTCAAGTAATCCCTCTCCATCTCTCCCTCCACGAACACGCAAACCCAATCCTAAATACTTCAACCCTAACTTGGTCAACCACACTACACTTCACCCAATTCCCTTTACTGTTGAACCAAGCACCCACACTCAAGCAATGAAAGATTCCAAGTGGCGCAAGGCAATGGATGATGAATTCAATGCTCTTGTAAAAAACGCCACTTGGGAACTTGTTCCTCCATCCCCCCACAAATCGATCAGTTGTAAGTGGATATTCCGTATCAAACGTCATCCGGACGGATCGATTGACAAATATAAAGCCCGTTTGGTTGCAAAGGGCTTCCTTCAAGAACATGGCAAAGATTACTTTGAAACCTTTAGTCCGGTCACTAAACCCGTCACTATACGTACGGTTCTCACCATAGCCTTGTCTCAAAATTGGTCAATTCGGCAACTAGATGTAAACAATGCCTTCTTGCATGGCACATTACATGAAGACGTATATATGTCACAACCTCCAGGCTATGTCAATCCGGATCTACCGAACCATCTTTGTCGACTTCGAAAATCGCTTTACGGGCTCAAACAAGCACCTCGTGCATGGTATTTGGCACTTGCATCGTTCCTTCTTGAACTCGGTTTCAAAAAATCTTTAGCCGACCCATCCTTGTTCATCTATAATCAGGGTGGCATTGTCTCCTATTTCTTAGTTTATGTAGATGACATTGTCTTGACCGGCAACAATAACGATTTTGTGCAACATGTCATTCAAGCCTTATCAAAAAAGTTTTCACTCAAAGACCTTGGCATGTTGCACCACTTTTTAGGGATAGAAGTCATTTCCACAGTTAATGGTCTCTTTCTATCTCAACATGCTCATATCAAAAACTTGTTAACCAAGTTTAAAATGGATGGTGCCAAACCTGTTGCTACACCCCTCAGTTCCACCGAAACATTATCTCTTGTTGATGGCTCATCCAAAGTTGATCCTACACCATATCGCCAACTTGTTGGCTCACTTCAATATCTTGCCTTTACTCGACCCGATGTTTCTTTCGCTGTCAATAAGCTCTCTCAATACATGCACGCTCCAACACAACTTCATTGGCAAGCGTTAAAACGAGTTCTACGTTATCTGAAAGGAACCATTCATCATGGGTTATTTCTTAACCGTGGATCTCCTATCCATCTTCAAGCTTTTACCGATTCGGATTGGGGTGGCATCGCCGATGGGGGGCGTTCCACAACTGCTTACATCATATACCTAGGGTCCAATATCCTCTCATGGCGCTCTGCACGTCAAAAATCGGTCTCTAGATCCTCTACTGAAGCTGAGTATAAGGCATTAGCAAACGGTGCGGCTGAACTTTCATGGGTCCAGAATCTACTGTTGGAACTTGGTGTATCACTACCAAAATCACCTACACTCTTTTGTGACAATGCGGGTGCTACATATGTGTGTGCAAATCCAATCTACCATTCACGTATGAAACATGTGGCACTAGATTACCATTTTGTTCGTGAGAAAGTTGCAGATGGGTCATTACAGGTTCAACATATTCACTCTGCAGATCAGCTTGCTGATGTTCTCACCAAACCTCTCGGTCGGGGCCCGTTTCAACGCCTTCGATCCAAGATTGGCGTCTCCGATGGATCCTCCATCTTGCGGGGGCATATTAAGGATAATAATAATAATAATTTAAAATAACCGCAAATGTTTAGTCAAAATGTATATTTAGAATAAGTTATGATAATTATTGTCCACCACAATTGTAGGCTAACTTTATTCATTTCCTTGTATATGTCTATTGTAAATGGCTTATTTAAACAGCCTAGTATTCCTCACTTCAATGCAATCATCTTTTTCATTCAATCATTAACAATTATAGATAAGTCTTCTATTGTTTGGTCATGTAAGGATTTTTTTAGTGTCTCTTTGTCAGGTACTAAGTCTAAAATTACTCAAACATGATGAGATATCCACTTCAAATCCAAATCCACTCAACGACTCATTGTTGGCGTAGGTTTGAAAGTTTATTTTGGACAAGTAACTCTATAATATTAGTATGGTAAAATTTTCTTGTATTATATGTTCATTTCATTCTAATTTACACATGAATTTACATGTTACCAGAGTCTTATGATCTATTTCTTTAAACAGATTAAGAGCCTAAGGCAAGAGCTACAACTACTGGCACCAAATAAACCACTTACCCTTATCACTTCCAGTGGAAGTTTTTTATATTCTATTTTATTGTGCATGAAATTGAAATAGGCTTTGGTTTTTATTTACTTTGCAGTTTTATATTTTAATTTTCTTTCTTGATTGGATTTTATTTAATTTATTCTTCTCTCATGTAGGCACTACTGACAAATATGGTATCATTGTCATTGTTGTCGTTGCAGGATATGATTATGTTCGGTGGAAGGTGGCAATAAGAAGTTGTGAGCAACATTTAACATTTGTTGTTTTTACATCCAAGTCGTCTATGCCTCAGATGTCGTATTAGTTGCATAGACAATGTGGTCTTTGGATCTTTTTTCATCGCCTCCTGACCCGAACTTCGTTAGTGGATCATGGGATTGATGTTTCCTCCATTTTATGTTTTGTTTGTTCAAAGTCTGATGAAACACTGATTAATTTGTTTGGAGAATGTGAGGCGGCTGAGAGAACTTGAAACTCTATTTTTAAATTTAGATGTCGAGCCAATTCAGGATTTCTCTTATGCAAGTATTATGGCTTGGAAAGAGAATCTTCTTATTACCAATAAAAACGAAAGCTATTCATGGGATAGTAATTGACTGTAACTAAGAGATCTAAAAGATTTTAAGAGTGTCCTACTCATTTTGCAAAAATTTCTTTGGAATTTAAACATTTTATTTAGACGAAGGTTTTTTTTTTTTTTTTTTTTTTTCTAATTTCTTAGTTAGGGGGTGTTTGGGATTGATTATTCTTGTTGCTTTTCTAATATAATGATTATTTTATTAAAAAAAAAATTATTCAAACAGATTATGCGTTTTGGAAAAGCAGGGGTAGAGCTGCTTATAGATTATTACGTTTTGGTAGCCTAAAAAACTGATTATCTGCGTTTTCAAAATGCAATCCAAAACTAAAAACTAATTATCTGCGTTTTCAAAATGCAATAATCTAAAAATCAGATTCAAAACGCAATCTCAAATACCCTCTTAATATAATTAATTTCAATTCTAACCCCCAATGAGTTCCACGAACTAAAAGGAGTCTTATATTTTTGTAAAAATAGTTTACAAGGACCAGACTAGTTAATATCTAATAAGTTGACGACGTAACTGTAAACTCAATTTTATTATTATATAACAAAAGTTCGTTACACTCGCACAAACACTAACCGAATTTTAAAATGAGCAACGATAATCAAACCACCCATCCACCCAACACCACCACCAACCGTCGTCATCCACCACCCACACTCCATCCCCGATGTCACCCACCACCATTAACTCAACAGAAACCAATTCCACCCCTGAATCACGCCTCGCCGCCGCACTCGGCCGCACATTATTGAACATTCCTCCCTCTTCTTTCCATCCCATAGCCGCCGCCACCACCAACAGCCCTATTCGAACGTTATCAGACGCTGATTCATCTGCCAATCAAACCACCACCGCACCCCCCAAGATCCCAACAACCAACCCACTTCGTCGGACACTTTCTGATTCCATCACACCTGATTATCAACAAACCAAGAAAATCGGTCTTCGCCGGACACTTTCTGATACAACGGAATATCAGCAACCACTCAAAACCCCAAGAGTTTCGTCGTCTCCACAGTCCTCCACAAGAAAACATAGTCCCAAATATGAGGTTGGTTTTGTAATAAAACTAATAGTTAATGATGAATTGTGATTAAAGAAAAGATATATATAGCCTTCTTTATGAAATCAAAGAAATTACAATAGAATGGCATATAGACAGGCAACAAACTGCGCCACCAATAGTGGCGCAGCTTTTAAGGGGCCAGGAAGGGCGGCCGAACCCCCGAATATTTGCTCAGAAGTTCCGATTATATAGTATTCGTATATAAATTTTTTGGTATATACGGTTTCGACCCCCCGAAACTATTGACTTCCGACCCCCCCCCCCCCCCCCCCCGAGTTTCGGGTCAAGTGGCCACCTGTGTTTTAAAAAGCGCGCCTCGAGCGCACTTAAGCGCGAGGCGCACTGAGGCGCCAGGATCTGCCCCTTATGTAACCCTATGCGCACCTTGTACAAGAAGCGCAGGAAAAACGCGATTTTTTGTCAAAAAAAATCCACTGAGGCGCGCGCTTTTTGTACGGGATGTGTTTTTATGCTTAAAATTGTTATATATGTAGCTAAAAGGGTTGTTAAATCATGAATAAACCTTATTTGTATCTATATTTTGGGTAAATGATGCTAAAAACCTATAACATATATAAAAAAAATTATATAATCGTCTTGCGCTTCGCGTACGAAAATCCCACCGCTTTTACGCTTTGCGCCTCGGTTTTGGACCTCGTCGCTTTAGTGCACTTCGGGCTTTTTAAAACCAAGCTGGCCACCAATGCTGCTTAAAACATAATTGTGGTTCTTTGGCGAGATATTGTTATTAGTTTATTATTATTACTAGATTATACCCCGGGAGCGTCCCGGGTTGAGAAATTTAATATGATACATCAATTTTACATATGAAATAGACTGATGTATAACTCTAATATTAATATCTAACCTAAAACAAATTAACAATGTACAACTCCAATGCTAACACCTAACCTAAAAGAATGTAGAACTTTAATGTAACTCTAATATTAACACCTATCGTAAAGACTAAACAAATGTACAACTCTAACATACTAATATTGATACCTAACTTAAAACAACGTATAACTCTATTAACCTATTCGGCTCTGGTTGAAAAAAAAAATTCATATTTACTGATTTGAACATAATTAGTGACTTGCCTATACATGATTAATGATTTACCTGAACACTTTGTGTTTTTTTTCCTGTATGAACAAAACCCCACAAAAAAATTTCTCCGTTTTTTATATAGCACTATGGTACTCGTTGGAAAGATAATAAAACACTCGTTAATTTGGTGTAATTTTTTTCTTTAAAAAATCTCGTATATTAAAGATATTAACATTTAAAAATTATAGGAGGAAACATGAGGGTGAAAAATCCAATTTTATTTTTAAATTATTTTTTTCCTAAAAGATCTCAATGCCACATGGATGACACGTGGCACACTTAAGGAAGAGAATGCCTCTATGAGTGTCATGTCATTAAAATGGCTTTGGTTTATTATATGTATAGATTATTATTATTATTTATTTATTTATTTATTTATTTATTTATTTATTTGTGAACAGGTTGTGTTGAAAAAAGTTAAAGATTTGGTTAGGGAGATAGAAGAGAGGTAACAAGAACATATTGAAGAGGAAATGCCACAACCAAAGGTATGCAATATTTGTGATGTTACACTTTTTAATTGATGAAGAAGATGATGTTTTTTAATTGTGATTGTGGTTGTAGGAACAAGAGGAGTGTGTCGGGGTGGAGCGAATGAAGGATGGGAATTTGCGATTTGAGTTGAGTTGCTCGTGTGGTAAGCGTTTCGAGATGTTGATCAAACAGAATGGCTATTGCTTCTACCGATTGACATAATGACATGTTTAATAATATCTTTTTCTTTGATGGCTAGCGGTTTTCATACAATTTGTTGGTTTCAAATATGATATTGTGTTGTTTTTTAATAGTATGTGTAATGAATACTTCAATAGTACTAGTAATAATAATAGTAATGTCGTTAATTGTTTCATAAATAGATCTATGGTTCGGTAGATTTATTAGCTTTTCTTGTATACTAAAGCCAATAAATGGGTTGGGTCGGGTGGGGTGGTGAGAATCCTAAACAAGAAATTATGTTGAGAAATTACCAAAAATCAGTATAGTATCGTAAAGTTTATAAGTGTGTGAATATGAGTTTGGAAACTGTAGTACTCGCTTTCTTAACTATAGTGAAATTTAGTTTAGTTAATGATTTTATCGGGTATTTTTTTTTGGGAAAATGGATTTTAATACTTCCAACTATCGCCTGTTGGCGGATATTACTCCGAACTTTCACTTTGGCCAATAGCACTCCCAACATTCAACTTATTTTCTTCCATCACTCTCAAACTAACGGAGGTCTAACCTAGTTAGTCTTTGTGGCCAAAATGTAAAAACCAAAACTTATATATGGCCAAAATATAAAAAACAAAACTTAAGGGGCATTTTTGACAATAAACCTTTAACTTATAAACCCCCCCCCCCCCCCCCCCCACCTTCTTCTGTAACAGACACCACCACCGTGCTCCTCCCAACGCCACTGTGGTTTCCTTTTCCCCCCCTCTCTCTCTCTCATCCACCTTGATTTCCTCCTTTTTCAGATCTGATGCCTCTCTCTCTACCGACTCTCTCTCTCTCTCTCTCATAGAATATGGATGTAGATGTGGGTGTTTGTTGGGACTGCTCCGCCGGAGCTACGCCGTGAGTAGCCGGCCGAAACCCCTTTTTCCTCTTCTGAAAGTATGTGTGTGTGAGTCGGTCTATTGGCAAGAAAGGGAAGAGTGGGTGGGGGGGGGGGGGGGGTTGATTTATAAAATTTTAATAATAATAATAATAATAATTTTTTAATAATAATAATTTAATATGTTATAATAATAATAATAATAATAATAATAATAATAATAATAATAATTATAATAAAAAGTTTTATAAATATCCCAAAGTTTAGGTTTTTTACATTTTGGCCACGAACACTAACCAGGTTAGACCTCAGTTAGTTTGGGAGTGATAAAAGTAAACAAGTTGAAAGTTTGGAGTGCTAATAGCCAAAGTGATAGTTGAAAATATTATCCACCAACAAGCGATAGTTAAAAGTATTAAAATCATTTTCCCTTTTTTTTTAGTTAATGAGAACTATTTTGTTGATAGTGGACTGATCACATATCAACATTCAAATAGGACCTTTTATAATTATTGTGCCTCATCTACATCTATATTATTAGGGTTAGAATCAAATACACGGTGAAAGAAAAATATAAAGTTGTAGAAAGAGTATTAAACGGAGTCCGATTGAACTCATTCAAGCGTCATTGGAATCGTTTTGTCGAATCCTACGACGTTAGCTTTTTCTTAGAATATGCATTATATCATTGTGACTTTTATGTATCATTGTTTTCATGTACCATTGTGTCTTTTTCTTATTTTTATCATTGTGTCATTTTTTCAATTTTTATTGTGTCTTTTTTCTTTAGCATTGTGTTATATTTTTTGGCGTTGTGCTATATTTTGTGGCTCATTGTGTGTCATATTTCATGATCTATTGTGTTTTTTGTATCCCTCTCACCGTTCTTATTTTTTGTAATCTTTGTAGAATAACTCAACCCACATTATTAATAGTTTAATACTGCTTCATAATTCATTAATCTAAACTTTGGTGGGAATTCTCCTCTAGTTTTTTTATGATTAGAAAGTAAAATATATAGCAACGGAGCAAAAGAAAGAAAAAGTGAGTGATCGTGTATTCTTATCTACGTTTTGTTGTGTGAACCAAACCGAACTCATGGCGTATTTTTTTTATCTACGTTGTGTAAAAAATTATACATTCTAAAAGATTTTATCTACGTCATGACATTTTTAAACTCTTGTTAGTACCCTAACTTGTTACTTTCTAGAAATCACACCAATGGCTACTACTTATACAGATTGACATAATGACATAGTTAATAAGATCTTGATCAAAAACAATGGCTACTACTTATACAGATTGACATAATGACATAATAATGACATAGTTAATAACTTCTTATTCGTCATCAATCATATAGTTGATGGCTGGCTGCTTCATACAACTTTTTGGTTTCATACATGATCTTGTTTTTTTTAATAGCATATCTCATTTTCATTCCATGACTAAGAAAATTACATCAAGATAGCGGGCAACAAGCTGCACCGTCACCACTTTCTGAATGGCAAACCCTAATCTACATCTACTAAAAGCATTTCAAGATCTTTGTTGTTTTTGGCTTTTATGCTAGATTTATTAGCTTTTCTTGTATTTTAAGGCTAATGGAATATCTCGAGTCGGGTCGGGCTGGGGCTGGTGGTGGGAATCTATCTCTCAAGTGGACTGAACTTGGTTTGGTCTCCGACTACAAAATCCCAAACAAGAAATTTGATCGACGATTTACAAAATTTAGTATAGTATGGTAAAATGAATAGGTGTCTTTTTTTTAGACTCTTTTTTCATTTTCTAAAACTTGTCAAGTTACATCAAAATAGAAGGTAGATGGACAATAAGCAGCGCCGCCAGCTCTTTCTAAATTACAAATCCTAGTCTACCAAATAAAAACTCATGGTTCTTGGAGATAACTATTGAAATTTGGTTATTTGCTAAATGAAAACTGTTTGGTTGATAATGGACGGATCACGGATCAGCATCCAATTTGGGCCTCTTAACAATTGGGCCTCTTCTAAATTATTAATACTGCTTTATAGTTTATAGTTCATGACTTCTGGGCCTATATTAAATGGGCATCATCTACATTATTAATTCTGCTTTATAGTTCATGACTTCATTTGAAACTTTGGTGGGAATTCCTTCACTTTTCATTTAATTAGGGATTGTTCGGTTGATTAAGTACTGAATTATTAAGAAGTCTGAATGGTTAAGAGACTGAATGGTTAAGTGCTAAATCATTAAATGTTGTTTTGTTGGACCTCTAAATGGTTAGTCTTGTCCCACATTGGTAGGGGAAGTAAAAATGGATTCATTCAGTGCTTAATGGTTCAGCAACATCTCAAGTCTTAATGGTTCAGCCTTAACTATTCCATTCAGATGTTGAAACAAACGTGTTGAATGAGATGACTGCTGAATCATTCAGCGCTGAATGATTCAGAGACTCATTAAGAGCCTTACCAAACAACCCCTTAAAAAGTAAATATGTTATATAGCTTAGGTTAAGCAAAGAAAAGTTGGAGGGTTATATATATTAAATAGTTTAGTGTTATGACAAAACTACCCCTGCTTTATTGTTAGTTTTTAACTAATGTTTGCCTTAATACCTAACATTGTTATAGAAATAAAACCATAAATTCAAAGTGGCAATAAAAAAAAAGTTTGTAACCAGTGTTGTTATTTTGACAACACTACAATGATTAACGGTGTAATTAACTCTTTTACTTATTCTTTTTTTTTTTTTTTGAACGGCCAACGAATCAATATCCGAGCACTCTCGGGTATCCTTTTGGCGAATCAGGTACTCGAGAGTACCCGGGCCACCAATTGCCACCAATTCCCGGGAAAACCCGACCTCTCACCCGCCCGAAGGCACGACAGTGAAATAATTGGTAAAACCGGTCGGGATCATGACTCGAACCCAAGCCAATGGCCGGGTCATCCCTCATTTCCCCTCCACCAATGCCCTCCAAATGTAACTAGTAAGAATTGAACTCAAGTCTCCCATAAGAAACTTTAGGCCCTCAACCAACTGGGCTACAAGTTGCTGAACACTTTGATATAAATATTCACAAAAACAGAATTTCTTTAAAAAAAAAATGTAATTTTGGTTTCCTATGCGATTTTGACACGTGCTTGGATTGACATTATAGATAAATGTTTAAACTAATAATGCTATATGTTTAAGATAATTAATTAGATGGCATTAGAAAAACAAAAAAAAACAAAAAAAAAAATCCAATCGCCTCTCACAACTCACTAAGAGGGTGATTAGGTAAACTTTTTGGGAGCTCCTTTATGACTTTTTACAAAATGTTAAAAGGATTTTTGAAAAGTTACACTCTCCTTATTTTTCATAAACTCTTTTTTCATGCTTTAAAATCTAATAAGTAGAAGTTAAAAGTCATATTTCTCAAACATTTTATTAATTTATCAACTTTTTGAAAAAGTAATAAGTTATAAGGAGGTGGAAATAACGATAGCCAAACATGCTCTAAATTATTACATATGTCTAGTGAATGTGAAAGTGGAAGCCCTCCTACCTACTAGCCAATTTTCCCGCGCTCACTTGCCTATTAATTATTAAATATGTGATGTGGATGTAAAAGTAAACCAAACACAAGGGATGGATTACCAACCTTAGTCGCTCAATTAAATAGGGTGGCCATCATCATCATCATCATCATCAGTAAACTGGATGTACCTACAAGTATTACATATTGTTTAAATGAATTAAATAAAATAAATCAATATTTAATGTTGATAGGAAAAGATATGGTTCACAAACTTAAAGCAAATAGTAAATATATTATACAGCTTAGGTTAAGCAAAGAAAAGTTGGAGGATTATAGATATTAAATAGTTTAGTGTTATTACAACTTAGTTTTTAACTAAGGTTTGCCTTAATACCTAACATTGTTATAGAAATAAAATCATAGAACTCAATGTTGCAACAAAACAAAAATTAGTACCCAGTTATTTTGACAAAACCACAAGGACTAAGAGTGTAATTAACTCTTTGATATTTGAGTTTCTTTCAAAAGATAATTTTGGTTTCAAAAGATAATTTTGGTTTCGTATGCGATTTTGTCACATGCTTAGATTGACATTTCAAATGATAGATAAATATCCATCCATAGCGGTGGAGTGGTGGAGAGGCCTTATGTTCACTTAGGTGATCATGGGTTCAATTCCCACTTCCAACATTTATGGTTTGGTATCCGGGTGAAAATCGAATACGGGTGGCGCCGGTTCGAATCTGACGGGCGGCGAGGTTTTACCGAGTTCTATAACACTGTTGTGCCTTCGGGCGGGTGGGGCTCGGGTTTTCGCGCATCGGGAGAAGGCGGGGGCTGCTGGAGGTCGAGTAGTCGATTCTTAGGCACGGCGCCCCGCAAGGGTGGTTGCCACACAGTTGTTCGCCGATAAAAAAAAAATGATAGATAAATGATTAAACTAATTAATGCTATCTATTTAAAATAATTAATTAGATGGCATTAGAAAAACTAAAAAAAATAATAATCTCCTCATAACTCACTAAATTATTACATATCTTTTCCTACCTACTAGCCAATTTTCTCGCTCTCATTTCACTTGCCTATTAAATATGTGATGTGGATGTAAGTTAACCAAACATAAGGGATAGATTACCAACCCTAGACTCTCGATTAAATAGGGTTGGTTGTTTAGACAACCCCCCCCCCCCCCCCCCCCCCCCCCCCCCTCCCTCCCTATTTTATTTGGACACCTCTTGAGGCTTATACATATATAAGCCAATTATTATAACCAGCAAATGTTTGTCGGTTTCTGTCTGGTGATGACTATGTACCACATATAGTGTTACACGTGACGTATAAGGTGAAAATGTTTTTTTCCCTCAAGGCAGCATGAGAGAACCTTGAAAAATTGAGACATGGTAACCTATATGTCATGTATAACGTTATATGTGACATAGAGTGAGTGTCCAAATTAGTTTTGAAGGTGTCCTAGAACCATTAAATATCTTCAATTTTAAATTCTTTCTTGCATTCATTTCAAATAGAAGGCTGGAAGGACATACATCACAGCTATTGCGTATTTATGTTTTTTTCCATCCATACTCGTGCAGCTTTATAACAATTACACTCGTTTAAATATGTAGAATTGTATACGTGTAATGTTATTGTGAAAGGTGAATGGTGAGGGCCAAAGTGAATATAGTGGGCTGCAAAATGAAATGACCCCTTTCCTAAAATAGAAAGTGGTCCACTCACTTATATGGGCCATGATAATGTTTCCTCGTTTAAGGCTAAATATCTGTCCTAGGTCCACCAATATTTACTGCACCATGCCATGGTCCCCTTCAGTCATTATCAACTTCATTTCTTCACCACCCAACCCCACCAATTTTCAAGTTTTTTTTTTAATTTTTTTTAATATTTATAAAGCAAATTAAATATAAAAAAAAAGCAAATTAAAAAAAAAATACGTAATCAATGATAAGCATCTTACCTCATACATTTTAGCAATCATAGAACATATATAATATTTGTTCATTAAATTAAAAATATTTGTAAAAACTAGACATACACACAAACATCAAACCTTAGATAAGTGAATTGAGGGTATTGCTCGTGCTAAGGTTCACTAGGTGAGTCGTAAGGGGGTCAAGATTCGAGACTAGATTCATCAAGAAAAAAAGAAAAAAATATAGGATGTTGTTGGTTTAGGTTCGAACATATGACATGCTCGTAACATTGTCAGTGACCATTGGCCGGACCACATATGCTGATGTAACTGTATATTATCCTATGTACATTCTGAGGATGGACTAACGAATTATCTTGAAATTATGTGATTGCAGGTACACTTAAACAACATCAAGCCTGATTAAATAGTTAAAAACTCACTAACAAAACTCGCTCAAAATCGGCTCGAGCTGACCTGGCTTGATTCGAAAATGTGCGATTGTCCTAGACTTTTTCTAGGTGTTTCACTAACTAGATTTGTTACGAGAATATAGCTGATACTATCCTTCTAAGGCTTACTTTATAAGCACACAAACACCAATCTTGATATAAATGACGAGATTTATGTTAGCTTACATAAATATATAAAATACAGAAAGCTGAAAAATAAAAATAAATTGCGAAGAAAAGTTGGGCTATAATTGTACTTTTAGTTGCTTTGTTGATACTTGATAGCAACTTCGGTGGACTTGAACTGAAGACAACTCTTGTCATGTCACAATCTTAAGAGGGGCTAGGGTTACACGGTAACTATCTTTAAATGAAGTAACAAATAAATAATAAAAGGCTCTATTATATGTTTTGATTTAATTTAACACTTTAAACTGCTTTAAACGTCGAGTGTTACTCCTGCTCTATCACACCTAAATTATTTTTTTTGTACAGGTTTAAACCTGGGACCTCCCCTCTATAGACCATCACTTTCTTCTGACCATCCATCATCACCAACTCCGATTACCTACATTGGCAACATACACAATCAACCTTCATTTTCCTCACCAACCACCGACCGACATCACCACCACCGTGCACCATCACAACTATCACTGTCGGACAACGCAAGCGCCTTTAGGTAATTTTTTCTCGTCTTGATTTTCGTGTTCACGAGTACGTTGCTGATCAGGTACACTTCCCAAATTTAATTTTATTTTAACTTTTTTTATATTGTGTCTCGATCGAGTCTTTGTGAGTCATTTTAATTTAGATAAAGTCATGAGATGTTTGGATATCAATTGATTGCAGGATTCGATCACCCCGTCCGTACTCAACCTTCATTCGGGTGGAGACGATCTAGAAACTATTTGTAACATCGCAAAATTTTCCCCAAAATTTTAATACATAAAAAGCCCTTATATATATATATATATATATATATATATATATATATTTTATTACACCTTTATCATTAATATTATACAAATGTGCCTAAGTCTTTATTTATCCTAACTCACAACTTATATACATACATAAATGTATATAAATAAAAATAATAATAATAATATGATTCTAAATTCTTTTTTTTTCACATACAAGATTTTTTTTTTTTTTAAATAAAGCCTTGAGTCAAATAGTCAAAGTCCTAGTCAAAGTCTTAGTCAAACAGTCAAAGTCTTAGTCAAATAGTCAATTCATCATAAAACCTTACTTTATGGTGTTGACCAATTTTAATGGCTAATTGACTCCAAAACTAGTATAAAAACCCACCTATGACCCATCATACTTTGCACCTCTAAATCGATTGTTTCAATCCGATTAAACTTTCCCTCATACCTTTCTTCTATAGTCTATTACTTCTACAATTGAAGCTTTGATTATAAGCTCTTGTAATTGGCGAATTGGAAGTTTGATATTCTTTCTTTTTCGTTTTCTTCAATTTGGACTAGCTACGTTGTTGAGTCTTTGGGATTCGCCTCGCATACATTCACAACACATTATTCTATTTTTTTTACGAGACATAACATTTTGCTAAGGTGAGTTTTACATAGCCCCTTTTCTATTTATCACCATTTTTGGGGTGAAACATGTTACAACATTATTCATGCAATTCAATTATCAATGTGTCTATTTGTATTTTCTATGTTGCATTATGTCTTGAACATGACTAGGGTAAGCACAATTCTAGCATAAACATTCATCAGCCAAACGGTATACATTGATAGATCTATTGGACTGACAATCCCACCCGGATACGTGCCTCCTACAAAGGTTGCGTGGGTGTTTGTTACTGCAATATAAACGAGTGAACCATGAGCGTATGGGATATACCACAATACAACAGTCACAATGGTTGATTATGCACTCGATTTACTTCTAGTATGTTTTCACATATGGACTAGATTGCCATGACACATGAATTGCACAACAATTTCATTCGATTATCAAAACCTATGTAATTCTCACCAACTTTTGTTGACCCAAAATATTTTCAACTTAACATGTTTCAGGTTCTACTTGCTTGAAGATTTGAATTGATGCTTGAAGATGTTTGCATAGTTTTATTTGATGTACAAATTCTTAGAACAATTGTATGTAACTTATTTAAATTATTTAATGAAATTTATTATTCACCATGAGCTACTGAACAATCATCAATACGTGACATCCCGATGTTTCCGCCATCGGTTGGGGTGTTACACTATTTACATTTACAGGTATCCTAGTTTTTTTGTTTTCTTTTTATTTATATGTTTTTATGGTTTATAGTGCGACCGCGAATAGAATGTTCTACCAAGGGAGTCTGTTCCAGTTTCTTATTGTTGTATATCGTTTTATTTATTTATTTATTTATTTATTTAAGTCTTTTTGTTCCATTTTATTTTTTCGCCGTTTCTATCAAATTGAGGACAATGTATCTTTCAAGTGTGAGGATGAGAGGATGACATCTATCTTAGTTTTTAGGTTAGCTTAGCCATAAAAAAAAGTAAAAATAAGAAAAATACGAAAAAATTGAAAAATTAGAAAACGTTCCTGAAACTAATTTTGCAATTAAATGGAAAATGATAAGTAAAATTGGGCTGAAAGTGTTTTAATAGTCGAATTAGGGTTTTCCCGGTTTTTAGACAGTTTCGCACGTCCCTAAGGGTTAAAAAAACCCTTCGCGTGGTGCTAATGACAAAATGTCTTCTTCGTGTTTTTGCTTGCTTTCGGGTTCTAGAATCATACTGTTCTCTTCGTGTGGCACGAAATAACTCTAAATTCAAAATATCCTTTTCTTTTTCCTGATTGTTCGCCCTGCGTATTTTTTTCATGATTTAGCCTCGATTCTGATCCTTCTACGCACGAGTACATATGCAAACACAAATACATAAATTCAAGCTAAAACTAATACGACTACCAAATGAAAAAACTATATGCTAACAGAAACCATAAAGAAAAATAGATGAATTTTGCAACACATCATCAAATCCAAAGGAATATTCAAGTGATCTACAACCTTTTCATCTTGAATTTGTGTTTGATTAATTCCTTGCTATGTTTCATATCAAATTTGTAAGTTGTTTAGGTGTTTTTTGTATTTATTATGAGCTAAACTTGTTGATTCACTTAGATTAGATGAATCCTAGTTGAACTCTGATTTTGGATATGTTACTTTTGGTGATGATTTTAACATGCCATGAAACCTCTTCACTAATTATGTCTAGTTGTTGAAGCTGGTTGCTTGATCTCATGGGTATTATGGCCAATATCATGTTGAAAAACATATGTGTTAAGATATATATTCATGAATATGCATATGTATGTGTGTATGTTCATGGCGTTTCTAAGAATTTTGGAAAAGGATTTGAATATTTAGGATTGTTAATCAAATGTGCATCCTTATGTATTTGCCTGAAAAGGCCATTACATTTGTTGTGGATTCCTCGTGTCATTGTGTATGTGTAATATTATAGTTTACTAGCATAAATTTGTAGTTCATATATTTGTGGTATGATATTCATAAGTTTAGGAATTTTGTGACATTGTTTTCATCACGTAGTTCGAGGTGCTTGGTATGTGTTTCGTATTAACTTTCTGAAGAGTTTCGGGTTGTAGCCTTGACGGAAGTCTAGTCCATATTCATTATTACATACACATAAATATTTTATTTGTTCTTCATTGAACAACTTTTGGTGGCTATTGTGTGTTTATCGTTCAAGCTTTGTGAAAAGTCGTATGGTTAGATAGCATCACGAGAGTATAATCCATTTCCATGTAATCTTTATAAAAAGATCTCACCCTTGAAAATGTAATGTGTTGATAGTGTTTGCTAGGTGGGTTCAAAGTCTAACTGATTTCGTTTATTTTTTATTTTTATTTTTATCTTCACCTTGCTTATTTGCTTCATTAGGTTAATTATTAGTTAATTATGATATTCACAAATCAACCTCTTTGATTGGCTCGGTGGGTTGAAACTTGAAAGTCTACATATTACATCTCTCACACCCTATCAACAGTGTTTTGCAAGAGGTGGAATTTTGTTGGCTATGATTGTTAGTTTTAGTTACAAATCTCAAATCCATGATGATAGATACTAGAAAACAAATGCTGGTTTTTATTAAAAAAAAACTTGGATAGTTGGCCGATTCAAAAGGGGCTAATCTTCAATACAAGAACAATAGATAAATCAAATAAAACAAGACATGGAAAACTAGAATAGGAAATGGCTTAAATAGAAAATAAAATAGTTACCAATCCTAAATTTCAGCCTGTACAATCAGCCTGTTGACTTCGACTTTGACACTCCTAGCATTCATCCCCACTTCCAGATTTATTGTTTTCTTTCCCACCATCCAACATCAACTGGGTCTGACCCGACGCAGTTTGACCCTGACCCAATACCGGATTCTTATTAATATTTCATGCCCGAAGAGACGACTTGCCCTCAAGTCGGGTGTAAGAAAATTGAGTTGTTGGTCCATTTGTGAGCACCTCACATGGTTCAATAGTGAGATGGCGAAAAGTGGCAGCTTGCTGAGCACCTGGTGTTATTCCCATCAGCTTGTAATCCTTACCATTAATAGTGAACATCACAAACATTTGCTTCCAATTTGCCTGAACTGTGTTACGAGTGGCTAGCCATTGAATACCTAGTACCACATCAGCCGTGTAACATTTCGCATTAAATAGTATTCCATTACGATAAAAACGACAAAGCGTTATTACAATTTTTGTGGCATTTTAAACTCTAATACAATGATAATTATTCTTATATATATATATATATATATATATATATATAAAAGTATATATATATATACAACTATAATAATAATAATAATAATAATAATAATAATAATAAGATTTTTTCATTATTGTTAAGCCCACAACACAAATCAACCCACCCTCTCTTTAAACCCAAGCCCAACCTAACCAAAGGCCCAAACCCCTCCTTTTCCCCCCTGATCCGTTTTTAATCAAAAAAAAATAAACGGTCCCCGCCGGGTTTCGAACCCGAGTCACCACGCACACACACACACGCGTTTCCCATCTGCTCCACACACCCTTATTGATTATAACCCAGCTTTAATTGTATTTAAAGCCACTTTCAATACTTCCTTTTTCTTCCCTGTTAACGCGAACAGCAATGAGCTGCTGTTGACCAAGCCTTGACTCAACCAAATCTTTATAATTGACGCGTGATTGATTCAATTTATGAAAGTTACTTGATTACCGGCCTATTATGACTCGGCAACACGATAATTATCAGTTAATTGTTGCCTAATTTAACTCTATACGCGTCCCACGTTAAAGACAAAGTCAAACCATTCCAATAATACGAACCAGACGATTGCACTACAAATTGATGCTCTGCGAGCACTTCTAACTCGCCAATTCACCTCTCTCAATCCTCAATTCTTCACCTAACACTCTGTTATTGATATACGATCGTGTATTTTGACCTCCAGTTTGACCGTGCATTCGTGACGATTAAGCTTTGTAAGTGACAATGTTTTTGTTGGGTTTTGACCTTCGGGATACACACAATGATAACCCTAAGGTTAATTGGGTTATCATTGTGTAATCTGTCCGATTGATTAAGCTAGGGTTCGTAATTGTTGATTTGGGGATAAACTAGGTTTGCATAGCGTATTTATATAATTAAAAACAAAAACAATCACAACCACTGGTCTAGACCAAGTGGTTGTGACTGTTGCTTGGCCCCTAATCCACCCGGGTTCGATTCCTGCCCATGGCGTCCCATTCCTTTCTTTTTCATTAAACTTTTTTTAAATCAATTAATAATATATAAATTACATTTAAACTTATAAATTCATTTTTAAATATCAAAACCCTTTTCTAAATTCTAAAAAAATTATTTTTAACAAATCTGATGTCAAAGCTTTATCTACAATTTTTATTTTTCTGAAATTCATTTATTTAATATTTATAATAATTAAATCAATTTTACACTATCATATTTATAAAAATCCATTAAAATATCAAAACGATCTTATGAATTTCCACAAAAATTATCCTAAGTTTTTATAACTTTAAGCTTTTCAGAAATGATTTTTATTTCTGAAAAATCATTTATTTAATATTTTTAATCAATTTTTGTTAGTTTTAATCATAATTAAATCATAATAAATTCAATTTTCATTATTTTTGCACCAAAATTTTATACAATTTATTTTTAAATATTTAGAACAGAAATATGATTTTTAATATAATAATTCTTTAATTTTTGTATTTTTGAAAATTAAAGTTAAATTTTGGCAATTTGTAATAAATAGATTTAAAAAATCTATTTTAAAAGAAATAATTTTATAAAAATTATTTTTATACTTCAAACACATTATTGTGAGCATTCTAAATTCAAATTTTATAAAAAGACTTTCATTTATTTAATTATCAAATTTCCCTTTATTTAATCAACATTTTATTTTAAAATTCAACAATTGGATATCCCCAAATTCGAAGCCCTAGAAACTTATACATTTATAGACTTGGTAGACTTAGACATATATATTACCTCATTATAGGGTGATACTTGATACATTGGGCAACACACTATTTTTCAAGAGATAACGTTTTGCTAAGGTGAGTTTACATAGCCCCTTTTCTCTATTTTCACTATTTTTGGGGTGAAACATGTTTAAACATTTTATACTATCATTTACTCATATTTACTTGTGATTCAATTACATCATCATTCTATCATTTGACTGTAACAAAAAGACACAGTACAATCATTAACAATGATCAAGCCGTCTGTTTAGATTATAGCGCTATAGGTCTGACAAACCCATCCCCCGCGTAGACTCAGGGATGATTGATAACAGTAATAACATTTAACTAACTTGCGAGTTAGTCATCAGTCGACACAAGGTTTGGTTGTACAAAGACGCATTGTTGCATGTCGGTATCATACTCTATCATCATACAACCCTGAGTGTTGTACAAACTCTTGTTATCAATTATTTCTCAAAAACCTATGTAATTCTCACCAACAATTGTTGACCCAAAATATTTTCAACTTAACATGTTTCAGGTTCTACTTGCTTGAAGATTTGCTTGAAGATATGTGCATAGTCTTATTCAATTTGATGTACGAATTCTTGTAGAATCTTTGTATGTAAATTATTTAAATCATTTAATGAAATCATTATTCACCATGAGCTACTGAACAATCATCAATACGTGGCACCCCGATGTTTCCGCCATCGGTTGGGGTGTTACAGATTGGTATCAGAGCCATGGTTATAGGGAATTAGGTTATTAGAAAAATAATCTAGTCTATAACCATAGGATTTAACAAGTACTTGCTTCTTTTACTTGCTATTCTCTATCTCCCTCCTACTTCTTATCCCTACTATCATCCTTACAAGAAGATGCTCTACATCACTGGATTCACTCTTAGGCAAAATCCTCAGGTTTAACCTGAACCACCTTGAGATCTCATCGAAGTTCTAGATTTTAATAACGAACACGTGCAATCTGGAAGGGTGAACGCCTGTATTCTGAGTCTTCTGTCTAGGCTGGCATTGCGCATATATCCCAATCAGACGAGGGACCCGGATGCCTACCTGGGAATTCTCGGGATGAGTGTTCACTTATAGGCTAAAGCATGTCTTCATATGTTATTAGAATTGAGAATCTTTGATAAGTCAACGTTTTCGTTTATTCGTTTTAATTAATGAATAAATGATTACACTCCTTATATAATCTCATTCATTTCATTGTGTCTATTACAGATCATGCCTCCACGTCGCAGCACTCGCAACAGCAATGGTGAGAACCACGAAGAAGGTGGTGACAACCATAACCATGACCAAGTTCCTAACCACAACAACAATGGTATCGATGCTCAATTGGCTGCGATCATTTCTCAACAAATGGCGCAGCAAATCGCAACACTGGTTCCCAATTTACTCGCTCAGGTCATCCAAATGAACGGCAACGGGAATGGTCACGGCAACGGGAACGGGAACGGGAACGGCAATGGCAATGGTAATGGACCCCCAGCCTGCACCCTTAAGCATTTCAACTCTTGTAACCCTCCAAAGTTTAGTGGTGAAGAAGGAGCTACAGGACTCCTCCAATGGTTTGAGGGTATTGAGAATACCTTCATCAACAGTGAGTGCCCCGACAACTTTAAGGTCCGTTATGCCATGAGTGTTCTTCACAAACGAGCACTCACTTGGTGGAATGAAGAAAAGCGTACTCGTGGGGCCGAAGTTGCTCTTGCTATGACATGGGACCAAGTCAAGGAGGTCATGAAGGAAGAGTTTTGTCCTCGCAATGAAGTTAAGAAGCTTGAGGATGAGTTCCACACCTTAGCTCAAGATAGTGGGGAAAACCTTGCCTACAACACCCGCTTTCATGAGCTTAGCTTATTGTTGCCTCACAAAGTCACTCCCCTGCCGGTAGCCATCGAGAAGTACATCGGTGGTCTGCCCATGCAAATCCAGGATACGGTGTGGGGAAGGAATCCTGCCACCTTGGAGGAAGCCAAACGTTTAGCAGCTACCTTGACTGATAATCACGTAAAGAACGGGACCTTAGTTCGGAAAGGCAATAAAACAAGTATTGTAGCCGCGGTAACCGCTGAGAACCAGAAACGTAAGACCAGGGATCCTGCTGCAAACCTCACTCCACAAGCTTCTAACAAAAAACCTTATACAGGAAACCATCCATTGTGTAACACATGCAACCGACATCACCCCACTACTTCAGCATGTCGCATATGCACCAATTGTGGAAGGTATGGCCATCTGGTCAACACGTGTCGTGAGACCCCAAATCCAAATGCCAACCAACCCACCAACCCTGCTCAAGCTGCTAACCTTAATCAATACAACTATGGTCAATGCTATGAATGTGGAGACCCAAATCACTTTCGTAACCGATGCCCTAAACTAAACAGAGATCAAGACCCTCCAGCTACCTAACCGCAAGACTCACCATTTGACTATTGGTTGCTTTTATTCTATTATCATAACATCTGTGTGCATGTTTGTCTGAATGTGAACTAATTGCTATAATCATACTTGCTTGTACAACAATTAGTTAACTACCAAACAACCAGCTTAACGATTGGTAGAGGTCATCATGTCATTCCAACAGTCGGGAGAGGCCCTACCACGTGAACGACTGGCGGAGACTATCAGACCTGCTTAACAATCGGTGAAGTCATAAAAGGACGCAAAACCCTAATGTAAGGTAAATTGGTAATTACGGTCCGGAACGTAATCATGAATTTACAGGTACGTTAAGGTAGTGTGAAATTTTATCAAGGTTTTCGGTAGTTAGCCAATTGTAACCTTGGTTTTCCCTTAACTTCGGGACGAAGTTCCTAAAAGTAGGGGGGACTGTAACATTTCGCATTAAATAGTATTCCGTTACGATAAAAACGACAAAGCGTTATTACTATTTTTGTGGCATTTTAAACTCTAATACAATGATAATTATTCTTATATATATATATAAAAGTATATATATATATACAACTATAATAATAATAATAATAATAATAATAATAATAATAATAATAATAATAATAAGATTTGTTCATTATTGTTAAGCCCACAACACAAATCAACCCACCCTCTCTTTAAACCCAAGCCCAACCCAACCAAAGGCCCAAACCCCTCCTTTTCCCCCCTGATCCGTTTTTAATCAAAAAAAATAAACGGTCCCCGCCGGGTTTCGAACCCGAGTCACCACGCACACACACACACGCGTTTCCCATCTGCCCATGGCGTCCCATTCCTTTCTTTTTCATTAAACTTTTTTTAAATCAATTAATAATATATAAATTACATTTAAACTTATAAATTCATTTTTAAATATCAAAACCCTTTTCTAAATTCTAAAAAAATTATTTTTAACAAATCTGATGTCAAAGCTTTATCTACAATTTTTATTTTTCTGAAATTCATTTATTTAATATTTATAATAATTAAATCAATTTTACACTATCATATTTATAAAAATCCATTAAAATATCAAAACGATCTTATGAATTTCCACAAAAATTATCCTAAGTTTTTATAACTTTAAGCTTTTCAGAAATGATTTTTATTTCTGAAAAATCATTTATTTAATATTTTTAATCAATTTTTGTTAGTTTTAATCATAATTAAATCATAATAAATTCAATTTTCATTATTTTTGCACCAAAATTTTATACAATTTATTTTTAAATATTTAGAACAGAAATATGATTTTTAATATAATAATTCTTTAATTTTTGTATTTTTGAAAATTAAAGTTAAATTTTGGCAATTTGTAATAAATAGATTTAAAAAATCTATTTTAAAAGAAATAATTTTATAAAAATTATTTTTATACTTCAAACACATTATTGTGAGCATTCTAAATTCAAATTTTATAAAAAGACTTTCATTTATTTAATTATCAAATTTCCCTTTATTTAATCAACATTTTATTTTAAAATTCAACAATTGGATATCCCCAAATTCGAAGCCCTAGAAACTTATACATTTATAGACTTGGTAGACTTAGACATATATATTACCTCATTATAGGGTGATACTTGATACATTGGGCAACACACTATTTTTCAAGAGATAACGTTTTGCTAAGGTGAGTTTACATAGCCCCTTTTCTCTATTTTCACTATTTTTGGGGTGAAACATGTTTAAACATTTTATACTATCATTTACTCATATTTACTTGTGATTCAATTACATCATCATTCTATCATTTGACTGTAACAAAAAAGACACAGTACAATCATTAACAATGATCAAGCCGTCTGTTTAGATTATAGCGCTATAGGTCTGACAAACCCATCCCCCGCGTAGACTCAGGGATGATCGATAACAGTAATAACATTTAACTAACTTGCGAGTTAGTCATCAGTCGACACAAGGTTTGGTTGTACAAAGACGCATTGTTGCATGTCGGTATCATACTCTATCATCATACAACCCTGAGTGTTGTACAAACTCTTGTTATCAATTATTTCTCAAAAACCTATGTAATTCTCACCAACAATTGTTGACCCAAAATATTTTCAACTTAACATGTTTCAGGTTCTACTTGCTTGAAGATTTGCTTGAAGATATGTGCATAGTCTTATTCAATTTGATGTACGAATTCTTGTAGAATCTTTGTATGTAAATTATTTAAATCATTTAATGAAATCATTATTCACCATGAGCTACTGAACAATCATCAATACGTGGCACCCCGATGTTTCCGCCATCGGTTGGGGTGTTACAAGCCCCCTAATCCAAATGGGTAAAAATGATGTGTGATTTATAGATTACCAATTTTCAATACCACTTTTTTGCAGATATGGTTAGAACTAATAATGTCCCCATTGCCAATCTGGGCGCCAAAAGGAGCTATGGTTTGTGTCGAGAGCTGTAATTTCTTAACAAATTAATAACTCACAAAATTGTGAGTTGACCCACTGTCAATCAGAACCGGTACATCAGAAGAATTAATGGTACCGTGAAGGATAAAGGTGGAATTTATAGACCTTCCCAAAATTGCGTAAAGGCTTATTTCAGCCAATTCTTCTTGATTGAACTCGTGATTATTAGGTATAACCTGCGTTTTATCATGTATAATTGACATCTTTTTATTAGGTATAACCCTAAAAATTTATTCTTTTGCCCTCTCTCTATTTCTCCTACAATCATTCCTCAAACCCTAATCCTAATCAACTGCAACCACACACGCGTCGGACTATCTTCTCTGCCATCGCTATTTATTCACAACACTTTCCTATATATATATATATATATATATATTAACAAATTAGGACTTCGTAACAATAATCATCATCAATGTCAAACAACAACAACAATAGGTGGAACTGGGAGGTCAGTGGCTTCGAGTCTAGGAAATCTCCGACGGAGATGCCACCGTCAGCTCTGCCTTCTCTCTTACGCCGTTACTCGATCTCTACTTCGTTCATTGTTCCGCATTCCAAAGCTCTTTATAAACAGGCTCTCTCTACTAAGCTTCATAATTTAAAGGATAAGCTCAATGTATATTATTGTTGTTGTTGTTGTATGTTGGAAGATGTAATTAAGAGTAAGAAGAAACAGGGTAAACAACAACGGTTGAGGAGTTGGTCCAGAATACATAGTACCAGAGATGTTAGTTTCAAAAAGCTTGATAGTAATAGTTTTGGAAGTAGTAGTAATAATAATAATCAAAGACGGGTTCATCTTCCATTGACGATATGTGAAGCTTTGAGAGCTTTCGGATCATAGTCTAGTTGTTTGTTTCCTTGCCGGAGTTCTTGAGTTAAATGACATTAATTGAGGGCTTTAGTGGCGGTCCTTGATTTTCAGAATTGTTCTTTTTAGCCCTCTAAAAATCTTGGTTTTAATATTTTGAGACGCTTCGTATAATATGTCATGTATCTTTTACCGATTCAGTTAGGTTTTTAATGCTTCTTCATGTTGAAGTATTAGGTGTTAGTATTGAATTTATAGATTGTTTTACGTTAGGTATTGAATATTGGTATTAGAGTTATGCATTTTTATAGCATTTATAATAAGCGTTAATATTAGAGTTAATGAAATATATTCCGAAAAGCTAGTATAAATAACATGTTAGACCACCCGTAGTGGGGCGCCACTTGTGCATTTTTTTATGATATAGCGCCCGGAACACCGCTACATATAGGCGCTATATTCAAATTTTCGCTCGGGGCTTTATTTTTATAACGCCGAAGCACAAAATGGAGGTCCAATAAAATCGCGCCACGTGGCAAGATGAGCAGGCTTTTCGAACGGTCAAAAAAATTAGCCGTTGGAAGATTTAATTTTTTTGAACGGTAATTTTTTTTTTCCTAACATATATATATATACACAAACACACAATATACTTTAAAACACAATCAAAACTAAAAACCTCACCACAACACAATCTAACTACAAAGCATGTATCCATATGGTTCACCGTTCGGGGTCCCGGGTCGACCGGGTGCTAGGCCAAACACTACGAGGCCAAACACTACTGCTCCGCTGCCACCCAATTGGGGCGAGTTTGACGCGAGTACAATGCAATACGCGCAACTTCTTGGCATGCCCGGTCAATTTTATCCGGGCCCAAACATGCCCGCTCAATTTTTTCCTCCACCAAACTATATCCAACCTTCTCAAGAGGAGCCCGAATCGGTACCAGAAACTCAAGACGAACCCGAGGGTTCTGGGCGCGGGCGCGGGAAACGCTCGCATAAAAGGAAAGACCCGAACGCTCCTCGTCAAAAAAAGCAACAGGAGCGTTGGGAAAGAGATGAGGAGTACAAGTTAGCGCGAGCCTGGCTCGACATATCCGAGGACCCGGAAGTTGGTTAGTATTTTTTTTTGTGTTTACATTTATATATATATATTTTTTAAAATGTTGGTTTAGTATTTTTTTTTTGTGTTTACATTTATATATATATTTTTTAAAATGTTGGTTTAGTATTTTTTTTTTGTGTTTACATTTATATATATACTTTTTAAATCGTGTGTTATTTTTTTTTGCAGCAAACTATCAAAATACCCCGGTGTTTTGGCAACGGATTCGAGAACTATTTTTTGCGGCGGTGGGTAGGGGGGAGCATCGAGACAACGACTCGATATCTGGAAAGTGGTCGGACATTAATAACAAATGTCACGGGTTTGCGGAGGTCTACCAACGTTGCAAGGACAACAGGGCCAGCGGGGAAGGTGATGACGGTGTGTTGGCCAGGGCGTTGGACGAGATGAGAGAGACCCGCGGGCCGTTCCCGTATTTGAGGATATGGGAGATGTTGAGACATAGTCCTAAGTGGGCTGATGTCCCGCCTATGGGGTCGGGTAGTGGGCGCAAGATTAGGAGAGGAAGAGGATCAGGAGGAGGAGGACCGTCAAAAAGAAGCAAAACCACCTCCACGTCGCGAGATCCGGATACACCGACATCCGATGCTCGCTTTGTGAGTTTAGATGATCCTGTTGACTTGGAGGATGAGGAGGAGGAGGAGGAGGAGGAGTTTGATATTCCAAGACCACCCGCTAGACGATCAAAAAAGGGTGGCAAGGCGGAGTCGTCTTCGACAGGAGGTGGTGCGTCGAGGGAGGAGTTTGATGAAATGAATCGACGACTACAGGATCTTCGAGACCTCGGCCAAAGACGTCTACAAACTATGGACCAGAGAGTGGCCCAGAATAAGAGGTTCGTCGACATTCAAGGGGCGAGGCAAAGGGAAAAGGACATCTAGTTTTTGTCCAAACCGATCGACCACCTCGAGGGAGAAGCCCTACTCCTCGCGATGCATCACAGACAAGAAATCCTTGCGAAATATAACCTGCAGTAGTTTATTTAAGTTGTTTGTTTTTTTTTTTAATTTGGTATTGTAGTTTATTTAACTTGTTTGTTTTTTTTTAATTTGGTATTGTAGTTGTGTGTTTTTATTATTATTTGTAATTTTTTTATATTTATTTGCATTTTATTTTAATTATTTTGAATTAAAAGATTAAAAAAAAATAAAAAAATCAACCAATCACAATCAGGGGCTTTATAAATAAAGCCCCACCACTACACCCCTTTTTCAGTTTCTCTCTCCACGCTAACTCAGCAGCCACGTGAACCAATCAGGAAGGGGGCTTTATAAATAAAGTCCCCCACTACAGATGGTCTTATAGACATTTTTTATAAAAAAAACTTTTATATCTGACATTACTGATTGCAATAAAGTTTTATCGTTTTGTCACTAGCTTCACACGGTGTAGTCATATTCACTTTTTATTATAAAAAAACACATCATTTTCAAACGAAGATAAAGTCTTAAAAGAGTTTTGCACACAGAAAGGTTTGACTGAGTCATGTGTTGACACATGCTGCCACAGCAACCATTTAGCTGTTGGATTTAAGGTTTGATCGTATCATATGACCGTCGGATGGAGCTCATCCCAAGAAACAAGATTGCCATCCCTCGACCCTTCATAAATAATCCACGAATCACGCACACATACCACTCCCTTAATTATCTCTCTTCTCCACTACTATGCTATTATTATTTGCTTGACACTACAACATAGTCGGCGTATACGCCTACAGGCGACAAGTGCCATGTAATCAACATTCTCAATGACAATCCCCTATACGCTACGTATATATAGCCCTATACTTGATGTACGTACAAAGGGATGTTTGAAATTTGAATAACCAAAGTCCATTATTTTTATGTTTTTTTTTTGTAAAATTTAATAGTTGTTTAATGTCATGAATTTGTATATGAGCACATGAGTGAGTATCGTTATCAACCACTGGTCCAGAAAGGGGTATAAATGTGGTATTTGTGTCCGGCTTACATACATTTAGATATCAGTCAATATGCATATGTTGAAATTTCATCTTTTGCTATATATGTTTATTTTATGTTGTCAATTGCGAAATTAGTTAAAAAACTAATCACTGAAAAGATTGAAAATTCCGGTCACCATCGTTATGGAGTATTAGAACCCGACTCGTTACCAAAACCTGGCACTCTAATGTTATGTGGTGTGGAATGGAGCCCCTATAGGAACTCCATTGCGCCAATAGCGCTCACCCCCCCCCCCCCCCCCCCAACCCCCACTGGTTTCCTTTATTATCAGTTTAATTAAAGTGAGACCCACCAAAAGTATCCATTGTCGTTCGCTATTGTGATGGCGAGGGTTCAATAGCGTCCAAGAAATAGAGAAGGGGACGCTATTGATTGAAAAAATGCTGAGATGGCCTAAGCTTTCAAAAGTTTACTGAAGGTAACAACTAACAACAGAGCGTCATTTTTTTAGTCCGGTTGTTTAGAAAAATATTGGAGCTCTATTACATTAATTTTTTTAGATGTAACAAGTCTCGATAGTATACTTAACTTTTAAACGTAACATAGCACACTATACATTTTTAACAAAAAATGTATAGAAACAATATTTTTAGCAAGAAAGCACGTTATACATTTTTTTAGTGGTAAATAATACATGAGAACCGATACAATTATATCTATCAGAAGATATCAATGATTTTGTAATAGTTACGTTAATTAAATCACCTAAAAACTTTTAAAAGCACATATACGATTATCACCCTTCCAGTTTTTATACACCAAAAAGATGTTTAAAACTTATAATATAAAAATCATAAATAATATAACCTTTGTTGTGCCAACAGATATTTTACCCAAATTTTGGAAATACATAGCATACATTATAAATTTAAATTGAAATTTGAAATATACATTGTACTTGATGGCGCAGGATAGAAACTAGACCGGTTTCCCTTAAATATAAGGTGATAACTGTATCTACATATCTACATCCATATATAACTAACTATATGTGCAATCCTTAAAATCCAGTTAAATATTATTACAGTGATAGATTCACAAATTGAGTGAGAAAGAATGGGTAGAGGAAGAGTAGAATTAAAGAGAATCGAGAACAAAATCACTAGGCAAGTCACCTTCGCTAAACGCAGAAACGGACTGTTGAAGAAAGCTTACGAGCTTTCGGTTCTCTGCGACGCTGAAGTCGCCTTGATCATCTTCTCTAGCAGAGGAAAACTCTTTGAATTTTGCAGCAGCTCAAGGTATAAGTTTATAACTTTTATATATATATAGAGAGAGAGAGAACAGTTCAATCACATTTTTGTATCGATAAAAAAAGTTAGCAGCACAGCTTGTTGCCTGTTTCTGTTTCGGTGTAATTCAATTTTTTAATATATATATGGTTTAGAATTCTCAGATCTAACGAAAAAGTGAATTATGATTGGTTGATCTAATTTGCTGTTTTCGTGAATGTATTGGCTTTAATAGAGTCGTTACTTGTTTTGTAACCTAGATCTGTAAATGTAAAGCCATGAAAAGAAGTTATTTTGTTTTTCTTATTATATATTTCTCTCTCACTCTCCATTTTTGTTATTGTGTGTTGATGATGAGTTTATTAATTAGCCTATTGTAGGTTTCTATACAATTTATACAGAAATAGAGTGAGATCTATTTCTGTTTATTGATGAAAATTGTACAAACCTTCAAAAGGAATTTCTAATGTTGATTTTTCATTTCATGACAGAATATATTATTTTCTCTCTCATCCTTTCCTTATGTTTTCTTTTTGTTTCCACTTGAATTGTAATAAATATATTCAATTGAATTATCATGTTCTCAGATGATCAAGTAGGTGAAGCATGAGATCTGATTATTATTATCTTGTCTCTTAGTTTAAAATTGTTTTCAAATATGTTTCCAGCTCTAGCTAGGGTTTGCTTTAGTAATTACAGTATTTTTTTTTATTTTTTATATCATAACTTCTGTCTTTCATGTTTCAGGTTTTTTTTTTTCCAGCAAATTAATATTATTAAACATTTGATTCTGTGAAAAATGATGAATATATGGAAGTTGATTGATCATGAGAACTTCTTTCAGCAATACTAATATTAATAAACTCTTCAAACATTAAATTATATATGCTAAGATATAACATTAAAGTTTTTTCTAAGGACAATTTTTCTTTCATTCTCGTGTGTTCTACGCCTTTTATATAAAGGATTGGAGAAAAAAAGCAAGATTCATGATGATATAGAGGGGATGCTATAAATCTCATGTGTCAAAAATGAAGCTGATCTGAGTTTCATTGCCTTACATGATTGAATTCCAAATATTAACATTAATTAACTTTAGTTGAAAAGCTTGAAATGAAATATATTCCTTGCTTTCATCAAGATATGTAGCACACTAGCACCTTTTTGTTGTCACAGTTATCTTTTAAGTTCAAAAGTTGAAAGGAAAAATAGGTTACTGAATGCCTACAGTCTTTATGTGTGTTATTGTGTATCTATTTTCAATATAATTCGAACTTTAACGTTGTGGTCTGCTAAGATTAATTACGCTTATTCGTCTAGCAGCATGCTTAAAACGCTCGAGAGGTATCAAAAATGTAACTATGAAGCACCCGAGTCGAATCATACTGCAAGGGAGGCACTAGTGAGTATTCTCCTTTTTATGAGCTATTATGCTTTTCTTTCTAGCAATTCATTTTAATAAATTGGAAGTACTTTTTTTATTACTCAAAATCTACATGTATGCAAGAGAATGATACAACACTAACCCTATGTCCCTTGGAATGGTATGGAAATACACATGAATTGATGATAGAAATCACTACAGCAGAATGGGCTTTAAGCAACTTGACAAATAGTTATTTAGATAATACACCTTTTATAACAGTGAATACTATGAAATAGAGATACTAATTAACAACCAAAGTCCATTCCTAGATTGAATATTTTAACATAACCATCAAAATGGCCCTGTCATAGATTGATATATGGAAACATAGATATATAGAGGGTGCTTGGGGTTGAGTTTTGAAACGGATTTTTAAATTATTGCGTTTTGAAAACGCAAATAATCAGTTTCGTGTTTAGGGTTGAGTTTTGAAATGGACTTTTAACCTACAAAACGCAATAATCTAAAAGCAGCTCAACCCTTGCCACAGCAAAACGTATAATCAGTTTTCAAAAATCAATCCCAAACACCCTCATACTCTATTTATTGCAAAATTTAGTTGCATTTAAAGAAGAGGAAGATGTGTTCTCTGAAAAAGCAAATAACTTGTCATTCAATTTTGGACACCAAAAGGCTTCAATCCTTTGGTCTTTACATTGCTTCTCTGAATAACTTTGGAATCAATCTTCTGGGCCTTTGGTCTTTACATGACTTTTTCTAGAAAGTCATGTTATGGTTTAAAGCAGCATGGACTAATTAAAGAACCAAGAATATTACCTATACGATTTTTAAAAATATAGAAAATGGGTTAGGGATGAGGGATGGGTATAACATCTGTTGAGTTATGGAAGATGGGAGGAGATGGTAACGTGGCACTGAGACAGTCTGGGATCATGTATCATGTATGGGTACGTATAAGCCTATAAGTGGTGGCCTGATTAAAAGGCAGTAACTCAGTGGCGGATCTAAAAATTAATTTCAATAGTAACGTTTTTCATTTTAGTAGTAACGTTTTCTAAATATCGTAAAAAAAACAAATTTTCCACTATGCGCGCAAAGTTGAGTAGCAACGGACGCGGCACCTAGCTTCAAGCTAGCTAGATCCGCCCCTGCAGTAACTTAATTAAGTTTGCCCAATTTAGATGAAACGTATTCTTGAGTTTTAGGGAAAAAAAAGTAATTTAAAAAAGATGAATACCACTTGACGAACAAGAAAAAAAAAGAGATTGATGTAGCGGCAAGCCAACAACATAATGTTGTGTTGCGTACATTATTTTAAGTGAAACAAAACTAATGATGAACATAAGGTTTAAATAACTTCTAAATGAATAATGAACATAGATGTTATTCGGTTGTTGGGTTAATATTTGTTGTGATAATAATGAAATAAGCGAAGGACATGCAAGATGGCGTTTATTTGATCTTGTTACGGAATCATGTTAAGATTTTGTTCTCGTGATTGTAGGAGCTAAGTAGTCAGCAGGAGTATATGAAACTTAAGGCCAAGTATGAAGCACTACAACGATCCCAAAGGTAAAAGATAAAACACACACGTCAACATACATGCTACAACTTTTACTGAATGATATATTGATATCTGATTCGGGTGCTATCAATGCTAGGAATCTCCTGGGTGAGGATCTTGCCCAACTAAATTGCAAGGAGCTTGAGTCGCTTGAGAGGCAGCTCGACACATCTCTCAAGCATATCAGATCAGCGCGGGTATTTTTAGCGTTTTTATTTATCTATTCTTAATCAAACGAAATATTATTTTTCTTTACAAAGGCTAATTAGTTTTCCACACAAACGGTATAGACGCAACTCATGTTGGACACACTTACAGATCTTCAAAGAAAGGTAAAGCGAAAACCGACAAATATTATTTTTAAAAATCCAATTTATATCGTTTCCTCTAATAGTTCTGTTACTTGTAGGAGCATGCACTATATGAAGCAAACACGACACTGAAGCAAAGGGTATGTTAATGTGACTTAGTTGCGTTTTTAGGTTACAATTGTTAGGCCCATTTTCTTTTCTTTGTAGGCCCTTAACACTTAGAAACTAGGGCCCAAAAAATAAAAAAAGAACATAGCCACATAGGGAATGAGCATATTGTGCCATTGTGGTCTAAAGGTGCAAAAAGTACTGATTACTATAACCATAACTGGTTATTAGCAAACTGGTACCCTAGTAACCGGTTTAGGTTAGAAAAAAAAAGTACGCTAGGATTTGGTTTGTGATTTTAGAACAAGAACCCGTTAGTAATCGGGTTTTTTTTTATAACCGGTTAGTATCAACTATTTTTAGCCCATTACATATACACATACACATAGATATATAAGAAATAAAAAGGAGGTTTTGAGTTTATATTATATATTTTGGCATTGTTTTATTTTATTTATTATTTTTTATTTTTTGACTTTTTTTATTTTTAAATTGGTAAAAAAACGGTTTTTTAACCTATAATAGGTTAACCACTTTTTAGCCTAATAGGTTATAGGTTTTCACCATGCAAAACCAGTTATTAACCTAACAGGTTATTTTATAACAAGTTAATTTCTGTTAACAAGAAAACCGTTTTGGTTAGTTTTTTAACTAATTTTTACATCTCTATTGTGATCTCATGTTAAGCAAATTTCATAACGTGTATGATTGTTTTGCAGTTGATTGAAGGGGATCAAATAAACCCTCTCCATTGGTTTCCACATGCCGAGCAACAAGTTTGCTATGACAGACAACCTGCACCTCCACAAGGCGAAGAAACTTTCTTTCATCCGCTCGACTGTGAGCCCACACTACACATTGGGTAAGTTGTACACGATCCTAAACCTACGAATTCTTTGACAAAATTAAGAAGGCAATATATACCATTAGGTTGCCTTGATCATCTGGTCTTAGATACATATTGCATACAATCATGCATATGGGAAGGTTGGATAAGTTTTGAATGGATCAACATGGATTCTACACTAATGTTGTGATTGAATTCTAGGTACGGTATGGATCCAATGACAGCTGCAGAAGCAGGGACAAGTATGAATATTAACATGCAAGGTTGGTTGCCATGTTAGAAGGTAATAAATAATAATAACACAATGTTGATCAGCTTGTGGGCATAAATTAAAAAGGTTCATGGTGTGTTGAATCTTTATGTTAAGTAATTTGCAACAAACAAAATATTGGAAGATGTATATGTATATTTCTAAAAACTGTTGTCGTCTCAAATTTAAATGACAAATTCGTGTTTTGTCAGTTTAAGCACCGGTTTCAGTTCACTATATATTTTAAAAGCAACTGAAACTGATAGATCAGAATATAAGAACAAAGATAATACTTGCAATGCCAAGTCTCTCTCGTATTATTTGAATGAAGTGAAAACTTTGTAATGATTAAACACCGCAGATTACAAACTATTTATAAGGAAACAACTAACGTTAACATGCTAAAAAGTAGAACAACTTAACAGATTATTCAAACGTAAACAAGACTAAATCAGTTGAGAGAAAATAGGATTGGTAGGAGACTTGACTTGGCTTCATGCAGACTTGGTCAGGATCATGCACCATGCACGTGTGTAGCTGGATCATTTTTAATACCCCTTCTTGATCCAAGCTCCTGAACACCAATGACATGTTTAAAGTAAACAAACTTCTCCTTGGAGAGGGCTTTAGTGAGCACATCAGCAAATTGGTCACTGGTGCTACAATACTTCAAGATGACTTCTTCCTGAGCAACCATATCTCTTATAAAATGATGTTTAAACTCAATGTGTTTCGTCTTCACATTCAACAGAGGATTTTTAGATAGGTCAATAGCTGACTTATTGCCACAATAAATAACTGTTGCTTCTAATTGAGGGACACACATATCAGCTAGAAGTCTCCTTAGCCAGATAGCTTGGCATGTGGCTCCGGTGGCAGCAATATACTCTGCCTCTTTGCTTGAAAGAGCCACAGTTGTCTGTTTCTTTGAGGACCATGAGATTGCAACATCACCAAACATGAATACATTCTTTAAAACACTTTTCCTGTCATCAATTCTAGCTGCCCAGTCACTATCTGTGTACCCAATGAGCTGATTATTCCTTGCCTTCTTATGCCATAGACCCAAATGCATTGTACCAGCAATATATCTTAACACTTTTCTTGCAGCTCCTGAGTGAATCTTTGAAAGAGACTGCATGAATCCGGAGAGAACACCAACACTATATGACAAGTCTGGCCTGGTATGGGTCAGATATATCAGTCCTCCAACCAAGCTTCTATACTCTGAAACATTAACCTTCAATTCACCATCATCTAACACAAACATCTCTTGTATATTCATAGAAACTGCTTATGTCTTGCAATTCTTCATGTTAAACTTGTTGAGAAGATTGATAGCATATCTTTCTTGATTGACAAAAATGTCCTTTATAGATTGTTTCACTTCCAACCCAAGGAAACTCTGCAGCAAACCCATATCTGTCATTTCAAAGAATGACTTCATACCATCTTTAAATTCTTGAATAAGCCCTTTGCAAGAACTGGTACAGATGATATCATCTACATAGAGACACACATAGATAATATCACCTTTCTCAATCTTTTTGACATACAAAGTTGGCTCATTCAAGCTTCTTGTGAACCCATGATCCTGAAAATAACCATCTATCTTTGAGTACCATGCCCTTGGGCTTGCTTTAATCCATATAAGGCCTTTTTGAGCTTGTACATTTTATCTTTTGCATCTTGAACTTCAAAACCCTCTGGCTGTTCCACATAGATATCTTCTTGAAGATCCTCATTTAGAAAGGCAGATTTGACATCTAATTGATGAAAAAACCAACCATAATAAGCTGCTACAGCCAGTACAAGCCTGACTGTTTCAAACCTTGCCACAGGGGCAAGGGTTTCTTCAAAATCAATGCCTTTCTTTTGAGAGTACCCCTTTGCAACTAGTCTGGCCTTGTACTTCAGTAATCTACCATCTGAACCAATCTTTGTCTTGAACAGCCACTTGAGCCCAACTACATTCTTGCCTTTTGGTAGAGTAACAAGTTCCCAGGTTCCATTCTTCTGTATGGAATACATTTCTTCTTCCATAGCCTTTAAATATTCCTGTCTTTTGATGGCTTCATGTAAGTGCATAGGATCTGCAACACTTAAAGCAAAGTGTAAATTCAAATAATCACAATGAGCAGGATTAGGGACCTCTTGTGTGTTAGCATAAAGATCTTCCATAGTTCTGACTCTTGCAGGCCCTAAAGAACTGCTTGAGCTTGAACTTTGATCATGAGCACTAGATTGAACATTGGATGCTGGTGTATGAGGTTCAGTGTCACTGTTGGATTGTGAGGATTCAGCAGGTTCAACAGGTATTTGAACATCTTCATCTTCTAGAGGGAAAGGATCCACATACAACCATTCATAAGTAGCTTTATCTGACTTGTATGTGGCATTCCAATCCCACGCAGCTGCTTCAATGATTGTAACTTCATCTCTTGGTCTGGACTCAAACTTCTTTGTGTCTGGATTATACAGCCTGTAACCACTTCCTTGCATGGTGTAACCAATGAACACCATCTTATTAGACCTGTCATCTAGCTTCCTTCTACCATGTGCATAGGTATGACCATACCCTATACAACCAAATGTTCTGAGAAATGACACATCCGGCTTCTCATTAAACCACAACTCATAAGGAGTCTTCTTATCAAATGCCACTGTAGCTGATCTGTTGAGAGCATAAACCGCAAAATCAAATTTGGGTGACAAGCTTCTAAGAATTTTCTCCACAATTGACTGATCTGTCACAGTTTCTCCATAAGCCCTCTTTTGACTGACTATAGCCATCACACGAGAGAAATAATCTCCCACAAGCTCACTTTCTTTCATCATTAAGTTTTCAAACTCTCTCCGGAGTCCTTGCAATTTTATAGCTTGAAATTAGGTATCACCTTGGTATTCCATCTTCAAAATCTCCCAGCTTTCTTTTGCAGAGTCAGCAGCAGCAATTCTAGAAAAGAGTTGGTCATGAATGGCCTGTTGAATGAGAGCCATAGCATGAGCATCCCTCTTCTTTTCTTTTCGAAGCTTTCCAACATCTTGTTCAATCATATCTACACCATTTTCAACCAGCTCCCACAAATCTCTTGATTTGAGGATAATATTCATTCAGATACTCCAGTAATCATAGCCTTCCCCCTTGAAAACTTGAATAGGGTTTGGAGCTGTGGGAAGAGTGTTTGTTTGATCAGCCATTGGGTTGATATGAGAGACACTATGAGCAATAACCTTGCTCTGATACCACTGATGGATCTGAATATAAGAACAACGATTATATTTGCAATGCCAAGTCTCTCTCGTATTATTTGAATGAAGTGAAAACTTTGTGATGATTAAACACCACATATTACAAACTATTTATAAGGAAACAACTAACGTTAACATGCTGAAAAGTAGAACAACTTAACAGATTATTCAAACGTAAACAAGACTAAATCAGTTGAGAGAAAATAGGATTGGTAGGCGACTTGACTTGGCTTCATGCAGACTTGGTCAGGATCATGCACCATGCACGTGTGTAGCTGGATCATGTTTAATAGAAACTTACTTTTAAAACCTTTAAATTTATAAATTTGTCTTTAGAATTCATAATCATAATATGTTTAAATTATTTTAAATATCCTGCAGTTACCGTCAATAGACGTGTGAGCATCAAACTCATAAATCATAATATTCAAGCAACGAAGTATAGTTATACACTTTGTACTTCAATTTTAACTTTTGAAAGTCGTGTAACCAACTTCTTTTGGTTGTTATGGAAAATACAAATAATTTTAGACAACAACTTGTGCAGGATTGCGGTTAAAAAAAACAACTTGTGCAGGAAAATTCGATAACATCGAAAAATACATATAAAATGGACACGTCAGAACATAATAATCTATATATATTATAATTGAAAGCCATTTTAATGACATGGCATTCAAGGAGGCATTCTTCTCTTTGAGTGTGCCACCGTATGATTTTTCAAAATTTTGGAGATATTACACTATTTATTAATTATAAGTTAAGATAAATACTAGTTTCAATTCTTTTCATTGATGCGTGTTAAGTCTTTACCTCCACACGCCTTAACATGCTACTACACAAATTGTCTAAACTTTTGTAATTCATAACACATTTGATGTGAATACTTGCAATTTTAATTATAAAAGTTTGGCCCATATGTTTTGTAGTTATAAAAGTTTGGACTAGGTAATTTATCAGACTAGCCGGCTTGGTGCATGGTGGGGGTGGGGGTGCATGGTGGGGGTGGGGGTGGGGGAAGCCCCCTCACGCCACTTACACTGCCCCATTTGATGGCGTTTACATGGCGTGGTGACGTGGTGCGCAATGATTGGTTGGTTTTGTTTTTGTATGTGAGATTTGGAAACCATTTGTGGTGTGGAAGAATGTGGAACCGTAGAACTCTCTTTGCTGACGTGACAGACACTTGTCATTCCACACCCCTTTCACCCCCTTACCACACTGTGTCCTTACATACTTGATTTCCATAATTTTAAAAAAAGAGCATAAACTACCTCTACTTTTTTAAGAACAACCAACACATCATTTTATGCCCAACTCTCAACGGGAGTTTTTCTACAAATCTTACTCTCATTGTGTAACACCCCAACCGATGGCGGAAACATCGAGGTGTCACGTAGTGACGATTGTTCAATAGCTCATGGACTAAAAGTGTAAGTATTGATACATTGATTAAATAATTTATTACATTCAAATGAAATACAACGATTCTAACTGCCAACTAAATTGAAATACAATAAATCAAAATCTAAGAATAATCCGAAAGCTTAAAGGATGCATCTCAAAACAACCTGAAACATGTACAAAATAATTTGGTCAATACAAAAATTGTATTGGTGAGCATACCCTGTTTAAATAAATATAGTAGAAAAGTGTTTAGCAATTCATGTGCGGTACCATTTGCAATTATGTAATAAGTAATATCCGTTCAAAACCAAACCTGAGAAGAATGACTAACACATGACTAACCAACTGAATAATGAATTAACAAGACAATGACCAAGATTCTCAACAGAGTCTCAAGGGGGTATACCATAGTACTATTCATTGAAAAGCTAGGCCGCCCAGCGGTTAATGATTTTGACAAGTCATAGACACACCAATTAACATAAAGCAAACACACATGAGAATTGCATTAAGTATAAGAAATTGAAACTTGATTAATATATAGGTACATGAGTCACCCCAAAGTAGTAAAACAGTAAAAAGGGGAAAGATATACTCACAGTTTGCGAAAGCGATCAAAATCCAACTTAAGCGGTCGTGAGCTAAGTAATGGGAATTTCGAGGAATTCAACCTATAACGTAATAGAATACTAATAAGGGAAAAGTCTAAGAGTCTAAGGTAACTAGGGTCTAAGGCATTAGGCTTTGCTAGACGTATGTAGGGAAGACGAAGTTTTTATGATAACCCGTATTTAGTAATAATTTTAATTAAAGTATATTATGATTTAAGATTTAAATATGTGACTAAGAAAATATAATACTATGCTTCCACTTTAGGAACATTTTCTATTTTATAGAGAAATATCCATAAAACAGATTTTAACAATTTACATTTAACTAAATAATTAATTATATCGTATTAGGTATAAATGAACTGAAAATACAAGATATGATCCAAAAATGTTATTTTTATAGGAAATGGATTCTTTATGATGTAAATCAATGAAAATAATCTTCTCATAATTTTTATAACTTATTTATGTTTAAAACTGATTTAATGAAATTAAATCATGTTTAAATGATTAAAAATAGGAAAATTAATAAAAATAAATGTTTTCTGAATCAACTATTTTTATTTCAATTCATAATGATTAGAAATAATTTATGACAAATTTTGAGACAAAAACCATTAGAAATGAATTTTTAATCAATTAAATATGATTAAAACAAATTAAATACTAAAAATTACGAAAATAAAATATTTTTCAGAAATAAAAAATATGATAATTATCTATGAGATGTCATGAAGCTACACCTAAATTTTTATAATTTTTGGATCAAAAATGAATTTATTATGAATATTCTAAGTTTATGACTAATATATATATAATTAATAAAAAGAAATATATATGGAAAAAGATAACCAAAGAAGGATGAAAACCCCAAAAATAATGCTGCTTCTAAGGGGATTCGAACCTGAATCCTTTGGTGCACAAACACATAGGATAACCACTACACCACAAGCTCATTTGTTGAAGAGTTTCAATTAAAATTTTATTTAACATAAATGCAAGTTTAGTCATCTTCTTCCCCAATCTAACAAACTAGAAACCCTAACCCTAGGTTTTAAATAACCCGATTCAGACAAAGAAAACGAGCAGAACCAAGGGGCTTATGATCGGACCTTTATAAAGAACGAAATGGCATAAAGAAAACAAACTTACAAACACGATTACTAGTCGAAAATGAAGCTTCAAAAATTGAAAGAAAAAGACCCGATTGCACAGCTTTTGGACACATTTTGATGCGTTTTTCTTGTGGGTTTAGAATGGGAATTGATGCAGAAACTAAATGGTACGATCAATTTATATAATCATTAAAAAAATAGACGTTTGGCTCGATTTTTTTATCTCCGGTCGGTTACTAACATAACCCGATTTAAACTCCTTTATTACAGGTATTGAATGTTTTAAAATGAGTGGAAATGGTTTAGAATGAAGGGAGAAACGCTTTGGCATTAATTTCGAACGGTTACTATCTTTAAAACTAAGTTTTATGATTCGCCGGAAAAACTCTCCGGTGGCCGGAAATAGCCGCCGGAAAGGCGTGAGGGAGGGAAGAGGAAATTCAGATTTGAAAGTTTCAGTTTTGGCAAAATAGGTCCCTGCAGTTTTAACTAGGTTAGTTTGTTTTAGAGTTGGTTAGTTTTTCCTTTTATAAAACTTAATTTGGTTAACCAATTTAACTTAAAAGTTTGTAAAACTTTTTAAAACTTGATTTTTTTTTTATAGAATCTTTTACGAACACGTGTCCACATACGCATTCGATTAAAACTCATAACCGAACCATAATAAATATAAACGATAAATTTTAGTTCGCTCTAAAATTAAATTTGAAAACGTCGAAATTTACAGGGACTAAAATGGAAATATTTGAAGGACTATTATTGTCAGTTTGACGAAAGACGAAGGTGACGAATGTCACACATTGGGAGCCAGATCCCACACGTGTTCCCAAACCGGGGAAAACCCAATACCCCACCCGCCCTAAGCGCGACAACGAGAATTTGGTAAAACCCGGGTGAGATTAAGAATCAAACTTGATACCTCTCAGTCCCAAGCCTTATCCATCACTTCCATGCCACTCCATCACAAGGTAGGTGCGAACTACCCCTACTTAACTTTACTTTATATGTTTTTAGATTTTAATTTGCAAGTTGCAACTCGTTTAAGATTTCTCTTCAAATTCTTCCGTGTAGCCGCCTGTAGACGATTGAATAAATGTATACTTTTGACTTTAGTTTTGGGAACATACAAAAAACAAAAGTAGCGGTTATCCATTTGCATCGCACGCGCTACCGTAGTGCGACGATCGTAACCGAAGGGTGAAGTTAGATAAGGTTCAACGTCATCCACTATCACCGACATTGCTCCAACTGTCCAACATGACTGGCGCGTTTACCCACGCTCCATTTCTTATCCAATCCATTTTGCCTTTGAAAAAAGCATAAACTAAGTCCTTGTAGTATTCATAAAGTTGCACTTTGGGTACACTAATATATCTTTTATGTTTTCTTGATTCAAATTTGATTGTTTTTTAAGGGAATGAAATAAATGAATAAAAAAAAATCAATAAATCAAAGGTTTTGAATTTAGGATAAAATAGAATTCGAAACCAAAACCACACATCAATGTGTGATGTTGAGCGAGAAGTGCTTAACTTCCTAAGGTTTCAATCAACAATTCAACACCATTTATCTTGTGACCTACTATTTGATGATGGAGTGTGTGACAAATATTAATGGTCTTCTTCTCTACGCAATATTAACTTATACCCCAACTATGGGAAATTTATGAACGACAATATAATAAAATGTTGATGGTGAACACTTGTTGGAAAATGGCAAAAAGAAATATTGTTGTATGATTCGAAACAATAATCAAATAAAAATTAAATAATGTGAGGCTAGCTCACTTGGTATAAATTGTCTCTTAGAGGGAAAGTCTTAGGTTTAATCCTCAGCAAACAGAGTTTATTGTCACATTTAACGTAAGTAAACTAGTTAACATTTGTCGTTCAAATAAAAAACATTAATTGAAATTCTCTTTTATTTAATACTCTATATGGTATCAACTGAAGTATCTAAATTCACATATCAAATATTTTAGAAAATCTCTATCCAACACACAACAAGCACACGGAGATGGAGGTTAGTCATGGCCTCTGGGCAGCCGTTTTTCCCATCAACGAAGGTGATGAAGGTTAAACAAACAAACAACCTTATCCAGTAAATCCCACAATTAGCAAGGCAAAGGACAACATCACGCCTCTAGTTGGCGCCACCCGGACATCATTACAAGTGTTAAACATCCAGTTGAATTGTAAAAATAAAAAATAAGAAGGAAAACGAAAAATAACAAACTAAGCCTAAAGTTTGGTGAATAACATAGGGACTAAACCTGTACCATAGTTATTCATATATTTTACGTTATCTTGTTCCAACTCCATATTTAAAATCAGATAACCCAAACTTCCTATATTTTGATCGTAACTTGAAATCTTCCTATATTTTGATCTTCACTACTACATATGTAATCCAATATCAACACCAACAATCCATTCAAATCAAGTATTATTATTATTATTATTATTATTATTATTATTATTATTATTATTATTATTATTATTATTATTATTATTATTATTATTATTATTCCCTAATTCCTGATGACGACGACTAATTTTCTATTAGATCTAAACAACATAATAACAAGACAACAACTTCACCATAACCATCACCAAGATCATCAATCTAGGGTTTTCCACGACTTATCCGCTTTAATCCTCAACTTAATCCGTTATCCTCCGGTACCGGTTCAGTTTTCCGGCGACGTTTCACGGAGGCAGCCGCGGCCGGCTCAGATAACTCCGGCGGGATTCGCGTCGATGTTGTTAGGCATATCGTTGGCTTTGATGTTGTGTGGGTCGATAACGTTTATTATAGGGTTTTTATTGATGCCGTGGGTGCTTGGGTTGGTTATGTTGTTTTATGTGGCTGGGATTGTTTCCACTTTGTCTATGCTTGGCCGTGCCATTTTTTCTCATGCTCTGCCTCCATCTTCACCTACAAAACGCGTTCCTGGTACGGTTTCGTTGCTTTAGTTAGTTGTAATCTGTTATTGATATTTGTTACAGTTAGTTATTAGTTTGTTATAGATATTGTTATAGTTGGTTGTAGTCTGTTAGATGTTTGTTACAGTTAAGTTTAGTCCGTTATATAGATATTGTTACAGTTTGTTGGTTAGTTTGTGTGTGTGTGTGTTTTGCATCTCATACGTCACTATATATAGGAGATTACATTGTACGCTTGATCATAGTTGTCGAAGGCACACTCAAGGCGCAAAGGGTGAGCCTTGGACTCGGAGTAAAGCGTAAAAAACAGGGTTTTTTTTTAAGTGAGGCGCGTAGAAATACAATTTTTAGGGGTTTTAAACATGTTTTAGGGTTGTTTATGGCTAGTTTAAGCTGAATCTTAGTTTGTTTAGGGCTGGTATAATTGTTACGGACCTGTTCAGACAATTTTTGGCCGGAATTTGGCCTGAAAAACTGCCTGAGGGCGGCTTGAAAGCGGGGTTTTTGAAGCGAGGCAAGAAGGCACGTTGGGTAGGCATGTGCCTGAGTGAGCCTCAACAAGAGGCTCTTGATTATTATTGAGATCATCATACTTTACATATCTCTGTTTTCTCTTCAAGTCTTCGTCGACTTTACTTTTGTTGATGCATGATTATTTTCCTGAATTAAGTATTGATCTTCTACATCATTTGCCTGTTTTGACAAATTGATATAAATTAAGCAATTTGGCATAAAGAGAGATTGTTTTGAACCATTTTGAATATAAAGCTGAATTGTTTAGTCATCTATTTCCAATGTCATAGAACATTAAGACTCTGTTTTTTCGATTTGCCATATAATCATTCTTACTACTCTTGAGTTGTCTTGTCAGGACCATACTCGTATTGGTTCGTGTTTGGCTGTAACTGTCAAACTAGAACAAGACCTACAAGAAAGTAAAACATCACATAAAGTTTTATGAAAAAACCTTAAAAACATGTTTATCATTTACAAATTCACTAGGATTAATGGTTTGTACTTGGTGTGCAGCATGGAAACTGTAGCGAAAAGCGAGAGTGGTCATTGAACTGCCCAGAAAACAGTTGATGAACACCATGGATGTTGTTTCTGAGCAGGGCTGCAGTGGGCGCAGAAGGTAAGTGGAATGAAACCTGAACTTGATGTATTACTGCATGGAGGATCTTTGGATATTAAGGATTATTTATAGAAACATATACAATACGTAGTCTTATTAAGTTTTTTTATATACGAACGTTGGTGGTTGTGGGTGTGCATTCTTTGCTTGAGGAAGCATATGGTGGTGTCGGTTATTATGAATTATGTTTGTAGAAGTAAACGTGCTGGTGCTGGTGCTGGTGCTGGTGCCGCTATTATTGACTTGGGTCTTCTTTTTCTTACTTGTAGTCTTAGCTCTTGGTCTGCAATTGATTTGTTGTATTCACATTTTTTATGGTTTGCTTTTGAATATGTATGTCACAGTTGTGTTATAAACCAAAAGACTTGAACTATGTACATTTTACGGTCATTCTATTATCTGAGTCTGCAGACCACTTTCCTACTACTAAGTATGATATTATGACCCATCTCCTATAAAAAGTGACTTATTAGCCATTTAATAGGGGATAAAAGAGGTCGCCTCTCTGTCAATAAGCCAAGGAAAACAGGGGGAGGTCTGGCCCGGTACCTGGTTAAGCAAGTTATGAGCAAAATAGGCGTGGATCAAAACAAGTTCGGTTGTCATAAAATTTAGACTCGTCTAATTATCACCTGGCAAATGTCTAGCAGTATCCTTTGATTATCATTATGTTTTCATACAGTTGTATGAAGGGTTGCACTAATGGTAATCTAGCTGCTTTCCTTTTACTGGTTGCACTCCCTCCTTCGACTTATTTTGTCAAATTTTTGTACGTTTTCACACTTAAGTACAATAAGAAACCCACAAGTTTTCAAGTACTTATGGTGGAACTTAATGTTATGTTCAGTCTTTCAATCTTTCAATCTACCATAAATCTTTATGGTAAACCATATAGCTAAAAACACCTTAAACACCTATTCTGTTGTAATGTCAATACAAAAGGAAAACAAATACTGGTTTAAATGTAAAGGAAAGTGTCATATACCGATCCATTATTAACAGATCAAAATTTTATATTATTACAACCATAACAATTACCAATTTTTTTCCGGGGAATTCAACTAGTAATTTAATTCATCAACGGATGTTGAGTTCTTTCACTCACACTTTGACTTGTTACCATTATTAACAATGTTCACTATTTGGTTTTTAACAGTTTTTCGGTCAAACCTTGAACCAAACCTTTAGCCACGGTTTTGAAAATTGAAAATTGGAACCGAGCAGTTTAAAAATAAGACCGAGCGATTACTAATGGTTTGGTTTTACGGTTTATCATGATAATGATCTCGCTACATTCTAATTTCTCCTTAAGTTTTGTTTTGTAAAAGAAGAAGATCGATTTTGATTTCTTTTTTGGGTAATGGTGGTTTATTCTCACCCAAATTCAAGGCTGGGTGGCTTATATTTTATATCATAAAGTATAATCATCGAATTGTTTTGTTCTACATAGCTAAAAATTAGAAGAAAAAAAAAATTATCTGCAATTTACAAATTTAGTGTCTTTTAGTGACATGAGCCATGGCCCATGAGGTCGACGTAAAAAAGATGAGGCCCACATTGAAGTTCAATGGTAACTTAGCCCAATTAAAATTTACTTTAACCTTTAATTAAATCCAAGACTAAATACAAAAATAAATAATTATTTTATATAAGGTATAAAAGAGAAACAATATATTAATCTTACAGCCTGGTCCGATTTTATAGAGCCGGTTTTTTGTATATACCGTAAACCAAACTGTCTGATACGACTTAAACATTTTGAAACCAACCGTAAAACCAAACCGATGAGTGATTTGAACGGTTTTACTGTTTTAAACTGAACCGTAAAAACCCCTGGTTACAACCCTTCCGGCCTTCAGGCCGATTATTGATTTGCTCCTGGTTTAGCTAGTGTAGACCAAAATACACTCAACCCTAATAGTCATTTGATAGAAGAAGTCTTTTTCTACTATATGTATTCAAACAGAGTATGCTCGTCAATACATTTTTGTATTGACATATACTATTTTCGTACATGTTTCAGGTTATTTATGAGATGACTTTTAAGCTTTTGGAATTTTTACTTAGATTTTGGATTCATTGTATTTCAGTTTTAGTTGTCACTTTAGAATCATTGTATCTTGTATTTTTCTTTTAATGTAATAAACTACTTAATCAATATATCAAAATTTACACTTTTAGTCCATGAGCTATTGAACAATCGTCACTACGTAACACCTCGAACTAGGGGTGAGCAAAATTCGGGCCGACCCGAAAATACCTGAGAACCGGGCCGAGAGTTACCCGAAACCGAACCGGGATTATATCTAATACTTGGTTTTCGGGTCTTATTTTGGCAAAAAGTCAGGTTCGGGTCGGTCTCGGTTTTGGACCAATGGTGACCGAATTATTTTAGGCTGCAGCGAAGGAATTCACAGATAAAGCATTTTAGGTGGGCCAGGTCACCGATTTTACTAATCCTTATCCTCATAACTAACTGACTAATCTCTTTTTGCGAGTACATAATATACAATTGAAAGGTATCTAACATATCAACACTCTGATAACATCAGGAACAGAGATGCTACTCATTGTATTGCAAATACAACAAACTTTCAAGGCTGCTTTATTATGAAATCAATCACCAACAAATAACCGTCAAAGTTAAAAATGATTTTTGAACACAAAAATGCGCAACCTCTCTCAGATAAATCGTCGAACACTTGGTGTTCTCACACCTCGACACTATCAAAGCAATTAATTCTTTGAAGCAAATACAAAAATATGGTTGCAGGTTTCATACCTTCGTTGCCAATATTATTGCAGCTTCCACATATGATTTCTCAAATTCACATACAATTGAAGGTTCCATATCATTTTTGTCCAAATCGTTGCAGCTCTCACAAGAATACGAGGATAACATAATGAATCATGAATAATTCTTGAAGATGAAATATACGTCTCGGGTCAATGATTGAAGACCGGCGGACCGACCCGTCTAGGACCGATGATATATTCTATACGGTTTGGTTATCGGTCCATTATTATTTGTTATTTCGGGTATCGGGTCGGGTCGGGTCGGGTAATAGCCGGTTCGGTTCGGGTCTGGCTATTTGCTCACCCTTAGAAGAAGATATAATTCATCATCATCATCATCATCATACTCAGTTAATCCCACCTATAGCAAAGCTAAGGTAGGGTCTGAGGAGGGTAAGATGTAGAGAGCCTTACCTCTACTCCTAAGAATAGAGAGGCTGCTTCCAGTGAGACCCCCGGCTCGATGTGGTTTGGTATCAAGCCTTGGACATAAGCCACAAAACACTTAGCAATCGAGACAAACCCGATCAGTGCATATACCCCTTTGTCTTTTGGCTATCAACGTCATATAATTATATATTTTAAAAATCAACAACCATAAAAGTAATTAAAAAAATTAACGTAAATAGCTTCCGTATCTTTCATCAACAAATGCATATTAAACTAGATATTTAGGAAACATACACCCCCTAATTAGGAAACATATATTCTGGTCCACATCACACACTAAGGGCAGACGGGGCGCTACCAGAATTGGGCACGGGTACCCTACTACCAGCACAGTAACACCACCGCCACCCGTGCTGGTAGTGGTCCCGTGAACCGTTTGCTGGTTCTAGTTAACGGGCTGATAACCATTGATAATAATTGCAACGGTCGTTTTTTAGTATTATTTTATTGCTTTTTGACCGTTTGAATGAATTTAATTAAAACGGTAACAATTTTTTGACCGTTAATCTAATATAATGGTAAATCCAAATCCAATTCATCTCACACTAAACCGTTAATTAAAATAATCAATTGTCCAGATTCAAGTTGATCATAAATGGCAAACCAAAACCAAAACCCAAATCCTAATCCAATCCCGCCCCCACTAAACCGTGTGCGAGAATCAATCTGGACCTTGGAGGATGAACTCGCCTTGGTGAATGGCTATCTTTATGTTCAAGAGCAAGGACCCCCGGGAAGGCAAAGTTTTTGGAAAGCGGTTGCCACAAGATTCAAGGAACAAACGGGTGAAAATAATCGTTCAACGGACGCGATACGTGAAAAGTTTTTATCTTTAAAGGCGAAGTGCGCAATATTTCAACAATTAGTCGTTAATTGGATGAACCACAATCCGGCTTTAAACGAAGATGGATGGATTGAAGAAGCCCGTAACGAATACCGAAACGTATACGATGATTACTACCTGAGGGTCGAGGTTTGGAGAGTTATGAGAGGACGTTTTATAATATTTTAGGTGTTTCTACTATTTATTTTACCGTTTTAAATAATGTTTGATAATTTGTTTAATTACCGTTCCTCAAAAAAATAATAAAATATAAACATTTCAGTAAAGTGAATCAGTGGAGTGCTGCCTACAAAAAAGTGAATCGGTGAAGTAAATCAGTGAAGTGATGTGGCAGTGTATAATTGGTTAAAATCAGTTAAGTGAAAAGATCATTCTAGTTGCACCCCTTTAGGCCTAATAAGAGATTATCACATCACATACCTAGAATGTGATGTCATAGGGTATATGAAACTCAGAACCTTAAACTAATAGAGACTAGCAGGGAACCCGCGCGTTGCGGCGGAGTTGACAAGTTTTTTTCTAGGAACCGAACCGGTCTCAAACCGGTTCAGTTTTGGTTCGTGAACCAATTCATGCGCACACTATATTTTTTAAGAAAAGGCATTACAATTTTTTTTACGTAAAGTTTGACTTTTATTGATTCTAACAATCTTTTTAATGTGTATAGGTATATATTTGTATGTGTAGAAGCATTTTTGTATAATTTTGTTATATATAAATTTTTTATATAAAATTTCATTTTTTTTATAAAATATTGTAATTACTTACTTTTGTTTGATATCTTGTCAATTGCTTTATAATATAATAATATAGATTATAGATTAATGCTAATTGTAGGTTATGATGAAAGAATGTGTACATTTGCATGAAGGGTAGAAAGGGAAAAAAATTACATGACATATGCAAAGAAGCATACCCATAAGTTTGTCCACATGAAAAAAGCAACGCAATACAACTGCTAATTAAATGTATCATAAATTTTTATCAGGTACATCGGAAAGTGAAAATGGAAGTTAGGTTAGTTGAAAATATTCCACATAAGACGTCCCAACCCGAGAACTCTATAGACGTGCACAGAGTGGTTTTTTTCTAGGAACCAAACTGGTTCCAAACTGGTTCGTGTCTGATCCAGTTTCGGTTCGGTTCGGCCCCGGTTTCGCTGGTTTAAAAGATTGGTTTTAGAGTCCGGTTTCGGTTCGTGAACCAATTCATGCGCACACTATTTTTTTTTTAAGAAAAAGGCCCCACAATTTTTTTTACGTAAAGTTCGACTTTTATTGATTCTAACAATCTTTTTAATGTGTATAGGTATATATTTGTATGTGTGGAAACATTTTTGTATAATTTTGTTATATAGAAATTTTTTATATAAAATTGCAATTTTTTAATAAATTGTGGTAATTACTTACTTTTGTTTGATACCCTTCTTAGTTGCTTTATAATATAATAATATATATTATAAATTAATGGTAATTGTAGGTTATGATAATAAAATGTGTACAAGTAGGTTTTGCATGAAGGGTAGAAAGGGAAAAAATTACATGACATTTTGGTTTTAAGCATGAGACTTTTCCTATGCCATCTTAAAATGTATGTAAATTACATTTGTAGACATCTCTCCTACTTAATAATGTAGTATAGATTACTGAATAGTTATATAACTAAACGAGATCTTAGAAGCATCTTTTTAAGCTGACATCCTATAAAGTTGATGAAAATAAGAAAGACAACCTAGAAAATCAGTTGGTTAAAACATTCTTTATTTGTAACTGAAACGTACCATGTTATATTCAGTTAACTCACGTGGGCTTAAGTGGTCCCTAATATAACTGTGATCCCCACATAAACTTGTCAAGTTGTTTTATAAATTCATTGTTTAATATTAATCCACCTCGTTAATTAGCTTTAATAGGTTAATTAATTCAACCCGACAAAGCATGCATGCATGCCTACATAAAACACATGCATATATTTGGGGAATATTGCTTCCACAATTAAGCCAAGCTAGGTCAATCCTTTTTTTTAATGATCAATTGGATTCACTCACGGACCACTGGAGTATATATCATCGTGTAACCAATGTTACCACTCGATCATATTCCACTGCCAAGCCATCAATCCAGGAGGAAACTCACAATTATAAGAAAACCCTATTGTGAGATTCGAACCCAGGACCTTATAGTCCTCAAGCTAGGTCAATCCTGAAAGCTTTTGGTTAATAATAATAATAATAATAATAATAATAATAATAATAATAATAATAATAATAATAATAATAATAATAATAATAATAATAATAATAATAATAAAAGTATGAGATCATATATTGCACTAGTTTGTCAATAATGTTTAACATACATAACTAGAGTTAAAAAAAAAAAGTAACATTAGATTTAAATAATTTTAGCTATCAACTATTAGTTGTCCTAATTTCAAAAATTATTGCTGATGATTTCTACTTTTAACTTATTTCCTCCCAACAGTCTCATACTAACTAAAAGTTAACCCAGTTAAGTTTTGTTGGCGTTGACTGATTATGTGGCAAAAGTCAAAATTTTGCTAACGTGAATTGCGTATGTGAAGGACCTTCTTGAACTGGTAAGAATCATAATATTGGGGGCGTGTTGGGCAATATGTAGAGCACGAAATGAACTAACGTTTATCGAGAAAAGAGTCAACGCAACAGTGTGTTTGGTGAAGCTCAAGCTATGACGTTTACATGGGTGAAGCATAAAAACAAAACTTGGGTTGGACGTGGGAGAATTGGGTAGCGTTTAATGTTCCCATAACTTAAGTAGGTTATTATTTATTGTATTGGTGTTGTATATATGTGATGATTGTTGGTTGTTGTTAGCATCTTGACACAATCATGTAAATATTTTAAAATTGAAGTTTACCAATAAAAAAAGGCTATCATTTAATAACTTTGAAACCAAACAATTATGAAATTTGTGTTTTGAAATCTTTAACCCTATATGCTTGAAGCCACAGCTTAATTACACTAGTGATAGGTGATATAAATGAGTGACTTTACCATAAGAGATGTTAACTTTTAAAAAATCAGTGTAAATAAACAATATTTCAGACAAGACGGAGTACACAATGTTGTCTCTCGGGAGGTATCACGTGACAACGTAATGATTTTTATGCATTTATGGTTTAACCAAGGGCTGGCGGCGGTCGAGTAGTCGACCTTGACCACAGCGCCCGGTATCACGGTGGTTGGCACGTCGTTTCTTGCCGTTAAAAAAAGTATAATTACATGATGTTATTAAATACACATTTTGATGACTTTTACTCGTTTGTGAAAACATGCTAAGTATTGCATTGGGTTTCAAAATATTTGTTTTATAATTTCAAAATATTTGATCTAAAATCATTATTATTCGGGGGGGGGGGGGGGGGGGGGGGGGGGGGGGGGGGGACCTCCCCGCCCCTTAAAAGAATCGCCCCTGCCCGGGCCCCTTAAGGTTCAACCCTTCATTACATAATAACCCTACTCTGAGTGAGAGTTGAACCCGTGACCATCCGGTTAGAAACTCCACAAAGTGAGTAAACCTTACCACCTCTCTTGTAAATCATTAGGCTACAACGTCATTTATTAACTACGTAATTGTACTTTGTTTACCCCGTCAGCTCTCACTAGTATGAGTTAAATCACCCAAACCATGTGTACTGAACATAAAAGCATTCACTCACGATTTCTATAGGTATCACAAATCCTTTATAAATATAATATAAAAAATATGATTCTGTTGACTAAAAAAATAATATCATGCTGGAAGTGATCGAATCTCAATTATTCAAATGCACTAAAAATATAAAATAAAATTAGTCTACAAAAATAATTAGAAAAACGAAAATATCTAATAATTTAGAGAAAGGAAAAAAAGTTTGAAAAAAATAAAATAAAAGAACAGCTTTATATTGATTATCAACAATATTACATGTATCAAATGTCCTTGGCCTCCCTTGGCTCCATGTTAAACGTTGTGGTTTAGCGTCCTGCGTCCCCACCACATCACCTTTTTGGGCGCCAAAGAATGTGTTACGGGCTCTCTTGTGAGTGGAGTAATGCACACGAGAGTGGACGTGATTGTGTGGGCCCATATTTCAACCCATGGGCCAATGACATTAAACTAATACTTGTTATCCTTTTCGTATTGACATTACAATGATCAATATGATAAGTGTTTTTTGCTAGCAGGTTTATTGTAAAATTATATAGGGATGATTGGAATAATGACAATGTTTTAGAATAAAGGTAAAAAAATATGTGATGTGACAATGTTACATGTACTATCACCGAAAATACACCCCACGATACGGTACAGGTCCGATACCATTTCAGTATCGTATTTGTAGGTAAATCAATATAAAACACCAATACCACACTAAACTGAAAATACCAATCCTGAAAAATACCAAAAGTTAGTATCAAATTGATATAAAAAATGTTTCGGTACCGATAGTTTTCGGTACCCAATAACAAATGCACATTAAAAAATGCGTTAAACATTTGAAAAAAAAATTAAAAAAATTGAACATGTCCTTGTAGGTTACTCCATTAAACTACTTTCATTTTGGCTTCTTCTCTACAGATATTTTTTGAGCAACTTCACTGTAGATTATTCAACAAGCTATAATAAAGCACACCTGTTCAAAGAAAAAAAGAACCTACCTACTCTCTCTCTCTCATATTATCTTCATCTTCAGGGAACATTTCACACTTCTGTTAACGGTAACCTTTGATTTGCTTTTTTTTTTCTTTTCTTTTAAGTTTACTTTTGATGCAATTTTAATACATCTGATTAAATAACTGTAGATATATTCATTGATTAATAATTTATTTCCTTAAGGTATATAACCTTACTAAATTTGATCAACAATCATCAATAGTTTAATTGACTTTTGATTGTGTTTTTTTTTCTATTGATTTTTAATTTATGCAAAAAAAAGTTAATAAATTTGATTTGGGTTTTGTCTATTGATTCCAGATATGGAGTGGGACTGGCAAAATCATGATATTATTTTCAGTTCCAAAAAGCTTAAACCTTTAGAAGATATTGATGATGAGTCTTTTAATCTTTATGGAGCTGTTAAAGATAATAAAACATATAGCAATATTAATGGAAGTTCAAGCTCTCCTTCATTGGAGGCTTCTGTTTGCTCTTCTGATCAAACAGTTGGGTTAAAGCTTGGTAAAACAACATATTTTGAGAATGGTTGTGCTAAAAGCTGTACCAAAACATGTTCTTCTATAAATGTGAAGATATCATGTATGCAAGATGTGAAAAAGGATAAATTTTTAGAGCGGAATACGTCGGTTGTTAGATGTCAAGTTGAAGGGTGCAATCTTGATCTTTCGTCTGCTAAAGATTACCATAAGAAACATCGAGTTTGTGATAATCATTCAAAGTCCCCGAAAGTTGTTTTGGATGGCGTTGAACGGCGGTTCTGCCAACAATGTAGCCGGTAAGGTCTTATGCAATTTGAGGGTGTATGTGGTAGTTTCCACTGTCTACTTTTGAATGGGTCGATTTGGGTTATGGTTTATTCTTACTTATCAAATGAGTCGAATCAAATGAGTCGAATCAAAGAATTTAGATAAGATTGAAATAGGTCGAATGGGTTGAAAGTTGCCTTAATAATTTATTTGTGTTTTGCTTATTATAGCATCCTGAATTGTTTTGTTTTGAAAATAAGCTTATTGATGTAACAACTAACAACTATGTTTTTGTATTCATATGTAACGTGTCAAATTAAATAATTTAGATAACAGCGAAATGGATCAACCGGGTTAAAAGTCGACTAAAGTGTATTTTTTTTTTAATATTTACAGCCTCTTAGATTGTTTATTTGAAAAATGTAGCTTATTATTGTATTTATATTTGTTACAATGGGCGCAAATGTATGTCGGCCAACCTGACCCGACCCATTTCAACCAGTTTTAAAACAACACATTTCAATGACTGGTACAGATTTCACGCGTTGGCAGAATTTGATGGGAAGAAGCGGAGCTGTCGCCAGAGGCTTTCTGACCACAATGCCCGCCGACGTAAGCCTCAGAAGGAAACAATTCGCTTTAACTCAAGAAGTCCGTCTTCATCAATTTATGGTATTCAAATCACAGGAGCCGATTTCTTATGATACCTTATCCTCAATTTGCTATAACTTATTATTCCTTTTCATTTGCAGATGGGCAACAGCTAATAAGTTTTGTGTCGAACAATGATCCTCTGGTTCAAACTCAACCTGCTTTGAGTTCTATTTGGGAAACCACACGCAATTCCGAGCACACAGCCGGTGATTTTCATCAAGGTTTGTTTTGTTTGTTCTCCTAATTACGCTGCAGACAGTAGTTTTGATAAGCTGTCTTATAGTTTCTTTCGTATGCAGGTTCTAACGCAGAAGCACTTGATCTTCATCGTGCTCTCTCTCTTCTGTCAAACAATTCATGGGGTTCATATGAGTCGGATATCAGCGGGCTTGACCAACCCATGCATACAAATGAGCCCACCATGGCTCAGCACCGGATGCAGTCGGCTCACCACAGTTTATCACCTGAGTACTGGCAAGTTGACCAGCAGTCGGTTGATCCACACGTTCAAGAATCTCGTATACTCAAAGAACCATATGGATATTATTAGTATGTGAATCAGATTTATTAAAAATTATGACTTGCCATTATCACAAGGTAAGTAGGTTGTTTAGATTATATTATGTTTCATTTTCAACCATTAAGTTGATAATTAACACATAAAATGGTTGAGGTTTTGGCATATTAATTGGTGCATTTGTAATCACCCTTAAATTCTTGTATTCTTGTAATCATCCAATTGAAACAAAACAGAATCAAATGGTTTTTGAAATGTTTAAGATCATTAAGCCCCTTTTATATGTTATGATCTGTTACTTATGTGATTGTGCTTCAGATTTTAGTTTGTAATATTAAAGGTTGACAGATTTGAAGCCAAATTTAAATATTAGCCCTTTAAAAATTATAACATAAAGAGAATGTGATTTTTTTTTAACTTTCATGACTAGACGGTGTGGTGGTATGGAGATGAGAGAACAATCCCCTCCACGCCATCCTCACCACCCCATGGACTGCTCGTTTGTTGAGGGTGTTGCCCCATGCCAAAGGCAGAATCTCCATGGGCGTTGTCACATGCTCATGGGTGTTTCAGATTGCTTATTTAACTTCAAAAGGGTTGCTGGTCAAAAGTGCTTATTGAATTATAACTTAAAAAAAAAGAGTTTTTAAAAAAATGTTTGGATTAGCTTTTATAATGAGAAAAGCCAATAAGTCAATAGTTGTTTTTAAAAAGTGTTTGGTTTAGTTTATTGTGAAGATTGGTTGTATGAGTGGGTAAACTTGTAATTTGTATTCCAAAAGCCAAAACAAAACGTCAAGATTTATGACTTCTTGAAAACAGTTTTTCAACCCATGTCAAAAAGCCAAAACAAAAGGTGCTTTTGCCGTAGCCGAACAAATTATTGACTTATTGACTTTTTGGCTTTTTAAAGAAGCCAATAAGTCAATAAGTTGTTTTCAAACTCAATCCTAAATTAACATCACCCCTTTTTTTTTGTGTAATTTGAAGGCAAAACCCCCAAAGTCTATGGGTCTTTGTCCTTGCTCTCTCATTACACCATGTAGTCTTAGATGGTTATTGGTTAGACTACATGACAACATGGTCATGTATTCATTTTACATCTCGTTACACTCTTTAACCCTGATAGAATTACATTTGGAGAGTTAATATGTGAAACAACACTCTAGTGTCAACTTTGGCTTGACTAGTTGTTTTGTTTTGTTTTTTGTTTTTTGTTTTTTTTGTTTTTTTTGTTTTTTTTTGTGATAAAACCATTAGGGTTGGTGGTCCAATAGCAAGGCAAAGCCTTTTAATCAAGGTTTTGAAACCCGGACCGGACCGGCCGGTCCGACCGGTCGAACCGGAAAACGGACCCCCGACCGGTCCGGGTCACTACATTGGACCGCTCGTGCATAGAACCGGAGGTTGAACCGTTGGACCGGCGGTTGGACCGGATTTTTGGCCGGTTGGACCGGGTTTTAGGGAGGTTCGACCGGTTTTTTTATTTTATTTTATTTTATTTTTTTGTTTTTGTTCGACTTTTGGGCTGGTTCATTGGGACGGTCGGACCGGTCGAACCGGTGGACCGGTGACGACTCCGGTTCGACGTCCGGTCTGGTTCTGAAAACATTGCTTTTAATACACTAAAAGTGTGAGGTCTTGAGTTCAAGTCTCACAAGGAGCAAGAAATTCGCCTTTCAAAAAAAATAAAACTATATAATATAATATCATAATAGCGTGTGATAGTCCTTTATTTTTTTTTTTCCTCTTCACTATTTGACCACCATTTTTCATCATTAGAATTTGACTACCTTTTACCATCCACAAGTTTCACTAAATCTACAATAAACATCTTCAACCTTAGTGATTGTTTTTTTCCTTAACCATATTATAACATTTGTCACCCTTACATGTTTTCATTCTAACCTTATTATGACACTTTGTACTCTTATGTGGTTTTTTCTTATTTCTCTTTGTTTTGATCTTGATTTCTGTGTGTTCAAACTGGACTGGAGCAATGTTTCCCACACTTCTTCTCACGCACATTTTTCTTCTAGTGGGCTTGAGTCCTTTCAAATGATGGGCTATCACAATGTAATTAAAAATAATGGGCTGTCATAATGTATTTAAGGTAATGGCAATAGGCACATGGAATTTAGTAAGCCCACTTGAACGCCAAACTCATTTTTAATTTAAAACCTATATATGGATCGACTGATTTCAATGGATTTGCCCATTTGTAATTCATGGAGTCACGTTCTTAACTAGTTTAATTATTGATTCATTATTTTTTAAACCTACATAAAACATAAACAACTAAATAATAATATTAATCGGGGAGAGATCACCTAAAAAGTGGGTATGCCTAAGAAGGGTTGTGAATATAATATGTGACACTCGTTAGAATTAGATTAAATGACACTTTGGTTTAAAAACACAAACTTTGATTCTTTTGTTTTTTCAAAATTCAACACGAAAATCTAGTAAAAAAAAAAAAAAATTAGTGCAAAAAATCCAACAAAAAAAATTTAGCATAAAAAATCTAGCACAAAAAAAAAAAAAAAAAACTTCAATGCAAACAATTTAGCACAAAAAAATATAGCACAAAAGTGTTATACAACAAACAAATACAACCCATTTTTTTGGTTTTTTTAGTTGGCATTTTTATATAGAAATATGGTACTCAAATAATAGAGAAAAAAATGCTCGATTTTATGGTGCAATTTTTTTTCTTCAAAAAATAAGGTTGTGTAAAAAATTAATGGTCGTTTTAAAATTTTTGGGGAAGGGGTGGGGTATGCATGCACCCTTGTATGTGGAGATAAAAAGTCAACAAATAGACTTTAAATGCAAGTATTTTGGTTTAATTTCACAAGAAGCAAGAAATTCGTCATTAAAAAAATAAATAAATAAAACACCTCCATGCATGAAATTTTCTTTTGTAAATTAATACTATGTTCAATTTTTGTTAACTGAAATATTAATCATGTTGATATTGATTGAGAGGGTTAGGATCAAATACACAAGACACTTTTTCTAGAAAGGGTGAGAAGGATTGTGATCCATTGATCATATATTTGAAGGGTTGAGATTAGTTTGTTTGAAAAGAATAAATAATAAATTAGAGGAATGACATAAAAGGAAAATCACATTTGTTGACTTTCTCTCTCCACATGCAATGCACATGTCAATTCCCCCCATCATTTTAAAACGTCTATAACTTTTTCATATGACATTTTTTTTTTTCAAAAAAATTTCACCATATTAACGAGCGTTTTTTATCTTTAATATGAGTACCACATCGCTACATTAAAATTGAAAAAAAAAATTGTGCTAAATGGGTTTTCTTCTCCGTTGTGTCTTTCTGCTCGTTCATTGTGTTATAGTATGCATGTGTGCTTTATAAATATGTTATTTATGTTTTTTTAGAGCATGTTTGGCTCTCCTTATTTCCACCTCCTTATAACTTATAACTTTTCCAAAAAGTTAATAAGTTACAAAAAGTGTTTGGCAAAAGGAAAAGGACTTTTTGTTTTAACTTTTTGTAAGCCTATGATAAGTTGTTTTGGAAAAGTAAGGGAGGAGTGACTTTTTGAACCTCCTTATAACTTATTGATGGTTATTTACCTACATGCCCTTATTATATCCTTACATCTTCCCTCCTTATACCCTTTTTGGTCATTTTACCTAAATAAGTTAAACCAAACATTTTTTTACAAACTAACTTATCAACTTATTGTTTTTCCCCACCACATAAGCTAATCCAAACATTTTTTTATAAACTCCTTTTTAAAAAGTCATAAGTTAATAAGTCCTTTTAACAAAAAGTCCTTTTTATCTCAAATAAGTTTATCCAAACATGCCCTTAGTCTACACATGATTTAACTTTGTCCATTGTGTTTTTAGTATGCTTTTAATTGTGTTTTACGCAAATGAGTTTTGTATTTAGATGTACATTGTGTTTTATTATGTTGTTCATTGTGTAGAGTCTATTATTCATTGTGTTTTAATCTTCTGTTCATTGTGTCTTTTATATGTCATCCATTTGTGTTTTACACATTTGGGGTTTTAACTTTTTTTTTTTTCAAAAGTATTCATTGTATTTTAGTCTTCTGTTCATCGTGTCTTTCGTATGTCATCCATTGTGTCTTACGCAACTGGGTTTTCAACTTTTTTTTTTTCAAAAGTATTCATTGTGTTTTAGTCTTCTATTCATTGTGTCTTTAGTATGTCGTCCATTGTGTTTTACTAGACTCTTGATTGTGTTTTATACCCTATATTTAATTGGTGTTCATTGTGTTTTACATTCCATTGTGTCTTACGCAAGTGGGTTTTGAATTTTTTTTTTCAAAAGTATAGCAATATGGTACTCATATTAAAAATAAAAAGACGCTCAATTTTATGGTATAATTTTTTTTTAAAAACGGATGACGTATACAAAAGTTACGGGCATTTAAAAATGAAGGTGGAAATGACATGTGACTTGCATGTGCATATGTTTTTGACAAAATTACCCCTCCCACTTGTTAATCCTTTGAACACATATTATTTTCTAGTGGCTTCTCACCCTTCTCATTTTTTATAGCCTTTGTAGAATAACCCAACCCTTGATTGAGATTACCCATGACCTCTTGATCTAGTAGTATGATGTCACCCCTTACCAATGTGAGACTCTGGTTCAAAATTTGATCGAGATTACAATATTTTCATTATGGGCCTTGTAGTCATCAACCATCATCCACCTGCACCACGTAACCCCTTATCACCATCATCCTCAACCCCATTCAAAACAAAACCACCGTTTAATTAAACACATTAATTCCCTGTTTCCCTCTCCATCCAAACCATGAATCCACGTCTCTTCCCCGTCACCTTCTCCCTCCTCGCCCTCATCGCCCTCACCCTCTTCCTCCTCACCTTCATCAACCAAACCACCACCACCAACCTCCTCTGTTCCCGTTCCTTAACCAACTTCCATCGTTCCAATCACACCTCTATCCAACTCCAAGCCATCCTCCATTACGCCACCTCCAAAACCGTCCCTCAACAATCTCTCGCCGAGATTTCCATCTCTTTCAACGTCCTCACCACAATCTCTCCCTGCAACTTCCTAGTCTTCGGTCTTGGACACGATTCATTAATGTGGGACGCGTTTAATCCAGGTGGGTTAACGTTTTTCCTCGAAGAGGATCCGAAATGGGTCCAAACGGTTTTGAAAACCGCACCGGATTTGAAGGCGGCGCACGTTAGCTACCGTACGCGGCTATCCCAAGCGGATGAGCTTATGAAAGGTTATAAGTTGGAACCGGAGTGTGAAGCGGGGAAGGCGTATGTTAGAGGGAAGGATGGGTGTAAGTTAGCGTTGAACGGGTTGCCGGATGTGGTGTATGATAAGGAGTGGGATATTATTATGATTGATGCGCCTAGAGGGTGGTTTGACGAGGCGCCAGGGAGGATGGGGGCGATTTATACGGCGGCTGTGATGGCGAGGAATAGGAAGGGATCGGGCGTCACGCATGTGTTTTTGCATGATGTTGATCGGAAGGTGGAGAGGGCTTATGCTGAGGAGTTTTTGTGTCGGAAGTATTTGAAGGATGGGACCGGGCGGTTGTGGCATTTTGAGATACCGCCCGGTTGGAATGGTAGTGGTTTTTGTTAGACGGTGAAATGACAGTACTAGAAAAAACAGCTTTCTTGACAGGATGGGGTATAATGTATGGTGTTGTTGAAGGATGTTTATTAGATTTTGTATTGGTATATGATATATTGATATGATCATGAGTAATATTATAGAGAGGAGTAGAGGATTTGGGCTTTTTTTTTTTTAAATATATGTGCACATGATTTTGGTCATTTACTTGTATTTGCATAGGTAATGGTTTAAATAAGGGCGAAGGGATGGAAGGGAATGGATCCCTTCCATTACTTTGTTGCATCGTTGATTTGGGATAGCATAGCATTGCCGCTCAACCTTCCTTTCCATCCTGCGCCCCATGCCACATCATCCCCACCTTAGAGCATTCTGTCACATCCCGCTTCTTCCCAACCCCATTCCGTCGGCCCATAGATATGCATGAAAGTAGTGTTCACGAGAAGATAACATGTGACAACATAACTTAATATTTTCAAAGGTTTTAAACCCAAAATAAGAAAAGGAGACTAAACTACGTAGACAACAATGAGTCAATGACATCACCATTGATAATATTCGATGTAAAAATACACAAATGTCAATATAAATGTGATATCTTTCAATTACGTTAAACCTTCATGTAATTTATGTGTTATAGCTTCATAGGTTTGGTCAAGTGACTTTTAACTAATTTTAACTAAATTTGTGTTTATCCTTTATTACAAATTTTTGATTCTAAGATTTTGTTTTTATCTTCAAACTTAAGACTTTTCTCCACATCATATGAAAAAGAAATTGACAATAGCGTACAAGTATCAATCAAAACATAATGAATAATTGATTAAATGTTTGATTTGTTTTCTATAATATGACCAAATTGATACAATATTGATGAAGATAGCTTGACTTTGACTTTATGGCCATCCCAATATTTAACGCTTCCTTCTACATCCTACTCAGTTAATCCCGCCAATAGCAAACTTATCCTAATGAGAATAGAGATGCCGCTTCCAGTGAGACCACCGGCTCAAATTTAACACTTATATTATCCTCTATTTTTTCAATGAAGTTTAACACAATGACTATGTTAAAGCTATGCTAGTCGTTCTCTTGCACCAGTTGGTTGTATGTTCCTTAAAGATCCCTGCTGGTTTATTAGATAATTGATGTAAATTAATGATTATGTCCATCTGTTTTGTATATAATCTAATAATATATAACATAACATTTACAAACTATGATGATCATTCTGCAACAGAAGTACAAGTGCAACAAACAATTTAGTCACTAGTTACTGAAGTTGGTATTCGTCGTGATTACCAAACCAAAAATAATGGACATAACGACTACAGGAAATATCGCATTCGATCATCTCTCTTCATGGCATAGTATACAGCTTGAACCTGAAAAAAAAGAGCAGTTCCCTTGTCATTTATTCTTTTATATATTTGCGTATTATTACTGGAAACCGATTATATGCCACTATATAAAACTTGATTATAGTCGCAATTGTTGGACGTAATTCCCATCCTAGAGCGTATGAGGCTGGTTTGGAAGGCTAATTCAGGTTATGGATTAGGACGGTTATTTGGTTAAGTTAATTAGAGATAAATTGAATGAGTTATATTTAATTTACAATTAACAGGTAGGTTAGATAAACATGAGGGTTTATTCTACTATTATCTAGTTAGGAAGTTTGAGAGTCCTACTCTAATTGACTTATTGTAACCAAATCATGTTCTATATAACCTAATCAAAATTGTGAGTAAGGGTAAGGGGGGACGGGGTACTCAATTGAAAAAAATTTCACTTCACTGATTTCTACCAATCTTGCATTGCCACATCATTTCACTGATTCACTTCACTGAAATAGTTTTTTGAAGACATCACTCCACTGGAAATAAAATAGAGAAAAAGACAAAAGGGGGAGACACAAACCACGGGTACCAGCCCGTTAACTAGAACCAGGATTTGGTTCACGGGACTACTACCAGCATGGGTGGCGGCAGTGTTACCGTGCTGGTAGTGGGGTACCCGTGACCAATTCTGGTAGCGTCCCGTCCCCCCCTAAGAAAAAGGTAATCAATTTTGAGTTATTTTCTGATTTGATTGTTGATTGGGACTTGAATTGGTATCAGCGCCAAGTTTAATCGTAGAAATCAAAATGAGCAAGTGATGGGACATCCTAACAGGGAAAAGTTATATCCGAATTACACGATTCCTATATTTGATCTAGTTTTATTAATAATTCCATTAGGATAGTTATAAAGAGATATTTTGTACTTATCTAGAGGAAGAGTTGGTCTCCTAGTATGCTTATGATTTCTGAGCTTGTGGCTATCTATAAAAACATCATCAAGGAGCCTAAGGTCGAAGTATGTGTGAGGATCAAAGTTTAGAGTTTTAAAAAAGCGTGCCTGCGCTTTTGGTCGCTTAAGGTGCGTTTTTTTTTTTCAAAAAGCCCACGAGTAGCATGATTTCTTGGCAAAAAAATTGACCTCGAGGCGCGCGCCACATACATTTTTCGTATTATTGTGCATTAGCTTTGATTTTCAGGTTGTACATGTATGCAATTCCATATTAAAACATATATAAAGCTTACTTGTCTCAAAATATTGAGTAAATGATGCTAGAAGCCTATAGGAAATATATAAAAATTTATATAATTATTTGCGCCTCGGTTACGAAAAGCGGTGTGCTTTTGCGCTTGGCGCTTCGCGCCTCAGTTGTAGACATTGTTGCTTTTGTGAACTTTTCGCTTTTTAAAACCAACAATTTTCTTGGTTAATAAATTGGAGAGCTTATATCATTTACATTCTTCTGTTGTGTGTGCGTTATTTTATTTGTGCTTCTGAGAACTAGAACAATCATAAGACATTTTGTTGAATTCAAAAGAATATATGAATCAAGATTGAGAACAAACCTGTTTGCTAGATACAATTTGAACAGGTCCAATGTTCACCGATACATATTTTCCACCTGATGATAATTTTTGCTTCACCTTGCCCTGTCCCAACAAAAGTAATTGTAATTATGACACAAAACTAACTTAGATTAATGATTGTTTTACTGTTTTTATCCAATTTCATTTTGGTTTTTCTTGTAATATAAATTGAACACATCTTTCTTTAATATAAAATATTGCAACATTGTGTTATGTCCATGAACGTCGTTACTTTTTCTAATTACTATCCCGAAATAAATACAGGAACTTTGTGAAGTTACAGAAAGAAGACGCTATACTTACTTGCGGAATTGGATGTTGAACTACCGACTCAACAGCAACTACCATGGATTGCACAAAATCATCACCTCCAGATCCAATGGCAGTAAACCCTCGAGCAGCAGGGTAGAAGTCTGACTGTCATGTAAGCATACAAAACCATTTGGTTAAAACGTTAGAACTTAGAAGCAGTTCAAGTAAGCACTGATCTGGTCTGTGTTTGTAGCTGAATGAGTTATCTCTAATTTTCATATTCAAGATTGACATGTGTATGTTTTACTTTTGAAGGTCGTAAACATATTCGTGTCGTTTTGTAGCTACTTCAAAAAGAAAACAAGATTTGATGTAATTTTGGACCCCAAAGATAACTAAATCACAATACTTTCAATGGTTTGAAATTAAATCACAATCGTCAAGTTATCAAAACCACAAGATCACAATGACTACTAGCACAGCAACATAAAAAGCAGGGACGGACCTAGCTCTAAGCTAGGGGCCGCGCCCGCTACCCCTCGGTTTTTCGCGCATAGTGGATTTTTTTTTTAAAGATTTTTGTAAAACATTACCTCTAAGATAAATTTTACGTTACTCCAATAAATTTTGTGTCTTGTCTTTGGGAAAATATATAACAAACTTATACCAAACGTCACTGGTTTAAAGCCTAAAGCCAGAGACCCAACCTAATTACCAAAACCCAAACCCAAACCCAATTAAACTAATCCAAACCACAAACTAGCCCACCCACCCCAACCACCTAAGGCCCTAAGAGCTAAGAGGGAAAAAAAAAAACGTGTCTTCTGCTTCTAATCTTTTTCTTCTGCAAACAGCCAAACCAAAGTTGAAACCCTTATGTATGTGTGTAAGTTTATCTCTTATCATGTTTTTTCGTTTACATTGTATGAAACTACGGTGAATTTTTTTTACTCCTAAATTTTTTTCCTAGATCCGCCACTGATAAAAAGCAACTTGATCATGATACGTGTGCACAAACGAAGAGCATAGATCAAGCATACATTTCAAAAAAAGAGCCAAAACATAACCACTACCATTTTAGTCAGACTGAGCCTATCATAGGTTGAGTCATCGGTCATTGTTCCTCCAAGAACCATGGTAGTAGCTCTTCCAATCCTCCCTTCACCTTTTGAAATGCCTGAATCATATGTACTTATCAAATTTAGTAACATTAGCATTACACACACCCTATTTAATCCTCAATGATGATCATGAACATTTTTTTCCATCTTTAAATTGGGCAACTAGTAAATGGTAACCATAAGAATCCAATTACAATAAAATGGCAGGCAAGCAAAAAGGCAACAAGCTACGCCACAACCCCTTACGGACCGCAAAACCGACCCTACTAAAAACAAAGGTAATACATAAAGTCATAAACAATCACCCCTTTATGTTTTCCACAAGAACTAAAGTTTTAATTTTTAATCAACCCTTTAATCTTCCAATCCAAATTCACATAAATTTAATCCAAAACTCATCAAAATTGAAACTTTTTCAATACCCATCTCCAAAATATAATCATACTAAAAAAAAAGAAAAAAAGAAAAAAAAGAATGACCTGAAAGGACCTTGAGGATAGCGTCTTGAGGGGGTTGCTGTTCATTATCCATAGACGATGATGATGATGATGATGGGTTGTATTGATTATAACAGATGAGCTTATTATGATCATGTCTTCGTGAACCAAATAAATCTTGAGCTTTGGTTGTGATTCGATAGCCACACGTGGATAAGTTGGGGGAAACTGAAATGGATGTGAAGTTGTGGGAAGTTTGGCATGGATGATGAGTAAGGATTACAGGTTTGAATACTGCAAGACAACCCATAATTTGTATTGATTTTGTTAGGAATTGATTATAAAATATAATAATAATAATCTGATGATGCAATAGATTCCCAGGAATGGAATGGAATGGAATGAAGCAAGTTTTGTGTTGGGGTTTCGTGATAATGGAAAACAGATTTTTTTTAGGAAGGTTGTGTGAGTTATTGTTTTCGGATGTAGTGAAACAGACTTAAAGGGGGTATTTTTGCCAATCATGGAAAGTGATGGGGTTGTGGCTAACCGTAGTTTGGAATTTGCTTTTTTTTTTTTAGGTAAATTTCATTATAAACACCGTACACGGTTCTCAAAGTAAAGACCAGCACAAACAAACTACATGATGTTCAATGGATCATTACACCAATTATGCCAATTAATACCTTTCAATCTAGATTTATGTCTAATCTAAAAAAACGATAACGACTTAATGTTCTGCACCAGCTCAACCGGTCTTTGGGCCTTGTTGTCAAAAATACGAGCGTTCCTTTCTAACCAAACAGACCACATAGTCGAATATATAATGCCCCGCAGAATCAACTTCTCTTGTTTAGTCTTCGCATAGGCCTCCTCTAAAGACAGAAGATCGGTTATCTCAAGAGCATAGATTGGGACTATCTTGCACCAGCTGCTGATCCGAGACCACACCTCGATAACGAAGGAACATCTCGTAAAAATATGAACAGCCGTTTCGGCAACTTCTTCACAGAGAACACAAAGACAATTGTGCAAATGTATCCCACGTTTGGACAACTCCATCTTTGTTGGTAGTCTATTTAAAGACGCACGTCATACCATAATCTTGCATTTTAGTAGAGGCCATCCTACCCACTTCATCGGACTCCTTGCAGCCGGAGTGGAGCTTGAGGCTAACAATTTTCTAGCCGAATGAACAAAAAAGCGGCCCTGGTTATAAGCTTCCCAAACCCAACGGTCTTCTTCATCATGCTGTGTTGTAACCTCATGTAGCTCAGACAACAGGGAGAAAAGTTCCTGCACCTCTTCATAAGTGGCTGGGTTTCTTCTCCATTCCCAACATAAAACTTTAACACCATCTCTAATCTTTAATCTGGAAGCAATTGTGACCCATTTGGAGCTTTCAAGCCGAAATAAATTCGGATATTTAGATCTCAGAGCCTCGTTACCAATCCATTTATCCATCCAGAATTTGATAAGAGACCCATTACCCACCACTCCCATAAAATAACTATTGACATCTCTACCATTATGCAATTTCTTATCACCGATTTTAACAATTCGTTTCCAACAACTACTCGCCGATGAACTACATGGGAGCGTCGTCCATGTTCTACTCGAGCCATAACATCCAACAACTACTCGTTTCCATAAACTATCCTCTTCGTTTTTAAATTGCCACGTCCACTTAAGAAGAAGCGAATCGTTAGTATCTTGCAAACGATTAACTCCTAAGCCTCCCTCTTTCTTAGATTTTGTAATAGTCTCCCAAGCCACCCAAGGAATTTTTTTCTCCTCCGAGGACCCCGCCCACAAGAAACGTCTCATAATGGCTTCAATACGATCTGTAGCCGCCATAGGGGCCTTGTATATCGAGAAGTAATAAATAGGAAGATTTTCGAGCACCGCTTTGATAAGAATTAATCTCCCTCCTATCGATAAAGTCTTCGCTTTCCAAGAGGCAAGCCTCGCTTTAACCACATCAATGATCGAGGTCCAATTGTTAATCCGAGACATGTTAGCTCCCACCTTGATACCTAAATACACAAACGGGAAAGAAGCTTTTTTACATCCCAAAATCGCCATCATGTTATCCACCTCAGCATCTTCAGTACCGACTCCAATTAAATTAGATTTATGAAGATTGATCCGCAAGCCCGAGCACAAGTAAAACACACATAAAATCCCAGCCGTATTCTCAAGATTTTCACGTGACCAATCACCCAAGATAAGTGCATCGTCTGCGTAAAAAAGGTGAGAAATATCTTCCTCATTATCTTTAAAATTAATCCCCTTGAACTCTCCAACCTGTTTCGCCTTGTCCAGCATCCAAGACAGAACTTCCATAACAATCAAGAATAAGAATTGAGAAAGCAGATCACCTTGTCTAAGGCCCTTCTCGCAGTTGAATTCAAAAGTTGGTGATCCATTAACGAGAACAGCCACACGAGCTGACACCAGAATCCCTTTGATCCAGTTACACCAAACCTGAGGAAAACCCATCTGCAACATAATAGAGATTAAAAAATGCCAATTTATATTATCGTAGGCCTTTTCAAAATCTATTTTCAGCAAAAACGCCTTTCTTTTTTTTTTCTTTCAAGCCATTAGAGTTTTTTTTAAACATTTTTTTTAGAAAATTCCTGGTTTGAAAAAAAATATGCAAAAACGTTTTTCCGGCGAGCTCCGGCGAGTGATTTTTATCGACTTTTAACGCGATTTAATGGTCAAAAGTGATCCCCATGTGTTTCTCCTTTCAAATTAATCAAATTCCAATGATTAAATCGGTCTATAAACGCGTTATTATCAACTTTTAATTTGGGTTTTAAAGCATAACCGCCAGAATAATAAAACGACTTGAAACTCCACTTTTAATCGAGCACTATATAAATTGAGCATGCCATTAGTTTTCTGCACACTTGAGCATCACAAACCCACTAAAAACGTATCTAAACACGTCCAAAAAGCTCTATAATCGTGACTTTTCTTTCGGTTATTGAAGCTTACTTTTCGACACTTAAACGAGTTTGTAAGTCAAATTTCTTGATGCCGTTTTGTTCCTTATTCATTCCTCTTTAAAAGCCCTCTATAATCGGGCTCCATTGTTGATGAATTGAAGGTGCTAGAAATCTAGGTTAGGGTTTGTATTGGGGAAGAAGATAAAGTTGTTTATATTATATAGGGGAAAGATCCTGTACAAAGTGTTTTTTTTTGTAAGAACTGTGAGAATCAAAAGAGGGTATTTTTTTTTTTTTTTTGAAATTTTTTCCCATATTGTTAAACATGTATTATAGTATTGAATTCTAAAAAAACAAAAATTAAATAAATTTTGGTGTAGATTAATTACGTGTAGAATAATTACATAATTACTTTAGTGTAAACTAATGTATTTACTTTAATGACGTAATTACACTAAAAAAAATAAATTTTTTTTTGTATTATTCATCTAGAAAGTATGTTTAAGCATATGGGAAAAAAAATAAAAAATTTTCCTCCTATTTGATTCTCACAGTTCTCACCAAAAAAAAAACTTTGTATTTGATCTTTAATCATATTATATAAATATATTTCTATACAAATATATTAACAAAATGATCTTGTAGACTAGTGGTGGTAGTGTTGTTGTGTCAAGTTAAAAGACTAGGTTCAAATCCCAGCAGGTCCCCTTTCAGATCATTTTTTTATTATTTTCGTTTATTATTTATATTATATGTGTAAATTTTTAAAAATCCATAATAAATTCATTTTTGCTCCAAAAATCATGATATTTTAGGTGTAGTATCTTGACACCTCATAGAAAATTATCATATTTTTAGTTTATAGAAAATATCTTATTTTCATATTTCTTTTTAATTTAAGTTATTTTAATCATATTTAATTGATTAAAAATTCATTTTTAATGATTTTGATCCCAAAATTTTTGGAAAATTGTTTCTAAGTATGCTAAACTGATATAAAAATTATTTTTCAGAAAATAGCTGTTTTTGCTATTTTTATCATTTTTAATCATTAAAATATGATTTAAATTCATTAAATCTGTTTTAAATACAAATAAATTGAGAAAAATTATGGAAAAATTATTTTCACTCTTTTACATTAGAAAATAATCATTTTTCACAAAAATATTATTTTTGGACCATATCATATATTTTTTAGCTTATTTATTTTTAATTAGTCATAACTAATTATTTAATTAAATATAAATATAAATTATAAAATCTGTTTTATGAATTTTCTTTATATAAAACAGAAATATTTCTAAGTGTGGAAAACTTAAGTGTGTATGTTTTATTTATTTTTATACATTTATGTAATTAATTACAATTATTGTAATTATATAAATTAGTTATGTTATTTAACTAAATCTTTGAATAAAATTAGTTAGAATATTTTATTCAAAAATATTCAAATAGTAATAATTATTTTCTTGGTCGTATGATTGATCTTAAAGCATAATATACTTTTTGAATTCGAAATATTTAGTCGAGTTATCATAAAACGTCATCATCCGTACATAAGACTAGCAAACCCTAATGCTTTAGATTCTAGATGCCTTAGACTTTTTACGTCACTTCCCTCATTAGCATTCTTATACGTATAGGTTGAGTTCTTCGGAATTCCTATTTTTTATTTTGTGACGAGCTTTGTTGGATTCATTCGCTTAGCAAAAACTGTAAGTATACTTATCCCCTTTTTGGTTTCTTACACTTTTGGGGTGAAACATGTATACCTATGAAACTTACACTTAAACATATTCATAAACATTTTACATATAATTCATACACGTGTTATGCTTTGAATTCTTGTGCTTTATGCTTAAACATAAACGTAGTATACTTGCAATCATTACGAAAACATTAACTCCGTACTAGCCGACTTTAACAATGGATAGCGCTATTTGAATTGACAACTCGCCTAGTGGAAAGTACCTATGGTGGTGGGAAGTCCTAGGTCATTGTTAATGTATTAAACTTTGTCACATAAGAGGTTTGATTTTGACCTGTATTGTGTACTTACATGTTTTCCATATTTGCCTTGAATGACTCATGACACTTGAATTGCAAACATTTTTATACTTATATATATATACACAAAAACTAAGTGTACTCACCAGCATTATTGTTGACGTTGTATTTTGTACATGTTTCAGGAGACGCTTGATGATTTCACATAGGCATCGGGACTTAGTTGAATAAAACAAACTTAATTTCATGAATTGTTTTGGGAATTGATATATTTTTCTTATTTGGTTGTTTGACATTTGAACTTTGAATTTAATAATATTTACACTTTATTACCATGAGCTTGTGAACAATCGTCACTACGTGGCACCTCGATGTTTCCGTCATCGTTTGGGGTGTTACAAGGATAAGGTGATGAGAGTGATTGAAGGTTAGAGTTTTAGAGAGGGTGGAAGGTTTTGAAAACTATAAATGGAAGGATATATGATTATAATTTGTATATAATGTGTTAATGTTTAGTTGGTGAAAGAAAACAAATTGGAGGAGACGTCTTGGAATCTAAAAGACAGGTGAGAAAGAGAGAGGAGAAAGAGAAGAGACGTCTTGGAAGGTGAGAAGGAGAGAGAGAAAGTCGGGTAATTAATGAGGAGAGAAGGAAAGAGAGAGAGTGGGTGATGACGTGGCGGTGACTTATTGGTTGGAGTGGGAGACGTCTTGGAAGGTGTGACCCGTCTCCCAAAGAGGGGTCAAGAGGCTATTTTCATAAAACACTTGGTCAAAAGGCTATTTTGGTGATTTTCCTAATATAATCTACTCAAAATAGTTAAAGTCAAGTGGTGTAAAATAGTTAAGGTCAATCGTGGCATGTTGTTTTACTAGCTTCAATTTCTCATTTGAGTATTTGACTGGTTATTAGTTTCTGGTTCTTGTATAAAATTTCCCATCACATAAAAAAAAAAAGATTATATGATGACATAATTTTCTAGAACAGCTATACATATATACATATTAGATTTACCAAAGAGACAAAATCCCACTTGAAGGAAATACTCAAAGACGAAGCTTCCTATACATACATGCACATGAAGAAACTTCATATCGCACAAGAAGAAACTTCATAGCATACTTAATTACTTAATTTGCATTGATGTATCTACCGAATAATAATTGGTCAAAACTTTCCAAGTGTATGTATATATAACAATTGAAAATTAGACTAGCTATATAAAATAAGATGCCCCTTGTGTTCTTACCACAATTTGCATACTACATATATTTCCATTATCATCACCTCGATCACTTTGTTTGTATGCCACATCTCTATCTCTCTCCGACTTCCGAATTTCAGCCAACTCTCTGAAACTAACACAACTATCCGCGTCGCGCGACCTCTAGCCTCTGCGGTACGTGCCAACATGGACACTAGACATAACAATCACCTCATGAAGCTTGAACTTTTTAAAGCTGCCAAAAAGGGCTGTCTTAAAGACTTTGAGGCCAAATATAAACAACTAATATCACCAGATCATCAACCCATCAGTTTATTATGCACAAGCCATCGCAACGACACGCTTCTACACATAGTTGCGGTGTTTGGACATGACCGACTTGCTAAATTCCTTGCTGGTGAATCTCCAGATCTCATAACATGCAAAAACTTCATTGGCGACACACCACTTCATGTTGCAGCTAGAGTAGGGAAGCTTTGTGTTCTTGTATCTTTATTGACCATGGAAGATGGTAAAGACCCTCCCAATGATTATCTGTTAGCTAAAAACAAAGAGGGGAATACGCCTTTGCACGAAGCTGTTATTCATAATAGACATAAAGTTGTTGAGTTTTTGTTGGGGAAAAAACAAGACTACAAGAACTTTGTGTCAAACGTTAATGAGAAAGGGAAATCGCCATTGTACCTTGCTGTTGAATCGCGGAATGCTAGGATTGTGAGCAATATTTTGAACCGTTCTAGTGGTACAACTAGCCAAAATGGAACCAATGAAGATGTTAATGCAAATGTATCTATTCTACAAGCTGCAATACTGGATAAGTTAACCGGTATGTGCGCCTTAAATAATCAGGGCCGGCTTAACGTTTTTGGAGGCCCAAAGCAAACTAAAACATTATGGCCCTTTCTAAAAAGGCAAACTATATAAAGCCCCACCTTTCCAAAAATTGAGACGGCCAAAAATAAACTAAAAACTTTATTGTTCACAAAGTTAAAAAAATAAAAACTTTATTATTGACAAAGTTAAAAAAAATCAAAAAGTTATATTTCGTGTGTATAAATATGTCGAGATTAAATTTATTTTTGTTGGTTAATTTGATGCATAAACTATTTTTTTCAAATGGGACCCTTATTTTTAGGGGGCCCCAAGCCCTAGCTTAGGTTCGAAACATTGTCAAGCCGGCTCTGTAAATAATTCATTTATAAACATATCATACAGTTAATCATGTAGTTAAAGAACACGCGATTTGATTAATTAAGCTAACTCAAATAAGAGGTTATGTCAATGTTGAAACACAGGGAGTTCAAAGAGGATTGCTAGTACTAGCGGAAAAGTAGATGAAGATGTTGAAACGAAAAAATGTGTTCTGCACGGTTCACTTACTGGGAAAGATACAGGCATAGTTAAACATACTACTTAAAGTTTATTTTGTTTCTATTATATAACCTGCTTGTGTAGTTTGAAGAACATATGTGTGCAATTAAGCTAACTCAACTGTGGAAAACAGAAGGGAAATGCGCCGTTGTTGAAAATGGGAATGTTCAGAATTCGAAGCATGTTGATGAAACAAAATCTGTGCTGCATGCTGCAGTTGCTGGAAAAGATATAGGTACTACTTAATCTCTGATTTTTTTTTGTGTTCGATTATGCATTAACTAGAATTGAAGTTCTTAAGATATTAGATCATATAACTAGTTTTATACCCATCCGAAGGTAGGGTATTTTATTGTCAAAATGACAGTATTTGTTTTATAACCGTCCCTAATTGAAGACGAATCTAACCCATCTGATGCTTTAAACCACTTTCAACCGTAACCCATGGGTAATCCATATTTTAAAAGAGGTTTGATTAATAATTACCTTTAGTTGTGTACTTCTATGATTTCGTTTTCAGGGATTTTGAGGATGGTAGCAGAAAAGGTGGTTGAGGTGTTACGTGATAGCAACAATCATCCGCTACACCTGGCAGCATCACTAGGCTTTATAGACGGCGTGAACTACTTGCTTGATCCTAAGTTTGGTATGGACGTATTAAGACATGATGACGATGGCTTTTGTCCAATACATCTTGCATCTAAAAATGGCCATCTCCATGTGACCAAAGCGCTACTTGATCACTACCCAGATGCAAGGGAGTTCTTAAGCAAACAACATCAAAACATTTTGCATGTTGCAGCTGAGAATGGAAAGTATAACATTGTCAAGTATATACTCAAGACTAAATGGGCAGAATTTCTCATCAATGAGAAAGATAAAGATGGGTACACACCTTTGCATTTGGCCACTATAAATTGGCGCCCAAAGGTTGTAAGCGCACTAACATGGGATCCCAGAATTGATCTAAAGCAAGTCAACGAGGAAGGCTTGACAGCGCTTGAGGTGGCTGAAAGATACATGGAAGTAATGGCTCCATTTAAGGAGGTACATAAATGTGTCCATCAATGCTTTAGTTATAGATAGAATCATATACATCTTATCTTAATTATTGTTTTGTATAGAGATTAACATGGATTGCATTAAGGTCTGCCGGCACTCCAAGAACTCATGTTAAAGACCCCGAAACTGTGAAGAGATTAGAAGCTGCAAAATATGAACCATACAATATGGCTTACTGCAAGGGTAGAGTTAACACGCTCTTGTTGGTTTCAGCGCTGGTAGCTACCGTGACCTTTGCTGCTGGATTCACAATGCCTGGTGGCTATAACACTTCAGGTTCACATATAGGCATGGTTTCCATGCTGCATAATGCAATATTCCATGTATTTGTTATTTGTGACAGTATAGCGGTGTATAGCTCCATAATCGTGACAGTCATGCTAATGTGGGCACAATTAGGTGATCTTAATCTCATGCTTAATGCTTTGAGGAAGGCACAACGGTTGTTGGGGTTATCACTCGCGATGATGTCTTTAGCGTTCTTGGCTGGCGTGAATCTTGTTGTGACCGAATCCTATTCGCTTTCTGTGATAATTCTGGTAATGGGAATTATATCACTTGTCAGCCTCCTAGCTCTCTTTGTCCCACTTTTTTTGCCATACACATCCAAATTCATTATCTTTCGGTATATATCCTACTACCCCTTTAAAGGATTGATGCTAGCCTCTTAAAGTTATCAAGAGATAAACATCCATGGTGTATTTACTTACCATTTGTGTGTGTGTGTGTATTGGGGATATCTATACATGTACATTTAAGTATTGATATGAAATAAACGAAAAGTGTCAACAATTATTCAATGTTTTGTTGTGAAATATTGAACAGATTTTTCAAATTGAATGTGGAGTGAAATTGAAAGAGTTCTATATTCTGTCTGGAATGATTGAATGAATGTGCATACATTTATATTTGGGAAAATCACGAGAATAGCCCTTTGACCGTTTGAATTACGAGAATAGCCTCCGGAGACGTCTCTTTGGAGACGGTTCACTTTTCTCAAGTCGTCTGAGGTGTCTCCCGATACGCCTTGGTTCCCGGCCAATAGAACAACGACACGTCTCCGAAGACGTCTTTTTTTTAACAAATCATGAAAAAAAATGACAAAATTACAGAAAACGTCCTTTATGTTTACCCAAAGTTGCAGGTTTCGTCCTTTATCTTTAAAACTTGCAGGATACATCCTTTAAAGAGGTTTTTGTTGCAGGTTACATCCTTTACTGAAATTTTGGTTGCATAAAACGACCTTTACCACTAACGGTGTTTAATTATCTCGTTAAGATCCCCTCACATGCCATGCATGTGAGGGTATTTTCGTCAATTTGTGTATAAAGGATGTTTTCTGTAATAATAAACCATTTAACAACTTATTTAAAATTTCCCACCCCCAATTCGTTTGAACACAGAAATCCTAATTCTCATCAATCAAACATGGCTTCACAGACTTCATCAAACACATCAAACCCTAATTCGTCCGTCTACTGTGTTTGTGGCAGGGCTGCAATAATCAGGACCTCTGGAACATCAAAAAACCCTGGTCGAAGGTTTTACTCATGTCCTGTTAATGTAAGTTTTTCCTTGAATCTGATATGTATTATGCACAAGGTAGTTAATTTGTTTAATTTAATGTTCATAGGCATCTGAATGTGGTAAAGGTTTTATTGGATGGGCTGAAGCTAAGGTTTTTCATCAATCAAACGATTACATACAAGCGTCAAAAACTGAGTTAATAGCTTCAAACAATGATCTACGATCTTCAAACACTGAGTTAATAGCTTCAAACAATGAGCTACGATCTGCAAACAAGAACCTTGATGATTTGAACAAGAAGCTTGAAACTGAAGTTGCAAAGTTGAAGAAATACTTGGTTTTTACTTGGATGATTGTTATGGTTGTTGTTTTTAAGTTATTAATGTAATGATAATTAGTAAATTCAGGTTTGGTTTGGATTAGTCTTGTAATGTAGGATCTGTGTGGGTTAATGTAATGAACTGTGTTTGGTTAATGTAATGATCTGTGTTGGATTAGTGTTGTAATGACTATTTTCTATAACCATTTGACCCATTTGGAACACTTACATGTAATAATAAACCATTTTGACCCATTTAGATAATGATTGCATTGAATAACCATTGAACCATCACAACAAACCTGTTTGTAACCTGTATGTATAATCAACCTCATTTGGACCCATTTAACAATAACAACAAATCTGACAGTCACATTCAGACCCATTTTGACCCATTTAACTATGGTACTAATCTGTTTGTGTATAATCAGCCCCATTTTGACCCATTTAACAATAAAACATACCTGTTAGTATAATCAGCCCCATTTTGACCCATTTAACAATAACAACATAATTGTTAACAAACCTGTTAGTATAGTCAACCTGTTTACATAATCATAACAAACCTGCTACATAATTATAACAAACCATAATCATTCATCATACTAACATAAAGTTGTTCAAAAAGACATAGCATAAGGTTCACAAAGTTATTCAAAACAAAGCCATTACAGACCAGAATTCCATACATATTAAACTAAAAACAGAACAGAATTCCATCAGTTGTTTGTCTTCTTTGTCTTTCTACTTCCCTTGGACTTCTTACCACCACCTGCAGTCTGCTCATTCTTCTTCTTTTGCCCAACACCTTTACTTGCAAGTCTCTTCTTCCTTTGGCCAACAGGTTTAGTTTGTACATCCTTATCAACACCTTTACTTGCAGGCTGCTCATTCTTCTTCTTCTTGGATTTACTTTTGCCTTCAGGTTCCAATGTTTGGCCTTTACAAGTCCTACTGTTATGGCCCAAGTTTTTGCACTTTCCACATTTGACAGTCACATTTTTCCTAGATAACTTGCCACCCTTTGTCATATCTTCCTTCTCAACAGCAGACCTCTTTCTTTTCTTTTTGGGCCTTCCCACTTGTTTGTGATGATATGGAGGTGTTAGGGTAGTTGGTACTTTAGACTTGGCCCATAAAGACTTGCCATTGATAGGGAATACCTTGTAACTGTATACATTTTTCCATGTTTCCAGCCTGTATATTTGGTCCACCCAAGTCTCTGGTAGCCCAACCTGTTCAATAAAAATACATTAACAGATTTGCAAACTAATTCACCAAGACCCAAAATATGGTTGCCTACCTGTTGACCATGACTTGCCATATCCCAATTTGCTGCCACTGCATGTTTGCAAGGTATTCCTGTGATCTCCCACCTTCTACAACTACATGTTCTTTCAGTAACATTGACAACACATTGGTCACCACCATATGACACTTGAAAGTGTGCATCCCCATTCCAACTAACTGAATACTTGGTAGCATCTTTCTTAATGGTAGCTAACTGATTGGTAGCATATGGTGTCAATGGACCATCACTTTTGTCAATAACATGTAAAACATTCACTTCTACCTTTATACTGCTTCCTGGGTTTGCCCTCATCAACTCTTGAAGGTAGTCCCTAAGAAGTCCATACTGTAAACTGTAATCACCATGTAGTTGCTTCTGAGCTTTAGATCTGGCCCTATAAGCTGTCATCTTAGAAACAGCTACCTCATACTTCCTCTGGAACGGATCTTGGACTGCTTTAACTGGAATGTGGGGATTTTCTTCTATTTGATCCATAAGTTGTTGAGCTAAGAAAGTTGAATTGCAGGCATTTATTTTTCTGCTTTCCATGCATCTATGTTTTGGCAATAGAGTTTTAGTCATCCAAATGTTTGTTACTTCATCTCTAGACACCAACACCTCCCAAGGACAAACAAACTGATTAGGGTTTTTCTTTTTACCCCTACCACCTTTATGTTTATCTTTTGAACCCTCTGCTTTCTTACTTGTTTCATTTTCAGTCCCTTCTTTTTCTTTGTCAGGTTGCACAAGTGGTTCATTAACTATGTCAGATTCAAACCCACCTGTCCCACTTTGTACATCACCCTGTTTCTCAATTTTTTTAACCTTTTTCTTTGAAGGTTTCTTAATGGGTTCCATCTTTTCAACACCTGGAACATCACCATTACAAACCACCCTAACCCTGTTTTTATCATCCTTTATAACTTTTAACAGCCTTCTTGTTTCCACTATATGTTTTTTCAGAAATTTTTTCACTTCCTTCTTGTGATAAAATATTTGGCCTATGTAGAAATTCTGGTCATTAACATGTGCTCTTCTCAGGTGTTTTAATTTTCTACTCCTGATGTTACCAATATTCTCATCACTATCACTAGCACTATCAAACATATCATTGTCTAAAACCTCTAAATCATCACTGTCACCTGTTACATTCTCATTGTGAGGTTTATCTTCTTCTACATCATCAACCATGAAATTGAAGTCCCTCATGTCCACATCACTTTCTTGCATATCATTATCAGCATCTACTATAAAATCACTATCTTCATCAGTACCTTCTTCTGCATCATCAACAATGTTGTCTTGCATATCATTCTCAACCTCTTCATTCCCATTTGTTGTCTTGCATATCATTCTCAACCTCTTCATTCCCATTGTTATCTTGCATACTTAGAATGGCAAAGTCACCAGTGACACTTGATTGAGATGGTAAGTCAGCTACAAGCCTTGACATTCCATGTTCTACATACACATCAACAAACCTGTTTCCTTGCCTAATGATGTCTACGAACCTGAATACATTAGCTTCCTCAGCTAATTGCTTAAGACCATGATCCAAATCAGCTCCAGGTTCTAAAAAATGGAAAAAAGTTGGGATACCTTCAGGATAACCTAAATCGTTGACAATCCAACCTAACTCATATATACCAAATCTATCTGTATCCATCAAATCAACAATGTTCATCAAACCATTCACATACTCACGACCTGGAAATGAACTGAAATACCCTCCATGATACATATTAATACTGAACATTGATTCATACGTATCTACATTCAAAAAAAATTTAAAAAATTAGGGCTTTAACTTTAATAAATTAATTACAAAAAATTGGGGTTTTAAAAAATTAGGGCTTACCATATACAGAGTCGACATCGTATTCATCGTCATGTGTTCGAATATTGTACTGGCCTCCTTCAATCCTTGCCATTTCGTTCCTGATATCTTCTTCCTTCATGGTGTTCTCTGAATATTGTACAGGGAAGAAGGAAGAAGAAGGGTTGGTCTGGTTGGTTATTTGATTACACAAAACGTCCTTTAAACATAAAGGGTTGAATTTTAATTACAATCTTAAATGACAAAAATACCCTCACATGCATTGCATGTGAGGGGGAGTTAACGGCAAACAGTAACAGAGTTAGTGTAAAGGATGTAACCTGCAACAAAAACCTCTTTAAAGGATGTATCCTGCAAGTTTTAAAGATAAAGGACGAAACCTGCAACTTTGGGTAAACATAAAGGACGTTTTCTGTAATTTTGTCAAAAAAAATAAAAAAAAATAAAATAAAGGTGCAATAATTATTCAGTGGATTCAAAAGATAGGCATAAACTATTCATTCGATTAATAAAAGATAAATTTAAATACATAAACATTACAAAGTTAATAAAAATAAACTAAACATAGGCTACGTGTTAAGACGGTCCCTCATCATTTGCCAAGCAGACACGTGTTTGAATTCTTTGCGTTGCTTGGATTCATACTTTTTTTTGGGGTATATCTGATGGCCACGTCTTCGGGCATATCTGAAGGTACCGCTCGAAGTGTTCGATAGTGGTACCCGTTGAAGAGTTGACACTTGGTGTTCAAGTCATTCCACTTACGGCTAAGTGATTCGATGGTTCGGTTAGAGCCTCCTACCAACCGATTGTATTCATTTAGAATTCGGTACCACTTGTTTGTCGGGTGTGGGTTTTCTTCGACAAGTTGCCAGGCTGATACTAGGGCGATTTCTTGTTTCTCCGTCCAACGACTTGGTGCCATTTTCTTTTGTATGAAGGAGACGGTTTTATGGTGGTGGTAGAGGAAGAGTCGGACGGAGTTAGGGACGGAGAATGGGACGGAGGCATGGTATATATAGGGAGGAGACGTCTCGAGAATCACGGGGGACGTGGAAAACTGAACCGTCGAACAAGACACCGGAGACGTCAAACAAGATGTAACATCGCGAAATTTTTCCCCGAAATTTTTATTAAACACCCTTATTATTATTACGTTTTAAAAATGTGGCAACGTCTTTATTTTTCCTCATTCACAACTAATATACATATATATATATATATATATATATATATTTGGATTTATAATAATAATAATAATAATAATAAAAATAAATAATCGGTAGTCATCTTTTGAAAAAAAAAAAATAAAATAAAATAAAACTTGGCTAAAACAAACAATTGAACCCACCCCTCGTCCCTGTTACCCAGTCCAACCGGAGCCCAGCCAAGGCCCACCTCTCCTGGCCCGCCACCACAGGCCCAACAGTTCCCCCTTGCTTTTAATAAAAAAAAAATGGGAACCGCTTCACCCGGGTTTCGAACCCATGCCATCCCACACACAAACGCGTGCACTAACCACCTGAGCCACCATTTCATTTTGATTTCATCCTAACCCGTATTATATTTAAACCCGCCTTGCTGCTTCCTTTTTCCTTCTCCTTTACGTGAACAGCAGCAGCAGCCAAGAAACTTTATATTTTTTTCTCAAACCTTTGATTTAGCAAATGATTATGGAAACATGTTAAGTTTACGTGATTACCGGCCTCGTATGACCTGTATACGCGTCAATTAACATCAATCGTTGACCCATTTATGATTCCATACGCGTTTAGACTTTAAGGTTTAGTCAAACCTTCCAATTAAACAATCCATCGACCCTAGTATAAATTAATCTGCTGAGAACCTTGTATACTCGCTCACTCATCTCTCTTAACCCCCAAATTCTTCTGAAACACCTCTGTTATTACGATTTTGAAGCCGTTGACTTATATCTTTGACCCGGCAATTATCCACGAAACAAACACTGTGAGTTTAATATTTTGTGTGGGTTATGTTCATCGGCAATCCCACATCAATAGCCCTATGATTAATTAGGCTATTGATGTGTGATTTGATCGATTGAATAATCTAGGGCTTGTTCTTATTATTTTGGGGAAGATGACAAGTTTTCACATCTGTTTTTATTAAAAACGAAACAAGACTTATCACAAATTGATCCTCAGATCAGTTGGTTACGTTTGTTGCCTTTCAGCCGGCCCACGCGAGTTCGAATCCTAGCGTGGACACCTTTTTCATTAAATTTTTATTCTTTTTTTAACAAGCCATTTATATATATAATTATTACATTAAATCTTGTAAATTCATTTTTAAATAGTAAAACCCTTTTAAAAATTCTACAAAAATTATATCATGTTGATCTGAGATAAAAGTTCAACACCCAATTTTTAATTTTCAAAAATTTATTTATTTAGTATTTATAATAATTAAATCAAGTTTATTCTATTTTATTTATAAAAATCCATTTATATATCAAAACAATCTTATAAATTTCCACAAAAAATTATCCTAAGCTTTTATAACATTAAGCTTTTCAGAAATGATTTTTATTTCAGAAAAATCATTTATTTAATATTTTTAATCAATTTTTGTTAGTTTTAATCATAATTAAATCATAATAAATCCAATTTTCATCATTTTTGCACCAAAATTTTATACAAATTATTTTTAATCATTTAGAACAGAAATATGATTTTTAAAATAGAAAATCTTTAATTTTAGTATTTTTGAATATTAAAGTTAAATATTGGCTATTTATAATAAATAGATTTAATAATCTATTTTAAAGAAAATAATTTTGTAAAAATTATTTTTACACTTTAAACACATTCTTGTAACCATCTTAAGTTTAAATTTCATAAAAAGATTTTTAGTTATTTATTTACTAAATTTCTCTCATTTGGCGAATATTTTTAATATTAATCAAACGAGCAATTATCCCCAATTCGAAGCCCTAGAACTTATACATTTGTAGACTTGATAGACTTAGACATATTTATTACCTCATTTTAGGGTGATACTTGATACATTTGGTCAACACATTTCTCAACAGATATAACATTTTACCAAGGTGAGTTTACATAGCCCCTTTACTCTATTTTCACTATTTTTGGGGTGAAACATGTTTAAACATTTTATACTATCATTTACTCATATTTACTTGTGATTCAATTTCAACATCATTCTATCATTTGACTGTAACAAAAAGACACAGTACAATCATTAACAATGATCAAGCCGCCTGTTTAGATTATAGCGCTATAGGTCTGACAAACCCATCCCCCGCATAAATTCAGGGATGATTGATAACAGTAACAACATTAAACTAACTTGCGAGTTAGTCATCAGTCGACACAAGGTTTGGTTGTACAAAGACGCATTGCTACATGTCGGTATCATACTCTATCATCATACAACCCTGAGTGTTGTACAAACTATTGCTATCAACTATTTCTCAAAAACCTATGTAATTCTCACCAACTTTTGTTGACCCAAAACCTTTTCAACTTAACATGTTTCAGGTTCTATTTGCTTGAAGAATTGAATTGATGCTTGAAGATATGTGCATAGTTTTATTCAATTTGAAGTACAAATTCTAGAACATTTGTATGTAAGTTATTTAAATCATTTATGAAACTTATTATTCACCATGAGCTACTGAACAATCATCAATTACGTGGCACCCCGATGTTTCCGCCATCGGTTGGGGTGTTACAGATTGGTATCAGAGCCATGGTTATAGGGAATTAGGTTATTAGAAAAATAATCTAGTCTATAACCATAGGATTTAACAAGTACTTGCTCCTTTTGCTTGCTATACTCTATCTCCCTCCTACTTCTTATCCCTACTTTCATTCCTACAAGGAGGTTGCTCTCCAACGGTGAATCTACTCTTAGACTAATAGGATAAAATCCTCAGGTGTAACCTGAACCCCCTTGAGATCTCGTCGAAGTTCTAAATTTTAATAACGAACACGTGCAATCTGGAAGGGTGAACGCCTGTATTCTGAGTCTTCTGTCTAGGCTGGCATTGCGCATATATCCCAATCAGACGAGGGACCCGGATGCCTACCTGGGAATTCTCGGGATGAGTGTTCACTTATAGGCTAAAGCATGTCTTCATATGTTATTAGAATTTAGAATCTTTGATAAGTCAACGTTTTCGTTTATTCATTAATGAACAAATGATTACATTCCTTATATCACCTCATTCATTTCATGCCACATTGAACCTTCATTGTGTCCCTTACGGATCATGTCTCCACGTCGTAGCACTCGCAATAACAGTGGTGAAAACCAAGAGGAAAGTAACAACAACCACAACACCAACCAACCAACCAACCCTGCTCAGGTTGCTAATCTTAATCGTCTTGGTAATTACAACTATGGTCAATGCTATAACCCAAATCACTACCGTAACCGATGCCCTAAACTAAACCGAGATCAAGACCCTCCAGTTACTTAACAGCAAGTCCAACTATTTAAACGTTGTTTGCTTTCAATTCTATGTAATGGCGCTTTTGATTCAAGTAATAAATTCGAGTATTATCATAACATCTGTGTGCCTGCTTGTCTGAATATGAATTGATTGCTATAAATATAATCATACTTGCTTACTTGTACAACAATTAGTTGACTACCAAACATCTACTTAACGATTGGTAGAGGTCATCATGTCTTTCCAACAGTCGGGAGAGGCCCTACCACCTGCTCAACGACTGGTGGAGACTATCAGACCTGCTCAACAGTCGGAAAGTCATAAAAGGACGCAAAACCCTAATGTAAGGTAAATTGGTTATTACGGTCCGGAACGTAATCGTGAATTTACAGGTACATTAAGGTAGTGTGAAATTTTATCAAGAGTGTCGGTAGTCGACCAATTGCTAACCTAGTGTTTCTCTTAACTTCGGGACGAAGTTCCTAAAAGTAGGGGAGACTGTAACATCGCGAAATTTTTCCCCGAAATTTTTATTAAACACCCTTATTATTATTACGTTTTAAAAATGTGGCAACGTCTTTATTTTTCCTCATTCACAACTAATATACATATATATATATATATATTTGGATTTATAATAATAATAATAATAATAATAAAAATAAATAATCGGTAGTCATCTTTTGAAAAAAAAAAAAATAAAATAAAATAAAACTTGGCTAAAACAAACAATTGAACCCACCCCTCGTCCCTGTTACCCAGTCCAACCGGAGCCCAGCCAAGGCCCACCTCTCCTGGCCCGCCACCACAGGCCCAACAGTTCCCCCTTGCTTTTAATAAAAAAAAAATGGGAACCGCTTCACCCGGGTTTCGAACCCATGCCATCCCACACACAAACGCGTGCACTAACCACCTGAGCCACCATTTCATTTTGATTTCATCCTAACCCGTATTATATTTAAACCCGCCTTGCTGCTTCCTTTTTCCTTCTCCTTTACGTGAACAGCAGCAGCAGCCAAGAAACTTTATATTTTTTTCTCAAACCTTTGATTTAGCAAATGATTATGGAAACATGTTAAGTTTACGTGATTACCGGCCTCGTATGACCTGTATACGCGTCAATTAACATCAATCGTTGACCCATTTATGATTCCATACGCGTTTAGACTTTAAGGTTTAGTCAAACCTTCCAATTAAACAATCCATCGACCCTAGTATAAATTAATCTGCTGAGAACCTTGTATACTCGCTCACTCATCTCTCTTAACCCCCAAATTCTTCTGAAACACCTCTGTTATTACGATTTTGAAGCCGTTGACTTATATCTTTGACCCGGCAATTATCCACGAAACAAACACTGTGAGTTTAATATTTTGTGTGGGTTATGTTCATCGGCAATCCCACATCAATAGCCCTATGATTAATTAGGCTATTGATGTGTGATTTGATCGATTGAATAATCTAGGGCTTGTTCTTATTATTTTGGGGAAGATGACAAGTTTTCACATCTGTTTTTATTAAAAACGAAACAAGACTTATCACAAATTGATCCTCAGATCAGTTGGTTACGTTTGTTGCCTTTCAGCCGGCCCACGCGAGTTCGAATCCTAGCGTGGACACCTTTTTCATTAAATTTTCATTCTTTTTTTAACAAGCCATTTATATATATAATTATTACATTAAATCTTGTAAATTCATTTTTAAATAGTAAAACCCTTTTAAAAATTCTACAAAAATTATATCATGTTGATCTGAGATAAAAGTTCAACACCCAATTTTTAATTTTCAAAAATTTATTTATTTAGTATTTATAATAATTAAATCAAGTTTATTCTATTTTATTTATAAAAATCCATTTATATATCAAAACAATCTTATAAATTTCCACAAAAAATTATCCTAAGCTTTTATAACATTAAGCTTTTCAGAAATGATTTTTATTTCAGAAAAATCATTTATTTAATATTTTTAATCAATTTTTGTTAGTTTTAATCATAATTAAATCATAATAAATCCAATTTTCATCATTTTTGCACCAAAATTTTATACAAATTATTTTTAATCATTTAGAACAGAAATATGATTTTTAAAATAGAAAATCTTTAATTTTAGTATTTTTGAATATTAAAGTTAAATATTGGCTATTTATAATAAATAGATTTAATAATCTATTTTAAAGAAAATAATTTTGTAAAAATTATTTTTACACTTTAAACACATTCTTGTAACCATCTTAAGTTTAAATTTCATAAAAAGATTTTTAGTTATTTATTTACTAAATTTCTCTCATTTGGCGAATATTTTTAATATTAATCAAACGAGCAATTATCCCCAATTCGAAGCCCTAGAACTTATACATTTGTAGACTTGATAGACTTAGACATATTTATTACCTCATTTTAGGGTGATACTTGATACATTTGGTCAACACATTTCTCAACAGATATAACATTTTACCAAGGTGAGTTTACATAGCCCCTTTACTCTATTTTCACTATTTTTGGGGTGAAACATGTTTAAACATTTTATACTATCATTTACTCATATTTACTTGTGATTCAATTTCAACATCATTCTATCATTTGACTGTAACAAAAAGACACAGTACAATCATTAACAATGATCAAGCCGCCTGTTTAGATTATAGCGCTATAGGTCTGACAAACCCATCCCCCGCATAAATTCAGGGATGATCGATAACAGTAACAACATTAAACTAACTTGCGAGTTAGTCATCAGTCGACACAAGGTTTGGTTGTACAAAGACGCATTGCTACATGTCGGTATCATACTCTATCATCATACAACCCTGAGTGTTGTACAAACTATTGCTATCAACTATTTCTCAAAAACCTATGTAATTCTCACCAACTTTTGTTGACCCAAAACCTTTTCAACTTAACATGTTTCAGGTTCTATTTGCTTGAAGAATTGAATTGATGCTTGAAGATATGTGCATAGTTTTATTCAATTTGAAGTACAAATTCTAGAACATTTGTATGTAAGTTATTTAAATCATTTATGAAACTTATTATTCACCATGAGCTACTGAACAATCATCAATTACGTGGCACCCCGATGTTTCCGCCATCGGTTGGGGTGTTACACAAGACACCTGAGACATCTCGGGACTCACAAGATGACACCGGAGACGTCTCAGGACTCATGAATGGAGACGTGTCGTTGTTCTATTGGCTGGGAACCATGGCGTCTCGGGAGACGCCTCAGACGGCTTGGGAAACGTGAATCGTCTCCAAAGAGACGTCTCCGGAGGCTATTCTCATAAATCAAATGGTCAAAGGGCTATTCTCATGATTTTTCATTATATTTGTCATACGGATCTTGTTAACTTTAACGTCGTTGACTTTGGGTTGTTAGTATGATATCAAGGAATCCTTTTCATGAGTAGGTTAGTTATGATTCTAAAAAGCGAGATTGGTAGGCATTGTGGGAAAGTAGCAACAAAGGTGATGTCTCCAAATGGTTTGGCGACATCTCCCTCCTCCTTACAACCTACGACCAACTTTCTGATTAAGTGTAAGAGAATGTTTGTGATGTCGCTAGTTGGATTGGAGACATCAATGAAGTCGCTAGTTGAGTCAAAGGCTTCTACATGATGTCGCCAATCCAATTAAAGGCTTCAAGTTGAAATCGCCGATTGGATTAGAGGCTTCATTCAACATCTCTAGCAAATTAAAAGGGTACTTCGAATGATCCTGCCTCATACATCCTTCTTTGTTTTCCATTTTTAGACAAATACCATGATAATACACACTCAATTGTTCCACCCATAGCAAAATACTATGGTACACATTCATTTTGATAATAGGAGTTATGATTATTAAACAAAAGAAGTTTTTAGACACAAGAATTAATTTCAAAGTGTGGTGTAGTTTGGGAGTTGTGATGAATAAAAATTTTCACCACCACCTTCATTTTATAACATCTTATAAATCTTACACCTCTTACACAAGGGTGTTCGTGTTTGTTCATTTAACTTTAACCGAACATGAACACGAACACATAATCAAACACATTTTTGTGTTCGTGTTCGTTCATTAAGAAATTTGTCGTGTTCGTGTTCGTTTATGTTCGTTCATTTAAAACCTAAAAGAACAGTTCATGAGCATAAACGAACACAAATGATCAATATAAATGAACACAAACAATTAAAAACAAGTTAATAATGATTCATCAAAATTTAACCAAGTATAATACATCACAATGCAACTAAACCCAAATCTAAATTAGTAGTTTGAATGTACATGATTCATTCAAAATATCCATCATGCATCTACCAAAAAGGTTCACCGTGATTCATCCAAAAAAAACATCCATCCACCATCCTTCCTCCTGTGGATGGCTGGAGACAGGGTTATGGAGGCTGGAGGCAGAGCTGTGGATGTGGTCGGCTGGAAGTGGAAGAGGTATGATTGTGGAGTGTGGAGAAGAAGGGAGCTGAGGTTGTGAAGTGTAGAGAGCGGCTGTAATGTTTATAATGTTAGGGTTAGGGCTAAGTTTTAGAACATATCAAATATATTGTATATAATATAATATGAATTAAAGTTACTTAACAAAAGGGAAATAAATAATAAAAATTAAGTAAATTTTAATTAAACGAACATAAACGAATGAACAAAAATGAACGAACATAAACGAACATAAATGAACGAACAAAACGTGTGTTCATGTTCGTTCGTTTAATTAAACGAACAAAAATTTGTGTTCGTGTTCATTCATTTATTAAATAAATAAACATAAACAAACTTCCCACCAAACAGTTCACAAACAGTTCCTGAATGTTCGATTTGTTTACAGACCTAGATGTCATAGGTGAAGTACTTTAGTGACATGCAAGCTTTACATATGGAGCATTTGAGTTGAGATTAGTTAAGAGGTATTTGTACATTGCCTTAACTTTTCTACTGTAGAGATAAGATAGATTTCTAAGGCCTTTGGGTGTGGAGGGGGCCCATCATTCATGATGGTCCTCCACCTTAGGTCAGCGTGAGATATGAGCATCATAGAGATAATGGTCCAAGGGTGTGGTAGGAGGCCCATCATCATTTAATATTTTTTTAATTAATTATTATTATAATATTGCAATGCATATTATTGGAGATGATGGCCCGGCACCAAAGTCACCACCTTGCCATCCATGCCGTGCCGGACATAGGGGGCGGTGTTTGCCGGGGCTGCATGGGCATGCCCACCCTATGCCGGCTCCACACCGAAGGGCCTAATAATGCACAAACATCACTTGGCCAACAATTTTTCTTGCAGTTTAGCTCGTGTGCCTACAACATGGCCAATCTGAACCGCTACTATATCATACTGAACTGAATACTGGTACCGTACCGACAGATTCGGTGTGGTATTTGGAACCAACTTTTCCAAACAATTGGTTTGGCGGTCCCAATACCATATATAGAGAGAGCAATTTGTACCGGTACCGTATCGTACCGATAGATTCGGTACACACTTTTTAAATATTCGGTATCGATTCGGTACCTGTACGGTACCAAACGTATCCCTACAAAGAAGTGACTAGAATTCTATATGTTGCGAAAATCCGAGTATACCCAATCCCCAAATATTTGCCAAGTCACTATACAAGTTTACCATGTAAGCATGGGCGATAGTATAAAAGTTAATACATTCCTTTATTTATTTGTTTTGGCCCTCCATGTTGCTCTAGGATCAGGCCCCTTCCCTAGCTTTTCCATTGTTTCATCAACATTTGTTTGACCATAAGCTTCCGCCACCTTATTTTTCATCCATTCAGAAAACGGCTCGTTATGTTTCATTTTATACCATTTTTCTGTCTTTTGCAAATGTGTCGATCATAAAGGTATAAGACCACAATGATTAAGCGTCCTATAAAGGTTAAAGGTATAAGGCCCATGTGTCAAGTGTCGTATTAATGTTCTAATATGACTTCGACTAGAAATGGTCCTATAGCATAGAACATTTATGACTTAACTACAAAGTGTCGTATTAAGTTATGTTATAATAAGACCTTGTTGATCAAGTGTCCTATTACATTATCACATAACGGGACACCAACAACTAAATGTCATATAAATTAATTTATTAGGATTTACATTTTAAGTGTCTTATTAAGTTATATGATAATAGGACTCCAAAGAATCATCCATCCTATTAAATAGCTTTTTAGGACACCGGTTTAGTAGCGTATATTATAAAAGGACCCCAAAGGATTATTTGTCCTATTAAATAGTTTTTAGGACTCAATTTTACAAGCGTCCCATACAAAAGGTCCTTAAAAGCCAATTTTCTTGTAGTGTGTACCCGCAGTCTTATAAGGTAATAGCCACGTAATGGAAGATATATTTTGGAATGTTTGAAAAAAGTTTTATGTGAATAAAAATGTTTTTTACAATAAATCATTTAGGGGCTGATGAATATTTAATATTTTTTCGGTTGTAAAGGCAACTTTTTTTATTTTAAATAAAATATGTAATCTAATTTTTCTTAATTATATTTTAAATTTATATATAATACATATAATTTAAATTGTTCAACCCGTGTATCACACGGGTACATAACCTAGTTATTATTATTAACTTAAAGAGTTAAATGTCAATTTAGTGTCTGAGGTTTGTCAAAAATTGTCACTTTCATCTAAATCTTTTTTTTTTTTTTTTGTTAATTTAGTACTTGTGGTTTTATTTTTTTTGTCATTTTAGTCCCTATGGACTAACAAAATTTGGATGAAAATGACAACTTTTACAAACCTCAGGGACTAAAATGACAAAAATATGAAACCACAGGGACTAAATTAACAAAAAAAAAGATTTTAATGAAAGTGACAATTTTTAACAAACCTCAGGGACTAAATTGGCAATTAACTCTAACTTAAATAAGTAAATTTCTCATTCAATTCATTTCTAGGTTTTTTTTTTTTTTTTCAAATATTAAATTTTCAATCACATCAAAAGAGAACAATGATGACATATTACAAATAAGATTTAGTAACATAAAGAAACTTCATATGAGACTTTACATCGATCTACCAATTAATTAGTAGCCATGTCTTTTAACCAATTTAATAAGAATGTCAAAAGCCTTGTTGGGTGCACTCAACTTGCAATGCTATTTTTTAACCGTTGACCTAGCGATCATTACTTCATTAGATTATATTGTAGATTGTCTCTTAATCGTAGGAATTCTTTACTTTGATTTCTACAGATAATCTTAAATAAGATGATATTTGGTTAGTGTACACCGCTTGCATTCATCTTCATTATTTACTTTGATATATCCATAATGAATTGTATGTCCAGGTTCTCGATAGCAATAAAGTTTTTGTTGTTTCCTTATTCTCTATTCCATTCTAAGTCTTCTAGATTTCTCGAAATTTCCGTAATTAAGATCTTTAAATCTCCTTTCTTCTGTCTCTAATAATTTTCCTCATCTCGCTAAAACCTTTCCTCCTTTGTCGCAAGATATTGTCACTAAATTTGATCTTCTCTTCCGTTTCTCATGATTCAAGGTTTCCTTCCTCAAAACAGGGACACTCAATTCATTTCTTTCCATTGATGTTCCATTCTCAATTTCTTGTTGTCTATTCCTCAATTTAGTCTTCCATCATATCCTGTTGCTTTCTTTCCATTGTGTCCTGTCGTTTTCTTTTTCTTCACACTTATTCTCATAATCATAATTGTATCCTATATCTTTTCTCTTGTGTTGATGTCGGTTATCCGTTGATTTCTCTATGAACTCTTCATCCTTGACATGTCTTCCTTCGTCATAGTTGTTATCTTGGGTCTCTATTTTATCACTACGGGTGAATCTTTGTTTTTCTCTTAATTTCCAAAGACATAACATCCTTTTCCTTCTTTCTTCTTTTGCTTCCTCTTTAACATCTTCTTGCATAACTCTTGATTTGGCTTTCTTCTTAAAAAAAATAGCACTAAACTTTCTTTCTTTATATACTTTTAAATATTCTCACAATTCTCTGCTTTTCACAATAAACTTTTATTTCTTGTCTTTTCTTTACTCTTTGTTCTTCATAAATATGTTCACTTTCTTCCATCTGTTTCTTCCTAATTTGTTCACGAACCATGTCATCGTCATCTTTCTCATGCTTATTATCACACTCTTTTATCTATTCACTGTCTTCTTTACCATCCGCAAGTTCATTTTCTCCAACTTTCTTATGTTCTTCACTCTTGCAATTAATATCTTCAAGACATACGGGTTTATATTCCAGTAGTGCAATCTCATGTTCCAATTCCATTATTGCAATTTCTTGTTTCAATCTTGCAATCGTGCGTAATCGCGGACTTATGTAACCGGGACCGTTGTTTATGTCCTACCTCTTTTCATATCCGCCTTTCATCTGTTTCTTCTCGAGTCTATCTTTGTTCAATAATTTCCTCTCTTTTGATTTGTTTAATCTTTTCTTATAATTTTTTTATTTAAACATAAGCCTTTTAATAAAAAATATGTAAATATCAAATTCGTTCCTTTTAAAAAAGGTTTTGTATCACTTTTTCATTCAACCATATGATACCCACACTAAAATAATATTTAATTCAAACAATTTTTTCTGCTTTTCTGTTTTTCTATTGTGATACGTTTTTATAAAATAAATGAATTTGCTATTCTCGATTCACTTAATTCTTCAAACGGTTATTTCAAATGATCGTGTAGGTCGTTTCCTTTGAAACTAACGATTTCAGTATTAAGCCGATAACAAATATGTATACTCTGTTTTTCTATTTCAGATAATAGAAGAAATATTTAAGAAATTCAAGAGTTTCGCCAAACACTTTATGGTTTAGAATTTGCGACTCCATGTTGTGTATTGCAACAGCGATTGTTTGACTCTGATTTCAGTCCTTGCGTCAGGAATTCGTTGGTTCTCGGAATATTTTCTTTGATCCCTATTTCGGTAGATTTCCTGGTTTTGTGTGGTGATTGTTTTATTCGATTTAATTCTTCGAGATTGGCTTCGATACGAAGGATAAGAAGGGCCAGGGGTGGCCCTGACCCCCTTTGTTTTCTGGCGCAGTGGTATAAATTTGCGATTTTCATAGGTAAATTGAGTCCGGGTTGAGTTCGGCCTCCACCGATTTGCCACTACGGATCGAAAAAAATTGTGTCTGGCCCCCACCGATTCCGAAACCAAGCTTCGCCACTACCGATACCAGATTTGTTGGCAACGAAAGTTTACAAACGAATTCAAACACAAGAATCTATAGACAAATATATGATTTCATTGATATTTGATGATTGTACAAAGATTTTCTTGTATGAATACAAGGAGATTGTTCTTCGATTTTCTTTAGTTTGGTTTACAAACTTGATAACCGATACAATGAGACATACATTACATATATATACTTACATCTAATGGTGGTAACCGCCATAATCTAAAGTTAGGGATGCAAACGAACTGAACGAACACGAACAAGGCCTTGTTCGTGTTCGTTTGTTAAGGAAATCATGTGTTCACGAACAATTCATGAACACTTGCCAAACGAGATTTTTTGTTCGTGTTCGTTCGTTAAGAAAACACTTGTGTTCATGTTCGTTTGTTAATTTTGTTCATGAACGCACACGGACACAAACGAACATTAATGAACACAAACAAGTGTTCATTAACACAAACGAACACAAAGAAATGTTCATGAACATAAACAAACACAAACGAACATATATTAACTTTGAATAAGATATAATTGTTAAGATATCAGCTAGTTCCACCCAAAATATAACTAAATTATCCAAACATATTTACCTCACATATATTATTTATTTGGGTAAATAAAAGAAAATAAAAAATTATAAACCTTATTAAACTATCGAACATAAACGAACACGTTACCGAACGTTCACGAACATAACCGAACGAACGCGTCCTCTGTTCATGTTCGTCCGCTTAACTAGACGAACAAATTTTTTTGTTCGTGTTCGTTCATTTATTAAACGAACGAACACAAACGAACTCCCCGCCGAACGGTTCATAAACTGTTCGCTGAAAGTTCAGTTCGTTTGCAGCCCTATCTAAAATAACTTACGGTAAATCTAATATTACTATATAATTACGTATAACTTATGTTAACATACAATTAATCTAGCTTATATATCTAATATTTAAGTATTGTAATTACATATAACTTATGTTAACAAAACTTAATCCACATGTGCAGTCTTGTTTTCAACCGTCTTAACCGACTATTTGAACTAATGTTTACATAATTACAATACTTAATATTAATTCTAATATGTTCAATCAGGGCTGTCTCCGAGAAGACTCTAAAAAAATTGGGCTTCGGGCGGAAAAAAAAAAAGTTGGCCCCAAAATTTTATAAAGAGGAATGAATTAAAAAAAAATTGAGTATTATTCTAGAGCCTAGATTGAACTTTAGACTTTTTCCAACTCCACTAACAAGACTTTAATGTATAAAACACAAATATATATCCTAAATATAGAATTATATATAATACTAATAATACAAGCTAACAAATAGTGAAGTTTCACTTATTTCATTTTTGTCACTTTTTTTTTTTTGCTTTTTTTATTAACTTTTTTTTTTTCATTTTAACCACCAAATTTTTATTTAAGTTTTTTTTTATTTCATTTTCGCTACATTTTTTTTTTTTGCTTTTTTTATTAACTTTTTTTTCCCATTTTGACCACCAAATTTTTATTTAAGTTTTTTTCCCTCATTTTGGCCACACAATGTTTTTTTACTTTTTGTTTAATTTTTTTTTCCCGTTTTGGCCACCAACTTTTTTATTAAGTTTTTTTTCTCATTTTTGCCACCGACATAATGCGTTTTTTTACCCGATTTCACACGGGTTTGGTTTTTGTTCATTTATTATCTATATATTTAACGACCACGAAATGAATAGTTGCTTCACTATAGCGTACACAGCCGGCTACCGACCACATCTACCGTGCGCCATCTCCATCATGTGCCGCGGACCGCGGGAGATTCCTGGTATTCTCCGCGTAGCCACTGCCACTTTTGTATTTTCTCATTGTCCACGGTTAGTCTCAATGCCTTTGTCGGTTACCAAAATCCGCATTAACACGTCATGTGAAAAACGCGCAACGCGCGTATCACCAACCACATCTACCGTGCGCCATCTCCACCATGTGCCGCGTACCGCGGGAGATTCCTAGTAAAATGATACTACAATTAGGGATGCTTACCATAGAAATTTCACGAGCATACGCAGTAATTAGGTGGAAAGTTTATGTATGATAAACTAATATCACGAACACAATGAAAATTGATTTAGGTTTGATTTGGAATTTGAAATGTCGCAACGCTATGTCATCACTTAATTATTTTTAAATCATATTGACGTCGCCGCAATGCGCGGCTGGATATAAACCTAGTTTAATATATATGTGTGTGTATTTTTAAAAAATGTTCGGGCCCATTTGAGGGTCGGGCCCTGAGCCGGTGACCACCCAGCCCGCCCTCGTAGCCGGCCCTGTGTTCAAGTATTACACACGACATAATATGTACACAATTATTTACATAAAATCACATATACTAAGTTTAGTTTACTAAGTTTAACACCCTCTCTTAAACTATACTTTCTTGTTTGTCAACATGTATATGTGTGTGAGAGAGATGATATAGAGATGAATATGTAAGACTAATGGTAAAATAACTCACTTCCCAATCGATCAAGCTTCGTTTTAGCCCACTTGACACATCCAGTTATGCTTATTCGCTAATAAGAAAAGTCGGTGAGGAATTAAACATAGAATGTGTATACAAGTAAGGGAGAAGCTAAATATAAATCAGTCATACGTAAAACCATAGGTCACAAATTGTCTCAAACCTATTAAGGATTACTATAGATCGATTTAACTAATGCTCTTTTTCATAAGAAATTGTCCCTTTGTCATAAGCACTATTACATTATTTAAGGGCTCTTAGCTCCCCTTCGTTTTTTAATCAGAATAATTTTGAGTGTCGCAAACGGTTCTTCCCTCATAACATGATAAGCTTGAACACATGGTTCTATATACACTACAAGAATTTCGGTCTTTAGGGACGACCCGTTTTTTGGTCGCTCCTAAAGGTCAATCCAGTCCCTAGCCGTCGGATCAACGAGCAGATCAACAACCCACATTTTATCGAACTTATAGGCTTTAGGGGTGACGCCTTTAGTGATAAGTCCTACCATTTGCGATTTTTTTTGTTTGCTACTAAGAAGAAAACGAAGATATATCAAATGCTTATTTAGGTGCTATTTGTTATGATTTTAAAAAAGTCAAATACATATAAATAAAAGTCATATATATTAAGCAATATACACCCAAACACTTATTAGATATCCTTACAAAGATAATTAAAAAAACATGAAATAACAGCTGAAAATTTTATCTACATGAACAAAGATTTTAATTTTTTTTACAAAATTAATAACAAAAGCGAACAGGACCAAAGTCGTCGCTAATGCTCCCGTAGGAAAAAAATGTCGCTAATAACATGTGTCGCCCCTAATGAGTCGCCGCTAATACCCTATTTCCTCGTGGCATTAATTTTTAAATTTTTTTGCCACGTGGCAAAAACTGAGCAATCTGGTGTCACACCCTCAAAATCCACTTGCGGAGTTTTACCGCGAGGCGCATGACAAACCAGGATCCAAACCAACGATCACAATAAACAAGTCTAAATTAACATATGCAATTTCTAAAACATAGTTTAAATCTCCAGTTACAGCGGAAGCTTATTATTAAACATAATCCAAAAGTAAACCAAATTGTTCAATGTTTGAAAACCATGCAATCCTAACTAGACGCCGTGCAGACGCGTGCGCCCTAGTTCCATAGTGCTACCTTAGCGACCTGAGAAAACATGTAAAAGTTTACGTCAGCACAAAAATGCTGGTGAGTTTACAGGTTTTGTAATCACAGTACCAAGTTCAACCTGTCCATACTATAACAATTTGCAAACCAAGGTACGCTAGCTAGGCGTATGTTTTGTTCCTACAACGATTGGAAAACCATTACTAACTCGCAAACCAGATGTCGTGCCCGAATAGTAAACCAGTTCCTGTTTGAGACAATATGCACTCGCCCGGCCCTCCAAGCCGACGAGCGGGGTTGGTCACTCCCAATAGATCTATTCACATTTCCCCGTTGTGCTAACCCGCACATTCATGGTTTCCCCCGGGACTTCCAAAGATCGTATAGTAAACCATAGAAACCCATAGTATGACAGTTGTTACCAAAACATAAGTTTAACACATGTTTTCTCCCCCAAAAAGTGAAACCAGTTAAAAGAGGGGCCGTTAACTCACCTTAGTGTAAGACCCTAACCCGTAATCACGCGATCAACGCCCAAATCTTACGGGTTTGGACCTTACTTAAACCACTCCCGATTAAAACTTTGGTAAATTATGAAAACCCAACTTAATGAATCCCATACACGTTTAGTTCCAATAAATTTTACATCATTGCTACAAAAGAATGTATTAAAGTTTGTGTTTTTAACGGGAGTTCGTTAGATTCTAGTGCGGAAGCTTGTATGAGTGATCGGGCGTGTTCGGCTCTTATCGCGACTAGATCCTTGCTCCGGGACTTCCATCACATGTTTACCTAACACCATTACACAAAGAATGGTTAGTGAGTGGTCAAATGAAACATTTAACTAGTACGATAGTCGTTACACGTCGAAACGGAACGAACCAGGCCAAACGGCCTTTTATCAGGAGAACAAACTGCTGCGACTTATGCGCAGCAGCTGTTCGGATCGCTTTTACCCCTTCTAAAACCCAAAATCTGACTTCGACTTTCAAATGAGAATTGTTCTACGCTCCGAGAGCTTTCCAGGCATATAAAGAACACCTCCTAACGATTTTCCTACGATTTTATATGGAATTTTAAAGATCGTGCTGACATGCAGGTCTATTCGCGCGGCCGGTCGGTTTATTCGTGCGGCCGCTCGAAGCTTCTGATGTAATTTTAGTGGCTTTTAAGCGTGGGAATCATGTCGCAACCGCATTTGATGATTCCCGAAGCCTAAGTAATGACTTGCCGACTAAATAAACCTTTGTTTGACTGAAATTATGGTCCGGTTTATGTCGCCATGATCCGGTTCTTAGTTTTGAATGTTTATGGCGACTTTTACCCAATTTGACCCATTAAGGCCTTAATTCAAACAAGGCACTTTTGACCACTTAAATTGCATACCGTTTGAGTTGTCAAGTCATTAGACACTTGATCAACAAAAGCGTTTGTCCGATTTGTTTCATTATGACTTTGTTATTAGATTTATCCTTTAGTAAATCTTTATAAATTCCCAAAATGCCCCTCCTAGCCAAATCTTTCGATTTAGCCATTCGTGGCGACACTTCTTGATTGAAATCCATTGTTTTTGACTCAATGACCCGTTTAAAAACTTCTAAGTCCTTACGACCTTAGATTTTCACTGTTTCATATGATTGTTCTCAATTTGATCAATTCTAAGCGCATTAGCACGCATTAGACATAGTTTTGAAAATAACTTACCTAATTGGCGCCCACACTTTATGTGGGTTGCTTTAGCACCCATATTGCTTCGCCCAAAGGCGTTTATTTAACTACGGACTTACCGGGTGGCATTGACCCATGACTTGCACCCATTATGATTTCTTAGGCATCGAGTGCCCATCTTCCTATTGATCTCCTGCATACATTCTAGATTGACCCGTTAGTCTCTTGGGGCTCAATGGTGATCATTCACCATTTGACATTAAGTCTTGCGGTTCATAATCCTATGATAATCCAACTTTAACTATAGGCAAGTGGCAACCCCACTTGACCCATTTACCCATATTGCATATCTTCCTTATTCACACGATTGTTTTCCTTATCAAAACTTGAGTTTAGATTCTTGATTACCATATAGTTTTGTCTATTGACCCAATTGATGATTTACATCATTTGGTCAACACACTTTGATTCGTTTATTACCATAAATCTTGTTTTAACATGTATATGCATAAATCGCCCATTTAATAGGTTTCACCCCTTGGGGTCATACCTTCTTCCCACATCAAAATTTAAAACCAAGGTATACAACACTTGACCCATGTTCATAGTATAGTAGTGTAAGTAAACTTACTTCATATCCGTTCTTGCTTCCATACGCATTGCTTGCATCCGTTTGACCCGTTTGCATCCCTTGATCCATTTGCTTTGTTGGGTTCATCCCATCCAAGCTCCCACCTAGCTTGACAAGACCAAACCTTCACAATACTCACAAGATCGGTCATGTTAGCCATTTCATCAAACGACTACCATATCTCATGAGTTTATATATGCCAATTCATCCATAACTTCCATTTGGGTTAGTTGACTTTTAAGAGTCAAACTACCCTTTTCATATCCATATGCACTAACATAGGCATTAGTCCTAACCATGAACTAGCCCTTTAATTACTTATCAATTTAATAGATTTAGTGCACATTACATCTCCCAAATCATCATTTGGGCAATTTCATTTTATCAATTACTTACATTCCTCACATAACACTTTAGTTAGTAAGACTTTTCCGCATAGTTTCATATATTCATATCAACTAAGCATTTCATCAAACACTTAGTGTGCATACTACATTTTTCATAATTATCTCACTCACTAAACATTTAGCAAGTCCCAAATTTATGAACTCATCATCAAACATCATTCTAGCCATTATGTTTAGCTACTTTCAATTTCCACTTTCAATTCATCCTACACGCAAGATTCATGCAAAGCATATAGAATGAAATTCTCCCACAACCCATGCCTAAAACATAGATTGGTACCTAGGTTAGCATCATCAAGCTACTAATGAAAGCCCAAAGTCATAATCTTTGCATACATACAATTTCTAGTAATATAACCCATTCCTAAACTATTAAGAATGATCAATATCACTATAATCATTAATATCACAAATTTAACATGTTTTGTTCAAAACCCACATGTGGGTTTCGAACCCTACACGAATTTGGGGGTTAGGGTTCTTACCAAAGCTTAATCCTTGAAGATTAGCCCTCTAGAACACACCCTTCATCTAATACTTCAACCTCAAGCATCAATTCTTCCTTTTTGGGTAGGATTAGGGCTTGATTTTGGCTCTAAATTCCCCTTTTTTGGCTGCTCACGTTTTTGCACCCAAATGGGTGTTTTGGCCATATTAATCTTGACCCCAACTTACTCTTTTGGTCCCTCTACTTTACCCCAATGTTATATTTTTATAAAAACTAACTAATCAAGTTAGTTTCTAACATAATTTGCTCATTTATATAAACAATAACACCAACTAGGTTATTACCATAATAGAACATAACCCGCATTCTTATCGTTTAAGCCCTGTTTTATTATTTTATTAATCACGCCTAATGGCGTAATTAAGCGAAACTGAGTTTTGGGGTGTTACAAGTCTACCCCCCTTAAAGAGGTTTCGTCCCCGAAACCTTTCTTTTGTATTTGCTTTGGTTACCCCCAAAGTACCTTGGTTCTCCAAACCGATTTGAGAACCGCTCGTTCATTTGTCATTCTATAGTTTAAACAACTAGTATTGCATACTTAAGGCGATTCTTCGTTTGCTCGGCCTCCTAACCCTTCGATTTTTATATGAAAGCCTTAGCATTCATAATGTGACTTTAGTTACTCTATTCTTTCGGTTAACTAGGGGCAATACCTACATACTTACCCCCTACCCGACATTTTGGCTACTTATGTTCTCATAGGTCTTCCCTAGATCCGTAGACTATCCCCGTCTACTATTATCACGAATGATGTAATGGTTTAAGGGGCCATTCTATCATGCACCTTAGGGCATCTACTGTAATACTCGATTGTAGCATGCATAAGCATACCTGTCTATGCGTCTATTTCTAACAAGTAATTTGTCTTGGTTTTCAAGACTAGCCCAGCTTTTTAACATAACCGTTTTCTAGCTTCTTGGATTCATCCCCGAATCCAACCATCGTTTCTTCTTGGTTTGCTATAATGTTATAACAAACCTTGCTTTACGCTAACATTTTACTTTATTTGGCAAATCCTTATTTCAAGAATTTGCCATTTATTGGGTTTACCCAATTTCCCGTTTTGCTAACTCGATTGGTGGTCATAGCCCCACTCGACCCGTTTAAAGACCTTTGAGTTTTAGATTTCAAATCGTTTATATATTTAGAACGCTTAGTTTCTAAAAGTCCTCTTTCTGATTACCGATCTCAATACAAATTGAGGTCGGTTTTCTTTTCATAAAACACGGTGTAGATTGGTCATTACTACGTATTGTATCGACTAATTTCCTATTATCACGGTTTGCATTAGATTGTAACAACTATACAATCCAATTGTTATCATATTTTGCATTAAATTGTACCTACGATACAATCTAAGGTTATTGCAGTTTACACTTTTTCATCCTTAACCCGAGGGTTAAATGATTTACTGATTTATCACGGCCTTCAGCTTTTACAAATCATGTTTTGTACTTTATTCAACCAAGTTCATAACTTTGATTGAGAGTGCACTGCCTTAGTCTCTACAACCCGCTCGGGATTGCTTATACCTCGGCTTATTGGTGTATAATTTTGTCACTGACCCGAAGGTCCAGTTGACCCATGGGTTAATCACGGCCCATGTCCGCTGTTTATGATTTATCAACCAAAACCATAGTTATGGCTGATTTGGTGAAGCAATACCTCGGCCTCTACGATCCCCACGGGTCGCTTATGCCTTGGTTTTTCTTTCCTCTTTGTTTATCATGGCCCTTGAGACCATATTCGACTAATCCATGATTTTCCCGACACCTCACACTTACTTAGTCCTCGTTACATAGGTTGTATATGTATCAATTGTAAGAAACCCATAGTATCATATGTTTAACACTTACCTGGCCAGGGTAAGCAATCCGCATATGGTACACATGGACTTGTTATAATTAGTACATCACATCCTACGTAAGCAAAGCTTCAGCTCATGCTTGTGTCCCTTATTTTATTTGGTGAAAACCCTTCCTTAATAATTTATTTGATGTTAGGTTTTTACCTTCATCCATTAAGAATAAACTGTGCGTTTTCGTTTTGTAAAGCTTTGTGTGATCACACTCATTGGTATGATCACAACGCCTTTCTAGCATCCTTTGGTTTCTAAACGTTAGTTTGGGATGATTACCCCCAACCTGGTCTCGATGTTCAAGTTACGTTTGTGTATTGATTGTTCACTAGTGTGAACAATGCACATTTCCCATTTAGCTTTTCGCTTGCGTATGCAAGTACCACCCTTCATGTGATGCTTGCATACTAATATGCTTAATATAATTTAGAGCGTGTACCTGATTAATACTTGCCCTTGTGTTCCCTTTTTGTTAAAGATCCGTTAATTTGAGTTGTTACTTGACTTGGTCCTTAGTGAGCATGCTATCAGTCGTGCTCCCGAACCCCCACCACCTCGTTGGGTGGATCATTCGATCCCAATTATCGAATACAGTGATATTATTCCTGTCACATCACAATTGATTAGTAATAAGACATCACATGGTTAGTATGCATTTCTATAGTAATGCGAGAATTCTAGTTATAAAAGAATTTTGTTGCCCGAATTGATCTTTGGATAGGTCCCATGCCACCTAACCATTTATTTACTAAGCATTCGAGATAGCGTGTATCTACACGATATCACTATTGATTACCTATAACAATTTCCGATCAAACCGGAAGTTTATTATAGATATTACTTACCGGATTCCTTGATCAAGTCTCGAACCGAACACCCTTCAACACTTTGAGCGCACGGTTTGAGTCCAAGTATCCTTCACGACACTCGGATCCCTCAAACCTATGGCTCTGATACCACTTGTAAGACCCTAACCCGTAATCACGCGATCAACGCCCAAATCTTACGGGTTTGGACCTTACTTAAACCACTCCCGATTAAAACTTTGGTAAATTATGAAAACCCAACTTAATGAATCCCATACACGTTTAGTTCCAATAAATTTTACATCATTGCTACAAAAGAATGTATTAAAGTTTGTGTTTTTAACGGGAGTTCGTTAGATTCTAGTGCGGAAGCTTGTATGAGTGATCGGGCGTGTTCGGCTCTTATCGCGACTAGATCCTTGCTCCGGGACTTCCATCACATGTTTACCTAACACCATTACACAAAGAATGGTTAGTGAGTGGTCAAATGAAACATTTAACTAGTACGATAGTCGTTACACGTCGAAACGGAACGAACCAGGCCAAACGGCCTTTTATCAGGAGAACAAACTGCTGCGACTTATGCGCAGCAGCTGTTCGGATCGCTTTTACCCCTTCTAAAACCCAAAATCTGACTTCGACTTTCAAATGAGAATTGTTCTACGCTCCGAGAGCTTTCCAGGCATATAAAGAACACCTCCTAACGATTTTCCTACGATTTTATATGGAATTTTAAAGATCGTGCTGACATGCAGGTCTATTCGCGCGGCCGGTCGGTTTATTCGCGCGGCCGCTCGAAGCTTCTGATGTAATTTTAGTGGCTTTTAAGCGTGGGAATCATGTCGCAACCGCATTTGATGATTCCCGAAGCCTAAGTAATGACTTGCCGACTAAATAAACCTTTGTTTGACTGAAATTATGGTCCGGTTTATGTCGCCATGATCCGGTTCTTAGTTTTGAATGTTTATGGCGACTTTTACCCAATTTGACCCATTAAGGCCTTAATTCAAACAAGGCACTTTTGACCACTTAAATTGCATACCGTTTGAGTTGTCAAGTCATTAGACACTTGATCAACAAAAGCGTTTGTCCGATTTGTTTCATTATGACTTTGTTATTAGATTTATCCTTTAGTAAATCTTTATAAATTCCCAAAATGCCCCTCCTAGCCAAATCTTTCGATTTAGCCATTCGTGGCGACACTTCTTGATTGAAATCCATTGTTTTTGACTCAATGACCCGTTTAAAAACTTCTAAGTCCTTACGACCTTAGATTTTCACTGTTTCATATGATTGTTCTCAATTTGATCAATTCTAAGCGCATTAGCACGCATTAGACATAGTTTTGAAAATAACTTACCTAATTGGCGCCCACACTTTATGTGGGTTGCTTTAGCACCCATATTGCTTCGCCCAAAGGCGTTTATTTAACTACGGACTTACCGGGTGGCATTGACCCATGACTTGCACCCATTATGATTTCTTAGGCATCGAGTGCCCATCTTCCTATTGATCTCCTGCATACATTCTAGATTGACCCGTTAGTCTCTTGGGGCTCAATGGTGATCATTCACCATTTGACATTAAGTCTTGCGGTTCATAATCCTATGATAATCCAACTTTAACTATAGGCAAGTGGCAACCCCACTTGACCCATTTACCCATATTGCATATCTTCCTTATTCACACGATTGTTTTCCTTATCAAAACTTGAGTTTAGATTCTTGATTACCATATAGTTTTGTCTATTGACCCAATTGATGATTTACATCATTTGGTCAACACACTTTGATTCGTTTATTACCATAAATCTTGTTTTAACATGTATATGCATAAATCGCCCATTTAATAGGTTTCACCCCTTGGGGTCATACCTTCTTCCCACATCAAAATTTAAAACCAAGGTATACAACACTTGACCCATGTTCATAGTATAGTAGTGTAAGTAAACTTACTTCATATCCGTTCTTGCTTCCATACGCATTGCTTGCATCCGTTTGACCCGTTTGCATCCCTTGATCCATTTGCTTTGTTGGGTTCATCCCATCCAAGCTCCCACCTAGCTTGACAAGACCAAACCTTCACAATACTCACAAGATCGGTCATGTTAGCCATTTCATCAAACGACTACCATATCTCATGAGTTTATATATGCCAATTCATCCATAACTTCCATTTGGGTTAGTTGACTTTTAAGAGTCAAACTACCCTTTTCATATCCATATGCACTAACATAGGCATTAGTCCTAACCATGAACTAGCCCTTTAATTACTTATCAATTTAATAGATTTAGTGCACATTACATCTCCCAAATCATCATTTGGGCAATTTCATTTTATCAATTACTTACATTCCTCACATAACACTTTAGTTAGTAAGACTTTTCCGCATAGTTTCATATATTCATATCAACTAAGCATTTCATCAAACACTTAGTGTGCATACTACATTTTTCATAATTATCTCACTCACTAAACATTTAGCAAGTCCCAAATTTATGAACTCATCATCAAACATCATTCTAGCCATTATGTTTAGCTACTTTCAATTTCCACTTTCAATTCATCCTACACGCAAGATTCATGCAAAGCATATAGAATGAAATTCTCCCACAACCCATGCCTAAAACATAGATTGGTACCTAGGTTAGCATCATCAAGCTACTAATGAAAGCCCAAAGTCATAATCTTTGCATACATACAATTTCTAGTAATATAACCCATTCCTAAACTATTAAGAATGATCAATATCACTATAATCATTAATATCACAAATTTAACATGTTTTGTTCAAAACCCACATGTGGGTTTCGAACCCTACACGAATTTGGGGGTTAGGGTTCTTACCAAAGCTTAATCCTTGAAGATTAGCCCTCTAGAACACACCCTTCATCTAATACTTCAACCTCAAGCATCAATTCTTCCTTTTTGGGTAGGATTAGGGCTTGATTTTGGCTCTAAATTCCCCTTTTTTGGCTGCTCACGTTTTTGCACCCAAATGGGTGTTTTGGCCATATTAATCTTGACCCCAACTTACTCTTTTGGTCCCTCTACTTTACCCCAATGTTATATTTTTATAAAAACTAACTAATCAAGTTAGTTTCTAACATAATTTGCTCATTTATATAAACAATAACACCAACTAGGTTATTACCATAATAGAACATAACCCGCATTCTTATCGTTTAAGCCCTGTTTTATTATTTTATTAATCACGCCTAATGGCGTAATTAAGCGAAACTGAGTTTTGGGGTGTTACACTTAGGTTGCGTTACTTCGATATACGAATAATATCAGCAAGCTATGCTAGCCCCGTAAAGCGGCGACCTAACATATGACAGTTACAAGTACTTAGACTAATAACCCGTAGGTTAGTTAGTCCCTAGATGTCCAGACCATAACCAAGTTCGTTTGAAAACACCGTGACTGTTAAATTAACCCAATGTACAAGACTCGACATCCCATTGGTGACCCGAGACTCCCCGTGTTATACTTGTACTCACAAACATACAATCACGCAATACACATTTAACATACGTTAAAGTCCAACAAGTTATAGCACGTAGTTCAAGTATCACAGAAATAAGTCCGAACACATGTTACCAAGTTATTAGATATGTTACGGGGTTCCTAGCATGTTCCTAGGTGTCAAATCGGGTCTCGGAATGTCAAAATATACTTACAGCAGCAGTTCAGTCGATTAGGAAAAGTCAACTAGCGATTATGAAAGTCAACAGGCATTTAGGAATGCTAATTGCCTATACTATAGGCAATTAGGGTCATAAGACATGCAAATCAGGAGTCTATAGGCAATTAGGTCATAAGACATGCATTTAACTAGCAATTAGGTCATAAGACATGCATTTAACTAGCAATTAGGTCATAAGACATGCATTTCAGGACTTAACTAGCAATTAGCCCCCAATTGCCTATACTATAGGCGATTAGGGTGTCATATCAGGCGATTAGCCTCCTAATCGCCTATAGCATAGGCGATTAGGGTTGCTAATCGCCTACAGCATTGCTGTTCTGGTTTTTCGCGCGTTTAACACTCCAAATCAATCCTAGAACGTGTGTAGACATCAAATATCAACCAAACAACTATATCAAACATATTTCCATCAAAATCCTTCGTTTAACCTCGATCTATCAGCCCTGAATGCAATCATGTATCCAAACAACAATACACATAGCATGAAACACCACATTATCATGCAAAACCGTAACCCTAATTAACAATAACTCAGATTTCATCATCATGCCATCATCATCAATCTGTAACTACCTTAATAACATGTTAATCATCCTTCTTGAATCATAAAAACCCTATCTTTTAATCATACACACACATATAACATGCATGATAGTTAGAATCCGATTAACAATGCTTATTAACGATTTTCAGAAGGCTTATTTGTTTTAAAACAGGTCTGGACCATTAGGTATTCAATAAAAACGTTAATAATGGTTGCATGAATGAAAACCACACCTTAGATTTGTGATAGATTGAAGTAATAGGCTTGAAATCTTGTGTTTTGATCCAAAATCGTGTTCCAGAGGTTGTGTGTGTGTTTGGGCGAGTTGTGGGACGACTAGGGTTGCTAATATGAAGTTTAGGAGGTCAAGTATTGTATTTATAGTCGTTTTTAGTCGTCCAGCACGTTCCATGCGATTATGCAGCAGTTACACGCGATTAGGGCTGCTAATCGCATGACATTACATGCAATTAGGGTCTAATCGCCCCCTAGGGCATGCGATTAGCACCCAATCGCCCCCAATGAGGCCCAATCGCATCCCCTATAGGCGATTAGCCTCCCCTAATCGCCTATAGGGGTTGGTTCCGTGTATTTTGCGCTTTAAACCCCGTTTTAACATATGTTAACACATTTTCACATATCGACAAGTCACATAATGATTGTAAACACATAATACTTGCAAACAAACATATTCACCCCCGTTCACCAATTCCCGGGACTCGAGACTTGTATGTTCCCTATGCTCTGACGATTCTATGAATCGTCACCACTTGTACACTTGGTTAAGGACTGACATCTAATGCACCTCTAGACTAACATCCGATGATCCTCTATACTAAACTGATAGTTCCCGAACCATAACACGACTTAACTAACCCAGTTAAGTATAATATACGCGTGACTCGCTAAGGTAGACTTTCATCTAGACAACGTTGTTAATCAGAATTTGCCGGGTGTCACATCATCCCCACGTTAAAAGAATTCTCGTCCCGAAAATTGCACAAGTACCAAAAGGAATAACGAAAGAAACAGATAAAAGATAGAAACCAAAAGAGAGATTTACCCGAGTTGTCACATCATCCCCACGTTAAAAAGGAATCTCGCCCCGAGATTCATTCAGCAGCAGTGGTAACATATCTCGATTTGAATGCTTCCTTAGGAAAGAGATGAGGATACTTAGACTTCATCTGATCCTCCCGCTCCCATGTGTACTCTGGTCCCTGGTTCGAGTTCCAGCGAACCTTATCAATGCGAATCTTGCTATGACGTAGGCTACGAATCTTGTAATCAAGAATCTCAACAGGTTCCTCCACAATCCGAAGACGATCATCAACCTTGATCTCTTCCAGTGGAACAATAAGAGACTCATCAGCCAGACACTTCTTTAAGTTGGACACATGGAAGACGTTATGTACGTTGCCGAGCTCCGTCGATAAATCAAGACGATATGCCACCGGTCCAATCCGTTCCAGGATTGTAAATGGACCGACATACCGAGGGTTTAGTTTGCCACGCTTCCCAAAGCGTATGACGCCCTTCCATGGTGAAACTTTCAGAAGTACCTTGTCATCAACTTGGAATTCCAATGGCTTGCGACGTTGATCAGCATAACTCTTTTGCCGATCCCGTGCCGCTGCCAACCGGTTACGAATCTGTACGATCTTTTCCGAAGTTTCGTACACTAGCTCAGGCCCAGTGAGTTGACTCTCACCCACCTCAGCCCAACAAAGAGGAGACCGGCATTTCCGCCCGTATAGTGCCTCGAACGGAGCTGCCTTGATACTCGTGTGGTAACTGTTGTTGTAAGAGAATTCTACTAACGGTAGGTGAGCTTCCCAACCTTTACCAAAATCGATCACACATGCCCGCAGCATGTCTACTAAGGTTTGAATCGTGCGTTCACTCTGGCCGTCAGTCTGTGGGTGATAAGCTGTACTCATGTCCAGCTGGGTACCCAAAGCTTTGTGTAAAGACTTCCAGAAGTGAGAAGTAAAATGGGAATCACGATCCGATATAATAGAAACCGGCGCCCCGTGCTTAGAAACAACTTCCTTCAGATAAAGACGAGCCAAACGACCCATGGTGTCGGTCTCTTTAATAGCGAGAAAATGGGCTGATTTCGTCAATCGGTCAACAATCACCCATATCTTATCATTCCCGCTCGGTGACTTAGGAAGTTGCGTGACAAAATCCATTGTAATCCGTTCCCATTTCCACTCCGGAATTTCAGGTTGTTGCAAGAGACCCGACGGTTTCTGGTATTCCACCTTGACCTTAGCACAGGTCAAGCATATGCTCACGTATGAGGCTATATCCGACCTCATGTTTGGCCACCAGTAAAGCACCTTCAGATCTTGGTACATCTTATCCGAACCAGGATGAATAGAATACCGGGACTTGTGAGCCTCATCTAAAACAAGCTCCCGAAGTCCCCCGAATAAAGGAACCCATATGCGTTCTGCGAAGTAGTGCAGGCCATCAGGCCTTCGCTCGAGATGCTTGTCGGCACCGTGCATAGTCTCAGCTTTAAGGTTTTCCTCCTTCAAAGCTTCTAACTGAGCAGAACGGAGTTGGTCAGGTAGAGAGGAATGAATGGTGAGTTGCAACGCCCGAACACGACGAGGTTTAATTGACTCCTTCCTGCTCAAGGCGTCTGCTACTACATTCTCCTTGCCAGGATGGTACTTAATGGCGCAATCATAGTCATTCAGGAGTTCAATCCAACGGCGTTGTCGTATGTTCAAATGTTGTTGGTCGAAAATATGTTGAAGACTCTTGTGATCGGTGTAGATGGTGCATTTGGTACCGTACAAGTAATGTCTCCAAATTTTCAACGTGAATACCACTGCACCCAACTCCAAGTCATGGGTGGTGTAGTTCTACTCGTGCACCTTGAGTTGACGAGAAGCATACGCAATCACTTTCTCGCGTTGCATCAACACGCAACCGAGACCATGAATAGAAGCATCACAGTAAACAACGAAATCATCAGGGCCTTCAGGTAAGGACAAAATAGGAGCAGAACAAAGCTTAGACTTCAGTTTTTGAAATGCCGACTCTTGTGGTTCACCTAGTCGAATTTTCTATCCTTCTGAGTAAGAGTGGTCAGGGGTTGAGCGATCTTCGAGAACCCCTTAATAAAACGACGATAATAGCCCGCAAGGCCTAGGAATTGCCGCACCTCAGTTGGCGTCTTAGGTGCTCCCCAGTCCTTGATCGCTTCGATCTTAGCTGGATCGACATGAATTCCCAGTTCATTAACCACATGTCCTAGGAACTGAACTTCGCGTAACCAAAAGTCACACTTTGAGAACTTAGCGTAAAGTTGTTCCCGTCGCAAAAGTTCCAAAACCAAACGCAGGTGTTCCTCGTGTTCGGTCTTGTTTTTGGAGTAAATCAGGATATCATCAATAAACACGATAACGAACTTGTCAAGATATGGTTTGCAAACGCGATTCATCAAGTCCATGAAAACCGCCGGTGCGTTTGTGAGACCGAAAGGCATGACCAAGAATTCGAAATGACCATAACGTGTACGAAAGGCAGTCTTTGCAACGTCAGCTTCCCTTACGCGCAACTGGTGATAACCGGACCTCAAATCGATCTTAGAGTAGTAACTAGAACCCTGGAGTTGGTCGAATAGATCATCAATACGTGGAAGAGGTTAACGGTTCTTGATGGTCAATTTGTTCAATTCTCTGTAATCCACACACAATCGGAAACTTCCATCCTTCTTCTTAACGAACAGAATCGGAGCTCCCCAAGGGGAAGAACTTGGTCTGATGAAACCCTTGTCCAAGAGTTCCTGTAGCTGACTAGACAATTCCTGCATCTCGGGAGGTGCAAGACGGTAGGGGGCCCGAGCAATAGGAGCAGCCCCTGGTACAAGATCAATACCGAACTCAACCTGACGATGGGGAGGAAGACCAGATAAATCATCAGGAAATACATCAGAAAACTCGCGTACAACAGGAATATCGTCGATCTTCTTCTCATCGCTAGAGGAAACAGATAAAAGTGCCAAAACGGCCGAATAACCCTTTCGAAGATACTTAAGGGCTTTCATGCTGGAGATGATATTTAGCGGAGCACCGCCCTTGATACCGTACACAGAAAGGAATTCTCCATCAGGGAGAGGAATCCGAATAATCTTTTCGTAACAAACGATCTCAGCGCGATACAAAGACAACCAATCCATGCCTACCACTGTAACGCCCAGCATTTCTCGAATAATATAATAATATTTTATTCATAAGACGATGCGTTAATTCATTAACAATAATATCTCATAAAAAAAATAATACATTCTTAATCCAGTAATAAATTTAAATTATTTAAATTCGCCATATAACGCGTCGTAAGTAATAACACACTAGTAAACCGACACTTATTTTTGTAAATTTTAAATGCGACTAAAAATATAAATATATAGTCCAAATGCTAGTTTTAATTCACCATACAGTTATATAACTTATGAAATAATTATGTTATTGATAACGGGCCCAGTTCATAAACGAGACCCGGGCCGGTACGAGTTAGTATACGTGATGCCTTCCACTTAACCTACCCAAGACCCTACCTATTTAAAGCCCACTAACTCTTCTTCTTCTTCATCTCAACACATAAACCCTAGCCCCCCCCCCCCTATCTTCTTCTTCACCATTACTTAAGTCTTCCCTCTAAACCAACAAATACCTCACCCCTTTCTTTTTCTTTCCCCAAGATAAACACACACACACTCAGATCAGAAAGAGACAATAGAGAGAGAAGCGAAGAGAGAGAGAGAGAGAAGCGAAGAGAGAGAAAGAAGTTGAAAAGAGGATAGACGCAGAGGGAGGAGGAGGAATCAACCACCATAGCTCAGCGGTGGAGCAAGGCGGAGACGCGGTGGCGGTGATGCCTTCATCGCCGGGTCATCATCAAACAGAGGTAAAACCCAACCCATCTCTTGTTCTTATAATAATCTGATAAAGTGGTGGTGATGGGTGACGGTGGTTGTGGTAGTTACGGTGGTGGTTGGTGTCGTACAACGATTACAGAGAAGGTGATTGGTGATGTGATTGGTGATGTGATTAGGGATAATAGCAAATTAGGGAGATGAAGCTTGGCTCATAATCAGACCTGGTCAAGTTTGGGGAAGATGTAAACAACTTGGTCAAAATGAATATTAGGAGTGTGTGGAAGATGAAGAGTCAAGGGTGGGACTGTTTGGATTTGAGTCAACGCCAGAAAAGGTCGGGTCAAACAGCGGTCAATCGTAGTCAACAGTCAAAGATGGTCAACGCAAGTCAACTTCAGTCGAGTTCGGTTATGGTCAAACCCGGTCAAAACGATCAGATCTGTCGACGCTCGGTTCGCGAGTATAGCTAACGGGAAGGTATAACGCGCACTAGTGTTTTCAGTTTATTATCTTGTGTTTTAGACAAATATAAATATATATTCTAAATTCGTAACGAACCGAACCGACTTGTTTATGTAAAATACTTATGGTAACGAATATATGAGATATCCGAATAGGCGAAGCATATGAATACTTGTACTTATACTTGTATTGTCAACACGATTATTCAAGTCTAATACTAGTCGTTTTCACCATTTCGTCTTCGGACTAATAATAATAATTTACTCGTATGCGAACGATGTTAATTAAATGTTGAACTACATATATACAAGAATATCGCTTATCAGAATATATAACTCTTATTTATTAATATTTCAATAATTTAAACCTTTTGGCATGTATAGATAGGCTTAGTTAAAATGTACCGCGTTTTGTGAAATTGGACAATTGATGTTTTGAGTTAAAATAGACGACTTGTGTTGTCTGGTTTCTTACAAAAACAAGAGGAAACTCTGCCCAAATTTTTATAAAATATAAGAAACGTTTCGGATGGTCAAATCTATTATTTCGTACAAAAGAAGCTATGCTTTACAAATAGACGCTATTCAAACTTTATTTTCGTCATGTTATAAAAGCGTGCATAAATAAACATAATGCATACATTATCCGGTCTTCAAACAAACTAAAACGCGAGTCATGTTACGCGTACATTATTTTCACTAGTCTAAATGCTCCTTTTACGACTAGTCTCAAGTCGTGAAATCCTGAGTATATCATAATAAAGTATATATTGTATATAACTATACCTTCACATATATTTTCTAGAAACTAAACCAAGCACAATCGGTTCGTTAAGTCATACACACTTTAAGACGCGCATTCATTCAATGCGAGTCTAGGTAGTTGAATAAACTATCTATACAATCAATAAATGAAACAAGCGTATTTGCATTAGAATTTAAGGTATCGTTTATTTGTAATAGGATACAAGAGTTCAGTTAATTCAAGTTCAGACTTGTTGCTACTTGCTAGTATTTGCACAGTGAATTTCAGGTGAGTTTTACATAGCCCCTTTTATTTATCACCATTTTTGGGGTGAAACATGTTATAACATCATTATTGCAATTCAATCATCAATGTGTCTATGTGTTTTCTATGTTGCATTATGTCTTGAGCATGATTAGAGTAAACATCATTCTAGCATAATCATTAACTCCGTACAAGCCGACGGTATACATTGATAGATCTATTGGACTGACAATCCCACCCGGATACGTGCCTCCTACAAAGGTTACGTGGGTGTTTGTTATCGCATAACATATTCAATTGGACCATGAGTGTATGGTATGTATCATTTTATAACAGTCATCAGGGTTGATTATGCACTCGATTTATTTCTAGTATGTTCTCACATATGGGCTAGATTGACATGACACATGAATTGCACAACATTTTTATTCGATTATCAAAACCTATGTAATTCTCACCAACTTTTGTTGACCCAAAATATTTTCAAACTTAACATGTTTCAGGTTATAGCTTGCTCGAAGATTAGAGTAAATGCTTGAAGATGCGTAGCTAGTATTTGTTATTTTGATGTACAAATTCTTAGAACAATTGTATGTAATTTATTTAAATCATTTATTGAAACTTATTATTTACCATGAGCTACTGAACAATCATCAATACGTGGCATCCCGATGTTTCCGCCATCGGTTGGGGTGTTACAACCACAACGTCAAAACTACCCAAAGGTACCGGCATAAGGTCGATGGGGAACGACAAACCCGACATCTCTAGTTGGCACTCCCGAAGGATACAAGTAGCTTCAATCTTTTTACCGTCAGCCAACTCAATTATATACTTAGCCTCTAATGGTACGGGTACTACATCTAGCAGTCGACTAACTTCCATAGATATAAAACTTTTATCGGCACCGGAATCAAATAAAACACTAACAGAGCGATTATTGAGAAGGAACGTACCGGTAACTGTGTCAGGATCCTGTCTAGCCTCAGCGGCTCCAATGACGAAGGCACGTGCATTCCTGCAGCCGCCCCCGTTGTTCCCGTTACCGTTGTTCCCGCCCTGCTTCAGTTTCGGGCAATCCTTCTTGTAATGCCCAATCTCCCCACAGTTGTAACATCCCTGTCTTCCCATAGTTCCTTGAGTAGTAGGAGCCGAGTTAGTAGCTGGAGCCTGGGTCGATGGAAGTGTCGCCCGACAGTCCTTAGCAAAATGCCCCAGTCGCTGACAACGATGGCAACGATTACGGTCGCAGTCCCCCTGATGATGACGCCCACACTTGTTGCATTTAGGTAATTTCCCCGCATAACCACCCTGTTTGTTACCAGTAGAAGAAGAACCCCCGCTATCAAACCTCTTACCCTGTTGTGCTGGCACAGACCCTTTCCCCTCATTTTCCCACTTACGCTTGTTATTCTCCGGGGCCTTGACAGTCGAACCCTTAGCAGGCAAGATACCCTCATTCACCTTCAAGTTTGTCATCCTGTGAGCCGATCGGACCACCTCTGAGTATGTAGGATGATTTCCTGCAGCCACTAACCCTGCGATCTCTGGTACTAGCCCCGAAATATAGTGTTCGATCCTCCTGTACTCTGGCACATGCAGATCAGGACACAGCACTGCCAACTCATTACGCCTTACCGTATACTTTTCAATTTCCGACCCAGTCATCTTGAGGTTCCACACCTCGTGCTCTAACTTCTGCACTTCTTCCCTTGGACAGTACTCTCGCTTCAGCAGTTGCACAAAATTTTCCCAAGGCATAGCATACGCCTCCCCTATACCCATATTCTGGGTGATGTTATTCCACCAGGTTAAAGCAACATCCTGGAATAAAGCAGCAGCATACTTGACTCGATCTTCTGGGAGACAGTTACACATCAGAAACACTGACTCCACCTTTTCCAACCACCTGAGCAAACTCACCGCACCCTCAGTGCCAGAGAATTCCTGGGGCTTACAGTCCCGAAACATCTTGTAGGTACACATGGGTGGGGGTGGGTTAACAGGACCACCTGAAATGAAACGCATGAGAAATCACGAAGAATGTAAACAAGGTTCACTAATGAGGCAAAAGTGGATCAATTAACTTACCACCACCATTGTGCCCTAACTGAAAGGCAGCTTGTAGCAAGTTGTTCAGATCTTCCTGTGATAGGTTTACACCTCCACGACCACCACCACCACCGCGACCACCACCACGTCCACCATTGCGGCCACCTCCACGTCCTCCTCGTACTCCAGACATGATTCTGACAGAAAGAACGAGAAAATTTTAGTTTCACAGCTAATGGTAACCACTAGCATTCACAAGATCAGAGCTAGATCCAACTCAGGACTATCCTTTCAAACCCAGAGCTCACTAGGGCTTTCATGCATTTCGGTTTATGATTTTGTGTGCACCCAAAATGATAAACCGCTCTACATGGTCCTCCAAGTGTTCTCCTAGTTCAAAGCTCAAATCACCGAACATAGACTTTTAGCTATACACCGTAATACTATGGCAGTTTATGGCAAGTGTTTCTATTGGAGTATGAAAGGGAGATGTCCGAGCCTTGGAAAAATCTCAAGAGTACACGATTTACCCCAATATACCACACTGCCTAGAAAGCAAGTAACCCGACTTAAGATAGAACGGATGATGTAACATAGGAAGGTCAGATGATTTAGAGACACCCCGACAAGCCCATACGTAATCCACCAAAATGTTTAGTACTAAGTGATCATCTAGTGTGTGCGACTCGGCTATAGTCTAGACTCTACCTGCAGTCCTAGTTCACTATAACCATTGGCTCTGATACCAATCTGTCACACCCTCAAAATCCACTTGCGGAGTTTTACCGCGAGGCGCATGACAAACCAGGATCCAAACCAACGATCACAATAAACAAGTCTAAATTAACATATGCAATTTCTAAAACATAGTTTAAATCTCCAGTTACAGCGGAAGCTTATTATTAAACATAATCCAAAAGTAAACCAAATTGTTCAATGTTTGAAAACCATGCAATCCTAACTAGACGCCGTGCAGACGCGTGCGCCCTAGTTCCATAGTGCTACCTTAGCGACCTGAGAAAACATGTAAAAGTTTACGTCAGCACAAAAATGCTGGTGAGTTTACAGGTTTTGTAATCACAGTACCAAGTTCAACCTGTCCATACTATAACAATTTGCAAACCAAGGTACGCTAGCTAGGCGTATGTTTTGTTCCTACAACGATTGGAAAACCATTACTAACTCGCAAACCAGATGTCGTGCCCGAATAGTAAACCAGTTCCTGTTTGAGACAATATGCACTCGCCCGGCCCTCCAAGCCGACGAGCGGGGTTGGTCACTCCCAATAGATCTATTCACATTTCCCCGTTGTGCTAACCCGTACATTCATGGTTTCCCCCGGGACTTCCAAAGATCGTATAGTAAACCATAGAAACCCATAGTATGACAGTTGTTACCAAAACATAAGTTTAACACATGTTTTCTCCCCCAAAAAGTGAAACCAGTTAAAAGAGGGGCCGTAAACTCACCTTAGGTTGCGTTACTTCGATATACGAATAATATCAGCAAGCTATGCTAGCCCCGTAAAGCGGCGACCTAACATATGACAGTTACAAGTACTTAGACTAATAACCCGTAGGTTAGTTAGTCCCTAGATGTCCAGACCATAACCAAGTTCGTTTGAAAACACCGTGACTGTTAAATTAACCCAATGTACAAGACTCGACATCCCATTGGTGACCCGAGACTCCCCGTGTTATACTTGTACTCACAAACATACAATCACGCAATACACATTTAACATACGTTAAAGTCCAACAAGTTATAGCACGTAGTTCAAGTATCACATAAATAAGTCCGAACACATGTTACCAAGTTATTAGATATGTTACGGGGTTCCTAGCATGTTCCTAGGTGTCAAATCGGGTCTCGGAATGTCAAAATATACTTACAGCAGCAGTTCAGGCGATTAGGAAAAGTCAACTAGCGATTATGAAAGTCAACAGGCATTTAGGAATGCTAATTGCCTATACTATAGGCAATTAGGGTCATAAGACATGCAAATCAGGAGTCTATAGGCAATTAGGTCATAAGACATGCATTTAACTAGCAATTAGGTCATAAGACATGCATTTAACTAGCAATTAGGTCATAAGACATGCATTTCAGGACTTAACTAGCAATTAGCCCCCAATTGCCTATACTATAGGCGATTAGGGTGTCATATCAGGCGATTAGCCTCCTAATCGCCTATAGCATAGGCGATTAGGGTTGCTAATCGCCTACAGCATTGCTGTTCTGGTTTTTCGCGCGTTTAACACTCCAAATCAATCCTAGAACGTGTGTAGACATCAAATATCAACCAAACAACTAGATCAAACATATTTCCATCAAAATCCTTCGTTTAACCTCGATCTATCAGCCCTGAATGCAATCATGTATCCAAACAACAATACACATAGCATGAAACACCACATTATCATGCAAAACCGTAACCCTAATTAACAATAACTCAGATTTCATCATCATGCCATCATCATCAATCTGTAACTACCTTAATAACATGTTAATCATCCTTCTTGAATCATAAAAACCCTATCTTTTAATCATACACACACATATAACATGCATGATAGTTAGAATCCGATTAACAATGCTTATTAACGATTTTCAGAAGGCTTATTTGTTTTAAAACAGGTCTGGACCATTAGGGATTCAATAAAAACGTTAATAATGGTTGCATGAATGAAAACCACACCTTAGATTTGTGATAGATTGATGTAATAGGCTTGAAATCTTGTGTTTTGATCCAAAATCGTGTTCCAGAGGTTGTGTGTGTGTTTGGGCGAGTTGTGGGACGACTAGGGTTGCTAATATGAAGTTTAGGAGGTCAAGTATTGTATTTATAATCGTTTTTAGTCGTCCAGCACGTTCCATGCGATTATGCAGCAGTTACACGCGATTAGGGCTGCTAATTGTAACATTACGCATTTATCAATTATACGTTACGGAGTAAAACGACAAGTTTTATTTTTGGAGATATTTTGAACCTCTAATACAATGATAATTATTCATATATATATATATATATATATATAAATGTATATATATACAACTATAATAATAATAATAATAATAATAATTATAAGATTTGTTTAAATTATGTTTGTCTAAGCCCACAACACAATATAACCCACCCTTTGTTTAAACTCAGCCCAGCCCAAACTTATTAACCCCAAGCCCAACCCAGCCAAAGCCCAAACCCCTCCTCCCCCCCCCCCCCCTGACCGTTTTTAATCAAAAAAATAAAGGTCCCCGCCGGTTTCGAACCCGAGTCACTACACCCACACACACGCGTGTTTCCCATCTGCTCCACACACCCTTGTTGACTTTTACCCAGCATTCATTTTATTTAAGTCCATTTTCAATTCTTCTTTTTCTTCCCTGTTATCGTGCTGCAACAGATATGGTAATAGTTTAATAAGTTTGACCCAATCAATTCATTATAATTGACGCATGATTGATTCAATTTATGAAAGTTACTTGATTACCGGCCTATTATGACTCGGCAACACGATAATTACCAGTTAATTGTTGCCTAATTTAACTCTATACGCGTCCCACGTTAAAGACGAAGTCAAACCATTCCAATAATACGAACCAGACGATTGCACTATAAATTGATGCTCTGCGAGCACTACTAACTCGCCAATTCACCTCTCTCAATCCTCAATTCTTCACCTAACACTCTGTTATTGTTATACGATCGTGTATTTTGACCTCCAGTTTGACCGTGCATTCGTGACGATTAAGCTTTGTAAGTGACAATGTTTTTGTTGGGTTTTGACCTTCGGGATACACACAATGATAACCCTAAGGTTAATTGGGTTATCATTGTGTAATCTGTCCGATTGAAAAAGCTAGGGTTCGTGGGTAATAGATTTGGGGAAGAAACCGTTTGCTTATTGTATTTATTTTCAATAAAGTGAGATCAATCACAACCACAGGCCTAGGCCAAGTGGTTGTGACTGATGCCTATAACTAAGACAACCCGGGTTCGAGTCCCGGCTTGCACACACTTTTTACTAAATTTCATTTCTTTTTAAAAAAACAAACCAATTATATATATCTTATACATTTAAATCTTATAAATTCATTTTTAATTATTAAAACCTTGTTATAAATTCTAAAAAAATTATATTTATTAAATCTGAGATAAAAGTTTTATTTACAATTTTTATTTTTCTGAAATTCATTTATTTAATATTTATAATAATTAAATCAATTTTTTACTATTATATTTATAAAAATCCATTAAAATATCAAAACGATCTTATTAATTTCTACAAAAATTATCCTAAGTTTTTATAACATTAAGCTTTTCAGAAATGATTTTTATTTCTGAAAAATCATTTATTTAATATTTTTAATCAATTTTTGTTAGTTTTAATCATAATTAAATCATAATAAATCCAATTTTTATTATTTTTGCACCAAAATTTTATACAATTTATTTTTAAATATTTAGAACAGAAATATGATTTTTAATATAATAATTCTTTAATTTTTGTATTTTTGAAAATTGAAGTTAAATTTTGGCAATTTGTAATAAATAGATTTAAAAATCTATTTTAAAAGAAATAATTTTATAAAAATTATTTTTATACTTCAAACACACTATTGTGAGCATTCTAAATTCAAATTTTATAAAAAGGCTTTCTTTTATTTAATTATCAAATTTCCCTTTATTTAATTAACATTTTATTTTAAATTCAACAATTGGATATCCCCAAATTCGAAGCCCTAGAAACTTATACATTTATAGACTTGTTAGACTTAGACATATATATTACTTCATTATAGGGTGATACTTGATACATTGGGCAACACACTATTTTTCAAGAGATAACGTTTTGCTAAGGTGAGTTTACATAGCCCCTTTACTCTATTTTCACTATTTTTGGGGTGAAACATGTTTAAACATTTTATACTATCATTTACTCTTATTTACTTGTGATTCAATTACATCATCATTCTATCATTTGACTGTAACAAAAAGACACAGTACAATCATTAACATTGATCAAGCCGCCTGTTTAGATTATAGCGCTATAGGTCTGACAAACCCATCCCCCGCATAGACTCAGGGATGATCGATAACAGTAATAACATTTAACTAACTTGCGAGTTAGTCATCAGTCGACACAAGGTTTGGTTGTACAAAGACGCACTGTTGCATGTCGGTATCATACTCTATCATCATACAACTTTGAATGTTGTACAAGCTATTGTTATCAATTATTTTCAAAAAACCTATGTATTCTCACCAACTTTTGTTGACCCAAAATATTTTCAACTTAACATGTTTCAGGTTCTACTTGCTTGAAGATATGTGCATAGTTTTATTCAATTTGATGTACGAATTCTTGTAGAACAATTGTATGTAATTTATGTAAATTAATTAATGAAATTTATTATTCACCATGAGCTACTGAACAATCATCAATACGAGGCACCCCGATGTTTCCGCCATCGGTTGGGGTGTTACACTAATCGCATGACATTACATGCAATTAGGGTCTAATCGCCCCCTAGGGCATGCGATTAGCACCCAATCGCCCCCAATGAGGCCCAATCGCATCCCCTATAGGCGATTAGCCTCCCCTAATCGCCTATAGGGGTTGGTTCCGTGTATTTTGCGCGTTAAACCCCGTTTTAACATATGTTAACACATTTTCACATATCGACAAGTCACATAATGATTGTAAACACATAATACTTGCAAACAAACATATTCACCCCCGTTCACCAATTCCCGGGACTCGAGACTTGTATGTTCCCTATGCTCTGACGATTCTACGAATCGTCACCACTTGTACACTTGGTTAAGGACTGACATCTAATGCACCTCTAGACTAACATCCGATGATCCTCTATACTAAACTGATAGTTCCCGAACCATAACACGACTTAACTAACCCAGTTAAGTATAATATACGCGTGACTCGCTAAGGTAGACTTTCATCTAGACAACGTTGTTAATCAGAATTTGCCGGGTGTCACATCTGGACTTTACCTTTAGCGGTGACATGTCGCCGCTAAAGGGGGGGGGGTTTGCTTTCATTCCCTTTCTCCACGATCAAGCAAAATAACAAGAAAACTAATTAACCAAACATACCAATATTTACATTTACATATATCTACATTATACGCCTAAATTCTTCGTCTAAACATACCGAGAAAACTAAGCAAACATACCAACATTTACAAATCAAGCATAAACATCATAAATTGTACCATTTTTACAAAAAAAAAACGCCTAAACATCTTCGTCTTCATTATCATCACCACTATTGCCGCTACCGCCTTGATTTCCAAAGTTAACAAGATTTTGTGACTGGTAGAATTGACTGAACATTTGGAACATTTGCGCTTGGAGTTGAGGATTGGTCATATACACTACTACAAAAACAGGCATTTGCTACGGCAAAATCCGTAGCTAATCCATAGCAAAATTAGCGACCGGTTTGTTTCATAGCAAGCTTTCCTTGCAAATGCCTGTTTTTGTAGTAGTGATATACATACATAATATATTTTTTAAAAAACTATAAATACATACTTAATTAAATCTATTTTTTTAAATATTTATACATTATATGTTTTTTGAAAAGTATACATATTTACTTTCATATATCTTTTTTTTAAAATATATATACATAATATATTGTTTTTAAAATAAAAATACACAATTTAATATAAATATACATACCTAAATACACACATACATACCTATTTACACACATACAAACCTAAATACTAACATATAAAGCATAGATATAAAAAAAAAAAAAAACAATTAGCGGCGACTAACTGGTATTTTAATGAATCTTCAGGTGGTTCACTAGATTGGTGCTTCCCTACAACACATATTATAATAAATTTAAAAAATTAAAACAAGAGTAAACTGCACGGATGTGTAACACCCCAACCGATGGCGGAATCATCGAGGTGCCACGTAGTGACGATTGTTCAAAAGCTCATGGTACTAAAATGTAAATATTATTGAATAATCCAAATTGTCTTACATGGAAACGAAAAATACAAAGTCTGAATGAAACATAAATATTGAAATAACTTATTAAAATCAAGCACTAAAAGTCCCATGCTATAGTACTAGATCAAACTGCACCTGAAACATGTACAAAATAGGTTTGGTCAACATATGAAATGTTGGTGAGCATTCCTAGTTTTAATACATATAGTAAGTTGAAAAATGTTATACAATTCAAGTGCAAAGCTACAATGCAATTATGTAAACTATGTATCATACAAATGAGCGAAATCAATCCTGTGACTGTATAATGTACTAAATGAACGGCGGTGTACTTATCCAATAAATGGATAATAACTTAACAATGACCATGGATTCTCCGATGAAAAAGGGGGAGAATCAACCTAGGCGGGTTGTCAATCCAATAGCGCTATCCAATGTTAAGGTCGGCTTGTACCATGTTAATGATTTCACTAAGTACAAATGTATTCCACATGTATTGTCTAAGCATAAAGCACGTTGTAAGCAATGCACATAGTACTAGAATTGTATTGTGAAAATGTAAACTTGTATTTGAAATTTATAATAGTGTACATGTAACACCCCAAAAATGAATAAAAGTAAAAAGGGGATAAGAAGTACTCACAGTTCACGTATTAACTTGTAATTGAACTGGACAACGAAATATGCGTTAGAAATATTCCAAAGAATCAACCTAAAGAATTTAATAATGTGTAAGGAATAACTCTAGGATACATGGAACTCTAGGGCTTCGAATTGGGGATAAACGTTTATTTGTTTATTAAACAATTGTTTATTAATTATGAGAAATTTAATGAATAAATAAACAAAAGTCTTTTTGTAAAATTTTAAGTTGAATAAGGTCACAACATAAGGTTTTAAGTATGAAAATAATTTTTATAAAATTATTTTCTTGAAAATAGAATATTTAATCTAATTATTTCAAATTGTCAAAATATGACTTTAATATCTAAAAATATTAAAATCAAAGAATTTCTGAATTAAAAATTGTATTTCAGTTCCATATGAATAGAAATAATTTATGTAAAATTTTGGTACAAAAATATTGTAAAATGAATTTATTATGAATTATTTATGATTAAAACTAACAAAAATTATTAAAAATATAAAATAAACGGTTTTTCTGAAATAAAAATATTTTCTGAAATGTATATTGTTGTACAAGTTTAGGATAATTTTTGTGAGATTTAATAAAATTGTTTAGATATTTTTATAGAATTTAATAAATATAAATGAATAAACTTGTATTATTAATAATATATATTTAATAAATTATTTTTGAAAAACTAAAAATTGGATGATGAACTTTACCATTAGAAGATCATATAGTAATTTTTGTAGAATTTATAAACCACGTTTAGTATTTAAAACTATTTTTAAAAAAATAATATGCTAAATGTTTATATAAGTAAAGTACAAAAATATGTTGTTTTTGTGGGGTTCGAACCTGAGACCCCGGGCTGTTAGGAAATGCCACTGACCAACTGATCTGTGGTGTTTTTTTGGTGATGGTTTCTGATTTGAATAACACTTAAATGATTTTCAGCAGAGTCATCTTCCCCAATTCAATATGAACAACCCTAGAATTTTCAATACTTTGATTTAGCAAGCAATAGCCCCTGGTATGATGGGGCTATTGTTTGCGAGTATTCGATTAACAAAACCCATCAAGAAAACACATCTTACAATTACGAATTCGCGTCTATAAGCCCGGTCAACAGAAAAGTCAACACGCGATTAACAATCAAGAACAGAAGGTTTTTGTGAGAAATTGAAGGTTGAGAAAGATTGTTTGGCGAGTTGTGACTGAGGTAGCACGTTCAATTTATAGGTAAAGCTCGGATTAGTCGTTTTAGAAAGTTTTGACCCGTTAAATTATCCACGCGTGAATTATGCTCGAAATCACGGGTCTTAGGAGCTGATTGAACGCGTAATCATGGTGCTAGTCGTTAGGTGAAATTAATTAGTTAATGGTTTCCATTCATATGATCAATTTAGAGTCAAATGATGAAAAAAATAGGGTGTTCGGCTGTTTCAACAGCAGCGAACAAGGGAGGAGAAACAGACACAGTATAAGGAAGGCTTAAATAAAATTCGAAACAGGATTAAATCAAGATTGAGCTGTAGCTCAGGTGGTGTGTGCGTTGTGTTTGCTCCGGCCTTGCCCGGGTTCGAGTCCCGTCTGGGGCAAGGTTTTTCTATTCTTTTTTTTTTAACAGTTAAGGGAAAGGGAGGAGCTTTGGGCCGGGTATCTTGGGCTTGGTCTGATCTGGGCCGATTTTAATGGGCTGTTTTCTGGGCTCGAGATGTTTAAAGGAAAAGGTGAGTTTGGATGTTGGGCTTCAAAAGAAAAAAAAGAAAAGGGTTGGTTATGGGCTTGTGAGTTGGATTGTTTTAGGATGGATGGTTAATGTAGTGTCCAAAACCAACTCTATATTTTTTTTATCATTATTATTATTATTATTATTATTTTTAAAAATATATATATATATAATGAAAAAGTGACGGATGTCACAGCATCCCCTACTTTTAGAAACTTCGTCCCGAAGTTATTAGAAACATAGGGTTATGGATGCTTGGGTAAAAATTAAGATGACTGTGGTTTGGAAAATTCGAATGATCTGGATAAGGGGTTTGATAGGTGTGAGTTGAGGATTTGGTTCGTCTCGAATGATAAGGAGAATAAGAATCTAGTAAAACACCAAGTTTTAGGAATAAATGTACGAGTTGATTGACTATAAAAAGACTAGGTGAACTACCAAGTAACTAGAGTTTGTTCCTGGTCCGACTTCCAGTCTCACTTTCAATGCATCATTAGTGTTTGTATACAGGGTGTACCGCAGCTAACCCACCACACCTTTGATACCTTGAAAACGTACTGGACGCCTACCAAAAACTTTAATAGAATTTCACACTACCTTAACGCACCTGTAAATTCATGATTACGTTCCGGACCGGAATCATCAATTTACCTTACATTAAAGTTTTGCGTCCTTCTATGACCCCACCGATTGTTGAGCAGGTTCGATAGCCTCCACCAGCCGTGGAGTAGGTTGTAGGGCCTCTCCCGACTGTTTGAAAAGGCATAGTGACCTCTACCAATCGTTGAGTATGTTCGATAGCCTCCACCAATCGTGGAGCAGGTTGTAGGGCCTCTCCCGACTGTTGAAAAAGGCATGATGACCTCTATTAAGTGCAGTAATTATTATTCACATAGATTGCAAATTGATAGCATGTTTATGCAAGCAAGTTTTGTAAGTACTACAACCATTAAGTGTAAGTGTTATCATGAATAATTAAATGTTTACGAGTATCATGAATAATTAGATGTTCAATGCGTAGTCAAATTAAGGGAAAAATCTAGTTTCATGTAATGATCAATGATGTTTTCTTAGAAAAGCATCTGTAAGATCAAGTATCAAGTCCAAGCGTTTCAAATAAGGTAGAGTCTTGTATGATTAAAATAAACGTAATCAATATAATAAATTTCCAATCGGTGTTAATACACAATAATACGTAAGGAAATTTCTAGATGTTGTATGCTAATGAGTGCGACAAAGTTGGGTATAAAATGATAATAGAATCAAGAAAATGAAAACACGGGTATTGGATTTCTCGAGTCTTGGGAAGATTTCATCCATGGCTTAACCAGTGGGATTAACGTCATCCTGATCGTCTGCTGCGTTGATATTGTTATTGAAAGCTCGTCCATGTGCCACCAGGTTTACATTGTTCAATTTGGGACATTGAGGTAGCATGTGGTTAGGGTCCCTACAATGATAACATGCCCGACCGTTAGTAATCCGTAGTGGTTCCTGGGTAGCTGTTTGATGATTACTCTGTGTCCCAACCATTACTCGACAAGTGGAAACAAAGTGTCCAAACCTTCCACATCTAGTGCATTGACGGCATGGAAGATTTGCAGGGTGATGATATTTGCAGGTGTTGCATTGAGGATGGATTCCCGTGTAGGCTTTCTTGATAGGAGGCTGAGCCACCGGATCAACAACAGCATGGTTCTGATTATCGCCCATTCGTTTCTTAGAGTTCGAAGCAGTAGTGGCGACTTTTGCTAAAACAATCTTAGGTTGTTCGACAACATTGATGGTTTTCTCAGTAGGTGTCTTGGTGCCCTTTCTAACCAAGTTTCCTTTCCTTACGTGTTTGTCTGTTAATGTGGCTGCAAGTTGGATGGCTTCTTCTACTGTAGTGGCTTTGCCTCCAGTGACAACGTCTTGAATCAGGTCAGGTAATCCCTCGATATATTTTTCGATTGCTCGAGAGACTGGGGTGACCATGTGTGGAACCAGTATGCTAAGTTCGTGATATCGGGTATTATACGCAAGATTCTCCCCACTGTCTTGTTTCAGTTCATGGAACTCTTCCTCCAGTTTCCTGATTTCGTTCCTAGGGCAAAATTTGGCGATCATGAGTTCCTTAACTTCAGCCCAAGATAAAGATAAAGCAACATCAGTTCCTCGATTGCGTTTTTCGCCATTCCACCAGGTTAACGCTCCCTTTTGAAGGACACTGGTAGCATAGCGAACGCGGAGTTCATCAGGACATTCACTGTTCACAAAAGTACTCTCCATGCTTTCAAACCATTGGAGGAGGCCAGTAGCACCCTCCTCACCAGTGAATTTTGTGGGGTTGCAGGAGTTAAAGTGTTTGAAAGTGCACCGAAATTGAGTCGTACTCCCTGTGTTGGCACTGTTACTATTCTGGGTTATCTCACTGACAAGGTTTGGGATCACTGCAGCAATTTGTTCGGCGACTAAAGATGCGAGGCGACGATCAGAACGTCGTCCTGAAGCATGAACAGGGCGTTGGCTGGCATCACGGAGCATGCGGCGAGCAGACATCTATGAGGTAGTCAAATAATAATCATGAGATTAGAAAATGTAATTGTATAATCGTACAGCTGATTATGAAGATGTGATCTTGTAAGCAATCATGATATGCAAAGTATTGTATATGAAACGAGAGGGTATTATTGAAAAAGCTTGCATAAAATGCTTGGAGTGCCCTTGTCTAGCTGTAAAGCCCAACAAGAACGTTGACTTTTCAAAGGAATTGAACCCAATGGTGATCAAAGAAGACGTGCTTTAGCCTATAAGTGGACACTCACTCCAGGAATCCCCAGGTAAGCATAACAGGTCCGTAAATGGATTTATGCGCTATGCTTGCCTATGCCAGAAAACCCAGTGTACAGGCATCCACCCTTCCAGATTGCACGTGTCCTTATCACACTCATTAAAGTTCAACAACTTCGAAGGAGTAAAATAAGAGTAGGTATTATGTCTAAGAATGTCTTCATAAAAGGTACTGTTCCCGTATGATGATGTAAACTTTACACTCTCTGTAGGACACCATCTCTATGCACCATGATGAAAGATAAGAAGAATAGAGAGAGGGAAGAAGGGAAAGATAGAAGGAGGAAAGTAGGGAGAAATGAGGGGTAGGGTAATTCAGGAAATATTATGCATGCAAGTTAAAGTTCGGTTATAGTCTAGGCCATTTTATCTAATAACCTAGTTCCCTATAACCATGGCTCTGATACCAATCTGTAACACCCCAACCGATGGCGGAATCATCGAGGTGCCACGTAGTGACGATTGTTCAAAAGCTCATGGTACTAAAATGTAAATATTATTGAATAATCCAAATTGTCTTACATGGAAACGAAAAATACAAAGTCTGAATGAAACATAAATATTGAAATAACTTATTAAAATCAAGCACTAAAAGTCCCATGCTATAGTACTAGATCAAACTGCACCTGAAACATGTACAAAATAGGTTTGGTCAACATATGAAATGTTGGTGAGCATTCCTAGTTTTAATACATATAGTAAGTTGAAAAATGTTATACAATTCAAGTGCAAAGCTACAATGCAATTATGTAAACTATGTATCATACAAATGAGCGAAATCAATCATGTGACTGTATAATGTACTAAATGAACGGCGGTGTACTTATCCAATAAATGGATAATAACTTAACAATGACCATGGATTCTCCGATGAAAAAGGGGGAGAATCAACCTAGGCGGGTTGTCAATCCAATAGCGCTATCCAATGTTAAGGTCGGCTTGTACCATGTTAATGATTTCACTAAGTACAAATGTATTCCACATGTATTGTCTAAGCATAAAGCACGTTGTAAGCAATGCACATAGTACTAGAATTGTATTGTGAAAATGTAAACTTGTATTTGAAATTTATAATAGTGTACATGTAACACCCCAAAAATGAATAAAAGTAAAAAGGGGATAAGAAGTACTCACAGTTCACGTATTAACTTGTAATTGAACTGGACAACGAAATATGCGTTGGAAATATTCCAAAGAATCAACCTAAAGAATTTAATAATGTGTAAGGAATAACTCTAGGATACATGGAACTCTAGGGCTTCGAATTGGGGATAAACGTTTATTTGTTTATTAAACAATTGTTTATTAATTATGAGAAATTTAATGAATAAATAAACAAAAGTCTTTTTGTAAAATTTTAAGTTGAATAAGGTCACAACATAAGGTTTTAAGTATGAAAATAATTTTTATAAAATTATTTTCTTGAAAATAGAATATTTAATCTAATTATTTCAAATTGTCAAAATATGACTTTAATATCTAAAAATATTAAAATCAAAGAATTTCTGAATTAAAAATTGTATTTCAGTTCCATATGAATAGAAATAATTTATGTAAAATTTTGGTACAAAAATATTGTAAAATGAATTTATTATGAATTATTTATGATTAAAACTAACAAAAATTATTAAAAATATAAAATAAACGGTTTTTCTGAAATAAAAATATTTTCTGAAATGTATATTGTTGTACAAGTTTAGGATAATTTTTGTGAGATTTAATAAAATTGTTTAGATATTTTTATAGAATTTAATAAATATAAATGAATAAACTTGTATTATTAATAATATATATTTAATAAATTATTTTTGAAAAACTAAAAATTGGATGATGAACTTTACCATTAGAAGATCATATAGTAATTTTTGTAGAATTTATAAACCACGTTTAGTATTTAAAACTATTTTTAAAAAAATAATATGCTAAATGTTTATATAAGTAAAGTACAAAAATATGTTGTTTTTGTGGGGTTCGAACCTGAGACCCCGGGCTGTTAGGAAATGCCACTGACCAACTGATCTGTGGTGTTTTTTTGGTGATGGTTTCTGATTTGAATAACACTTAAATGATTTTCAGCAGAGTCATCTTCCCCAATTCAATATGAACAACCCTAGAATTTTCAATACTTTGATTTAGCAAGCAATAGCCCCTGGTATGATGGGGCTATTGTTTGCGAGTATTCGATTAACAAAACCCATCAAGAAAACACATCTTACAATTACGAATTCGCGTCTATAAGCCCGGTCAACAGAAAAGTCAACACGCGATTAACAATCAAGAACAGAAGGTTTTTGTGAGAAATTGAAGGTTGAGAAAGATTGTTTGGCGAGTTGTGACTGAGGTAGCACGTTCAATTTATAGGTAAAGCTCGGATTAGTCGTTTTAGAAAGTTTTGACCCGTTAAATTATCCACGCGTGAATTATGCTCGAAATCACGGGTCTTAGGAGCTGATTGAACGCGTAATCATGGTGCTAGTCGTTAGGTGAAATTAATTAGTTAATGGTTTCCATTCATATGATCAATTTAGAGTCAAATGATGAAAAAAATAGGGTGTTCGGCTGTTTCAACAGCAGCGAACAAGGGAGGAGAAACAGACACAGTATAAGGAAGGCTTAAATAAAATTCGAAACAGGATTAAATCAAGATTGAGCTGTAGCTCAGGTGGTGTGTGCGTTGTGTTTGCTCCGGCCTTGCCCGGGTTCGAGTCCCGTCTGGGGCAAGGTTTTTCTATTCTTTTTTTTTTAACAGTTAAGGGAAAGGGAGGAGCTTTGGGCCGGGTATCTTGGGCTTGGTCTGATCTGGGCCGATTTTAATGGGCTGTTTTCTGGGCTCGAGATGTTTAAAGGAAAAGGTGAGTTTGGATGTTGGGCTTCAAAAGAAAAAAAAGAAAAGGGTTGGTTATGGGCTTGTGAGTTGGATTGTTTTAGGATGGATGGTTAATGTAGTGTCCAAAACCAACTCTATATTTTTTTTTATCATTATTATTATTATTATTATTATTATTTTTAAAAATATATATATATATAATGAAAAAGTGACGGATGTCACAGGATGGTCCCTGTGGTTTGCTCAAATTTAAACTCTGCTCCTCAGCCTTTTGAAATTACAAGTATGGGAGCTGTGGTTTGTATTTTGTTTCATCGATGGTCCCTGACTTGGATGGAGGTTAAATTTTTCAGTTAAGCCTATATGAAATTACTAAAATACCCTTTAAAAAAATAAAAATAAAACATATTATAAACTCATTCCCTATCTCTCTCTCTTTCTATCTCTATCTCTGTCTGTTCACCACCACCACCACCACCAATAATCTAGCACCACAACTGTGGTAGCTTCAAGAGGGATTTGCTTTCTGCCATGCCTTTCTCTGGCCACAGATGGTTGGGGGTTTGCAATTAGGGATGTCAAAATTTTAGCTACTTACATCCATAAACAAGTATGTTAACTGAATCATAGAAATCTTCTAGGCATGTACTCGTTGATTCTGAGAGGAAAACTATAAAACTCCTGGTTTCTGCTATCACCTTCACGGTGCTGGAAAGGACTCCACCATGGCACACCTCTGTCGCCATGTGCATCGTGTGCATCCAACAGCTTTTTCTCCCACAGCCATTCCTCTCCGATAACCCATCTCCCTCTTCCCTGACCTACCTCGTCTCCGATCACCCATCTCCATCACCCTGACCTCCAACCTCTCCTCATCCCAAATACTTACTCGCTCTCTTTTCCGACCATCGCAAAAAAAAAAAATTAGGTTAGAGATTTAGGGTTTTTTTTTTCAATTGAGGTTTCTTACACATTTGCAGAGGGTGTCGAGGACGTTTGTTGGTTTTGGGAGAGGGTGTCGTGTCGGGGTGGTCTGGTGGTGCTGAACCGATGGTGGTGGTGGATGGTGCCGTCATTGGAGGGCGGGTGGGTGTTAGGAGAGACAGGGGAGAGGAGATGGTGGGATAGTTGATTTGCACAGGTGATTGGTGAAGGAGAAATGGGGTTTTATTTTTTTATAGGGTGAGGGTATTTTGGTCATTTTACATGACTTAACTGACAAAATTTAACGACGTTAGCTGGTAGGGACCAAAATGTTATAAAATGTCAACGTTGGGGACCATTGAAAATATATGGGGGCATACGTGAAATTTGAGTAAACCACAGAGACCATCCATGCACTTTACTCTTAAACAAATTAAAAGGAAAAAAAAATAGAAAAGAAAATACCAGTGAAGGAGCTGTGGTGGTGGTGGTTGCCGGCGGTGGGAGATGAAACGAAACGAGGAGAGAGATGAGAGTGAGAGAGATGAGAGCGAGAGAGAGCCAGAGAGCGAGAGAGAAAGACCCGAGAATGAGAGGATAAACTTTTCGAGGGAAATTAACAGGTCAGGAGGGAAAACAAAAACTTTTCAAGCAATAGCGGCGACTGTCATCGCTATTGGTGTCGCCACTGTTGATGTTTCGTACGATAAAACCTGGTTCGTTGATTTACTGACCCAATGGACAGTTGGGATTAGATCTGATGGTGGTTGGTGTGGATTGGAGTATTAGCGGCGACACCAAGGCGGGTCGCCGCTATTGGTGTCGCCGCTAAAAGTCTATTTTCTTGTGGTGTTCCCACTTAAGCTCTTAAATTAGCAAATATTAAAATAAATATAATACAATTAATCACGAAATATAACATAGTGGCAATAAATATAACACAATAGCAATGGAAAAAAAGAGACAATAAATCATAAAAATGAGAAAATGATGAAAATAAAGAAAAGACACAATGCAACATAAAAAACACAAGGATATAACAAAAATTCTAAAAACTATAAGCTAAAAATGCACAAAATCGAAAACCTAAAAACTAAGATCGTAAGGTTTGATGAGACGGTTTCAATCCGATTGAATGAGTTCAACCTAACTCCATTTGATACCCTTCCTACGATTTTCAATTTTTTTTTTTATTTTCAATCCGATTGAATGAGTTCAATCCAATTGAATCAAGTATAAAGATTTGATAATCAAGTAGTAAGTTTTGTAAGAGTTAAAAAAGTTGAATAAAGTCCATGATTTGATTCATATGTGGCTTGGTGAATAAGCAAACATGGAATCTCTTGTATCATTTTGGCTTTTTTCGAAATCAGAAACGTGATATAATCATCACTACCTTTGCTTTCAATGAAACACCTTTCTTAGTTTTCGGGTTGGTAACCGGCAACGAATTAAAAGTCTCAAATTTTTCATATAAAAAATGGATTTTAGGTTTCATATTATTATAAAACATACCTATTAACCTTTTCACATTGTTTACCAAATACTAGCTTCTAAGTTCTAACTATTTGCGTTATACTTTCTATAAACACCAAAGCCATAATAAGATATTCTTTTTTTTGCCAAAATGTAATCTCATGCTCCCCTAAATACATTGCATTTCTATTAATTAGTGTTTGAAAACTGTAATTTCTATTAATTAGGTTAAATATTAAGATGAACTCTACTACTCTACGTGCATTATCATTATCACTATAAGTAAACTTGATTTGAAATCGAACTTGATAATATTCATTCAATCAAGCATGAATTATTCATTAAATACGTGTTTGCTGAATAACATTATATAATTATAACTAGAAAAAAAAAACTATAAACTTAAGAAAAAAATATAATTGTAGGTAAGAAAAAAATGGCTATATAGTCCAAAGTAGATATTTGAATGTTGTATCTTGATGTTAAAGACATTAGTAAGCTATTAGCTGGATGACTAGCTACCTCACATCACGATGTTGGTTTTTAAGGTTTTGTTAATCATGATTGTTTTTGTATTAAATTACAAACTGAAAAATAATAATTGATAATGATGGAATAACATTGCTTGCTAAACTACCAAATCTTTACATCAGACTTCTTTTTGCAATATGAGACCAAACATGTTGGATATTCTCATTATGTTTTTTATTTTTTTTTAATTTAACCACTTTTATATAAGATATATTAACGTTGTGTTCCCGAGTTAACTTAAAGATGAAAATGAAGGGAAAAGAATAGAAGGAAATGAAGGGAAAGGAAAAGAAAGAGTAAGTATCATTTCCTTCCGTTTCCTTCCAAATCGGAAGGAAAACTAATCTAAAAGATTTTGCCTAGTTTTCTTTCTATTTCCTTTCTTTTCCTTCCTTTAATGAAACTCGGGAACACACCATATTTTGTTTTCCTTTCTTTTCCTTTCTTTAATGAAACTCGGGAATACAATCAAATTTTTCTTCCTTTCCTTTCCTTTCTTTTCTCTCGTTTAGTTAACTAGGGAACACAGCGTAAAGGCTCCTGTATGACACGGATTGCAATGAAAAATGTTTGTTCTAAAGCATAATAAGACTACTAGGTATGGGGGCGGCAAGGGGGCGGCAAAGCCATGCCGGGCCGAGCTACACTAGCCCCTTGGCACGGCAACGACAATGCCGGTACCCTCTTGCCGTGGACGCCGTGCCTCTTTTTGCTTTTGGGATTGAAATGTTATTGTTTTGAGTAGATTTTTTTATTATTTTTAATAATTCTGGCCAATGAGGAGGTCCGTCATCATAGTGCACACCACTCCCTTGGAGGCCCATCATGAAGATGCCTCTCCCTCCACTTCTACGTAGCGCCTACGTGGAGACCCATCATGAAAATGTCACCCCTTTCCACACCCAATAGTCTAAAAGAAGTATGTGTATTTGATAATTATCGTAAAGGCGTACAATATATCATGCTCATAGTAGTCAATGCCCGATTCATTTCTAAAGTGTTTAATCATCAATTTTTTAAGCACCATTTTAAATATTTTTACATTATTTAATTAACACTGAAAAGTATTTAGATAACCCATATATTTATTCTCTCTTATTTTGTTATGCAATTAACCCATCTTGCCTCAAATATAATTTCAAAATTTGTTTGGCTACATTAATAAATTAAAGTATTGTGCTATATTGATATACGTACAAGTTTTCAAATAATAAGATTAAATTGTTGATCATGTAATATGGTTTAATGGTCAAGTTATTTTACACAATGTAACAAAAATGAGAATAATACAAAAAACACAATAGATCATGAAATATGACACAATGAGCCACAAAATATAACAAAGTGCCAAAAAATATAACACAATGCTCAAGAAAAAAGTGAGGATTTAGTCATTTGGGTGGTTTAGTCATTTTGGTTTGTCAATCTTGTCGTGTGTTAATGTTGGAACATTGACTTATGTGGTGGTTTGATTGACTTATGCATTTTGGAGATGTTTTCTTTTTCTTTGTTCATCTAGAATTCCATTAGATATTAAGGTTCCTTTATTTGTTGGTGGTTCTAAATTCTTCCTCCCATGTGTTCGGTGCCTTGTAGAATTTTGAGTTCGGTGTGGTGTTTGTCTGCTATTGTTTGTTTTTTTGTTTAAAGCATATTTGCTCTAAGGAAAAAAAATATCTTAGTTCTCTATCCTAATTAAGGGTTCCACTACTCTCACTAAGGAGGTGAGATGATGTGTTCTTTTGGTCATGTACGTATGAACACATACATTCTACTTCTACAACATTAAGATGCTCACTTGCAAACATTTTAAAATCGAAGAAAACGAGGGATCATATGTGACATCAATACCACTCTTTTTTAAGCTTCCCTAGGTCATTAAATTTTATTTGTTTTTACAATCGAGTATTAAAGAAACACGAATCCTAGATCACTGGATCAGGACTAATCTAATTAGTGTATCCACAGGGAAGATATTGGTTTGAGATTAAAAGTGTGTATGAGGGTGAAAAGGATAAGACCAAGGAGAGAAAGAGACAGCCGGTTAAAAGAGCCGAGCCTCTAAACGTTGGAAATAAAACAAGGGTTAGAAAAGTACGATGTGCTCGCAGGCTTTTCAACGGGAGTCTTAGTGGGAGAAAGATGCCAATAAAAGGATAAGGGACTTCTTCTTTTATAGTACCTCGACATCCAATTTTCTCAACTCATCCTCTACCCTTAGTGGGGCCCGGCCCAGGTAGAGGTGTCTCCTAATCTCCGGCCCAAATTCCTAACCCCAATTTTATGCAAATGGGTATGTGAAGAGAGGGGGAAGGGGAGATGTTACTGTCCTGTCAAAAATCCATGTGGTGTCCATTGAGTGGGCGCAGAGGGTCGACGGACACGTGGCATCCGTCTATTGGGTTGTTGGGGCGGTGAGTAATCATCTCTTCTTCTAGAACTGGAGACAAGTGAGGGTTGATAAAGTATTCTGTCATAGATGCTTTGGCTGGGGAGCTGCCACGTCATCCTCCTTTCTGGTTGTCAGACCAGGCGTGGCTCTTGATTGGTTGCAGACTCTCGATGCTGCCCAGAAAGGTATCTTTCAGTTGTGTTGGCGAAGCTTTGACGTTTCATGTCAAGGAAGCTTCGTTTGTGTCAGGCTAGCGCTGATGTAGAACAGGCGGGATGACTGGCGTCATTGTCGCAAACGCAGCCTACTCCACTGACGTAAAATGGGCGGAAAGACCAGGGTCATTGTGTCTGACGTGGTCTTTGTCTGCTGACGTAGAATGAGTGGGAGAACTAATGTCATGTTTTATGGACGCAGTCTCTTGTTGATGTTTAATCGATCATTCTTCTTTCTTCTTATGTCTTGACTTCTTGCAGTAGGAAAGAATGAGTTGCTTTTATTGATATGGTGTCGTTGTTTTTGGCACCATATCCCTTCAAGTATATAAAAGCTGGAGCGAAAAAACGGCTTTTTATACGTTCACTCGTAAACACTTAAAATTTTTATTTTATTTTATAATTAAGGTATATGAAAGATGGAACAAAAAAACGACGTTTAATACATTCACATATGAATGGCTCAACACTGAACCGCATGTTCATTAACATTATAGATGCTACATTAGGCTACGTTAAACCATGAAGAAAACAACATGTTCATATCGTGTAAATGAGTCGAGTCGAGCCTGAACTTGACTAGGCTCGAGCTCAGCTCGTCATACTATTTTGAGGCTCGAGCTCAGCTCTGTTTGAACCTACTATTTTGAGCTCGAGCTCGGCTCGGCTCAAGGTAATTTAAAAATAATTTTAAACAACCTAAAGGCTCGGCTCGGGCTTGCTTCAATATCTTAAACGTGCAAAAGCTCGGCTCACCAATATTATGAATTAAAATTGAACATGTTCAAAGGACAAAATCACATACATAAAAAAATAATATAAAATTTGTTTGAGCGCGTTTAGGCTCGCGAACCTAAACGATATTTTTATGTAAGGCTCGAGCTCGGGCTCGATAACTAAAAAGTCATAATTCAGGCTCGAACTCGAGCTCATTAAGGTTCGGCTCGTTCGAGATTTTTACCGAGTCGATCCCGAGTACCTCTCGAGCCGCTGCGTGTCATTTACACCCCTAGGGGTGTAAACGAGCCGAGCCGGGCCCGAGCTTGACTAGGCTCGAGCTCGAACTCGGCTTGAAAATCAAAGTCAAGGGCTCGAGGTCGGCTCGAAATAATTATAGAACAATTTAAAATTAGCTAAAAGCTTAGCTCGAGCTCGCTTTGATAGCTTAAACGAGCTAAAGCTCGGCTCGTCAATGTTAAATAATAGGTACACTATATAGAAAATAATAATAATATAAAATTTGTATATAGAATATAATAATAATAATAATAATATAAAATTTGTTTGGGCTCGTTTAGACTCGCGAGCCTAAACAGTATTTGTATGAAAAGCTCGAGCTTGGGCTCGATAACTAAACGAGTCATGTTTCAAGCTCGACCTCGGGCTCGTTCGAGCTTTTTACCGATCCAATCCCGAGTAGTTCTGGAGCTTTTACGCATCATTTACACTCCTACTCATCACGTGTGAAATATCATCGTCATCACCTACTTCAAGTCGTATATCTCATTTTTTTTTTTGGTATTTTTTAGTTTCACTTTCATAATTAATTTTATATAACAAAAATAGTTTTTTGATTTATTTTATATTATTTTATGTACTAAAAAATTAAAGCTTAGTGTTAAAAATAAAAATGGTTATTTAATTTTCTTCATCACTTTTATGTTAAGTTATCATCTGTCAATAATCGTGTAAAGAGTAGTGTCAGATCATCTGTTAATGATCGGAGTTAGATCTGTTGATTAGGTCTAGATTGTATTCCTGGTCAGATTTGTTTTTGTACTTGATCTTTGTTTGTAAAGTGTTAATCAATAATAAAGTCTTTGAGTTTTTTGGTTGTTGTTGCACAAATTTTGACATGGTATCAAAACAAGTTTCTAAAGGTTGTATTCAAACAATTAACATCTCAACTGATAACCAAATAGCTGACATTTTTACTAAAGGATTATCAATTTCACAACATGATCAAATATGCAAAAGGTTAAAAATGTTTGGGTTATAAAAGTGAGGGGTTGTTAAAAATAAAAATGGTTATTTATTTTTCTTCATCACTTTTATAAGTTGAGTTATTGTTTTGTTTGTTTGTTAGGCATATATGCTATTGGACTAATTGATGAGGGCTATTGGATTGGATGTTGTGCTGCTGGATCGTGAAAGAAGTTCGAGCCCAGAGTTAGAGTTGTCCAGATAAACAAAGTCAATGGGGTTGGTTCATTATCTTAGCCCAAGTCCATCTCGTTTTATACTGATGATATAATATGTCCACGTTGGCAATCCGTGTCTTTATCATCCAACGGCCTAGATCTCACCAGATTGTGCTTCTTCAATAGAAGCTTCCACACTAGCTATAAATATGTTGGTCTTCTTTCTGTTCTCAGTTTACGAGTCTTTTATCTCTCTTTGTGTTCTTTTCTCTCTACAAATTAGGGTTTGAGTCAAGATCATCTGTTAATGATCTTTGGTATTATTTCTTGTATGTTGATCATTTGTCAATGATTGTGTTGAGAGTAGTGTCAGGTCATCTGTTAATGATCTGAGTTAGATATGTTGATTAGGTCTAGATTATATTCCTGGTCAGATCTGTTTTTGTTCTTGATCTTTGTTTGTAAAGTGTTAACTAGATAAAGTCTTTGAGTTTTTTTGGTTTTTGTTGTTGCACAAATTCTAACACTTAGTGATAAAAAATGGTTTAATGATCGGTTCTACAACTAATTTTAGTGTTCCTGTGATGAAATATGATTTAATAAGTTCATATTTTATTATTGGCTAAATTTTATTGATATTGTGATGAGTGTAATAAGCTCACCACCACCCAAGTTCATTTACTATTTACAAAAAGGGATAAAGGAAAATAGTTGATATATAGTCTAGTGGTAAATAGGAAATCCTTTCTTGTGTGAGGTTGGGAGTTCAACTTTAAGGGGGTGAAAAAAAAAAAGTTGTAAAAGGTGTAAAGAATGGGGTCTAAGAAATTAGTTGTTCAAAAAAAAAAAAAAAAAAAAAAAAAACCTGGACTACGTACTTTTTTTTAATTTATAGTAAAAGTACGTAAATGAAAAGCTTAAATTATATTTATTTATACATGTTCGGTGAAAAAGCTGAAAACAAAAATTTTAGGATCGCAGATGATGTGGAGGATGCAATGAGACAATGGGGATGAAACTAGAACGGCGAAACTAGAGGAATAAGTATACGGAACAACAGTTGTTCATAACATGTTACAAGTTGAGCGGGCTCGACTCATTATCTTAATTAGAGCTGAGTTGGACTTGTATTTAGCTTGAAAAGGCATGACTCGATGAGCTGACTCATTCGAAATTAGACTATTTCTATATGCTTTTACAAGTATGAAAATCATGTTGGGTTAGTTGTGTAATATCCCGGCCTAGTTAATACAAACTAATATTGTGCGATTTGTCCACACAAAGGTTATAGGTTTATCTTTGGTAGTTTGTGTAAAAATATGTTGAAAGGTCACTTATCCTAAGTGATTTTCACTAATCACGTTTACTTATAAAGTTCTCATATCATGCATGGCCGACAAAATGTGACGTTGATATTTGAGGTTGGTTATTTCTTATGAGTGGGATGAGCAAATAGTACTAGTATTGAAAGTATCATACTGAACCATTTTCGTTACCAATTTAGTAACTACTTTTTGCGTTTTTAGGGTTGGTAGTTTTGGTTTGGTAGGGTACCGGTACTAATTTTGTGATTTTTGGGATGGATAGTTTTGACACTGGTATAGTACCGAGCTCATCCCTACTTATGAGCCTAGTATCTCACCTGTCAATATCCAATGTAAGATTTACCAAGTGTTACATGCATACACCCCCTTGTGCTACAAGTATCAATTGATCTTTATTTAGGGTTTTAAGCTCTATGTTGGTTCCTGTATGTTGAAAGACGTCCATGTACGATGCAATTATTGAAAAATTTAAAAAGCTGTAGGATATGTCTGAGAAGATGAGGAAGGATGGTGGTGGCATGGCATTCGACGACAACTGCATCTTGTTTTAAAGTTGTTGACGAGGTTGTGATTATGTAGAAGAGATTTGTTTATTTCAAACTAAACCGATTTGTTTATTTTCAAAATTCTACAAACTGAGCGTGACCACCTTGTGTAAATTTAAAGTTTAAACATATTCACATACATACAATTCTGAAAACATGCTTATTGATAATTTGTTTGTAAAATACTTTCTTTATTAATTTGGTTAATCAATTCAACAATTTGGGTAATCATAACAAAATAATCATTTTTGCAATATACAATCTAATTATCATGAAAACCGATTTCAGTGATAATTATAATCAATCAGTGATGATCATAACCAATTTAGATAGAAATCTATTTTAAGTCAAAATTTATTAAGGCCTCGTATATTTAAATTATTGGTTAAGCAACATAACCAAAATAAATTGTAATATCAAGTTATAATTCTTATATGTGATGATTCTAAACAATGGATATCTTAAGCATGATTAGTTTCTAGAACATCATAACTTCTAATATAGGAAAGGAGAGGGGTTATGAAATAATAGATCAATTTATTATTTTCATTTTATAGTTCGGAATTCCAAACACTAACGCTCTGTTTTGAGTTTACTTGACAAGAGAAAAGAAAAACTTCATTTTCTTTCTATTCCTCTCTTTTCTCACATCTTCTCTTCTTTCTATTTCTTTTCGATTTGAAATAAAAAAATTTACCCCGCCTTCTCTACTTTCGACTTCTTTTTTTAAAGAAAAGAATCTGGAACATAACTTTTAAGTAAACTCAAGAATTGAGCGTAGCTTCGCCATGTATTTTTAGAAATTAGCTTGCTTCTTGCTTGGGTATGGTGGTATTAAACGTTATTATTCATTTGAATTCCATGAATAAAACGTATTAATCATTTTTTAAAAATAACAGTAGTTTGATGGTGCTATAATGAATAATTCAATAGACAAAAGACTGTCTCCATGTATATGGGAAACAATGCAACTTCCACAAAAGGTTTTTACAATTGGCAAAGGGAAATCCAATTCAGTGGCGTAGTTTTGGTCCACTTTGGAGGCGAAGCTAAGTCCACTTCGTTGATGGAGTGCAGTTCATATGTTGAACATAAGTAGTAGGCACAACGAAACCCTTAACAAGCTAGTCAAGGGAGTTGTAAAGTTTTAAGTTTTATTTTAATGTGCGAAATAAGCTAGTGATGGTAAGTGATGAGGTAAAGTATAAGGAGACTAAGGATATTTGTAGAGTTGGAGAAGAAATTGTAAGTTTTATAGATTTTTAAGAATGTTATGCGGCAAATGACATGACAACTAAGGGCCTAAGAATGCATGTAGCATTGCAGATAGTCTAAGAGGTGACACCAAACTACTTTTAGCCTAGTGATATTAAGGTGTGTAAGGTCTTGCCCTTCTCTATAAGGTTGAGAGGTTAAGTCCGATGGTAGATATTGGTGTAGAATTAAAAGTAAGAATAGAAAGTGTGACTGTGGATATCGATTCTAAAAAATGTGAGATATAAAAAAAAATTAAAAATGATTTTTAACTAACTAAAAAAAAAACGTAATGGTCTATCCCTCAGCCAAATGTCTCCCCAAAAGGAGATGTTCGCCTCATTACCTATCGACCCCGTGATATAACCTATCAGAGAATTTCCATTCGACAATCTTTTTTCTCCTATCTTGGTGATTGTTTTCCACGTACCGTTCGCCGAAGACAAATAAGGGAGGTTTATCCAATTCCTAGTCGAACCATGACAGCCCCTAATAATTCGTTTCCACAAAACATTTCCTTCCGTTTTATACCGCCAAGACCATTTTAGAAGGAGAGCTTGGTTGACTACATGAAGGTTCGAAATTCCAAGGCCACCATTCTTTTTGGGAGTAGTAATGACGTCCCAAGCGATCCAGGAAATTTTCTTTTCAACACTGGAACCGGACCATAGAAACCGCCGCATAATAGCTTCGATGCTCTCTATCACCTTATTTACCCACATCTGTTTAGATTGGAATCCAATAAATGGGTTTCCGTCTTCAACATAATAAAAGTTATAAATGGTGTGAAAACGATTTGTTGGGGTTGGAGACATGATCCATCTTCGAATGAAGCTGTCGCGAAACTATTCCAATTACTGGAAGACATTTTTAATGTTCAGTTAACAGAAGGTAGTGATATATGGACCTGGAAAGCGGACACTAGTGGCGTTTTTTCGGTTAGTTAAGCCAAACAGATGTTGTACGATGACTTGCAGATTACAATTCCTGGCCCGAAGTTTGACTGGACTGGATGGGTTCCTCTCAAGTGCAAGATTATGGTTTGGAGAGCTCTTAGGGATCGTTTACCAACCCGTGTGGAGCTAGCCAGAAGATGCGTGCAGTTACCGAGCAATGAGTGTGTTTTCTGTCATTCAGCTGCTGAAACGGCATTACATTTATTTACCGGATGTTGTTTTTCTATGGAGATTTGGAACAGATGCAGCGGTTGGTGCAGGTTAACTCCGTTCTATGCTTTCGATGTTCAAGATGTTATAGGATACGTGGATGCTCAAAGGCTGCCAAAGTCCAAGACAAAGATACTGAAAGGGATCATTTTCGCGGCGATGTGGTTGATTTGGTTGGAAAGAAATAATCGCATTTTTAATAAAAAAAATCGAAGACCGGTTGAACTTATGGAAAGTATTAAAGCGACTATGTTTTTTTGGTTTCGACATAGATCTAGAATTAATTAAAAATGTCGATTGGAGTTTATGGTGTAATAATCCTTTGGTGTTGATGTAAGTCGCTTGTTTGCCCGAGGGTCCTTGCTTTGAGGACTTTCGTGGTTTTGTGAATGAAATATGTTCTTACAAAAAAAAAAAAAAAACTAACCTAAAAACATCAGCAAACTTATAAAACTTGTAACTTATTCTTGCACGAAACAGTCATATCTGGTCCCTTTTTCAAATTCACATGCATTCGCTCTCGTTCTACACACAAGATTCTTGCTAGGAAAAGCTTATATTGATACAAGTATATTATTTAAAAAGTTATTTAACAATAATTATAGATTTATATGTATGAAAATTATTATTCGTACAGGACACCGTGTTCTATTTTTTTAGATAAACACTTGTTAGAAGTTCATACACCTATAGTTAATACCTCACTTATTATTATTATTATTATTATTATTATTATTATTATTATTATTATTATTATTATTATTATTATTATTATTATTATTATTATTATTATTATTTTTATTATTATTATTATTATTATTATTATTATTATTATTATTATTATTATTATTATTATTATTATTAATGTCAAACAAGATTTTCCTTAATATCTAAAGTAATAATAAATTTACGTGGATATATATTTACACACACAAGAATCCCGTGTTTGTATCATCTCTTTATGAGATCGAAAGTATAGTGTGCATGGTATGGACATACATGATACATATATTATATAGGTATATCATGTGAAATTACATGTTGTTTTTATTTATATAAGAAAATGTTTTAGAGCTAGATCAGGTAAGAGGGTGTTTGATATTGATTTTTCAAAACAGCTTATACGTTTTGGAAAAGTAGGTGTGAAGCTTCTTTTAGATTATTGTGTTTTGGTAGCCTAAAAATTCATTTCAAAACTTAACCCTAAACACTGTATTTGCGTTTTGAAAACGCAATAATCTAAAAGTCAATTTCAAAACACAACCCCAAACACTCCCTAAATCAGCCGATTATACCATATTTGGTAAAGAAAAGTTTTTATTTTTCTTTTAAAATCTTATTGACCGTATTCATAATTCACATTAAGTTTCATATTTTGTTAACTTTAAAAACCCACATCTCTATTATAATAAACGATTTCAAACAATGCCACGTGCTAGCACTAAGATTATAAGCATAGTTAAACATTTATTACTCTACTAGATCTTTGCCCGCGTTACACGCGGTTCACCAACGTACAATTATTTTGAGGGGTAAAACATATAAAAAATGTAGCAGAAATATTTTATTAAGATTTAAAAGAAATAAATACACATTCTATTCAAATATCACAAAATTTTTCTTTATACACCAGATTTTTTTGTTTTAGTCTTGACTTTCCCATCAACATCAAGTATAAGTAACTTAACGCCTGCCTTGCTTTTAACTGTTGACAATGCGACATAAAGCTGACCATGTGACAATACCGGGTCTCTTAAATATAATACAACCTTCGATAAAGACTGTCCTTGGATTTTATTGATGGTCTTTGAGAAACATACGCTTATTTGGAATTGGCACCTTAGGAACTTGACTGTAATCTTGTTATAAGATGAAATATTTTATTAAAATGTAAAAGAAAATGATACATATTGTATTCAAATATCACTAAAATATTTCTTTATACAAAACATTTTTGTTTTATTCTTCACCTTGTCATCCGCATCAAGTATAAGTAACTTCACACCAGTCCTGATTTTTACTCTTGATAATGCACCATAAAGCTGGTCATATAAGAGTACAGGGTCTCTTATAAACTATCAACAATAATGTTAAATCCTAAAAAACAATTGAACCATGTAGAATTTTTACCAATATAATAAACAAACATCAAATGTAAACACGCAATTTATGTAGATGAAAATTGTCTCAAAATCAAAGCAAACACAAATGAAAACAAAATGTCAACACACAGGAAATAAAAATCCTGACAATAAACCAATGTTCAAAAAACGGGTAATTGATCCTATTGTTCAACCTTAGGAATCAAGACTGTGTTCTCAGGTGATTTGTTACGGGAAATCAACTTTTCAGACTTGAGGACTTTAGTTGTTGACTGAATTGCATCATCTTCCATTTCGTAAACTTTGTCCAGGCTACGCTTTACCTCAGCTTCATCACGAATCAAACTAACTCTAGAAGATGATTCTGGAGTAGTGTTATCTCCAACAGAATCCTACAATATTAAAAGCCATGTCGAAATTGTTAGAATAAACTACATTAAAATGTAATCTGAACACATGATTGACCAAGTAAACTACTAACCTTCAAAGACACCGCATTTTGTGTTGAAGAGTCACCTAGATCGATATTTTCAAGCAGTGGTTGATCGATCTAAAAAAAAATAAAATGTAATAAAGAAACGATTAACGTAAAAAGCGTTTAAACAATAACTAAATAACAACAACAATAATAACGATTCATAACGGTAATTATAACGAAATATTTAAATGATAATCATAACCTGAATGTCAAGGAACCGTTCTTCAAGAGAAGCTACAATTTCCGAATCATTTGTAAGCTTCCGTATACCATAACCATCAACATGCTTATCAATGTTAAATTGCCCTACTTTAATTTTGAAAGCAAATTTCTTCTCTTCAAATTCATAAAACTCAACAGGAGTTACTTTCTCTTCAATAGAAACTTAGATCATACATCATATAAGTAATACAAAGTAGAATTACATATATTGTTTAAGGCTCAAAAAAATAAGTTACCTGTTTGCTTTTCTCAAGAAGCTGCATCGCTGACATGCCCAACATTTTTTTTGCTTCTCGATCAAACAATGTAAGCGATGTAATTCCAGTACAATCTTGCACCCTTATTGGAATCCTATACCTAAAACACCAAAACTAAAAAATCAGACCTATATCTAAAAAAATTAATAAACGTAAAAATGAATCCTAAAACATAAAAAATAAATAAATAATATCATACAATTATAACTTATGTATAGAAAATAGAATTCTTACACTGGATCACCAGAGACAATCTGTTTGGGACAACCTTTATTCGTGCAAACCAAAACTTGTTTAAATGAAGTTACGTCCTTCACCTCTTCATCATCTGGTAAACTCAAAGTTGGCTCAACCTTGTGGTTGCAGAACTCGCAACCAAGGTAATACCAATCTTCGTTAGGATCCACCCCCTTGATTGTTCCAACAACAATTACTTGTTTGTTAACCTACAAAACCAAAATTAAAAATGTGACGAATAACCCTGAAATGTATTTGGAAAGAAAGTTATTTGGAAAAAAAAAACTTATTTTTATACGAACCTCTGTTATCAATGGAAGCTCACGAATACTGCTGAAAGGTGTTTTATTCAAAAATTCATCAGACATATTCATGCTACCAGACGATCCCAGCGATCGTTGAGCAGAACATGATTCGTTGGAGATAAACTTTTCAATATAACTGTAATTCAAAAAAAAAATATTTATATATCTTTAAACAACTGAAAACATATAAATAAAACACAAAAAAAGATAACTATGCTACCTTTTCTTGAAAGAACGAATGTCTTCAATGTCTTCATTAATAAAGAGGTGAGTGATAAAGAATGCATTTTGAACACTTACATTGCCTTTGTAAAAAAAAATATTAAAACAGGTAAAACAAATACCGGTATACAAAAATATGTAATCGGAATTTCTAAAAAAAGTAATATATAACATACCTTTATAATTGCTAAAGCTACCAAATTGAACAATAAGGACTACATGAACTTCATCTTCATTCTGCTTGATGTATTCAAACATCTAATGACTATAATCTTCCCACAAAGAACAGGTCATTTTCATGCCACTACATATAAACAGAATGTATGTTAAAAGGAAAGTTATAAAGGGTTTTATACCAACATATTCGTAGTAGATATGAAATACATACTCTAGATCGATCAAGACAAGGTTCATCTTGCTTTTCAAACCAGCTTTAGTTTCTGTTGGTTCTGGTGGAGTCCATTCTTCAACATAGCCAATGAAATCTTAAAAAAAAGTTAAACAGTTTTATACGAATACATAATCAATATAGAAAAGGATTAAAATACATTTTTTAGTATAACTAAAACAAACCAATTCTTTGTTCTGCAGACAGATTTTCACCTTTAATTGACTCAAAAGATGAAAAATTAAAACCGTATTGGCTTCCATCAAACTTACTACACTTTGAAATATTGGTTTCAAAAGTAAAAGAGAGCATGTCTTCTTTAGAAAAATGTTTAGTAGATTTGTTTTCAGCAAGTTGTGAGTTATAAATATAATAGGTTTCATTTTCATGTAAAAAATTTTCATGCTTCTTCATATATCTACTCCATACAATAGCTTGCATTTTCGACCCCTGTTTTAAAAGAAAAAAAAATTTATTAACAACCAATTTTCGCAACAAACAAATGTGTAGAAAAAAAAAATTAAAAAAATAATATGTTAAAAACATAACTTGTTCATCCATAAGAACCATATCAAGATAAAGAATTTCTCCAGGTTTCTTTCGATTTTCTCGCCTCCAAAGCCTAAGCACCCTAACTTTGATGGTATATTTAGTCATGCGCCAAGTGATGTCATTCAAAAAAGTAATGTTGTTTGGATCCATAATGCTACAAGTCTATGGTATGTAGGTTTTAGGTACGATCAATCTAATATGTATTTATAGAGGTTTAACATAAAAATGTAATAAAAATGTAAAGTTTTTTTATTTTTAGTAAAGATTACTAAATTATGTCTACATAAATATAACAATTGACCAGAAAATTAATTTACATTTAAGTGTTTCCATTATTAAGTTAAATTTCGTTTAAAGTTAATTATATAATGAAAATATAATTAGCATTGTTATATGTTTCCATTATTAAGTTAAAAGTTAATATTGTTGAATTTTGTTTACATACCTACGATTTTTGGTATGGTACATTTTCAACTGTGTATAATTTAAATTATATTTTAAATAAAATTGTTTGTTAAAAATTTTTAAAAGTAACAGTTTTAGAAATGAAAATCAATTTACATTTAAGTTTTTCCATTATTGTGTTAAAATTCGTTTATTGATTAAAAAAAGAAAATCATAATTACCATTGTTACCTGTTTACATTATTTAGTTGAAAGTTTAAGTTGTTGAGTTTTATTTAAATATCTAGGATTTTGCGTTTGAACCATTTTGAAGTTTCTATAATTGTATTTATTTTTTGAATAAAATTGTTTATTATTATTTTTTTAAACTAAGAGATTTAAAAGAATTGTAAAAGTTTAACACAATTTAATTAAAATAGTCAAACATTGATTTTAAATGTTTCAATGTTACAAAACTGGTTTTAGTTTATAAATGGTTGGTTTTAAATTTTTTAAAAACAAAGTCATACAACTTATGTTTTAAATAATTCAAATGTACCAAAAATATTTTGATGATACAATTATATTGATTGTTAGTTAATTGTAATAATGTTAATTTGATTTTGTTAACAATGATTGACAAAAGTTAAACTTCTTAATATAAAAGGAAGTATCTAATTATCTACAATTAGTAAATTAAAATATTTTTGGAAAACTGTCATTAATATGATTGAGTTGGAAAAGTCAACGTTACTAAAATTTTACTTTAAAAAAAAAACAATAACACATTTAAGAAATATAAAATGTCAAATGATTGTAAAAAACGTTTGCTAATATAAAAATGTTTCAAAGTTAGTCATAGAATGTATGATGACTTTTTAACTAACGATTACTAAATTATGACAACATAAATATAACAGTTGACCAAAAAATTAATTTACATTTAACTATTTCCATTATTAACTTAAATTTCGTTTAAAGTTAATTATATAATGAAAATATAATTAGCATTGTTATATGTTTCCATTATTAAGTTAAAACTTTAAATTGTTGACTTTTGTTTACATACCTACGATTTTTGGTATGGTACATTTTAAACTTTGTATAATTTAATTTATATTTTTAATAAAATTGTTTGTTATAAATTTTTTTAAGTAACGGATTTAGAAATGAAAATTAATTTACATTTAAGTTTGTCCAATTTTTATAGGTAAATTTCGTTTATTGATTATAAAAAGAAAATCATAATTACCATTGTTACCTTTTACATTATTTAGTTAAAAGTTTAAGTTGTTGATTTTGATTTAAATAGCTAGGATTTTACGTCAGATACATTTTGAAGTTTCTATAATTGTATTTATTTTTTGAAAAAAATTGTTTATTATTAATTTTTTAAACTAACAGATTTAAAAGAATTGTAAAAGTGTAATACAATTTAATTAAAATAGTCAAACATTGATTTTAAATGCTTCAATGTTACAAAACTGGTTTTAGTTTATAAAGGGTTGGTTTTAAATTTTTTTAAAACAAAGTCATTCAACTTATGTTTTAAATAATTCAAATGTACCAAAAATATTTTGATGATACAATTATATTGATTGTTAGTTAATTGTAATAATCTTAATTTGATTTTGTTAACAATGATTGAGAAAAGTTAAACTTCTTAATATAAACGGAATTTATATTTATTTACAATTAATAAATTAAAATATTTTTGGAAAACTGTCATTAATATGATTGACTTGGAAAAGTCAACGTTGCTAAAATTTTACTTTAAAAAAAACAATATCACATTTAAGAAATATAAAATGTCAAATGATTGTTAAAAAACGTTTCTGATATAAAAATGTATGATGACTTTTTTTTGTATAAAAATCCATATGATTGTAATTGTAATATGACTACCTAAACAGTACACAATTCATAATTACTTAATAAACAACAAAATAGGATTAGCATAAACATATATCACAACAAACCAAACATCATATGCACAATCATACATGACAACTAAACCTACCAAAAGTTTACAACATTAATGTTCAAAAAAACCTTTTTCTTAGAAAGAGTTGGACAACCAATGTTACAAAATATAGTTTTTTTTATCAAAATGTAAAATTTTAAAATGAAAATTCAAATATTTTAGATTCTTAGGTAATACAATTACTAACTTATTCAAACATTGCTAAGTTACTGGCTAAACAACCCAAAAACATTACAATATACGACTACTAAACAGACATCATAAGCACAATCATATTTATATAAAACATAACCTCCTAATTTATTGTTTATCAACATATATATAAACCCAAAAACCACGACTTACCACCAGAGCAGTAAACGTGGAAATGTTTGTGACTACCAACGATAGATCATGTTCTAACTTAAAAAAGTTACCCACCAAAAAGTATTGTCTTCAAACCACATAACAACCACCACTAACCAAACTAACTACCATTACCGCTAACAACATTAGAGAACTCGAACACACCTTGCTTTTGGAAAAACAGGAAATGCATTTGATCACCAAGCTGAAAGTTCTTATCAGCTACAAAAGTTGACATACCTCTTATGTTGTAACGGTACTTTCCAGGTTCACCTTCCCTCCCAACAGACACTCCCCAACTAAAACCCTCACCATCACGAATGCTCAAAGCCCTCTTCTTGCACAACCCGTTTTCCCTTGCCCAATGGGTCTTCATACGCTACGCAAATAACAAAGAGTAGAAAGTTATTAAATAATAATATATACATATAGCTTGTCATCTCATTTGGATATGACATAAGTGGTGCATAAATTAAACTGTAAGCATATAATGTCAAGAAACTATAATGACCATTAAAATGAATTTGGTGAAATTTGTTCTAAATGGCAAGTAAATGGTATTTGACCCATATAACAACTATGACTAATTTGTTCTAAATGGCAAGTAAATGGCATTTGACCCATATGACAACTAAAGACAATTTGAGTGCAGTTTGACCTCATAAGGTCAACAAAGTCTAAGTAGACTACTAAATTGAGTATGTAACACTCTAAATGACCCATTTGTGTAGTTGAGCATGTATCAGTATAAATATTACTTATGTATTTGGTGCAGTTGACTGATGACCACAGATGACCCATTTGAATCAGATATATATTTTTTACCAACTGGTCACCAATTTGTGTAGTCTAAAGAATTTATTTAGATGTCACATATGATGTGTAGTTGAAAATTACATGAATCTAAATAAGTTACATCTAACAAATAAATAACTTGACATCGATTTGTTTGACAACTCTGCATAAGTCACAACAGTTGTGGTTTATTTGTCCACAGACTAAAATGTAACATTTAGACAACTTGACCCACTGTGGACATCTAAATAAGCAACAACAGTTTTTCCATATTTGACAACAGACTAACATCTAACATCTAAATAAGACTAAGTAACAACACTTGTCCCATATTAGGAGGTCGTCAACTTATAAACCACTACTATGGCTGCACTAACATCTAAAGGCTTATAATAAACCTGTTCGACTAACATGCATTTAAGTTAATAGATTTAAAAAATAAATGATTGCACTTACATAGTAAATGGCATTTGACCCATATGACAAGTAAAGACCATTTGAGTGCAGTTTGACCTCATAAGGTCAACAAAGTCTAAATAAACAACTAAATTGGTGCAGTTGAGAACGATGACCACAGATGACCCATTTGAATCAAATATATATTTTTGACCAACTGGTAACCAATTTGTGTAATCTGATGATTTGACCAGATTTGACCAATTTGTGTAGCTGAAACTAAAATGAATCTAAATCACTTGACATCTAACAAATAAATCAGTTGACCCATATTTGTTTGAGAAGTCTACATAAGTAACAACAGGTGTGGTTAATTTGTCCATAAACTAACATCTAACATTTAGACCAGTTCACCCATTTTTAACATCTTAATAACTAACAACAGTTGACCCATATTTGTTATAAGCCTAACATCTAAGATCTACATAAGACTAAGTAACAACAGTTGACACATATTAGGAGGTCGTCAACTTATAAACCACTAATATGGCTGCACTAACATATAAAGACTTATAATAAACCTGATGGACTAAAATACATCTAAGTTAATACATTTAAAAAATAAATAATTGCACTTACATAGTGCTTGTCAACAACGAACACCGCTGGCACACCTACATCCTCCTCTTCCTCAGAATCATCATCCTCTTCCTCCATATCAGTGTCCTCTTCATCCTCCTCGCTGAAATCATCAGAAACGACAACCTCCTCACTATCATCAGTAGAAAGGACAATGATGTCTTCATCAGAGTAATCTTCATCATCATCCTCCTCCTTAACTTCAGCTTCCCATTTAAGTTCAGGAGGAAGAGTAAGCTTGTTTTTCTCAAAAAGCGACATATTGTATGTGCTCTGTTAAACCAAAAAGAAATATAGTCATTTTATCAGCCTTATGATGTATCCAGCGAGCAAAAAACATAAAGCTAAAGATTTAGAATTTATATTTAAGAAAACAGAGAAGACCTCATCAATGATTTCGAAGAGAATGAGATGATCAGGTGTGATTGAAAAAGTTTCCTCAATGAAAGGCCATCCTTTAGTGACATAAAAGAAACCATCATCAACTGCTAGCTGTATCTGAAACTTTTTACGTGGAGCAGCTCTAACTGCAATTGGGTCCAACGGGAGTTGTCTGTTCAATAAACCATGAACAACGTAACAACTAACATGCTGGAAAAAACACCAAAAATGTTGACAGGGGTTAAAATAAGTTTTTTTATCAAAAAATTGTATAATAAAATATAATGATGTAATTTGATTAAAAAAAACACATACCAGACGCTTCTCACTGGTATAAGGATCGGACAATCTGCAGTAAAAAAAGTTACCAGCTGCATACACTGCATCTTGATGGAAAGTTATCATCCTGAAAGAGCGAAGGTTTTCCTCATACTGAAATAGAAAGTTACACCCAGATGGGTACTTCAATTCAGTAATCATTGTTCTCCAACCATTGTAGAAGAACCACTTGCCAGCAATATTCAACACTTTAATATCATAGACTTTAGAGTCCAAGGTACGGATTTTGGTATTACCGGTAGGATAACCATAATCTTCGATCCACTTATGATAGAGTTTTGGTAACGCCTGATTAGAATTACAAACATTAAAATATTATTATGAAAAGTATAAACATACTGTACTATATACATTTTAGCATGTAACAGATATCTTACAATACAAACACGGTTGTTACCCTCCGACTCAATCCAAAATCCATAAACCATTGTATAACGAACGTGTATGCACCTGTAGCAACCACAAAACATAATCGCAAATACATATCAGCAAAGTAATGTTTATATGAGTATAAGACGAATAAAATGAATCAAATCTTTGTATCACTGAATAAAGAATATTTTTCCTAAATACACAGTTAAAACATTAATCCAGAATATTGTTAATCTTTGACAACAGAAAAAATAAAGAACAATAACTCAAACCTTATAACATCACTTCAACCATAAAACCCCTTAAATGGATACCTAAAACATAAACACCTAATCCAGACCATGTATGATAATAATCCATTCCTAGGTTCCTTATAACATAAATTGAAGACTAAATCAATTGAACCATTTTTACTAAATGCAAACCTAAAACATATTACTACGAATAATGTTGAACACTAAATAAAAAACTAAAACATTTTTACTAAATGCAAACCTAAAACATAAAAGTACGAATAATGTTGAATACTAATAAACCAAAAGTAAACAACATTCAGTAAAACCTTATAACATCACTTGAAATTTGCTTAATATTTAGATGAAAACCAAATATGTGTCACACATTATAACATCAGTTGAACCCTAAAACCCCATAAATCGATACATAAATCAAAACAGTTAGTGTTTCGTAGCTTTCTATCAAAACCAGTTGCACCCTAAAAAGGAACCTAAAACATTAACACTCAAAAGAAACCTAAAACATTAACGCTTGAACTGTAAAATCCCCTAAATCGAAACGTCGGACATAAAACCTAAAAAAATCAACAATCAGTACAACATAAAGAATGGATCAATAACTAAATCATAAGAATCCTTTCTTAAATATCCTTAAAACATCAATTGAAACGTAATCATAAACCTAAAACATTCAACCTTAATACAAACCTATAACATAAATGCAAAATCATTCTCAGTTGAACGCTTAAATAGTAACAAACCAATAAAGTATTTCTTAAACCATAAATCGATACCTAAAACATAAACCACTAATCAAAAACTAAATCATAACAATCCATTCTAAGGTTTCTATAAAACATCAATCGAATCATAAACCTAAAAAATTAAAGCTAAATAGAGACCAAAAACATATTTTTCATAATAATCATCAGTGGAACCGTAATCAGTCTTATAAATAATAATCATCAGTGGAACCCTAATCAGTCTTAATAAATAATAATCAATCAAAACTTTGTGTTAACGCTTGAAGTGTAAAATCCCCTAAATCGAAACGTCGGACATAACCATGAAAACCTAAATCAAAACCCTAAAACAATCGATTAATTAAAATCAGTGTAGTATGTAAACAGGATTTCAAATCCGAATAGACGATAAAAACAATATGAAATAGAATAGCAATCAAATCAGAAAACAATAATGTTATAAGGTAAATAATTGAAATCAAACAAAACACACACAAAAAAAAACTTAATCGACAAACAAATCAGGAAGAAAAACGAAAAAAAATCAGAGAAAACAGATATATGAAGGACCATTGATTGACATAAGAATAGAAGAGAGAATACCTTGAAGATGAGATGCAGAAGACGGCAAGAGATGCTCTGATTTGGACGATCGCCGATCGTCGTTGATTAGGGTTTTGGTTTCCAGGAAGGCGATTATCAAAGAAATGGGGGTGTGGGTTATACGCGTGTTTTATTTTGGTTTATATATTTACGGGATTTTTGATTTAAAAAAAAAAAAGAAAATTTTATTAATTCTCTCATTGTGCCATGATGGATGAGCATTAATTACTAGGGGCCTAAATGAATGACAAGTGTCAAAAATTGCTCCTAAATATTATATGTATAGATATACTAATTTCAAACATCCTTGGCAATAGTATGTTTTAGGATTCCCAACTTTAACCACTCAAGTTTTTGAAATTGCATAGAGGTCTTTAAACAACTTCCAGCCTATCTCCTCCCTTCTGTTTCTATCTGCTCCAGAAGTTTATCTTATCGCCGGTCACGTCCTTCATCTTCGTGGATCGGAAGTCGACGGTTCCGACGGTCGCCAAACACTCAACCCTACCTCTATCGGATGCTCATCCCCTCCTTCGGTCAACCTCCACCGGTGAAACCATTTTGTTCCAATAAAAAAGACACAACCGAAACCCACAAACCTTCCTTCTCCGGTCACACTTCCGATCACGGTTCCGACAAACAACCACCGTCATCTTTATTCTCTGAAAAACTGACAACCACCACTGGATCCCTTCTTCTTCTCCGCCACTAAAGCCGACGAGAAACCCACATCTGCACCGGTGCAACTAATAGTACCCGGTCACACGACACATCTGTTGATTTTGATCGTCTCTAAATCGTTGAGCCACAGTCCGAAATCATTGATAGTACTCCAAACCGCCCACAAACCTTTGCCAAACCGCCCACAAATCTTTGCCAAATCGCTCAAAAACAATCAGCCAAGCAGCTCAGAAAGGTTCCAAACCGCCTAGAAAGCTTGCCTTTGCGCCCAAAAAAACCTTCACCAAACCGGCAAACCGTGTAGAAAGGCTTGCGTTTTGATTGTTAATCCGCGCGAAGCGCGGTGGAATACTACTAGTTTTTACTAATATGAAACACTTAATTTGTATTAAACAATTAGATAATCTTAAACTTTTATATATCACGCTTATCTTTAACTATTTAAACAATACATATAACTAATAGTTTTAATTATATGCTAATTAAGTGTTATCTAACAAATTAACATTATTAGACCATATGTAATCGAAAGGGGATTTGGGCATGGTTGGGACAAATAACGCCCATAGGTGAAATGTACACCGCCCCCCAGAGGTTATTATGGGCGTTTTTTTTTTTTTTTTTTTTTTTTTGGGGGGGGGTGAAAATTTTAACGGCGTTTTTCTTGGGGTCAATCACATTTCATCTTCCTTTTCTTATTATTTGTTTTTATTTTCAAAAAAATTAAATATTTAATATTAAATGATTTATGCCTCATAAAAATTTTCACCTCACCACTACACCCCTTATAAATTTCAAGCCTCTTTCACCCCCTAGTGACCCCACATACTAAGTATCAAAAATGCCCCAATCAAACAATTTCAGAATAATATACATATTATTCTGCCCTTTAGCGTAAATATATTTGTTATGATTTATTAAATTTCATTGTATTTTTTACATCATTGTAGTTGAAAGTATTCTGTAAAATTTACACTATGAAACGAAAAAACAAATACGCCCTTGTTCACTTGGTGAGCGTCGGATGGTTCAGACACACGAGCTTCTATTTCGAAGCCCTGCTATCAAAGCATCCAATTCGTTCCATCATTAATGGTTCGACCTTCGTCTATGAACCACATATTCTCTTCAATCACGTATCTCCATCTAATAAGGAACCGATTAAGTTAACCATTGGAGTTTGGTTAAGAAAAGTTGAAAACAATGAAATTAATAAATAATAAGAAAACGAGATTTGGAAACTGATATTTGACTTCTTGGCGATAGCTCCGTCAGCTGTATATACGTACGTACAAGCAGACAAACCTTACAGGGGACAACATTGGGACGGGCCAATTGATCCAGTCAACGTCCTTTGACCATTAACTTCTTAGTTGGTTTATATCATTAAATGTTGTATTCACACACTATCATTACTAATTTATTTAGTATTTACCTTCGTATATGTTATAGGAATCTATTAAATTTTGTCCATTTCAGTTTTTCAATCAATAAAAAAAAGAAATCAATATCCAGTTGACTGCCAACTTATAAAATATATTTTTACCATTAGAATAGACAAAATTAAACCGGCAAAATCAAGAAACAAATTAAAACGGCTAAAATTATACCAGACACAATTAAAACTAAAATTTTATTTGATATATTCAACAAGAAATTAGCTGTCTAAATCCCCCACAAAAGAAAAAAAATATTTAACCCAAGGGTAATATCGTAATTTAACCACAAAACATTATATAAACACACAAGTCCACTCTTCAATGCCCATCACTTTCTTTCACTGAAATGAAAACACGACGGGGCAATTTGTATCCGGCTGCCGGAGCTCCAATAACAACCAGCCGTAAAAGGGCAAAACGGTCATTTTCTCGTAATAATTTCTTTAATGTACTACCGGACGACATCGTTTTATCAATTTTTGTAAGGGTAAGCTCTACCGCCGATTCTCCGGCTGACTTCATCGCCGCATTATTAACGTAAGCAATCCAAAGCTAACAAGTTTTGTTTATATTAATAATTTGCTTATGAGCAGACTGTGATATCTTTAATTGATTGTGTGAAACAGATGTAGAAGATTCAATGATTTAGGACTTAATCCGTTAGTGTTATCAAAAGCTTCAGTAGAAACGTTTGCTGTAAAAGCTGAGAAGTGGTCGGCGTTTGCTCACCGGTTTCTTCAACGGTGTTCAGATGCTGGAAACGTTGAAGCTTCTTACACGTTAGGCATGGTCAGTTATTATTATTATTTTAACCACATTTCACTTGTTTTCGTAATACACATTAACGGTATCCCAAAACATAACATATGTTACACATTTTAATATTATTATTATTATCATTATGATGCAACAGATTCAGTTCTACTGTTTTCAAAACAGAAGAAACGGAGCTGCTCTAATGGCGAAAGCCGCGATTAGATCACACGCTCCAGCACTATACTCACTCGCGATAATTCAGTTCAACGGTAGTGGAGGCTCAAAGAACGTTAAAGATCTTATAGGAGGAGTCACGCTCTGTGCACGTGCAGCTTTTCTTGGCCACATTGATGCATTACGTGAACTAGGTCACTGTCTTAAAGACGGTTACGGCATCGGTAAAAATGTTACCGAAGGCCAGCGGTTTTTACTCGAAGCTAACGCACGTGAGCTTGCAGCGATATGTTCGAACCGGTCGCCAGACAAAGTTATTAAGTCTGGCGACCGGTTGAACTTGCACCCGTTTTTACGTGGTGCGAACGCTGCAGTCACGTGCGCTCAGCTTATTAGTGATTTCGGATTCAGTTTACCGTATCCGAAATCACATCCGGCTAACCGGTTTTTAACCGGTTGGTTCGGGAACCGGGTACCGGATCCTTTGTTACGTATATGTTCTTATGGTGGTTGTGGACGGCCGGAGACTAGGATGCATGAGTTTCGACGTTGTTCGGTTTGTGGTGTTATGAATTATTGTTCTAGAGGGTGTCAGGCACGTGACTGGACTATGGGACATAATAAAAACTGTAGGCCGACGGTGAGGGTTGGTAATGTTAACGGCGCTGGAAGATGAAAGTTGAAAGAGCAATGGTGACTAACGGTGGGAGACGGTGGATTAACGGAGAAAAAAGGGTTGAGAAGAAAAGTCAACCTAAAAAAGATATTCCGGTGAGGGTAGTTATGGAATTTGGCAGTCGGCTTTAATTTATATTTTCTGTGGCCGGAATCTTGTTAGAAAGAAAAAATATCTTTTAGTTAATTTTAGTTAAAGGGTAGCAATTTTGTATTCATAGCTTCCTTTTGTTTGTTCATTTTTAGCAAATGATCATGTATTAAAATTTTAATGTTTTAATGCCAAAAACAGTAATAACTTAAATTTGATATATTGTAATTTTATATATTAAAAATATTTAAGGCAAATACAATTACCTTCTAAAATTTATTCCTAACATAATATTTATTCTCTGAGACGACATGTAGCGACAATGGATTTGGGCTATTTTCGGCATTTCACGCCCCAATTCACTAGTAAACATCGGCCCATCCGATCTTTGTACGTTTTTTGGGCACATGTTAAGTATTTCGCGCTCCAAATCAAAATTCAACAACCAATCAAATGTCTCTAACACTCCCCCAACCAATCAAATATTATTTGTTTTAAATTCAAAAAAACAAAAAATGAGTACTGATTGGAAGGGAGATTGTTGGGTTTGAAACCATAACATCTTTTTTTAATTTCAAACCCTTTTAAGCCTCATGTGAAACCCACATACCACATTCACACAATGCCCCATGGTAAGGTTGAACTTTGAAGCCCGCTGCACATGGTTTGTGACTAGAACCCTCACCTCTTAGTCAAATAATTTATATTAGCTATAGTGTCTTTTTATTAGTAACTCCATTTAGAGCATGTTTAGGATTGAGTTTGGAAATTATTAGCTTTTTAAAAAAAGCCAATAAATCATTTTGAAAAGTCAGAATTTAATGCTTTTTCAAATGACTTTTTGACTTATTAGCTTTTTCAAGAAGCTAATAAGTCAATAAACCATTTTTCAACTCAATCCCAAATACCCCCTTGATATATACAATTTAAAATTTCTAAATTATTATATTTATATTATCAAGACAATTAATTACCGTCATATAAAATATTTAAAAAATAGACTTAGAGACTATAAGGTCCTGGGTTCGAATCTCACAACGGGGTTTTCTCACAATTATGAGTTTCCTCCTGAATTGGTGACTTGATGGTGGAATATAATCGCGTTGTAACAATGGTGACACAATGATACTCCAGTGGTAGTGATTTCAATTAACCGTTAAAAAAAGTTCATTTAGTGCAAATTTATTACAAACTCTTTATCTAAATGCGTGTTTTAAGTAAATGATATAAATGCTAGTGATCTCCACATAATTGGTTTGAAGGGAGGAGTAAATGATATAAATGCCAATGATCCTCAGTTAATTGGTTTGAAAGGAGGTTTGAAGGTTTACTCAGTTAGGTAGGGTTCATGTTCATGATGTTTCAGTGTCGAATTCAGATGGAGGGTGAACTGTGGCACCGGTTCAAATTGGCAGTAATATGCCAATCACGGGATTGCTACTCGAGACTTGGATGATCAAAGGTCAAATGTCTAACCGGGTGATCTAGCAGTAAAAAACGAAAATGGTATAAATGTCATAAATTTAAAAGCAAGTATTTATGATATAATATTATTTTATTTAGTAAATTTGATAATATACTAAACTTTGAAAGACAATTGTCCAAATTTTAAAAAACAATTGTCATTCACCTTAAGTCTAAATACCATGGTTACAAACCAACATATTGTTAGACTAATTATAAAAAATAATTTAAATTTCTAGGAAATAATATTTCTTTATCAGAGATTAGTCCTATTAGTACAAAATAGCACTAATCTTTTAATCTGTTTTATCAAAGGTATGGAGAGCGTTTGAGTTGCATGTATCGTTTGATGATTTTATAATGATTGTATTCAACATTTTGTTAAACTTATACTTACTGATTTCATATTTTTTTCATTTGTAAAGTAGTATATCACCTAGATCAATGTTATTCAAATTAAAACAAAAAACAATAGAAAACCCTTTATCTTTTCTTTTTTGTAGTTGGTTGTAGTGAAAAAGGGCAAAAGCATTAAACTTAGCACGATTGAAAGGCATCCTATGCCATTTATTTATCATTTTTCCCATCTCAATTCCATACCTTTTCTTTTTCGATGGGCAACAAAAGCTTCAAAATTTAAAGAAAATCATAATGCTCTTTTATAAAGTAGGCAACTCTAAAGTCTAAACAAAAACCAAAATATGTAAATACGTTACTCAAAATCCAAACTCAAATTCCCATCTTACATCGAGGTAAAGTGAATGTATATCGAAACAATTTACGTTTTAATAGATAATATCCGGTAACACTGTATAGCTGCTTTTACCCTGTACATCAGTGTTTTAGGCATTAGCCAAACGCCTAAAGTATCCTAGTAAGGTTGCTAGTATATTAATTATACCCCTTTAATGTATCAAACATTGTTTTTTTCTCTCCTTTTCTCTTTTACACATTGAAATTCCATCCAGTCTCAATGGTGAGATATGGGGAGGTAGGATGAAGGCAAACATCTTTGTTTATCCTATGGATAGATAGGTTGCTCTCACTAAATCTTTCGGCTTCAAAACCTCGTTCTTTTGCTATGCACATGATAGTAAACCAGGTTAATTAATATTTGACCATGAGACTTGTTGGGGAATAACCGTAACAAACGAACAAAACCGGATAACAGAAATCTCTGAAGGCACGTGATCGCTTTCAGATTGAATCAATTCGACGGTTCTATCGAATATTCAACCAGATACAATCAGAGATTGAGAATTTTCTGTATGTTGTATTTGAGATTATGAGAACCAGAGAGATTGATCAAGAAGGAGATAATCTCGTCATGAAACAGATGGGCCAGAAACTGCCTTTTAGGCAGTTTTCCAAGGTTTTCAAAGTTGCCAAAATAGTCCCTCTATTTCTGAAAATTAATTTTTGGAGACATTTTTACCACAGCTCGACCCCAGCCAGGGGCTCTGCCCCTTGGACCCTGCTCCCAGGGGCGCTGCCCCCGGACCCCCGTTCCTTAGGGGCTTCGCCCCTAAGTTCATAATAAATTCAAATAGGTGTGCACTCCGCACCACCATACCTATATGATGTATTATTATAAACATAGTGATCAACACAGTCAATCCAATTACACTAAAATATCCAACAAGACTTAAAGAAACAGGTATACTAAAAAGTGCTAGAAATGTTGGCAGTAAACTACCGTAGTAAAATGTGGTGAATAAATTATAATGTAGTAACAACAAATAGAAGAACAATTGAACAAATAACCAAGAAAGGACAACACTAACCCTATTCGACGATATTTATACACTCTCTAAAAAAAGTCTACACACTAAGACTATCATTAATGGAAACAAAAATATAGGAATTAAAAAACTAAGGTATGAAAAAGTACAATCTAAAACCATAAGTCGTATAAAGATTAATTGTTTCATAGAGCTCCAACAACGAAAGGTTTGTGTTTGTAATTCAGAAAGGAGTAGCGACGTAATTCGTTGCCCGTTTACTTGTAATGGGTTTTGTTTGTTAATGAAATAGAAAATCACCATTAAAATTATCAATTGGCAATTGAACCTATTCTTATTCATTTGGGTTTCACTTATTCCAAAACAATAGTTGTCGATATGATACTAGAAAAGGTAAGTCCATGGTTCCACAACTCCGCTCCATTTTTTTTTTAACTGACAAGGGGATACTTTTATTCCACATAAAACCCAACGAGTACAAAGACATAATTTCCTAACCAGAGGTTAGAAAACCTAGCATAAGAAACAAAAATTACAAATGACTAAAAACTCGCCAAACGACAACAAGGGCTTTAACAAAAGACACAAAATTCCATGACCTGGAACACTTCGAGCTAAGGCTATAATAGGTAAGTAACTTTTTAACTCCACTCCATTTAAAGGTATACATATTCTATGTTTATTCGATATGGGGTAACGGCACCACCAATCATAGTGCTTTGGGTACGTGATTCACCAAATATCATCACACCCATTTAGATCTGTATCTAAATCAAAGTATCACCATCATAATTCATATCAATATATTCTTTACTATATATGATATTCGATTGAACGCATCTTAGGACAAATGGATATGTCGTATGTGATTCGCAGACACCTTGTCGGCAGTTGTCCTAGGTTGTTCATAATCTGGTTTGTCAATTTTAACATGAATTCTGGATTGAAATTAACCTCTAAGTGCGCTTGAAAACCAACTTTATAAATATCAAACTGGATTCGCTCGGTTCCAACAGTCTATAAACACCCTAAGTCATACGTGTGTTATCATCACTTATGCTATCTAGTTCCACTTTTTCCCATACTAGTAGGAATGCCCGCGCGTTGCTGCGGGTGGTTATGTTATATAGATGCACGTTGCATGACAGGTTTCACATAATATATTTTTAACATATTGTTTGAAGAACCTGTTTATGGAAGAAAACAAACTCAAGAGTTGAGGCAGTAAACAAACAAACGCTTATGTTCATGCTATGCATTTGATGTGCTCATATCCAAAAGGTGCACATGTTAACGTATTTGTTCCATCTAATAATTGATTAAAAAATGGAAAAGACTTGAACCAAAGAAATGCCTTGAGACAATGAAACACTGAACTCTCAAAGAGGACTTCAAATCTTCATTAATTCTAGCTTGTTCTCTTTAATTGACTTCCTCTTCATATTTATAGCCAACTTTCTTTGTCTATTGTTCTTCTCCATCTGATATTGAAGCAACAAAGTAAATTCTTTTTTTTTCCTTGGTTCTTCCTCACTACATGTCTGCATATCTTAATTCCTCATAATTTTTTTCCTATTTGCAAGCCTATTTCTTGGAAAAATTATACTATTTTGGCCTGCAGATATCACTTTTTAATAGATTGTTGCTAAGTTACATTTTGACCAAGATAAAGAAAACATTGAGCTAGAGCACTGAACTGCTTATCAAAACTCAAAAAGTTAATATTCTACTACCTTCTACCCTGCCTCTTTTTGGCTTCTTTGAGATGCTCGTTTCAATTTCTATATATTAAAAAAGGATTGCTCAAATTAATGAGAATACGATACACATTATTTTTGCATGCTAGCACAATATTTATACATTGTTGAAGATTTCAAGCAAAATAAGTTGATGCATATGCATTTTGACTTTACCAAATGTCTTTTGGAATCTCTAGCGTGAAGTGATTATAAAACTATTGATTGCCTTATATCAATGTATAAACTTAGCTTAATTTTATCAGCCAGAAAGTTAGGCTACCCGTTATGGAAAATGCAAACAGCCGACGCGACCCATTTGCGAGCCACGCGGCTCCTGAACATCAACCGCCCTACGCTAAGCCCGACGCGAGCAAGCCACCATGAGCACAAGCGACCACAGTCGCGGCGCGATTGTCTTTGATTTCGAGGGGGACGCGAGCGATGGCCTGGAGCAAGCCATAACACCTCCACGCGAGCGATTGCCGGAGCGATGGTTTGGTGGTGGTCGCGCCGGTTCTCCCGCGAGCCACAACAAGTAGCCATAGTTTATGAGATGCATAATTCACAAACTTAACTAATAGCCTAAAAATCATTAGATTAATGGACTAATAAATCGAATGTGGCACTCAAAGTCCTACATAACTTACAGAAAAAGGTTGCAACAGGCAGAGATAACTGATCCTAAATAATTTTCAGATTTTAATTGCGGAGGGGGCCAATACATAGATCATTAAAAACAATAAGAATAACTCAAACCAACATGTATATTAGAGAGTGTGAATGTCAACTGCTATACATTTAACCAAAATAGGGTCAATTTGGTTCGGGTTCATAAGGGCTTTGGCTTAAATAGGTACGGGTCAAAACGGGTCGATTACAAAAGGTATTAGATTAGAAATATAACATAGATCATGTTAGTGGATGAGAACCTATTTACTCCAACATACAACATAACCATAATTGATATACAATCTAACATTTTATTAAACTATAATGCAAATAACAAATTTTCACTTGGAAAAGCAGAAGAATATTAGTGAAATCAATCAGATTCGATAACCTAGGCTCCTAAGTTATGTAATGGCCTTTATAAAATGTGTAATGGCCTTTATAAAAATGAAAATTAAGCTAAGAAAAATATATGACAGAAAAGAGGGAAGAAAAGTAATGACAAACCTACATACAACCTAAACAGGAGACAGATACAAATATAAAAAAGGCTTGAGGGAGGCAATATCTGTTAAACCTGCATGACAAAGCCATAACTAATTTTAAATGACGCAATATTAGCAAAAATAACAGACTTGGAAAGGGAAAATAAGGAAACCATATTCGTTTGAGGAACAAAGAAAGCTGCAAACAACCTCAACGTGGAACAACGTTCAACTGACCCAATTCGAGTCTTCGTCGCACGTCTATATGTCTACAGCTATTATTTTTTAAGCAAAATGAAAGCTATCATAACATGCATACAGATTATAGTTAACTACGAATAATGTATCATAACAATTTAATTTCATAAAGTAATCATTTAATCTTTTCAACATCAACTGAATGCATTTTAACCTTGTCCTAATTGAGACTTCATCACTGGATGACATTAGATACATACACTAATATAAGTGTGCCAAAACTAAAAATCTAAGTGTAAAAACAATTAGTGAAGTCATGAGAGGGAAAATTATATGTGTATATTTCATGAAACATAAACACATTGACTAAAGATGTAGCATAAGAAAAAGACTCAAAATCAGTTTGTCGTTAGTAGAGAATATGGACTACTTGTAAAGCATAAAATGGGTTAATCACAGTTAATGTAAGCTTGGAAAAACATGTGATTTTCCTTCACAAAAGAGTACATTTACATCACCAACTCGTGCCAAGCCTACCTTACTGCACAACCACAAGATTTAAGGGAAGTTTTATACATTTTATTAAATACCAATTAAACAAAGCAATTAGGTACTTATATATCCCGATATTATCTCGAAAGATAATCATTTCTTCAAGAATCACCAAAATGCAAGGTAGAACAAATTTGAAACAAATCTACCTTTGATTATTAGGATTAAGAAACCACAAATAGCGATTCAGTGTTTTTTATCCACAAAATCGTACATTTTAATTTGACCCCTTAGCACACATCAAGTACAAAAAGAAGAACAACAATCCAGCAACCAGCACATTGAAACATTTGTGAAGAAACGTAAGTGTAAGAAGAAGATTACCTTAACCCCAAGACTGTCGACACAGTTACAACCCCTATATTGTCACTACCGTTGTTGACGGGTTACGAGTTCTTACCCTCTAATTGAAGTGACAGAGAAGTTGTATACAATATAGAAAACGTAATCAAATCAAACCCCTCAGAAACATACAAAGATCATCAAAATCAGTCAAAAAATTAAGAAACTAACTTCATGAAAAAATCAAAACCCATCAACAATTCAACCAAAAATTAACGAAGAATGAACAGGGTCGCAACCGAGGGAAACCTTAAGAAAAAGAAATTTAAAAGTAAGATCCAAACCTGTTAATGGCGTCAGAGGCTACTACTGATGATGAATGAAAATGCGCGACATAATACGGAAGAGTGAAGGAGAGAAATCGACTTATGTAACTCACTGGCCGATTAAAGTTGGATATTATGATTGATTTAATGGTGGAGGAAATTATGTAGCTCCTCTTCATCAATGAATCATTCATTAGTAACTATTACATTGAGGAACCTTATGAAGAGCTAATGCTGCAACCTGCAAAAATAGATAAAAAAAAATACATACTTTGATGTTAATATCTTATCAACCAGAACTCAAAAGAAACTGAATTATATAACAAAGTCCATATGAGTTGTAAAAAATATAACACTTTATACCTTAATCACAAGATCATTAATAGATATCCTCTTCCCTCCTGGAGCCTCTTGTAATGAATTGAGTTCTGCACGCAATTTGTAGAAACATCAAACAGATCAGTGACTGATTAGTGCTAAGCATTTCACATTTAGTTTAAATCAAAACCCACTTTGTAAGTTTGTCAAAACATGTATCTACAGTAAGATAATAATGAGGAATGGTTTGCTTTGACAGCAACAATTGTTAAGCTGGTGGCAGACAAAGGTGCGACGACGGAAAACGAAACCAACGGCCAATGCAACAAAAAAATCTTTGTTGTTGCTGGTTGAGTCGCCATAGCCACAGTAAATTCCATATCGTCACACACTTCAAACCGCACTCTCCATTCCATTTTCCAATTTCATTTCCTCCACCAGAATTTCCGATTTTCTTACAGTCCGGTTCCAAATCATAACACGACTGATGCTCGGTCGAGTTGTTAAATGAGCTTTGATCAAGCGTGGAGCTAACGATCATGTGACAATCATTAACAAAACTTAAAGAAACAGTAAGAGCTTAACTCAGTTCATCATATCATCATAATGTGTAACATAGAATTCATCCTCCTATATACAGTAGAGGAAATAGTAAAGTATTTTTTATCTATACATTCATGTTACAGTGTGCAATAAGAATTATATGGTATTTTATAATAGCATGGGACCCATACTCATATATTCACTATCGCCACCTCATACAAATTTGACCCACAAATAGAACCAGTTGGTTCCGAATACGAATTATTTGATACGAAGTTTTTGAATGAACCTGCTGAGACGATTCCTGACGCGGACCCTTGTTTTGTGTTCCGAAATCTGAGAAGTGTCTTCTTTCCCTACATGTTTACTGTAATCACATTCTGTGAAGTTTGCAAATCCGCCAATACTCCTTTCCCATTATGTTTCTTCAGTTTGGCAGAAGAATCAACCATAACTCCTATCGATAGCTTCCTCGTTTGGCTACACGGATAATAACTGCTACCGAAACTCCTATTCTCACTCATGTGATCCTATCACACAAATTTTACGTCTTTTAAGCATAGTATCAAAAACAATCTCTTTAGTAAACTAAACACACAGTAGAATAAACACATACAATACTAAATAATATCCAACTATAACATTTAATTCATGATCTGGAAGAGGATTAAACAAATTTTCCATAAACTGATAATAACAGATTGAAGGAATCCATAACCAAACCCTAAGTTCAGATTAAAATAACGAGAAACATAAAAGAAAATTCATATTTTCTTTTTGAAATTCAATTACGAATTTACGATGCTACGTGTACCAATTACTGTCTCTCAACACAGTGCCCCAATACACAATGTTAATGCTCAAGTTATGGAAATAAACTCAAAACACATGACAAATTATGAAAACAATCCATTATACACAACAAAATAAACAAAAAAAAAATTAAAAAAAAATTCAATACCTGTATTGATCGTCTGGATTAGTGCTCATCGTAATTGATCTTCTGTGTGAAGGATGAAATATATGGAGTGTATAAGAAGGATGAAATTGATCTTCTGTGCGAAATTCATTCAGTAGTGGAAACGCAAGGGGGATTTAGAAGGATGAATTGAAACCATGACGATTCATTTGCAGGGTTTAATTGGATATTATGGTTAGAGGTTAACTGAAAGAGGATTCTCAGTTCTCAATAGGTGACTCAAGGGTAGGTATGGAACATGTTTTTAATTCTTAACTATAAAAGCTTGATAAAATTACTATAATGCCCTTCTAAGTATCTTAATGTATACCTATGTGACTAATTTACCCCTATAAAACAAGCTTTATTAAATTGTATATGTAGCAACAAAACTTGTGCCCATAACAAAATTACAATCTTGTACATCACTCCTCCTTAATAAGATAATATAGAAATATAGATATAAAAGGGTTTTCGTTTCTTTAATGTTGTGATCTGTCAAGAAATCAAATGTTTTTAATGATATATCAAAAATTGCACAACGATCCAGCCTTGAAGAAATGTGAACAAGAACAAATAACATAGACTAACAAAGTTGTAACCTCTACAAGAAATCAAGTATGATCAATTGTATTTGTAAAAGTCTTATTGTGAGAGAGACAGAAACATCCATCATGGCTGGGACATTATCGACCACACACACCCATAAATCAATAGCGAGTCCATATCGCTACAACTCACACACTAAGAAGGAGCCATACCCCAAGGCAAGAAATAAAGAGCCATTGAAGAGAACTATTGGAGAAGCAGTGACGAAGTTTGAGAAATTGGTTCGGGGGTCGGAAATCACCAATCATGGGACGAGACCTATTTTTTTTCTATAGCTATGTTTCGGATTATATGTTCGGGTCGAGTCAAACATTAAATACAAGAAGGATGAAATATATGGAGTGTATAAAAAGGATGAAATTGATCTTCTGTGCGAAATTCATTCAGTAGTGGAAACGCAAGGGGGATTTAGAAGGATGAATTGAAACCATGACGATTCATTTGCAGGGTTTAATTGGATATTATGGTTAGAGGTTAACTGAATGAGGATTCTCAGTTCTCAATAGGTGACTCAAGGGTAGGTATGGAACATGTTTTTAATTCTTAACTATAAAAGCTTGATAAAATTACTATAATGCCCTTCTAAGTATCTTAATGTACACCTATGTGACTAATTTACCCCTATAAAACAAGCTTTATTAAATTGTATATGTAGCAACAAAACTTGTGCCCATAACAAAATTACAATCTTGTACATCACTCCTCCTTAATAAGATAATATAGATATAAAAGGGTTTTGGTTTCTTTAATGTTGTGATCTATCAAGAAATCAAATGTTTTTAATGATATATCAAAAATTGCACAACGATCCAGCCTTGAAGAAATGTGAACAAGAACAAATATCATAGACTAACAAAGTTGTAACCTCTACAAGAAATCAAGTATGATCAATTGTATTTGTAAAAGTCTTATTGTGAGAGAGACAGAAACATCCATCATGGCTGGGACATTATCGACCACACACACCCATAAATCAATAGCGAGTCCATATCGCTACAACTCACACACTAAGAAGGAGCCATACCCCAAGGCAAGAAATAAAGAGCCATTGAAGAGAACTATTGGAGAAGCAGTGACGAAGTTTGAGAAATTGGTTCGGGGGTCGGAAATCACCAATCATGGGACAAGACCTATTTTTTTTCTATAGATATGTTTCGGATTATATGTTCGGGTCGAGTCAAACATTAAATACAAGAAGGATGAAATATATGGAGTGTATAAGAAGGATGAAATTGATCTTCTGTGCGAAATTCATTCAGTAGTGGAAACGCAAGGGGGATTTAGAAGGATGAATTGAAACCATGACGATTCATTTGCAGGGTTTAATTGGATATTATGGTTAGAGGTTAACTGAAAGAGGATTCTCAGTTCTCAATAGGTGACTCAAGGGTAGGTATGGAACATGTTTTTAATTCTTAACTATAAAAGCTTGATAAAATTACTATAATGCCCTTCTAAGTATCTTAATGTACACCTATGTGACTAATTTACCCCTATAAAACAAGCTTTATTAAATTGTATATGTAGCAACAATACTTGTGCCCATAACAAAATTACAATCTTGTACATCACTCCTCCTTAATAAGATAATATAGATATAAAAGGGTTTTCGTTTCTTTAATGTTGTGATCTGTCAAGAAATCAAATGTTTTTAATGATATATCAAAAATTGCACAACGATCCAGCCTTGAAGAAATGTGAACAAGAACAAATAACATAGACTAACAAAGTTGTAACCTCTACAAGAAATCAAGTATGATCAATTGTATTTGTAAAAGTCTTATTGTGAGAGAGACAGAAACATCCATCATGGCTGGGACATTATCGACCACACACACCCATAAATCAATAGCGAGTCCATATCGCTACAACTCACACACTAAGAAGGAGCCATACCCCAAGGCAAGAAATAAAGAGCCATTGAAGAGAACTATTGGAGAAGCAGTGACGAAGTTTGAGAAATTGGTTCGGGGGTCGGAAATCACCAATCATGGGACGAGACCTATTTTTTTCTATAGCTATGTTTCGGATTATATGTTCAGGTCGAGTCAAACATTAAATACAAGAAGGATGAAATATATGGAGTGTTAAGAAGGATGAAATTGATCTTCTGTGCGAAATTCATTCAGTAGTGGAAACGCAAGGGGGATTTAGAAGGATGAATTGAAACCATGACGATTCATTTGCAGGGTTTAATTGGATATTATGGTTAGAGGTTAACTGAAAGAGGATTCTCAGTTCTCAATAGGTGACTCAAGGGTAGGTATGGAACATGTTTTTAATTCTTAACTATAAAAGCTTGATAAAATTACTATAATGCCCTTCTAAGTATCTTAATGTACACCTATGTGACTAATTTACCCCTATAAAACAAGCTTTATTAAATTGTATATGTAGCAACAAAACTTGTGCCCATAACAAAATTACAATCTTGTACATCACTCCTCCTTAATAAGATAATATAGATATAAAAGGGTTTTCGTTTCTTTAATGTTGTGATCTGTCAAGAAATCAAATGTTTTTAATGATATATCAAAAATTGCACAACGATCCAGCCTTGAAGAAATGTGAACAAGAACAAATAACATAGACTAACAAAGTTGTAACCTCTACAAGAAATCAAGTATGATCAATTGTATTTGTAAAAAGTCTTATTGTGAGAGAGACAGAAACATCCATCATGGCTGGGACATTATCGACCACACACACCCATAAATCAATAGCGAGTCCATATCGCTACAACTCACACACTAAGAAGGAGCCATACCCCAAGGCAAGAAATAAAGAGCCATTGAAGAGAACTATTGGAGAAGCAGTGACGAAGTTTGAGAAATTGGTTCGGGGGTCGGAAATCACCAATCATGGGACGAGACCTATTTTTTTCTATAGCTATGTTTCGGATTATATGTTCGGGTCGAGTCAAACATTAAATACAATAATATCAAAATTCTAAGCATCGTTTAACAAAAAATTGAATAAAGGCACTAAAACATTAAAAATAAGACAAAGCGTGGGTACCTGGATGAAGTCATAATTATATTCAAACCTATTTTTTAAACAATGTGATAACTTGACACAAAAGATTGAATAATAATGAAAAAAAATACCACCACCAATTATCCAAAGCAGAACGTCAACACTTAACAAGACAACAACTAAATATTATATTGGGTGTTTTATGGCTTGATTCTTTTTTATTTTTGAGTGAAGACAAATATGGTTGAAACTTGAAAATGAAAGTATAAACTCATAGGTGGGTGATGACTAAGATTCAGAGACACATAGTACAGAGAGGGACGAAGGTTTTGGTTAAGAGTTTTATTGGGTTTAGGTTTTTAAATGGGCTTTTAAATTGGGTTTTCCTAAAGAAAAAAAATGGGCTAAATAAAACAATTGGGTTTTACCTCTCAAAATGGGCCCAAAGAAAAAAACAAAGAAAAGCGATAAACTTGGTAAAACAACCGATATTTGGAAACCTTATATCGTACGATATATCGTTAGTTTTGGTTTATATAATATACATATTAAAAAAAACGGGGGGTCGAGACCGTATATACATACAACTCTAAGAGAACCACATATACACACACTCTCACACTAAGAAGGAGCCATACCCCAAGGCAAGAAACAAAGAGCTATTGAAGAGAACTATTAGAGAAGCAGTGACGAAGCTTGAGAAATTGGTTCGTGGGGTCGGAAATCACCAATCATGGGACGAGACTTAATTTTTTTTTCTATAGCTATGTTTCGGATTATATGTTCGGGTCGAGTCAAACATTAAATACAATAATATTAAAGTTCTAAGCATCGTTTAACAAAAAATTAAACAAAGGCACTAAAACATAAAAAATGAGACAAAACGTGGGTACCTGGATGAAGTCATAATTATTTTCAAACCTACTTTTTAAACAATGTGATAACTTGACACAAAAGATTGAATAATAATATAAAAAAAATACCACCACCAATTATCCAAAGCAGAACGTCCACACTCAACAAGACAACAACTAAATATTATATTGGGTGTTTTATGGCTTGATTCTTTTTTTTTTTTTTTGAGTGAAGACAAATATGGTTGAAACTTGAAAATGAAAGTATAAACTCATAGGTGGGTGATGACTAAGGTGTTGTTTGTTTTTTGCTCAGAAGCACTTCTGACCTCTTTTGTCTGCGTCATGCAGACGCGCAGACATTTGGGGTCTGCAGATTGTTTGTTTTTTTGAAGACCTTTCACTCAAAAAGGTCTTCCTGACCTCTTCTTGGTGCATACTTGTTCCAAAGTCTTCTAATGTCTTCAAAGGTCTTCTCCACTTCTCTTCTCCTCACTCACCACCACCACCACCACCGTACACCACCACCACCCACCACCGTCCACCATCACCTACCACGGTCCACCACCACCCACCACCACCACCGTCCACCACCCACCACCACCACCGTCCACCACCACCACCCACCACCACCACCGTCCACCACCACCACCCACCACCGTCCACCACCACCACCACGGTCCACCACCACCCACCACTACCACTACCGTCTACCACCACCGTCCACCACCACCACTACCAACCACAGTCCACCACCACCATCACCCACCACCGTCCACCACCACCCACCACCGTTTACCACCACCCACCACCGTTTACCACCACCACGGTCCACCACCTACCACCACTGTCTACCACCACCACGGTCCACCACCACCACCGTCCACCACAACCTACCACCACCACCACCTACCACGGTCCACCACCACCCACCACTACCACCACCACCACCATCCACCACCACCACCGTCCACCACCACCACCGTCCACCACCACCACTGTCCACCACAACCACCACCCACCCACCACCACCACCGTCTACCACCAGACTGCTGTAAAAAATCAGTTTATTTAAATATCAGTTTATTTCAGCAGTCTGCAGACATTAACAAACAAACAGTCTTCTTCTTGCAGACTGCAGACCTTTGGTCCACCTCTTCTCCTGCAGATGTCTGCAGATGTGGTCCGCAGACTACAGGCCTTTTCCTACAGAAAAAACAAACAGCACCTAAGATTCAGAGACACATAGTACAGAGAGGGACGAGGATTTTGGTTAAGAGTTTTATTGGATTTAGGCTTTTAAATGGGCTTTTAAATTGGGGGTTCCTAAAGAAAAAAATGGGCTAAATAAAACAATTGGGTTTTACCTCTCAAAATGGGCTCAAAAGAAAAAACAAAGAAAAACGATAAACTCGGTAAAACAACCGATATTTGGAAACCTTGTATCGTACGATACATCGTTAGTTTTGGTTTATATAATGTACATATTTTTTTTTAAAAAAAAAACGGGGTGTCGAAACCGTATATACCTAAAAAATTATATACGAATGTTATATAATCGGTGCTTCTGAGCGAAAATTTGCAGGGTCGGACGCCCCTCCCCGCCCCTTCATAGTTGCGCCTCTGTGGAGAAGGTCTAGCACCAGTTGCGAGGATCTAGAGATGCACAAATAGGGTTTTGGGTTGTACTCAAAATTGGGTAGGAACCGGGTACGACCCAAATGGGTACAAATCAGAACCGGGTACACCGGGAACCGTACCAGGTACAGGGGTGAAGAGTCTAACCCATTGGAACCAGTTCGGATAGGTTCGGTTTTGGGTAGGAACCGATACCCAGGTATAACCAGGTACTATTGTTAGAACCCACTTTTTACAAATCTAACCGTTGGAACCAGTTCCTAACGGTAATATAGATGTATAGAATGTTTTTTTTTATTACACCACTTCTTTAACTCTCAATTGCTCTCTAAAACGCAAATTTCTCAATTTTTTCTACACCAACAACAATGATGGCAAGCAATGATGAAGTTGTTATGGTACTTGAAACGACTTATGTCTTATGTCGGGCTATAGCGAGATGGCCCAGTGCAAGTATTATGGAAAGTTCATGAAAGTGTTGGCAAACTCAGCTCTCTGAAAACATACGGATAAGCATTATCCAACGAAAAAAGCTAAAAAAAAGAAACTGAATTGTCTGGATCCGCAAACCAAAACTAGCGTGGATGTGTTATGCTTTAATGTTTGATGTTAGGTTATAATGCTTAATGTTAGGCTTTAATGTTTAATCTTATGTTTTAAAGTTTCTTTCAATAAAATAACACTTATACCGAACATAATAAATAAATTATGAACACTAATACAAACTACAAAGTCGACTCAACGATAAGGTTCCAAGTTTTAAACTTGAAAACGGTCTTCCATTAACTCATCCATACTTGCCCATAGATTCTTCAACAACATCATCATCGTTGTTTGGGTTCTCCAACTTGTCCATTTGTCAACACTATATAGCATGAAATGTTCTTACCGGGTAACACGTAGTTATCAACTTCGCTTTGATATCATCACTTGAACGGTCGCTTTCAAAACCCATTTTCTCATTAAACCTCTCTTTAAGGCAATTTCAAAACTCAAGACCGGGTCGATTCCTCATTCCATCCGGTAAGATCCGATCATATTTCTCTTACCCTAATGTCTACAAAAGCAAGTGCCAAACACTACTCCTTATCACTGCTCCAACGTGAAGACATTTTTATATGTGTTTGTTTATGCGTTTCTGAGTTGGGTAAATCATACAAAATTTTATATTTACATTTGTATAAAAGAAAATTAATAAGAAAAAAAATAGAAAAAGAGAGACACCCTCATTTTACGCATTTGTATTCCAACGACCCTCCCCTGTTTCTTGATCGAAACAAAGATAATGTCTAATCAAAACCAAATAAAAAAAGGTGAAGAATATGAAAAACAGGCTGAGAAAAAGCTTAAAGGCTGGGCTTTCTTCGGTTCCAAACATGAAGATGCTGCTGACTTATATGAAAAGGCTGCCAATTTTTATAAACTTGGAAAGTCTTGTAAGATTATTAATAATTATTTATGTTATTTTTTCAATTTTGTTGTTTATGTTAAAATGCTATGGGAATTATCCATGTTTGTTGAGGTTTGGTTTGTAGATTCCAAATGTATTGATCTGGTGTTGTTGCATTGATTTAATATTAGCGGTTTCGATTGTAAATGAACCATGCGTTTGATAAACCGTTCGGCTGGAAGTTTATTTATGTTATAACGCGAACATAATGGCTTGTTCACGTTAAATGAATGAACAACTAACGTGAACATGTGTCTTGTTTGTTCATTTATGTTCGTGAACATTTGTTTACATTCTTTCATTTAAATTTGTTTATTTGTGTTCGTTTAAGTTCCGTCCACTAGCCCCGCTTACGGATGTGCGCATATAATGTATATATGTGTGGCTCTGGGGGACAAAAATAAAGTTGTACTAATATTAACGTTATTTTACTAATTTTGTGAAAATAACGTTAAAAACGACGGATGGTTAATCATGCATCATGTGGTGGCGTTGATAGCCAAAAGACAAGGGGTTACATGCACCAATCGGGCTTATCCCGGTTGCTAAGTGTTATGTACCTTATGTCCAAGGCTTGATATAAAACTACTATCGAGCCGAGGGTCTTACTGGAAGCAGCCTCTCTATTCCCACGGGGTAGAGGTAAGGTTGTCTACATCTTACCCTCCTCAGACCCTACCTTAGCTTTGCTATTGGTGGGATTAACTGAACATGATGATGATGATGATGATAAGTTCCGTCCGTTCATATATTAAAATCTCAGTTTACTCTTGTTTTATTAATTTGTTAGGCCCTTTTAATTGGTTTTGTCTTAGTTATGTCCATTTGTGTTCATTTTAGTCTGTGAAATGTTTGTTTGGTTCGTTTACAAGCCTATTTACGAAGATATATCAATGTGGATTATTGAATCTGTAACAGGATTATTCGGCGCATGATCAAACAAGCATATGTAAATGTATTTCTTCCTAATTTGAGACATTTTTGCAGGGGATCAAGCTGGGGCGGTATATGTCAAATTGGCTGAGTGCTTTTTAAAGGTAAGCGATTGACGATTCACGAAAGCCTCTCATGCATTTACGAAAATCCTGTATTTATGATTGATTTTTGTTTGCAGTTGGATAGCAAACATGAAGCTGCTAATGCTTTTGCAGATGCAGGTCATTGCTATAAGAAAACAAACACCACAGGTATCCCCATTTTTTCAATTGAAATTTGCGCTCACCTTTTGTTTTAAGGAAGTTTATCTCCATTCTGTCGGGTGCTTCGTAGAATGCATATCTCGCCTTGAGCAGTCGTTAGATTTATTTATGGAAATCGGCCGGCTTGGCATGTCAGCAAGGTATTGCAAGGTACAGTTTAGAATCTCTTGTCATTTCATTTGTGTGCTTTATAAGACTATTAAAATTGAATCTTCACAGTTTGGTATGATTATAATTGTTATCTTGTTAGTTAAACACAGATCACGGCAGGGGCGGACCTAGTGTATAACTAGGTGTGGCGTCCGTTGCTGCTCAACTTCGCGCGCGTAGTGGAAAATTTGTTTTTTTTATGAAATTTGGAAAACGTTGCTACTAAAATGAAAAAAATGAAAAACGTTACTACTGAAATTCATTTCTAGATCCGCCACTGGATCACGGTAAAGAGTGGATTTTGCTTTTTGTTCAGGAAATAGCCGAGTTATATGAGCAAGAAAAAAACCTGGAGAAAGCTATGGTTTACTACGACAAAGCGGTTGATCTTTATCAAGGGGAAGAAGTCAACAGTACTGCAAATCAATGCAGACTGAAAATTGCACAATATGCCGCTGAACTTGAACAGTAAGCAGCTGCGGCTTTAACCATCTACATATTTACTCAAATGCCCCTTTCCAGTTTACATATATATCCAAATTATGTATCAGATATCAAAAAGCAATTGAGATATATGAAGACATAGCAAGTCAGGCACTCAACAATAATCTGCTCAAATATGGAGTTAGAGGACATCTACTTAATGCTGGGATTTGCCAACTCTGTAAAGGTGACGTCGTTGCGATTACAAATGCTTTGGATAAGTATCAGGTTCGTTAGTGGATTCCACTGAGAGTTTTCTAATTCTTTGCACTTTCGTGCTTATAGATATCATCTGAATACGTGTTTGTTTCTACAGGATCTAGATCCAACTTTTGCAGGATCACGTGAATACAAATTGCTGGCGGTATGTTTTGGATAGTGAGTGAACTCACTATGCTACTTCCATTTAAACAACCTCTTTTGACCGAATTCATATATGGGCTATGGCAGGCTTTGGCTGCTTCGGTTGATGAGGAAGATGTGGACAGCTTTACTGATGCAATCAAGGAATTCGATAGCATAACCAAGCTTGTAAGATTTCTGCTATCGGCTTATTAGCAACTCCCTAATAGTTATTTATTTATTTATTTATTTAAGAGCGTATGTGATATTCGGTGACAGGATGCATGGAAGACGACCCTTTTGTTGAGAGTGAAGGAAATGATAAAGGCGAAGGAGATGGAGGAGGATGATCTTACTTAACTCCCTAATATGTTCAAAATGAAATTATTAATTCATGGTTCCATTTTTATTGGCTGCTGTAAGGCCTCATTGCAGCCTTGTTAATAGTATGATTATGTTCCCTTGTATTTTTGGGGACTTTGGTGATGCAAAATCTATATTTGAAATTGCATTAACCATGAGTACAATACTGTTTAAAAGATAAAACTTAAAAGAAAAAATTTGTATAAATAAATCATAATTATTGTGTTGAGTACTGAGTAAAAGGGTCAAGTTGAAGTTGTACATTACATGGTAATTACATAATCCACCAAACATATGGTAACATATGTTAATTCCGAGGTTCTGGACCTTGATTTAACATTTATCCATTAAATGGCCAAATTTCCTACAATTACCAGTCTTTTGATGTTTACAATATAAGTGATAGAATGATTAATAAAAAGCCCGTCTAGCTCAGTTGGTAGAGCGCAAGGCTCTTAACCTTGTGGTCGTGGGTTCGAGCCCCACGGTGGGCGAGTTTGATTTTTTAACCGTTTTTCTTTTGTTTAGTTTGCTCCCTGAACAATAGTTAGCCTTGAAAAAATTGCAGCATGACAATGTCTTATTTTCTTGTTCTTTAAGTTTGATGCCCAAAAAACTATGAAGATTTAACATTATCAATATCTTTTTTGTTTTGAAAGAGAACATATCACAGTAGACCGAACCGTATTATTATTTATGAGAAAAGATGAAATACAAAGCATCCTTAACATGTGGAGCAAAGGGGTTTTATAGGTTGTGTAATTATGAATTAATTGTGCGGAATATTGATTGTGTTTGTGCGTAATTTCGATTTTGGTGTTTGCGTGATTTGGTTGCGTAGAATGAAGATGGTGCGGTGCGGTGCGACGGTGGTCAGGTATGGTGTTACGATGAGTTTCCCAACGTCGAAAGTTGTATGGTTAAGGTGTTGGTGACCACCGATACGATGGTGGTGGATGGTTTTCTAGTGTGTGGGGAACGATGGGCTGAAGGTGGTTAACCGGTTGTGAATTAAGGGGTTGCAGGTGGTGGTGATTGGAAGGTTGGTGATGATGTTGCAGGTGGAACAAGGAAGTTGAAAGAGGTATGTTGCAGGAGTACGCAATTTTGATTTGTCTTTCGAAATTCTGAATCGGTCCTTCATATGCTTTGTAGGATAAAAAGTCTTTGTATGTTAACCTACCCCATTTATATACTTTTTGAAAGGCTATGTTTCTTCTACGACTCCAAACTTTGATCTTCAAGTAGAGCTCCACTTTAACTTTAAAGATTTTATCAATTGAACCCAACCCGCACCCTTAAACAAACCTTGCGGGTTGACATCCTCCTATTCAGGGACGTCTTTGGGGAGGTCCGAGGAGGCCAACCGGACATGGTCCATAAATCTTGATGGCATAATTTAAATGCATTAAAACACTAGCATAATCACCCGTAAATACTATGTATGCCGAGTGATACAAGTCTTGCTCTCATCTTTTGATAACTTGATAGTATTTAGGTACAAAGGACAATGCAGCTTCAATCCACCCCGTTGTGACTATTTGTGTATGGTGTCATGACTATTTGTTCTATCTACTTTCTAATATGTTGTAAATGAATTGTAACATTGCCTCGTTAAAGACCTTTGTTGAGTTAGCCGTTATGACCATGATAATAAGCTAATACATAACAATGCTCTTTCCTATATATTCATTGTATATTTTAAGTGCATTATGAATTACAATTTACATACTATTAATAATCAAACTCTTTTGAACAGTAAATATATACATGGCAATTTCGTAATATTAAAGATTTTTAGGGGTATTTTGATTATTTGATTGGTCTACACGTTTTATTAGCGAGCGTCCACGCAAATCTGTATGTGTCGTCTTTTCTCACACATGCCTAGCCACGTGTCTTTACCTGTTGTTTAACACAAAACCATTAACCTGAAATCCCCTTTCTTGAGAGAATTACATAAATCGAGAGAGATAAAAAATTGTGACACCGATGACGCCAGTGGAGATGAAAGGGTGATGCCGGAGAGGAGAGAGAGAATGTGTAGACATTGAAGACAAGCAGCGTCGCCCTGGACCTTCGGCTGAAAACCGATTCAGCCGGCGACGAAGGCGCTCCGGTGACAACCCCTTACGGTGCGTGAACCACCATTGCCTACAGATCGATTTCTCAAATCCTCTTTTAACTAGGTTGGCTTTATAATGTTTGTAGATCTGGTGGGTTGGTTGACGATATTATTTGTTTTAGGTAGGAAAGCGTGTTTGGAGAAAAAGTTTAATGTGTGTGTGTGCGAGAGAGAGAGAGAGAGAGGGGGAGAGAGAGAGAGAGGATGTTGATGATGATGTTCAGACGCTGCTTTGCTTCCAATTAAGGCACGTTAGAGAAAACTCCCACTTAATGACCTGCATATTTTTTTGTATACAAAAAATAAATTGATTTTGTAACAGCTATAAGCAATGATGTTTTTAACATGAGTCCTATTTATGAACCATGGTGAAGGGTAGCTTGGTAGAGTTATGTTTTGATATGTTTTTTTGTGGCTACAGAAACATATTTATGAAATAAAATTAACAATGTCATTTTGCTGATAATCTTCAAGATGCATATACTAGAGCTGCAACGGTATTCGAAAGGTGCGAATGGTTAGAGTCTTGAGATCGCCATTTGGGAACAGCGTTACGCTGTAATCAGATCGCATTGAATGTAGAGTTCGAGAGGATTCATGTATGCAAACGTGACGTGTGGAAAGGTATAAATGCACCGTCTAATTTTTTGAATTCGTTTATTAGGATTAAATGATTAAGAATGGGGGATTGAGTTTATTGGTAATAATTAATAAATTGTTAGTAAACAATTATTTTGATTATAGCCAAATTTTTAAATGGAAAAAAGGATACGTATTACTTGGAATCCATTCAATTTGATTTAAAAACCAACTCCAAGGTGTATGGCCATAACATCAGCTTATTAGAGTATCTATTACATCAATGGAATAGGCATTTGATCACCTGTCTTCTATCTAGAGTCATGATTTGCCATTTCATAATCTCAACATATAATCGTCCTTTTACTATTTCTTTTAATATATTTTTTTTCTCTTCTTAGATTTAAACAATGTAGGCATTCAAGCTTCACAAAGGTGAAGTTTAGGGGTGGCAGTCTTCACAAGTAGATGTGTGGATATCATATTGCAATTTAACCATTAACAGCTCAAATAAGAAAACTTATTAGTTTTGATGTCTGATTTGGGCTTGAGTGGATTTGACACTACTCCTGATGCAGCTAGGTATGTAAATCTGATTTTAATTTGTATCTATTTTGTAACCTCTTTCACTAAAAGAGTTTGATTGGTATATCCAAAGTGTAAGATCGAGCTGCAATCAAGTTTTGGGGTGTTGATGCAGACTTTTACCTTTAATGGTAGTCATTATGAGGAAAATATCTGTCCTTAGATACACAACACTTTCTTCAAATGGACACACTATACCGGGCTGTAACAATAGGGATGCTGGTGGTTCTCAACAATCGTATTGCGGCGGCGACATGGTGCGTAGTAAGGAGCGAAGCCCCACGTGAGTTGTTACAGGCGGCTCTCGTCTACGCTTGAGATGCAGGAGCCGATTGCACGCCAATGCCTCATACACCTTTAATAGCTACTACATGCGCCAATCCATGGTCCTGGATCACGTGACTTTGTTGTGACTGTCACCATTGTCAAAACTGATCCATGTAAGTATACTGAATTTATAGTTTTATCAAGCATTGTTTTTCCTTACAGTTGACTAATGCTTGATGTTTTTTCTTTATGTTTGAAGGTTATGGATCATGCAATTGATATTTGGTCTTCCTCTGTTTTTTGGGTTTGTTATAGCAGATTAATAATCTTTCTAAAGAGATTCTTGTGCACCTTTTATGCCGCCATAACAAAGGGTTTTTGGTGAGGGACCCTCATACAAGAGGGATCATGATGTACAACGAATTTGATCTATGGGAAATTCCAATGAAGCAGTTTATAGGAAAAGAAGAAGTTAAGCAGCCATTTGAAACAAGTCTTAAAGGTGGCAACTGTTACATTTAAATTTGAAATAATTGCTAGGGATTAAAATACATCAATTTGTAGCTGCACTAAGAAATCAATATGTTCATGTATTATACAAATTATATGATAATTGTGTGCTACGATTCGCATTTGATACTGCAAAAGATCATCAACTTTCAACATATGCCGCATTTGATACTGCAAAAGATCATCAACTTTCAACATATGCCTAGAGGCAATACCGTATTGTAATCGCGCAACGCGCGAAGGGAAGAACACTAGTTAGTATAAATACTCATTTTATAAACTTCACTCCTAGACATACGAATTACCCAAGCCATTTAACCAGCTGGTCTAAGGATCAGATTGTATTTGTTTTTGTTTTGCGTTATATATAAACAGACACAACACTAAGTCATCTTCCCCAAAATATATACGAACCCTAGTTTTTCCAATACACTAATTCATCAACCAATAACCCTTGGATTCAAAGGGTTATTGGTCGGAATGTATCAATGATTAAAAACGCAAAACGAATTGATTCATACCAAGCAGATTTGAAGCAAGAACACGAGTCAAACCAAAAAGTCAACCGAGCTAAATACGCGAGTGTTAGTGAACGAATAAAAGAATTGATAGTGAGGTTAGTGTTTTCGGCACTAGGAGATGGTTTGGAACATCCCAATTTATACTGATTTGCGTAAATGGAAGGTTGAGTGATTGGACCCAAGCTCGGTCAAAACCGAGTCACAAGGCTCGATTAAGGGCTGTTAGAGCGAGATTAACGGTTGGGTAAACGCGTACGGTCAATGGTCATAAATCCAATTGAATTGCGAGTTTGTTTCCTTGTTTAGCTCAGAAAAAAAACGTGGTCAACTCTGAATGTTCGGTCGTCCCTGTTGCAGCGAGGAGAAGACAAGGAAATCTTCAAGGTTGAAGTGGGTTTAAATAGCTATCGTGTTGGGATTCAATCAAATGTGAGCCTTGGCTCAGCTGGTTACGTTATGTGATCTTAGACTGGGGACCGGTTTGGGCGCGGGTTCGAGTCCCGGCCCAAACAACCTTTTTTTTTCTTTTTAAATCAGATAGGAGAGGGAGAAGGGGTGTTGGGCTTGGACTTCTACTGGGCTTGTGTATTGGGCTCCGAAAATTAGTAATAATAAGGGTGGGTTCAAGAGTGGTTGGACTAGGCTAAACATTATTACTTCTTCTTCTTCTTCTTCTTCTTCTTCTTCTTATTATTATTATTATTATTATTATTATTATATACAAAAATAAAAAAAATAAAAATAAAAAGAAAAGTGACGGATGTCACATAATAAAACAAAAATACCTCTCTTCGAGTGACTTGTCACCTAGGGACAAAATCGTCAAATCAGACCCTTAAACAAAAAAGCCCAGTAAGAAAATCCCGAAACCCCAAAGAAATACTTATATGCAGAGCAGCGGCTACGTGCATGTTTGGCTCTCCTTATTTGGCCTCCTTATAACTTATCTCCTTAATCAAAAAGGAGATAAGGAGAAAATATTGTTTGGGTAATGGGTTGAAAATGAGGTTTTTGTGGGTTGAAAAGGAGATAAGTTATAAGTTAGAATTTGTAACTTTTTGATTATGTAGATAAAGAGGTAGAAGAAGGAGATAAGGAGAAGGAGAGCCAAACAAACCATTTCATCTCCTTCGAACAAAAAAAAAACCTTATCTCGCTCCATATCTAAGAGCATTCACAATAGAATCTCCATCCCCCATCCACTCACAACCAATCACAACCACATATTACATTAAACCCCATTAAATTTTCTCTCTCCACCCAATATTTACCGACACACTGTAAATTCCCTATTTTCAAAAAAATTATAGGGTTTTGTCACCCAATTTTTTTTTTGGGGTTGAATGCTCTAAATCCTTATCCTTCATCTCTTTTCATTCATAAACCCTAACTTTTTATTTCTTTCAATTACACATACCCTATATGTTCCAGACCTTTCACAATCCATGGACTCGAAGGAAGACACGTCTCTCTCAGGTTCTGCTTCTGTTTCTTCTGATAAAATTGTTACTGATACTGTCAATGATATAAATGATGGTGTTAATTCCGTTAACAAGGTTGATATTATTAAGGATATTAATAAGGATAGTAGTGGTGGTGGTTCTGATGATGAAAACGAGGTTTTTGTTAGTGGTTAGGAAGAGGGTTTTGAAACAGTTAATGAGAATTTAGAAACCCTAGCTAATGAAGGTGAAGGTGAGAGTTTTTCGGAGCCTTCTGAATTCCCTAAGGTTGATGATGATGAAAATGATGATATTGGGTTGGTTGAGAAGAAATTGGGGGAGAATTCGGTTGCTTTGGAAACGAATTCGAATGAGGTTGTGGTAGAAAGTGAAGGAGATAAGGTTGGTGAAGAAAATGAGGGATTGAAATATACCGTGGAAGGGGATTCGGTTGTGGAAGAGATGAAAGTTGATGCAGTTGGACAGGGTGTGGCTGTGGTTACGAATACGGTAGAGGTGGAGGTTGAAAATGATGATGATGATGATGATGAGGATGTTTTGTTGGTTGGTGGGTCTGATGAAAGTAATCCTGTTGTTGAAACACCTGTTTTAGAATCGGATGCGAACGTTACTTCTGACGGTGATACTGTTGTTGTTGTTGAGGTTGAAAAACCTGAGTTAGAATCTGTTGATGCAAAAGACGTGAAGGTGACACCTGAAGGTGATGCTGTTGTGGAAGGGATAGATGTTGATTTGCCGGTACCAGGAATGGCGGGAGTGGCGGTGGTTACTAAGGTTGAAGATGAAAAACCTGTGGTGGAGTTTGTTGATGTGGAGGATGTGAAGGTGACTACCGAAGGTGTTTCGGTTGTGGAAGCGGTGGATGTTGATTTGCAATTACCTGGAGTGGCTGGGGTGGCGGTGGTTACTAAGAAGGAAGAAGATGGTGGTGCTGTGGCGGAAACTGATGTCGGGTTCGTCGGAGAAGGTGAGTGCTGTTTTGGAAGAAGTGGTGGATAAGGAGGTTGTTGGAGTAACTGATAGCAAGTTTTCGCCTTGGGATGTTGAAGATGTAGAGAAGGAGGTTGATTATGTGTGTCAAGAAAACGAGCCTGTGGTGGTCAAGGCTGCTTTGAATGATGTGGAAAATGTTTCTGTAGCTGGTTTGGAGGGAGATGCAGCTCAGTTAACGGAAGTTTTGAACAAAGCTATGCCTGTAGATGCAGATTTATGCAAGGGCGGTTTTGGGCCTGGGCGGCCCGGGCGACGGCCCAAGGCCCAAATTTCCAAGGGGCCCAAACTTTTGTTTTTAACTGTATATATAGAAGCCCATTTTAAAGGGGCCCAAATTCCAGATTTTAAACCCAATCAAAATAACCTAAACTAAAATTGAGCGGTAAAAAAAAAAAAAAAAAGCAAAAGACGACAGCTTTCAGCTTCCTTTTCGACAGCAGCAACACTCAGCAGCCTTCTGCCTTCCAGCCATCGACAACCAGCAAGGACGATCAAGCTGCTCTCTTCTTCGTTCTCGACAACAGGCAGCAGCTTTCTGTGGCCTTTCATCTCAACTGATTGTCTGATTCTTCTTCATTCTTGCCTTCTTGGGTTGGATGTTCAACAACTACATCAAAATCATAAGGTTTGCACTTTGCAATTTGCATTCTTTTTTAGTTAACTTGTTTTGATGATTAATTTTGTATTCTTATTTCACAAGATCAACCTAGGGTTTGGAATTTGAATTCTTGTTTTAGTTGTTTAAAATTTAGAAACTAGAATTAATGAATTACGTATTAGCCTTTGATGTTTGTTGCATATTTTTGACTTTGTGAATTAGGCATATACGCCTTTGATAGTTTGATGTTTGTTTGTTAATTAGGCATTAGCCTTTGATGTGTGATTTATATTTATAATTATTGTTACTGATATTGAAATTTTTGTGTTTGAATATTGTTTTCTAGAAATTATGCTTTGCTTCAAAAAACGTAAGGAGATCCTCACAATTCGCTTAAGTAAGTAAATTTGATCATTTTGCTACACTGCTTTTGTTTTGTTTATTTTATAACAATTATCATCATTCTCGGGGACGGCCCTGAGATTATGGTTTAGAAAACAAGGCGGCTGACAAATTTGTTCTTGAAGAATCTGCAGAAAAAGATGATGTTGAAGAACGAGGCTACACGGATTCAGATAAAGAAGACGGGAGAGAGCTCTTTTTAGCCTCCCTTTTGAAAGCAGCGGCTGATGACAGTTCAGAAGGTGGTAACATTGATGGTTCAAGACTTTTCACAGTTGAATGCCCTGAAGGTTTATTGTCTTTTCTCCAGGCCATGAGAGCTGTCCCGAGGCCACCCCGTGCCAACATTTTTGACCAGACGAATTTAAGTGAAGAAGAAAAGAAGAAATTGGAGAAATTACAATCCATCAGGGTGAAGTTTTTAAGACTCGTTCAAAGATTAGGGCTTTCACCAGACGAATCCGTGGCTGCAAAGGTTCTTAACAGGCTGGCACCTATTGCGGGTCGACAAACGGGTCAATCTTTTAGTCTTGATGCTGCTAAACGTAAAGCTGCAGAGCTAGAAGCTGATGGAAATACTGACCTGGACTTCTCTGTCAATATTTTAGTCATCGGTAAAGCTGGGGTTGGTAAAAGTGCTACGATAAACTCCATTTTTGGTGAAGAAAAAACCCCAGTCGGCGCTTTTCAAACCGCAACTGGTTCAGTAAAGGAGATAACTGGTGTGGTAGCTGGAGTTACTGTTCGGGTTTTTGACACACCTGGGCTTCGGACCTCTGTCATGGAACAAGCGTTTAACAGGAGTGTATTGTCATCAGCTAAAAAATTCACAAAGAAAAACCCACCAGATATTGTTCTCTATGTAGACCGTTTGGATGCCCAGATGCGAGATGATAATGATATTCCATTACTGAAAACCATTACCAGCTCGCTGTGCTCTGCCATTTGGCGAAGTGCGATTGTTACTTTTACGCATTGTGCGTCGGCCCCACCAGAGGGGTCAGAGGGGAACCGTTTGAGTTATGAAATGTTTGTGGCCCAAAGGTCACATGTGGTTCAACAAGCTATTGGTCAAGCGGTTGGTGATTCGAGAATGATGAGCCTGGGTTTGATGAACCCAGTTTCTTTAGTTGAAAACCACCAGTCTTGCCGTAAGAATCATGAAGGTCAAAAGGTGCTTCCGAATGGTCAAATCTGGCGCCCACAGCTACTTATGTTATGTTACTCGATGAAGATTTTATCAGAAGCGAATTCTTTGACTAAACCACAATGCCCGTTTGACAGCCGGAAGCTTTTCGGGTACCGCATGCGGTCTCCGCCACTGCCGCACATGTTGTCTTCGATGTTACAGTCTCGGGCTCACCCGAAGCTAGCAACGGATCAAGGTGGTGATGTGGAGATTGACCTGGCGCTGGCGGATTTGAGCGATTCTGACAATGAAGAAGAAGATGAAGACGAGTATGACCAGCTCCCCCCTTTCAAACCTTTCATACCGTTGAAAAAATCCCAACTTGCTAAGCTTAGTAAAGAGCAGAAAAAATTTTACTTTGATGAATACGATTACCGGGTCAAGCTTTTGAAGAAGAAACAATGGAAAGAAGAACTAAAAAGAATGAAAGATTTTAAAAAGGACGGACCTGATGGTTTGGCTGGTCAAAATTACCAGGAAGAAGAAGGTGAAGGAGACGCACCAGCACGTGTGGCGGTCCCGTTACCTGACATGGCTTTACCACCGTCTTTTGATAGTGATAACCCCGCATACCGATTCCGTTTCCTGGAGCCCACTTCGCAGTTTATGGCCCGCCCGGTTCTTGGTACCCATGGTTGGGACCATGATTGTGGTTATGATGGAGTCAATGTTGAACAAACCTTAGCCATTGCCAACCGTTTTCCGGCTGCAATTACAGTTCAAGTCACTAAAGACAAAAAAGACTTCAGCATCAATATGGATTCATCTATTTCCGCTAAACACGGAGAGAATGTGTCTACTATGGCCGGTTTCGACATTCAACCAATCGGGAAACAGCTGGCCTACGTAGTCAAAGGCGAAACCAAGTTCAAGAATTTGAAGAAAAACAAAACCGCTGCAGGGATTTCAGTCACATTTCTGGGAGAAAACACTGTAGCTGGGTTTAAGCTCGAGGATCAAATTGCACTTGGGAGACAGTACTCGATCATTGGGAGTGCAGGCACAGTTTGTTTCCAATCCGATTCAGCTTATGGTGCCAACATCGAGGTCCAAAGACGGGAGCTGAATTACCCGATCGGTCAAGTTCAGTCAACTATCGGGTTATCGATCATAAAATGGAGGGGTGATTTGGCGTTAGGGTTCAACGGTTTGGCTCAGTTCTCTGCTGGGCGGAATTCAAAAGTGATGGTTCGAGCCGGGATTAACAACAAAATGAGTGGGCAAATCACGGTGAAAACTAGCAGCTCGGAATATCTTTCACTTGCACTTGCAGCAGTTATTCCTTCTGTTATATCGGCTTACAAGAAGTTGCGGTCAGGTGCTGGTGATGGTGACAAATGCTCTCTGTATTAAGGTTAGCTTGTTCTATTGAATAATATGCTTATTTTACTTTATTCAGCAGTTGAAAACTTTTGTTTAGTTTTGGTGCAATCAACTCTTGTATGATGATGATGAGATTAAATTATGAGGGAATACTATCTGTGTTTTGTCATGCTTGTACTACATAAAAACTTATTTTGATAGTGCCTGGTTTTATAAATCCTATTTTACAATATTATTCTGTCAAAATTATATAAAAAGTTTATAAAACTTATTTTGCAATTCTTTGTGAATTGTGACCAAGTATTATCTTTTAACTTATATATGGTTCTTTTTGGTCTGTCTATTAGTTCTCTGCAGGGGGACTCTAAAGTGGCGGTTCGAGCCGGATTAACAATAAAATGAGTGGTCAAATCTTGGTGATGAAAACTAGCAGCTTAGAATCTCACTTGCACTTGCAGCAGTTATTCCTTCTATTATTTTGGCTTACAACAAATTGCGGTCTGGTGCTGGTTATACTCCCCATATTAAGGTAGGCTTTTGCGTTCGGGCTTATTTGGTATTTTTAAGATTATTGTTTTTGGTATTATCGTATAATACACTTAATGTACTTTATTCAGCAAGTGAAAACTTTTGTTTAATTTTGGTGCAATGAGATGAAACTTTTGTTATCATTCACAAACATAACATATTCTCTAAACCCATAAATAACAATCCAAAATACAATCTTCATACAAAATAAACTTAAACATCATCAAACACTTGAACAATGGACTTTAAATATTGATCTGTATCATGTTAAGCCTCAAATAGTCATGAACATGGAAGGTTCTCACTACGCCAGAATTCATATTTGTATCCCAACTGACAAATTTTGTCCAGTTCTTGATCTTTTTTCTTGAACGTGGTTGAACATAAATGTATTAAAAACGAAATTCATGTTGATGATTAGCATTCGATTAAAATTATGAACTTTGACACTTGTTATGACCTTTCATCAATCTTATTATTAGTGGAGAGCAAGAACATGTCACCATTTGAAAATATCCATAAGCCAAGAAACAAACCTTAAAGCATAAATAATAAGATAAAAAGCAACCCATTTCATCTTCTTCCTCGTGAGATCTCAAGTTTATTCAAAATCCCACTTTGAAAAGAAATTTTTTTGATGAAAGTATAAAATTATGATTCTTTTCACAAATAAAAAATGGAGAAGGATTGTACCTTGGGAACCACAAAATCAAAATAAAAATATGATTCTTTTCAAACACTTGAACAATGGACTTTAAATATGGTTCTGTATCATGTTAAGCCTCAAATAGTCATGAACATGGAAGGTTCTCACTACGCCAGAATTCATATTTGTATTCCAACTGACAAATTTTGCGGAGTACAAATAATATGCATGGAAACTCGATCATAAGAATGTTCAAGTTGGAGCGGTCACATCAACTCCGTTTTCGACAGACACGATCGTTTGCAGCGACCAACAGTAGCTTGAGGCGATCGAACACAACAACCAATGACCTCTGAATCAGTCAGATTGGTCTTCAAATCTGACCGGTTAAGTGGCTGGTCATACAACATTATTCATTTAGCCCATCCAAACACTCCGTCCACCATGTCCTTTGACCAAATCAAACCTACACGTCTGACTGGGATCATTCAAATGGTACCAAACAGGGTCTAACTTTCCTAACATTGCGGCTTGAGGAATTTTGAGAACTCATTTTGCTAACGTTATGTAATTTTATAATCATGTCTTTAATAAGAAAAAACAAAATAAAAAATTAAATAGTAATTGGTTGAGCTTTATTCTATTACTTGAGTATTAATCGAATGAGACAATGAGTATTAATCGAATGAGACAATGAAGCCCCTATATACATAACGCTTAACATTAAAAAAAAACACATAGAGCCTAGATGGACGAATGAATAAAGTAGTTTTCTTTCTATTTCTTTTCTAATTTAAAATTCAACCATAATTACCCAATATTACAACGGGTATAAAATAATCCGTCAACAGTCAAAATCTAAAATTTGGAAAACAAACAAAGAAAGGAAAGTGAATATTATAAACTAAGCAAATATACGGTGTTAATAGTTTATATCAATTTTTGAATAATCGTGTATGCGTAAAAAAGAAAGAAATCTACAACATGATTAATAAAGATTGAATTGGAACTTTCTCCTACGGCTAATTTAAAAAAAAAATGTATAAATACCCCTTTTTAAAGATCAAATACAAATGAGTTGGTTATAAATCAGATATACATGTGGCAGTTTTCTTCCCCATATAACCATACTAGTAGGGAACCCGCACGATGTTGCGGCGACGACAAATTATGGCGTGATATTTGTTTTTGTTAATTTATCAACTCTCTCGTGATATATTGTATAGTACTTTTGTTACTTTAACTTGTCTGACAAACTTTCGTCATATATAGTATTAAAAAATATACTAAATAAGAAATAGAAATACATGAACTCAAAGTATCCATTGTATTTAACTATTTACATTTTATACTCGCATGTCTAAAATATCCAACGTTTACCGATGGTGAATATATGCCAACAAATATCTTTTCACCTACTTATAAATTATATTAAGTTGAATTCAGGTGTCACTGATTATACTTTTTTTTGAAAATTAACTTCATTAAAAAACGAGCAAACCACAAAAACGTGGACCGCTCAAAAACAACCAATCACAACATATACAAGGGATATCTCATCCAACCATTCCAGTCAATCCTATTGTTCGATCTATACTTAATCCAGATAAACGATAGTGACTTCACTGTAGCCACAACGTCAATCACTTTAGGAACAACCTTATCAAAAACCGCCTTATTACGCTCCTTCCAAATCACTCAACACGTAATCATACCAATACACCGAACAATCTTCTTACCTCTTTCGGACGTCTGAAAAGTATTTTGCCAAGTAATCATTTCATCAACCGAGCGGCTATTAGAAGTCAATAGATGGCACCAACTCCAAACCTTGCACCAAACTTCACAAGAAAACCTACAATTGACGAAGATATGATTGACTGTTTCTTCCTTGGTATTGCACAAAACGCACATAGACGATGACAATGACAACTGAATGCATCTCTTTACTAATTCCGAACATGTAGGTATTCTCTCCTTTTCGACCCTCCAAAAATGAATGTTGACTTTTAACGGAATCCAAGTTTCCCACCACAATTTTTGGATCGGTTGACCATAAAGATTTTTCCTCAGAGCAGCTTTAACTTTAGCCACCGAAAAGCCACCGTTGAGATTGTTATCCCAGCTCCAACTATCACTAGTACCGTGCAGCTGAATATTGGACAGCAAGAAAACCGCGTCTTGAATTTCTGAAATACCCGACACAGTGGTCGCACCATTCACCCAGTCACCAATAAGTCTAACAATCCCACCTTCCACACTGAGCCGATTACAAACCAAAGCATTTTTATCTGTCTCTGTTTTGAAAAGTGAAGGCCATCGGTTCCATAAGGGACTGTTACCAACCCATATGTCATTCCAGAAACTGATGCGACTCCCATCCCCCAGTTTACAAGATATTAACTGCTCGATTCGTCTCCCATCAAACCGTATGTTCCGTAACTGAGTCACAATGGATTTCCAAACCCCAGGACGCGCTTTATTAACTGGTAAAAGCGTCCATTTATACTTACCACCATGAATACTAAGGATCGACTTTTTCCACAGCCCTTGATAATCGGTTTTGAACCTCCACGCCCACTTTGTTAGTAAAGCCGAATTCACCTCCGATAGTTTAGAGATGCCTAAGCCCCCGAACCGTTTGGGTTTAGTAACCACATTCCACGACACCCAATGTATCCCTTTCCCCTCTTTGCTTCCCAGCCATAAGAATTTCCTCATAATCTTCTCAATGGTTTCAATAACTTGGGACGGCGCTTTAAACAACGATAAGTAGTACACCGGAAGGCTCGCTAGCACCGATTGAATCAATGTTAAACGACCTCCGATTGATAAAACTTTAGCTTTCCAAGATTGTAACCTGTTACGAATAGTATCTACCACCGGATCCCAATGAGCGATCCGATTCATGTTCGCTCCAACTTTGATCCCCAAATAAGTAAAGGGGAAGGTACCCACTTTACATCCCATTGTATCTGCCATACTACTGATCTCCATATTCGTAACTCCCAAGCCGAATAAAAAAGATTTCTGGACGTTAAACTTCATGCCCGAACAAACGTTAAAAACCCGTAACAACCTGGACAACATGACAATATTATTTCTCGACCAAACCCCCAGTATTAGAGCGTCGTCTGCATATAACATAAGCGAGAGACTAACCCCATTGCCTGGTAGAGAAATTCCTTCCATATCTCCCAACCGACATGCTTTATTAATCATGCAAGCAAAAGCTTCCATAACAAATAAAAATAGGAAAGGCGATAGAGGATCGCCTTGTCTGGGCCCTTTTTGACAATTGAACTCAAACGTCAGCGCCCCGTTAACTAAAACCGCAGACCTAGCGGACTACAGAATACCTCTAACCCAGAGGCACCACTTCCCCGGAAACCCCATCTGCCCCATAGTATCAATCAAAAAATCCTAATTTACGTTATCATACGCTTTCTCGAAATCGATCTTGAACAAAAACGCCTTTTTCTTACCTTTTTTAGCCTATCCAATAATCTCATTTAGAACTAGCGGTCCATCCAGAATGTACCGGTCTTTAATAAACGCCGACTGTGAGTCCGAGATAACATCATCCATAACGTTCTTGATTCTCGCGGCAATAACTTTTGATATGGTTTTACTAATAACCCCGATTAAGTTTATAGGTCGATAGTCCTTTAAACCCAACGGCGTTTTAGTCTTAGCAATTAATGTAATAAACGACAAGCTGCAATCTTTATGGATACTCCCCGAGTCATGAAAGTCTTCAAACAATCTCATAAAATCATCTTCAAAAAGATCCCAAGAATGTTTTATGAACCGAAAATTAAAACCATCCGGCCCTGGAGCCTTATCAGAACCACAATCAAATACCGCTTTTTTAACTTCGTCTTTGCTAAAAGGAGCAATCAAATCTACACACTTATCGATGGGCACTTTCTTGAACTTGTTACAAACAAACCTCGGCCTTCTACTAAGCTTTTCACGAAATAAGTCTTTATAAAACCGCATAACTTCTTTTTTAACTAGAGGAGGACGAGAAACCCAAACTCCATCAACCATAACACCCGGAATACTATTGGACGCTTTCCTTCCATTTATACATCGATGAAAATACGCCGAATTATCATCCCCCATAGAAGCCCACTTTACCCGAGCTTTTTGTTTCAGATCTTTGTTTTTCAGCATAAGCAATCTCTCCACCTCTTTCTTACTCTCTTCCCAAATCCAAACCTCCTCTTCCTCTAACTCACCATCTTCCACTTTCGCTTCTAGACGATTAATATCATGTTTAAGCATCTCTACTTCTGCCCCCTCTTTAGTATTTACCGTGTGCCGCCATGATTTCAAACCAACCTTCACAGCCGCAAGCTTCTTGCATAAAGAAATACTCAGATGGTCATTGAACTTAGCACTATTCAGAGCATTTTTTACCACCTCCTCGCACCCTTCCCTATCAAGCCAAGAGTCAAACTATTTAAAAGGTTTAGTACCATAATTTAGATCAACCATAGTTAATAAAATAGGATTATGGTCTGATAACTCCCTTGGCAAAGCCCTTAAACACGCCCCATGCCATCTATTAAAAACATCTTGACAAACAAGTATACGGTCAATTTTACTCAGTTTGGCAGCATTACCCACTCCGGTCATATATGTAAATCTGTTCCCCTGCATAAAAAACTCTTGTAAACAAGCTTCGTCGATAAAATTATTAAAATCCGACGCCGCCCTGCTATTGAATTTCGAGTTCTTTCTATCCTCCACCCATCTAACCGCATTAAAGTCACCGATCAACATCCACATACCCGGTTTACCCTGCATAGTAGAAAGTAATCTTTCCCACAAATTCCTCTTTTCACCCACCTTCTGAGGAGCATACACATTAACCATATTAATCAAACTTCCGCCTTCAACAAGGTTACCCGAAATCACAATAAAATTAGTATCCTTGATCGTATGACTCCTATAAAATTTTCTGGGATTCCACAGACACACCAAACCCCCTGATTTTCCCCTCGCCCCAACTGTCGCAGAATCATAACCCCCATTTCCCCACACCGAATCAAAATCAAACAACGCCCCATCACCTAACATAGACTCTTGGACACAAAGAAAATCCACTGTTAGGACAAAAAGGATTGGTGAAACCACTTTTGCAAACCTTAGTCTAATTCACTTCTGTCAAAATATTCTAAGTATAGAACTGCTGAAGAAGGAAGATCAAACTGCTGAAGAAGAGATTCCACAAGTGCTGAAGAAGAGAAGTCATCAGAAGTTCTAAAGTTCAAACCAGACACTTCTACTGAAGAACTACTGAAGACAAACTACTCATCAGTAGTTTGTCATTCATCAGTACTTATGTGAAGATCTTTTCCACCGCCTTTTTGTATCAGTAGTTTATTACTTTAGTATTACTTTTTGCTTTATGTACAAGTTCCAAGACTGCAACTTGTTGCAACTTGTTTCTGAACTTGCTTTTTGGCAAGGTTCATGTATTTGTAAAGTCTATAAATAGAAGGGTTCATCCCTCTGTTTTAGACATTGATTTTAATACAGAAATCCTTCAACACATATTATTGTTATTTCCATTTCATATTTATTAGTGTTTCAATCCAGGGGGAGTTACAACTCCTGTTGATAAGTGTAGCTTTAAACTCATAACATTCCGCTGTGCTATCACTGATCAAGAACTTGCTAAACACCTAAGTGTTCACTAGCAAGTTCATACAAAAGAGCAATACTGATCCAACATCCACCTTATTTTTTAAAACCAACCCTTTAACCCATTGCGTTTTACCAACCGAACCAAACCCTCTAATATTTATAAAAAGAACATTCATCTCAAACCTGTTTGTAAACCTTCGCCTTCAATGGATTCCGAAATCAAACTTTCGAACCCCTGTAGATTGACTCCTAATCTCTGACCAAAATCAAAAGTGGCTTTCTCTTCATCAATGACTTCCACCGGTTTGTTATCTGTAGCAATAAAATCCTCTTCGGCGGTCTCCTCCTGAATATTATTCCCCGCTTCTTTGTCTTCTTGTTGGTCTTCCAATAACACATTAAAAGAGTTTGATAAGTTGACCGGTTCACCCCCTCTCTTTTTCGAAACATTCTGATCAATACCCAGAATAATGGGCTCCAAATTAAATGGGTCATCCTCAAACTTGGATCCCTTATGTGGCCTATCATTGCTGCTGTATTGGGCCTTGCCGGAATATTGGGCTTCCTCACTATCCTTTGTTTTATTCTTTTTCCGTTTAGCACGAGAGCCCTTTGTTTGTACATTCAAAACATTATGAGCAATAACTCCTCCAATATTATCTTCCATAATTATTTCCGGATTGCTCGCCACCTTTCCTTCCTCATGCTGTTGACTAATTAACTCCTCCTTTAATGTCTCCTTATTTAGAGCTGTTTCCAAATTTACTTTTGCCGGAGTAACTTCCGGCTCCGGGATATCCATACCGTTGGAATTATGATTGCCGGAACCGCTATCCTGCTCACACTTAGCATGCCCGTCTATAACGAAATCCGTTATCCACTCCCTATCTTCTTCCTCGATCCAAATCTTAATAGTCTTGCCCCTCCACTTTAAGAAGATCTCATCCTAAATTCTTGTTCCCTTATCGACCACAACACCTAAATATTGGAATGACGAATCCAATTCGAGACTTTTCGTGTCCGATTTATGAATCAACCTACCAAAGAAACTTCCAATATCACTCAGCACCCGATCATCCAGTAGACTGAGCGGAATACCAAATACCCTCAGCCATGCGATACGTTCAAACGGTATCTCTTGTCCTTCCCAGACGACCGCCGTTCGAAATTGTTCCGGTCTACCCAGGAGTTCGTCCTTGGCCATCAACGCATGCTCATTCCTTTTAAAGGAGATCAACACCTGTAATCCCCCCAAGCATTTAACAACACCTTCCCCAAGTCCCATCTCGATCAAAATACTTTTAATTGTTCTCAAAACCTCCAACGTATTCACTCCCACAAGGAGAGACTTCCCATGCAAATTATGAAAAGAACAAATACCATCATCTACTGTGATAGTTTTCCCCACCGAAGCCCCTGTAAAGGCCTCCTTGTATGACATAGAATTCGCCGCAAAAGTAGTCTTAGTACCAGGCATCGTGTTATGATCCTGAGGAATCTGGGGTTGCACCTTAGAAGTCGTATAAGGTTTCCGATCATCTATTTCTCCTTCTTCTAAAACGAATCTAGCAACATTAACTTTCAGTTTAAAATCCCCCAGACGAATAGCCGACAATACCTTCACCATCTCTCTATGATCTTTGACATCCAGTAGAGAAAGAAAACCGAACCTTCTACCATCTTTGTCTCGTTTCTTTGCAATATAGATATCGAAAATATTACCAAAATTCCTTACTTCTTTCGCCAAATCGGAGCCGCTGCATCTATCCGGGAGATTTGTGACATAAAACTTGGTGATTCTGGAAAGGATTTCTACCGGAATATGTTTCCGGCGAATATCCGGTGGCATCTTGAGAGCGTTTTTGACCTTTTTGGACTATTATAGATTCATACAACTTTAATCTTGAACTCGTGCCTTCCTGTCACTGTTTATACTTGTTTTACAATAAAAATTAATTTTCATTATCTGCATAAACTATAATACACGAAACATAATCAATGTAGTTGGAACTAAATTTGAAAGACAAACAATGATTTACCATAAAAATAGCAACCGTCATTGTTTTCTCTTTTAATGATCGATTGTACTTTTCACATATAATGTGGTTGAAACTGAATTTGAAGTATGGATTATGAATGCACGAAACAAATATTCAAATAACATCCATGTTCCCATATATGAGAAAATCTTAAATACAAAATACCATATCTACCGAAAGTAACTCAAATAGTTGGCCTAGTAAACAACCTACAAGTTCATGCAAGTCTAGTGTTTATGATATGTAAAGGGGATTGACTCATATTTTTTTTAACCCCAAAATAGAACCTTTTATTAAAGATTTCTACTTGCGCTTATTTAGTACAATTTCATTTCCAAAAAGAAAAATATAAACAAAATCAAATATTTATACAGAAATACAAGACCTGCAACCAAGGTCTCTTAAAAGGAAAAAAACTTTTTCTAACTAATGTCTAGCTTTAAGAGAACATGAAACTAAAAGCAAACCTTGCACCCTTACATGTTTAGTTTGACTAACAATTCTGTTGTTTTAGACTCTTAACCATATGAAGTATTAGCTAAAAATAATATACAGTGACAATTTGATCTCATTACTGACAACTATCATTTCACTTACAAAAAACTATCCAATCAACGCCTATGTAAAGTTTGGCTCTAGGGCGAAATTGAGATGCCAAACACACTTAAAAAATACCTCTTGGATTTGGATTATTGAAAGAATCGCCTACAATAACAGGATTCAGGATTATCCACGCTCCTCATACTCAGCATTCGTGAAACACATTGCATCAAAATCAAGGTTAAAGGTCAATAACTACCCCCTCACCGACATTATCACATCTGATACATTGCAAGTGGTTAAAACAATAGTGTAAACAACCTAAATAAATTCAATAGCTAGGCACTTTCATGTTGTAGCGGCACATAATATGTTGCACCTTCATATTTTTTTTACCACTAAAAGTCAAAGTTCATATGTTTCTTTTGGGCATGTTGGTCATACCTGTAAGCGACTTTTCCAACATCCTTCCATTGTAACCGTGCCGCCGGTGATGGTGATGGCGGCACCAGCTGCTAAGAAGTTACTTGCTCATGAAACATCTCCTTCTACGTAAACATTTCCAGGTGACTTGAAAAAAATATTATCTATACATATAATAAACCAAAGCCATTTTAATGACATGGCACTTAAAGAGGCATTCTCTTCTTTGAGTGTGCCATGTGTCATCCTATGTGGCATTGAGATATTTTAGAAAAAAAATAATTTAAAAAAAAATTGGATTTTTCATCCTCATGTTTCCTCCCATAATTTTTAAACGTTAATATCTTTAATATACGAGATTTTTTAAAGAAAAAAATTACACCAAATTAACGAGCGTTTTATTATCTTTCCAACGAGTACCATAGTGCTATATAAAAAACGGAGAAATTTTTTTGTGGGGTTTTGTTCATACAAGAAAAAAAAAACACAAAGTGTTCAAGTAAATCATTAATCATGTATAGACAAGTCACTAATTATGTTTAAATCAGTAAATATGATTTTTTTTTTCAAACAGAGCCGAATAGGTTAATAGAGTTATACGTTGTTTTAAGTTAGGTATCAATATTAGTATGTTAGAGTTGTACATTTGTTTAGTCTTTAGGATAGGTGTTAATATTAGAGTTACATTAAAGTTCTACATTCTTTTAGGTTAGGTGTTAGCATTGGAGTTGTACATTGTTAATTTGTTTTAGGTTAGATATTAATATTAGAGTTATACATCAGTCTATTTCATATGTAAAATTGATGTATCATATTAAATTTCTCAACCCGGGACGCTCCCGGGGTATAATCTAGTTACCATATAAACCCGTTGACTAATCTTCATAAGGATAAAAACCCGACTTTCATGCAAAAACACAACCCAACCCATTTAATTGCAACCTAAAATAACCAATTTGACCCATGACCAAACACCAATGCCTACGAATGGTCAACTAATTTTTACACCTACAAAATAATTTAGCTTAAAAGAAATCAAGTCAAGAGAGTCAACCAAGTCAAAAGTCACCTAAAGTAGATTAGACATCTTACCTGTAAAACTCCGTGGTTTAAAAAAACGAGAGAGGCACATGCCTCAAGGCGATTTGGTAAGAAAACGAGTCGGAGGCGACGCCTCAGGGTGTTATATTGTAGGTGCGCCTCACATGCTATAGTATAGTCAAGATGAAACTATTACAATGATTACACAACTTGGTCATTCTATATCATCAACTCCTTATAATATTTTCTGAGCATCACTTTCTTACATAATAAAAGTGGAACCATCCAGTGGCGGATCTAGACCAAGATTTCATGGGTAACGTTACATAATTTTCACAGGTAATGTAATACAAAGGTAATGTAATACAAAACACGTAAAAAAATACACTAAAAATACACTACGCCAAAAAAGTTGAGGGGTAACGGACGTTACCCCTGCTTACACCCTAGATCCGCCCCAGGAACCATCATAAGATTATCTAAAAGTAGATTTCTTATGACACAAAAATATATGTGGAAAAGAGAGGGATCCTAGAAGAACAACAACCCAATGTTCAAACCTCTGCTGATGCTGAAACTGTCAAAACTAGCAAAGCAAAAGAAGTTGATACCTCTGCAAATGTTATTGTTGAAGAGACTGCTGAAGCTAAGCAGAAAAGGCTTGACACTTTGGAAGTCAAGGCAGAGGCTTTGGTGCAAAGAAAGAAAGAGCAACAGCAAGAAGTTGAGGACGTGGGTTCCTCTAAAAGGAAGAAGATGCCTGCCAAACATGTCAGACAACCTCCAACTAAAACTGCTGCTGCTAAAACAACTGCCACCAAAACCACTAGTGCCACCAAAACCACTGATACCACCACAACATCTGAACCTACCACTACAACCACCAAACCAACCACTGAACCTACTACCACAACCACCAATACACCACCTACAACCACTCTACCACCTAAATTCCAAACATCTGCTGGTTCTACAAAAGTGCCAACAGATGTTAACACAACCACTGCTGCAACACCACCATCACCAAAAATCTTGTACAGAAGGAAGAGAAAATCTACCTTTGTGGTACAGGATGAAAACATACAAACATCGCCACCTCCTACTACAACCACCCAACCTACACCTATATCAGCCATTCCACTTTCATCATTCTCACCACACACTTCACAATTCACATCTCATGGACCACCACCATCCATCACACCATTGGTTGTTCAGTATTCTCTTGAACTTGATCTACTCAAGGGGGAAATGCAATCCTTCTACAATACTGAACAACCATCTAAAAGATCTTTCCCATCTCTTCCAAATTTTCCTGTTCCCCTAAACATAGACAAATATCTTAAATACAAGACTGAACAGGCGGATGCAACCATCAAAGAGAAATGTAAAAGGAAAGATGACAGGACTGTTTAGGGCATCCATTCAGCAGAGCTTAGCAAACTGAGAAGGATTGAAGATTTTGCTAAGACCCTGAGCAACTCCATGTCCACCATGCCACTCAGCAGTGATCTGGAAAGAGTGGTTGGGGAATCTCTTCTTGACCAAATCTTGTCAACCATGCCCTACAAAGCAAACAAGCAACAGTTTGCAGGCTAGATCACTCATGCTCTTAGAGAAGAATTAATGAGAATAGAAGACATGACCAAGAATCCCCCAACAAAGGTCTCTGCCCCTGACTTTAGGAAAGGCAGAGATCCAGCCAGAGCTTTGAAGTTCAAGAGAATGAGAGAAGAGATTGTGGCTGCAAAGTATGGAGAGATGAAGTCTGTTGCAAGGTGGGCTGAGCTAAGGCTGTTTGAGACTTACAAGAAGTTGGAAGAAAATAGAAAGAAAGACTCTACACTGCCCAGAAAACCTAATTACTCTGATGCACCAATGATGAAGATACCTCAACAGGCCTTTACACTAGACAACTTACTTGACACTTCTGACCTATCTATTGCTGCCAGAAGACAGTTCAAGAAACAGAAGGAAATGTCTGAAGAAGACCAGAAGAAGTTTGCTGATACTTTTGTAAAAGATGGCCTCTTCAATCAAGTACATTATTTCTCTGATCCCACGTCTAAAGAACTAAGAAGACTCATTGGGAGACCTCCATCACCTAACTCATCAATAATAAATTTGCAGCCCAGCAGATCCTCTGATTCAAAAATTCTAAAATGGAAAGTCAACAAAGACAACCATGAATTGACTCTGCTCAGATCAGATGGAGAAGCTCAAAAGTTAAGTATGGATGATGCACATGGCCTATGTGCAGATGATCTCCAAACATTACTGAACTTAGAGCTTGAAAGGGATGCGGAAGACTTTTTCTCTTTAAGTTTTGAACTACAATTCAAAGGGCAGATTAGAGAAAGTCTGATGAGAAATAAAGATCAAAATAAAGCTTAGTTTTGGCATCATCTGTTCTAGGGGAGATTGTTGGGTCTGCTGACCTGGAGAAGAACAGATGATTGGAAAGCCAAAATATACTACTCAATTTATCCTTAGCAATAAACAGCATTTACAAGATACTTCCCCCAAAAGGCTGCTGACCCTAACATCTGCTGTACCTTAACAACTGTTGGAACAACTGCTGCTGCAAAAGACTGTTGGATAACAACTACTAGAGAACAACTGCTGACCAAAGGTCTGACGAAGAACAACTATTGATCAAAGTGCTGAAGACTAAAGGTCTGTTGGAGCCAACAACACTTAGGCTCCAACAGATGATACAAGACCATCAGAGTTATCCCAACAGCAGTTTACCTTTCAGAGTTTTATAATGTAACAGTAGTTTGTATACAACAGATGTTTTATGTTTGTTATTCTGTTAGAGGTCACTGTCTTAGGTGACGTCAGCTTAGATCATCATAATGTAACAGTAGTTTGTATACAACATAATTTTCACAGTTAATGTAATACAAAGGTAATGTAATACAAAACACGTAAAAAAAATACACTAAAAATACACTACGTCAAAAAAGTTGAGGGGTAACGGACGTTACCCCTGCTTACACCCTAGATCCGCCTCAGGAACCATCATAAGATTATCTAAAAGTAGATTTCTTATGACACAAAAATATATGTGGGAAAGAAAGGGATCCTAGAAAAAGTGACTTGCAAGATCCTTGTAATTGCAACTAATAAGTTTCCTTTTTGATGACAACCTGCCAACACAACAAATAACATTTGTGCAATCGAAAATTATATTATTAAGTTAAATGGGTCATTAGTTATGCATTCTTAGAACATTGCAACAAAATTATGAGTTCACATTTGCAATGGACGTGTCAAAAAAATCACCATTTTTTTATAAATGGGTCAAATGAAAATTCTTAGTTAACGGGTCATAATTACCTGTTTCAGTATCAACGAATCAAAATCATGATTTTTAGTAAACAACCATCCACACAATTCAGTTTTTTTTTCTTTTCTTTTTTTACCTTTGCCAGTTTGCCTAATAAATGCTAAAATCCCTAAATAGCTAATGCAAATAATGAAAACAAAAGCAAGTCATAAATCATGTTAAAGCACTGTATGTTTAGAAGATATTACTTACCAAATGCAACCTTGAACAAAGCCAGGCACTTTGCGTTTTCAAGTCATTGCAACCGGCTTAAAAGGAAGTGTGAAACAATGAATTAATATTTCTTAGAATGGGTCAAAACTACTGGTTTCATAAACGATAGAATCCAAATGTAACCAAAGCTAAACACTATAGTCCAAAATGCAAAATATAACATATGTTAGCAAACATTCAGAACAAAATTCAAATACTCAACCTGCATTAAAGATTTTCAAGGAGGAAAACCTGAACAGCTAACAAACTAAACAATAATTAAAGTAAAAATGTCCTGTTTTGGCTTCATTAAAGATTTCAATAGCCAAAAATTTCAAAAAAAAAAACGCCTTTTCTTTATTTCACAAATTTTCTACTAATTTGCATTATCACCAATAACTTTTGACGTTAACCTTAAAAAATTGAATATCCATAACTTAATACTATATCAGCAACTACATAAAACCTAAAAGTAAGGGCAGTTTTACTCTTTTGCGTGAAACTCATTATTTCAAGTAAATACTTATGTCACATACCTTCTTGTCTTTAGGAAAATTAATCGATTGTAGGTATGCAGCTGCAGCAAAAGAAGATACAAAAATTTCTTTCCCGAAACGTTCACCTAAAGTTAGATATTTTCCAACATGGAATACAAAAATCAACAGCAAAGTGTTACACCCCACCTCATTGACACTGAGACCAAGTGTCTCAAACTTTTTGCCATACTATTTTCTCGACTTGGTTGAGTTATTTCACAAATACAAGCCTCTTTCCCTAATGAGAAAATAGGAAAACATGTGTTATAGCTCTCGGAAGTCTGCCTCTTAGAAAACAAGAAAATAAAAACAAATTAAAACATGGAACATCATCAATACAGAACCGGTGAATGTAGAAATAATATATACATTAAACCAATAATAATATTTATTAAACCAAGGGTCCCATCTAAATTATCATAATAATAATAATAATAATAATAATAATAATAATAATAATAATAATAATAATATTTATTAAACCAAGGGTCCCATCTAAATTATCATTCTATGAGAGAGAGTAGTGGGGAACCTGGACCTAGCTCGGCCACAGTGATATGGCGTTGCCCCTTTAAAAATTATCATTCTTGCAAGGATGGTACGCCAGGATACAAGGGATACTCTAGGTTACTCATGCATTTCCAACGGGATCATCTTAATGCAAAGGAAAGGAATGAGTTAAAGGAGCATCTTGCTTCAAACTTGGACCTTTACAATGACGTTGTCGACACCTTGTGTGTGCTTAAGAATTGGCTATGCGGGGAGTGCATGACCCTGCATGCCTTGAATGGGCGTTGTCGGCACGGGAAAGAAGTAGTTAAATGCACCTCGCGTGCAGGAGGTGAGAATGATTTTATTGCGGGGATTCCTCAACCTCGCGATCCACATGTGACGCGTGTGAGTGATACATCTGGGAAGATGGTGGTAGATGTCGCTCTCCTTGAGCGCATCCTCGCCCTGCCTGTTGCTACGATCAAGAGTATCCCGCCTGCATGTCGCATGGCTTTTGCCCAGACTTTGTCAGGGAGTCTCCATAAAGTGGCGGATGCCCCAGGGTCCATTGAGGCTTGAGTTAAACTTTTGTTGTTGCCTCGTTGCATGTTAAGGGTGGTCAAACCGGCTTCTAGGCAAGAACGAAGGTCGGGTAACAGGAAATCGCTTCAATGTAACTCTATTATGCGGGCGTTGGCGGTTTGGAAAGATGGGGCAGGTTTAGAGGAGTTGGTCCTGCCCCTCCTTGAACTCCCCGTGGCGTGGAATTTTGGCAGGGTTGTGGACCAAGCTAAAGAAGATGATGGGGGAAATATTAAGCAGTGCCTTCGGAAGGTAGCGGATGGTCATTATACAGCGGCCGTCAAGGTTCTGTGCTCATCTGGGGTTGCGCCTGCTGGGGGACACCTTGAGAGCCTTGATAGATAAACACCCTGTTGTGGACCCCCCGACCATGCCCTCCACCTTGCCTTTGGAGCCAGCCTTGCAGGTTGACGTTGATTGCGTGTTGGAATGTATTAAAACGTTCCCGAAAGGGACATCTTGTGGGAGGGTTGGTCTGCGGGCTCAGCATATTTTAGACGCTTTCTGTGGCCAGGGGTCTCCAACTGCCTCCGGGCTCCTTAAAGCTATCACTGGTGTTGTCAACTTGTGGCTTGGGGGGCTTTGTCCTAAAGCTCTGGCGGAGTTCATTGCCTCGGCTCCGTTGACCCCCTGTTAAAGCCTGACAACGGGATTAGGCCTATTGCGGTGGGGGGCATTTGGAGAAGATTAGTGTCGAAAGTCGCTATGCGTAAAGTGGGTAAAGAGATGGCAGCCTATCTGGGGGATTTTTAGTTTGGGGTTGGAGTCCCTAATGGGGCAGAAGCGGTGCTGCACAGCGCTAACAGGTTTCTGAGCGCGTTCCATTCTGACGGGTCCCTGGCTATGCTCACTGTTGATTTTTCTAACGCCTTCAACGAGGTGGACCGTACGGCTCTTCTCAGGGAAGTTAGTTGCAGATGCCCATCTATCTTCCCGTGGGTCCAATTTTTATATGCGTAACCCGCAAGGTTATATGTGGGGGATTCTCATATTGGAGCTACCACGGGGGTGCAGCAAGGGGACCCCCTCGGCCCCCTTCTTTTTGCGCTGGTTCTCCATCCGCTGATCCTTCGTGTGCAGGGCGCCTGTTCCTTGCCCTTCCATGCTTGGTACTTGGATGATGGCACTATCATTGGTAAGGCAGAGGAGGTTGCTAGGGCGTTAGACATTATTCGTTCAGAGGGGGCGCCTCTTGGGCTTAGGCTTAATATTCGGAAAACAGAGATTTTTGGCCGTCATGCAATGGTTCAAAAAATGTGCCGGGTTTATTCCCTAGCGAGATTAGCAGGCCAGCTAAGGGGATTAAACTCCTCGGGGGGGGGGGGGGGGGGGCGGTTAGTCGGGATGCAGGGTTTATTCAGTCTTTGGCATCTAGGAGAGCTCTTCGGGTGGTTGATCTTATGAAATGACTGCCGAACTTGAGGGACCCCCAAAGTGAGCTCCTCCTGTTGCGCTCGTGCATGGGGGTTGCTAAATTAGTGTTTGGGCTCCGGACATGTCAACCCGAACATGTCAAAGAGGCTGTGTCTATCTTTGATGCAGGCCTGCGAGGGGCAGTTGAAGACATTGTTGTTAGCGGGGGACCGCATTTTGGGGACCTTCAGTGGAGGTTGGCTTCTTTCCCTATGTGTTGCGGGGGCTTAGGGCTTATCTCGGCGGAGGACGTCTCCGTATATGCTTTTGTGGCGTCCATGGCCCAGTCATGGAAATTGCAAGACCACATCTTGCGAAGCGCTGGTGTTGTTGGGGTGGATCCTGACTACTCCCTTGCACTTGGTAATATTGGAACAACTCTTCCGGACCGTGATCTAGGCGGTTTTACCGATAAGGAGACCGCTCCCAAGAAACCTCAACAAACTTTGGTGAGTGCTCTTTATAGTAAACACGCACAAGATATGGAGGAGCGGTTCGATATGACCCCGCGTCAAAAGGCAGTTTTGGCTTGTCTCAAGGGGGCTCATGCCCAGGATTTTTTTACTGTTGCGCCCATTGAAGGTATTGGGCAACGGATGTCAGCAGTTGAATATAGAGCCATCCTTAAATACCGTCTCATGATTCCCCTTTTCCCGCCAGACGGCTCATGCCCCATTTGTAAAAAAGCATGTTTGGATAGATTTGGCGAGCATGCCCTCCACTGTAAGGACTTGCCAGGGTTCAAGTATCGTCATGACTGGGTTTGAGACGTTTTATGGGATGTGCTTAAGCGTGCCGGGATCTCAGCCAAGAAAGAAGCCCCTGTTAACTTTCTGACTGATCCACGAGAGGGAAGATCTACCTTGCGTCCTGCGGACGTCCTTGTGTTTGGCTGGGCGGGGGGGTAAGCACGCGTGTGTTGACCTCACGGGGTGTCTCCATTGGTGGGGCTGAGAGATAGTGGATTCGTTCCGGGACAGGCGGTTTTGAAGGCGGAAGCTAGGAAGGTTGCTAAGCACGAGGCAGCGTGTTTAGAGAATCAACATGTATTCATTCCGTTTGCCTTCGACACTTTTGGATCCCTAGCCCCTGAGGCAGTTCGCTTTTTGGAGCGGGTGCAGAAGGTGGTCCACAGTGACTCGCAAAGCCCGAGGAACCAAGGGTTTGTATTTAGTAGAATAGGCTTTGCGATTCAAAACGGGGTAGCGGCGCAACTTGTTGCTCGCTTACCCATTATCCAGATTTAACTTGGTTATTTGGAATTTATGTTTATCTTATATACCAAAAAAATTTTATAAATATATATATATATATATACACACACACACATGGCAACGACAATAGCATATTATAATAAACATAAATTGTACAAACCTTTAAACGAACCAACTCCAAGGTTTCTGGAACCCCCTCGATTAATTTACCCCTTTTTTAAAATGACTCCAGTTAAATCACAGGAACAGTTATGGTCCGTAGCACTAAAGGTACGATGTTCAAATCCATAATCAATTAGATGAAGTTAAATGCGAGGAGGCGCTTAGTCTCATCACATGTTAGCACATAAGTATTGGTCTCATGCATACATTAGGTTTTAGGCCGGTTATTAGTTTTAGGCGCTTAATCTCAACACATATTATCATTAGTATCTGTCCAAGAAGCAAAAGTTAAAATTTAACCAGAATGATGATTCAAATATGTGAAGCATAAGCTAATAGATCATACCTTTACAACATTATAAGTCCCTTTGATGCACCCAACAACCACAAGGAATGAACTTTGATTACATACGCCAAATTAAACAAATTGCTAGAGATAAAGAGTATTTAAGAGAGAGGGGAGATGTAAAAGGAGATAGGGTTTTGAACTTTTTGATTAGGTAAAAGGAAACAGATTTCATTCTGTTAAGTATTTTTAGGAATTCAAAATTTTCAGAGGGGGGATTTGAGCGGGATAATTTTTGAAGGTTCAGGTGTTTTAAGAGTGTTTGAGAAGTTTTCTGAGATTACATAACTAATATGTTTATATCATGTGCTTGAAATGCTTGTACACTACTGCATTTATTCTTGTACATTCCAATCCACATGTTGATATTGAACAAGACAAACATCGAAATGTCGACAAAAATGAGAAGGTCGTCAACGTAGTTTTGAAAGTTTTTAAAACATTATAGTTTAAAAGATATGATATAATTAAATAAAAGAATTATAATTTTGTAGGGTAGGTGAGAAAAATGTAACTATTAAATAAAAATGAGGGAGTTAAAGTGTAACTAAAATGGGGTATTAAAGTGTAAAAGTGTTTAAATGACTAATTTACCCTCATTTTAGGGTTATTAATAAAAATAAAGTTCTTAACTTTTGGGTATCTTAAACTATTGCCTCATGCATTATAATATAGTATAGATTACACTTACATCCATATGTATATATACACTTTGTCATGAACATTAAAGATGAATCCGAATTCACAAAACACTCTCAATTTCTCTCTAATTCTATACAATTTCTATCATGTTATGAGCACGAATCGCTCTATTCATAAGAAATTCTTGTCCATCACAGATTCATCAAACCTGGTACATATCATCAAAATCTTTACATTATGTTGAACATGTTTCCCTGTATTATTTTAGTATACATATGAATATCCATCCAAAGGAAGACATACATCCATTTTATTCAAATTCAATTGGTCTTAACAACAAAGACAAACCACATAATCTGTTTTACATTAAATTGAATTCGTATCCTCTAACATAAACGGACGTTACTGTCACACCACGCCAATGGCGGAAACACGTGGCGCAACGCTCGAAAGCATATCAAAGTCAAGATTAACACAAACTATATTTAATTAGAACAGATCAATTTATTAGGATGTCGAAAATGAGTATCTCGTTACAATATAGCACAAAGAAATACATAAAACAATGAACATTAAGTTTCAATGTGGGGGTGTTTCCATTTATGTTCCAACCTGATGGTAACAATAGATGAAGCCCCGACCAGTATCCGACATCCCGAATTCCACCGCACTAGCCCCATATCTATTCAGCACTTAGTTACCTGAAAGATATGTTTAAAAAGACGTCAATATATAAAATATTGGTGAGTTTACAGGTTTTAGTTTCATAACAACAACATTTTTACACCCTGTGCTGAACCAGCACAATTTGTGGCCTTTGTAAGGAGTAGCTAGCTCCTACAAAACTACGATGATGAGCAATCCCTTGAGTCCCATAACCAAACCAAGACTAATAAATATGCCCCGCGATCACCAGTTGTTTCTCGGCAAATAACAACTTAGTTCAGAATACGTGCACCCCAGGCATACGCCGATGCATAATCGACGCTATCGATTAGGGGTGGGCCTTGTCAGGCACCAATAGTACTATCCAAATATTCCTTCGGTTTCATTTCCCTGAATTAATGGTTACAGTAGCGAGGACTCAACCCCGAGTGGCGAACACACAACAAAACTCAAGTACTCATCATGCCACTCATCACATTTTAACCTTTGAAAACATTTCAACATGTGACAACATTTGACAACATATCTTTCCCCCGATTAAAACAGTAAAATGGGGACGTGAAACTCACCTGATGTACAGCATACAATCAAATAGCAGAGAATAGCAAGTCCGAGGTCAAGCACCTACGAACGTCCTAGTGCGTGTAAGTCACTAAGTCTATAGCGTGTGTTTTTCCGGCAAGCTGTACACCCAACTCCCAACACCACCATTTACATATGATTCCCCGTTTAATTAAACATATGTCCTAGGTCCGTTGGTGATGGATTACCCTCGTTACAAGTTACATTTATACTTTCATGAATATTAATTAACTTGTATAATATTATTCTCGACTCGACTCACTTGACGTATAATTATTTTCCCATTAAATAATTATACTAAGATCTTGTCGATCGACATAATATTTTCAACATTCGACTCGACTCACTTTACCGTATATTTATTTTCCCATTAAATAAATATACTTAAGATCTTGTCGATTCGATAGTATATATTTTTATTGTCAAGTCCATACGCTCGTTTTAAACGTTTAATCGTTAGATTATCTATGTTATTTTTCTCCCACGAATAAATTTCCAACACTTAGGAAAGTGTTATGTATTTTCCACCTGAATTATATATTTTAAGTCCTTTACAATATATGTCCTCATTTTCTCATTAAACATAATAATACAAATACTTATTTGTCCATTTTTACGTCTTAGTCCGTTAACACGTCCATATCCGATTACTTAACTTATATATATATATATATAGTTTAATTTTCCAAGTTCCACAATATATGTATTCTTGAAATTTATTCCCATTTTTAATTTCTACATATATTACTTGGAAGTTTTATAAGCACATTTGTATTTTTATTACCAAGACTTGGTTACTTATATATAAAAATGCTCCAACACTTTTATATTCCCATTCATATAAAAGTGTTCATTTTTATATAAGTTTCCACCAAGTTTTTATTTTATCTAACATTTTTATAAAAACCTGTTGTTTTTATATATTTCCACATGTTAGAAAATCTATATTTTTATAAAACTCCATTTTATAAAAATACCTCTTTATACAAGATACATATGTATATTTGCTATTATTTACCAAATCCACCTTGAAAAGTTATCATTTTACACTTTTGACACTAAACTTTCCATAGTTATATTTTTAGATACAAGTTTCTAAAAATGTCATCTTATGTCCATCAACTTCTAAAGTTACTAAAATAGTCCTTTGTTGGATCAGTTTGCTCTTTTTGCTAAGTAAGAACTTGCTATCTTGACACTTAAGTGTTTAGCAAGTCCTTGTAAATCAGATTATAAGCACAGCGGAATGTTATAAGTTAAAGCAACACTTTTTACACTAAGGCAGAGTTATAACTCCCCCTTGATGTTTGAAACTAATAAATGACAAAGTATTTATTATGAATCTAAGTTGTAAATGAGAATTAGATACTTAGAGAGATTCACAATAAATACAGAAATGGAATATAACAATGAGAGTGTTTGAAGGATTTTTCTGTTGAAAATCAATATCTAAAATAGAAGGTTGAAGCCTCCTATTTATAGACGATTACATGCATGTATCTTGCCTAAAAAGCAAGCACAGAAACTACAGTGACAAGTTGCACAAGTTGCAACATTGAAAGAAACAAATACAGCTAAAAGTAATATTAAACAACAAACTACTGATGCAAAAAGGCGGTGGGAAATATCTATTGCTAAGTGCTGATGAAGGACAACTACTGAAGAGTAGTTTTGTCTTCAGTACTTCTGAAGTGAACTTGTCTGGTTTGGACTTCAGAACTTCTGCAACTTCAGCACTTCTCATATCTTCTAATCAGCAGTTTCTTGTCTTCTCTTCAGTACTTCTATACTTAGCCAAAATGACAGAAGTGAATTAGGCTAAGGTTTACAAAAGTGGTTTCACCAATCCTCTTTGTCCTAACAATCTCCCCCTGGATTGATGAAGCCAAAACCTTACTAATTCCTTATGTGTTTCTTCTGTCTTGAACAATCTTCCATATCTCTTTGTACATGGTGTTCTTGAGCTGGTTTAACTGACCATCAGATAGAGATCCTCTCTGTGGTTCTAGATGTTGAATTGTGAGCAGGTCTTGTGTTGACAGTTTCTTCAGATCACTGATCTTCTTGTAAGCCCTGCTTGAGAGGTCTCTTCTTGTCAACAGTACTGAGTTGTTATCAGTAAGTGACCATCTGATGATAGGGATCTTTGACTTGTTAAAGTCAGAAGAATAGGGAACCAGACTTGTCCCTTGGGTTGATGGTCCTGAGTGCTGGATGTCTTCAGTTTCAGATAGCCTCAGGTGGGATTCTCTTCCTTGTTGTTGTTGCATATCAGGCATCTGAACAGTTGGGAGATGGTGTTCAGTCACTACTCTGGTATGCATCTTTTCTTTGATGGTCTTTTGTATTTGATAAGCAAAAGTGGAAGGATCCCTGAATTGTGTTAACAGAGGTTTCTCCTCAATGTCAAAATCTGAATGGACTATTGAACTTCCTTCAAGTAGTACCATTTTGAAATCAGTTTTGACATTGTCCTCTGCCTTCTTCTTCTGAGTAGCAGATCTTCTAGATGCACCAGAAGTTCTAACTACTGATCTTGAAGGATCAGCAGTTTGAAACTTCTCAGGATTTGCAGCCTTGGCAGCCAAGTATTTTCTATAAGTATCCATCAGTCTTTCTTCTTTCCATCTGGATACAGAGGCTTTTGAACCATATCCTTCTGCTACTAGCTCTTCTATTATCTGGGCTCTCTTGGCCTTTCCATCTTTGCTTGTGGCCACTTTGTCTGCAAGCAGTTGTGCTCTTCTTGTCAGCTCTTGCATAGAGAGTCCTTTGAGTGTAAAGGCTTTAGTCTTGCTGTTCTTGGTAATATAAGACACCAGTTGTTGTCTTTTATCTTGTTCAGCAATCTCATCAAGGTTAGCCTGCCTTTGTAGTTCAGCTGCATAAGCCTGAAGTTTTTCTTCATGGCTTAAATCCAAATCATCCCTTTCTTCCAGAGATTTCCAAATCTGATCTTCTCTGGCCTTCTTGTTGGCTGCAATTAAGCTCTTCTCTAGTAGTTCAGCTGATTGAGATATAGGAGAAGGGTTTAATACAGTCATTGTAGTAACAGTTGTAGGCCTGATGGGATCAGATGTTGGTTGAATGGGAGCAGTGGTTCTGGAAGGTTCAGTTGTTTGAGGTTTGGAAGTGTTAACTTCTGATGTGCTGACAACTGCTGATGGTTTGTCAGCTACTGAAGGATTGTCTTCAGTACTTTCTGATTCTTCATTAGAAGTTTTGTCATCAGAAGTTTCTTCATTTTGCCTTAGGGATTCTTCAGATGTTTGGGTCTCATCTTCTTTCTCTGCAGCTTCAATTTCTTCTATTGAGACACCAAACTGTTTGGCCAATTTTTCTTTCCTGGCCTGATCTTTCTGATCTCTTTCAAGGAGTGCCACTCTTGCCTTTATCCTGGCTTGGAATGACTCCTTAGGTTCCCTGATCTTCTCCCCCTTTTTGGATTCATCAATTTTAACCCTTGAAGCAGAGGGTTGGGAGAATTGTCCTTGAAGATGAGCAATCTGTTTGCTGTTGAAGTCTATTTTGTTGGACAGATCGTTCATCTTGGTCTTGATCACTCCAAATTGGTTCTTGATGGACAGCTCCAAGTCAGCTGTATATGTTTGGAAGTGATTTCTGATGAGTGTATTCATCATGTGGTACAGGGGACCCTCTGGGCTGCATAGCTGGTTCAGGTCTATGCTTGTTTACCCAGGGAATTGTGTAGGCATTTGCTGTGAAGGGGGTGTTTTTGGGAGATCCTCATGTTGTACAGAGGATGCCACTCTAGGGGTTTTAGGGATTGAGTGGGCTTTAACCTGTGCAGAGGTGACTGGCTTCTTGAGCCTGGATACCTTTGCAACAGGACCTTCAGAAAGTGCCGTCAATTCAGTAGTTTGAGTGTGTGAAACATCATCCAAACTAATGGAATCATCTGAATCCCTGATGTTGCCCTCAATGAGGACTGTCTCAGTTAAATCATGAGCTGAGCCCAACTCAGTTCTCTCATGAACCTCTTTTTCTTGGTACTGAGGATTTCCTACTTCAGGCATTAAGCCTTCATCAGTAGTTGCCACATCTGAGGTCTTAGCTATGTTACTTCTATCCTCAGATCCACCACTGGGTGGTAACTGAGTAGTAGCAGCCTCAGATGCCCCAAGAGTCTCTAAAATTGGGCTTAAAGACTCTGGTCCACCCTCATCTCTTGGGATAGGGCTAGAGATGTCCATATCCATGTCTGATGTAGTAGTTATGTCCCCTGTTTGTTGTGGTTGTAGGGGACTGACATGATCAGATGGGACATTCTCTTTTAGCCCAAAGAGAAGTTTGGCAATTTCTATTGCCTCTTGTTCAGAAATTTGTGGGGTTGGTTCAGTAGTTTGGGCAATAGGTTGTTGTTCAGCAGTTTCAAAAGAAGAGTGTGTTTGATATGTTTTTCTAAGTCTTTTTCTTTTGAATTGAACAGATATGGGTGCTCTTGGTGGGGTTTGAGATGGATGAGACTGAGAGGGTGTTTCAGTCTCATCTATTTGAAGAGCAGAATGCTCATGAGCATGTTCAGGCATCTCAACCTCCTGAACAGCTTTCCTTTTGGGTTGGTGTGGTGCAGTTTTTGTTGGCTTGGGCTTTTTGGCTTTTGGTGGTGTGAGTTTGGAAGATGTGGGCTTCAGGGGGACTTGTTGTTGTTCTCCCTGATCATCTTCTGGCCAGGCAGCCGGTTTGTTAAGCCTTGAGTATGCTTGTGATGTTAAAGGGTTTAAAGTTGAAATTTTTCCCACAAGCACCTCATTACCCAGTTCCCCTATTATGCATTGCATAATGAACCTTGGGTATAACAAAAACTTTTTCTTGGTATTATTGTGATGTAACACCAACTCATTGAAAAATAGTTTTGATGCCCTGAATTTAGTTTCATTCACAATGGAATGAAATATTGGTTGAAAAGTGGAGGGCATCTGGTCATAAGACCCTGTTTTTGGACTCAAACACATAATAATATAATGAAACAAAAGCTTGTATTTTGGTTCAAAATATTTTTTGAATATTGTAGCATGGGAGAGAGTACCTTGATAACCACACTCAGTCATGGTTAGATGAATATCAGTGTTAGCAACATGGTCAGGGGCAGTTACATCATCCAGACCCAGTCTTGTTGCTAGTGTGGCCGGTGTGATGGTCAGTTGTTTCCCTTTTATCTTTGAGTTGAGGGAAATGACCTCATCACCCATTGTAACCGTCTCAGCATTTGCCCAGAACTCATTCAGAGTTTCAGTGTGAATTGGTGGGTTTATTGTGAGAGCAGTAAAGTATTGGGATTTGACGACAAGATCAATGATCTCATCGTATTGGGACCAGCCTTCTTGTTTTTCAAGAAAGGCTCTTTGATTGTGTCCCTGTTTTAGAACTAGAGCCATGTGGTTTGGGTTTTTGATCGAACAGTGGATTTGCAGGTATAGGTTGAGAGAGTTTTGAGAGAGAAGGAGGGATATTTTGAGTTTGAAAGGATAAGTGTGTAGAAAAGGTATTTATTAGAAGTTTTAACCGCTTGAATCTTCTTTATTAGAAGTTTTAAAACCGCCTTTGGTTAAAAATCTCTTTATCAGAGGTTTTAAACTGATTAGGTCAAACCTCTGATGATGGGAAAAGTCAGATTTGCCCTTTTGACTTAAACTACTGATGAAGGATTACTTCATCAGTAGTTCCCATTTCTCTCTTCAGCAGTTTTAACATCTGATGAGAAATGTTTTTATAAATACTTTATTCATAACTTCTGAAGGTTATTTTATCAGAAGTTACACCCCTTTTTAGAAAATTATCCCCATACTAATGATTTTTGCTCATCAGTAGTTCTCTCAAACTGATTTTGTTTTTCAGAAGTTTTGTTTCAGACTATTGACTTTTGTAAGTGAAAACCAGAAAAAAGATGAAAAAGGTTAACTTGTATTCCACCAAGGTAAACAGGATGGAATCAAGGATGGAAAAAGGAAAAAGAAAATTTTGATGCATAACAGTAGTGATTGATGTAGAAGTTTGATGTAGAGTTGGGTAGAATCAAGTGTTAACTTGGATTCTAACTGATATGCAGAAAAAAAAATAAAAATAAAGCAAACACTTACAAATTTAGCATTCCAAGCATGGATACTAACTTCTGAAATGTTGATGTGTCAAGGGGCTTAGTGAAGATGTCAGCTATTTGATTAGCTGTTGCTACATGCTTCACTTCAATCTTGCCTTTTTCATAGCAATCTCTTATGAAATGGTACCTGATCTCAATATGTTTGGTTTTTGAGAACTGCACCGGATTTTGAATGATGCTAATGGCAGATTTGCTGTCTACAAACAAAGGTGTCTTGGTCTCTTTGATTCCATAATCAAGAAGTTGATATTGGAGCCATTGTATCTGTGATGTACAACTTGCAGCTGCAATGTATTCAGCTTCAGCAGTTGAAGTTGCAACAGATGTTTGCTTCTTTGATTGCCATGACACTAGACAGTTACCCAGGAATTGACAACCACCAGATGTTGACTTTCTTGTCATCTTACACCCTGCATAGTCACTATCTGAAAAAGCTGATAACTTGGTATTGCTTGAAGCAGGATACCAGATTCCCAGTGTTGGAGTTCCTTTCAGATATCTAAAAATTCTTTTGACTGCTATAAGGTGTGATTCCCTTGGTGCTGATTGATATCTAGCACAGACACATGTTGAGAACATAATATCTGGTCTAGAAGCAGTTAAGTATAAAAGGGAACCTATCATGCATCTGTACATGGTTTGATCAACCTGTTTTCCTTGATCATCAGGTTCAACTTGTGTGATTGGTGTCATGGGAGTGGAACATGATTTACAGTCATTTAAAGAAAATTTGTTCAATAATTCTTTAACATATTTTGATTGATGTATAAAAGTTCCATTTGTTTGTTGTTTGATCTGCAGTCCTAGAAAGTACTGCAGTTCTCCCATGGTACTCATCTCAAATTTTGATTGCATGAGTTTCTTAAAATCATCACACAATTTTGTGTTTGTTGAACCAAAAATGATATCATCAACATAAATTTGAACAAGTAAGACATGATTTCCAACATGTTTAATGAAAAGTGTTTTATCAATGGCACCTCTTGTAAAGTTATTTTTGAGTAAAAAGGTGGAGAGTGTATCATACCAGGCTCTTGGAGCCTGTTTGAGCCCATAAAGAGCTTTGTCCAGTCTGTACACCCACTCAGGATGAGAAGGATCCTCAAACCCAGGTGGCTGACAGACATACACCTCCTCTTTGATTTTTCCATACAAAAATGCACTTTTCACATCCATTTGATAAACTTTAATTTTGTTGGAAATGGCATAGGCCAGAAATAACCTGATGGCCTCAAGCCTTGCAACTGGAGCAAAGGTTTCATCATAGTCAATTCCCTCTTCTTGAGAGTACCCTTGAACTACCAGTCTTGCCTTGTTCTTGATTATCATACCAGCTTCATCTTGTTTGTTCCTGAAAACCCATCTTGTACCAATTGGTTGCTTGTTTTGAGGTAAGGGACAGATTTCCCAGACCTGTTGCTTGTTGAACTGAAGTAGTTCATCTTGCATAGCTTGCACCCAATTATTGTCTTTGAGGGCTTCCTGGTACTTCTTTGGTTCCAACTGTGAAATAAAGGCTGAGAATAGGCAAAAGTTGGAGAGCTGGTTTCTGGTAAGAACACCTGTAGCTATATCACCCATGATTTGATCAAGTGGATGATCTCTGTGTTCAATCAGTTGTTGTAAACCACTGACAGGTGTAGGTGGCTCTTGTTCTTCAAACAAACTACTGAGGTCTATAATATCTGGTTCAGCAGTTTCAGCTTCTTCAGTAGTTGCAGGTGCTGAAGCAGATGTTTGAGTTTGGCCTTCAGTATTTGTTTGATCAGAAGTTTGAAAAACTTCTGATGGTGTTGTAGTTGACTTAATGACTGTTTGAGGAGTCCATGGTGTAGGATCCTCATCTTCAAACCTTTGATCACCATAATAAGTAGGTTTGGAAGAAGTAACAGTCTTTTCAGGTTCAAAGTGAAAGTTGTCAAGGTCAAAGAGTTCAGCAGGATGTGCTGGAATAAGAGTGTGTTTTGACTCATTGAACTTGACATTCAATGTTTCTTCTACTATCCTGGTGTGAGAATTAAAAACCTTGTAGGCTTTTCTAGTTGAAGAGTAACCAAGAAAGTAACCTGAGTCAACTTTGGCAGCAAATTTTGAAATAGATTCCTTGATGTTCAAGATGAAACATTGACACCCAAAAGCCCTGAAAAAGGAGATAAGGGGCTTCATGCCATGAAGAACTTCATAGGCAGTTTTGGAATGTCTCTTGACCACAAGAACTCTATTCTGAACATAACATGATGTGTTAACTGCTTCTGCCCAAAAGTATAATGGCAGTCCAGAATCAGCTAACATTGTTCTTGCTCCTTCTATCAATGTTCTGTTCTTCCTTTCTACTACACCATTTTGTTCAGGAGTTCTGGGAACACTGTATTGTCTAATAATCCCTTTAGACAAACAGAATTCATCCAGAGTTTTGTTCCTGAACTCTGTCCCATTGTCACTTCTAATGGTTTTGACAGATAGAGAATATTGTTTCTCTACTTGTAGAATGAAGAACTTGATGATTTCAGCAGCCTCATCCTTGGAAAATAAGAAGAATACCCATGTGAATCTTGAGTAGTCATCAATGATGACTAAGCAGTACTTCTTTTTACCAAGGCTCATAATCTTGACAGGTCCAAATAAGTCCATATGGAGTAGTTGAAGACATGCAGTTGTTTTTGATTCTTCAATAGACTTATAGGAGGACTTATGCTGTTTTCCCTTTAAACAGGATACACAGTGTTCTTGACACTGGTATACTTTCAAAGGTAGACCTCTGACCAAGCCCATTTTTGTGACTTTATTTATGGTTTTAAAGTTCACATGGCCAAGTCTCCTGTGCCAGAGATCTGTTTCTGAAGTTGATGCCCTTGAGAAGAAACAGGCAGTGTTGTTCAATACTTTGTCTTTCTCAATGTCCACTGCATAGACATTGCCACATCTTTTGGCAATCAGCAAAGTATGATCTTCTATAATCTTCTCAATCAACTTCTGGCCTTCTGGTGAGATGATCTTGCAAGCTGTCTTTGTGAAAAAGGAAGAATATCCTTTATCACACATTTGTGACACGCTCAGCAAGTTGTATTCAAGGTTTTCCACCAGATTGACCTTGTCAAACTGTATTTTGCCAGAGGAGACATTGCCATGTCCTAGCACATATCCCTTAGCATTGTTCCCAAAGGATACAGATCCTTCTCTTTGGCTGATAAAATTGTTTATCAGGTATCTGCATCCAGTCATGTGCATAGAGCCTCCACTATCAACATACCATATGCTGTTTAAGCCCCTGGAAACTCTCTGCACATAAAAGCAAATTAGTTAGATTTGGAAACCCAAGCCTGTTTGGCTTTGGGTTTGCTCTTGAGAACAGTTACAGTTTGTTCTTGACCAGGTTGAGAAATCCATGTCTTTTTGGCAATGGATTTTTCATTAAGAACCATGGTGGTATCCTTTTTAGGACCACCATCAACCTTGGTCATCAGTAGTTCTACCATGTTCTTTAGATTTTGAATCTCAGCAGTTTGTGAAACTGCTGATGATTCTGGTCTAACTACTGACAAGGAATTTTGAGAAAAAGATTTTGGTTGAGATTTTATCTTTTTCTGAGAAAAGGTGTTTTCAGGTTGTTGTTTCTTGGGTTTAAAGACTTTTTCATAATCATTTCTGATTTGATTTCCCACAACCTGTTGTTTAAATTTTTGATTGAACTGAATTCCTTTTCTGTATCTACAAAATTCAGTTTTGTGGTTGAACAGGCCACAAATTTCACATTCTTTTGCCTTTTGTTTTTGATCTAAAGGCAAATTTCTGACAGTTGTGAAAAGATTTTGCTCATCAGTAGTTTTCAGGGTCTCAACTCCTGAAGTAGATGAAACTACTGATGGCTTGTTGTCAGTTTTTGTAAATACTTCTGAAGTACTTTCTTTAAAAATGCCAGGATTTCTGTTTAGAAAGTTTTCATGGAAAGATGTGCATTCTTTCCCTTTAGAAGTTTCATTTGAAACAATTCTTCTCCCATCTTCAGTAGTTTTGGGAGAAAAATCTATTGGTGTTTCAACATGATGGTATCCTATGCCAAACTTAACATTTGAAGCACTTTGTTTGTTTAGCAATAGTTGATACCCCCTACAAGATTCCACCCATTTTTCACAAGTGATCCTGGTGTCAGCAAGCTCTTGTCTGACATCTCCCAGGTCATTTAGCATCATTTTGATTTGTGCTTGGGTTTCAATAGCAGAGTCAGTTAATTTAGAAACCTCTTTTGTTTTAGCACACAGTTTTCTTTCTAAATCACATTTTATCTGTGTGTATTTTCTTTCTAAATCATTGGCTTTGCCTTGTAGGTGCAGGTTTGTCTCTCTTATGAGAGCAAAAGTTTCTTTGCAAGAGTTTGAGCAAAGTTTTGTCAAAGATTCTTTTGATACCTGAGACAATGCAGATTTTGAGGTACAGCCTTCAAATGCCATTAAGGCAAAGTTCTTTCTGCCATTGTCTGGTTCTCCCCAGTTGATGTCAAACACTTTGTTGTCTGCATCAGGATTGCACTCTGTGGTGTCATAAGGGAGACTGCTCCAGTCAACATACCCTGAGGTAAAGAGACTTTGTTGAGGGAGTTGTTGAGGCTGTGGAGGAAGTTGAGCAGCTGGAAAGGGAGGGATTGATTGTTGGCTCTGCATCTGTTGAGCAGGCACTTGAACATATTGTACTTGAGGCATATATTGCTGTTGAGGAGCTTGTGCCTGTACAAAATGAGCACTCCCTTGAGTTCCATTGTTCCTATTATAATTGGGGTTATAGTTATTCCCAGATTGTGATTGGTTAAAGCTAGAGCTTCTACATTCTCTAGCAAAGTGTCCCAACTTCTGACACTTGTGACATCTCAGTTTAGATTTGTCAAAACCATTTTTTGTATTACTGGTCAATCCTGGAAATTTCCTTCCAGACCTTTTATAAAACTTGTTAGTTTTAATGCTTAGCATGGCCAGTTGGTGTAATATGTCCATTTCTTCTAAGTCATCATTGCTAAAATTTTTCAAATCATCCATGATAAAACATAGATTATCAGCAGTTTGACTTTGGTCATCATTGTCATAACCTGGGAAAGATCTTTCTGATGAGATCCCAGTGGTTATGTCAATATTGTCATAAGATCCATAGGAACAAGTTGGTGAATCTTGTCCCAAAAGTGCTGTACTACCTGGTAGGTAGTCATCAGCAGTTTTACCAGAAGTTTGTAATTTCTTCTTTTGATCGATTTCTCTCTCAAAAGTAAGTAATCTCCCATGGAGTTTTGCAAGAGTGAGGGAGCTAAAATCTGGTGAGGATCTTAAGACAATGGAGTAAGTTTCCCATTTGTCAGGTAAAGACCTTAAAAATCTATGTAACATAGATACTGTTGTATAGGTCTGACCATTTAACTTTAGCTCAGAGATTAATGAGGAGAATCTTTCAAATTGTTGTGTCAAAGTTTCCCCATTAATATAAGCAAATGTTTCATATTGTTGAGCTAAAATTTCTCTGGTGTTGGCAATCACCTCTTCAGTTCCTCCAAACTGTTCTTTAAGACAGTCCCAAAGTTCTTTGGCACTTTCACAATGTAAAAGGCCAGAGTATATTTCATTTGGGAGAGCCATTGCCAACATAGAGAATGCCTTAGCATCTAGCTCAAGTTTTAGGAAATCCTCATCTGTATAGTCTTTGGGATCCTTTGGAATCCCTTCTTTAGTTTCAAGATTTATATTTACTGGTTTGTGAGGACCATATATCACAGATCTCCAACAACCTGTGTTGGTTTGTGACAATGTATGTGCCATTCTCTTCTGCCATATATTGTACTCATTTCTCACAAGCATGGCAGGTTTAGTGGCAGAACCAGTATTATGTGGATCCATTTTTAAAGAGTATAGATTTGTCAGATGACTCTTTTAAGTGATGGATATTGATAAAAAGTGAACTTTTGATCTTTTTATTGAATATCAATAAGAGCTTTGTGTCTGATTCTCAATTTGTTAGATTGATATGTGATCAGATAAACCAATGCTCTGATACCAATTGTTGGATCAGTTTGCTCTTTTTGCTAAGTAAGAACTTGCTATCTTGACACTTAAGTGTTTAGCAAGTCCTTGTAAATCAGATTATAAGCACAGCGGAATGTTATAAGTTAAAGCAACACTTTTTACACTAAGGTAGAGTTATAACTCCCCCTTGATGTTTGAAACTAATAAATGACAAAGTATTTATTATGAATCTAAGTTGTAAATGAGAATTAGATACTTAGAGAGATTCACAATAAATACAGAAATGGAATATAACAATGAGAGTGTTTGAAGGATTTTTCTGTTGAAAATCAATATCTAAAATAGAAGGTTGAAGCCTCCTATTTATAGACGATTACATGCATGTATCTTGCCTAAAAAGCAAGCACAGAAACTACAGTGACAAGTTGCACAAGTTGCAACATTGAAAGAAACAAATACAGCTAAAAGTAATATTAAACAACAAACTACTGATGCAAAAAGGCGGTGGGAAATATCTATTGCTAAGTGCTGATGAAGGACAACTACTGAAGAGTAGTTTTGTCTTCAGTACTTCTGAAGTGAACTTGTCTGGTTTGGACTTCAGAACTTCTGCAACTTCAGCACTTCTCATATCTTCTAATCAGCAGTTTCTTGTCTTCTCTTCAGTACTTCTATACTTAGCCAAAATGACAGAAGTGAATTAGGCTAAGGTTTACAAAAGTGGTTTCACCAATCCTCTTTGTCCTAACATCCTTTAACTTCCAAAAGTTGCATTTTCTTCCTAATCTTTCAAACATGACAATTTTCTACTAAAATAGTAAAGTTTATTTTTCCATCTTTGTCATGTTAGTCTATTTTTATGTTCTAACACTTTTAATAGTCTTTAATCATCTCATTAAGGATAATAATAGGTATTCTTAGTGTATTTTGTCCAATTTACATTTTTCAAGTGTGTAGACTTTGAAGATGAAAAATTTGTGTAACTTGTTTTCTAACAACATCAACACTATACATAGTCTTAGATGCTTATGTTATGATGATTAAAACTATATTTAAGTTCATTCAAGTTCCAATAACAAGTTATGTTTAGATCACCATTTTCTTTAAGTCTTTATGAATTTTATAAAACTACAAGAATAATACACATCCATCACCAAATTTTCGGCCCATACACACCATTATAACACCATTTTAGTCTTTAAAATCATATGTTTTATCATGTAAAGCTTTATCAAGTTAACCCCTTGTACAACTTGCTTCTAGATAATAAACATAAACTTTTAAAGACAAGAACAAGATCAAGAATACTTACAACTAGCACAAGGCTAGGGAAGCTTAAAATACTTGATTATGATGGGGTTTAGTGTGTTATTCCTAAGTAGTTAAGCTCCAAGCTTGAAACACACAATTAGGGTTTGGAAAATGGATGTTTATGGATGAATTTGGCGTGTTACAACTTGAAAGGGGTGTGTGTATGTGTGTGTGGATAAAACTCACGGCTCATGGAAGAAGAAGAAGAAGAAGAAGAAGAAGAAGAAGAAAGAGTTTTCTTTTCTTTTTTTGTCAAGTGTTGTAATCATACAACCTCTTATAATCTTCCAAAGATCACTCAAGGACACAAGATTTATGCTCTAGATCTTCCAATCCCCTAACTCATGGGATATGGATTCTAATGGATATGGGAAAGGGATGCTTGGCCGAGAATTTACAAGGATTTTAATGGGTTTTACAAATCTTATAAGGACATAATATCTCATCCAATCTTCCTAAGATCTCACCATATCAATCTTTAGCTTTAAATCCCTTATAATATGGAGATATTGTACTTGGATGATCTTGCTAGATATGTAAGAATGTATGTTGGCCGATTTATTGCAAGGATTGGAAGATTTTTAGAGATCTTACAAGGACAATACAAATCCATGCTAGATCTCTCATATCCCACGTTGTAATCTTTATAATATTCTTGAGATCTTGATCAAATAAAAATATTTTGTCCATGTGATGATCAAGGGCCGGTTTGGGGGTGGTTTAGTGGGGTCCACAACATAAAACATTTGCTAGTTATTTGGTTATGATTCACACATAGCGTTCGGGTTTCGTTCGGGTATTAAACGGATTTTATATACGCGTTATTCGGACATTATAATGGCCTCAAATAACCCTTAAACATAGCCTAGTTTAAGTGTTGGTTGATTAGTTAGGCTTTCGTTGGGTGAAATTATAAGTTATACGCGTATCGGGTGCGATACGCGCACTTTATTCGTTACCGGGAGATTTGTATGTAGAGTTTTCACTTATGGTTTTGGAGTTCCAAAACACATTATATTTTGTGAAAATACCCTTTATTTTATATCCTGGGTGTCCGGGATCCTGTTCGTTTATTTAATTTTTACCGGGTAATCACCAACGTCCGTTCCAAACAAGTTTATTCGCACGCGATTTCGTCGTGCTTCAACATTAAACATGTGCATCCCTATGCATCTTATGGGGAATTTGCTATTCTCTAAGGCTAAATTAATCCAATTAATTTAAATATGCACTTAAACCGTTAATTACATATACTAATTACGTACGGAATCACATCGATTTTTGCCGGATGTTACAGTTACTGTTTTCCAGCAAAAATTCCGGCCAATGGATTTTGTAAACACTGAATCAAAATCAAGAACAAAATTTTTTTTTTAGACCAGTTGAATTCGAATAATTTTTTTGGAATACCCTGTATATTATTTGCATTCTAGAATACAAATAAGATTTTTAGATCTTCCTGTATGGATACAAAAATAGGGATCTAGGATCTCACTTGTTGCCTTCAACGGCGGTCACTGCCACCACAAGCATCTCACAACTCTAATAAGTTTATAGATTTAAGACACCAACAATATAAACGATGACTAATCTCAACGATGAACACCTCACGATTCTGTTCTATCTTCAAACCATGTAGCGACGGTTTTAGTGGTGTTTTCTGGATAACTTACGCGAGTTTTTAAACGTGAATTACCGGATAATTTCAACAACATCGCCCTTTTATAAAATGGATATCTGGAAATTTTCGTTTCATATAAGAAACTTTAATAAACAGGGATGCATGGAACTTCTCATTTCTATACATATAATATTTTAAAGCCATTTTGGACACATGGCAATCATTCACCCCCCTAGCAATTATCTCTCATCCCATTATTAAGTCACATGGCATTATGTGAGATTTTATAAAATTTTCGTTTTTTAAATCAAAAATCCGAAAAATATAAATAGCCTTCAAAAACACACGGACATAACATAACCTCACTTTCATCATCGCCTCCTCTCAACCCGAAACCCTAATCAGGGCGATTGAAGCTTTTCATTCATCTCCAATCGAAGGTAATCTATCTTTGATTCTTATTTCAGTTAATCGATGTTCATCTATCTTTTTTTCTGTCTTTTGTTTAACTGATTTTCCATATCTGTTTTTATAGTTTCGGTTACTGTTAATGTCTCTTTTTCTCAAATATTCGGTTTTACTGATTGTTCTTGGTTTTTTGTTTATTATTTTTCAGTCTTCTTAATTGTTTTGATTTTGTATTGATGTTTTAGGGTTTATGTTTTAGGTATCGATTTAGGGGTTTTTAGGGTTCGACTGATAAGACTTAAGGTTTGAGTGATTGTTCTTTACTTTTAGTTGGATTATTATTAAGACTGGTTAGGGGTTTATGTGTTAGGTTTCGAATTAGGGTTAATGTTTTAGGTTTCGATTTAGGGTTAAATTGATGTTTTAAGAATGTGACACCCGGCAAACTCCGGTTAATAACTTTCGTTAAACTAGTAAGTCTACCTTAGCGAGTCATGCATATTACGTACTTAACTGGGTCAGTCGAGTCGTTACGATGATTCTGGGAATCATCGGGAGTCGTTACAATGATCCGCGGGATCATCGGAAGTCGGTCCATAACCATGTGTACAAGGATCGGTGATTCGTGGAATCGCCGGGTTTAACGCATACACGCAAGTCTCGAGTCCCGGGAATTGGTGAACGGACGTAAACGTGTTAGTTATCATGCATTATATGTTTGTAATCATTATATGACTTGCCGGTATGTGAATACGTGTTTATATGTGTTAGAATACTGATTTCGCGTAATTGCATGACATTATAGGTGATTACGCGTAATCACCAATAGTATAGGCAATTAGGATTGTAATCAACAATAGTATAGGCAATTAGGATTGTAATCACCAATAGTATACGCAATTAGGATTGTAATCGCCAATAGTATAGGCGATTAGAATCCTAATCGCCAATAGTATAGGCGATTAGAATCCTAATCGCCAATAGTATAGGCGATTAGAATCCTAATCGCCAATAGCTGCTGTGTACTCGCCTGATCTGCTATGCACGAGTCAAAACACCTATAAATACAACCCTTGACTCCCCAAACACCATTTGTGCAACCCTAACAGACCCTAAGCCTCCCACACACCTCAAAACACTTCTGGAACTCGTTTTGCTTCACAACTCACCATTTCCAAGCTTACACACCTTTCTTTGATAAAATCCAAGGTGTGTTCTTCATCCCAAACCTTTGTAATGTTATTGTTTTGGTTCCCAAAGGTCCAGACCTTGTTTTACTAAGTTTGTGTCTTTAAAAACCTTTGAAATGAGTTTCTAAAACAAGTCTACACCATAATACTTGCTATATGTGAAGTATTGATGCATATGATGATTTTTGGTGGTTTTAACATGAATGTTTCTATGAAATTGATGTACTTCTGATGTGTAGGAGTTATTAGGATGATTATCTAAGAGTTTGAGCTATTGTTATAGTGTTTTGATGAAAGTATGCATTTTGACCCATTTGGATGATTCTTGAAGAATTAGGATGTTATGATATGATTCATTGCTTGTTTGTTGTTAGGAATCACACTAGAATGATATTATAACATAGAGATGATGAATTGTAAGTTGTAGGAGGTGTAATCTGGTCCTTACCATTTAAGGAAAGATTTCATAGTTAATGAAACCTAGTACTTTGCCATTTTTGGAAATAATCGCACCGAGGCCGTTAGAGCAGAGATAAATTGGGGGTTTTTGCTTGGAATGGGTTGGTAAATGGTTTAGGTTTGATATTGGGTGTTTTTACATGTTTCGGATCTGATTTAGAGGGTTTAACGCACGAAATTGCGCGACAGCTGAACAGAGGCGAATAGAGCTCTAATCGCCTGATGTATCAGGCGATTACAGCCTAATCGCCTGATACATCAGGCGATTAGCCCCCTACTCGCCAGTTGACCATCCCCTACTCACTAGTTGACTTTTCCTAATTGCATGTCAGTTTCCTAATCGCGTGTACTGCTGTCGTAAGCGAATTTTGACATCCCGGAACATGATTTGACACCTAGGAACATGATTGGAACCCCGGGATATACCCAATGACTTAGTAACACGTGTTCGGACTCGTTTATGCGTTAATTGAGCGTTATGCTAGACTTAGTGAATTTTTGCGCATGCTAAGTGTTTAATTGCATATGTTGCATGATATCTTGTATTCGGCTAACACGTGAGATGTCGGGTCACCAATGGGATGTCGAGTCTTGTCTGGTACGGTCGGTTTAACAGTCAAAGGTGTTTTCAAACGTTTATGGTTATGGTCTGGACATTCGGGGACTAGTTATCCTGCGGGTTACTAGTCCGGATACTTATACACATCTTATGATAGGTCGCCGCTATTTGAGGCTATCATAGCATACTGATTTAACTGTTTTCAAGTAACGCAATCTAAGGTGAGTTCACGGCCCCACACTTTACTAGTTTTGTTTTCGGGGTGAGAAACATGCTTATACATTTTGATCACACATTTACATGTTGTACATTATAAACACACGTTTTCATGTTATACCATGGCTCACACTTTATTACTATACGGTTCATCTAAGTCCCTTAGAAACCACTAATACGGGGATGTAGCGGGGAAATGTGGATAGCGCTATTGGGCCTGACAAACCCCATTCGACAGCTGGAGGCCGGGCGGGTGCATATTGTCTCAATCACACTAGGCTTACCGAAGATGAGGTAGTCTGTAAACAAGAGTATCACACAGTCAGCAATGGTTTCGCCCGTATGAGTAACACACTTGACGCCTAGCTAGCGTACGAACAAGCATAGTATGAACAGTAACAATAATAGTAACGGTAACGGTAACAGTTTTTAAAGGATTAATGAAACGGTTATTGAAAAAGAAAAACCTGTGAACTCACCAGCATTATATGTTGACATTTTTGGCATGTTTTCTCAGGTCGCTAAGGTAGCGGTTAATGGACTAGGCGTACAGAGTCTTGCACGGCGTCTAGAAGTCTTGTTGCATATTAAACAATGTTTTGTAAACTGTAAAATGTCTTTTGGTTGTAAAAAAGAAATGCTTCCGCTGCTGGTTTATGGCTCAAAGCATGATGTTTTGGTTGTTGCATGGAATGTCTTACGTATTTTCTTACATTTAGTTGTCGTTTATTGTGACCGTTGACTTGGATCCTGGTGTGTCACGCGCCTCGCGGTAAAACCACGCATGTGGAAATTTGAGTGTGTGACAGATTGGTAGCAGAGCCAATGGTTATAGTGAACTAGGACTGCATGTAGAGTCTAGTCTATAGCCGAGTCTCACACACACTAGACGGTCACATACGTACGAGTCGTGTCTTCTGGTAAATATACTAACTTTGTCGAGGTGTCGGTATCCTTATCACCTTGTCTTTGTTATTTCTATCTCTACTCTATCTTTCCTTTCGGGTTAAAGTCGGATGGACTTGTTCGTTGAACCTTGCACGGCGGTGGTGTATATTGGAGTAGCTTCGACTCATCCTCGAGATCTATCCAGGAGTCGGACATCTCCCTTCTATGCTCCAATGGACACATCTGCTTACACACACTATCTTGCATATGTACTCGTTGAAATCTATCTCTAGGTGATTAGTCACTTGGAAATTCATTGAGTTGGTTGTTTCTTCTAAGTTGTGGGTATCGGGTGGCTTGAGGTTCAAGCTCGGGGCACGCCTAGAGGACCATGTAGAGCAATTTATCATTTCAGGTGCACACGAAATCATAAGTTGAAATGCATGGAAGACCTGGTGGACCTCGTGTTGGGATCAATGGTCACATTTGGACCCAATTCTTTGCTCCTTTTGATTTCTGTTGGTTTAGCATTGGTGATGGACTGAGTGTTTTATTCTTGTTCTGGCAGAAGATGTCGGGAGCTCGTGGCGGTCATAGGGGTGGCCGTGCTGGCGGCCGCGGTGGTGGCGGTCGTGGCAACATTAACATGACCCAAGAGGAGTTGAACAACCTGCTGCAATAGCATGTGAATGTGGCTTTGGCTGCATTCCAAGCTGCCCACAACGCTAAGGGTGGTAAGTCGATTGCTACCTACTCTACCTTGTTTCTGGGTACTGTATTTCCTCCCTTGTTGTTTACCTGTGTGTTCTGTCCCAGGTGGCGCTGTTAATCCCCCCCACCTCAGTGCTCCTATAAAAAGTTCATGGATTGGAAGCCCCACAACTTTAATGGGACTGAAGGGGCAGTGGGACTGCTCCGGTGGTTGGAAAAAGTCAAATCTGTGTTCTCTATGTGCAGTTGCCCGGCGGGCGACCGCGTGAAGTATGCTTCGGCGACCCTTGAGGTTCAAGCTCTGACTTGGTGGAACTCCACCACCCAGCCTTGGGTATTGGGGAAGCCCACGCTATGCCTTGGACAGAATTTGTCCAGCTCCTGAAAAGCAAGTGCTGTCCGAGGGACGAGGTTCAGAAGCTCGAGCACGAGGTCTGGAATCACAAAATGGTGGGGTCCGAGATTGAGATGTATACGGCTAGGCATAACGAGCTAGCGGTGCTGTGCCCGTATTTGCACACGCCAGAGTACAGGAGGATTGAGCATTATGTTTCTGGGTTGGTACCGGAGGTTAGGGGGTTAGTGGCTGCGGGTAATCTTGCTGTGTATTCTGAGGTTGTTCGGTCGGCTCACAGGATGACAAATATGAAGGTTGTTGAGGGTGTTTTACCTCCTAGGGGTACTGCTGTGAAAGCACCGGTGGATAACAAGAGAAAGTGGGATAGTTCTGGTAGGAGCTCGGGTTCAGGCCAACCGCAGCAGCAGACGAAGAAGGTTGAAGCTTTGGGATCGTCATCCAACCAGAAGCAAGGTGGGTATACCGGGAAGAAGCCTAAGTGCGATCTGTGTGGGTTTCATCACTATGGGAATTGTGACAGGTTTCGTTGTGAGCGCTGTGATAAGACGGGCCATTTTGCAAAGGATTGTCGAGCCAGTCTTCCATCTAAGACGACTCAGGCTACAGGTGCTACTCCCACTTCTTGGGGGAATCAGGGCTGCTACAACTGTGGGGAAACAGGGCATTTCAAGCGCGATTGTCCTATGATGAAACAGGACAATGATGGAAACAAAGGGGAACCTGATACTGCTACCGGTATGTCTTCTATTTGTCGCTATGCTTCACTTTTATTTTGGCTTTCGTACTGTCAAGGGCTTCATATCCGTTAAGCTTTATCTATTACTATACTCTGTGCCTACACCTTGGGAGGGTAAGTCATTGGTTATCGTGTGTCATGTTGCGTCTTGTTCGGGTCTCGGGTGTGTAAACTCTATGTAAGGAGATAATCTGGAGGCGCTGCTTGGACGGTACTTGATACTTCGTTTATACCGATCTCAAGGGTCTTCAGCATATCTCCGGTCGGGTCGGGTTGGTTATGTGACAGTTTACAACAGCTGTCTCATATTCGTCTTGAGGAATTAGTTTCTCAGGTCGGGGTACTTGTTCTTAACATCTCTAGTCGTGATCCTTGTATCTTTCCGAAATTTCGAGGAGCGTTACTTTGGGCACTGGATGCTCAGTTGCGTGCTTGGTGGGTCATCTCTTGTATTGTCTGGATTCATTACGGTTCACGTGGTGGACCGAGGCTCTAATGGGTCGGGGTTCTTGTGTACTTGAGTTGACACTCGTTACTGTCGAAGCTAAGTGAATCTCGGGAAGAGATTCCTTTCAACGGGGGGGATGATGTGACAACCAGAAAATCTCCGAAATTTTTTTCTTTCTTTTCATCGCTCACTTTTTGGTTTCGGGCAATTTTCGGGACGAAAATTCTTTCAACGGGGGGATGATGTGACACCGGGCAAACTCCGGTTAATAACTTTCGTTAAACTAGTAAGTCTACCTTAGCGAGTCATGCATATTACGTACTTAACTGGGTCAGTCGAGTCGTTACGATGATTCTGGGAATCATCGGGAGTCGTTACAATGATCCACGGGATCATCGGGAGTCGGTCCATAACCATGTGTACAAGGATCGGTGATTCGTGGAATCGTCGGGTTTAACGCATACACGCAAGTCTCGAGTCCCGGGAATTGGTGAACGGACGTAAACGTGTTAGTTATCGTGCATTATATGTTTGTAATCATTATATGACTTGCCGGTATGTGAATACGTGTTTATATGTGTTAGAATACTGATTTCGCGTAATTGCATGACATTATAGGTGATTACGCGTAATCACCAATAGTATAGGCAATTAGGATTGTAATCAACAATAGTATAGGCAATTAGGATTGTAATCACCAATAGTATACGCAATTAGGATTGTAATCGCCAATAGTATAGGCGATTAGAATCCTAATCGCCAATAGCTGCTGTGTACTCGCCTGATCTGCTATGCACGAGTCAAAACACCTATAAATACAACCCTTGACTCCCCAAACACCATTTGTGCAACCCTAACAGACCCTAAGCCTCCCACACACCTCAAAACACTTCTGGAACTCGTTTTGCTTCACAACTCACCATTTCCAAGCTTACACACCTTTCTTTGATAAAATCCAAGGTGTGTTCTTCATCCCAAACCTTTGTAATGTTATTGTTTTGGTTCCCAAAGGTCCAGACCTTGTTTTACTAAGTTTGTGTCTTTAAAAACCTTTGAAATGAGTTTCTAAAACAAGTCTACACCATAATACTTGCTATATGTGAAGTATTGATGCATATGATGATTTTTGGTGGTTTTAACATGAATGTTTCTATGAAATTGATGTACTTCTGATGTGTAGGAGTTATTAGGATGATTATCTAAGAGTTTGAGCTATTGTTATAGTGTTTTGATGAAAGTATGCATTTTGACCCATTTGGATGATTCTTGAAGAATTAGGATGTTATGATATGATTCATTGCTTGTTTGTTGTTAGGAATCACACTAGAATGATATTATAACATAGAGATGATAGTTTTGAGCATTAATTTAACTCGTTTACTTTCATTTTGTGTAAATTGTGCGATTTACTCGATTTACGTTATGCTATTCTTTCAATCCAAATTTTATGCTATACTTATATACTTACATGAACGCATATTTGGTATGCATATTTTTTTTTTTTTGTTGTGAGCAAAACCCTGTTATACTTTACATTATTTTGTTCATCATCATGACCAACGAAAATACTAATTGATAGCTCGTATGAGATCTAAGCCAGTTCCCATGTACGACTCGGTTCAGAGTATTCCTCTAACCCAAGGGGAACGGTGTAATCCTCAGAGTTTATCAATATGGTTATTTAGAGCCCAATGATGTGAACAAAAATTTACCGGTTAAGGGTGAACCTGAAAGGTGAAGAACCCCTAAATCATGTCTTATACTTACACATTAATCTAATTACGGTTAAACGGTGAACCTGAAAGGGGAAGAACCTCTAACCGCATCTTATACTTGAGCAGTATCTACTACTTAACACATTTTGGTTGCACACATTGTTTCTTGTATTACTTATGTTAGTGTTATGGAAAAGCATAGCACCCTAGTGTAAGGTAAATCGATGATTACGGTCCGGAACGCAATCATGGATTTACAGGTACATGGGGATGGTGTGTGATTCTACTTAGGCTATTGGTAGACAATCAGTACGAGTCCAAAGTATCAGTAGTGTAGTGGGTTAGCTGCGGTACACCCTATATATAAGCACGAGCGATAGTGCGGGAGCAGACTGGAGTCTGACCAAGAACCTACCCATTACTATCTCTTTATTAGATCGTTGACTAATATCTAGCATTTTCGATAAGAATGTTCTTACACGAGCTTCAATTCGACTTCCTAGAGTCTTTCTCTGGACCATCCACACAGAAAACACAAACTTTGTATACTCTTACACTCTCTATTAGTCGAAATCCTGTTGCACGTCCTTAATAAAGTTCGGTCAGAAACTTCTCTAAAGTAAGGGAAGCTACTATAACACTGCCATACCCTAACAAGTTACATACTTTTCCCAAACCTTGCTCATTATAAACTCTTAATTCTCTAACCTTGGGTCAAACTTTAAGGATTTTCAAACTCTTATTTTGGGTATTAAACAACTAATTCAAACTTTGTCAAATCATGGCTGATGCATTTCTTAAAAGCTACTTGCCTTTTTACAAATGTCTTTTGTTTCATGGAAACCTTCACTTGAAAGTAATTTCGGGACGAAATTTTCTAAAGTAGGGGAGACTGTGACAACCTGCACCCTTCACTTTTCATAAATGTGCATAATTGGTTCCTCAACTATTTCAAAATTTTCATTTTTAACCCTCGTATTTTAATAGGACCAAAATTCACAATTTAATAAAACTTATAATTTTTATAAGTAAAAGTATGCACGTTTTATACTCACATCTACACCCGAGCATGTATGTTTCAGACCTTGATACTCAAAGCCCTTAATTTTCGGTCCTAAAACAACTTAGAAACAGAAGGAAACAAGTCTATAACTTAAAATTTATTAAATTAGAAAAATTATTTTTTTAGCCCTCGCGGTCCGCTAAGACAGTCAAAGTTCCAGTCAAAGTCCTAGTCAAAGTCTCAGTCAAAATCCTAGTCAAAGTCCTAGTCAAATAGTCAATTCATCTTAAAACCTTACTTTATTGTGTTGACCAATTTTAAAGCCTAATTGAATCCAAAACTAATATAAAAACCCACCTATGACCCATTACACTTTACACCTCTAAATCGATTGTTTCAATTCGATTAAACTCTCCCTCATACCTTTCTTCTAGAGTATATTACTTCTACATTTGAAGCTTTGATTATAAGCTCTTGTAATTGGCGAATTGGAAGCTTGATATTTTTCCTATTCGGTTTCTTTTCTTCTAAATTGGACTAGTTTCGTTGTTGAATCTTTGGATTGCTCGCATTTCCATGCTCGCTTAGTCATCTAGTCATTTGGCGAAAGTGAGTATTTCTTATCCCCTTTTTGTTTTTATTCACTTTTGGGGTATTACATGTACACTTATACAAAATACACATACAAGTTCACATTTTTACAATACAATTCTAGTACATTGTGCATTTGCTTACATACGTGCTTTATGCTTAGACATTACATGTAGAATACATTTGTACTTAGTGAAATCATTAACCATGTACAAGCCGACCTTAACATTGGATAGCGCTATTGGATTGACAACCCACCTAGGTGATTCTCCCCCTTTTTCATCGGAGAATCCATGGTCATTGTTAAGTTATTATCCACTTATTGGATAAGTACACCGCCATTCATTTAGTACATTTATACAATCACAGGATTGATTTCGCTCATTTGTATGATATATAGTTTACATAAATACACTGTAGCTTTGCACTTGAATTGTATAACATTTTCCAACTTACTATATATATTAAAACTAGGAATGCTCACCAACATTTCATATGTTGACAAAACTCATTTTGTACATGTTTCTGGTGCAGTTTGATCTTAGTTCCATAGCATTGGATTTTAGTGTTTGCTTTTAATAATTTATTTCAAGTTTCATGTTTTGTTCAGACTTTTGTATATTTCCCATTTCATCCATGTAAGACAATTTAAATGATACAATAATATTTACATTTTAGTACCATGTGCTTTTGAACAATCGTCACTATGTGACACCTCGATGATTCCGCCATCGGTTGGGGTGTTACAACCGTGGTGACTTGAAGTATGGTCGAAGGTTTTTATGGTAGTATAGATGAATGAACGAACACGAACACAAATTTTTGTTCGTTTAATTAAATGAACAAACATGAACACACGTTTTGTTCGTTCATTTATGTTCGTTTATGTCCGTTTGTTTATTTTTGTTCGTTTATGTTCGTTTAATTTAACTTTACTATATTTTTATTATTTATTTCATTTTTGTTAAGTAACCTTAATTCATATTATATTATATACAATATATTTGATATGCTCTAAAAATTTAACCCTAACATTCCAAACATTACAGCCGCTCTCCACACTTCACAGCCACACCTCTCTTCTTCTCCAAACTGCACAACCCTACCTTCTTCAACTTCCGGCCGACCACCTCCACAGCCGTCCACATCCCCATCTCCAGCCTTCACACTTCACAACCCCACCTCGTTTATGTTGAATTGTGATGAATCATTATTAACTTTTTTTTTTTTGTGTTCATTTATATTGATCATATGTGTTTGTTTATGTTCATAAACTGTTCGTTTATGTTTTAAATGAACATAAACAAACACGAACACAGCAAATTTCTTAATGAACGAAAACGAACACAAAAATGTATTCGATTACGCGTTCGTGTTCATATTCGATTAAAGCTAAATAAACAAACACAAACACGCCTGCATTCGTATTCATTCGGTCCATTACGCCTAGGCCTCTTTTATACCTTTTCAAAATAAAAACTATCGGCAAAAACAACAAAGGTCTGTTAACTTTTTATGAGTGTAAACAAAGAAAAAAAATAAATAAAGCAAAAGGAGTGATCGACCAATGCTTTGAAAACCCCGCCTTCTTCTTCCTCCACATCTACATATATCTTGACTTGCATCATCCACCTATCTTTACTTTATTATTATTTTTAATTATTATTATTATATATTATATATTCCAAGACCCAAGTAGTGGGTGTACCTACTACCCCTCTATATAACCCCCTTCCGTCAACCGTTGTTCATCTGCATTACAACTCGTCAACCATGGCTTCTTCTTTGGAAGACGTTCCTTCATTGGACATCATGACTGAACTCCTTCGCCGATTCAAGTGTTCCTCCAAGCCAGACAAACGCCTCATCCTTATTGGTACTAATTCAACTTCATTATTTTATTTTAAACTTTTAAGGGTTTTGTTTTTCTTGAGATCTGTAATTGTTTCCGTTGATTTATGTTTTACGGTTTGTGGGTATTCTTTATTTTTCATGAATACTTGATTTTTGATTTCAAGTTTGTTACTTTATGTAAAGATTGATAGTTGTTGGAATTAATTGTGATTTTTGAAGCTTTTATATTATAAGGGGTTATTAGTGGAGTCTTTTTTAGTACATTGATTGGTTTTGATTAAGTTGGGGTTTTGTTATGCTGTTAAGATTGAGTGGGTAATGCAGATTATGTGTTGGATTAAGTATTTAAATGTTTATGGAAACCGAATGGAATATTGTAGGTCCACCCGGGTCTGGAAAAGGTACGCAATCGCCGATTATTAAGGATGAATATTGCCTGTGCCACTTGGCAACTGGTGATATGTTGAGAGCAGCTGTAGCGGCTAAGACCCCGCTCGGGATTAAAGCCAAGGAAACTATGGAGAAGGTACATTGTGTTAAGTTGCTTTTATTTTATTTTATTTGATTCGTCGGTTATTGATTTTGGCTTGTGTTTTTACCGTGTTTATTAGGGAGAGCTAGTGTCTGATGATTTGGTGGTTGGGATTATTGATGAGGCAATGAAGAAGCCGTCGTGTCAAAAGGGATTTATTCTTGATGGTTTTCCTAGAACAGTTGCCCAAGCAGAGAAGGTTTGTTGATCATTTTACAATTTGTAGTTATACACGTATTTGAATAATAAAAGGCGCTTGATTTGTGTTTTGCAGCTTGATGAAATGCTTGAGAAGCAAGGAACCAAGATTGACAAAGTGCTTGATTTTGCAATCGATGACTCCATCTTGGAAGAGAGGATTACTGGCCGTTGGATTCATGCTTCAAGTGGTAGGACATACCACACAAAGTTTGCGCCTCCCAAGGTGCCCGGCATTGACGATGTAAGCTATAGGATATCACTTACCCCATCTCATGATGTATGTATACTTAGTGAACCAACTGAAGATGTGCAATGACTATGAATAATATTAAGATGCTACAAATTATTGCTCTTTTACTCGAAGAAAAATGTTTGATTATCGATTATATATCTTAGATAATTCTTTAATTCCAAGAGGGAAAAATTGTAGATGCGTAATTGCGTATCATCATCCTTTTTGTCATTTTAGTGTAAACGTGAGTTAAGAGGTTTTATGCATTACAAATACACTTTGGGTGTCCCTCAGCCTGTTTCATTCTTAGCAAACCTTTTATTTTCAAAATTGCTACCTCCAGTAATTTGTGACTTAATAATCAGACCCATCCTAATGCATGCATCATTTTGTTATTTTTTTCGTAGGTTACCGGAGAGCCTTTAATGCAAAGGAAGGATGATACTGCAGCAGTTCTCAAGTCAAGGTTGGATGCTTTTCATCGCCAAACAGAGCCCGTAAGTACTTTTTTGTCTTCTTCTTGAAAAGTTCCTGATTTTGCACTTTCGAATGGAAATTCCAGCATTGACTTGTTACGACTTTTAAGTCAAGTGTTCACTTGTTAGATATCTAAATTTTTAAACGGGTGTAACATATCTAAAATACCTTTCAAGAAAGACAAAACAATAATCCCTGTGGAGTACATTTTAATATTAATAATATGTATCAATTTATTTCTAGTGATGATAGTTGGTGAGTAGTTATCAACTTGAAACATCAAACATCTCACCAAAAGGGTTGGGTAAAAAGAGTTTTATTTGTTATTTTAGGTTGCGTTAACCCGCAACCACTTTTTTTTTGTCCACACACACATATTAATAAATAGTTAGATGAGTCAAATATAATAAAACTATGTTGTTACAGTAATAATTTCGAATTTAATAAACGGTTTAGGAAGTTGTATGCTTAAAAATACTCAATCGGGCTACTTTTGACCCTTACGACTTGTTTCTTTTTAGCTTATTTATGTTCAACTTGCTAAAGATATAAACATAGCCTAAATTTAGTTCATAATAAATTTGTTGTATTCATATGGTGTTTGAAGTTTGAACTAGGAGGATGCTTTAATTTTTAAACTCACATGTATCGCCAATTTTCTGTTTTAACACTTGTAACTTTTAATGTTTTTAGATTAAACTTTTGTTGACGTGATGTTCTAGTCCTTCAACCTTTTTTTCCCTCAATGATTTTACCCTCTCTTTGGAAATGTTACCTGTGCAACCGTGTTATTAGTCAGTTTTAATTTTCTAACCTTCTGTAGCGGTCGGTTAAATCTATTAACATAATAACACTACTGCTCCCGCTCCTGTCGTCACTTCTACAGCTGCTCTCTTCCTGCTCCTGCCTAATATTATTTAGTATTGTTTGTATAAGAATTAAAAAAATGGTTTACTTTTAAAAAACCGATTAATCAATCCTTAGTTAAGCAAACTAATAAATCGTTTACTTCTAAAAAATCTACAAATTAAACCTTAGTTCTCATATAACAACTTTTAATTTTTTTACAAAGTTACATTCTATATAAAAATGTATTTGCCACGTGAACACACATACACACGCGCGTAAAGAAAAAAAGGAAGAGGAGCGGGATAGCTAGGGCAGGGGGAGGGGGGGGGGGGGGGGGGGGGGTGACAGCTGATAATAGAAACTGCAACGGTGTAAGAAGGGTGTGTGTTTAATTTCTTAATGATTTATATTTGAGTGTGTATTATAACATATAAAGAGACTATCAAATTCATGCTAGATATGGAATTAGTAAAACCGTAAAAGGTAAAAACAGTTTACTATATTCATTTTGATGTATTATAAACAAACTAAAATTTGGGATGAAAGCGTTATGAAAAAAAATGGAATGGTTAGCGGAAAATTGGTTAAACTTTAAATGGTAAACCTATGTTAACCCTTATTATTATTATTATCAAGATTTAAACTGCTGTCACCAATCAAGAGCCTTTTTAACATGTCAACAAAGTCTAAAGTAAAAACATTAGGACAAAGGGTTAAAACAGAAAATCGGTGAAGCTTTAAAGGTCAAAACCATGGACGTAATTGATGATGTCACATCGGAACAAAAATTGGAGCTCAAATATATGTGTTGTGTGTGTGTGTCTGAACTGCAGGTTATAGATTACTACAGCAAGAAGGGTGTGGTTGCAAAGTTACCTGCAGAGAAACCACCAAAGGAGGTGACTGTTGAGGTTCAGAAAGTTTTGTCGAGTTGATGCTGTTTTTCTTTTCCTTGTTTTTGATTATCTTGACGTTATCTAACGATACAACATTGGAGCTGCTTCAACATTGAAGCCTGTTACATTTTTCGTTTTCCAAGCACAATGGATTGAGTTGAGTTGAGTTGTCACAGAAACATAAGACTGTAACAGAATAAAAGCCATTTCATGTTTTGTCTAAATCTTCTTTTCTGGTTATTATAGGATGAAAACCAGTAAGTTTCAACTGCATAAAGAACCATAGTTTGGTGTATTGGGTTACACTTTCTACAGGTTTTATGCTAACAGTAGTCAACATGGGCAGGGCAGGGTTTAATTGATGGTTTTCGGGCCAACTCATTGGAATTTCCCAAACTAGAATATAGGTTGGCATGCAGTTGAATTGCTGGGTGTTCACTATTGCGCTTTGTAAAGACTAGGTCGTGTTACAGTAAAATTATGGGTGGATGGTGGTGCCGTTTTAGGTGTGCTGTGTGTGGTGGCGATGGTGGTAGTGGCGGTCGTCGCTTACACCGCTTCTGGCCACCTTCTCTGACGACTGCACTGGTCACCAACGTAACCTTGCTTTCTTCTTGGTTTGTGTAAATCTGTTGAAATATGACATACATATGTTATATTATCCTTTCTTCTAATTCAACACTTAAACACGTTGCATATGTTGCATTCTTTGTGGGCCATATCAGTTGCATTGGGCTCAGGTATGTGGGCTCAGGTATGCGAGTCTTTGTGGCCTATGCGAGTCTTTGTGGCCTATGGCCCATGTGTTTTTATTTAATTGCAGGATTAGCTGGAGCTTAATCCCAAGATGTGTTATCACCGTTGGATCATTTTAATCCTGATCGTTAGAATGGCATATTCGTTGAAGGTTCGAGAGCATCATATATAAACGCTCGTCTGCTCTCATTGGGATAATAACACACATATTATTTTCTCTTTTTCTCTCTGAGTCTTGTATCGTCTTCTAGGGTTTCATCGTGTTGTTTTAGTCTGTAAGTTTGTATTTCATTCTTATCTTTGTATTGTTCTGATCTGCTGGTGTTAACAACCAGCAGATCCTTGTTGTTGGTTGAACACCATTGTTATGATCTCAGTATTTGCTGAGATCTTTTGGGTATTTGGTTGGGTAAAGATTTGGGTTGGGTTAATAAGATTTTGTCACCGTTTTGTCGCCTACTTCTTTGTGTTCTTGGTTAGAGTTTGTGTTGGCTTTGTATTCTGTTGTTTGTGAGTTGAAACCCTAAATTTCTACATGGTATCAGAGCCTTTGGCTCTTGATCTTGGTGTCTGTCTTCCGCTGTTGTTTGTGTTTTATGTCTGTCTGTTAGGGTTTTGATCTGAATCATAGATCTTGACCTTACTGTGTCTGTTGGATAGTAGATCTGATCTGACTTTATAGATCTGGTCTATTACGTTCTTGTGTTGTTGTTGGTATCCTTTGATTTACAGGGTAAGCTGGTGTCAACTATTGTTGGCTAAGGAGTACTGGTGCTTGGAGTTGGAAATAAATAGCTTCAATTGCTCCCATAACTCAACACCCTAAGTGAAGGTGTTGGTTGTGGGTTTGGCGAAACCCTAACTTGGGTTCCCCCTCACTGTGAGATTGTTTCATACTGTTCTTAATTGTTGTTGTGTCTAGGGCAACTGACCGGGTTAGGTGGACCGGTATTGTGCCAATTACTTGTGGTCCTATTTGGTTGATTGTGTTTTGTTCTTGTTTTTTCTGTTGTCTGTCTTTTATTTCTTTTGGTTCATTATTAGTTAAAGATCTCCTGTGTTAAGATCTGGGTGGGCACCTATGAGTGATGAACCCACTATCTGACCCCTGACACAGCTTCGATCTCTTAGGATCTGTCTATTATTGATCTTTGTTTTCTTTGGTTAGCCTTTTGCTAATCTGTTTCTTGTGTGTGTGGTTGTTCTATTTATCTTGTATTCATGGGTGATGTTGTTGACTCTACTGGAGGAGGGGTCACTAACCCCAATGGTAGTGGCTCCAATTCTGGTGGAGATGTTGGAGGAACTCTGGTCAGTAAACTTGACATAAGTGACCCATTGTTCCTCCATCCTAGTGATACTTCTAGTATGTCTATCATTAATATAAAATTGAAAGGAACAGAAAATTACAATGTGTGGTCTAAATCTATGAAACTTGCATTACAAGCTAAAAACAAGTTAGGGTTCATAGATGGTACATGTGTTAAGGCTACTGATAATGATGTCCTTGCAAATCAGTGGGATAGGTGTAATTCAGTTGTATTGTCTTGGTTGATTAACTCTGTGTGTGAAGAGCTGTATGTTGGTCAAGTTTTTTCTACCTATGCTAGAGATGTCTGGTTGGATCTTAGGGATACATATGATAGAATTGATGGGTGTGTCATGTTTAATCTACATCAAAAGATAAATAGTTTAACACAAAATGGTAGTTCTGTTGCTGAGTATTACAACAAGTTGAACACTATGTGGAAACATTTTGATTCCATTGTTCAACTTCCTTCTTGTACATGTCAAGCTGCCAAAGACTTTAATGAGTTTAGTTGTCTGATTAAACTCATGCAATTTCTTATGGGGCTTGATGATGTATATCAGCCTGTTAGGACAACACTGTTAACCAGTGATCCATTACCTTCAGTAAAGACAGCCTTTGCTGTTGTCTCTAGGGAAGAATCCCATAGGGGCACAAGTGGTGGATCAAAGGGTAACAATGTTGCCTTTGTGTCTAAATCTAATCAGGTTACTGATAATAGGAAAAGGTCCACTAGAGGACCAAATCCTAATCTTAAGTGCACACATTGTAACATGATAGGGCACACTGTGGATAGATGTTTTGAACTTATTGGATATCCTAATGGAGTTCAAAAAAGGTCTGGTAATCAGTTTAATAACAATCAATCTAATCAGTTTAATAACAATAGATCCAATTCTAATAAAACTCAAGGTAATTGGAGAACCAGTGTGCCCAATAACAGTAACAATGTGTGTGCAAATACTTCTTCTAGTACTGTTTCACCCTTTACAGCTGAGCAGATTTCCAAGCTGATGAACTTGATCAGTGAAAAGTCTAGTGGAGATCCTCAGTGTTCTAATGTAGGAGGTGAGACTGTTATAGTTAATGGGTTCTCTAGCATGTCTGTGTTATCTAAACTTGCTAAGTTGTTCAAAAACTATTCTAACTGTTCTAGTTTAGTTAAATATGCCCTGTTAATTGGTTGGATAATGGATTCAGGGGCTAATCAACATATGGTAGGTAATGATGAACACTTAGTTAATTCTATAGATGTTTCTATGTATAATATGGTGTGGAAAAAACTGTTAATTATTCTAACTTGTCTTATGAGAATCTGTGCTTTGTGTCTAGTATTGATAAGTCATTAGAACCCACTTCTTATTCACAAGCCTCAAAAGATCCAAATTGGATTGAGGCTATGAATAATGAAATGGAAGCCCTATACAGAAACAACACCTGGGTTGTTACTGATCTGCCACCGGGCAGAAAAGCTATAGGGTGCAAATGGGTTTACAAAATTAAGTATAAATCTGATGGTAACGTAGATAGGTATAAGGCTCGTCTGGTTGCCAAAGGATATAATCAACGAGAGGGTCTTGACTTTGGAGAAACCTTTTCTCCGGTTGTCAAGATGGTTACCATCAGGTGTGTTTTAAGCTTAGCTGTTTATAATAGCTGGCCTCTGTTCCAGCTTGATATAAACAATGCGTTTTTGTATGGGGCTATTACCGAGGATGTTTATATGCAATTGCCAGAGGGATACTCTTCTGGTAATGAGTCTAAGGTATGTAAGCTTGTCAAATCATTATATGGTTTGAAACAAGCACCCCGTAAATGGAATGAGAAGTTGGTAGATGTGTTAAAAAACATAGGTTTTATTCAGAGTATATGTGACTACTCTATGTTCATTAAATCTCATGATAATGTGTTTGTTGTATTGCTTGTATACGTTGATGATATAGTGTTGACTGGTAACAATGAGGTGGAAATTAGTAATGTAAAGAACCTGTTAAAGAAAAGTTTCCAGATTAAAGACTTAGGAAAATTAAAATATTTTCTTGGAATAGAAGTCTTGTACTCTGATTCAGGTATATGCTTGAATCAGAGGAAGTATTGTCTAGATCTTCTCACTGAGTTCGGTTATCTGGGCTGCAAACCTGTTTCTGTTCCTATTGAACAGAATTACGCTTTGACAGTCCAGAATAATAAGGACAGTCAGTTGTTAGATGATATAACTGGGTTTCAGAAACTCATTGGAAAACTGATTTATCTGTCCTTGACCCGTCCAGATATCAGTTATGCCGTGCAGTTTTTGAGCCAGTTTATGCATAAACCGACTCAAAGTGTTTTGAAGATTGCTTTAAGGTTGCTTAGATATCTTAAGCAATCTCCTGGTAAGGGCATATTCTTTAGAAAGAGTAGTCTAACTCTTTCAGCATATTCCGATGCTGATTGGGCTAAGTGTTTGATTACTCGAAAATCTGTTACCGGGTATTGTGTATTTATAGGTGACTGTCTTGTTTCATGGAAGAGTAAAAAGCAAAGCACTGTAGCTCGTTCTTCAGCCGAAGCTGAATATAGAGCTATGTGCTCAACTGCTTGTGAACTCATTTGGATTTCTAATCTGTTGAAAGAATTAGGAATACAAAGTGAGTTACCATTGAATATGTATTGTGATAGTAAATCTGCTATTTCCATAACAGGGAATCCAGTTTTCCATGACAAAACTAAGCATTTTGATCTTGATTGGCATTTTTTAAGAGAAAGAGTTAGTGCAGGTTTTATTAAGCTTGTTAAGGTTGCTTCTGATCAGCAAATTGCTGATATATTTACTAAGGGCCTATATGGGGCTCAACATGAATTCTTTTGCAATAAACTTGGTCTGAGTAACATGTTTAGTGTTTGAATTAAGGGGGGGTGTTGAAATATGACATACATATGTTATATTATCCTTTCTTCTAATTCAACACTTAAACACGTTGCATATGTTGCATTCTTTGTGGGCCATATCAGTTGCATTGGGCTCAGGTATGTGGGCTCAGGTATGCGAGTCTTTGTGGCCTATGCGAGTCTTTGTGGCCTATGGCCCATGTGTTTTTATTTAATTGCAGGATTAGCTGGAGCTTAATCCCAAGATGTGTTATCACCGTTGGATCATTTTAATCCTGATCGTTAGAATGGCATATTCGTTGAAGGTTCGAGAGCATCATATATAAACGCTCGTCTGCTCTCATTGGGATAATAACACACATATTATTTTCTCTTTTTCTCTCTGAGTCTTGTATCGTCTTCTAGGGTTTCATCGTGTTGTTTTAGTCTGTAAGTTTGTATTTCATTCTTATCTTTGTATTGTTCTGATCTGCTGGTGTTAACAACCAGCAGATCCTTGTTGTTGGTTGAACACCATTGTTATGATCTCAGTATTTGCTGAGATCTTTTGGGTATTTGGTTGGGTAAAGATTTGGGTTGGGTTAATAAGATTTTGTCACCGTTTTGTCGCCTACTTCTTTGTGTTCTTGGTTAGAGTTTGTGTTGGCTTTGTATTCTGTTGTTTGTGAGTTGAAACCCTAAATTTCTACAAAATCAATTATGGTTTTGGATTTGGTGTTTTCATGTTTGGGGTTTGTTTGGTTACCTTGCTTTGATTCTTGGCCTCTGGGTTTCGGTCGCTTGTGGTTTGTGATAGGATGTGTGAGTTGAATAGTTTGAGTATAATAACGAATTAGGATGTTGCTTTGGCGTGGCAAGGTTGGAGGATGGCTGGTGTTTACCTGCAACCCCCTTGCAGCCATGGTGGTGTATCCTTTCAGTAACCCTCAACCCTAGTTAAATTTTTATACCACAAGCAAAATGGATCACAGCCTATAGTAGATAATCAACTATACTACATTATAAAGGAAGAGGATGGTATACCAAGGGTTACTTTATAATTTTTTAAATTTTATCACTTTTCTTCCCTAAATGCACCTAGAAGATAATCAACTTTTATATGAAAATGGAACTCACCCAAACTAAATAAGCACACGGGATAACAATATTTTTGAATAAATTCCATATAATGGCGATGAAAGATAATAATTTATGTAACCACAATGAATAATCTTATCTTAGCTAAACTTGTATGAGTTTAAAACTTTAACATATAGTGACTGAAGTCTTCCTAGAGTTAAAGTCAAGCTAACCAGAGCATATTCTTTTATATCATTCAACGCAATCATTTTTGTTTCAATTTTAATCATGATAATTACGTGAAATTAGGCTCTATAGCTTTTATTAGTTGATTAATTTTTAGGCGTTTTATGATAGCTTTTATTAGTTGATTAATTTTTAGGCGTTTTATGATAGATTGATGTTTATGTTCATATTGGTCTGTTACAGTAACATACATTTGATTTATTAAGATTTGTTCAATAATGTGTACATGGTTTCTGTGGTGAACTGCAATCAGTTGTAAGTGGCGATGCACATTTCTTTTCTTTTCTTTCTACGAATACTTGTTAAAACATAGTGTGCATATTTCTATTCTTTTTGCGTAACTTGCGACAAAAAACCTAAGTATCATAATGTTATATTGCTACCCATTTATGAATCCCGCTGCAACGCGTGGGTAAACCCACTAGTTATATATTAAAGTACTAGGCACACAACTCAAAATACTCAATTCAAAATAATTAACATTTCACTTTTACCCATTTTCATATAAAAAAAGTAACCTATGATAACACGGTGTGGTCATGGAGGTAAAGAGGGAATGGAAGGACATGTGAAAGTCACGTTAATTCTCCTTTAACCCTCCAAAAACCACAAGGTGGTGGCATGAGAGAGTAGCGTAGAGGGGTCTTTTTTTAATCAAATAACCGATCAGAATCATCCATAAATCAACAACCAACTATAACCATCCACCTTTTGCTCCACGCCGATGAAAAACTCCACCACGCCATATATAGGGTGATGTTAGTGACGTGGAGTGGTTCATATCCCTTACCCGTCTCCAAACCATGTAATCTAAATAAGTTGTGATGGTATTGAAAAAGTACCAAACTCACTTTATCCATTTCAACTTATTTTGATTGCATTAAAGGGATAATTGTCAAAATAAACATTTGACCAAGCATAATTGCCAAAATAAACATCTGATGCGTCTTAACATTAGGGACGAAACACTCTTTGCGTCTACCAATCAGATGATTACACGTGTAAAGCCTTCAGATGCTTTAATTTTTAAGGTCCATGCGTCTAAACTTTAGACGCGAGACTGTTGTTTAGACGCAAACGGGCTAACATATTCTTTAAATGAGAAGAACTTGGTGTGGAATGATGCGTCTAAAGTTTAGACGTATGGACCTTAAAAATTAATGCGTTTGAAGGCTTTACACGTGTAATCATCTTATTGGTAGACGCAAAAGAGTGTCTCGTCCCTAATGTTTAGACGCATCAGTGTTTATTTTGGCAATTATGCTTGGTGAAATGTTTATTTTGGCAATTATCCCTTAAATTATATAAATACTTAAAAAGCATGGTCGGTGGTGGACCATGCTTTTTAAGACACCACCCTCAACTTTATTAAAATGACAATATTCACAAAACGTTTTAGATTTGACCAGACTCGTTTCAGAAGGGAAAAAACCTTATGTCGAAAAGTGAATTTATATCGTTTATAGAAAAATTTGGTGATATAATGGGTTACACGTAAAAAGTTTGAGGGTTAAAAAGAAATTAGAAAGTAAGAGTGTCTTTTTTGTCAAGTTAGAAAGTAAAAGGGTCAATTCTGTGACGCCAGAAAGTTGATTTTGTCAAATATAAACTTAAAGGGTGAATATTGCCATTTTAATAAAGTTGAGGGTGGTGAAGCCAGAAAGTTGATTTTGTCAAATATAAACTTAAATGTATTTATTTTAACATATCGGTTGGCAAACTATTCTGACGTAAATTTTGTTCGGAAACGAGTTTGATCAAATATAAAATGTTTTATTTCGACAGTAAATATTCGAGTTACCCGTATTTCTGACGTAAACTATGTTCAGAAACAAGCGAGTCAGCTCAAATATAAAATGTTTTCATTCAATGGTATAAATCAAGTTATTGTACATTTTCATACTAAAACACGTCACATGGCGTGCCGCCACCGATAAACAACTTAGGCGTTGCCGCCGCAACGCGCGACCTATCGCAAGTATAAATACACGTTTCGACATAGGGTATTTTTTCTGAAACGAATCTGGTCAAATGTAAAACCTTTTCATTCTTAGTTTTACGTATGATATCGGTTGGTCTACGATTCTTACTTAAATTTTGTTCGGAAATGAATTGGATTAAATATAAAATCTTTTTATTCGACAGTAAAAATCCGAGTTACCTACGTTTCTGACTTAAACTGTGTTCGGAAACAAACGAGTCGGCTCAAATATATTTTTTTTAATTCGATGGTGTAAAATTGAGTCATTGTACATTTTCGTATGGTTAACGCATAACAAGACGTATCGCCGCCGCAACGCGCGGCCTACAGCAACTATCTAGTTAGGGGCTGTTTGGTAGCCTCTTAATCAGCCTCTTAACCATTCAGGTTTGAATCATTCAGCATTCAGACTGTTTGTTTCAGCATCTGAATGGAATGATTAAGTGTTGAACCATTAAGCTAATAAAGGATGCTGTCAGGTATCTTTCGATGATGTTATCTTCAAGGTCGAATCCATGTCTCCGAGATGGCACTCTGTTTGGTGGTTCCCTGCTGTCCGATTGTGTCTGGTTATTAAGGTTTAATTGGGGAGTCAAGTCAACTTTATATGTTGGTCATGGGTTGTTTCGGTGTGTAAATCTGTTGTTCTATATTGGGGTAGTTAGGCGTAGAGGTGTACAAAACCGGGTTTTTTGAATACCCGGGTTCAGTTACGTACCCGGGTTCGGGTATGACCAGGTAGGGTATAACCGGGTATTACGAAATAATCGGGTCGGGTTCGGGTAGGGTATTTTCGTGAAAAGCCATACCCTATATACCAGGTTCAGGTCGGGTTCGGGTTCGGGTTTTCAATACCCGGTTTCGGGTATACCCATTTTTGGGTACTAGATACCTATTTTCAAGTAAGCGTGTGAATTTCCGACACGACCCGAAAACACGACCCGAACCTAACACGAAATTTAAGGGTTTAGGTTTAGTCTAAATGGGTTCGGGTCAAACCCGCTAACCTGTTTAGCTAAACGGGTCGGGTTCGGGTCAACTCGGGCGGGTTGGTTATACTATATATTGTTTTTTTACAATATGTTTTATGTTATAAATTAAATTGGTTAGGTATTTTATGCTACACCTATAACTTAAAATAGAAATTGGTATGAGATTTTATAAATAAAACATAAATGTTTTATATATATTTGTGCTTTTGTAGTAAAATTTTAAGACTGGTAGGTGTGGGGCACGGCAAGGGGGCGGCTTGGGTTTGCCGGGCCTCGCTACACCGTCCCCTAGGGGCGGCAGCGGCATGGCCGGCACCCTCTTGCCGTTGCTGTCGGGCCTTGATGTGGGGTTGGAATTTGATTTTGACCGTTGGGGTAACGGCATTATGACCATTTAAAAAAAAAAAAAGAAAGTTTTTTTCACACTATATAAACCAAACAAAAAACCCTTTTTCAACACAATTTTTATACAACTTTTATAAAAACTCTCTCAAATACTCTCACTATTTTTATACCAACAATTATTTTTAAAAAATCCAAACCCTCAAACAACCATGTCGTTATCATCTTCTACGACGTCTTCGTCTTCTTCGGGTTCGTCATCTACAAACGAAGCCGTAAATTTTGTTATAAACATCGTGGCGCAAGCGGCTCAGATTATTGCCGAGGAGCAAGGAGATGATGTCGATTCGGTACCTCGAACTAGAAAAGCGGCTATAAATAGAGACCGAGAGGGTAAGTTTTATATTTTTTTATATTATTTATGTGTATTATATTTATTTTTTAAACATTTTAGATTTTTATTTTGTTTATATTTTTGTAAATATTGTAGATTTTTATTGTGTTTATATTTTTGTAAATATGTGTAGGTGCCCATGATAGATTGGTGGCCGATTATTTTGCCGACGAACCCTTATACTCGGCGGAAATATTTAGGCGTCGGTTCCGAATGAGTAAAAGATTGTTCTTACGTATAGCCGATGATATGGCTAACTTCGAGCCATTTTTTACCTTACGATACGATGCTAGAGGCAAAAAGGGGTTCACCACCCTACAAAAATGCACGGCGGCACTTCGGCAATTAGCGTACGGGACTACGGCGGATTCCTGGGACGAGTATTTACAAATGTCGGAAAGAACTGCACGAGAATGTCTGTACAAGTTTAGCAAGTGTGTGGTGAAGCTTTACAGCAAGAATATCCGTCAATAATCTTGGAGGCGGTGTGCTCACAAGATCTATGGTTTGGTATGCTTTCTTTGGCGTTCCTGGTTCGAACAACGACATTAATGTTATTAACCAGTCGAAGATTTTTGACGATGTCATTAAAGGAATCGGTCCAGAAACCAGCTTTACAGTATCGGGGGTGGAGTATAGGCGCTGTTATTATCTTGCTGATGGAATCTACCCATCTTACTCGACGATCGTTAAAAGTATTCACCACCCGTTCGATGAAAAAAGAAAGAAATTTGCCAAGTATCAAGAGGCGGCAAGAAAGGACATTGAACGATTATTTGGTGTTCTACAAGCAAGATGTCACATCATTTCAAACCCGGCACGTATGTTCACCCCTAAAAAATTGCGTTACTGTATGTATGCTTGTATCTTGTTGCATAACATGATACTCGAAGACGAAGGCGCCGCCATCTGTGTGTATGACGAGAATGCCCCGCCGGAGAATACGGTGCCTGTCAACCCACATCAACAAGATTTAAACGAGTTCTCGTTACATAACGAGTTCACACATCGCAATCTTCAAGCGGACTTGGTTGAATATATTTGGAACAACGGGCAAGAGTAGATTATTTGTATTTTTTTTTATGTCGAGTAGGTTACTTTAATTTTAGTTATGTTTTTTTTGTTAATTATTTGTAATGGTTTTAATGTAATATTTACTTTAATTAGGAGTACCTTTTTTTTATTTAAATACATATTTACTTTTTATATTATTAATAATATTATTTAATAAAAAAAACAAAAAAAAAAGAAAAGAAATAGCATTAAATGATGATGGGCCTCTCCACACCCCTAGGACCATCATCTCATGGATGCTCCTACCCCACGCTGACATGACAGCTGAGGTGGAGGAGCATCATTCATGATGGGCCTCCTCCACACCTAGTAGTCTAATTTTAATACATTAGTTTGCAAAAATACCCTACGGGTAGGGTCGGGTTCGGGTTTTAAAATACCCGGGTTCGGGTATTTTGTACACCTCTAGTTAGGCGGGTCGTTGTTTTGGTTTTTGAGTTTGGGTACGATCTGTTGGGCGAAATGTGGTGGTCTGTATATTGTTGGCCAACTTCTTGTTGGTCGTTTGGGTATAAATAAAAGTTTCGTTTGGCTTGTAAAAAAAAAAAAAAAAAAAAAAAAAAAAAAAAAAAAAAAAAACCAGCCCCTTAATATTAGGGCATGTGTAGTGGGCAAGTTATATGGCGTTTTAGGGCTCCATAGCGCCGGGAACACCGCCCCCTCCGGCGCTATGGAGCGTTTTAGTGGAGAAGCTTTGTGCTTATAACGAGCGTTGTTGGGTTGAGTTTGGATGATTTGATTTATGACCATTGTCAAACGGTCAAAAACATTAATTTTTTTTTAAACAATAAAATCTATCTATATATATACATATACAACACACAAACAACTCACACATACACACACTCTTATATACACTTTTTCAAACAAAGAAAACCAAATACAAACCAAAAACCAAACCTATGGCAGCGTGGACGAATCAAGAGCAACTCGAGTTGGTGCGGGCGTGGATGAACGTTAAGGAGATCCCGTCAACCAATAGGGAGTCTTTTTGGCCCAATGTGTTGGTCGAATTCAACCAAATCACCGGAACGAACCACCGTACCGTTGATCAGATCACCAGTAAGTGGTCTGCTATACGAAATAACGTTAACAGATGGCATGGAGTCTATGAAGCGACGATGCAGGCGCACCCTGGGGTTAGCGAACAGATGGCAATTCAGTTGACACACGACGCCTATCGTCAACAATACGACAACGACTTCTCCATCACTAATCTTTTGTCGTGGCCTCTGATGCGTTTTCACTATGTTTAATTTTTAATGTTTAGGCTTTATTTCTTATCCTGGGAGATTGTAATGTTTAATGTTATGTTTTATGTTTAGTGTTGTATTTGTAATGTTTAAGGTTTTAGTTTTTAAAGTTTTGTTTAAAATTTAAACCATTACATTAACACATAAAATTACAATCCTAAATTACTTATTACAAACAGAGTTCCTAATCCTAAACTACTTATTAAAACGTTACATAAACACGTTACATAAACACATTACATAAACACATAATATAATCCTAAACCTCCCACTCGAGTGTGTAGTACTCGGGGGATACGGAACGTGAGCTGTCCCGTCCATCGGATCTTGCATCCGAGGGAAAATAGTAGTACTCACGAGGAGGGGTAGGCATGCTCCAAAGGCGCTCCTCCTCAAGTTCCCTGAGGGCTTCCAAGTCCTCAGGAGTTGGGTCCCCATATTCACGGGGTGGGGTGGTCTGGTGGTGGTGGGTGGGGGTATTCTGGGGGGTGGGGATAGGTTGGTGGTGGTGGGTGGGGGTATTCTGGGGGGTGGGGATAGGTTGGTGGTGGTGGGTGGGGATAGGTTGGTGGTGGTGGGTGGGGATAGCAGCAGCAATTCGGGGGGTGGGGGCCGACATCAGTCGGTCCATTTCATTAATAGCCATGGTATAATCCATGGCCCAGGCCCATTCTTCATCCGTGAAGTCATCATCGACCTCAGGATGAGGAAAGGTTGGTGGTGCCGCAGGAGGAGGAGGAGGTGATATAACCAATGTTGTGGAGGAGGAGGAGGAGGAGGAAGAGGAGGTTGTGGAGGAGGAGGAGAGGAGGTGAATGGTAGTCTCCGGGGCCGGCCCCGTCCCCGGAACCGGCGAGCGTACTGCTGGACATTAGAAGGTCCGGCAGCTCCTAGTTGAAAACCGCCCATATTATTCATTGTGTTCAGGATGAGGAAAGGATGAGGAAGAGGGAAGAGGTGTGACTGAGATTTGGGAGGAGGGGTATTTATAGGTGTGACTGAGATTTGGGGGGGGGGGGGGAGTTTGAAATTCAAACTTTGAAATTTAAACGTTGGGGGGGGGGGGGAAGTTTGAAATTCAAACGGTTTGGAACAATAACCGTTTGAAATTCAAATTTTTTTTATTAAATATTATTTTTTAATATTAAATATTTTTTTATTATTTTATTAATTTAATAAACTTTCAGTTTAAATTTTTATTTTTATTATTATTTTTATATTTAATGAAATATTATTAACTATTTAATATTCTTATTTAAATAAAAAACAATAATTAACCAATCATTACCAATCATTTATAACCCCACATAACCCGCCTTCCCACTACACCCTCTTTTTCCATAAACCCCACATAACCCCCCTTCCCACTACACCTTCTTTTTCATTACCCTCACATAACCTCCCCTTCTATTACTTTTTAATATTTTAATACCATAACCCTCACATAACCCCCACCACTACACACTCTTAGAGGGTGTTTGGGATTACTTTTTGAAAATAGATTATGCGTTTTGAATAATCAGAATCAGATAATTAGCTGTAACAAAACGTGCTGCTGAAAGATAGTGTTTGGATTTGATTATGTGGTTTGATATCACAATAATCAGATAATCAGCTCTTTAAGTGTTTGGCAAATATATATATTTTAGAAAGTAAACAAGTAAAATGACAAAAAAGGACAATAATCAAATGATTATTATGACTCAATTTACGACTACATATTTTGATGTCGGAATTACCTTTCAACTTGGAATATATATATATATATATGTATATATATATATATATATATATATATAAAAGGGTATTGTTTACGATATGAGATGTTTAGCATTCATGTAAATGAAGATGGATATTGTAACTAATTGCTGTGAATATTGGACACTTGAAGCTATGTGTAGTACATATATACACTTGCTAGTCAGAAGAATAGTCATTTTGACTTTGTGTGTCAAATGAGGGACTTTTTATGGCTGAATTGGATCACAAAATAACCGACAAACACATTTAAACCAAAATACAATAAACAAACATCCAAAATCCCTAGCATTAATCTACATATACAAAGGACAGATGAATTTCAAAGCATAACCTTTTTTAATTATGGCTTGCAACAAAAACTTATGTGCTAAAAGTTTATCAATTGAAAACTAATGACTGAAACATTAAAGCAATGTCATCAACAAATAATATACCGTTCACTTAGATTGCATTAGACTTCTTGCAATATTCTCTCTTACTAAACTCATATACAGATCGTCATTCTTACGACGTGTACTTGTGTCTTCTCGTGTTTCACTAATTCTAATGGATTGGTCGGTATCAAAATCTGGAGTAGGACGATAAGTTTCTTGTTGTGCTGTGTTGAATGCTTCATCAAATTGACCTTTCATCCTGATATAGTTGTGAATTGCCATAGATGCTATCACAATGTTGACTTGTGTTTCATAAGAGTAATTTACATGCATATCTTTTAATATTGCCCACCTTGCCTTCCATACTCCAAATGTTCGTTCGATCACATTTCTTAAAGATGAGTGATAAAAGTTAAATGTCTCTTTTTGTCCTTTCGGAGCGCGTTGGCTAGCTGTTTGACCTCGACGAAAATCCGGTATGTGATAACGAACATCATTTCCTTTGTAAGGAGCAAGATAGCCTCTAGTATTTGGATACCCGGCATCAACAACATAGTACTTATCTATATATATAAAAAAAATTCTTTTAGGTCAATGCAATGGTTAAGTAGAATATAGCATTTAAAATAATACTAACCACCCGTTGGACGAGGAAACTTCACTTCTGGCTTACGTAACGCTTCTAAAAAAATTCTTGTGTCATGTGCAGTGCCTTCCCATCCCGCCCATGCAAATGTAAAACACATATTGAAATCACAGGCTGCCATGATATTTTGGGTTGCATATCCTTTTCTACCAATATATTTTGCTTGTTCATGCTCTCGGACTGATGCCTTAACATGTGTCCCATCAATAGCCCCAATGCAATCCTATAGATACAAAAACACTAATTACCAATTCACAATACTATAGATAAAGTACTAATTCTGAAATTTGAAGTAAAAATATATAACACACCTTGAACATGGGGTAATAACGAGGGTTGTTTAGAAGTTGTAGAGGTACTTCCTCGTTGTAGTTTGCATTTGGCCTGATGATGTCCCCGCTAAGCTTAAGCACTGCTTTCAAAACACGATGGAAATGTCTATGAATAGTTTCCCCCGAATGATTGAAGATTTCTTGAGCTAGTCTATTTCCACATCCATGTGCTAATATCATCAAAAAAATACCAACGGACTCTTCAATTGATACATTACGTGTCCCCGTTAAGCTGTAATGCATTCCAAGATCCGAACATAAGCTCTTGAAAACATCAACATGTAACCTGAAATCTTCATAACAACGTCTAGGATGGCCATTGAGTATTTCTTGAATAAAAATATTTCCTGTACGACAAGAAGTGCGACAAGGGATACGCGGGATATTCATCATATTTTGTCCTATTATTACCCCTTCGATGACTAAACCGCATAATAGTAAAAATTGTCTCTCATCTTTTAACCATTCCTCATTTGGGTCATTGTTGTCGTCTTCACTATCAGAACTCACATATTTATCATGGTTTGTTATCTCCATCCTGTTAAAACACACAATAAAAAGACAAAAATAGTCAAAATAGTTCATAATGAAACATAACTAAAACATAATATCAAAAATTCTTGTAACATGATTAAACAAAGACACCATGTCATTTATTCAAACATGACACACATAGAAAACCACAGCAAGAAAAATGACTAGAAACAAACATAAAAAAAACAAATAAAGAAAAATAATAAAAACGTAACGCGCCATCACTCATTTATAAGCGAGTAGAGAAAGTTAATCTTGTCGACAGTAGTTGGCGGGTACATAAAGCTTTCCCTTGCCTCCTTTTTCCAAAATATTCGTAGTGCCTTGTTATAAGATATCGAACTTGGCTCAAAACCTGGGAAGTTTGAAACGATATCCATACATTCTGATACAGAAGGTATTGGAATGCTTGGTGTGCTTCGTGAGGATATTGCTTCAAGAACAGTGTCAAGTTTCAATTCAAATGAAGAAGTTGTTGTACTTTTTCCTCGGCTTGAGCGGGCATCACTATTTTGTGTCCTCTTCCTCTTAACCAAATTGCTTTCAGGAAATAATATTTCCGCACCATCACCTAAACTCGCTTCATCATAAAACCAAATATTTTATATAACAGTTCAAGATCATAACTTTAACATAATTTTCCTACTAGATAAGGGATACCTTAAAGTTATTGTATTCTAAAATCAATAAGAAGCTTTTGAAGTTTGATTAAAATGAGTTGAAGGAACAGGAGACTTACGGATGCACAAAACAAGAACAGAGGGAAATTGATGGTGGTCCTTTTGTGTTGCACCAGCCTTCAGAAGGGAAGAGGGTTCGATTTATATGAGATTTAATGGGCTTTGTTAGGGTATTTGGGTAAATTATTTGGCGGGATATTGATTTTAGAAAAGCGCGTTTCTGTGCAGCAAGGGGGAAGGTGCTTTTGGAAAACTGCGTTTTGGACCTTTCTAAACGCAAATAATCAACTTTTGTAATTTTTTTCCCAAACACTAAAAAGTAATTATTTGCGTTTTCAAAACGCAATAATCTAAAAATCAATTCCAAAACGCAACCCCAAACACCCCCTTAATAACAAACGTCCCGAGAATCGTCTGATAAAAGTTGTCAGAATAATAAGATTCAACATAGAAACTTGAATTTCTCTCTCTTTCTCCTCTTTAAAAGCATTCCACAATTCAAACTCTTCTTCACAAATGACTTCCATTTTAATCAACACCAGTCCACCAACCATCATCACAATATCAAATGTCAGATCATCCAACCCCCCTACTCGTAACAACCAATCAAGACTTTCAACAACCACAACAACAACAAGACACCCATCTTGATAAAAGTCTTCAAAGCCTCCAACTTTATTTAATTTCATTGGGGTTTGACCAATCTTCTGTTTTGAGATGTGGGATTTGTTGGGTAATGTTTTTGTTGATAGGGGTTGTGATTCCAGTGGTTATACTATTGGTGACAGATAAGTGTTTGAGCTGTAATAAGTACCAGATTAAAGGGTTTGAGCTTGTTATTGTGGCTTCACATGCTTGTTTGGCTGCTGTTGCTTTGCTTTGTCTTTCACATAATTTGAGGAAGTATGGGATTAGAAGGTTTCTGTTTGTTGATCAGTATAATGGTCATGTTGAAAGGTTTTCTAATGAGTATATTCAGAAGATCTCTGTAAGTAATTTACTGTGACTTTGATGATAATAATAATAATAATATTAATATTAAGATTTTTGGGCACAAAGTTTGGTTGTTTGGGTTTCATGATGATTAAAAGCCATATAGATGACCTTAGATTTAAAATGTGTGCATTAGAAGGACCGCATAATGCGGGCATCACATGATGATGCGCTGATGAGATCGCATTGCTGCATTTGATGCGCGATGCGCGTATCACATGATAAGCATGTGATGTGGAATGGATGATGTGTGATGCTGTCTTATGTGGCGCCTTTTGTAGTTACCGGTGTTTGTAGAAATTAGACCGTCAAGGTTGTACATTTTAGTTAAATCATATATATACTTGAGTAAATAATGCTAAAAACCTATAGCATATATAAAAAAAAATTATATAATTGTCTTGCGCCTCGCGTACGAAAAGCCCACTGCTTTTGCGCTTTGCGCCTCGGTTTTAGACCTCGTCGCTTTTGTGCGTTTCGCGCTTTTTAAAACCAAGATTGCAATGGGTCTGATTTTTTCAAATATGATTAAACAAATCCGATCATCGATTAAGCGACGTATTTGTGTATTTGAATAGACTAGACAACTGATTGAACAAATCTGACCAAAGATGATGAGGATATTTTATAAGCTAACTAGTTAAAATGTTGTCTACAAATAATCTTTTGTTTTTTAGTTAATGAACTCCTCGCATATGTGATGCGTCCGCGCATCATGCATCGGCTTTTGGGATCAAAACAAACCCACACACTTTTTAAAACCAAGTATAGAACCAATATACTTTGCACTTGAAATTGTTGATCTTTTGGAATTTGACAAGAAGATGGAAATGGTGAATTTAGCATTTGGTGGTGTTTGGATGTTCCTTTTAATGGTTCAGAGCCTCATTAAGAGGCTTACCAAACAGCTCCTTAAAGAAAATCCTTTTTTTTTACAGGATTCTATACGTTTGTTTGTATTGTGGGTTCTACCATGTCTTTTCTTGAAGATTGCACGCGAATTCATTCGTGTTATGTACATGCACCAAGAATCATGGTGGAAGTCTTTCAGCATTCTTGTAGCTTTGACTTTTTCTTGGGCATATGTAAACTTTATCTATTTATCATCATGTCTGGTGTTCCATTTGGTCTGTTATTTGCAAATTATCCATTTTGATGATTACGGTAGACTCTTGGATACGGAAACCGATGTTATGGTATTGATTGAGGAGCATGCCCGTTTACGCCATGATCTGTCAAAGATAAGCCACAGGTTCAGAATTTATCTCCTTCTTGTGTTTGCTATTGTCACATCCAGCCAATTTGCAATGCTATTCCAAATCACCGAGTTCGGTAATAAAGTAACTTTTATAAATGGCGGTGATGTTGCGGTGAGTCTAAACTTTGATCCATTTGTTTCATCGCCGCTGATTATCTGATTATGATTATTCAACGTCACATGTTTTGAATATCGTTTTGTGTATCTCAGGTGTCGTCTATTGCACAAGTTGCGGGGTTGATTCTTTGTTTAAATGCTGCTGCAAAGATTTCCCACCGAGCTCAAGGCGTTGCGGCATTAGCGACTAGATGGCATGCTTTAGTATCGTGTGGTCCGGATGACACTTCACATATGAGAGTTCTTAACATACCGATAAGTGATGTCTCTTCAGAAAGTGACTTGGAGACGATGAACTATAGCTCACTTCCTACTAGCACGCAGTTGGCTTCTTATTTGTCATCATACCATAGGAGACAAGCATTTGGTAAGCAAATCACAAACTCGAAATCCTAAAGTGTAAAAACAAACACTTCTATGTAGATTATGTTTGATTGATAAAAATAATTAGACATTTAGACCTTATGTCACCCGAAGCGCAGCCCCTTTCGCCTAAGATCACCTCGTGCCTAGGAGCGCTTTTGTAAACCTAAAACACCTTTGTCTGGTTTTCGTATGACCCAAAGCAGATTTGGGTCAAAGAATCTATGTTTTTTTTGGTTATGACCCAAAACACCTTGGTCTGGTTTTTTTAAATAAAGAGTATATTGTGCTTACAAAACATACAATATTAGTTACTTATTTTTTTTTAAAAAAAAGCTATATTATTACAATATTAATATGTTTCATTTTATAAATAATATGTTTCATTTTATAAATTGATTTAGGAAGTTGTATGCATTTGACATGCACTTTGGACAACTTTCGACCCAATTAACCTATTTTGTTCTTAGATAATTTTTTAATATACTCATTTGACCCATTAGGAGTAAGAACTCATACATAAAAGGTCAAAATTGCCCTATGGATAGCCATGTATAAAAGACTAAGGGCCTGTTTGGTAGCCTTAATAAGACTCTGAACCATTCAGCTCTGAATGGTTGAGCATTCAGACTGTTTGTTTCAACCTAAAAAAGGCTCTGAATGGAATGATTAAAAGCTGAACCATTCAGACTTGGTGCATAGTTGAACCATTCAACACTTAATCATTCAGAGTCTCTTAACTATTCAGACCTCTTAGTGATTCAGCACTTAATCAACCAAACAGCCCCTAACTAACATCAACACACATGAATAAAACACTATCTGTGATTGAACATATTCTTGGTTTTGTCTCAACAATTTTTACATGCACCAAGAATCATGGGCATACAGTTTTTACCCGCAAAGTTGGCATGAAGGGGAATATGGTTGACTTTTAGGTCAAACTTTTGATTTATAATTCTTAAATTCAGACCTACTGATGTATGATGTTGAACATTGTGCAGTGATGTATCTGCAGAATAATCCTGGAGGGATTACGTTGTACGGTTGGACAGTGGATCGCAGTCTGATAAACACAATCTTCTTTATCGAGCTGTCTTTGGTTCTGTTTGTGTTGGGCAGAACAACAGTATTTACATATGAGAGATTGCCATGATGCTTACTTCTTGTTAGATATGTGCCTTGAGTCCAGGTTATTTATATTTTCTTTTCTGTTAGAAATAGTCAAAAACAGATGTCTTTCGTTCGGGTGAATTTACAAACGATCGAGGACCAAAACAAAATCAAAGTTGATAGTTTGAGAGGAGCTAGACATCTATAATAGAAATAAAATATGATGATAAAAAACGATGAAACGAATGGCGTAAAGAATCACTGCAGAGGTTAATTAATCAGTGAGATTAAGTGAATAATTCCAGCTGTAACAAATCCAAGCAAACTACCAGCAGCAACCTATCAAGAAAGATCATTATAATCCAACCCTAAAATGTGTTAAAACTTTAAATGATTATATATTAGGCATGTTTTTTTTCTGACCTGAGGAGGGGTGTGGCCGAGAAGTTCACGCAGTGGTCTGGTATCGGCTAATGGATGTTCGGCAGGAAGTTCATATACGATTTGATTCAGAACCTGAAATTTGACTGACATGAAACATGACATTGGAAGAGGCGGTTATCAAAATTCAAACTACCTCTGCTTGGCGTCCAGCTTGCAATCGTACACCAGTTGCATCATACATCACCTGTCACATGATTCGTTTCATAAGAGATTACGAGTCATAAAATTAATGACTAGCAGGAATTTTCTTTTGTATCAAAACCAGGGGCAGATACAGGGGGTTTTAGGGGTTCCCAGGAACCGAGGGAACCCCTCGGTTTGGAAAAAAAATTGAAAAATTTAGTGGAAAATTTTGAAAAATTAGTGAAAATCAGTGAAAATCTATGAAAGGAATTCCCTGGAAATCCGTCCTGGATACGCCAGTGATCAAGACCTATAGCAATATAGAAAGGAGAGAGAGAGAGAGAGAGAGAAAGATGACATACAACACAAGCTAAAATGAGGGCAGTGGCGAATGTAGTACCAGCAACACCATCATGAAAACCAACAGCAACGGCGAGAGCAGTGACAGTTGCAGAATGAGACGATGGCATGCCACCTGATCCCAATAGTCGCTTAACATCCCATCGTTTTTCCTTATACCTGCATGTGGTCTACCACAGTTTTAACATTCTCAGGACCTAATAATAATAATTAAAGACTTCATCAAATATACTGAAAACAGTGCAATATTATGGCATAACATAACATGCATCAAACATGCAGAAACAGCAATGACACCATCCAATACAAAAGCATAACATAATCACATAAGGAATAACGTAATAAAGTGAAACCTACGTAAAACATCAATGAGAAATGAGGATATTACCGGGTAGTGAAGACCTTAATGGACTGGGCGATAGCGAAAGCGAGAAGCGCAGAAAGGAGAGGGTAATTCATATGAACGTTTGATGTGGATCCTGACCCTTCACCCATCAATCTCATCTTTGATAATCAAATTATTTGAATCCAAACTCTGGAGATTGAATATACCAAGCGTTAACCAAAGGATGATGATTATTGTTTCAGTGTATCAGCAACCAAACACAATATAATTTCATTTCCACGTAAATATTTACTAATTTTCAATCTTATATCATCCCATTATTTTAATTTTATAAGTAATTTTAATCTTATATTATCTCAGTATACCGTTTTATGACTCCTAAATCGTCATTATTAATTATTTAATATTTCATTTATTAAATATGGTAACACACGTGTCACAGTTCTATGAGTCACGTGAAAAAAAAATTTGAATGAAAGTACTGAAAGTGACCAAACTAGATGGACGAAAGTTACAATGGGTAACAATTGTGAATGTATGTTTTTTATAAGTTAATAACGTATGCCTTCGTAAGCATATAGTTCTAATCCACTTTAAATAACTGTTTAAAAACTTATTTCAACGCATGAAAATTGTCTTGTATATTAAATTTAAGAAGCTGTTTGGTTGATTAAGTGCTGAATCATTAAGAGGTCTGAATGGTTAAGATGCTTTAAATGATTAAGTGTTGAATTGTTCAGCTATGCACCAAGCCTGAATGATTCAGCTCTTAATCATTCAATTCAGAGCCTTTTTTTAGGTTGAAACAGTCTGAATGCTAAACCATTCAGAGCTGAATGGTTCAGAGCCTCATTAAGAGGCTACCAAACAGGCCAGCGGAATCTACATGCGTTTGTATAACGTACTTGATAACATACTACACTGTAACTAGAAACAATTCAAACCAAACATCAAGCAATATTAATTACAACTTGATACTAATTTGTTACACATAAAAAAAAGTTGTCCTAGAAACATTAATAATCAGCAAGACTACGAAGATTCTGAAACTAATTGAGATGTTCTTGCTACTGAAACTGTAATACTTTTAGCCGACTTTTGCAATAGGTTTCTTCTATATCCGAATGACAGAAGCAGACGAAGAATCAGGGCTGCCATGGAAATTAAGTTCTACAAAATGACCAGCACCCTCACCTCTGGCTAATCTTCCTGGGTTCACACATATGCATTTCACTTCACTCGTTCCCTCAACGTCCAAAACCTATACATATGTTTTGTATGTATATAAACAATGGTAAATAGCAAAGATGCAAGAAAATATAAAGATTAAAGAGATATTGAGATTGTGACTATGGTTTGATGAATTACCTTAACAAACTGTGTCAGATCTGAAGGGACAATGAGGATATCTGGAATGACCGACATTCGTAAAGCTTCTGGGGCGAGTGACAAATCCACAGGAGTGTCTTCTGAGGTTGGATATAGCGGGTAGAAACTGTTTTTAACAAGTATAAAAGTTAAGAGCTTGGCTAAAATGGTGGATGGATTGGGCAACGGGTTGAACTGGATTTTCTGTGAATTTCAAAACGGGCTAAACCAGAACGCTTCTTTTTAATAATTTTATATTGCTAAAGGGGTCAAAACGGATTTTTGACTGTGCAGGTAAAAAAAATAATCCGGTTGCCTCCGAACACTTTTTGTCCAAAACTTAAATTATATAAACATTCTGGGTCAAACATGATATAGAAAAAGAGAAATATTGCGATAATCAAATTTTTTGAGGATACTTTATACATTAAAACCACACTTGACTTCCATCCATTCGACACATTTCACATGCTTTAACTCATAATTCTAATTTTATTTATAGAATCAACCCATTCATATGTAAAAGGAGCAACTTTTTATGTGGATCAGCCCGGGTCTTTCTTGGCTAAAAATCTGTTTGACACTTGACAGAGCACTTTTTGTCCAAAATTGATTTTTATTACACATTTAGTGTATAAAATATGATACAAACATAATAATGTTACAATAAAAAGAATTTTTTATATAAAATTACAAAATACACTTTGGGTGACTACCTATTAATTAGGCCTGTTTCCTTTTTAATGGAAATTTTATCAATTTGACCCGTTACATATAGGAACATAACCTGAATCAACCAATTCAAGAGTGAATGGGTTAAAATTGCAACCTCTAGTAAAAAAGTGTGAGAAAAAGGTATCTTAATTTTCGTATCAAGAAACATGCCTGCGTTGACTCAGAAGGTGTTTTGTTAGCGTATTCATGCGATTCTTGATCCCCCGTGATACCACATCCGTACTAAGTTGTTTCAATACATCCACACTGCAGCAGCCTATTTTCACCTTTTATATCAAGAAACAAGCACTTGCATTATAATAAAGTGTTTAAATTTGCAACTCCCGTGAGATTTTGATCTTTAATTTTGTTAATAGATAAATGGATCTAGACTAGAAGATGGGTTGGTAGAAAAAGTCGGTGTTGACAGTAATGAGCGTATAATTTATCATAAACATGAAGGGAATTACCTTATTTGCTGAAATGATTCCTGGATTCGTAATGCAAGTAATCTGAATAAAACATTACAAACATAAAATTCAGCAACTTGGTACAGGGATGCAACATAACATAAGGGCATATATGGAAAGGAGAAATAGTGTACCTGATGATTTATATCAGATAGATTGATATCAAAGGCAGGCTGCAGAACCAGAACCAGAGCCATAACCGTGAACTTAATATTAGCGACAAATTTCTAAGTGATAAAATACTGTATAATATCTCATTAGCTATAAATCACCTGAGGAAAAACATGATCATGATGTGCGTCACGTACAGATGGCACAAGAATCACACGTGCAGCAGAACCCATATATTCCACGTAATCTTGAAGCTAGAGAAGTGTAATTATCATATTAGCCAAAGAAAAACGGCTAACAAAAATTCTCGAGGGGAAATAGAGAAACAGTTTAAAGAACTTTACCCTTTTAAGAACTTCAAGACGAAATAATTCATCATAAGTCTTGTTTAGAGCTCCTTTCTTGATCTCAGGGTGTTCAGAATCAATAAACGGCCCTAGCTGTTAATAATTTAAATAACAAGCTAATTTATTAGGAAGTACTTTGAAATATTGCAGGATTAAATTAGAAAAGTTGCTAATTCTCACCAGTACAAGCAACTGAGGCTGTTTTCTTTTTGCATATGATATAAGATCCGATAGAGGCTCAAAGAATAAATTATCAGTAGTGGTAAAAGGACCTGAGGCAATTACCTGGTCAAAGTGACATGTAAAATTTACAGAATCAGACCCTAGAAGAAAGTTTCATGAATGTGTGGAATTGTGGATCAACACATTTGGTAACAGGTCAAAGCAGATAAACTTTCAGTACAGGTTTGGTTACATATTTTGTCCAGAGTATTTTAAAAAGTTTCTTAAATTATCGGTGTGTCAAATATGATTTCAAAACTATTATTTCAGTAAAAACGTAACTTTTTGCATAAAATGATTCAGGAGGTTTTTGCATTAATACAACTTTGATGACTATCAACCCACTCAATCCATTTAACGGGTTAGTATAAAACAACCCAAATCAATCCCATTATAAGTAAACGGATCAAAATGGCCAAACAAGTCAAAAATTACATTTAGTCTCCTGAATAACAAGTTTACCCACCAATGATAGATCTGGTGATATATCAGATGGATCAGCAGGCTGGTCATCCTGAGCCACAGCTTGTCTCTTTGTTTGACGCAGGTTATCATCAGCAGGAACTAAAACTGGTACATAATCAATAATTTTTGTTGCAATCAAACAATGCCCACTGGGATTATGACCTTCAACACCCACCACCTGTCAAATGAAATCATTTCAATTTATCTTAAGGTTATGTTTCAGTTTAAGGTTTTTTCTCTTATCAAATACCACATACCTGGCCAGGAAAAATGGAAAACTGCTCCAATTTCTGCAATTCAAGACGCACACGTTGTCCTCCAGAATGCTCAACACTGTTTAAATAGGTGAAACCCAAACTAGAGGTCATTTAAATATACAATATTTTCTGCAGAAATCAAATTTATGTGGTCATATTAATTCTATTTGGCTAGTCGAACTTAGCGACCCTAAATTGAACAGATGATTAACTTGTTACACTTCTCAAATCCTTACCGGCCTTTGCCGTTTTGTTTCTATCTTGCAACTATTTATGATTTAAAAAGTTACATTTATCAAAGTAGGAGCAACCTTACATTTTTTTGCTTAGTTTGTTGTTGTGGGCATTGGGCAATGCCCCCATGCTCAACAAAAAATTATCGCATAAGGAATAAAGATTAGAGATGGATAGTTTGACCCGTTTACTTATGAATCGGTCGTTACAGTTTTGTTTATCCACAACTGGTCAACTGGGTAAAATAATAAAAAGAGCTATAAAGGATCTGGACCAAATGGGTGGCTAAGAAATTTCCCAAGGTGTACTTTTTTTGCATAAAATGTCCTACAATATAATCATTCTTCTTCGGAAAACTTATTATAGGGAAAAACTTTCCAACTCATATTTGACACAGTTATCGCCTGATTGTTTCTAATAATTTTGAACATAAAGCATTTCTAGTGATCTAGTCAACCCACACAAATAATTCGTTTCAAAACGTGACCTGCCCGGCCCATTTTGCTACCTCTAGTAAACAAAAGAGAACTAAAAAATACACCACAATGATGTACTCCAAAAGCTAAATTTTACCTGCTTTGGAGCATGATTGGCTTTTCCTTTAAACGGCCTTCTTCTTCGCAGCATATCATGCCAACAGAGAATATAGTTTTCTGGAAAGATTACAACAAATACAAGAAATAAATTATAGCTAAAAACTGTTAAATTGAGAAAAAAGAGAAAAGAATCACCTGTGAAGCAACAGAAGGATCCACAAGTTCATCATAAAGCTGAGATGCAACCAGTGCTTCTGAATATTTCATAATTCTATCTTCAAGATAATTGAACTAATCCCCAAATCAACAAAATCAGTCCTCAATATTTATGATCAGGGTGACCAAAAGCAATCAAATGAATTAAAGTTTACAATTTTACCTTGTCTTCTATCCTGTCATACATGTACCTACATCCTGGTGCAGGCTGAGAACCATGAATGTCAACCGAACACCTTTTAATGGGTTGTACCCTTTTGATGACATCATCGTCAGAATTTTCTTCACCTTTTTCCTTTTTAACATCCTGAACTGTGGGTGCACTATCAAGTGTGGAGTGTACCACAAATTTGTCCTTCCGTTGCCCAAATGGGGTCACTAGTTCTAAAGGCCTCCCCAAAGAATGCATTTTCCCGTTTGTGATAGGTGTCACATCAAATGACTCCAAGCTAAGTTCATTTTGAACAGCTGGAGAAGAAGGGACCACCTCTTTAGCATCTTCATGCTCATCGTCAATCTCCCTGTTGTAAAACTCTGAGGTTGTAAATACTAAATATCGAAAGTAAGGCACAAACATTCGATTTTGTATTCAAGTGAAAATTTGAGATTTTGTCATTGGAAAGCATATTCATATATCAAGTGCAAAATGCATCTCATTCACATAAACATTTGACCAACGACAAGATAAGGCTATAATGGAGGTCTAGATATTAACAAAAATAAAAGAAAACAATATAATAAGATGCAGAAGATTCAGGCTGTATAAAAAGCTCACATGGTGACATCTGTGTATGAATGTAGCCCTTGCTCTTTTTCAATAATAGCCTGCTTCTGTTCACTTTGTAGTTGCTGTCTGAAGGCATCCATATGAGCATCTGATACTATTAACTCTAGCTGTCTGTCAAAAAACATTTATATACAACCTTAAGTCCTTAACATCCTCAAGAGACATACTTCTTTGGTTAATTTGGTAAAAAGGTAAAAACATAAATACAATCGTAATTCCATGACACAATTTGTTTAAACAAAATCCTGTTAAGGCAGCCTCCCTGGTGGCCTATATTACATTTTTAAGCGTAGAAGATAGTTATACGATTATACACTGACACGTCCATTTCTAATATACGACCATGAGTTCATCATTTTTCTGCACTAGTTTAATCCCCTGTAACATAAACCTAATATCTTAATAACACAACGTCAAACTGTAGATAACATAAAAACAGGCAGACAAACCCCTCACTCAGTCAAACTCCAAACATTACCAACTCAATAAACAATTTTATGCAATACAGTTTAGTAAGTTTATATTAATAGTATTAATTTAATACTATTCCTCTAATGGTCAAGCAAACTCAAATAACTGCGTATTATATAGTTTTAACATCTAATTGCAATGATCCTATAGTCAAAAGGCCAATGTAACTTAATAAATAACAGAAAAGGTACGAAAACGAAACAAACTAATTAATTACCTGTTGATAGAGTACAGATCCCAACTCGAAACAAGGTCCGACGGACTGAGATTGTAATTTATACAAAACGTAACACCTGCTCACGGAATTAAAACAGATTAATAATTATTTAGGAAATTAAAGGAAAAAAAGAGGAAATATGAGTTACATTTCTCAAGTATTTGTTCTTCTTCGACAAGAACGAAGTTGCTCTTTCTGAATTCAGCTCTAATTTGGTCTTCCATGGAGATCTAGGGTTCGTGCTAGTTTTTGGAGGGAAATAAATAGAGAAGATGATGATATGGCGGGAAAAATAACTGGTCAGGTGTTGTGTTTGCGTAATTGTGTATTATTGTGAGTTTTGGGCTTTTTGAAGACGTCTTTATTAATTTTGGGCCTCTTTATACTAACTAGACTGCTACGTTTTGGGCTTCAGCCTGGGGACTTGGAAATTAATGCGAATTGTCCTGCCTCCATCAACCGGGTTGAGGCGGTATTTATAGTCGCTATAAATAACCTCGCATTAATTGCAAGCTATCATGAAGGTGGTTGGAACAGTGACAAGAGCTATTGTTATCCGGGTATGGTTTCTTCAATATTATATTATATTTATATAGGTTAGGTTTGTTGGACTTAATCCCGATGGGCCAATGGGTCTTAGCTATTGGGCCAAAGCAATTACTAGATCAAGTGAAAGAAATCTGGAAGGTTGTTTTGGTTGTGATGCGTGAGGCTCAAGAAGACATCAAGAAGGATTTGGTTTATCTATTTAGTTTATAGTTATCTAGTATTTGAATAATAAGAGATAATGCAAATATCTCATTTAGTTTGAATTTTCCTAGATGTTTAGAATTAGTATAAATAGAGGGTCTAGCAATGAGTTATGTTTATGTTCTTGTTCTTCCAGTTTAATAAAATTCAGAAAAGTTGTCGTGGTGTCCGCCACAAAATCGTTGTGTTCGTGCATTATCTATTACCAATTGTTCTAACAATTGGTATCAGAGCCTAAACGGTTCTAGGCTTGGGTAAATAAAGGTTTGGGGTGTATAACCAAACCTGAGACGTTACTGGTCCGGGGAGTATAACCGGATCAAAACACAGGATCGGATCAGCTCGTTGTGGGGTGTTTAACCACATTCATCCGACCCGGCGAGAAATATGGATAATCAAGAACAGCCCGTCATTGGACCAGCACCAGCAACTAACCGTGAGCATCAGAGCGTGAACCTTCAATGCCCAAAACTTAATCAAACGAATTATGCAACATGGTCTGTTGTAGCTCGGACCGTTTTGGGTGCTTATGGACTGGCAGATTCGATAGACCCAGTAACCGGAGGAGCTGTTGATAATCGAAAGAACCAAACGGCATTAGCAATTTTATTCCAATCGCTACCTGAAGACATACTTCTTCAAGTTGCGAAGTATGGCAGGGCGCATGAAGTATGGGAGGCCATTCGGGTTCGATTTCTAGGAGCGGACAGGGTACAAAAGGCTCGGATCCACGTTCTAAGGTCCGAGTTGGAGATGTTGAAGATGAAAGATTCCGAGACAATAGACGAATTTGCAGCCAAGATAAGTGCGATTGAAGGCAAATTCAATAATCTTGGAACAACACTTGAACCTGAAGTACAGGTGCGTAAACTATTTAACTCGCTACCGATAAAGTTTTTGCCCATTGTTGCATCTATTGAACAGTCGGAGGACCTTGAAACAATGTCGTTTGAGGAGGCAATCGGCAGACTAAAGGCGTTTGAAGATCGAGTAAGATTGTATGCCGGAAACGACTCCGAAAACAAGCTCATGTTCACCAAGACTGAAAATCAAAAGAAATATGGTGGTAACAATAATCGCAGAGGTCAGGGAAGAGGCCAAGATTCTGCGAACGATGTGCGAGGGCGAGGTCGAGGCCGAGGAAGAGGAAACTCTAGAGGAAGGGGTCGTGGAAATAGTTCGAACAACTATAGAAACCACAACAACCAAGGTCGTGACAAGAGTTTGCTTCGGTGTTATAATTGCAATGAGAACGGCCACTTCGCGTGGGAATGCTCTAAACCAAAGGACCAAGAAGCAAGTGCGAGTAAAGAAGCTGACGAGCTGTTGATGGCCTCGGTCGTAATCAGCGATTCCGAAATATTGCTGAACGAAGAGAAGGTGCATCCGAAGGTGTATTCGAACGATGATAAATCCGAAGAAACTTGGTACCTTGATAATGGTGGTTCGAACCATATGACAGGTGTTATGTCTTTCTTTGCGGAACTCGATACAAACATTAATGGAGTCGTGAAGTTCGGTGATGGATCACTTGTTCGTATCGAAGGAAGAGGAACAATTATTTTCGAAGGCAAAAATGGTGAACAGAAGGTTATGAATGATGTTTACTACATTCCAAAGTTATGTAGTAACATCCTTAGTCTTGGACAACTGACTGAGAATGGATGCAAGGTAGTAATGTTAGACGAGTACCTTTGGTTGTACGAGAGTGACGGGGGTCGGTTACTAATGAAAGTCCCTCGCTCTAAAAATCGTCTATATAAAAGACAGCTCAAGATCGCAAAACCGGTATGTTTCCTTAATTCAATCAGCAACCAAGCGGGGTTGTGGCACGCTCGACTCGGTCACATAAACTTCAGATCGATGAATGATATGTCAAGAATGAAACTTGCTAAAGGGTTGCCTTCGTTTACGCAAGAAGCCAAGATGTGCGATGCGTGTATGGTGGGCAAACAAAGTAGACCACCGGTTCCAAAGCTCAGTAAGTTTCGAGCTAGCAAACCTTTGGAATTAATACATACGGACTTATGCGGTCCTATCACACCATCTACGAGGGGTGGTAGTCGATACATCATGCTCCTAATTGATGATTATAGCCGCTACATGTGGTTGTATACGTTAAAAAACAAAAGCGATGCATTGGCAACGTTTAAGAAGTTCAAAACAGAAGCTGAATTGGAAAGCAGCCACAAGGTTAAGGCGTTAAGAAGTGACCGAGGCGGAGAATTTTTAAACAAAGTATTCAGCACCTATTGCGAAGAAACAGGAATAAAACGGTGGTTCTCGGCTCCTTACATGCCACAACTAAATGGCGTTGTAGAGAGGCGAAATCGTACCGTGTTGAATATGATGAGAAGCATTTTAAAAGCGATGAAGGTGCCGCAAGACCTGTGGGGAGAGGCTGCAAGACACTCCGCCTATCTAGTTAATCGAACTCCTACAAAGGCCGTGAAGGATTCGACGCCATTTCAAGCATGGACGGGTCGAAAGCCTGATTTTGAATACCTTCGAGTATTCGGGTGGCGTGGTTATATGACGACACCACCTGTAGGCGTAAAGAAGCTAGATGATCGGGGTATTGAGATAATATACCTTGGAAAAGAACCGGGAGGTAGTGGATGCCGAGTGTATGATCCGATCAAGAAACGGGTATATGAGAGCTGCAACATTGAATTCGCAGAAGCCGAGAGCTATGATTGGTCTAAAGCATATAAGGAAGATGATGAAACTGTATGGGTGGAGTTTCAAGTGTTTGAAGACGAGGAACAAGCAAGTAGCAAAACCTCTCAGAATATGCAAAGTGAAGATTATGAAGATGTGAGCTCTCATAATGATGATGAAGAAATCGCTGCAGAGGAACAAGAAAACAATGACATTAAAAGTGGTCATGCGAGTGAAGGGTCGCTACTCCGAAGGTCATCAAGAGAATCGGTTCTGCCGAAAAGATTTGATAATTATGTTTTGTTACAAGAAGAGATAAATACTCTTCTTTTGCTTGAAGGAGAACCTATGAACTACAATGAAGCTAAGGATCAGAAGGAGTGGAAAATTGCCATGGAAGCCGAATTAAATTCGATCAATCAAAACAAGACCTGGAATCTTTGTTCGTTGCCGTCAGGGTGTAAAGCAATCGGTCTAAAGTGGGTCTACAAAATTAAACGAGATGCAAACGGTTCGATTTCAAAGTATAAGGCGCGCTTAGTCGCCAAAGGTTATGTGCAAGAACAAGGTGTAGACTTTGATGAAGTTTTCGCGCCCGTTGCAAGACTTGAAACAATTCGTCTAATCTTGGCAATCGCAGCTCAAAATTCTTGGTCAGTATATCACTTGGATGTCAAATCAGCGTTCTTGAATGGAGATTTGAAAGAGACCGTATTCGTGAAACAACCGGACGGGTTTGTAGTTGAAGGCAAAGAAAATATGGTATATCGACTACACATGGCGTTGTATGGCTTGCGACAAGCTCCGCGAGCATGGAACGAGATGCTAGATACAATTTTGAAGGGGCTAAAGTTCATTCGATGTCCTCATGAATCTGCGGTGTACAAAAGAGATGATGGTAATTCACTAATCATAGTTGGAATTTATGTAAACGACTTGATTATTACCGGCTCAAATAAAAAAGAGATCGAACAGTTTAAAGAGCAAATGAAAAATAAGTTCGATATGCAAGATTTGGGTCTGTTGAATTATTACTTGGGACTAGAAGTTACACAAAATAATGGTACCATAACTGTGAAGCAAGAAATATATGCCAAGAAGGTGTTGAAGCTAGCAGGCATGCTCGAATGTAACTCCGCTCGTTATCCGATGGAACCAAGACTCAATGTAACAAAAGATGAAGAAGGGCAGCCCGTGGATGCTACTGAATATCGAAAACTTGTTGGAAGTTTGAGATATTTAACACATACTAGACCCGATTTGAGCTACTCGGTTGGAATTGCGAGTAGATATATGCAAGAGCCAAGAAAATCTCATATGCAAATTGTCAAGCAAATATTGAGATATATAAAAGGAACAGTGGGTTACGGTTTGTGTTACGAGGCCAAAGGAGATGGAAGCTTAGTTGGTTATAGCGATAGCAGTCATGCGACTGATCAAACGGATGGTAGAAGCACTACGGGTATGGCGTTTTATCTTGGAAATTCCTTAATTTCATGGAATTCACAAAAGCAACAAACCGTTGCTTTATCTTCGTGTGAAGCGGAGTTTATGGCAGCCGCAACTGCCGCGTGTCAAGCGTTGTGGTTAAGAGGATTATTGAGTAACTTGATGAACCGAGAAGAAGAGGTGGTGAGGTTACTAGTTGATAACAAATCGGCGATCGCGTTGATGAAAAATCCCGTGTTCCATGGTCGTAGTAAGCACATTAATACTAGGTTTCATTTTATTCGTGAATGCATTGAACAGGGAGAAATTCAAGTTGATCATGTTAGCGGAAGTGAGCAAAAGGCCGATATCTTAACAAAGGCATTACCAAGGGTTAAGTTCGAAGAGATGCGTGAGTTGCTTGGCATGGTAAATCTAGGTGGTACTCATCGAGATTAAGGGGGAGAATGTTGGACTTAATCCCGATGGGCCAATGGGTCTTAGCTATTGGGCCAAAGCAATTACTAGATCAAGTGAAAGAAATCTGGAAGGTTGTTTTGGTTGTGATGCGTGAGGCTCAAGAAGACATCAAGAAGGATTTGGTTTATCTATTTAGTTTATAGTTATCTAGTATTTGAATAATAAGAGATAATGCAAATATCTCATTTAGTTTGAATTTTCCTAGATGTTTAGAATTAGTATAAATAGAGGGTCTAGCAATGAGTTATGTTTATGTTCTTGTTCTTCCAGTTTAATAAAATTCAGAAAAGTTGTCGTGGTGTCCGCCACAAAATCGTTGTGTTCGTGCATTATCTATTACCAATTGTTCTAACAAGGCTACTGTTACGGTTTTATCCATCAAGAGATAACCGTCTTTTATTAATGTCTATCAATCTATTTGTGTCGGTGTCCTTCATCCTATGTCCTTGCGGTTTTTCTTTTGTTCGACCATTCCGGAGTCTTGATTTTTAACCGATGACTATTTTTCCTTCTCATCCGGTCACAAAGATATGATCCAATCCTCATTCGATTGTCCGGTGTATTCCTTTGGTGATACCGAAGCTAGCCTACGTTATCAACCCCCCCCCCCCCAGTCCGTTGTTTTCATCGACACATGTCCGATTCTGATTGGCCCACTGCGTAACCGACGTACTGTTGACATGACAAGGCATGAAGTGACTTTTTGTCTTCTTATGCTTAATGTATAAGGAAACTGGGTCCACTGAAAATGTGTGTTTGTCTGTATTCTTCGTTCGGTTCCAAAGCATCTTTCTTTCGGTCAGTCCCCATTGTTTCAGGTTTGTTTTTTGATCTTCTTCTTTGTTTAACTATGGTGGGTAGGCGGGATATGCATGTTCACACCTCTAAGATGTCCGAACTGTAACATCCGCGATTTTTCCCAATGATTAAATTTCAACAGTAGTGACATAATTACAGAGTAATCAAGCTTTTGATTATCTCTTCATTAGTACTTAGTGTCCGCGTTGGTATAACAATGTTACATTTAAAACAAAAAATATATATATATAATAAGGTGGATTTGTCTTCCCGTTTAACTCATTTATTGGAACATGTTTACTACTTGATTACAACTTCTCGACTCGTTTACAACCCACCAAACGGTTTAAAACATGCTAACCATTTGACTCATTTAGATAAATAGATTAAACAACTCGTGTTCAGATAACACAATTTTAACGATAACAAAATCTAAATAAGTTATTATTGATGCCTGCATCTAAAAAATACACGATGCCCGCGACAAAATTCTTAACAATCTACCTAATGGATGCATCACACTAACAATCACATCCAACTTAATCTCTAAGTTTCATGAGTAAAATTTGTAGCTCCCAACTGACATGATGATTGACCTCAGGCCTCCAATGGGTGCCAGAATCATCAACAGAACACCAATTACTATGCAAACCTGAAACATTAATAACACCAATCAGGCAACTCATAAAAAAAATTTAAAAAATAATAATATTTGCATGAATTGTGCAAAACGTTTTGAGTTTGACTTACCCAATTTATGCACCAAGTTATACTCCACCTTCCAGGCTTCCTAACTATGAGCCAAATTATGCAAGGAAGCTGCAAGCAATGAATAACATTATGGATAGATCTTTGCACTTTCTATATCTCTTTGGGTCATCAAGTTGCAAGATGACGCGATTTTAACTGTGTTTTTGTTTTGCTTAAATGGAAACACTTACATAATAGGTTGTTGGTGCCAATGCAAAACCTCCAAAGAATCCAAGAAGACCACCAAAGAAAGGAAATGTGATTGCAATAAAAGTGGTGGCAGCTGCAAATAACTCAATAGATGAATAAAAAGGAATCCCACAAACAAAAAACATATTGCTCAGAAAATTATTAGAGGTAGACATTTTGACCTATCTATTTATGAATCGGTCGATTTGGGTTATCTTGTCCTTGGTCAAATTTGTTAAATCTAAAAAAGAAACGAGTTTAAACGGGTCGAAAGCCTTCCAGAATGTATTTGCAATTCAGATAACCTCCTTTTTGAACAAGTCTTAATAAAACTTGTAATACATTTGGGTCACCCTGCCAACCCAGTGGTCAATCCTTCCGTTTGTCCACAACTAAAAAATGGCGTTAAAGTCTTACCAACAAATGATGTACGGACAGTGAATCGAAGGGTAGAACTTGGTTTGCATTTCACTGTTTTCACCAAGAAGGTTTCAATCATGTCATACACCGGCATGGAAAAAATCTACAAAACAGAAACTCCGGTCATCCCAAGAAAGGAAAAAAAATGCATTTTAGGTTTAGGGAAAACAGGCATAAGACGCCTAGTTGTCTTTAGTCATACCTGATATCCACCAATGACATGAATGACGACAAATAGGTTAGCCATGGCAATAAGCCATCTTGGGTGATCAAGAGTGATGAGGATGTTGTCATCAACGAGGTTGCCAAATGTATAGTATCCAATAACCGCAACAGGAAAGTAGCAAATGGCGACAATAATATATGCAACAACAACACCTAACCACATTGGGCCCTTTGATGGCTTCTCAGGAGTCGAGGGGATGGTTGCTTGGATTTCCAAGACCACACTGTGACCAGCATATGCGAACGCTACATCTCCCAAAGCAGTGAACATGCCAAACATTTGGCCAGTAGGGGTTTTTGCCCTCAAGCTATAGTCTACATCCTCTGGAACCCCCTTATTCAAAGAAGCTGCCCAAGCGATAATTGAATAACTGCAATCCCCCAAAAACAGTTAGCAAGCAATCGGTTCATGAGCACTAAGATTATGTTTTACTTCTATTTCTGAAGTGTTATAACAAACCGGAACAAAAATGAATTGTTTTATACCTCAATGACATGACGGCAGCTGCCAAAGAGACTCCGGAAATGGAATTAAAGTTGGGGAGGTGCGCAAGCACAAAGTGAACGGACGAAAAAATCAAGATGAAGTAAGTCGTCCTAATAGGTTTACAATCCGGACAAACCGATTGATGAAACTTCTGCAAAGATTTACCTCCGGTAACCATGTAAACAATACATGTACCAACTTCGACCACAAGCTGCTGAGGAACAACAATAAAAAGCCCAAGCTTTTCACCAAAAGCATACTGCCCGAGCTCATGGTACCTGTCGAACCTCTTGCCCGGAACCATTTCATGCATCTCCACCATTTGCCACAATGTATACAATGTGATCACCCAAGACATGAACAACACTGTGATTCCAAACCCCCTGCATCATATCAAATCACATAAAAATCTTATAAAGAAAATGACTTCTCTTGGGATCAAACACCTTACATGTTGGGCTGCAAACAGTGGCGAATCCAGAGGGGGTTCCCAGGAACCCCCTCGATTTGGAAAAAAAATGAAAATTTTAGTGGAAAAAGTTTTTTAAAAAAAAATTAGTGAAAATATACGAAAGGAACCCTCTGGATTCGCCACTGGCTGCAAATGAACAGTTCCTGAAACGTTCGGCGTAAAGTTCGTTTACTAAATGATCGAACATTACAAGAAATATCATTCGATTAATTAAATGAACAAATATGAACAAAGGTCTCGTTTGTTCAAATTTGTTCGTGAACGTTCGTGCTTTTATGTCCGTTTATGTTGATTAAAGATATTTGTATATTTATTTATTTTATCTAAACTTTTAATACCATTCAACCTTTATTTATTTCATTTGTGTCCATGAACATTCATTCGTGTTCGTGAACTAAAATTAACAAACAAGCACGAGCGCATTCTTTCATCAAGCGTTCATAAACGATAAACCTTAAACACATTTATTTCTTTAACGAACGAACACAAACAATACCTTATTCGTGTTCGTTCAGTCCATTTACAATCCTTACATGCACAAACAAAACAAAAACAAACAAATACTGAAATTAAACAATACCATCCAAGTTCAGATAACGCATAAGGAAGACTAAGGACACCAGCACCAACCATGGCAGTGACATTATGAAAAGCTGAATACCACCATTTAGCATTTCTTGATGAAGTGATAGGAAGCCATTCATCAAGGGTCTTTTCATGGGCAGTTCTTGAATCATCACCAGTGGCCATTGTTGTGTATATGCTTGCTTGGATTTCTTTGGTGTGGAAGATGGTACAACATACATGGGGTATATATATACAAAACATAGACCCATGATCGATTTGATTCTGTCCTAGATCTAACATAGAGTTTTTAGGGAGAGAAACAAACCGAAGAAAGGATCAATGTTGACAACCGATATCTTCTCCTTGTTTGAGTGATCTGATGACTTTTTTGTTGAGTAGTTTTTTTTTTTTTTTTTTTTTTTTTTGGAAGGTGATTTGAATTAATGTTGTGCATTTATTCATTGTAAGGATGTTTAGGCATTATATTATAAAAAATATAAATTAACAAATAAATAGTCATGATGATTTATTTATATTATTATACTTGACAATTAGGGGGATGGAGCGCCCTGCGGGTAGGCTCTCGTGGGTTCGAAGTAGGGGTATGCATGGGTCGCTTAGGTCGATTTTAGCTCAAAACCATAACCAATCAGTTATGGTGGTTTTGATCCATTGGTTATGAAGGTTATAATAGGTGATTATGGTTGATTTTTCGGTGTTAAACACCAAAACAAAGGGGTATTAACCAAAGTGAAGAGGGGGCAGGAGGGCTTTGACTATGAGCCCACTTAGGGGTGTATAGCGGTTTAGAATCGGACTGAACCAACATGAACCGAAACCATTGGATAATAAATATAAGAACCAGAACTAGACCGTGTAAAACCATACCGGTTCAGTTTGGAACTGTGTTAAACGGTTCTTGCCAAAACCGGTCGTCAATTAAATCATAAAATTAACAATTAAGTAAAAGACAACTTTTAAAAAACTAAGTAGTGATGTTGTAGTTATATTAAGGACCTATAATTTATTTTTAGAAGCGCACGATACCAATTGCTTATATGCAATGATTACTACTTTTGATATGTATCATGCATTACTAATGTCACATGTTACATTACATCATTGCCCGATATACATTTTGAGTCAACCCGTGCACCTTATAAATGATTTTGTAAGTTTTGGTTGTCAGTTTAATCTATTTTCTTTCCTTTTTATCTTAGTATATATGTTTTGTAGAAGTTGCATAATTCGCATGGAACTCGTAATTCATTAATTACAAGTTTGTTAGATGTTATTTAGTTAACATGACTTGAACAATATTATTTATAGAAATTAAAACGGGAAACTAAGAATGTGTATAGTCAGGCCATAGACTATTTTGGAAAGTCCACTAAATTAATACGGTTTTTAAATATAATAGATAGAGTTTAACTTAACCCGATTCTAACGGTTTTTAAATGGATTCGCCGATTCCAAACCGAACCTCGAACCATTTTCAGCCAAACTTAATAATTGAAACCAGACCATGCATACAAGAATACGGTTCAAATCTAGCGGTTCAGTTTCGATTCTCCAGTTCTGACGGTTCGAAACCGTAAAGTGCTCAACCCTAAGCCCATAACGCATTCAATGTTCAAAGATGCTACAAAAAGTAAGGTGATTTAGCTTTTTTTTTATGAAAAGCAAACTTCATTAAAAACGACCAACGCTCTATCTCTAAGGAAGAGATAGAGACGTCAAAACGGCCACCATTACATCAAATCAAAATTAAACTAAGAATACCAATCAATCGAAACCATTTTACATCTATTTCTAAACCAAAGAAAGCCCAAAGATTTTATATCCGCCACTATCTCAACCACACTTCGCTTCTTGTTTGAGAAAATCATGTCGTTTCTAGCCAGTGGCGGACCTAAAAAAAATTTCATGGGGTGTGGAATCTCTAAGCCCTTGGGTCGTTTATCCATCAGGTGACACGGGTCGGGTCGACTCGTATATCAAAAATAATAATACTAATATTATATAATCAACCAAAGGAAACTAAAAGCCAAAAGTAATTTAAACGTCGTTAAATATGCATAACAAAATTCTAAAATCTAAATTTGTGGATACATCTCGGCTAATCGTAGTAGTTTCGGAACATCAAACGCACCAAAATTATCATGAGAACTCAAGCTATTAATACCAACAAGTAACTAAGATGTTACCTTGTTAAAACGATTACCAAATTCATGGATTTACATATCTAGAATCGAACTGAATAGTTAGATTCGTTTGAATTATCTATGGACTATGATCTCACTCATTGTACTTGATCTTATCTACCCGGTATTTTATTAAACCTTATAAAAATAATAGACAGTAAACTAAATTAAAGGACAAGTAAAATAAAGTAAAAAAAATAAATAAAAAGAAAAGCATATTAAAAGTTAACGTGACTTCTTACACTTAAAAAAAATAGTTCATCTTCTTCACATCAAATAAAGAGAGGCCTGCAACCTTTCCATCAAGTCCTTGCTCGCCGAAAAAAAACAAGGAATGTATACACACCAACCTTTCTACCAAGCGGATGGATCGCAGATTTATCTTCAAAGCTTATAAAGGGGGAGAGGAATGCTTGTTTCCTTGCTTTTCCTCGGTTTAAAAAATTCAAGGGGTGTGATTGAAAATTTTTATGGGGTGCCGACGGGATAAACATGTATATATAAACACTAAAGAATTTTTTTTCAAGGTGGGCGCCCGCACCCCTTGGCCAGGTTGTGGGTCCGCCAATATTTCTAGCTTTCCAAATCCTCCGACAAGTTAAACTTGTAATACCTTGCATCACTTTATTTGTTAAACTTGTAATACCTTGCATCACTTTATTTGCTTATTTATTCCATTTAAATGTTATTTTAATATAGTAGTGGATAGTATTTAGTAAAAGTTTGGAAGATCATCACACACAAATTTAAGTTTGGGAGATCTACATGAGAGTAACACGGAGTGAAAAAAATGTGATTACTATATCTATATTAAAAGGGGTCCCGGATATATACACCAACCTTGTTAGGGTTTATACACCCATCAAAAAGTGGCTGAAAATGTGTAAGATTCTGACAGCTTTTTGTAGTATCAGATCCTCAAAATTATCGTTTATCTTCAAACCTAGACTGCAGTTTATCAAACAAAGGCTTTATTGGGAACAAGCAAACATTACATCATTATTGAAATGACATTATTTAAGGTTCGGTTAATATAGTATATCTAACAAATTAATCCTTAATTAATAATAAACTTTCAATATATTTTAAGATAATATTTTGTTAAACCATTTCATCATTTTGACTTCGAATATGGTGCAACTCAATTTCAGTCGTTAATCGAGAGAGATAGTGTGATTTTAATATCCGTTACTTTCGGGTTAATATAATAGTTAAGCTAGCAAAGCTATTTTAATGTGTGTATATATTCCAAATTATTTTAACGACATGGTGTGACGCAAACTTATCCGAAATCCCAACACGTAAAATCAACACAAATCGTTCTCTAAACATGTCAAATACAACACATTACAAATCTACTAATACATTTAAAATACGAAGTCAACCAATACAAAATAAGACAAACAAACAACTAGATGTTACAAAGTTATTTCCAATGACAATCATCAACGGAAAAGTCAACTGATCGTGCTCCTTGGTTAATCAACGAGATTTAACAGGGATTGTGTGTAAGGGTTTCTTAATCGGCATAGTAGGGTCATCAAGGAACATCTAATTTATACAACCACACAAGATTTATTAATTTGATAAGTTTTGACCCGTTCTTTTTTTAAAACGCGTGATTGAGCCGAGTTTGGTAAGTTTTGATTAAGTTTTGCGTGTATAATACGTGTATGAATCCGTAAAAAAATCACGAGTCAATTAGTTATTTGTTTCCATATTATGATTCAATCAAAAGTCAACCCAAGGGAGGGTGTCTGGATGTGCAGCGATTAAGAAGAAAAGGAAGGAGCAAAGCAAGGGTCTAGATGGCTTTTGTATATTTTGTGTTGGGATTAAGTCAAGAAAGAGCCGTGGCTCAATTGGTTCAGAGTGTGTGTTGTTATGTTCACCCGGCTCCAGACTCAGGTTCGAGTCTGGTGGGTAGTTGTATTATTTTTTTTTAACAACTGAAAATGAGGGAGGGATTTGGGCCTGCAGGTGGGCTGCACTGGTTTGGGCTTCTGTTTATGTTGGGTTATGGATGGACTTAGTTGGGTTGTGTTAATGGGTTAGGATAGTTGGTTTATTAGTATAATGTCTAAAACTAACATTATTATTATTATTATCATTATTTATTATTATTATTATTATTTATTATTATTATTATTATTATTTAAAAAAAATAAAAATAAAACGGAAGGTGACGGATGTCACATGTGTAGTTCGTTTTTTTTTCCCAAAAAGCTAAACTGTGGTTTATGTTTTTTAATTAAACTGCAGTTTAAGTGGGTGTATAGATTCTGGGATGATGTCAGCATGACGTACGTGGGTGTAACAAAACCACATCCCTGTTAAAAAGTGTGCGTGATGAATAAATTCATTTACACATTTGCACTTAATTCAACTTATTTTTTTATATTCTTTTACCAATTGTAATTTTTACTTTTGGTATGTACGGTTTTCTATAAGACCATACGGACTGGAGGGGAAAAGAGGGGCATGAAGTGTCGTGTGACACTTGTGGAACCCATGTTATTTTGTATGTCCAGATATCACATCGTTGGTTCCTGCTGAGTTGGAGGTTTTAGATGCGCCTTTTACGCTGGATGAAATTACGCGTGCGGTATGGGAGTGTGATGGGGGGAAGGCGCCAGGGCCTGATGGTTTCAATTTCACCTTTATTCGAAGGTTCTGGCCTGTTTTAAAGCATGATTTCTTGAAATTATTTGAGGAATTCTATGCAAACGGCTTTATTAGAGATGGGTGTTTTTCGGCGTTCATTGCTTTAATTCCAAAGGGCCGTGATCAGGTGACACTTTTGGATTATCGTCCTATTAGCTTGGTGGGTATTATTAATAAAGTGCTCTCAAAAGTGTTACTTGTTCGATTGAAACCGTTCATGGCTCGCCTTGTTTCCGAGGAACAAACGGCTTTTCTTAGCGATCGGAATATTCTCGATGGACCGTTGATTCTTAATGAAACAATTGCTTGGTTAAAGAAATCGCGGATGAATGGATTATTTTTCAAAGTAGATATTGAGAAAGCGTATGATTCTTTACGGTGGGATTTTTTGGAAGATGTCTTGACACAAATGAATTTTTCTAGCAAATGGCGTGGTTGGATAATGTCTATTGTTCAGTGCTCTCGTGCCTCGGTTTTAGTGAATGGTTCGCCTACTAGTGAATTTTATTGTAGGCGTGGGCTACGTCAAGGTGACCCACTCTCTCCTTATTTATTTATTCTTGCTATGGAGGGCCTTACTCGGATTATGAGACGGGCTACTATGTTGGGGGTATTTCATGGTATTAAAGTTGGGGGTACGGGACCCGTTATCACTCATTTTATGTATGCAGATGATGTAGTCTTTTGTGGGGAGTGGTCTTTAGTAAATGCTTTAAATCTAAGGAGATTATTGAGGGGATTTTATTTGTTATCCGGGCTAAAAATTAGTTCTAAGAAGAGTTGTGTGTTTGGGGTTGGCGTGTCCGAAGGTGAAGTAGAGGATATGGCTTCGGTTCTAAAATGTTCTCGGGGTAATTTCCCTTTCACTCACCTTGGTGTTCCAATTGCCTCCAACATGAACTTGGTTAGATGCTGGGATCCGATTGTTGAGAAATTCAAGAAGCGTTTGTCACTATGGAAGTCTAAAACACTTTCGTATGGAGGGCGGATTACATTGTTAAAATCAGTTTTGAGCTCTTTGCCGTTGTATTTCTTTTCATTGTTTCGAGCCCCTATTCAAGTAGTTAACTCGCTTGAAAGGTTGCGGAGGAGATTTTTTTGGGGAGGGGTTGATTTGGAGGATAAGATGAGTTGGCTAGCTTGGGACAAGGTAGTTGCACCGGTTAAATATGGCGGGGTAGGTTTGGGCTTGCTTAGAGACGCAAATGTGAGTTTATTGTCAAAATGGTGGTGGCGCTTTAAAGTGGACCAAGCTTCTCTTTGGCGAAAGGTTGTATGGTCAATTCATGGTAACGCTAGAGGTTGGAACTACATCCCGGTTAAAGCATCGCTTGGTGGCACGTGGAAGCAAATAGTGGCTATTTCGGGCTCATTAGAAAGTCACAGTTCTGGTCCAATTCAGGTTGTAAAAGGGAGTGTTGGGAATGGAGATTCTGTTTTGTTCTGGTACGATTACTGGTTGGCGGATGAGCCACTGTGTAAAAAGTTTCCTTTACTCTTTGCGCTGGAAAAGAAGAGATTATGTGTCGTTTCAGAACGGATGTGTGGGTCGGTTCAGCATCATAGGGTCTTTACCTGGGACTGGAAGCGTATTCTGAATTCTGCTGCGGAGCAACAGCAGCTGAATGAGTTGTTTATGCTGCTGTCTAACTTTAATTTGGGCTCAGGTCAGGATTCATGGACCTGGTTGCTAGGCGATGCTGATTTCTCTGTCAAAGGCGTAAAGAAGTGGTTGTTTGAGACAACAAATGCGCTTCCTGTTTCGTCTTTCCAGTGGAATAATTGGGTTCCGAAAAAAGTTGGGATTGTTGCGTGGCGCGCCGCTCTAAATCGTCTTCCTACCATGGATGCTTTGGTTCGGCGTAATATTCAGGTGGAGTCACAGGTTTGCAAGGCGTACGATGTTAGTATTGAATCCGTGGAGCATTTATTTACAGGATGCCCGGTTTTTTCGGAAGTTTGGCATCAAGTTTTTGCATGGTGTAATGTTCCAAGTGTTTTCGCTTTTCACGTTAAGGACATTTTGTCTTATCATTTGGCGGCTAAACAAGGAGAACGAGTTAGAAAGGCTTTTTATGCAGTTATCTTGACGACGTTTTGGAGTATTTGGCGGGCACGAAACGAGTTGGTTTTCAATCAAATACAAGTCTCCATTCGGAAAATAATGGATGAGATCAAGATTATGAGCTTCTTATGGATTACAAGTCGAGCAAAAATGACGGGAATGTCGTAGGATGCTTGGGGTAGGTTTGATCCGATTAGGATGGGTTAGTTTATTGGTGTGACTGTTCTAGTTCGGACGTTTGTTGTTTCTCTTTGTTGGTTTGTTCTCCGGATTGTTTTTGTTTTTGTTTTTTTTTTTTTTTTTTTTTTTTTTTTTTTTTTTTTGCTAGTTTCTTGCTAGCTTGTTTATAAATAAAGTTTGTTTGGCCGTTCAAAAAAAAAAGGTGAAAATTATGGCGTGCGATGTTAGTATTGAATCCGTGGAGCATTTATTTACAGGATGCCCGGTTTTTTCGGAAGTTTGGCATCAAGTTTTTGCATGGTGTAATGTTCCAAGTGTTTTCGCTTTTCACGTTAAGGACATTTTGTCTTATCATTTGGCAGCTAAACAAGGAGAACGAGTTAGAAAGGCTTTTTATGCAGTTATCTTGACGACGTTTTGGAGTATTTGGCGGGCACGAAACGAGTTGGTTTTCAATCAAATACAAGTCTCCATTCGGAAAATAATGGATGAGATCAAGATTATGAGCTTCTTATGGATTACAAGTCGAGCAAAAATGACGGGAATGTCGTAGGATGCTTGGGGTAGGTTTGATCCGATTAGGATGGGTTAGTTTATTGGTGTGACTGTTCTAGTTCGGACGTTTGTTGTTTCTCTTTGTTGGTTTGTTCTCCGGATTGTTTTTTTTTTTTTTTGCTAGTTTCTTGCTAGCTTGTTTATAAATAAAGTTTGTTTGGCCGTTCACAAAAAAAAAGGCGAAAATTATGGCCAATCAAGAAGCTCCACCTCATCCCAATCGAACCCCCACGCCAGGGAAACCCCCCCCCCCCCCCCCCCCCCTTTCTAATTCATAGACAATTCTCTAACTAAAAAAATGAAATTTTACACCATACAAAATTTTCTTTCAACTTCATTTTTTTTAGTTTCTTTTTCAGTTATCATATCAAGTGGCAATATCGTATCATCAATATCCTGATAAACCAAACAAACCTTACATAATTTCACCGCAACACGCGGGTAATTTTACTATTTAGAAACTTATAATTGATGGGATGGTTGTGACTTTGAAGGACCCACTTGAGTCAACCGTTTAGTAGCCGTTGCTCTCTTCCTCTCAATTAAACAAACCCTAGTCCTCCTATTTTGCACTAAACCTGAGTGGGTGTTTGGGATTGTGTTTCAAAACAACTTATTGACTTATTAGCTTTTTTAAAAAGCCAATAAGCTGTTTGTGTAACCCAAAAACACTTTCTGTTTTGACTTTTGGCTTTTGGCTTTTAAGGGTGGAAAAGCTGTTTTTGAAAAGTTAGAAATCCTGGCTTTTGGCTTTTGACTTTTGGAAAAAAATTACAAATATACCACATATACAACCAATATTCACAATAAGTTAAGCGAAACACTTAAAAAAACAACAATTTAATGACTTTTTGACGTTTCTCATTCTAAAAGCTAATCCAAACACTTTTTTTAAAACTCATTTTCAAAAAGTCATAAACCAATAAGCACTTTTGACCAAAAGCACTTTTGCATCTCCAAACTCAATCCCAAACACCCTCTAAACCTGTTCGACAAAATTCCCCATAGAAACGTTCTACCCATTTGACCAAATCTACTGCAGAAATGGCCTCAAAAACCGCCACCAAAGACATAATCACACTCCGTGGATCCACAGCCATTGTCAACGAATTTTTCGGTAAAAAAAACCCATCTCTTATTACCTGTTTCTCTTCATCATATCCTTTATTTTTTCTCTGATGCTTATATTTCTTTGATTTTTTGCAACCCCTTTTCAGGTTATGCAGCAAACAGGTAAGAACGATAATTACTAGCCATTTATTGTGTTTTATGGGTGTAAAGTTTTGTGATTCATTCGCCTCGAAAACCGCTAACTAAAATGGGGATAATGTGTAGCATTTTGTACAATCGTGGTGTTTATCCTGAAGAAAGCTTTGGAAGAGTGAAGAAATATGGACTTCCATTGTTGCTTTCACAAGATGAAGGTGTTAAGACATTCATTGCAAATTTAAACACACAGCTTTCAGGTAACCTAACCTTCATTAAAATTTAAATAGAACTAGTGGTTTTTCATGGGTTTGATTTGTTACGGTACTTGACACTCGCTATAGAAACCGGAAAAGAGAATATAAAAAAAATAAGTTGTTGCCCAAAAAGATATCGACTTATGTTATACGTTGATGACAAGCCGTAAAAATACTCAAAATTGTTCATTCGATAATGCTGGTGTCGGTACCGGTGTTGTTCATTTGAAATCGGTTCGGTTTGTCATGGTGCCAAATGCCAATATGATACTGGCTTGTGGCGGAGTTTGAACTTTTAGATGGTGGGGGCTGAAAGTCACTAGACCCAATTTTTTTTTCAAATCGGTGGGGGTCGGATTCAATATATACAAAATTTTTAGACAAAAACGGGAAAATTTACACTACTGAGTCCAAAAACGATGGGGGCCGGGGTACCCTATGGTCCTTCTAATGCTTCGCCCTTGATATCGGCACTCAAATAGCTTACGATCCCAAGAAAAAACTCTATTTTGAAAAGAAAAAAAAGCTACATTTTCAACAAAATGTATACCAGAAAAGTTAACGAATTCAACAAAATGTATAATATTTATATTATAAGGCGTGAGATTTAAACTTAAAACATAAAAACATTATAGCCACTGTTCGTATACCATCGTTTTCAATATATGTATCAAATAATATTTGGGTAAACTTATTGTTGTATTTTGCTGTAAAGAATGGCTTGAAGCTGGGAAGTTGCAGAGGATTGTTCTTGTGATAATGAGTAAGGCCACCAATGAAGTACTTGAAAGGTGGAATTTCAGTATAGAGACTGATAAGGAAGTGGTTGATAAAGGGTAAGATATACATTGAATCTTTAATCTCCGAGCGCTCTATTTTCGTATTGAGTTAATGTTTGTTGGTCTCTTAGAGTTTCAAGGGAGAAAAGTGATAAAGAAATCATGAGGGAGATTCAAGCTATCATGAGACAGATTGCTTCCAGCATTACGTACTTGCCATGCCTCGATGAACCCTGTAAGTGTTGGCGATTTTTTGGATCAAACAGGCGTTTATACGGTGTGTTTTTTAATCATTTAGTATGATTATATTTCAGGTATCTTTGATGTGTTGGCATATTGGACAGAAAGTGATCCAAAACTGATAGCAAACCCACAAATGGTGAAATTGCATTCTTTTGATACCAAGGTAACATCTATGTTAAGAATCAATTGAAATAAGGGAATTCCAGAGCTTGGTTTAAAAAAGTGTGCCTCGCACAAAAGCGACGACGTCTAAGCGCAAAAAGCGTGGGATTTTCGGCACTCACTAATTATATAATTTTTTTTATATATCCCATGAGTTTTTAGCTTCATTTACCCAAAATATAGCTATAAATAAGGTTTTTATGGCATTTTACCTATATTTACAAGCCAAAAACACCAAGATACAATATATATATATGCATAAGAATACATGGTGTACGTGAGGCGCGCGCCTCAGGGTCAAAAGCGACTGAAATTTTGCCAAAAAAAAAAGCGCCTGAGGCGCGCGGCGCCTTTGGGAAATTGGGTAGGCGCAAAGCTCTGAGGCGCCCCTAGGCTGCGCCTTGATGTGCCTTGCGCCTAGGCGCGCTTTTTAAAACCCAGTTCCAAAGGGAGATTCATAAAAAATGTCCTAACAATATATATTATTGTTTTATAAAGATAGCAAACCCACATATATATTAAGAATCAATTACAGAACTTGGTTTAAAAAAAGCATGGGATTTTCGTACCCGAAATTGGGTAGGCGCAAAGCCCCAAGGCACCCTAGGCTGCGCCTTGATGTACCTTGCGCCTAGGCACGCTTTTTAAAACCCAGTTCCAGAGGGAGATTCATAAAAAATGTCCTAACAATATATATTATTGTTTCTATGATGCTGCAGATACACAAGGTTGACACTTTGGTGTCTTACAAGAATGATGAATGGGATGAGCAGTAAAAGATGGCATTTTTCTTTAATCTGTTGTTAATCCAATCCCTAAACATTGATGTGAATCATTTTGATTCACTTTTTTGTGCAAGAATGAAATATGAATCTGGAAAATTGTTACCACCTGGCTGCATAACTGTTCATCATAGAAACAAAACAGCACACTAAGCATGTATTTTTTGCTGCAATTCAAGAAAATATGCACATATTACAGAACCAAAATCATCCACAAAAGTGAAAACATCATGGCAAAATATTTACAATGTCTCAAATATGCTTTGTGTTTGCATTTTAAACATCATCATCATCATACTCAGTTAATCTCACCTATACAATGTCTCATTATTAGCTAACCCCACGGTAAATGACACCAGGGCAAAGCTCATCCATAACATCAACATTTCGGTAGCCACTGTATTCTCTCAAGCAAATCCAGCCTCTGCGAGACAAAAAGTCACGAAAATCATCTTCTGTGTAAAACACCTTGTCTTCAGTATGGACTGGCACGTTATCCGGCTCATCAAACAAGCAAACTTTGATCATTAGCCCTGAAAGTCGAATGTAAAAAATAACTTTTAATGAAACGTGTTCATTTTTTACCCACACTGATAAGAAAAGAAAAGAAAAACCTATGAATAAAAAACAACCAACACGAGTCAAACCAACTAGACCTTTCACCCTTTACCTAACTCGTCCATTTTGCTTAAAAATTTAATGTGATAGTCAAGAATTTTTTATACATTAGCAAAAAATTGTTCCATTATCATATACGCTCACAATGGCAAAAGTGGCTCATATTGGCGTGTATAACCTCGACTTGGGGTCGCTAAAATCAACATGGAGAGAGAGAATAATCAAGTATGATTATGACCACATAGTTGTCAAACCCATACCCATAATGATTCCCACTGCAAACTATACACCACCTAACTAATTGTACCTTCATCAACATGAAGAGTATAGTTTCCCAGAGGCATGTCCCTGTCAATTGTCCTCACGATATTATCAACATCTTCCAACCAAAAGCTTCTGTTTGTCCTCAATCTGAAAGCCGATTTGATGGTTTCCTTTATGGCTTCCGGCGAACCATCAATACCAATTCTTCGTGTGTAATCTCCCAACTTGACCGAAATAACCCTACCACCGTAACTGTTATTCTGAACACCTGCATATATAAATATAACATACTTGTCACTCACAAAAACTTCAAGGGCGAAATGGGAGCGAAAAAAACTACAAAATTGGTAACAGGGCTACCATTTCCAGGGGCTTCCCTCCAATTCCATGGAGAAGCACCACTTGCTGCCATGGTATCGGCTGCTGTGATGGCAAGAGGATGTCCCTCTTGATCCAACCCTCGTTCTAAATTAAGTGCACCTCTAGCATCGCCTGTTGTATCAAAGGATATGGAGAAAAATCAAATTGGTAAAAGTTACTAAAGAAAAGTAGAACTAAGCATCTAAACTAGAGGAGGCAAAATGGGCAGATCGGTTGGGTCCGGTAACCGGTTAAAATGGGTAATATTTAGGCCCAATATTGTATTTTTCTATAATAATTAGTGTGTAAACTATGATCACAATAGCTACATTACTCAAGATGTTTGATTCATCTGACCTGTTTCGTAACGGGTGCAAAACCGATCTCACATAGAAAAAACAAGAAAGTAATGCCTATATATAAAAGCATATGCGGGCTTATATGTTGGGCATGTGGGCAGTCATCGGAGCCAAGTTTAACGCGGATGGACAATGATAGTGCCCCAGTTTGACCCAGTTCTACGATGGAACATAGATCATACTAGCTTCTCCTAAGACTAAATACGATGATATAGAATATGATGGATTATCATTATAGGGCTTGAGGAGAGGATTGTTAAGTGCAAGCCCGTTGTCCTAATCCCACATCGGAAAAAGAAGAAAGTAAATGCCTATACAGGCCTATGGTTGTTTACTCACTCTATTGTCAACTAGTTTTAGAGTCCGGTGCGCTCATATGTTGCCAATCTAGGCAAAGTAATTGGCCCTCACATTTCCGTTTCACCTATCTTTTTTATAATACGCTATCGATCAAAACATAACCCGAATCCACCACCTCTAATCCAGACGAAATTTACAACAAGATAGTGCAATAATAGAAAAGCTTAAGGATCAGGTGCTAGAGAAATTACCTTCTACAGGTCCAAATGCAATGCCGGTGTCCTCTACTCCTGCACAAAAGCAAAATGGTGCAAAGATTTTACCCGTATCATATGAAAATTTAATGTCTATATCCAAAAGGAGGTGGCGGTGCAACCTGTTGCCCGCTTACCAGCCGTCCACTTGTAACATGATGTTTTAAGTTGAATTTAAAAAAAAAAAAAAAAAAAAAAAAAAAAAAAAAAAAAACTTTTAACACATGAAAATAGATTACAGAAATCACAATCTTTGGCCCAAATAAATGACATCTAAAGATGAAAAATCCACTCAAAGCACTCTAAAAATTTACACTCCACAGTCAATAAAGTTTAAATCTTTCAACAAAACTACATATAAACCCAAAGTTTGAGGATACTATTGACAATTAATCATCATAATGCATCTCTTTTTTCACAAATAAACGAAACTAACCTAAAAATAAAATCTAAAACAAAGAAAGATGATACCTTTATCAGAAAACTGCATAAAAGAATCAACCTTAGAACCTTTATTCCTATCCCTAATAACCTCTTCAACTTCTTTATAAAACTGCATCTTATTACCACTCCCAGAAAACCCATTATTAATATTATTATTATTCTCCTTAGCTTTCTTGAACTCTTTCAACAAATTCCTCCACTTATCCGTACACATAGTGGGGGATCGATCAAACCCTTTAGCTCTCATCTTCAACGAAATCTGTTCCCACAAATGCTTGTTTGACTTGGAAGTGTTGAAGAGGGAATCGATCTCGTGACGGAGAAGGATTAAGGTTCGGGTTTCTTCTTTGACCCAAGTTTCGGCCCGTTTTTTGACGGGTGCTGACGTGGCGGGAGTGGAGGAGGACTTGTTGTGGGTGTTGTTGTCTTCGCTGCTTGTTGTTGTTGTTGTGGTGGTGGTGGTGGGGTCCACCATTTGGGGTTGGATTAACATGTTGGGTTGTTGTGGGTAGAAATTGATGGGTTGTTGTTGTGGTTTGGAAGGTGTAAACATTTGAGAATTGCAAGTGATTGGGATTTTGGTTTGATGTTGTGAAGGAGGTGTGTGGAATGATTGATGGAGTGCTGATATATAGCTTTACTAAATCTAATATGGTGCTTGAATGATTTGTTTATATACACTACACTTGCTAGATTTCTAATTTGAGAAAATGACTAGGATTGTCAATCACTCAATTGTTTGTATTGTCTAGGGATATTTTGGTTAGTGTCGCAAACGAACTGAACTTTTAGCGAACATTTTATGAAATGTTTGGCAGGAAGTTCGTTTGTGTTCGTTCGTTTAATAAACGAACGGATATGGACAGAGGTTGTGTTCGTTCGTTTATGTTCGTGAACGTTCAGTAACATGTTCGTTTGTGTTGATAGTTTATTAGGGTTTTAATTTTTATAAAATTTTATATTCTTATATATTTTTTATTTATTTTATCCAAATAAATAAATAAATAATATTTGTTAGGTAAACATACGACTATATGACGCCCTCTACCATCCACCTCTGACGCCCTCCTCTATCCACCTCTAACGCGAACTTAGTTATCCACCTCTAACGCGAACTTAGTTTTTTGATACACTACTTTATTATGTTTACTAATATTATGTTAAGTACTATGTATGTTTGGAATATATATGATGGATTTAGCTAATCTTATTCAAAAGTTAATATATGTTTGTTTATGTTTTTTTTTTTTCTGTTCAAGAACACTTGTTTGTTATATTCGTGTGCGTTCATAAACAAAATTAACAAACGAACGCAAGCACAAGTGTTTTCTTAAGAAACGAACACGAACAGAAAATCTCGTTTGGTAAGCGTTTGGTAAGTATTCATGAACGCTCGATTTCCTTAATAAACGAACACGAACAAGGCATTGTTCGTGTTCGTTTGGTTCGTTTTCAACCCTAATCTTGGTACTAGTAGTAAAAATCGTCAAAATTTGGTACCAGTGGCTGATACCAATATACCATGTGTTCATCCCTAGTTGTGGTTTAACAAAATTTAGAAAATAGTCCCTAAGTATGAGAAATTACACATATAGTCCATACTTTTGCAATTTTTAACACCTTTAGTCCCCCATATGTCATCTAATTTTGGTGACTTAAGGTGGTACAAATTGCAAAAGTATGTAGTGGGAATTTGGTTTCGGTAGTGATGATTTGGTTCGAGAAGAAACACCAATATAACAATCTATACATATATATGAGCACAATAAAGAGATATTTGTATTAATGATTGCTAGGACGATTACAGACACTCGAATACACGTTGTTACAATGTTTCGATTATAATCTATTTTTCACAACTATCACGGAATTCTCTAAGTATAGAATGCTTGGGAGATTGAATGAATCCTTCTCCTCAGGGAGAAGGCCCTAGAGATGTCATGTGATTGGCTGGATTAGGAATGACAACTGTCTTGTACGATCGCATCCCGTAAGCATCTTGGCACTGTCCTCCTGTGATAGGTCTACGTGTCTTGCAGTCGTCATTTCTGTCCTTTTCTGTACCTCGTATCTGCAGGTGATCATGGAGCAGGGAATAATGGCCTCTGATTGGCTGCACGTCCCTTTCTTTGTCTTTATGTACCTCGTACCTGCAGCATTGAGCTGGGAATAATGGCCTCTGATGGCTGCACGTCCCTTTCTTTGTCGGGTGACAGCTGACATGTATGAGGTTTACGTGCGCAGGCTTCTGAAAGGTTTTAGTCAGAGTTGTTGCTGACGTGTGTGGAGATGTGGGGCCGTGCGCACGCGCGAGTACATATCTCTTCAGTTCGTTATGACACCGGTACTTGGTGTAGTTATTGATATCAAATTTCAAATCAAGTTTGTATCAGAATAAAACTAGGTACTTATATTTAGAAAAAATAATGAACAAAGTTTATTAGAGAGAATCAAATCTATCTATGCTATATAATAAACCATATTATATATGCTATGATCTCGTAAAAAAAAAACTGTAATTACAAAAATAATGAACAAAGTTTATTAGAGAGAATCAAATCTATCTATGCTATGATCCTGTAATTACAAAAAAAAAATCTCTGTAAAAAAATTGCATAGAATTAAAATCATATTGCAAGCCTTACTTGCCAAATAGGAGGGTTTTTTTTTTTTTTTTTTTTTTTTTTTTTTTTACAACCGCGCACCACACGCTTTCCTCATATATCACACTTTTTCTTGTCTCAGCATCTCCTCAAATTACTGTAGTGATAAAATAATTTTATGTAGATAGGGTATACTACCAAACTTAATCAACTTAGTAGCCTTAAACCGCCAATATACATGTACAATGTGTCCAACGAGAGAAGGCAATGAGTCGAAAGAGAGAAGGTTTACGGAAGGTCATAGCAGATGGACGACATTTAAAAAGAGGATTAACTGACAACTAAAACCTTAGCGGCCATCACAATGAAGGAGAGGAAGACATGGAGTGAGGAGAAGATCGCAAAAGCAACTATTTATAAGAGTACACTTACGACAACACAAACCACGCAAGTCCTAATTGTTAATTGTTGTTTGGTGTTTGTAAAGCAAAAAAGATATTTGGATGCAAAAATTGCATCAAAGGTTAATTTTTCCTGTTATAAAGATGATAACCTGAACATGTTTCCCAAAAATGTTCTTTAGTTGCCAATTACAAAACTTGATTTCTGTCTGTTTATGGTTCTTGCAAGACATGCAATTGACCAATGACTGCAGTATTAGAATCTATTTCATTCCTTCTATACACAAGTTTCCCAACCTTTTTTTCTGGCCCTGTGCATCAACTACTCTGATCTGCAACCACCAATGGTTGACTTTGACTAAACTAGACAACTAACCCCATCAAGTCCGCCTGCACAATGCTCAGAGGAATGGTTCACCCTTTGGTTAACCACAACTACCTTCCGCACGGCTCTTGGCTTATGGAAAGGCAAACACTAGAACAACACATATTCCCACAAACATGACATCTTAACCATTAAAAACTTGCGTTACACAAGCAAACATTAGGTTATAAGTTCAACATAAACATCTACATACCATCAAATAAAAATATAAACCCCGAATCCCAAATTAAACATCACAGTACTATCAAACCAATCAATAGAACCTCCACACCAGCAAGAATCAAACCGCTCGTAGATATCCATAGCTGGTGAAATCTTTATCAACCCCCTCTTCCGAATTGGAGCCGTACTCGACAGCAAGTCAACAAAAAATCATAGTCAACCCCATTTCAGTGCTCATCTCATCATCCAAAGTTACATCAACACCAACAGACTCACTCAACAGTCACCCGTTCGTTATATATTTCTTTTTTCTTTATAATTTTTCCATCAGAAAACCATCAGGGAACTACATAAACCACTTAATCAAAGTATCATCACCTAGCCATGAAAACAGACGGTCCCACTTGGCACATCAACCTCCATCGGTTGCGCCACATGGCAACTTGGCAGCTCCATTATACAACCTGAGCAAAGATACTCTAAAGAAAAGGTCTCTTCGTATTCGCTGTTGTGTACACAGCGACCACACTGAGCACACCTTGGAATGCAAATTATGCAAGCTCTGCATAAATCAGCAGATTCATCTTTCACTTGACAGCTGTCAGCAGGACAGTCATAGACAAGCCTTACATTCTGACACCTTGAGCATATTTCAACATCTATGTCACGGTTGTCATCTGATGGTAAATATAAGTTTCCCCGGTGATAATAATGTGGACTGTAACTAATTTGACGTGTGTCATCATCGCTGCCCAATAAAAACTTCAATTCTTTGAAGTGATCAAGTGTGATGCCATAGAACCCACCGGTTCTTATTTGTTTAATGCATGAATTGCCTTCATTTGACTTGAAAGCCTTTAAGTTGGCCAAGATACCCTCAATGCTGAGTCTAGTGCATCCAGGAACAGACAACTGCAAGAAAAACATAACACTAGTAGTCAATTTTGCACCAAAAAGGTAAAACTATTGAGAAAGTCATGCACTATGACAGGCAATAAATAACATATACTTAAAAACAATATCATAAAAAACATAAGCATATAATGCTGTAACGGCAGCCATGGCAATGCACCATTGTCAATTACATAAACATGACAAATCAATTAGATTGTACGTGTCCAAACACAACAGTAGTACATTTCTGTTTAGCAAATTGCAACATTTGGCTGGGAATGTAATCCCTAAAACATGTTTTGACCGAAAATTGTATGAAAAAAATTCCATTGGTAATGAGAAAGTTAGAGAACGTTGTCTATCAAAATAATTTTGATTACTTTTTAAAATGGCAATAGAACATATATGCAACATTTGACTCCAGATTTCCAATTTGAAGGCATATACTTTTAAAATGGCAATAGAACAAATACGCAACACTTGACACCAGATTTTCAATTTATACACGTATATTAAGACTTTCCGATATATCATTTTGGTAGTATTTAGCAAATTTTTAGAACACTGAGTTATCACTAATTTGAATAAAAAACATAATAAAGAACAGCATATGTATTAGCTTTTCACTTCCAGAGATTTTCAGTTGTTTAAACCAACCTCAATATGATTAAAATCCAGTGGTAATGTAGTAAAATGTAATATTTGAACATTTGTTTTTGAAAAAGACCTAAAATCTTACCAAATCAGAAGAAACCACAAAAAAAAAATATATAATACGACAAAATAATAGGATCCCCATTTACCGATTTACTAATAAGCAAAGTTTAAAAGAACATAAACGAGCCTTGAGGCGTTTTCCCTTCGCCTCACCTCGAGGCGAACCGAGGCGGAATCAAAAAATAAATGAAAAAATTATATATCTCATAAAATATAAGATAATTAACCCAAAAAAGTTTAAAACATAAAAAAAACACAAAAAACAACATAAACCCCCTGAGGCGCACATTTTCTTTATGCCTCAGCCATTAGAGGCGTATGTACAGACTAGACCCCATGAGGTGCGCCTCAGACTCATTTTTTTGGCGCCTTGAGCTCGAGGCGCGCCTTGAGGCGCACGCCTTAAAAGTTTTTTTAAACCATGCTAATAAGTAATAAATGTAGGTACTTGAGGCCCAATTAATGTTAAGACTCAAAAACATAAACAAGAAAGCAATTAAAGTAGAGTTAAATAATAGTAACACTGCTCACCTTGGTTAATTTTGGATTGGTTTCCAATACACGCTTCAGACCATCATCAGTGATCCTTGGACACTTTACAAGGGTCAAAGAAGAAAGATTGCCTTCAGCTCTGTTAGTTAGTTGCACAAGAACATCATCAGTAATCCTCTCATTCAGTGGCTGATCAATGTAAATATTCCTCCACAATAGCGAATCATTGCGAATTGTCGAACACAGAGACCGACAAACACGCTCCACCAAAAAAAGATCTTTTGTTCCTAGATAACCGAGAGCAAGAACAAAAGCCTCATGCGGGTCTCCTCCAACCACATTAGAAGATTGTCCAAAACCATCCACAAGATCCTCACTTTCCGTAAAAACACCGCTCGTACTTCCAAAATCAAAATCCATACATCCTACACCACCCTTCTCATCAGGTGCCTCATTGCAAGGAAACGACTGAAACCTCATAGCACGGTTCCATATCAAATTAAGCCCCGCAAACAACTCATACTCTTCATTCGTATTCACAACGCTATTCCTAACATACGCCCCATAATCCACTTCCAAATCCTCAAGCCACCCCGTGATGGCCGTAAAAGTGGTACTAATATCAATATCCATCCCAAACGGATCCGACGGCAGTAAATCAATAACATCCACTGACACCGGATCCGGCTGACCACCCTTATCAACTTTCTCTCTTCCATAACCGAAACATTCATGAATCTCGCCATTCCCATGCCTCGGCTTCTCCGTCAACCCTTCCACAACATACCCATTCACAATCCTCAACGGAGATACCATATTATCTTCCGAAGTATGCGCAGGAAAAATCGGCCTCTGAGAATAATTAAGAGCCATTTTCTTGATCTTTTTTTCCCTCTAATGAAACCCTAGATTTGACTAAATCCCCAAATCAAAATCAAAACTTGGAATATTTCTTGATCTTTTTTCTCTCTTTTTTTTTTTGATTTTTTTTTTTTTTTTACTTTCTTTTGATAATAACCTAACCCTAGAAAAATAATACTCAGACAAGAAAACCCTCAATTTTGGGGGCAAACTAAAACAACGCACCGGAAAATCTCACAGAGTTTCTTGTTGAATCAATAAACAACGATCAACAGATGTACAGATAAAGAATCAATGAATAATAATATTAATAATAATGCACTAACGTTCAAACCCTAAACCTAAATCCAAATCCACCTAACCAATAAAACAAATATAAAAAAAAGTTTCAATAAGTGGAACAACAAGGCTTAATTCGACTCACAACAAACGTAAATCGATAGAATTTAATGAAACAACGAACAGGTACCGTTATAACGCCGTGAACGTGGATCAAACGCCGTTAAGATATAATACAAAGATAAGTTGATAATAAGATAGATTTAACAATAACAATAATCAATCGATCGATCGAACGAACGAACGGATGAACGAATGAATCGGTCGATCGAGTTTAGGAGAGCGACGAGTTTAGGAGAGAGAGGGAATAAGGGTTATCTCTAGAGAGAGAAAGAGGGAGTGTTTGGGGAAGAGGGAGGGATATAGATAAACGTAGAATATTATTACTAGAAGAGGGGTTAACCGACACGTGTCTGGATGGTATGGGTTTACTGGTTGTTTAGATGGTGAGAGGACACGTTTTTCGGGATGTTTGTGGTGGGATTTACCGGTGACCGGTTGGATGGGAGGGTGGTCAAAGTCAAAATACGAGTTCTTTTTAGTTTAGATCAGAATATTAATATTCGTTAATCGTTAATAGTTGAATGAATACTTGCTTCTTGAGCAAGAAAATTTGTTAACAAACAATTATACATAGTTACGAGTAGAAGCATAGATATATGACTTATTTGTATTTTTAAAAGTTTAATTACTTTATCTTGCTAGTTTAAGATTAAAAATAACAATTTATTTGATTTTTTTATAACGTTAAAAATGACGGATGATTAATCATGTACCAGGCAGTGATGTTGATAGCCAAAAGACAGGGGTACATGCACCAATCGGATTTGTCTTGATTGCTAAGGTGGTGTTTGTTTTTTGGTCAGAAGTGCTTCTGACCACTTCTGTCTGCGTCGCACAGACGCGGGCAGACGTTTGGGGCGCGCAGATTGTTTGTTTTTCGAAAGACCTCTCATTAAAAAAGGTCTTCCCGACCTCTTCTTGGTGCAGACCTGGACTAATGTCTTCTACCCTCTTCCTACCTCTTCTCCTTCTTTTTCTCTTCTTCTCCTGTTAACAACAACAGCAGTATCATTCATCATCATCAAAGTTTTTCTTTTTCTTCTCTTCTTTCTTCTTCTTTCTTCTTCTTCTTCACCTTTACTTCTTCACTTCTCCTTCTCTCTTCTTCTCCTCCTCCCTCCTCTCTCCTCTGCCACCACCGCCCTCCACCTCCCTCCTCTCCCCTACCGCCGCCACCTCCCTCCTCTCCCCTCCCGCCTCCACCTCCCTCCTCCTCCCTCCTCTCCCCTCCGCCGTCACCTCCCTCCTCCTCTCTCCTCTCCCCTCCGCCGCCACCTCCCTCCTCCTCCCTCCTCTCTGATAACGTCTCCAAATTTTGCTTGATTCTAGGCCTCCTTTGTTTAACAAGTTGCATTCACTAGAGTAGAGGAGATGAGATATGACTTTATTAATTATACACGTGGCTTCAAACTGATTTGAGAATTCTCCTACTCCACTCCCTTATTTATTGTGCATTAATTACCAAAATTTTAGTTATGTCTCCTTAAAAATAATTGATCAAACGTTATTCATGAAATTTCTTAATTGTTTTCCATATTTTGGTTGGGTTGGTGGTGGTTAGTGACGGGGATGGTGGTTGTTGGTGACGGGGATGGTGGTGATTGGTGGCTCGGTTGGTGGTGGTGGTGGCTCGGGTCCGGGTCAGATTCGGTTTAGGTGGGTTGTGGTTGGTTATGGTTATGATTAGGTTAGGCCGCAGACGTTAACAAACAAACAGTCTTCTTCTTGCAGACTGCAGACTTTTGGTCCACCTCTTCTCCTGCAGATGTCTGCAGATGTGGTCCGCAGACTGCAGACCTTTTACTTCTTCAAAAACAAACACCACCTAAGTGTTATGTGTCTTATGTCTAAGCTTGATACAAAACCACTATTAAGTCGGGGGTTTCACTGGAAGCAGTCTTTCTATTCCCACGGAGTAGAGGTAAGGTTATCTACATCTTACCTTACTCAGACACTACCTTAGCTTTTGCTATCGGTGGAATTAACTGAGTTTGATGATGACGATGACGATGATAGTTTATGAGAAGCAACTAAAATAGATATTTTTTAGATTATGTGGCGTGTTTGACGTTTTTTGGTGCTCCATCTGGGTACAAAGGGGTGTCCATCGGGTTTGGTTTTCGGTTATCGGGTTATTCGGGCCGGGTTATTCGGGTTTTCAGTGGTGAAAATATTACCCGATAACCAACCCAATATAGTTAAATGGTTATCGGTTATGGGTTAATCGGGTTTGGGTTTTTCGGGTCGGGTAAAATGGTTATCGGTTAAATGGTTCGGGTGTTTGAGTTAAATATTTCTAGCCATTTGGGTTGCGTATTTCTATCCATTTGGGCTACAATATGTGTAAAATGAAACTACAACATGGGTTACAATATTTAGTTGCAAATTTGGCTACAAAATCACTACTACGATATACATAAAAATATGAAATCTGGATCATTTATTTGTTTTTGAATTGTTCGGGTTATTCGTGTCAACCCGAGTTATAAAAAACTAATCCAAATACTAACCCTAAAGACTCTAGTTGGGTTCGAGTTTGCACTTAATCGGGTTTGGGTTAATCGGGTAAGGTACTTTCTCGGGTCAGGTCACTTCGGGTTCGGTTCGGTTATTGGTTATCGGTTAAAAAGAACACCCCTAGGTACAATGATGGGTGAGTGGTTGGGAGGGTTTTGTTATAGGGAATAAATACGAGGAAGACGAGACATTTTTTGTTTTTAGAAAAGCAACTCGCACACCTGGTGATGTGACCAACAATTTTAGGCTTCCATCGAAAATGCTCTAACATGAGACCTAGATGTTCTACATATTATACCCGTTCATACTATTAGAAATTATCTAACATAAACAATTAGTCACTAGGATCTAATGGTATGCTTGTCGTTGCTTGTACATAAGGAATTCTCGTTGCTTGTACAAAAAACCACCATCCATTCATCACTTGGCACCCAAGATTGCATCCCTTGCCTTTTGTTTTTATTCCATGTTCTTCAGGATGTAGTGTTGCTAAGTGACTGACAGATGAGGTTGTCAAAAGATGCCTGAGTATGTAGTTGCTCAATAGCTACATCTGTGAATGGTGTCTCCTCCTCCTTCATCAGCTTCTCTATCAGATCAAGGTTCTTCATATACTGCCTCTGAACCTCATTTTGTGCACCCAGAACTACACAAGATGAGTTGAGGTCATCCCTCACCTCTGAGATGCAATCAACCAAAATAACAGTTTTGATCTGCATGTTTATTGCATCTATGTGGATTTCGGCCATTTTCTTTTTGTGTTTTCTAGTTGTTATGTGACTTACTTTGTATTTGATATTGTATTTGTAGACCAAAAAAGTTCCCAAAGGTTAATCACATATTGTATGTGGTAGTTGAATATTTAATTTCAAGAATTAACTATATTTATTACCAATCAAATCATAGTTAGTAGTAAATAAGATTTTTTTTTTAATTTTTTAGAATATAAATAATCATCTAAGTAGAAAGGTTGATCTTTTACCATTAATAAGCTATGCCAATTGCTTTTGTCATCATTACATGTACGAATAACATACAAAAAATCATAATCTGTATTTTTGTTAATCAAGTGCGTCCAAACAATACAATAAGTGCGTCTAAAAGTTTAGACGTGCATTTAAATACAACAAACGTGCGTCTGTTGTTTGTCTTGGTTAACCAGTTACCCTTTTTAAATGCACCCTATAATGTAACATAATTATAAAGTGCGTTTAAACAAATGAGATTTTAGAGTCTCTGAATTTTCATCATCTGAATTTTTTTTCAAAGCCAATTTTTTTCTATAATTCTTTTTATATTATTAAAATAGTAAGTTTTTGTGAATATTACATGTGTTGATTGTGATTTGAATAATATTTTACTGATTTATCAATTGCTTTTGTAATACTCTATTTTTGTTTCTTTTCTGCAAATACGTTTTGCTTTGATTTAATCGAATGTTTATTGATTGTGTAGTGATTCTAAACTAGTTGTAAAATTTTCTTGTTGCACTGATGTTTAATTGTATGTTTTTGTTGATTCAATCGTTGAAAATTTTTGTTTGATTATACGTTTTAATCGAATGTTTTGAATGTCTGTTGTTACGATCTCTAAAAAATTAAAACGCTTTTTCCTAATTTACCCCTGGTTAGATTAACTCAAATATGATTAGGATTGTTAATTACCCCTGGCTCAGAATGCTTCTTACGTTAAGAAGCTTTGTACGTTATCTCTTCCCATAATTTTATTAACGAAAATAATTTCATAGTTATAGAATAAAAAGAACATATAAATTTACAAAATATTAGGGGTGTTTAAAAGATAACTCCTTGTATTTGTTATAGTACGTAATAGCAAAGCATATTGGCATCTTTGTAATTATAGTATATGACATATTGATAGGTAAATTAGTTGTATAGATTAATTTGCCTATCAATATGACATATACTATAATTACAAAGATGCCAATATGCTTTGCTATTAATCTTGATGTTGATCTTTTGATCTTGCTGAAAAGGTATATGGTTAATAGCCTTTTTTTCTTGCATGAACTTGTTATGATTTAATACTAATAATAATAATTATGGGTTTAACAGTGCTTATTTGAGTTACATTATTCTTCTTCTTTTTTTCAGGTTATAAAAGGAATAGTTGATGGTTGCCTAACAATCTTATTGTGGTCTTCTTGGGGGAGAGGTAGTATAGAATCTTGGCTGCAGAGTCATCTAAAAGTATAAGCTTGCATATTAAAATGTGGACATAGACACATATTAACTATCTCATAGCAGTCAAATATTGTAACATCCGGCCCCTCTCATCACCAACCCGTTTTGTCTCGATGGGTTGCCCATCCAGAGCTCACGGATTTGTTTTTGGTCACCCCAGTGGAGACTTCCCAGAAGGTCACCCATCCTGATACTACTCCCACCTGAGCACGCTTAACTGTGGAGTTCTCCTCTCATCCACTAGCATTAAGCCCAAAACGCGTTGGTGATTTAAGAGGCTTTGGATTACTTATGAACCAAGGATCTCTCCTGGTCACGACCGATGTGGGATTTGCCTAGGGTGTCATACAAAGGTCCATGTTAATCTTCTCAGAAATCAGTACTGTTACAATCACCCCCTCCCCCTTAGGGACTCATCGTCCTCGATGAGGTTTGCCCCACCATCCCGAACGGCACAGAAGTGGCTCTGATACCATTTGTAACATCCGGCCCCTCTCACCACCAATATTGCCCGCTTTGCCCCGATGGGTTGCCCATCCAGAGCTCACGGGTTTGTTTTTGGTCGCCCCAGTGGAGACTTCCCAGGAGGTCACCCATCCTGATACTACTCCCACCTGAGCACGCTTAACTGTGGAGTTCTCCTCTCATCCACTAGCATTAAGCCCAAAACGCGTTGGTGATTTAAGAGGCTTTGGATTACTTATGAACCAAGGATCTCTCCTGACCACGGCCGATGTGGGATTTGCCTAGGGTGTCATACAAAGGTCCATGTTAATCTTCTCAGAAATCAGTAGTGTTACAAATATTGTTGTTACCAGACTAATAGAGAGCAATTAAGAAGCTTTCAGAATGAAAAGATGAATGCACGATGTCTAATTACTATGAGGCCGAACCACTTCAACTTAAAAAGTTAAAAATAGAACCATACTTGTCAACGCATTTAAGTTCAGTCATGGTGTTGCTGGATCAGTTTGATCGAATACTCATTGAACAGCCAATGGCGAAGCTTGGAGATCGAATCGGCGGGGTCCGGACTCAATTCATATAAAAATTACCTGTAAAAATCGTAAAATTCTACCACTGCGCAAAAAACGGCCGGGGGGGGGGGGCGTGGGCCTCCACTAAGCTTTGCGCCCCTGTGAACAGCGAGCTAGATTTACATGTCACGTGTGATGGGCCTCGAACAAACCAGATTTAGTAGTCGGAAATCAGAGTTGAGAAGGTTTCCAGAATGACAACTCACGCATTCTCTAACTCTACCATTAATTACACCTTTTTTACAACCACAAGACTTAGACACTCACTACTTAGATAGGTAAAGCCTTATCCAACTCCTAGGTTCCGCTATACCAAACTATTTGGTAGCAAAATTATTGTTTTGTGTGAAAATAATTTCTAGATGCATGGCATTTGCAAGTTGGCATTTACAATGTCATTATGCTTTATTGCTAGGGGGCGCTGAGTCTAATGAGATTAGGGGCTAAATAGGGAGTTTAGTAATCAATAACAACTATGTGGTATGTGCTATGTTTTTTGATGATCTTTTATTGTGTTTTGGTTGATACGGGTAGCTTTTATCCTAACCTTTTGTCATTAATTTTTGAAACAATTAACCGGTGAAAGAATTTTTGCGAATATTTATCTTAATTATTTTTTCTTACTAATAGTCTACTTTTAAACAGTTTTTCATGCAATCAAGTTCATTAAGAGTTAACATGAACCCATCAATACAATAAAAATATCAAATTATGATAATCAATTGATTATCATTATTACAATTTGATGTATTTTATCATTACTAGTCAGGTGTCCGCGCGTTGCAGCGGGAACAACATTTATTTAACATGTGCATTGTGTGTTGTACTTTAAACAATTATACTGTAAAACTTAAAATTAAGAGATCAATAAGAAATGTATTATAATATAGAATAGATGATTTCGGTTCATTTTTGTTTGTTTTCGTTTCGGTTATTACTTAACCATAACATATTATTTTTAAATTAAAAAAACTATAGTAATACTATACTCAAATTAAAGAGAAAAAAATGTTCGTTTATGCGGTATAATAATATTAGGAAAATATTAACGTATAAAAAATTTATGGACGTTTAAAAATTGTGGGGGTAGTTCGTTAAAATAAGTGTGAAAAGTGTAATTGTTATTTAAATAAAAAAAAAGTTGAGTAAAGTTTAAGAAAAAAATGTGTAAGTATTATATAAAAGACATATTTGCCCTCAAAAAGTAATTAACATATGCATTATGTGTTGTACTTTAAAAAACTATGTTTGTAAAACTTAAATTTTAAGAGGTCTTATAAATGTATTATAAGATAGTATAGATAAAGTTACAACTTCAAAATTAATATCAAAATACTCGAATCGTGTTTTCCAAAAAAAAAAAAACTTGTGTCACACGAGTTTGGTATTTACTTGTATTTATATTTTAACTAGATTATACCCCGGGAGCGTCCCGGGGTTGACAAATCTAATATGACACGTCAACTTTACATATGAAATAGACTGGTGCACTTTACATTTACATGCAGAAAAGCTTCGGGTAGCATCTAACTTAAAACAATTGGTCAAATGTCGGCCAACCTTCTAACTCCATGCAATGAAGGTTGTCAACCCAGGGTAAATGTATCATTTGCCTTTTTTTCTTTTATAACATTTTCTAAATCCCATGTTACAACTCCAACCTTATAACTGGCTTCGTCTTCGTAACCTAGTCAAGAACACATTGATCAGCCTTTCTCTTCGTAAAAAACTGTTGCAATAAATGACTCGTTTAAACTGCAGTAAACAAAAAACTACAGTAACCTTGCAGTAAATGGGAACTAATGCAGTAAAAAATTGCAAACACCTTACAGTAAAAAATTTGCAGCAAAATAAAACTTTAGTAAATTGTAACGTTTGCAAATTGTAGTCTACAAAAAACAATAAACTTATTTTACTTAAAATTAACTAACCACTAAATGGCAACTGAAACCCAGTAGAAATTGTAGTATGCTGTATGCATGCCAAAAATTGCAAATTAAAAATAACTAAAAACATTAGACATATTCAAATTAACCAGATAAGAAATGGTATATACACAATCGCGAATATAATACAAGGATCTTCAATTAAAGACAATTTGAAAAAAAAAAAAAAAAACCCTAACTGAAGAACATACCCTAAAAACATAAAACATCTTAAATAAAAAACAATCGCAACACAATCCCCAAAAACCAAACCCTAAACTCAGAACATCATATCTTAACGATCAGATACAGAAGTCTTAAACTAAAAGAAAATTGTAAATGAAGAACCCTAAAAACATAAAAGATCTTTAATAATAACAATCACAAAACAATCCCCAAAATAAGACCTAAATGTTTGACATAAAATATTTACGGTAAATCAACACCATCACATATTTACGATTCAAGTACAGAATGCTTCAATTAAAAGAAAATTGTAAACGAATAACCCTAAAAACATAAAACATCTTTAATACAAAACAATCGCAAAAGAATCCCCAAAATAAGCCCTAAATGTTTAATATGAAATATTTACTACAAATCAACATCATCACATACTTAAGATTCAAGTCAAAGACAATAAGAAAAGATCCGAAAATACCTGATGTGTATACTACGATTAAAGACAGTGTGATTGTTTCTTGAAGATCATAAATGGTGCGCAAGAAGTATACCTAATTATTGCCATGAACCTTAGAATATAGAAGAAATCATCAATCAAATCGTAGATCTATTGCTAAACGATGAAAGGAGTTATGTAGGGTTTGGATGAGAAGATGAGTCCATGGTTTTACTATGATGGTGTTTTTTTTATAACTTAAATACTAATTGCCACATAGATGACACATGGCACATTTAAGGGGGAGAATGCCTCATTGAGTGTCATGTCATCAAAATGGCTTTCATTTATAATATACTAGCTAACTACCCGGGAGCGTCCCGGGGGTGAAGTTTAAAATATTGATGAATGTTAAAAGTAACATGTAGATGACAATTTTCCGAGCCCTGAACACAAAGGCGTCAAGACACAAAGACTGCAGGCAACCTATTATGGTTTCAAATCTTGTCCAAAGATGTAAGCATAGTGATCATGATTATTAAATGTTATATTTAGTTGGGAAATAAAAAGGGAGGTATTGAATAGAGATTAGACATTTTTATAACAATTTTATGATGTATGTGACACAAAGGATACACCGAGCGTATTATGTTTACAAATGGAGTTCAGACACAAAGACTGTAGCCAACCTATTATGGTTTAAATGAAGTCCAAAGACTTGCAGCGACATCAAGACATAAACGCACAGGGTCAAAGGATAGACTAAGTAATGTATATACCGATGACTGAGATACATTATAGATGGACAAAAGTTATTGCCATTCCAATTGCCAACACAACTGAGATAATATGCAATTTCCAAATATATACGTGAAAAGTGTATATTAGCAATTTGCAAGATAGCATGGTCAAACCAAGGTTTGACCATAGTCAAATGTCTAAAAATACTCTGCATTAACTACGTTATATAGGTGACTGTTGCGGCTTATTTACTTATGAATGTGTTCACTTGGGTTGTATCTTATCTCAAACGGGTCAAATATAAAAATGAACTAAAAAGGAACTGCTCGAATGGGTTAAAAAAAACAAATACTCACCGAGCTACGTCGTTAAGTCCTGTATTTCCAGCAAGCTTGTCACTTTGTGTTTCAACGATTACGAATGGGCTGTATTTTCGTACCTAGATAAGTACTTTTCGTAAATGTGATTTAAGCACCACATTAATATATTATTATCTTGCATTAGTGAAATGACTAAAAAATATCAACAAACCTCAGAAGTTGCAGTTCTTTTAAGAATCTGATATTTAGTGGTTTCCAGATTAGGAGTCTTGTATATTATTTGCTTATTTTATATATTATGTTATAGTTTAAAAAAAAAATCATATGTTAATTATAGAATGGTAGTTGCATCACATGTTAGATTAGATGGCTATCTTCCGGTTACTTTCTCAGCTACTTACCCTGTCTAAGTTGCTTCTTTATCTGGCAACTCTATGTTAAGTCTCTTTAATGCAAATAGATAAAAGGTTAGTATGTTTGAGCATGTGATGCTCATAATATGCGTTAGTGTCGTCTAAATTCCAAAAAGAAATTTAATCCTAGTTAATCATTAAAGCTTAATGCTAAAAAAAGACGATGCCAGATTACCCATGTAAGATCTACCTCATATCATATTATGAACTTATAAAGTGGTAAATACGGACTCAATTCAATCGCACGCAAGCTTTACCATTCGCACATAACCTTCCCTTCAATCTAAATATCCAATATTACTTTTCACATATCACAAATTTTAGTTGGTACCTTATTCAAATCCAAAAGCTGTCCAGTGATTGTATTTTCTAAGACTTAGACACAGCTGATGGAGTGAAAATTTCATTTTTTTTTCAATCAAAACAAATATCTATTGTTCTCAAACAATAATTTCAATCTGTACACTTAATTCTTATGAGACAATCAAACACTAATCAAACAATCCATAACATTAGTGAAATAAAACGAAAAGAAAACGCTTGAAAACAGCGAATATAGGTACCCTCTTTCAACATTTTAAGCATTGCGTCGAGATTGGCCCCTCTTGCTAATGCTCGTGTGGCTGCAGCCTGCATGAAGAAATATTAAAAAGATATGAACACTAAATGTAGATCCAAAAATATATATAAAAATAAACAATATGCAACAACATGGTGTATTTAAACTGGCTGAGTGGTCCATCAGCCAATGGATCAAAATATGGAACACCCAATTCAATTATATCAGATCCACAATATAATCATACCCAGAACTTTGGTAAACTATTAAAAAAACTTAATTGTATGCACAATAATCTTATTTCCTCTTTGTAAAGAGTTTTGAAAAAATAACTGATTTTTTAACACCAACACAAACACTTAGCACATCAACACAAACGCTTAACATATTATTGAAACATCAAAACAAACACTAAATTACAGTCACAACTTATTACAAACAAACATCAAGAAGCTCACAACAACCGGGATTACAGGGGTTACTTAATGAGGCGAATCACACATACAACAGCCAACCATTTACTATAAGCAGAACCATCGGTAAAACAGCTAAATAGCCAAATAAGCATAGTTCAAACATTAATGTCTACGTTAAAGAAAATCCAACAGCCAAATAGCCTCTATTCTTAGAAGCTTATCTTTTGATCTTATAAGATAAATCCAACACGAAAAGATGGTAAAGCTTCTAAAACCACACAATTAATTTAAACTTGATGACAATTTCAATGGTTGCAAAACATTGACAATCGTAAAACAGAATTAGGGGTTCGATCATTGCAATTCCAAAATAAAACGACCCATAGAATGGAAATAAAAGAAAGAAGGGAGGGAGTAAAACATGCCTGGTTCAACACTTCTCCCAGGATCCTGCAACGAAACACCCAAGCGTCTGACTCTGAATCATTCATTGGTTCGTTGAATTCGTTAGCATCTGATAATCGTTGGCTTCTTTCTTCAGAAGTAGCTGCTCCTGGTGTATGTTGCACCCTTTTTTACTCTTCCCTGTCACATCATCATCATCATCATCTGAATGCCAAGTAATGAACTAATCGATTCTTCTCAACCGACAATTGCATGAACCATATCATAGTTTTCAAAGCTGGAACTTAGTTTTCATAGCTGGAACTTCTGTTATAGATTTGACCCCATATGCAGACCCCAAACTCATGCTCTCAAGTCATTAATGAATCAATTCCAACTTCTACAACTATAGCGTATCCACTAAATGTTGCATACTTTCTACCAGTTTCATTGAATCTAATAATCGTTGTTTATATTAGTTCACATTATTCCATTCATCATCAAATTCTTAAAGAGTCGCTGGATTCAAAACATGGATACAAGAAAATAATACAGTTGCCTTTTCTGCAACAGGAACCTTTACAGCGATTATTTTTTATTTCCTTTAAATGCCGAACGTCAAATACATTAAATGTGTTTTTTTAATCCCCCATGCTGCGCACTAATCAAAATTCATTTTTTTTCCATCAAACTGAGAATAAATTTACAACGTAACGCAAATGAGACGGAACAAAAAAAATGTTATGAAGAAATTTCTTTAAAAAAATTGAACTTTTTTAAGGATTCTCAATTTCTCATAATTAGATGAGCTATTAAAATACCAGCAAGTAATAGATTGATGGTTTTCTCTAAAATTTATAAAAGATTCCACATTAATATATGTATTATAACCAAAGAGAAAAAAAACAGACCTTGACAGCGTATAAATCAATAACAGTAAAGGTATGTTGCAGCTTCCTCAATTTTAGCAAGGGCCATATCATACTGGGCCCGTCTATCATAATGTTGCATAAGCATAACAATATAAGAATGATAATAATTCAAATCCAAACATCTATTCCAGCATGAACAAACATGAGCCAAAGCTCAAATAAAAGAAGGTCCATAGAAGCGACGAAGGATTTAATAAAATATTACACTACACTTCCACAAATATGAAACGCAATCAACGGTGTTTATCAACAGGTTTTACCTTCCAGGGTATCCACCTGTGTTTTTAATTGATTCCTCCAAGCCCAGAAGCAACTTTTCAAGAACATCGGCCTATACAGCTGGTTGATCCTGTGTTTTTGATGCCTGATCGTTTACTTTCTGTTCCGCTTCTCCCAGTAATACAGCAGGAACAAATGGTCTGAAAAATCAATAGCATAATGTTTCAACAACCTATTGTATATACTTCTAATAACTATATTTAGTTATTTACTAATACAAATAAAAAAGAGGGCTAATTAAGTAATCTTATGAATAATCAGTTTCAGAAAGTATGAAACTTAATTGCCTGCAATCAATGAGATAAGCCATCAGAAATGCAATAGAGACGCAACATTTTCTACAAATATTTTTCTTACAATAGTCTTGGGTTTCTCTGTGTAATGCAAAGTTCTTTGGTAACTGGATCGGCAAGCATTCGTATGGAGAACCATAAATGCAATCTCTTTTATTCTTGTTCAAAACTTCAATGAAGCCCAAACGCCCTCTGTGTATCGATGGACTTATTATGTTGCCTATGAACAAAAAAATAGTTTAGATCCATCAGCCATCACATAATCCTCCTTATCTGGTTTAGAAATGTCTTCTTTGAACACTACACAGTTGTAATATGTAGAAAATCAAAATTTATATTTATAATTTGTACATGAATACTTAATCTATGAACATGGGTTCAAAATTCAATGATGATTAATACATACTAAAGCTTTTCTAATGAAGAGGCATAAACATGTGCATCAAAAAAGAGAGGCAAAAACATGTGTATAAATATAATGCAAAAATGCACACCCCCAACAACGAATCCAAAAGGCAAACGCAAAACAAATGAGTAAATCAAGAAGCATAAACACAAATACACAATCAGGTTGAAGCGTACATAATACCTACGCCTGAACATTTACCAATACCTAAATTTAAAATTCCATCATGTTGAGACAAAAATACAACAACCTTCGTGGATTAAGGTGTTTTACCCTAATATCATCAGCAACAGCCTTGCAAGCCGCAACAATAGCCTCAACATCACTGGTATGCCGACCATGTCTTTGTTTGGTATGCTCACATGCACCTAAAAGGCACATGAAACAATTCAATACAACAACTACATATTCAAATCAAACATATTTCTTTAAAAAAATCAAATCAACAATGTACCAAATCTTAACATTTGGTGCAACATTGTTAAATAACCTTCAAGTTGTACGGAGAAAGGCAAGAAGGCTTGTAAACAAAGATTAAAGAATTTCAACAATGTACCAAATCTTAACATTTGGTGCAACATTGTTCGAATGAGGAAAAGCCAATCGTTCGATCTTAAACATTTGGTGCAACATAAGTAATTTGGGCTTGAAACTTTGCCAAAGACAAACCTGACCGGCCGAGTTGGTTTACGTCTCTATCTCTCTAAAAAAACGATGCATCTGCGGTAATCACCATCAGGCAGGATTTGAATCATTTTGACTCTTTTGTAGTGCTTTTATCCAGGTACTGAAAAAGAACATAATAACATGATCAGCATTCGATGTAAAAACAGTAAGGAGTACTGTCATGTTTTCATAATGTCAAGAATTGGTCAACTATATAATTGGGTTACCCAGTTAGATCCAAGCTCTTATAAACCTCTTTCAAGGTCAGATATGTGTCATAACGGAATTGGTCAACTATATAAATGTTTAAATGTTGATAATATTATTTTACATAATCAATAAGATATCATTACCTCATCAGGTTCTTTTCTTAACTTGGACTTAATGAACCTTAAAAATGCTTCTGATTCATGCATGCAGAGTGATGAACATGAGTGTCGACTTTGCGGACATTGTAAAAATCACTGTGTGGTGCACTTTTCTGAGCTAGGAACTCTTTGTCGGCATTTACCATCAAATGGAGGTTGAATTACTTCATAAAAAATAATATATAACTCATCAAAAACAGGGAAAAAATAGTGAAACCTAGTAAATAAAGGAACTGAAGACAAGAGAGTCTACCTGTTCCAGAAGACCAAGCAGATGATGACATACAGTTCTTGTATTGCCAGCAGCTATTATCTTAAGAATGTGATACAGGTCAGTGAAAAATATTGTTGCATCAGCAACCGGAAAAAGCTTATCTTTTGCTGAAATGGGACAAAAACATATGTGCAAAGTAAGTGACCATCAACTCAGCAGTCTGCTCACACCATAGTATTAAACACAAAAGCATCACCACTAAGAATCATGGCATCTTACAATCTTTATGTACATAAACATGAACCACTCAATCTTTCATTTGAAAATAATGCTGCAAGCAATTAAATATCAAGTCAGCAAGAAACTTAACATGACTTAATAGTTAGAGCAAGGAATAAATAAGCTGCAAACTCACATTGGATTTCGTCTCAGCGGTATACTCGAAAGGATTAGGATTACGTTTCTGAGTGTTGGGATTAGATATAACTTCTTTCTCCCACGGGGCAATGCATTCCCTAAACACATAGTTGTTTCGCATTTCAAGACAAACTTGTATGGCCTTGTAAACCTCTGCTTCATTGGTAGATGGTGTCTCTGCAATAAAGAAAGTTGGAAAAAATATACCTTTTTGGAGCATAATCAAATACAATATGAATCTTTAATAAATTGCAAAATAAACATGATTACTGGATGGGGTAATTTTGAGGATCCAAAATATAATTCTAAACCAAACAACATAGAGTTCACTGTATCAATTGTTTAAAAAACGTGTGCCTGCGCATGCGTTGGAAAAACATCTTAGGGTGGCGCTTCATGTCATGTGGATCAAACTTGGTCAAACATAAGTTCTAAAGAAGGCTAAATTGTAAAAAATGACTAAAATAATGAATAGATTACAAATGGTTTGCTTGATTAAAAGGCAACACCTCATGTATGTGAAACTCTTGTCTCACACATGGTGCTTTTTAAAACCAATATTAAAAAAAAAAGTGAATTCGTTAGTCATTACTTACGCTTGGTACAGCTATAGAGGTAGACTGTTTTCCCATGTAATACCCCGCCCTCTTCAAATGCATCCTGTACACAATTTGACAAAGAGTAAATACTCGGTTAGTTCAATATATATGATTTACCAAATGACCACATTTATTTGAATAATAATGATATGATAATGGGAAAGGTAAGTAAGGTAAGTTACTTCCAAATTAGAGAAATTCCAGTTGTGTTTTAAGAGGACATCAATCTGGTCCCACTGCTAACAAAATATTTAAAGCCGAATAAGTAGCATAAAAAATGTAACAAATAATAAGACAATTGTTATTAATGGTGACACACATATATATGTGTCCATTTACTTTATTGGAGTGTCAAGTGTGCTCCATGTGCTGCCCATATTTCTCACAAAGTCTTTGCAATAAAATCAATATGTACTTATCAATCTTACTTATAACTGTTTCTAATGCCCATCTCTTATAGGACCATAAACTTGTACCAAGTTGTCCACTTAAAATTTAAGCATATGAATTCAATTGGTACTAAAAGTATGTAAGGCATCCTCCCCTTCCATAAACACGACTCAAAAGCTAGGCTACCATGAACCTCTGAGGACCACTTGGACAATTCTAAATTATGCTAAACTTAAAATTTGGTTAAAAGCTACAAACGTAAGCTTCTTTCCCCTTCTTTTGTACAAAAATCCAACTTAATGAGACTACAATTAACGAAAATTTAGCAAATGTATCCAGCTTCATATAAGTATCTAATATACATGATTTATCAATATATGAGTCACACATAACCAATTACACATATTACAATTCACATACATGTGCATCTTCCATCCCATCGCAAAAAAATGTGCATCTTCCATCCCATCGCAATTAAAATCAAATTCGAACTAACAAATCTGATAATCTACAATAAATCAAAGCAATCGGTGGTTAAAACATCATATACACAAATAAAACGTAAATCAAATACAAAAGAAAGAATGCATACCACTGTCGCCAAGCAAGAGAAGCTTGATGAGGTAATCGTAATCTGCTCGAGCCCTAGCCGGAGGAGCCGCCATTTGGTTGATGATTAAAAATAATAATAGTTTTAGATTGAGTAAAAAACCCTAGGAAAAGAATGATCTTCTTCCTCCTCTTCCTCTGATTAAAAAAAAAATCTATAGATATAGATAAATAGAGAAGGTGTGAAGGAGAGATGAAGAGAGTTGTTGATTCTGTTTGTGACGAGGCATTTCGATGGAGATTGAGAGAGAGAGAGAGAGAACGATGAGATAATGGGAATGAGAAGAGGCGGATGAAATTTTAGGGTTTTTTAGGTTACAGGTCCTATTTTTTTTTTGTTAAATAAGGAAAATACTTAAAAACACCAAAAACACTCAATTATTAAGCCATGTGGCACTCTCAAGAGGAGGTTGAGGCCTCCATTGCACGCCACGTCAGCATATACATTTTCTTTTATGTATATTAATAGATATATATAGATATAGATATAGATGTATAAAATCTCATATATGATAGAGTTAATAGCCATTTTCGTCCCTGAGGTTTGGTCCAGTTTGCCACTCCAGTACAAAAGTTTTTTTTTTGCAATCTTTTACCTGTGGTTTGGATTTTTTTGCCAAATTCGTCATTTTCACTAACCCAGTTAAAAAATCTCGTTAGTGTCAGGGGTAGGGTTGTCTTTTTACCAGTCAGGACGAATTTGGCATTTAAAATTCAACCTTACCTCAGGGACGAATTTGGCATTTAACTCTTAATTTAAAATAATTGTTAATTAAATAATTTATTATGAATTTTTAAATATATTTTATTATGAATTTTTAAATAATTTATTATGAATCGTTAGTGACGAATTTGCTTACCCGTGCTTCCAAGACTAGTATCTTTTTATTATTATTCATTACGTATTTATAATAAAGAAAAGATACTAAACACTTTTCCCAAAACCATAGTAAGTTTCTATCCCATGGTGAAAAACAAAAATTCAGTGTATTTATTTTTTTACAAAATAATGGTTTAGTGATGCCTGAGGTAGTTTTGAAATACATTTTATATATTTGACCTTAGTGTTACTGGATGGAGAACTTTGTGGAGCTAACTGTTGCAGCCATAATGCTTGATTCTATGGCATCTTATCTTGAGAGGATATAGTTGAGGTATAATTAAAGTTAATGCATTTTTTCCTTTTAATTGCTTGGTTAATCAGATTCTTTTGCTTTAAGTGTATTTAGGGCATCATAAATTAACACCCCAAAACGGGGGTTTCTATACAGACACTATTGGTTCTCATAAATTTGGTTTTCTTTCGTAGCCTGATGGAGCTTTGTAGCAAAGTCCACAACATAGTAGATGAAAGTGTGGTTGCAAATTTCAAGTGATGTGTTTGATTTAAAACCAATTTGGAAGTTTTCTTTATGTCATACGCGACTTGGATAATGGGTCAAAACAGATTCGGATGAAAAAAAAATTGGTAAGCCTTTCGCCGCTACGCATATCTGCACTATGCTTGGCTACGCCCCATTTCTCTTTTTACTGGACACTAATCACACAAGGGGTTAGGAGATGTGAGACTAGACAGGCCACATTAAGGATACCTACATGTATAGTCACTGGTGTGCTGCTAACCAGTGTCAAAACTTGCCTGAAATTGCTTAAAATGGTCTAAAACAACTTTATTTGGCATGGAATACACCTGTGTGTTGCTTCACTTGCGCCTAGGTACGTGACATAAAGTTGCCATGTGGAGTACATTTGTTTCTTTGTGTGGTGTGATTTGTGTTTCTTGGTTTTTTTTTATTTGTGTTTCTTTTTCTTTGGATATTGTTAATGTTATTCAGTTTATGGTTCGTTTTTATTTCCTTTTCTTTTGTCGTTGTTAATGGCATCCAATGGTTTTTTTTTTATTTCTTTGCTGTAGGTTTTTTACACCGTCAGGTGACTACTTTTGACCACGGTTATGTCAACAAAAAATGTCAGCAGCCATAAACAATCAGATTTTAGACAGAATTATGTGTGCCTAATTGGCGATGTTGCTTTACGAACATTGTACTATCAAAGCTTATGTTACTACTGTGTTACTAGCTTCTTGAAAACCCACTGCTTCCTTCGCACAACGCGCGTACGGCAATACACCTAGTTCATTTTCATATTTTGATCAAATGCCTTTTTTTTTTCATCTCAGGTTTGCCCAACATTTTCTACTTCATTGATCAGGAGGGTGGTTTGCAGTTTCGTGCCAGATGAGTTTTCTAGCACAGGTAAGCAAATTCGTCACTAACGATTCATAATAAATTATTTAAAAATTCATAATAAAATATATTTAAAAATTCATAATAAATTATTTAATTAACAATTATTTTAAATTAAGAGTTAAATGCCAAATTCGTCCCTGAGGTAAGGTTGAATTTTAAATGCCAAATTCGTCCCTGACTGGTAAAAAGACAACCCTACCCCTGACACTAACGAGATTTTTTAACTGGGTTAGTGAAAAGGACGAATTTGGCAAAAAAATCCAAACCACAGGTAAGAGATTGCAAAAAAAAAAAACTTTTGTACTGGAGTGGCAAACTGGACCAAACCTCAGGGACGAAAATGGCTATTAACTCTATATGATATATTTCTTAACGCAACCTTAAGGAGTTAAACTTGGGTCTTTGACAATAGTGTCTGAGTGCGAAAATGTGACGGTCAAAGGTTCATGGATATTGGCAAACCTACACCTATAATAACCATTAACCTTGTCACGATGAGAATGATAAATTTTCTTCTAACCAGACTTTACCGTGCAAAAAATACACATGAAACAGACATAAGTGTGGATTAGATTAAGCGTGTTGCATTGACATATTTCTTTCATTGAATAAGTTCAAACACAAAAACACAAGTGTTTTACTTGTAGCGTCATAGAGAACATAGTCACTAGATTGTTGTAGTAGACCGTGGGACGATTCAAGTCAGCCCTTGTGGGTGTTGCACGCTACCACGCTTAGACTATGGGGAGTGTGAGCTTGGGTTGGAGGCATGAGTGACCATGTTGCACTAGTGGGGTCCACAACTCAAAGCTCTCAAAATGGTGGAGAGTGGATGAGCTTGGGGCTTAGGGTTTAGGTTTTAAATATTATAAAGCTTATTAAAAAAACATACTCAACCAATCAACACATCTTACAATAACTCACCAATAACAAACCACCACATCACCCCCCCCCCCCCAGGAGAAAACCCAAGCTTAAAGGGCCATGCTGCTCACCACGCCAGCTGCAAGAGGGGAAGGTGTGCGGGGCTTGAGTGCCAACCAAAGCCACTTTTCCACGCTCACTCCCCACGCCAGCTTAAAGGGCCATGCTGCTCACCACGCCAGCTGCAAGAGGGGAAGGTGTGCGGGGCTTGAGTGCCAACCAAAGCCACTTTTCCACGCTCACTCCCCACACTCTTAGGGTGTTGGGTGTGAGTGTGACCACGACCCAGGGGAGGTATGCACAACATCTAATTGTTAGGTTGTGATTTAAAGAATAAAAGAAAGTTTCCTTACACTCACATAACCAATATACCCCTTTAAGTAAAGTAAATGAGTGTGACTGTTTATCTCATCTACGTGATGCTAAGACTGGACGGTGTGCAGACGGGGCACCACCCCTGTCCTGCACTTTTTGATTGTCTCGAACCAGCTACACCGCCCCTACCCCCGTCTCTTCGTCTTCTTTGGGACGTATCGGGCGAGCCAATCAGGTATTTTTTTTAATCAAACCTTTTAATTAAACCTTATAATCAAACCTTTTTTCATGTCTCCACACCCTTGCTATGTCCTAACCATGAGAACATGAGAGCCATCCTAGGTGACATTAAGACAAGAACTTTTTCATGTCTCCACACCTAGTAGCTTAAGGTATTAACATTTCTTTTCCACGCTCACATAACCACTACGGATAACGTATAGCGGTTCGAGGGTCAGTTAACTACATGACCAACTAAAATCTTTGTTAATAATATTCTAGATTGAAACCTACACTTTGTATGTCTGCTCATCTGCTACAACTACTTGAATATATATATATATATATAGTATGAGTATTAACAAGAAACCCAAGTTATATGGTAAACCTTAGAAACCCAATATGTGGCTAGAATTAAGCCACATCATCATGATCCAAAATCAATTTAATAATAACAAAAGGGTAAGGAGGTAATTTCACCTCTAGCATCTTTTGCAACCCCCATATGACACTTCCCAATGCACAGGTACGATTTGTACCTCTTCTCCCACTTCCCCATGCTTCACCTTTCCTTTTGACAACTTGCAATATTATCATCTTCAATCTCCTAAGAATTCCACCATTATCATTCTCTTTAACCTCTAAAAAACCCCACTATTTTACATAGCTTCTTCAACCTTTCCATGGATTTTAACATAGCTTCTTTCTCTTACGCTGTGGATCATGACTTACAAAACTCATCACAATTTATTTTGTCTTCTAATTAGTCATCCCCCAACATGGATCGTGAGTTAGAGATGCTAGAGGTGAAAGGAGGAAGCTTCGAAGGCTTCTCTTACTTTAGTCATCAAGGCTATATACTAGTTTGATTCACTTTTTTATTTGGTTGTATCTCTCACACTCAAAAAATGGCAAGGAAATCACCACACCTCCCACTCAACATATGATGAATATCAAGTTCGATAACAGATCTGGGTTTTTTAAATCCTTTGGTTTTTTGCATAAGAAGACGGATCGAGTTCGATGACAGATCTGGGTTATTTTTTCTTTTGTTGTAGTTCTAACTTTCATATTATTCTCTTTTTCATAATAAGATCAAGATATTCAATTATTGATTCTACTTATCACAATTTGTTCTTATCTTATTTTTTTGGCATTCAAAATTATATTTGGTTTTATTTTCTGGTGAATTGTGCTTATTAGATTAAAGATAAATAGAATTTAATAATTATTATATAATTATAAATAGAATTTATTTTCTGGTGAATTGTGCTTATTAGATTATAGATAAAACTTTACAAAGTTTTTTAGATTTAAAGTGATATCTAACTAGTAAAGTGAGATCTAACTTATATATCCTTGAAATTGTAGATTTAAGCACTAAATAGTTGTATAATAAATTATCCTCAGTTAACACATGTTCACATTTGTACCCCGGCTAACATGTGTTACTCCTGTTTAGTATGTTAGATGATGTGTTGGTCACACCGGTTAATATCTCATCTATTGTTTTACAGTTGATAACGAAGACCCCCCACTGGTTAACATATGTTACCAAATAACACATGGGTAGTTTTTTGTGTGGTTCAATAGTTTGTAGTGATACTTTGTAATAACGTGTGTTAATAGTTTGTATATTTTATTTCTCAGTAAACTTATGAAGTAAAAACTTATGAAGGAAGCCGAGAAAAATATGTAGAAAAACTTTTTAATAACGTTTTCTTTTTTGTACTCAATGTATAGAGTTACTAGATTTATTTTGTTAAAGTGGTTAATAGTTTGTAATGATACTTTGTAATAACGTGTGTTAATAGTTTGTGTGCTTTATTTCTCAGTAAACTTATGATGCGAAAACTATAGGGGTAAGCAAGACAACAAAAAGGCTGACAAAATAAACACAAGTGTAACATATGTTACCAAATAACACATGTTAACCTGTTATGCAACATTAATACATGTTAACCATCCATGCAGTTCATTTGAATGTCATGGGTAAGTTTTTGTGGGGTTCAATAGTTTGTTACTAAAATAACACATCCAACATTAACACATGTTACCCTTTACATGCAGTTCATATGAATGTCTTGGGGTAGGTTTATCTCTTGTTCAATAGTTTTTAATGATAATTTGTAATAATACGTGTTACCAAATAACATGTGTTAACCTAATGTGTGTTAATAGTTTGTATGCTATGTTTACTTATTTCTTTTGTAAACTTATGAAGTGAAAACAAGAGTTGTAAGAAAGACAAAAACGTTGACAAATGATACAGGTTAGATAACACATGTTAGCCTTTTATGACCAACTAACACATGTTAACCTTCCATGTAGTTCATTTGAATATCATCGGTAGGTTTTTGTGTGGTTCAATAGTTTGTAATGATACTTTGTAATAACGTGTGTTAATAGTTTGTGTGCTTTATTTTCTCAGTAAACTTATGAAGTGAAAACTATAGGGGTATATGGGGGCAACAGGTTTAACATATGTTACCACACCACTCATACTAAGAAATGTTAGATCTTCTCATGGGTATATGGGGGCAACATGTTTAACTTTTATCAGATTAGATTAACACATGTTAGTCCTTTATGACCAGCTAACACATGTTACCCTCGTATGCAACATTACCGCATTATTTGTACTTGCCCCATTATAATAATATTTCTTAAAAGAAAAACTAGGAGAGAGGAGAGAGGAGAGAGAATGGTGATGTTTGAAACATTATAATAATGTGTTACAGGTTTAACATATGTTACCACACCACTCATACTAACAAATGTTAGATATTCTCATGGGTATATGGGGGCAATAGCTAGGTTTAACTTTATTAGATTAGATAACACATGTTAGCCCTTTATGACCAACTAACACATGTTACCCTCGTTTGCAACATTAACACGTTATTTGTACTTGCCTCATTATAATAATATTTTCTTAAACAAAAAGTAGGAGAGAGGGTGTGACATGATCCATTATAATAATATTTTCTTAAACAAACAGTAGGAGAGATGAGAGAGATGGTGTGACATGACCCATTATAATAATATTTTCTTTATCAGATTAGATAACACATGTTAGCCCTTTATGACTAACTAACACATGTTACCCTCGTATGCAACATTAACACATTATTTGTACTTGCCCCATTATAATAATATTTTCTTAAACTAAAAGTAGGAGAGAGGGTGTGACATGACCCATTATAATAATATTTTATTAAACAAAAAGTAGGAGAGAGGAGAGAGATTGTGTGACATGACCTATTATTATAATATTATAAATGTGAAAAGAAAGAGGAGGGAGGAGAGAGGAGAGAGAATGTGTCATAACTTTTCTGAAAAATGTGCCATGACTTGTGATATGATAGAGAAAGAGTGTGTCTTACACACATATTTCTCTTCCTAAACTACCCTTGCATGTCCTTTTAAGCATTAAAATAATATTATATCTAACATCAAGTATAAAGAATGAATCATATCCATTGATTTAAAGAGATGGATGGTCTAGATGGAGTTTCCAAAGTTTACCATCTAAGGGTGGGTTTCCATTATATCCCTTCCCTATATATATATATATATATATTTTTTTTTTGTATATTAAAAAAAAAAAAAAAAAAACCTTTTTTTTTCAAAGGTAATGTGATATTGTGAATTTGTGATTGATACCCTGATGTAATGTTGTGTTTTCAGTTTTCTTGTAAACTCAGTCCTAAAAGTCAAACCATTTTAAATTCTTAACAAACTCTGCCAACCATCCCTTCCTTCATTAACTCAACTGTATTTACAATCCCTCAGTCCCTCACCTACATAACCCACATACATCTTATTAGATCCAACTCCACATCACTCACACAACAAACAAACAATGCATACCTCTTTCTTACACCCTCTACAAACCCAACCTTTATGGCTCACTGTTCTCTTTACATTGGGTTCTATATCTTTCCTAAACATATCATTCACATTTCTAACATGGGTATATGTTAATTTCATAAGACCACCAAAAAACATCAAGAAATATGGATCATGGGCCCTTGTTACTGGCTCAACAGATGGCATTGGTAAAGCTTTTGCCTTTGAGTTAGCCAAGACAGGTGTTAACTTAATCTTGGTTGGTAGGAATCCTAAGAAGCTAGAAGATGTTTGTCTAGAGATTAAATCTAAATTCCAACATACCCAGATCAAGAATGTTGTGTTTGATCTTTCTGGTGATTTGTCTGAAGGGATCAGGAATATTAATGAAGCTATAGAGGGGTTAGATGTTGGTGTGTTGATTAATAATGCTGGGGTTTCTTATCCTTATGCAAGGTTTTTTCATGAAGTGGATGATGAGTTGTTGAATGATTTGATTAAGGTTAATGTTGAAGGGACAACTAGAGTGACACAAGCTGTGTTGCCTGGGATGTTGAAGAGGAAAAAGGGTGCTATTGTTAATATTGGTTCTGGTGCTGCTATTGTTATCCCTTCTGATCCTTTGTATGCGGTTTATGCTGCGACAAAAGCGTAAGTTTTTAATCCGGTTCGATTGTTTTTGTACATGTTTATGAATGCTCATACTAGTTGTGTTTGTTTAGGTATATCGATCAATTTTCGAGGTGTTTGTATGTTGAATACAAGAACAGTGGGATTGATGTACAATGCCAGGTAATTATGTTATGTCGATCGATATGTTAAGCGAGTTTATAAAGAGGTTTGGTTTTGATTGATTCTAAACACAGAAAATATTATGTATCAATACAGTCAGTGCCGAATCTTGACCGTCGGAAGTCACTAGTTTCGGGGGTCGAAAACTTATATACCAAAAAATTTCTATACGAATACTATATAATCGGAACTTCTGAACGAAAATTCGGGGGGGGGGGGGGTCCCGCCCCTTAAAAGGATCGCCACTGAATACAGTTTTTCGACTATTTTGAATTCTGTCGAAAATATTATATTGAGGTGTTTCTGAGTTTGAGTATGAAAAACGGTTGCAGGTTCCATTATATGTAGCGACAAAAATGGCATCTATCAAGAGATCATCCTTCTTTGTACCGTCAGCAACTGGGTACGCAAAGGCAGGGCTACGGTGGTTGGGTCATGAGCCACGATGCACACCTTACTGGCCTCACTCTGTCATCTGGAGCCTCTTGTATTCGCTGCCGGAGTTTGCAGTGGATTCGTGGCGCCTGGGCTTCTGCCTCAAGATCAGGAAGAGAGGACAACTCAAAGATTCGCGGAAAAAAGATTCGTAGAGGCTTGATTTATCTTTAATAATTATAATGAATTTGCTTTAACTTTTAAGTTCATATATTGTATCTTCACAAAGAACTTGTAACACAGTTGTTTATCTATTTGAAGCATATTTGAAGCAATTGAGTATAAGAAATAGGGAAGAAGAAGATTTATATATTACAAGGCAAGTTGATGATCATTGATCAAGAAAAGCAATTACAAGCCAATTTATGATTTACATAAAACTAATCAAGATCTCATTTTATTGATCTGGTTAAGAGCAGGCTGCAAAATGTTGTAAAGCACCCAAAGAATAGCAGGAGCAATAACAATCAACAGAAGCTGTCCTCTGTTGTCATTAGCAGCAGCAGCCTCAGCTACTGCTGCGAATTCGCTAGCCGTAGCCTCAGGCGTGGTAAAAAGCCCAGACGATGCGGCTAAACCGCCACCAATCCCAAGCCCAACAACCACTCCTTTGGTCCTCATCCTGTTAATCTGGTTAACTGCTGGTTGAAAAATGTTGTACAGCACCCATGCAATTGCTGGAACCAAAGGCAATAAAAGCGCGATCCCACGGTTGTCTCCTTCAGCGATTTCGGCGATTTGTTGCGCTGCGAAAGCGGGGTCGCATGAGCTCAAAGTGGAGAATATCGCTCCAGCGATGGCGGTTCCGGTGAGGGAGATGTTGGTTGGTTTTGAAGAGGTAAGGGACTTTGGGAGGTTTTGGAGGGAAATGAGAGAGATGGGCTTGTTGGGGAGTGGTTTTGAGGGTTTGTTGGAGGCCATGCAGTTGGTGTTAAGCATAGCCATGGTGGTGGATAGTGTGGCTGCCATTGGAGGTGGATTGTGTTAAAGATTCACACTTTGTGATCACAAAGACAGTTAGAAGAGATGTGTGAAATGTGGCATATAGGAAGTATGAGCCAATGGAATGGTGGTGTTATCATGTTCAAGATTGTGGGCTTATCTTTAGAAATATTATGAGGAGATATGAGCCTCTTGTTTTGATTTTAGTCCCCACCTCACTTCTCTTATCACTTCATTTGCATTCATCCATCCCCTCTATGTCTATGGTCTTTTTTTTTTTTTGGTCTAATATGTCATGTTATTGTTTACATGGTTAAAATTGAAACTAACCTTTTTTTACGACTAACCATAGTTGTTAAAAGTCTATGGCCTTTTGCGCCTAGGCCCGTTTTTTAGGCGAGGCAATGCATTTGCGCTTTGAGTCAAGGAAATTGCGCTTTAATTCTCCAGGTGTTGGTTTAGGCGCAAATTTCAACTAGATTCCCAAATTCCGGAGAGTTTCCAGCCAAATTCGTTAAATTATGGCTAGATTTCAGCCAGATTTCTACTTTTATCTAACGAACAGTACTTCTATACACTAATTGATCAATATTTTAAAACTTTTGATGCTAACTAGATGAAAAATAGTATTATTTTAATATATTTTTACCTTATTTTCTTGTTCGTTTTTTTTATCTCGGGCCCTTGTTTTTTTTTGCGTCTCGCGCCTAGGCCTCAGGCGAGGCCTATGCGCCTTGATTACGCCTAGCGCCTTTGATAACTATGCGACTAACACACGCCCTCTAATCTATACGAGATTAAGTTTGCACATAAGTAAATAACGGTCCTACATGCAAACCAAGTAACCATTCTTCACGCTCGTTGGTTGATCCCTTCAACGATAGGCATCCCACTCTAACCATTGTGCGACATCTTTAAAGCTACAAGAACGCCCAACATGGTCTTGAGGATATTAAAACCCTCCCTAACCAATATGGCACACTTCTGGCCTTAGCACAGTGCCACGGTTTTACTCATTATTGTGTTTTGTATGAATATAGGCATACGTCGGTAGGTTTTAGACTTCTAATGCTCATGACTTGTGATGAAAGAACCTCTTTATGTGTTGAATATGTGAACACACATTTCTTTTAACAAAATACACTATTCGTCTCTCAAAAACCAATAGAAAGCCCAGCCCAACAATGAAAACCGATAGAAAGCCCAATGAGATCCATAAGTAACACCTCTCTTGACAAGTGTTGAATGGCCATATTACACGATGGATGACAAAGTAGATTGAACTCGATCTAGTATCATATATGATAAAATTATACTTTTCTAAAGTTATAATTATTGTTACTGTTTAATATAGTTATGTATATATCACCAAACAAACTAGAATCGAAACACAATTCATCTGTTAGTTTATTGCAACTATTACCTGATGCAAAATTACGTATGTTTCAAGTGTATAGTGTTCTTTGAACTCGCAAGAAGAAAAGTCGAGTTCTCTTGAACTCGCAAGAAAAAAAAGTCGGGTTTCTTAAACCCGCAAGAACAAAAGTCAGGTTCAAATTTATGAGCCCTCAAGAAAAGAAAACACTCCAACTTGAAGTGAGTGTTTGAAAAGGAAAAAAATATTACTTGGCAAGTTAGGCGTTCGTGATCTTCACGCTCCAACTTGAGGGGGAGTATAGAATATTATGCAATATTCTACCCTGATTTGGCTCCACAATTATTGCTCTTGCTGATTTAGCTCCATGATTATAACTCATCCATTACCACCTTTCCTTTAGTCTCCCTTTTATTTTGCATCTCTTTGTTATATATAGAGGCTCCTCTTTTGTATTGTAATCACAAAAATTATTTCTATCAACATCTTTCATATTTTATAATCTCTATACTCCTATACATATAAACCACATTGCCGATTTGAGAGTCGGTGATTAAAAACCGAGCCGCCCTTAGCGGTGGGGCTAAAACCAAACCGAACCCAAACACAAATCGCTTCCGCATGAAATTTAACATGGTATCAGAGCAGTGTTTCTGATCCTGCTCATAAAAAAAATCTACTTTTTCAAAAGAATAGATTAAAAAATAATAATAATAAAAATGGGAGGATGTGACGGGCGAAAGCAAGATGGAGATAATCTTGAACTCGAAAGAAAAAGAAAAGTCGGGGTCTTTGAGCCCGCAAGAAAAGTCGGGTTCTTTTAAGCCCGCAAGAAGAAAAGTCGGGTTCCTTTAAGCCCGCAAGAAGAAAAGTCGAGTTCTTTGAACTCGCAAGAAGAAAAGTCGGGTTTTTAAACTGGCAAAAGAAAAGTCGGGTTCTTAAAACCCGCGAGAAAAAGAAAAGTCGGGTTCAGATATTCGAGCTCGCAAGAAAAGTCGAATTTTTTGAACTCGCAAGAAGAAAAGTCGAGTTCTTTGAACTCGCAAGTAGAAAAGTCGGGTCCAAATCTATGAGCCCGCAAAAAAAAACCTCCAACTTGAAAAGGAGTGTTCGAAAAAAAATATATTACTTGGCAAGTTGGGCATTATTGGCATACACGCTCCAACTTGAGGGGAAGTATTGAAAATTATGACCACTTGACTAGTCAAATAGTCAAAGTCATCCTTACATTATGCTCCCCATGACTAGCTCCTTGTCTTGTGCCAAAAGATTGTACTAAAAAAATTCTCAATAAGAAATATTACATTTTTCATATTCTATCTTTACACCTCTTGTACCAAAAACCACCTATCCGTTTTGAGAGTCAATTACTAGAAACCGAGTAGCCCTTGGCTGCAGGGCTAAACCAAACAAATAAAACCAAAACCAAATAGAAAATCGTTTCCGCTTGATTTCTATATGGTATCAGAGAAGTCGGGTTTTTAAACTGGCAAAAGAAAAGTCGGGTTCTTAAAACCCGCGAGAAAAAGAAAAGTCGGGTTCCTTTAAGCCCGCAAGAAGAAAAGTCGAGTTCTTTGAACTCGCAAGAAGAAAAGTCGAGTTCTTTGAACTCGCAAGTAGAAAAGTCGGGTCCAAATCTATGAGCCCGCAAAAAAAAACCTCCAACTTGAAAAGGAGTGTTCGAAAAAAAATATATTACTTGGCAAGTTGGGCATTATTGGCATACACGCTCCAACTTGAGGGGAAGTATTGAAAATTATGACCACTTGACTAGTCAAATAGTCAAAGTCATCCTTACATTATGCTCCCCATGACTAGCTCCTTGTCTTGTGCCAAAAGATTGTACTAAAAAAATTCTCAATAAGAAATATTACATTTTTCATATTCTATCTTTACACCTCTTGTACCAAAAACCACCTATCCGTTTTGAGAGTCAATTACTAGAAACCGAGTAGCCCTTGGCTGCAGGGCTAAACCAAACAAATAAAACCAAAACCAAATAGAAAATCGTTTCCGCTTGATTTCTATAGTTTTTGCATGCCAAGTCATATTTTATATCATTATATGAATGTGGAAGCAAGTTACTTCGTCAAGTTTATTTATGCATGTTGAAAGTGACGTTTGAAGGCATTTTCGATGGATATAGCATCGTGGAATGAACCGGAAACATGGTGACAACAACTGGAAGCAAAAGAGGCAAACACAAGGCTTGGAGGGCGTAAGATACGCCCATGTTGTATTTTACGTCACTTGGCGTAAATAGGGACTAGATATAGTCCCTGTAGTGGAAAAAAAGCAGGCGGCGGGCCGAAAATTAAAGCATGTGACGGTTCCCATACAATTTTTCTCTTTTTTGGATGATTCTAAAAGGTTGGGGACAAGTTTTTCGTCCATACTTCACCATGGGAGGCTAGAAGACACCCTAGGATGAAAGAGGCATGGTGACAAAGCATTCCAACACCAAAGGTTCTATAATTGCTTACCGAAATCGCAACATATCTACTTCATGTGTGGCTAAAACCCTTGTGATCACAACCATGGGCTAGGGCTTGTGTGCCATTTAGCTGAAATCAAGTTTTATATATGTGATGAACATGAATAATTGGTATTTGATAGAGATCTATGACAATTGCTAGTTTTTTTTTTTTTTTTTTTTTTTTTTTTTTTTTTGTGTGTGTGTGTATTTGTTGGTTGTTCCTAAACATTGTTTTCTAGAATCATTTCATGTATTTTGTGTTAATCGGTGTTTTATCGTTGAATGTCAAGATATATGATTGAAGGTTATGTAAACATGTTTGTGTTTGATCAAGATCATCATGTATTGTCTAATTACTTTGGTGTTTAATCGTTGTAAACATAGGTTTTACAAGCATAGGTCTTTCAATACATAATTAATACATGATTTGACTGGATTATGTTTATATAATCTTTCATGTTAGTCTAATTAACTCAATTTACTAATTGTGCAGGGAAACTTGATGTTTGATTGTGCTCATTGTTTACATACTTGCATTTATGAATTCTAACTAGTGTTTATTGCAAGAATCATACAACAACAAATTTGATTACCAGATTTTTCATTATGTTTCAAAATCAAACTTAACGTGTAATAATAAGTACATGCTCCTCGCAGATACAAGACCCTACTTACCTTAGCTATCTAGGCAAATCGGGTTTTTGAATGCTTGATTACAATCATCAAACACCCAGATTGTTGTAACATAATAATAATAATAATAATAATAATAATAATAATAATAATAATAATAATAATAACAATCCTACTTCTAATAAACAATTCCAAAGAGTGTCACGTGTTAGCATCATATCATCCCTTAATGATCATTTACAATGGAAACTAATCTATACTTACTACTATATAATGGGTTCTGGGCGGGTAAAAGAGTCATTTAATATTTAGCTATATGGGTAAAATTGTAATTTTATTTTATTAGCAAGACAAATTTAATACAACAATTAAATAACTATTCTATTGATTAAATGCTACCGTTAACTTGTAACTAACCACTAAATTCAATCCATTCAATGTGATTCAATCATCATCAAATCAATTAAATAAAAACCGATCGGAACACATCTGTTTTTGAAGACCCAAAAACCCACGACCCAGACTTGTTTCCCTTGACCCTCTCTATTTCAGGCCACATTACTGCAGACCGAAGTCCAGCAACAAAACCACAACCGCCTCTATTCCGACCTGTAGTACAACTACCGCCTTCCGACAACCCCACGGCCACCTCTGACCACGAAGCAACACCCAACCGAAAATATTGTATGTTGGAAGTCGATAGTGACATAAAGATATTTGTGGCACAACAATTAAATAACTATTCTATTGATTAAATGCTACCAATAACTTGTAACTAACCACTAAATTCAATCCATTCAATGTGATTCAATCATCATCAAATCAATTAAATAAAAACCGATCGGAACACATCTGTTTTTGAAGACCCAAAAACCCACGACCCAGACTTGTTTCCCTTGACCCTCTCTATTTCAGGCCACATTACTACAGACCGAAGTCCAGCAACAAAACCACAACCGCCTCTATTCCGACCTGTAGTACAACTACCGCCTTCCGACAACCCCACGGCCACCTCTGACCACGAAGCAACACCCAACCGAAAATATTGTATGTTGGAAGTCGATAGTGACAGAAAGATATTTGTGGCTAAAAGAAAGAAAGAAAGTATTCAATATTCCAAAACTAAATTTCATCTACAAACTCTTCCTAGCTGGAATAATCAATCCTTGATTGTATTTTGGAATATCCGTGATTTCAGCAAGTTGAAATCAATCAATCCTTCAAATGATTATGGAGAACGGTTTGTTGAAAAATTTATTAGAAAATAATGTTCTTCAAAGTTTAAGGTCTTTAGACCATAGGTCACTGGAAGATTGATGTAAAAAAAATATTGACCCTTAACTAGGAAGAGAAAATATATGAGGTTATACGTTAATCCAGCAAAAGTTGTAAGAAAAATTACCCAAATAATTCTTTCTATGCCTGCAAAATTTTAGAAGTTGGTACTAGGATGTTACTACCGCAGACGCTAGAATAGAAATGGATTATCTTTTAGAAATCCGAGTGTTTGATCCAATATTTTTATGTTTAATATTGGTGAGTTGAAGTTTTCACAAGATAACAATATCAAATACGTAGCAGAAAATGATTTCCATGATGAAGCTTTGCTATTCATGAGAGTTGTTAAAAGGGCTTTAAAATTAGAGGATGCTGTAGCAAAGGCTCATAAGAGAATTGATACTCGATATGATAAAAAAGGCTTTAATAACAAACAAGTAGATGATTGTCCATAGCTTAACTTTTGTTGGGATGATTTTGGTTTTTTAACTTTTATTGGCTACATTGACAATTAGTTAATGATTTTGGTTATTTAACAAGTAGGGAATGCCTTTATGTCTACATAATCGATGTTTTTTGTTCTTATAACTTCCGTAATACACAAATATAATAGGTGTTTAAGGCATGTCGGGTTATATTACGCTCACCAAAAGCACATCTGTAAGACCCACCCCATTTAAAGCGGTATTACGAGAAGAAATACGAGTTAATAAACTTAATTTGAAAGTTTGAGATTTCGTCATTAAGAGCTCAACGAGTTTTTGACAAAATATTTGCACATGTATCTCATGGTTTAAACATATGTACGATGATTTTAATAGCGAAAACGTTTTCAATGGCACCTTCCAAAACTAAGTTTATAACCCTTTTAGCTCAAAAGTTGCGGAAGCGGACGAGTCTTGTGCGTTCGGATCTTTGTTCAATTCTTGATCATCATCCATTCAGTATAATAGAGTACCTGAGGGTTAAACGCGAGGAAATAACCCATTAATACGTTATTATGAATGTCTAGTATTGAAAGAATAATAAAATGAAGTTTTTATTTTTACATAACCTTTACCCGGGCGGGTAAGTGTTTTACCCGGGCGGGTAAACCTGCTGTTAGAAACTACCCCTTTTTATCAGAACCTTTACCCGGGCGGGTGAGTGTTTTACCCGGGCGGGTAAACCTGCTGTTAGAAACTACCCTTTTTCTTGCACCAAGCTACACTTTTAGTGCAGCTTCAAGGCCATTTACGGGGATTCTTGGGACTTGTTAATGGGTCATAATACGTACCTCTTACATGATTAAAGATATGTTTAGATTCCTTGTTCGGTTTCTAACCCAAGAACCCTGAATTATATGTCCATCAATATGTTGACCCGTTAACTTTTGCATACATCCAAGTTTTTAAGATTTTATGATTTCCAAGGCCTAGTAATGATTTTTCTATGCTTATCAAGCCTCAACTCGACTAGGTGACCTCCTCCCAAGCATTTATACCGGGTTTGCGATGCCTCGTGTCCATGGCCACATGTGCCATTTTTCTCGGTCTTGTTCGCTCGGTCTCTATGACTTGCAATGTGATCTAAACACGATGTTTTCTTATGACCCTTGGAAATCACAATCTCATCTCATCTAAAGATATACCCATGATTTATACACCCAACATGAGCATATATGTATATATATATATATATATATATATATATATATATATATCCTACAAAGTCATAGATATGACTTACCTTGGCTCGCGCCCTTTTTGCTTCTAGACTAGCTTGAGGTAGATAACATTGAGCCTATGAATACACTCAAGCAACTAGCACGATTTCGTTACCGGCTTAAGGTTAACTCATGGCCTAAGCTATTGTCTATCTAGCATTTTTACCCAATTGACCCGATAGTCTAAATGGGATATTAACATCCTTCATCTAAGGCAATCTTCTATGAATCGTGTATCTTATTTATGCTTCTTTTTGTGACATTTCAATGTCTAATTCCCAAATGCATATACAAAGGTATAATTAAGCATATAAACATACTAGAGACATATTAAGAATTAAGTCATCGAGTGACTTACCTTACTCGCAGCCTTTCTAACTTTAATTCTTTTACCTCCCTTGGTTCCCGAGCTTTCCGACTTCACACCTATTTCATGCTATATACGCATAGGTGTTTAGTTATTCATCCATTGTGCGTCCATTTCATGGTTCCACATAAAACGAATTTAACACATATATCAATTATATCATTATCATATATTTTCATGAAATTTCATTCATTCAAGCATTTTATCGAACACCTCGAGTGCACAATTTTATAAGTAGCTTTTCTAAGCTTTTTAGATTTCATGACTTTACCATAGCCTTACTTACACAATCAAATATTGATTTCACCATCAAATCATGTTTATATATATATATATAATAAAACATCAACATTTATACATGATTCCCAAGTCTAAGTGTGGTTCTTGTCTAGCACTAAAAACCCACTTCTTACATACTTAAAGTTTCAATTAAATCACATGAATCAAGCAATATATAACTTTTATCACATATCATAGTTTCTTTGATGTTAGTAAACACATAGAAACCTATATATGCTAAGAAATCACACTTTTATATAAACCTTAGAATCACCATCTTCCAAATACCATAGTTTTGGATGAAATAAAAGGGTCTAGAGTTACCTTAGGATGAATAGAGCACTAGATGATAATAATCTTCATCATGCATATGCAGGAACTCTTGATTTTGGCAAGATTTGGGGCTGATTTCTTGAGAGCTCTTCAAGTGTGTGTTTTTGGTGGGTTTTAATCGATTCTAGTGTGTGTGTGTTCACACCCACACTTTTGTTTTGACCCACCAGGTTTCAATCTTTGCCACATTGTCATAATCAGCCCCCTTACTAGTGATTCATTGTAATAATTCATTAACACATAACTTCTAGTATTAATTTAACATATGTTCGTTATTGACGGGGCAACCGAGATTATTTATGTGCTAGCTACGTGTTTCATTGATCCATTTGTTAAGCCCCCATGTTTCATATAGTTTAATAACTACAAAGTTTTACGAGGTTTGGGGCGTTACAACATCGTGGACTCCTATCGTTGTAAATTGTAAGTTGTTGACTCCGCTCCAACGCATGGGTTTACACTACTATATCTCGCTCGTATAAAGAAATTTTGTACTAGATACACACGTAGGGGCTTGCACGTAATCAAGCAGAAAACAACAACGAAACGATTAACCAAATACAACAGCTAAATAACGTGCAGCTCTGCTACAACGCGCGGGTTCCTGCTAGTTTCTTAAAAAAAAATTGGTTAATTTTTTTTTTTTTTAATTATAGACTAATAATATAATAGAAAAGCAACAAGAATTATATTGGTTAATATAATGACACTAATGTTTATATTCAAGGGCGGACCTACATAGGTCTCACCGTAGTCACAGGACTACATTCATTTTTCGCTAGTTTGTAGAGACGTATACACAATAATTTCGAGTGACATCAATGTTTTTTTGACAGTGACTACATACAAAAAATCAAAGCTCAATCGAGAGAAAGAAGAAGAGAAAACACAGAGAGAATGAAATGTTGTGTTTCTTATTCCAGGATGAGAAAAGTCATAATACAGACAATAAAGAAGATGAACTTGAAGAAGATAATGTGAATAATTGATATTTACATTTTTACCTCTACTAGTGTTTTGTGGAACGTAGTGTACACCCAACTAAAAGTAAATAAGATGTCAGATGTATCTTTTGTGTTTTTATTTTTATTATTTCATATTTAAAACATGATGTCTTTTTACGTATAAATACAAATATTTTGTTAGTGCTCTGTTTATTTTCTACTTATATTTGAAAGAAATGTATTATAAACTAAGTCCTATCTTATTTTTAAATTGTATGTATATTTTTGTTCAGTTTCACCAGAAAAAAGCCTCCAAGTTTATGATCTTTTATCCTTTTTTCATTTTATTGTATTTATTTTTTGGTTTTCTTTATCTTATTTTTGAAATTTCATTTTTAACGGGATATAACTAGTTATGTTACTTATAATCTGATTAGTTTAGAAGCTTTTAAATCTTTTTTGATATTATGTTAGTCTTAAATATATATTTAGGAAGTAATATTAGTTTTATAAACCTATGTGCCTAATGTGTTTCGAGTGTGCATTTTTTATTATTGTATCATAATTTTATTATTAGATGTCACAAAACCCCAATCATCAAACTAACCCGGAAAATAGATTAAAGAAATTAACATTTCAAAAAAAAAAAAAAAAGTTACAGCATTGAAATAAAATTCTGGATCCGCCACTGTTTATATTAAAATCCATACCTTAATATTCGCCCTTACGTCACATATAATGATAATGATATTTTTCTAATTAAACCTTACCAAAGCATATTTCTAAGAAACTTTTTATTTTATATTTAATTATGTACAATGTAATGATATTTTATAAACAAATTACCAAGTTAGTGTTCATAGTTTGTGTTCATGTGTACTATGTTGTTTAATGTTGTAAACGTTAACAATGAATGTACGAGGTGTATGTCGTTCAAAAAAATGTATGAGGTGTATATCAATATCCAAGGTTATCATACGCTTCAATATATGCAGACAATCCTCATTTACAAATTCGGTTTGCAAAACAAATGGTTCATACAATCGGAAATTGTTTTATATTATTTAGCAAATGATTTACAGGGTATATATGTCCAAATATGATTTGTATTTACTTTTTGGTTTTTGGGTACTTAGAACTTAAGAAGCTTCCAAAAGAATTGATAGTTGTGACTAATTCTCTAATGAAATTGGTGAAATTATTTCACTACTCAATTGGCTAACGATGTAAAAATAACTAATTAGCTTCCTAAAGAATTGATGACTACGATGCAAGATGTTAAACTTGTAGAATCGGGTTATGTATTGCTTACCATGAGCAAGAATATGCAAGCTTGTTAAATGATTAGGCTAGGGGTGTGGAGACATGAGAAAGGTCATGTCTCCATGCCACATAGGATGCCACATAGGCAAGGTCATGTCTTCATATGCTTGAGACATGGGTGGGGTGTGGAGACATGAGAAACCCATGTCTCAAGCATTAAATACTATTATTTTTTTATAAAAATTAATTTTAACAACTTTTATAAAACTAACAAATAAATAAAATAATGTTAAATTAAAAACTAAATATTATAAATTAAAAGTACAAGACATGATAAATTTTAAAAATAAAAACGAACACACCGAAAAAAAAAAGATACGATATCCTAAAATATATAAAACTATTTCCACTTGTTAAGCAACTTGTCTTGCAAATTTTTCAACGCGACGCGTTTATCTTCGGGATAACTCGAGATATCGGCGGACATAATCTTCCACTCTTCCACCGCCTTCGCTTCGTCAATCAACCTAAGCTTATCTTCCTTGATTTTTATTTTTCTTTCGTTAGCTTGGTTGAATGCTTCCATTTGCGCGCTTAATGTTTCAAGCCTGGAAGCGCTCCCGCTCGAGCTACCCGTTGCCGCTTTCTTCCCGGTCGCCGCCTCTTTTCGAGCTTTGTCCCGACCTACATAATAAAAATTAAAATATTTTTATACTATAACGAAAACGCAACGAATTATATATAAAAATAACTATAAATTTATAAACCTATGGGGCGTGGCTCCTCCATGAATACTGGTTCATCGAACTCGGGCTCGTCGTTGATATCAATGTCGATTGGAACAGACGGACCTCCCTGTTTAGCTTTAGTTTTCCTTTTCGCCCGTTCAACCTCGTTCCGAACCCCCCCCCCCCCCATTTTTGTTCATCTTTCAACACCTGCCAAGCACGTATCATGGAGAACGATCTATTTGTCTCATCTTTATATTTCTTCAACGCCGCCTCAAAAATATTTTGCTCGTTCCAACCACTAGGCGGCTTTGACTTAATACGGTTGTAAATTCCATTGAATTTACCACAATCCGCATTTACCTTTCTCCACTTCGAGCTAAGAGCGTCGTTTTTTCGATACGGGGGGCTTTGCATCAACTTGTGAAAGTATTCGTTCGCCGCATCCCATAATTGGGATATCGATTGGTCGGTACCTTTAATTAAGTAATAACATCAACAATATAAAACATAAACATATATATTTCGAAAAAAAATAAACATATATATTTCGAAAAAAAAATACATATCTATAAATTTAAATAATTTACCGATGTTGGCACGTGTTGAAGCAAAGACATACGCCTTAGCTAAGGCTTCCTCTTCGACATCGGACCATGGTCTAGGGGCTCCCTCTAGTGGTTTACCACGTCCCGGTCCCGGTTCTCTTTGTTTTCCTTTGCGTTTGCTTTTGGTTCGTGGCGTAGGTTGGGTTTCGGGAATTATCTCATCATCGGTTTCATTCTCCGATTCTACGGGTTGAGATGGTCCAAGAGGTGTAGCGGGTTGGGATGTCCCAAGAGGTGTAGCGGGTTGGGATGTTCCAAAAGGTGTCATGGGTTGTGGCTGTATAGAAAATTGTTGGCTATTTTGAAAGTTTTGAATTTGTTGCATATAGCTTTGCATTTGCATATATGCGATCGGGTTTAACTGTGCAAAGGCGACCGGGTTTTGAAGCATTTGGGCTACCGCCGGCATTGGTGTAACGGTTTGTGAGATGGGTGGATCGACTACCGGCGTGTAACCCGGTGTCGAGAAAGGATGAGTGGGGTTTTCATTTGGGTTTTGGTTGAATTGTTGGAAGGGATCCATAGAGATTTTTTTATAAAATGTGGTTAGTTTATAAATATTATGGTATAAATTGTAGAGGTATGTGGTAGAAATTGGTTGAGTTGGGGTATATATATAAAAAAAGTAAACATTGAAAACATAAAGATTTAAAAAAAATAGCCGTTTTTGGCTTTTTACCGTTTGACAACGACTATTTTTCAAAAATAAAAAATAAAAAAAATTAAAATTACCTGATTGGCCAGTGGCCTGCGTTCTCAGAAGGACGTGGGGGACGGGGGAGGGGAGAACGGGGCAAGGGGGCGGTGTGCTGGTGGAGGACGGTGCAAAAAGTGAGGACGGGGGAGGGTGGGGCGTCTCCACACCCTTCAGCCTTATAAGATACACCTAATTGTCTTATTGTTCTCCACAAACAAACCGTTATTATTTAAACCCGTATAATACACATGATATAACCTAGTAACAACAATAATATATGTTATTGAGTTGTCGGCTGTCGGCATATTAGATTGTGTCAAATAAAATAATGTTACTACTAATGGTAGAAAATTGATTAAAAATGAAATTGTCATAAATAAATTCGTTCGAAACAAAATTTGAGTAGAACATGGAAAGAAGCAGAGTAACAGTGAAGTTATAGATGCACTTTAATTGAATAAATGAAAACTATAAATAAAGGAGGCCCCTCTATATTTTCTTACAGATCCTGTGGAAAGGAGATCCACCATGCGATCAGCAGATCTGCTTGTCTTTAGTTGGGAGAGGGAGAAACATGTTTGCGTGGACCTCACAGGTGTATCTCCTTTGGTTGGGTTAAGGGAAACAGGGTTTGTAGTTGGGCAAGCATCGAGAAAGGCGGAATCGAAGAAAGTAAATAAGCATGCTAAAGCTTGTGCAGAGAACCAACATGTCTTTACAAGCTAATAAGTTGCATTATGAAATTACAAGTTAATGAGTTGGAGATTTATGAGTTTATAAGCTGAGTTTACATGTTTTAATGATTCCATGCTTACAAATTTGCGAGTATTGTGGGTTTTATAAGTGTGATTTTAAAGGAATTTGTGGTTGTGTAGGAATAGAAGAATCGTCGTATGGAAATTTGTATAGACACGCCCACTAAGGTAAGATGCGAAACCCGCATATTCGGGACACGGTGTGTGAATTTTGGGTGGATGGTTTGCTATCGGGCGAACCGGTGGTGTATTCGGGTTTTCGGTGTAGGTTTTTTTTTTTTTTTTTTTTTTTTTTTTTTTTTTTTTTTTTTTTTTGAAAGGTAAACTTCATTAAACAACGCCAAAACCCCAAGGCGGGGCGGCAAGGACACAACTATACACGCTTACATGAAATCAAAATTACACCAATCCCCCCACGACAAAGATTTAATCTTTGATATATGTTTAGCCCAAAGAAAAGAATTCGACTTTAGGTCCCCAATAAGCTTTTCCATCCGCACCGTTTTGTTGTCGAAAACTAGTCTATTCCGGGCGTTCCAAATGCACCAACACGCGGCAATGATGATCCTGTGAAGCATGTCCTTCTTGTTACCCCTCGATCCCGAGTAGTTGTATGGGTTGTTCGGGTCAAAGGGTCATTTGTATAGTACTATGTTGCATTTTTCAAAAAAATAAGATTATATAAAAATAAGTAGAAGATGTAGAAAGAATGGCGTGAAAATGGATTGGTTTATATAATATTGGTTGAAAGTTATTAATATATTTTTAAATATTACCGTTCGAAGCTTGCAACGGTTATATGCTTCATTTTTTTTTTCAATTCCAACTGTCAATTGCATATTTACCTTTTTTTAATCGGCCCAATAAACGAAAGACACATCACCCCCCTCCTCCGGGCTCACGCCACAGGGGGTGGGTGAAACCCCTTTCACGCCATTTGTAACCACCTAAACATTTATAGAACAACGTTTATCTAATTTTTGTATGAGTTATACCTTGGCCCTAACTAGGGCGGTGTTGCAATGTTACACCTAATTAGGGTTGTTTACAAGCCGAACCGAATGGACCTTTGCTCATGTTTGGCTTATTTAGAAACCGAACCGAGTCGAAAAGCGAGCGAGCATTTTTTGAGCGCAAAATTTTTTGAGTGAGCGTCGAGCGAGAAACGAGCGGAGAGTAATGTAACACCCCAACCGATGGCGGAAACATCGAGGTGTCACGTATTGATGAGTATACAGTAGCACATGGTAATCCAAATTTTAATTGAAATAAATATTAAATTGCAAATATCCAAAAATTGAAATACATAAGAGTTTGAATGTGGAAATCTAATACATCACACAAGAATCAAGCATGCATAGACTCCTTATTTTCTTCATAAATACTCTAATCTTCAAGCATCATTATCACCTGTTGAGTTGTAAAAATGGGGGGGTCAACTAGAAGTTGGTGAGAATACATAATCCATGTTAAGCATATAGTTTAAGTATAAAAGTCTAGCAATTCGTACGTCTATCGTAAATTTAAGTCTACATGCATAGTATAATATGTTGACATAATCAAACCTCCGACTAGTTTAGGTCCATCCCGTCATCTACGGTTCACCTTAGTAATATGTTGAACGATAACAATCACCCACGTGACCTATGTAGGAGGTACACGTATCCGGGTGGGGTTGTCAGTCCAATAGATCTATTATTGAGTATCGCCGGCTTGGCCATAGCTAATGATTATGTAAATGTTGAAACTCGTTGAAACTGTTGACTAATACATGAGGCAATAAAGTTTACTACTAGACATGTATGTTGAATTGCTTAAAATTGTTGCAAGTATAAAGAATCGCATAAACAGGATTACGTAAACTCACCTTGGTATAGTTTTTGGTATTGAGAGATAGTATAAGTGTAGCCCAATAGTTTGCCAAATGTTACCCTATGTATACGGCAACAAATAAGTCTAAGTCTAACTAGTTTATAAGTATATCCTAGGGTTTCGATTTGGGGATAACCAATTGTTGAATTTAAAATAAAATGTCAATTAAATAAAGGGAAATATGATAATTAAATAAAAGAAAGTCTTTTTATAACATTTGAATATAGAATGTTCACAATAATGCATTTGAAGTATAAAAATAATTTTTATAAAATTATTTCTTTTAAAATAGATTTTTAAATCTATTTATTACAAATTGCCAATATTTAACTTTAATATTCAAAAATACTAAAATTAAAGAATTATAATCTTAAAAATCATATTTCAGTTCTAAATATCTAAAAATAAATTGTATAAAATTTTGGTGCAAAAACAATAAAAATTGAATTTATTATGATTTAATTATGATTAAATTTAACAAAAATTGATTAAAAATATAAAATAAATGATTTTTCTGAATTAAAAATTATTTCAGTAAAGTTTAACATTGTATAATCATGGGATAATTTTTGTAGAATTTAATAAAGTTGTTTTGATATTTTAATGGATTTTTATAAATATAATAGTATAAAATTGATTTAATTATTATAAATATTAAATAAATGAATTTTTGAAAAATAAAAATTGTGAATAAAACTTTTAACTCAGATTTAATAAATGTAATTTTTTTTAGAATTTATAAAATAGTTTTAATATTTAAAAATGAATTTATAAGTTTTAAATGAAATAAATATATAAAATGCTTTGTTGTTTTAAAAACAGAAAAGAAAAGAAAAGAGAGTCAGAGCCGGGACTCGAACCCGGGTGACTGATGTTGCAAGCCTTGGTCACAACCACTTGGCCTAGGCCTGTGGTTGTGACAATCCTCAGTTTAAATAAAATAAATATGCTGTGCACTTCCAGTTTATCCCCAATTCGTTATTACGAAGCCTAGATTCTACAATCAAACAAACCACACATTATGAACCCGATTAATGTTAGGGTTTTTGTTGTTTGATTGCCGACTAACAAAACCCACAAAAATAATTGGACTCACAGTGATGATTCGTGTACGATTGAGTGGTCAACCCAAAAAGTCAACTGTTTGATCGTATGATGATGCACAGACAGAATTGAAGAAGATTGAGGTTTGAGAGAAGATTGTGAGCGAGTTGTTAAGCCTAGGGGACGATCAATTTATAGTGTGGGTGTCTCAATGATTCAATTGGCAGGTTTGACCAAGCATTGAAGTCCAAACGCGTAATATAATTAATTGGTGGTCAATTGGTTGGTAATTGGCGTGTAATCGAGTCACACAGGGCCGGTAATCACATAAGTTTGCCAAGATTAGATCAATCATGAGTTAATTTTGATTGATTAGCAAACGCGTCCTCACAGTTGACTTTCCTAAGTCAATCTGGAAGGTTTAAAACGCGTATAAGTTTAATTAGAGCCGGGGTTTAATCAGTGTTGATTGCTAGCCCAGTTGGTTAGATGGTTGTGTTTGTGTGACCCGGTCTTGGCGCGGGTTCGAATCCCGGCCAAGACATATAATTTTTTTGATATATTTCAATGTTATAACATATATAATATATATATATAGTATTAGGGTTCCAATTACGTGACAAAAATAATTATTGCACACTAGAATAACGAAACTTGACGTTTTATTAATTTCGATGGTGTAACGTACAAGTTTAAATGTGAAATGTTACAAGTAATTTGGACGACCATGAAACTGGGATGTTTTCTTCAGTGTTTTCAATATCAAGTGACAACTAAAGTCGAATTGTTCGATAAGGACACTAATATTGAGGTTCTAGTGTCCGAGAATGTGGCTTAGGTTGAGTCTGGTGAGGCAATGAGCATATTACAGAGACCAATTATCACATTTTGGCGTAGGGTGATATCAAGGGACGATTAGCGACGTATGACTAATAACACAAAGAAGTCAAAGCTGTGACGTTACGACTTAAGGTTTTACTATTAAACTTAGTGTTAAATTTTTTTGATAAAGTGGGCTAGAAATATTTTATTTGCATATATTTAGCTAAATGTTATGTATAAAGCTATAAATATTACTATGATTTGTGGGTATATATAATTATATATAGGATTTGGTTCAAATGAGAACCTTTCCCTAAATTGAGAACTGAGAGAACCATTCTGGGCCACACATTTCTCTAAGGCAAAATGTATATATATATATATATATATATATATATATATATATATATATATATATATAGGGGAAGTATAAGGAGAAAACCTCCCCAAATGGAAAAACCTCAAGAAACTCATCCCTTGGCCCATATTGTGCCACATCACTCATCATGTTATAATATTCTATAATATTCAAAAGGGCACAATAGACATTTCTACTATCCCCTTTCTCTCTCTCCCTATATATATTGTTTCCCCCTCTCTTCATTTTATTTTCAAATTCAAAACACAATTTTTTCTCTGCCTTCTCTCTTTATACCCTGCCCTCTCTCTGTCTCTCTCTAGAATCACCACCACAACCACCTTCCACAACCACCATCACCACCTCCGGTCACCACCTCCCACCATCGCTGCCCTCTGTTCTCGCTGATCTTTGAACCATTTGCATCTTTATACTTCGAACCAGGAAGCACAGGATCTGCTCTGTTTTCTCGCTGTTCATCTGAATAAGAAGAATCACCGGACCAGTATCTAGAAGCCCAAATTCCCTGGTTTCCATCGCTGGTACACACTCTCTCTCTGGATCTGGATTTTTTTTGTTGTTGGGTTGTTGAGTTGCTGCTTCTAGAATTCCAAAACTGGAAAAATAAAAGTGTGTGTAATAAATTGGATAGCACATAATAAGAGATCTTGGTTTTTATTAATGAAAACAGTTTTTCTTTAGTTTTCTTTTTAATATATATCGAACAACTTTCATGTTTGACTTTCTATTATTTTTCTTTTTAATTCATGGTTTTAAATCAAACGTAAAAAACGATTTGGTTTTTATTAATGAAAATGGTTTTCTTCGTAAAAAACGATTTCCGATTTCCTTCGATTTGGTTTTTATTAATGAAAATGGTTTTCTTCGTAAAATGGCCGGTCTAGCCCACCGGTAAAAAAAGGCCACCAATTTAGAGATAATATTATTTGTTCTCTTACGTAAATTATCTATTATCTATTATCTAAGTGTTTGATTAAATAGGTTTAATTTTTGTATAGCTGTTATGTTTTGATTTTTGTATAGTTGATATGTTTTGGGTTTAGTGAAATAGGTTTTGGGTTTTGCTAGAATAATAATAATAATAATAATAATAATAATAACAGTTTTTGGGAATAGTTTTTGGTCGCACACCAAGTGTTCGATCAAATGCTTGAATGAAAAAAAAAACACTTATGTTAACCTTTTTTATTTTTTTTATTATTATTATTTTGTTTATGTTAGATTTTTATTTGATTGTGGACATGAGGTTGATGGATCACATGTGATTGAAGAATAAATTTATAGTCTTTTTATGTTAGTATATGCTAACACATGTTAGTGATGCCCCATTATGTGTTTGAGGATCCCAAACTAACATGTGTATCTGTTTCAGTGATGGTTTACATGAGTAGGCTATTGGAAGAAGGCGGCGTTGATGATGTGGCTGTGGTAAGTGATGTTTTTTTATAAAGATTATAGATTTTTTAATCTTTTTGGTGAATAGGGTGTTTAAATAATTCTTGTATTCTATTTAATAAATTTTTGGCAAGTGAAATTGTTATGAACTCGTATAGGGTAGATGTCTATTTTTTTGCGGTCCGGGTCTTGTATGCTCACACACGTTAGTGATGCTAACACATGCTAGTATATGCCTAACTAACAGGTGTTAGGGTTCATATGACATACGTTAGTATGTGCCCAACTAACATGTGTTAGCGTTCACATGACATACGTTAGTATGTGCCCAACTAATTGCAGATTTTTGGTGTTGTTTATACACATGTTAGTGATGCTAACATATGCTAGTATATGCCCAACTAACATGTGTTAGCGTTCACATGACATACGTTAGTATGTGCCCAACTAATTGCAGATTTTTGGTGTTGTTTGTACACATGTTAGTGATGCTAACACATGCTAGTATATGCCTAACTAACAGGTGTTAGGGTTCATATGACATACGTTAGTATGTGCCCAACTAACATGTGTTAGCGTTCACATGACATACGTTATTTCAGTAAAACATATGTTTTTAGAATACACTACACGTGTCAGTGATGTCTCATTATGTGTTTTGGAGAAGCCAACTAACATGTGTTATCTTTTTTGTAGATGAAGATATGTTTTTGTGTTAAAGATGAAGATGGGTATCAAGAACGAAGCATAGCTAGATCTTTTTTATGTTGTTATGATAGTTTTTTTGAAAATTCACAAATAATTATGTTTGTATGAACCATTTTTGGTATGTTTTAGTGTTGGTTGTAATGATTATTTTTATCAATTCTTAAATAAATACACATTTTATGTGTTATTTTATTATGTTCTTTTAGTATATGTCTGTTAACACATGTTAGCGATGTCTCATACGAGGTCAGAATTTTGTATCACAACACTAACGTACGTTAATATTTGTGCTGGAAAAAGTGCCATAAAGTAGGAGAGAGATGACTTGACAAGTGTCAAATCAACCTTTTTAAACCTAGGATTCAGAAAACACAAGATTACCTTAATGCCCTTAATCCAATATTTTAATAAAGTGGCCCACTTGCTTTTCATTATTAAATACAAATTTATTAAGGACCATTGATCAAACTTGATCAATGGTCACCATAGGGTTTGCAAGGTTTTTCCAATAGATAGAGTTTCCATATTAACCTTCCCCTATATATATATATATATATATATATATATATATATATATATATATATATATATATAGGGGAGGATTATCTTGAGAACGCTAAATATTGTGAGAACCGTGAGAACAAGTAAAACAATCAATCAAAATCAATTTTTTTTTTAATACAAACCTCATTATAATCAAAATACAACATTAATAAATGAATTTTCTTTCCAAATAATTCATCTTTTCTTGCAAAAACACTTTCAAATTAACTTTTTACACATGTGTAAATGAAACAGTTTATACATGTATAAACAGTAAATTTACACATGTGTAAAAACAAATTATTTTCGTATACGTTTGAATTTTTACGCGTAAATTGTGTTTTTGAGATTGTATTTTAGTAATAAAGACAAGTGTAAAAAGAAATTTTGAATTTGAATGGTTTTAGATGCCGTTCTCACGGTTCGCACGAAATATAAGTGTTCTCAAATTAACTTTCCCCTATATATATATATATATATATATATATATATATATATATATATATATTTGCAAAAATCGCTGCTTTATATGTAAGAATTTTTTTTTTATTTTTTTTGTACCTTTTTTCAGTATACACATGTGTATAATTGCATTATACACATATGTATAACTGAAACATACACATATGTATAGCTGAAAAATGCTAAATACACATATGTATAATTGCTATATACACATATGTATAATTGACATATACACATATGTATAAATGAAAAAAAATTCAAAAAAATAAAAAAAAAATTCCTTGCATAAAAATGTGCGATTAAAGCAAAAAAATTTTTTTTTTTTGCCTTTATATGAAATGTGTGACCCAGAATGGTTCTCTCAGTTCTCAAATAGGGGTTGGTTCTCTTAGGATCCCTACTTATTATATATATAATAGATAAATAATAGTTTATTCGAGCCAAGCGAGCATTTTTTGAGCATTTTTAGAACGAGCGACGAGTGACAAGCAATTTGAAGAGCCATACACCTAATGTAACTAATAAGAATGCCGAATGCTCATAGCAGTACGATTATTTCACAAATAAAACTTAACCACACACTTAGTATTGACTATTGAGTAGATTATAAAAAAAATATATGTCAAAATATATAAATACACATAAATAAAAAGAGTTGTTGCTTATAGAAAAAAGTCTGTCTGAGAAACCCCCTTTCCGAAATATTCCGACACACAACACGTAGGACGAAGACTCGGTATCCATAGTCCAGCTGGATTAGCATGGGGGTTTGGGCACTAATCCTTGTAACAAGGGTGCGTAGACAAGGATGGTCTCATGGATCATTGTCTCAAGCTTGGTGCTAATTACAATCTCAATCAATTAATGGGGTTGCGGTGCAGCTTGTTGCCCGTCTACGTACCCGCGCCTCATTTGTAATTTTTGTTGGTTCTTAATTGTTTTTATATAAAACATATTTTGTATTAAAAAATGTTATTAAATAACCAGTTAACCACGTTTGTCCCGATTGCTAAGTGTTATGTGTCTTATGTCTAAGGCTTGATACAAAACCACTATTGAGTCGGGGTCTCATTGGAAGCAGCCTCTTTATTCCCACGGGTAGAGGTAAGGCTGTCTACATCTTACCCTCTTCAGACCCTACCTTAGCTTTTACTATTGGTGGGATTAACTGAGTATGATGATGATGAAACGGTATGTGGCATCACAATATCAAAATGTATTAACAATGTATCATTATATAACTGAGAGTTCAAGTCATATTACGAACAAAGATATAACTTTAGAAGTAGAATTCAATGGGGCATAAGTTAGGCGTTAAAAAAGATAAATATTTGCAAGTTTAAGGTCGCGCTAAATTTTGATAATGAAGTTGATATTAAAACGATAGTAAAAAATAAATAAATCATTGTGGTAAATTTGTGGTTATATATGCATTTAATGTTTGGTATTACCTGATTTTATAAACTTTTAGATGTTTATATGGAAAATATTTTAGTTGAAATTTTGATACTTTTGTTGATGACGATCTCATTGATTATGATATAAGAGTTGATGATTAATTAAAAAATATTGTGGCCACTTAGATTACTTCTTGTGGTGTGGTAAAATTTGAAAAAAGGCGGTGCCAAATAAGAGTAGAGATTTCACATTTCATGAGAGGGATGGGGCGTTCTCACCTAGGGGTGTCTGGTACCCCCTACTTGATTGGTAACACTATCATTAGTGTATTAGGTAGGGGGTGTTCAATAATAATCAGGTGGTGCTTGTTGACTTGGTGTGTGGGTAGGAGAGAGAGAGAGTATTGTATAGTATAGTAAAAACGGCAAGGTCTATGGTTAAAGTTAGTGTTGCCACATATCATGGTGTGTTGGTTGAATCCCTTCGTTCCTTAAAGGTGTGTTGTGGCCTTGGGGGAGTGTAATACGGTAAGGTGTGATGGGGTGATTAATAAGGAATGCTAAAGTAGTTAGTAAAGTGGATGTGAATTACTGGATTGTAGTAATTAAAGAAAAATCCAAATGTGCCCTACACCAATTAATTTTGGTCAATGGAATGAAATCCAAATCAAGTTGGTCCTGCTAAATTCCAAACTTCAAGTTAGAATTATTGCATTTCAACCCAATAAAATTGAGATTATTTAATTAAGAGTGAATTGCTTGGTTGGTCCCTGTGGTTTACAGATATTGCACACTTGATTCCTAAACATTACTAATTACAGACTTGATCCTAATGATTACATTTTTGTAACATTGATAGTCCCTAGGAGGAGGGTTTGATGGATTGGGTGTTGTAGGTGGAGGAGAGAGGAAATGGTGAGGAGAGGGAGGGTGGTGGTGGTGGTGTTGCGGGTGGTGGTGGGGGTGGCGGTGGAGATGGTGGTGGTGGTGTTGCAGGTGGTGGTGGGTGGGTAGGTTGGAGAAGAAGATAAGAGGGTATAAAAGTTATTTCACTCAAAAATTGAAGGGTATAATAGTCATTTCACCACAAACAAATGGAAAACCTAACGGCCGTTAAAACGGGGGACGTAAAGTGTTAGAAAAACAAACCTCGGGTACTTAGGGTGTTATACGTGTGCTGAACCTGTTAGTTTAAGCAAACCATAGGGACGAAAATTGCAATTTTCTCTAAAAGTAAAAAAAAACGAGAGAACACAAACTTAAAACATAAATAATAGTTAAAAAGTCTATATTACCCTTAAGTTAACGATAAAAATAGATGGGATTAGTAAATTGGATGATAATAGCAAGAAAATGCAATCCTCAAGGGTCCAATTGCAAAAAATAGTTATTTTGGATGTAAGTGGCAAATACAATCAAACCTTAGAGACGACTTTGACTGTTAACTCAATAATTTATTTGGATTCAGGTTAAATCCTAAAAGAAAAAAAAAACACAAAAAGTATTCGGTGTCACCGGGGGATATCCCCCTCCTCTCCGAGCACAATATGAACGTTGGGGAATTAATCATTTGACCGTTGGATTGTGTGTAACGTTCGATTTTTTGATTTTTTTTATTTACTTTTTCCTTTATTTAAACCTTTTAACCTCATAATTTTTAAACCACATTTTATCAAACCATCTCATGCACCTTCGAAAATTTTGAAAACTTTTACTCGAACAATCATGGTTCCTAGGCAACCGTTCTTCCCAAACACACCCGCTACTCCCTCGACCCAAGCCCCGTTCGGTTTTCCCTCAACACCCGGTACTCCCGCATCACAGCCAATGCTTTTGGCGCGTTTAGCCACCCTCCAAATCTATGGCAAATGCAAATGCAACAAGTCCCGCCCATGCCTCAAGCATAAACATAACCCGAAACACAATCACAACCCAAGCACGATTTTATTTCTTTAGGCGCGCATGATGATGTTATACCCGAAACCCAACCGCCTCCCAAAAAAAGCCACAAAAAAGGGAAAAAAATGGGTACAAGAAGAAGGCCCTAGTACGAAGGCGGAAAACATTCATTGGTCGTCCGTCGAGTTGGAGGCTCTAGCACGAGCTTGAGTGAACGCTTATACCGATCCAATACTAGGTAAAATTTTAATAATTATTACTTATTTACGATTGTAAAAAATTATTACTAACGTTTTTTTAAATAATTGTGTAGCTACAAATCGGAAAAAGGATGGTTTTTGGAATCAAGTTTGCGTTGATTTCTTCAAATTATTACAACGTGAGCCATATAGAAATGTTCACTTTGTTAGTACCAAGTGTCGGAAGATGATGAGAAAATGCCAACTATTTGGAGGTTATTATCAAAGTGCTTGGAATAATCGTAGTTCGGGCCAAAGTGATGAAAATGTTCTGATGGTGGCTCTTGAAAGATACACCAAGAAGTACAGGGTGTGGGGATACATGAAAGCGTACGAAATTTTTAGCAAGTGTGAAAAGTGGTGCCTAATGAGGTGGAACATGCGAAAAGGTAAAAAACGAGCGCATCAGGAAGTTACAGTATGGCGTGTTGTACTATCAACATAAATGACGAGCCAGGGTTTGAATACAGGGCGCCAACCCCCGAATCCAATAGGCCGATTGGAAGGGGCAGCGCAAAAAAACGCCCTTGAGCTCAAAGGGAAATGCTACCGCTTCGAAAGAAAGGCGGTGAGCCCCATGGGGGGAGTGAAAGCCTTTTCACCCCACCTGCATCACCCCACCATCAGGTGAAAAGGGCGTGAGCCCCATTAGGGGGGGGGGGGATCTTTAATGGTGCGGGGCAAGAGATGGTGCATGGTGATTCGTTGCTTTTGTTTTTTTTTTTTTTTGTTTTTTTTTTTAACATGAAATTAATAATTACAAGACCACGTGTAATGGAACCAGGCGTGGTTGGGGCAAAAAACACCCCTTTTGGATTTGCACAACCCCCACCCCCCTAAGGAATTGGGGCGTTTTTTTGGGGCAAGGGAAAAAAGCACGGCGTGAAAAAATGGTGAGAGCCAATCAGATTAAAGTTTTATTAAAGAAAAAAATGATAATTAATATTAGATTATTAGATGCTACATGAAAATTTTCACCTTACCAGTACACCCTCATCATAATTTAAATCACTTAATAGTCAATTAATGGCCCATGGTCTTGAAATTGTTCACCTTACCATTACACATGATCTAATAATAATCCACCCCCTCCCTTCCCCCTTTCATTCCTCACAATTTTCACCATTGAAACATGGATCCTACATTTGACACATGACGCATCATGTCACTCTTTACCCCTCTTCACTTCACATAGTCTAAAAGGGGGAAAGGAAGAAGGAAATAACGTGATGCTGATATGAAAAGGGGAAAAGAGGAACCACATCCCATAAACTGATGTAAATCTGAACTCAACCGAACCAAAAAGTTAAGAAATTTTCGTCATTGAACAGCTTTACACTTCAGCTATACGTGTTTACTTACCAATAGCTCAATGCAACATTATTCGACCATACCCAGTGGAGTGCATTTGCTATATACAATTTTCAAAATTTAACATTTTTGATGACATGGATATTTTATTCCCGTGTTTAATAAAAATAAAATTAACTTTTACACATGACTACTCTGCAAAATTAATTTAGTGCATTAGTAACTAATGGTAAATATAAAATTGTGTACGTAAACATTCACATTTATTTTTGTATAAATTATTGTCATGTACTTCAAATCTTCATGGATTTTCAATATATCAAAGCAGGACTTTTCCTATTCAATTCTTTTGTCGGTCAATAATTCGTTTGAAAATCTTCGTACATACCAATTTTAAGATTCGTTATTACTAGTACTACACAAATATATATTTACTCGTACTAACCAATCCTAATAGAAACCCATGAAAAAGATTGAAAATACTTCCAAGCAAATCTGGTAGCCTATAGAAGGAAAGAATAATAAGTTTGATGTCATTGCTTGAATTTCATGCAACTAGAGATTAATTAGATCACGAGACAATATAACCTCATGCTTCCTTAAACCAGAGACGTTATAATTCAGTCAAGTTGCACGTTAGGTTTTTAAGATTGTTTCACTACAATTTAAAATGAGATGAAAGTAAAAAAAATGCACAAATTTATATTTTTAAAACAATTTACTATTTTACGTATAATATTATACGCTTAATAATTTTTCGGTCAAAGGTTGTTTTTTTCAAAGCCACAAAAATTAAGTTCGACCTCGTATAAGTATATATATATCCAAGGCTTTTTTTTTTCTTTTTGAACGGACAACAATTTGGAATCACTCACGGAACACTGGAGTATCATCGTGCCACCAATGTTGCCACGCAATCATATTCCACCACCAAGTCACCAATTCAGGAGGAAACTCATAATTTGAGAAAACCCCCTTTGTGAGATTCGAACCCAAGACCTTATGGCCCCTAAGTCTTATCTCACCACAAAGATGCCACTAGGCTATAATGCCTTGGGCTATATACATCCAAGGCTATGTTTTCTTAAGCAATGTATAAAATTTTAAGATAACTGGGTGTAACATTGGTTGAGTGATTTCACTTTACACACTCACTAAAGATGAAGGGAATCAATCTCATCATTTTCAATTATTTTCCCATATCACCCCTTTGGTTTTCAACAAATTTTTAAAATAATATGCCTTCTATTTTAATATGTAAGGGGGGACGGGGCGCTACCAGAACTGGGCACGGATACCTCATTACCGGCACGGTAACACCGTCGCCACCCGTGCTGGTAGGGCTCCCGTGGACCTTTTTCTGGTTCCATCTAACGGGATGGTAGTGTGGGACGGTACAAACTTTTAGGTAATATTTATTCCTTTTTGACCGTTTTATGTTTGTTAAATATGTTTGACTTTCAAACGGTCATATTTTTGTGACCGTTTTTATCTTTAGGTTTTATACATACAATTCATTCCCACGGTTTTGAATCAAAAACATAGAAATCTTAATCAATATTTCTAAAAAATGTCTGATATTGACGTAGAAGATATTCAAGTAATCGTTCCCCCGCTCGAGGTCCACCCGATCTTACAATCAAGCGATAGCAGCCTTGATTTTCTGACGGACCTTGCACGGCGGGCAGAGGAAGACACAGCAACATCTAAGAAACGATACGTGCCACGTGATCGCGAGGGAGGCAATGCGCGGTTAATACATGACTATTTTGCCGAAGTACCAAAATACACCGACGCACAGTTTAAACAACGGTATCGCATGTCGAGGCGTCTATTTCTAAAAATTGTAGCAGAGGTTGAAGCAAACTTCGCATGGTTCAGAGAGAGCATGGACGGTCGGTTTAGAAAGAGTTTTACACCCATGCAAAAAGTATCTTCAGCTGTGAAACAACTCGCAACCGGTAATCCTCCATACGAATATGATGAGTATTTATGTATGTCTGAGAGGACGTCACGCGAATTTACAATTTTTTTGCAATCACGTCATTAAGTTATACAGGGCAGAGTATTTACGAAGACCAACAAGCCACGACATTGCATGTTTGTATGAGGCACAAGACGAAAGACATCACCTTCCCGGCATGATCGGTAGCAATGACTGCACTCATTTAGTGTGGCGAGCATGTCCTAGGGAATTACGAGGACAGTATATGCGAGGCGATCACCAATACCCTACGATCATGCTAGAAGCCGTTGCTTCGCAAGATCTTTGGTTTTGCCATGGATTCTTCCCCCCCCCCCCCCCCCGTTCACTGAATGACATAAATGTCCTCCAACAATCCCCGGTGTTTCTTACCCAACGAAACGGAACGGCGCCACGGTGTCCATTTACTTTAAATAGCCACTTATATAAACGTGGATATTATCTTACCGATGGCATCTACCCAACCTGGTCAACGTTTGTCAAAGCGTTTCGATATCCCACTGACCCTAAGGAAAAGAAATTCGTTAACGCGCAAGAGTCGGCAAGGAAGGATGTTGAGAGAGCGTTCGGAGTATTAAAAGGGAAATGGGGAATTACCGCACGACCCTTGAGACCCAAAACCGTTGCTAGGTGTAGCGTCATCGTCTATACGTGCATGATATTGCACAACATGATAATTAAAGACGAGGGGCGAGCGATATCACCGGTCCACATACAAGATCCCCCAATCCAACCGTTCTTCGACGACGAAGCACTTGCGGAGTTGACAGACTCCGATACGCATTTTCGACTTCGAAATGATCTCGTGGAACATCTAGACGGACTTGATCTACCGTATCTCGACGTGGAGGACTCCGAATAGTTTTTCTTTTATTTAGTTTATTTTTAATTTATGTGTTTTTGTATTTCTATTTTTATTTCCTTTTAATATTGTAATTTTATTTTATTTAGTTTAATAATATGTTTAATTAATGTTTCTTTTAAAAAAAATAATAAAAAATAAAGATTTCAGTGAAGTGAATCAGTGGAGTGCCGCCTACAAAAAACTGAATCAGTGAAGTAAATAAGTGAAATGATGTGTCAGTGCAGGATTGGTTGAAGTCAGTGAAGAAAAAACTAATAGCGACCCCTTTCACCCTAACTTGACAAGTTTTAGAAATATATTATAGACATTATTAATGATTAAAAAAATATATATATATATAGAGTATCCCCCACCCTAAATGAGAATTAAATTAAAAGAATGAGTGTAAATTGTGTGAATGAGATTTATCAAAACGTTGTTGTTGTTGCTGCTGCTGTTGTTGTTTAAAAAAAAATTACAACACAGTGAGAAATAAGGAAGTTTTGATCTCTTTATTTTGACCACCAAAGATATTAGTTTTTACATTTCTTTTTATTTGGATTCCAATTATTGTTCTTTGATACCTTTCAAAAAATTATTGTTCTTTGATAACACACTACAAAAACTACAAGCAATAGAGGCGACATCATTAGAGACGACTTTAAAAAAGTCGCCTCTATTGTTACGGTTATGTCATACACCGTTAGATCAAGTTGTTCTATAAATTTTTTTGACTAATAGCGGCGACATTATGTCACCGCTAAAGCTTCGATCCGGACAAATTGTTTTCTACAATTATGGGCCATTGATCTAGTGATAAAATTTTAATCATTATTATATGTGACAAAGTTTTTCTTTTTTTTAATTCACATCAAAATAAACTTTGTTGGGAATGTTTTACCCACACATTTAATTAATCATACTATATTGATTTGCTTCGTAGGTTTAGGATCCTGTACAAAGTACATTTTTCGTGAGAAGTGTGAGAAGGACTAAGAATTGATATGTAGACATTATGTTTTGGATTTAGGAATGATTTTTTAGGTTGTTTTAACTTACAAAACACCAAACACAACAATCTAAAACACAATACAATGTATTATAGTCATTAAATTTAAAAAACAGCTAAAACACACTACTTAAGGCTTAAAACACACTGCTAATGTTCTTAGCATGGTGTTTTAAGTTTTAAGCCTAAAATACATTGTTTTCGGGTTTTAATTGTTATGTTTGGTGTTTTTATAGGCAAAACAATTGTTGGGTCTGCTGACCTGGAAAAGAACAGATGATTGGAAAGCCAAAATATGCTAACAGTTGATCCTTTCAATAAACAGTCTTTACACTTACTTCTCCCAAAAGACTGCTGACTCTAACAACTGTTCTATCCAAATAACTGCTATGACAACTACTGATACAAAGGACTGCTGAATAAACAACTGATGAAGAACAACTGCTGACCAAAGGTCTGATGAAGAACAACTGCTGATTCAAGTACTGAAGACTAAAGCACTACTGGAACCAACAGCACTTAGGCTCCAGCAGTGGATACAAGACCATCAAAGTTTTCCTACAACAGCTGTTTACTATCAGTGCTTTCAATGTAACAGTAGTTTGTAATAGGCAGATGTTTTATGTTTGTTATTCTGTTAGAGGTCACTGTCTTAGGTGACGTCAGCTTAGGTCATCAGTGGTTTGAGTCTGTCTATAAATAGAACAGTGCTTGTACTGTTCTATTGCATCACACACACAAACATTCTCTCAGACAAACACTGTGTGATCAGGCTGAGGGGGAGTAATTGTACGATTGTAATCTTTTAGATAAATGAAAGCATTCGATCTGAAAACATTTACTCTCTTGTTTTGATTAACAGTTTATTATTCCGCTGCAATTTCATTCTATTTTCGTTTCACTTATATCATATTTAGTTAAACATAATCAAAACAATCAAACTCAGATCCTAACAATTGGTATCAGAGCTTGGTCAATTAAATTCGATCTAACAAATCAATTTAATAATCAGCTCACAATTATTGATATCGTTTGTCTGTTGGATTGAAAACAAAGTAATAGTTTAATTTCGTTTCAACCGTTTTTAAACAGACTTTGTTTTTTGAAAAATCAGAGAATGGCTTCAATCAATCACGATCCACATAACACTGGCACGAACAACAAGCCACCGATGCTTGTCAGATCTGAATACAATATCTGGCAACGTCGGATGAGCCATGTTCTAGCTCAACAAAACACTGGGTGTTGGAAGTCGGTTATCTTCGGACCACATGTTCCGACTGTGCCGAGTACTGAAGATCCCAAAGTGTTTGAGCCAAAGAAACTTGAAAACTACTCCGACCAGGATTTTCAGAAAATTGAGTTAGATGCTAAGGCCTTCAGTATTGTGGCCATGGCTCTACCCAATGATATATATGCTGGGTTGTTACACTGTAACAGTGCAAAGGAGTTGTGGGATGCACTTAAAGAACAGTTTGGTGGGACTGAGGAGGTTATTGAAAACAATCGTGAAATACTTAACCAACAATATGAAACATTCAGTCATGTCAAAGGAGAGTCATTAACTCAACAGTTTGAGAGGTTTAATTGTTTAATTAGTGAACTAAAATTGGTTGGTCTTACTTACCCTCATTCAACCTTGAACCATAGGTTTTTAAGATCACTACCAGACAAATGGGACACTATTGCTATTGTGATGAGAAACTCAATTGGATTTAAACACCTATCACTGACCCAGCTTCATGGTAAGCTCTTGACCTATGAGAGAGAGCTTAACCAGAAAAAGAAGCTCCAGGATTCTGGAAAAGTGTCTGATGACTATGTATTTGGGAATACAGCACTTTTGGGTCATGATGAGGTGCCTGGAAACACTAAGGATCAGAGTTATGATCATTTCATTGACATAACTTCAGGTTTTAACTCAGGTTTTAACTCTGATTCTTATTCACCAAACTATGCTTTCACAACAAGTGGTGGTGATATCCAGGCATCTGACAATATATCTTTTGAGTATGATGACCTGAAATACTTTGACCCTGATGATTTGGAAGAAATGGACATTATGCACCAATTGGCCCTTCTCAGTGTAAGAACTAACAATTTTTACAAGAAAACTGGGAGAAGGTTTCCAGGGTTAACTGGCAGATCTAAGGTTGGGTTGGATAAATCAAAGATAAAGTGTTACAAATGTCATAGACTTGGTCATTTTGCTAGGGAATGTAGGGGTCAACATGGTACACCTATGATCACCTATCCAAATCAAAGACCACAGACCAACACTTATCAGAATTCCTATAATGCCCCTAGACCAAATGTGCAAAACACTGCTCATTTTGCACAGTCCTCAAACATTGTTCCTGTCCAGTATGTCCAAACCACTGTTCCTCAGATCCACTATGTGCAAACACCTGTTGCTCAAGCACCTGTGCAAACGACTGTTGCTTCATCCTATGCTCCTGCAGAGACAAGTCAACAGAGCTTCTTTACACAAGGCTTTGTTGATTGGAGCAGTCTACCTGATGAGTTAACAGATGAAAATTTTGCATTAGTTGCCAAAGCTGAAAATGAACCAGAAAACTTTTGTTTCATGGCTATGGTTGATGAGGTTGAATCTGAGGAGGTGGTGACTGAATCTGATGTTGTGACTGATGATGTTGTTAGTGAAGTTGTTACAGGTGAAAAACCTGAAGAAGAGGTTGTGAATCTCTCAGATCCCTGGGGTGCATCTGATGATTGTGAGTGCAAGTGTGATTGTGCATTGATGGCTGCTGATAAGGTATCTCCTCAAATTCTTAAAGAGTTGTGTTCTGACAAATGTGTAATTGCATTTGCTAATATCAAAGAGGTGAATGAAAACCTTAGAAAGAAAATTTTGGATGATGAAGCTAAATTTGAAAAACTTTCAAAAGATTTAAAAACAAGTTTATCTGTAAAAGAGTCTGAAATAAGCAGCTTAAAACATGAAGCAACCATAACCAAAGACCAGCTCCAAACTATGATAGCAAAATATCAAAGTTGTAAAAGTGAGCTTGAGTCCACCCAAGTTGAATGTGAGAAATGGGTGGAATCATGTAGAGGTTTTGAAATGCTACTCAACAAACAAACTAAAAGTCATGTGAAGTTTGGCTTTGGTTTTGAAACCACTGCTCCAGCCTTTGAAAACACTGACAAAAAGAGTCAAAAGTCTGTTGAGGTAGTACCAACAAACCTGCAGGGTCAAGAGATTAAAATCACTGAACCAAATGGTAAGAAAATTGTTCTTGAAAAACCAGAAGGTTCCTCATCTTTTACTGAACTTGAGAAGTATGAATTTAAACCTACTTGGTCTGATGAGTGTGATACTCTTAAGAATTTTAAACCTGTTGATTTCAAAACACCTGAGGGAAAGACAGCTCCTCAGGCAAAAGTCATTCCCCTGGAAAAAGTCATTCCCCTGAAAAATCTTCCAGCAGATGCCCAAACATCTGCTGAAAAGAAGGCTGAAAAGGGGAAGAAGAAAGAAAAGACTGTCAACTTGTTCTGTGATTTCTGTGAAAAGAAGAATCGTGTCACTAAAAACTATTTTCTTCTAAAAGCATATGACATTAACAAAGGAACAAGTGAATGTGATTCCAAAGCCACATGCTCAATATGTGGGAAAAAGAATCACAAGACCAAAGAGTGCTTGTATCTCAAAAATTTTGATGTAAAAATACAAGAATACAAAGCTAAAACTCTTGCAAACCCTGTGGTTAGTACTTCAAAAGGAAAGCCCAAACAGACTTTCACCCCTGTCCAAACACCTGTTACTAAAAGGCTTGAAACATCTGCTTCTAGAGATGTCCAAGTAACAGATGTTCCACCCACAAGCAAATACCCAAGAGGTTATGGTCAACCTCCATGTCACAGTCTGCCACATGTTTATGAGGAGCCAAAAAGACCCTCTAAACCAAGAGTGAACAGAAATCCATATGGGTATTATCATCTGTCAGGAAGTGATCAAACAACTGCTGCCCCAAGTGTTGACATCCAAGCACTGGCAAATGGTCAGCAGCAGTTGTTGAACTTAATTCAAAAATTAGTCCAAACCACTGATCACCTTCCTAAGCTTGAGTCTGAAAGGTCTGAGGACCCATCCAAAGCCAAACTGGCTTTGGACACTCACCAAAACTAATCCATTACTGATGTGCAGGGAGCTTCTGCTTGTATAGATAGTCTTTGGTATGTAGATAGTGGAGGCTCCAGGCACATGACAGGATGTAGAGCCCTTCTTCTGGACTTCTTGGCTCATGGAGGGGGTGATATATCCTTTGGTAATGATTCAAAAGGTAAGGTGTTGGGTTCAGGGACTGTACAAGCTGGTAAACTCAAGTTTGAAAATGTCAATCTTATTGATAATCTCAAGTTTAATCTTCTGAGTGTTTCACAAATGAGTGACAAAGGTTATGGCTCATTTTTCACAAAGAAAACTTGTAAGATTATTGGGCCAGAAGTGGTGAAAAAGATTGATACCATTATTGCTGAGAGCAAAGCACAACTTGTTGCTCATAGAAGTGGCAATGTGTATGTTGTTGATATGTTAAAGGACAATCCTATGGCAAATGTCTGTCTATTTTCTGCTGCCTCCACTAAGGAGACAGAATTGTGGCATAGGAGATTGGGTCACACCAACCTTAATACTATCAACACACTCTCCAAACAAAGCCTTGTCAGAGGTTTACCATCAAAAGAATTTAAATGTGATGAGCATTGTGTTTCTTGTCTAAAAGGGAAACAACATAAAAGCTCTTACAAATCCATTGATGAGTCCAAAACTAGTCAGTGTCTACAATTGTTGCACATGGACTTGTTTGGCCCTGTTAAAATCATGAGTCTAAGAAGAAAGAGATTTTGTCTTGTCATAGTTGATGATTTTTCTAGGTTTACATGGACTTACTTTTTACATTCTAAGGATGAGACTGCAGGTATATTGAAGGACTTTGTCACCAAAGTTGAAAAACAATATGACCTGCCAGTAAAAGTCTTCAGGAGTGACAATGGAACAGAGTTTAAGAATAAGGAGTTGGATGACTTCTGTGTGTCAAAAGGGATTGTGAGGCAGTACAGCATCCCAAGAACACCAGAACAAAATGGGGTGGTTGAGAGGAAAAACAGAACTCTTATAGAAGCTGCAAGAACCATGCTAGCAGATTCTGGTTTGCCACTGTCCTTTTGGGCAGAAGCTGTAAACACTGCCTGCTATGTTCAAAACAGAGTTTTGATCAACCCCAGACATCAAAAAACTGCTTATGAAATTTTGTTCAAAATCAAACCATTAATTTCATTCTTCAAAATCTTTGGCTGCCCATGTTTCATTTTAAATCTCAAAGATTCCATTTCAAAATTTGCAGCCAAAGTAGACTGTGGTTATTTTCTGGGATATTCTTCTACTGCTAAGGCCTATAAAGTGTTTAACACAAGGACTAAGACAATAGAAGAAACTCTGAATGTAAAGTTCAATGAACTTTCATCTCTAAAAATCCCTGTAAACCCTGCTGAACTATTTGATTTAGATAAATTCAAATTTGAAGATATCACTGTTAAAACTAACAATGCAGGTATTCCACAGTCTCCACAACAAGATTACAGAACAGATGTTGTGATCCCCAGTCACTACAAAATCTATTCTGCCTCAGAGGAAGCAGCTGTTCAAAACAATTGTCAAAACTCTGCCATAGCTGTGTCAACCACTGTTGGCCAGTTTTATCCTCAAACCACTGCTTCACCCCTCACAACCACTGACCTATCATCTGTTGACAAAAGTCAATCATCTGTTGACAAAAGTCAGTCAAGTTTCACACCACTTGGACCCATTCCTCCATTACCATTCCAAACATCTGATGGCACTACAGAAGTACCAACAGATGTTACACCAACAGAGTCACCAAACCTCTAAAACAGAAAAGAGCTGACACCTTGGAAGTTAAAGCAGAGTCACTAGTAGAACTCAAGAAGAAACAACAGCAGGAAACTGAAGATGTGGGATCCTCTAAAAGGATGAAAAGGCCTGCTAAGCATGTCAGAAAACCACCATCCAAGTTAAACACCTCTGTTGACAAAACCACTGCTACTGAAACCACTGCCACCCAAAACACTGAAACCACCCAAAACACTGCTTCCCAAACCACTGTACCCAAACCAACATACACACCTGAACAAACAACCACCAAACCTACATCACTAGCCAAATCCCCAACATCTGCTGGTTCTACTAAAAGGCCAACAGATGTTAATCCAACCACTGCTACCAAATCACCATCCCCTAAAATCATGTACACAAGGAAGAGAAAATCAACCTTTGTTGTACATGATGAAAACATACACACATCACCAAACACCACCTCAACTGCACAATCCACTCCTCCTATCACAGCTATTCCAATCACATCATTCTCTCCACACACATCCAAATTCAGATCCCATAGACCACCACCAACCATTAAACCATTGGTTGTTCAGTATCCCCTTGAACTTGATCTACTCAAGGGGGAATTACAATCCTTCTACAATACTGAACAGCCATCAGACATGTAACACCCCAACCGATGGCGAAAACATCGGGATGTCACGTAGTGATGATTGTTCAGTAGCTCATGGTGAATAATAAATTTCATTAAATGATTTAAATAGTTTACATACAATTGTTCTACAAGAATTCGTACATCAAATGGAATAAAGCTATGCACACATCTTCAAGCAATGACTCAAATCTTCAGGCAAGTAGAACCTGAAACACGTTAAGTTGAAAATATTTTGGGTCAACAAAAGTTGGTGAGAATACATAGGTTTTTGAAATATGATTGATAACAATAGTTTGTACAACATTCAAAGTTGTATGATGATAGAGTATGATACCGACATGTAACAATGCGTCTTTGTACAACCAAACCTTGTGTCGACTGTTGACTAACTCGCAAGTTAGTTAAATGTTGTTACTGTTATCGATCATCCCTGAATTTATGCGGGGGATGGGTTTGTCAGACCTATAGCGCTATAATCTAAACAGGCGGCTTGATCATTGTTAATGATTGTACTGTGTCTTTTTGTTACAGTCAAATGATAGAATGATGATGTAATTGAATCACAAGTAAATATGAGTAAATGATAGTATAAAATGTTTAAACATGTTTCACCCCGAAAATAGTGAAAATAGAGTAAAGGGGCTATGTAAACTCACCTTAGCAAACTGTTATCTCTTGAAAAATAGTGTGTTGCTCAAATGTGTCAAGTATCACCCTATAATAAGGTAAAATACGTCTAAGTCTATATAGTTTACAAATGTATAAGTTCTAGGGCTTCGAATTGGGGATAAATGCTCGTTTGATTAATATTAAAATTGTTTGCTAATTGAGAGAATTTTTGTAAATAATTAAACAAAAATTCTTTTTATGAAATTCAAATTTAAGATGGTCACAATAATGTGTTTAAAGTATAAAAATAATTTTTACAAAATTATTTTCTTTAAAATAGAATATTAATTCTATTTGTAACAATTTGTCAAACTTTAACTTTAATATTTAAAAAATATACTAAAATTAAAGAATTATTAGTTTAAATTAAATGTATTATATATAATTACTTGTATGAAAAAAAAGAAAAACAAAAAGGGGAGCCACTGCTGGGACTCGAACTAGAGTCTCTCAGCCGGTCTGAACCTTAAGACCAACAAGGGAACCATCTGTGCTACGAAGCTCTTTGATGTTTGTTTTTATTTCGAAAACGTTTTAAACAAATACCAACGTATGTCATCTTCCCCAATACTATACATAAGAACCCTAGTTTAACCAATTAAACAATCAACAAACAATAACCCCAGAAACATTGGGGTTATTGATCGGTTAGTAATGTAGAACAAAACCATGTATTAAATTAACACTTACAATGCTCGATGATTCACGTTTGAATAAGTCAAACGAGAAGTCAACTGTCGCGAAAATCTTGAATAAAACGCTCTATTAGCAGGAATTGGAGATGAGGGTTTGTGTTTCGGCACTTCTAGGTTGTATTGCAAGGTTCAATTTATAAAAAAATCTACTGATTAATCGTTTTAGAAAGTTTGACCCATCATATATAAAACGCGTAAGGGACAAACTTTTGGTATGTTTTGAATGGGATTCGCGTGTATTCTACGCCTAAGAATTCGTCGAATTATTAATATGAATTAACCAGGGGCTCCATTCCATAATTGAATCAGATTTCGTGGTCAACCAAGTTGCTATCTTGGCTTGGTTCTGTTGACTGTTGCAGCGAAAGAAAAGGGAAAGAGGAGGGGCAGTTTATTTTCGTATAAAGGAAATACAATTCCAAAGTCCTTCAATAAGTAGCAGGTGGCCTAGTGGTGGTGTTGTTGTTTGATTTGCTTGTCAACCCGGGTTCGAGTCCGGTTGTCAGCATCTCTTTTTCTTTTTTATTAAACCGGAAGGGGAGGGGGGTTTGGGCCAGGTTTGGTTTCCATAGAATTGGGCTTATCTGGGCGGCCCACTGTTCTGTTGGGTTGGGTTAAGATTATAACAACAAAATCAACTAATTATTTTTATTGCTTCCTTATTATTGTTATTATGTAGTATTATTATTATTAGTATTATTATTATTATTATTATTATTATTATTATTATTATTATTATTATTATTATTACCCTTATATATATATATATATACGTATTAGAATAAATAAATAAAATATACGTATTAGAATTTGGGGAAAATTTTTGCGATGTTACAAGACAGATCCTTCCCATCTCTCCCAAACTTCCCTGTTCCCCTCAACATTGATACTTATCTGAAATATAAGGGTGAACAGGTGGATGCCATCATTAGGGAGAAATGCAAAGGGAAGGATGACAGGACTGCTCAGGGCATCCATTCAGCAGAGCTTAGCAAACTCAGAAGGATTGAAGACTTTGCTAAGACCCTGAGCAACTCCATGTCCTCCATGCCTCTCAGTGGTGACTTGGAAAAGGAGGTAAGGGAATCTCTTCTGGAACAGATTATGGCAACCAAGCCTTACAAAGCAACCAAGAAGCAGTTCAATGGTTGGACCACACATGCTTTGAGAGAAGAACTTCTCAGAATTGAAGAAATAGCCAAAGACCCCAAGGCTAAAGTCTCTACTCCTAATTTTGGCAAAGGCAGAGACCCAGTCAGAGCCTTGAAGTTTAAAAGGATGAGGCAAGAGATTGTAGCTGCCAACTATGGGGAAATGAGGTCAGTCTCTAGATGGTCTGAGCTAAGGCTGGTTGAGACATACAAAAGTCTGGAAGAAAACAGAAAGAAGGATCCCAGCCTACCAAGAAAACCTGTTTACACTGATGAGCCAATGATGAAGAGACCCCAACAGACCTTTACCTTGGACAGCTTACTTGACACCTCTGATCTATCAACTGCTGCAAGAAGACAGTTCAAGAAACAAAAGGAAATGTCAGAAGAAGATCAGAGGAAGTTTGCTGATACATTCATCAAGGAAGGGCTCTTCAATCAAGTACATTTTTTCTCTGATCCTACAACAGAGAAGCTCAGAGAACTCATTGGAAGACCTCCATCACCCAACTCATCAAGAATAAAAATTCAACTCAGCAAATCCACTGACTCAAAGATTCTAAAATGGAAAGTCAACAAAGACAACCATGAATTGACATTGCTCAGGTCAGATGGAAGGGTTCAGAAGATCAGCATGGATGATGCTTACAGTCTATGTGCAGAGGATCACCATACACTGCTAAATCTAGAACTAGAAAGAGATGAAGAAGACTTGTTTGCTCTGAACTTTGAATTACAATTCAAAGGTCAAATCAGAGAAAGTCTGATGAGGAATAAAGATCAATAAATAAAGCTGAGTTTTGGCATCATCTGTTCTAGGGGGAGATTGTTGGGTCTGCTGACCTGAAAAAGAACAGATGATTGGAAAGCCAAAATATGCTAACAGTTGATCCTTTCAATAAACAGTCTTTACACTTACTTCTCCCAAAAGACTGCTGACTCTAACAACTGTTCTATCCAAACAACTGCTATGACAACTGCTGATACAAAGGATTGCTGAATAAACAACTGATGAAGAACAACTGCTGACCAAAGGTCTGATGAAGAACAACTGCTGATTCAAGTACTGAAGACTAAAGCACTGCTGGAACCAACAACACTTAGGCTCCAGCAGTGGATACAAGACCATCAAAGTTTTCCTACAACAGCTGTTTACTATCAGTGCTTTCAATGTAACAGTAGTTTGTAATAGGCAGATGTTTTATGTTTGTTATTCTGTTAGAGGTCACTGTCTTAGGTGACGTCAGCTTAGGTCATCAGTGGTTTGAGTCTGTCTATAAATAGAACAGTGCTTGTACTGTTCTATTGCATCACACACACAAACATTCTCTCAGACAAACACTGTGTGATCAGGCTGAGGGGGAGTAATTGTACGATTGTAATCTTTTAGATAAATGAAAGCATTCGATCTGAAAACATTTACTCTCTTGTTTTGATTAACAGTTTATTATTCCGCTGCAATTTCATTCTATTTTCGTTTCACTTATATCATATTTAGTTAAACATAATCAAAACAATCAAACTCAGATCCTAACAACAATCCAAAACATCACGACTAAGTTTAAAAAATGATGCCTAAGTATCAATTTTTAATCCTTCTCACACTTCTCACAAAAAATTACTTTGTACACGATCTCGACCCTTGCTTCGTATCCTATTTTAATTTGTTGTTTTAACTTATGTTTTAATATGCAACTTAATGGTGTCTATTATAATCAACTATTTTATAAAAGTTTTATATAACTGATTTTTTATTATCACAAAGCGAACAAAGCTTTGTTTTTTTTTTTTTTTTTTTTTTTTTTGTATCGTAAGCTATATTGAGTGCAATAATATGTAACTTGTTTCTATTATAATCAACTATTCGATAAAATTTATATCATCATCATCATCATCATCATCATACTCAGTTAATCTTATCAATAGCAAAGCTAAGGTAGGGTAAGATGTAGACAACCTTATCTCTACCCCGTGGGAATAGAGAGGCTGCTTCCAGTGAGACCCTCGGCTCGATAGTGGTTTTGTATCAAGCCTTAAACATAAGGCATATAACACTTAGCAATCGGGACAAGCCTGATTGGTGCATGTAACCCCTTGTCTTATGGCTATCAACGCCACCACATGATGCATGACTAACCATCCGTCGTTTTTAACGTTATTTTCACGAAATTAGTAAAATAACGTTAAAATTAGTACAACTTTACTTTTGCCCCATAAGGGCCACACATTTATACATTATATGCGCACAGCCGTAAGCGGGGCTAATTCGATAAAATTTGTATATAGTTGATTTTTATTATCACAAACTGAACAAAAGCTTTGGTTTTTTTTTTTTTTTTTTTTTTTTTTTGTATCGTAAGCTTTATTTAGTGCCGGTAATGTAATGACTGAACCAATCACCGCGAAGCATGAAAGAATCCCACTAGCATTAAAAGAAAGTCAAGAGCAAGTTTCCACCACTTTTTACACTTGTGGGTTATCCTTCCTCTCTGCCCATCACGCCTCATAAACGTTGATACGAAGTGGTGTTCAATACTCATATAGTTGATCTAGCAACCGGAGTTACTCCATTACAACATAGCATTATATGGACTAGAAACGAGTCAAAATTTTACTCTTTTAGTTAAACAAATTAATGTCTAGTCATGCCCAAGGTAGGCTTGTTTACTTTCTACAAAACACTAAATGTTAATTGATATGATTCGTAGCATGCTAAACTCATTTCAACTATATTAAATCTATAAATTCACTAAAATACATTCTTTTGAACGATTTTAAAAAGGTAAAAATTTGATTATTATTATTATCATCATTATTACTTATACCAAAAATGAAAATCATAGTTTTCAAATTTCAAAATATTTAAAAATGGTTACTATTCCTGCTAGTCATATGGCAACATGAAGAGAGAAGAAACAATAATGTTGGACTTAAATGTTTGTTGTGTAACGCAATTTTGTTTTGTTTTGCTTTGCTGGGGTATTGAACAGTCTATACTTTTAGAAAACATTTCCACTTATATAATGCATATGGAAACACTCAAACCTCCCTTTTGTTCCTTTCTAGAGAACTTGACCTCTGCTCACACACTCACCAACACCAACACCAACACCAACACTGGTCCAAAATAAACCCTAGGAACTCCAATCTAGACAGAGAATCATCCACCCACCTATGTCCTGATCACATTTTAACCCCCCCCCCCCCCCCCCCCCCCCTTCTCTCTCCACCATGAACCCCACCGGTTTCCACCCCTCCTTAAACCCCACCGCCCAAGAATTCCGGCCATCATTTCCTCACCCTTTACCACCCCCACCCATTACATATTATTCATACTCATACCCTTTTAATAATAATAATAATAACTTCAACAATAACCAACCACATGTAACGACGGTTCATACATGTCCGCCACTGCCACCACCAACCCCACTCCCAACACGAACCCTTCTCCTCAGCTCAGTCCCTTCTGACGTCAGCGAATCATTAGTCCGGCGAGACTTGGAACTATTCGGTGACGTCAGAGCCGTACAAATGGACCGAGTGAGAGACGGGTTAGTGACCGTACACTTCTACGATATCCGTCAAGCAACTAAAGCCTTGCACGAGATACAACACCAACACATGCAACAACAGTATAGGTTAAGGAAACACTTTGATGCGCTTACGTTTGTGTCACCGGAAAATTATTCGCCGTCGTATGGTTACCATGCTAACGGTTTTCCACCACCTCCACTGCCTCCACCGGCTCCTGGTCTTGTCTCCGGTCGAGCCGTCTGGGCTCAGTTTGCCTTCCCGGTTTATGCCGGTTTACCCGACGGACATAACCAAGGGACACTCGTTGTTTTTAATTTGGACTCTGATGTTACTGCTAAAACTCTTCGAGAAATATTTGAAGCTTTTGGTAATTTTTATTAATCCACATTTATTATTATTATTATTTAATGAATATTCCCATATTCGTGTATTTTTTTTTTTAAATATTGTCTAACGTTTATTACTCCCCGTCTAGGCCGAGTACTCGTTGAGTAATAAACCGAGTTGGCACCGGCTAGCGACTTTCGTATCATAGTATTTTTTATATATATATAGATAATGAATAGAATAATAAATTGGGATATTATTATGATAGGTCGTTTTCCTCGTCAATTTGAGATCAATTTTGATACTGTGGATATCTTTGTTTCTATTTTTGGCATTTTTCTGTTCTTTATTTTGACTTATAATTATTATTATTTTTGTTCCGTTCCTAATCGATTATTATTATTATTTAATCGAAGGATGTGTAAAGGAATTGAGAGATACTCCACTAAAAAAGCATCAGAAATTTATTGAGTTTTACGACATAAGAGATGCATCCAAGGCTCTTATTAACATCAATGGGAAAGATATTAATGGTAAGACAGTGGCTGTTGAGTTTAGCCGTCCTGGTGGTTATAAACACGGTCCTAAACACAGCAGGTTTAGCCCAATTAGCTCGGTTAGGCCATCGCCTATTGTTTTTCCGCGTAAATTCGCTTCGGAATCGCGTCCTTATCGCCCTCCTTTGCCTCCTGTGCCGCCTTCGCAGTCGCATTCTTTGAAGAAGGTTGCGAAGAAACAACCCGAGCAACCAGTTGGTTGTTCGTGGAGTAAACAACGCAAGGGTTGGAGACATGGTAGAGAAAGATATGATTCGAAGTTTTTGATCAAGGGGGATGGGGTTATTTCTGAATCTAGTGGTTCGGATGATCGAACTACTGTTATGATCAAGAACATTCCGAATAAATATAGGTATAATCCGTTATTTTGTTTTGCTTTTAAGATTTATAGATTATAATTGTGCCCTTTTTTATGTAAATTGACTTTTTCATTAAAATAAAACTATGAAATTACAATAGAATGACAGGTAAATGAGCAACAAACTGGCTTTTTGCCTCTTTTAGTTTTATTTAATATTGTTTTCATGGATTGGTGCAGCCAAAAACTGTTGCTGAACATGCTCGATAGTCATTGCATACACTGCAACGAGCAAATAATCGCAAATGGTGGTGATGGCAACGTAGAGCAGCCGCTATCTTCCTATGATTTCGTCTACCTTCCTATCGATTTCATGTAATGCGTGTTTTTGAAATTAAAGTATCAATTCATTCGCAGTTAAAATGACTATAACACGTTGAATTGTAAATTACAGAAACAAATGCAACGTGGGATACGGGTTCGTTAACATGACATCTCCAGAGGCAACAATGAGGCTCTACAAAGCATTTCACCACCAAAATTGGGAGGTTTTCAATTCGAAAAAGATATGCGAAGTTTCATACGCTAGACTACAGGTTTTATTCAATCTTTACCTACTATAGATTTTTCATTTCGCTACACGCGACACAAATCTCACAAATTATGTCATTCGCTTGAAATTTTAAAGGGTCTGAACGCGTTGAAGGAGCACTTCAAGAACTCAAGGTTTACATGCGACGCGGATGAGTACATGCCAGTGACGTTTGATCCGCCTAGAGACGGGGTGCGACTAACTCAAACAATACCCATCGTTGGACGGAGTATGCTAACGCCTTCGGATAATGAGTTATGTTTAACAGAAACCGAATGTTGTCTTAGTAACATGACAGTTTTAGAAGATGTGGATTCAGATGATACTAACAACGCGGCCAGTGACTACGGTGGTGGTGTTGATGAATGATAATGATAATGATAAATTTAATTGATTATAATCTAATGTGTTATATTGTTAAATTAAAATATTAACAATATCTGGTTCTTTCTGAACAGTAATACTTTTTCTTTTTCATTTGTTTTTGTTTGTACTGTGCATTGCATCAGGTAACGCAGAGAGATCACTGGCGGCCTACGTGCTCTAAGTATAACTCTATTCAACAAGATAATGATATTTCATAAATTTTCAACGCTTTAAATTTGTCTTATCTCTCAATTAGGGTTGTTCAAATCGCTCGTCGCTCATGGATCGCTCGCCGCTCGTTCGGAAAATGCTCGAAAAATGCTCGTTCGATTGCCCGCTCGGTTGTAAATGAGCTGATCGGCTCGGTTCGGTTTGTAAACGAGCCAAGCACGAGCAAAGGTCCGCTCGGCTCGGATCGGCTCGAATAAATTATTATTTATTTATTATATATATAATTATATATATACCCACAAATCATAGTAATATTTACAGATTTATACATAACATTTGGTCCAATATATGCAAATAAAATATGAATAGTTCGCTTTATCAAATAAAAATTTAATACTAAGTTTAATAGTAAAACCTTAAGTCGTAAAATGACAACTTTGACTTCTTTATGTTATTAGTCGTCTACCCCTAGTCGTCGTTTGATATCATCTTATGTTACAAAGCGACAATTGTTCTCTGTAGTATACTCATTGCCTAAACCTAAGCCTCATTCTTGGACACTTGGACCTCAATATTAGTGTCCTCATTGGACAGTTACACCTTAGTTGTCACTCGACAACGAAAACATTGAAGATAACATCCCAATTTCATGGTTGTCCAAATTACTTTTCGCTCGTTTCTCGCTCGACGCTCGCTCGAAAAAATTGCGCTCGAACAATGCTCGCTCGTTTTTCAGCTCGGTTGTAAACGAGCCGCTCAGCTCGGTTCGGTTTGTAAATGAGCCAAGCATGAGCTGAGGTCCGTTCGGTTCGGCTCGGCTCGTGAACAGCCCTACTCTCAATATTTACATGACCGATTAACTGTATCAGTTGGATGAAAACTGGTTACTTAATGGGTTCGGTTTTGTCTATTTTAACCGTCTTTATTTGAATTGTTTTTATTTGAACCGATTTTATATTTACTTGATAGTAACTTTTTATTTCTGCAGATTATTTTCTCTACTCATATATGATTTAATTATCTATTTCATTAATCATCACATAAAAAATCGTTTTTTTTTTCTTCTTTTTTTTATATAGCACTATGTTATTTGTTTGAAATATAATAAAACGCTCGTTAATCATAACAAGATAATGATATTTCATAGATTTTCAATGCTTTAAATTTGTCTTATTTCTCAATATTTATTTGATAGTAACTTTTAATTTTTTCAGATTATTTTCTCTATTCATATATAATTTAAGTATCTATTTCAATAATCACCACATAAAAAATCGTTTTTTTTCTTTTTTTTTTATATAGCACTATGTTCTTTATTGGAAACATAATAAAACGCTCGTTAATTTGATGTAGTTTTTTTTAAAAAAAAATGTCTTAAAAAAAGTTTTTAATGTTTGAAAATCGTGAGAGAAAGTGCATGTGTCATGCACATAAGAGAAAAAATAATTTAATAGTTTTTGAGGGAAATTAAGAGAAATAATTGTCTCATTGGATATCATGTGTTCAACCACTTTTCTTTTATATATTGAATATAAATATATATAGTACTAGGTTTGAGACCCGTGGGGACTCACGGTGCAAACCATAGTAAATAAAAAAAATATATTAAACTAAGAGTTGTATTATTCAAGTTTAGTGGCTACAACGTAAAGTGTTAAGAATAACGCTTAGCCTGATATTTTTTTTCTTATATAAACGTCATGTTTCAATATTGCGTTGATATGAAATGAGTATTAAAATTAAAACTAATATATAAGTAACTATGGTTTTCATGTCAAAGTGGATATTTTTTGTAAGCTATAAGTAACGTTCGTAATGAAAACCGATTACCTATTATGATCCTCAACCAAAATATAAACTTTAACAAAAAATAACAAAAGGTATGAATACATTGTGTTTTTGTAAATTACTTTTTATCATATTTTTATTTTTAATGTAATTGTAATTAGTACATAACTTGTTTTATTGACAAATGGCAACGCACTGTTCAAAGCACAAAAAAAAAAAGTTTAAAATAATACTTTATTATTGAAGTTGTATATACATAACGTCAATAAAGATAAGTAAAAAATTGCATCAAAATTACTCACATTATTCATAAATCCTGAAAGACTTCTTTGTACACAACGTTTGATGTTTTGTTCGTCAATTCACCATTTTCATCTACTATAACTATCTTCAGTCCATCTCGACTTCTGACTCTTGAAAGCGCAACATACAACTGCCCGTGTGAAAAAATTGGATCCTTCGAATACAACCCAACTCTGGATAAGGATTGTCCTTGACTTTTGTTTATTGTCATTGCAAAAGAAACAACAAGTGGAAATTGCCTTCTGTTAAATTTAAAAGGAATTTTCTTATCCGAGGGGATAAAGTAATTCTTGGAATAAAAGTTCGCATTCCAATGTTACTTCATGATATGATTTTTGCTTCAATGACACGTTTTCTCATTTTAACAACTTGTAACCTTGTCCCATTGCACAAACCGCTTTTCTGATCAATGTTTCTGAGTAACATTACGGGAACGCCAACTTTCAAAACCAAACGATGGTTTGGTTTACAAAAAACTTAAGACCATTCAGGACATCAGGAGAAACTAATCTTTCATCAACCTGTTTGTTAACATCTTCGGACTGGCAAACACTATCCGAACTTAGATACTCAACTTCGTCACCGGGAAACATTGAAAGTAATATATCATTAATTTCATGAACAACTTCATTCTTCGGTGCCAATATAGCTCGATCTTGAAAATAAGTCGGAATGTGGATGTTATCCAAAAGTGACGGATAAACAAAGGCTATCAAATCAGAAACAGGATCCGAAGATTGAGAAATAAGTAAGTCATCAGGTATCAAAATAACATCCTGATCATCGCTTATTGTATCAACCTTTCCTTCTCCTATGTCCAGAAGCCAAGATGCAGACTTTTTAGTTTCCTCAATATCAGAACTGCAGCTTCCTGAAAGCAACCTCATATTTTTTGTTAACTCTAAAACAGTGCATTTGTGCCAAATGTATGATGAACTTAAAGAGGCATTAACAATGTCATGCCTAGTTCCATTTGGTACAACTGGTAGAATTTGCCTAAAGTCACCCCCAAACACAACAACCTTTCCACCAAATAACAAATCAGACGACTCATCAGCATGTACACCAAATACATCTTTTAAACTTCGATCTAGTGCTTCAAAAGCATGTTTATGAGTTATGGGTGCTTCATCCATATAATCAAGTCAGTTTGTTTAACCAGCTGTGCAACATCACTATTAGGTGGTATGTAACACATAGAATCTTCAGTTAGGTTTATAGGAATACGAAACCTGGAATGTGTTGTCCTACCACCGGCCAATAGCAAAGAAGCGATACCACTCGAAGCAACATTCAAAACAATCTTTCTTGATTGTTTATCTACTTAACATTAAAGATCAAACAATGATTGTTACTCAATACATATAAGTCAAATTACATATCAAGATACACGATTAATACTGTTAATGAGAGAATTGATAGCACATGCATCATCAAAAAATCATAGTGATAATAACAAAATACATCGATTCCTAACAAATACACGACTATTAACATGATGTCTGATAGTGTTTGATATTATCGAGATCTTCATAATAGTGAAGAAGATGAACAGTTACTTACCTTTTGGTAAAGTAGCTTTTTTGAAGACCCAAGAAATCTGAAAAAAGTGAAACAATGTGGGGTATGTATATAATGAAAAAATTGATGTTGGGCTGAAAGAAAATTGAACTATTAAATAATCGGGCCTTTGTTTAATAAAAACATTCAACCCAATAAGTAATCTAAGTATGTACGCTATGTAATTTATATGGACTGGTGTTGGTAAGTTAGTGGGCCGATCCATTGTTGATTGTATTATAACAACATATTTGGGTAACAATTTAAGATGATAGACAACATTTATGTTACAATTTTTTTGTTATAATTAGATACTAATCATACAAAATTAAAACTCACTATTATGTTTGATGACTACATCCACCAATCTAGTTGTATCTATATATACTAAACATAATATCAAATGGATGAAAACATACTTATCAATCAAGCAAACGCATTTATTAAATATTATCATCGTTATGAAACTTAATAAAAACAGTAAACCATATCATGGTATAAAGAGAAAATAACAAAGTAGAAATTGTTCAAATTTATTAAAAAAAAAAAAACAAAACATAAAGCAATGAAACTGGTTGACCATAAGCATAGCAAACAAATCCTCTTCATTTTGGGTTTAGGAAGACGGTAGGCTCAACGGAATTTTAAGTTACTCCATACTACCACCACTTCCAATCTTAGTTGAAGGAATTGGTGTGCTTTCATCATCAGAAATCGCGTCAATCAGTTTACGCTTAACCATTTGATACTTGGAACTGATAGAACATTGTTCTCCTTCAGCATAAACTTTCTTATCAACAAAGTTATCAGCAATGGAAATTGGCGTATCATTATCGCCTGTGTCTGATTCCTAAAGAAAAAATAGTTACAAACATATGTTGCAAATTCATCAGTGATTGTGTTTGAAAGAAAAAATGAGTAAAATGTATTAATATGAAATTAAGTGTTTGTGAAAATGGTACATTGGAAACAGAAATAACATTAGACGCCATTGCTAGGAGAGACGTGTGAAGTGATTCTGATTCAGCAGGCTGTTTTTAAAAAAAAATATATGAAAAAAATTTGTAATGTAATAAAGTCTTACGTAAATAAAATTTGCTAAGTTATAGCAAATGGAATTCGATTATGTACCTGTCCTACGTACAACTTTTTCTTAAGATGCGAGATAATTGTTGGATCATCACTTATCTTAGTTACACCATAAACATCATATTTGTTGTTTAAATTGAAGCCAGACACAAAGATCTTAAAAGCAAACTCTCTGTCTAATAAAGTCTTAATCTATTTAGGATATTCAACTGTATCACCAACCTATTTAAAAGGAATAACCAAATACATAAATATTACAAAACAATAATTAAGGAATTATTAAAAATAATTTTGTATTTAAAATTTAGTTAAAAATATGGAATACCGTATTCAAATCAAGCAATTCAGAAGCACTTTTACTAATAAGTTGTGCAACGTCACGATGAAACAACGTAATAGATACAGCACCATTAACGTCTTGCACACGAACCTGAATTTTAAACCTAGAAAAAAAATTGAAAAATAGAACAAAAAATTATAACTAAGTTGGGTTGAAATCGAACTATATTTGTGTATATTAAAATTGATGTTACAAATATATCCGACCTTGGTGTAGGCTCAACTTGTTTGGCACTACAACTAACATTCAAACACTCGTAAACCTTTTCTTCCTCAAAATCTGAACTTCCTTCACCAACCTGTTTGATTATATAATCAATACTACATTTTCTGGTGCATTTGGGGCATCCCATGTAGTACCAGCCAATTTCGGTAAACAGATCTTTAATAGTACCCAATAATACCAGAGCCTGCTCCTGTATGAATATTATAATTTGTTACCGAAATATGATAGTATATGGTATACAATGGGTATTAATATTAAATAAAATTTTTTTTTTAATAACATTACAATTTTTTATATTTAATTATAAATATTGTATTTAAGTATCAACATTATACTTACCTCTTGAATCTCACAAATGTCGCCAATGTTACTAAAAGGAGTGTTATGGACAAATTCATCTTCATCAGAACAGAACATAGAAGTTCCATATGGTCGATGAGAAGAGGAAGGATTATCAGCGATTTTCTTACCCAACCTGATAAAAATAATTTGATTTACACATTACATATTTATTAATACTTTTTATAAAGGTTTTGTAATTCGTATTGAAAAACGTAATAGTACATACCCTTTTTTGTACAGGTTTATATCTTCAATATCTCCATTGATGAACAGTCGACTAACTCGATCTCCAAAAGAGTTAGAAACATACGGTTTTCCTATATAAAAAAAACATTAGGAATTTTTTTTTTGAAATATTTAATAATAAGAAAATTTAGAAGTTAGAACTTAATTTATAATGCAAAATATAATGTAGCTATAAATATAAATATAACTATATATATTTATTAACATTATACAAGCATTATAAAACTTCAAACGGCCAAACTGCATTATTATTATAAATTCTTTCTCCGTTTGATGAATTGCAACATATTTAGACATCTCCATGGCATAACTATCCCACAACGTTAAATAGATGCGCAAGCCCCTTCAAAAAAGTACAAATTATTTTAGTAAAAAATAAATAAACAATTTATAAAGCTACGTAATTTTTTTTGTATATAAAATGCAAACAAAAAAATAAATAAATAAAGAATACATACTCGATATCTTGAATTTCCATTGTTAACCTCTTTTTATCAGCGACAACCTTTTTATCTTTATTATCATTGCTGGAGAACTTGTTAACATGTCCTATAACATCTAAGATCAAGTATAAAATAAACATTAATGAAACATAACTTATAAAACTATTATTATGGTTTGGTTGTGATGAAAAAAAGACTATTAGAACGAAATATACCTATTGTAACATATTCATCAACCTCCCTATCTAGAATTCTTTGAAAGGGCACAAAAGAGAAACCAAAATCTGGACCTTGGAAACCATCATATTCGGAAACTTGAGTATTCATATTCAAGCAGAGTTTGTTTGGGTTTGGAGCATACTTGTATTTAGAGGAATTGACCCCAACTCCTGGATTTCTTATAATAAGAGAAGAATTTTCAGTCAGAAGCCTCTCAAATCTAAAAAACAACCGCTTAAATACATTCGCTTGAATCCTGTCACCCTGTTAATTATAAAAAAAATAAGAAAACACTATAAATATGTATCTACGTAATTGATGTATTTTAACGTAAGAAAATAAGAAAATTCATATACATTAAAATTAAAAACATCACAACTAAAAAAAAGTTATGAAATTTAAAAATAATAGGATATAAAAAAAACGTGTTGTTGAGTTTTACATTTTCATCACATAGGATCATTTCAATTGAGTACACATCATTAGGATTGCGACGATCGGGTAGACGCCAAACCCGAATAATCTTTAGCTTTAACGCCACACCGTTTCGGTTTACATGAATTTGGTTAACCATGGTAAACTCATTTGCATCTACAGCAGCCATTGATCTTGTTAGCTGGAAAAAAATAATGTAAAAACCAATAGATGACTTCAATAACTCAAATTGTAGACAACATAAAAATATTGAAACTTATATTATAGTTAGCTAATAAGTTTCAAATGTATTGTAGCATAAATGTCTGGATTGATCACTCCAGAATGTATGCAAAACATCAGCATAGTCGATTGGTTAATAACAATAACAAATCAAAATCAAAATAAATAATGTTTATGTATTTAAAGATGAGAAACAGAAATTAACCTAATAATATATCTTTGCGATTACTCAAAATGCATTCAACGTGTCTTATTACAATCGTATGTGAATTGGTTTGACTTGTTTATATAGTTATTCAATCAATTCAATAATAAGAAATAGATGAAATAGTGGAGGTTAATTAGCATTGTTATTATTGTTATAACATTATGTATTGATTGAATTTAGTCAACGTCAAGCATTCCTTGATTAACTGGCGTATGTCAATCATTATATAGGTATTCAATCAATTCAATAATAAGAAATGGATGAAAGAGTGGAGGGTAATTAGCATCCGAATTAGCATTGTTATTATTGTTATAACATTATGTATTGATTGAATTTAGTCAAAGTCAAGCATTCAAACCATAACTGCCGCACGTCAATTAGATATTCTAACAAATTGTTAGTCAAAACTTGTTTATATAGTTATTCAATCAATTCAGTAATAAGAAATGGATGAAATAGTGGAGGTTAATTAGCATTCGAATTAGCATTGTTATTATTGTTATAACATTATGTATTGATTGAATTTAGTCAACGTCAAGCATTCCTTGATTAACTGGCGTATGTCAAGCATTATATAGGTATTCAATCAATTCAATAATAAGAAATGGATGAAAGAGTGGAGGGTAATTAGCATCCGAATTAGCATTGTTATTATTGTTATAACATTATGTATTGATTGAATTTAGTCAAAGTCAAGCATTCAAACCATAACTGCCGCACGTCAATTAGATATTCTAACAAATTGTTAGTCAAAACTTGTTTATATAGTTATTCAATCAATTCAATAATAAGAAATGGATGAAATAGTGGAGGTTAATTAGCATTCGAATTAGCATTGTTATTATTGTTATAACATTATGTATTGATTGAATTTAGTCAACGTCAAGCATTCCTTGATTAACTGGCGTATGTCAAGCATTATATAGGTATTCAATCAATTCAATAATAAGAAATGGATGAAAGAGTGGAGGGTAATTAGCATCCGAATTAGCATTGTTATTATTGTTATAACATTATGTATTGATTGAATTTAGTCAAAGTCAAGCATTCAAACCATAAATGCCGAATGTCAAGCATTATAGTTAGTTGTGATTTTTTTTTGATCTATTCAATGTTATTTAACTAAATGTTCTTTATATGTTATGTCAAGCATTATATAGGTATTCAATCAATTCAATAATAAGAAAGGATGAAAGAGTGGAGGGTAATTAGCATCCGAATTAGCATTGTTATTATTGTTATAACATTATGTATTGATTGAATGTATATTTACAATTTTGTAAATTCGTATTCAAAGTCAAGGTCAGTAAACATATTACTTTCCTTATACATTCAACAATGGAGTAGAAGGAGACCATCAATTTTGCCTTAACATGCTTGAAAATTGGACCCGTAAATTCGTATTCAAAGTCAATTTGTTATTGTAGAAGGAAACCATAAATTTCGCCTTAACATGTATCAATTCCTTATGAATGCTGTGAGTAAATTCATATACATTATGTATTCCTAAATAATCGCGTCTTGCCACCACTGATTAACGTATACACATTCTTACAATTACAACATACCAAATTCATCATCTATAAATTCTAACAAAACAAACCAAGATTGACCATGGTATGTCGAAACTTTAATGTTGTTGTTTCGTAAGTTTTTAGATAACAAAAACCTGTTCATGGATTTCGGCAATGTCTGGACAAACACGTAAAAAACAACATTATAATAACGAATAAACTTTTTTTACTTTAAAAAAATTAGAAACGTCATACCAAAACTCGTGCGGAAGGGTCATGAATAACCTTGAAGAATTTGTCACCCTTGTGATAAGCCATAATGAAGTTATTTGTCCTAATGAAATCCTGTTCTTCGTTTGCAAAACAAACTTTTGTTAAAGTATCCATAAAGTCACTAATACTCGAAACTGATTTCAATTATCTTTTTTTATGAAATCTTGTATTTGTTTTTTTTATAATCTTTTTTTATATTCACACATACTCGAAACTGATTTCAGTTGCAATCTATTATTAACTAAGACAATCATATCATCAATGATTAAACCTGATCAGAATTACTTGTGTGTCGATTTCATCCAAAGCAGGGACTTGATCCTAAACAGATTATCAAATGGTGTTAATAAAAAAAGATTCTGATCATTACAAATAAATCCGAAATAAAACGATTGTATTTCTGTTTGGTTTAATATGATAGTAAACCGCTATGTATGGATCTCATATAAATCAGAAACATAATCGAAAACAGATTAGATAGTTATTTTAATAAGAAAACGTGTTGATAATTACAACAAAAAAGATTGTATTTTGTAGAAGGTTGATAGCTATACGATTGTGATTTATCTTTGTAGAAAAATAATGATAGAAACCGATTGTGTTTATCTTTTATGTAAGATGATTGCAAGCATTATGTATCAATCTAATCAAAATGCAGAAAAATTATCATAAACATTTCGAGAGTTATGTTTATCCTAAAACGTTTTCTTCAATATCAAATAACCGATTGTATTTCATAGAGGATTTATGTAAGATTGATGAACAACATACCTTGCAAAAAGAACAATGAGAGAGGAATGAGGAATGAGAAAGGAATTATTAGGATAGGAAGGAGGAAGATGTTGTAACATACAAATGGATGTTGACAAAACAAAAAAAAAGAGGTTTATATAATACTTTTTCATGGAGCTCCATTCAGGATTTGGATCCTTGAAGACCCTCTCAAAATCTAGGATTCAACCCTAGTGTTTTCATTTATTATATAGATAGATTATATTGAAAACCCTTGTTATAGTGAAAACTCTAGAAACTCTAACTTTCCGAACTATTTTTAATGAAAATTTTAGGGTATGTAATATAAATGATTTTAAGTATTTTGAGTCAAAAAAATCAAAAAAGCACCGAACACTTTATTTTTTTAAAAAAAATAAGTTTTCGGGTAACACATTGTTAACACATGTTAATTTTGCTTAACATGTGTTAGTCGAAAACTTATTTTTTTTTTAAAAAAAGCTGTTTGTCGTTTTTTTTTTTATTTTTACAGACATGCCTTAAAATTTTCATATATAAAAACTCAAAAAGTCGGAATTTTCACTACAACAACGATTTTTAGAGGATCCAAACCCTACATATAGATTTGCAATTATCAGATTTAAACTTCAATTGGTCTAACTGGTGTGAAAATATTACTCAAAATGATTTCTTAATATTTAAATTAAGAAAATATCAAAATTTATTATTTTAACGATGAAAGGAGTATTATTTTAACAATTAAAGTACTTGATATATTTAATGAAGATAAGGACTGAAAAGCTATCAATCCTAGAACCTTCATGAACCATAGTGCAGAAGTCAAGTTGGAAAAACCTTAAATCATGTGTAATGGTAAGTGAAATTTGTTGGGTGAAATAGACATTTTTTTGATATTTGGCAAATGTGGGACCACTTGGTGGGTGAAAGAGGTTTGAAATGGACAAAAGGTGTAAGACTGGGTGTAGTGGAGGCGTTTTTAAGCGTTAAACCAAAAAATAGCGCACTCCACACCGTTACGCGGGGGGGGGGGGGGGGGGGGGGCTATGGGGCAAAAAATTCCTCCGGCGTTACTAATATAACGCTACAACCAAAATGAACCAACCAATCAATTGTTGCCACGTGGCATGGGACCGTTGGAATTTTAAAATTTGACCGTTTTATTTGAACGGTTATTTTTTTTACTATATATATATATATATATATATATATATATATACACCTCCACTACACAAACATTTATAAAATACACAAACAAACACACTAGAATTTTTTAAAAACTCCACTACAAACACACTACAAACCAGCTATAGGTAGTGTATATCCAAATGATCTTGCCGAATCGTCCAATCTCCTGCGATACGCTCGCCAGAGACGTCGTGCACCAGTGTTTTCTTCTCCTCCTCCTCCTCCTCAACAAGTGTTTTCTTCTTCTCCTCCTCCTCGTCAACCAGTGTTTTCTTCTCCTCCTACTCAACGTGTCTCCAACCCCGTCCCCTCCATTCCTCCACTCCTAGGATACACTCCCCCACACCCAGATGCTGATTTCAATGAAGAGGAGATTGTGTGGTGTGTAGATTATGTTATGGCTGTTAGGGGAATGGGTCGCCTACAGTTTGTGGAGAACCAACCAAACCCCAACCCCACTTCAAGCCCTCGTCCCCGGGAGTCCACTGAGGAGGAGTATGAAGCACTAAAGGATGCTCAAGAAGAGGAACACTTCTACAATTATTCCCCTCCTCGTGAGTACTGCTGGATCCGCTCGGATGCGAGATCCGATGGTCGCGATTGCGATCGTTCCCTGTCACCGCCGTACTACACACTCGAGGACTAGGATAATTGTAACACCCCAACCGATGGCGGAATCATCGACGTCTCACATAGTTACGATTGTTCAAAAGCATATGGTACTAAAATGTAAATATATTATTGAATAATTTAAATTGTCTTACATGGATGAAATGGGAAAAATACATAAGTCTGAACAAAACATGAAATTTGAAATAAATTATTAAAAGCAAGCACTCAAATCCAATGCTATGGAACTAAGATCAAACTCACCTGAAACATGTACAAAATAAGTTTTGTCAACATATGAAATGTTGGTAAGCATTCCTAGTTTTAATACATATAGTAAGTTGGAAAAATGTTATACAATTCTGTAACACCCCAAAATTTCTAAACCTTGCTTTTCGATAATCAAAGCACACGTGGCTTTTAATTAACCGCATGAAACGCGACTTATACAAAGATCCTAATATATGGAAATAACCCCGTTAACCTTGTTAGCTAAATATGGCTTAAATAATTACTCGAGACTACCCCGGTTAGTGCTTTTTACTAGAAAATACTTGGCAAATAGTTGGAGGGGCTAAACTTGCCAAATAACCAAAATTAAGATAGTTAAATATTTATAAAAAAAAGAGATGACCAGCTCTATTTTGATGGAAATTCGTTCATCACCCACACTCATATACACCAAACCCTAAAACTCAAGAATAAGCTCATACTCAAGGTGAAACAAAGGGCTTTTGCTTGCATTAGCCCTAAAACGAATCATCCAGGCCTGCTAATCATCTAGGTAACTTTTATTTTGGTTATTATGCTGAATTGTTCATACATGTGATGAATGATAATATTGGCTTGTCACAAAAACTTGAAATTGTTGACTTATAAGGGTACCCCTTCGGTTAGGGGATCATAAACACACTCAATTCGATTAAATCAATGTGATGTTATACTCCACCACAAGAGTTGTGTTGAAGTTTGGTTATGTTAAAATGGGTTTTTGCCATGTGGTAGGAACCACATCTTAAATCTCTAAATATAACTCTTGCTAAGTGCATTAGTATGAAATCTTGAGCTAGGAAGTGGATATGCAACCTAGAAATAATAACTTGGTTGATAATGGATCCAAGAGGTCTATATGTCCTAATAATAAAGTTAGGAAAATCATCACCTACAAGGTGTTTGATGAAATGCCTTAATGAACTTAATCATAAAATGACGTCGATAAATTCGATAAAAACTTGTATGGCTATGTGAATCACATCTAAGAACAAGTTTTGATCACCTATGTGGATTACGCATAATAGGTGCAAGTATGTGTGGCTTCGGATAGACATGGAGCCATGGATACGAAGATAAGGAAGCTTGCACGAGGTAAGTCACCCGATGACTTAATCTTGTTATATCCATTTATAAGCATGTGTTAGATTTTATTGCTTAGTAACTTATGTTGATAATCCAAACCAAACTGTGCAATATCCCTTGCATATCCTTAGATGCAAGGTAGGAATAACACCATCATGGTCATACGGGTCATTGGAGGTTAGGTAAGTCATACAATGACTCCCAAGCTTATGTAGTGAGTCGCACCATGACTTCTAAATTCTCATGATGATTATTCTTGTTATGGATATCTAACTTAAGATAAGTAGACACAAACTCCCCATTATTGTATTGGAAATAATATAAAGGATGGGATTCATGGTAGATCATAACGGATCCTATTATAGTGTAACAACGACCTAAGACGAAGACACCATAGGTGTGGATTGATGCGCCCTTAGGCGTTACCTAGGAATCCTTAATGGGGTTCAACATTGAATGTTATCGCTTATTATAATAGAAGTGTTGCGCTTATCATGGTGAATATCGCCCTAGATGAGCTTAGATAAGTCATTGATAGGGTGACACGGTTGAGAACAACGGTTGTTTGGGTTAGGCTCGTGGTCGAATAGATTAGTGTGTTAAACACCCACGAAATGAAGTTCTAAATAAGTGTTTTGTGGCCCCAAAGTCGACCTTGTGGCTGCACTTTTAAATCTTTTTGATGGGCAATTATGGCTTGAAAATGTGTCTAAAACGCTGAACAAATGTGCAGCGAAAAGCTATCAAAACAAGACTGAAACGCTCCACAAATGTGCAGCGAAAAGCTGCCAAAATATGTCTAAAACTCTGCGCAAACGTGCAGCGAAAAGCTGTCAAAACAAGGCTATAACGCTGCACAAACGTCCAGCGAAAAGCTACCAAAATATGTCTAAAACGCTGCACAAACATGTAGTGAAAAGCTGTCAAAACAAGGCTGAAACGCTGTACAAACGTGCAGCGAAAAGCTGCCAAAATTTGTCTAAAACGCTGCACAAACGGGCAGCGAAAAGCTGTCAAAACAAGGCTGAAACGCTGCACAAATGTGCAGCGAAAAGCTTTTAAAATATGTCTAAAACGTTGCACAAATGTGCAACAAAAAGCTGCCAAAACATGTCTAAAATGCTGCACAAATGTGCAGCGAAAAGCTGTTAAAAACAGGGCTGAAACACTCGGCAAGGGCAGGTGTTTGGGTTCGAGTTTCGAAGTTGTTTTGATTCGTTTCGCTTATAGATTTCTTTCGTACTCGATTCCTAATTAATAAATGAATCATTCTAACCATGTTCTTGGTGTTTTGATGTATCAAAACCTTAGGTATACAAACGGATTGACGGGAGGTGATCATGATCAATTAAAGAACCGAATGTGCTTAAAAGTTGAAGTCTTCCGCTAAACTCTTTTGATAATATCAAACGTATTCCCTGTGTGTCCAATCGAATTAGACTTCTATGTTGAAGTTAAAATGATTCAACGCTATTTTTGTGCAAACTTGACACTTAAACCAATGTTATAAAACAATTGGGGATTACATGTGCTTAATGTAAAGTTGTAATGTAACTATTGTTCTAATCTTGTTTTAAATAAAAACATAGTTATTCGTACTTAGACTCGTCTTAGTAGTACGGGGTCTTACAAATTCAAATGCAAGCTACAGTGCATTTATGAAACTATGTATCATACAAATGAGCGAAATCAATCCTGTGACTGGATAAATGTACTAAAAGGAACGGCGGTGTACTTATCCAATAAATGGATAATAACTTAACAATGACCATGGATTCTCCGATGAAAAGGGGGGAGAATCACCTAGGTGAGTTGTCAATCCAATAGCACTATCCAATGTTAAGGTCGGCTTGTACATGGTTAATGATTTCACTAAGTACAAATGTATTCTACATGTAATGTCTAAGCATAAAGCACGTATGTAAGCAAATGCACAATGTACTAGAATTGTATTGTAAAAATGTGAACTTGTATGTGTATTTTGTATATGTGTACATTTAACACCCCAAAAGTGAATAAAGACAACAAGGGGATAGGAAATACTCACTTTCGCCAAATAACTAGATGACTAAGCGAGCGTGAAAATGCGAGCAATCCAAAGACTCAACAACGAAACTAGTCCAATTTAGAAGAAAAGAAACCGAATAAGAAAAATATCCAGCTTCCAATTCGCCAATTACGAGAGCTTATAATCAAAGCTTCAAATGTAGAAGTAATATACTATAGAAGAAAGGTATGATGGAGAGTTTAATCGAATTGAAACAATCGATTTAGAGGTGCAAAGTGTAATGGGTCATAGGTGGGTTTTTATACTAGTTTTGGATTCAATTAGACTTTAAAATTGGTCAACACGATAAAGTAAGGTTTTAAGATGAATTGGCTATTTGACTAGGACTTTGACTGTTTGACTGTCTCAGCGGACCGCGAGGGCTAAAAATTAATTTGGTTCCTCAACTATTTCAAAATTTTCATTTTTAACCCTCGTATTTTAATAGGACCAAAATTCACAATTTAATAAAACTTATAATTTTTATAAGTAAAAGTATGCACGTTTTATACTCACATCTACACCCGAGCACGTATGTTTCAGACCTTTATATTCAAAGCCCTTAATTTTCGGTCCTAAAACAACTTAGAAACAGAAGGAAACAAGTCTATAACTTAAAAATTGATTAAATTAGAAAAATTATTTTTTTAGCCCTCGCGGTCCGCTGAGACAGTCAAACAGTCAAAGTCCTAGTCAAATATTCAATTCATCATAAAACCTTACTTTATGGTGTTGACTAATTTTAATGGCTAATTGAATCCAAAACTAGTATAAAAACCCACTTATGACCCATTACACTTTGCACCTCTAAATCGATTGTTTCAATTCGATTAAACTCTCCCTCATACCTTTCTTCTATAGTATATTACTTCTATATTTGAAGCTTTGATTATAAGCTCTCGTAATTGGCGAATTGGAAGCTGGATATTTTTCTTATTCGGTTTCTTTTCTTCTAAATTGGACTAGTTTCGTTGTTGAGTCTTTGGATTGCTCGCATTTTCACGCTCGCTTAGTCATCTAGTTATTTGGCGAAAGTGAGTATTTCCTATCCCCTTTTTGCTTTTATTCATTTTTGGGGTGTTACATGTACACTTATACACATTTCAAATACAAGTTCACATTTTTACAATACAATTCTAGTACTATGTGCAATTGCTTACAAACGTGCTTTATGCTTAGACATTACATGTAGAATACATTTGTACTTAGTGAAATCATTAGCATTGTACAAGCCGACCTTAACATTGGATAGCGCTATTGGATTGACAACCCGCCTAGGTTGATTCTCCCCCTTTTTCATCGGAGAATTCGTGGTCATTGTTAACTTATTATCCATTTATTGGATAAGTACACCGCCGTTCATTTAGTACATTATACAGTCGCAGGATTGATTTCGCTCATTTGTATGTTACATAGTTTACATAATTGCACTGTAGCTTTGCACTTGAATTGTATAACATTTTACAACTTCCTATATGTATTAAATCTAGGAATGCTCACCAACATTTCATATGTTGACAAAACTTATTTTGTACATGTTTCAGGTGCAGTTTCATCTTAGTACTATAGCATTGGATTTTAGTGCTTTCTTTTAATAAGTTATTTCAATTTTCATGTTTCGTTCAGACTTTTGTATTTTTTCCCATTTCATCTATGTAAGACGATTTAAATTATTCAATAATATATTTACATTTTAGTACCATGTGCTTTTGAACAAATTGTCACTACGTGACACCTCGATGATTCCGCCATCGGTTGGGGTGTTACAGACTCCTCTCTGATTCGACCACCAGCCGACCCGTCTTCCTCTCCTCTGCCCTCGCTCCTCCATCACTCCCATCTATCTCTACTTCTCCATGTGTGTGTGTTTAATTTACGAAAAAGAAAAACGAAACATGAGCAGGTGTGTGTGTGTGTGTTTTTTTGTGTGTATGAAATCGTATGTGTGAGTTTAAACAAGGAAAGGGGAAGAATAAGGGAAAGAGGTATGTGTGTGGGGAAGAGAAAGTAGGCAGGGAAAAGAAAAAGAATAGATTCTTGTGTTGTGTTGTGTGGTGTGTGTGTGTGTGTGTGTTATTTTTATAAAAATAAGATAAGGGGTAAAACGTTATTTTTATTGAGTTATTAAGTGGTTTAAACAAACACTAGTTTACTATTCAGCACTTACTGGTTCAGACGACCCTCTTACCCATTCAAACCTCTTACTGATTCAACACTTACTGGTTCAGCACTTGTCAAACAGCCCCAAAATGTTTGATAATGCAATATGTATGAATTTTGATGTTAAAAGCAAAAATGTCATATAATAGTTTGAGAAAATTGCTCGAATAGTCCCTGTGGTTTGTTTAGATTTCACCTTTAGTCCCCAACTTTTGAAAATTATAGGTATAGTCCCCAACTTTTGATATTTTGAACTCGGATAGTCCCTAGAGTGAATGGAGGCTAAATAATCCAGCAAAGCTGATGTGAAATCACTAAAATACCATTGTGATTAAGAAAATATAAAAAAAAAATATATGAGACCCACCCACTTCATCTTCCCCAACCCTTCACCTCTACAAACCACCACCACCACCACCCATCTCCATTTTCTTCTTCAACACTTCATCTTCCTTACCCATCACCTCCACAAACCACCACCACCAACACCAACAGAATCCGCGTATACCGATGAAATCATCGGATTGAGATTTTTTCAGTCGTGGAAGAAGATATCGCGTATACTGATGAAATCATCAATGAAATTAGACATCTGGTAAGTGGTAGAAGCTCTATTCCAACTGAGATCATAGGGGAAGAAGTTGTAGAGGCTGAATCGACGGTACAGATACATTCATAAACTGGTACTGGATTTGAAATTTTGTTTCAGGGATTTAACTAGGAGTCCAATAAATCTGGAAAATGGTATGTGGAATTAGAAGAAAAAGCTTCTGAGTTGGCATCAATTCACTGTTGATTGGTTGCCACCACCAACAGAATCCATCTCACCAGAAGGCTATATGCCAAGATGATTTTAATTTAATGACAAACTAAACGATTTTAATTTAATGACATTAATCACGAAATTATTACGAAAACATACATTGAATGGTTAGCGAGGATGATATTCAAAGATATGAAAATGAGATAGTGTGGAAAATGAAGTTTTGTGTATAGGTATATGTGTAAATGATAAGCTTTATACAGGCATATAGCTAGATATAAAGAGTAAAAGAAATGTTTTAATAAAATATAAACCTGGTTGTTGCAATTAAATGTATATATTTTAGGAAATAATTTACCGTATTTAAATTTAATAAGAAATTCAAAATTTGTTTTGAAATTTGAAAATTCAAACATGGGTCAAGTTGAAGCTCCATGGGTATGGGTATGGATATAGAGATAAAGCATGATGTGACATTCTAAGAAAGGGACACTTCACCCCCTAGATACTCTTTTATAAGATAGATAGATTTTATATGTTTAATACTATTTAATGGTGTAACAATTAATAATCAATAAACATATCTATAATCACAAAATTAGTTTTAGAAATGATAAAACTATCCTTCAATAATATTAAATAGATAAAATAAATTAAAATTTTGATTTTTTTTAAAAAGCTTTTTAGTTTTTGGATATGTGAAATGATCCTAACCCTATGGTAAGGGATATAGAAGAAAATATCAGAGATATTAAAAAAATGGACTTAATGGTATCTAACATTTGCTTAGGAGTATCCGATATATAAAACAAAGAGAAAAGAAATTTCACTAATTTTGCCCTTCACCAACAAAGTTGAAGAACAACACAAGGTAGCCTTAGGGGGTGTTTGTTTTCTTAAGAAAAGTGCTTTTTAGAAGACATATCACTTAAAAACCGCTGCCCTTCTTCTTCTTCATGCAGACCTAAACCCACATCTTTTTACCCATTCTTACCCACATAACACAAAACAAAACACACAGCAGACACTCTTCTTTGTCTTCTCAAACCATCTCCTTATTCCCTCCTCTCTCATTCTTCTTCTTCTTCTTCCCTCCTATCCCACCCGCCACCCTTCTCATCCTTCCCTACCAACTTTGTCGCCCATCCTCCTTCCCCACAGCCGACATCACCCATGTTCCTCCTTCCCCACCTGTCATCGTCACCTGCTCCTCCTTCGCCCACATTGCCTCCTCCCTCAAAACCACCCCATGTTGAATCATTTTGTTCGCAGTCTCAATTTAGGTTTGTGTCTCTTGATTGCTTTTCCATTTTTCTTGAGGTGTTGACAAAAACCCAGTTTAGAAACCTTCCGTTTGATTGATTATTCATGTTACTTTAATTTGGGATTTTTAGTTGAATATCGATGAATGTACTGTACAATTGGTTGTTTTGTGTGTTTAGTTTGATATGAAAAAGGTTATGTTTTTTAGCTTGAGGGGATGATGGGATTGAAAAGGTTATGGTGGGTTGTGATTGGTTATGGTTATGGTGGGTTATTGTTTTAGGTTACGTTGCAGACGTTAATAAAAAAACAGTCTTCTTCTTGCAGACTGCATACCTTTGGTCCATCTCTTTTCCTGCAGATGTGATCCGCAGACTATAGACCTTTTACCTCTTAAAAAACAAACAGCACCTTAGGCCCTTCATAGACCAACATGTGTGTGTGTATATGTGTATAATATTAATTCGAAAGAATATATATTAATATATTAATGGTCCAATTTTGACGATATTTAGGTCAAACTGTAAGTTAAAGCGTTCGTAGCATTTTTAATAACTAAAAACAAAAACCAAATTAAACCGAACCATCACTAACGACTTGGTTCCGATTGAGTTTTTTGGTTTAGTTTTGACTTATTGGCCATTTATACAAGTTGTCAACATTTAAATCATTATTTGATGTCTTACGGTCCTTGCGTAAACAGTCTTCGTTGGAGCTTAAGTGTGGTCTTTACTCTTCAACGGAACTTAATTAACGTTAATATCTATCAAACAACTAAAGAAAAAATCACCTTTCATTTTGAAATGGTGTCTTAAGCCATTCAGTCGCATAACCATATATGTGTGTGTTCTAAATACGAGCATAATCGTTCTAGACTTCTAGTGGTCTGTTGCATAAGACATGAGCCCTTTCACGTCTCGTGCCATACTACCATCCTCTCTCCCATGTTCACATAGTGTATAGTGTAACACATGGCCGCAATGTACGTTACTACATGTAATTTATATATGTATGACGTTCATCTTAATATTGTTAACTGTTTATAGTCACTTATAAAAGAGGGATGCGTTATTTTGAAAACTCACTTGATTTGTGAAAATCGTAAAAACCCTATCATATTTTTTTTTTGTCAAAAAATTATGGCATGTAATACATATATTTTTAAGCGTTTTTAGCAAAAAGAAAAATAAAAAAGTCGATGAATGAGTTTTTTATAATAATAATAATAATAATAGTAATGAGACATAATAGCATACATATGTAACATTTGTGTAATACTAAGCAATAAGTTGGCCCTATTTTTTTCTTAAAAAAATCATTGAATTTTTAGAGGTTTTTATAAGTTTTGATGCTAGTCGTTGTAAAATTAGAATTATATGTAAAACATTTGAATATTTTAAAACAGGCGATCCAAAGAGTAGGTTGTGGATAAGTATGATGACTTAGACCAAACGTACTGGGCGTTATTTTTCACGCTCCCCCTCTATCTTGGAGCTTTGTCATTGGTTGAGAAAAAAGAAGGAAATTTCACGCTCCTCTACGTGAAAATTTTCATGCCGACCACAAACAAAAAATCACATTTAGCACTCATAGGGGCGGTGTTACAATATCAAATGGAACACTAATGGAGCATTTCACGCCCAATTAACTCATTACTACGGGTGGTCTTATAACGTATGGTGCATTCTTCGAAGATTTTGCAAATCGTCTTTTCTATGATTGGACATTCATTGTGGAATAAACATAAATATGGTAACTGTATTTTTTTTAGCCTATATCTATGTTGAAACGTATTTGTTTTGAGTTATACTATGACCTTAAGAAACATAGTTGTTTAATGGCAAATATTTAAATATTTAATTACTTGTAAAATTGGGAGAATTATAGAACTATGACAAAACACATAAGAGGTTTGACTTCGTACCGTACAAATTGAGAGGTGGGACTCTTTGGATGCCCTGTCATTTTATTGTGTGGGAGGGGTCCACTGATGGTGCAATTCGCTTTTCAGCTTTGCCTGGGGTTTTGACACCTGAACGGTTATTATTTGCCAGATGTCTATACTTTATTCACAATCAAGTTGTTAAACTTTTTTTTTTTTTTCTTTGTATAAGCATTTGTAGCGGGAAGCTCCATGGATTTATCTATACTATCTTATAATATATTTCACAAGGACTTCTTAAAATTTAAGTTTTACAAGTATAAATGCTTAGAATACAACACACAATGCACATATTAACTACTTTTTGAGGGCAAATATGTCTTTTGTACAATACTAGTAGGGTGTCCGCGCGATGCAGCGGGGAACCCAAAAACTTCTAAGGGTGTGTATGGTTTGATTCAATTCGATTATTAACCTCAACCGAAACTAAAACCAAAGTAATCTAGTTAATCGATCTTATTAAACAACTGATTATTTGGTCCAATTTATATGGTTAGATTATCGGCTTTTAGTCCGGTTTAATTAATTTTGGTTAACAACAAAAACCAAACTTTAGTTAAATTTTTTTGTCTATATTTATAATTTTTATACATCTATTTCATGTACTTTAAGCAAAACTTTAAACCAAAGTTTGGTTTTGGTTACTAACCAAAACTAACTAAAATGAACTAAAAACAAAAATCTAACTAAATTGACTAAACCAATTAATCGGTTGGTTAATAAGATCTATAAACCGATAATTTCAATTTTTATTTCGGTTGATGATAATAACCGAACTAAACCGAACACAACATGCACCATTAGAAGTGTCTGCGTTCCTTACTACATTGTGCTGGCACGCTGTTATGAATATGAATGGTTCCGTTTTAGTTTAACTGATTTCGATTAACTAAGGGTACAAAAAGAAAACGATAACCGATTTTAAGTTAAATCAAATGTTGGTTAATTCAGTTTTCAATTGATTTTGTTTCACTTTGTCTCTTTTTTGTTTGGCTTCGGTAAACAGTTTAATTATTGCTCACTCCTAGATATTGTTAATCACGTAGCACATAAAAAATTTTAAATTAAAAATACTATACTCAAGTTAAAGATAATAAAATGCTCATTATTATGATTATTTTTAAAGTATCAACGTATGAAAAAATATGACTATTTAAAAATTATGGGTAATGGTTTGTTTTAAACAAGGAAAAGAAGTTTAACTATAATTTAAATAAGCAAAAGTTGAGTAAACTTTAAGGGATTAAAGTGTAACTAAGATGAATTATTAAAGTGTAAAATTGTTTGAATGACTATTTTATCCTCATTTTAGGGTTGTTTATGAAAATAGAGTTCTTAACTTTTTGGTATCTTAAACTACCCTTGCCTCATACATTATAATATAGTATAGATTTACACATTTGCCCCTCAACTTTACTTAACTTTTGTTTATTTAAATAATAATTACACTTTTTACCATTATTATAACCAACTACCCCTCACGATTTTTAAACGTCTATAACTTTATCATACGTTAATATTTTCATAATATTATTACACCGTATAAACGAGCGTTTTTTTTTCTCTTTAATTTGAGTATAGTATTGCTATATTTTTTTAATATAAAAAAATGACATGTTAAGATTAAGTAATAATTGAAACGAAAACAAACGAAAATGAACCTAAAGCTTCTATATCTATAATATCTTATAATACATTTCCCATTCCCAAGGACCTCATAAAATTTAAATGTTACAAGTATAATTGGTTATAGTACAACACATAATGCATATATTAACTATTCTTTTAGGGTAATATGTTTTTTATACAATACTTACACATTTGCCCCCATCAACTTTACTCAACTTTTGTTTAGTTAAATAATAATTACACTTTTCACCTTTATTTCAACCAACTACTCCCACGATTTTTAAACGTCCATAACTTTTTCATACATTAATATTTTCTTAATATTATTACACCGTATAAATGAGCATTTTGTTCCCTTTAATTTGATTATAGTATTGCTATAGTTTTTTTTTTTTAAATTTAGAAAATGATTTGTTAAGGTTAAGTAATAACTGGAACGAAAACAAAGGAAGTGAGAAGTTACATTTGCACATTAACTTCTCACTTCCTCATAGTCACCCTAATTTTTTGCTTAGCGTATCACATAAATTATTGCTATGTGTATATATTCATGTGCTTGCAATTTCGCTAGCACATACGATTCCATTATGGTAAAAAAAGTATTTTTATTTATTGAATTCAAAATTTTATTTTAAATTTGTTTACCACTTACTCAGTTGATATTATTCATTAATGTCAGAATTTTATCTCATTTGTGTTTGTAGAAAATTTTTGTGTAATAAGTTGTTGAATGAGAAGACACATGTTGTGACATAGTTCTCAATTGATTTCTTTAATGAAAACACTATAATATAGTTCATAACTCTGTGTTTTTTAGATATATATATATATATATATATAGATATATAGATATAGATATAGGGTCAGGATCCTGTACAAAGTGTTTTTTTTTGTGAGAAGTGTGAGAAGGATTAAAAATTGATACTTAGGCATCATTTTTTGAACTTAGTCGTGATGTTTTGGATTGTTTTGCCTATAAAAACATCAAACATAACAATTAAAAACCGAAAACAATGTATTTTAGGCTTAAAACTTAAAACACCATGCTAAGAACATTAAGCACTGTGTTTTAAGCGTTAAGTAGTGTGTTTTAGCTGTTTTTTAAATTTAATAACTATAATACATTGTATTGTGTTTTAGATTGTTGTGTTTGGTGTTTTTCAAGTTAAAACAACCTAAAACATCATTCCTAAATCCAAAACATGATGGCTACGTGTCAATTCTTAGTCCTTCTCACACTTCTTACGAAATATGTCCTTTGTATAGGATCCTAAACCTATATATATATATATATATATATATATATAAGGAAAATATCTTGAAAATGTATAATCTGATAGTTGAAATCTATATACATTATGTATAATTTGATCGGTTAATTTGGTTATCCCCACTGGCATTCCGAATATTTTTTTTTATATATTGAGTATGTCCCTCCTGATTTTACCGAAAATGTAGTCAAGCCCCGCTAATGATTATACCACACGCCAAGACAAATATTAAGGTCAATTGATTATTGTTTAACCTAACCAATCTAAATGTTGTTACCCGCTGCAACGCGCGGGCACCCCGCTAGTAAGAAATAAAATATTATAAAGTTTGTAAAATGGAATAGTTTGTGATATGCTCTACTTTATGCTAGTCTTGGTGATTGTATTGTGTATTCAGTATTGCTTTCTTTGATTAGTGAGGTTAGAAAACTTTTAACAGGTGACTAACTTATCTTTAGAAGATTTGCATGAGATTATATCAATAGCTCGCTAATGAACAATATTAGGTGGTTAACGTGTGTTTATTGTGTTAACTTTCCAAACAATTGTCATATTAGGATTCCCGAAAGGGATACTAATTGTCTGAAATGTGAATGTTGATTTCGCGAATTTTTTTACATATGTTATGTAGTTAACATGCTTAGGTTGTTAATATATATATATTGCAAAACTAATAATCCTACATGTCATAATATTATGCAATCTCTCCTTTGAGAGATGCCACATAGGATGTGATGTGCCAACTTTAAACCAATTAAAAAAAGGAATAAATATGATTTAACCTAATCTATTAAATACCTAATCTACTAAATCTAAATATTAAACATTTATTATTATCTTTCTCATGTTTCTTCCCATAACTTTTAAACGTTAATATATTTTATATACGATATTTTTTAAAGAAAAAAAATTACACCAAATTAACGAGCATTTTATTATCTTTCCAATGAGTACCATAGTGCTATATAAAAAACGGAGAAAAAAATGACTATTTTTTGTAACCCGACAGGTACTGTGTCGGATTTGGGATTAGTTTTAAAAAAATTGTAGGTTTGGGTCGGGTCTGGGATTAGGTGATACTCGACCCGATTACCCGAAACAACATACCCAAATACCCGATCATATACCCATGAATTTTTTAACGCATCACATAACCCTTAGACTAATGCGTTCGATATTTCAATAATTAACTTTTTTTTCTTATTTCATGTTAGTTATTTTTAGAATGATCGATTACAAACTTCTGAATTCATTTGTAATGGCACTAGATTTATACCCCGGCGCAGAGATTCGTTTTTTTATATTTGAATATGATAACTTATGGCAGATATTTGTTTAAAATAATAATAATAATAATAATAATAATAATAATAATAATAATAATAATAATATATTTTATTATGTCATATTAGATATTTCAACCGGGACGCTCCCGGGATAAAAACTAGTATAGTATATTTACATATATATTTCGTAGAGTTGAGATCTTGTAAAAACTCTCATTAGTGTAAAAACCATAGAAACATGTGACATCCGTCACCTTTCATTTTACCTTTTGACCGATTTTAGTCCCTTTCATTTATTTACATTTATAACCCTTGTAATTTGAAGCTTTGGATTCAAGTTTCTCGCATCGTTGTCGTAATTATTTTCTTTTTAATAATAATAATAATAATAATAATAATAATAATAATGAAAAAAATATATATAGTTTTAGACATTATACTAAATAAACCATTCATCCTAAACCATCTATCTTAACTCACTAAGCCCACCCAACAAACCCACTTTTTCCTTTGTTTGCAGCCCATCAACGAGCCCAAAGCACAGGCCCAGTACCCGGCCCAATCCTTCTCCCCTCCTACCTGATTTAAAAAAAAAAAAAAAAGATTGCAGCTGCCCGGACTCGAACCCGGGCCAGCTACCAAACCAGACATCAACACAATCACTACACCACATACTCGCTTTGTTGTTTAGAACTAGATCCTATTTGTTTTAACACCTCCTAAAAACGAACCAGATCTGTCCCTCCTTTCTTCGCACAGGCCTGCTCACCACCATTCTTGGAGTTGACCACATGATTGAGCCTAACTATGGAAACAAACTCACGAATTTAATCTGGATTACTAATCAAATAACTATTACGCATTAACCCCAACCATATCAACGCTAATCTTCCAAAAATGAGGACTAATACGCGTCATCACCATCAAACGAGGACAACTTACCAAATCGTTCACCCGAACCCTCTCCCTATAAATTGAACCTCCCAATTCATGCTACACTCGCCGATATCCCTCTCTAAACCTCCAATTTCTAATTTAAATCATTCTTTTTGAAAGCTTTTGAGCGAGTTTGACTTTTCTGTTGACCAAAGCAATTCATACGAATTCGTAATTGTAAGTTATGTTTTTCTTGTGGGTTTTGTTCATCGGCACACACACAACAATAACCCGAACCGGCCTGAGGGCCAAGGTTCGAGTCCCGTAAACTGCTTCTTTTTCTTCTTATTTATGGAAAACAGACCAGTTAGCATATATAATTAATTTAAAACAAGGAATATTCGTTCTCAGGGTCCAGACCAGATGGTCTGGGCTTGTGATTTAGACCTCTTGATTCGGCCGAGGACCCGGGTTCGAGTCCCGGCACAGACATCTTTTTTTTGCTATTTTTCTTCAATACTTCTATCTTATACATTTTTTTTAAAAAAATAGTTTTTAAATACTAAAATTGCTTTATAAAATCTACAAAAATTATGTTATGATGTCCTAGTAGAAACGTTTATTAAACAAGTTTTAGTTTTTCAAAAATCATTTATTTATTATATATAATAAATATTTCATTTTTATCCCATTATAATTATAAAATTCTATAAAAATATCAAAACGATTATATAAATTTCCACAAAAATTATTCTGAGCTTATATGACATTAAACATTTCTGAAATGATTTTTATTTCCGAAAAATCATTTATTTAATATTTTTAATCAATTTTTGTTAGTATTAATCATAAATAAATCATAATAAATTCATTTTTCAATATTTTTGTACCAAAATTTTACATAAATTATTTCTATTCATTTGGAACATAAATACAATTTCTAATTTAAAAATTCTTTAATTTTAATATTTTTAAATATTAAAGTTATATTTTGACAATTTGAACTAAATAGATTAAATATTCTATTTTTAGGAAAATAATTTTTAAAATTATTTTCATACTTAAAACTTTACATTGTGACCATCTTTAATCTAAAATTTACAAAAAGACTTTTGTTTGTTTAATTATCAAATTTCTCTTATTCATTAAACATTTTATTTATTAATCAAAACGAATACTTATCCCCAATTCGAAACCCTAGAAAATACTTATAGACTAGATAGACTTAGACTTATTTGTTACCTTATACATAGGGTGATACTTGGCAACGTTGGATTTCACATATTCAATTCCACAAGACTTACCACCTTGCTAAGGTGAGTATTACTTATCCCCTTTTTCGTTTTTACACTTTTGGGGTGATTCATGCACAAGTATACAAAACTTTCACATTCAGTTACATGTACATTTTCTTCATTTACAATTCATATACGTGTCTTGTTTATCTTGTGCCTTATGTTTGAACATGAATGTAACTTACGTACAAAATCATACATCTAGACATAACTTATGTTATGGTGCTCTTTACATATAGACGTAACTTATGTTACGGTGCTCATTTAGACATAACTTATGTTATGGTGCTCTTTTAGACTTGACACGTGTTAGGGTGCTCATTATCAAATTCATCTTATCAAGTTCACATTTGATCTTTGTCTTGTTTGGTTACTTGCGTGTTTACATAATGCCTTGGTGATGCTAGACACATGAAATGTACTACTTTTCAAACTTATACTATATGTACAAAGCTAGGTAGTACTCACCAACATCATATGTTGACAAAATTTATTTTCGTGCATGTTTCAGGATAAGCTGCTTGACGCTTCACATAGGACTTTGGACTTAGATTAAATCAATCAACTCTCTCAATCTTTGTTGTGTATTTATTTTCACATGTTGTAAAACAATATTCAATAATCAAATATTTACATTTGAGTACCATGAGCTTTTGAACAATCGTCACTACGTGACACCTCGATGATTCCGCCATCGGTTGGGGTGTTACAGATTGGTATCAGAGCCATGGTTATAGGGAACTAGGTTATTAGATAAAATGGCCTAGACTATAACCGAACTTCAACTTTCATGCATAATATTCCTTAAATTTCCATTCCCCTCATTTCTCTCTACTTTCCTTCCTCTATCTTTCCCTTCTTCTCCAGTTCTTCTCATCTTTCATCATGGTGCATAAAGATGGTGTCCTACAAGGAGTGAAAAGTCTACATCATCATGAAACAGGAGCAGTACCTTTCATGAAGACACTCTTAGGCATGATGCCTACCCTTATTTTGCTCCTTCAAAGTTGTTGAGCTTTAATTAGTGTGATAGAACACGTGCAATCTAGAAGGGTGGATGACTGTACACTGGGTTTTCTGGCATAGGCAAGCATAGCGCATAAATCCAATAACGGACCTGTTATGCTTACTTGGGGATTCCTGGAGTGAGTGTCCACTTATAGGCTAAAGCATGTCTTCTTTGATCACCATTGGGTTCAATTCCTTTGAAAAGTCAACGTTCTTGTTGGGCTTCACAGCTAGACAAGCGCACTCCAAGCATCTTATGCAAGTTTTTTTTTTCAATACTCTCTCGTTTCATATACAGTATTTTGTATATCATGATTTTCATATATTGCTTACAAGTTCATACTTTCATAAATCATCTGTACGGTTATACACATACATTTTCTAATCTCGTGATTATTCATTGACTGCCTCATAGATGTCTGCTCGCCGCATGCTCCGTGATGCCAGCCAACGCACTGTTCGTGCTCCTGGACAACGTTCTGATCGTCGCCTTGCAACTTTAGGTGGTGTTTGTTTTTCTCCCAGAAGCACTTCTGATCTCTTTTGTCTGCGTCGCGCAGACGTGGGCAAACGTTTGGGGCGGACAGACTGTTTGTTTTTCGGAAGACATTTCACTCCAAAAGCTCTTCCTAACCTCTTCTTGGTGCAGACTTGGACCAAAGTCTTCTAAGGTCTTCAAAGGTCTTCTCCTCTTCTCTTCTCCTCACCCACCACCACCACCACCCACTACCACCACCACCACTACCACCACCCACCACCGTTCACCACCACCACTACCACCACCACCACCACGGTCCACCACCACCACCTACCACCGTCCACCCACCACCGTCCACCACCACTACCACCACCCACCACCACTACCACCCACCACCCACCACCACTACCACCCACCACCGTCCACCACCACCACCCACCACCACCACGGTCCACCACCTACCACCGTCCACCCACCACCACCCACCACCGTCCACCACCACTACCACCACCACCACCCACCACCACCACCGTCCACCACCACCACCACGGTCCACCACCACCACCACGGTCCACCACCACCACCACGGTCCACCACCACCACGGTCCACCACCACGGTCCACCACCACCCACCACGGTCCATCACCACCACCACCCACCACCGTCCACCACCACCACCCACCACCACTACCACCACCCACCACCACTACCACCACCCACCACCACCACCACCACCCACCACCACCACCACCACCCACCACCACGGTCCACCACCACCACCTACCACCGTCCACCCACCACCACCACTACCACCACCCACCACCCACCACCGTCCACCACCACCCACCACCATGGTCCACACCACCACGGTCCACCCACCACCACCACCATCTACCACCAGACTGCTGTAAAAACTCAGTTTGTTTAAATTTAAGGTTATTTCAGCAGCCTGCAGACGTTAACAAACAAACAGTCTTCTTTTTGCAGACTGCAGACCTTTGGTCCACCTCTTCTCCTGCAGATGTCTGCAGATGTGGTCCGCAGACTGCAGACCTTTTCCTGCAGAAAAAACAAACAGCACCTTAGTCGCTGAGCAGATTGCTGCAGTGATCCCAAACCTTGTCAGTGAGATAACCCAGAATAGTAACAGTGCCACAACAGGGGCTGCGACTCAATTTCGGTGCACTTTCAAAAACTTTAACTCCTGCAACCCCACAAAATTTACTGGGAGGAGGGTGCTACTGGCCTTCTCCAATGGTTTGAAAGCATGGAAAGCACCTTTGTGAACAGTGAATGTCCTGATGAACTCCGCGTTCGCTATGCCACCAGTGTCCTTCAAAAGGGGGCATTAACTTGGTGGAACGGCGAAAAGCACAATCGGGGAGCTGATGTTGCTTTATCTTTGTCTTGGGCTGAGGTTAAGGAACTCATGATCGCTAAATTCTGCCCTAGGAAGGAAATCAGGAAACTGGAGGATGAGTTTCGTGAGCTCAAACAAGACAGTGGTGAGAATCTTGCGTATAATACTCGATATCATGAACTTAGCATACTGGTTCCACACATGGTCACCCCGGTCACTCGAGCAATCGAGAAATATATCGAGGGATTACCTGACCTGATTCAAGACGTCGTCACTGGAGGCAAATCCACTACGGTAGAAGAAGCCATCCAGCTTGCAGCCACTTTAACAGACAAACACGTAAGGAAAGGAAACTTGGTTAGGAAGGGCACCAAGACGTCTACTGAGAAAACCACCAATGCTGTTGAATGATCTAAGACTGTTTTAGCAAAGGCCGCCACTACTTCTTCGAACTCTAAGAAACGAATGGGCGATAATCAGAACCATGCTGTTGTGGATCCTGTGACTCAACCCAAGAAAGCCTACACGGGAATCCATCCTCAATGCAACACTTGCAAGTATCATCACCCTACAAATCTTCCATGTCGTCAATGCACTAGATGTGGAAGGTTTGGACACTTTGCCACTACTTGTCGTGTAACGGTTAGGACACAAGATAATCATCAAACAGCTGCCCAGGAACCATTGCCGATTACTAACGGCCATGCATGTTATAATTGTGGAGACCCTAACCACATGCGGCATCGATGCCCTGAATTGAATAATGTAAACCAGGTGGCACATGGACGAGCTTTCAATATCAACATCAACGAAGCAACTGGTCAGGATGGCGTTAACCCCTCTGGCTAAGCCATGGATGGAATCTTCTTAAAGACTCAAGAATCCAATACTTGTGTTTTCATTTTCTTGATCCTATTATTTTGTACCCAATTGTGTCGTACTCATAAGCATATAACATCTAGAAATTCCTTGCATACTATTGTGTACGAACGCAGGTTGGAAATTTATCATATTTGGTTACGTTTATTTTAATCGTAGAAGTTTAAGACTCTACCTTACATTTTGTTGAAACATTTGAACTTGATTTCCATGAAATCAAACTACTAAAAACTCGATACTTGATCCTACAGGATTTTTCTAAAAACATCATTGTTTGTTATATGAAACTTGATTTTTCCCTTAATTTGACTATTCATTGAACATTTAATTATTCATGATACTCGTAAAATATGGCTGGCCAAATATGAGATATTTCTATAGGCAACTAAGATAACACTTATACTTAATGGTTGTCGTACTTATAAACTTGCTTGCATGCGTGTATTATCAATTTGCATGTTGATCTATGAATGACAACTACTACATTTATCCACTCCACTAAAACAAACATTTCACTTAAAGGGCTCCCCGGGTGAGTGGTAGCCATACTTACATTTTGTTATGCTTGCAAGTCGTTGCAAACCAATGTAATTGAACTCATTATTACATAGCCTCATTTCGTTGATAACGTCTCATTGTAACCCAACGTGTTTGTTGTGTCGTCTTCTTGTGGAACTTATTTGCTTTAATGTGTTGTTAGGATCATAGAAGGACATAAAACCCTAATGTAAGGTAAATTGATGATTCTGGTCCGGAACGTAATCATGAATTTACAGGTACGTTAGGGTAGTGTGAAATTCTATTGGGATTTTGGTAGGCGTCCAGTACGTTTTCAAGGTATCAAAGGTGTGGTGGGTTAGCTGCGGTACACCCTATATATAAACACTAATGATGCATTGAAAGTGAGACTAGAAGTCGGACCAGGAACAAACTCTAGTTACTTGGTAGTTCATTTAGTCTTTCTATAGTCAATCAACCCATGCATTTATTTTAGGATTTCTAAAACTTGAAGCTTAGTGTTTTACTAGATTCTCCTTATTGTCCGAGACGAACCTAATCCAATCCTTAACTCACACCTATCAAACCTTTTATCCAAATCATTCGAAACAGTTTACTCTGTTACCTATAAATTCACGTCGTGCTTTGACTCAAAATTTTCCAAACCACGGTTACCTTAATTTCTACCCAAACATCCATAACCCTATGTTTCTAATAACTTCGGGACGAAGTTTCTAAAAGTAGGGGATGCTGTGACATCCGTCACCTTTCATTTTACCTTTTGACCGATTTTAGTCACTTTCATTTACTTACATTTATAACCCCTGTAATTCGAAGCTTTGGATTCAAGTTTCTCGCATCGTTGTCGTAATTATTTTCTTTTTAATAATAATAATAATAATAATGAAAAAAAAATATATAGTTTTAGACATTATACTAAATAAACCATTCATCCTAAACCATCTATCTTTACTCACTAAGCCCACCCAACAAACCCACTTTTTCCTTTGTTTGCAGCCCATCAACGAGCCCAAAGCACAGGCCCAGTACCCGGCCCAATCCTTCTCCCCTCCTACCTGATTTAAAAAAAAAAGATTGCAGCTACTCGGACTCGAACCCGGGCCAACTACCAAACCACACATCAACACAACCACTACACCACATACTCGCTTTGTTGTTTAGAACTAGATCCTATTTGTTTTAACACCTCCTAAAAACGAACCAGATCTGTCCCTCCTTTCTTCGCACAGGCCTGCTCACCACCATTCTTGGAATTGACCACATGATTGAGCCTAACTATGGAAACAAACTCACGAATTTAATCTGGATTACTAATCAAATAACTATTACGCATTAACCCCAACCATATCAACGCTAATCTTCCAAAAATGAGGACTAATACGCGTCATCACCATCAAACGAGGTCAACTTACCAAATCGTTCACCCGAACCCTCTCCCTATAAATTGAACCTCCCAATTCATGCTACACTCGCCGATATCCCTCTCTAAACCTCCAATTTCTAATTTAAATCATTCTTTCTAAAGCTTTTGAGCGAGTTTGACTTTTCTGTTGACCAAAGCAATTCATACGAATTCGTAATTGTAAGTTATGTTTTTCTTGTGGGTTTTGTTCATCGGCACACACACAACAATAACCCTATGATTAATTGGGTTATTGTTGTGTGAATCAAATAATTGTGAAATCTAGGGCTCGATCTTATAGAATTGGGGAAAACGTTTTCAGCAGACATACCTATTTATTTAATACAGAGTCTTAATCATCACCAACTGATCAACAGATCAGTTGGTGTGACACTCGTGTCTAAAACCCGAACCGGCCTGAGGGCCAAGGTTCGAGTCCCGTAAACTGCTTCTTTTTCTTCTTATTTATGGAAAACAGACCAGTTAGCATATATAATTAATTTAGAACAAGGAATATTCGTTCTCAGGGTCCAGACCAGATGGTCTGGGCTTGTGATTTAGACCTCTTGATTCGGCCGAGGACCCAGGTTCGAGTCCCGGCACAGACATCTTTTTTTTTGCTATTTTTCTTCTATACTTCTATCTTATACATTTTTTTTAAAATAGTTTTTAAATACTAAAATTGCTTTATAAAATCTACAAAAATTATGTTATGATGTCCTAGTAGAAAAGTTTATTAAACAAGTTTTAGTTTTTCAAAAATCATTTATTTATTATATATAATAAATATTTCATTTTTATCCCATTATAATTATAAAATTCTATAAAAATATCAAAAAGATTATATAAATTTCCACAAAAATAATTCTGAGCTTATATGACATTAAACATTTCTGAAATGATTTTTATTTCTGAAAAATCATTTATTTAATATTTTTAATCAATTTTTGTTAGTTTTAATCATAAATAAATCATAATAAATTCATTTTTCAATATTTTTGTACCAAAATTTTACATAAATTATTTCTATTCATTTGGAACAGAAATACAATTTCTAATTTAAAAATTCTTTAATTTTAATATTTTTAAATATTAAAGTTATATTTTGACAATTTGAACTAAATAGATTAAATATTCTATTTTTAGGAAAATAATTTTATAAAAATTATTTTCATACTTAAAACTTTACATCGTGACCATCTTTAATCTAAAATTTACAAAAAGACTTTTGTTTGTTTAATTATCAAATTTCTCTTATTCATTAAACATTTTATTTATTAATCAAAACGAATACTTATCCCCAATTCGAAACCCTAGAAAATACTTATAGACTGGATAGACTTAGACTTATTTGTTACCTTATACATAGGGTGATACTTGGCAATGTTGGATTTCACATATTCAATTCCACAAGACTTACCACCTTGCTAAGGTGAGTATTACTTATCCCCTTTTTCGTTTTTACACTTTTGGGGTGATTCATGCACAAGTATACAAAACTTTCACATTCAGTTACATATACATTTTCTTCATTTACAATTCATATACGTGTCTTGTTTATCTTGTGCCTTATGTTTGAACATGAATGTAGCTTACGTACAAAATCATACATCTAGACATAACTTATGTTATGGTGCTCTTTACATATAGACGTAACTTATGTTACGGTGCTCATTTAGACATAACTTATGTTATGGTGCTCTTTTAGACTTGACACGTGTTAGGGTGCTCATTATCAAATTCATCTTATCAAGTTTACATTTGATCTTTGTCTTGTTTGGTTACTTGCGTGTTTACATAATGTCTTGGTGATGCTAGACACATGAATTGTACTACTTTTCAAACTTATACTATATGTACAAAGCTAGGTAGTACTCACCAACATCATATGTTGACAAAATTTATTTTCGTGCATGTTTCAGGATAAGCTGCTTGACGCTTCACATAGGACTTTGGACTTAGATTAAATCAATCAACTCTCTCAATCTTTGTTGTGTATTTATTTTCACATGTTGTAAAACAATATTCAATAATCAAATATTTACATTTTAGTACCATGAGCTTTTGAACAATCGTCACTACGTGACACCTCGATGATTCCGCCAACGGTTGGGGTGTTACAAAACAGATCTTGACCATTGAAACATGAAATCAATGGTTTGTGTTGGTTACGTATCTATCCCTCAAACATGTAGTTTATTTTAGTGTTATTAAGGGTAGTTTGGTAAATGTGCTATTTATAAAAAAAAATCAAAATACAAGACACCCATTTTTTCTCACGGTTATCATCAATCCCCCAACAAAACCTCCTAAATATCCTCAAAATTCTTCTCTTCTCCATAAAAACACTCCCTGAATCCAGTCCATGAATCCTCAAAATTCTTCTCAACCAAAATCTTCGGTACAACAACTCGATTACAGGGAAAAAAGTGGTAAGTTTGCTAATATCCCCTTCCCTCCTTCTGTTCTTGATAAATACACTACACGAACAATTTTTTTTTTTTTTAAAAAAAAAAAAATCGAACTTGATGTGCTAATATTTGACTGATCGAGGTTAAGGTTGTTTATGTGGAATCTTCAGATTGATTCCGAGTATACATCAGCCCAAAAAATCATGTGTTGTTAGTTGTTTTGGTAGACATTGTTATGTTGTTGTTAGTTGTTTACTTTTTTTTTTTAATAAATTTGGTTTTTATTGCTGATGTATGTTTAAATCTGATAGGGAAGTAGTATGTGGAGGTTTTGGTTGATGATTCGTCAACGGTTTTTTTGTGCTATTGTAAAAGTTTTATTTTTTTTGTCTTGCTTTTCAGCGGGCCTCGAGGTCCTGGTTTGTGGTGTGTTTTTCTCGCTTTAGGGTTGATCTCATTGTTTACCAGTCATGTGGCTTCGAGTCTCAAATGGTACTCTCATCGCTTGCTAAGCATCGGTTATGCAGAGGAAACAAGCACACCAGAATGAAGATCATCAGCACAATTTTTATTATAAATAACACATGTATATAAAATCAGCACCTTATGCTTGTGGGTGTAGGTAGTTTGATGCACCTTTTGTACTTTTCTTTTTTTGACAAGGGGGTTTTGATTACAAATAGAAATATTGTGTTGGTTCATCTTCTGTAAATTTACTTCTTTTTTTTTGTTACTATGAGTTTTGATTACAAATAAAACGATATTAGCACAAAACAAATTGATATCAACACTTCCATAATGATTGTGGATTTTGATTACAAACATTACGATATTAGCACAAAACGATTGATATCAACACGTTATAATGATTGTGGGTTTTGATTACAAAGCAAACATTATCAACACAAAAACAAATTGATATCAACACTTCATAATGATTGTGAGTTACAAACAAAATGATATCAGCACAAAACGTAATGATACCAACACAGTCAGAAGGAAATTCGATTATTGGCAATGAAGAACCAGAATGTGTCATGAAAATTTTTATATATAAAAAAATAGAATGAACGAAAATTTCTGCCAGTTACAAAATTTAAATGCATGAAATCAGGGACTTTCATAGTGTTTGTAAATGGTTTGAGAAGAAAATACCCCTGGTTAATCAACATAAGATATGCCATGTGTCTCTATTGTATTGGTTCCTACCGTTTTTACACAAACAAAGGTTTGTATTTGATCCTCCCTCATATTTTGTATTTAGAGTCTTATATATGTTAATTTAGTATTTTAGATTAATTGTTTAAACTTATTCCAACTTTCTCTTACTAGTAAATCGGGGACAACGTTTAAGTACTATTGCATCCGCCCACGTGCATGGATTGATATCTGGTTCTTATCTATGCTTCACTACATATATGATAGGGTACACTTGTCCTTTTGTGTGTGTTTTAATGTTAAGGTCTAAACAATTTTTATAAATATTAAAAACAATCGTGTGTTAATTCATTGAAAAATTACGTATATATACGCACATGTCATGGTACAAATGGTGTGTTTTGTGAGAATGACGATAAGTAATTGTGTCCTTTAGATCAAAGTGATGGATGGTTGAGATTAAATGGATGTCAAAGTTGTAAATTGTGTTATAATTTAATTAATTAATTAGGTCTTGTGAGGGTATAATAGTTAAAACTTAAAACACCAATTTATAAAACCATAGGCATTTAACCATCCCTCATATTCCTCCTCTATTTATGGGAACCTTCCATAGCAACCCAACCTCAAAAATAACAACGGTCATATGAATTAACTGGAATCAAGCAAATCATTCAGAAAAAAGAACCGTGAGTGATTATTTGCTTTTAATTGTTGTGCTCAAAATTACAAATCTCATTTTGTTAAAAAAATTTGGGCGATTTCAACAATTGAAGGGAAAAATGTGATTGAAGTCCGAGGGTCATAAAAGTTTAACGGTCGTTAATCCATTACCGGCGATGTTTTCTCAATTTTATGTTTTAGGGTTTAATCATCGGTGTGATTATTATTGTGTTATATGTTTATATAAACCCGACGTTGTGTTTTATATTGATAGGGTGTATTGTGTGTCGGTTTAATCGAATGTGGTTTGGTTAGTGTCGTAAAAAAATATGGTTTCTTAAAACACTAGATTGCTTGAACACAAAGGGTTCAATCATTCGTGTGATTATTATTGTGTTTATGTTCATATAAATCGGCGTTGTGTTTTGTATCGATAGGGTATATTGTGTGTTATGGTAACAAAGTGTTTGTGGTGTTTTACGGTAACAAAGTTTTGTGTAAAAGACACGATAAGAAATGCTTTGGGTTTCGCAAAACACATTGGTGATAAAATACATCAGCTAGTAGGCGTATTCTATAACATGGTAGGAGTATGTAAACTTTTTTTATAGTTAAGTGTAGAAAACACATTAATAAAATGGGTTGGGTTTATGTAAAAAAACACAATTGTCTATTTAATGATAGGGTATTTGGACATATAACATATATGTTGGACATGGTTTAGGATCTTGTACAAAGGACATATTTCGTGAGAAGTGTGAGAAGGACTAAGAATTGACATGTAGACATCATGTTTTGGATTTAGGAATGATGTTTTAGGTTGTTTTAACTTGAAAAGCACCAAACACAACAATCTAAAACACAATACAATGTATTATAGTCATTAAATTTAAAAAACAGCTAAAACACACTACTTAACACTTAAAACACACTGCTAATGTTCTTAGCATGGTGTTTTAAGTTTTAATCCTAACATACATTTATTTTCGGTTTTTAATTGTTATGTTTTGTGTTTTTATAGGCAAAACAATCCAAAATATCAAGACTAAGTTCAAAAAATGATGCCTAAGTATCAATTTTTAGTCCTTCTCACACTTTTCAAAAAAAAAAAAAAAAACACTTTGTACACGATCGTAACCCTGTTGGACATAAAACAAATATTCTTCTTTTTTAAATATACATCACAATGATAAGACCAAACGATAAACTGATAAAGAATGTATGGTTGATTATTGACGAAAAAACATGTTAATTATAAACAAATCTCGCAAATCTCTCATGTTAATTTTCTGATTAGTTTTTAAGAAAAACTTAAATATTTATATAATTACTCTATTATCCTTGTTATTATAATAAAACCTTGTCACATGTTATTCTCACAAGACTTTTTATTCTTCTCACAACAAAGGCTTTTTATACCCGAACGTTTATCTATCTATCTATCTTATATACTTGAAAATTGAAATAGCTAAAAGTAAATAACTTTTTAGAGTATTATCTAGGTGAATCCTAGGAGTTGTCTTTCATGGGGTGTCTTGGTGGTAATGGGTTTGACTGGAACAGTATATAGTCAAATTTGTGGGATGGTACCCTTTCTGTGTATCGAAGCCACACGATTGCCCACTTGGAGTCTTGGGCCCGTATCTTTTTCCTTTTCCCTTTTTTATTTTCCCGGTACCTTTACATACCAGAAAGTTACTAAGGCTATACGGTATGGAGACGGAGTGTCACCCCGTTCCACTAAATTTGCCCCGTCCGAGTCATGAACACCCCCCCCCCCCCGGTCCCAACCCTCCCCCGTCCCACCGTCTCCCCTGTAACGTTAGAGACGGATCAATCACTGAATTTCTTTAAAAAAAAATATTTTTGAACGTTGGGTAACGGCTAGTTTATTTATTTTTTTTAAACCAAATCATTTACCTATATATATTAAACATTTTCACAATAATTTTTATACCACTACCACTACAATATTCTACTTTTCCTCTCATACATTTTATAAACCAACCAAATTTTATAAAAATCTTCATGGATCCATTCAACCAATTCAACCAAAACCTGAATCAACCAAACTCGAATCATCCTTTCACCACACCGGGTTACACGCCGATAGTCGACCCACCCATATCGCAATCCGTTCCTCCAATTCCGGCGGTAGCCCAAATGGATCAAAACCCGGTAGCTTTCGCCTAATTAAACCCGATACAATACATGCAAATGCAACACTATATCCAACAAATGCAACAAATGCAATCGTTTCAAACTACCTAACAGTTTTCTCTACAACCACAACCACTACACCTATCGGACCATCTCAACCTGTAGAGGAGGAGAACGAAACCGATGATGAAATAATTTCCGAAACCCAAGCCACGCCACCCGCCGAAAAATCTACCGGCAAACGCAAAGGAAAACCTAGAGAGAAAGGAGCAGGGCGTGGTAAACCAAAAGACGGAATAGCTAGGCCATGGTCCAATGTTGAAGAGGAGGCGTTAGCTAAGGCGTGGGTCGCTTCTTCAAAACGCACCACAGTCGGTAAATATATTTATATACTTGCGCAAAATATATTTATATATATTTTTTAATTGCGAATATATATATATATATATATATATATAGTTTAATTATTTTTATTAAATTTATTTTAATCAAAGGTACCGCACAATCTCAAGAGGCGTTATGGGAGACGGTGCAAGAAAACTTTCATAAGTTTATGCAATTGCGTCGTATCGACTACACGATGCTCTAAGCTCGAAATGGAGAAAGATGAATACGGATTGTGGTAAATTTAATGGAATTTACAACCGCATTAAGTCGAGCCCGCCTAGTGGTTGGAACGAGCAACATATTTTCGAGGAGGCTTTGGCGAAGTATAAAACTGAGATGAAAAAATCATTCTCGATGATACGGGCTTGGACAGTGTTGAAAAATGAACCAAAATGGGCGACGGTCCAAAATGAGGTTCAACGGGCCAAACGAAGACCAAAAGCTCAAATGGGAGGTTCGTCAGTTCCAATCGATATTGATATGAACGGCAAGCCCGAGTTCGACGAACCCAATTTGTGGAGGAGCCACGGCCCATAAGTTTATAAATGTATAGTTTTTTTTATATAATTTGTTGCGTTTTATTTTTAGTATAATAAAGTTTGCGTTTTTTATGTAGGTCGGGACAAAGCTCGAAAGGAAGCGACGGCAGGAAAGAAAGCGGCGTCGAGTAGCACGAGCGGGAGCAGTTCAAGGCTTGACACTTTAAGCGCACAAATGGAAGCTTTCAACCAAGCTAATGAAAAAAAAAATCAAGGAAAACAAGCTTGGGTTAATTGATGAATCGGAGGCGGTGGAAGAGTGGAAAATTATGTCGGTCGATATCTCGAGCTATCCCGAAGAACAACGTGCCGCATTGAAGAATTTGCAAGACAAGTTGATTCAAAAGTGGAAGTAGTTTTTTAATATTTTATGAAATCGTATCTTTTTTTTCGATGTGTGTTTTTTTTTTAATTTTAGTATGGTTTGTAATATTTTTTATCATATATAGTATTTATTTTAACATTATTTTATTTATTTGTTACTTTTAAAACTAACTAAAATTATTATTATAAAATAAATTAATAAGTAATAAATGCAAGAGACATGAGTTTTTCATGTCTTCACACCATTGTCATGTCTCAAACAAGAAAACATAAGAGCCATACTAGGTGGCATTGAGACATGAATATTTTTATGGCTTCACACCCTATAGCCTAATACTAGTTATTATTATTAAAACAATAATAATTATTAGACTTATGAACTTTCTTAGTAATAAATGTATCAACTAATAAATACCGATACGTATAATGAATTACTATAAGTTGTAGTTTATACATGGACCAACCGTGTTGGAGATTATTTAAATTTTTATTTATATCAAATTATAATAAGAAAAAAAAAAAAAGAAAGAAGAAGAATTATTGACACATGCAGTTCTGCATATAAGTTTTTTTGATTTGATTATTTGACATGTTAATGCCTCTGCAACTTGACACACTTAGGCATATGTGTTATCCATATCATTTTTATTTAATTATTTTTTTATTTTGTTCTTTTTCACCGATTTTCTTTATTTTCTCTTTTGTTAAGTGATTTTTATAAATCAGCAAAATACATTTTAATAGATTGAGATTTACGATTCTGATAGATGTTACGGCGCAATTTATTGTCCATCTATCTATTTGAATATAATTTGATAGTCATGTCATAAAATGAGAATTATTTCATTCTATGTTAAAAAAAATCTATCTATCTATCTATATCTATCTATCTATACATATAATAAACCAAAGCCATTTTAATGACATGACATTTAAAGAGGGAATTTTCTATATTGAGTGTGCCATGTGTCATCCTATGTGGCAAGGGCTTTATATTAGGAAAATAATAATTTAAAATTTAAAAAAAAAAATAGATTTTTATCTCTAATGTTTCCTCAAAGGCTTTATTTTAGGAAAATAATAATTTAAAATTTAAAAACAAAATTAGATTTTTATCTCCAATGTTTCCTCCCATAACTTTTAAACGTTAATATCTTTTATACACGAGATTTTTTAAAGAAAAAAATTACACCAAATTAACGAGCGTTTTATTATCTTTCCAACGGGTGCCATAGTGCTATATAAAAAACGAAGAAAAAAACGACTATTTTTTTGTTTTTTTGTGTGGTTTTGTTTATACAGGAAAAAAACACAAAGTGTTCAGGTTATTCATTAATCATATATAGGCAAGTCATTAGTCATGTTCAAACCAATAAATATGAATTTTATTTACAACATGTGTTAGCATTGAAGTTGTACATTGTTTTAGGTTAGGTTTTAATATTATAGTTATACATTGTTTAATGTTATGCACTAACATTGGAGATACATTGTTAATTGTTTTAGGTTAAGTGCTACCCGAAGCTTTCCTGCATGTAACTGTAAAACGCATCAGTCTATTTCAGGTGTAAAATTGATATTTCAAATTAGATTTCTCAACCCGGGACGCTCCCGGGATATAATCTAGTGTTGTCATATTAGATATTTTATTATGTCATATTAGATATTTCAACCTGGGACGCTCTCCAACATGTAATTGCTATATAGATGTCATTTTTATAGTTTAGATACTTCTAATTTTATTCACTTTACTTAGATTTCTCAACCCAGGACGCTCCCGGGGTATAAACTAGTAACAAAGATAATTGAAAAATAAAAAAAGCGGAAAAAAGAGAGAAAGGACCAAAGCAAACATCGCTTGGATAGGCGGGGTACTTTGGGAAGACCATATTTTGTACGGCCTTTTGTCGTGTTAACACCTATATATAATTAAGTAAAACTTATTGTAAAAAATATGTATAATATAATATTCAAGCATGGTAAATTTAATAAGCATCATGTATAATGTTAACGTATCTTTGTTTTAGCATTTTCCGAGTTCGAAGGATTGGTCAAACATAAGAGTACCTTATTAAATAGGGTAAGTCAGGTATCAAATCATAATGAGTATCGTGAAAAGTTTTTGCGAACTTTTTTTTAATCATACCATAAGGAGGCTCCAATGAATTTTCTTACGGACCTCGCGGAATGCAGGTCTACTCTATGTCTAACGAATTTGCTGGTCATTGGTTGGGCAGAGAGGAAACACGCTTGTGTTGACCTAACGAGATAATGGTTCCGTGGTTGGATAGGCAATGAGAAGGATGAAATCAAAGAAAGTGGAAAAACACGCCAAAACTTGCAAGATAACCAACAAGTTTTCATCCCCTTGGTTTTTGATACATTTGGCTCTTTGGCACCAGAAGCTATCCGTTTACTGACAAGGGTCCAACGGGTTATTCATAGCAATGTTTCGAATTCAGGGGGCAGTGGTTTGTGTTTAGTAGATTGAGGTCTGCGATTCAGAAAGGTATGACGGCGCAACTTGTTGTTCGTCTGCCTGTTTTAATGTAATTTGGCAGTTATGAAATGAAGAAATGAAATTATTATAAAATATGATTAACTAAATTGAATGGAAAAGTAAAATTGATTTGTCCAATAATTGGTTTTGAAAACTAAACCATCAATTAATTAAAAGACGTTGTAAACATTTGTGAGAAAAGTAAGATTAGTAACCTAGTGATCAATTTGGGAAAAACCACAAAGATATGATTGTGAAGATTAATTAATTGATAAACAAGGAAAATTTACTTTGGTTGCAAAATAATGGAGGGTTTATTACTTGAGTATCAATTGTAATTTACGAACTGAACCCAAATCCAATATATCCCGATTACTTGATCTCTTAGGAATTGAAAGATAAAGAAGAAGGATTCAAATGAAATCCACTTGTTTGCAGTCATTCAATCAAACAAGGAACAAAAAGCATCGAATGTTCAGTTTATTCATCCCAAACAAGTAGTAGAATACTAGGTAAAATTATCCTACTTACAATAACTCTTCACCAAGAGAAGCCAAAAAGAGATTAGCCGCTCATGATCTTTAGAAAACCTTCAGTTATTGATTGAGATTGCATGATGGATAATGGAATCTTGATTGGTATACTAAAAAACTTCAATTCTTTGCTCCAAAATCTCTTAGAGGTGTTGGTTTCTAATAGGAATTGACGACTTTTAAAACCCTAAAAGTTGCATTAAAAACCATTTTCACCGTGTGATGGCCGACTGGTAGCCGTACCCTATGGCTAGGTCATTGGCTACGACCTCATGTTACGACCCAAGTACGGTCTATAGCTCAATCAGTCTAGTTTACGGCTAGGGGTTTACAACCTGGGCCTTCCAAAACTCTTGTTTTTCTTCATTCTTTTAACCGTTCCACTTTCTTGTTTCTTTGTTTAACCAATTGCATGTTTAACCTACAATAACACATTCACTCATAGTCAAAACATACCAAAGTAATTACCACATGAAAACACATAATAAATGGCGTTTAAATTCGATAAACATCAATCCAAAACCAATCATCCATCCATCCATCATCTATATTGGTATATCCAACTTCTTGTCAAAAGCGGGTCTTTCGTTTCCACGAAAGTCATCATTTATCTTTAGTGAAATCTTCTCCTTGCACAACCCTTCCTTCTTTAAATATATGGACGTTCATATCCATGAACATTTGCCACATAAAATTATTGTGTACTTTATTATCTCTACCTCGTAGAATCATCGTTGACCATCTAGCCTCAAATGTAGATACTCTTCATAAAATAACGATTTAATCATTCTTGTTGTATACTAAAAAGTTAAAGTTACGATAAAGTATGAAACTCATGATCAAATTATTCGATGTTGATCTAGTCTTTGAACACAAATTGGGGGATAAACGACTAGAACATGATCCCTGAGAAGTCACGAGATCTAAACAAAATAAATAATCTGATTGTGCATTTAGATCATATTGTGAACTTTGTTAAACAACGTGTACTAGTCGAGTAGTCGTGAAACATTGTTACATACTGTAAAGTATTACTAACCATGATAAGGGTGGTGAGGGTGGAAAAGCCATACGTAGCCGAGTACTTTCTAGCATCATTGGGTTGATGATGTACACCGTTGCAACTAGGCTGGGTACTCTATTCGAGTTGTACAACTCGGGAGTGGGAGCGAGGGTAGCCGTTATTCGAAGACTTTGTAGCTGTGTTATATATTCAACATAAAGATAAACCCTATTTTCAACACCACCATAAGTATATCACAAATTTTACATTCTTTTCTACAATCTAAACCTCTATGGTTTAAAATATATATATATATATATATAAAATGGATGTACCATCCGATTATAATGGTCTTGGGTTGCTTCAGGTTTATCGATTTCAGTGGCTTTGATGATTTTCTTCCCGACTCACCCCATTCTAGCGGTATAAAGTTTTTGTCCAAAGTTGTCGTTGTAGCAAGCAAGCAAGTCAAAGAATATAAGGTGTCGCGTGATCATGAATTGGCTCGTGAAGTTCTAATGAAGGATTACTTCGTCAAAAACTCGAAGCATGATGAAAATACATTTAGAGCGAGATTTTGGTTACCGAAGGAATTACATTTAAAAATTGTCGGGGATATAAATGCAGATCCCCAATTTGAATGGTTTAATGAAGGTTACAAAAGTAGGTTAAAAAGGTGCTTCACGCCAGTTCAACAATGCACACCAACTATTTGTCAACTCGCTACTAGTAATGTTCAGGCAAATACAATGAAAACCTAGCTATGGCCACCAATACAAATTTAGCCATTATCTTGCTGCCTTGTTGATGAGATTTAACCGACTTTGTCTACTTTTGTGAAATCTTTTGCATATCGAACCGAAAGAAAAAAACTTCAAAAAGGTGTAAGAGTTGATAGGGGTGTTCAAATTCGGCTCCGAATCCGAATCCGAATCCGTAATTTCGGATATCCGAAATTCAGATTATCTGAATTTCGGATTCGGATTAGGATCATTCGTTAGATGATCCAAAACTTAAAAATGAAAATAAAAAATAATAAAAAAACGTTCTCCTTTATGTCTAAAACGTGAACCTGTTAAAAAAAAACAAAAATCGAAGTTAGATAAACGAAACTGGAACAAAAAAATGTAAAAAAAACTTACCGTTTGGTGGACGGGGGCTGTGGAGGTCGGAGGTGAGGTGGACGGGGGCTGTTATAGAGAAGAGAGAGCGACTGTTATGGATTGGAGGAGTATGGACTTAGAGTTTCCTGGATTAGGGATTTAGGATTGTGTATTGTGTTATGTAGTGTATATAATATTATATATATATATATATTTAATATTCGGATTCGGATAATCCGATTATCCGAAAATTTTCAAAATCAGGATCCGAATCCGAAATTTCGGATTATCGGATTTTTCGGATTCGAATTCGGATTCGGATTTTTTTGAACACCCCTAATAGTTGGCAAGAAAAGATGTCTAATATGCATTGAAGCACAAGAAAAATCATTTTTTAATGCACACATGTATTATTGTATCATATTGCACAATATGTTTCTAAAGCATGAAAAAAAAATACAATATCACTGTATTACATGTTGGAATCCAACATGACCCGAATCTAACACGGAATTAGCGGGTTTGGGTTTAGTCTAAATGGGTTCGGGTCAGGTTCGGGTTGAACCTGCGAACTTCTTTAGCTAAACGGGTCAGGTATAGGTCAACCCAGGCAGGTTGGCGGGTTGACCCGTTTAACCTATTTATACTATATATTGTTTTTTTACAATATGTTTTATGTTATAAAATTGGTTAGGTATTTTATGCTACACTTAAAACTTAAAATAGAAGTTGGTATGAGATTTTTTTAAATAAAACTTAAATGTTTTATATATGTTTGTGTTTTTTGTAGTAAAATTTTAATTTTAATACATTAGTTTACGAAAAAAAAAATAGGTTGAACGAGTCGGGTTCGGGTCAACCCGAGAATATTCAAGTCGGGTTCATATGTATATCTCAATTTTCGGATTCGGGTTCATGTAAATTTTTCGAATTCGGGTCGGGTTGGACCCGCGATCACGACCCATTAAGCACCCCTATGTTGGATCATCTGTTTGATGAAATCGTTGTTAAAAATATAATTTATGGGTTGCAGGATGAAGAGACATACCTTAGGCTTCGATATGATCTTGAAGAACCCGAACCCGACCAACTTGAATTTTAAATGGGTCGGTTATCAGGTCACTTTTTTCCAGCCAAAAACCAGAATAACCTGACCCGAAAAATCCGATAAAAACCCAAACAATTAATATCTTAGACAGTTTAAATTTAGAGCCTTTGGTATCTGTATCATCAAGTTTTAAATATGTTTAAACATTATCATATCATACTGTCAAATGATGTATGAATTTTGATGATATATTTAAGTAACATGATGAATATTAATGATATTTTGCAAAGGATTTTTTTTTCATATATATAAACCCAAAAACTGAACAAACCGACTTGAATAAACCCGAACCCGACTAACCCAAACTTTAAATGGTTTGGTTATTTAGTCATCTTTTCTCTTTCAAAAACCCAACTTGAAACTCAAAACCCAATAATAATAATAATAATAATAATAATAATAATAATAATAATAATAATAATAATAATAATAATAACAACAACAACAATAACAACGTGAAGAACACCTATACTTAGACCCTTTAAATCTATGTACTTTGAGATGACAATTTTATGGATGGGGAAAAATTTAAGGCCCCCTTCTGTGATTAGTCCACGTGGCAGTTAAGTCAGCATGTGACGTTAATTCAAAATAGGGTGTAGTGGGAGGGGGGATTGGAGGCGCTATTATTAATATATATATATATATATATATATATATATATATATATATATATATATATATATATATATATATATAAACAACATAACAACCATCTCACCATTCATCTTCTTCTTCATCTTACCATTATCATCTTCTGCATCTCTCATCACCACCATCTACACACCAAACATCACAACCATCATCACCACCAAACATTTACACCATCATCACCACCAAACATCACAACCATCATCACCACCACCGTACATCATCACCACCGTAAACCATCATCACCACCACGTACACCACCACCTTCTTTCTTCTTCATTCTAGAGAGAGAGAGGGGGGAGAGAGGGAGAGGGAGAGGGAGAGGGAGAGGGAGAGGGAGAGGGATAGGGATAGGGAGAGAGAGAGAGAGAGAGAGAGATGGCGTGTCACAAATTTATTGGTTTCATAATTTGCATTCGAGCGTTATTGTTTTAACGCTCCAGCCCTATTTTCACCTTTAGCGCCCCACCGTAACGGTGTTCCAGGCGTGAGTTTCATTTTAACGCTGCACATCACGCTCGACTACGTATGGCCTTAGAGAGTTTGAGTAAGTAGTTTGCGTATTTGAGTACGTGTCTCACCACCATAAGATTAACCGATTCATGACAAAGTCCATGATAACTTTTAAGTAAATGATAGATAGGGCAATCATACATGTAACAATCATAGTGGGTCTTCACTCTTCACAATGATTCAACGAGTTGTATGATTCCTAATTACTTCATCATGATGATTCACAATATAGAAGATACAATAACACTAAGAGATATTTCATATTTACATCATGTTATGTATGACAAACAAAAAATAATAGGTCAGGTTTGACTTTTGTGTTATAAAGAGGTGGACACGACCAGGCTATTTCATAGTTGTTTGGGTTCGGATTCAACTTAGCAACACGAATGGTTAACTATTATAGGTCGGGCTAGCTTTAGAATATATGAATGGGCCAACTTTGTAAACTTTAAAACAACTTGCTCGTCCTATTACACACACATGACTTAAGGTTTGGGATCGGCTTAAAATCCATGTTTTTTCCTATTAAGTGTAAAAACGAATTTAGTGCATATGGTGTTTTAAATATTTTAGGTATGGTGTGTACAAAATGCCTAAAAACTTAAATAATTTCCATTATACACTTTACAATATGTCCTTTTTGACATAACACAACTTGTGTGATGAAGATCTTTAGCCTCACTTACCGTGAATCGTTGTGGATCATCGTGAACTATCATCATGTATCATCATAAAAAGTTGAAAAAGTTAAAACATGAAAATCTAGTAAAATTGATTGTCAATTAAAAGGTACAATACATTATCTTTTTAAATAGATGTAAGTTTTATAAGGTAATTTTTATGTTACTAATAGGAGGAGGGATTACATAGGTAAGGGAGGGCGGGGCGGGGCACTACCAGCAAATGGGGTTGGTAACCCCACTATCCCCACGACAACACGCCCCGGGTGGCAGGGGTGGTGGGTGCTGGTATGTTTCACGGGTTGTATTCCACGGATGGAATGAGAGTGGGGGTTTTAGTCTTTTATGTGTTAGGCTTAGGTGGTTAAGGGCAGTGCTACCTCAAAAATTGTGTTTCAGTGTGGTGAATCAAAGAAGTGTTGTGAAAGTGCAGGATTGGTTGAAATTAGAGTAATTCAGTGAAGTTCAGGGTAGCGCCCCGCTCTCCCTGATGTTTAGAAGAAAGATAAGGTTGGTACACATTTTAAAAGGTGGCACTTATTGTAACATATTTTTTCCCCAAGTTTTTAAAAGGACAAAGTAATAAAAATGGTATCAAACTAAATAGTACAAGATGTTAGTTTTCAGTCACTTGTTTAGAAGATAATAGCATAACTGGTAACAGATAGTATTCTTTTAAATAGGAATTCAAACCTTTTATTTGTAATATTACCATCAAACAATATCATTAAGAACAAGAAAACATATGAAGGTGAGTCTTCATGCCCCTAGAACTCATCTTTAGTCACATTTTTAAGCTTAACCTATGACGCCTTAACCGGGTAAGATGCATCCATGGCTAACCCACACAACCCCTCGGGTACATTAACCCCTCGCTGCATCCTAACGTAACCTTGTTCACCCCACCCGGTTCCCCACGAGTTCCTCACGATCCAGTAATTCGTTCCATCTTGAGTTGTCCCATATCCCACAATGGCGACACCATGGTTCAGCTCGGTCCCACACGCCCCATTGAAAACTCCCTAAAAAAAAATCATCAAGACTCTTAACATATGCTACACAACATATGCATAAGTTTATTATCCTTATCTAATTTTACCTCAGAGTAAAACTGGAAATTAAGACCGCCAGCATCTATTGCGATTGAGACGGGCTGATTAGCAACGGCTCTCAACAACGCATTCTCATCGTTGGTGGGTATGTTTTCATAACCATCGATTTTCACTGCAGGTTTGTTTCTCTGCATAACATAATAATCATATTATTAAATATTAATATTTAGTTTGTTACATATGATTATAAATTCGATAAACTACCTAGTTTTATAACTCAAATTCACTTTCAGCGATTTTCGACCCATTTGACATAGAGTTTTGGTCACATTAACTATTTCCACGTAAACTTAATTTCTTTCTTTTACCTATTAAAAAAAGAGGAATTGGATTTTAATAACCTGAACTATTAGAAATTGACCACTGGCACTCTCAACTAAAAAATGATTTTTTTTTTGGCAAAACAGTGTTACAGGACGGGATTTTTGCGCATTGAGGGGGGGGGGGTGTCCTTGCACTTTTGGTGAGTAGGAGAGAGAAACCGCAAGTTGAACTTGCGGTTTCCTTTTTGGATCATGCACCTTTGGTGAGTAGGAGAGAGAAACCGCAAGTTCAAGTTGCGGTTTCATCAAAAGTTTAAATCCTGATCTGACACCCCCCATTTGCACAAAAAAATTTCACTGTAGCACTAATTCATCAAAAAAATCCTAAAAAATTGGCCATATATAACATACTGACGCCGTTAGTTTGGTTGCTGACGTGGCACGCTGATGTGTACACATGTGGATTGACACGTCAGCAAATCTTGCCACGTCAGCGAACCCACTAACGGTGTTAAAATCTTATTTTAGTTACCTTTGATACATCGCAACCTCCGTTGCGGGCAAAATAGGGGTAAATTTGCTCAGTTGTAACCCCACCGGTTTCCTTAATGAACTCATATGCGTTTTCCATTAACCCACCGTTGCATCCTTGGTTATCGGATTCACAATCAACAAGCTCTTGCTCAGATAAGGATACTAGTTGGTTAGTCTTGATTTTGTTTATACCTTCCACCCCAACTATGGTCGAAAACGCCCAACAGCTACCTGTAACATGATTAAAAAGACACCATATTCAGAATAGAGGATCTCTTCAGGTTTTGCTTTATCTCTAACACGTCCAACGGGTCAAAAGTAACCCAAAGCGTAACACGCCCCCCCCCCCCCCCCCCCCCTAATAGATCCTTTTATTTGAAAATTTAAAATTACACAAATCATTAACAAAAATTAAGTTATATCTCTTTCGACCCAGATAAAAATTACCCGTTTTGACCCAAACGCCCAACCCACCAGAGCCGTCTAATTTCCATACCACATCGGCCTTGATTCTTGATGGGATTGATGGCTCCATTGGTCCTCCAGTCAACGGAAGGCGGTGGATCAGTGGTCTTGGCATGCATGAACGGGGTACGTCGCCTTCCACCTTTAAGCATCCGGAAGTGCAGGATTTTTGAATCAAAGCCAGCCTTGAACTCATGGTTAGTCATATCAGCAAACTCGTTGAGCTTCAGCTTGTACGGTTTGCCCATCTTGTTCACTTGGTTAATATGGTTCACGTTGTACTTGAACACATTGAACCGTCTCTTTGTTTCAGCAGGGTCCCTTGAAACCATATGCTGGCTCCTCCATCTTTCATACAAATCCCACACACTTTCATCTGTGGCTAAGTCTTTTTCAGTGAAATCGACGCAACTGACCACAGCGATGAACAAAACAAAAGAGAGACACAAAAACAAAACTTTATTGATATCCATTAGGATTTATTCTCAATAATGTGATGAAGGAATCCAAATTGAGAGGCTTTATATAGCGTAACGAACGAAAAGGTTTGTTATTGTTTGCATCATATGAACACATTTTTCATAGGATATAAAGATAAAGTGAGGTATAATTTTAGAAGTTAACTTACTATATCTAGCAGAAAAATCGTTTGAGCTAAAAATAGACGTAGCTTGAGCCTGTAAAGCCTGTGTACCTGAGTTCATCTTGTGTGCTGGTGATAACTTTCAGTTGGGCACCTTCTTGATAAGGACTAAGATCAGTTATCCAGCGTTTTAGCCATTTTTATTTCTTTATCTTTTCATGTTTGGAACATGCAAAGTGTGGGCATGGGGCATCATTGGTGTGGGGCGCCAGCTCGTTGCACGCAACCTTAGTTTCTTTTAGAATTTCATCCCTAGTTTTTCAAAGATCCATTGGTTTCGGTAGGGTTGTAAATGAGCTGAGCTGAGCCGGACCAGGGTGGGCTCGGCTCGGCTCATTTAAAAATCAGGCCGAGCTGATTCGAGCCCATTTATTTTACAGAGCCTAAATGTTGGTTTTGGCTCGTTTAAAACCGAGTCGAGCCGAGCCGGCTCACGAGCCAACCAATTTATTTTTTAGTTTTTACAAATATTCGTATTATATAAGAAATTAATGTTTTGTTTTTGTATTTATTTATATTAAATACCTTATCTAATGCGAAATAAATAGTTCATGTAGTTATCTCTTCATTAGAAAATAAAAGGTTGGCCATATAAAAGGGACTTATTTGGATATTTGACTCATAGTGTATTTTTAGTTAGATGGTATGTTACGGGGAAGGGGTGCAACCTTGAATTTTTTTCACTTAAATGATTTTAATCAATCCTATACCGCCACATCATTTCACTGATTTACTTCACTGAAACAATTTTTGGAGGCAACACTCTACTGATTCTTTTATTTATTTGAGTAAATTCCTTTTTGAGTCCCTGAGTTTGGTTGATTTTAACTACTTGAGTCCAACATTTTCATTTTTAACATTCTGAGTGCCTGGTTGATAATTTTATAACCATTTGAGTCCAATTTTCTAACTCTGTTAGATTTTTTCTGTTAATATTTATGAAATGACCAAAGTACCCCTACCATTAAAAATAAATAATTATTAAATATATACCCCCACATAACTACACATCTGCACACACATCTCACCTTTCTCTCTCTCCCTCACACTTCTCTCTCTCTCTCTCTAAAATCTTTGGGCTTCTAATCATCATCTTCAAGTTTCAACTTACTGAATCATACTTTTGTTTTGCTCAACAATTATAAATGGATCGGAGCACTGGTTTCAACAATTACAAAACGTGGGCATAGATTTCAATTACAAATGGATCGGAGACGTGGAAACCGATCGGAGCACTGGAAGCAGATCGGAGCACTGGTCGACGGGAAGCAGTGGTTTTGGTGGGTTGGAGGGACAGACAAGCCGGTGGTCGACGGGAAGCAGATCGGAGCACTGGTCAGATCGACGGTGATGGTGGTTTTGGTGGGTTGGAGGTGGAGGTGGAAGAGAGTGATTATCGGAGAAGAATGCTGATGGCAAAACCATGTCTGTTGTCACTTGTCAGCTTCAGTCAATAATGAGATTATGCATATGTTGAATAAACAAGATATTGTGAGTGATAGCTTCTTGAAGATGGTTTGGTGACTGCTCATGTTGCGAATTTTTGGGAATTTAAATACCCGGGAAGTTGTTTTTGATGACTGAGGCATGGTTGGTGAGGCTACGGTGGTGATGCGACGGTGGTGTGGTTTTGGTGGGGGTGGGGGTAAGGGGGAGAAAGTGTGTGCAGGTGTGGATTTGGGGGTGGTGGTTTATGGTTCAGATCCGGATTTGGGGGTTAGGGTTCAGATCGATGTGGTGCAGTGGTGGTGATTTATGGTGCAGTGGTGGTGGGATGGTCGATGTGGTGGTGGTTTATGGTGTGGTGGAGGGGTGGAGAAGAAAGTGTGTGTGTGAGAGAGAGAGTGTGTGTGTTGTGTGTGAGAGAGAGCTTTATTATTATTATTATTATTATTATTATTATTATTATTATTATTATTATTATTATTATTATTATTATTATATATTATATTTTATTTATGATTAAAGACTTGTACGTTATACCTTATGCATTACAGGTTGTACCTATGTGTAAAATGACTGAGATACCCTTATAGTTAACTGACTTAGTTAACGACGTTAGAAAATTGGACTCAAACCATAACAAACTTAAAACACTAGCACTCAGAATGTTAAAAATGAAAATGTTGGACTCAAGTAGTTAAAATCAACAAAACTCAGGGACTCAAAAAGGAATTTACTCTATTTATTTTCATTAAAATATATATCTATTTTTTTAATTTACCATCGTTTCAAATATTAATACGGTCAAATTATAAGTCAAATTAGCATTAAAACCGTCGGCCAAACTATTCAAATAATTAAATACCTTCGTAACCGTCCAATAAAATTTAATTTTAGATGGAAACCGTGCCAAAAATTAAATTCTATAAACCTAACCGTCTCAAAAATTTTATATAAATACCCACAACCGTGGGGTTAAAACTCACATTTTTACCACAGTTTAAACAAACAAACACCCACACAAAGATGACTCGCTGGAACGAGCAAGAAGAGATGGCGTTGGTGGTGTGCTACAGAGACGCCGAAAGGGACCCGGGCCTACAACAACGCAGGGGGGAGGGGGGAGGGGCAGTGGTCGCGCCCCGAGGGGTTTTGGGACCGCGTGTTGGCCGACTTTAATCAACAAGTCGGCATCAACGACCGGACCATCAATAGCTTGCAGAGGTAAGTGGAACGATCTCAACAATAAGTGTGATCGGTGCACCACCCTCCACTCCCGCACTTTGAGGGTGAACCCGAGCATCGACCCGGAGTTGGCTATCGAGTTCACCCATGTGGACTATGTGGCTCGATACAACACTAGTTTTGACCATGTCCTAGCATGGCAACTGTTGCGCCAACTCTATGTTTTTTTTTATTTCTTTTAATGTATTTTTTATGTTAAATATTAATGAATTTCACCTTTTTATGTTTTTTATTTAATTAAGTTCTTTAATTTAATTTAAACAATGTTAAAACAAACGGTTAACATAATAAAACAATAGTGTGTTTGGTTGTTAAAGAAATAAAATCACCTATTTCACAAGACATTCCATTCACTCAAGATCATTCCATCCACCCCCTATGTTTTTTTTTCATTCCATCCCTCACTCACCCTTTACCAACAACACCATAACCCACCACCACCCATCACCATCGTCACCACCCACCACCGTTGTCGCCACCATCCACCATCGCCGTCACCACCCACAACCGTCGCCCACCACCCACCACCACCGCTACTGTCGCTGCCACCCACCACCGCCGCCACAAACCACCGTCGTCACCACCGCCACCACCCACCCACCCACCCACCACCCACCACCACGCTACTGCCACACACCACCACCTACCATCACCACCACCAACAACCATCCACCACCGCCACTACTCACCATCGTCACCCCCCCCACCATCATAACCTTCCACCTCTACCTTCCACTGTCGCCACAACCACCGCCGCAGAGCCTGCCCTAAGCATGGGCCGGGTGGTCACCGGCTCAGTGTCCGACTCACAAATTGGCTCGAACTTTTTTTAAAAGTATACATATATATTAAATTTTATATTTAGGATATATATTTGTATTTTATACATAAAAGTTTTCTTAGTGGAGTTGGAAAAATCATGCAAATTTAATATAGAGTTCTAAAGTTCAAGCCTTGGCTCTTGCATCATATTCAATTTTTTTTTTTAAATTCATTCTTCTTTACAAAATTTTGGACCCAAATTTTTTTTTTGTCCGAGGCCCAAAATTTTTTTAGTGTTCTCAGAGACGACCCTGCACCGCCGCCACCCACCGTCACCGCCACTGACCACCACCCACCACCGATTTTATTCCTTCGTCTTTTCCTGCATATCCAATAATACAAAGTAACGTTTGTTTCATTACCACCTGACAACCAAACAAGACATGAAATGGTAATGATTCATTCATTACTTCGTCCATTTCATTCCTTATTCATTCCATTACTTCATACCAAACATAGCATAAACATTATTTTGAGTTTGTTTCTTGTGATCCGATGTATTTGAGTATTTGTGATAAAACAAAATATTTGACTTTAAATTTTCTATACACTACCTATCACATGTAAATTCTTATTATTACGTATTCAACTCCATATCACGAGTGTCTTGCGACCAACCAAAGATGCTTTCACAATATAAATCAGTAATCACACGGATTACAAAATATTCTTGATGAAGTGATAAAACAAAGCTTAAAAAAACAATTAAGTTATAGGGTGTGGAGACACAAAAAATGTTATGTCTTAGTACCATGCAGGATGTCACCTCAACATGTTGATGTCTCAAGCATCTTGAGACATGAGTGGGGTGTGGAGACACCAACACTCCATGCCTCAAGCACTCAAAACAAATAAAAATAAAAGGAAAACACCCTATTGGTTCAAATTCAAAAAAAAAAAAAAAAAAAGAAAAAAAAAAGAAAAATGGTGATTGGTGCGTCTTGTATGTCCTCACAGAGACGGAAGAGACGAGGGAAGTTTGGGACGGGGGAGGGGGCGGTGTACGCAACCGGGACGGGGCAAAAAGGAAGGGACGGGGGGTTGGGGGCGTCTGCATACCGGCCAGCCTTAGTGTCTTATATTTTCGGCATCAGCAATTATAAAAGAATAGTATTTAGGATTCTCACACTATGTCGAGATCATTGAAACGAACAAAAAGTAGACATAAAAACATTGAACTACTCACGTCTATTGCAACGTGTTAACGTGCAAGATTTAAACCAAAACGTAAGGACCGACGCGTTATCGCGAAACCAATAACCGGGAAAAATAGATGTAAAACGTTGAATCACATACGTGCATTACAAGTGTTAGACTGAAACGAAAGCGGGAAATTTATAAAAGGTAGAAAGTATTGGGGACCAAAGTATAAGGCATTAAAATGTTGAGTTAAAAATGAAAATACCTTGTGACAAATTGAAAATGATTAAAAGTATAGGGTGAGGATCAAATGAAAAGAAAGTTAATATGAGAACAAAAAGAACAAATGATATAATGATAAAGATTAAATAATTTAACTCTTCTTACATTAATTATTATCTTTTTAATTTATTAGTCATTAACACTTTATCCTACAAATTACCAAAATTTGTCCTACACATATCAAAATTCATCCTACATATATCGAAAATTATCATATGTTTATCCTACACATATCGAGATTATCATACGTTTATTCTACACATATAAAAGTTCATCCTACACATATCGAAATTAGTCTTCACTTTAAATTAGGTTTGCTTTGAAAGTATATAACTTAAACATTAATAATGAGTTTCATTTATTTAACTAGTTTAGGAGAGTTACAAAAAATTAATAATTTATTTAACATTAAATACTATTATTACATGCAAGATTTAAAATATTAAATAAGTAATAGGTTCGTTTAGGCATGCGAGTTTAGTAAAACTCAGTATCTGAAGCTCGAGCTGGATCTCAAGTTCGTTTGTTGGTTTCGATTAACTCACAAATGCCTCGGCTCCTGTATGCTCATGCAATTCTTTGCCAATCTAATCAAATCATTTTGTTAAATTTGTAGTAGACATGTTCTATGTGATTTGGGCCAACTGGCCAAGGGAGTAAATTAAGCCGACTGCATTTGGTCGGGTTCTTAGCGGGTCTGGGGCGACTGATCTGATTCCCTCATGACTACGTGTGACATGTCTTCTTAACAAAAAATAGAAAGGAAAAATTACAGAAATCGTCCTTTATGTATACATCGTTTTTCAGTGGTTGTCCTTTAACTTCAAAATTGATAAAAATCGTCCTTTATGTTGTAAAATCTTGCAGGCCTCGTCATTTAGGCCTAACCTGGTTAGTTTTTTTTTGTTAACTTTCGTCACGTGGACCCCACATGAGGGTATAATTGTCTTTTTACAATAAGAATTTACCAAAAAAAAAGATATACATATAAAAATTACCCTCTTTCTCTGTATACCAATCTTCACACTCACATCCAACCACCACCACCACCCAATCTCAGCTCAATCTTTCTATCCCACCACCACAACCACAACCACCAAAAAAATCCCACTGGTTCGAACACCCCCTCCATTTACTTCACCAATTCAGATCCCATCTTTACTTCACCAATTTAGATCCCCTCTTTTAAAACTCATCCACCTACATCATAACCTTCATTGACACAAAATTGGGGTTCTTATTGTGTGGCCCTTGGGAGGCAAAAGTAAAGTTGCACCAGTTTTAACGTTATTTTACTAATTTCGTGAAAATAACGTTAAAAACGGCGGACGGTTAATCATGCATGATGTGGTGGAGTGGATAGCCAAAAGAAAAAGGGGTACATGCACCGATCGGGTTTGTCCCGATTGCTAAGTTTTATGTGCCTTATGTCCAAGGCTTGATACCAAACCACATCGAGCCGGGAGTCTCACTGGAAGCAATCTCTCTATTATTAGGGGTAGAGGTAAGGCTGTCTACATCTTACCCTACTCAGACCCTACCTTAGCTTTGCTATAGGTGGGATTAACTGAGTATGATGATGATGATTGAAGTTCGAATTCCTAGAAAACGAAATTAGAGCAATCAGAATCAGTCATCCTTACATTCGGTACGGTGTTCTAGCATTTCTGACCTCTACATCTAGCGAGTTTTAGACAAAAACCAATGAGATCTCTCACCTCAGATCTTCCACTCGATTCAACTCAGTTCAGATCTCTCTATTTGAAACACCAACATCTCTCTATCTTGGTTTTAGATTTGAGCAAATCGAATACATAAGGAAGGAAGACTAGACGTCGTGGAGACAGAGGTGGCACCGATGAGTAGGGCTTGGGCTTCTTTGTGTTCTTTTTGTATTTTAATTCATCTACTCCTTTGTGATTCCAAATCCTCTTTGAATCTCCTTATCCTGAGCCACATTCCGCACTCACATTTTTTTCTTTATCTTCAAGCTTGGAAGACAGTTAAAGTTAAGGTGTTTAGGGTGAGAACAAAGTGAGGTGAATATGGAAGATAACAAGGATTTGTTTTTTGAAATCAACAAATTGAAGCCTGCAACTAAGAAAGTGTCCTGCATGTAACCAAACTTAACCAAAAAACTAACCAGTTTAGCCTTTAAGGACGAAAGCTGCAAGATTTTACAACATAAAGGACGATTCTCATCAATTTTGACGTTAAAGGACAACCACTAAAAAACGATGTAAACACAAATGACGATTTCTGTATTTTTTCCAAATAAAAAAGAGCAAGGTTTATTTGATGTTTAATCAAATTTGAGTAACAATATTGGATTTTAATTACATGTTTAATTTTCTATTTTAATGAAATTACAAAAGGGTTAATAGTTTATATGAAGGTCGTCTTGAATTATATTATGTACTTATTTTTTTGGAAATTACTCAAAGTCTCTTAGACTGATATTTTATATATACTTGTCATAAAAAAATGTAAACATGCATACACTTGTACATAATATATTTGTTTCTGATCTTTGGTCGATATTGAACGCATGAAAAACATCAAACATATTTAGTTTGACCATAGAATATATATATTTTTGTTGATGTAGATATATTTCATTAGCCTTTCAAGAAAAAAAAAAGAAGATATATTCCAATAGTATTTGGTTAACTTACATTTTTGTTTTAATTTTTACATAATTAGGTATTGTATAAGTTTAGAAATCATTAACATAAGCGTTATAAAAAGAAAATAACTAGATGATTTTTACTACCATGCGACTTCTAAAACAACATGTACGGTTTGAATCCTTGAAATGAATATATAATGTTATATATCATGCAATGATCGAGTAGGTTGCGTTGTGATAAATTACAATAGTTTGAAAATGGACAATAGGCCCAGAGTGTACCAGCTACTCAGCTAGGACATAATTTAAGTGAGGAAAGATTCTCTTATGCCTAATTGTATTTGTTAGAGCGGATGCCTTAAATGTGTTTTAAATAAACCCTGCCATACACGTACATACCCATGAACACACTAGATGTATATTTTACCTGGTCATGTGTTTTGAGTACTTTAGCTTATAGTGTTTCAAGTTGAACGATTCATAAACCATAGGTGCGGTTAGAGCAACTTCAATCGGTGTGTTCATGGTCTCATGGATATGGAGTTGAAAGAGAGTGGGACGAGGAATAGAGAGTGAGATATATTCATGACATGGGTGTGAATGTGAGAGAGGGTGGAGCGAGGGCGGCGGTGCATCCATCTGTGAGTGTTTCGGGTCACATTCCATCTGCATTGTGAGTACCCTTAGATGGGACACTTGTTTGTAAAATTAGTTTTAGATTACACACTCTTGTAACTTGTAAGCAATAAAAGACAACACTAGGGACATTAAAGTCACTAAATAATTCATATGTTAGTCTTATGTCGTGGCTAATAAAGTAATAAGAATTAAAGCTGATTAGTGCTTGCAATAGACTCAATTTGTAAGTCAAGCTATATAAACCTGTTGCAAGTAATTTATAAATCTTGTAGGCATTTATCTAGTTGGATGAGATATTATTTCTAGTATTTCAAGTTGCTATAGGAATTTCGGATGTCATACATATGAAAAATAGTGACAACCAATTATTATTATTTTTTTTGGTAATTTTACCACAAAAAATAATAATGAATGTACAAAACTATGAGTTCAGGTAGTGGGAGGAAGATTATTCATGGAATCATAATGGTTACGTGTTGGGCGCTTTGGAAGGAGCGAAATAAGAAGGTATTCCAGAATTTGAACCCCAAGGCGATAGAGGTTGTAGCGATAGTTAAGTCTTTATCTTTTACTAGGTTTGAGACTCGTGGGGACCCACGGTGCAAACCATAGTAAATAAATTTTTTTATTAAACTAAGAGTTGTATTATTCAAGTTTAGTGGCTACAACGTAAAGTGTTAAGAATAACGGTTAGCCTGATATTTTTTTTCTTATATAAACGTCATGTTTCAATGTTGCGTTGATATGAAATGGGTATTAAAATTAAAACTAATATATAACTATGGTTTTCATGTCAAAGTGGATATTTTTTGTAACCTATAAGTAACGTTAGTAATGAAAACCGATTACCTATTATGATCAGTACTCAACCAAAGTATAAACTTTAACAAAAAATAACAAAAGGTATGAATACATTGTGTTTTTGTAAATGACTTTTTATCATATTTTTATTTTTAATGTAATTGTAATTAGTACATAACTTGTTTTATTGACAAATGGCAACGCACTGTTCAAAGCACAAAAAAAAAGTTTAAAATAATACTTTATTATTGAAGTTGTATATACATAACGTCTGTTTGTATTGCAAGCTTATTCAAATATATTTCGCAAAAAAATTGTTTATAATAATCGTCACATAATTGAACAGTTTGATAAATCTGCTATATCTGTTGTTTATGCAGAATCTGTCCTGCTACCTTTCACACGATGTATGTTTGTCACGAGTGTTTTGCAAGGCACTCTACTCGGTATCTATTTCTTCATTTATAAATTAACAGTTTACAGATTTAGTTTAACGTATACACAATTATGACAAATTATTTATGAAAACTGTATAGGTAATAAAGATTGGCGAGAAAAAAGTGCCGGGATATGAACATACATAAACTTCAGCAAGTTTATGCACTAAGTGCAGTTACATATGATAATTTAGAATACAACTGTTTAGTTATTAACTAACAATGTATAATTGAAACAATAATAGATTGGTATTAACAATATCATTTATTACATAGAGAAAAGTTATCGATGTATGTACCTGAAGCTGTGTCTGAGGTACACAAAGAATCGTATTTTAATGAGGTTACATCGGATTGAAGAAACAAAAGCGAAAAGTAGTCATATGTATTACACGTTTTTTCTTCAATACAAACTCAAATTATGGAATTTATTCTAATTGGGTCGAAGTTTTATATAAACTGGTTACTTTTAATTGGCATATCTATTAAACTTTTGGTATAAAACCATGTCTTGGTTATCAACAAATCATAAGATGTAGATATATTTTACATAGTGTCAAACATCGGACATCTAAGTATGTAAACGACGGAATAAAATATGAATGCTTCAAAATTAACATAGTAAATAACATTATCTATAACATTAGGGAATATAGAAACATAGATGCATAAACTGAAAAACGGTAATTAGTATTTGTTATTGAAAACAATTAAGATACTAAAATTAAAAGATGCGACATTACGAGACATAAGAATATCTTATTCCATAACATTAAAAAAACCTTGGGCCTTTATCGCCTTAATGTGTTTCTTTCCTGCAAGATGGTCATTCAAGTTATCCATGCTGGTACATTGGATGTTGCAAACTCCACAGTAGAACAAATCTTGACCATACGCATGCCTAATCTACAAAAATAGCCATTAATACATACCATTCTTGAATGTCAAAAAAAAAAAAAAAAAAAACTACGTATATTAAAATATCTTGACAAAAGGAATGCGCAATATATTATACGAATGACGTAAATGTAATACCTTTGCCCGATGTTTTTTGCCATTGCAATGTTGAATGTATTGAGCAAGGTCAATACAGTTTAGATCGCATAGATAACAGTAAACGATTTTATGCAAGACTGCACCGTTGGCTACCATTTGAACGGTTCTATTATCCATGACAACTAAAATAATGAAAAAAAAATAGTATACATAAACACAAAACGTAAATAAATTAGATAACCAAACAAAGTTTTGAAACATGGTGTTCAAAAGTGAAAAGGCTTTTAAATGAATTACATATTCATGGTTGCATAACTATTATATAGAGATGAATAGAAATATTTTTGTAAAGTTTATTAATAACAATATATATGTTCAATTGTTTATGAACATAAATTACCGTAAATTTTTAAAACATATAATCTCCTTTTCAATTTACCAAATATACTGGAAATTTATTTATGTATAATTGTACACAATTTTAGTTATCAAAGTCAAACGAATTTTTTGTATAGTCAATTCTAAAATTAGTTTATGCCAAATATTAATAGTTACCAAATATAAACTTGTATTTTTATGTTATTTGTCTAATTAAATTATTTACTACGAATTTTAGTAAAGGGTTATAACACCAGAATGATCGGTGTACCAAAACGCAGAACCACGGAGCGGTTGTATTAGTATATTAAATGGATTGTTTCTAATAAGTGTATACAAATTTGAAAGAGGTCAAAACTTATAGCAGCATCTATTGTTTATATGAATACATAACTTGATGCAAAATTAAAACGGCATACATACTACAAACCGATTCATTCATTAATATTCGGATAAAAGTTAACACCTAAACATGAAGGTCATTCATAATAAGTAAGTTGCTAGTACAAAACGGGTACCCACAGTAATAAACAACCAAAATTTGGGACCACTAAACGTACATAAACTTCATGTTATATTTCATTTCTACTACGATATCGTCATTTTCAACAACAAATGACGAAACCAAAAACATTGAACCTACAATGCCTTTAGCTAAGGCATGGAGAAAACCAAAATGCCCTTGTAAAACGTAAGCTTATAACGACGACCATTCCTTAACCTAAGCCTTTTCATTCTTGACTTCCATTTGTTCAACGAATACCTTACCTTACTCCCGCTTCCTTCAACCAGCACTCTTCTAATCATACACTGTCCATTTTCAAACTGGACAAAAACGGTGGCTTTCTTTTCGAAGTGATGGTGCCTTGCAAAAGCGACTGGAAAGCGCTGCGACAAAATACATAAAGATTTGCGTGTAATAAGTTAATTAAAAGATCACAATTGTTAACAAAAATACTTAGAGATTAAAATTTAGTAATGACTAAACAAATACTCACAAATTTGTTTGTGACTTTTGTAACAATGGAATCACGCTCAGGAGCAGCTTCCTAATTACATAAACCCAAATTGTGCATCCCACTATCTGAATCGCTTTCATCCCAATCGCTAAAGTCAGACGAGTCACTTGAAACTTCAATCACTTCAACAGGCTGTTGGTTAGCCTAAACAATTATAAAGTTAAGCGTAAATTGTATGTTTACAAAAAATAGATATAAAAATAAAGAAAAATCTAAGTGTTTTACCATTTTTTGCTACTTAAGCGGCAGGATGGCAAAAGGCTGCATTCATTTGAAGGTGAGAAATAAGGTTAAAAGCATAAGTATGTATACAACTACACATGTATTGAAAACAAACAAATCTAAATAAAAACGCATGTCTATTATGGCAATTTGTAGAAAATCAAATAAGACTAAACAACAAAATACAAAAAACAGAGCTAACATCATATGATTGAATATGGATTATTTTCGAAAAATCATCAAACATTAACCAACAAACTGACATGCTACTGAAAAAAAAACTGATAACATATCCGGAATGATTTATCGAGCAACTAATCAGTAGATTGGTACCCACCGGAGTAGACGCGGTATATGTTCATGGCAAACGAAAACAATACTATAAATCAGTTTCGATATGTATATTTATATAATTCATCAACTGATTAGTAGGTTACTAAAAAACAATTAATAACCATATTATACGTATTTCGAAATTAACATAGTAATACAAACAATTATTTACATACATGCAAGAACAATAATTTGAAAATAAAACATTAATCAAAACAATCAAACATGATTAATAATAAATTATCACACCACTAATTCTCCAGATTTGTTAATGATATTCATCTATATTTAACACTGATTGTTTATCTACTTAACATTAAAGATCAAACAATGATTGTTACTCAATACATATAAGTGACATTACATATCAAGATACACGATTAATACTGTTAATGAGAGAATTAATAGCACATGCATCATCAAAAAATCATAGTGATAATAACAAATACAACGATTCCTAACAGATACACGATTATTAACATGATGTCTGAAAGTGTTTGATAGTATCGGAATTTCATAATAGTGAAGAAGATGAACGGTTACTTACATTTTGGTAAAGTAGCTTTTTGAAAGAGCCTAGAAATCTGAAAAAGTGAAACAATGTGGGGTATCGGGTATGTATATAATGAAACAATTGATGTTGGGCTGAATCAAAATGTAAGATTAAATAATCGGGCCTTTGTCTAATAAAAACATTCAACCCAATAAGTAATCTAATATGTATGCTATGTAATTTATATGGACTGGTGTTGGTAAGTTAGTGGGCCGATCCATGGTTGCTTGTATTATAACAACATATTTCGGTAACAAAATTAAAATGATATACAACATTTATGTTACAATTTTTTTTGTTATAATTAGATACTAATCATACAAAATTAAAACTCACTATTATGTTTGATGACTACATCCACCAATCTAGTTGTATCTATATATACTAAACATAATATCAAATGGATGAAAACATACTTATCAATCAAGCAAACGCATTTATTAAATATTATCATCGTTATGAAACTTAATAAAAACAGTAAACCATATCATGGTATAAAGAGAAAATAACAAAGTAGAAATTGTTCAAAATTATTAAAAAAAAAACAAAACATAAAGCAATGAAACTGGTTGACCATAAGCATAGCAAACAAATCCTCTTCATTTTGGGTTTAGGAAGACGGGAGGCTCAACGGAATTTTAAGTTACTCCATACTACCACCACTTCCAATCTTAGTTGAAGGAATTGGTGTGCTTTCATCATCAGAAATCGCGTCAATCAGTTTACGCTTAACCATTTGATACTTGGAACTGATAGAACATTCTTCTCCTTCAGCATAAACTTTCTTATCAACAAAGTTATCAGCAATGGAAATTGGTGTATCATTATCACCTGTGTCTGATTCCTAAAGAAAAAATAGTTACAAACATATGTTGCAAATTCATCAGTGATTGTGTATGAAAGAAAAAATGAGTAAAATGTATTAATATGAAATTAAGTGTTTGTGAAAATGGTACCTTGGAAACAGAAATAACATTAGACGGCATTGCCAGGAGAGACGTGTGAAGTGATTCTGATTCAGCAGGCTGTTTTTAAAAAAAAATATATGCAAAAAATTAGAAATGTAATAAAGTCTTACGTAAATAAAATTTGCTAAGTTATATGAAATGGAATTCGAATATGTACCTGTCCTACGTACAACTTTTTCTTAAGATGCGAGATAATTGTTGGATCATCACTTATCTTAGTTACACCATAAACATCATATTTGTTGTTTAAATTGAACCCAGAGACAAAGATCTTAAAAGCAAACTCTCTGTCTAACAAAGTCTTAATCTCTTCAGGATATTCAACTGTATCACCAACCTATTTAAAAGGAATAACCAAATACATAAATATTACAAAACTATAATTAAGGAATTATTAAAAATAATTTTGTATTTAAAATTTAGTTAAAAATATGGAATACCGTATTCAAATCAAGAAATTTAGAAGCACTTTTACTAATAAGTTGTGCAACGTCACGATGAAACAACGTAAGAGATACAGCACCATTAACTTCTTGCACACGAACCTGAATTTTAAACCTAGAAAAAAAATTAAAAAAAAACAAAAATTTATAACTAAGTTGGGTTGAAATCAAACTATATTTGTGTATATTAAAATTGATGTTACAAATATATCCGACCTTGGTGTAGGCTCAACTTGTTTGGCACTACAACTAACATTCAAACACTCGTAAACCTTTTCTTCCTCAAAATCTGAACTTCCTTCACCAACCTGTTTGATTATATAATCAATACTACATTTTCTGGTGCATTTGGGGCATCCCATGTAGTACCAGCCAATTTCGGTAAACAGGTCTTTAATAGTACCCAATAATACCAGAGCCTGCTCCTGTATGAATATTATAATTTGTTACCGAAATAAGATAGTATATGGTATACAATGGATGTTAATATTAAATAAAAATTAAAATTTTAACCTCATTACAATTTTTTATATTTAATTATAAATATCGTATTTAAGTATCAACATTATACTTACCTCTTGAATCTCACAAATGTCGCCAATGTTACTAAAAGGAGTGTTATGGACAAATTCATCTTCATCAGAATAGAACATAGAAGTTCCATATGGTCGATGAGAAGAGGAAGGACTATCAGCGATTTTCTTACCCAACCTGATAAAAATAATTTGATTTACAAATTACATATTTATTAATACTTTTTATAAAGGTTTTGTAATTCGTATTGAAAAACGTAATAGTACATACCCTTTTTTGTACAGGTTTATATCTTCAGTATCTCCATTGATGAACAGTCGACTAACTCGGTCTCCAAAAGAGTTAGAAACATACGGTTTTCCTATATAAAAAAAACATTAGGAAAAAAAATTTGAAATATTTAATAATTAAAATTTAGAAGTTAGAACTTAATTTATAATGCAAAATATAATGTAGCTATAAATATAAATATAACTATATATATTTATTAACATTATACAACCATTATAAAACTTCAAACGGCCAAACTGCATTATTATTATAAATTGTCACACCCTCAAATTTCCACGTGCAGGGTTTTACCGCGAGGCGCGTGACACACCAGGATCCAAGTCAACGGTCACAATAAACAACACTATATGATACGTAAAAATGACATAATCAAACCATTAAGTTTTCATAAATGATCTAACGCTGCGGAAGCGTAAAACTTTATTACAACATGAAATCAAAAGTACGAAAGTCTGAAAATACTAAATGAGATGCACATGAATCCTAGACGCCGTGAGACTCCGTGCGCCTATCGACAGCTGCTACCTTAGCGACCTGAGACAAACATGCTAAATACGTCAGCAAATAATGCCGGTGAGTTCACAGGTTTTTAATGAATACCGACTCCAAATGTATACCAATTCCAAGTGAAAATCGACTCCAACTGAATACTAACTCCCAAATGAATACCCATGATCAATCCAGACCACATGCATGCAAATCATATGAATACCTGTTACTACTGCGATTGGAAAACCATTACTGGACTCGAATACTGTGAATACTGAATACGTGCCCGAATGAATACTGAATACTGAATACTGCATACTGAATACTGAATACTGAATACCTAAGAGACAATATGCACCCGTCCGACCTCCAGTCGACGAGTGGGGCGGGTCAAGCCCAAATAGCGCTATCCACATTTCCCCCGTTGTGCATCCCCGCACATTCATGGTTCTCCCCGGGACTTCCAAAGATCGCATAGTAATATAATGAATACTCTAAAACATAATGAATACTCCAAAACCCAATGAATTCATGAATACCAAAACGTAGTTGACACACCTTTCATGAAAACTTAGTTGAAACGCCTTTTATGAAAACATAGTTGAAACACGTTTAAAGAACACAACATGTTTTCTCCCCCGAAAATGTAAAACCAGTAAAAGAGTGGGGCCGTGAAACTCACCTTAGAGTGCGTCTTCTGATAACTAGAATTCCAACACGTGTATGATAATCCCAACTAATAACAACCTATTAATGAGTTTACATAAGTGTGATGACTACTAACCCGAAGGCTAACAAGTCCCCGATTGTCCAGATCTTGACCGAGCATGTTTTAAAACGTGTTTAAATGTTTAACCGACAAACTAGACCGACCCGACATCCCGTTGGTGACCCATTACCCCAACTAATCAAGTACACATAGATTACACACAAGATTCAAGCATAAAACACTTAGTTTGTATCAAAAATCCCATTTCTGCATCAGAACGGTCGAACCAGTCAGTTTTAAGTCTCATTCGCACCTTTTCAGTCTCCTTCGCCCGTTTGAGCCACGTTCGCCCGTTTTTCCTACGTTCGCCCGTTTTTCCACGTTCGCCCGTTTTTCCACGTTCGCCCGTATTTTATTCCACGTTCGCCCATTCGAACCAATTTTATTCCACGTTCGCCCGTTTTCATCAGCATTTTATAAAACGCACCAAAACGCATCTAAACGGTCCGAAAACATCACGAAACATTACCAATCACAGCAGTCAACTATCATTAACATATTCCTACATAACCCTACCAATTTTGTCCCGAAATCCGTCCGTTTTACGAGTTACTCGAAATAGCAAATTATGGAGATGTCACATCAAACGCATGCAATCTTTACCCAATTAGGAAACTTTATGAAATCAATCCATAATCAACTTAATATACTCAGATTATCATGAACAATAAACCCCCCCAATCATATCCTTATCACTATCATCATGAACAAGCCCTAGATCTAACCCAAAATCCCCAAAATGAACATAACATCATCAATAATCAATTGTAACCTATCTCAATCATAAATCATCATCAATAACAGTCCTAGATCATTGTCATAACATCTATACAGCAATCAATCATCAAACAATGCATAACATCACATAAAACACCATTAACACATGTTATTTTGTATGAAAACTCATTGTTTATGAATAGGTTTTGTTTAGAAAGATATTAGGAAGGTTTTTATTCATGAAAACATGTTTATATCAGATCTGGACTCTTGGGGTTTAATAAAAACGAATTGAAATGCTTTAAAAATGATTTAGAATGAAGAACACACCTTTGATCTTTGTGTAGAAGATGTTTGTAGGTTAGATTATAGAAAACAAGGGCAAAAACTCATTCCCCAATGTTTAGAGTTGCTAGAGAGTGTTTTGAGACGGTTAGGGTTTGTGAAATGGTGAAAAATGACAAAGTGTGGTATTTATACTAATCCTCCTTCGCACCATTTCAATGGTCGAAGGTGGTCTCCTTCGACCCTTTCACGGGGTCGAATGAGCCCTGTTCTGGTCGAAGGGAATTCCTTTAATTCCACTTCCCTGGTTCGCCCATTTACAAAGGGTCGAACCAAACAAAATCCCTCCTTCGACCACTCGAAGTGGTCGAACCAGAACCCTTTCATCTAGTTTTCCAGTTCGTCGTGTTTAACGCATTCTAACACATTTTAACACATGAGCATGCAACCTTAGTCTATGTTTATCATATTTAAGCATGGATGATTATCTACACATCATTTAAACACATCTAAGCATATAATCCACCATATGGCAATTAGTCTACACATACACTTAATTAGTTTATGTAATTCACCAACAACGGGACTCGTATCGTGTGTGTGTGTGTGTGTGTGTGTGTGAGTGTGACTAATCCCAATGATCTCCCGAATCATTGGACCCTGGACTGGACAATACGAACTGTGTTCCGACTCTACTGACCCCGTCAAGTATGTTTAATAAACGTTTTTCGCTAAGGTAGACTTATGTGTTTATAAAATGTTGACCCAAACATGCCGGGTGTCACATAAATTCTTTATCTGTTTGATGAGTTACAACATATTTAGACATCTCCATGGCATAACTATCTTACAACGTTAAATAGATGCGCAAGCCCCTTAAAAAAAGTACAAATTATTTTAGTAAAAAATAAATAAACAATTTATAAAGCTACGTAATTTTTTTTGTATATAAAATGCAAACAAAAAAAATAAATAAATAAAGAATACATACTCGATATCTTGAATTTCCATTGTTAACCTCTTTTTATCAGCGATAACCTTTTTATCTTTATCATCATTGCTGAAGAACTTGTTAACATGTCCTATAACATCTAAGATCAAGTATAAAATAAACATTAATGAAACATAACTTATAAAACTAATATTATGGTTTGGTTGTGATGAAAAAAAGACTATTAGAACGAAATATACCTATTGTAACATATTCATCAACCTCCCTATCCAGAATTCTTTGAAAGGGCACAAAAGAGAAACCAAAATCTGGACCTTGGAAACCATCATATTCGGAAACTTGAGTATTCATATTCAAGCAGAGTTTGTTTGGGTTTGGAGCATACTTGTATTTAGAGAAGAATTTTCAGTCAGAAACCTCTCAAATCTAAAAAACAACCGCTTAAATACATTCGCTTGAATCCTGTCACCCTGTTCATTATAAAAAATATAAGAAAACACTATAAATATGTATCTACGTAATTGATGTATTTTAACGTACGAAAATAAGAAAATTCATATACATTAAAATTAAAAACATCACAACTAAAAAAAAAGTTATGAAATTTAAAAATAATAGGATATAAAAAAAAACATGTTGTTGAGTTTTACATTTTCATCACATAGGATCATTTCAATTGAGTACACATCATTAGGATTGCGACGATCGGGTAGACGCCAAACCCGAATAATCTTTAGCTTTAACGCCACACCGTTTCGGTTTACATGAATTTGGTTAACCATTGTAAACTCATTTGCATCTACAGCAGCCATTGATCTTGTTAACTGGAAAAAAATGATGTAAAAACCAATAGATGACTTCAATAACACAACAAATCAAAATCAAAATAAATAATGTTTATGTATTTAAAGATGAGAAACAGAAATTAACCTACTAATATATCTTTGCGATTACTCAAAGTGCATTCAACGTGTCTTATTACAATCGTATGTGAATTGGTTTGACTTGTTTATATAGTTATTCAATCAATTCAATAATAAGAAATGGATGAAATAGTGGCCGGTTAATTAGCATTCGAATTAGCATTGTTATTATTGTTATAACATTATGTATTGATTGAATTTAGTCAACGTCAAGCATTTCTTGATTAACTGGCGTATGTCAAGCATTATATAGGTATTCAAATAGGAATTCAATCAATTCAATAATAACAAATGGATGAAAGAGTGGAGGGTAATTAGCATCCGAATTAGGATTGTTATTGTGACACGCGGCAAATTCCGGTTAACAACGCTGTCTAGATTAAAGTCTACCTTAGCGAGTCACGCGTATATTATACTTAACTGGGTTAGTTGAGTCGTGTTACGGTTCGGGAAATATTAGTTTAGTATAGAGGATCATTAGATGTTAGTCTAGAGGCTCATTAGATGTCAGTCCTTAACCAAGTGTACAAAGGGTGACGATTCGTAGAATCGTCAGAGCATAGGGAACATACAAGTCTCGAGTCCCGGGAATTGGTGATCGAGTGTGAATGTTTTGTTTGCAAGTATTATGTGTTTACAATCATTATGTGACTTGTCGGTATGTGAAAATGTGTTAACATATGTTAAAACGGGGTTTAACGCGCAAAATACGCAGAACCAACCCCTATAGGCGATTAGGGAGGGCTAATCGCCTATAGGGAAGGCGAGTAGGGTTCTCCATTGGGCGAGTAGGCCCTAATCGCCTATACTATAGGCGATTAGGAGCCCTATTCGCCTGATGCTGCTGCATACTCGCCTGTAATGTACCTAACGACTAAAAACGACTATAAATACAATACTTGACCTCCTAAACTTCATTATAACAACCCTAGTCGTCCCACAACTCGTCCCAACACACACACAACTTCTGGAACACGATTTTGGATCAAAATACACAATTTCAAGCCTATTACATCAATCCATCATAAACCTAAGGTGTGGTTTTCATTCATGCAACTTTTAATAATTTTTTTATTGAATCCCTAATGGTCCAGACCTGTTTATAAACGTATGTTCTTTTGAAATTCGTTAATAATCGTTGTTAATTGGATTCTAACTATTATGCATGTTGTATGTGTGTTTATAATTAAAAGATAGGGTTTTTGTGATTCAAGAAGGATTGTTAGCATGATTTGGAGTGTTAAACGCGCGAAAAACCGGAACAGCTGGGCTATAGGCGATTAGCAATCCTAATCGCCTATGCTATAGGCGATTAGGAGGCTAATCGCCTGATGGGATGCCCTAATCGCCTATAGTATAGGCGAGTAGGGGCCTAAATGCCTTTACTTCATGCGATTACGATCCTAAGTGCTAGTTAAGCCCTGAATTGCATGCCTTACGACGTAATCGCCTATAAACTCATGATTTGCATACCGCATGACCCTAATCGCCTATAGTATAGGCGATTAGCCTTCCTAAATGCCTGTTGACCCACATAATCACTAGTTGACTTTTCCTAATCTCCTGTACTGCTGCTGTAAGTGTATTTTGACATTCCGAGACCCGATTGGACACCTAGGAACATGCTAGGAACCCCGTAACATACCTAATAACTTGGTAACATGTGCTCGGACTTATTTATGAGATACTTGAACTACGTGCTACAACTTGTTGGATTTTAACGTATGTTAAGTGTGATTGCATGATTGTATGTTTGTGAGTGCAAGTATAACACGGGGAGTCTCGGGTCACCAATGGGATGTCGAGTCTTGTACATTGGGTTAATTTAACAGTCACAGTGTTTTCAAACGAACTTGGTTATGGTCTGGACATCTAGGGACTAACTAACCTACGGGTTATTAGTCTAATTACTTGTAACTGTCATATGTTAGGTCGCTGCCTTACGGGGCTAGCATAGCTTGCTGATTTTATTCGTATTACGAAGTAACGCAACCTAAGGTGAGTTTACGGCCCCTCTTTTAACTGGTTTCACTTTTTGGGGGAGAAAACATGTGTTAAACTTATGTTTTGGTAACAACTGTCATACTATGGGTTTCTATGGTTTACTATACGATCTTTGGAAGTCCTGGGGGAAACCATGAATGTGCGGGTTAGCACAACGGGGAAATGTGAATAGATCTATTGGGAGTAACCAACCCCGCTCGTCGGCTTGGAGGGCCGGGCGAGTGCATATTGTCTCAAACAGGAACAGGTTTACTATTCGGGCACAACATCTGGTTTGCGAGTTAGTAATGGTTTTCCAATCGTTGTAGTAACAAAACATACGCCTAGCTAGCGTACTTGGTTTACAAATTGATATAGTATGGACAGGTTGAACTTGATACTTTGATTACAAAACCTGTGAACTCACCAGCATTTTTGTGCTGACGTAACTCTTACATGTTTTCTCAGGTCGCTAAGGTAGCACTACGGAACTAGGGCGCACGCGTCTGCACGGCGTCTAGTTAGGGTTGCATGGTTTTCGAACATTGAATAATTTGGTTTACTTTTGGATTATGTTTTGAAAATAAGCTTCCGCTGTATTTGGGGATTTTAAACTATGTTTTTGAAATTGCATATGTTCATTTAGATTTGTTTATTGTGATCGTTGACTTGGATCCTGGTTTGTCATGCGCCTCGCGGTAAAACTCCGCAAGTGGATTTTGAGGGTGTGACAGTTATTATTGTTATAACTTTATGTATTGATTGAATTTAGTCAAAGTCAAGCATTCAAACCATAACTGCCGCATGTCAAGCATTATAGTTAGTTGTGATTTGTTTTGATCTATTCAATGTTATTTAACTAAATGTTCTTTATATGTTATTTTATGCTTTACATATATCATTATGCTACAGATTCGAAACTGCAAAAGGTTAGTGTGTTATTGTTTGAATGCTTGACATACATGATAATTATAGTGTATAGCAGCAAAGATCTTGACAATAACATTATGATTTTTATGAGTAAATTCGTATTTAAAGTGAATATGTTATTGAATCAGGATACCAAAAAATTCGTCTGAACATGTATAAATACCTTATGAATAATGTGAGTGAATATAACTATTTATCTTAATGTATATTTACAATTTTGTAAATTCGTATTCAAAGTCAAGATCAGTAAACATATTACTTTCCTTATACATTCAACAATGGAGTAGAAGAAGACCATCAATTTCGCCTTAACATGCTTGAAAATTGGACCAGTAAATTCGTATTCAAACAAAATAAAAGGTTTATATAATACTTTTTCATGGAGCCCCATTTAGGATTTGGATCCTTGAAGACCCTCTAAAAATCTAGGATTCAACCCTAGTGTTTTCATTTATTATATAGATAGATAGATGTGGATAAACTCGAGATCGGTTAGAATCAGGATTGAGTGGAAAGATTGGGTAAACTACCCGTTGTATATGATGTAACTTGGTTTGTGGGCGGTCCTTAATTTGAGGACTTTGCTCGTTTTTTGTTGAATGAAGTTATCTTTCAAAAAAAATGTTACAAAATTAGGAACATAAATCCATTGGCAATTTTATACTTCATAAATTCATTTAATTTTCAACACTAACATATTTTGTTGGACTCGGGATGTGGGGTAGTGCCTCTAGCCATCTTCATCTTAATGTATTTTCTAAGTTAATTTTATAAAGATTATCCTTTATTTAATCATTTTTTTTTGGTGATTTGAAATCCCTAGTTTATCATATTAGTTATATCATAAACTAGCTGATTACCCCGGGAGGGTCCCGGGGTTGAAAAATCTAATTTTACGTGATAACCTATTGCAAATGGTTCAAGTTAACTAACCACAAAATCTCTCAATCATTGCATGTTCATAGTATTCTAATCATTAATAACTCATATTCCCTAATCTAAAACCTAATCAGTAATCATCTAAAGAATCACTTATGTAAGCTGCAACTACTCAAAAACTCATCACATCTCTCTAATTTCTCACATTCTAATGGCTCTTATAATTCCTAACCTAATCAACTAAACAAACACTTAAGTTGGAAGTTGTAACAATTGCATCTCATTATGCCACGTGGCATAATCAAGAGATGGTTGAGGCCACCATTGAACGTCACGCCAGCTCTATCAATTCTTCCCGGGAGCATCCCGGGGTTGAAAAATATAACCATTCTAATAATACTAATACTAATAGTAATAATTATTACTCTTGTAATTAAATAAATAAAAAAATAACCTTGTTATAAGGTGACACCATGTGTTGCAGTGTTGCGCGATTCTTTCTCCTAGCTTCTCTTGATGAAGTATACCTAGTAAATTTCCAATGATAACATGGCGATTGGGCTGATTTTCAACATCGTGGATAAGAACCTGGTTTAAAAGAAAAAACATGATTAATGAATAACATGAACACTTTGTGTGTTTTTTTTCTGTATGAACGAAACCCCACAAAAATAGTCGATTTTTTCTCCGTTTTTTATATAGCACTATGGTACTCATTGGAAAGATAATAAAACGCTCCTTAATTTGGTGTAATTTTTTTCTTTAAAAAATTCCGTATATAAAAGATATAAACGTTTAAAAATTATGGGAGGAAATATGAGTGAGAAAATTTTAAATTTATTTTTAAAGTCTTTTTTCCTAAAATAACTCAATTTAATTAAAAAAGAAATAATTCAAAAACACTAAAATCTTTCAATTATGATGTCACATGGCAATTTTATGGAGAGGTTGAAGGCATCATTGCACGCCACGTCAGCAATGTTCAATTCTTTTATATATATTAATAGATAATAGATTAGGACCTAGGTTGTTTACAGTAGCCTTTGTTTTTTTTTTTTTTTAATCAAGAATATTGTAATTAGGTCGATGCGACGTGATTGGAACCTTCAGATTCAAAACCTATTATTAATTTAAGAATTTTAAGTTATTTGATTCTTTCTATGTTCTCATTAGTAAAGTTGTAACATAACAAAATAACAAATAGTTACTTTACAAAGATTTGGTAAACAAATGTGGCCCCTAACCAAGATCACATGACTATATCTTACCCACCATAATAGAAATAGTAATTAGACCATCCATCTATAATGGTTAACGTTTATTACGGGCATTATTTTCGATCACATCAGCTTCATAACATTCATTAAAAAAATATGTAATAGTTAACACACTCTTAAGGCCATTTTAATCATTACTTTCCATATTTTTTTTCTCCTCTCTATAACGTGTATGAAGACATTATAATGCTCATTACGCATTATCTTAATCTTAATGTTTTTTTCTTTAATTTTTTACTTTGCACAACGTGCAAATTATAAAATTACTCAATATTATTAATATTTAATACATCATCTAATCCATTTTTGTAAATACGATATTGACTTCTTAAAACCAACCCTTTATATCAACCATATATCCATTCGTTCTTTTCCTCCCTCTACTCACTGTTTCATTCAAATACACCATGAAACTCCGGCCATCCCTCTCCTCCACAACCACCACCCAACCACCACCACCACCACCTAACCTCCCACCACTCTCCGCCACAAGCAGCACCACTACAACCACCACCACCACCACTACAAAATATTCCCCATTAACCCTAACCCTATCCATCTCCCACATCCCACTCCCAATCTCCACCGTCAAACTCCTCGCCATCCATAACCACCGCCTCTACACCACCACCGATAACCTTATCCACGTCATCCACACCTCCTCATTTAACCTACTCGACACGTTTAGAGTCCCATCATCCGTTAAGTCCATTGCGTTCACCAACAAACAAATCTACACCGCACATCAAGACAACAAAATCCGTGTTTGGAAATTAATAAAACACAAACACATCGCAACACTCCCCACGTTCCATGACCGACTCCTTCGTTCAGTTATTCCAAACAATTACGTCAATGTAAGACGTCATAGAAAAAAACTATGGATCCAGCATTACGACGTCGTTTCAGGACTTGCGTTTATTAACGACCCGTTATTATTATTTTTATTATTATGCTCAGCTTCGTGGGATAAATATTTAAAAATTTGGAGGACGTCAGACTTTAAATGCATGCAAAGTATAAAAGCACATGACGACGCTATTAACGCCGTCATTGTTTCACCTGACGGCGTTATATTCACTGGATCAGCTGACCGCAAGATTAAGGTGTGGGGAAAACAGTTCGGAGAAAAATATGAACTGATTGCCACGTTGGATAAGCATAACTGTTGTGTGAATGCATTGGCGCTAAACGACGACGGTTTGTTATTGTTTTCTGGAGGGAGTGATGGGGGGATATTAGTGTGGGATAGGGTGCACGGTAGTAACGGTGTGGTGCTGAGTGAGGTGTTACGTGGACATTGTAAGGCAGTGCTTTGTTTGATCAGTGTTTGTGATTTGTTGTTCAGTGGGTCTACTGATCGGACGGTTAGGATTTGGCAACGTGGATATGAGGGGAAAGTGTGTTGTTTGAGAGTGTTGGATGGGTATGACCGACCCGTTCGATCGTTGGTGGTGGATTATTATTATTGTGAATCTAGCTTACGTGTGTTTAGTGAAAGTTCTAATGGAGTGATTAGGTTGATTACAATTAATAAGGGATTAAATGGGTCGATTCATGTATGATAAATATCGTCAAAGATGTGTATAGATTTTTTTTTTTTTTGATTAAATTGATTGTTGAAATTTGATGTCGTATCTATAAGTGTTAAGTATCTATATATTTGTACATGGAAGCTTTAATATATTTTTTAATCGCTATAACACTATTCGTGTGTGGAAGGGTTGTAGGGTGAAAAGAAAAGGTTGTCGTGTGTGTAAGGGTGGTTTCGTCTTTCACCTACGTGTGTTATATAGAGGTGAAATGTAAAAGAGTGATTTGTATAAATTTGACTGGCAAAATTGAGTGCGTAAAACGGAATGTGAGAGAGTGGGGTGCCCTCACGTCTGCCAGCCACTAGGTCCTACTCCCAAAGGGTATTGCCCCTTTCACCACTGGGTCGTAATGTTTTTTCACGCCCTTATGTATGCTCTAAACGCTTTCTTAAGTACAACTAATGAAAAATATGTGTTTCGTATATATAAACTTATGGAAAATACATGTTCCTTACATGATAGTAACCTTATATTAAAGGGTAATGGTAATAATTTGAGGTTAGACATATAATCTTTGACATTGAAGATACATATCGAGCTTAATTATTTTGTTTAAAACGAGGTTAGCATAAAAATACTACAAATGCAACTTGATTAAACTTTAAAATATAGTTTGAATCAGGTAAGGACAAACTAAACTTTTGTTGACCGCAATTTAATTAAGTTGACTGACCCCGTCTTCAGCTTAGAACCATTGTAGTGGGGCTCCATTGGGCGTTAGCATAAAAATACTACAAATGCAACTTGATTAAACTTTAAAATATAGTTTGAATCAGGTAAGGACAAACTAAACTTTTGTTGACCGCAATTTAATTAAGTTGACTGACCCCGTCTTCAGCTTAGAACCATTGTAGTGGGGCTCCATTGGGCGCCATTTTTGTAAACTAAAGCCTCCCACACCGTTATAGGGGGGCTTTATATTGAAAAAAACCTTCCAAGCGTTATATATATAACGCCACAACCCATTTAAGCCAACCAATCAATTGTTGCCATGTGTATGTTTGTGTTTTATCAGTTTTTTTTTATATAAATAGCGCCCCTTTTTTTCTTCCCCGCTACACCCCGTTTTCACTTTATCTCTCTATGCTGACTCGGCTGTCACGTGGACCAATCAGAAACATAGGCTTTAGCCCCTCACTCGGATCCCTCCTAATATTTATTTATAAAGTAATCAATTGCCATACATGAACCTTCATCTGTTGGTTAATCCCTTTGAGATAGAACCTTAATATATTGTTTTTTATTTTCAAGTTGTTTACATATAAATATGGCAATTTGACTAGTTTATTAGCAAAAGAGATGGAGAATCTCGATCGAGTACAATGATATAACTGTATAATAAGTTGATTTTTATCTTTTAGGGATTATTTGGATTCTAAATGGATATATAACACGTAAGTTAAACACATACATTTTTGTCGTATATATGTTATTCTACGAAAAAATTGTAATTATAACATTCAACCGTTCATATCAGTTTCACGTTGACATGAAATTGCTACAAAAACATAAATTTTTTTTTTTGCGGGATTGGAGTTGTTTAAACGGGTTCGGATCTGTTCGTGTTGAACTGACGGGTTTGTGTGTTGATTCATTTAATTTCATGTTTTTTCTTTACAAAAAGAAAACATCTGTTCTATGTCACTAACTGTTTTTATATAATTCCATACATTTGAATTTTTGCTGCCGAAAACTTGTATCTTGTTTAATTTCATGTGTAACTAGTCGTAGAACCAATGTTGTGAGAATCGCTAGGCGCTAGTCGGTCGATGAGATACCGATTAGCGATTAATAAGGATTAGTACGTATGGATTAATCGTAATTAATCGGATTGAGATTTTCAGATTATGGCTGGGAATCGCTAGAACCTATGTTTATTTTTTCATGAGGTTTGTTTATTCTGAGTTTGAATATCTATTAACTTAGCGTCTAAATTTTCGGTTCGGATTGGATCGCATAAACTTTTCATTACAATTAGTAAAACTAAAAATTACAATGAGATTTTGAAGGTAATTATTGACCCCCCCCCCCCCCCCCCCCAAAAAAAAAAAAAAAAAAAAAAGATAATACATCATTCAATATGTTTTTTTTTTTTTTTTGAAAGGCAAACTTTATTAACCAACAACAAACGGCAGGAAATCTCTAAGACGGAGACTCCCAAACCAAAAACGTTACATTACATCAAAATTTAAATCGTTGCCAATCCTTCCAACCCATCGTGCCCTTTTTACACCTACTAGAAAACCAACGAAAACCCATAATTTTTATGTCCGACACAATCTCAGCCACATTCCGCCTATCATCCCGGAAAATCTTATCGTTCCTAGCCTTCCAGATTCGCCAACACGTGAGAACATCATTCAATATGTAACGACCCAAAAACTTAGTAAACACATTTAATCGTATAACCCACCTCATCAAGGGGATTAGAACAAGAAAATAAATATGATTAAATATTGAAAGCTTCATGTGATAAAAACTTTAATAAAAATAAATTCATATAGAATTATAAGAGTAAATAACCATCAAAAACAATTTGAGGGGCTAATCTTGGCATTCTATCATACATGGTGGTGAAGGGTTTATTGTGTAAAAGAAACCATGAAGATTTCCCCTTCCTGGGTAAGCCTATTTAGAAAAAATAAATAAATACCCTAATACCGTTGATTCAATTCCTCAAAAAAGTGTATTAAAATGTTGTTAAAAAGAAATCAGCCATATTTAAACATAAAAGTTTATAAAAATTAAAATAAAAAAAATAAAAACTGAAAACAAAAGGTGAAAACAAAGTTTATAAAAAACTTTAGATAGGGATCAGATGGTTTAAAATTAGAGGTGCCCAATTGTCGTAACAGGCTTTAGGCGGACACCCCTTCTCGCATGTTTATGTGCGAGTAATGACCACTCATCATATCCCATCAAAACTTGCCTGAAGGATCATGACTTTTACCTCCACCCTTAACCCCTTTATATAACGCTCACTTAACCCATCCCTTTTCTTCTAGCTTCAATATGGGACAAGGATGATGCTAAAAATATAAACCAACCACAACATTTGTACAATGATAAGTAGTCCAACAACTATTTGATGATGCCGGTTTTGTGTTTGTGAAATGCCTAGGAGAGTTTCTTTCAACTGATTGGGTTTAGTGTGACAACGAAACATCGTTCCGCAGCTCTTGAAAAGATTGATTTAGTTGCTGTTTTTAGTGATGTCTGATCCCTTAGTTACATTCGCTGCATCCGTCATTTTGTATGTTAGGCGCAAGATTATAAACCTGTATTGACGTATGCAAAACACCCATGTTCACAGATATAAAAGCACAATGAAAGATTTGAAACACAAAACAGTTGAGTCAGTTACTCGTAACAGATGTTCCAATGTTATTACTTGCATTGCATTAATTCTGAAGAATCTATGCAGGAGCCTCCATTCGTCTTTTTCATCGTGGAAACTCTGATGGCAACGTTCCCTTGCATACGCCAATGAAGCAACCTTTTCACTTTTAAATTTTTCCCGTTAAATGCCTTCGCAAAGAGTAAATCCCATAAAATTATTTGGAAATTTCAAGTCACGGGGCATTTACTAATGAACAAGTTGTCTAGGGTCACGTTAATCTCTAGCGGGTCAAACGGATAAAGGAAAAGATGTAGCTAAAAAGGATGGAAGATTAGAACCTCATAAAAGGATATAGTGTATGTGTGAAGGAGACACCATGTTGATGAATGCATATATAGCCCACATTGCATTTATTAATTCTGTGAACATGAAGGATAGAGAACAGATTATTAGAACCAACATGATGATGTTGACTAAGAAATGAACCATGCTGACTCGGACTAGCATAAACTGAAGATGGCCGCCAAGAAGAAGCACTTTGGTGGTCAGAGTAAGTAGTTGTACTTCCCCATAGAAACAGATAGTCGACCGATACTAGAAGGGTCAAAATTGGAATTGTTAAAAGATGGTGTGTTCCCTGCGCTTTTATGGTTGGGGAAGGAATGTGGTTGTTGAGGGTCAAAGCCCAGTGTTGACTTGAAAAGGGGATCTTTACCAATTGGTGCAATCTTTACGGGGTGGCGCAAGTATAGATGCCAGGCCAGGCCAGGCAAAGGGCTGTGAAATGGGCTGAGTGTTCCAAGCCCTGATGACCAGCTGAATCCTGCAAGATATTTGGCAGCTTCAAAACTAAATTATAATAAAACATTCCATTTTGACAATCTGTTTTGACCCATTACCAATTTGCAACAACCACAAAAAATGAATTAAGAAACTAATGTCTGTACTACAGACAGTAATGTATAAAGTCTGCAAAATTGCAAATACTAACCAGGAGGAGAGTATGGTGCCAGAATGGTCGAGTTTCATCTTGTTCGAGCGCTAGACTCAGTTGTTGCATCAAGCTATATATATAAACAGTAGAATAAAAAATTTCATCCTAACATCGATAAAGGATTATAAAATATGGCTTTTAAATACCAAATATTAATACACACCTTCTGCGAGTACGCTATGCTCAAGTTTTATTCGTTTTCCAGCAATTTCCCTCCCATTTAAATCTTTAAGAGCCATCTCTCACATCATAAAACACAACAAATTTATGGTGTTTCCCTGATCTGCGTTTCAAACGAAAAAAGGCCATAATGAATTAAATTCATATACTGCTTAACCATATTAATTTCTTTTAAACAGAAAACACACCTCTTTGACTTCCCCATAAACCTCAAATATATGACGAAGATCATCACTAGATATCGATGCATCCAAGTTGAAAACAACAAGAGTTCCTTGGTTGATATCCTTTTCTGGTGGATTATCCTTAATATATCATACACAAGTTTATCTACATACCTTAGGAATTGAAAAATGAATATCTAATTTTCTTCCCCTCAAAGGCTTATTTTGAAGTTCTCTCATTGCAGCGCGAGCATGTCTAATGTCATAATAATAAGATATCATTAAAAACCCTCTGTGCTTTCGAAAAGCTCATCTTCCAAATCCAAATCCTCCAATTGAGTAGGTAAGGTCAAAATCATCAGTTCTAATTTCTATTTGGGACCAAACACTGACTACTTTTATAGATTCAATAAAATCAGAATCTAATCGCAGTTATAGCATACCCCATAACACTTCAACTACAAAATCAACATCAAAGACTTCTACTTTACCATCATTTCCTACTTAAATCAACAAATTTCACATAAATACTCACTCAACAACTCACAATTCCATTAACTTACATGATCACTTCATAAAAAGATTAGATTTTGATATACCCACATAAACAAACATACAAAAAAACAACAACAATTACAACAACTAAAGAACTAATTGACCTGACATCTTTCCAAGAAATAAGTCTACCAAATCAAAATTGATAAATCTTTTATAACAAAAATTAAGCCTCAAATTTTAAAATTTGGTTTTAAGTCATGGAACACGGTTCAACCCGACAACAAGCCTTGAACCGGATTTTACTTATATTGGCTGGTGGTATCCGGTCAGTTTGTGTTTTCAGATCAAAGAAAGCTTCTAATACAGATTGTGAAGTTGTTTAATCAGGTAACAATTTATCATTATCAAAGAAAAAAAACCACATAGTTTAACAATGCAACAAACGGCTAGGCATAAAAACTAGAAAACATGAATTTATATATATCATGAACGTACTAACTAGTATCCCAAACCACAAATTATAAACAAATCTAAACTGTCAATGCGGTAGACCTACACATCGGGCAAACATTCTTCGACATCAACCACCGCTTAATACAATCGACATGAAACCGATGTCCACATTCGAGTCTTGCCGTCTTCTCCTTCTTTTCACAGTCGTCCAAACAAATCGAACAAGTCTCCACTTCACAGTCTGCACTCGCCTCTCGTTCTGCAGCGTACACACGCAAACGCTCGGAAATCTCTTCCATCGACAAACCCGAACCACTCCTACCAGCATTGTTACGATCATCCTCCAACTCTAACATCATCAAACGTTCTTCTAAATAAGCCTCAAACTCATGACCCAAAGAATCTGCAGAAGTGTAGATCAATGTGTCTTCTTCTGATGTTCGATATGGCGCGTAGTAGTACTGTTCATTCTGGCCGATATACGAATGCGTAGCTTCTTGATTGGTATCGAGAATGGCCACTTCATCAACATAATGAATGGATTGAGGGTAGGACGACATGGTATCGAGAATAGCCATGTCATCAACATACTGCATGGATTGAGGGTAGAACATGGGCATCATGGAGTTATAATAAACAGGAGTCTGGTAATAATAGCGATTATCATACAAACCCCACGGAGAAGGAACTGAAGTTGCATAATCATGGGGCTGTTGAGGCTGGTAATAATAGCGATTCATCTTTTAGTTATCTGAAGCAGGAACTGATCAATCGATCGATCGATTTTAACTGAGAAATTATAATGGAATGATGATGAAAAAGATATAGATGATGCTGCCTTTATATAATATGCAGATATGTAAAAGGTTACTTGAACTGCAAGTACTTCGATTGATATATTCATCTTATTTTAAGGTTGATTGTATTAATAAAGGAAATTTCAAGTTTTAATTAGGTTCTTGAGCCTTGCACCCATCCCTTATCCTTTTTTTTTTTTTTTTTTTGATAATATGTATTTTGACATTTTGTTTCCATTTTTTTCATCTTAGTTTCCTTTTTTTACATGTTATTTAAAGTATATTATTTATTTATTTATTTTGAACGATGACTTTCTCTTAGACGGATTTGTGGCAGAGATTATCACACCTGCCACCTTGACAGGCCCTAACCCTTTTCACACGCCCAGACTATGTTGTCTGAACCGGGTCCACGCTGGTGCGGTGGGGGCTTCAGTCGTTCGCCCGGAAACCGTACTGCTCCACACGAGTATAATGAAAACCGGGACGTCTCAGGATCGAAACCACACTGCATGGCAGGGATTTTACCACCCCCATTGGCATGTATTACCAAAGTGGTGTTTTAGAGGGTCGAACCTGGGTCTCTCAAGGAGAACCCCGGCTGACTAACCACTCCACCACAATTGGAACTAGTACTTTACCCGTCCGTTGAACGGGAACATTAAGTGGCGCAGGTTTGTAGGGGCGGGGAGGGGCGGCCGACCCCCCGGATTTTCGCGCAGAAGTTCCGATTATATAGTATCCGTATAGAAAATTTTGAAAATATAGGGTTTCGACCCCCCGAAACTGGTTTTCGACCCCCCGAAACCAGTGACTTCCGAACCCCCGATGACTTCTGACCCCCCAAATCTTCGGGTCAAGCTTCGCCATTGGGAACATTAATGCTATAATGTCAGCACTACGGCAAATCATATAGGCAACAAAAAATAATTTTCCTAAATAAATATGAAAAATAACACACAAAAACAATAACACTTAGAACAACAAAGTAACCTTTTTTTTCCTTTTTTTTTTATTTTACTGATGTATAAGTTCATTACACAATAACTAAATCTGAAAAAAGTTGTCATACACATATATAGATATTATACACACTACCAAATAACTAAGGTCCAAGAAAACAACTATTATAAGCTAGTCATTGTCTATCATATGTGTATGGTGTACCTAAAACTTGTTTTGGGCTTATATTCTAAAGTTGATTCCATATATGACATATTGACATGTCCACACTACAAAACTAATAACACTTCCATCATTTCACAATCAACTTTGTCATACCATTCAACCTTGACTTTTGATATGCCCCAAACTCAAACTTACAACACTCAAAACTACAGGTACATATTAACTCAATTCAAGGAAAATAACAAAGATCATCACAATTGCATCTCCTTTCCCTTAACCTTAACATGAATCAATTGTTAAAACAATACAGACAATCATTGATGCCAAAATCATCCTCCTTAGTCCTTGCTGATCTAGCCTTCAAACTGCAGCATTAAACTTCCAGGATGCGTCATCTCGAACCATATCTTGAGCCCTTGCTGATGTATATTAATAAAAGGTAGCACATTATAACTTCGCTTGCAGCTGTAGACAAAGCCATCCCGAATCGCCACCCCTTCTTGTTATGTATCAGAATTATACTTCGGATGATTGTCTCGTTCCTTCTTAATCCACCAACATTTTACCCATCCCAATTCCTGCACAGTGACCCGTATGATGCTTTCTACCAATGCAGTAAATAAAGCCGCTTTGTAACCCAAATCAGGAGACTCACTGCATCCCTTATAAAGACGTGGAGTAATGACCCATTTGAAGTACCTCTAGTCTATCTTGACCCCAATCTGGACAGCAGCATTTGACTCGCTTGATGGTGCTCACTAAGAGTCAGATACAAGATGCAACAATGTGACCCGTTTGGTGCTACACTTGTTTGTTGCAGACCCAAACATTTCATCCACGCCTGCACTAACATTGGCTGTGATTGCCAACAATGCCCTGCCCTGCCCGAGACCCCAACCCGAGGATACCTAACCTACAATTGTGTAGGTCAACCCTCCATGATAGAAAAATGCAAACACGAAAAGAAATCGTCACGCGAACCGAGTATGTGACACCAAGACAGCTAGCACCCAACCATTATTGCGACCCTACCCCGACCCTCTTATACGGATCAGATTTTTTATTATTATTATTATTATTATTATTATTATTATTATTATTATTATTATTATTATTATTATTATTATTACTATTATTATTATTATCAATCAAAGATTAAGACACCCATTAGCCATTGTCAAAACCGAAAAATCTCACCAAGTCGCATTCTCTAAACCCGGTATCTTGGCTCGTTTGATCATCCACCAATAAGACTCCGCCTTAATGTCTTCCATCACTGCTGGTGTAGCCGTGTTTGTGCCGTTGAAAATCTTCTCATTTCGCCACAACCATAGCTTCCACAATACGAGTAAAGCTACTGCATAGACAACCTTCATTTTGATTGACGACCCGTTAATGTTCCAGCATGAATCCAGAATTTGTGCAACCGATATACCATCTTTGAGGGCTGAAATCTTCAGCCATTCGCTAACGTTCCACCACAATGATCTGTTTAGTAATAAGTAACAACTCTTGTTGGAACTTCTTGTTCATATATACCGTTGGTTGAAGAGTCTCCTTGTCTTTGCTAACACCTTCATTTATGTAAAAAGAGGTACACATAAATTACACTTGGACATTAATTAACATTATTAATTACCTAGGCTATGTGGTATGTCTTGGTTGCTATGCATGCTCTGTAAGATCAAGAATTCAAGACCAGCCCTCAGGATGGGAACAACCTGCAAATGTGGCTTATAAGTATAGCTATTGAAAATGGTGAAAGTACCCTAAAAATTGTGGGGGCAAAAGTATATCTAATGGCTCAATTAATAATTACATATCTATGAATAAACAGATTAAAGCAAGATTATGCATACCATCAATATTCATCATCAATAATCTTTGTGCCAAACCCCTGAAATCCTGTTGGATCTTTGCAACAACCACAAGCGAGTAAAGTTCTTCTTAGCATCCGCATAATCATTCCTCTTTCTGTCATCATTAGCATCCTTTTATACTCATATGTTCTTCAGAATCATAGCAATTACAGATTTAACCACTGACAAGGCCGGCTTAACGATTTTAGAGGTCTAAAGCGAAATAAAAATTTGAGGCCCTTTAAAAGTCTCGGGATCACAAATTTCCGGTTTTCATGTTTACCAAGAGAGACTTTTTAATGGTTTGAATATTGTTCAGTTGATTGACTTGATTCATTTGCATTTTGAGGGTGATTCATTTTTTGTTTCATTGGTTTTGAATGTAATTTCAATCTTTCCGGATTAACACATTAATAATAATCAATCTAAATCATCACAAAAAAAAAAATATAACACTCAGAAAGGGAAAATATCCTTTAAAAGATGAGTTACACACTTGCCATCTTCCAAAATCACATTTTCAAAAAACAAAAAAAAAATAGTAAATAATAGCATAAAACATTTGTTGAAAAATATTAGGAGAAAATGGTAGTTCAATTGCAGGCCTAATTGATCTTTAAAAGACGCAAGTTCTACTGCCGCATCAACTATTAATCTTTCAGCTCCTCCTACATAACAGAAAAAACAAACAATATATCATAACTTAGATCAATTAGACTGATTGGTGTGCATGCGGGGAAGTGAAACGGGGAGGTGAGCTGGTGCGATCCCCGATCGGGAACAACCCCCCCCCCCCCCCCCCCCCCCCCCCCCCCGAAAAAAATTGGGGGAAAACGGGGTAATTTGCCCGTTTGAACCGAAGCTGTTGATTGGCTAAAAATTTTTGAACGTTAAAAAAGGGGGGCCCACAATTTGAATGTTAGCCGTTGTAAAAAAAAAAAAAAAAAAATCAAACATTTACCTTATATATATATATAAACTTACCCACTTTTCACACAAATTACTCAACTTTATAAACCAAACCACCACATTTTATAAAATTACTCTTTCAAATTTTTTAACAAAACCACCAATGGATCCAAGGCGTTCAACCCCACAACCCTTTTACCCGAACAACCCCGCTACTCCTTCGACACAAGCTCCAAACTTCCCTTCCCCGCTACACCGCTCGACCCTAACACATACGGATTTGGCGGTTTTACTCAACCACAAATAAATTATATGTTTTTTATACATTTTTTATAAAAAAATAATTATGAAATATAAAATATATAATTAAAAAAAAGGAAAAAGAATAAAAAAAGGAAGGGGGAATGGGGGAGTTGGGGGAAACCATTTCCAAAGTTTGGGGGAGAAAATGGGGGAAATGACATGGCGCTGATGTGACAGCTGGGGGAGTTGGGGGAAAAGGGGAGCACACCATATAGTCTTAGGCTTGCAATTGAACTACCATAATATAAATTGCTGGTCCTACATAATATAAATAGTAAATAATAGCATAAAAAGCTTTAAAACCAAGACAACAGATACGCATTATGATACCGACATGAAAAGGGTCAGTCCAGTTCTCCAAATTGAGTTTGGGGAAGGTCTTAACGGCGATGGCGGTCATCTATCTGTCGCTCGTGTCATGAGATTTATTATACGAAGTGGATGATGAAGAAGAAAAGGTTAGGTTACTATTAAAACAGACAACTCCAAAAGTTAGGTCAAATGGATGAATCGTTAACTAACCAGAACTCTTAATGCTAATTTGAAGCCAAAATTAATACAACTCTTATCAAAACATGTGTGGAGTTGTAATACTTACAATGACGGCAGCAGACCCGATTGAGCGATAACGACCTAATACAAATGGATTTACACCTAAATTAGGTTTGAAACAAAAGAAATCAGCTTTGTACTAATGCTTCAGTTCTCATCAAACAAAACACACAATGATGAAATGATAACATGTTCTGCATCAAGAAACATATACCTTCTCGTCATCATTGGATCAGAATCGGTATCGGAATTGGGTTCAGGGAACAGTGGTGTACCCAGGATTTTTTTCCATTTTGCCGGAGATGGGCCGGAAAAGCGTGAAGGGAGAGGGAGAGAAGGAAAGGAGTTTTAAAACTTTCAATTTTTGACATAGTTAGTCCCTTCACTTTAACCAAGTTAGTTTTATTATAATTTAGTTAGTTTTCCCTTTATAAAATTTAACCAAGTTAACTAAGTTTAACTTAAAACTTTTATAAAACTTGAAAATTTTATAATATCCATTCCGCATAATGTTTCAACATACGTGTTTGCTTAAAACGTATACCCAATCCATAATAAATATAAATGATTAAAATTTAGTTCGCTCTAAAATTAAATTTGAAAACGACGAAACTTACAGGGACTATAATGGAAATATTTGAAGGGCTATTATTGTCAATTAGATGAAAAACGAGGGTGACGGATGTCACATCTCATTTGCAGCGTACCTCTGTTTTTTCTTGAGGGAGATCGTTTTTATATTAGATGATCTGTCGACTCATCGTCAAACACTCAAACGGCGTTCCGTCACTTTTAAATTTAGCTTTGACTACTGAGAGTTTGGCGCCCTTCAACTTAACCATATTAAGGACTTGAAGCATCTTATCCATGTCTTTAATGTTCTCGTACCGAATGAATGCGAAGCGGTTACCTCCCCTGTCGACTTTCGGCGGAATGTACACATCCACAAGGTTCCCAAAAACCTGGAATCACTCCACACTTCACCTTTGCTGCAGTAGCCCGGTAGATTAAACACTGGGAAATTTGTTGCTTTGTCGAACTCGTATTTATTCGTTGCCTTCTTGTTTTGATTGCCCCGTCTTCTTCTGTTTGGCCATTGCCATTCACCATCGTTGTCTCTCATGCTTTAATATCAAATTTGATTCCAAACCCAACTTATGGTTACTCATTTTCGCTATCAGCTAATTAACCAAGTGCAGGAATAAACTAGTAAGATAGTACACAAAAATCTATTACATAAAACATCATACAAACATGTAGACAAGAAGACAACCGCATGTAAGTTTCACGTTACTCAAGAAAACAAGATAAATAGATACATGGATCAATATAGGCTAAAAAATGTCATTAAAAAAATACAGGCTTAAAAATCCTATAGCTACGGTCACCTAATACACGGCTATGCTACCTAAGTGTCCAATCCTAAAAGTCATTTCCTTTAATCCTACTTCTCCACGAACTCCTATCTTGAACCATGTCCTCGGAGAGACGCAACTCTATGAGATCATGTCTAATCCACACATCCCAAGCCAATTTAGGTCTGCCCCAATTCCTTTTCCCCGCCACAACGCATGATTCCACTGCTCTAAGTGGTGCTGTTTTTTGTCTCATCTTCACATGTCCAAACTATCTCAATCTCTCTTCCTTTATCTTGTCTGATATCCTAGCCACTCCTAACCTTTCTCTAAGAACCTCGTTTCTAGTCCGATCTAGCCTTGTGTGCACATACATCCACCTAAGCATTCTCATCTCTGCAACCTTCATTTTGTGTGCGTCTTCTTGATTGCCCAACACTCTGTCCCATACAACATATCAGGTCTAACTACGGCCCTATAAAATTTCTCATAAATTGCAGAAAAATTCACAACCTAATTAGCATTCACTTACATATACGGGTAGTAAAAGATCAAAGTATTCAAAGTTGGTGCATCATTCAGTTGAATAAATTCAGCCAATGTATCATAAAACAACAAACAAATTAAATTAAAATAATGTATTAAAAATATATATCAATCCTCAACACCAAATCATGGGAACCCAGACAAAAAAAACTACACATGGAACTGAGAAAAGGATGAAAGAGAGAACAAAACCTACGATGTGAAGGGCAAAAAAAAATAAAAATAGAAGATTTTGCCCCCATGCAGGATCGAACTACAGACCTCCAGTTTACAAGACTGGCGCTCTACCACTGAGCTATAGGGGCTTCTTGATTTAATTTATAGTTTATGTAATATTCTACTATTATATGTAAGAGAAACAAGTTCTTAAAACAGAGACTTTTTTAGTGTTAATATGATCGCTAACAAATTGATATGTGAGCCTGTTTGTGAATAATATTTACCTTTAAAAAAACAAAACGAAAGTAAAAATATAAAACCAAAATTTTCCTATAAAACACTACCAGGAAAAACACATTTCTTGACGCGCATTGCGTGTCAAGAAAGGAGTCTGATGACACAAAAAAAAGTATCAATGATAGCGGTGTCATAAATTTAACATGACACTTTCTTGCATGTCATATGTTTATCACAATAATTTATGACATTTATTTTGTATGTCAAGAATTTATTAATCTTTTTTTTTTTTTTTTTTTTTGACAGAATTACATATTTACTCCAAAGATCAAGAAATACTTGTTGCAACAATTTTGTTTATTCTCAAGGTCCGATGAAGGTATTAAAATGGACACAAAAGGGGTTTGTTTTGTTACCGGCTGTCATGCCCAGCGAAGTGTTGCAGGTGTCGTTGTAATAAGGGTTTTCTTTTGTTACTAGCATACTCGAGCATGTGGTGACGGGTCGCACTGTTTCTCCTTATCATCGTCGTTGTTCTTCCGATCACCGGAATTTCCTTCTCCTATAGTGGAGTGATCGTGTTAGAGATGAAGGCACAAAGGACAAAGAAAAGGATTGTCGGCTAGGGTTTTGAAGGTTCTGTGGCAGGGGGAGGGGGAATAAATTTAAGGAAGACAGAGGCGGGGGAGAATGAAAATATTTAAAAAGAGAGATAACATGACACATATTTTATTTGATGTACCCGTGTTATCTTTATTAAGACATTTATACATGTGTATCAATATTTTTCTATATTTTAAAAAAGATAACGTTTTTCTATGACACACACATCGTAAGTCATAAAATCAGTGTGTGACATAGTTTGTGTGTCATTTAAGACTTATTTTCTACTAGTGAAAAGGTTTAGTTGTACAAAACTTTATCCAACTTAGACATATTTATAACCATATATTGTATAACTAAAGCCTCTTTATATAATATTTAAGTTTATAATTAGAAATGAGAGTTAAAAGATTAAAAAAAAAATCAATTAACAAGACACATACCAAAAAATTGTAATGGATTATTAATTTTTGTAACACCCCAACCGATGGCGGAAACATCGGGATGTCACGTATTGATGATTGCTCAGTAGCTCATGGTGAATAATAAGTTTCATAAATGATTTAAATAAATTACATACAATTGTTCTAGAATTTGTACATCAAATTGAATAAAACTATACACGTATCTTCAAGCATCAACTCAAATCTTCAAATAAATAGAACCTGAAACATGTTAAGTTGAAAAGGTTTTGGGTCAACAAAAGTTGGTGAGAATACATAGGTTTTTGAATATAATTGATAACAATAGTTGGTACAACATTCAAAGTTGTATGATGATAGAGTATGATACCGACATGCAACAATGCGTCTTTGTACAACCAAACCTTGAGTCGACTGATGACTAACTCGCAAGTTAGTTAAATGTTATTACTGTTATCGATCATCCCTGAGTCTATGCGGGGGATGGGTTTGTCAGACCTATAGCGCTATAATCTAAACAGGCGGCTTGATCATTGTTAATGATTGTACTGTGTCTTTTTGTTACAGTCAAATGATAGAATGATATTGCAATTGAATCACAAGTAATATGAGTAAATGATAGTATAAAATGTTTAAACACGTTTCACCCCAAAATAGTGAAATGGAAAAACGGGCTATGTAAACTCACCTTGGTAAAATGTTATATCTGTTGAGAAATGTGTTGACCAAATGTATCAAGTATCACCCTAAAATGAGGTAATAAATATGTCTAAGTCTATCAAGTCTACAAATGTATAAGTTCTAGGGCTTCGAATTGGGGATAAATGCTCGTTTGATTATTATTAAAAATGTTTGATAATCGAGAGAATATTAGTAAATAATTAACCAAAAATCTTTTTATAAACGTTAAATCTAGGATGGTCACAAGAATGTGTTTAAAGTATAAAAATAATTTTTATAAAATTATTTTCTTTAAAATAGAAAATTAATTCTATTTATAACAATTTGTCAAAATTTAACTTTAATATTTAAAAATGCAAAAATTAAAGAATTATTAGTTTAAAATTCATATTTATGTTCTAAATATTCAGAAATAATTTGTATAAAATTTTGGTGCAAAAATACCCAAAATTGGATTTATTATGATTTAATTATGATTAAAACTAACAAAAATTGATTAAAAATATTAAATAAATGATTTTTCAGAAATAAAAATCATTTCTGAAAAGTTTAATGTTATAATAACTCGGGATAATTTTTGTGGAAATTTAAAAAATCGTTTTGATATTTTTATAGATTTTTATAAATAAAATAGAATAAACTTGATTTAATTATTATAAATATTAAATAAATAAATTTTTGAAAACTAAAAATTGGGTGTTGAACTTTTTCATCAGATTAACATAATATAATTTTTGTAGAATTTATAAAAGGGTTTTGATATTTAAAAACGAATTTATAAGTTTAAATGTAATATATATATATATATGTTTAAATGTGTAAAACTGAAAAAAAAGTGAAAGAACTTGCCACAGCCGGGACTCGAACCCGGGTGGCTCGGGTGAAATGCAACAGACACAACCATCTGGTCTGGACCGATGGTTGTGTTTGTCTCTTGTTAATCAAATATAAATAACATAGCAAAACTTAGTGTTCTTCCCCAATATTATCAATTCGAGCCCTAGTTTTCCAATCGAGTGATTTACCCAATATTAATCTAATTAATCATAGGGTAAACACTTTGTAGGTTCCGATTAAAGAAACCCATAAACAAAAACCAACTTACAAACACGTTTGCGAACAGATTTCTTGGTCAAAGCCAAAGTCAAACAACGAACGAAGATAATTATTTAGAGTGTAATAGAGAGAATTGGAGGTTGAGAGAGTGTTGTGAGCGAGTGTACAAGGTTCTCAGACCATCTATTTATACTGAGGATCGATGATTACGATTAATTGGAAAGTTTGACCTCGTTTAATGATATACGTGTATAATTGATTTAATTAGTCAACAATTGACGTGTAATCGACGTGTAAACGAGTTGCAACAGGCCGGTAATCACGAACACATACCTTATTTGGATTAAAACGCGTTAATGTTGGTTGATTAAGTTGGTTTTTAAAAAAAAAGAAGAAGAAAAAAAAAATAAAAAAAAAAAATAAAAAAAAAAAATAAAAAAAATAAAATCATACAGCTGTTGATGCTGTTCGACGAAAGGGAAGAAGGAAAAAAAAAGAACGAAGAGTGTGGTTATATACTTTAGTTGTTGGGATAAAATCAAAACAAGGATCTTGGCTAGGTGGTTAGTGTGCGTGTGTATGTATGAGGTGGTCCGGGTTCGATCCCGGTTCGCTGCAAATGTTTCCCCCCTTTTTTTTTAACAGCAAACAAGGGAGGGTGTTTGGGCTTCAGCCTTGGGCCGGGTATCCTAACAGATCTGGGCTTGGGCCACATGTGTGGGTTGTAGTATATATAGGAAGAGAGGGGTTTGGGCTTTATGGATCAACAAATACCTAAGAGTTTAGGTTAGGATTAAATAACAATTAAAATCTGTTTTTTTTTTTTTTTTTTTTAAACACATAAAATCTGAAATTTATTTTTTTATTATATTATTATTACTATTATTATTATTATATATATATATATATATATATGTTGTGAATTAGGAGAATAAAGACTTAGGTACAAAAAAAATGAGGGGTTTTATATTTAAAATTTGGGGAAATTTTTGTGATGTTACAGTCTCCCCTACTTTTAGGAACTTCGTCCCGAAGTTAAGAGAAACACTAGGTTTACAATTGGTCAACCACCGGAACTCTTGATAAAATTTCACACTACCTTAACGTACCTGTAAATTCATGATTACGTTCCGGACCGTAATTACCAATTTACCTTACATTAGGGTTTTGCGTCCTTTTATGACTCTTATCGATTGTTGAGCAGGTCTGATAGTCTCCACCAGTCGTTGAGCAGGTGGTAGGGCCTCTCCCGACTGTTGGAAAGACATGATGACCTCTACCAATCGTTAGGTAGGTTGTTTGGTAGTCAACTAATTGTTGTACAAGTAAGCAAGTATGATTATAGATATAGCAATCAGTTCACATTCAATCAAGCATGCACACAGATGTTATGATAATATTTGAATCTTATTATTTGAATCAAAAGTGCAATATATGAGATTAAAGATAAAGTAGACATTATTCAAATGGTAGGACTTTCTGTTAAGTAGCTGGAGGGTCTTGATCTCTGTTCAATTTAGGGCATCGGTTACGGAAGTGATTTGGGTCTCCACATTCATAGCATTGACCATAGTTGTATTGATTAAGGTTAGCAGCTTGAGCAGGGTTGGTGGGTTGGTTGGCATTAGGGTTTGGGGTCTCGCGACATGTATTAATTAGATGGCCATACCTACCACAATTGGTGCACAAGCGACACGCTGAAGTAGTGGGATGATGTCGGTTGCATGTGTTACACAATGGATGGTGTCACACCACGTCAATGGCGGAAACACGTGGCGCAACGCTCGAAAGCATATCAAAGTCAAGATTAACACAAACTATATTTAATTAGAAAAGATCAATTTATTAGAATGTCGAAAATGAGTATCTCGTTCCATTATTGCACAATGCATTACATAAAACGATAAACATTAAGTTTCAATGTGGGGTATTTCCGTTTATGCTCCAACCCGATGGTAACAAGGAATGAAACCCCGACCAGTATCCGACATTCCGAATTCCACCGCACTAGCCCCATATCTATCCAGCACTTAGTTACCTGAAAGATATGTTTAAAAAGACGTCAATATATAAAATATTGGTGAGTTCACAGGTTTTAGTTACGCAACAATAACATTTTCACAACCATCGACTCGACTCACTTTACCGTATAATTACTTTCCCATTAAGTAATTATACTAGGATCTTGTCGATCGATATTCTGTTTTTACAACCTGTGCGAAACCTGCACAACTTGTGGCCTTTGTAAGGAGTAGCTAGCTCCTACAAACTATAATGATGAGCAGTCCCTTGAGCCCCATAACCAAACCAAGACTAATAATAATGCCCCGCTCCAAGTCGTTACTCGGTTTTCCCACGACTTAAGTTCAGAATATATGCACCCCAGGCATAACCTAATGCATAATCGACGCTATCGATTAGGGGTGGGCCTTGTCAGGCACCAATAGTACTATCCAAATATTCCTTTGGTTTCATTTCCCTGAATTAATGATTACGGAAGAGAGGACTCAACCCCGAGTGGCGATCACTGCTCAAGTACTCATCAAGCCACTTATCACAATTTATCCTTTGAAAAACCTTTTCAACATGTGACAATATTTGACAAACATATCTTTCCCCCAGTTAAAACAGTAAAATGGGGCCGTGAAACTCACCTGCACACTGTCTGGCTCACTAGGTAGATAGCATAGAGGGTCTCGCACCTACAAACGTCCTGGACGTATGAGTCACTATTCCTATAGTGCATGTGCCTTGGCAAGTTGTACACCCAACTCCCGACCACAAGTTATTCCAAATCCCGTTTAATTAAGCGCGTATCCTAGGTTTCGTTGGCGTTACATTACCCTTTGTGTTACAAGTTATATATTACTCTTGTTAATATTTCCTTAACTTGTATTTTATTATCATCGACTCAACTTCACTTAACATATAATTATTTTCCCATTTAAATAATTATACTTAAGATCGCATCGCTCGATATAATATATATTTCAATACCCGACCCGACTCACTTTGCCGCACATTTGTTTTCCCATTTAAACAAATATGCTAAGATCTTGTCGTTCGATTGTATATTCTTAACACCCGACTCAACTCACCATACCGTATATTTATTTTCCCATTCAAATAAATATACTAGGATCTTGTTGGTACGGCATACACATATATATCCTTGTCTACTCGTCGCGGCTTTCCTTCCCACATATCTACTTTCCCATTAAGTAGATATACTAGAATTTTGCCGAGACGAGCGTACATATATATAAATGTGTAGTTTTTCTTGTTAAGTATATACGTTTGTTTAACGTCTTATTTGTTTATGTTATACCTTTCTCCCACGAATAATTCCCTTAACACTTAGGAAAGTGTTTGTTAGTTTTCACCCATGTATATATATATTTTACTTCCTAAAAATATATATTTTCTCATCTTGCCGCAATGGCATTTTTCTCATGATTTGTCCGTGTACGGTTCGTTAACGCGTCTTAGTTCGATATCTTAACTCGATTAGTTAATTCTTCCAAGTCTTTCCCAACATGTGCTTTATAGAAATATTATCCACATTTCTAACCCATGTTACTTGGAAGGTTTGTATTTTAGCCCAACTTGTTAACTTAGATACAAAAATGCTTCCAATACTTTTATATTCCCATTTATATAAAAGTATTCATTTTTGTATAAGTTTCTCAAGTTTGCTTAACATTTTTATAAAATCTCTATTTTATAAAAATCCTTATTTTAAAACCCCTTTGTATTTTTATAACTTCCAAAAATACACTTTTATACAAAATACCCAAGTATTTCTACTAGTATTTACAAAAATCATCCTTAGACTTTATTACTTACATTTTTGACACCAAACTTTCCATACTTGTATTTTTGGACTAATAGTTTCTAAAATATCCATTTTAGTCCTCTAACTTTCAAAGTTACAACTTTAGTCCCTTAACTTCCAAAAGTTGCATTTTTCCACTCTAACTTCCAAAGTTAACATTTTTCACTCAAAATAGTAAACTTTGAAGATCCGACTTTTTATTGGTAAGTTATTTTTGTATCAAAACACTTATGTTAGTCTTGTATTTCATATGGAAGACTAATTGTATGTGTGTTTTATGTATTTGTCCATTTTATCAAAATATCATTCATCTAAGTAAGCTAACTTAGATTTTCCATCTTCTTCATTTATGAACTTCTAATATGTTTTACCACATATTATAACATGAGTGATCATAATAAGATGATTTAAAGTTACTTTTAACATATTCAAGTTCATTCCATAGTCTTAACCAAAACATCATCCTACTTAGTCTTTTATGTAAACTTTATATATTTTCAAGACTATTACATCATCATCAACAAATCCATGGTTTATTTTCATATCTTTAATCTTCCATTTTACACATGTAAAACCTATTAAAGATTATGTTCAAAACCACCTTTTAAACCCCTTCATGTACAACTTGCTTCTAAGAACACATACATGAATAATAACAATCAAAAACAAGATTAAGAAGCTTACTACTAGCACAAGGCTAGGGAAGACAAAACCTTTGATTTTGAGAGGGGTTTAGTGTGTTCTTCCTTAGTGGTTAAGCTCCAAGCTTGAAACACACAATAGGGGTTTGGATGAATGGATGTTTGGAAGTGATTTAGAAGTGTTGAACTTGAAAGAATGATGTGTGTGTGTGTGCAATATCCCACGGCCACAAGAGAGAAAAGAAGAAGAGTTTTGCTTGTTTTCTTCTAATGACTAACACATGTTATATATAATCTTATCATGTGTAATCTTTCCAAAGATCCAAGTAATCTTATAGAAGATTGAGTTGTGTACTTATGATAGATTACAAAGATATTATATGTGTGTGTATTGCCGTGAGATAGAGAGGGGTTGGGAGGGAGCTTGCTTGCAAATCTTAACCAAATATTTGAGATTTATCATAATCTTATACTAGATCCTTTCCATAGATATTAGGCATGTGCATGTGCTAAGGCATCATTACTAGTTTGTGTCTTGGATTACATGGCCATAGGGCCGAAAATTTACCAAGGGAGGGACAAGATTTAAGCATGCTTTGTACCTTGTAATCATACACTTTAACTTTTGTCTTTTGCTTTAGCATGCCTTGTCCCCTTAGGTTACTAGCTTATGATTATTAACATATGCATGGACATAATTATGGCCTTTAGGCCGGCCCTTGTGTGGGTTTAGGTGGGGTCCACCACCTCAAATATTTACCCAATACTTGTTATGTTTAATCCCCCGTCGTTCGGGTGCCGTTCGGGTATTTTTTTCGGGTTTTAATTGTGCGTTATCCGGACATTAAAAATACCTTTAATAACCCTTAAATATAGTCTAATTTAAGCGTTGATTGGTTATTTAGGCCTTTGCCGGGTGAAATTATGAGTTATACTCGTATCGGGTGCGATGCGCGCATTTTATTCGTTACCGGGAGATTTGTACAAGACGTTTTCATTTATGGTTTTGGAGTTCCAAAACTCATTATATCTTATAAAAATACCCTTTATTTTATATCCTGGGTGTCCGGGATCCGTTTCGTTTATTTAATTATTACCGGGTAATTGCCAACGTCCATACCGGATAGCTTATTCGCACATGATCCAATCATGTCTTACCATTAAACGTATGCATTCCTATGCAATATTTGGAAATTGCTATCTCCTAAGGCCTTGATAATTAAATCACACATAATTGTATTTAATTACGTTAATCACATACTAATTAATCTGTACGGAATTACCTTATTTTTGCCGGTTGTTACATTCTCCCCCCGTTAAGAGAATTCCGTCCCGGAATTCAATTCAAGTTACCCATCACAATAGTAACGTTGAACAGGGCGGGGTGTTTGCGCTTCATGAGATCTCCTGTTTTCCTAGTGAGCCCAGATTCATGCTCGGCTCACGCTTAGTGCTCTACCAAACACAATGTCATAGTTCAACTACGACTAAGCTCTTGGTCATCCCACATCTATCGGTTTCCCGAAATAGTAGGGCTTATTGTCAACCGGACTTCCGCCGGTCGAGGAATTGACCAAAACTTCCTCAGTCTGGGCTTGCAGGATTCACCTAGAGTCCCACCAAGCTCTTACGATAGTCTGAGCTTAATCATAACGAGACCAATTTCGATTGATATCTCCGTATCACCGAAGTATTAGGAACTTGGTCTACCACAATCTCTAAGCTTATTGACACCTTCTCGGAGTATGATTCTCCGTGAAAACCTATTATTAGACCGAAGTTCTCAAGGCCTATGCCTTGTCTGTATGACTTCTTAATAGGTTCGCATCTCATCCAAACAGTCTTTAACCTGCAAGATCTACTGGCCATCTCTCGGATAACCTAAACCAGGTTATGTATCTATCTCCGTCTGTCAATCGACGCACTGGAGATTTACACGTATGCCCTCCAAGGGCCTTGAGTAGTATACCCCGAACACTGGGATGCTAATTCCTATCACATAGGAAATTTTGGTGAGGAAGCTCATGGATTCGATCTGCCACGAACATCGATCGTGTCAACACGGAACAATTCCGTCAAGTACATTCAATTTGTACGGGAATGACAGGCCATACTCGTCTCAAATTGAGTATCCCATGCTTGTGTACAGAGTTTGTCGAACTAGAGGTAGAGTGACTACTACAATCCGATATAATGTAAGTTGGCAATTCGGTGTCTAGCCACAACTCTCTCCGAGAGTATAGGTAACTGTCCGTATGCCTCATCTCGAAGCCACAGATGAGTACGGAATGAGAGGGTTCCAAACAACAATCAATCATCACTTGGGTCGCATCTGCCCCTGGGACACCTCGGGTGTCATGGTGATGTCAAGCAGGTGATCTTACCGTACCACATAAAAGTCCCCTTGGAAACCTCGTTGGGTATCCCATTTTATTTATCCTTCGGCTCGACTCACTTTACCGTATATTTACCTCCCCATTAAGATAAATATACTAGGTCCTTGTCGACCGATCAACCATATTCAAAATGGGACTTTATTCCGTAGAATCCTCTAGGTACTGAATTGCTGCTTTCCTCCTGAGCAATTGTGGTGAATGGTACTAGGACGCTTAGTATGGACTGATGGAGGTCGAAAGTTTTTGCGTCGCTTTCACCCCTCAGTTCCCTTACATTAAGCAGTGTATACATGGCGCCCGGGCCGTACGATTTCACAATCCTCAAGAATTACTAGCCGACTTAAACACCAACGACAAGATGCTTCCAGCACATAGGCCTATACCGAAAAGAGATATACGAAACATCATAAATAGTTGTCGCCATGAACAGCGTATAAGGTTTATTATGACATATCAACACGTTGGCCCCCATTGCGACAAGTATACAGAACACCAGTAGCTACCCAAACCATGGGTATCCAGTACCAGTTCTGTTATATGTGCTTCATGGGCACTAGTGTTCTATCGTCAATAGCAACCTAGTAAATCAATTCCGAATAGTACAGGCCACATGCCCTTACATTGACCTTCAGATCCTATGCAGCGATCTGAGTGAAAGGAGTCCTGAAACCAAAACCCTCGTTCATCGAAGGTTCCATCCTTTCGGAATCCTTTTATGTAAATGGTGAAATTGGGTCATAGATGCATGCATTGCATAGATTTCATATTTGGCTTGACGGCTTCATGCGCTCACGTCACTACTTAAACAAGCGAACAACTGATATCGCACCACAAGTAATAGTCCTGAGCCTTCCCATAAGGCATCCCATTCAATGCCTCAGTAGTCACACATATGGGCGGAATATGTAAGCCTTCAAGCTCGTTCTGGTGCCATACGCCCTGCCCTGGCAGCTCACATTACTATGGTGCCTCTAACAGTGTCTGTTGAGAACCGAGTATTTTACTCTAGCGTGAGTAATGCTAGTTAAAGATGACTGGGAACACCATTATCGACTCAAGGTCGAAATTGTATTCCATTTTTCCAAGAATCTACGCCACGACACCAAGGTAGGATAAACCTTCCATCAAAGGAATAACAACATTAATCGATGGGTCGAGACGATCAACCATCTTAACCCAGTAGTGTGGCACCTCTAAAGAGTAGATAATGCTGCACGCCCTTCTGGATTCAGGGTTCATAAAACCTCTTAATCATGTACCAGGGACTTCGCCAATGCATGCCCATGGGTGGGTCCACGACGGTATTCCCATAACCATCGGTATGGTACGTATGACTCCAAATGAATCCACTGGTGCGAGCAATAAATGATTTGAACCTTTCAACTCTTGCTGGTCCCAAGGGTATAGATCATAATATCGCTCATAAATTCTCGATACCTTCAGGTTCGAGACGTATTCGAAATCCCTTATCACAAAGGCAAGTCTCGCCTTGTCACGTGTAGATCACAGGGTTTCTTCCCGGCATTGATTTGCATAACCGATCGCTGGGCGACCAAATTGCACGTGAAAGGTTAGGGCTGGACATAGCGTCACTGGTGTCTCAGATTCTGAAGATGCACCGCTCACGAAATGCGTGAGCATATACAGGAGTCGGCACATGACTCGGTCACCTACTCAGACGACCACGAGATTCAGACCTTAGGGGAATACACGTAATCACTAAGGCTAGAGTGTCTAAGCACGACTTTTAGAAAGTCCGTTGAACACCGGAAATTCTACATAATCAATGTCGGCACTACACAATCAAACAAAATAGAACAATGACGGCACGAGGGGTTTAGGCGATGTCTCCATTCCGAGAGAAACAAAAGCGATGCAACGACAAATCATCACGTCATCAAGGTAATCCAACAGCTGAAGCAATACGCCCTCCGAGCAACACGATAGTAGAAACAACATGGCAATGTCAGCAACATATCCACGAAGCACATTAACTGGGGTACACTGTCCGGGAGTGACACGATAACCGAGAAGCATGACGATAAGGCAACACTGCAACAGGAACCGTACGACACAGAGAAATACGGCAGCAAGGCTACACTACTGCAGGAGCAGGAAACGACAGTAATGCATCATTGACAATGCAGCGTAACCACCTGGATACGCAACTAGCAAAATAATGCAACTGCAAGCATGCACAATGGCTGGGGGGTAACACAGTAGCACGAATGCACGCGACAATATGACGCTCAACATGGAGAATCCCATAGTCCACACCACCATAAAGCTCCGTTATGGTGGGCACGCATCCCCGTGCGTCTCAGATCACTTGTGGAGGTGGGAATTTCATTCGTACCTTCGGCCTTGGGCCTAACTTCCATAGGCTCAATGGTAGGACTTGGTTAGATTGGCTGGCGCATCAGTCGTCATAACATAAATGGGAATGACGGGTTCCTCATAATTTAGCTGACTTCTCAAGCCGATATTGTTCATGGAGAGAACGACCAGAGGCTTGTTATGAGTCACTCAAACAATGGCAGCAGATACATCGACAGTTTCCACTGAGGCCTGAGAACCATTGACAATGTTAGACTTCCTAAGAGCCCAAGGAATGATAACTAGTAGTTCAATGAAAGCCTCAAAGAGAATGGAATTAATAACAACAAACTCCACAAAGACACATAGATGGTCATAGCGGCCTGGAAAGGGTCATAGAGACGTCTTCGTTAATGACATTCACTTCTGCAGGAGCCTCAAATATATCAACAACGTCAATTCGAGCAGAGCCATAGAGCAACATCATCAAGCTCAATATGGACTGTACAGACAATGACAACAATAAACTCAACAACAGACATAGAAACAACGACATCAAGCCTGATAAGTGCTATCAAACCACTGACAACAACAAACTCAGCGAGAGCTACACACTTAATAGCGTCAACAGGACTTGCTCGAGCCATAGGACAATAACAGGAGTAACAATGTCAGGCTCGACCGGGGTCTTAGACTCGTCGTAGCTTTTATACGTTGGTGACTGGTATCCATAGGACCTGGAAACCAACCTACATCTTTCCCGACACAAGGGTAGTGGTCACAACGAGCATAGCAAGTAGCGGTAGAAGAATCACGATTTATCGATACACCACGATAAAAGGAAAACGATACCGACTCTGGTAAACTAGCCGAGTCATTCTTCTCATTAGGGTCTCCTTACATGCTATCTAGCACCGATAGTAATTAGCTGGAATGCCTCTCTGTCACTCAAGCGAGGCCGGTGAACTTTCTTCCTGATAAGCCATGCCGTGAGAGTATCGAAATACGGCAAGAGATTAGACAGGTCACCGCGTCCACAACGAATGGACCTTGCAACCTTAGTTTATAAAAAAAAAAAAAAAAATATCACCGTGACGAGGGGACACAACGTCTCAATATCTTCGGGGATTGACAAAACACTTTCCATCAATTGTCGATCAATAATTAACTAGTCTCGTTACCGCGACGACGGTGATGGACACTCGACATTGCAACAAGAGCAATGGGATTGTCGTCCCACGGGTAAGTTTAGTTTAACAGAATAACGTGACCACATTTAGTAGTCCGCCACTTGATTTTCAAGGGGGATTTTAATGTCAGCAAAAAGCGTCTTACAACGTTCTGACAATCACAGAACACTCTTACGATTACAGTTCCTAAAGTGTGGTTCCACTTTCTAGGATTTATGACGGATTCGGCACAGTACATGTAACGAGCCTACTCTGGCGTTCCTCGACTGAAGCGAGACCACCAACAATCCTTGGAAAACAAACAAGAGGTAGATAGAGAAGTCTTATGATAACCTTTGCTCCTCAGGAAAGTAGTATGACACAAGTACCAACATGCTGAGCCCATCACAATTCATCTTCCGAACACGATCCAGCGCTATATCAAAGGTTGTTAATCCATACTTGAATACTCAATACACCGAGTAATGGATTCCCACAAGTTAATCGTATGTACTTCCGAGTGAGTCCATCGCCAAATGCCGACTGGGGCTTGCTGTTCTACTATACGCCGTCATCCTTTCACTGGCAAGCCATGTCGCAGTCATGATTAGTGGCCGAAATTCTGACATCATCAAAGTTTAACAAAGCACTCATGTCTCGTGCAATGCGGCATGCTAATTTCATCAGCAGTCCATGACTGCATGGGAACAACCAATACTGTTGTTTCAGACAAGGGCTACCGAGCTTTCAGGGTAACAATGATCAAGCTTCCTAATCCCGTAACTTCGATTCTGTCTTCCTACTGGAGAAGAAAAATATCCAACCCTTGAAGACAACCTGGGCATGCGTTAGGTCGATCATGACTTATTCACCGTGATAACACCGCAGCACACGGCCACGAGTCTTTAATCCACGCAGGGTCCCGTTCTCTAGACGCACTAGTCTAGCAGGGACGCACCCTAAGTCTTCACTGGGTTCCAAGTTTAGCATTCCTCGCATCGTTCCAGGCATTTCACTCCTATGCAAGGAAGTTTTCGTCTCCCGTCTCTATCCGATGCGAAGATTTACGTCAGATTGCTCAAATGAGTAGACGTTCGAGCTCTTCCGTGCTCGCACCTTAAAGGTAATGTCGAAGAAAGCTTATTAGGTTAGCTAGGATCAAAATGAAGGGACATCGGCGAGACCTCCCATTTAACCCATTGGTCGATCAAAACTAAGACTGAATCTAAAGAACGAGAACAACGAAGACAAGGAGTGATCACCAATCCCGGCCCTAGCGCCCACCAAGGTTACCGTGCACCCCAAACTATTATTACGTGTGCACCCGTAATGATAATTTGTGTTGCCAGGTAATCTTGTTGCCCGCTAGTTCCGAGCTTCCTGATCCAAAACCGAGATTTCATACAACAAGACTTGACCCTCCAAATCATAAACAACGTGGCGACATCCATTAACGCGATAGAGATTAGTCCTTCCGATCATCCCGTCTACAGGCAAGCAGGTAGGCTCCTTGTAGACCACAGTATCCTTCCTCTTGGCTGGTACCGGTGATCGGTGCAGGAGTGTGGACTAATGTGAAGCGTGACACAACAACCTTACTGGCAAAATATCCGTACTACGTATATGTATTAACTTAATCTTAGAAAATCGGATTCCTATGCAACATAGACATCCTATCCGCATTTTCTAATACTTCATATATTGACACGCATGGCTAGTCGGTCGGAATTTCCCCTTGTACAACCCATGTACAATTTCTTTCTTTTCTAAAAATATTTTGTTGTGTTTTATTTTTGAAAACTTCGTTTTCGAGCCAAAACCGGTTATAGTCTAGATTTTTCAAAAATGCTAGTTCGCTACAACCTTGGCTCTGATACCACTTCTGTCACACCACGTCAATGGCGGAAACACGTGGCGCAACGCTCGAAAGCATATCAAAGTCAAGATTAACACAAACTATATTTAATTAGAAAAGATCAATTTATTAGAATGTCGAAAATGAGTATCTCGTTCCATTATTGCACAATGCATTACATAAAACGATAAACATTAAGTTTCAATGTGGGGTATTTCCGTTTATGCTCCAACCCGATGGTAACAAGGAATGAAACCCCGACCAGTATCCGACATTCCGAATTCCACCGCACTAGCCCCATATCTATCCAGCACTTAGTTACCTGAAAGATATGTTTAAAAAGACGTCAATATATAAAATATTGGTGAGTTCACAGGTTTTAGTTACGCAACAATAACATTTTCACAACCATCGACTCGACTCACTTTACCGTATAATTACTTTCCCATTAAGTAATTATACTAGGATCTTGTCGATCGATATTCTGTTTTTACAACCTGTGCGAAACCTGCACAACTTGTGGCCTTTGTAAGGAGTAGCTAGCTCCTACAAACTATAATGATGAGCAGTCCCTTGAGCCCCATAACCAAACCAAGACTAATAATAATGCCCCGCTCCAAGTCGTTACTCGGTTTTCCCACGACTTAAGTTCAGAATATATGCACCCCAGGCATAACCTAATGCATAATCGACGCTATCGATTAGGGGTGGGCCTTGTCAGGCACCAATAGTACTATCCAAATATTCCTTTGGTTTCATTTCCCTGAATTAATGATTACGGAAGAGAGGACTCAACCCCGAGTGGCGATCACTGCTCAAGTACTCATCAAGCCACTTATCACAATTTATCCTTTGAAAAACCTTTTCAACATGTGACAATATTTGACAAACATATCTTTCCCCCAGTTAAAACAGTAAAATGGGGCCGTGAAACTCACCTGCACACTGTCTGGCTCACTAGGTAGATAGCATAGAGGGTCTCGCACCTACAAACGTCCTGGACGTATGAGTCACTATTCCTATAGTGCATGTGCCTTGGCAAGTTGTACACCCAACTCCCGACCACAAGTTATTCCAAATCCCGTTTAATTAAGCGCGTATCCTAGGTTTCGTTGGCGTTACATTACCCTTTGTGTTACAAGTTATATATTACTCTTGTTAATATTTCCTTAACTTGTATTTTATTATCATCGACTCGACTTCACTTAACATATAATTATTTTCCCATTTAAATAATTATACTTAAGATCGCATCGCTCGATATAATATATATTTCAATACCCGACCCGACTCACTTTGCCGCACATTTGTTTTCCCATTTAAACAAATATGCTAAGATCTTGTCGTTCGATTGTATATTCTTAACACCCGACTCAACTCACCATACCGTATATTTATTTTCCCATTCAAATAAATATACTAGGATCTTGTTGGTACGGCATACACATATATATCCTTGTCTACTCGTCGCGGCTTTCCTTCCCACATATCTACTTTCCCATTAAGTAGATATACTAGAATTTTGCCGAGACGAGCGTACATATATATAAATGTGTAGTTTTTCTTGTTAAGTATATACGTTTGTTTAACGTCTTATTTGTTTATGTTATACCTTTCTCCCACGAATAATTCCCTTAACACTTAGGAAAGTGTTTGTTAGTTTTCACCCATGTATATATATATTTTACTTCCTAAAAATATATATTTTCTCATCTTGCCGCAATGGCATTTTTCTCATGATTTGTCCGTGTACGGTTCGTTAACGCGTCTTAGTTCGATATCTTAACTCGATTAGTTAATTCTTCCAAGTCTTTCCCAACATGTGCTTTATAGAAATATTATCCACATTTCTAACCCATGTTACTTGGAAGGTTTGTATTTTAGCCCAACTTGTTAACTTAGATACAAAAATGCTTCCAATACTTTTATATTCCCATTTATATAAAAGTATTCATTTTTGTATAAGTTTCTCAAGTTTGCTTAACATTTTTATAAAATCTCTATTTTATAAAAATCCTTATTTTAAAACCCCTTTGTATTTTTATAACTTCCAAAAATACACTTTTATACAAAATACCCAAGTATTTCTACTAGTATTTACAAAAATCATCCTTAGACTTTATTACTTACATTTTTGACACCAAACTTTCCATACTTGTATTTTTGGACTAATAGTTTCTAAAATATCCATTTTAGTCCTCTAACTTTCAAAGTTACAACTTTAGTCCCTTAACTTCCAAAAGTTGCATTTTTCCACTCTAACTTCCAAAGTTAACATTTTTCACTCAAAATAGTAAACTTTGAAGATCCGACTTTTTATTGGTAAGTTATTTTTGTATCAAAACACTTATGTTAGTCTTGTATTTCATATGGAAGACTAATTGTATGTGTGTTTTATGTATTTGTCCATTTTATCAAAATATCATTCATCTAAGTAAGCTAACTTAGATTTTCCATCTTCTTCATTTATGAACTTCTAATATGTTTTACCACATATTATAACATGAGTGATCATAATAAGATGATTTAAAGTTACTTTTAACATATTCAAGTTCATTCCATAGTCTTAACCAAAACATCATCCTACTTAGTCTTTTATGTAAACTTTATATATTTTCAAGACTATTACATCATCATCAACAAATCCATGGTTTATTTTCATATCTTTAATCTTCCATTTTACACATGTAAAACCTATTAAAGATTATGTTCAAAACCACCTTTTAAACCCCTTCATGTACAACTTGCTTCTAAGAACACATACATGAATAATAACAATCAAAAACAAGATTAAGAAGCTTACTACTAGCACAAGGCTAGGGAAGACAAAACCTTTGATTTTGAGAGGGGTTTAGTGTGTTCTTCCTTAGTGGTTAAGCTCCAAGCTTGAAACACACAATAGGGGTTTGGATGAATGGATGTTTGGAAGTGATTTAGAAGTGTTGAACTTGAAAGAATGATGTGTGTGTGTGTGCAATATCCCACGGCCACAAGAGAGAAAAGAAGAAGAGTTTTGCTTGTTTTCTTCTAATGACTAACACATGTTATATATAATCTTATCATGTGTAATCTTTCCAAAGATCCAAGTAATCTTATAGAAGATTGAGTTGTGTACTTATGATAGATTACAAAGATATTATATGTGTGTGTATTGCCGTGAGATAGAGAGGGGTTGGGAGGGAGCTTGCTTGCAAATCTTAACCAAATATTTGAGATTTATCATAATCTTATACTAGATCCTTTCCATAGATATTAGGCATGTGCATGTGCTAAGGCATCATTACTAGTTTGTGTCTTGGATTACATGGCCATAGGGCCGAAAATTTACCAAGGGAGGGACAAGATTTAAGCATGCTTTGTACCTTGTAATCATACACTTTAACTTTTGTCTTTTGCTTTAGCATGCCTTGTCCCCTTAGGTTACTAGCTTATGATTATTAACATATGCATGGACATAATTATGGCCTTTAGGCCGGCCCTTGTGTGGGTTTAGGTGGGGTCCACCACCTCAAATATTTACCCAATACTTGTTATGTTTAATCCCCCGTCGTTCGGGTGCCGTTCGGGTATTTTTTTCGGGTTTTAATTGTGCGTTATCCGGACATTAAAAATACCTTTAATAACCCTTAAATATAGTCTAATTTAAGCGTTGATTGGTTATTTAGGCCTTTGCCGGGTGAAATTATGAGTTATACTCGTATCGGGTGCGATGCGCGCATTTTATTCGTTACCGGGAGATTTGTACAAGACGTTTTCATTTATGGTTTTGGAGTTCCAAAACTCATTATATCTTATAAAAATACCCTTTATTTTATATCCTGGGTGTCCGGGATCCGTTTCGTTTATTTAATTATTACCGGGTAATTGCCAACGTCCATACCGGATAGCTTATTCGCACATGATCCAATCATGTCTTACCATTAAACGTATGCATTCCTATGCAATATTTGGAAATTGCTATCTCCTAAGGCCTTGATAATTAAATCACACATAATTGTATTTAATTACGTTAATCACATACTAATTAATCTGTACGGAATTACCTTATTTTTGCCGGTTGTTACAGATGGTTTCCTGTATAAGGTTTCTTGTTAGAGGCTTGTGGAGTGAGGTTTGCAGCAGGATCCCTGGTCTTACGTTTCTGGTTCTCAGTGGTTACCGCGGCTACAATACTTGTCTTATTGCCTTTCCGAACTAAGGTCCCGTTCTTTACGTGATTATCAGTTAAGGTAGCTGCTAAACGTTTGGCTTCCTCCAAGGTGGCAGGATTCCTTCCCCACACCGTATCCTGGATTTGCATGGGCAGACCACCGATGTACTTCTCGATGGCTACCGACAGGGGAGTGACTTTGTGGGGCAGCAATAAGCTAAGCTCATGAAAGCGGGTGTTGTAGGCAAGGTTTTCCCCACTATCTTGAGCTAAGGTGTGGAACTCATCTTCAAGCTTCTTAACTTCATTGCGAGGACAAAACTCTTCCTTCATGATCTCTTTGACTTGGGTCCATGTCATAGCAAGAGCAACTTCGGCCCCACGAGTACGCTTTTCTTCATTCCACCATGTGAGTGCTCGTTTATGGAGAACACTCATGGCGTAACGAACCTTGAAGTTGTCGGGGCACTCACTGTTGATGAAGGTATTCTCAATACCCTCAAACCATTGGAGAAGTCCAGTAGCTCCTTCTTCACCGCTGAACTTTGGAGGGTTACAAGAGTTGAAATGTTTAAGGGTGCAAGCTTGGGGTCCATTACCATTGCCATTTCCGTTCCCATTGTTGTGACCATTCCCGTTGCCGTTCAATTGGATGACCTGAGCAAGTAAATTGGGAACCAGAGTTGCGATTTGCTGCGCCATTTGTTGAGAAATGATCGCAGCCAGTTGAGCATCGACCCCATTAGTGTTGTGACCAGGACCTTGTTCATGACCATGGTTGTCACTACCTTCATCGTGGTTCTCACCAGTGCTGTTGCGAGTGCTGCGACGAGGAGGCATGATCTGTAATAGACACAATGAAATGAATGAGATTATATAAGGAGTGTAATCATTTATTCATTAATTAAAACGAATAAACGAAAACGTTGACTTATCAAAGATTCTAAATTCTAATAACATATGAAGACGTGCTTTAGCCTATAAGTGAACACTCATCCCGAGAATTCCCAGGTAGGCATCCGGGTCCCTCGTCTGATTGGGATATATGCGCAATGCCAGCCTAGACAGAAGACTCAGAATACAGGCGTTCACCCTTCCAGATTGCACGTGTTCGTTATTAAAATCTAGAACTTCGACGAGATCTCAAGGTGGTTCAGGTTAAACCTGAGGATTTTGTCCTATTAGTCTAAGGGTAGATCCACTGATGGAGAGCAACCTTCTTGTAAGGATGAAAGTAGGGAGAATAGCAAGCAAAAGAAGCAAGTACTGGTTAAATCCTATGGTTATAGACTAGATTATTTTTCTAATAACCTAATTCCCTATAACCATGGCTCTGATACCAATCTGTAACACCCCAACCGATGGCGGAAACATCGGGATGTCACGTATTGATGATTGCTCAGTAGCTCATGGTGAATAATAAGTTTCATAAATGATTTAAATAAATTACATACAATTGTTCTAGAATTTGTACATCAAATTGAATAAAACTATACACGTATCTTCAAGCATCAACTCAAATCTTCAAATAAATAGAACCTGAAACATGTTAAGTTGAAAAGGTTTTGGGTCAACAAAAGTTGGTGAGAATACATAGGTTTTTGAATATAATTGATAACAATAGTTGGTACAACATTCAAAGTTGTATGATGATAGAGTATGATACCGACATGCAACAATGCGTCTTTGTACAACCAAACCTTGAGTCGACTGATGACTAACTCGCAAGTTAGTTAAATGTTATTACTGTTATCGATCATCCCTGAGTCTATGCGGGGGATGGGTTTGTCAGACCTATAGCGCTATAATCTAAACAGGCGGCTTGATCATTGTTAATGATTGTACTGTGTCTTTTTGTTACAGTCAAATGATAGAATGATATTGCAATTGAATCACAAGTAATATGAGTAAATGATAGTATAAAATGTTTAAACACGTTTCACCCCAAAATAGTGAAATGGAAAAAGGGGCTATGTAAACTCACCTTGGTAAAATGTTATATCTGTTGAGAAATGTGTTGACCAAATGTATCAAGTATCACCCTAAAATGAGGTAATAAATATGTCTAAGTCTATCAAGTCTACAAATGTATAAGTTCTAGGGCTTCGAATTGGGGATAAATGCTCGTTTGATTATTATTAAAAATGTTTGATAATCGAGAGAATATTAGTAAATAATTAACCAAAAATCTTTTTATAAACGTTAAATCTAGGATGGTCACAAGAATGTGTTTAAAGTATAAAAATAATTTTTATAAAATTATTTTCTTTAAAATAGAATATTAATTCTATTTATAACAATTTGTCAAAATTTAACTTTAATATTTAAAAATGCAAAAATTAAAGAATTATTAGTTTAAAATTCATATTTATGTTCTAAATATTCAGAAATAATTTGTATAAAATTTTGGTGCAAAAATACCCAAAATTGGATTTATTATGATTTAATTATGATTAAAACTAACAAAAATTGATTAAAAATATTAAATAAATGATTTTTCAGAAATAAAAATCATTTCTGAAAAGTTTAATGTTATAATAACTCGGGATAATTTTTGTGGAAATTTAAAAGATCGTTTTGATATTTTTATAGATTTTTATAAATAAAATAGAATAAACTTGATTTAATTATTATAAATATTAAATAAATAAATTTTTGAAAACTAAAAATTGGGTGTTGAACTTTTTCATCAGATTAACATAATATAATTTTTGTAGAATTTATAAAAGGGTTTTGATATTTAAAAACGAATTTATAAGTTTAAATGTAATATATATATATATGTTTAAATGTGTAAAACTGAAAAAAAAAGTGAAAGAACTTGCCACAGCCGGGACTCGAACCCGGGTGGCTCGGGTGAAATGCAACAGACACAACCATCTGGTCTGGACCGATGGTTGTGTTTGTCTCTTGTTAATCAAATATAAATAACATAGCAAAACTTAGTGTTCTTCCCCAATATTATCAATTCGAGCCCTAGTTTTCCAATCGAGTGATTTACCCAATATTAATCTAATTAATCATAGGGTAAACACTTTGTAGGTTCCGATTAAAGAAACCCATAAACAAAAACCAACTTACAAACACGTTTGCGAACAGATTTCTTGGTCAAAGCCAAAGTCAAACAACGAACGAAGATAATTATTTAGAGTGTAATAGAGAGAATTGGAGGTTGAGAGAGTGTTGTGAGCGAGTGTACAAGGTTCTCAGACCATCTATTTATACTGAGGATCGATGATTACGATTAATTGGAAAGTTTGACCTCGTTTAATGATATACGTGTATAATTGATTTAATTAGTCAACAATTGACGTGTAATCGACGTGTAAACGAGTTGCAACAGGCCGGTAATCACGAACACATACCTTATTTGGATTAAAACGCGTTAATGTTGGTTGATTAAGTTGGTTTTTAAAAAAAAAAGAAGAAGAAAAAAAAAATAAAAAAAAAAAAATAATAAAATAAAATCATACAGCTGCTGATGCTGTTCGACGAAAGGGAAGAAGGAAAAAAAAAGAACGAAGAGTGTGGTTATATACTTTAGTTGTTGGGATAAAATCAAAACAAGGATCTTGGCTAGGTGGTTAGTGTGCGTGTGTATGTATGAGGTGGTCCGGGTTCGATCCCGGTTCGCTGCAAATGTTTCCCCCCCTTTTTTTTTAACAGCAAACAAGGGAGGGTGTTTGGGCTTCAGCCTTGGGCCGGGTATCCTAACAGATCTGGGCTTGGGCCACATGTGTGGGTTGTAGTATATATAGGAAGAGAGGGGTTTGGGCTTTATGGATCAACAAATACCTAAGAGTTTAGGTTAGGATTAAATAACAATTAAAATCTGTTTTTTTTTTTTTTAAACACATAAAATCTGAAATTTATTTTTTTATTATATTATTATTACTATTATTATATATATATATATATATATATATGTTGTGAATTAGGAGAATAAAGACTTAGGTACAAAAAAAATGAGGGGTTTTATATTTAAAATTTGGGGAAATTTTTGTGATGTTACAATTTTTTTACTAAGTGACTAGTTATTACTATATATTAATTTGCAAACTACGTAGTTTGCAAATGAATAGTAAAATATTATTATTTTATTTATGTTATTATTTTATTTCAAAACTTTATTATATTATATACTATTAATATATTATACCGATCTCGACAATATCGATACCGAACGGTTCGGTATCGGTACGGTATGGTAAAATACCGATACCATACCGATCCCGTACCGATACCGATAATACCGAAACCATAGTTCGGTATCGGTACGGTACCGGTATGGTATCGGTATTTTACCTTAAAATACCGATACCATACCGATCCCGTGCCGATACCGATAATACCAAAATCGAAAATCCATAAATATGGGTACCGATACCGATCCCGAAACCACTCGGTTCGGTATCGGTACGGGATTGGGACGGGACGGGATCGGTATTCGGCTTTGTATGCTCATCCCTAATTAATATATTATATACTATTATTTTATTCATATTATTTTATTAAAAAAATTATTATATTATATACTATTAATATAAATAACATAATCTTATGTAATTTCGTTACAAATTTCATGTGTTACCTTATGTGTAGATTTCTTTATTTTTTTAATGTTTACAACCAAAATGGAATCTCGATTGTATAATTCATTAATTTATTAACACCTATCTAAATCTCGATTGTAAAACGCGCAACGCGCGTGATTTTATACAACTAATTTAACTATAATAATAAACCTTCCACTTTGAACAATGTTTGTTGATTTAAGGCATTTTATCATTGCATTTATATTATTAAGTCTGAATAAGATAGCAAAAACATTCACAGTCGAGTTGGTTAGGGTGGTGTTCTCTTATAAGGGGTGTCTGGGTTCGAGTCCTGGAGCCATTTTTAATTTTTTTTTGTTTATTACCAGCCAACGCGTCTACAGCATGAGGCACATCTGTCCAACGCACCTACCTATGTGTCCCTCATCTGTTTCTTTTGCCCTTTTTTCTTTTTCAAAAACCTCAACAAAACCACCCACCTCCATATTCCCCTGCACATACCTCACACATATCACAGACATACAAAGAGTAGATGGTGATCAGTTTAAGGGATCTGAACACTTGGCTGCCGGCTCCGACGATGGCGGTAGGGTTCCGATGAGATTCCGACTACTTTCTGCAGCTTCTTGAGTTCGTCTTTAACCCCGGTTACCCTCTTCTGTCGGGCTGAGCATAACCAGCGAGTCTTCGGTAAGCATAGCTTTCTCTTGCATGTTAGTCTTTTAACCCAGATCTGTGTTTTTTTGAAGGATTTTAGGCAACAGAGATAAGAAGATAGGGTTCCGACGAAGGTCCCGGCAGCCTCTCGCGTGTGCCATCCTCTATTACTCATTCGTTTGTTTGTGTCTCACAACTCAGTAGGGTTAACAACATGTTTAATTACAAACCCTAATTTTGCTTAATAGTTTATTCAGACGTTTAGATGCTAAATTCGTGGTGGGGGTGTCGTTTTAGTGGCGGCAGAGTTGGAGGATTCAACTACGGATAAAGCGGCAGCAGAGGCGGAGGTAAATTGAAAACCTTTATTTCGCTTTTTTTTTTCTCTCTGCTCATCGATGTCAGGTAATGGGTATCTGTTTTAATTATTAAAGACTGAAGATGCTGGTTGTTTTTCATGAATTCAACTTCATTTGGTAAGTGTTTGTTCTTTCACTCTTTTATCTTATCTTATGTTGATTAAAGATAAAGATTCAATCTTTATTTTAATTGATGGTTTTGTTTGTTTATTTGGGTTCTGAAGAAACAACGAGTCTGGTTGTGAGGTAGGATGGGATAATATGGGGTGCAATGACTCGTGTTCGCTGCAGGGTATAATCCTTGGCTCACAATGATGGTTAATCTAGGGTTATATGCACAAACGACAAGCAGAGTAATACAATAGACAAGGGTGTAAGTGGTTCGATCTCGTAAGACCTACGTCCACTGGAAAAGATAATCTTTATTGATAAAAGGTACAAGTAATCATACAAGTAGTGATATAAGTGTGTTGGTTCTAATTGGTTCATTCAACCTGTGAAGAAAGGAGGCCAAGTCCTCCTTTTATAGGAGGTGTGTGGGCCCGAGGCCATCGGGCCTACTTTGATCGTTAATGGGCTCGGGTTAGAGGCCCGGGCCGGTTGCTTGCAAGCCCATCTAGTTATTAATAGAATACAAACGTATATTAAAACAAAACCCGAACACGGAACAATTTAAAGTGGGTCGTCACGAATAAATATATGCATAAAGTTCGGGTTGAATGATTCGGCCATCTCAACACGATTTACAAACCTGTCTCTAATAAAAAAATATCATAATTTGTTTTTTGATGTTTTAAGGTGATGTTTGGAATGCTTAGTAAAAATACTTATCTATTTACTAGCTGATTACACTGGGAGGGTCCCGGGGTTGAAAAATCTAATTTTACGTGATAACTTATTGCAAATGGCTCAAGTTAACTAACCACAAAATCTCTCAATCATTGCATGTTCATAGTATTCTAATCAGTAATAACTCATATTCCCTAATCTAAAACCTAATCAGTAATCATCTAAAGAATCACTTATATAAGCTGCAACTATTAAAAAAACTCATCACATCTCTCGAATTTCTCACATTCTAATGACTCTTATAATTCCTAACCTAATCAACTAAACAAACACTTAAGTTGGAAGTTGTAATAATTGCATCTCATTATGCCACGTGGCATAATCAAGAGATGGTTGAGGCCACCATTGAGCGCCATGTCAGCAACTATCAATTCTTTCCGGGAGCATCTCGGGGTTGAAAAATATAACCATTCTAATAATACTAATACTAATAGTAATAATTATTACTCTTATAATTAAATAAATAAAAAAATAACCTTGCTATAAGGTGACACCATGTGTTGCAGTGTTGCGCGATTCTTTCTCCTAACTTCTCTTGATGAAGTATACCTAGTAAAATTCCAATGATAACATGGCGATTGGGCTGATTTTCAACATCGTAGATAAGAACCTAGTTTAAAAGAAAAAAAACATGATTAATGAATAACATGAACACTTTGTGTGTTTTTTTCCTGTAGGAACGAAACCCCACAAAAAATAGTTGATTTTTCTCCGTTTTTTATATAGGACTATGGTACTCGTTGGAAAGATAATAAAACGCTCGTTAATTTGGTGTAATTTTTTTCTTTAAAAAATCCCGTATATAAAATATATAAACGTTTAAAAATTATTGGAGGATATATGAGAGAGAAAATTTTAAATTTATTTTTAAATTCTTTTTTCCTAAAATAACTCAATTTAATTTAGGGTTTTATGTTTATATTTTTTTTTTAATTAAAAAAGGAAATAGTTTAAAAACACTAAAATCTTTCAATTATGATGTCACGTGGCACTCTCAAGGAGAGGTTGAGGCCTCCATTGCACGCCACGTCAGCATATGCGTTTTCTTTTATATATATATATATAGATAGATAGATAGATTATTTATTGAAATATGGAATTTGAAGAGACAACTCTGAATCATTTGTACAATTATATGAGCAATTTAGGTAAACGATACAATTAAACATTTGCATATAAAATTTCCAAGAAACAGGTAACAAATTAATTGTTCATCTACAGATTAAATTATAACCACCATAGAAAGTCATAAAAATCTTAATTTTCAAGAAATATTCAAACTCAAAGTTGGATCATCTTTTGAACTAAAATTCCAAGATAACCTTAGGTAAATACATCACACTCATACTCTGCAAAATTTAAACTCGTAAACTTTTGGTTGTAGAGCATACCAATTACCGCCAGCAGTTGATATGGTTTTTGTGACGTCTATAATCATGTTTCATTATTTCTTTTCAAGTGATTCGGGAAAAAAACACTTTGAACATGTAAATAACAAGAGTTTTGTTGTAAAAACCAACATAGAAAAAACACATTTTGCATGGTAAGGTGGTTGTTACAAATTGAGCCTTAACTTACCAAAAGAGCCGTCTTGAACTCACAAAAGTTCATGTATATATTATGCGTTTATTATATTAGTAAGCTAGTAAATTAAATTGGATTGGATTACTATTTCACTCTCATTATAGTATTTTCTCCTACAGCCCCTTTACCTATATTATTTCATGATACTACATAATTCCCATCACAAAAATAAAAGATGGACTACATCATAATCATCAAGAACCTCATATTCTCTTCACCAAGATGGTTGTATTCTCATTTATGTCTTTCAGACATAACTATGGGCCTCTTCATCATCTTCATATCCAAAGCCATACTTCAAAGTCTCACTACAAAGGGTCCTATGATGTGGCCGATTTTCGGAACGTTTCCAACTATAGCCATAAATGCTGCTAACCTTTATGAATGGGGTAGCAAAGCTTTGATCAAATCTGGTGGAACATTTTACTATAGAGGTGTTTGGATGGGTGGTACTCATGGGATGGTCACAAGTGATCCTGTCAAAATTGAATACATGCTCAAGACCAATTTTAAAAATTTCCCAAAAGGGAAAGCTTATAAAGAAAGATTCTACGATTTTCTTGGAGATGGAATCTTTAACGCGGACGATGAGTTGTGGAAGACACAACGTCGTGTGGCTAACGCAGAAATGCATTCTGCCCGCTTTATACGCTTCTCCATGAACTCCATTAAAACACTTGTGCATGACAAGTTGTTGAAGCTTTTAGATGCTAAAAAAGGGTGTGTTATTGATTTGCAAGATGTGCTTCTTCGTTTTACTTTTGACAATACTTGTGCAGTTGCATTTGGTGTCGATTCGGGGTGTTTGGATGTTGAATTACCAGAAATACCCTTCGCGAAGGCATTCGAGAAGGTGACTGTTATGGTCTTGATGAGGTTCTTGAGCCCTCGTTACCTATGGAAGCCACTCAAGTTTTTCAGAATAGGATTTGAGAAAACAATGCAAGAAGCTGTCAAAGTTGTGCATGATTTTGCTGAGAAAACTGTGAGAGAAAGAAAAAAGGAATTATTATCCAACAAAGAAGGCATAAAGAGCACTTCAAGGTGTGATCTTTTGTCAAGACTTATCATAATGGAACAAGATAAAAAAGAAAAGTTTTTTTCTGATAAACTGCTTCAAGATTTTTGCATGAGTTTCATCTTAGCAGGTAGAGACACCAGCTCAGTGGGATTATCATGGTTTTTCTGGTTAATTGCCCAAAACCCTTCGGTTGAAACGCGAATCCTCGAGGAAATCTATGAAATCTTACAACAACGAGAAAAACCCTACAAGGAAAATCAAGAAAATGTAGTGTTTACATATGAAGAACTAAGGAACATGACTTATTTGCAAGCAGCAATATCTGAATCCTTACGTTTGTACCCTCCTGTCTCATTTGATCACAAAGAGCCACAAGAAGACGATGTTTTCCCAGATGGGACTCCAGTTAAAAAGGGTGCACGAGTTTTATACATGATGTACGGCATGGCTAGGATGGAGAGCATTTGGGGTAAAGACTGTTGCGAGTTTAGGCCTGAAAGGTGGATAAAAAATGGCGAATTTGTGTGGGAAAGCCAGTACAAGTACACTGTGTTTAACGCAGGTCCACGGTTGTGTGTGGGCAAAAAGTTTGCATATATGCAAATGAAAATGATTGTTGCTTCGATTTTACTAAGGTATAGATTAAAACTGGTTGAAGGTCATAAAGTATGTCCGAAAGTAAACACTACACTTTATATGAAGTATGGGCTATTGGTCACAATGGAACCTAGAGCAAGGTTAATAGATTGATGTTTAATTTGACATCATGTGGTTGTTTGATTTTTCTTTAATGTAATGGTTATGAACTTATTTGGATTGTTAAATAAGTTATACCAATATATTAATATTGAGTTAGTTACATTTTCTATAGATATTTTTAGGTTCCTATATAAATGAGGCCTAGTATTGTATCTGATTCATTCTATTGAGATCATATTACATTATTACACCTACACAAACATACCCGTTTTTTTGACAACTATTTGGGTCGGCTTCATTCATCTTAAAAAGAAAAAAATGGAACACTAACAATGGCAACTCCTATAAAATCCTTTTAGGACCGGAAGCAATGCAATTAGAACACTGGTTAATCGATTGATAATTGGCGTGACGGTTAGCGGTCAGAAACTGAAACTTTAGGTAGTAAAAAATTGAATAACATCCATGTGGGCTATGGCCCAGTAGCTAACAGACTATTTGTTTTGGCCCAGTAGTGTGCATATTTGCTATATTTCAGGCAATAGCGTGGGAGGTAGAGGTGAACAAATCGGTTATTTTTGAGGAACCGGTTTCGGTTTGGAACCGGTCCGCTACAGTGTCGGTTTCGAATGGAACCGATTCCGGTTCCGTCTGGTTTCGGTCCCGGTTCCGTCGGTTCCAAAGACCTGTTTTTAAGACCGGTTTCGATTCGGTTCGGTTCCGGTTTTGGTTCCGAAATCGGTTCTTGCGCGCACAAATAAAAATAAAAAATAAGCCGATGGCAAAAAAAATAAACATAAAATTACGACTTTTGTTATTTTTTTTAGTATTTCGAAACAAGAAACATGGAAAATGAAATTAAAACTTTATACAACGTGCTTTTTTTTTTTTGCCATTCGACATAAGACACAAGTCGAAATAACCATTTTCGCCAAAAAGTTCGGCGTTTCGTGTCATCTCGAAATTTTAAACAACGGTATGCTCGGTTGTGGAACCGGTTTGGGATGGGTTTGAAGATGAAGCCACGGAATCTATCTATATATAAAAGAAAACGTATATGCTGACGTGGTGTGCAATGGAGGCCTCAACCTCCCCTTGAGAGTGTCACGTGGCATCATAATTGAAAGATTTTAGTGTTTTTGAACTATTTCCTTTTTTAATTTAAAAAAAAAAAGATAAACATAAAACCCTAAATTAAATTGACTTATTTTAGGAAAAAAAAGAATTTAAAAATAAATTCAAAATTTTCTCTCTCATGTATCCTCCTATAATTTTTAAACGTTTATATCTTTTATATACGGGATTTTTTAAAGAAAAAAATTACACCAAATTAACGAGCGTTTTATTATCTTTCCAACGAGTACCATAGTCCTATATAAAAAACGGAGAAAAATCGACTATTTTTTGTGGGGTTTCGTTCATACAGGAAAAAAACACACAAAGTGTTCATGTTATTCATTAATCATGTTTTTTCTTTTAAACCAGGTTCTTATCTACGATGTTGAAAATCAGCCCAATCGCCATGTTATCATTGGAATTTTACTAGGTATACTTCATCAAGAGAAGTTAGGAGAAAGAATCGCCCAACACTGCAACACATGGTGTCACCTTATAACAAGGTTATTTTTTTATTTATTTAATTACAAGAGTAATAATTATTACTATTAGTATTAGTATTATTAGAATGGTTATATTTTTCAACCCCGGGACGCTCTCCGAAAGAATTGATAGTTGCTGACGTGGCGTTCAATGGTGGCCTCAACCATCTCTTGATTATGCCACGTGGCATAATGAGATGCAATGATTACAACTTCCAACTTAAGTGTTTGTTTAGTTGATTAGGTTAGGAATTATAAGAGCCATTAGAATGTGAGAAATTAGAGAGATGTGATGAGTTTTTTAATAGTTGCAGCTTACATAAGTGATTCTTTAGATGATTACTGATTAGGTTTTAGATTAGGGAATACGAGTTATTACTGATTAGAATACTATGAACATGCAATGATTGAGAGATTTTGTGGTTAGTTAACTTGAGCCATTTGCAATAGGTTATCACGTAAAATTAGATTTTTCAACCTCGGGACCCTCCCGGGGTAATCAGCTAGTGATGTAATAAAAGCAAAGCGAACACAATATTAAGTGCATACGATAGCGGTTTTTGCGTTTTCAGGTTGTTTCTTTTTGCGTTTTTGAGTGTTGTGATCAACCAAAACATCCAAAACCTATTTATACTAAACAAGGGTGGCAAAATGGTGATTTTGGGTGAAGAAAACGGCTAGTTAACGGCTATAAACGAGCCCAACGATCAAAAAAATGAATTTGGCCTATTCTAACGGTGGAACCGGTTCTGGGACCAGTTCTTGAGATCGGTTCCGGTTCCAAACGTTTTTTGGCTAAAATAGTGAAACCGGTGGTTCCTAGAGGAACCGGAACCGGTTCCACTGTATACTGGTTTGAAACCGGAACCGGTTCCGATTCAGTTCCACGGTTCCGGTTTTAGAACCGGTTTTTTTGTTCACCTCTAGTTGGAGGCTTGGAATGTGTGCATCAATTCATCTTGGATCAGCCACTATATATCTTTGAGTAGCAAACTTGGGCTTTGGCCAGCCAACTAATACTATCTCTTTCGACCGATAAGTGACTACAAGTCTGCCGCTAGAGTTTCCCAAACCAGTTATTTTCTATAAGACTGAATGTTGTGCAGACAAAAATAGTCCCCTGTCCCTACTTTTTGGCCCTCGTCCCTGTCTCTACACCCCCCGGTCCCCGTCTTCCCCGTAACGCCAAGGACGAGCTAATCAGCTTTTTCTTCTCTCTTTTTTTTTCCGAACGTTACCCAACGGTAACCTTTGTCCCAACGGTTACTTTAAAAAAAAAAAGCTAGTTTATTATTATAAAATCAAACTTTTCACCCACATTTTTATACCACACCCACTATCTCCTTCTACTTTCTCTCCAATATTTTTTATAAACCATCCAATTTTTATAAAAAAAAAAATCATGGATCCATTCAACCAATTCAACCAAAACAACCCAAATAGCCTGAATTCAAACCCGAATCCATTCTCCATACAGGGTTACACGCCGGTAGTCGAGCCACCAATATCGCAACAAGTACCTCCATTACGGGCGATCCAACAAAAGCAACAAAACTCGATAGCTTTCGCTCAATTCAACCCAATGCAATACATGCAAATGCAACACTTTATTCAAATGCAACAATCGTTTCAAAGTAGCCAACAATTTTCTTCACAACCACCTCCCGCAACACCTATCGGTCCGTCTCAACCCGTAGAGGTGGAGGATGACGATGAAGAAATAATTCCCGAAACTCAAGCTACGCCACCCACCGAAAAAGCTAAAGGCAAACGCAAAGGTAAACCTAGAGAGAAAGGTACGGGACGTGGTAATCTGAAAGATAGAGTAGCCAAGCCATGGTCCGATATTAAAGAGGAGGCGTTAGCTAAGGCGAGGGTTGCCTCGTCAAAACGCGCCGCAGTTGGTAATAATTTTTTCCTCTCGTCTTGCGCAAATATATATTGTTTACAACTTTTAGTTAATTTTTTTAATCATAGGTACCGCCCAATCGCAAGAGGCTTTATGGGACAAAGTTGTTGAAAACTTTCATTTTGTAACATCGCGTTATTTTTACTTTTAATGTATTTTAAATTCTATACTTAATAAATTCCAAGTTCGCCTTTATTCGCTTCTTTTATGTTACTCCTACCAATTCGTGACGAGTCGTCATTAAAATTTATCCTATTCAATTTAGGCGTTATAACAAAAAAAACTAATTTAGTTAAGATCTTAATATATATTTATTTATTTAGTTTTTAAAACATATATAAATATTTTAATACTTTTAGTTATAAAAAAAAAAAAAGAAATCATGTATGACTTTTTCTAACAAACAACATACAAATTTTTTTTCCAATTATGCCACGTTCGTTTTTTTTATGTTATTTTTTTTATTATTTTTTTTCTTTTGAGATATATCTCCCACTTAATTCACCCCCTAACCACCATATTTATTCCATTTAATACCCAACCACCTTAACCCACTTATAAATACACCTCTTCCCTACACTCTTTAATCCTTTACTCATCCCAAATCACTCCCAAATCTCTCTAATATTCAAGCTTTTCAAGCAAAAAAATTCTGCACAAAATTTGTAAGATGGAAAGCCTTAATCTTCACTTTTCTTCCACTTTCTCCACCTCTCCTCTTCTTCTAACCCTTTGGGGAAACCTCTAGGACTTTATTCTTGTTTGCTATGGCAAATAAATATGAGTAGGACACCAAAATGAGGCCTCAAAAGTGGTTCATCTTCTATTATTTTTATGCACTAGAAAGTTAGTTGAAGTGATACCAACCAAGTTCACCAACAACTTAATGTTGGATGGACTTGTGTTATGGTTAATGGTTGACAAAGGAAAGCCAAGGCTCTTCCATACTAAGTCACCATACACTACCTTAACCCTATAGTTATATTATGTAAATACTAAAATATATACTTTCAAAACTCTATTAATCTATTAACTTGGAAGGTTTGTGGATACATCCCTACCTTACCAACACTTGACTCTCTTGACCATCCGAATCACCTTTATGGTGGTTTGTGTTTTGGTTAGCCTTAAAGGCAGTACTTGACTCTCATGACCATCCGAATCACCTTTATGGTGGTCTGTGCTTTGGTTCGCCTTAAAGGCAATGCATGACTTCCTTGTACTCTTGAATCTCCCTCCGAATCTAAATTCATTTTTTTTCTTTTCTTAACTCTAGTCTAACCGGAGCTAAAATCCTCATTTCTCAAGACTCGTTTTTGAGAACTTAACAAACGCACCCTAAGGTGAGTTCATACTTGTCCCCCTTTTATTCTTTATCCTTTGGGGCTCAACATGTATCACTATCAAAACTTAAACGATTTCATACTCTTAAAACTATTATGCTCAATCTAAATGCTATTATGCTATGCCATGCTAGAATTCAAAGTCTTACATACAAATGTACGATTAGTTAACAACCCACCTTACATGTATAGCGCTATAGGTTGACACACCGCCCCCTTTATGGGTCATGATAAGATGAAGTCTTTTGTGTTATCGAGTGTTGTTGCCGCTTGTATGGTTCTACGTGCATATGTCTATAACATGATGATTCGAGTAGACTTTTCTATACTATGTACTTAGACTCAAACTAGTATGCTCACCAATGCTTTATGTGTTGACGGATATTTTATACATGTTGCAGGAAATGTTTAATTCAGGTTTATCAAGAAAACTACTTAGGATTGGACTAGAAACTCGCAACTAGTTTAGTTTTCTATGTTTTGATGTTATACTTTCCTTTTCATGAAACAATTTGTATTTCGTTATCTTTTAGACAATGATTATGCTATGAATGAAATTTTATCTTTAAATTATATTGTCACGAATTCTAGTGTCATGAAGTCTTTGAACAATCTATCCCAAGTCTCGCCCCGATATATTCCGCCATCGGTTGGGGTATGACACATTTGTTTGTGCAAGGTAAGCCGTATCGACTACAAGATGCTTGTAGCTCGAAATGGAGAAAGGTCAACACGGATTGTGGTCGATTTAATGGTATTTATAACCGTATTAAGTCAAACCCGCCTAGTGGTTGGAATGAGCAAAATATTTTCGAGGAGGCTTTGCAAAAGTATAAAAATGACCATAAGAAATCTTTCTCGATGATTAGGGTTTGGTCGGTCGGTCTTAAAAAATGAACAAAAATGGAAGATGGTCCCAAACGAGGTTCAACGGGCCAAACAAGGGAAAAAAAAGATCAAAAAGGAGGTCCGTCTGTTCCAATTGATATTGATATGAACGAGGAGCCCGAGTTCGACCTACCAAATTTTGAGGAGGAGTCACGCCCCATAGATTTATAAATTTATAGATTTTTTTATATAATTGTTTGCGTTTTCTTTCTAACATATAAATGTTTGCGTTTTTATGTAGGTCGGGATAAAGCTCGAAAGGAAGAGACGACGGGAAAGAAAATGGCATCAGGTAGCACGAGCGGGAGCGCTTCAAGGCTTGACACCACTTTATCGGCACAAATGGACGCTTTCAACCAAGCTAACTAAGAAAAAATAAAAATCAAAAAGAAAAAGCTTAGGTTGATAGATGAAGCGAAGGCGGTGGAAGAGTGGAAAAATTATGTCGGTCGACATCTCTCATTATCCCGAAGAACAACGCGCCGCGTTGAAGAATATGCAAGACAAATTGATTCAAAAGTGGAAGTTGTTTTTTTTAAATTTTAGGAAAACCTATCTTTTTTTTTTTCGGTTTGTTTGTTTTTTTTTTTAATTTTAGTATGGTTTGTAATTTTTTTTATTAAATCTAGTATTTATTTGAAAATTATTTTGCTTATTTGTTACTTTTATAAAACTAATTAAAATTAATATTAAAAAATTAAGTAACAAATGCTTGAGACATGGAGTTTTGATGTCTCTACACACCACTCACGTCTCAAGCAAAAGAAAAATAGACTTTGATGATGTAGCATCCTAGTTGGCATGGAGACATCAACTTTTTGATGTCTCCACACCCATTAGCCTAATCGATAGGTTAACCGGTTCTATTAGTTTTTTTTTTTTAAGTGGCTTCGTTTCTCACTTTAACTGGTCGGTTATAAAAGGCTGTTTTCACTTTTTTTTTCGATTTTGTGGTTTTTTTTTTTCGTAAACCGATACATTGGTTAAAAATAACCGTTTATTTCTTAAAAGTCCTCTACCGGTTACTCGGTCAGAAATAGGAGGTTAAAATTAATCTTCAACCTTTTATTATGTGCACCTCCATTTACTATTGGTTAGTCTATGTGCACCTCTTACATGGACCCGGGTATGGTGGCAATTGGTGGCTCAGGTACTCTCGAGTACCTGATTCGTTAAAAGGGTGCTCGAGAGTGCTATGAATTGATTCGTTGGCCGTTAAAAAAAAATATGGACCCACTCATCAAGGTTAAAACATTTTGGTTTTGCTTTAGATTTCTCAGGCGCTTTTTTTTTTGTTATCTATAAATAAGTCTTAAATTCCTCACTTGAGTGTCATTGTGCATATGACATCACTCTTCTTAAACACGGTGTATGATATCTACAACTAGGGCTGCAAACAAATCGAACGAATACGAACAAGACCTTGTTCAAGTTCGTTTGTTAAGAAAATTATGTGTCCACGAACAGTTCATAAACACTTGCCGAACGAGATTTTTTGTTTGTGTTCGTTTGTTAAGAAAACACTTGCGTTCATGTTCGTTTGTTAATTTTGTTCATGAACGCACATGAACACAAACGAACACAAAGAAATGTTCATGAACGGAAACAAACACAAACGGACATATATTAACTTTCGAATAAAATAAAATTCACATACATTAAGACATCAGCTAGATCCACCCAAAATATGACTTAATTATCCAAACATACTTAGTAATTAACATAATATTAGTAAACATAATAAAGTAGTGTCTCAAAAAACTAACTGTGCATCAGAGGTGAACGGACGAGGGCATTGGAGGTGGATGCAAAAGGGTGTCGACGCTGGAAGGTGAAAACATATAATGAGCGTACATACTAAAAGTAAGTTTATTGATCTCATAGAGTCATATATTTATCTCACATATATTATTTATTTATGTGGGTAAAATAAATAAAAATATAAGAAAGTTATAAAAATTATAAACCCTATTAAACTATCGAACATAAACGAACACGTTACCAAACGTTTATGAACATAAACGAATGAACGCGGCCTTTGTTCATGTTCGTTCGTTTAACTAAACGAACAAAATTTTTTGTCCGTGTTCTTCATTTATTAAACGAACGAACACAAACGAACTTCCCGCTAAACGGTTTATGAACTTTTCGCTGAAAGTTTAGTTCGTTTGCAGCCCTACCTTCAACCGTAGCATTCCACACATTCCTTCTAACTATCCTAACTAGGATCCATCTACATTCATGCCCAACCAATGGCTAACTTTCTCAAAGCTCACTCTATTATTAGTACCACATGGTTCCATGACACACGAGCTAACAACCATATCACTCTGTTATCAAGTTTTGACCGTTCAGAAACCTACTATGGAAGTGACTCACTCCATGTTGGTAATGATAAGGAACTCCTTATTCTCCATATTGGTAACTAGTTTATACCCCGGAGAGCGTCCCGGGATTAACAAATCTAATATGATCGCTCTTGTTATTTCATGTTATGTGTTAGGCATAACATGTGGTTTTTTCCCTTAACTCAAAAATCCAATGTTAACAACACATTTAACAACTTTATTACCATGGCTGAATGTCAATTTAATGTTAAATCTAAAATTGTTCAAACAAATTGGGGTGGTTAGTTTCGACTTTAAACAAGTTTTTTCACCTACTTTTGTATTAATCACAAAATTGTTCAAATAGAATGAGGAGGTGAGTTTCCCCAAACACTGGCTTTATATGCCAACCACCCCCTCCAAATCTCTACAATCATCACCTTTAGATACTCCACCATGTTATTCATGTTTATGTAATCTACGTCAACATCCCAAAGCCGAAGAATAAACTACACTTGTTAAAAATGGTACATGGTCTATAGTTCCAAATGTTTCAAATACTAATGTTATTGATTGCAAGTGAGTTCACATATCAAAGATGGACCAACACATAGTTAGTACTCGCTACAAGTCTTGTCATATGGCAAAGGGTTTTCACCAACAACTGTAGGTCAACTTTAATGAAACATTTTGTCCTGTCATTAAGTCTACCATCGGCATAATGGTTCTATCCCTTGCTGTTTAAAAAACATTGGCTACTACCTCAACTCGACATTAATAATGCTTTCTTACATGGTGACTTTAGGAGACAATCCATATCAGCTATCCTTAGAGCTTCATTGATGATCACAACCATTCGGATCATGTTTTATTACTTCATATATCTTTTTATGCCTCCAAACAGGCTCCACAAGTGTGGTTTCATCGTCTGTTAGAGGCTCTTCATACACTAGGCTTCAATGGCTATGATACGGATCCTTCCCTATCCACTCAAGTCCAGAAACACTCTTATATACCTTTTAGTTTGTGATAATGACATTATTGTCATTCGTAATTGATCCCACAACAATTAATAAACTTATACAACAACCAAGACTACTTTATGAGTATTGAAGTTATTCCATAACGGAAAAAAATATAATTGTATCTTGGAAGAAATACATCTCAGAGGTCCTTAAGCAAGTTAATCTTTTAGATTGTAAATTAGTTTCTTCATGAACACTTTCTAGGTCTTACCTTTTGGGGACAACCCTAATTTTCGAAACATGTAAGGTATTGCTAGTTTGTTGGTACTCTCTAATATGCTATACTCTATCTAGACCAACAACAATAACAACCATGCCCAGTAAATCCCACAAATAGTGTACTATTGGTAGGGTTTGGGATGGTGAGATGTAGACAGACCTTTTCTCTATTCCTGAGAAGTAGAGAGGCTGCTTCCAAAGAGACCCTCAGCTCTAAAAGCTCACAACAAATAAATACAAGAACAGGAGATATACACAAGCAGTAGAGATGGTGGGACGAGTAATCGGTAGAGATGGAAAAGATATTGAACTAAAAACAACCTATAAGCACAAGAGACAATCATATGTAAAGTCCAACAAAAGTGTGGGTGAATCGTATTTCCTTAGCGACATCTACAAACATATATGAACATATCCTAACAGTCTTCAACCTTAATCCTATGTCTCCACAAGCTCCTATCCTGGACTATGTCCTCAGAGAGATGTAACTCTAGTAAATCTTTCCTAACCTTCACATTCCAAGTCAATCTGGGCTTGCCTCTACCCCTCTGCCCCTCAACAGTGAGGCTTTCCACCACTCTAACTGGCTCTGTCGTCTGCCTCCTCTTCACATGCCCAAACCACCTCAATCTCCCCTCCTTTATCTTATTTGATATACTCTATCTAGACCATACATTACATTTGCAATCATAAATGTTTTTCATATATGCATGTCCTGTCAGAAAATCATTGGCCTGCATAAAGGGAACCATTGATCATGAATTACTAATTCATCATACTTTTGGGTCGGGTCCAACTTTTAGGTTTTCATTGACGTTTACTTGATTGGGTTGGCTGTATAGATGACACTCTGTCTACCAGGGGATTTGCCATCTACATGGGCTCTAAACTTATTTCCCAGACCACACAAAAACATCTACCCTTACTCTCTTGTTAAAGTTGATTTTCACTTTGTTAGGGAAAGGGTTGCATTAGGAAAGTTTCATGTCTAGTTTATATCTATCGGTAATTGTTACAGTCCAAACATGAGAACTCATCCAAAAAGACTAGTTTGATGGGAGAGAGAACACATTTGGGTTATAAACCCACATTTGTTGTCCATACAACCGTTGTATGACAAGTCTCATACCTTGCAGTTATTTTAGTCCATAACAAGGATTAGACTGAAGACAACTTCACAAAACCGTTGTTGACTCAAATATTCATGTTTTACGTTCCAAGCTACTTAGTTTGCGAAGAAATATTAGATCATATTATAGTTAGACAAAGTAGAAGAAGCATTATGTGAGTATGTAAACGATATATATCTCCCTTGTAACCCTAGTTTAAGTAATACAATTCACAATTACACAAACATTCTCTGGTTTATTTGACTATATGAATTCTTGGTGAATTTTTACTAAATTTGTCGTAAAGTGAGATGTTGAGTAAAATTGTGTTTTTAACATCAATGATTGATAGAATTAACTAAAAGCATTATTGGGATTAATTTAAATCAAAAAAATGTTGTTGAATTGTCAATATAGTTATTTCAATGATCATTTGTACATACTTAAATGTGTTTATTGTCTTAAAGTACATACATTTGAACCAATTAAGCTTATATAAGTTTTGTACCAAGTGGGTTGGTTCGGTATTGATCAATATGCATCACAAAAGTTGTTATATGATGCACAAAATCTCGTTTTAAATTTATAATAAATGGTTTTTTATTTATACACAATCTACACACAATATTAAGGCAAGTGCATACCAACGAATGTAAGGATTTTGAATTGTAAATCTAACAACATTTTCCATTCGTAAGTTTGCATGATGAGAAAGATCCGACGTAAATGAGTTTACCATCAAGCTAGGCTGAGACGCCTTACTGTGTTGTTAATACCGTTGGCACTTGTAGTTAGTAACGTAATGTAGCTTCTTTCACAACTAATTTATTTAAAGCATTGCTAGCAAAAACTCTTCTTATAGTGTTTCAGTTCTTTTCAAGTGATATGGGATGATTGGATAAACGTTTTTCCACACGTAAATCGCACGAGTTTTGTACTAAAGTCACACATTTTATGTGATATATAGGATGGATGTTACAACACGATTCATTACTTACAACAAGAGTCACCAATCTTTTACTTATATCTAAAAGGTACATGTTTCGTTAAATTTGATTGAACTCCTTTAATCTCTCGTGTGTTATTTAACGAAACCAAACAATTTATGCAACAAAAACAAAACATGGAGTACAACACGATCATTAACCTCATTTCCTCTTCAACAAGATGGTTGTATTCCCATGTATGGTTTTCAGACATAGCCGCGGTGCTCTTCATTGTCTTCGTCTTCAACTCCATACTTCAAAGACTCACCACAAAGGGTCCTATGATTTGGCCGTTTTTTGGAATACTTCCAACGGCGGCCTTATACGCGTTCAATATTTATGAACGTGGTGGCAATGCATTGATCAATTATGGTGGAACCTTTTACTTTAGAGGTCTATGCATGAGTGGTACTTATGGGATTGTCACAAGTGATCCTGTTAAAATTGAGTACACACTCAAAACAAATTTTAATAACTTTCCAAAAGGGAAAGCTTATAAAGAAAGATTATACGATTTTCTTGGAGATGGGATATTTAACGCGGATGGAGATTTATGGAGGATGCAGCGTCGTGTGGCTAACTCTGAAATGCATTCGGCTCGATTTATGCGGTTCTCCATGGAGTCTATTAATAAGCTAGTGCATGATAAGTTGTTGAAGTTGTTGGAAGCTAGAAAAAGGTGTGCTATTGATTTGCAAGATGTGCTTCTTCGTTTTACTTTTGAGAATACTTGTGCTATAGCGTTTGGTGTCGATACAGGGTGTTTGGAGGTTGAGTTACCTGAAACGCCTTTTGCGAAGGCGTTTGAGAGAGCGACTATCGGGAGTTTGATTAGGTTCTTGATCCCTCATTTTGTGTGGAGGCCAATGAGGTTTTTTAAATTAGGGTATGAGAAAAAGCTACATGATGCACTTAAAATTGTGCATGGTTTTTGTGAGAAAATAGTAAGGGAAAGAAAGATGGAATTGTTATCTAACAAGGAAGGTATAAGTAGTACTTCAAGATTTGACCTTTTGTCAAGGCTTATCTTAATGGAACAAGGTCAAAAAGATGTGTTTTTTACTGATAAACTGCTTAAAGATTTTTGCATAAGTTTTATCTTAGCAGGTAGAGACACAAGCTCAGTGGGATTATCATGGTTTTTCTGGTTGGTTACCAAAAATCCATCCGTAGAAACCCGAATCCTCGAGGAAATCCATTACATCTTACAAGAACGAGAAAACCCTAAGAACAACAATTACGAAAACATAGCATTTACAGAAGAAGAACTTAACAAAATGGTGTATTTGCATGCAGCAATATCTGAATCCTTACGTTTGTACCCTCCCGTCTCATTCGACCACAAAGAGCCGCTAGAGGATGACATATTTCCCGATGGAACCCGAGTAAAAAAGGGTGCACGGGTGGTCTATTGCATGTACGTCATGGCTAGGATGGAGAATCTTTGGGGTAAAGACTGTCGCGAGTTCAAGCCTGAACGTTGGATCAAAGACGGGAAGTATGTGAGCGAAAGCCAATTCAAGTACACAGTGTTTAACGCAGGTCCACGGTTGTGTGTGGGCAAGAAGTTTGCATATACGCAAATGAAAATGGTGGCAGCTTCAATTTTATTAAGGTATAAATTGAAAGTTGTTGAGGGTCATATAGTGTGTCCAAAAGTAAACACTACACTTTATATGAAGCATGGATTATTGGTTACAATGGAGCCTCGGGAAAATAGATTATCGATGGATTGATGTTTATTTTGACATTGGGTCGGGCTGTTGCTTGCTTATTCTTTGTTGTAATGGTTATCAATTTGTTCGGTTGTTACTTGGGGTTAATTTATATGTAAAAAGTAATGAAGTTATTTATGTTGGTTTTGGTGTAACTTAAAGTTTCTACACAAAGCTCACTAACTTCTTGAGATAGTAGTTTTAAGATCCGCTAACCGATAGAAGATGATGAAACTACTAACTTGATGAACATTGTAGTCGGAAGATATCAAGAAACACACTTAATAAATAACTTGTTCAATAAAAGTAGAAGTCTAAATGAGAGGAGCTCAAAATGTGCATATCTCGAGACAAATAAATAAAGAGCTCAAAATAAATCGAGTTCAAGGTTAAACTCTTTTAAAATCTTAGACTCACCTTGGCTCGTTTACGCCTGATCCACCTAGTTTTTTTTAACGGCAATGTCATTAAGAAACGAGAAAAAACTCTCTGGAAAAAAACTAACTTACAAGGAAAAAACGAGTTACATAGCAAGAGAACAACAAAGAAATATTAGAGCTAAAAGGACAGATCCCGCCCAACATAAACGTAGTAAAGAGGGTCAGAAATCCAAGTCGGCTAGCTCCAATCTCCATGTTTAGGCCTAGTTATTAAAGAATATATGACAACCTAATGGACAAGACACTTTTCGTGCCATCCATTGTACTCGTGTACCGGAATAGGCTGGAATTATATAAATCACTATAAAATAGTATTGACCCCCACTTATTATTGAGAAAAACAACAGTTCACAAACTGAAACCAGTATATGAACCGAACCATTCATAAACCAGTTTGAAACTAATTTGAACTACTAATTTGTAATCGGTTTGAGAGCTCTTCCATTGAAACCAATTAAATCCGAGCCGAATAGTAGGGGTGAGCAAAAACCGAGCCGTTAACGAAAACAAACAGGAAATCGGTATCATTTTTTTACCATCCGTTAACCGGAATTAACCGAACCTTTCATATTGTCATATATTTCTATCTTTCATACATTCATTTCATGTATTTATCTCTTCATTTCATATATTTATACCTTTATTTCAAGTATTTATACATCTTTTTCATGTATTTAGTCATAAACCAAACCGAATACCGACAAAGTAACCAAATAAATCAAACCGATTAACATAAAACCGAATTGTTAATAAAATAGATGAACCAATGACTTTAGTTACATTTTCGGTTAAGACTAATAACCGAACAGAACCGTGCACATCCCAACCAGATAGAAACCATCTCCAGTATAAACTTGTAAAAATAATAAACTTGAAGTACTTCATTTATAATAGTAGAAAACTCATGGGGCAAAAATGTTCTTTCAAAAACATAGCAATAGAAAACCCCAATCTTTTCTTTGTCTTGCAACCCAAGATTTGTTCTTTATTATTTTCTTGAAAACCTGTTTCAAGATTTCAGATATCAATCGATTGCTCTCTCCATTAATCGTAAGACCAAATACCCATCAAATATAATCATCAACACATGCTTTTGTATAGTTTTCCATCAGTACTAACATACCCTAGTGTGGTTTTGTTTAATTGAAATCCAGGTATCTGAAGATGTCAACTGAAGCAATGGATGTTCCAAAAACTGGGTTTAGTTTCGATCTGTGTAGGAGAAACGATATGCTGACGAAAAAAGGGTTAAAAGGTCCTGGGTATCTTAAAACTGGAACTACCATCGTTGGTTTAATCTTTGAGGTTAGATGGTTTTGTAGATTGTTTGTATTTAGCTAGAAACTGTGATTAAGTTGTGTTAGTATACATAAATGATTTAAGCATTAATAGTGTCTCACTTGGGTACTTTTTTTTTATATAAAAGTAATGACATTTTAGCTTAATATATGATATATCTATCATGATTGTCGAAAGCGCCACGCGCAAAGCGCGAGCCTTGGGCCTTATTGTAAGACATTTAAAAAAGCGAGGGCTTTTTTAGGCGAGACAATTTTCAAGGGTTCTATTCATGTTTTAGGCTTCTTTAAGGCTACTTCTTTAGGGTTGGTACAATTGTTTCAGACATGTTCGGACAACTTTTGGGCGGAATTTTGTCAGAACTTAGCCTGAAAAATGTGTCTGAGGGACTGAAAGTGAGGCTTTTGAGGTGAAGCGAAAAGGCTACGTTGGGCCTGTAAAGTGAACCTCGATGTGCGCTTTGGTGAGCGTTGACAACAGAGATTTGTATATGATTTTGACCCTAGGTTTTAAAAAGCGCGCCTGAGGCGCGCCTAGGCGCAAGGCGCAACCTAGGGCGCCTCAGGGCTTTGCGCCTATCCTTTTTCCCAAAGGCACGCGCCTCAGGCGCTTTTTTGTCAAAATTTCAGTCGCTTTTCACCTGAGGCGCGCGCCTCATGTACACAGGGTATTTTTTATGCATAAAAATGTTGTACCTTGGTGTTTTTGGCTTGTACATATAGGTAAAATCACATAAAAACCTTATTTATAGCTATTTTTTTGGGTAAATGAAGCTAAAAACTCATGAAATATATATGGGATATATAAAAAAAATTATATAATTAGTGTGCGCTTCGGGTACGAAATCCCACGCTTTTTGCGCTTCGCGCGATGCGCTTAGACCTCGTCGCTTTTGTGCGCCTAGCGCTTTTTAAAACCAAGTTTTGATGTATAGTTTATAATTCCGATTAGATGTTTTGTAGATTGTTTTGTATCAAACCAGAAACTGTGATTAACCTGTGTTAGAGTGTTGGTATATATATGATAGATTAGGTTTCATTTTAGAAGAATCTATTTTTGAACACGATTGAACAGTGTTTGGTTTCATTGTTCAACGGATATAGTTTCTCAAAAATGAATTAAACATTTCTTTCGTGGTCAAGAAATGTTGATTGATGTATATATAATCCCAATAGGTTCTCTTGAGATGAACTACTTCTGATTATCTTCATTTCATGTTCAGAATGGTGTCATTCTTGGGGCAGATACAAGAGCCACAGAAGGTCCCATTGTTGCCGACAAAAACTGTGAAAAGATTCATTATATGGCTCCAAACATCTACTGCTGTGGAGCTGGAACTGCTGCTGATACGGAAGCGGTTACAGGTACTCTTCTAGTCACATATTTTTGCGTGTTATCTCTCCTTATTAAGGATCCTGTACAATTACCCTTAATGATTGTGTATCTCTTTTTGGTAGACAACATCAGCTCTCAGCTGAAACTACACAGATATCATACTGGTCGTGAATCGAGGGTTGTCACAGCACTTACCCTATTAAAGTCTCACCTTTTCCGGTAAGCTCAAGTGTTAATTAAGGGTGCAAACAAGCCGAGCCGAGCCCGAGGTCGACCAGGCTCGAAGTCGAGCTCGATTAAGTTATAAGAGCTCGAGCTCGGCTCGTTTGTAATTTCTCAAGCTCGAGCTCGGCTCGGGCTCGGGCTCGGCTCGTTTAGTATTTATTAGTTAATATGTTAAATAAAATAATATAAATAATAGTTCATTTAGGCTCGTGAGCTCGATAAGTGAAGCTCGAGCTCGGGGCTCGTTTACTAAACAACTTTAAATGAATGGTAAATATTATTAAATATTAAAAAAACTAATATTATACTAGGCTCGATAAGGCTCGACGAGCCTAACAAGCTTCACATGTCGGGCTCGAGCTCGATAAATAAACGAGCTTTGTTTTAGGCTCAAGTTCGGCTCGTTTGCACCCTTGTTAATCTTAAGTTCTTATTTCCTTTTTGGATATCGTGGTTGTGTTCTGTTTATTTGGAACGTATCTTACTTTGATTTTGCTCATTAGTTACCAAGGTCATGTATCTGCCGCTTTGGTACTTGGCGGAGTTGATGCGACTGGCCCACATCTACATACTGTGAGTTAATTTCGTTTTGCATCCGGGAAATTTTTAAACTATTAAGACAGTGTGCTAATGCTTCTGAATCGCTGTTTTTTAGATTTATCCTCATGGATCTACGGACACACTCCCATTTGCTACAATGGGTTCTGGTTCTCTTGCCGCAATGGCTATCTTTGAATCAGAGTATCGTGAAGGGCTTACCGTGAGTTTTCACAACTATAGATTTCTAACTGTTAAACGTTTTGATGATTTACAAATGTTATGCCGTTACAGAGGGATGAAGGTGTTAACTTAGTTACAAAGGCTATATGCTCCGGCATATTTAATGATTTGGGAAGTGGAAGCAATGTAGATGTCTGTGTGATAGAAAAGGTCTGTTTGTTTTCGCACTTGTTCACATTACAATTAGGGGTGCTTGACGGGTCAGGTTCGCGGGTCGAACCCAACCCGAACCGGAAAATTTTACATGAACTTGAACCCGAAAATTGTGAGATACATATGAACCCGAACCCGACCCGTTAAACCTGATTTTTTTTTATTTTTTTTTCGCAAACTAATGTATTAAAATTAAAATTTTACTACAAAAAAACACAAACATATATAAAACGTTTGTGTTTTATTTATAAAATCTCATACCAATTTCTATTTTAAGTTATAAGTGTAGCATAAAATATCTAACCAATTTAATTTATAACGTAAAACATATTGTAAAAAAACAATATATAGTATAAATAGGTTAAACGGGTCAACTCGTCAACCTGCCCGGGTTGACCTAAAACACGACCCGGGTCGTGTTTTCAGGTCACACCCCTATTCACAATAAATCATCACATATAATCATATGATAAAAAAATTTAATCGCCTTTGATAATACATCAGGGTAAGAAGGAATATCTGAGGAATCATCTGACTCCGAATCCACGCACTTACATCAGTTCGAAAGGCTATGCTTTTTCCAAAAAGACAGGTTATTAATTCCTAATTCCGTCCAATAATCCAAACTTAGCGGTTGACATATTTGTTTCTTTTTAGATGTTCACTAAATGGAATTAGATAAAAATACGTATGGTTCCATTTCTATGCATAATTTGATTCGGATAATGTAATGTATGTTCACAGAGGTTCTTCTTACGAAGATTACACCACTGAAGGAACTGGTGGATGTGGTTCGAGTGGGAGGAGACGCCATGGAAGAATAAGTTTGTCGCTTGTAAGGTTTACTTATCAAGTTATGCTCTACTGTTTTAGAATCAGTTGCTTGAGTTTACAACCATGTCTAGACTTGCATTTCAATGACGATGAATCTTGTTGTTTGCCATCAGTTTATGTTGAGATTGTCGGATAAAAGTTTGAAGAATGGTTTACGTAAATCCGGAAAATATAACGTTTATGTTTTAGTGGCGACTATTAGGTATCTTTAAACGACTCCCCTGGCCGAAATCATTCGCTATCTAGTCCCATAGTTCAATATGTCTCATTCTAGTTATAGGCTTCCTGTAGGGTGTTCTAAAGCTCGTGGCTTGCAGCTTGCTCGAAAAAAGCTCGGCTTGAAATCCTCAATTTGTAAACGAGCTGAGCTTCAACATATGTTAAATTTTAGTACATTCAAAACTAAAATTTAAAATTAATACATAAAATAAAAGGGCTCGAGTTCAAGCTCAACCTGACTTAGCTCGATTGTAGCCCTACTCCCGCTACAGGTGATCAGATGTGCGAGTCGAGTGGTTTTCCTGCATCATCTACTTGTAGGCAATAGTATGTAACATGTACCCTTCGAGCATGTTTGGCTCTCCTTATTTCCACCTCCTTATAACTTATAACTTTTCCAAAAAGTTAATAAGTTACAAAAAGTGTTTGGCAAAAGGAAAAGGACTTTTTGTTTTAACTTTTTGTAAGCCTATTATAAGTTGTTTTGGAAAAGTAAGGGAGGAGTGACTTTTTAAAACTCCTTATAACTTATTGATGGTTATTTACCTACATGCCCTTATTATATCCTTACACCTTCCCTCCTTATACCCTTTTTGGTCATTTTACCTAAATAAGTTAAATCAAACACTTTTTTACAAACTAACTTATCAACTTATTGTTTTTCCCCACCACATAAGCTAATCCAAACACTTTTTTAAAAACTCCTTTATAAAAAATCATAAGTTAATAAGTCCTTTTAACAAAAAGTCCTTTTTGCCTCAAATAAGTTTATCCAAACATGCATTGTTAGAATTGTTTTGGGGTGTACATGAACCGTTTATTTGATCTTCTTTTTTTCCACTTCTAAAAACCATTTAATATTTTATTGATAAAAAAACTACGCCTTCAAATACGTTGCAATGATTGCTTCTACTTTTGCACCTCATCCAAACACATTCTCTCATTAATATACAAATTCATCTTTATTCACGTGATTAAAATTGTTGTTTTCTTATATTATAGGACATTAATTTTTATGCTACATCGTAACATATATTTTATCTTAATATTGGATTTGTTTATTCCGAAAAGATCTCAGGATATAACCTACTACTGTATAAATTAAAATTTATGGTCGTGTAGTGTTTGCATTCTTTGAAGTACTAAAGTTATTGTTAAAATACAAAAAAAAAAACTTAAATTGGTCAAGTCATCTCAGACTTTCTTGATGACTTCTTTCATGGTTGTGGGCGTTTCCTATACGGCTATACGTACGAACTAGTCACATGTTTTTATTATGTTTAAAACAAATTCATGGAAAAGATTAGGGGTGTAAATGATGCGTAACGGCTCGAGAGCTACTTGGGATCGGATCGGTAAAAAGTTCGAACGAGCTGAGCCTTAACGAGCCCGAGCTTGAGCTTGAAACATGACCCGCTTAGTTATCAAGGCTGAGCTTAAGCTTTTCATACAAAGACCGTTTAGGCTCGCGAGCCTAAATGAGCCCAAACAAATTTTATATTATTATTATTTTATATATAGTATCCCTACTATTTAACATTGACGAGTGGAGCTTGAGCCAAGCTTTGGCTCGTTTAAGCTATCAAAGTGAGCTCGAGCCGAGCTTTTAGCTCCTTTTAAATTGTTATATAATTATTTCGAGCCAAGTTCGAGCTCAAAGTATTAGGCTCAAATCAAGCCGAGCTCGAGCCCAGTCAAGCTCGGGCCTAACTCGGCTCGTTTACACCCCTAAAAAAGATACTAATGAGCTGAGCCCACTATATAGTTATATGTTGGAACAGTTGGATGTTTAAACTTGTATCTCAATCTACACTATAAACAAAATATATTGTCTTAGACTATTCGTTATAGGCCGCGAGCGAGCAGGCGCGAGCCACAAACTTCAATCTCAAGTAATCCAGTCGTTTGACCCCGTTGCGGCTGGGAGTGAGCACCGGCGCGACCAAAGCACCTCTCTCTCCCGTTAACGCACGCGACCACCGTCGCCCGTGCTTGCGCCGCCACTGTTCGTGTGGGGCTGTTGTGGCTGGGGGTGAGCACCGGGATGAACTTGGATGTTTATGCAATTAAAATGGATCATTAGGACAACCATTTGGGCTTTTTTGTTTGTCATTGGGCTATGTACTTGGGCTTTTTACCTGAGCATCGTTGGGTCATATATTTGGGCTTTCTCGTTCATGATCATCAGGCAATCAGGCATTCAGAGGGCTCATCAGGCCTTTGTTAATATCTATCTATCTATCTATACCTATAATAAACCAAAGCCATTTTAATGACATGTCACTCAAAGAGGGTATTCTCTTCATTGAGTGTGTCATGTGTCATCCTATGTGGCAAGGCCTTTATTTTAGGAAAATAATAATTTAAAATTTAAAAACAAAATTAGATTTTTATCTCTAATGTTTTCTCCATAACTTTTAAACGTTAATATCTTTTATATACGAGATTTTTTAAAGAAAAAAATTACACCAAATTAACGAGCATTTTATTATCTTTCCAACGGGTACCATAGTGCTATATAAAAAACGGAGAAAAAAACGACTATTTTTTTGTAACCCGACAGGTATTGTGTCAGGTTTGGAATATTGTGGGTTTGGGTCGGGCCTGGGATTAGGTGATACCTGACCCAATTACCCTTTTTTTTATATTAGAATATGATAACTTATGGCAGAGATTTGTTTAATAATAATAATAATAATCATTAATCATATATTAGCGGATGCCATTTTCATAGTTTATATACTTCTAATTTTATTCACTTTACTTAGATTTCTCAACCCGGGACGCTCCCGGGGTATAAACTAGTTTATTTTATATTCATAAGATCATATATGTTGAACATGAGGCAAGCGGACACAGAAATCATGTATATTTAGTTTTCATTTATAGATTATCAATGCATAAATATTTTATTTTATTTTATTTATTATTATTTTGTTGGATTCCATTTCTTAGTCATTTCTAAAATTTGTCAAGTTATATCGGTAGACGGACAACAAGCTGCGCCACCACCCCTTTATGTAATGTTATACATAACAAATTAAATAATGGGATTCTTGGTTTATAATAACAAAATCTGGGTAATAATGGGATTCTTGGATTATAATTTAAAACTAATAAATTAAATTCGCATAAAATTTGGAAGCTTAACTACAAATAAAACGTGTTAAGATAGCCCTATCACATCAATCCCTTATAAAATCCAAAAATCTATTAATCTATACTTATTATAAACCAAAGCAAATTTGATGATGTGGCACTCAATGGTACATTCTACCCCTTGAGTGTGCCACTTGCCATCCAATGTGGCATGGGGTATATAAGTTTTAAAAACATAATAATCCATCACAATAAACAATTGTGTAACCTAATTCACCTAATCCCACATACCTAACTCACGATTTGTTCATCGCTTCTAAGGTTCGGATGATTTCAGATTCTATTTTTTTTTCCGATTGTTTTTGTTTTATAGATGTAAGGTTTCTTTTAACAATATTTCGATCAGCGTTCAGATCTTTTAACAATAACAATCAATATTAGATACAATATTTCGTTCAGATCTGAAATTCGTTCATCTTTTTAACTTCGTTCAGATCTGAAATTCGTTCATCTTTTTAACAATCAATATTAGATACAATATTTCGTTCAGATCTGAAATTCGTTCATCTTTTTAACAATCAAAGATCTGAAATTCGTTCATCTTTTAACAATATTTCGTTCAGATCTGATTGTTTGGTTTTATTATAGATATTGATTTGGTATGTTATTGTTGTATGAAATTCATAATTATTCTGTTTTATTGATATGTTATTGTTCATCGCTTCTAATGGTTCTGTTTGATTGATATCTTATTAAATGTGTTGGCGGTTCGTGGCATCTGTTTTAGTGATGGGTTATGCAGCAGGTGTCGTTTGGAGCATGAATCTCCAGAACATATGCTGGTAAACTGTGTTTGGGCGCGCGCACTGTGGTGGAGGTAAAAACCTTCCAAAAGATAAGGCCAAGGTCAGGTATTAAGTTGCATATAAACGTCGTCATGTGGAGGTCAAATGTAAAACTGATGTCAATTTATTTAACAATTTTTTATCTTTTGTTGATTTTTCAGAATAACGCAACGGTATCTCCTGAACGAACTCAAAAGATATGCAAATATTGTGATGTAAGTATGTTATATGTTGTTACATTGCTGCTGTCTGTTTAAGCTAGAATCAATACCCGATGATGTTAAAGTTGAACAATCGAATAATAATAATAATAATATTAATAATAATAACGGTTTCAAAAGTAATGGAAAATTGGGGATTAATGATCTAATTTCGGATCTGTATGGTCCGAGACAGCAGCAGCAGCAGCAGCAGACCGTCAATAACGGAGGCAATTAATTGGACTTGGGTGCTCTAACATTATCTGTGTCAAAGGATCCGGTTGTGAAGTCGAATTCGTTGAGTTCTTTCGGATTGGAAACGGTTTCAGCAGATGTTGGGGATAAAGAGTCTGATGATGTTAGAGCACGATTGGGAGTTCGTAGATGCGGTAGCTCGAAATGACAAGGATCATAAGGTAATGATGAAAAATGATTTATCTAAGTTAGTATTGATGTAGTTTTACTAATACTCAGTCGTAGGAGAAGTGTGAACCTTGATCATATGATGTTAAATAGATATAGGTTTTGGCTTTTAACTACATATTCTACGATATTGAATGAACAAAATGCAGCAACTATATTGAAACGTAGTCTGAATTTTTATAAAGTTGTAAAGAGGCGAACCTTAGAGCAACGGTAAGGTTGCTGCCATGTGGCTTGGAGGTCATGGGCCGTGGAAATAGCCTCTTGCAGGGTAACGGTGCGTTTTTTAAGCTCAAGTTGGCCTTACACACCTTGGACTACAGGTGCACGTAATAACCGGTTAAAGATAAATTTTAACTGCCGGTTCCTAACTGGTTAGGGATTTTTAAGAAATAACCGGTTATTTTTAACCGATGTACCTGTTAACCGAGGAAAAAACCGAAAAATTGATTTTTTTTTTAAATAACCGGTTATTAACCAACCAATTAAAGTGGATAACTGAACCGGTTAAAGTGAATAACCAATTAAAGTAATAACCGGTTAAAGCAAAAAAATGAGAAAATAACAGATGGAACCGGCTAACCAACCGGGTATAGAAAATAACCGGTTTGTGCACCTCTACCTCGGACCCTGCATGCGTGGGCACCTTGTGCCCTGGGTTTGCCCTTTTTGTTTTGTAAAGTTGTAGGTTAAAATTTTGAGCAATAGGTCTAGGTTCTACAAGCTTACTTGAATTGGCTCATCGTCTTAGGAAAATTCTGAGAAGATTGTATCTACACCGGGTCTACAAGGCGGTTCACATGGGCCTATTGATCTGTTTGCAGCATCAAACAATGGATTTTTTGTTGAATCTCATTTAACAAACAGTGGGCTTGATTCCAAGCCAATTACAGACTTTCAGAATGATTTTTCTGCCGACTTAAAAGTGGATTCCAAAGGTACCACAAATGAGTTAAGTTCAAATCCACTTGGTGGGGGTGATGATTTTGATGTTACATTTGGGGAGTTTGAGACTGCATTTGTTGAACATTCGTCTGTGAAGAAGGTAAATGCCTTTTTTATTTACTATACTGTCATGAACCTCTTTTGTTATTAGTTCAAAACATGTGGAGCAATTGCTCAACTTCATTGTCAAATGCCAAACGTAGCAAGCTTTAGTATTTGGTTTTAAATGCTATGAATTTTTTCTTGATTAAGTTGCCAAAGTGATTTGATGTTCTAGGTGGTTGGCAAGTGATTGTATAGTAGAGGGCAATCCCTCTTTTTATTGTTTATTGGCCGTCTGATCCAATAAGTCTTTTCGTTTGTATTTTGGGAAATATATGAAATATTAATCTTGTAACGTCTATGTAGATGAGGCATATCATAAGGAACCCAAATATATCGAAATGGCGGTATATTTTTCATTTGGCAGGAAGAACAACGAGTTTGTACCGTTGAAGACAACCGTTGTGGAGGCCAACAACAAAAGTTATTATCTAGATCGAATCGAGTCCCTTGAAGACCGTCTTATTCAGGTATGTTTTGTTTAGTTAATGAAAAAAAGTACTCACTATAAAAAACATGTTTTGTTCATTTTTTATGGGTCAAATTTTCAGCTGCCATTAGAGATTGAAACGCGAAGAGCATCGCGCGCTTCAGCCACAGCATCAGCGCATACTGGGACGAAAGAGCTACCCGTTTCTTCGTATCCTGTTTTCAACAACCCGAAGTCCAAATGCAAGCATGCATCTTCTGCTGATATCCTACCGGTCAGTTCTGGTGGTGATTTGTTAACAGGTTAATGCAAGCGGGCAGTTTTGTGGGGTTGCTGAAATGACTGGGCGTGTACATTTTCATAAAGATATGGATTTTTGGCAACATTGCAAATAATATACCTCATGATTACAAATAAAGTATTTAATTGCAGCACAGATTGAACAAAAAAGGTAACAATAATTTGCTGGTATAAGCTGTAATAAGATAAGTTTTCAGAGCACTCATTGGTAGTTGTCTGGTCCACATAAACAACAACCAGTAGTTAATAACAAGAACTTAGTGCACTGAATTTACTAGGCCACCGAACAATATGAGGTCGGGCATGGTTACAGTCTGCAAGAATTAAAAGGTTCACAGAACCACACCCATGGTGTCGTTTGGACCATGAATCTCCAGAACATATGCTGGTAAACTGTGTTTAGGCGCGCGCACTGTGGTGGAATATACGTAGCTGGCTAAAGTTGAATGACGAGGATGAGTATACTTTCTACCTGAAGTGGCACAAATTGTCAATAAAATCTGTCCTGGATGTAAAAACCTTCCAAAAGATAAGGCCAAGGTCAGGTATTAAGTTGCATATAAACGTCGTCATGTGGAGGTCAAATGTAAAACTGATGTCAATTTATTTAACAATTTTTTATCTTTTGTTGATTTTTCAGAATAACGCAACGGTATCTCCTGAACGAACTAAAAAGATATGCAAACATTGTGATGTAAGTATGTTATATGTTGTAACATTGCTGCTGTCTCTTTAAGCTACAAAATTTGTATTATATCTTATAATTATATTATATCTAAACAATGTATTATATTTGATTCCATATTTTGACCAGATTCACAACAACCATTACTTCCTATTATATTATATCTGAACAACGTTTAACTTTCATCCCGGGACGCTCCCGGGTATAAGCTAGTCTATTAATATATATAAAAGAATTGAGCATTGCTGACGTGGCGTGCAATGGTGCCTTCAACCTCTTCATGAAACTGCCACGTGGCATTATAATTGAAAAATTTTAGTGTTTTTGAATTATTTCCTTTTTAATTAAAAAAAAAAGATAAACATAAAACCCTAAATTTATCTCTCTATCTCTCAATTCTCAATTACTAAAATTAAATTGAGTTATTTTAGGAAAAAAGAATTTAAAAACAAATTTAAATTTTTCTCTTTTATGTTCCTTCCATAATTTTTAAACGTTAATATCTTTTATATTCGAGATTTTTTAAATAAAAAAATTACACCAAATTAACGAGCGTTTTATTATCTTTCCAACGAGTACCATAGTGCTATATAAAAAATGGAGAAAAAAACGACTATTTTTTGTGGGGTTATGTTCATACAGAAAAAAAAACACAAAGTGTTCAGGTTATTTATTAATCATGTTTTTTCTTTTAAACCAGATTCTTATCTACGATGTTGAAATTCAGCCCAATCGCCATGCTATCATTGGAATTTTACTATTCTAAAGATGGATAGGTATACTTCATCAAGAAAAGCTAGGAGAAAGAATCGCACAACACTGCAACACATGATGTCACCTTATAACAAGGTTATTTTTTTTATTTTTTTAATTACAAGAGTAATAATTATTACTATTAGTATTATTAGAATGGTTAAATTTTTCAACCCCCATCATGAATTCTACATCTATATAAGTCAAAGTCAAAGTCAAATTGTAACATATTTTAAATTACGTGAAGATCATTATATGTTGAATGTTATTCTTTTAATACTGTATTATGTTTGATATGGTTTATGCTTTTTATTTTTTTTAACTTTTTAAATAAATGTTTTTTTAACTAAGATTGATTATGTTTAACTTATTTACTCTTTTCGTGATTTGAGTTTTCTTCTTTTATCATTTTTTATTAAATCATATTAAATTTTTCAACCCCGGGACCTTCCCGGGGTAATCAGCTAGTATCTATCTATATATATAAAAGAAAACGTATATGCTGACGTGGCGTGCAATGGAGGCATCAACCTCCTCTTGAGAGTGCCACGTGGCATCATAATTGAAAGATTTTAGTGTTTTTGAATTATTTCCTTTTTTAATTAAAAAAAATAAACATAAAACCCTAAATTCTCAATTACTAAAATTAAATTGAATTATTTTAGGAAAAAAGATTTAAAAATAAATTTAAAATTTTATCTCTCATGTTTCTTCCCATAATTTTTAAACGTTTATATCTTTTATATACGAGATTTTTTAAAGAAAAAAATTACACCAAATTAACGAGCGTTTTATTATCTTTCCAACGAGTACCATAGTGCTATATCAAAAACGGAGAAAAAATCGACTATTTTTTGTGGGGTTTCGTTTATACAGGAAAAAAACACACAAAGTGTTCATGTTATTCATTAATCATGTTTTTTCTTTTAAACCAGGTTCTTATCTACGATGTTGAAAATCAGCCCAATCGCCATGTTATCATTTAAAATACTATGAAAATGCAATGATTGAGAGATTTTGTGGTTAGATAACTTAAGCCATTTGCAATAGGTTATCACGTAAAATTATATTTTTCAACCCCGGGACCCTCCCGGGGTAATCAGCTAGTTTAATATACAAGAAGATAAAAAAAAAAAGACGGGCCCAAATTGTTTTGGCGTGTAATAAAAATGGTAGTTGCGAGCTTTAATTAATTTCAAAACATACATCAGTAGGTTTGGAAAAAGCAAGTATTTGGTAGTCATATTTAGACCTAGAATATTGGTTGTAACTAACCAATAAAAGACAGGTTGGAAACACATGTTTTGTTTCTATTAGCAAATAGACAATGCACCCATGCCAAAACACTAAAAACAACCCTTCATATATATTTCAGAAAGTATTTGTTACAAAGCTAAAATCAAATGAAAGGATTTTGTCTTTAATTTAAAAAATTAACGGATACTTAATTGGTTAAGTGAGGAAGGGTAAAATAGGTATAGCCTACAATTGTTTATTTTTTTCAATTTCCACCCTTATTTTTTTAGACGACTGTAACTTTTTCATAATACATTACTTTTTAATAAAAAAAATACACCATAAAAATAAGCATTTTATCCTATTTCATTTGCATACTCTATTATTTAGGTTTAAAAAAATTGATGGATTTATAACGTGCGTGATTATCATGTATAACATGTGTGTTATCGAGTATAACGTGCATTATTATGATGTTTAACATGCATGATTATATCACATAACGTGCATAATTACGTGGCTTTATCGTAACATGCATGATTATGACGAACGGACAAAGATACCATTTTAGTTAGTGTCACGTGTCGCGCTATGAGTCCATATATTTTGTTTGTTAAAGATCCTTTGTACATTATCCTTTTCTCTATATATTTAATATTAATTACGGTTAAAAACTATTAAATCACAATAATAATTCCAAACACGTAAAACATATTAGAACCGTCTGGATATCTATTTTAAACATTTTTATTATTCTATAACTTCTTAAAACAAAACAAAATTAAGTTACATTTATAACAAAATATTTATAACAACGTATGTAGCTAATTTTAGTCTAGTATAGCAGTCACTATATATAGCGACAGATATTCCACGATGACGCTCGAACTTTGACTGGTTCTAGTTCTCAGTTTTCCGGTCAAAAATGGCTAACATCTTGCTTTTAGATTCAATCTTTAATTATATAAATAATAATAATAATAATCCAAAACTTACCTTATAATATTCTTCATCTTCTTATTTTTCTTCAATCAGTCAAGAGTTTTAGGTGAGAATCCAAATTTTATTACTATTTTACTTGTTTTTTTTTTTTTTTGTATTGATAACATATGTTTTATCTCTCATTCCTAGAACCACCCTCACTTAAGTGTAGTAATCAATTTCTTGTTATTTTAGTCCAATAATTTTGAGATGTTGGGAGAAGAAGACAATCCAAAACCACTACCACTGCCACTGCCACTGCCAAAGCCGCCGCCAGACGGAGGAGGCGATAGAAAAATATATTCGCGGTCAGTTTCATGGGCCGCTGGCAAGGCAAGGGCGTCTTTGCCCCCTCTGCAGCCACTGTCGGTTTCTCGGCCCAAAGTAGAGGAGTGGCCGAGGGCAGGGTCCGACGATCTCGGCGTTTGGCCGAATATCACGGCCGCCACCCCTGGTGGTAGAGTTAAACCACCAGCTTTGCCATTGAACTTGAACAAAAATGTAGGGAAACCCCCTAGAGAATTTGAATTCAAGAAAGATAAGCTTGCATTTTTTGATAAAGAGTGTTCAAGGATTATAGACCATGTGTTTCTAGGAAGTGATGCCGTAGCGAAGAATCGTGATGTTCTTCGGCAAAATGGAATCACACATGTTTTGAACTGTGTCGGGTTCGTGTGTCCGGAGTATTTCAAAAACGATTTAGTGTACAAAACACTTTGGCTTCAAGACAGCCCGTCGGAGGATATTACATCTATCCTGTACGACGTTTTTGATTACTTTGAGGATGTCCGTGAGCAGAACGGAAGGGTTTTCGTGCACTGTTGTCAAGGAGTATCGAGGTCAACATCTTTGGTCATAGCCTACCTTATGTGGAGAGAAGGTCAAAGCTTTGAAACCGCGTTTCAACAAGTAAAAGCGGCCAGAGGGGTAACCAACCCAAACATGGGGTTCGCGAGCCAGCTTCTGCAGTGTCAAAAACGGGTCCATGCCATGCCTGTGAGCCCGAACTCAGTTTTGAGAATGTATCGAATCGCACCACACTCGTCTTACGCACCACTTCACCTTGTGCCGAAACTATTGACTCGACCTAATGCAACGGCTCTGGATTCTCGTGGTGCGTTTATTGTTAATCTTCCTTCGGCTATTTATGTTTGGATTGGGAAGAATTGTGATCCATTAATGTATGAAAGCGCAAGATTAGCAGCATCACAGGTTATTAGATACGAAAAAGCAATCGCGCCTGCTTTGACCATTAGAGAAGGCGAAGAATCGCCTGAATTCTGGAATGCACTCCGGAATGATCAAGATCAAGAACATGTCAAGGTAACTAGAGGTGTTGTTGGTCAAAGGAAGGTTGTTGACTACGACACGGACTTCGGGGTTTTTGAGAAGGCGGTGAATAGCGGGGTGGTCCCGCCATTTTCGATCTCGGGAAATGATTCCGAGATGTGTTTGCCAGCTAGGCGAAGCGGGTGGGAAAGATTAAGAAGGAAGTTTGCTACTGGAGTAATGAAGGATTTGATTACAACATCTAAAGAAGTTGAATCGCCAGATTCTTGTTCTTCGGTACAAAACTGGGTAAAAAACGAAGATGACAACGATGAATGTATGTCACCAGATTCATTCTCTTCTTTTCTCGTTGACGATTCAAGAAAGTTTGATATTTTATCACCTTCGGTCTCACCTACAACATCCGATTGCTCAAATTCGTTCTCATTTTCACCCACGTCATCTAATTGGTCTGATTTATCTGCATTAGACGCGTCGGATCCTAACCCTAATCTAAACCCTGACTCAGGTAAGAGTGCACTATTGGGTGGGGGAGATGAGAACCCAAAGAATCTAGTCAAAACCTGGTCGTTTTCCATGGACGACCAGACCATGAAACATGTCGACGATGATGATGATGACGACGAGCAGGATTCTACGTTTGAAGCTGAAAACCGGGCCCGGATTAGCGACCAAAATGACCCTGACTTTGTTCTATATCAATGGCCTACTATGGAGAAAGTCGAGAAGGGTAGTATCGGAATTCCTGAGTCTAGAGATGCATATATAACTTATGTCATGGATGTTTTGTACATCTGGGTGGGCCATGATTTCTCGGGTATCAAAGGGAACGATGATATCAACTGGCAAACGGTTGGTCGTGAATTTCTAGTTAAAGAAGGTCTGGATACAAGCTCAGTTATTCAGGTAATATCTTGACTAGCGTACGCCTATTACCTATAAGCATCATTTCTGTCTAAATTCTTATACCAAATAACTAAATATTTCTTTTATCTAATAAACAGATAGTTAGCCACGGCGAAGAACCAGAGCAACTATGGAAGCATCTTCATTGTTTCTCATTCCAGAACACAACAGAGAAAGATTAGAATGAATAAATCAAGGCAGAGGCAAATGTGACATAATATAATTATTGTTATGGTTTAATTTTTTCCATTATGTGGGATCCTGTACAGTTTCTAAACTCTAATAGATGAACTCCGCTTTTCAGTTACCAAAATGTACTTTTAAAACAGTTTCCATCGAGATTACCATAATAGATTAGCTCATTAAACAATCGGAAATCAACAGAAGTTAGCATATAGTTTACTCCACCACATACTGGAAAGAAATCAATCTTTATACAGACATATATTCTAGGGCATTTCGTTGCATACCTCAAAATTGGCCATAGCTTCCACATCTTGAAACATAGAGTCGCAAACGCTCTTACAATTTTGTCAGATTACCCATTTCTCCCTCGACCACGGCCACGGTTATGGCCACGACCTCGGCCTCTTGGGGCCCCACGTGACCATGGTTTCCCACTGCCGCGAGAACTCCCTGCACGCCAGTCGTTTTCTTTGTCTGGTTGAATGGCCGAACTGCTCCTAGAGACGACAAATGCAGACCATGGTCTTCCCCATGAACTTCCATTCTCACAATCATTCTCAGCAGGGGCCTTCTGCTTTACATCTGACCAACTAGTGTTATTCTCTCGAACACGGTCAGGCGTATTAGCAGCTAACCATGGATCGAAAGAATTACCCTTTTGCCCTTCTTTCACCCCAGATGACTCTGCTTTATCGGTATCTGGACCCGTACTTGTACTTGGGCCAGCCCCACCATATGAAGATGGGTTCAGCCCAGAATGATTTGGCTCAAGCGTTTCTGTGTTCTTAGAGCTGAAACGATCCCATGGACTCACTTCTTCTACTCCTACCAAAAATCAATATGATTGTAAGAATACGTATAATACTACAAAGAGTGATAGAAAGTCAATATACCTGGAGTATTGTCTTTTGTCACATGTATGTTGTTGTCATTAACGTTAGACACCAAATTTTCTCCGCCATTTTTGCTTGGGGGAGTTTGACAAACACCATTATTGACTGTTTCCATGGCATCTGGATCATGTTGCATGATGTTGCGAACATCAACAAGAGCGGAATAATTTATCTGCACAAAAAAAACAAAAGAAAAAGTAAAAAAGATGTTGGTAATAATCCACGGTTACAACGCTTGTCTAGTTAGTGCTGAAAGGATTAACTACCTCTAAACTACCATCTTCTCCATAAAGAGAATCATTGGGCCCGTTGTCATTAATCTGTTCTGAAGCAATAGGATATTCTGGCACTGGAATCAGAACAATGTCCTTGGCATCATAATATGATATCCTTCCAACCTGAGATGTAAAAACACTTATTACCCAAAAAAGAGAAATGTGTAGCATGTTGCAATGGCCTGTATATTATACAAATGGATGATTTCCAGGCTAACAATTAAGATGGCAGGATGGGTCATGGGAGGTTCCGGCCGGTTGTGTAATAGGTCATAACATGTTCGGGTTGAAAGGGACCGTTATATAGTACAGGTCAAGATGGGCAGGATCAGTTGCAGTTATGCGAACATTTTTTGCACTTTTTTCTAAGTATTTTTATGCTAATTATGATCAAAGAAACAACATTATTACAATAATAATCTATATCTTTGAATAAAACATATTAGGAGGTTGTACGCGTTACAACAAGACATTGGGCAACTTTCTGTCCATTTAACCTGATCCCCGTTCAGCTCAACTTTTTATTTGACCCGTTTGAGAATTAAAAACAAAAAAAAAAGAAGCCAAATCCCATTCGTAAGTATAAGGGTCCCCGTTGCCTCATCTAGTACTTTCTAAGAAGAAAGTTACCCGGAATGATGAAAACTCAGGGATCCATGAAGAATTTAACTCGAGCAGACGATATGCAATCACATCACCTTCCTGTGAATTAAAGATTGGCTAAGATGAACTGTGGCTTAATAAAGAATAAACAAATGACAAATACACAAATAAAACATTGAAACCATGTTTGATAGGAACTCTGCACAAAAACATGAATTTGTATATGTGTTGATGCACGTTCACTTTGTGTGCTATAGATAGATAGAGAGAGAGAGAGAGAGAGAGAGACTGACCTTTGGTTCGGAACAAGGAGGAAGCTTGTCGAAGTCATTGACGTCAATTACAGGTACTTGTGAATCTTTAAACAACGTTTTGAATAATTCTTTATTTATTCTTTTAGATTCATTCTTTCTGATATTTAAGAACTTTTCTCTACCCCATTTTGGACCTTTTCTCTTGCTGCTACTACTATTCCGCTTAAAAGTTTCCTGAAGTAAAGTTAGCAAAATACATGACGACGTTACTATATATGATGAAATACTGTTGTAAACACGATCCAGTTGTGTTACTTTGTTTACATGCAAGGAGATGACACCCGTGAATGTGAGAAACATATGAATAGTCATGTACTCATGTCATCGTATAAAGTACAGATAATTATTTTCTGTTTCACGGACTAGACCCCAATTTCCCTTAATGTGCTTCAGAGTTCTTATTTCATTAAGGTATTTCGATTTATCTATTAATTTCTTGTTTCCTAGGTCTCATTAAGAACATTAGTTATTAATATACAGACTTGCAATCCCCAATGGGTTGTCGAAAGTATGATTAACAATGAGAAACATACATTTGATACTCCAGTCTGTTTTGCAGCTTGACCTGCATGAAACAGGGATGATAATTAGCACTCTGCAATAGGTGTGTCGGCCCATATTTTGATCTAAAAAGCTAAAGATGAAAATTGATCTTTAGTTTATAAACTATGTGGTAACATTACACATGAATAACAATATAGACAATATACATTGTTAAAAATATGAAAAGAAAACATTTAAACTATATAGCATATACCTCTGCCGAGTGGTTCAAACCGAGTATGCCCTGGCCTGGTTACAACAGGACCCACATCCCCATTCTGCACAGGATTTTTAGAAGCCTGTTTCCAGTATAGCTGCAAATGAAAAAGAATTATCCATAAACATTATACATCAGAGAAAGGAATTTTCTAATACGCAATTAATTACTTACTAGTCCCTTTGGCTGCCCATTAGCCTCTTCGTTCTTATGTTTAACTACTTCAGGCTTTGAACATGCTTGTGGCTGCAAATTACAAGAAATGTATATAACTCTTTCAACATTTATGGATTTTTTTCACAATCTTTAAGCCTTTAACAAAGAAATACCTTCTTTTTTCCTATTTTAGCAAGTTCTCGCATCCATTGTCTTTTAGCCTTTTTCCGTCTAGCACTTCGACTAGGAAGCTGACATTATGAAGTTTAATGTCGAAAAGGACCATCATTAAACTAATTATATCAACCACAAATTCTATACAAACATTAAATAAGGTAAAATCATTGTTTTCACCATTATAAATCATGTCGCATATTAATCACTATTACAAACCTTTTTAGCCACAGGAGCGTTCGATACTTGATTAACTTCTTCAACATTCTTTTCAAGGTCTTCACTCCTGTAGAACATGGATTAAATTACCAGAAAATGGACATGTGCATACATACGATAATAATATTATTATTGTTACCGCTTCACAACCGAAGGAGATTTAACTTTTTTGTTACTTGTTGCAGCTTTTATATTAGTCCCCTTCTTACTACTTATCTTCATCGGATGAGATGCATTGTTTTTAACATTTTCAATTTCCTCTGTTTCGGTATCATCTTCATCTTCATCCAACACCCCCACACATAATCTCTTTTTTCTGTGACTCAAAAAGCAAAAACAAACACATACCAAAAAAAAAAAAACAAGTAAGAAAGCAACACATGGCAAACATATACCAAAATGAAGAAGTAAATATACTATAGGATATTAGGATGTTTATATTTGTGTTATGAAGTATCAAGACCTGAAATCACAGAAGGTATTTTGTTGTTAGATAAATAGACTGGATCTGACTATTTAGGGGTCAAATAATTAGTTACATACCATCTGCAACAAAACTACTTTTCTAAAGGTATAACAAAACTGTCTATTTAACCAATAACCTAATAAGAACCTGCTGAACACACGAAACATCTAATTTTGTAACATTTAAAACTTCAAGGAACAAAAGCACCTCTTGATCTTCTACAACATGTCAACGTGTTCCGGTGCAGCACATTGTTTTAACTCTGATTATTAAACATCAGTACATCACATAAACATATTAAAAACAGATCCAAACACGCTCATAATTCCATATTGGAAAGGCCTCAGTGTAATAAAATCTTTATAACAAAATGAGGGTACACAAAATACGACTTACTTCAAGTTTGAAAGATTTGTGGAGGCTTTTCTTTTCTTAGAAACAGTTTCGTCAGGTAATTCCTCATCTTGTGACTGTTCTTCATCAAACTCCTCAGATGTAGCTTGGTCGTCTCCAGCCTTAGCAGATTTATTATTTTCTAAAAGTAGCAAATCATTATCTCCTGGTTCCAACTCATCATCTTCAGCTTCATCAATCAAATTACCTGCATTAGGTGTCGTGCCGCCTTTCTTTTTCACACTAAAACAACAAAAAAAGGCATGCCTTTTAGATAGATAGTTACCGCATTTTAACTTAATATGAAACTAAAAATTCAACTGACCAGATAATCTCCTTGTCTTTCAAGATTTCAGTTGACTCAAAAGGTGGCAATGTAAATCCCTCCATCTGCAATGTAAGAAACATCCAAATGAGACAAATCATGGTAACTAGCACTAAACTTACTTAACTTTACACGTCAAGCCGTCTTGGTTTTAAAAAGCGCTAGGCACACAAAAGCGACGAGGTCTAAGCGCATCGCGCGAGGCGCAAAAAGCGTGGGATTTTCGTACCCGAAGCGCACACTAAGTATATAATTTTTTTTATATATCCCATATATATTCCGTGAGTTTTTAGCTTCATTTACCCAAAATATAGCTATAAATAAGACTTTTATGTGATTTTACCTATATGTACAAGCCAAAAACACCAAGGTACAACATTTTTATGCTAAAAAATACCCTGTGTACGTGAGGCGCGCGCCTCAGGTGAAAAGCGACTGAAATTTTGACAAAAAAGTGCCTGAGGCGCCCTAGGCGACACCTTGATACGCCTTGCGCCTAGGCGCGCTTTTTAAAACCCAGCAAGCTGTCAACTCACCACTTAATTGAAAATACCAATAATAAACTTCGCTTAATTTTATGCATAAACTCAAAACTTAACTGTAAAAAAACCAATAAATATGCCTTCTCTACTAGCAAACAAACCAAACGAACGACATACGGTAATGTAATAAAAACTAGACCGATTCGGGTAGAATTATCATCCTTTCTTAAACATTTGTTACCAATAACATGTCATTCCAATATAGCTACAAAAAATGGTAATGTACTAAATAAGATCAAACAAAATACCCAAATGAACAAGGAAAATTATTATCCTTGAGTTCTTATTTGATGTCTGTTTTGCCATTAATTAAAGTACAAAAATATACAATAACCGCAACCATCCAAGAAAAAGAACAACTCTAATTCACTACAAAAAATCCTGTTAAGTACATTTCAAGGTATATGTAAAATAAAGAATGTTTTAAAAAAAAAAAAAAAAAACATATTTTTACAAGTACCCACCAACAATAAGAAGCATGTAAGCAAAATTAGCAATTGGGATATAAAAAAGCAGTAATCTTGATAAATAAATTTAGGGTTTTAGCAAATACATTTCAACAGAAATATATAATAATAATAATAATAATAATAATAATAATAATAATAATAATAAGGGAAAAGAGAGATGGTTACAGAGAGGAGGATGCCATTAGGGCAAGAGCGACGGAGTTTAAAAGCATGGAAAACATGTGTGCAGATGTCGGAGATGGTACGATGTTGTTGGGACTTGAGGAGGAGCCAGCTGTGGTTCATACCATCTGATCGTTGTGTTTTAGTGAGAATCGAACGGTCTTCGAAGACTAGACGGATTCTTAAGGATGGTGTCGCCATTTTACATGCAGAAACACACAGATACGATGCTAGAGAGAGGGAGAGAGGTGTGTTTGAAGGACTAAAACCCCATTGTTAGAGTGATGTTGATCGAAGAGTTTGTATAAGAGGATTGAAGAGAAACCAGACAGAAAAATAAAGGTTTTGGGTTAGAGCATTCACATCCAGTACATCAAATTAATTTACGAGGGACATTTATGTAATTGACTCGTTAGTCGATATCACTTTTAACTATCATTTTGGCTATCAATACTTCAAACTTTACACTTTGTTTGTTAGACTGTCCGTTGTGGCCCGTGAGCAAGCTGCCACGAGCAGTGGCGCAGCTTAGTTGGGGCGGCCACCCCCCCTCCGAATTTTCGTGCAAAAGTTTCGATTATATAGTATTCGTATAAAAAATTTGGAAATATAGGGTTTCGACACTCCAAAACTGGTTTTTGACCCCCCGAAACTAGAGACTTCCGACCCCCCGAACCTTCGGGTCAAGCTTCGCCACTGGCCACGACCAAGCTGCCGCGAGCCACAACCTTGTCCACGTGGCTCGCTCGGCCCATAACATCTGCAAGTGATCGTTGGCGCGAGCGAGGCCAGGCGAGCTAGCTCGCATGAGCTAGCGATGCCACATTCAAAAAAATAGTCATTGGCTGCCAGCTAACGGTCAAATTTTGCACAACTATATATATATATATATATATATATATATATATATGTAGCAACAATAATTTTTTTCTACCAAAAAATATTACATCAGTTTTCCATCTTCAAGTTGATCACAAATGGCAAACCAAAACCCAAATCCAAATCCAATCTTGCCCCCACAAAACCGTATGTGACACCAAGCTGGAACGTGGAGGAAGAACTCGCGTTGGTCAACAATTATATTGCTATTCAAGAACAAGGAGGAATTGAGCGAACGCAAAGTTTTTGGAGCGCGGTTGTGACAAGATTCAATGAACAAATGGGTGACAACATTCGTTCAAGAGACACGATATATGGAAAATATGTATCTTTAAAGTCATAGTGCACAATATTTGAGCAATTCTTCGTAAATGCGGTGAACGACAATCCGGGTTTAAATGAAGATAAAACGATTCCTCAATTTCTGTGTCTTTTCAGGAGGAAAATATTGCTGCATGAATTGTTGGGATAACTCTGCCCAGGTCGTGATCGACCCTGCGGGTTGTGACAGAAGCCAAGTCCGGGCTTTGTCCCGCAGTGAGAATGGGAAGAGTCTGAGACGGATAGCATCATCGGAGATGCCCGTCATCTTAAAGGTGGCTAAAACCTCTAAGAATGCAGCAATATGTCGGCCTGGATCCTCGTGCTCCAGTCCACCGAATTGCACCGAGTTTTGTATCATGTTCACGATACTTGATTTAATCTCGAAATGATCAGCCAAAATAGCCGGTCGGACGATACTCGGTGCCAGTCCATCCCCTCCTGGACGACCACTATCATTCAGCAGAATGTCGTCGTCCGCCATGATAATGTCACTATGGGCTTCCGACCCCTCGTCGTCAGCCAGATCGTGCCTCGCCTCGTCGACTGGGACCTCAACTATAGGAGCAGAAATAAGAATATCAGAAACAAGACGCAACTTATGAAGTCTAATCCTCTCGCTTCTCCTCAGGCGCGTTCGCTCCTCGTCAGACAGATCACCAGAAGACCCAGGGTTCGTGGACATCAACCTGCATGTAAGAATGATACAGTTGCAACAGGTGAATATATGACAAACCCAGAAAGGCGATTAAAGACAGAAAAATAAATAGACGAAATAAAGAATCAATAAATTCATGCGAAAATAACGGAAAACAAATATATTCAAGAAAATCAAATATAAACTAATAGAATCAATAAAATGAACAGAAATAAGCAGACTAAGCCTAAAACTATACAAAGAATGAAATTAATAATTAGTCCAAATACGAACAAATAAATCTAATTAATCAAATAACGAACAAATCAAATTCATAGACAAACCAATTAATCCAATATTCAATAAATTAAATCTATCAACATCCTAATGAACGAAAAATCAAATCAAACAATCCTATAAGCAGATAAATGAACGAATCTATATGCAACCTACAAACCAATCTAAAATTAATCTAAAATATCTACAGACAGATAAATTTAATAAAAATTCAAATAATCATACATGCAAATAAATGAATGAAATAACGAATCAAAGAAGTATAAACAAGTATTCACAAGCATGTACACTGGTAAAAAGTTGACTCGGTTCGTTCCTAATGCTCGTCGCGTCCCCGGTAACGGCGCCAAAAACTTGACGTGTGCGGATATACACATAATTTTACAATGAAATAACACACGTTTTGCTTTAATATTTATAAAAATGGTTTAGACCTTAATATTAAAACACACACAATAGGGCAAGTGTACCCTGTCATATATGTAGTAACGTACAGATAAGAACCAGATATCGATCCATGGACGCGCGCGGAGCAATAGTACTAAAACTCTGTCCCCGATTTACCAGTAAGAAAAGATAGTTGAGTTTGTTTATAACTAGATTAATTCTAAAACATATATTTAACATATGTAAGACTCCAAATACAAAATATAACTATATAAACTATAATATATCAAACCTAGCATGTCATCTATAAATCATATGAAATAAAGGCGTGTGATCAACATTCCCATTTTCCGACAGTTAGTGTCCCTTTCGGGCATCCTAACATGACAACTATACAGAAAGCTAACACGAATACACACGTTAACCGCTTCAAGTCGTTTATTAGCGAGCAGCTGATATAATCTCACGCAGATCTTCTAAAGATAAGTTAGTCATCTGTTAAGAGTATTCTAACCTCACTAATTCAGGAAAGCGATACCGAATACACAATACAGCCACCTAAACTAGCATAAAGTAGAGCATTTCACAACCTATTCCATTTTACCAACTTTGAACCCAAATCTACTAAGATCGCTATTTTTACCAAAATAACTACCAAAGATCATTAACCGTGTCAAAGACTAGTAACGGCACCATTAGGCTTTTTAAACCCTTTTACGTGCCGGTAAGCATTTTTAACCGTTATTCGACTGACTTTAACCAAACCAATACCCGGTTACAGTTTCATGGCATAAACTGTTTAACAAGTTAACTAGTCTACTACCGGACGATTAAACGGACGGTTTTTCAACATGTATCCGCCTAACACATTCGACAATCGCTAAAGTCACTCAAATACAGCTACAAATCCATCAACAACGAAACAAGGTTGCGCTATGATCATCAAGATCTAAACGTGAAAAAAGCCAAATTTATACAAAACACGATTAACTACACGAACGATTGTTTAACATACTAAATACTATTGTTCTTGCCCGTAGGCGTACGAATAACTAATACAACATCAAAATAGCAATCCAAAATCAGATTTGAAACTCAAATGTTTAAAGGATCAAACCATATAAAATGCTAAGAGATGGATTGGATGAATGAAGGATGGATTGGATGGATTCCCGAGCCCGTTCCACGCCTGTGCAGCACTTCAAGAGCTCCAAAAATCGCCAGAAAAGCTTCCCCCAAGATCCAACATTGATCAGTGAGCTGAAATGGGGCTTTTATAGAAGATCAGAGGTTTCGCGCGGCCGCTCGGGCCCTTCGCGCGGCCGCTCGCTTTATCGAAACAAGTGGACCAGTTGCTCGTTGCTGACGTAGGCATTCTGGAAGGTCCCCTGAAATATTTGGGAGGGGCGCGCGGCCGCTCGGAGCCTTGGAGCGGCCGCTCGAAGGTCCTGATGGCCTATTCGCGCGCCGAAACTTCGTTTTTCCTTCCTTTGTGCTTCCGGGACATCGTTTAAGACCTGAAATCGTAAAGATACCCAAATAAGTACCAATTCCTATGTTTAAGGTCAAAAACGTATGAAAATGGGAGTTAAACAGAGACTTTTATATGTGTAATTTAACGTATATCACTCTGCCATAAGTTATCGTATTCTAATATAAAAAAAGGTAATTGGGTCGGGTCTCACCTAATCCCAGGCCTGACCCAAACCCACAATTTTTTTTAAACTAATCCCAAACCTGACACAATACCTGTCGGGTTACAAAAAATAGTCGTTTTTTTCTCCGTTTTTTATATAGCACTATGGTACTCGTTGGAAAGATAATAAAACGCTCGTTAATTTTGTGTAATTTTTTTCTTTAAAAAATCTCGTATATAAAATATATTAACGTTTAAGTAGTTATGGGAGGAAACATGAGATAGAAAATAATAAAGGTTTAATATTTACATTTAGTAGATTAGGTATTTAATAGATTAGGTTAAACCATATATTTTTTTTTTTTTAATTGGTCTAGAGTTGCCACATTACATCCTATATGGCATCTCTCAAAGAACTCGCGTTGGTCAACAGTTAAATGTTTTTTTATGTTATTTTAGGAACGCAAAGTTTTTCCTACGTGCAAGCCACATAGGGGTGTTCATGAGCCAAGCTCGGGCTCGGCTAAATTATAAACAGGGGCAAAGCTTGTTCTCGAATCGGGGGGAGGCCCAATTTTTTTTCAATCAGTAGTGGCAAATCTGCAGGGGCCGAACTCAATTTACTTACGAAAAATCGTAAATTTCAGCAACTGTGCCAAAAAACAGGGGGGCCAGGGCCACCCCCGATCCTATATATCCTTCGTCCCTGATTATAAACCAAGCTAACTCGACTCAGGTTTGAAACCGAGCTGAAAATGTAAGTTTGAGCTCCGCTTTTTGTGGCTTGAATTTAAAAAGAAAAATTAAAAATAGCTTTCTAAATTCAATAGTTTAAAATAGTTTCAATAGTTCATAAGAACACATTCAAAATAAGTCCAACCTAATACATTACAAACCAAAATCAAGTTAAGCCAAACACAAAATAAATCTCAAATTTCAATGAAATACAATATATGTTCATCAGCATACGAATTAACCCCCAAATATGCAATAGATGTTCGATTGCACTTCTAAATACTGATCTCTTTGAAATCTAAGCACTATTAAGTCTGATAACCTGAGTACTTGAACAATAATCATTATGCTACATTTTATTAAAATAACTCAATTAGTTGTAAATTCAACCCCAAACACACAATCGTTATGCTACCATGTAACATGTTCCCCCATTGTTTTTACATATTTATAGTATATTATACATATATATAAATAATATGTATAAAAAGAATGGAATTATCCGAGCCAAATCGAGCAAGCTCAGCTTGTTACGAGCCGAGCTAGGCTCGCTTTCTAAGTGATCCGAACCAGCTCAGCTTAATTTCAAAGCGAGCCATATTGATCAAATTTTTTTCGAGCTAAATTCTAGCGAGCTTCCGGTCACAAGATTTTTGGACAACCCTAGCCACGTCATTAAAAGACCTAACTGAGTTAGTGTTTGGTTAGTTGGATGGTGACCGATGAAAATAAATGTAAAGTTGAAAGTATTGGTAGTGAAAATAATAGTTAGGAGTGTTATCAGCTAATGACCAATAGTTTTGAGCATTTAAATTAAACTTTCCAATTTATGAGAGTGAATCCCCATTTTTTTAAAATGTGGAATTGAGGGGTTACGAATAAAGGAGAGAGGAAAAGTTACTATTCATTTATATATTTGAAGGACATTGTTCTCATATTTATTTTTTAATATTTATTAAAAGTAGTCGTGGGTTGAAGAGAGATAAAAAAGATAATGATAAAGGAATAAAAAGTATTATTTAATTAAAAATAAAAGAGAATATATAGGTATTTTTTATAGTGTAATTTGATGGATAAGAATGAAGGTGGGATGTGAATGCTTAGAGGTTCAAAATTTTTAAGAGGCAAATTATACATGCTCCAAGTCACATATGTGGTATGTAGTTTTTACTTACTTTCATTACCTTTATTGTGTTATGGCATTCGATCGGATAAGGGTGTTCAGAATTCCATTTGGATTTGAAAAAATTCAAAATTCGACTCAATTCGATTCGATTTTAAGAACACAATAATTTATTTGAGTTTGTTAAATTGAAAACTATTATTAGATATCAACATCCATTTATCATACGCAAACGGTGCAAGTAAACCTTCACATTATAAATCAAAGACAAATGCATGTTTTATGTAATGAAAAGATAGTTAACTACCTTATTGTTCATCGTCTAACATCAACCAAGCTTCAATTCAAATCAATAATGGATTCCGCACATTACTGATCTATACTGTTGAATCATACAAGTGTTAATCGATCCAGACCAAGACCCACACTTACACCAACATGTGATATGTTTATTCAAAGGCAATACCAACTTTAGATAATATAAAAACACACCGTTTATTCATACTTTGAAATTCAAATCGCTTAATCATATTACATAGACATCCAAATAATCAAACACTCTTAATGTCATGACAAAGCAACTTTACGACCATGTGCTATGTCATCCCACACACAACTCTTCTCAAAGGTGGGAGCGGTACTGAAGAAGGGTTCTCGCTGGCGCCACATCATGCGGTTAAAAATATACAAGTTGAACAATGAATGTTAGGGGCTGATTGGTTGATTAAGTGCTGAATCATTAAGAAGTCTGAATGGTTAAGAGGATCTGAACGGTTAAGTGCTGAATGATTAAGTGTTGTTTTCTTGTTCCACATTGGTAGGGGAAGTAAAAATGGATTCATTCAGTGCTTAATGGTTGAGCAACATCCAAAGTCTTAATGGTTCAGCCTTAACCATTCAATTTAGATGCTGAAACAAACACACTGAATGAGCTGAATGCTGAATAATTCAGCGCTAAATGATTGAGTTTGGAAATGCAAAAGTGCTTTTGGTTAAAAGTGCTTATTGGCTTATGACTTTTTGAAAATGGGTTTTAAAAAAGGTGTTTGGATTAGCTTTTGGGATGAGAAACGTCAAAAAGTCAATGGATTGCGTTTTTTTTAAGTGTTTCGTTTAACTTATTGTGAATATTGGTTGTATGGGTGGTAGATTTATAATTTTTTTCCAAAAGTCAAAAGCCAAAAGCCAGGATTTCTAACTTTTCAAAAACAGTTTTTCCACCCTTAAAAGCTAAAAGTCAAAACAAAAAGTGATTTTGGGTTACACAAACAGCTTATTGACTTATTGGCTTTTTGAAAAAGCCAATAAGTCTCAAAAAGCTAATAAGTCAATAAGTTGTTTTGAAACTAATCTCAAACACTAGTGGGCTAAAAAAAATCTATCTATATAATAAATGAATACATCTCGGGTCGAATGGAGACCTTAGAGAGGGCCTCTAGGATCCAGATTTGTATATGGAGCTCCATCTACTTACCTATAAAAGCCTTTTTTTTTTCCTTCATTCTACATCAATCTTCATTCTTCTTTTAGAAGTCTTCAACTTTCATTCTCCATTCTTCCATCCGATTAATTTCAAGGTAATATTGCATCATTTTTTTTTCTCAATCTTCAATTTTTCTTTTGATTTTCATCTTGATTTTCATAAGGATTAGAAAGAAACAAACAATGTTCTTTATTTTGTTTTCAAAACTATGAATCTGTCGTTATACTTACAATAGGTCCGAATCAAACAATCTTCAGTTTATGTTCATAAACTTCAAACAATCAAACAATCTTCAGTTTTTTGTAAATAGATAGATTCTTAGTATATTCATTCTTATAGATTTCGTTATTCATTCTTATAGGTAGATATTATCGATTCCTGGTATATTAATTTTTGAAAACATTTCTGATTTCGATTCATGGTGTATACAGATTTCATCGATTGTAGTATAATTGTTTTTGTCTTCATTCTTATTCAATTAGTGATTCATTCTTATATGTAAATATCATCGATTATGGTAACTTTGTTTTTGTCTTCAATATTTTTTTTAATAATATATGTTTCTCTATCTATTATACCACAGGATTTGATCTGAACATGCAAAGGCTATTATGTCTTATCATAATGGTTCTAAGTTCTTCAAGATACTGCATGACCCTTCGGTGATTGGATGGCCTGATCTTCTTGAATCCGAAGGTATTGCCATTGGCGAATATTGTGTATTTAAGTGGTGTTCAAATCAGCGCAGGCTCTTTGTTACTAAAATTGCACAACAATGAAGTCATTGACTTTCAAGTTTGATATAGCATTCGTCAATGTTTTTAATTTAAGTTATTTTAATTTTTGTATTTCGAATTTATGTTTAATGTTATTGAAATACTTCGATGTTTTTTGAAATTTTGATTAATGTTATTAAATTTTTTTTGACCAAATTTATTGTCATTAATTCAGAATTAATGTTATTTATTTACAATAATAAGTGTTGACTGATGTTAATTTTATTTAATCTAGAATTTGAATATTAATCATTGTTATTTATTTAGATTAATTTATATGTTGACCGAACTTAATGACAATTATTCTTTTAACAATTTACCGAATTTAGATTAACATCATCATAATTGTTATTTAATGTTATTTTGACTGAATACATAATGTTCAGTCAAAAATGTTTATTTTTCATACTAAATTAAAACTTGAAAGTCAACATATTGATTGTTCCTACAAAATTAAAAATTTAATGTTAATTTACCAAATAATTTTATTTAAATATAGAAAAAATTGACATTAAATAACTTCATTGATTATTATACAAAGTAAATATTTACATTAATGACTATATTGACCGCAATAATGACATTTATTATTTTCTTTACCGAATTTATATTAACATTATGATGATTGTTATAAGAATTTTGCATGGACGATTGCTGTTAAAATCTCATAATGAGATATATACCCATAGAACATAACTCAATAATCACAATTACCATTTTAACGGCTTTGTTTGGCAAAAAAAATTAAAAATAACGAAATGTGTGTTGCTTTTCCTGAGATTTACTTATTCATTGTGATAAATGTTGACCACAGATATGTGATAAATGATAGTCACTACATAACAAACTTAAAATACGAAAAAGAATGATATAAACTTATCATTATATAATAATTAGAAAAAGAAACATATATATATTTACATAATTATGTCTTTATTGTGCTACTAATACAAAATGCTACATGTATCTAGAGACGAACGATGATACTTGTATATCCTTAAATTTAGCTATACTTCCGAGATATAGTTGTTGACCATTCCGAAATTTAGCTATACATTGTGAAATGTGTGTTATGTTCTATAAATTAAGCTATAATTACGAGATATAATTGTTGACCATTTAGCTATGCAAATACTGAAAAAAAAAATCGCTTCCTTAAATTTATCTATACATTTTGAAAATTGTTGACCATTTAGCATAGATTTAGCTATTCATTGGGAAAATTGTTAAACTATAATATAGGTAGATTATATCTCTATTTTTAATCATTTAGATAAGATTTAGCTATTCATTTGCCAAAATTGTTGACTATTTACTATAGATTTAAGTCTGATATCATGCTTTCTATTTTTATAGTTATCTATTTAATTGCATGGTATCTCATTACTCAAACTTGCTATACACACCATTAACATAAGGTGCAACAATTCGCAAAATGTAGGATAAACCTTAGAAAATTTTATATGATTTTGTTATTTGTTGATTATTTTTATTACACTAAGAGAACAATGGTCGCTGCACAAGCACAAGAGTTTACCATGGTTAACCAAATTGATGTGAATCAAAATGATGTTGCTATGAAGCTAAAGATCATTCGGCTGTGGCGGCAAGCTGATCGTCGCAATCCTAAAGATGTTTACTCAATTGAGATGATACTCATTGATGAGAATGTAATTCCAAAATCCGTATTTTGTATTACATTTATTTTTTAGTATATTAGTTTATTAGCACCACACGTTTATATAGGTAGATATCTATATACATATTCCGAAAATATACAATTCTTCTTTTACTCATCGATACAAATATTACAGGGTGACAAAATTCAGGCGAATGTGGTGAAGCGTTTGTTTTTCAGATTCGAGAGGTTTTTGTTGGAAAATGCTTGTCTTGTCATAAAAAAATCCAAGAATTGGCATGAACCCATCAAAGTACAAGTATTCAGCAAATCCCAACAAATTGTGCTTGAATATGTACACTCAAGGTCCGTCATTTGGGTTCTCTTTTGTCCCCTACCAAAGAATTCTGGACAATGAGGTTACAGAAAATGTGACAATAGGTCTGTATCATTACTAGATCATTTTTTGTAACACCCGCAAATTCCCGGACTTGTGACTCGCTTTGTAGAGTTTGTACACTTGTAATTTTTTTTACCATTTTGGCGTTATTAAGGGGGGGCTCTTTGTACTTTTCCTAAACCCCTATCGAGTAGCTTTGGCACCAAGCCACATGAATAGCAAAATGGAGGGTCCTTATTGGGAATTTTTATAAATTATAAACCCTAAAGGACCCCTCCTCGGTGGAAGCTCTAGACCATAAATTCAAGGCAGCCCTACTTTCTTTAGATTGTTGCTTCCCGGTCGACAAGGAGTCCAACAACATTGTTTTGTCTCTTGTTCCTTGTCCACGTGAATTATAAAGGAGGTTATCTCCTTCTTGCATTCATCTACAACCAAACCACATTGTTCTCCCTTATCGCCTACAACAGAAGCTTCAATCCTTTTCATTTTCTTTCCTTTACCTGCGACAAGGAGGCAAAAGCACCTTTGTTCAGCCAATTATACCCAGGTTTGATCCATATTGCTCTTTTATTTTTTTGTCTTTCGCGATTAGATTACGTATCATCTCTGACTAATGGATCGGGTTTCGTTCAGCTTCGTACGACATTCTACCGGGACCTTGGCACACCGTACATAGTCGGGATCTTCCAAGGTAATACGGAAATGCTAACCTCGATCGCGCTCGACCATAAATGGGTCTCTAGATCTCAACCGCTTATTGTTTTGCTATGATTTTGTGTAGGGTTCGGTTACCGCACAACCGCTTGTTTTGAAGGAGTTATTTCCGAATTCTAGAGCTCATTCCAGGTTTGTCACATACCTTTCGAACTCGTGTTAATATGGAGGGTTCAGCCCAAACAACCACCTTGCGCTGACTGTGTTAGAGCGACATGGTGAGAATGGTCAGGTTGTTTGGTCCGGGCTAACCATCACTTGTGGCCGGGTTATAACTAACGCGTTGGATCTTGGTCGTAGGGTCTAAACCGTGGTGAGTTTTCGAGTTCTCGCCGATGTCGAGTGGCTTTCATCATTCTTGAAACCGGGTTAGTTCTTTGCTTTCGATCATGGATGTCGTCAAACCTGTATTATCGTGCTAAGGCCTGGGTTATTGACAGGTTGTGTTGATTCCGTGGTGTGGTTAGCGCTCACATCGGCATATCCGGTTTCGGGTTAAGTCCCATACTCTCGCACCAGGTAGGCATTCCTTAACCTATTCAGTTTATAAACTAAATTTTGGAGTTAAAACACCCATGACCAACTTGTCGCCATGTTCGGTTAGAAACTGGGTGAAGGTTGGAATGGTGACAACGGTGAGTCCATGTTCTATCATGAATCGGCAGGTAGCTACTTATAGATATGTGAGGGTGGTATTTGTTGATATGCATACATGGATAATCCTTGTGCATGTAAGAGCTTTGCATGAATTCATGATAGAATAATCACATGGATGCATTACCATGGAGTTTTAGTGAATCAGTATGGTGATGGATGGTTGCTGTTAAAAAAAAATATATATATTACCACCTTGTTATGCCAAAACAATCATATTGATATATATTTCTTTTGATACATGGAAAATGACAATGCATAGGAACGTTGTCACATCTAATATGTATCTTCGGTTTTTTTTTTTTTTAATAGTTAACAAGGTGGTGTGAGCTAAGAGTGTCATTAAGAATTTAAATGAAAGTTACCATCATGAAAACTAGGGATTTTAGTAACATTATTCTCTTCATGACAGGTCATTGACTGATTCTACCACTCTAGGATTAACTAACTTTGTGACTTGAGCGTATCACGAAGGTGAATTCATGCGCCCACTCTTTTAGTTATTATCTTTCTAAATAATTTTGGGCTAGTATGCATGTCTTGAAATTATATGTGAAACCTTGCTTGTTAGATCGGGATTTGCCTTGATTTATACTTGATTAGGTTTAATGCTTTATTATATATTTATATATATACTGTGTATGACGGTTATTTAATATTATAAATCGAGCTATGATTGTTATTTAATATCTGCTCTTATTTATAGTTACGGTTTGAGTCTTAGTAGGCGATATGCGCTTATATAGACTGGATGTAGTTTTGTGACAAATAGGCGACATGCGCTTATTGTAGATTTAAAATAAAGTCTTATGTTGAGTAGGCGGATTGCGCTTATTCTAGACTTTACATTTTGCTTAGGGAACATATAGGCGGACTGCGCTTAATATTACTCTAAGGTTAAGTATTTTGGTAATTTTTATTTGACAATGTACTTATAATTTAAGAACTTCATAAAACTTGAATTCACTCAGCTCGTCTGACTTTGCGTGCATATTAGCTTGATTTCAGGTAATTGAAGAATAAAGAGGGATGCCTTGGCAAGCTGCAGGACTACTCAGAGGCGGTTGACATTTTGAAATAAAGAGTCTACTCTATTTATTTGAAAACAATTTTCTAAACTTTTGTTTTGTTCTACAAATATGCTTTGTCCCGTCATGGGAAATTTCATGTTTGGATGACTTAACTATTTACTTTTCCGCTGCGTGTTTTCTGATAATAAATAAGACCTTTTGAGTATTAAATTCATGGTTTTAATCTTTGTATGCCAACTGTTTGACCCGTCGGTTTTGAGGGTCTTACAAGTTGGTATCAGAGCCACTTGTTCGAGGGATTCGAGCAGTCTGTGCTTGAACTCGAATATGGTATGGGACCAAACTGATACAAGAAATGTCAACTGCTGAGTAGCTGCGCGCCAAGAGGTAACCTTTAAAATTAATAGTTAGATACCATATGTATTTTCGTTTATGAAAAGTTCAAATGTAGGCATAACTCTTAATGTGACCATAGCTTGTTGTGTTTAGCGTGACTAAAGTAAAGTAAACAGCTAATCGCACTTGATCAACGTTATTAGAAGTTTACCCTTACTTTATACATACTAAATATACTTGTGACTGATCATGTGATGGTTTTGTCTTGAAGGATAGTATGGCAAAAACACGGTCATCTAGGGGCGGTCGTGGTGGAGGTCGTGGTAATCGTGGTGGTGGTCGTGGGGGTGGTCGCGGGGGTGGCCGTATTCCAGACTCCACTTCGGAACGAGAACCTACTCCTGAGTCAAACACTAGTAACCATGACGTGCTGGGGCCGGATGTCAGAGAAGCAATTGCGGATGAAGTGTATCAGGTTCTTCACAGTAGCATGCCTGAGATCATTGCTGAGGCGGTTAAGGCTGTGACTGGAGCTGACAGGGATGCAAGACGGAGATCCGGAAGGGGACACCGGGAACCCGAACCTTTTTATTCCAGTGATGAGGATCAGGCTCGAGTTAGTCGGGTTGCCACCGGAGGTTGCACTTATGTCGATTTCAAAAAGTGTGACCCACCTTCTTTTGATGGCAATAAGGATATTTCTGCAGCCCACCAGTGGATTCGTGAAATGGAGGCTGTGTTGCGGATAAGTAAGTGTCGGGATGAGGACAAGGTGACTTTTGCAGCACATTCTTTTGTATCTGAGGCTCTATGTTGGTGGGATAACTTGACGCAAGCCATGGGAGATAGAGCAGTTAAGAGAATGAAGTGGGATGAGTTGAAAACTTTGGTTATTGAGCATTTCTGTCCGACTCATGAGTTGGATAAGTTGGAGAAGAAGTTTGTTAATCTTGAAGCTGGGAATCTGTCCCACAAAGAGTACACGTCTAAGTTTAATGAGTTGGCTCGCTTGTTCCCAGATATGGTTACACCGGAAGCAAGAAGGATCAAGAGGTACGTTCAGGGATTGCCATTGGACATACGTCGGGGTGTTGTGACTACTAGCATGGATACATTTCGAGAGGTGGTGGCTATGAGTGGTACTTTGTATGAGCAGCGGGATGTTGAGCGTGTCGTGGATCATAAGAAGAATTGGAACTCTAACCGCGGCTCCGATGGAAAGCGAAGTGGGGTGGATACTTCGGGACCCGTTCTCAAGAAAGTGAAGACTGAAGTCACTGACATTGTGGGTAGTAGCGGGGATAGTAAAAAATGTGGTAAGTGTGGAAAGACGCATTCGGGGGAGTGCAAACAGGGCACAGGTGTTTGTTTCCGCTGTAAGAAGTCGGGTCACCCTCACTATCAGTGCCCAACTTTGGTGTGCTATAAATGTAAGGGCACGGGGCATTTCTCTAACAAATGCAAGGCGGCCCACGCTAGTAGCTCTGGTGCTGGGGATGCTGGGAAAAATACCGGGACAGAGGTACCAAGGACCAAAGCCCGGGCTTTCAGTCTCTCTCAGAAGGATGCTAAGGCGACGGCGGACGTTGTGACAGGTATCTTGTTTGTTTATTCCACCCACTCGATTGTTTTTGTATCTATTCCTTTACCTTTGTATGTGATATTGTGTTAGGTACATTTGTGGTTAATGGCCTTCGGGCCTCCGTTTTGTTTGATTCGGGTGCTAGTATGAGCTTTATGTCTACCGCATTTTGTACTAGATTAGGCGCGATCCCCAAAGATATTAGACACTTATTCGAGGTCGAGGTTGCAGTAGGAAATTCATTCTTTGTTACTAAAGCCGTGGAGGATTGTCGGATCGAGTTATCGGGGCATAGTTTTCCCATCCGCCTGTATTTGATGTCATTGGGTTGCTTTGATATTATTATTGGGATGGATTGGCTGGCTACCGTGGATGCTCACATTGTGTGCGGGCAAAAACTCGTGCGACTTACTGCTCCTGACGGGGGTCGTATTACTATTCATGGGGATGGTAGTTGCCCATTACCTCAGATTGTTTCTATGCTTAAGGCGGGGAAAATGTTGCAGCGCGGGTGTAAAGCATTCTTGGCGCAAGTCTTGGAAGTGGGGACTGATGCCCCTAAGCTAGGGGATGTCCCTGTGGTGCGGGGTTACCCGGATGTATTTCCTGATGATTTAACAGAGTTGCCACCGGACCGTGAGGTTGAATTCCAGATAGACCTCGTGCCGGGAGCTAAGCCTGTTGCCAGGGCGCCTTACCGACTCGCACCTGCAGAAATGAAAGAACTCTCTTCTCAATTGGAGGACTTGCTCGAGAAAGGGTTTATTAGACCGAGTATCTCACCTTGGGGTGCACCGGTTTTGTTCGTTAAAAAGAAGGATGGCAGTATGCGGATGTGTATCGACTACAGGGAACTAAACAAATTGACTGTGAAGAATAGGTATCCTTTACCAAGGATTGATGACTTGTTCGATCAACTCCAAGGAGCTAGTTGGTTCTCGAAGATTGATCTTAGATCTGGCTATCATCAGCTGAAAATACGAGAGCATGATGTACCGAAGACTGCTTTTCGTACTCGTTATGGGCATTACGAGTTTTTGGTGTTGTCCTTTGGCTTGACTAACGCGCCCGCTGCATTCATGGATTTGATGAACCGGGTGTGTAGGCCGATGCTTGACCGATCGGTTATCGTTTTTATTGATGACATTCTCATATATTCCAAAAGTGAAGAAGACCATGCTCGACATCTTGAAGAGGTTCTTCAAACTTTAAGGAATGAGAAACTTTACGCTAAATTCTCAAAGTGTGCTTTCTGGTTGCGTGAGGTTCAATTTTTGGGTCATGTCATTAATTCCGAGGGTATTATGGTGGATCCCGCGAAGGTGGAGGCAGTAATGAACTGGTCGACACCAAAATCACCATCTGAGATTCGTAGCTTCTTGGGTTTGGCAGGTTATTATCGGAGATTTATCCAGGATTTCTCTAAGATAGCTTCCTCATTGACTAAACTGACTAAGAAGGAGGCGAAATTTGTTTGGGACTCGGACCAGGAGAACGCGTTTCTTGAACTGAAGAAAAGGTTGACACATGCACCGATCCTAGCCTTGCCGGATGGTACTGAGGACTTAGTGGTGTACTCGGATGCATCACTTAAGGGTCTCGGGTGTGTTCTCATGCAGCGTGGTAAGGTAATAGCGTATGCTTCGCGACAGCTTAAACCTCATGAGGTTAATTACCCGACTCATGATTTGGAGTTGGCAGCCGTTGTTTTCGCGCTTAAACTATGGAGACATTACTTATATGGGGTTCCTTGCACCATCTACACCGACCATAAGAGTTTGAAATACTTCTTCGAGCAGAAAGACCTTAATATGAGGCAACGCAGGTGGTTAGAGTTGATCAAAGATTATGACGTGGAGATTATGTATCACCCAGGGAAGGCTAACGTGGTGGCAGATGCGTTGAGCCGAAAGGAGAGACCTAAATCCATTCGGGTGAAGTCGTGCCAGCTTATCTTGAAGCCGGATATAATGAAACAGATCTCTAGTGTTCAGAATGAAGCCTTACAGGTGGAGTGGATCATGACAGAGCGTGTGTGGGGGCAACAGGGACTCTTGGAGAGTAATGGAGACGGGGTTATGTTCATGAAAGGGCGGATGTGGATACCTCGATATGGGGGGTTTAGGGATAAAATCATGGATGAGGCACACAAAACCCGCTATTCTATTCATCCAGGGGCGACCAAAATGTATCAAGACCTCAAGCAAAACTATTGGTGGCCAGCAATGAAGTACGAGGTAGCAACGTATGTGAGTAGGTGTTTGACTTGTTTACAGGTTAAGGCGGAACACCAGAAACCGTTTGGGAAGATCCAACCGTTGGAAGTACCGGAGTGGAAGTGGGAACATCTTACCATGGATTTCATCACTAAACTACCCCGAACGCCTAAGGGGTGTGACACTATTTGGGTGGTGGTGGATAGGTTGACAAAGAGTGCTCACTTCTTACCGATACGAGAGACCATAAACTCTGAACGGTTAGCTGATTTATTCATTCGGGAGATTGTTTCGAGGCACGGTGTACCTGTGTCTATTGTTTCGGATAGGGACACTCGTTTTACGTCAAAATTTTGGAAGAAGTTCCATGATGAAATGGGTACTAAACTACACATCAGCACAGCGTATCACCCGCAGACAGATGGTCAGTCCGAAAGGACCATCCAAACTCTCGAAGATATGTTGCGGGCATGTATTATCGACTTTGGTGGTAGTTGGGACTATCACCTACCATTGGCAGAGTTTTCCTATAATAATAGCTATCATGCCACTATTGGGATGCCACCGTATGAGATGTTATATGGGCGCAAGTGCAGGACTCCGGTTTGTTGGGGTTCCATTGGGCAGAAGCAATTGGGTAGTTTGGAAGTGGTCGAGGCAACCACCGAAAAACTTGATAAGATTAAAGCTTTCATGAAAGCAGCTCAGGATCGACAGAAGTCGTACGCCGATAAGAGGAGGAGGCCTATTGAATTTAACGTGGGTGACCGTGTCTTGTTGAAGGTCTCCCCTTGGAAGGGAATCATACGCTTTCGCAAGCGTGGGAAGCTCAGTCCAAGGTTCATCGGACCCTTCCGCATTCTTGCACGTGTAGGGGAGGTGGCTTATCGGTTGGACTTACCCGGGGAACTCAAAGGAATCCACCCAACCTTTCACGTGTCGCATTTAAGGAAGTGTCTGGCGGATGAGGAAGCTCATATACCGCTTGATGATATTGAACTGGACGAGAAGTTGAACTACATCGAGGAGCCTATTTCCATTCTTGATCGTAAGGAAAAGTATTTGCGAAACAAAGTGGTTAAACAAGTGAAAGTCCAATGGAGGCATAGACGGGGGTCGGAAGCTACTTGGGAGTCCGAGTCAGAAATGATGAGGCTCTATCCAAACTTGTTTCCCTTGCAGCAGGATTCGGGGACGAATCCTAATGCAACGGGGGGAGACTTGTAACACCCGCAAATTCCCGGACTTGTGACTCGCTTTGTAGAGTTTGTACACTTGTAATTTTTTTTACCATTTTGGCGTTATTAAGGGGGGGCTCTTTGTACTTTTCCTAAACCCCTATCGAGTAGCTTTGGCACCAAGCCACATGAATAGCAAAATGGAGGGTCCTTATTGGGAATTTTTATAAATTATAAACCCTAAAGGACCCCTCCTCGGTGGAAGCTCTAGACCATAAATTCAAGGCAGCCCTACTTTCTTTAGATTGTTGCTTCCCGGTCGACAAGGAGTCCAACAACATTGTTTTGTCTCTTGTTCCTTGTCCACGTGAATTATAAAGGAGGTTATCTCCTTCTTGCATTCATCTACAACCAAACCACATTGTTCTCCCTTATCGCCTACAACAGAAGCTTCAATCCTTTTCATTTTCTTTCCTTTACCTGCGACAAGGAGGCAAAAGCACCTTTGTTCAGCCAATTATACCCAGGTTTGATCCATATTGCTCTTTTATTTTTTTGTCTTTCGCGATTAGATTACGTATCATCTCTGACTAATGGATCGGGTTTCGTTCAGCTTCGTACGACATTCTACCGGGACCTTGGCACACCGTACATAGTCGGGATCTTCCAAGGTAATACGGAAATGCTAACCTCGATCGCGCTCGACCATAAATGGGTCTCTAGATCTCAACCGCTTATTGTTTTGCTATGATTTTGTGTAGGGTTCGGTTACCGCACAACCGCTTGTTTTGAAGGAGTTATTTCCGAATTCTAGAGCTCATTCCAGGTTTGTCACATACCTTTCGAACTCGTGTTAATATGGAGGGTTCAGCCCAAACAACCACCTTGCGCTGACTGTGTTAGAGCGACATGGTGAGAATGGTCAGGTTGTTTGGTCCGGGCTAACCATCACTTGTGGCCGGGTTATAACTAACGCGTTGGATCTTGGTCGTAGGGTCTAAACCGTGGTGAGTTTTCGAGTTCTCGCCGATGTCGAGTGGCTTTCATCATTCTTGAAACCGGGTTAGTTCTTTGCTTTCGATCATGGATGTCGTCAAACCTGTATTATCGTGCTAAGGCCTGGGTTATTGACAGGTTGTGTTGATTCCGTGGTGTGGTTAGCGCTCACATCGGCATATCCGGTTTCGGGTTAAGTCCCATACTCTCGCACCAGGTAGGCATTCCTTAACCTATTCAGTTTATAAACTAAATTTTGGAGTTAAAACACCCATGACCAACTTGTCGCCATGTTCGGTTAGAAACTGGGTGAAGGTTGGAATGGTGACAACGGTGAGTCCATGTTCTATCATGAATCGGCAGGTAGCTACTTATAGATATGTGAGGGTGGTATTTGTTGATATGCATACATGGATAATCCTTGTGCATGTAAGAGCTTTGCATGAATTCATGATAGAATAATCACATGGATGCATTACCATGGAGTTTTAGTGAATCAGTATGGTGATGGATGGTTGCTGTTAAAAAAAAATATATATATTACCACCTTGTTATGCCAAAACAATCATATTGATATATATTTCTTTTGATACATGGAAAATGACAATGCATAGGAACGTTGTCACATCTAATATGTATCTTCGGTTTTTTTTTTTTTTAATAGTTAACAAGGTGGTGTGAGCTAAGAGTGTCATTAAGAATTTAAATGAAAGTTACCATCATGAAAACTAGGGATTTTAGTAACATTATTCTCTTCATGACAGGTCATTGACTGATTCTACCACTCTAGGATTAACTAACTTTGTGACTTGAGCGTATCACGAAGGTGAATTCATGCGCCCACTCTTTTAGTTATTATCTTTCTAAATAATTTTGGGCTAGTATGCATGTCTTGAAATTATATGTGAAACCTTGCTTGTTAGATCGGGATTTGCCTTGATTTATACTTGATTAGGTTTAATGCTTTATTATATATTTATATATATACTGTGTATGACGGTTATTTAATATTATAAATCGAGCTATGATTGTTATTTAATATCTGCTCTTATTTATAGTTACGGTTTGAGTCTTAGTAGGCGATATGCGCTTATATAGACTGGATGTAGTTTTGTGACAAATAGGCGACATGCGCTTATTGTAGATTTAAAATAAAGTCTTATGTTGAGTAGGCGGATTGCGCTTATTCTAGACTTTACATTTTGCTTAGGGAACATATAGGCGGACTGCGCTTAATATTACTCTAAGGTTAAGTATTTTGGTAATTTTTATTTGACAATGTACTTATAATTTAAGAACTTCATAAAACTTGAATTCACTCAGCTCGTCTGACTTTGCGTGCATATTAGCTTGATTTCAGGTAATTGAAGAATAAAGAGGGATGCCTTGGCAAGCTGCAGGACTACTCAGAGGCGGTTGACATTTTGAAATAAAGAGTCTACTCTATTTATTTGAAAACAATTTTCTAAACTTTTGTTTTGTTCTACAAATATGCTTTGTCCCGTCATGGGAAATTTCATGTTTGGATGACTTAACTATTTACTTTTCCGCTGCGTGTTTTCTGATAATAAATAAGACCTTTTGAGTATTAAATTCATGGTTTTAATCTTTGTATGCCAACTGTTTGACCCGTCGGTTTTGAGGGTCTTACATTTTTTTATTATAAACAGCATATTATTTTTAATTTATGTCACCATTAATGTTGGTTTATATTTTCATATAGATGTTATAGGACATGCTGTGAGGTTCTTCAACAATGACGATAAAGATAAGAAGGTGACCACAAATAAAAAGAGGTTGACAATGGAAATGCAGGATAGTGAGTATTAATTGTTTTTTATTATATTTATTATTACATAATTAATAATTTTATAATTGAATACGATGTATCACTAAAATATTTTTTTTTCTTTTTGAAGGGGTTTGAACATTTATATAACTTTGTGGGATACGTATGCAACCGAGATGTCTAAATATGTTGCTACGCATCAAAATGAGAAGCAAATTATTATAATTCTTCAGTTTGGTCGCTTGAAATTTTATAATGGTTGTTACAATTTATTAAATATCTGTACTTTTAATACTTTAATTATTTTACCCAATACATTGAATTCTAATTTTAGTAATTGTTTTTTTATGCAGGCAAACCCTATGTTTCTAATTCTTTTGGAGATTGTTAGTTGATTGTTTATTAATGATAATAATATTGAAGATATTAACATGTACAACAAAAGGTAAAGTTAGTTATTTTTTACAACTATTTCCAGTAGTTAATACATATAACTATTTTTTATGAATCGGGTTGGGTAAGAAAATGGCGGATAATCCTTCATTGGTTCATCGACCATATGGCACGTCTATGTTCTGTTCGGATGAAGAAGATTTTCTTCACAACACTCCTGTTAGTAAAATTGGTGATATTTTGGAAATACAAGAGGTATGTGCAATCTTACAGGAATGAAAAATTCTATAATAATTTTTATTTTTTTCTTTGACGTTATATATTTTTACCAACAGTATAATTACATTGTAAAATGTTAAAGCCAATAAATGCTTAATTTAAAGTTGTTTTTTTGCCGACAACTAATATTTAACTTTTAAAATTACCTGTTATAATTACCTAAAATAAGCATTCGTGGTACATGATTACAATTAACTATTATCTTTTTGTCATTTTAAAATAAAATAAACGTAATAATATTTAAATTTTGATCCGTGAATTCTAATTTTTTTATACAGGAGCAGCCTGTGGTGTTGTTGGATACTATTAATGATCTATTTAAAGAATTTGGGTGGCACTACATGGGGTGTCCCAAATGTACCAAAAAATGTGGTACAGAGTACATAATCCGTGAAGTTGGCGAAGGAAGTGGCCAATTTGAAGAAGAAAAGGTTTTCCAGTGTGTGAATGGTAATTGTAGTGCCAAACAAGTCGTCCCTACACCAAGGTCATATTTCTTTTAAATATTTTTAATTTTTTAAAAATGTATTTGCTCAGTATAATACATATAACTAGGGGCGGCAATTATTGACACGACCCGAAAACTGACCCGAACCCGACACGAAAAAAATAGATTTGGGTCAACTAACACAACCCGTTTAAAAAATGGGCTGGGTTTGGGTTGACACATATATAAAATGGGTTGACCCGTTAACCTGTTTAAGTATTTAGAAAAAAAATATATTATATTTTTGTTTTTCTTTTTCCATTTCTATGTACATGGTTAGTTATAATTGTGTTATTTTTGGCACACTGTATTATTTATTTGTCACACTTATATACTCACCATTAAACATTTTATTGATAACCCGCTTACAACCCAACAACCCGCTTATAACTCATGAACATGTATTACTCATTAAAAATATGGGTTAAACGGGTCGTCTTCGGGTTGACCCGGATTTTATGTGGGTTGGGTTAGGGTTGAAATATTTGACACGAATAATAATATGGGTCGGGTTCGGGTTGCACATTTCAACCCATCAACCCGCCAACCCGCAACCCATAAACCCGCCAAATCATCAACACGACACGATTGACACCCCTACTTATAACTTTATGATTTACATGTTTGTTTTTCCATATTTAAAATTTACGTTCGTGTCCAAGATGTGAACGGCGCTGTTTCACTTACATTGTTTCATCGTGGCGCTTCAAAACTTCTTGAAAAAAGTGCAACTGAATTGCTTGAAAAGAATACGGTATTTTTCTATTTTTTTAAAAGAACGCAAATTTATTTATTAGTATTTTTTTAAATATAATTTTTGTACTCATATTAATTATTTATGGTTCTCCTTTTAAATAGGTTGGTGATACAATTAACTATCCAGAAGAAATCAGTATTGTGTTGGAAAAAGAACTTGCTTTTAAAATCTTTGTTTCTGACTTCAATTTAAACAATAAATATGATGTTTATGGTGTAACAAAGTTCAGTGACGACCCAACAATTATCTCGGAGCTGAAAAAGAAGTTGTATGTTGGACAGGTACTTTTTGGTCCCAATTTTGTTAATAAAAAACTATATATGTATAAACGACTAATTTATTGTTCTATAATTTTTTTAAACTAAATATACAGCCCACTGAATCTGAGTCTCTTCACACATCTATGTTAGCAATGCAGTCTAATGATATGTCTGTCTCCAAGGTATCCTTATCTTCTACATTTACTTAGATGTTAATATTCATACGTTTGTAACTATTTAAAAAAAATTACTTTTGTAATAATACTGATACAAACATCTTTTCTGTGTAGGACTCAAAATCAGAAACATACGATAATGAAACGCTCATGTCCATTGCTGATAGCTTTGTTGATAAGAAAGTATATGTTGAAGATGAACAGTTTTCTATAAGTTCCAAGTATCATATGGTTAAGCGTAAACTGGTTGACGTAATTTCTGATGATGAAAGCACACCAATGCGTCCCAGTAAGATTGGAAGTGGTGGTAGTAAGGACAAAGATAAGGCTGAAAAGTAGTTTCCTATGAAGATGGTCTATGAGTTATATTGGTTTGTGTTTCTTTTTTAAGTATTTATGAACATTGTCCCTTTGATATTTCGGATTTGGTTGTTTTGCACTGTGTGCTACTATTTCTCATATTTAATAAGTCATTTGGTTATTTGTCTTTATTCAGTCGTACACGATGTTTTTTCTAGATATTTTGCAATTAACCAAAATTAGAAAGACAAACAGTTTGGTTGAACAAACAGTTTGGTTGAAGAATTTGATACTCAGTTTGCTTCTTTAACAGATGAACACAAAAAAATTTATAACTGTGTAATGAAATATGTTGAGGATAAGAAAGGAGGAGTTTTTTTTTTGTTTATGGTTATGGTAGTACGGGTAAAACTTTCCTATGGAAGACACTATCTTCATCCATAAGATCTAAAAGAAAAATTGTTTTGAATGTTGCTTCGAGTGGTATTGCATCTTTGCTATTGACAGGTGGTACGACAGCACATTCTAGGTTTCGTATTCCTATAAACCTTACTGAAGGTTCTATGTGTTACATGCAACCAAATTGTGATGTTGCCCAACGGCTTAAAAAAATAGATTTGATTATCTGGGATGAAGCACCCATGGTTCATAAACATGCTTTCGAAGCACTAGATCGAAGTTTAAAAGATGTATTTGGTGTTCATGATGTTGACTCTTATGATTTGCTATTCGGTGGAATGGTCGTTGTGTTTGGGGTAACTTTAGACAAATTCTACCAGTTGTACCAAATGGAACTAGGCATGACATTGTTAATGCCTCTTTAAGTTCATCATACATTTGGCACAAATGCGTTGTTTTAGAATTAACAAAAAATATGAGGTTGCTTTCAAGAAGTTGCAAGTATGATATCGAGGAAACTAAAAAGTTTGCAGATTGGCTTTTGGATATAGGAGAAGGAAAGGTGGATACAATAAGTGATGTTCAGGATGTTATTGAGATACCTGAGGACTTACTTATTTCTCAATCTTCGGATCATGTTTCTGATTTGATATCCTTTGTGTATCCGTCACTTTTGGATAACATCCACATTCCTCATTATTTTCAAGATCGAGCTATATTGGCAACGGAGAATGAGGTTGTTCAAGAAATTAATGATAGATTACTTTCAATGTTTCCTGGTGAGGAAATTGAGTATCTAAGTTCAGATAGTGTTTGTCAGTCCGAAGATGTTAACGAAAAGGTTGATGAAAGCTTAATTTCTCCTGATATTTTGAATGGTCTTAAGTTATCTGGAATACCAAATCACCGTTTAGTTTTGAAAGTTGGTGTCCCGGTAATGTTACTTAAAAACATTGATCAGAAAAGCGGTTTGTGTAATGGAACAAGGTTACAAGTTGTTAAAATGGGAAAACATGTAATAGAAGGGAGAATCATTTCGGGAAGTAATATTGGAATTCGCATGTTTATCCCAATAATTAATTTATCACCTTCGGATAAGAGAATTCCTTTTAAACTTAACAGAAGACAATTCCCACTTGCTGTTTCTTTCGCAATGACAATAAACAAGAGTCAAGGACAATCCTTATCCAGAGTTGGGTTGTATTTGAGGGATCCTGTTTTTTCACACGGGCAGTTGTATGTTACGCTATCAAGGGTCAAAAGTCGAGATGGACTGAAGATAGTTATACTAGATGAAGATGGCAAACTGACGAACAAAACTTCAAACGTTGTGTACAAAAGAAGTCTTTCAAGCTTTAGGAATAATTTTATAACATTTTGATGCATTTTTTAACTTATCTTTATTGACGTCATGTACACACAACTTCAATAATACAAATATTATTTTCATATTTTTATATTTTTCTTTGGTTTGCACCGTGGGTACCCACGGGTCTCTAACCTAGTGATAAAACAAAAACATAGAAGAGTGTAATGTAATAATAATAAAATAAAACAGAGTAGACAACACGCAGACACAACAGCGAGTAAACAAAAACCCAGTCGAAAGAAAGCTGGCCTATAGTCCGAAGCGAGCCATGGCGGAGCTCCGCCACTCCACCTCCCTCGGCGGCAGACCCACACCGTCACCTAGAAAGCGTGATGACGTCACTTCACCTCTCTCTTCCGACAGCCATCCCCTTGTCCATGACCACGACGACGACGGCGATCGAGATCGTCACCATCGAGATCGCTTCCGTTCACTCTTCAACCATTTCCAATTACTCGATGACACTGCTAGGGTTTACTCCACCAACTTCAAGATCTTGCTCTTTTTCATCACTCTCCTCTCTTTCGCCGCCATGTTTACCGTCTATTCCGTCATTAGTCATCTCGTAAGTATTATTCATCCCAATCTATTATTATTATTCAAACAGATCTTAATGTTTTGACAGTTAATAACTAGTTTACAACGTTGAATGCACATTCTAGTTTATTTAGATGGAAATGGAAGTATGATTAGTTTGTGATATTAAATGCTGATTCACTGACATTGTAATCTCACATTTTGATGGAATTAGGATGCCGGTGGTGATCCGGAGTATTTTATAATATTATTGGCCTATTTGTTTTAGGTTAGAGTGTTAGAAACTTAGACATGGATTACTTTGTGCTGCTGCAAATTGAATCAGCTTGTTAGGGATGTTCTATTTGACATATTCAGGCACGTTGGGATATCTGCTAAGAAAGAGGCACTGGTGAATTTATTGACTGACTCGTTGGAAGGACGATTAATACTTAGACTAGCTGACTTTTTGGTCTAGGATGGATGGGAGGGAAACAAGCATGTGTGGATCTAACATTGGTTTCCCCTATTGTGGGCTTGGGGAGTAGTGAGTGGTTTTAGGGTGGGTCAAGCTGCGTCGGGCAAAGTGACAAAACATGAGAAAGTGTGTCTTGACAACCAACACATGTATATACCATTTGCTTTTGATGCTTTTGGCTACTTAGTCGAGTCCAACGGATCATGCATAGTCATGACTCATGTTATGACCCCAAGATCTAAGATCTATGAATATTAATTTTAAAAGGCTTAGCGGCGCAAATTGTTGTCCGCTTGCCTTTTGTTCTGATGTAATTTCCTCTTTGGGTTTGGTGTAAATATAAAAAAAAATTGTTTGTTAGTAATCAGCTTGTTAGTTGAGCTTCATAGCTTTAGTCGTTTCTCATTCATTGATTAGACAACTTCTCAGCATCTTCAAGCTTGCCCATTCCTGATGGTCATGCATGTGATGGTTGTTTTGCAAGCAAATTTTATCTTGTATAATTATTTTTGTAGTATAGTAAATAGCTGGTTTGTAAACTCGAACTAATGTTGTTGAAGTCTTTTATATTTTTTTTTGGTAGAATGCTCCGTACTTGTGCACAAAAGAAGGCATTACACTTCATTGTCCTCGTGTAAGCTATACTGAATTACCTCGGTTGTTGTACCATATGTGATCATGATCATATTAGAACTCTAAAGTTGTGTTTGGTTTTTGTTACCATTAGGTTAAGGAACCCCCTTCTTTGTGGGAGAATCCATTAGCGGCCACCACTTCTTGGAAGCCATGTGCTGAAAAGCGCATTGGTGCAATTTCAGGTAAAACCCTGTATATATATGTAATTCTTCTGTGGGCTCTTTTTTAATATTAACAAGGGTTGATATGGAAGAGAAATGAAAATTGAGGTAGAGGAAACTGATTCACATAAAGGTATTGATTAGAGGCAGGTAGAGAAGGTCCAAATTACAAAAGTATTGAACTATTGATTGGCATACAGATTAACAGAAAATAGTTAACTTTATTCTTTCCATTTTGTTATACGCTAAGAAAAATGATAACTTTTTGGTTAAATATGTGGGAGCTTTGCAAATTCGATTTACGGAGATATCAGATTGGATTAGTTTTATTCTTATCAAGCTAATGGATCAAGTAGCAACATTTCATCTCATAAAACTTTATCTCTGCTATTTGTGCCTACACCTGACTTCCATTTTTGCCATGGCTTGTTCTTTTTGTTAAGTCATATATGATTCTTGTTTCTCTGCAGATCTTCCTGAGGCAAATGAAACAAATGGGTATATTTTTATTCATGCAGAGGGTGGACTAAATCAGCAAAGAATTGCGGTATGTTCAATTCTATAAAACTCTCTAATAATGACTATTGGATGGATTTGTTACATTGTCCGTATTATTGTTTACTGTAAAAATGTAATCATGCATTCATATGTCTCCATACAAATTTTATGCTTTGTATTGATGGGTGGCCAAAATCATGTCAAATACTAAGTTTTAATTAATGTCTTTGCCTGTAGATATGCAACGCCGTTGCTGTTGCCAAAATCATGAACGCCACTCTTATTTTGCCTGTGTTAAAGCAAGACCAGATCTGGAAGGACCAGACGTGAGTTATCTTTACCAGAAAACTTTATACTTTGTGTGGGTCAAATAAAAGTTGGACCAAACAAAATCACCAATGTTGATATACATCACTTTCTTGGAACCAAGGCTGTGTGTTTTGATGATGCGTTGCAAACATACCAATATACCATGCACTTTCTTTTATAAGCTCATTAAACTTATGCATGTTCTATATTTGTTTATGAGGATAACATTTTTTCCCAGAAAATTTGAGGACATATTTGATGTGGACCATTTCATTGACTACTTGAAGGATGATGTGCGAATTGTTCGTGATATTCCATCATGGTTTACTGACAAGTCAGAGCTTTTCACAAGCATAAGGTTCTCTCTCATTCTCTCTTTACGCACATGCACTAGTATGTGAATAGCATTTTACAAAGGAGCCTATATTCAATGTTTTTTAAGCCGATTAAGTTGAAATGGTTATGTAATATGCACGATCTGATGGGACAAACAAGTTCAATTAATAAATTTAGCTTGAAGGGAAATAGGTCAAAAGTCACCCAAAGTATATTTTAAATGCCTTAATCATGCTTAATTATTTATTAAAAAAATGAGTTGTTACCGAAAATAATACATGTTAATAAGCATATATTACAAGGAATCTAAAACTTTTGGGCAACAAAGTGTTTTAAGTTGATGAAATTGAAATGGTTGTGCACAATCTGAGAAGTCGAAACTCTAAAGAGTAAAATCAACAAGTTTAGCTTAAAAGGAATTGGGTCAAATGGGTCGAGGGTTGCCCTAAAGTGTATTTATAATGCATTAGACCTTCTGAATCCTTTATTAAAAAAATTAATTATCATAGAAATAATATAGTTTTTGTAAATTATGTTTGATGCACTGATTATTTGTGGGAATCTAAATTTTGTGTTAATGTATGATAGACGGACGGTGAAAAACATCCCCAAATATGCACCAGCACAATTCTACATTGACAATGTCTTGCCTCGGATTAAAGAGAAGAAGATAATGGCACTAAAGCCTTTTGTTGATCGACTTGGGTATGTTGTGGTTTTTGTCTCAAAAGGTATTAAATTATTAAAATTTGTTTCATTATTAATTCTTAACTTTATATGTGTTTGTTCTTGTCCAGCTATGACAATGTCCCCCAAGAAATCAACAGATTAAGGTGCAGGGTTAACTATCATGCTCTCAAGTTTCTTCCTGAGATTGATGAAATGGCTGATCAACTTGTAGCAAGGATGAGAAATCGAACTGGCAGTCCAAATCCATTTATGTAAGTTTTATTAATGGGACTTAAAGTGCTTGGAACTTTTGGTGAACAGATTCTGCTTCTGGTTATTTGATTATTTAGTGGTCACTTACTGCAACAAAACTGATTATCTAAGAGTAAATTAAAATTATCCTTTTACCCATTTTTAGGCTAAGCAAAACATCTCCTTTTTTTCCCAAGAATTTCCCTTTTGGTCATTTTATCTACACTCAAAACATCTTATTATCTGTTTATAACTTCATTTGGTGAAAGCATATCCAAATGCTATTTTCTAACTTGTTTTATTACAACTGATTATCTGATTTTAATTATTGAATATCATATTGTACACATCACTCCTTAAATATGGGAATACAGAATTCTGTGATTTGTTGCGGACAAAATGCTTACAGACTTAACAATATCTTCTTTAACAGGGCTCTTCATCTTAGATTTGAGAAAGGGATGGTAGGACTTTCATTTTGTGACTTTGTGGGAACAAGAGCAGAGAAAGCTTTGATGGGATTATACAGGTTAAAAGAATGGCCTAGGCGTTTCAAGGTTAGATGTCATTCTATATATATGGGGTTAGATTCCGCTTGTAACGAGTCTAATGACCGACAACGTTTAAACACAAAACAGTAGGGAGGATTGAACTGGTTAATTGCATGCAGTCCGTCCCAAGCATAGCAGTCATTCACAGTATATTTTTCTCTTCGATGCCCTCTTTACTACCCTAGTCAGCTATATTTATTATTCCGTCACTTTCTTTCCCCTCATGCCTAAGACATGGTTCCCGCTGTACTCTTGTTCCTGCTATAAACCGTACAGGCTCTAGGCCCATTGGGTTGTTGGTCTAACAAGTGACACATAAATTGTTACAATGCAAAAAATGTCAAATGCATCATGCCTATTGAAACATGCAATTCCTAGAAGTAACTGCTTGAGATGGAAAAAATGGGAAGCACATGTGGGTTGGGTAATGGGTCCAGGCAGGTGGTTTTTTTGTGAAGGTCCAAATGGGTTGGGCTGGGTCAGCCAACCCATCAACATTACTTGACCATTTTTTTTACTTTTATAAATTGTTATTGAATTAAAGAAGACAACAAAAACCTATATTGTTAAAACTTAAAATATAATCTAGTATCTAGTATATATAATAAAGCGATTTATAACTTACAAGGATCTAAGCTAGACCTGTAAATTCTTGCCCAAAGTCTTTAGAAATAAATGAAATGGCCTATATTTATATATGTTTTGGGTAAATTTGGGCCTTATAATTTCACCCAATGGGTTGAATGGATGGAATGGTAACACAACAAGTGGTGGATGTTTCTACTTCTCTCTTGCTCTACACAAAGTTAATATTGTAATTTTTGTTTATTATTTATTAGTTTTGTTTAACAGTTAACAGTTCTGATACACACACTTGTTGAAGAAATACTAATATTTGAATGTTGTTAATAAAATCAAACTTTTAACTTTTATTATTGTAATAAACAACTCTAATGATTTTATTATATTGGTTGTTCATAGAAGTTGGAAGAGGTTATCAACAAGTCAACACAACTGGGCCCACTTGATCTGTTTGATCTTATCCCATCTTGACCCGTTACCCGGCACAACCCATCCATTCTTCCACCTCTAGTTCTGAACATACGAATACGCTTTGCATGACTTTCTACCTGTTGACCCGTTCCAGTTGTAGCTTTTACCTGCTTGGTCTGTTGGACACAAACTCCAACCCAAATCGACCGGTTTTAAAATAATGTTTCAAAATAAAACAATTTTGACTAGAGTTACTGCTCTAAAATGTTTGCAGATGCTTATTGCTATGATGTTATGATACTGAAATTTGAAGTTTTCTGGGAGGGAATCAGATTTATAAAAGGTTATTTGGACTTGCAATGCAGGATGGTTCACATTTATGGCCTCTGGCCCTACAAAAAAGGAAAGAAGGACGATGCCCTCTTGAGCCTGGGGAGGTGGCAGTGATGCTACGGGCCATGGGCTATCCAAAGGAAACTCAAATATATGTTGCTTCTGGCCAGGTGTATGGTGGACAGAACCGAATGGCACCACTCAGGAACATGTTCCCTAATCTTGTAAGAACCTCTTCTCAACTTTTGTAGTATGGGTCAAAATGGTCGGAGCGGAGCAGGCTGACCTGCTAACCACATTTTGTCAATTTTTTAAGTTTTATTTATAAACTATAAATATTTTTGTTATGATTATAAAGGTCAAACTTCAAAGGCAATGTAGTATTCCCCTTTTTTTACACGTGAGGCATCTTTTTAACCTATTAATTCAAGATACTTGTCATTTGATTTCTTACCGGTAAAACAATATTATTACAATAATATGATTAAGCGGCTAGATTTGCATTCAAAATTGTGGATGACTTACCGTCTGACCCATTTAACTCAGATCCTTTATAAGTAAGTTTATTGACTAGACCCATTTGACATGTTTGAGATGATTCTGAGCCCAAATCAACACTAACCGTATTTTTCAATATATCTGATTGTTATGGATGGTTTGTCACAGGTAACAAAGGAGGAGCTAACAACAAAAGACGAACTAGACAGCTTCAGAAAGCACGTCACAAGCTTGGCTGCGTTAGATTTCTTGGTATGCTTGAAGTCAGATGTTTTCGTAATGACTCATGGAGGCAACTTTGCAAAACTAATAATTGGTGCAAGAAGGTACATGGGCCACCACCAAAAGTCCATAAAGCCAGATAAAGGCCTGCTTTCAAAATCATTAGGAGACCCGTACATGGGTTGGGCTACATTCGTTGAAGACGTTGTCCTCACCCACCAAACCCGCACTGGACTTCCAGAAGCAACATTTCCAAACTACGACATATGGGAGAACCCGTTAACACCTTGCATGTGCAAAGCTTAATCACATTGTTGGTTTTCTTCTGAAGGTAAAATATTGATCTTTAACTACAATATGAAAAGCAAAAAAAAAAGTTGATAATTGTGGATTAGCAATCAATGTTGGTGTAAATTAAATTAGGGAAAAATGATAAAAAGGAAAATTAGCCCAATGTATCCCTCTTTTATATAGGGGGGTTGACCTTTAAACTAACACATTGTTCTTGTGAAAATGTCAAAATAGTTTACATTTTGCAAGAGTGATTTTGGTTGATTAGTATGGTGGTTTAAAAGGTCGATCGCCCCGCGGTTGTTGTATCTTGACTTTGTGTCTTATTATTTTGTAATATTCATAAAGTGATCACAAATATTTTTTTCTTTACTTATTTATGCATGTCACTTAAAAAAAATTATAAATCATTTAGAAATGTGGATTATTATTGCTTTAGTTTGATATAGGGTAGTTCTTGGTTGTGGGGTTAAAACGGGTTCAGCTATTCTATGTTCAGATCAATGCTTCAATGCTTCATCATATAAAGAAAGTTGTTAGAATGCAGCTTTAGGTCCAAGCTTCGCGAAGCAGAGCAATCAAGTTATTGACTCATGTATGGTTTCTTTATATGTGCATATGATATGTAGTAAGAGTTAGATAGAGGGGGGAGAGAATAGGAAGGGATACATAATTTAAAACACAGAAGTATGTGCTAAGTTGTGACTATAACGTGGTACATAAATCATTCATCTTGAGGCTTTTCGTCCCTTTCTAATCTCTGGTGATTTGCCTAAATATATACACCATAAATACAATACATTTCTAAAGCTAAATGAACATAATTCTAAAATTAAACTTGATATAATTGAAAAAAAATAATAATAAATGGACGTCAACATGCCATTCATATCAATCTATTTGGTTATTTTAAAACTAACATGTTTGTTCTATCAAAATGACTTTCATTTCCTACCATAACAAATTTTAAATAGTTTGAAAACACATTGACAGTATAACTGCTTAGTTTATCGCTTAATGGTAGAGAGGAAATCCTCTCTTGGGTGAGGTTGGGAGTTCAATTCCAAGTGTGTAAAAAAGGTGTAAATGTGCAAAAAAAGAGGCGTGGTGCCAGAATTCCCTAATCGGTGACTTTATTTCTCAACGAATTCCACAACATTGTTTTCCAAACAGTGGTTATGCGTTAAGGAAACCCTAATCAATGACTACTAACATGAAGGAAACCCGACTTTTGATCCGTAAATTGCTATCCGGTTCTTCACTAGTGACTGTGAAGTTGGTCTTTTTCCAATCATGGGGAATGTTGTAGCAGCAAAATCAACCATTTAAGGCTGTGTGTACAAATCAAGACGCTTCCATGTTTATACATATTCTCCAACTTTGAATACAGGGTTGGAAAGGGCAGGAGACAATTGTTAATGGATGGACACAATGGTTAAGAGCGTGGGCATATACCTTCCCGATTTTTTTAAAGATAAATCTATCTATACATAAATCTTATAGTATAGGATGAAAGAGACACTACGTAGCTTCATCATAAAGTGACATAATTTGGGTTATGGGGTATATATAAAAGAACAAAAATTCAGTTTATACTTGAGTTGGAAAATGTTAGCGAACAACCAACCAGTCACACAATTGGTAGTAAAATAACTATTTCTCCTAAATTTACTTTAGAAGCAATCATTTCTCCTAGTTTTAATAGTGTTTTGGTCATGTGGAACACGAACTTGATTATGTAAGCGATGACGAAACAGATCCACAATGGATTAATGATTTAATGGGACAAACCAACAAACCACAAACCAAATTCAACTCATACTTGTTGTCAAAAAAGATTATATATTTTTGTTTTGTATATTTTTTTGGTGTTTTTATAGTTTATAAAAGCTCAAAGACAATGATTATTAAAATGTCCTATTTACGTATTAGTTACATATAATTTACCTATTTTATCATTTTCATACATATTTATTGGAAATTACTTTTGACTTCTTTTCTTTTTAAGTAAATACGTATAAAACGTAGGAAAAATCACGTTAATAAACATTGATCCAGTAGTTTTATCAAAATAAACAAAATTACAGTATAACATTTAGGGATTTCACGAAAAATTAGAGAATTAGAAGCTGCCATGTTCACTTGTCTAATATATAAACGTCACCTTCAACCACTTATATTAGTCCCCTAAGACATAACGGCTAGCACAAAGGGCAGTGAAGACATTTGCTTTGTTCTGCTCGGCTTGGAAACCAGCTTGAGCTTATTTGCCCCTTAAGTTCTAGCCGCTCTACATCCTCACCCCCTTAAATTGTAGCCTTAATAATTTTCCTCAGTGTTGTTTATAGCCGTCTTCCCTAATCTCTAATCTCTAGCTCTCTTCATGGTCTTCCCTAAACTCTAGGGATTTCCTTTTACAAGCCGTTATCCTATTTTATTCTCTAAAACTTAGCCTTTTGTTTGGGATGGAACGGGCTAGAAGTTAGGGAATTTGGGATATGACGTCTAAGGTTTAGGGAACATATAAAAGATTTAGAGAAAGCCGAGTAGTTGAGGCCATACAAAACACGTCTAAAGCCATTTGAAATAACAGCTAAAAATTTGAGCACTTAAGCCGTAATAAGCCGAGTTTAGTATATATGTCATGATGTCTGTACTTTGTCAGTGAAATGGGCAAGATATTAGCTATCTTTAGACGTGTTTTCACTTTTGAAAGATTCTATTGATGTAAAAAAGTGTTGGTCCCATTATTTCAACTCTTTATATTTTAGCCATCTCCCTAAATTATAGACGTTTATAATGTTTTTGTTGTGATTTTCCCTAAAACATAAAATAACAAATTACTTTTGACTTCTTTTCTATACTATATTAAGAATCCACCACTCCTCACTTCCAGGATCTCTCTCCTCCTCAACCACCGCCGCCACTCCTCCGTCGTGTACCACCACCACTACAATGAACTCCGCCTCCTTCTCAACCACCACCTTAAGACCACCTACCCTCTCCATCCTTCCATCACCACCACAAAACTCTTCAACCCCTATCCCTCAACACAATATCCAATTCAAACCAAACCACTTACACCAACCCTCCATCTTCTCCACTAAAGAAAAACTCAATACCCTCGTCACAGAATTCAAATCCTTACCCGAACCAATCGACCGGGTCAAACGCTTGCTACACTACGCAACACTCCTTCCAGAACTCAACAAACCATGTAGAGTAGAACAAAATAGAGTGACTGGATGTACTGCTCAAGTGTGGCTGAAGGTTGGTATGGATGGTGAAGGGTTGATGAGGTTTAATGTGGACAGTGATTCGGAGATTACTAAAGGCTTTTGTTATTGTTTGGTTTGGTTGTTGGATGGTGCGGCTCCATGTGATGTTTGTGATGTTAAGGTTGATGATTTAGGAGAGATAAATGTTGGGATATTGCCTGTTAGGGTTAGTTCTAGGGTTATTACCTGGCATAATGTGTTGCTTAGCATGCAAAGAAGAACTAGAGATTTGGTTATGGAGAGTTGTGGTGGTGATTGTTCATGTCTTAGGCCCTCCGTAATGGAGCGTGAATTAGCGCCCCTTACATCTGATTGGTTGCCATGAAACCCAAGACCACAATGCCCAAATCAAGCGCCAAAAAAATAACGCCCCTGCCCATTTTTTACCCATTAGCGCCCTTGGGGGCGGTGTTGGGGCGCTAAAGCCTACTTTTGCGTCTGGTTAGCGCTCGAATACGGATGGTCTTATAGTGGATATATACTTAGGAGTAGAGATTGGAAAGTGTGTGTGAGTTAGCCGTTAAAATATTATTATGTGTAATTTACTTGAATAATTGATAAGGTTTTAAATGCATATGTATTTGTTTTCAAACTCTACCTTGGTTCAAGAATGATTGTGATTAGTGAACCGAGTTGGCTCACCTTGATATTTCCAACCTAGCCATAAACTAAGCTCGTATTTGGCTTGTTTTTAACTCGAGCCAACTCATGGCTCGATGAGTTGTCTCATTTTTCTTTAGTTTGATATTTTGTATGCAAGTAATATCAAACGTATACTAGGACAAGTGTCAACTGTTAGGATCAGAATAAACACACACGCAAAACAATAAAAGTAAACAAGACACAAGATTTACGTAGTTTGTGTGGGCTAGGGCGGCGTTCCCTTTACTCGATCCTCTTCTTCTAATTTCGGTTGGGATTACAAGCGAGCTGAAGGGAACAACTCTAACATTAACTTATAAGTGCAAATGGTACTAGTTTTTAAAGTTGAACTTTTTTTTTGAACGGTTTTTAAAGTTGAACTTGATAGAATGAAAGTTAATCTAGTTTTTAAAATTGCATAGATAAATATAAACAAAAGATTTATATTCCTTGGACATACAGAATATGCGACGATGGTTGTGGGTGGACCTACAGAAAACAGAATCCATTCATAGGATATATAGGTAGACAGGTAGTGGATGCCAAACTTTTTAAAAAAATTAATAACTTTGCAAAGCTAAAAAATGAATAGGTTTACTATATTTATATTTATTAAAAAATAAAACAAGAAAGAAGGCCAAATATTAAAATAAAAAGCGACTCTGCTGGGGATCGAACCCAGAATCTCTGGTTTCGTAGACCAGCGCCTTATCCATTGGGCCACAGAGTCTTTTGTCTTGAGAAGTAATCAATAAGTTAAATAGACTCAAAACATTTAACAGAGAACATGCCCAACTATCTTAAACAAAAACGACTCTGCTGGGGATCGAACCCAGAATCTCTGGTTTCGTAGACCAGCGCCTTATCCATTGGGCCACAGAGTCAATTTGTTTGAATAATTTATTTTATATCATTTAACACAAATTGTATTAGTTAGAAGTTGCATCCACAAAGATCTATTTTTTATATGTTTTTTTTTTTAAATAAATTGAGTGTTCATTTAATAGGAAGTCATAAGAAATTATTTATTTTCTAATATATATGTACGTAATCAATTTATGGATCACCATATGGATATGGATCACCATCACTCAAAGAGATATTAATGACATGTTACTTAAGTTATTTTAACGTACATGCAATTTGAAATCACCTGAGCATAATGCATTTAGCTAAACTTTGTAATTTTATTAAACACTTACACATACATGTTTAATAAGCGTGTCACAAAACATCTATAACAAGATTAAGGTAACTATTTTAATAACACGATGTTGCTACACGACTTATTACATGGAGGTTTAGGCCGTGAACAGAAAAGATTTGTCCCCGTGATTATCCTCTTGTGTGAGGATAAGTGTTTGCCGGGAGACAAAGAGAAAGCAACGTAAAGAGTGAAAGTGAGTTATGTAGGATGTAATGATCGTTATCTTGAGACGATGGTTGTATGTATAGCGTTGATGGCCCTTAGGGTTATAGGCTCCATCTCCATTTTGAGAATTTGTTCGTCTTTTTTTCTCATCCAAGTGCCTTTGTTGTAGGTTGTTACCTTGTTTTGGTGCAAAGGGTATTTAGGCTATGTTGGTACCATGGTTGCAAAAGTCATTAGCCGTTGTCAACTCGGTAGATTGAGGAGTTGCGAGTACTTGATCATAGTCGGGGAGTACTGGAGATGACTCGTCAAGCACGCTAGAGGCGAAGGATCTTTGGGGTCAAGGGTGGCCCTGGCACCCCCTTGTTTTTTTTTTTTTTTTTTTTTTTTTTTTTTTTTTGACGGAGTAGCGGAATTTTGCGATTTTCGTAGGTAAACTGAGTCCGGGTTGAGTCCGGCCCCCGCCGATTTGCCACTAACGATCAAAAAAAATTAAGTCCGCCTCCGACACAACTTCCAAGCTTCGCTCCTAAAGCATGCGGCCTAAGCGGGGAGTACTCTGGGATTACTCATGACGCGCGGATTTTTAAAACCATTGTTGGTACCCATTGTCCATATAGATTATAGTTGACCTTATCCTTCTAGTGCAACTGTTGTACTTTTTGTTTGGAAGTTGTGGCACAGGTTTTGCCCATTTGCACAATGCACATCTTTACGAAGTGAATGGGTCGTGACTGGGCCTTAGTTACCGTTGGGCCTCCTAGGTCGTGACTTGGCCCGTGTTGGGTTAGGGATTTGTTGTTTCCTTCTCTCGTACTGAAGATCCAAAAAGTGGACGAACCTGAAATGTGACTAACAACAGGGACGAATGAGATGGATCTTGTGAGCTTCGAACCTAAGCTTAAACCTGCACAAGGTAAAAGACCGTTAGGCTCGCTACAGAGGAGGAGGGAGGGCCTCTCTGTAACCACCCTCCGGCGTGAGGATAAGTATTTTTCTAGTGAGAGAAAGTAGAGAGAGAAAGTAAGTTCGGAGTGTGAGTGTTCGTGTGTCAACTGTACTTTGAAGGGGGTATTTATACTAGTCAGCCAAGTTGTACTATACTTCGGACCCCCCTTTCGTACTATCATTCGGAGTCTTTTGACTTCCGGGAGAGACTCGTACTTTCCTTCGTTCAGACCATTTGGCCGTAACATGGTGTCCTGAGCTCGTGCTTGGGTGAGCCGCGGTATAATTGCTTATACCTCTTCATGTCTTCCCAAGTCCTCAAGTTACTCTGTAACTTGTTGGACTTAGTTATGACCGAGTCACAGGCGATCAAGCCGCGGTATAATTGCTTATACCTCTTCATGTCTTCCCAAGTCCTCAAGTTACTCTGTAACTTGTTGGACTTAGTTATGACCGAGTCACAGGCGATCAAGCCGCGGTATAATTGCTTATGCCTCTTCATGTCTTCCCAAGTCCTCAAGTTACTCTGTAACTTGTTGGACTTAGACAATCTTTCGGCCTGTTGATCATGCTATGGTGTCTGCAGAGGGTTAATGAGGATTGTTGACACGTGTCGACGACAGCTGCTTGGGGGCCTTGTCGTTTTCTGATGACACGTGGGTGTAGTTATGGCCATGTGATTCAAGGGGCTGACGTGATGGCGGTTCATTTCTCGGAATGATCTGGGCCGCTCATCTTATCCTTTCATCTGGACCGTTAATTCGAACGGTTGATGTGACGACGGTTCGAATTTCGGGATAATCTGGACCGCTCATTTTGTCCAGCTGTCCATCCAACCGTTGCCTTTCCTCCCCTATATAAAGCCACTCCTCATTTTCTTTTTACTTTTTACTGTTTTCTCTCCTTGTCTTCTTATCCTTGTTTACCCTCTCGGAGCTCGTATCATCCGTTCCAGTTTCCCTAAGGTGCGTTGTCTTCTTCCTTCATTTTTCCTGTATAGTTGCTTGATCGTGTTTCAAAAGATGGTAAAGGATGATATGGGCGTCACCACCTCGAACTTGTCTGCGGACAAGCTGGCTCGGTTTATCGACACCTATTCTATCCCTCGTGATCTGAATCCAGTGCTGCCAGGGCCGCGGGAGGTGATACATCCGTTCCCCGCTGGTAGGGATGAGCTCGGGACGGGATCGGTACCGAACCGATACCGATCCCGACAATACCGATACCGAAAAGTCCAAAAACCCAATACCGATCCCGATACCGAATACATACGGTACGGTACGGTATCGGTTCGGTATCAGTACGGTACCGGTATGGTATCGGTATTTTGCCTTAAAATACCGATACCGTACCGATCCCGTACCGATACCGATAATACCGAAACCGAAAATCCATAAATATGGATACCGATACCGATCCCGAAACCCCTCGGTTCGGTATCGGTTCGGTACGGTATCGGGATCGGGACGGGACGGGATCGGTATTCGGGCTTGAATGCTCATCCCTACCCGCTGGTAAGTTTGGCTTTTACACCCGAGTGTGTGATTTCGCCAACTACCGCGTCCCCTTCACCAAATTTTTGATGAGGGTGTTAAAGTTTCACGGCGTTCTCATCTCTCAAGTGAACCCTTTCGGTCTTAGCCGAATAAGTCACTTCGAGCTTTCTTGCCGTGCTTTAGAGAGGGGGGCGGAGCTGAGTGTGTTTCGGTGCTTTTACAAGCTTAGTAAGGCCGGCAGCTGGTATACCTTCGAGAAGCGGAGGTCTCTAGAGAGTTGTCATGACTATCAGACAACGAGTCTGAAGAACTGGAAGAACCAGTTCTTCTTCCTAGACGACCGATGCCTTCCTCCGGACATGGTGTGGTGTGAGAGGTTCGAGGCATCTGAGTGGGACTTGCCTAAGAGGTTTAAGTACAATCGTTCCTTGTACTTGGCTCTGGTGGATAATAAAACCAATATCCAGAAATATCCGGAGCATGTCCTTTGCCTCGGAGGGGTGAGTATGAACTGGAGTCTGGACGATAGGTGGCCGTTGGTGCGTTATAACGGAGAGGGTGAGTGGAGAGCCGCAGCTTGTTTATTTGCTTTTTTGTTTTTCTTATTAGCATTTTTTTTTTTTTTGCTAACTCTCCTTGGTTTTTGTTTATACAGATATGTCGCTGTTTGATTGTTTGAAGCTGACCACTTTTGACGACGCAGCTTTGGAGTACACCAGCGAGGAGCTGGGTAACACAAAACCCCTGGTGGAACAGATGGCGAAAATGCACCAACCAATCCGGCCAGCGGGTGGTCCGGACGTTGGTGCTAGTGGTGCAGGAGGGGAGGGTCACACAACCGGGGTCGTGACCGAGAGTGTTGGAATGGTCAAGCCTTCTGAGGGCCTTCCTTTGTCTACTTCAGAGGTCCCTCCAGACCAACCAGCCGTGAATCAGCCGGATCCCTCCATTGGCTCGGGACCGCACTCGTCGGAGCCTTCCCGTGCCTCTAAACAGGCTTCTGGTGACAAGGAAGGACGGGCCCTTACCGATACCTCGGTTTCCCGAGGTTCGGGGAAGAGGAAGGCTGTAAAAAGCACTGTCACCAGTTCTAAGCCGAAGCCGAAGAAGAAGCTGCGGTTCATGGAGGGTCCATCAGAGGTATATTCTAACCTTCTCCATAACCTTGAATATCATTTATTTGGGGTAAATCCTCTAGGGATTCGGCTCCGGTACTAATGGTGGATAATCCTCAGGGCGACGTTCCTAGCGACGAGGAGGATGTGGATGGGTCTCCGGGGATTCGTAGTCCAGGGAAGGATCGGGTGGTACGGCCGGACGATGCTGCAGTTGGTGAGTTTAGGCAGTCTCCCCTTCTTTCTCAAACCTATGTGGGGGATAAGGATGATACTTTCCCCCCACCATGGTATGAGACTGAAGCTTTTTCCATTTATGGTTTTGCAGCCTTGGAGAGTTCTGGAGGAGGTGGTGGCAATCTGTCGGCCGATGAGAAGTTCGTCCCGGAGTGGGACTTGAAGAACGGGGATAGGGTGGTGGACGGGCTTTCTGCCCGTATGATGCTGTTCAACCTAGACACCCCAGCTGACCGGGAGTTTTACCATAATCTGGACTCCCCGGCGTTATGCGAGGCGTTACTGGTTAGCCAGGCCCAGTCAAACTTTCTGGTGACCGAAGCTTACCGCCGATGGACGGATGCCGAGGTTGACCGTGAGCGCCTGCGGCGAAAGGGAGCTTCCTGCAACCATGGGCCGGCCATGGCTGATTTAAAGAAAAACCTGAGGGATACCCAGAACCAAGCCTCTTCATCTCAGGCCGCCGTAGCTTCTGCTGCCGAAGCAAGGGACAAGGCCCTTAAGGAGGTTGATCTTCTGAAGAAGAGGCTTCAGGATTCCGAAGCTTCTGCCGCTGCTGATTCTAAGAAGACTGCCGATCTTCTAAAGCAGATGGAGGTCACCATGGCCAACCTTCGGACAGGTACCGATGTTTTAATCGCTGGTACGTCTTTTTTGTCGTTTGGATTTCTCCTTTAGCTTTAACTTAACTTTTATTGTTTGTGTTGTGTAGAACGGGACGATGCCGTGAAGGCGGAGAAGGTGGCTCGGCAGGTGTATGCTGCGGCCGAGAAGAAAATGGCCGAGGATGAAGATGCTTGGAAGAAGGAAAGGGCGGAGCTGGTTGCCAACATCGACGAGCTTTTTGGCTTCAAAAAGTTCTTCTTGACGGAGGGGGCTCAATTGCTGACGGACTTCGTTCACAGAGGTCCCATCATGAAGCAGGCCGTCAGTGGTGTCGTTAACGCAATGAATGCTGCTGGTTTTAATGAAGGTGTGAAGGCTGGCCATGCGGCCGCAGCTAAAGGGATTCCGTTGGAGAAGAACCCTATGTTAAAACCGGAGGTTAACGCACAGCTATCGGCAGCCATAGAAGCATTTTATAAGCTCACCTTCCCACCGATCGCCAAGCTTGTAGACCATGTGACCGGTCCACCGGAGTCCCTCCCTGAGGCTTTTGAGGGGCTCAAGCTTCCTTCATCCAAAACATCTGTTTAAAACAATTTTATTTGTTCCGGACCTTTGTGTGGTCCGGTTTTTTGTTTGTAATATTTTGAACAAGTATTCGCTGGTTCGGACTTTGTGTTGGGTCCGAGCCTTTTTATATATATGCCTTTTACCCCGATCCTTGTCGAAGGTTCGGCTTATGATTTTCATGCCTTGTCTTAGTGTTTGGTCCGAATCTTTCGTATTTTGCCCGTGCCGGACGTTTTTTAGGCGCCGTCCCCGATCAATTAATGACCAGTAAAAGGCTCGTGGCCAAGTTATCCGTGCGTCCACGGTTTTGGCCGTTCCTTGATTTTTTCCGCGGATTCATTTATTTTAAGTAACCATGGTTCGTGGGGATTTTCCATACCGGGACGCGGCTATTGTCCATACCGCGTGCCGGTGTGTTAGGTTTTTTCCCTTCTTTAAACAGATTTCTATTTTTTAGTATTTCTAAAGTTAAGGTGTTTATTTAGGTTAGTTGAGATCCGGATCAAAAATTATCCACTTTGTTCCGGATCGTTTTGCTACTCCTGTTTAGTTTGCTTTTATACCACGTGGTTTTGGTTATGCCGAGCTCGTTTTTTGAGCTGCGGCTTATATTAACACCTTAGAATGTTTTTTGTAGTAATGACCAGCTTTTATTAATTCTTTTGACGGGGAATGTCACATCCCGTTTAGTAACAAGGAAAAGGGAAATAGTGGGAAATGGCACATCCCACGTCACAATAAAAGATAAACAATTATTTGAAAAGAGAACTAGCTGGTCATGAATACATGTAGCACTTCTTTAAGTGAACACCGTTCCAGGTGCGGGGGATGTCTTTTCCCTCTAGGGTTCGGAGGGTATAAGCGCCTTTCCCTCCGGCGGTCTTGACGATGTATGGCCCTTCCCATGATGCGGCCATCTTTCCTTTTTCAACCCCGCTGGCCTCATTGCACCGGAACACATAGTCTCCGGGTTTAAACCGGACTTCCTTCACCCTGGAGTTGTAAAATTTCTCCAGCTTTTGCTTGTATCGAGCTTCTTTGACAGCCGCAGCTTCCCTTCGTTCGTCCAATAGGTCAAGATTCATGCGGAGTTCTTGGTTGTTGTTTTCAATGCTTTGAATTCTATGGGAGGGGGACCCGATCTCGACTGGTATGACCGCTTCAGTTCCGTACGTCAGACTGAAGGGCGTCTCACCTGTGCTGGTCTTGGTGAAAGTTCGGTGGGCCCATAGGACGTTGGGAAGCTCGTCCACCCAACCGCTTTTCTTTCTCCCCAATCTTTTCTTTATTCCCTCAACCAAGCTTCGGTTTATGCGCTCTACTTGACCATTTGCCTGCGGATGGGCTACCGAGGCAAAAGACTGTTGGATATGCAAGTCTTGACACCATTTTTTGAAGGGGTTATCTGCAAACTGCTTTCCATTGTCGCTGATTATCGTCTGGGGTAATCCGAAACGGCACACTATTTGCTCCCAAACAAACTTTTTTACTTCCTTTCCCGAGATCTTGGAGAGTGGCCGGGCTTCAACCCACTTAGTGAAGTAATCTACAGCTACCAGTAGAAACTTCATGCCTCCGGTTGATTTGGGGAAAGGTCCGACGATGTCGATACCCCATTGCTGGAACGGCCATGCCGCTGTTACTGGGATCATATTGTTTTTGGCTCGCAGACTAACCGGAGCATGCCTCTGACATTCGCTGCACTTCTGTAGCTCGGATACCGCGCTGTTGTGCATCCCTGGCCAAAAATACCCGGCGTTCATAACCTTTGCCACCATCATTCTAGGACCAGCGTGGATACCGCATATGCCGCGGTGGATTTCTTGGATGATGTATGAAGCTTCATCCAAGTCCACACATTTGAGGAGTGGCCCTAAGAACGTTCTTCGGTATAGTTGTCCGTCAATCAATTGGTACTGGAGAGCTTTGACTTTCAGCTTCCGAGCCTTTGCCTTATCTTCTGGGACGACATCGTTGATTAAGTACTGTATTATGGGGGTCATCCAATTATCAGTTGGTGAGTTTACTGATAAAACCGCGGCTGCCTGGACTGTCGGGCCCTGAAGGCCTTCCATATGTACCTCTTGGTTTACAATGTCCATGGTTGTGGCTGCGAGCTTACTTAGAGCATCGGCTTTCTTGTTTTTGTTCCCTGGGATGTGCACCACTTGGCATGCTTCAAATTGTTTTATCAGTTTTTTAGCCTGCGTTTAAAAGTAATGGTTAGTCGATTTCTTTTATTGAGATCCGGAGTTTATTGAAGGCTTGGGTTAGTCCCATACCTCGGCTAAATAAAGAATCATGCTAGCTTCTTTAGCCTCGTAATCTCCGGATATTTGGTTTGCCACCAACAAAGAATCGACATGTGCTATAACCTGCAAGGGGCATACACGTCTTAGGTTTTTATAATGTACTTTGCGTTTAGCAGGGAGTTTCATAAGCATTATTGCATGCTTGTACCTTTTTGGCTCCGACTTTTATAGCCAGCCGCAGCCCTGCCAGGAGTGCTTCGTACTCAGCTTCGTTATTCGAGCTTTTGAAGTTTAAGCGAATTGCGTATAGTAGCTCACGTCCTTCGGCTTCACATAGGACTAAACCTGCTCCTGACCCTTCTGTTCCGGAGGCTCCGTCAGTGTGTAACGACCATGTAGGTTCCGGGGGGTTTTGTGGTTCGGCCTCTAGACTTGTGGGGATTTCTACCAAAAAGTCGGCCACGGCTTGCCCTTTAATCGGTCCCCTGGTTTTGTAAGTGATGTCGAAGGCACCGAGCTCAATTGCCCACTTGGTCATTCTCCCGGAGGCTTCTGGCTTTCTCAATATGCTGAGTATCGGTTGTTCAGATTGCACTTCAATGTTAAAGGCTTGAAAGTATCGACGGAGCCTTCTGGAGGTGTGTACGAGAGCTAAGGCTAATTTTTCGAGAATTGGGTAACGGACTTCATACTCTCTAAGGGCCCTGCTGATGTAGTATACCGGGCGTTGGACTGTGGCTCTGGTCACGACGAGAACCGAACATATTGCTCCGTCCGAAGCAGAGAGGTACACTGTCAGTGTTTCCCCTGGTTCTGGTGCAGTTAGGACGGGCAAGTCTACCAGGCATTTCTTTAATTCTGTGAAGGCAGCATCAGCTTCGGTGGTCCACTCAAATTTTTCTTTTCCCAAACTCTTTTTCAAGACATTCATGAAGTGGAGTGTTTTTTCCGCGGCTTTGGAGAGGAAGCGGTGTAGGGCCACCAGACGCCCATTTAAAGACTGCATCTCTTTTAGGCACGTGGGTGGCCGCATCTTCAAGACTGCTTCGACCTTTTCTGGGTTGGCTTTTATGCCATCCCGGGCCATGAGTACCCCTAAGAACTTCCCTTCTTCGAGGCCGAAAGAACATTTTTTGGGATTCAATTTCATGTTGATTTTCCGCAGCTTGGTGAATGTTTCCTTGATATCTTCGATCATTGAATCTTCTGTAGTACTTTTTATAACCACGTCATCCACATACACTTCAAGGTTCTTCCCTATCTGTTCCTTGAAAGCCGCGTCCATCAGTCTCTGATATGTGGCCCCAGCATTCTTCAACCCAAAGGGCATCTTTGTGTAGCAGTACAGGCCGTTGTTTGTAACAAATGCCGTTTTGTCTTCATCATCTTCGGCCATTTGAATTTGGTGATAGCCCTTATAGGCGTCCAGAAAACACTTCAACCGGAAACCTGCCACGGCATCTACTTTTTCATCAATCTCGGGGAGGGGGTAGCAATCTTTCGGACATGCATTATTCAAATCTTTAAAATCCACGCACATTCTCCAAGCTCCGTCTTGCTTTTTTACCAGGACCGGGTTGGCCACCCAAGTCTGGTACCGCACTTCTCTGATGATTCCTGCGTGCAGGAGATTTTTTACGTCTTCCGCTATGGCTTTAACCCGCTCAGGGGCCATGCTTCTCTTCTTCTGAGCCACTGGTTTGATACCGGGGTAAGTGTTTAACTTATGTTCGGCCAAGCTTCTTGGGACCCCTGTCATATCCGAATGTTCCCACGCGAAAACATCCAGTGAGCTTGAAAGTAAATTCCAGAGCTTCTCTCGAGCTTTAGTGGGGAGTTGAGCACCCACGGACAATTTTTGTTCCGGAAATCTTGGGTGTATCGATCATTTCTCAACGACTGCGGTTCCCGAGCTTCCCGTATCATCATCATCCTTTCCCGGACCTAGAGATTGACGTATTTCCGAGATTCCAAGCCCTACCTCGGACTCTAGGGTGGCTATTCCATTTTCTGTGGGGAATTTCAACGCTCCGTGGATGGTGGATGTTACCATCCCGAATGCTTTCATGCCGGGTCTCCCCAATATGATATTGTGAACTGATCTTGATCCTACCACCAAAAAGGTTAGAATGACTGTTCTTTGCAATGATCCGGAGCCGAATGTGACCGGGAGCGATAACTGTCCAACCGGCTGGACGATTTCCCCGGAGAAGCTTATTAAAGGCATGGAGACGGGGATTAATCGCTGTTGCGTTGCTTCTGCTAACAGTTGGAAACATTGAAGATACATAATCTCGGAGGCGCTCCCCCCGTCCACGTAAATTCGGTGAGTTTTATGCCCTGCCACAATTCCGGATATAACTATTGGTCCTTCCTTGTAGTCGTCTGGTGAAATGGAGGGGAAAGTCATTGGCTGGGTCATCCATGTCGCGACATGATCATTATTTCGCTTAACCCCTTGGTGTTTGAGGGTTCGGATCATGTGTATCCCTGCTTGATCGTTTGGATTGGGGATATTTATGACACCGGCCTTCCCGTCCTTGATCTCCTTTACCAGATGTGATAGTTTGCCTGCCTTGAGTGCTTTTTCAATCTCTTGCTTTAACGACCAGCAGTCGTCCGTGTCATGCCCCTTAGCTCGATGGTAATCACAGTATTTCTTGGTGTTTCTGTCAGACGTAGGCTTTTGTTTCGGAAGTTTAGGAAAATCAACGTTCTCTGTACTAAGTATCTCGCTAGGAGATTTTAGCAGGTCGGAGTAGGTTGACCCTCGGTGTGAAGAGGAGCTTCGTCCATGGGAGCTTTTGTCATTTCTGGAGTAAGGTTGAGGCCTGCTTTTTCCCCAGGAACTGCTTCGATCTGAGCTTTGAACTCCCGACCCCTTCTTCCATGAGCTGCTTCTCGTTGTGGAGCGGTATTCATTATCATATGTTTGGCTGCAGGCACTTTTACCCCGAGCGAAAGCTCGTGCCCGCTCCATTAACACTTCCATGGTTTTGGGGAGATCTTCGTGTAACTTCTCCACGAGTTGGTTGTTTCGGACTCCGTGACAAAAACCGGATATCCGTAGTTGATCAAGTGCTCCACTGATCTGCATACTCTCCTTGTTGAATCTGTCAATGAACTTTTCCAATGACTCCCCGTCTTTCCTACGAATATTATGGATTTCGGTGATGTCTTTCGAACATCGCCGTTGCTGAGAAAAATTTTGTAGGAAAGCACGGCGAAGCTCAGTCCAATTTGCTATCTCGCCTGGGGCTAACCCGTCAAACCACACTCTGGCCGCCCCCGTAAGTGTTTGGGCGAACATGTGGCACCATGCAGGCATGGGCCATAGTTCGATTTCTGCAGCTCCTCCGAAGTCATGGATGTGATCATCCGGATCTGTTGTACCGTCGTACCTTTTTATGGTTGTGGGCATTTTAAGTTTTGCTGGCAAGGGAGCACTGGCGATACGGGGTGCAAACTTGGAGTAGGCAGCCATATAGGCTGGGCGATAAGGAGTAGTAAGGTCGTCTTCAGCTGTTGTGACGGTCGGTCGCGGCCTCACTGTGGTAGCACCCGGTTGCGTGCTCCCATGGTGCCCCGTGGGGAAGTAACTCCCTTGTGGGGTCCCAAAGTCGGGAGTGGTAACCACGGTGGAGTAAGTTGTCTGTGCGGCGGGACCTGGACCGTGTCCGAAGGACGTTTGAGGTCCCTCGGTGGCGAATAAGTTTACTTGCACACTCTTGAGTTTTGCCTCTTTTTCTTGCTGTGCCTTGAGCTGCAACAAGAAATCCCTGTTTTTGAGCAGGAAATCAGCATCAAACTCTGATGTGATGTTTGGTTCTTTGCGGAAGATGTTGTCCACCGAAGCCTGCATAGGCATGGAGCGTCCCTCCGTATCCGTAAAACCTACGGATGGGGTTGTGACGACCGAGGCCGCAGTAGTGGTGGTTCCTTCATCGTGCTCCGTGTTTGAAATATCTTCGAGAACAAAACCCTCAGATATAGCCGCCATGGGAAAAACCGTCGATATCTTTATCTTTCGTGGATACAGAAAACGGTTGTACAAACGGATGACGCCAATTGAAGATCCAAAAAGTGGACGAACCTGAAATGTGACTAACAACAGGGACGAATGAGATGGATCTTGTGAGCTTCGAACCTAAGCTTAAACCTGCACAAGGTAAAAGACCGTTAGGCTCGCTACAGAGGAGGAGGGAGGGCCTCTCTGTAACCACCCTCCGGCGTGAGGATAAGTATTTTTCTAGTGAGAGAAAGTAGAGAGAGAAAGTAAGTTCGGAGTGTGAGTGTTCGTGTGTCAACTGTACTTTGAAGGGGGTATTTATACTAGTCAGCCAAGTTGTACTATACTTCGGACCCCCCTTTCGTACTATCATTCGGAGTCTTTTGACTTCCGGGAGAGACTCGTACTTTCCTTCGGTCAGACCATTTGGCCGTAACATGGTGTCCTGAGCTCGTGCTTGGGTGAGCCGCGGTATAATTGCTTATACCTCTTCACGTACCTTCTAATGACTTGATCATACTTTGAAACCGACATATGTTCATATATTTGTGAAAATGCGCACGTATTCATCGTATGTAGCGGCTCAGATTACCCCATATCATAACTAGGCTCGAGTTAGATTATTATTGGAGTTGTCTAACTTGATTACGTTTTGAGGCTGTGATTAGGCCTCAGTCACGAATGGGGTTGCCCAAGGTGGTTGTTGGGCATGTGTCACCGTTTACGGTCTTGTTCTAGGCCTAGTTTCGTCGCTTACAACAATCATTCAGCCCAACGTTAGGCGCCAGGGTTGGGGTTTCGTCATTTGACTTTGTGGTTGCCCTTTCTATTTTTAGCATCGTTGAATAACGTTATCATGCTTTTGAAAGAAATCACCATTACATTGAGTCGAGTGATTTTGGTGCCGTGACTAGCCCTAAGTCACAACTGGAGTTGGCTAGAACCGCAACTGGGCCTAAGTCACATTTTGGGGTGTTTGTTTTTTCGCTTTTAGTTTTTGACGACTTATATAACCACTTAAACCGTTGCAATGTTCGAGCGGGATTCCAAGCCTTGGCTTGCCTTGACCCGTGGTTTCGAGTAGCGATTTGGGTGTAACCCCATCACACGACATGACACGTTGTTATGTAAGCTAGTGAAAATATATGAAAATTCACTTAAAACCCTTACTCGTCCATGATTATGAATTCACACACGTCAATGGAGCACTTTTGGAAGATAAGCAGTTATTATTTTAGGATTGAACTTTGAAAAAGAAAGTAAAAGCAATGAAATAATATTATTCCGAATTGAAATATGCAAAGAAAATACAAGTATATGTATATGACCCCAAGTTTGGAACGTGTAGAACGGCAAAAGGCCCCGTGGCCGACTCTCTTTACTTAATTCAACCTACATTTTCATGCATTTATTAGGGGCTGTTTGGTTGCCTCTTAATGACGATTCAGAGGCTACCTCTTAATGGTTCATAACCTCTGAATGGTTAAGAGGTAACCTTAAGTCTGAATGGTTAAGAGGCAACCATTAAGATGTTACCTTTTAACAATTTATATTTAAGATTACATCTTAACCATTAAGAGACTATGAATCATTCAGATGTAGCCTCTTAATAACCATTCAGAGGCTACCAAACAGCCCCTTAGTTGACCTAGAAGTATATTTTGAAACCGTCAAACACTTCAAATCTAAAGTATGGAGGAGACAAATACATTAGGGTGGGAGGAGTGGTTCAGATTTGCTAAAAACTACCCTGATAACTTCCAATATTTAGCTTGGTCACCCTCACCATTCATGACCTTGTTGTAAACAAATGAAATCGCATTGTCTTGTTCCACATATCACCAAACTTTGAATTTAGGTTATGTGCGTTGCGGTTGATGTGACCCATTATTAAATGTTAAGTCCCGGTGTTTACGTGGAGTAATGTGGCAGGGTATTTATACACTTTTTAATTAAACTCCCTTTTAAACGGTCAACATAAATTTTATTCATCATTCAAAGGTAGACTAGCGGGGAGTTAGCAAAACCGCCCAATGCAAAGAAAAAAATGAAAACGAGCTACCATCCTATATTTATACACTGGGATTGTGCTCATGTACCGAACTGTCGTCCTCTGATATATAAAAATTATATTTAAAAAATTTAACTTAATTTTTTAACCAAGGGTCACGTCATTATTTATATAATCCACATAATAATTACAAATAATAAAAATTTACCTGACACGTCATCAGGTGGTAACATACTAACCTAGGAATTGCTAAAGATTGATACAATAAATAAAAATTTACCTGACACGTTATAAACACAAATTTGAGTAGTTGAACTAATGAGAAATTTCAAATTTGGTTACTATCATGTAAAGTTTTCAGATGTCACTTATTCTTAACTAGTAATTTCAGCCCGCGCTTCGCGGCGGGTCTATTTCGCAACCATTTCATGTAATTTGCAAAAGTAGCTCTGTATATACCGCATCTTTTTTTTTTTGTCATAGTAAAGATTCGAGATAGTGACTTATTATTGTAAGAAGACAGTAAAAAAAATATACAAACATCAGGTGTTTTATAAGGCTTTCTATTACAACCCATGTTAACACTTCTAGTAGTTCTTCATCTTCCACCTACATACTTGAATTTGCTGTGTTAAGCCATACAAAACAAAAACTGGTAGAGAGATGTCGAGTTTGGAGATATCATCCTGAAAGTCAGAAAAAGGGCAGAACTTGGTAAATGTGGATATAAATAAATAAATAAATATATGTGTGTTGCAGTTCATCAAATAACCCTTTTTTAACATGTTCCTTACTTCAAGTGGGTTAAAAGGCGTAATGTTTTATGATTACCCAACAATCAAAGAGCAAAACCACTTAATGACAATCAAAGTGACATAAACTGATAAAAGTAGTTTAAAAGACATCAAGAAGTGGTTATACCTTTTGCGTTAATAGTTATGTATGAACTGTATTTAATGGTGAGCAAGATAAAAATCCCGTTTGCACTTCAAAATGATCTGAAACCCCAATTGGAAAAATCTAAATCCAAATAATCATAATAAATGACAATAATCATATACCATGAGAAAGAAATTACACATATTACGCCATAAGCAGCCGCCAAAAACAGTAATATAAAATTCGATAAAAAAAAAAAAAAAAAAACTCAGCACTTTAATCCAAAATGCTAGCCATAACCTGAGCAACATAATAAGATGTCAAAATAAACATGCACAAAATGAAAGCTGGTCGATTTTTCAACCTCTAGAATAGTAGACATTGTAGTTGTATCAATAATTTATAAGTTAGAAACAGAAGGAAAAGTAGTTACAGGTCAACCCAAATTCCAATCTACCTGACCCGTTTAGATCCACATTAAAAGAATAAACGTTTCAACTCCTTACCCAGCCTTTCTATTTTGCGAATTTTAATAGTAGAATCTTTACCCAGTTGAGTTTCAAATGTTTTCAGTTGGTATCTTATTGCAGAGATGGCTAGTGGTAAGACTTTGAGGATATGGGTAGCCTTCTCCAATGACCATGAGAGTTGCAATTTCAATATGATCTATTGACATGCACCTCTAAACAAAAATGCAAGTAGCAAGATGGCTTGTTTAACTTCTTAAAAATGATTTGATCACTTAATGTGGCTGATTATTTCGCTGACGAACTCTAAAAGTGATGCTGAAATTTTGGCACAATCTCATCACGTTTTAAACAAAACAAAAATGTAACATTCCAAACAAAAATCCAAGCAGAAGCTGTAAATTGCATTATGATTAAAAATACTCAAATGCCTAACCATTCAGCATCTCCCATGCTTCAAACTAAAAACTAAAACGAAATAAGAAGACATACCTTAGAGATCGCAGCTACCAAATCCTCCCATCTCAAACTCAAACTAATATGCTTATCACCCACCTTTAAAACAGCATAACTTTTCAACATTTAAAATAGATATTGCCACTAAACTATAGCAATTAAGTTAAGTTGCAGATAATTTAGACACCTTGCTCGTGTTAACAAATGAACACAACAATCAACAACAAAGAAAACGGAAATATCTGCTCAATCCACCTCGAAACCTGCTGCAAATCATACATCTGCTGATTCGAATCACCTGCATTATTATCGATTAATCTATATTATGCAATAATGGATAGATAGAGTAAACAGAGACCAAAATAAACCAATCCAAATACTACTCACAATTGAAAATGATTTTAATTTTGTAGCAGATGAACTTACTCTTATTCTACAGGCCCTTCCAACCATGGTTCCTAACCAATAGTTTCATAAATGCACTGCAACCCAACATTAGCAAATGTGGCAGACACAGTTTGATTCAACACAATAAATTAAGGTTCCTTAGTACATAAAAGAGGGCTCAGAAAGGTGCATCATTGCCCGTGTCCCGAAAGAGGCTCATACCCATGGCTGCAGTTTATGTAGTTGCTTTTTCTATAGCATCGTAGTTGCCACGCCAACGGGGGATCATAATCATCGCCTCACTTGTCAAAAACCCAAACGACAAAAAGGCACCAAGCCAAACCAAGGGTAAACCATCGCGTCTCTTAGATGACAAAGGCGGCATCGTCATCAAGTGTAACTGAAAATCTTAAGCACACTATCAACAAAGAAATCTAGTGTTAAAATCAAGCCGAAAAGGCAAAGGACAAAACTACCCGCACATAAAAAGAAAAGCACGAAAATCCCATAAACCACATATGACAATAATGCCCTCAAAAAAACAACAAATTAACCAAGTTGCCAGGAACTGTTCATCTTAAGTTTCTAATAATACATAGTATAATATAATGGTATAGGTTGGCTCAAGGTTACTAAAATGATGCACTACCATGGCTGCAAGGGGGTTGCAGGTAAACAACCGCCATCCTCCAACCTGCCACACCAAAGAGACATCATCATTCGTTGTTTTAGTCGGGCAATTCAACTCATCACAGCCTAAATGGGTTATCACAAACTAAGCGACCAAAACCTGGAAGCCAAGAATCCAAGAAGGGTTATCACGGAATCAAAAATGAAAATCAATTTACCCAAATGAAAAAGAAGCCAAACATGGATTTTTGGAATCCTTAATTTCATGGATCACCCTTTCTTCCCAACTTTTCCAAGATCACCTGCAACAACATAAAATACCAAACAATTGAACATTTATTGAAAGAAATTGAACAAATATTTGGCATCCATTAATCAAATCAGACAAAACACAAAATGAAAAAAATTAACTTCTCATATTACCCTTTTTCTTTCTTCGTTCACACATAAACAACTACACCAAACTAAAATTACCCATTCGTTTTTCTATTACCCTAACATAACAATTATCTATTTCATTTTCACCTTAATAATATTCAACACCCAAACCTGATTCCTTTTACCGAAATTCCAGATTAAATAAAAAAACAAATTTCAGACATGAAATAAAAACCTAGATGAAAAAAATTCAAAATCGGTGAATAAAAGCTTACCAAAGATAGTGACATGGTAGAATTTACAAAAACTTGATATAAAATAAGCATTTACTTCTACATCTACCTACACAACTGTCATTCCACCGGTAAAAACCCCCACCATGATGGCTCCATCGGTGACACATAAACACCTTAACGGTGTGAAGAGGCGGCGTGTAGGCGTCAACGATTAACAAACCGGACACCATTGCCACAATCTAACACCGATAGTTGGGTTGCATGTCTACCGGTAAAAAACCCCACCATGACGGCTCCATCGGTGACACATAAACACCTTAACGGTGCGAAGAGGCGGCGTGTAGGCGTCAACGATTAACAAATCGGACACCATCGCCACCATCTAACACCAATAGTTGGGTTGCATGTGGATGACCGATGGCAAACGGCAGTGAAGAAGAGAGAAACAACCGACTGTGTAGGCGGTTAATCGTTGACGCCTATGTAGGCGGTGCCAAGTCATGTCGGCGGCGCACAGTAAACATGAGTGGTAAGAGAAGGTGGAGTCGGTCAAGGGGAGAGGAGAATTTGGTGAAACCTGGCTTGGAAGACAAAGCAAACGACAACCACAAATATACCATCAACACAAATGACAATAATACCCTCAAAAAACAGCAAATTACCCAAATTGCCTAGAACTATTCATCTTAAGTTTCTAATAATATATAGTATAACTAGTTTTTTATCCCGGGAGCGTCCCGGGTTGAAATATCTAATATGACATAATAAAATATCTAATATGACAACATAATTAATGACTTGCCAATATATGATTAATGAATATTATTATTATTTATTTATTTATTTATTTTAAACAAATATCTGCCATAAGTTATCATATTCTAATATAAAGAAAACGAATATCTGCACCGGGGTATAAATCTAGTGTCATTACAAAATATTATATAATGTCAAATGAATTCGGAAGTTTGTAATCGATCATTCTTAAAAGAACTAACATGAAATAAGGAAAAAAAAGTTATTTATTGAAATATTGAACGCATTAGTCTAAGGGTTATGTGATGCGTTAAAAAATTCATGGGTATATGATCGGGTATATAGTTCGGGTATTTAGGTATGTGGTTTCGGGTAATTGGGTCGGGTATCACCTAATCCCAGGCCCAACCCAACCCCACAATTTTTTTAAACTAATCCCAAACCTGATACAATACCAGTCGGGATACAAAAAGTATTCGTTTTTTTTCTCCGTTTTTTCTATAGCACTATGGTACTCGTTGGAAAGATAATAAAACGCTCGTTAATTTGGTGTAATTTTTTTCTTTAAAAAATCTCGTATATAAAAGATATTAACGTTTAAAAGTTATGGGAGGAAACATGAGAGAGAAAATTATTAGTAGATTATGTATTTAATAGATTAGGTTAAACCATATTTATTTCTTTTTTTTTAATTGGTCTAGAGTTGCCACATCACATCCTATGTGGCATCTCTCAAAGGAGAGATTGCATAAAAGTATGACATGTAGGATTAATCACTTTGCAATATATATATATATAGATATTAAAAGTTTATACCTAGTTTCTAAATTTGTAAACTTAAGTTTAAAAAATGTTAGGTATATTACTATTTTTACCTTTGTGAGATAAACTGAAAAGTGGAATATAATTAAGTTTTTTGAAACAACAAAATAGATAAACAAAAAAGAGACCGGCTAATGTACAAAGCCTTCTTAACTTACAAAGTGTAAGAAGTGATCCTGGCCCTCTATCTCTCACCTTCTGCGTTTTATAAGGAAAACCTCGTACATTAATTACCCACGTTTGTCATTGATGGCAGTTATCAATTTGAGGGTAAAACAGACAAATTACAAACTAAAATAATTTGAATTTTTTAATCCAGCGCCCAAATCAACCTCATTAATTGACGGTTACTTCATTTTATGCGTGCGATTGATTCTCCAAAAATCAAAACTGACACCGAAGTCCAAAAATCAAAAATCAAAAAACAGAGCATCGGAGAAACACTAATCATATCAACAAATATGCCTCCAAAACGCAAATCAGGTAAGGAATTGTTCATGATTTTACTTTAATTTTGATCGTATTTTACTTTAATTTTACTTCATGATTTTACTTTAAAAACCTAAAACAGGTGAAGGACGTGAACAAAGAAGCAAGCAATATCATGATAGGCCTTCAAAACCAAGGATTACAGGTATCATTTAAACGCGTTTTAGATGGTTGATTGAATTAGTAAAGGTGTTTTAGAAGTTTTTTGATGATTTGTAAGATTAACATTTGGATCTAGTAAAGGCGTTTTAGATCTTATGATAAAGGCGTTTTATCTGATTATTGATACATGAGATGATTTGATGATGTATGTGTTTTAAAGTAGAACAAATATGATTACTAAGGATTTTTATAAGTTTATGAAGGCGTTTTAAGTATAATACAGATGGATATGATGTTTTAGGTTATTGATTGTTTGAAAATTTGGGTGAATGTGATTGTAAAGGCGTTTTATGTGTTTATGAATGCGTTTTACTAATTTTACTGATTAGGATGATGTTTTGGTGATCTACTATTAATTGTAAAGGCGTTTTACTGATGACAAGTAAGGGTATCTCAAAACGCATCAACTAATAATAGTAAAGGCGTTTTACTAATGTAGAACTATCATACTGATGACAAGTAAGGGTATCTCAAAACGCATATATATAATAAAAGTAAAGGCGTTTTACTGATTAGTATGATGTTTTGGTGATCTATAGTTGCAGATGCGTTTTGAAGTTTTAGTAGAGGCGTTTTATGAATTTAGTAATGCATTAGATAATTTTTTTGTTTTAAGTTGGACGAATGTTACTGAATGTAACTGATTGTTATTGATGGAGGCGTTTTAGTTAATTATGGATTCGTTTTACTAATGTTACTGATGAATAAGATGTTTAGTAACCTGTTGTATGAAAAATTGGATGATTCTGTTATAAATGCGTTTTGTAATTTAGTAGATGCGTTTACTAATGATACTAAGACTGTCATATTATGCAGTAAAACGCCTTCAGTGATATAATAAAACGCCTTCAGTGATATAATTCTAATGTAAAATTATGCATTGTTGTTGTTTGTTTTGATGTCTTAAGCAGAACAACCAAGGGATCCAGGGTCTGATGATGATTTCCAAACTCCTTTAAAAGATTTTAGAAAGTCAAAGAAAGATGTAGATAACCCAAAGAAGGGTGTTCAACAAGAATCTTTTGATCATTTGATCTATCACAGTCTGAAAAACACAGAAGAAGCCATCTGGTCAAACATGGAAGCTAAGAGGAAGGGGAGGGATGAAATCTTAAACAAAAAGACTGAATGGGATTGGTGGTTTATGAATGTGGTGTTTTTTTTTTTTTTGGGTTTTTGGATGTTTAAAAATGGGGCATGGATGGTGATCTATGCCATATCTATAATCTATATTATCTTATTAAGGAAGAGTGATGGCTAAGATTGTAATTTTGTCAAGCATCCAACTATTAAAGCAATATGTACAATTGAATTATGCTTATACAATGAGGGTATAATTGAAACTTTATGGACATTTAAGACACTTAGAAGGGTAGAATGGTAAATTTAGCATAATCCAATACCTCACATCCTAAAATCTTATCTCAATTTTACCCTCATGTCCAACTTTTAAAACATAAAATACAACCTATGATGCATCTTAAATGTGTGACCTTTCAACCCCTTATAATCATCAACCTCTCATAATCATCAACCTTTCATCATCATTATCATCAATTCATTAGTAACTCATTCCTCTTATATATCTATATATTATCTATGTAGGGTCAACAACAACAAGAATCACCACATAAATCACTAAACCTAATTCTTTGGTTTCTCACCTCAAAACCCTTCTATCATCACAGGTTCCTTACCGTATCGTTCATTTTATTTTTCATTTTTTTTCACTATGCATTTCATTAAAGCTTGGTATGCAAACATTATTTCCTATCCGTATCTTTCATTTTAATTATGGTTTTCTTTTTTTTTTTCTCTTTGACATTTTATTGAATCTTGATACGCAAACATTATTTCCACCGAAGCTTGATACGTAAATATTGTGATGTTAGTTAGTATTTTTTTTAGGAATCTTGATTTAGTTAGTCAAATAGTTTTTTAACCATAAAACTGTGTTAATGGAAAAAAATGAGTTCGTGGATTTATGGTGATTGATGATAATTGACAGGTGGGATTAATAGTCTCCAAATGGCAAAAGATGGACTCAAGATCACCAGGGATAGCGCGAAAGGTCTCATCATCTCCTTATACTCTTATAAAGATTTTCAAAAGCAGTGTTGATTTTTGTTTTAAGTACCAATTTTTATACGTATCAAGCATTTTGCTACCTGTTGTTTATAAGACTCAATACGTGTTAACTCTTTATGTTTTTATTCCATTGATTTTGATTCTTGACTCTTTAGTATTTTTCTATCATCATGAATTCTATGTTTTCTTTTGCAAATGTCTATATATCTATATCTATCTATACTATATTATAAAGCATTTGAGAAGGATTCCAACAAAATTTAAGTAATACTACATATAATGCTTATGGTACAACAACTTAATGAAGTTAGTAAGAGGGCAAAATTGTCTTTCCATATAAATATTAAATTGAATAATGAATAATGATTTTGTATACATTATGATCACATTAATTTTGCATTACTTGACATTAAGATTATTGAATTGCTTTAATTCTTTTCCTTGCTTTGTAACCGTAGAAGCCTAAGAGTTGTATGATCATTGAAACAAATTAAAATAAAAAAAATATCAAGTTTTGAGAATAAAAAAAAACATTAATAAATATTAAGATCAAATGTAGTATTTACATTAAACGGTAAGTTCTAATTAAGAATATATAAAAAACCATTAATCTATATTATTTAAGGTAGTTACATTCTTTCTAAATTAGTAAAAAGAGTTGTGTGTTATCTAGGTAGAGTTCAAGATTATCCTTAGGGATTTTAGCACTCATTATTTATCCTAACCAGACAAGTGACTGGGATGAAACTTTCTATGCTCGTACCTACCACTTGTTCCTAAATCTTTGCTTGGAGTAAAGATTATCACTAATCTTGAGTAAAGGAGGCATTTTTTTTGCTACCGCTAAGAGGATTTAGTTTATATAATTAATCTTTCTTTGTTATAAACATATATATTATGGTGACTATGCATATTCTAACTCTTATCTATCTTATGTTACCTTATTAAGGAGGGGACATGTCTATAAAAGTAATTTCCTCTCTCTTTTAAGATGGCATATGAAGAGGCTCTTCACAAAAGTGTAATCTTTGGTCATTTTATTCCATTCATGCCCTTGTGTACAATATGCAATGCCCATTGTATATGTGTGTACTACATACTTTTTATCCCTCTCCACATGTAACTACTCTCATAAATTTCATTAAATCACTTTAAAACCACTTCATTATTATAAACCCTTCATTTTATTCCATTCTAGATGTAACCCAATCACCCATGTCTTTTTAAACCTATGCATGAATGCATCTAATTGTTCTCTCTCTCTCTTTTTTTTTTTTTTTTTTTTTTGCAGGAAAGGGTTGAATTAACAAAATTGAGAGCAGAATATGAGAACTTGCTTATTCAGTTTGAAAGTCAGGTCATTGTAACTTTTAACATACCGAGATAATACAACTGTCAATTTTAGCAACTCTTTGAAGCCTCTTACATTTCATTTGTTTTATTTTTCCAGCTTACTATTTGCATTTGTTTGCTAATATATCAAAAAGAATTCTTTGTTTTGAAAAGAAGATAATGCGGTTTAAAGACTACAACCTTTGGTTGGTTGATGATCAAGCATCAGAGTCACCACTTAGCAAATTAGAATGAACCGAAGGATCCATAGGTAACTAATTTTTCTCTTTTGTTCACATGTAATTAATTTTCCGTTCTGTGTCGCTCAGACATATCTTTATTTCATCTATCTATTGAACCTACTAAATAATCAAAACAAATAGAATTATGATATTACATCTTCTCTCTTCAGTAAAGCCTACCAATTTTTTTTATCGGGTAAACATGATCGATTTAGCGAGTTATCCATTGATCAAGATTTACCACAGGTAGAGAACACTAAAGCATCAAGTTGATTTCTGGCTTTATTGTCACATATCATTATATCTCACAGGTAATAAACCTATTTATATTCACTTTTATGCATGATTTTCAGTTTTTTAAATACTTCTCTTCCCGTTTGAATAAACTGAAATCAGTATGGGTTACACTAGAATTTGGACCTGCATTAATTGTTTATAGAAAAAATAATGCCAAAATAGGTTTCGAACACTATTTGTTTGTATTTGAAGTTGTTTTTAGATTTATAGTAAATATAGTTTATGACATTACACATACTATGTTGTTAAATTACAATATTGGTACGAAAAATATTGGTTTATATTCAGCCTGCAAACCCTTGGGAATGATTTTATTGAACTTTGAAACTTAAGCCACCGTTGTTTATTTTTAATCAGGAGGTTAAGATGACACCTTTGATTCTGGTGGTATTTGTATTTTTATGATATATTTACATTTAAGATTTGACGAATATAATACCATAAGCCATAGGCTATAAGATATAACCAGTAGGCAAGATATTTAGGTTTATCTATTTATATCCATATTACGTTATTAAACAAAGTAATTTACTCTCTTTTTTAAGATGACATACGAAGAGTTTAACGCTTCACCCCAAATGTCCTGAAAAACTTTTCAATACTACCCAAATTAGAGAACGTAAACGTCAATGATGATTTACTATATACAATTTCAATTTGAGAATTTTTGTTAGCCAAAACAGTTTTCTATCTATTTGTACATATTATATATGCTTTCATATAAGAGTATCCATTTAAGTCAATTTTAAGTGCCCTAAAAATGCGTAGATTCAAAAATGTAATTTATAAATATTAGTGTTTTTAGTAGACTTTGTTAGGTTGGACCATGCATGCACATATAGTCATGACTTCTAAACTTGTAGCAGTTATAATATATGTATACGCTCCTGAAACTTGATCACTTCTTACACGATCCTTAGAAAAATTATGTACCATCTCGTAAATTATTATTTTTAATCTCAATTATTTGCTTTATACTTTCTTATGAATGATATATATTAGTTGTATTAGCAAATTAGTAATAAAAATAAATTATGTAAAAGTCGTTATGCAACGTGCCTTAAAAAAAATAAGTACCCGCGGCAACGCGCGGGCATTCCCACTAGTACATTATAAAGGAGGAGTGATGTACAACATAGTAATTTTGTACATCATCCAACTATTATAGCAACATGTACAAGTAAATTAAGCTTATATCACAAGGGTATAATTGGAACTTTGTGGAACATTAAGACACTTGCAAGGATATCAATGTAATTTTACTATGGTCTCCTACCTCACATCCTCAAAACATATTACATCCCTACCCTCACATTTATATTATCTCTACTACATTATAAAGGGTTAGTGATGGCTAAATGTGTCCAAATTGGCAAACTTAAGATGGCATATCAAGAGACTTGTGTGTAATCTCTAAATTTTTACCCTCTTTGTTTCATTTATACCCTTGTGTACCACTTTTAATAGCAATGGTACAAAATAACAATGCAATTCACAATTCACAAACGGTTCATTAATGAGCCTCACTCTTCACATAACTCACAATAAATTGACGTATTGATTGAGAATACTAGAGTGATCAGTTATGAATCCTTCCTTCAATGATGAATCCTAAGCAATATCCCAACCATCACAAACCAGGTAGTTATGAGTATGGCAGTTCTGCTTTTGTTCCTGCTGAAATCTGTCATACCTATAGAGCAGCTTGGAAAAAGTTCTTGCAGCGTGTATGGGTTTTCTATTCATAACATCAAATAACCATTTCATGATGTATTGTATTGTATTTTATCTTGTTTTATAAATTGTGTGGAGTTTATTTTACAGTATATTAGTATGAGAACCAAAGAATTTCTGGTCTTATGAGGAAGAGGCTCACAACACCAAATTGGATCAAGGTTTGCATTGTTTCTCCCAACTTGTTACATATGGGCTACGTTGGTTTGGATGTGAGTTAATATCAATTCTATTTATTACTGACAAATATATTTTGCTTTTTAGCATAAAGAACCAAGAGAAATTCATATGTTCATTGATTTGTTTCTGCAAGAGGTATGAATCTTCAGTTGGTCATTGGCATCTTTATGCATAGCACATCTCAATTAAAGGTGTAATATTATTTAACCTCTTTTACTAGGGCCTGGCATATCCATTACTAATATTCCAAGTGACCAGTTTTTTATGAGCGTTTGGGTAAATATTGGGCCCTGAAAAAATACTAAATGTGCTTAATGGGAAGGCTTACTGAAAAATTATAAACCAACTGGGTGACATTTGGTTTGAAGTTGAGTTAAGTGGGTTTTAATTTGGATAAGGAAATGGGAAGTGGTAATTGTTTTCTGTTTCTCTTGCTTAATTCTCAAAGATATAATGTTATAGTTATTTGTTCATAAATGATAATCTAGATATGCAAACTATAACGTTTTTCTTAGAAAATAATATTTTTGACATGAAGTTGCCCATAGATTTATGTTTAAAAGTGTCAAGAGTTAACTTTGTTATAGTGTTTTTCTATAAAGTTAGAAAATGAGGATTGACGACTCAACCCAATCCATTTGACATTTTTTTCAAAATTACTCATTTTGACCCTATTCATACCACCCCCTTTTCCGTCTCTATCAAGTTATATTTGTTTTGAATTTTCCTTTTCTTCGTGTCATATTACTTCTCACACCTATTTTACCAAGAAAATGGGAACACCTTAATAAGTATGCCAATAGTGAATGGAAATAATAAGAGTTGAATTATTTATGTTGTGGCAGCTGGGAGCAGTAGGAAGTGAAGTCAAACAGATATTACCTCAAGGGCTTACTCGTAGACATTCTCGCACTAAGAGCAATGGAAATACAAGCTCTTCACGCAGCAATCCATTGAGAGATAATCGTTCGAACACCAACAGGGCCCGCAGCAGCTTCTAGAAACCCATCTAGCGAAACTGTTCAAACAAAAAATGAAAATCTTCACAAAAGTTGAACATACACAAGTGCGATTTTTTTTTTCTATTCTATTCTGTTAACAAATTATAATGACAGGTGTTATTTGTGAATTATAATAGAGTTTTCTGTTGCAGGAATATGTTGTGATGACTATCGTAAAACGTTGCCTCAAAAGTTTGCAAGAATTTGTTAGGTTGTATACTTTTAATCAGAGTGGATTCCAACAAATTCAGTTGGATATGCAGTACCTGAGAATCACACTCAAAGACAATGCTGAAGATGAAGCTGTTGTTGAATTCCTGCTTGATGAGGTAATCAGATAAGCTAATGGAAGTAACAGGTTGGGTAACAGATCATCTTTAGTATGGGTTGAAACAAGCTAGGTAAGGTTGGGTTGGGCACATTTCTTTTTTCTGTTCTCTTAAATTTTATATGAATAATTAATGCCAATAATAGAGAATTTTCTATATTTCAGTATGATAATACATGTTATTCTTAGAAAACTACTTTAGATACAATCGAATTTGTGTTCTTTATATTGGAGATTGTATTTTGTTAGTGTTATAATAGGATCATACTGCTTCTAACTTGGTCAGATTTTCATTTGTATGAAGATCAATTTTTGGTTGCATTTTTTTGTTAATAGGTAAAGATTGCTGCTTGAACTTACTTTTGTTGACAAATTATATTTTGGTTGGTTTCACTTTGCTTTACTCATGCAACACTTACATTTTTAACATTTTGTAACAAGTTAAAATTTCTTGTTGCTTTTTTAAAGGGTCAGATTGTTATTTGAACTTTTGGTTGGATTGCAAACCACGTGTGCTTGTGGTGTGTTTATAGTAGAGTTGTTGAATCTTTAACTTGATTGCAAGGATATACGCCTTACAAAATTCATAACCCGCCAAAACACAAGTGATCCATTTCGCTGTGCCCTCAATTACAAAATTACATGTCATTCTTAGCCCCCTTCTTCTTCCTCTGTAAATTTTAGTATTGGTTTGATGGTGTGATTCATTCAATCCAAATCACATATAAATATTATATGATTTTACATTAGAATACATTTATGATTGTGTCGAAAGTTTCATATTAATGCTTTTGATGTTCCAGGTGTAGGTAATCAGATCCAGAAGATGGAGTAGACGACTTCGTCTCGGATCAGAGTAGTGACTCCCTTTAGCCTCATGAAGTCTAAACTTCTTCTTCTTGTTTCTGAAGTCACTTTGGTTTATACTCTATTGCTATTTCAGTTCTTCAAGTCAAATCTTTAGTCTATACTCAATTGCTCTTCATGAAATGATATATTGGTCGTATTAGCTTAAAATTTTTATCAATAACATATGTGAAACCTCCAACGCAACGTCCGGAAAAATAAACATATATACCCGCGGCAACGCGCGGGCATTCCCACTAGTATGTAATGAATGATTATATATATAAATGTTTATTAGTAAAACGCATCTATTAAAACAATAAAACGCATTCAATAAAATGATAAAAAATATGTATAAGCTATAGAAACATATACTAAAACGCATTCAATAATCACAAAACGCATTCATTAAAACATGGTAAAATCTGCAACTGTATATAGTATACTAAAACGCATTCATTATTACTAAAACGCAAGCATTAAAAATCATAAAAATCAGTCCTCATCCACTTGGTCTTCAACTCCTTGATGATCAATTCCTTGGTCTTCTGCATTTTCATCTTCCTCATTCTCATCTTGTAGCATTGTGGTTTTTAACTTGTGTTTCCGACGATCATGTCCTACCTCCCCACAAATGTTACATGTTCTTTTCCTTTTACCCATACGACTTATAGCTTTTTCTTTGTTGGATTTAATTCGCTTGTGTGAACCCCGACCTTTATTTTTTTATACCATTTGGCAAACGGACAATAGTCTCAGCCGGCTTGTCATACCCGAGCAAACTAGAGTATCGATCATACTTCTTTTGAGTTGGTCTACTAAACCGTCGTTCATCCACCTTGTATACTAATGTATTAAAACACATTTGAAACATTGTAAAACGCATGTATGTACATATATTGGATCATTAAAATGGGTAAAAAAATGAAACCTACTAAAACGCATGTATAAAACAGGGGAGTAAAATCTGATGAACTGCTGATTGATACTACTGATGAAGAAGTTAACTACTGATAATGAAAGTACTGCACAACCACTGATGAGAGAAACCACTGATAGTTAGTTACTCGTCAGTGGTTATCATTCATCAGTAGTTATAAGCCCATCAGTGGTTTGATCAGCAGTACTTATTAACCTTAGCACTTCATCAGCAGTACTTATTAACTTCATCAGCAGTTTCATCAGCAATACTTAATAACTTCATCAGCAGTTCATCAGATTTTAATAAAATCAACAAAACGCATGTATAAAACATACTAAAACGCATTCAGAAATGTTATCAATACGATCATACAACCAGTTATATTAAAACGCATGTTATTAATCCTAAAACGCAAATGATTATCTTCAAAACCACAAAACATCAAAAAATACCTTGCATCCTTCTGTGTTCAACCATGAAATCAAATCTCTCACCAATATGTTCATCAGTGTTGTTTACATCTTCATGTATAATATCTACATAAAAAATTTTAATGGAATGCTCAACCTCTGTAACATCACTAATCTAAAAAAACTTCAAAACAGTAGAAACTAACCTTCAAAATTGAGATTATGAGGATCAACAACTTCATGTTCTTCATCGAATAAGAATTCAGTTTCATTGTTTAGATCTGAAAACACAAATTAAGAGTAAGATCACGATTAATTGAAAAACAATAAAAACAGAGTACATACCGAACATGGTGAAGAACTCGGCAAATTGATTATGATTTTCGTAAAAAAATTGAACCAGTGATCGACTATGATTGTAGATTTTTGAATATGGTAAGAATTGATAATCGTATATTATGGAACCAGTTATGAAATTTGAAATATTGATGAACGATAAAACAGGGATTTGATAATAAACGTGATTAATTGATATGTCCAATTGACTATACTACCCCTCTAATCAGTTATAGAGTAAAAACAGACAAGTTTCACGTGGCATCATTTTGTGGCTTTCTACACTTTGTAGGATAAGAAACTTTGTATCCTACACTTTCTCAACAAAAAAATATAAGACAAAGTGGGTTATGATTAGAACTAATTTTAGTTCTGAGTTTACAAACTATATGTATAATTAGGGTGAGCCGCTTAAGTAGTTTAAGATTGAATCAGGCGATGTTTAATCTATTTTTTACATCATCCATTTTGCCCTCATGACAAAAGTTTATGGATTTGCCATTGGTGTTAAATCGATTGACACGGTCTCGAAAACATGTTATAGCTGATAACATGGAATAGTCAAACAACAACGATTTTCCATCAATTAATTGATTTTTATCGGTTTTTCTGATTCACACAAAACCCGTCTCATTCAATTATGTAGGTCATCAAAACTAAAATAAACGCTAACCTAGGAGGGCATTTCATATGACAAAGTCATAAAAGGATCTTACTTTATTTAACAAAAAAGCTATGGCTCTGAATTATTCAGCGCGTTTGTTTCAGCTTCTAAACGGAATGGTTAAGGTTGAACCATTAAGACTTGAGGTGCTACTTGTAGCCCAGTTGCTTGAAGGCCTAAAGTTTCCTATGGGAGGCTTGGGTTCAATTCCCACTAGCTACATTTGAAGGACATTGGTGGAGGGGAAATGAGGGATCACCCGACCATTGGCTTCGGGCGGGTGAGTGATCGGGTTTTCCCAGAAATTGGTGGCAATTGGTGGCCCGGGTACTCTCGAGTACCTGATTCGCCAAAAGGGTGCCCGAGAGTGCTCGGAAATTGATTCGTTGGCCGTTCAAAAAAAAAAAAAGACTTGAGATGTTACTGAATCATTAAGCACTGAACTAGGCTGAACCTTAATGAGGCTCTCCTAACAATGTGGGACAAGAATATTAACCATTAAGAGGTCCAACTTAATGATTCAGCACTTAACCATTCAGATCTCTTAACCATTCAGACACATTAATAATTTAGCACTTAATCAACCAAACAACCCCTATAGGCTCCGTCTATTCCCACCACCCACCTTCTATTTCCACCCCCTCAAAGCGTCTCGCTTAGGCCTAAGCGAGGCGCTTTGAACTCATTCAGAGGAGGTCAGTACGAGGGGGCAGAAAAAGCTGATTTTTAATTCGAAGCGCCTCGCTTAGGCCTAAGCGAGGCGTTTTGGCATTTTTCTAAAAAAAAATTGAATTTCTTTTAATTCTTTAAAATTATCTGTTAATCACCAAAAAATAATTTTAATTCATTTTTTGTTCTTTTAAGTTGTTTCCAAGCCAAGAAAATTATATCTCCCCGTTTCGCTTCGTTTATTGCTTGTTTTGGTTTTCCAGTAAAAACATCCAGCTTTGTACAACTTTGATGAATCATTGTACGTGGTCCTCCGACTAAACCTAACTACCAAAATAAATTACCCCTCCAAGCGTCTCGCTTAGGCCTAAGCAAGGCGCTTGGATGGGGTTAAAATAGAAGGTGGGGGTTTAAATATAACTACCCACCCCTATATCAAAACTCAAAACCTTAAAAAAATAACTACTTGAAATGTATCGTAAAATGATTTCTAAAATGATAACATATAAAATAATAACATATTTAAGTTTGAATAGTCGTTGACCAGTTTAACACGCCAAGACAATACAAGAGTTTGTTAACCAAACAAGTGGCCAAATGAACAAGTATCATTTACTTTTTTATTCAAGCCTACCGCAAATCAGTTTATACTTTATAGTGTTTAGCCGCGTGGGTACCAATAGTAAGTCCTAGGGGTTAACGCAATGAATATAGTCGTATAGTCACTTCCAAAAATATTGACTTAGAAAGGTCAAATCGTTAATCTTTGACTTTTCTTTTGTTTGATCAATAGTAAGTCCTAGGGGTTAACGCCAGAAAGCCGTCATGGAATGCTTACAGAGGCCCCACGCCCAAGACTTCCTTACAGTTATCCCTATCGAAGGACTGGGGCAACGAATGTCAGCCGTGGAATATAGAGCAATCCTTAAATATCGTTTGATGATTCCCATTTTTCCCGATGACGAAACATGTCCGGTCTGCCGTAAAGCGTGTTTGGATAAATATGGGGAGCATGCCCTCCATTGTAGAGAGTTACCGGGGTTTAAGTACAGGCACGATTTCGTTCGGGATATTTTAATGGATATTCTTAGACGAGCAGGGATCTCGGCCAAGAAAGAGGCCCCAGTTAACTTTCTAACAGACCCGGCAGAAGGGAGGTCCACTTTACGTCCGGCTGACCTGCTAGTGTTTGGCTGGGAAGGTGGGAAACACGCATGTGTGGACCTTACGGGTGTGTCTCCTTTAGCGGGATTCAGGGAAAGTGGGTTCGTGGCGGGGCAAGCGGTGATTAAAGCAGAGTCGAACAAGGTGGCAAAGCATGCTAAAGCGTGTGAGGATAACCAACATGTTTTTGTCCCTTTGGCCTTTGACACTTTTGGCTCATTGGCCCTAGAAGCGATCAGATTTCTGACGAGAGTCCAGCGGGTGGTCCACAGCAACTTCTCGACTCCCCAGGGGCGAGGATTTGTTTTCTCTAGATTAGGGTTCTCTATCCAAAAAGGGGTGGCGGCGCAACTTGTTGCCCGCCTACCTGCTATTCTTATGTAATTTGCCTCTTTTGTTGAAATGGAAATCTGTTTACTTAAAAAAAAAAAAATAATAAAATAAAATAAAAAATCATATAGAACCTTCATCTAGTGGCGTTTATAAATTATATCGAGATTCATGGTTGTTTAGAGAGAACACTAAAACATGTGGATATGCCTTATTATTGATTGGCCATATTTGAATACAAAAAACTTATTCATGTTTTAATTCTTTCTCATGAGACATCGAGATTGTTGTTAACATGCCAAAAAGTTAATCATATGACATTGGTGTAAGTTTGAGCATAGTGAAATGTATCCTACATCATTGGGTAATCTTGAAATGCGTGTTCAATAAAATCTGGGAGGGTTAGATAAGACCGGACTCAATGCATATAAAATTTTCAGATTTTTTGGTAAAAACTACATTACAAAAAAAAAATTTGGTGCAGCCAGGGCTCACTCTGGCCCATGAGAAGGTTCACCTATTTCTGACACCATTCACTGTTGTAAAGATAACGTTCCTTTTATCCATATTGGTCTGAGTTTCAAATAATTTTCCTCCAACGATCTTTTTAAATTTCAAACTCTTTCGATTTTGAAAATAGGTTAGTTCTCAGTTAACAAAAACTCATTGGAGGAAAATAATTTGAAAGGTGTGATTGTTGTTAGAAATTACTTAAGTACAGATTATTGCCAGTTAACGAGACAAAGTTTAGTTTATTAAAATCCAATTCCTCTGCAATTTTTGCATTCATTCTCTTAATCATCCCTATCTTAAGAAAATGTCTGGTATTCAATTCATTTTACTTTTCTTATCATTCGACTTTAATGTCAATTTTAGTTTTAGAGATGTATGTAATCAGGGCCGGCCCTGAGCATGGCCCAGGTGGTCACCGGCTCAGGGCCCGACCCTTAAATGGGCCCGAACTTGTTTTAAAAATACACACACACACACACACACACACACACACACACACACATATATATATATATATATAGGGGAAAGTTAATTTGAGAACACCTATATTTCGTGTGAACCGCGAGAACGCCATCTAAAACCATTCAAATCAAAAATTTCTTTTTATACTTATCTTTATTACTAAAATATAATCTCAAAAACACAATTTACGCCTAAAAATTTAAACGTATACGGAAATAAATTGTTTTTACACATGTGTAAATTTACTGTTTATACATGTGTAAACTGTTTCATTTACACATGTGTAAAAAGTTAATTTGAAAGTGTTTTTGCAAGAAAAGATGAATTATTTGTAAAGAAAATTCGTTTTTTAATGTTGTATTTTGATTATAATTAGGTTTGTATTGAAAATAAATGATTTTGATTGGTTTTCTCATTTGTTCTCACAGTTCTCGCGATATTTAGCGTTCTCAAGATAACCCTCCCCTATATATATATTAAATTATATATTTAGGATATATATTTGTTTTTCAAACATTAAAGTCTTGTTAGTGGAGTTGGAAGAACCATGCTAATTTTATTATATAAGTCTAAGTTCAATCATTGGCTTTAACACCATATTTAATTTTTTTTTATTTATTTCTCTTTACAAAATTTTGGGTCCAAATTTTTTTTTGCCGAGGCCCAAATTTTTTTAGTGTTTTCGGAGACGCCCTTGTATGTAATTATGTAACCGAAACTAATATAACCGGTTATCAACTCTCTATCCCATTGACCATTGGGGTTGGTGGTCCAATGGCAAGGCAAAGCCTTTTAATACACCAAAAGTGTGAGGTCTTGAGTTCAAGTCTCACAATAAGCAAGAAATTTACCTTTAAAAAAAACTCTCTATCCCATTGGATAGAGGTAAGGATTCCCTACTTTCCACCATTCTCTTACCTACCAAGTACCAATAATCTAGTAGCATGGTTGTTCGGTTAATTGGTTTTTCATTTTTTTTTTTTTTTTGCTCCCCTCTAGTTGTTATGGATGTGCCACAAAAGGATGGTCGGGTGTTGTGGTAAGTGGTACATCTCTAAGGATGGTCGTCTTGAACAAATGAAGATACAAATTTTGCGAGATGGTAAAACTTCATACTATAATTTCGTGTTTATATACAAGAACTCTAAAAACTCTGAAACGACTTTTATATGTGTTTATATACAAGAACTCTAAAAACTCTGAAAAAAGATTAAAAATAGTGTTTTACATGTACACAAGATTTTTTATGCAACACACATTATTTGGCGGTTCTCTAGTTATTTGTGGTTCTCAATGAACTCCTCGTTATTGGCCCCACCTTGTGTGTAAGTTTAATCCACACTAACAACTAACATCAAAGTAATTTAACCGTAAAAAAAAAATTTAACCGTTAAAAAAAATCCGAAAGGGACCCACATAAACTGCTTCTTTCTGTTCGCATTCCTTGTTTAAAGTTGAAACTGATATGCACAAAAGTATTCTTTCCCTTAAAGTCCATCTTTTATAAAACCAAAACCAAACAAATTCAATCATTCATTCATTCAGCTCAACGTTTTCTTCAACTCAAGCAATAATAATATTAATATTATTATTTGCATGTAACCCACACTTTCTTTCCTCAAATTCTTCAACACATATACTCTTTCTCGTACCTCAACTAAACCCACGTCAGTTTCCTCGAAATATTCGTGGGTTCAATCACAAAAACAGTTTCCAGGTACTTTCTCAAACATATTTCATCATCCTTTGTTTTCCCCTATACTTTGACTTTTCTGTCATAGTCAACGCTCACAAAAGAGTTCATAGTTTTATACTTTTATGCGATCATACATGTTTTGATTATATATATATAAATGTTTTATTATGATATATGTCATGTAAGTTTGGCAAAAGTAGGCACGTGATTAGCTCAATTGCCAATCAAAGTAATTTGTGGAGGAAATTGGGTGATAAAGCACATGTTTTTATTTTTCTTTTGGTCTTTTCTTGTGTTGGAATTTTGTTTTTATAAGTACCATTCAAATATTTAACAAATATAAAGATATTAAAATCTAGTTTTATTTCTCTGTTTTTTCTGGGTATTTAATTTTAGAATTTATTTCAGTTTTGCTTTTAGTTTGCAGTTTTAGTTAAAGTATTAAATTATGGTTTTCTTAAGGCTTTTGATTAGCAGTTTCTTTTTTATAAATTTTTTTGCAGGTTTTATTAAAGGGATGCTAAGCTGTTTTTGTAGATTAATTTGTTTTTGTTAGAATGGATTTCGAAGGAAGTAAACGAAAGGGAAATTTAAATAGAAGGTTTGTGTACGTGTTCTTGATGGTTGAATGTTTTTGGTTTTTTCGATGAAAGTTATTTCTTGTTTATTGATTTTTGGAAGGATGCAACTTGCAGGAAATCGAACGAGTTTGCAAGGCTTCTTGCAACTATTACAGTTGGTATGCTTTTTGGTTTCTACATTGGGTCATCGTTTCCAGCTTTCTCACCATCAAAGGTACTACACTTTTTGACCCGTTACCTGACCTGACCCGAATTGTTTGCACATATAGTTCCAAATGTTTAGTGCCCATCTCATGAAAAGGACAATAATTATAGTTTTGGAATAGAGTTAATGACTTTTTGTATCATTATACTTGGCTTTTCATTGCAAACAAACCATCCAATGTTTATTTTTATTATTTTTATGATTTTGATAAGGATGAGCAATTTGGGACAACAGTTTTTTGCTTTTATTTAAAGTAAAAGATCACTTATTTTTATCAAGCTTGAAGGGGATTTTTGATGTTTGAAAAATATTCAAATGGTTTTCAGAATGTTGAGTAACACATTGGATTTGCTTACTTTTGTAACACGATTTTTTCGATTTTTATGACAGATCAAACTCATTCCTCCGATCGATACATACCTTGGGGACAAAAACTCAGGACACTCCACGCAAACGATATTAAATGTGATATCCGTTACAAAGGACAACATCTCAAAGGAAGCCCAAGGTGATCCATCAAAGGTATACAAATTTGGTTTTCAAATATCATACCATTGGTTAAGTTCACTGTTTTTTAATCAATGTATCATGAAATATTTCATAAAATATGCAGATTTGGGTTTCATCTAATCCACGTGGCGCAGAAAGACTACCTCCCGCTATTCTTGCTGCTGAGTCGGATTTATATCCTCGCAGATTGTTTGGTAAACCTAGTGAGGTTTGTCCATCTCTTACTACAATATTTGTTGTAATTAATATACGGACGCTTACCACAGTTTAGGATATATTGAGCTAATGCAACCTTGTACATTGTTTCTTCCTCTTTCGCAGGACATAACGACCAAACCAAAGTATCTCATCACTTTCACCGTCGGCCAAAATCAGAAACCTAACATTGATAAGGCGGTCAAAAAATTTTCTGCAAATTTCACAATCCTTCTATTTCATTATGATGGTAAAACAACAGAATGGGATGAATTTGAATGGTCAAAGCGCGCCATTCATATAAGTGTCCCAAAGCAAACTAAATGGTAAAAAGCTTCCACAATCAAACTCATTGCACCCATTAAATTTACTTCATGACCTTTGACGTTATGAACGTTTACAACATTCGTTTTATAGGTGGTATGCCAAAAGATTCCTTCATCCTGACATTGTTGCGCCTTATGAATATATATTTATCTGGGACGAAGATCTTGGGGTCGACCATTTTAATGCTGAAGAGTAAGTGTTCGGTGATATAAAATATATGTTGAAGTTTTTATTTTAGTGACAGTTTCTTGATATATCAGATATATAAAACTTGTGAGGAAGCATGGATTAGAGATATCGCAGCCCGGATTAGATCACAGTAGTAGGGGTCTAACATGGCAAATGACCAGGAGACGTGGAGATCTTGAAGTTCATAAGTAAGTCCACGAGCGATGATATTTTTTGGCGTTTCAATGCAATTGTTGTTAGCATAAGTAAAGGTTGTATTATTATACATGTATGCTAATGTTATTTTTTATGCTGTTTGTAGAGAAACAGAGGAGAGGCCGGGTTGGTGCAGTGATCCGCATTTGCCACCATGTGCTGCGTATGTACAATCATTTCTTTTGATGAATTTCGTCGTCAATTACACATATTACAGGTGGAAAGATGGTTGGGTTGGGTAACTGTTCAAAACAAGGTCGGGTTAAAACATGTCTTTTTTTGGTACGAGATGGGCTGGGTTGACCCACAAACATTCTTTTGTTCATTTTATTTTATTAATTTAATGCTTTAGTTGCGATGAGAGAAACAATATTGTGAAAATAATGATTTAAATCTTTGAATAAAAATGATTTAGGAGGTTATATGCATTTAAACAACTGACGTTGGGCAAAATTCAACTTGTTTAACCTATTCGACATGTTCTTTTTTAGGATTAGTAATGATGAAATAGGTAAATAGGCCATTTTAACTTATGAATACTAGAAACTTTTATCCAAGGGATCATTTCAATTTGGTTATTTTACGTGTACAGGTTTGTAGAGATTATGGCTCCAGTTTTTTCTCGAGAGGCTTGGCGTTGTGTGTGGCACTTAATCCAGGTATAGCATATGATTAGAAATGCTGCAACTTGCTCAAAATGTGTAATTTGTATTTTTACCTTTTTGTCAAATATCTATATTCCTTTATTTACTAATAATTGATCTGTTCATTATGATCACTAAAACCATACTTTGGAAAAATAATATGTTTGTTTAAATATGATGGTTTGGGAGGTTAAATGTAGTAAATGCAGTTTGGGCGACTTTCAACCCGTTTGATCCGTTTCCTTGTTAGCATAATATTCCCATTTCTACATTTGATCATATATTTTTCACAGCACGCGATTCTTTGCGTTTAATCATATCTAATTCTACCAAATTATAAATGCAGAATGATTTGGTTCATGGATGGGGTCTTGATTTTGCTCTCCAGAAATGTGTTGAGGTAATTAACCACATCTTGTTTAATTTAATTTCACCATTTTTAAGAAAAAAAAATGAAGTTGATCGGTTTAGTCTCTTGGTTTATTTAATCTTGGTGACATAGCCTGCACATGAGAAGATTGGAGTTGTTGATGCACAGTGGATAGTTCATCAAGGTCTACCTTCACTTGGGAATCAGGTAAACGAAGCAGTTTCCAGTTTTGCGCTTGTGAACTTGTGTGACTATTGGTTTTAGCACGACTAACCTCTTATTGTTCTATTTGCAGGGTCGAGTAGAAGACGGTAGACAACCATGGCAAGGGGTACGTATAGTTTTTTTTTTTTTTTTTTTTTTTTTGTGCGCGCGCGCGCACACAATAGGTTCTAAGAACATGAATTTTGGTAGTATGAAACCAAAATTTAAAATTTTACGCACATTATAGTCATTATGTTCTTATATTTGGCAACTTTTGACGGCAGGTGAGGCAAAGATGTCAAAGTGAGTGGAAAATGTTTCGTGAGCGTGTATCAGATGCAGATAAAAAATATTACAAGTCTATCGGGGTTGACCCGTTGAATATTACAGCACATTAGCCAGAAACGTGACAAAATCTTTTGCCATTATACCTCATTGTGATTATTCAGATGTAAACAGTTATAGAGATGTTTATAGTTTCATACCTTATGATTCAACAGGCAAATAATAACATGACATGCATCTTTCTTACCATAAATGAGTTGGAACATAAAGAAAATTTTATGAGGGGTAAGTGTTGGTGATTTTAGTATCATCACCTAATTTATGTAACTCGGTTAACACGAGACCAAAGGAATGTAGGAAAAATTTAAGAACGAGTTACAAGGTGCGAAGCGTACACTTGTCCGGTGGCGGATCTAGAAATGAATTTCAGTAGTAACGTTTTTCATTTTTTTCATTTTAGTAGCAATGTTTTCCAAATTTCGTAAAAAAAAGAAAAAAAAAACCAAATTTTCCACTAACTTTCCACTACGCGCGCGAAGTTGAGCAGCAACGGACGCGACACCTAGTTATACACTAGGTCCGCCCCTGCACCTGTATACTGAAATAACATGAACAAGATACTATGCATATCCGATGCACTTCATATGCGGATGCGCACTTCATACGCAGATGAAAGTAGACAACAAAGTTTATGTTTTTCTTATTCACTGCTAATGCATTTTTATACAAAGGTAGTACATTTATTAAAAGGTAACTTGAGCTATACCGCCAAGCTACTAAACACACATATTATCGTACGCTTGTTTCACATATCTATGTTCATTCATTATCAAGATTCTTCGTAGTCCAAGTTGTCGGCTGGTAACCATGGTTTACGCCATTTCCATAACTATTCTGCCCATGGTAGTAACTCTCATATGGTCCACTGTTTGGAAGTATGGTAGTAACCTGAGGACCCTGAGGGGGATGGATGGGTCCATTGCCATAGTAGCCACCACCAGTGGACCAACCAGATTGGTGGTGTTGAGTGTATGGAGTTGCGTGGCTGTAACCGGACTCATGGTAAGTTGAATAACCTTGTTGGGGGGAAGAACAAGGGCAGCGACACCGCTCAGTCCGGAGAACCATTTTGTTGCAATACAAAGTTTTGTTTAAACTTAATTTGCCTGTGGTTCTGAAGCTTATATTGGTGGTCAATTTATAGGGGTTTTGGTGATTCCATAATACGTTAAATATTGCATGTATTGGCATCACTAATTGTTAAGGATCTTATCTCATGTCACTTCACTAAGTGGTTCTACTTTGATCACTAATCTAAAGCATTTATTCTCATCTTATTGGGGTCACCTGTCACCAATCTAAAGCATTATTACATTGTCATTATTTAGATGTAAACAGTACCAATATAACAATTAATATAGACGAGCACAGTTAAGAGATATTGTATTGATAATGGCATGGGCGATTACAAATACTCGAATACAAATTGTTACAATGTTTCGACTATAATCTATCATTCACAACTATCACAGAATTCTCTAAGTATGAATGCTAGAAAGACTGAATGCCCCCTTCTCCTCTGGGAGAAGGGGTATCTATAGGCCTCAAAGTTGTCCTGTGATTGGTTGGATTGGGAATGACAGATGTCCTGTACGTTTGTCAACCGTTGGAGTCCAGGCGCTGCCCTTCTATGATAGGTCCACGTGTCTTGCAATCGTCCTTTCTGTCCTTTCTCTGTACCTCGTACCTGCAGGTGATCATGGAGCAGGGAATAACGGCCTCTGATTGGCTGCATGTCCCTTTTCTTGTCGGTTCACAGCTGGCATGTATTAGGATTCGTGCGCATGCTTCTAGAAGGTTTGGTGTAACACCCCAACCGATGACGGAAACATTGAGGTGTCACGTAGTGACGATTGTTCAATAGCTCATGGACTAAAAGTGTAAACTTTGATATATTGATTAAGTAGTTTATTACATTGAAAGAAAAATACAAGATACAATAATTCTAAAGTGACAACTAAACTTAAATACAATGAATCCAAAATCTAAGTAAAATTTCCAAAAGCTTAAAAGTCATCTCATAAATAACCTGAAACATGTACGAAAATAGTATATGTCAATACAAAAATGTATTGGTGAGCATACCCTGTTTTGAATACATATAGTAGAAAAAGTGTTTAGCAATTCATGTGCGGTACCATTTGCAATTATGTAATAAGTAATATCCGTTCAAAACCAAACCTGAGAATAATGACTAACACATGACTAAGCAACTGAATAATGAATTAACAAGACAATGACCAAGATTCTCTCAACAGAGTCTCAAGGGGGTATACCATAGTACTATTCATTGAAAAGCTAGGCCGCCCAGCGGTTAATGATTTTGACAAGTCATAGACACACCAATTAACATAAAGCAAACACACATGAGAATTGCATTAAGTATAAGAAATTGAAACTTGATTAATATATAGGTACATGAGTCACCCCAAAGTAGTAAAACAGTAAAAAGGGGAAAGATATACTCACAGTACTAGCAGCAGTGATAAGTATCTTCCAACACATGAATCCGCACGAATTAAAACTACGCGTGCTCTAAAAAAATGAGGACGCCAATAAGGTCTATGAACTAACCCTAATATAATTTTTTTTTGGAACCACAGTACCTCAAGTCACCCAACTAGTCGCGTGTAAAAATTATTGGTGTAAAGTTCGCGGGGTTATAATTTCCATAACTAAACAAAAGTCCGTCTAAAATAAGTTCTTGTCAAGGTTGTAAGTTGGTATGTTAATGAACCCCTTTAGTGAAAGTTATATTTTTGTTTTAGTTAAGTAAAAAAAAAAATAATAATAATAATTTATAACTATAAAAGTCTATTTATGATTTATGTAAACCAACCTGAATCGGTTTAGTAAATTCGACTCGTGGTAGTTTGAATGCCTATATATATATATATATATATATATATATATATATATATATATGTAAATACGTGTATATTATGTAAGGCAACACAAAATAAATATTTCATTCATATACTTTTTTTAACATATATTTATATATAAGGAAAATAAATAGGACATCATGTCTGATTCTATCTAAAAATCTTATAAATGTGACTAAAAATGCAAATGTGTTTGTATATATATATATACATATGTATATCAAGATTTTTGAGATTAACAGTAGCATAAGAGTATCTGGGTGACAAGGATTGTTCCTAAAGAGAAAAATAAATAAATAAATAATAAAATGAAAGTTGTAAGTGTCATACCAAATGGAAATAAGAATGGTAGAAAGAGGAGATAGTGGAAAATTGGATTTACAATAACGTAAAAGGTCGGAAAGGGAATATGGGTGTAGATATGTGTAATTAGTTGAGAGTGGGGAGAGGTAAGGGGGACTAACCAATATTTATAAGTTTCAATAGCAACTTAAATATCAATAATGGGTACTTATGATGAACATTCAATGTGCAATTGTTTCAAAAAGAAAATAAAACTCACATATGGTTTTCAAAGGGAAAATAATGCCTTTCAACTTCCTTATTCAAATTTATAATTTTCACTATGATTAATAGCACTTGCACAAACTAATCAGAATGGTTTTTTCTTTTTTTCTTGAATATTAATAAACCTATATATATATACATATATATATATATATATATATATCTTGCCATGATGTTGCATATTTATTACATAATAACGTTCATAATTATCACTAATAAAAGCCTGTTTCGTTTGTTGTGTAACATGTTGAAACCGATTTGAGTAGTAAAAGGAAAATAATACATAACGTTGGCATGTTGACTTTTTGTTTCATAAACCGTTGAGTTTGTAAACAAAAAAAATCCATTTAACATCAAAACTAAACAACTTTCCATTTCGTTTTTTTAATTGTTTTGAACTTTACGTTTTAGTTATGCATTCAATTTTCAATGTAGCAAAATTAGTTATTTGTTTTGAAACTTAAAACAATTTAACTATTAATTAACCAAATTAAAGTTTGGGTATTACAATTTTTCCCCAAATGTTACTCTAAGTTTATTAGAAATTTACGAATGTTACAGTCTCCCCTACTTTAGAAAATTTCGTCTCGAAATTTCTTCCGATCGGAGGTTTCTATGAATCAAAAGGTGTTGTAAAAATCAACTAGATTTTTAAAGATAATTTCATCATTTATAATTTGACAAAATTTAAAATAGTTGTCTAATATCCAAAGTAAAAGTTTCAAATTCTTTTAACAGTTAACCCAAAGTTAGAAAGTTGAGAGTTTAAATGAGAAAAGTTTTGGGAGTGTGTAACGGGTGAGGGGCAGAGGTACTAATGAAGCAGTCTCCCCTACTTTAGAAAGGTTTCTGACCGAACTTTATTAGGGACAGAGAGTGTAAGAGTACACAAAGTCTAAGGTTTTCTGTAGGGGTGGCCAAAAGAAAGGCTCCAAGGAAACTAATTGATGCTTATGTAAAATGTTCTTATCGAAAATGCTAGCTATTAGTTAACGATCTAATGACAAGGTAATTATAAAGTAATGGGTAGGTTCTTGGATAGACTCCTAGTCCGTTCCCGCAGTATCGTTTATGCTTATATATAGGGTGTACCGCAGCTGACCCACCACATTCCCGATACTTTGGACTCGTACTGATCGTCTACCAACAGCCTAAATAGAATTACACACCACCCTCGTGTACCTGTAAGCCCATGATTGCGTTCCGGACCGTAATCATCGATTTACCTTACACTTGGGTGTTATGCTTTTCCATAACCCTAACATAAATAATACCAGGAACAAATGCGTGCAACCAATATGTAATAACTACTGTAATGACATGGTTAGAGGTCCTTCCCTTTTGGGTTTACCCTTTAACCGTAATGAGAGTAACATGTAAGTAATAGACATGGTTAGAGGTTCTTCCCTTTCGGGTTCACCCTTAACCGGTAACTTCTGTTCACCTCGTTGGCTCCAAACACTCATATTGATAGACTCTGAGGTTTACACCGTTCCCCTCGTATTAAAGAAATACTCTAATCCGAGTCGTACGTGGGCACTGGCTTAGATCTCATACGAGTTATCAACTAGTATGTTCATTAACCATGATGATGAACAAAATAATGTAAAGTATAACAGGGTTTTGCTCAAAACAAGAAAGAAAATATGCATACCAAATATGCGTTCCTATAGCATAAAATTTCGATTGAAAGAATAGTATAATATAAGTTGAGTAAAACGCTCAAAAGCACAAAATGGAAGTAAACGAGTTGAACTCTTACAAATAAACGGTATGAAAAATAATCACAAATAACGTGTTAGAAATAACTATGAATAAAGTGGTGCAAAAATAATAAAGTTTACGGCAAATGGGAGTACGCAAAACAGACGTATAATCTACTGACATAAGGGTTTAAATTTAGTTAGTTTTACATATATACATTATATGATAAAAGACAATTAGTAACATTCTGATAAGGATATGTTCAATATTTTGTTAGACCATAGTTTTGCGACTGAAAGAGTGCGAGTGTAATAAGATAAATTTTCGTTTATCAAAAACATAGTTTGCTCAAACTTTGTGATATAGTTGAAAGGATGGTAGTAATGCATGAGGACCACTTTTTAGAGATCAAAGTGTGTTTTTAGATTCAAAACAGGTTCATTGGAAAAATCTTCATAGATATGTGTTTACGAGGAGTCGAGTTTGAAAAATGTTATAAAGCTTATTATTAGTTGCAAATTTCTCCCGAAAACATATATTGGGTACGTAATATGAAAACAAAAGGTTTACATTTGACCTTTAAAATATGCAATACAAGTTTGTAAAATGCAAAATGAAACCATTTCATAAAGTATGTGTAAATCTAATGTGTTTTAAAAGACTAAGATTTTAGATGACGTGAATGATATAAGTCAATACGACAATATTGTAAAAGTCACAAAGCATAAATGAAAATAGTGTAAGTTTTAATGCGATAATATAGCGGATAATAAATAGCAATAGCTATTAATAGAGAAAACTCAAAAGACATAATAACTTCATTATAGAAAATTATGATAAGAGTTTCAAACATCAAAATGAAAAATATATCAAAAATGTGATACTGGAAAAAAAAAATTCTAATGAAACTGGTGACTAGCCAAAGGGATTGAAATATTATTAGTGACTTGTGGGGAGCGTACTTGAACCTATGAGTGAATGGTCATTTTTCCCGATTACACATACCCCGTCACTGGTAAATTTCAAAACCTTTAGCGAGACTTTAAAACGAGATGTAGTAACAGATCCCTGAGATGTGGATTTCACTCCTAACTCAAATATGTATTTCAAAATTGAAAACAATTGAGGAATAAAACCAATCACTAAGTTAAGGATATCACTCCCAGCTTAGTGGTTAAGTTTCTTTTTGAAGGAAATACTCTATGAGGTGTGGATGTCACTCCTATCTCAAAGATATATTCCTAAGATAAATGATATATAGAGGAGTGAAACTAATCATCAAGGTATGGATACCACTCCTAACTTGATGATATCGTTTCGTTTGTGAAATACGAGTGTCTTCTTTGCCAACAAGATATCGAAAGAATAATGAGAAATAATTATAACTACAATATCTTGAAAGAAAATAATAGGAAATAAGAGAAATATAAACGAGAGGACTCGTGAAAGTAAGATTAGTTATAGACTAGGCTAAAAGGCATTCTAATAACCTAATTCCCTATAACCATGGCTCTGATACCAATCTGTAACACCCCAACCGATGGCGGAAACATTGAGGTGTCACGTAGTGACGATTGTTCAATAGCTCATGGACTAAAAGTGTAAACTTTGATATATTGATTAAGTAGTTTATTACATTGAAAGAAAAATACAAGATACAATAATTCTAAAGTGACAACTAAACTTAAATACAATGAATCCAAAATCTAAGTAAAATTTCCAAAAGCTTAAAAGTCATCTCATAAATAACCTGAAACATGTACGAAAATAGTATATGTCAATACAAAAATGTATTGGTGAGCATACCCTGTTTTGAATACATATAGTAGAAAAAGTGTTTAGCAATTCATGTGCGGTACCATTTGCAATTATGTAATAAGTAATATCCGTTCAAAACCAAACCTGAGAATAATGACTAACACATGACTAAGCAACTGAATAATGAATTAACAAGACAATGACCAAGATTCTCTCAACAGAGTCTCAAGGGGGTATACCATAGTACTATTCATTGAAAAGCTAGGCCGCCCAGCGGTTAATGATTTTGACAAGTCATAGACACACCAATTAACATAAAGCAAACACACATGAGAATTGCATTAAGTATAAGAAATTGAAACTTGATTAATATATAGGTACATGAGTCACCCCAAAGTAGTAAAACAGTAAAAAGGGGAAAGATATACTCACAGTACTAGCAGCAGTGATAAGTATCTTCCAACACATGAATCCGCACGAATTAAAACTACGCATGCTCTAAAAAAATGAGGACGCCAATAAGGTCTATGAACTAACCCTAATATAATTTTTTTTTGGAACCACAGTACCTCAAATCACCCAACTAGTCGCGTGTAAAAATTATTTGTGTAAAGTTCGCGGGGTTATAATTTCCATAACTAAACAAAAGTCCGTCTAAAATAAGTTCTTGTCAAGGTTGTAAGTTGGTATGTTAATGAACCCCTTTAGTGAAAGTTATATTTTTGTTTTAGTTAAGTAAAAAAAATAATAATAATAATTTATAACTATAAAAGTCTATTTATGATTTATGTAAACCAACCTGAATCGGTTTAGTAAATTCGACTCGTGGTAGTTTGAATGCCTATATATATATATATATATGTAAATACGTGTATATTATGTAAGGCAACACAAAATAAATATTTCATTCATATACTTTTTTTAACATATATTTATATATAAGGAAAATAAATAGGACATCATGTCTGATTCTATCTAAAAATCTTATAAATGTGACTAAAAATGCAAATGTGTTTGTATATATACTAGATATTTGCCCGCGTTGACACGCAGTTCAACAACGTACGATTATTTGGAGTAGTATAACGTATAAGAAAAATAAAGTAGAAACATTTTATTAAAATTTAAAAGCAACGAATACACATTTATTCAAATATCGCTGAAAATTTCCTTATAAACCACATTTTTTGTTTTAGTCATCACTTTCCCACCAGCATCAAGTATAAGTAACTTCACGCCTGCCCTGCTTTTAACTCTTGACAATGCGACATAAAGCTGGCCATGTGAGAATACAGGGTTTCTTAAATACAATCCAACCTGAATAAGGCGACTTAAATGGTATGTGTTAAAAATAGACTTATGGCATATTCAACAATAAGAAAGTAATAAAAATGAAAATAAGAAACTAACTACCACCTAAATTTCACAATTTAATTTGACACGTCTGAGAAGATGAGCATTACCCATATCGACCCGCTAAAAAAGCTTCGAGCATATTTTATTCTATTTGACACATTTGAAAAGGCAAACATTACCCAAATCGATCGTTAAGAAAAGGGAAGATTGCCCCAATTCACCTATGACCTATGTATAACTAAAAGGAACATCAATCTAATCAAAACACCATAAACACACTGTTGGCGACTTTTACCCTATTTGACCCATTGGAAAAGTTGAACATTACCCAAATCGACCGATTTATAAGTAAACAAACATGAACCTACACCACTAAAACAACATTTTAACCGACTATTACCTTATTTGACCCGTTTATAGGAAGGAACATTATCTAAAGTGACCCATGTATAAGTAAAAGGAGCATTACTCAATAATTTTAACCGACTATTACCTTATAAATGCTATTTATACGCTAAAAATAGTAATGTGACAAATCAAATAATTCAGCATTTATTTTGTGTTTAAATGTCATTAATTTTAAAAACTGGATTTTTTTTTTAAATTTTGATTTTTAATGTTTAAAAATAAATTTATAAATGTATTTATATATGATTAATAATTTTATGTTTAAAGGTTATTAATTAAATGGTAATCATAATTATTAACATTAGATGTTTCCAATATTGTGTAACTCACGATAAATGCTAATTATACGCTCAATATTTGCGAAATCGTTGCTAACCCCACATTGTGTAAATCTTCTTCCACATTTTGCTTCCCGGACTACTCCACAGCCGGGTGTTTAAAAACTTTCCTAAACACTATAATCCATAATTTTTAATTTTTTTTAAAATAAAAACATTTAATAACTATTCTATTTTTAAAATTCAAAAAAAAGTCATTAATGTTTTTATAAATGTTTTTTATTTTTTAAAAATCGAAATCATTCATTAATGTTTGGGTCAACGTGTTTAATAACTTTCCTAAACACTGTAATCTAGATTTTTAATTTTCTTAAAATTAAAAAAAATTTAATGACTATTCTATTTTTAAAATTCAAAAAAGAGTCATTAATGTTTTTATAAATTTATTTATTTTACATCAACGAAAATTATTCATTAATGTTTCGGTCAAAGTGTTTAATAACTTTCCTAAACACTATAATCCAGATTTTTAATTTTTTTTTAAATAAAAAACATTTAATGACTATTCTATTTTTAAAATTCAAAAAAGAGTCATGTTTTTATAAAAGAATTTATTTTTTAAAAATCGAAAATCATTCATTAATGTTTCGGTCAACGTCTTTAATAACTTTCCTAAACAATATAATCCACATTTTTTGTTTTTTTTAAAATAAAAAACATTTAATAACTATTCTATTTTTAAAATTCAAAAAAGAGTTATTGAAGGGATATGGTATTAAAACATTACAAATACCATACCATCGCCCACTTAGAACAGGCTTCGCCAGACGCTTACCCGCCCGTTCTACGTCAGCGGATCGCTTTGCGCCCATCCGCCCGTTTTACGTCAGCGGAACGTCTGGCGACCACAAACCCGTTCTACGTCAGCGATGCTCCTTCCGCCCGACGCGTGCATTTATATTCACGATCCACGTCGGCGGAACACCTGGCGTCCACCCGCCCGTTTTACGTCAGCGGTGTACCCGACGCCAGGCGCACGAACTCCCGCCCCTTTCACAGGGGCGGGCCAAATGTACCTCAAGGCTTCCTTGACAAGCGTCACTACAAGTGGAAGATACCTTTTGGGGCAGCCTCGGGACTCACCCCTGCCCCAAACAAATATCTCTGACACGACAGACAGCCCGTCAGAGTTTCTCTCCAACCAGAGACTTTCCCCAGTCTGACGAGCAGAAAAGGCGATGACGTGGCAGCCTCTCAACCAAGATATCTTCCTGACAGAGCAGGCTTTTCTCTGTCCGTCTTGAAATCCTGGAAAGGTATAAAGTATCTACCGCCCGGGTGCACCAATGGGCGAGCACCACGTGTCAACCGCCCATCAGCGTCCACTTACTGGGCGCCACGTGTACATGCGTCAGGACGGTAACATCTCCTCTAGCTTCCTACTTTACCAAAACCCACTTGCACCAAATGGGCCTAAAGGCTTGGGCCGGATTATGGAGACTCCTCTACCTGGGCCGGGCCCCATTAAAGGTAGAGGATGGGCTGAGAAAGTAGGGCAGCTCGGTACTATAAAAGGAGGACTCTCTTCTCCTTTTATTGGCATCGAATACCCAATACACTTTCACTCAAGAAGAATACGAGCTCTCGTACCTTCTTCACCCCCCCCCCTGTTTATTATACTAACGATTAGAGGCTCGGCTCTTCTAATTGGTAGTCTCGTAAATCCCTGGTCTTGCCTACAGACCCACACGTATTTTATAATCACACTCTCTTTAGAAAATACAGTAGAATCACCGTACTGATAGTTCTCTTTTCAACTATCCTTACATTCGTGTTTCTTCATTGGCGCCATCCGTGGCCTTACCACAACCGCTCCAACCCAATAAACTTTTAGGGCCAGAATTATAAAAATGACCTCACCCCCACGAGCGTTCACTCCATCCGGGGCCGTCGAAGATATCACCGACGCCACCCCATCCCACCCAACATCAGGGGATCATAACAACCAACAACAACCACTCATAACCCCCAGAAACCTCGAGCCCCAGCTCGTAGATATAACCCCTCCAACGGAGGAGGAAATCGAGGCACTAAACAATGACTGGTATGACCGCCAGCGACAAATCCTCGACGCACAACTAGAACGCCGCCGACGCACCGGTAAAACAATAATGGGCTCCTCCTCTAGACAACCTGCAAAAACAGCAGCACCCGCCCGTCACGGGGAAGGTCCAGGGCAAACCCCTGAGGACCAGGCCCGTGCAGAGCACAATCGGTTCGACGCCGAAGACTATGACGAAAGCTCGTGGGAGGATGACGCCTCCCGCGACTATCGTCATAGCCCATATTACAGGCGCGAGCGATTAAACCGCTACAACAACGACGCCACCACCGACCTATCACTCCCATACAGACCAGCCGCATTCGCGGATAGGTCTAAATTTACCAGGCGCATTTCTGAGGCACCAATCCCACCAAGACAACGCCTACCGGCCAACGTCAAAATCTATGACGGACTATCCGACCCAGATGACCACCTGGGCATATTCAATCAAGCCGGGGCCGTCATCGGTTGGACCCTACCTGTTTGGTGCCACATGTTCGCCCAGACACTCACCGGAGCCGCCAGGGTCTGGTTCGATAACCTCCCCATCGGCAGCATCGACAGCTACGACCAGCTGATCGAAAAATTTTCTCTCCACTTCAGCCAACAGCGCCGCCACAAGCGCGACAAAAGCCAAATCTCCCTGTGCAAACGCAGAGACACTGAACCTCTCGAGGACTTCATCGTACGGTTCAACAAGGAGGCCCTCCAGTTAGGAACCGGCGACGAAGCAACACGAACATCCTTTTTATCTAACGTCAACGATGACGGCCTACAACACACACTGCAAGGGAAAGATGGCGTCCCAGACGCTTGGGAAGAGGTTGTCCGCATCTCAAAACTCTACGCGGGCAACCAGAAAACCATGCGCCACAACCAGAGAGGGAGTTCCAGCAACAACCGCAGCCGCGGCAATAACCGATCATCCGTCTGGAACCGCATCTCCGGCTCCACCGACGAAGGACGATACTCAACTTCTGGCGACGCCAGAAACATCATCGGCAACAAACAAAACCGCGAACAGCGGAACAGCGGCCGCCGAAACCAAGATTGGACACCCCTCACCAAAACGCCATCTCAAGTCTTATCACAAGTCCTCTCCACCGGAGAGGTAACTTTTAAAATCCCCAAGCCCATGGGGGCAAAACGAAAAAATGTCGACACCACCAGGTTCTGCGAGTTCCACAAAGACGTGGGCCACGATACCGACAACTGTTATAGCCTCAAAATGGAAATAGAAGCGGCCCTACGCTCCGGGAAGCTCGCCAACCTGGTAAAAAACGTCCGCGCAGGGGCCCGCCGACAAGACGAACCGGAAAAAGCCATCAAAGACATCAGGACACACTACATCCGCGGTACCCACAGCAGACAGATCAACATGACGAGAAGCACTAAACGAAAAACCAGCTTCCCTAATACCGCAACTACATCTGAAACCTCAAATTGGCGAGAGGCCCAAGTCCTCCTCCCGATAATCCCAGGGGGCGCTCAATCAACGACCCCCCTCACCATCACAGCATTGTTCGGACACTATCGAACTTACAAAATGATGTGCGACGGCGGCAGTAGCTTCGACATCATGTACCAACAATGCTTTGACCAGCTAGACGAAGAAGACAAGGCACGCCTACAGCCAGACGCGCCTATCGCTGGCTTCTTCAACGAGATAATCCATCCCATCGGCAAGTTCGACTTTACGGTCACACTTGACGACGGCATTCACAGCCGCTCCGAGGTATGCACCTTCCACGTCATCCCAACCACCTCCTCATATGATATACTGTTAGGAAGACAGGGCCTGGCGAACTTCAACTCCACCGCCTCAACCCCTCACCAAACCATGGGCTTCCCAACGCCCACCGGGATCGCATACATCCGAGGCAATCAAGAATGCCTCATGACAAGCCACCCGCCAGACGACTCGGCGGCGCTTCCGTCAAGCCCACCAACTGACGAAAGCTGGATCCTCAACCCAGCCTTCCCTGAACAGACCATCACCTTGGGCCGAACCCTATCCCCCCAGGTGAAAACACACCTAAAACAGCTACTGGTGGCAAACAAAGACATCTTCGCATGGCAATCGTCAGACATGGTCGGCGTCCCAAGACACATCGCTGAGCACCGCCTCAATACATACAAAGACTCACGCCCAGTGGCCCAAAAAAAGCGGCCACTCGGCCCCGACAGAGTCAAAGCCATGAATGAACAAGTTGACGACCTACTAGAGGCGGGCATCATCAGAAAATGCAATCACCAAACCTGGGTGGCCAACCCAGTAATGGTGCTAAAAAAGAATGGGTCCTGGCGCATGTGCGTCGACTACAAGGACCTAAACAAAGCATGCCCCAAAGATCACTACCCTCTCCCAGAGATCGATTTGAAGGTCGACTCACTCGCGCCATTCAAATACAAGTGTTTTCTCGACGCATATCGAGGATACCATCAAATCCAAATGGCTTACGAAGACGAGGATCGAACGGCGTTCAGAACAGATCGAGGGGTGTACTGCTACACCAAAATGCCCTTCGGACTAAAGAACGCCGGCGCGACCTACCAACGCCTCATGGACCAGGCGTTCATCAACCAGATAGGCGTCAACCTCGAAGTCTACGTCGACGATCTAGTCATCAAAAGCACCCAGGAAGACACAATGCTCATGGACATCAAGCGCACCTTCGAACAGTTGCGCAGCATCCAAATGAAACTGAATCCAGGCAAATGCTCCTTCGGAGCAGAAGAAGGGAAATTCCTAGGCGTCATCGTCACCAATGGCGGCTTCAAACCCAACCCTGAAAAAATCCAAGCAATCCAGCGGATGCCGTCACCAAACTCGATAAAAGACGTGCAGACTCTGATGGGACGTTTGGTTGCTCTCAACCGCTTCCTATCAAACTACGCCTCCAAGTCTTTTCCTTTTGTTCACACTTTACGAAATGTACTCAAAAAAACACAGTTTCGCTGGACACCGGAGGCAGAAGTGGCATTTCGTGAAATGAAACAATGTTTAACCTACTTGCCAACTTTAACAGCACCGCTTCCAATGGAGCCCCTTACACTATATCTATCTGCATCAGAAACGGCAATCGGCGCCGTCCTATTAGTAGAACGCAACAAAGTACAAACACCGATCTACTATATCAGCCGAACTCTAGCAGACGCAGAAACCAGATATTCGACAATGGAAAAACTTGTCCTAGCATTAGTCCACGCGTCAAGACGCCTGCGACGATACTTTCAAGGACACCCAATCAACGTCCTCACAGACTACCGAATAAATACAGTACTATCCAAACCAGAACTCTCCGGCCGCCTGGCCAAATGGGCAATCGAATTAGGCGCACACACCATCGTCTACAAACCAAGACCCGCGATAAAAGGGCAGGTCCTGGCAGACTTCATCGCAGAAATCCCCACCGATAAAATCCAAGACTGCAAAGACGAACAAGACCCCAAGCCCATCCCAGACGACCGAATCACCTGGTCATTATACACCGACGGAGCTTCCAATGATCAAGGCTCGGGCGCCGGACTTCGCCTCGTCAGCCCCGACAAGACAGAATTCACGTACGCCGTGCGCCTAGAGTTCCCAAGCACAAACAACGAGGCCGAATACGAAGCATTCTTGGCAGGCCTACGGCTGGCGCACAAAATGGGCGCCAGACACCTCAATGCTCATGTAGACTCCATGCTGATAGCAGGCCACATGAACGGCGTTTACGACGCCAAGGACCCCGTCATGGCCCAGTACGTCGACCAAGCCAAGCTCCTCACCAAGAAATTCGTCACTTGCACCATCCTCCATATAAACCGAAGCGGCAACAAGGAAGCTGATGCACTCAGCAAAATGGCCTCCACCGCCTGGCCACATATGGCCAAGGAGGTACGTATCGAAACCCTACCTCAACCTTCGGTACCACTCAGACAGGTCAACATAACGCAGACAGGCGTCGGGTCATGGATGACCCCTATTCAAGCCTACCTAGCAACAGGCACGTTGCCACCTCAAAAAGCGGAAGCTCGAAAAATCCAATACAAATCCCAACATTACCAACTAATGAACGGGATCCTATACCGACGCTCGTACTTGGGGCCGTTATTAAAATGCATGGACGTCGCGACAGCCACCTCACTTATCAGAGAAATACACGAAGGCATATGCGGGATCCATGCAGGACCGAGAATGGTCGTCGCCAAAGTCATGAACGCTGGATATTATTGGCCGGGTATGCATCAAGACGCCGTCAAAATCCTACGCACCTGCTTCAACTGCCAACAACACGCGCCAAATACCCTGCGCCCCAAAAACGATCTGGTACCAGTTACGGCCGCCTGGCCATTTCAAAAGTGGGCCATGGACCTGGTCGGCCCGTTTCCAATGGCCCCCGGAAAGATACAGTACCTAGTCGTTGCCGTCGACTACTTCACAAAATGGGTAGAGGCCAAGCCACTTGCGTCGATAAGCGCAGAACAGATAAAAAAATTCATCTGGGAATTCATCATCTGCCGCTTTGGCTTACCCATGGAAATCGTCACCGACAACGGCACACAATTCACCGACAAAAAACTACAAGCTTGGCTAACGCAACTAGGCGTCAGCCAGATCTTCTCATCCGTTGCTCATCCGCAAGGCAATGGCCAGGTGGAGCGCATCAACAGATCCCTAGTCGAAGGCATCAAGACACGCCTAGGATCAAAACGAACGGGCTGGGTGGAAGAGCTACCACACGTGCTATGGGCACACCGCACCCTCACAAAGACCAGCACCGGCGAAACTCCATTTAGCCTAACCTACGGATCCGAGGCCGTAATACCCGCGGAGATAACATTCCCGTCACCACGGGTCCTCAATACAGACAACACGGACAATGACAAAGAGCTACGCCTCAATCTAGACCTCCTAGATGACAGGCGCGATATCGCCGCCATACGCGAAGCAAACTACAAAAAACAATTGGAACGTTACTACAATTCGAAGGTCAAGGTTTGCGAATTCGACATCGGTGACTATGTCCTTAGGGACAACTATGCCTCCCACGCAGAACGCCCGGGAAAGTTAGCACCTAACTGGGAAGGGCCTTACAAAGTCCAACAAGTACTAGGAAAAGGGGCATATGCGCTCGAAAAACTCGATGGAACACCCATACCCAGATCATGGAATGTAGCGCAATTGCGCAAGTGCTACTTGTAAAAAAGTTTCGGTTTTTTATTCTTTCCTCTAAACTTATGAAGTTAATTTACCCTTCACAAACTAATTCGGCGCACTACTCACTTGTGAAGCTAATCTACTCTTCACAAGTGGCTCAGCGCGCTAATCACTTACGAAGTTAATCCACTCTTCACAAGTGGCTCAGCGCGCTAATCACTTACGAAGTTAATCCACTCTTCACAAGTGGCTCAGCGCACTAATCACTTACGAAGTTAATCCACTCTTCACAAGTGGCTCAGCGCACTAATCACTTACGAAGTTAATCCACTCTTCACATTGGGCGCACTCCTCACTTGTTAATCTACTCAGCAAACGACACACAAACACATCAGACAGATCAACAAGACGCAGAACAAAAGGAAAACTTCATTTCATTTCATCAAACAATATTTACAAGAAAGAGAAAGTTACAAAATGATCTACTGAGGAGGCTCATGAGCCGTCCCCGAGCTACCCGCCCCGGACCTTTCCTTCTCCGCTCGCTCTTTCTCTGCGCGCTCACGGCCTACGCGATCAGATTCCTCTACCCACCGCTTAAATTTGGCGATAGGATCGGGATCGGCCAGGCATTGCCGCACAACCTGCAGCACGGGGAACTCAATCTGCTCCAACTTCTGAAGCTGCTCCATCAGCAGCTGGTCCGTGTTAACGTCGCCAAAGGGCTGCTCCTCCACAGGCGCGCCATCCTTAGCGGCCAAGTATCCCTCCAACCAGCCGCTGTGGACGCCCGTGGTGCGAGCAGCATCAACCACTTCGGCAATCTGCTCGCCCATCTTGGGCGCATTCCAACAGCGTTCATATACCTGCACATCAAACAGAGGTTAGAACAAACAAGAAACAAAAAGCGAAGGAAAAACTTAGAAAAAGATCCGGAAACTTACCGCGGAGATCCCGTCGGACATCACCCACAGCGACTTCTCAACATACCCCCTTTGGGCATCAAGCAGAAGCGTCTTCTCCAACCCCCACGCTTCCCGCTCCCTCGCCAACGCCGCAACCTGCTCCTCCAGCTCGGACACTCGAGTGGTCATCCTCACCACATCGGCGTCCTTCGCCTTCAGATCACCAACGGCGGTGGCATACTTCGAGGACAGTTCCTCCAACTCCTTGCCCCTAGCTGCCGAGACCTTCTTCTCCTCAGCCAGGGCAACCTCGGCCTTTTGTATCAGTTGACGACGGCGCTCCAACTCCGTGTTGACAACCGCCGACGACTTGGCCCATGCCTTCTGCTTTTCAGCAGCATCAGCGTCCTTCTGGCGCAAGTCGGACTCCAACTTCCGAACCTGCTCCAGAAGACGTACACGAGCCGTCTCGTATACCTCCTTCTCCCTAGCAAGACGTTCGGCCTCACCAGCAACCGACGCCCGCTCATCCAGAAATTCACCCTCTCCTCTGTGTAAGGCATAAAGATTGCCTAAGGTCTGCGTTAGGTTCATGCACATCTCAGAGAAAAGGGTGCCACGGTCCTGAGCCCGATGATGGGCACGCTCCGCCGGAGGGAGCGCATAGCTCACAAACTCCTCAGCCACGAAGGGATTGAGGAATCTGCAGCTCTCGGTTATACGCCACCCAGGCGTATAAACCGGAGAATCAAGACGGAAGGCAGGTCCGCTAGAGGACGCAACCATGCCTTCGGCCCTTTGTGATTTTGGGGCCCCCATCCCACCACCAGGAAGTGGAACCTCAGCGACATCCTGCTCGCTCAGGTCCACAAACACGGGCCCGCCCCGCTGGCCCTCTCCACCCTGAGCACCCGCACCCTCGGCCTGCTCCTTCTTCATATGCACCAAATCCTCGTGCTGCTTCAGCAACACGAGGCGGCGCTCCTCCGCCTCCTTCTCCGCCGCCAGCTCGGCCAAGCGAGCCTCCTCAGCCCGCTTCCGTTCAGCCTCAGCTAAACGGGCATCTTCTGCCCGTTTACGCTCCAGCTCCAACTGGCGAGCGGCAGACTCCTCCTCCTCTTTCCTCTTCAGCTCAGCTTCGGCCACGCGCCTGTCCTCCTCCTCCTTGCGCGCAGCCTCAGACAGTTGCGCCCCCTCAGCAAGGAGGCGCTCTTCCTCGAGCTTCTTCTTCCGCTCCTCCTGATACTGTCGAACAGAAGGAGGGATGGAACCTACAAGGAAAAACGAAGACCAAAGTTAAAAAAGGAAGAAGGAACAGAAAAGGCATGATAGACACTCACTGCTAAGCTTCTTCAATGCCTTCATATAAAAAGGCTGACGCACCGGCGGCGGCTCAAGCTCCAGGTCACCACCAAGAGCCGCCCGCTTTGGCGACGATCCACCAGCCACGGTCTCCTCAACCATCTCTGGCTCCTTGCGCTTGCGTGCTGCAAACAACATCAGACGTCAACAAAACAATAAATACAAAAAAAAAAAAGAAAAGGGAGGTAAGAACAAAAATACTTACTGTCAACAGGCGCCTCCCCTGTCGGGCGACCTTCAGCAGTCGCAGCACCCCCTTGCGCCGTTGCCGAAGAAGACCCGTCTCCGGCACCACCTGTAGAGCGACGCGAACGATGGGCCAGATCAGATGAGGGATCACTCAGCTCATCATCAGATAAGAACACATAATCAACCCCCTCCGCCGTCTTGATGGACAGCGGATCAGGGTTGATCAAAAAACCTACTTCAAGGTTAGAGCGCGCACCTTGAACAGGGGCGGGGAACAGGAAGTTCTCCGCCAAAGCCTCCATCTCCCAGACACCGCCCTCTGGCACTGCCACATACACGGTCTTTACAGCCCGAGCGGCAAAGTAGTCGAAGAGTAGATCACCTGCGACGACATACAAAGATATGAGACGCAAGACAACATAGCAATAATAGAAAAATAAATAAAAGAAACTACTACTCACCCTCCACAGAAAGCGCACCACCATCACCGGCAGGCGCTACATTGTACCCCTCCCTAACGCCCAGACGGCTGAGCCCCAGCAAACGCATAATACCCTCATCCAGTTTGTCCAAGTCATCTAGACGACTTGGATGCGCAGAACGCTCCTGGAACCACGCCTCCTCTTGGAAGTCCTTCATAACTTCAAAGGACGGCACCTTCTGCCCAGGGCGCAGTTCCAACGTCGTCATCTCCACTGGGATGACCTCCTTCTTCACAAAGAAGAAGCACCTCTTCCACTCCCGAAGAGTTTTTGGAGAACTCTTCGGTATGATCAGGCTCACGCTCTTGGATCTCTCCACAAAAGAGACCCAGCCCGACTCCTTCACCTCCAGCTTGTAGAACACATTGAAGTGCTCAAACACCGGCTGCCTCCTCAGGGCCCGACAAGTGGCCTCGAAGTGCATCACCCTCATCACTCCAAAGGGGCTCATCTGAGAAACGTGCACCCCGTATCTCTGAAGAACAGAGATGAAGAAACGAGACACCGGCAACCGGAATAACCCCTTCTGAAAATATGCCTCATATAGGCATATTTTCCCTTCCGGGCAATCTACCGGAGTTTGCCCTTTCTCCGGCAACTCCGGGTCCCACTCACGAAGAATACCAAATCTCTTGACCAAAGACCTGAATTTGTCTTTGGACCAGGAGATTTGGGCGTCTTTCATTGACAGCTCCGCCTTCTTATCTTCAGAAGACATCTTCAAACGACGAATCAGAAAAAGCTAACTTTTTGATCGGAGAAATAGAAAGAACGAAGGGAATTCAGGAGAAAATTTCGAAAGAAGAAGAAGATGAAACAAATCCAAAGGAGGTGGACGACTATTTATACCCATCGCATTTAATGCAGGTAATTATGACGGGCAGGCTTTCCAACATGAAGGTCCAATCACAGGCAAACACGTCACTCTGCCCACGTGCCAAGACGGCCCACGCGCCGCGCGTGTCTCACTCGCGAGACGGTCCTCCTACCCCAGCTGCCGATGACCGACACGTGTACACCCACGTCCAAAAAAGGATGACGATGACTGACACGTGTACGCCCACGTTCAAAAAACCGCCACCAACAGCTGTCAACACCCATCAGATGTACAACACGTGCCCACCTAGCAACTCAACAGTCGTACTGGCTGTCAGACACGATCTCCAAAGCAGGTCTACCAACCGTCAGGCACGTCTTTTCAAATTCAAAACATTCCCGCCTTCAATTTACACAAATCCCAAAGAGACAAATTCAATACGGAGTAAATGCAGGCGCAGACCGCGACAAAAAATGACTGTTCACAACCTTTGTCCGCGCAAACCGGGCCAACGCCTATCTTGGGTCAACGCCTGCGCGCCAGAGAGAAAATTTTGAAAAAAATCAAATTTCACAACCTTTGGCCGCGCAAACAGGCCCAACCCCTATCTCGGCCCAACGCCTGCCCGCCATAGCGAAAATTTTGAAAAAATCAAATTTCATAACTTTTGGCCGCGCAAACAGGCCCAACGCCCATCTGGGCTCAACGGCTGCGCACCAAACACAATCCATGCGCACCCCGTCATACGCCCACAGCTTGATCTCTGTGCGCGCACCAGTTGACGAAGAATAAACGAAAACACACGTCCACTTCGGTACATGAAAACCCAGTGACGACTGGATGTCACTGATAGTACACATGTGAAATCAAGTCCAGCACTCCCCAAAAATACAGGTCAGCACTGGACTGGGGGGACTTGAAGGGATATGGTATTAAAACATTACAAATACCATACCATCGCCCACTTAGAACAGGCTTCGCCAGACGCTTACCCGCCCGTTCTACGTCAGCGGATCGCTTTGCGCCCATCCGCCCGTTTTACGTCAGCGGAACGTCTGGCGACCACAAACCCGTTCTACGTCAGCGATGCTCCTTCCGCCCGACGCGTGCATTTATATTCACGATCCACGTCGGCGGAACACCTGGCGTCCACCCGCCCGTTTTACGTCAGCGGTGTACCCGACGCCAGGCGCACGAACTCCCGCCCCTTTCACAGGGGCGGGCCAAATGTACCTCAAGGCTTCCTTGACAAGCGTCACTACAAGTGGAAGATACCTTTTGGGGCAGCCTCGGGACTCACCCCTGCCCCAAACAAATATCTCTGACACGACAGACAGCCCGTCAGAGTTTCTCTCCAACCAGAGACTTTCCCCAGTCTGACGAGCAGAAAAGGCGATGACGTGGCAGCCTCTCAACCAAGATATCTTCCTGACAGAGCAGGCTTTTCTCTGTCCGTCTTGAAATCCTGGAAAGGTATAAAGTATCTACCGCCCGGGTGCACCAATGGGCGAGCACCACGTGTCAACCGCCCATCAGCGTCCACTTACTGGGCGCCACGTGTACATGCGTCAGGACGGTAACATCTCCTCTAGCTTCCTACTTTACCAAAACCCACTTGCACCAAATGGGCCTAAAGGCTTGGGCCGGATTATGGAGACTCCTCTACCTGGGCCGGGCCCCATTAAAGGTAGAGGATGGGCTGAGAAAGTAGGGCAGCTCGGTACTATAAAAGGAGGACTCTCTTCTCCTTTTATTGGCATCGAATACCCAATACACTTTCACTCAAGAAGAATACGAGCTCTCGTACCTTCTTCACCCCCCCCTGTTTATTATACTAACGATTAGAGGCTCGGCTCTTCTAATTGGTAGTCTCGTAAATCCCTGGTCTTGCCTACAGACCCACACGTATTTTATAATCACACTCTCTTTAGAAAATACAGTAGAATCACCGTACTGATAGTTCTCTTTTCAACTATCCTTACATTCGTGTTTCTTCAGTTATTAATGTTTTAATAAAAAAATTTATTTTTTAAAAATCGAAATCATTCATTAATGTTTGGGTCAACGACATTAATAACTTTCCTAAACACTGTAATCCATATTTTTAATTTTCTTAAAATAAAAAACATTTAATGACTATTCTATTTTTAAAATTCAAAAAAGAGTCATTAATGTTTTTATAAAATTTTTTATTTTTTAATAATCGAAAATTATTCATTAATGTTTCGGTCAAAGTGTTTAATAACTTTCCTAAACACTATAATCCAGATTTTTAATTTTTTTTTTAAATAAAAAACATTTAATGACTATTCTATTTTTAAAATTGAAAAAAGAGTCATGTTTTTATAAAAGAATTTATTTTTTAAAAATCGAAAATCATTCATTAATGTTTCGGTCAACGTGTTTAATAACTTTCCTAAACACTATAATCCAAATTTTTACTTTTTTTAAAATAAAAAACATTTAATGAGTATTCTATTTTTAAAAGTCAAAAAAGAGTCATTAATGTTTTTATAAAAATAAATATTTTTTAAAATCGAAAATCATTCATTAATGTTTCGGTCACAGTGTTTAATAACTTTCCTAAACACTATAATCCAGATTTTTAATTTTTTTAAAATAAAAAACATTTAATGACTATTCTATTTTTAAAATTCAAAAAATAGTCATTAATGTTTTTATAAAAAAAATAATTTTTTAAAAAATCGAAAATCATTCATTAATGTTTCGGTCAAAGTGTTTAATAACTTGCCTAACATTGTAATCCCGATTTTTAATTTTTTTTAAAATAAAAAACATTTAATGACTATTCTATTTTTAAAATTCAAAAAAGAAGAAAGAAAAATCTAACCTCGTATGCAAGACGAATGCCTTTGAACACCTTCACGAAAGCTTTACCTAAGTCCTGATGAACATATAAATTGGTTAGTGTTAATGATTAAAGAAAAATGTAACCATATCATAAAAGCTAATTATTATCACACTTATATTTACCTGAGTTTGATTTTGACTCTGTTCATTAGTTGATTCTTTTGAGGTCCATAGGTGCTCCAAGTTGTAATAAACTACCCAGTTGTCGTGAGTACGACCATGATCGATCACCACCAGACAGCCTCCACCGTTGCTCACTGGTGCAACACAATGGTTATACACCTGCAACCGCCATAAAAAAGTATTAAAAAACAAATCAAAATATTAAAAATGTATTAAAATTAGTGCAATAACTTTACAAACCAATTCCACCATCAATTCCATTCAACAACTTTCCAAACCAAGATCCATAATTATAGCAATTATAGTTAATACATTTACTATGCAGTTAATACATTTGACTATGACTATATGGAAAGTGTACAACTAATTGTGCTATTAACTTTCCTATAATACAATCAATCAATCTCTTACCAAAAAACTCGACCCTTCCTTTTAACATCCAAGACTTTTCAAACCACCATTTATAACAATTAATTCTTATAATTATCCTTCCAAACTTTAAGCCATCAACTTAGGAAACAAATAAAATGCTAATAAATGAGACCCGAATCAACAAACAGGACCCGGACCCGAATAGCTTTCCTAAGCGGATTAATCACTAAAAAATATCCAACATTCTTTTACCTTTCATCTAATATTATGATCCTCAAGAACACCTCGAAGAACATATGAACATTCAACCTCACCCGAAGACAAACATCATCGAGCCAAATTCTTCTGTGATCCTGAAGATTTGTGAAAGCTGCCAATGCTTCCTCGTGCGAACCCATTGAAACAAACACTAAGCCTCGGTTTCTGGTTTTGCTATACATCGAAATCTAAATGAAAATAAACAAACTAAATTAGTCAATAAAAGAACACATTAAAAAGAGTATGAAGTCTTTAGGTTGTCATGTAAGCACACATTAATTTTATATACAATTTTATTATCCAAGGTAACATTATCCCTTCTGTAACTTTGTAACTTGGTAGCTTCACACCATTTTTCTCCTCAAAAAGGATTGGCTTCGCAAATTGACCCGCCATTCTTCCCACCTATTTTCATCAAATCACACAATCCAAAATCAAATAAAATCTTCAAGCAGTTCATATAATTACCTAACACGCCAACACATAACTGTTCTTATTTGCCAAACAAACCTTAAAAACACTAATTAACCGATTGTTAACAAACAAACTCCTGATGTATTGGTTCGTATATTTCTTTGCACTGTAAACAAAAAGATTTACTTATTTAAGATCCAAGTGCAGCTTTTTTATCTACTATACATGAGCGTGCACTCTAACGATTCAGTAGTTCAACGTTCAGCATTAAGAATTAAGAAGATGATTAGTAATCTAAATGTAACTTGTTTTTGACTATTAAATTAAAAAAAAATCAAATAAAAAAACAATAATAATATGAAGGTTACAACAAAAGCATATGATTCAAGAGAGGACATACCAAGGGGGTCTAAACTGTAACCGGTGCAACCCTAACTTAATAAATTAACCGAAGACATGAAATATCTATGGAATCGATGTAACCCTCAAAAAAATTAAACACGATTACATAGCAACAAACATATGAAAACATAGGAAGAAGATGAAGTTATACGATTGTTACCTAATAATCGACGGAGAAGAATGAAGGAGACGAATAATTCAATGATTTGTATAGGATTAGGGTTTTAAGATTTGGGAAAGATGGATTAATCTGGAGGTATATGATATTTTAAAGAAAACGTATTTGATTTAATCTAGAAAGGTAAATTATAATTTATTGACCTCATTTAATTTGATTGACCTAATTTAATTAATGATTTTTGATTTTTAGAAAAAAGAAAAAGTTTATAAATTCTCACAATGAGACACTTGGCACAATATGATAGGCTACACAATTGAGGATGAATGTGGGAGTGCCAAGTGTCCTCATGGACTTTAGTTTATTAGATGTATAGATATATATACATATGTATATCAAGATTTTTGAGATTAATAGTAGCATAAGAGTATCTGGGTGACAAGGATTGTTCCTAAAGAGAAAAATAAATAAATAAATAATAAAATGAAAGTTGTAAGTGTCATACCAAATGGAAATAAGAATGGTAGAAAGAGGAGATAGTGGAAAATTGGATTTACAATAACGTAAAAGGTCGGAAAGGGAATATGGGTGTAGATATGTGTAATTAGTTGAGAGTGGGGAGAGGTAAGGGGGACTAACCAATATTTATAAGTTTCAATAGCAACTTAAATATCAATAATGGGTACTTATGATGAACATTCAATGTGCAATTGTTTCAAAAGAAAATAAAACTCACATATGGTTTTCAAAGGGAAAATAATGCCTTTCAACTTCCTTATTCAAATTTATAATTTTCACTATGATTAATAGCACTTGCACAAACTAATCAGAATGGTTTTTTCTTTTTTTCTTGAATATTAATAAACCTATATATATATACATATATATATATATATCTTGCCATGATGTTGCATATTTATTACATAATAACGTTCATAATTATCACTAATAAAAGTCTGTTTCGTTTGTTGTGTAACATGTTGAAACCGATTTGAGTAGTAAAAGGAAAATAATACATAACGTTGGCATGTTGACTTTTTGTTTCATAAACCGTTGAGTTTGTAAACAAAAAAAAAATTCATTTAACATCAAAACTAAACAACTTTCCATTTCGTTTTTTTAATTGTTTTGAACTTTACGTTTTAGTTATGCATTCAATTTTCAATGTAGCAAAATTAGTTATTTGTTTTGAAACTTAAAACAATTTAACTATTAATTAACCAAATTAAAGTTTGGGTATTACAATTTTTCCCCAAATGTTACTCTAAGTTTATTAGAAATTTACGAATGTTACATTTGGTCAGCGCTTCCGCTAACGTGTGGAGATGTGGGGCCATGTGCACGCGCGGGTACATATCTCTTCAATTATGTATTGCATATATAATCTTCTCCCAATTGTTTTTATTTTTATTTTATGATATGTGCATATCCGATGCAGTTAATATGCTGATGAAAATAGACAACAAACTTTTTGCCTTATCTTATTCACTGCTAATGCATTTTGATACAAAAGTAGTAAAGAAGAAAGGTACATCATACCATACAATACATTATTAAGAAGTAACTTGAGCTACCGCCAAGCTACTAAACACACTTATTCTTGTATACTTGTTTATCATCACATATGGATGTTCATTAATCATTCGTTATGATCAAGATTCTTCGTAGTCCAACTTGTCTGCTGGTAACCATAGTTCATGCCATTTCCATAAGTGTTCTGCGCATGGTAGTACCCGCTCCCATATGATCCACTGTTTGGAAGCATGGTAGTAACATGAGGAGGACCAGCTGGTGGGGGGTGGACGGGTCCATTGCCATAGTATCCACCACCGTTGGACCAACCGGATTGGTGGTGTTGAGAGTATGGCGTTGTGTAGCTGCATCCGTCTTGGACTCTACCGCCACTGGACCAACCGGATTGGTGGTGCTGAGACTCACCCCAAAGAACCATTTTATAGAAATACAAAGATTTGTTTAAACTTAATTAGTTGTGGTTCTAATGCTTATTATGGTGCTCAATTTATAGAGGCTTTGGTGATTCTATAAACATTAAGAAATGTATTTCTTTTCGATGTTATAATCGGATTGGCATCAATAATTTTGAAGCATCTGATCTCATGTCACTACACAAAGTGCTTCAACTTTGATCATTAGTCTAAAGCATTTATTCGCATATTACATTTTCTTTCCAATAGAACCCGTTAAGAGTAGAGATCTCTAGAGAGTGGGGCGGGGAAATTTGGAGGGGGGGGGGGGGGGGGACTTTAGGCGGGGAAAACTTCATGGGCGTGGAGGGATGCTTGGGCCACGTGGCATATTCTAATTGGCTGTTTTTTTTTTAAATCTTACACACAATAATATTATTCCCTTCCCCCCCCCCCTCCCCCTCTCACATGGGTCCCACAAGTGCCACATGACGCTTCAACCCTCCCCCCCCCCCCCCCCCCCCCCATAGTCTAAAAGTAAACTCATGGGACACTTGGATTTGAACATGAGACCCTTGCTAGCTAGGAAAACTTGGGCACTTATAGTGTGCCATCCCCTTGAAGGGTTGGGATATATTTACGTTATGATGAACGTAACAGTAACAACGTTTTGTCTTACTTATAAGTGAAGCGTCATGTTAACCCGAAAAGCTTCAGTTTTAACTATACTTTTACATATAACTATTTTAAAATTACAAATTTACACCCACATGGATAATTGTTCTTGTACTACAATAAATGACACTCATTTCTCTTTTAACTTTTATGTTTTGACATAAAATTCACAACTTACGTTTGAAACAAATTAAATACCCACTAAAAAGTTTTTTGAATGATCGGGTCGATTGCAAACCCATGTGATTAACCCAAGACGATCCGTTTGTAGGCTTATTACTATGATTATTGTAAGGCCCATGATCCATACCTATATCCCAGCCCACTATTAAGACATTTTGACTCATTTGATTCTCTTTTAATAAATAAAAGCTATATATATATACTAGTAAATTACCCCGCGCGTTGCGGCGGTTTTTAAACGTGACTAAGTACGTAAAGGTAACCCAAGTTAAAAAATATTTTTTTTTTACCAAAATGGTAATTTTAAATTAAAAGTATTTGATACATAAATCAGGATATTAAGTTTTCTTTTAGTTAGTTGTAATACACAGAGAGAAGGAGATAGAATTATTGGCAACAAATACATATATTATATGAGGTTAGACATCATGCTTTAAAGAGTTATACAATTCAACAAAAAAAAAGACAAAAATGTCCAATTACTACGATGTTTATAAGCTCCAATAAAGCCTAATAGAATCATCACAAACATTGCTTGTTATTATTAAATAGATAGATGTGTAGAAGGATTCAATGAAAAGCTTGGGTTTTATTGAAATTGAATTGGGGTTTAATTAGGTGTTATGAAGGGGTTACATGTTGAAATGGATATGAAGTATGCATTACACATATATACAATAAGCATTATAGGTTGTACACAAGGGCATAAAGGGAACAAAATGACCAAATATTGAAAATTTGTGAAGGGACTCTTCAACTCCCATCTTAAAAATTGTGTAAAATTACCTTCTTACCTATCTCTCCTCCTTAATAAGGTAGTAGATATATATATATATATATATATATATATATATATATATATATATATATATAGGGGAAAGTTAATTTGAGAACACCTATATTTCGTGCGAACCGTGAGAACGGCATCTAAAACCATTCAAATTCAAAATTTCTTTTTACACTTGTCTTTATTACTAAAATACAATCCCAAAAACACAATTTACACGTAAAAATTCAAACGTATACGCAAATAATTTGTTTTTACACATGTGTAAATTTACTGTTTATACATGTGTAAACTGTTTCATTTACACATGTGTAAAAAGTTAATTTGAAAGTGTTTTTCCAAGAAAAGATGAATTATTTGGAAAGAAAATTCATTTATTAATGTTGTATTTTGATTAAAATTAGGTTTGTATTAAAAAATTTTGATTTTTATTAATTTTTTTACTTGTTCTCACGGTTCTCACAATATTTAGCGTTCTCAAGATAACCCTTCCCTATATATATATATATATATATATATATATATATATATATATATATATATATATATATATATACTAGTAGGATTGCCTGCGCGTTGCTGCTGGTATTTTTGGTCATCTAAGGTGTGCATGGGTCGGTTTGGCTTGGTTCTGTTTTTACAAAAAATCATAACCATATCCATAACAAACTTCGATTATGGTTATTCGGTTATAGTTATTTCGGCTATTAACCAAAAAAAATAAACTAAAACTAACTTTAGGGTAAAGTATAAAATTAAAAGTCAATGGGTCTAGGAAAACCGAAACCTACAATGTTGTACTTAGTTTGTGCTATTTTGTACAAGGCAATCAGACTACATTTTATAGTTATACCACCAATGTGTGATTCATTTTAATAAGATACTAGGTTATGTACCCGTGTGATACACGGGTTGAACAATTTAAATTATATATATTATATATAAAATTAAAAATATAATTAAGAAAAATTAGATTACATGTTATATTTAAAATAAATTAAATTGCCTTTACAACCGAAAAATATTAAATATTCATCAGCCCCTAAATAATTTCTTGTAAAGATATTCATATTCACATAAAACTATTTCAAAACTTTTCAACATATATCTTTCATACTGTGGCTGTTACCTTGTAGACTGCAGGTACAACAAAAAAAATCAAAAGTAATAAGATAAATTTGTTTAGGCTAAGATGTAAAAAATGAAATTAATTTAAAAATATCACCTCATCCGTTAAACCATCCCAATTGAGTATCGTTAATTTGGATTTGACATCAAGTTTCTTGCAAAGCCAAAATATTTCTAACCTTGAGTGTATAATTATTTTTTTCTAACATCAAGGTCCTTTAACATAATGTCATTTATTGGTTCAATATGACTGTAATTATAAAAAAAAAAAAAAAAGATTTCGTAATTTAATAGCGTGAAAATGAAGCTAAAACGAATTACTAATGAAAAGACTGTTGCCACTTAGATATTGTATTTCTCTGTTGAAATAACTTGAAACAACACAGTCAATGAAAATTTCAAACAATGATTGTTCATATATAAAATGTATTTTATATATCAAGCTATTATAATACGAAAATAGCTAAGCATATTTAGTTTTAATTAATCAAATATTTAATTAATGTGGATTGATTTATTTTATTTTGTTTATTCAGAACACTATAAGAAATATAGTTTTAAACTTAGAGTGAAAGACCACATATTAAAAAATAGGTTAATTAACGTTCACGATTTATATATAAATTTAATAACATATAAATACGATATCTTAAAGAAATGAATATTTGTTTTAATAATATTTACTTCTATTAGCTAATAAACATTTACAAATCATGTCTAGTAATTTATTTCTAATTTTGTATTAAAATATAATCATATTAATTAATTTACAAAGACATAGTGTGTGTGTGTGTATATATATATATATATTGAACTAAATTTTGATAATTAAATTAATAGTTATATTTGTAAGTAATAAAAATTAAAATTAATTATTTTTAAATAAAGAAACAAATTAAAATAAATGTATTATTTTAAATAAGAAAATGAGAGGCTTTATGAGGGAGTTCTTAGTATTCCATGTGTTGTATTTTATTAGTATAGATAGCAATAGATTAATGTTGATTGGTTTACTTTATTTATTTGTTTAGAACAATATGAAAATCTAACAAAAAAGTTTAACCAATTACATTGTGTATTAATTTGCTTATTTGACTTTTGAACTCTTTTAAAAATCTAGAATTAGTATGTACTTGCAGAGCATATTTAACATCTAAAACAATGACAAAATAATAAAAAAACTTAATAATCATTTGTCAAACATCATAACAAACATAGTTTTAAACGTAGAATAAAAGATCAAAATTTTATAAATAGGTTTATTTAAGGTATATGATTTAAATTTAAAGTTCATAACATATAAATATGTTATATAAAAAAGAATCACTAATGTTTAAATAATTTTTAATTCGGTTAGTATTTATATTAATAACATAAATCATTAAATTCGTTTTTAATGATTTCTGTTACAACTATGATTATTAATGTATTTATATTATAATTTTGCAAATCAATTAATATTTAATATCAATTAATATAATTATATTTGAATTTATTATATTAATTAGTAAAATTAGAGAACTCATGAGGGAGTGCCATGTGTCCCTCATGTGTTTTCTTTTATTATATAGTGTAGAAGTGTAGATGTAGATGTAGATGTAGATGTGGATTGATTTGTTTTATTTTGTTTGTTCAGAACATTATAAGAAATATAGTTTTAAACTTAGAGTGAAAGACCACATATTAAAAAATAGGTTAATTAACGTTCACAATTTAAATTTAAATTAAATAACATATAAATACGATATCTTAAAAAATGAATATTTTTTTAATAATATTCCTTCTATTAGCTAATAAACATTTTCAAATCATGTCTAGTAATTTATTTCTAATTTTGTATTAAAATATAATCATATTAATTAATTTACAAAAACATAGTGTGTGTGTGTGTGTGTGTGTGTATATATATATATATATATATATAGAACTAATTTTTGATAATTAAATTAATAGTTATATTTGTAAGTAATAAAAATTAAAATTAATTATTTTTAAATAAAGAAACAAATTAAAATAAATGTATTATTTTAAATAAGAAAACGAGAGGCTTTATGAGGGAGTTCTTAGTATTCCAAGTGTTGTCTTTTATTAGTATAGATAGCAATAGATTAATGTTGATTGGTTTACTTTATTTATTTGTTTAGAACAATATGAAAGTATAACAAAAAAGCTTAACCAATTACATTGTTTATTAATTTGCTTATTTGACTTTTGAACTCTTTAAAACATCTAGAATTAGTATGTACTTGCTGAGCATATTTAACATCTAAAACAATGACAAAATAATAAAAAACTTAATAATCATTTGTTAAACATCATAACAAACATAGTTTTAAACGTAGAATAAAAGATCAAAATTTTATAAATAGGTTTATTTAAGGTACATGATTTAAATTTAAAGTTCATAACATATAAATATGTTATATAAAAAAGAATCACTAATGTTTAAATAATTTTTAATTCGGTTAGTATTTATATTAATAACAGAAATCATTAAATTCGTTTTAAATGATTACTGTTACAACTATGATTATTAATGTATTTATATTATGATTTTGCGTATCAATTAATATCAATTAATATAATTATATATTTGAATTATTATATTAAATTAGTAAAATTAGAGAACACATGAGGGAGTGCCATGTGTCCCTCATGTGTTTTCTTTTATTATATAGTGTAGATGTAGATGTAGATGTAGATGTAGATGTAGATTAACAAAAAACATACTTAGCCTTTGATTATAATTTTAATTCGTCACAAAAAGAGCATTACGTCAAGATCATTTTGTTAATAACATACTTTTATTATAGTAAAAACCTCTACATAGTTAATGTAAAACATAAAGTTAACATTACAAGTACGGTTCGGTTATATCGGTTAACCAAAACTTCATAACCATAACCATAAGCGATCAGTCGGTTAAAGAAATTTAATAACCGTAACCATTGGTTATGTTGGTTATCGGTTAAAATCGGTTTGATTATGTCGGCTATGGTTAGATTATCGGTTATGGCGGTTAATTTGCTCACTCCTAGTGTCATCCATATTATTTGCTTTAGGCATCAACCATGATGACTTCCTAAAAAAGGCTTTCAAATATAAAATTGCTTCAAACCGTAGCATCTTGATTCGGTGATCTGACGCTACCGTTATTCAAAACCATAGTTATCAGCCAAACTTTTTCGTTAGAACGGACCGTAAAGCATCTATTATCCACAGGTGTTTTCTTAAAGAAAAGAAATCAAATTTGTGTTTTTTGAAAAAAAAAAAGATAAAAATAATATGTATGATGTATATTAAGGGGATGGGTAAGAAGAACTTCGCTAAACTATGATGTTCAAATGTCCGTGTAATAAGATATTTACTTTATCATAAACAACATTTTATTAGAAAAATAAAATAAATCAATACATGTAACACATTAGATATGTATAAAACACAAAATTAATGCACATTCAACATGACAAACTGTACAATAACTATTGGGATTACGTAGTTAACATGTCATTATCTAGATAATATAACGCAATAAACCAATTGAATTTATGGACTATGGAGAGTTACTTTAAAATAGTAACTAAAGCAAACAGTAGCAAATCAAATAATCTCCTTGGAGTTTGATCTTGTAGCTTTAGGCCTCAACCATATGATGACTTCCTAAAAAAAGCTTGTAGATCCTAATTAACTCTAGAACGACCAAACATTCACATTTAACCACTCACCCAACATCAAAAATTGCTATGAATATATATATATATATATATATATATATATATATATATATATGGGGGTGTCCTACATGGCATTCTCTCATGCATTCTCTTCTTAGTTCATGTGTAGTGGCATCGTTATTGGGCGTTTTGAACCCCCATAGTGTAACATCGCAAAATTTTCCCCAAAATTTTAATACATCAAAAGCCCTTATATATATATTTTTTTTATTACACCTTTATCATTAATATTATACAAATGTGCCTAAGTCTTTATCCTAACTCACAACTTATATACATACATAAATGTATATAAATAATAATAATAATAATATGATTCTAAATTCTTTTTTTTTTCACATACAAGATTTTTTTTTTTTAAATAAAGCCTTGAGTCAATTAGTCAAAGTTCTAGTCAAAGTCTTAGTCAAACAGTCAAAGTCTTAGTCAAATAGTCAATTCATCATAAAACCTTACTTTATGGTGTTGACCAATTTTTAATGGCTAATTGAATCCAAAACTAGTATAAAAACCCACCTATGACCCATTATACTTTGCACCTCTAAATCGATTGTTTCAATCCGATTAAACTTTCCCTCATACCTTTCTTCTATAGTCTATTACTTCTACAATTGAAGCTTTGATTATAAGCTCTTGTAATTGGCAACTTTGGGGCTACACATATTCTATTTCTCGAGACTTAATACTTTGCTAAGGTGAGTTTACGTAACCATGTTTATGCGATTCTTTATACTTGCAACATTTTAAGCAATTCAACATGCATGTCTAGTAGTAAACTTTATTGCCTCATGAACTAGTCAACAGTTTCAACGAGTTTCAACGAGTTTCAACATTACATAATCATTAGCTATGGCCAAGCCGGCGATACTCAATAATAGATCTATTGGATTGACAACCCCACCCGGATACGTGTACCTCCTACATAGGTAACGTGGGTGATTGTTATCGTTCCAACATATTACTAAGGTGAACCGTAGATGACGGGATGGACCTAAACTAGTCGGAGGTTTGATTATGTCAACATATTATACTATTCTTGTAGACTTAAATTTTACGATAGACATACGAATTGCTAAACTTTTATACTTAAACTATTTGCTTGACATGGCTTATGTATTCTCACCAACTTCTAGTTGACCCCCCCATTTTTCCAAACTCAACAGGAAATACTGATGCATGAAGTCTAGAGCTAGCATGAGGAGATATTTGAAGTTTTAAGCTTTGTTTGATTATTTGATGTAGACTTTAATGTAATTCAATATTGTAATGTAATAAAGGATTATTTAAACATATGTATTATCATGAGCTACTGAACAATCATCAATACGTGACATCCCGATGTTTCCGCCATCGGTTGGGGTGTTACAGATTGGTATCAGAGCCTTGGTTATAGGGAATTAGGTTATTAGAAAAAAAAATAATCTAGTCTATAACCATAGGAATATAACCAGTATTTGCTCCTTTTACTTGCTATTCTCTATCTCACTCCTACTTCTTATCCCTACTTCAACCCCTACAAGAAGATTGCTCTCCATCACAAGATCTACTCTTAGACTAATAGGACAATCCTCAGGTTTAGCCTGAACCACCTTGAGATCTCGTCGAAGTTCTAGATTTTAATAACGAACACGTGCAATCTGGAAGGGTGAACGCCTGTATTCTGAGTTTTCTGTCTAGGACTGGCATTGCGCATATATCCCAATCAGACGAGGGACCCGGATGCCTACCTGGGAATTCTCGGGATGAGTGTTCACTTATAGGCTAAAGCATGTCTTCACTATGTTATTAGAATCTAGAAGTTTTGATAAGTCAACGTTTTCGTTTATTCGTTTTAATTAATGAATAAATGATTACACTCACTTTCCTTAAACTAAGCTCTAAAATCTCAAAATTTTACAGCTTAAATCAATCTCATTTCATAACCATCTATGGATTTCACAATCACACTTCACCTTACCATCTTAGCCACTTTTTAAATATTCAACACCCTACCCATATCATATAATCTCCATACTATAAAATAAACTCTTTATCAACTATCTTCACATTCACTATCTCTCACAACTTTGATTCTGCTTCAAGAATTTTTCATCATCCTCTCAAGAACTAAATTCATATCCTTCACCTTCTCACACATGAGCTAGTTACCCATGATAACCAAACTATTGAAACTTGATTGTGTGTTGCATCAAACATAATCCTTAGTTATACATGAGGATTCGACTATTTGCCTTATTTGAACATTTGAAACCAGAATTCATGGAATATAAACTATTTACTATAGACACACCTAGAGTCATTAACCATATCTAGGGCAACTATATTACAACTCGTATGCTATACTTGATACTTGATTGCTTACATGTACATATTATCAATTTGCAATTCATGTGTGTAATAATTGGTACACTTAATCAAACAACTGATAGAGGAAGAAGTACTTGCTCAACAGTTAGTAGAGTACAAAATAACCTACTCAACGATTGGTAGAGGTCATCATGCCTGCTCAACAGTCGGTAGAGGCCCTACAACCTGCTCAACGACTGGTAGAGGCTATCATACCTGCTCAACAATCGGTAGAGGTTCCTACTCACTGACTGGTAGAGGTCTTTTTCCTGCTCAACAGTTGGACTCATTTTTGGATACATGGTTAATCATATTATTTTACATGTGTGTCTAGAGTTATAGAAGGACACAAAACCCTAATGTAAGGTAAATTGGTGATTGCGGTCCGGAACGTAATCATGAATTTACAGGTACGTTAAGGTAGTGTGAAATTCTATCAAGGTTTTCGGTAGTTGACCAATTATAAACCTTAGTTATCTGGTAGTTCATTTAGTCTTTCAATAGTCCATCAACTCATTCCTTTTAGAACTCCTAAAACTTGAATTCTTATTCTCCTTGCTATTTTAGATGAACCTAATCCAACCCTTAAAACTCACACATATCAAAACTCTTACCCAAATTATTCGAAACAGTTTATTCTATTACCTATAAATTTATGTCATGCCTTAACTCGAAACTTCCCAAACCACCCTTGTCCTAATTTCTACCCAATCACCTTCAACCCTGTGTTTTCAATAAACTTCGGGACGAAGTTTCCAAAAGTAGGGGAGACTGTAACATCGCAAAATTTTCCCCAAAATTTTAATACATCAAAAGCCCTTATATATATATTTTTTTTATTACACCTTTATCATTAATATTATACAAATGTGCCTAAGTCTTTATCCTAACTCACAACTTATATACATACATAAATGTATATAAATAATAATAATAATAATATGATTCTAAATTCTTTTTTTTTTTTCACATACAAGATTTTTTTTTTAAATAAAGCCTTGAGTCAATTAGTCAAAGTCCTAGTCAAAGTCTTAGTCAAACAGTCTCTTAGTCAAATAGTCAATTCATCATAAAACCTTACTTTATGGTGTTGACCAATTTTTAATGGCTAATTGAATCCAAAACTAGTATAAAAACCCACCTATGACCCATTATACTTTGCACCTCTAAATCGATTGTTTCAATCCGATTAAACTTTCCCTCATACCTTTCTTCTATAGTCTATTACTTCTACAATTGAAGCTTTGATTATAAGCTCTTGTAATTGGCAACTTTGGGGCTACACATATTCTATTTCTCGAGACTTAATACTTTGCTAAGGTGAGTTTACGTAACCATGTTTATGCGATTCTTTATACTTGCAACATTTTAAGCAATTCAACATGCATGTCTAGTAGTAAACTTTATTGCCTCATGAACTAGTCAACAGTTTCAACGAGTTTCAACGAGTTTCAACATTACATAATCATTAGCTATGGCCAAGCCGGCGATACTCAATAATAGATCTATTGGATTGACAACCCCACCCGGATACGTGTACCTCCTACATAGGTAACGTGGGTGATTGTTATCGTTCCAACATATTACTAAGGTGAACCGTAGATGACGGGATGGACCTAAACTAGTCGGAGGTTTGATTATGTCAACATATTATACTATTCTTGTAGACTTAAATTTTACGATAGACATACGAATTGCTAAACTTTTATACTTAAACTATTTGCTTGACATGGCTTATGTATTCTCACCAACTTCTAGTTGACCCCCCCATTTTTCCAAACTCAACAGGAAATACTGATGCATGAAGTCTAGAGCTAGCATGAGGAGATATTTGAAGTTTTAAGCTTTGTTTGATTATTTGATGTAGACTTTAATGTAATTCAATATTGTAATGTAATAAAGGATTATTTAAACATATGTATTATCATGAGCTACTGAACAATCATCAATACGTGACATCCTGATGTTTCCGCCATCGGTTGGGGTGTTACACATAGCGCCGGGGAACACCGCCCCCGGGCGCTATGGAGGCGTTATGGGGGTGGCCGTTATATATTCAACGGGCGTTTTCATTTTGGTTTGTGTGCTATAGACCGTTCAGCGGTCATATTCCTTTAAAAAAATTATCAATCTATATATATATATTACATATCTTCACACACATACAATACACACATACATCCTTCAACCCACAAACAAATTCAACACACAAACAAATCACCATAATGCCATCTCCTCCCTCCGAAGACTCGTTTGTCGATCTATATAAACAGTTTTTTCACGATGACGGCGCGGAAGAGGAAGAAGCCGTTACGAGTGCGGTTATGCTGGCAATGGGTAACCTGTATAAGACACGATAAGACCTGTTAACTAAAAAAATACATTATGTGATTTTTTACTTTTTTTTAAATACTTAGAATTAAGAGGCAAAGATCCTTCGTTTCCCTTTTTTTGGTACATAAAACATAAAACTGCGTTATAAACATGAGATATAAATGAATTAAACGAGCCGTGTTCATGTTTAGAACTTGATTTGCTCGCGTCGTCAGAGACCTGTTAAACCTGTTAAGACACGATTTGCAAGCCCTAGCGCGATGCATCATATAAATAATTCCGCCCCACGGCCGATATTGTCTAGGGAATATATACAGCAAGACCGTGTATCCGCCAATGAGCGTTTAATGAATGATTATTTCAATGAGAATCCGGTTTACGGCCCTGATATGTTTAGGCGAAGATTTCGGATGAGTAAAACCTTATTTTTTTAGCATTACCGAAGATTTAGAGTCCACATATAACTACTTTAAGCAAAAACCAGACGCTAGAGGGTGTTTAGGATTCACCGCAATTCAAAAGGTCACTTCCGCATTACGTGTACTCGCCTACGGGAACACATACGATATCAATGACGAGTATTTGAAGATGGAGGAGAAAACCACACGCGATACCTTGAAGACGAAGGAAAGGCAATATGCCCAAACTATTTTAGTCAGACACAAGATCAAAAAAAGAAATATTTTAAGAGAGTTCATGAGTCCGCAATAAAGGACATCGAGAGGTGTTTTGGCGTTCTTCAACAACGATGGCATTTTGTTAGAAATCCTTGTCGTGTGTGGGAAAAACAAAGGATTAGAATGGTGATGTATGCTTGTATCATAATGCATAATATGATACTTGAAGACGAAGGAAAGGCAATATGCCCAACTATTTTGCAGAAGAAGATGTTCAAGGGACGCGAGCGACAATGGAGGAGAGATTCCAAGACAGTACCACGTTGCGTTCCAAGGATATACATAACGCATTGAAGGCGGATTTGGTTGAGGAAGCATGGGCGATTCGCCCGATTCATCACAACCAAGAAGGAGGAGGAGGAGGAGGAGAAGAAGAAGGTGGAGAAAACGAAGAAGAAGAAGAAGTAGAAAACGAAGACGACGACGAGTAGTTTTTTTAAGTATTTGTAACTTTTTTTAAGTATTTATAGTTTTTTAGTATTTTGTAATTTTTTAGTATTTGTAATTTTTTTTAGTATTTCTAATTTTTTTTATTTAATTAAATATTATTAGCTATTTAATATTATTATTTAAATAAGAAAAGAATAATTAACCAATGATTACCCAATCATTTTATTCCTCATAACGCCTTATAACCCCCCTCCACTACACATGACCTTAGAGAGAGCCATGTAGAATGACAAGTGGACCAATAAAAAAACAAAAGAAATTGAGTTATTTTAAGAAAAAAATAATTAAAAATAAATTTAAATTTTTCTCTCTCATGTTTCCTCCCATAATTTTAAACGTTTATATATTTTATATACGATATTTTTTAAAGAAAAAAATTAAACCAAATTAACAAGCGTTTTATTATCTTTCCAACGAGTACCATAGTGCTATATAAAATACGGAGAAAAAATCGACTATTTTTTGTGGGGTTTCGTTCTTACAGGAAAAAAACACAAATTGTTTAGGTTATTAATTAATCATGTTTTTTCTTTTAAACCAGGTTCTTATATACAATGTTGAAATTCAGCCCAATCGTCATGCTATCATTGGAATTTTACCCTTCTAAAGATGGATAGGTGTACTTCACCAAGAGAAGCTAGGAGAAAGAATTGCGCAACACTGCAACACATGGTGTCACCTTATAGCAAGGTTATTTTTTTATTTATTTAATTACAAGACTAATAATTATTGTTATTAGTATTAGTATTATTAGAATGATTATATTTTTCAACCCGAAACGCTCCCGGGATAAAAGCTAGTTTTTTTTTTTTGAAAGGTTAATTTCTTTTAAATTTTGTAGTCTGTAGGACTTGAACCCAAAACTTTCCACAACCTAGGTGTTTTAAAGACTTTACCTTTAATAAAGCTAAAAAGCAATGACTTTGACATATACACTTAAACTTATGCCGCCTAAAAATAATCTAATGAATTTAATGCTAATCAGTGCACTAAATTAAAAGATGATAATCTTGATTCAAAACGGCAAGTGTCTACACTACAAATTTCCTAAATATTAAAATAAATCTATCTCAAATAAAATAAAACAAAACAAAACAAACCAAGAAGCATGTATGCAAGTTATTAAATCGAAAAGTTTGGGCAATAATTGTAAATACAAATTGTTTTACTTTTTAGAGAGTGATGTGGACATACTCGATTAAAGAAAAGAATGAATCTTCTTCATGAAGAAATATGATTCATGTTCCATGACCATAATTATCAAAGCAAATGCAACTTTCACCATGTCTTTAAAGTTTAAAAGTCTTTTTACAAGAAACTTTAACAGAAATCTTAGAAATCACATGTTTCATATATCAAGTAGCACTTATGGAATTACTTTTACTAAAAGGGAAATCGTCTTTCAAGTAGCACTTATGGAATTACTTTTATATGGTTTTCAATTTTTAATTTCTAACATGATGTCTTGTGAGAGTTTTAGTCCAACATTTTATTCATGTTGCTTTGTGAATACTCGTGTTCGTTTGTTAACGAAATTATGTGTTCACAAACAATTCATTAACACTTGCAGAAAGAGATTTACATTTGTGTTCGTTTGTTAAGAAAACACTTGTGCTCGAGTTCGTTTGTTAATTTTGTTCATGAACACAAACGAACATTAATGAACACAAATATATGGGTGTTCATCGGATCGGATAACAGGTTATTCGAATTATTCGGATTTTGAAATTTTAGGAACCTATCTGAAATACAATCTGGTCTGAATTGGATGTATACCCATCCAAATTCAATTCGGATCAGATTCGGATAAATCCGAACGGATATCCGAATAATATAAATTTTGCCAAACAACAATTTTTCAATTTTTTTCCTTAATTTATGGTTCTTAACATTTTATTAATTAGAAATGAATAAATATACAAAAGCGTAAATAGAGATTAGTCTTAAACACAAATACAAAGTTCAAACTTCAAAATATAGTCTTCAAAACGTAAAGTTAATCACAAAATCAAACTTTAAAACATAATCTTTAACACAAAATCAAGCAGCACAAAGTGTGACACCAACTAGTCCATATAGATGGGTGATGTTGAAGGATTAGGGTTTAATATCGACCTCATGGGTTAAACTAATTTTCAAACAATTAGTAGTTCACATGCTAAAACTCAATTGATGCTATTCGGTTTATTCAGATATCCGAACAATCCGAAATTTTAAATTCTAAAATCTGAATCTGATCCAAATATCCGAATAAGTAATTCGGATTCAGATCCATCCAAATAAGAATTCGGATCGGTTTTTTGGGATTTGGATTTCGGATTTTTTGAACACCCCTATACAAATGAACACGACCGAACAAAAAGAAGTGTTCATGAACGGAAACCTACACAAACTGACATATATTAATTTTGAATAAGATAGAATTCACATACATTAAGGCATTAGCTAGATCTATCCAACATATAACTTAATTATCCAACCATAGTTAGTACTTAACATAATATAGGTAAACATAATAAAATAGTGTCTTAAAAAACCAAGTTCACATTGAAAGCAAATGGAGGAGGGCGTCAACGTTGGAACGTGAAAACATATAATGAGTGTGGATACTAAGAGTAGGTTTATTGATCTTGTATAATCATATATTTACCTTACATGTATTATTTATTTATTTATTGGAGTAAAATAAATAAAATTAAAATAAAATAAAAAATTATAAAAATTAAAAACTCTATTAAATTACCGAACACTAACGAACATAAACAAACACGCTAACGAACGTTCACGAACATAAACGAACAAACGCGGTATCTATTCATGTTCTTCGTTCAACTAAACAAACAATTATTTGTTCGTGTTCGTTCATTTAATAAAGAGATAATTACACAAATTGTCCTTTAGTTATTACTGAAATTGCATCATCTGTCCTTTATGGAAAATTTTCACTCCTTATGTCATTGGTTTTATACATATGTTACACCGTCTGTCCTTTAGACCAAACCCAATTAACAATCTCGGTTGTATCGTAGCATGGTTCTAGGAGCTTAGACTCTCTCTTACATTGGTAGGATGCCTGTAAGGGTGATTTCATTGTGAGTATTTATGGTTTATGTTGTTCTATGATGGCATATATACCTTGTTTTACATATGTGACGCTCTCACTGTTTCTTTATATTAGTAGCTCTCTATTACTCATTTAGTGTTGTTTGTTTGTTGTTTGTGTGTTATGGGCTGGGGGTCTCTCTGGAAGCAGTCTCTCTATCCGTTAGGATAGGGGTAAGGTTTGCCTACATCCCACCCTCCCCAGACCCTACTCTTAGCTATGATAATTATGGGATTTGCTAGGTAAGGTTGTTGTTGTTGGTTAACTTGGTCATGTGCCCTCGTGAGGCATAAGTCTCTCTCAGATACTAGGGGGCTGTTTGGTTTACCTCTGAATGGCTCATTCAGAGGTAACCTCTGAATCGGTCAGAGGTGAATGATGTTTGGTTGCAAAAATTTGACCCTCTGAACTGAACCATTAAGACTGAATGGTTCAGTTTTGAATACATGCTGAATGAAAAAAACTCTGATTACCCTTCATCTTCATCTTCCTGCTTCTCTTGCTCCTCCTCTCCTCTGACCGCCGGCGACAACAACCCACCGCCGCCACCGCCACCGCCTCTTCTTTCTCTCCTCTGTTCTCGTTTCCTACTCCTCCGTCACTCCCATCTCTCTACTTCTCTGTCTTTGTGTGGTGTCGTGTGTGTTTATGTTTGATTTAACAAAAAGAAAGATGGGAAATAAAGAAAGAAAAGAAACAAACAGGGGAAGGGGAAAGGTATGGGATGGGTGTGTGTGAGTGTGTATGTTTGACAGGAAAGAAGAGGTAATGGGATATTGGGGTTGGTAGGTGTGCAGAACTTAAAGTGTGCAGATTTTAAAAGAAAAAAAGAGAGGAGGTGAGTGGGGTGGGGAGGGGGTAAAATAGTCATTTTACATATTTATTCAGATGTTTAACCAAACAGCACTTTACTGGTTCAGCACCTACTGGTTCAAAGCCTCTTACCAATTCAGACCTCTTATTGGTTCAGCACTTACCCATTCAAAGGTTGCCAAACAGCCCCTAACTTATTATATGTACTTCATTGGTATAACCAAGTTATATGCAACACTAAACATAAGGGTTTTCTTCTGGGGAGGTTCCCGATACCTACTAAGTGCAATCTGTACTTAATAGGAGTAAGCAATATTGGGAAGGATTCAAACTTGGGGTAGGGTTTAAGAGCCACTACCCCTAAAAGGAGGTAGCAAGTGTCTTCGAAGCCTAACACTAGCCATTAAAAAAAACACTCAACTCACATTGGAACTCTATAAAGAAACTGATGAGCCTCAAATAGAAACCTTGAAGATCAAACAAGCATGAAAGAAATGATCAAATAGGGCATACCAAGAAACAAATTATAAAAAAAAATATATATATATATAAACAGAATTTTGAATAGTTATTTATAAAAGATTAGTCTCACATTCAAAATTTCCTAATATAAGAGAAAAGCCTGAAAGTGCCTGGAATGTCTGCCATGGTGATGCCTAATAATATCCATGGAAGCACAGCTTCCCACCAACTCAGCAAATAACTATGCCAAGATTCTGAAAGAAAGTCAACTCTACCAAGAACAAGCAAAAACAGATTATATACATCACCACTACCCCACAAAATCCATCAACTAAACATCAGGGGCTGACTATTTTTGGGTCAAACTTGCCGGATTTCAAGCATAAAGCTTCAATCTTTACACAGAAAACCGCATTACCCGGTCACCCACTTTCTCTTATACAATTTCCAGGTAACAGAAATCTGTATTTATCAGCGTTCTCAATAAGATGCGCCGGAAGATGAACAGCTGAATAGGAATGCGGTATGGGTCCCATTTTACCGATAATTTCTTTAAAAGTGTATTCTTCTGGTAACATATCGAAAAGATCAGCCCCTTTGCAGATTACTTTCTGAACCCTATTAGGGTTCAAGAATTTGTTGAACCTCACTCTATCAACATGACTGTAAGCTTTCATCTTGAAAATAAACTCGCTGATGTGGCGAAAACAAAAGCTACAATGCCAGCCTGCATCAGCCAAGATAGTGTCAGACTGTCGATAATGAGCATACGTTGTTTTTCCTGACTGGTAACGATGGACTGAAGCTCGCCAACTTTTATTATCCAAAAGAAATTCAAAAGAATACAAGTAATTCTTTAAACGAAGATGAAGAATCGGAGGTATGTCATCACACCATCTTAAAAGATTTATGGTATGTCTACTTGGTATCTCATCAACATCTGACATTATCAACAAATCATCATCTTGAATTCCCGCCTTTTTTAATAGATAATCTAATGCAAGTCTTTGATACGCTTCTTCAACAAACGGGTTTTCTCCTTTACGATGTCGACCAGGAATTTGACCGTATGTTAATCTGGGCTCAACAAATTTAAACTCATCTCGATGACTAGCAAACACCAGTGGCTTAGGTATCCCTGTGAATGTTGAGTTTGACTCAAGGAGTACAAATTCAGTAACATAAGGGTACAACTCATGCCACCTAATTGTTAAAAGGTCAACTTCATTACTGAACAGAACTGCATCAAACACGCGCCTTGGGAACTCACGGATCCCCCAACCATGAAGCTTGCAGAGATTCTCCATCGACACGTTTTCATGATAATAATGTGGGATCTCATTGAACGGTTTTGGTGGTGATTCCCATAAGGGTCGCAAAAAGTAAGACACTTTTTGTCCATGAACATACAAACCAAATATGATGATTGGGACCATTATTAGAAGAAAGATGATGGTTTTTAACTCCAGCCCACGTAGAATGCATCGTATTCTTGCCATGGTGGATGGCTTTCCTGAATCCTGTAAATCAAAACGTACGTTTTCGTTTAGTTTTTTATATCATAATAATTATCACAGTTCGAAACAGCCAAACGTGTTTACAATGCTGAAAAGAACATCTAAAGGACATGAACATGAATCACTTTAAGTTGCAAGCAAAAAAGTAAAACTTTTTCTTTCTAAAATGCCCAAATTACATTTATAACTTGAATGATAGGATTCCTTGATTAAAGTTTTTCAAGAAACCTTTGGTTTTTTTAATCTAGAATCTTGTTTGGATTAAAAAAGACATCTTTTTGATGGAATTTACATCAAGTGATTGATTCTTTAACAAAAACAGAAGCACATACACAAAAAAAAAGGCTCAATTATAACAATTTGTGATAAAAGCTGAAAAGCCCTAATTTTAATTCACAAACAATTTAAAAAAAAAAACACAAATCAAGCAGAAAATGCTAAACTTAAAGGCGGCAAAAACAAACATTTGAGATATCATCCGTAACATTTGAGAATCAACATGTCTTTGTCCCCTTAGCCTTTGATTTCTTCGGCCCCCTAGCAGTGGAAGCTATTCGTTTCTTGACTAGGGTCCAACGGGTTGCCCACAGCAACGGTTCATCTTTTTTTTTTTTTTTTTTTTTTTTTTTGGGGGGGGGGGGGGGGGCATGGATTTGTATTTGGTAGATTAGGGTTCACAATTTAGAAAGGGGTGGCGGCACAGCTTGTTGCCCGTCTAGCTTCTATTTTGACGTAACTTCGCAAGTTTATGTAAATAAAGAATGGGTTCATCTTAAAGTAACAATTTAAAAATAAAATAAAAAATCAAGCTTCTAAATTTCTAATTAAAAAATAAAAAACATTACAAAAGTTTGTTTAATGGTTTCCTCAAGAAACAACAACAATAATAATAATAATCCTAAATCATGGAATCCAAACAATAAACAGAAAGCCACAATGCAATAATCAAATAACATTAACTCCAGAAATAAATCGAATGAATAAAGATGATTACCTCATTGCAAATATGAGCACAGATATCATCAGACTTTTTAGAGCAATAACGAGATCCCCCTTCTGCCATCTCAAGAAATTTAGATAAAGCAGACGTCATTCCAATCTCAAACCCCCAATCAATCAATCAATAAAAAAACAGACAGATAGATAGATAGATCGGCTGCAAAGCAATTGATTGCAAACCCAAATGAAATGATAATAATAATAAAGGAAGGAAAGAAGGAAGTTTATTCACACCCTCTTCACCTCAAGATCTGGATGAAAGGAGGAGGGTGAGAGAAGAAGAAGAAGATAACCAAAACCCAGATCACAGCGAAAGAAATTGATGAATAAAGATTTGGTTTTTATATATACAAAGAAAAACCCAAATGAAGGGAGAAAATGCAGGGAAGATTATTATGATTATTAAAGCATAGGGGATGTGGAAAAAGCTGTGATGGGGTGTTATTTGGGGTTGTTTCTCTCACTCAGTTGTGCATCAACTCTACAAGAATCTCTTTGGGTTGTTAACTACCCAAAAGCTTTCTTCTTTAAGAAAAAAAAAAAAAAAAAAAAAAAAAAAAAAAAAAAAAAGGGTTATGAGATTCATACACCCTGTGACGTCACTTTCTGGGGGTGTGACATCACATTCCGGGGTATGTGTCAACCTCTTATTGATTTGTAATGTGGGTCAGGGTGTATAAATCCTAATTAAGTGGTGTATGAATCCTAAATACCAAAAAAAAAAAACATAAAATAAGCTTGAATTGACAAATTAGACTTTCCGGCGTATGATTGACAAAACTACTTGTTAATTGATTGCTGGTGGCTCGAACCTGTGGAGATGTAAACGAGTCGAGTTGGGCCGAGTCTAACCGGGTTTGAGCTCGGCTCGGCATGCTTTTATGAAGCTCGAGCTCAGTTTGAGCCTAATACTTTGAGCTCGAACTCGGCTTGAAAGTAAAACACAAGGGCTTTGAGCTCAACTCGAAATAATTATAGAACATTTTAAAATGAGCTAAAAGCTCGACTCGAGCTCGGTTTGATAGCTTAAATGAGCCAAAGCTCGGCTCGAGCTCGACTCGTCAATGTTAAATAGTTGGTATGCTATATATAAAATAGAAATATAAAATTTGTTTGGACTCGTTTAGGCTCGCGAACCTAAACAGTCTTTGTATGAAAAGCTTGAGCTCGATAACTAAACGAGTCATGTTTCAAGCTCGAGCTCGTAAATGCTCGGCTCATTCGAGTTTTTTACCGATCTGATCTCGAGTAGCTCTTGAGCCATTACGCATCATTTACACCCTTTTTAAATATATTTTGGTGTTTGTCAGAATAACTAGAGCTTTTAATAAAATATACAAAATGACCAAAATGAGCATAATTAAAAGCTTGTATGCATATTTTTTTCATTTTTTTTATGGTAAAATAGGTATTTGTGTCATTTTCTCATTAAAAGTTTGTAGCTAGTAGGAGTTTTTTTTCTTAAATGCTACTGCTAGTAGCGTTTCAATATAGAGTTTTTTCTCCTAGCCTAAAAGCTTGAAGCTCCTTCAACCAAACAAGACTTTTTACAGAGCATGAACTTTTTCTTAAAAGCTTGAAGCTAGAAGCTCCTAAAAGCTCCTTAGGTATGTTTGACAAAACTAGTTGATGGCTGGTAGCTACATAATATATAGTTTGATAAGAGATGCAAGATAAACAAAATTCAGTATACCCTAAGTTGCATTAGATGTAGTTTTATCATCACATGTAGTGGGGTGATTTCAAAGCCTTGAAAGAGACCTAATTGGTCTCTAGAGAAAAGCACGAGCTGTAATCGCTACCAGCTTCAATTCTTAACCTTAGATCGTCAACTGCAATAAACTTCTCATTTGATCCTTCATCTTCAAAGGTTGAAGTTGAGAGAACGAAGGCAAACGAACACGATGAGATTGAAATTCAAGTGCTGGTCTTGTGAAGGAATACAATAACTGCTAGCATATGACGTGAGCAAGAAATGATGGAAAGGACAATCGTCTTTAGCCTCCTCTTCTAAAAGGTTTTCCCTAGTTTAAATGGTTGAGACTTGATCTCAGCGTAATCTGATGATGGAGATTAATTTAATGAACCTTTGACTTTAAGAGGAACATAAATATATAATCTATAATCTATAACTATTAATAAAAGAATTGAAATTATATGATGTGGCATTTAATGGTGGCCTCAACTCTCCCTTGAATGTGTCACGTGACATAATGAGGTGAAAGTAATTAATTTTTTTTTATTTTGTTTTTATTATTAAAATCTAATAATAAAATTAATTAAAACCCTATACAAGATATACATATATCTTAGAATTTAAAATAAAAGATTTACGAGATATTTTAAGAAAAAAAAATTAAAAACAAAATTAGATTTTTCTTTCTCATGTTTCCTCCCATAATTTTTAAACGTTAATATTTTTCATATACGGGATTTTTTAAAGAAAAAAATTACACCAAATTAACGATCGTTTTATTATCTTTCCAACGAGTACTATAGTGATATAAAAAAACGGAGAAAAAAAACGACCAAATTAACGAGCGTTTTATTATTTTTTTTCAACGAGTCCATAGTGCTATATAAAAAACGGAGAAATTATTAAGCGTATTCACCTGCATATTTGGTAATAGCTGCAAGAAATCAAAAGACTAAATTACCATTCTATCAATCCAAATAAACTTTCTTAGAAAATGGGGATTACAATACAAACAAACAAACTTTTAGTCATTATCTGTAAGCAGTTAGCAGCACGATCCAAAGTATCCTGAAAACTTAAAAGAATCTGAACTTGACTACAACCTAAGTGCAACCATTAACGCTTAAAACATCCAATATGTTTAGAATTATGTCATTAATTATTATTCATTACGTAATTTACCCGGTCACTTGACCCCGTTGTGGCTAAGGGTGCGCACAGGAGCGACCAAAGCTCATTTTTTTTCCGTTAATGCAAGCGACCACCATCGCATGTGCTCGCGCCGCGGCTGTTCACGTGGGGCTGTTGTGGTTGGGGTGAGTACCACGCTCGCCCGCGCCTACTCGCTCACGACCGACAACGGATAGTCTTAAGTTAGGTTCCAAACACAACTGTTTTTGAATATTTTTGTTCCAAGTGATTAGGGGACCAATATAATTAAGATGATAGCATCTTAGGCGGTTAGGGGATACGGTAACAGTCGAAATGGTTTATATTTTTTGTTCTGATTGTAGATAATTGGTTTTATAGTTTTGATGACAATTCGTGATTTGAGTTTTCTTCTTTTATCATTTTTTTATTAAGTCATGTTAAAATTTTCAACCCCGGGACCTTCCCAGGGTAATCAGCTAGTAACAAATATAAAAGGGACAATAACATCTAAATAATAATAATATACTCCAAAATTACTCGTTGATCGATTTGTGTCAAAAAGTTACAATTGAATCCTATATTTTTTATCGATGAATTTTATTCAAACAAAAGACTATACAGCAGGTTGCTAGGATAAAATATAAAAACACCAGTTCAATTTCATCAATACAAGTCAAAACGCTACAGTAAAATAGTTTTACTCCGTGTTCAACACCAAATCCCCGAAGAGACTAGTCTAGCATATGAGTTAGTTCTATTTTTTCCTCACCACATAAGCTAATCCAAACACTTTTCTAAAAAATCATTTTTAAAAAGTTATAAATTAATAAGTCCTTTTAACCAAAAGTCTTTCTAGACTCAATTAAATTTATCCAAACATGGGGTATTTGTATTAACAACATAAATCAAGCAATCAATAATTGAAGATTACTCTCCTCTCATTTACCTAGTCAAGTCAAGATTATTGACTAAGTCAAGTCAAGTCAAGTCAAGACCATTGACCCCATGATACTTGCCCATGACTCATGCTCATGATTCATACCTTTTTATTTACTTTGTAGCTTTTCATTCAACTTGTATTCCCTATATATTGTAATGTAAATCATTGTACACAATTTCAATACAAAAACCACTTTGTTCATATGGTATCAAAAGCCTAAAAGCTCCCTTGAGCCATCTTCGATCCCAACCTACTAGACAGAAACATTCTGTCCGCATTCTGCTTCTTCTTTTTTTCTTCTTTCGATTCACCATGGCCAAACAAACACCTCAAACTAACAATACCAACACTCGCCCGACTCGCAACAATAACAACTATTGCTACTATTGTAACATTCCCGGACATGACACTAAAGATTGTCGCAAACTTAGTCGCTTCCTACGAGAACACAATGTCTCATCTCAAAATACCAACACCCCGGTGGTTAACTACACCACCCCTCACCCAACGGCTACAACTCCATCTTGGATGTGGGACACCGGTGCGTCCAACAACACCGCGAACAACAACCAACAATTTCCCGTTCTTTTCGAATACGGAGGACCCGATAAGATCGTGCTAGGTGATGGTAAAACTCTCCCTATAACTCATATTGCTCAAACAACTATTCCAACAAAATCTCGTCCACTTCTTTTAAATAACAGTTTAATTGCTTCTAATCTTCGAAATAATCTTATTTCCGTTGCCAAAGTTTGTCGTACTAATCGTGTTTCCGTTGAATTTTTTCCCTATCATTTTTTTGTCAAGGATCTACGCACGGGGGCGCGCCTCATGCGAGGAATGAACATCAATGATGTCTACTATGGACCAATCTCATTGTCTCCTCAAGTCAACAACACTCAAACGAACTCTCTTCTCATGTGGCACCACATACTTGGACATCCATCGCTTCAAGTGTTCAAGTTTTTAATTTCTAAATTGAGACTTCATTTTAATAAGGTGACCCATGAGTCTTTTCATTGTACTTCATGTTCCCTAAATAAAAGTCACAAACTACCTTTTGGCAAAAACTCTTTTGTTGCCAATCAAATTCTACAACTTCTCTACTCCGACGTATGGGGTCCCGTAAAAACGTCAATCGATGGCTTTAAATACTATGTCATTTTTGTTGACTATTTTTCCAAATACATTTGGTTATATCCAATCAAACAAAAATCCGATGTTAAAATTCTTTTTCCACAATATAAATCTCTTGTTGAAAACTTTTTCAAAACCAACATTGTTGCGTTGTTCACTGATAATGGGGGCGAATATGTGGGTCTTTCACCTTATATTGCCTATCAAGGTATCTCCCATTACACAACACCACCTCAAACACCAGAACAAAACGGTATTGCCGAACGACGTCACCGGCACGTCGTGGAAACCGGCCTCGCATTACTCCACTACTCCCACTTACCACAACATTTTTGGTCCCATGCCTTTCAAACCGCAACCCACCTAATCAATCGTTTGCCTACACCCATCCTTAACAACAAATCTCCCTACGATATGTTGTTCAAAACCGCTCCTACTTATTCCAAACTCAAACCGTTTGGTTGTCTTTGCTACCCATGGTTACGACCCTATGCTACTTCCAAACTCCATTCCCGTTCAACGGCGTGCATATTTCTTGGGTACTCATCCTCCAAATCGGCATTCAAATGCTATGACCCTACTAGTCACAAACTATACCACTCTCGCCACGTTGAATTTATCCCACATATTTTTCCATCTCAAATCTCCAACCCCCAACCCAAACACATGTCATTTGACTCCTTCCTATCCACATACCAATCGGCCCAATCAACCACCTTTTCTAACCAACCCATTCCAGACCCAAAAATTTTGCATCATCCAACCCCTACTCCACAGCCCACATCACCCGAAGCCCAAACCCCTATCCCTCCACAAACCCACGGCCCACCTCTTCTACCTCCTGCACACAATACAGGCCCAAACAGCCCAATCTCCCACACAACAGGCCCTACACCCCAGCCCATCGAGACACCCTCACCAACTGGCCCACCAATTCCACCCGATAGCACCACCCTTACCCCAACCGATTCCCACTCCACCGACCCCACCTCACCAATGTCTTCATCCAACACATCCGATGATCCCACGAACTCACCTCCACATGACCCTCAACCACCTTGTCGACAACCAAAACCCAACTCAAAGTATTACAACCCCAACTTTGTCAACTCTACCACCATTCACCCTCTACCCGTTTCTCTTGAACCATCCACTTATACTCAATCCTTGAAAGATCCGGATTGGCGCCATGCATGGACCTTGAGTATAATGCTCTCCTTCATAACAACACTTGGGAACTTGTCCCTCACACAACTCAAACTCCCATTGGTTGCAAATGGGTATTCCGAATCAAACGCAAACCCGACGGCACGATTGACAAGTACAAAGCCCGTCTAGTTGCCAAAGGGTTTCACCAACAATATGGAAAAGACTATCATGAAACATTTAGTCCTGTTACTAAACCCGTTACCATTCGCACCGTTCTCTCTGTTGCTCTTTCAAAAGGATGGTCTTTACGCCAACTAGACGTTAATAATGCGTTTCTTCATGGGACTCTTCACGAAGATGTCTTTATGGTGCAACCTCCCGGGTTCACCAATACGGAATTCCCACGTCACATTTGCAAACTCAAAAAATCCCTCTATGGGCTTAAGCAAGCACCACGTGCTTGGTACATCGAACTAACCAACTTTCTCACTCGTTTTGGCTTTAAAAAATGCATTTCTGATCCCTCTCTTTGTATACAATCTCAACAACATCACTTGCTACCTCCTTGAGTACGTTGACGACATTGTCCTCACCAGCAATCACAATCCATTTATGGATTCCTTTGTTCAAGCCCTAAGCAACCAATTCTCTATCAAAGACTTAGGCCCTCTCCATCATTTTCTAGGAATCGAAGTCATTCCTACGCCTCATGGTCTATTTCTTTCCCAACATCGCCTCATTCAAGATATTCTTACCACCTTTAAAATGGATGGTGCAAAAGAGGTTCTCACTCCTTTAAGCACTTCCGACTCTCTTTCTTCCTTTGACTCCACTCCCCCAGTCGATCCCACTCCCTACCGCCAACTTGTAGGCACTTTGCAGTATCTTGCCTTCACACGTCCCGACATCTCCTTTGCCGTCAATAAATTATCTCAATTCATGCACTCACCTAAACAATCACACTGGCAAGCTCTCAAACGGGTACTCCGCTATTTGAAAGGAACGATCCATCATGGGTTGTTCTTGAAACGCAATACTAACCTAAACTTGGAGGCTTTTTCGGACTCAGACTGGGGCGGTATTAATGATGGGGGACGGTCAACTACAGCATATCTCATATATCTTGGGTCCAATATCATCTCTTGGAAATCTGCTAGACAAAAAAACTGTCTCTAGATCATCTACCGAAGCTGAGTACAAAGCACTCGCTAATGCTGCGGCTGAACTCTCATGGGTTAAAAATTTACTTGATGAGCTCGGGCTCCCAGAGCACCCCATCGCTTTACTGTGACAACACCGGAGCTACTTATGTATGCGCAAATCTTGTTTACCATTCCCGCATGAAACACATCGCTCTGGACTATCACTTTGTGCGGGAACAAGTCAATTCCGGGCAACTCAAAGTTCTTCATGTCAGCTCCAAGGATCAACTCGCGGATGTGCTCACCAAACCGCTTGCACGTGCACCCTTCCTATATTTTCGGTCCAAGATTGGAGTCTCCAACGGATCCTCCATCTTGCGGGGGCGTATTAACAACATAAATCAAGCAATCAATAATTGAAGATTACTCTCCTCTCATTTACCTAGTCAAGTCAAGATTATTGACTAAGTCAAGTCAAGTCAAGTCAAGTCAAGACCATTGACCCCATGATACTTGCCCATGACTCATGCTCATGATTCATGCCTTTTTATTTACTTTGTACTTTTTCGTTCAACTTATATTCCCTATATATTGTAATGTAAATCATTGTACACAATTTCAATACAAAAACCACTTTGTTCATAATTTGATCCTTTAGGTTTCTCCATTACAAAGTGTCATGTAAAAATAAAATCTTATGAAGCACTAGTCCAATATTTAATTATGTGTGGTTCTAGTTCAAATATAATATGCGAATATTAACGGTAAGATTCTGTTACTTTGCAAAAGTGAAAGGGGCACGTGGAATACATAAAAGACTTGTTTTGGTCCATTCGTCTAGCCAGAATGCTAGATTGCTTCTCGAAAACCAAACTGCTTTTCTAAAGCAAAAATAGAATCATTTTTAAAAAGCTACGGAAAACTACTATTTCTCATGTTTATGCTAACTAATCTTTTTTTTTTTTTTTTTTTTCTATCTATATAGCAGTTTACAAAGTTTGAGTAGAGGTTAAAAAATGAATTTGAGGTTTAGGGGCTAAAAATAACAGTTTACAAAGTTTAGGGGGTGTATGTGTGAGTGGAAAACTCCACTTATATTAGTAAATAAGAGCATTCACAACAGAGCCCTCATATTTATGTGAGACAAAACCTTAAAATTTTTTATGGGGTTATAAGTGGTTGTGAGTGAAAAAAAATGGGGAATCTACTGTTTATCGGTAAATTTTGGGTTCTTTGGGAATCTTTTGGGGAAAACGGAAAAACTGTATTTATTTTTTAATATGTTTTGAATGTGGTTGTGAGTGGAGGAGATGGAAACTGTAATGAGGTTTAATGTAATCTGTGGTTGTGATTGGTTGTGAGTGAATGGGGGATGAGGAAACTATTGTGAATGCTCTAAGATAGATATAATGGGTTAGGGGGAAGGGCCCCTTGTAGTGTTATGTTTTTCTTTCATTGATTTTAACCAATCCTGCACTGCCACATCACTTCACTGATTTACTTCACTGAATCACTTTTTTGGAGGCAACACTAAACTGATTCACTTCACTGAAATCTTTATTTTTTTAGTTTTCCTTTTATTATTTACCGTTTTAAAAAAATGACCGTTTGAAGTAAAAGAACCGTTTTTAAAACTTAAAAAAATAAACTGTTCCATTAAAATTAAACTTACAATATTAAAAGTAAATGGATGGGTAGTTTGATATGACTCCGCGATAAAAGGCAGTTTTGCATGTCTTCAAGAGGCTCATGCTCAAGATTTTCTGACTGTCGTGCCCATTGAAGGGCTTGGGCAGCGGATGTCGGCGATTGAATACATGACTATTCTCAAATACCGGCTCATTATACATCTGTTCCCCCCGGATGAAGCGTGCCCCATTTGCAAAAGAGCATGTCTGGATAAATTTGGCGAGCATGCGCTCCACTGCAAGGAATTGTCGGGGTTCAAGTACCGTCTTGATTTGGTCAGAGATGTTCTATGGGATATGTTTCAAAGTGCGGGGGTCTCAGCCAAGAAAGAAGCACCGATCAATTTTTTACATATAAACGAAACCGATATCCGAAGTTCGGTTTTAGGAAAAACCATAACTGTAACCGATTGGTTACGTCAGTTCGGTTAATTCGGTTAATATGTCGGTTATCGGTTCAGTTTCGGTTATGTTCAGTTAATATTCAAACATAAAACTTGTGCAAACTTGTAAACTTAAAATAGTTAGTAAATTGTTTGGATCTTTTTCAAGAATACACATATATATGAAAACACAATTAAAATACATGAAATACCGAGGAAACAAATAAAAAAAATGCTTCAACTATATAGATATACATGAAAAATACATTAGTTATATAAAAGATATAATTCAAGTACATAGATGTATATGAAAGATATATGAAATATATCGGAAATACATGAAAATATGTTCCAAATACATAGACATTTGTATGAAAAATACTTAAGTATATAACTATTGGTTCGGTTTTGGTTATTTCAGTTACGGAAGAAGGGAAAACCAAAACCGTAACCGAATGGTTCGATTTTGGCCATATGTTAACCGTAACCGATCGGTTAATTCGGTTTTGGTTATTTTCGGTTCGGTTATCGGTTCGGTTTCAGGTTTTTTCGGTTATCGGTTTTCGTATGCTCACCCCTACTACTAGGTAAAGCGTTTACATAATCAACCCTTGTGACATGTTTAATGTGGTCCATCCCATACGCATATGGTTCACTCGTTTGTGTTACGTGTTCGATAACAATCACCCACGTTTCCCATATTCGGGGTCCACGTATCCGGGTGGGGTTATCAATCCAATAAATCTATCATTATGTATCGTCGGCTTGTACGGAGTTAATGATTACGCGAGTCTAATTGTGTTTACCAAAGTATTGTTTTAGACATAATGCAACATAGAAATCACACATAGGCACTTATGTTGAATTGCATATAAGAATGTAACATGTTTCACCCCAAAAAATGTAAAATAGTAAAAAGGGGCTATGTAAACTCACCTTAACAGTAGTATCGAATCTTTTGAGATAGTCTAGATGTGGCCCAAATGTTTCCAAGTATCACCCCATGTTCAAGGCAATAAAATAAGTGTTGGGAAAAACTTAAAAGTCTAAGTTTTAGTCTAAAGGTATTCTAGGGTTCCTAATTTATGGATTGACAATCGTTCATTAATTGATTCAAAATAATTATTAGTTAAATAATAAGTAAAGAAATTAAGAAAATAAAAAAAAGGATTTTCATAAGATCTTGATCAAGGGTGGTTTTACTAAAATATTATAGTGAGAAAATAATTTTTATAAAATTATTTTCTTAATTAAAGTGTATATAATATAATATAACTTATTAATCAAAACATGTTAAAAATATTCAAAAATATTAATTTTCATAAATTTTAGGTTATAAAATTATATTCCAGATCTAGATTAATAAAAATAATTTATGTGAAATTTTGGTACAAAAATGATGGAAAATGAATTTATTATGAATTTATTATGATTAAAATAGAATAAATTGTATAAAAATAATTAATAAACCTTTTTCCAAAAATAAAATTTAGTTTTATAAATTTTATTAGTTTATAAGTCTAAAATAATTTTTGTGGAATTTTATAAAATTGTTTATTTATATTTTTAGAATTTTTGATTTATTTATAAATAAATGATTTTTTTCCAAAAATAAAAATTGTATAATAAAGTATAGCATTTATATAAAATAAAATAAATTTTATAGAATTTATAAATTAGATTTGATATTTTAAAATCAATTTAAAAGATAATTACAAAAAAATTACAAAAGAAAAGGGTTTTAAAAAATGTTTGAGGTTTGCAGGAACCGAACCTGGGCCTTTAGCCAGTTCAATGCCTCATATCACAAGTCCAGACCAACTGGTCTGGACCCCGAGAACACAAGAGTTTAAGTTTGAAAATATACATAGTCTTCCTGTGACATCCGTCACTTTTTATAATAATAATAATAATAATAATAATAATAAAAATTCAGATTTTATTACATATATATATACACTTTTGTTTTTATAACTACTCTTAAAACCCATTACCAAACCCAATCCATATCCCCTTTTTCTGGTCCACAAACCAGCCCAAACAATCTGGCCCATCAACAGCTCAAGCCCAACAGCCCCCTCCCCTTGTATTTGTAAAAAAAAAAAAAGAAAAGGGAGTCCCAGCCGGGTTTCGAACCCGAGCCGGCTCCAATCACCACACCATACTTAACCACTTGAGCCAAGCCTTTTTCTTGGTTTTAACCCAAACCAATTTGTATTTATCCCTTAATAAGCGCTGTTGCCTTTCTTCCCTTTTCCTCTGCTACTGCTACGCGACATTCAAGCACAAAAAAAAAAGCCTTCATCTTTGGCCATTGATTGATCAAATTAGGGAAGGTTGAATCCTATTAACTACCATTTACTCGATGGATGATTATCACGCGCATTGTACACGCTATCACAGTCAAAAGCTTCCATTCCTATTATTATTCACGCGTTAATACATCCATGGCGAGTCAACCTTCCAAATCAACGAACCAGGCCCTATCACTATAAATTGATCGTCCCCAAGGCATAACAACTCGCTCATAACTCTCTCTCAACCTCCAATTCTCTCTATTTCACACTGATTATTATTATCAAGCTCGTCGTTGACTTTTGCTTTGACCCGACGTTTACAATCAATTCAATATTGTAAGTTCGATTTTTGATAGGGGTTTTCATTATCGGCCTACACACAATGTTTTCCCCATGATTAATTGGGTTAACATTGTGTGATTTAATCAATTGGAAATCTAGGGCTCGATTGGTATAAATTGGGGAAGAACACGATTTTACTTGTATTATTTATTTTAAATACACTGAACACAAACACAACCACTGGTCTGGACCAAGTGGTTGTGTCTCGTGCATTGTGAACCAGACCACACGAGTTCGAAACCCACCATAAACAACATATTTTTTTTTGTGATCCTTTATATTTATATTTTCCTTATTCTTTTAAAAATCGTTTTAAAATACTAAAACTATTTTATAAATTCTACAAAAATTATCATATGATCTCCAAATGATAAAGTTCATCATCCAGTTTTTATTTTTTCAAAAATAATTTATTTAATATATATTATTAATAATACAAGTTTATTCATTTATATTTATTAAATTCTATAAAAATATCTAAACGATTTTATTAAATCTCACAAAAATTATCCTGAGTTTGTATTAAGTGAAACTTTACTGAAATGATTTTTAATTTTGAAAAATCATTTATTTAATATTTTTAATCAATTTTTGTTAGTTTTAATCATAATTAAATCATAATAAATTCATTTTACAATATTTTTGTACCAAAATTTTACATAAATTATTTCTATTCATATGGAACTGAAATACAATTTTTAAACTCAGAAATTCTTTGATTTTAATATTTTTAGATATTAAAGTCATATTTTGACAATTTGAAATAATTAGATTAAATATTCTATTTTCAAGAAAATAATTTTATAAAAATTATTTTCATACTTAAAACCTTATGTTGTGACTTTATTCAACTTAAAATTTTTACAAAAAGACTTTTGTTTATTTATTCATTAAATTTCTCATAATTAATAAACAATTGTTTAATAAACAAATAAACGTTTATCCCCAATTCGAAGCCCTAGAAATACATGTATCCTAGAGTTATTTTTCCTTACACATTATTAAATTCCTTAGGTTGATTCTTTGGAATATTTCCAACGCATATTTCGTTATTCAGTTCAATTACAAGCTATTACGTATACAGTGAGTATTCTTACCCCTTTTTGCTTTTATACATTTTTGGGGTGTTACATGTACATTATTACAATTTCAAATACAAGTTTACATTTTTACAAATACAATTCTAGTACTATGTGCATTGCTTACAACGTGCTTTATGCTTAGACATTACATGTGGATTACATTTGTACTTAGTGAAATCATTAACATGGTACAAGCCGACCTTAACATTGGATAGCGCTATTTGGATTGACAACCCGCCTAGATTGATTCTCCCCCTTTTTCATCGGAGAATCCGTGGCCATTGTTAAGTTATTATCCATTTGTTGGATAAGTACACTACAGTTCATACAGTACATTATACAGTCACAGGGTTGATTTCGCTCATTTGTTTGATACATGGTTTACATATTTGCACTGTAGCTTGCACTTGAATTGTATAACTTTTTAACCTACTATATATATCAAATCTAGGAATGCTCACCAACATTTCATATGTTGACCAAACCTATTTTTGTACATGTTTCAGGTGCAGTTTGATCTAGTGCTTTAGCAAGAGACTTTTAGTGTTTTATTTCAATTCAGTTATTTCAATATTTACATTTCATTTAGACAATGTAATTTCCATTTCCATGTAAGACAATTTTGATTATTCAATAATATTTACATTTTAGTACCATGAGCTTTTGAACAATCGTCACTACGTGGCACCTCGATGATTCCGCCATCGGTTGGGGTGTTACAGATTGGTATCAGAGCCATGGTTATAGGGAATTAGGTTATTAGATAAAATGGCCTAGACTATAACCGAACTTCAACTTTCATGCATAATATTTTCTGAATTGCCTTACCCTCATTTCCCTCTACTTTCCTTCTTCTATTTTTCCCTTCTTCTCTCTCTCCATTCTTCTCATCCTTCATCATGGTGCATAGAGATGGTGTCCTACAGAGGGTGGAAAGTCTACATCATCATGGAACAGGGACAGTACCTTTCATGAAGACACTCTTAGGCATAATGCCTACTCTTACTTTTGTTCCTTCAAAGTTGTTGAACTTTAATGAGTGTGATAAGGACACGTGCAATCTGGAAGGGTGGACGCCTGTACACTGGGTTTTCTGGCATAGGCAAGCATAGCGCATAAATCCATTTACGGACCTGTTATGCTTACCTGGGGATTCCTGGAGTGAGTGTCCACTTATAGGCTAAAGCATGTCTTCTCTGATCACCATTGGGTTCAATTCCTTTGAAAAGTCAACGTTCTTGTTGGGCTTTACAGCTAGACAAGGGCACTCCAAGCATTTTATGCAAGCTTTTTCAATAATACTCTCTCGGTTCACATACAATATTTTGTATTTCACGATTTTCATATATTGCTTACAAGTTCATACTTTCATAACCATCTATGGATTTCACAATCACACTTCACCTTACCCTCTTAGCCACTTTTTAAATATTCAACACCCTACCCAAATCATATTATTTCTTTTCTCCACATGTTATTTATTTTAAAAACTATAACCTCATACCTTAACACAAACTAAAGATTTCTAAAACTAGTTGTATTACCTAGTAACTTTACAAAGTACATATTTTCCTCGAACTTAAATTCAATTGATTGACGTAACAAACGATTTTCTATATAATGTTTTAAACTATTACAAAGCCTACTCAGCTTGTACTATTTAACAACTTTTGCCTTATGTACAAAACCAAATTTTGAAAAATATAATTTTTTTTTTTTTTTGGAATAATATCTAGTCTCTAGATTCACTCATTTTCAACTTGTTCAAATTTTTACAATATTTGGTATATACCACAATCATGTTTTCTTATACACTTGGTTATAACTTTTGATCCAAACTTCAAAATTTACACTGCTACATAATCTCCTTACAAAAAAATAAACTCTTTATCAACTATCTTCACATTCACCATTTCTCACAACCTTGATTCTGCTTCAAGATTTTTCATCATCTTCTCAAGAACTAAATTCATATTCTTCACCTTCTCACACATGAGCTAGTTACCCATGCTAATCAAACTACTAAAAAACCCGATACTTGAATCTACAGGATTTTTTCCAAAACATCATTGTTTATGAAACTTGAATTTCCCTTAATTTGACTACTCATTGAACATCTAATTATTCATGATACTCGTGTTTTCATTTTTCTTGATCTTATTGTACCCAATTATGACATACTCATAGGCATATAACATCTAGAGATTTCCTTGCATACTATTATGTACGAACACAAATTGGTAATCTATCATATTGGTTATTTTAACCGTACACTTACATTTATTTGAAACGTTTAGACTTGATACTTGATCTTACAAAGCTTTTCTAAGAAAACATCATTGCTTATTTCCTTTAACTTGACTATTCATTAATTATTCATGATAACACTTACACTTAATGGTTGTAGTACTTACAAACTTGCCTGCATAAACATGCTATCAATTTGCAATCTATGTCAATAATAATTGCTGCACTTAATAGAGGTCATCATGCCTTTTTCAACAGTCGGGAGAGGCCCTACAACCTACTCCACGACTGGTAGAGGCTATTGAACATACTCAACGATTGGTAGAGGTCACTATGCCTTTTCAAACAGTCGGGAGAGGCCCTACAACCTACTCCACGGCTGGTGGAGGCTATCGAACCTGCTCAACAATCGGTGGGGTCATAGAAGGACACAAAACCCTAATGTAAGGTAAATTGATGATTCCGGTCCGGAACGTAATCATGAATTTACAGGTACGTTAGGGTAGTGTGAAATTCTATTAGAGTTTTTTTGGTAGGCGTCCAGTACGTTTTCGAGGTATCAAAGGTGTGGTGGGTTAGCTGCGGTACACCCTGTATACAAACACTAATGATGCATTGAAAGTGTGACTGGAAGTCAGACCAGGAACAAGCTATGCTTACTTGGTAGTTCATTTAGTGTTACTGTAGTCAACCAACCCGTACATTATCATAGGATTCCTAAAACTTGAAATTTAGTGATTTACTAGATTCTTATTCTCCTTCTTATTCGAGACGAACCTAATCAAATCCTTAACTCACACCTATCAAACCTCTTATCCAAATCATTCGAAACAATTTACCCATAAATGAACGTCGTGACTTAACCCAAATTTTTTCAAACCACAGTTATCTTATTTTGTACCCAAGCATCCTTAACCCTATGTTCCCAATAACTTCGGGACGAAGTTTCTAAAAGTAGGGGATGCTGTGACATCCGTCACTTTTTATAATAATAATAATAATAATAATAATAAAAATTCAGATTTTATTACATATATATATACACTTTTGTTTTTATAACTACTCTTAAAACCCATTACCAAACCCAATCCATATCCCCTTTTTCTGGTCCACAAACCAGCCCAAACAATCTGGCCCATCAACAGCTCAAGCCCAACAGCCCCCTCCCCTTGTATTTGTAAAAAAAAAAAAAGAAAAGGGAGTCCCAGCCGGGTTTCGAACCCGAGCCGGCTCCAATCACCACACCATACTTAACCACTTGAGCCAAGCCTTTTTCTTGGTTTTAACCCAAACCAATTTGTATTTATCCCTTAATAAGCGCTGTTGCCTTTCTTCCCTTTTCCTCTGCTACTGCTACGCGACATTCAAGCACAAAAAAAAAAGCCTTCATCTTTGGCCATTGATTGATCAAATTAGGGAAGGTTGAATCCTATTAACTACCATTTACTCGATGGATGATTATCACGCGCATTGTACACGCTATCACAGTCAAAAGCTTCCATTCCTATTATTATTCACGCGTTAATACATCCATGGCGAGTCAACCTTCCAAATCAACGAACCAGGCCCTATCACTATAAATTGATCGTCCCCAAGGCATAACAACTCGCTCATAACTCTCTCTCAACCTCCAATTCTCTCTATTTCACACTGATTATTATTATCAAGCTCGTCGTTGACTTTTGCTTTGACCCGACGTTTACAATCAATTCAATATTGTAAGTTCGATTTTTGATAGGGGTTTTCATTATCGGCCTACACACAATGTTTTCCCCATGATTAATTGGGTTAACATTGTGTGATTTAATCAATTGGAAATCTAGGGCTCGATTGGTATAAATTGGGGAAGAACACGATTTTACTTGTATTATTTATTTTAAATACACTGAACACAAACACAACCACTGGTCTGGACCAAGTGGTTGTGTCTCGTGCATTGTGAACCAGACCACACGAGTTCGAAACCCACCATAAACAACATATTTTTTTTTGTGATCCTTTATATTTATATTTTCCTTATTCTTTTAAAAATCGTTTTAAAATACTAAAACTATTTTATAAATTCTACAAAAATTATCATATGATCTCCAAATGATAAAGTTCATCATCCAGTTTTTATTTTTTCAAAAATAATTTATTTAATATATATTATTAATAATACAAGTTTATTCATTTATATTTATTAAATTCTATAAAAATATCTAAACGATTTTATTAAATCTCACAAAAATTATCCTGAGTTTGTATTAAGTGAAACTTTACTGAAATGATTTTTAATTTTGAAAAATCATTTATTTAATATTTTTAATCAATTTTTGTTAGTTTTAATCATAATTAAATCATAATAAATTCATTTTACAATATTTTTGTACCAAAATTTTACATAAATTATTTCTATTCATATGGAACTGAAATACAATTTTTAAACTCAGAAATTCTTTGATTTTAATATTTTTAGATATTAAAGTCATATTTTGACAATTTGAAATAATTAGATTAAATATTCTATTTTCAAGAAAATAATTTTATAAAAATTATTTTCATACTTAAAACCTTATGTTGTGACTTTATTCAACTTAAAATTTTTACAAAAAGACTTTTGTTTATTTATTCATTAAATTTCTCATAATTAATAAACAATTGTTTAATAAACAAATAAACGTTTATCCCCAATTCGAAGCCCTAGAAATACATGTATCCTAGAGTTATTTTTCCTTACACATTATTAAATTCCTTAGGTTGATTCTTTGGAATATTTCCAACGCATATTTCGTTATTCAGTTCAATTACAAGCTATTACGTATACAGTGAGTATTCTTACCCCTTTTTGCTTTTATACATTTTTGGGGTGTTACATGTACATTATTACAATTTCAAATACAAGTTTACATTTTTACAAATACAATTCTAGTACTATGTGCATTGCTTACAACGTGCTTTATGCTTAGACATTACATGTGGATTACATTTGTACTTAGTGAAATCATTAACATGGTACAAGCCGACCTTAACATTGGATAGCGCTATTTGGATTGACAACCCGCCTAGATTGATTCTCCCCCTTTTTCATCGGAGAATCCGTGGCCATTGTTAAGTTATTATCCATTTGTTGGATAAGTACACTACAGTTCATACAGTACATTATACAGTCACAGGGTTGATTTCGCTCATTTGTTTGATACATGGTTTACATATTTGCACTGTAGCTTGCACTTGAATTGTATAACTTTTTAACCTACTATATATATCAAATCTAGGAATGCTCACCAACATTTCATATGTTGACCAAACCTATTTTTGTACATGTTTCAGGTGCAGTTTGATCTAGTGCTTTAGCAAGAGACTTTTAGTGTTTTATTTCAATTCAGTTATTTCAATATTTACATTTCATTTAGACAATGTAATTTCCATTTCCATGTAAGACAATTTTGATTATTCAATAATATTTACATTTTAGTACCATGAGCTTTTGAACAATCGTCACTACGTGGCACCTCGATGATTCCGCCATCGGTTGGGGTGTTACACTTCCTGAGTTAATCCATGAATTTATATAAAACAAAAAGGGATGGGCTCGGATTCGAACCTAAGGCCCTACAATTGAGTATCAGCCAACACAACCATCTGATCTAGATCAGATGGTTGGTTTATTTTCTTTCTGAAATAATTTTAAACGAATGTGGACTGTTATGATCTTCCCCAAAAACTAAGAACATACCCTAGATTTATAATCGATCAATTCCAACTATAAAAACTAAATCAATTATGGGGATTTTGATGGAAAAGGTCTGATTAATGTATAGAGTTAACCAATTTGATTCATAGTAGTGAATTACACGATGAACAAGCAAATCAAGTCCTCGACCAAAAAGCTTCAAAATTCAAAAATTGGAGAGACAGTACGTGAATTATGATGTGGGGTTGATGATTTTCGGCACCCTTAGGTTGTCTAGGAGGATTCAATTTATACTATTACATACGAATTCAATAAATTGGAAAGTTTGAATAGGCCTTGAATGTATACGCGTATAATTTATAAATTATGGAGTGATTGATCGAAATTGTTAGCTGTGATTGACGAGGATGAATGTGCTTACCAAGAATGACTCACAATCGTTACCAATTACAGATCTAAGCGCGTCAATTTTGAATTCAATTGCATCGGTCAACTGGGTGTTGACTTTGTGGGTTCAACTAAAGGTTCTAGGGAGGGTTTAAGTAACATTTGTTTTAAATGATAACACAAAACACCCACATGGTGTAGTGGTTGATAGTGTTGGTTGTTGGGGCTGAGGTCGCGGGTTCGTGTCTCGGCCCAAACACATTTTTTTTTAAATTGTTTTTCTTTTATAATATGTATCATACTAGTGTGTTTAAACAAAAATTAACATAAATTTTGCTCCAAATAAAATAATGTAACATAGAAAAAGCCACAATGAACAAAATAAACGGGGATTTTATTAACTCAATAAATTCCAAAAATACAAAACGTTACATCCCCCATTGGTAGGTTTGCGAGACATCGACTTTGTATCGGGGCAGACAGTTTTGAGGGCAGAAGCTAAGAAGGTCGCTAAGCACGGAGCAGCCTGTTTAGAGAATCAACATGTGTTCTTGCCGTTTGCTACCAACACATTTGGTTCTCTGGCCCCTTAGGCAGTACGGTTCCTGAAACGAGTGCCAAAAGGTGGTCCACTGTGACTCGCAGATCCGTAAGAACCAAGGGTTTGTGTTTAGCATGATAGGCTTTGCGATTCAAAAAGGGATAGCGGCGCAGCTTGTTGCCTGCTTACCCACCATCTAAATGTAACTTGTTTTGTTTTGTTTTGCTTTGTTTGTTAATGTTGAAATAAAAAAAAAGTTATTATTAAAAAAAAGTAAATAAAACATAGAAATACAAACACACTAAATAAAAGAAAAACTATTAGGAGTCAGAGGTGTTCGAATCGAGGCACGGTAGATCAAGTGCGTCTAGATGTTCCACGGGATCATTTCGAAGTTGGAAATGCGTATCAGAGTCTGTCAACTCCGCAAGGGTTTGGTCGTCGAAGAACGGTTGGATAGGGGGATCGCGTATGTGGATCGGTGATATCGCACGCCCCTCGTCTTTGAGAAACTCAAGGCTACTATTGCTTGAATGTAAAATCGGGTGCACTTCGAGCGGTGGAATGATAACTTGATCATCTTCTATGTTAACTTCACTCATTTTTTTAAAAGTATGGATATAATTTCTATGTTTTTTATACTAAACCGTGGGATTGAAATGTGGTTTTATATACACCTTTGATAAAAACGGTCATAAAATATGACCGTTTGAAAGTCAAAAAGGAATTAAAAACCAAAAAATTTCGGTCAAAAAGGAATTAAAAACCATAAAATTTCGACCGTTGCATTTTACTTACCAAACTACTAGCCCGTTAGATATAACCAGAAATTGGTTCACGGGACCCCTACCAGCACGGGTGGCGACGGTGTTACCGTGCTGGTAGTGGGGTACCTGTGCCCAAATCTGGTAGCGCCTCGTCTCCTTATTCGGATTGAAATGATTCATGTTTATAGAAGGGTTTGGACAGATGTAGAAATTGTATAAAAATATAGAAGACTAGATAAAAATTGAATGGAATCGAGTTAGTTTATAGGGTTCATAAAAAATAGTATTTTCAAAATATCAAAGAGCCAACAACACTTTATTTTTCTTGCAACTCGCACCACCTAACGGTCAACCATGCCCCAATGCCAATAGCCTCCACCAGTCCACCATAAAACCACAAGCCACACTCATTTCACAAATAGGGGGTGGTGTTCCGTGCCTCTGGTCCTACGTGGTCGGTCTTCCACGCTCCCAATCTCGTCATAACACGTAGTCTTATACAATAACCATAATTGGTAGTAGAGTTTCAAGATTAACAAGAAGCTAATGATCAAACAAACGTTTACTGTTACACTAACGTCATATATAACTAAAAGAGTTTGACATAAAACAATTAGAGAATGTCCATTGGTACTTGATTATGTGACACCCGTTCGAAATTTCAAATGCACATTAAGCAAATGCCTAGCGTTGGAAGTGGCGTTTGTTTCTTGACATCCAAAAATTCAGGCATCAAATGAGGAAGTGGGTGGGCCTCTCTTTCTCACAACCTAGTTTATATATATATATATATATATATATATATATATATATATATATATATATATATATATATATATATATATATATATATATATATATATATATATATATATATATATAGGGGAAGGTTCAATTGAGAACTCATAGTTAGGGAGAGAACTCGAGAACTCCTACTTAAATTAAAAAAAATCATAACTCAAAATTTAAGTCAAAAACCAAAAATCTGGTTCGGAGCTTCTCTTTCCCACGTCATCCCGGTTCAGAAAAAAAATAAAAAAAATAAAAAAAATAAAAAAATAAATAAAAAATAGGCGACTTCTAATGCACCTGTGTAGTAAATGTCCGGTTAGCTTTAGGGTTTAGTTTAGCTTTTAGGGTTAGTTTTTCTTAGTTTAGTTTGTAAGGTTTATGTTTTTGGGGGTGGGGTGGAGGTGGGTAGGGTGGGTTTAGGTTTTTGGGTAGGGGGTTAGGTTTTTTGGTGGGGGTTAGGTTTTTGGTTGTGATGGGTGGGGCTTAGGTTTTTGGTAGGCGGTGGGTGGGGTGGGTTTAGGTTTTTGGGTGGGGGGTGGATGGGTGATTTAGGTTTTTGGGTAAGCGATTTAGGTTTTTTAGTGAGGGTGGGGGTGGGTGGGGTGGAATTAGGTTTTTGGGTGGGGGTGAGTTGGGGGTAGGTGGTTTACGCTTTTGGGTTATACTACACATGTGCAGTAGCGTTTTTTAGGTGTGTTTTTTTAATTTTTTGTATTTTTTTTCCGAACGGGTATGACGTGGGAAAGAGAAGCTCCGAACTAGTTTTCTATTTTTTTACTTAAATTTTGAGTTATGGTTTTTTTATTATATTTTTTTGTATTTAATTAGGAGTTCTCGAGTTCTCTCAATAAAATGAGTTCTCTATTGAACCATCCCCTATATATATATAACTTAAAAATAGTTTTTTGAAAAAGGATGTAGCGTTGGAGATGAAATTAGTGTTTGTGGGTGTTTGGAATTAACCTGATGTGGCAGCTGGTGTTACGCATTTGTGGGCGTTTGAAATGTCTAGCGTTGGAGATGCTCTTAGTAGGGTGGTTTGGTTTTGACCAGTTTAATCCGATTGAAACCAGACCGAGTTGAAAACCAAATGACTAGTATTTGTGAGATCAAAGACCGACTAAATATTTTACCTTTGGCCGATCCCAGCCTATCTGCACAACCCTAACTGAGTTCACATAAACATACTATTATACATACTTGAACCACTCACAAAGGATGCCCACTCACCTATCTACACACATAAAAAAAGTTTTATTTTTGGGATAAAAGCCCAAAAGCATCTTTGAAAGTTTGGTTAAGTCTTTCGATTGGGTTTTAAGCTCAAAAATCTTACGTCCACCACACCACTACTTGACTACCCTCTACTTTAGTACAATATCATACCGGACCAAAAACCAAAATTTAGATAAAGAGTTGACCAAATCACTATTGATGTTCTCCTGGCTGTTCACTCATCCAGAATTCCAGATCGATCTGCTGGTTGGACCAGTTTTTGTCCATTTCTCTTGCGCTTAACCCAAATAAGCCCAAAACTCAATTTCAAGTGTTGGTACTTATCAAATTAGTTTATCCAATTGTGACTTGTGGGCTGATTAGTATTTTGGTCCAACCATTTCAATGTGGTTCGCACATTACAAGAATCGTAATAATCTATATCTATAATCTATAATCTATAATCTATAATCTATAATCTATACTATTATATAATGCATTCTAGATGGGCATCAAGGTAATTTCACTATCATTTTAAGATGGCATATGAAGAGGCATAAGCATACATCTCTATATTTTAGCCTCTTTCTTCCCATTATGCCCCTTTATACAATATATCATGCCTATGGTACATGTGACTAATACACGGTTAATATCTTCTCCACAATGTAACCCCTTTTATACATTAAAACATATATGATGTTATGAATTGGACTAAATTAAATAGAATTGAAGATTATGATTAATTTGCCAATGAAGAGTCATGGCAATAAACAAGAACTTGTTAGAAATGCATTTATATAACCATTGGCATGACCTAATGTCATTATGTTGTCATTCACACACAAAGCATCCTCTCAATCACCATTTTGATCACAAGAATGCAGCCATTGCCAAGCTCTGATTAACACCCACTTCGAACATAAGGATCACAAGATCGCCAATTTACTGGTTATTTTTTTCTATTTCAATCAAGGTACGGTTATACGTTATATATTCTAAAAATTCTATAAATGTTACTTAATATTCAGAACTATTTTAGATATATGAAGTTATTATTGGAGCACTTTTTATATATATATATATATATATAATGGCAATAAACAAGAACTTGTTAGAAATGCATTTATATAACCATTGGCATGACCTCATATGTCATTATGTTGTCATTCACACACAAAGCATCCTCTCAATCACCATTTTGATCACAAGAATGCAGCCATTGCCAAGCTCTGATTAACACCCACTTCGAACATAAGGATCTCAAGATCGCCAATATACTGGTTATTTTTCTCTATTTCAATCAAGGTACGGTTATATGTTATATATTCTAAAATTCTATAAATGTTACTTAATATTCAGAACTATTTTAGATATATGAAGTTATTATTGAGCACTTTATATATATATATATATATATATATATTGAAAGGCGAATTTCTTGCTCCTTGTGAGACTTGAACTCATGACCTCACACTTTTGGATATATATATATATATATATATATTCTATATCATACTTATATATACACACACTATACACATTATATAATTTGTACATATAACTCTAAATCAATATTTTATTAATATATAGGAACATTGTAGACATTTTTAGACATATTATTATTTCTCTTAGAATTCAATTATGTATTTTTAGGTCTAGATATTTAGTCTCGATCTTTAATGATTATTTGATAATTTTATGATGTTTTTCAATTAAATATATATTTTGGACTACTCGAATTTATATATTTAAATCCATAGACTTTTTAATGATTTTTATGACTTGAACATATGCCTATATGTTTAGAAAATTATTAATTTAATTGCCTTTAATTTTATTTAGTAACCTCTTTTTCTAATAATCCTATTTAAATATTATATTAATTAGAATTCTTCATAAGGAGGGTGTAAATTTACTTTAATGAATTAAAACGTATATGATATTATTAATTGGACTAAATTAATACATACACGCTATACACATTATATAATTTATAACTCTAAATCGATATTTTATTAATATATAGAAATATTGTAGACGCTTTTAGATATATGATGACTTTTAGTTTAAAATTATTATATATGTAATAAAAGTTTACGGATGCAGCCCCGCCGCAACGCGCGGGTTCCTACTAGTACATTATAAAGGAGGAGTGATGTACAAGATGGCAATTTGCATTTCCGTACAACTTAAGAAGCAACATGTACAACATATTTAAGCAAGAAATTTAAGGGTATTATGGGGATAGTTGTGACAATTAAGACACTTAGAATGGTAATGTAGACATTTCACCCACCTCATCCTTTACGATATCAAAACACTTTTACAATACTACCCTCTTTTTCCATCCCTACACTCACAAACATCCATTGCCTTATGGTTTTCCTTCTTCATCATCAATGTTACCAATGAATGATTCATTCAAGAAGATGTTAGAAATTACAAAAATTTAATAATATGATGAATGAAATTTAATTGATTTTAGTGAAATTATTAAGGAGACTCTTGAGTAGAGTTCTTTATTTCACTTTATTAGAGTTTATGGCTCTAATTAAGTTAGTCTCTACACCCCTCCTTAGGTCTTGTATACATAGAAGGCTTTGTGCCTCATCTGAAAGACTACAAAAAATACAAGAAAAATAAAGAAGAGGTTCCATAAAAGAATTCTTGAAGAAGGAAAACTTGACCCATATGTTGGGAACCTGTAGAGATAAGTTTTTCTATACTTGATTCGACCACATTTCTATTGTTATTTGTTCCACAAGTTTTAACACTATAATTTTATCCGGTGCAACCTTGGGCGTGTGGCCTTCTCCGCCAGTATAAACTGCTTCGGCTGTTGTACCCTAGGAAACAGACGCGTTATCTTGAGTAGAGGCATGGAATTTGTTTTAAGGAAAACATGTTAAACACGTGCCTTAGTCACAACCGTCAATATTATTTTTTGTTAATTCTTGCAACCAAGAAGGGTCATACAAAAGGACGCGGTTCAAGTCTTCGTTAAAGACGAAGAATAAATTATATAAGAAGACGCGGTTCAAGCTCTTGATGAAATCTTCGGTTTGAATCATTTTATGTTGTATTTTATGTTATTTTCGTTTGGACTTGTACTCAGTACGGGTACTACAATTTCTCATAGTTGTATAAAGGTATCCTTTTAATTTTTATTAATATTATTTTAATAAAATCGTGACCCATGTAACACCTACAATATTACCTCCACCATTAAACCTATCTTAATAACCAAGTTTATTAGGACATGGAGTTATAGAATTGGCTCAACAATATAATCACCCTTTTCAATCATCATCTTCTTCTTTAACCCACCGCCTACGGTTAACCCAAATTCTTTCTAATTTGTTTTGTTTTCGTTGATTTTGCTTTTAACACATGGAGGAGGTACTTGTTGCTCATAATCGTTGTATTTTGTTGTTTGTTTATGAATTTGTGATGGTGTAATAATTGATTATGATTCGTATAGACATTTCCTTCATCTAATTGTTGATTAAGATGCCGTTTTTTTTTCAATGCCAAGGTTTATGTATTAAAAGGTGCTGCTTCTTTATTTTATGAAATATCTCTATATCTATTCAATATTCGACTTTTATATTGCACTAATGTATTGTAAGTTGCATCCACATTATCTAACTTACTGTAAATTCTTGAACAATTGGATATGACATCTTTGCATCACCAAGATGGTTGCTATTTAGAGTAAGAAATTCATAAGAATGAAGATGTGAAGGACTACATAAGAAAGCTGGGAGTTTTATGCACAGCTTTTGAAGAATTACATAACAATATCAAAGCATTTGAACTATGTCAAGTATTCCATTTTGGGTAGGCATGTATATGTATATTTTATAATTATTGTTGTAACAGTACTGATTTATGGGAGATTAACATGGACCTTTGTATGACACCCTAGGCAAATCCCACATCGGCCGTGGCCAGGAGAGATCCTTGGTTCATAAGTAATCCAAAGCCTCTTAAATCACCAACGCGTTTTGGGCTTAATGCTAATGGATGAGAGGAGAACTCCACAGTTAAGCGTGCTCAGGTGGGAGTAGTATCAGGATGGGTGACCTCCTGGGAAGTCTCCACCGGGGCGACCAAAAACAAATCCGTGAGCTCTGGATGGGCAACCCATCGGGGCAAAGCGGACAATATTGGTGGTGAGAGGGGCCAGATGTTACAAATGGTATCAGAGCCACTCATGTGTCGTTCGGGATGGTGGGGCAAACCTCATCGAGGACGATGAGTCCCTAAGGGGGGGGGGGGGGTGATTGTAACAGTACTGATTTATGGGAGATTAACATGGACCTTTGTATGACACCCTAGGCAAATCCCACATCGGCCGTGGCTAGAAGAGATCCTTGGTTCATAAGTAATCCAAAGCCTCTTAAATCACCAACGCGTTTTGGGCTTAATGCTAGTGGATGAGAGGAGAACTCCACAGTTAAGCGTGCTCAGGTGGGAGTAGTATCAGGATGGGTGACCTCCTGGGAAGTCTCCACCGGGGCGACCAAAAACAAATCCGTGAGCTCTGGATGGGCAACCCATCGGGGCAAAGCGGACAATATTGGTGGTGAGAGGGGCCGGATGTTACAATTGTGCATTTTGGGTATCTTCTTATGATTATCTATACTTCATTATAAAGAGGATGCGTGAGCAAATATGTCCATATTGTCAAAGTTAAAGATGACATCCCAAGAGTCTAAAGTGTAATCCCCAAATTTTTACACCATTTCTTCCATTTATACCCTTGTGTACTGAAGAAACAATAAGTATCTCGGGGGATTATTGCTAATCTCCAAGGGGTTGTACTTATGTCACTATACATACGTTCCTTTACCCAAACCTTATGGATTGCCCGAGTGTATAGATAAGTGAGTGTGTGGTGAGTGAGTGGATGTAAGACACAAGGATGTAAGTGGTTCGGTTGAGTATGACCTACGTCCACTGTAAAGAGCCGAGAATATTATTACTTTGGAGAGAACAAAGCATATGAGTAATTCTAGCCCTAGATACAAGTGATTAATTATCGATCCCTTTGAAGGGAGTTGATGTCTTCTATTTATAATGAAGGTCGTGGGCTTGAGAGAAAGCCCATGACAAATCTTGTCGTCTTTGGGCCTTGGCTTGGCCCGACTATGCTTGGCCCCTGAGAAAGGCGGGAAAAGGACGTCTACTGTAGATGACGTTAGCGGCGAGGGCACCGGTGGACACGTGGCGGCGTGTGACTGGTCCTTGGCGGTATGTTGTTCTGCAACAACATGGTTGACTTATCTACTGGCGTCTGATGTGACCTCTGGTAAAAGGTGAGCATGCTTGGTCAGAATAGTGATGACAGTATGGCTGGAGCATGGAACCAGTCACGTCACTGTTGAACCATAGTGGTTGTTGGGCAACTACAGGCACGTGTCCTTATCCTTTTGATGGTGTCAGTGATCCTTGCAGGTAGATCACTGACTCTTGATCTTCCGTACATTGTACTTTGGGAATGTCTGTGATGTGGATGGCGCGCGCGTCGGTAGATGCGCGTGTTTGACATAAGTATGTGTGTCGCAACCCTAAGTTTCTTCCGCCTCGGCGTTGGTAGGCGGATGTTTCTGCGGGCGCTATGTTAAGCGGGGATAAGGAGGCCGCCTCCGTCTGGATTAGACTCCCTATCCGTTCATGTACCATCTTTGATAGCAATTGTACAAAATAATAATGCAAAACGGGTCAAAACGCACTACTAGAAAATAGGCCTAACGCAACTCTTTAGAAGCAACCCTTTTAAAAAGGTTGCATTATCTAAAAAAATGGTTGCATTAGCCAAAAAAAAGGTTGCATTATCTAAAAAAAAGGTTGCATTAGGTCTAATGCAACTTCACCTAATGCAGCTCTAGATAAATGATTACACTCACTTTCCTTAAACTAAGCTCTAAAATCTCAAAATTTTACAGCTTAAATCAATCTCATTTCATAACCATCTATGGATTTCACAATCACACTGCACCTTACCATCTTAGTCACTTTTTAAATATTCAACACCCTACCCAAATCATATTATTTCATTTCTCCACATGTTACTTATTTTTAAAAACTATAACTTCATACCTTAGCACAAACTAAAGATTTCTAAATCCTGTTGTATTTTCATTACCTAATAACTTTACAAAGTACATATTTTTGTCAAAAGATGTCCTCGAACTTAAATTCAATTGTTTATTTATTGATGTAACAAACAATTTTCTATATAATGCTTTAAACTATTAAAAATCACTTAATAGAACCTTAATCTTCAAAACCTAATGTCATGTTTGAAATCTCCAACTAGCGGGAATATTTTAATCAAAAGCCCACTTAGCTTGTACTATTTAACAACTTTTGCTTTATGTATAAACCAATTTTGAAAATAAGATTTTTTTTTATCCATAGGAATAATATCTAGTCTCTAAATTCTCCATCGACACTCACTCATTTTCAACTTGTTCAAATTTTTACAATATTTGGCATATACCACAATCATGTTTTCTTATACACTTAATTATAACCTTTGATCCAAACCCCAAAATTTACACTACTACATAATCTCCTTACTATAAAATAAACTCTTTATCAACTATCTTCACATTCACTATCTCTCACAACCTTGATTCTGCTTCAAGATTTTTCATCATCGTCTCAAGAACTAAATTCATATCCTTCACCTTCTCAAACATGAACTAGTTACCCATGATAACCAAACTATTGAAACTTGGTTGTGTGTTGCATCAAACTTAATCCTTAGTTATACACGAGGATTCAATTATCTACCATATTTAAACATTTGATACTAGAAATCATGGAATATAAACTATTTGCTATAGACACACCTAGAGTCATTAACCTTGTCTAGGACAACACTATTACAACTCGCATGCTATGCTTGATACTTGATTGTTTATATGTACATATTATCAATTTGCAATTTATGTGTGAAATAATTGGTACACTTAATCAAACAACTGGTAGAGGATGAAGTACTTGCTCAACAGTTAGTTGAGTACCAAATAACCTACTCAACGATTGGTAGAGGTCATCATGCCTGCTCAACAGTCGGTAGAGGCCCTACAACCTGCTCAATGACTGGTAGAGGCTATCGCACCTGCTCAACAATCGGTAGAGGTTCTTACTCACTGACTGGTGGAAGTCTTTTTCCTACTCAACAGTTGGACTCATTTTTGGATACATTGTAAACGATTCAATCACAAGGTTATTTTGCATTACTTACATGTGTGTTTAGAGTCATAGAAGGACACAAAACCCTAATGTAAGGTAAATTGGTGATTGCGGTCCGGAACGTAATCATGAATTTACAGGTACGTTAAGGTAGTGTGAAATTCTAATAAGGTTTTAGTAGTTCATTTGGTTTTCATATATCCAATCAATTCATGCATTTCTTATAAGATTCCTAAAACATAAGTTTAGTATTTTGCTAGATTCTTATGCTTCTTGCTACTTCAGACGAACCTAATCCAATCCTTAAAACTCACATCTCAAACCTCTTATCCAAATTATTCGAAACAAATTATTCTATTACCTATAAATTTATGTCGTGCCTTAACCCAAACCACAGCTGCCTAAATTTCTACCTAATCAACCTCAAACCTGTGTTTTTAATAACTTCGGGACGAAGTTTCCAAAAGTAGGGGAGACTGTAACATCGCGAATTTCCCCTAATTTTTTTTGATAAAAAGAATGTATTGTTTTAAACAATATATGTTTTAAATACCTTAAACTAATAATTATTTGTATCTCGACATTTTTGTACGTTTTAAAAATATTTCGAGTCACTTTCGGGCTTATATAATCATATTATGAATTTAGAATAATATAGTTTTAGGGAAATAATTGCCAAAAAAAAGATTTGTGTGGACCGGGACTCGAACCCGCGTCCACAGCCAACCAACACACAGTGACAACCAACTGAGCCAACTATCATCTTGTGTAGTATTTCAGAAGAAAATAAACTTAACACATTCCTTAAATTGATTAGTCAAAGTCTTAGTCAAACAGTCAAAGTCTTAATCAAACAGTCAAAGTCTTAGTCAAATAGTCAATTCATCATAAAACCTTACTTTATGGTGTTGACCAATTTTAATGGCTAATTGACTCCAAAACTAGTATAAAAACCCACCTATGACCCATTATACTTTGCACCTCTAAATCGATTGTTTCAATCCGATTAAACTTTCCCTCATACCTTTCTTCTATAGTCTATTACTTCTACAATTGAAGCTTTGATTATAAGCTCTTGTAATTGGCGAATTGGAAGCTTGATATTCTTTCTTTTTCGTTTTCTTCAGTTTGGACTAGCTACGTTGTTGAGTCTTTGGGATTCGCCTCGCATACATTCACAACACTTATAGGATAATTCACCTTAGCCAATGTGAGTTTACATAGCCCCTTTTCCTCTATTTTCACTATTTTTGGGGTGAAACATGTTTAAACATTTTATACTATCATTTACTCATATTTACTTGTGATACAATTACAACATCATTCTATCATTTGACTGTAACAAAAAGACACAGTACAATCATTAACAATGATCAAGCCGCCTGTTTAGATTATAGCGCTATAGGTCTGACAAACCCATCCCCCGCATAAATTCAGGGATGATCGATAACAGTAACAACATTTAACTAACTTGCGAGTTAGTCATCAGTCGACACAAGGTTTGGTTGTACAAAGACGCATTGTTACATGTCGGACTCATACTCTATCATTATACAACTGTGATTGTTGTACAAACTATTATTATCAATTATGCTCGAAAACCTATGTATTCTCACCAACTTTTGTTGACCAAAATATTTTCAAACTTAACATGTTTCAGGTTCTACTTGCCTGAAGATTTGAGTTATGCTTGAAGATGTGTACATAGTATTATTCATTTTGATGTACGAATTCTTGTAGAACAATTTTATGTAACTTACTTAAATCATTTATTGAAACTTATTATTTACCATGTGCTACTGAACAATCATTCATACGTGACACCTCGATGTTTCCGCCATCGGTTGGGGTGTTACATTAGGCCTAATGCAACCTTTTCAAGGCCTAATGCAACCTTTTAGTGAGGTTGCATTAGCTTCATTTTGTTGTAGTGACGCTTTGGTCAGGACGGGTAATTTATAAGGAGTTAAATTCCTTTTTCTTGAGTTTTAAAAATAATTAATGTATAAAATATCATTAAAATATAATTAGTCTGAATAAAGCGATTTAAGAGGTCATAAGTACTTCCAACACCATTTTCTTGTTAAAAAGCATATTATTTCAACTCCAATCTATTAATAAAATTGTTAGACCGGTTTTTCTACACTTTGTAGTTTAGATTTATACATTAATATGTTACGGTAAAGTTGTACGATTTATAATAAATAGTTATAATTTTGTTTTATATTTCTTAGATTTTTAGGAAATTAATTCTTTAATTAACTCATGGATAACTGTTACTTATGAGTAATAAAATAACTCAAAAGATCATATTCTTTATAATACAATTCTTAAAAATTTGTACACCTTTATACCTTTTTTTTCAGAGTTATGCATCCTTTATACCTTTTCTTTCAGAGTTATGCATCAATTCTTTATCTAATAATTCCTTTTGGATTCCGGATGATTCTTCGTGGAAAAGATATTCAGGATTCAAATGTGATGTCTTTATTAGGTTTGTTACTTATGTAATATTTTAAATTTTATAATCATCTTTTAGGTGTTTTAATCAACAGATAGTTGCAGTTGTTACTATGGGATTCGTCGAGGATGCGAAAGCTGATATCAACGTTCAAGGATACAATGTTTATCATAAAAACCGACTCATTAAGGTTTGAATGCTATTTACATGGTGATCCTTGAGACATTTTACTTGATGGGTCATTTTGGGTTATAATGTTTCCCTAATAGGTCAAAGGGGTCAAATAAAAAAATTATTCAAGTGGGTCAAATGGGTTGGAAGTGCTCGTGTTATATCTTTAGTGCTTACAAGCTTATAGCCGCCTAAATCATTTTATTTATAAACTAAAATAGATTATTTTTGTGATAACATAATTTTTGTAATCATATTTTGACAATGACTATTTGTAAAAGTATGGGGCGAGTCGGCCGACATGAACCACTTTTCCCGCATTAAAGACAACGCGTTTTAACCCATTACCCAACACATCCATTTGACCATTTCCACTTATGACACATGAAGTTTTATTTTCCCGCGCTTGTTATTTGACGTATTCCTTTAATCAAATAGAGTTACGACACCTCTTGTTTTGCAGCCATTTTGAAGACTTTGGAATGTTGTATCATATGCAAACAATTTGAATTTGTCATGTTAATTAGTTTCATAGTTGACCATAAAAGTCAAATTATTTTAATCTTTTACCCGCCACAACACACCGTGGAAAAACTGTTAGCGTATTACAAGTTTTTTTGGATCCCGCCGTAACGTGCGGGTAAACCCACTAGTATTAAAATAATAAACATGTTACGGACTAGTTATGTATAATTTCGTTATTTGTGTTTCAAAAGTTATAACTTATAATATTAAATATCATGATAATATTAAATAATAAACATCTTACGGACTATTTTTTTAAATGGCTAATAAATCAATCCCGAGCACTCTCGAAGTACCCACTGCGAAGGGTTTGTAACGTAAACAAAAATAAGTAAATCGTGAGAAGATATTCTACGTGACGATAAAAAGTCCACGGAATAATCTAAAGTCACGGAAAAACAAGTTATCGGTTCCGTCTGTTACAACATTGACACTTGTTATAACTATAAAAACAAATACCTGCAGCAGGTTCGAAAAGTAAATAAAATAACCTACTTACGATGGTATATACAGAATTTAAAAAACCTTACGTTGAGAGAAAAAAAAAACTTAAAACACAGGACAAAAAATAAGTAAAAGGAAAAAAAATCTAAAAGTTAAGGGTATAAATAGTAATTACAATAAAGTGTAAAGGGAAAAAACTAAAAGTTGAGCGTCTAAATAGTAATTAGAATGAAGTGTAAGGGTAAATAATAAAAATTAAAAAGAAAAACTTATTAAAGTTATGGGGTTAAACCATGTTATTAACAAAGTTTACACGCTATATGATAAATTTATTGAAGACCAAGGGGTGTAAATTAAAATTATGCACTAAAAGACCAAATAAATAAATAAATAAAATATAGTGTAGCTAGCTAGTGCACCTAGGGGTGAGCAAAAGAACCACACGAACCATAAGAACCGTGAACCCGAACCAGAATCACAATGGACCCGAACCTTTTGCTTTGTAAGGGTCGGTTCGTGGATTTCATAATTCTAGAAAAAACGGTTCCGAGTTGGTTCCGGTTCCAACCCGTGGAAGAACCGACTATAACTCCTTTACTTCATAATTTATATGCATATGTATGGTCATGTATGTATGTTGGTCGAGCTGCAAGTGAATCCCAATTAAAATACAATTACTATCATCTTTTATAATTATGGGTTTGGGTCGGGCCTGAGATTAGATGATACCCGACCCAATTACCTTTTTTTTATATTAAAATATGATAACTTATGACAGAGATTTGTTTAAAATAATAATAATAATAATAATAATAATAATAATAATAATAATAATAATAATAATCATCATTAATCATATATTGGCAAGTCATTAATTATGTTGTCATATTAGATATTTCAACCTGGGACACTCTCCAACAGGTAATTGCTATGTTTTCTTTTTCTACCATATTCTGAAATAGCTCAAATCTTATTGTACGCAGTTAAAGACCTTTGACTGAATGTATTGGTGCTAAACAATCTATGTCCCCTTGAAGTGCTTGGGATCTTAATATTCTGTTTTAGGTGTTGATGTTGTAAGGTGAAATGAATTTTTTGGTATATTTTTTTTAAAGTATTTAATGTAAGTTGATACATAGATGTCATTTTTATAGTTTAGATACTTCTAATTTTATTCACTTTACTTAGATTTCTCAACCCGGGACGCTCCCGGGGTATAAGCTAGTCTTTTATATATATATATCATTGGATATCTAGTATCTTACTTCGTTACAAGTATATCTCAAGATAAAGGCTGCTAGATCACATGCACGTCACCTTCTTCCTTTTCTTCTTCTCCTCTCCTACATTACACCTAAATCGAATACTCTGGCATCTTTGTTATTCATTTGATGACAATTGCATAGGTGTGGTAAACATTAGAATAGACAAACATAGTACGTACAAGATATTATTATTCATTTCCAGTATCACCTCAACTTCATCTTCTTCGTTGTAACCGGCAACTAAGTCCCAAGATATAATCGTGTTCAGTGGGTCTAGTGTTTGAACCAGCAACTTCATCTTCTTCATCTTCAATGTGCATTAAACGCCTAAATGGTTCACGTGGGTCTAGTGTTGGAACCGAACCTTGTGGAACCTTTTGGAACCGAACCGCACCATGTATTAAAAGGGTCGGTTCTGGTTCTTGAGATATGTATTAATCGGTTCTCGGGTCGAGTCGGGTCGGGTCCGGGTCGGTTCTTGGTGGTTCGGAACCTTTGCACACCCCTATATATGACCCGTCTAACCCGAATATAACCAATAAAAAATCTTGTTATGTCTACGTGGCATGCATAATATAAGCATGACAAAAGGAATGTTTATTTCCTTCAATAGAATTCACGATGTTACTATCAGCTCGGTTATACGAATTTTTATTCAGGCTCACGCCACATGATAGTGATATCAACTTTAATATAACCAATTCGCTCTCTCATACTCTCACTTATACTTACATTGCATATTTGACTCTTAAAGAATCATGCTTATTCTTACGCCGAATGATGGTCATATGGAGAACCCACTTTATGTAGCGAGGCTGAAAGTGTTCGTTTTAAAGAAATTGAGCAAGGGTGATTGTTGCAATGAAGCTTTTAGTTGATCAAACATATATTGTTAATTGTTAAAGTTCTTATTAGTTTGGTCTGATCCGACTGGCATTTTCTTCTTCACAAACCATCAGTTTTAAATATTTTTATAGAAAATAAAAATGAATGAGGGGTAGGGGACCGTGAGGAAAAATCAATGTGAAAACCGGCCCACATTATTTTTGTTTGTGCGCCCTCGTAGTAGACAACGGTGGGCCTGTCATTAGTAATGTAAGTGGGCTGATTTTCACGTTTTGGATTTGCGTTTCAATTCAAAAGTCAAAACTTATAACCCGACTAGGTGCAAATAGAAAACGGTTTGAGCCCGAACCGGATATCAATTCGAGATTTGAAAGAAAATACCGGTTTTAAAGCCGATCCGACTCACTAAAAAACTGGTTTATTAATAGGTGTAGGCCTCAAATTGGTTTAGAACCTGATTCTAATCGATTCGTACATGCTTGGTGTTATAGTAAAAAATTGATTCGTAGTCCGAACCAGTTTTTTGTAAAACGATTTGGAACTTCAATAAAAACAACCAATTCAGTTTGTGCCAACAACAAAGTAATTAGTAACTAGTGGAATGCCCGCGCGTTGCTGCGGATATGTATTTTTATTCACATTTTAAATTGCCAAAACTTTATACACCATACTGTCATTTATCCAATCCGATCTGTGCTTGATTTTTATTTGCAACATTTAGTTACACACATGAACCAAATAACCTTTAGCCTACTGGTTACAAAATGTTAAATAAGGCTTAGCCTTTTCTTGTGGTGATAATTCAAATTCCATTGGTAACAAAAAGTTAATCCATTAAAAAAAAAGTTACATGAATTAATCTATTACTTGGTAATGGTTCTAGGTAACAAAAAGTTAATACATGAATTAAATGTATTGAATGGTGCAATTGATTTGTATTAGTGACTTGTATATAAGGGCATAGATGGAAGAAAATGGTAAAAATTAGAGATTATATTGTTACAAATTAAACACAAAATATATTCATAGTTACATAGATGTCATTTAAGTTTATTTAGATCTAATATCCTTACAATCAAAACCATGGTATAACTAATCTAAGTATGCAGTCTCTATTTGTACAGTTGTATGGTGGTGATCATTCAGATTTTAGATCATTCCTTAGTCAAATTACTATTGCTTGTTTTTTATAGAGTGTAATTACTTTTACAGTTCTAGTATTAATTAAAAGATTTCGTGAATCATATTATTGGAGAATATTTTGTAAAATCATAATTTAGGAAATAGTATTGATTTTATAAGCCTTACCGAATATTGGGACTCCTGTTCAAAATTGGTACTACTACATATACTATTGGATTTTCACCCAACATCCACCCTATAGTTAGAACCCATTTTTAAGTCAAATTTTGAGATATGAATATAATTGTCAAAACGGGCGGGTCAGGTCGGGTTGGGTGGCGGGTCAAAACGGGTTAATTCAGAAAAAGGGTCGTTTTGGTTCGAGTCAAAACGGGTCCATGTCAAAACGGGTTGCGGGTCGGGTTTATTATAAAAAGGGTTTTCTTTTTAAAAGAAGTGATAGTATCAATTTCACTTCTTCAAACATCCAAAAGATAACTTCAGTCAATCTTATCAAAGATGAAGAAAAAGAAATTTAATATCTAGTGGTATGGTGTCCCCCTTACAAATGTGAGGTTGTAAGTTTAAATTCATACAAATAATGTAAGATGGGGTGAAATAAATGTGTAATAAAAATTTGCTGACATAAAAAATAAAAATAAAAGAAGCAATGTGTATGGTGGAGAGATCTACACTTCCCAAGCATATTATACATTTTAAAACTTGAGTTACAATGGGTACAAACTATTGAGTAAATTAAAATCAACATTAATTCTTGAACCATCATTGAATTCTTGTTAATTGATTTGGAAGAGGGATGTACAAGTTGTTTTTGCATTTAAGGGTAGCATTGGAAAAACTTTCATGACATGTAGAGTATAAAGCACAAAACCCTTCATATGCCATCTTAAAATGATGGTAAAATGACTACTTTGCCTATCTCTCCTCTTTAATAAGGTACTATAGATTATTAATTAGTCTCGCTACAACATTTTATTTTAGCTTAGCAATTTTTCATAGGGCTAAACTCTTATATCCAATTTGTCACAAACTTACCACACATCTCACAAGCGTCAATTAATGAACTTCTCATATTTTACAAAATTTCAGGTGTCAACTCAAGATCTTAAATGGGATCAAGTTTTGGGGATGAGGTTCGTAAAATCGCTTAGGTTAAATGGGATCAAGTTTTGGATGACAAATCTAAAGGTGGGTTAGGTATAGGAAGTTTGTTGAATTTCGATTGGGCTCTCTTATACAAATCGCGGTGGATGTACGTTAATAATTCGGATTCTTTGTGGGTTCGTGTGTTAAAAAAACACACATGAGGATTGTTTAGACAATTCGAGGATGTCTAGTAGGATTAAAGGAAAATGTATTTGGGCGAATATTTTTAGTGTGGTTATGGATTTGCATAACAAAAATATTTTTCCTATACCGTTGATTAGAGCTACAGCGGGAAACGGGAAAAATGCTCTATTTTGGAAGGAGGTTTGGTTGGATGATACCCTTTTTGTTTGAGGTTTTTGAGATTTCTTAATTTGGAAGTTCATAAAGAAGCTATGTTATTTGATCGGATATATCATTCGGGGTACTTATTCTTAACAATATATATTATCTGTATAGATTTACTTTTATTATTTAGGAGATACAGTTCTATGTAATTATGTCTAGTTTTATGTAATTATGTCTATCTTTTCCATATTTAGTGTTAGGGTTATGTTTGATGGTTTCCTATATATATAGGGATAACCTCTTTGTAAATTATTCATTCATATAATAATACCATTAGTACTTTTATGGTATCAGAGTCTCGACTCTTTGAACCTTTCTCGTTTCTTTTCTTTTTCGACCGCAAACCCAGCTTCGGCTATTCTAAACCCTCAATCGATCATGGCACTGATTACTGTAAGTTTGTCTCCTTCTTTGATGCATCTAGCCTGAAATTTTGTTACATCATCGTCTCTATGAAGGTGTAATGTTGAATCCTTCTTTCAACAAGATTTTGTTAAACAAGCACAATATTAACCCTTGGAAAAGCTTGGCTTGTTGCCAAGGGCTTTCTTCAAATTGAGAGGGTTGACTATACTAAGATTTTTAGTCATGTGGTGAAACCCAATACCATCTGTCTTGTTTTCTCTGTTTCCTTTTCTCGTGGATGGGATATTTGGTTGGTTGATGTCAACGATGTTTTTTTTCATGGTGATTTGACTAAAATTGTGTATATAACACAACCTCCTGACTTTGTTGACTCATCCAAACCACATCATGTTGTGACATCCGTCACTTTTTATATATAATAATAATAATAATAATAATAATAATAAAAAAAAAATCAGATTTTATATAGATACATTTTTATTTTTTTCTTACCATCTCTACAACCCAACATAACCAAGCCCAAATCCCTTCTCTTTTAAAAGCCTTGAAACCCACTACAACCAACCCAACACACAAGCCCAACAGGAGGCCCATCAGACAAGGCCCGGCCCAGCTCCACTCTCCTTCCCATTCTGTTTAAAAAAAAAATATTACATCTGCTACTTACGAGACTCGAACCCGAGCCGGTTCAGTCACGCCCACACACCACGCACCAGCTGAGCTACAGCATGCTTGTGTTCTTAATTCAACTCGAAAAATATATAACACCTTCTAGAACGCGATGCTTTCCTTCTTCCCTAACTGATTCGATCGCTGCAGATCAGCCATCCATTTTGGAAACCATTGACCAAGTTAAAGCATGATAATGACTCGGCAATTAACCCTCACACGACTTGGACGCAATTACAGCCCTTAATCATCGGGTTTGGAGCGTTTAATGCTCGTTTTTTTGACCAACCTTTAATCAAGAATCAAACCCTTTTATTTATATATTTTACCTATTAATATTTTAAAATCGTTTTAAAATGCTAAGACTATTTTATAAATTCTACAAAATTTATTTTATGTTCTTTCAAGGATAAACTTTGCTGTCCAATTTTTAGTTTTACAAAAATCATTTATTTAATATATATAATAAATAATACAAGTTTATTCATTTATATTTATTAAATTCTATAAAAATATCTAAACGATTTTATTAAATCTCACAAAAAATATCCTAAACTTGTATATTCTTAAACATTCCAGAAAATATTTTTATTTCAGAAAACCCGTTTATTTTATATTTTTAATTAATTTTTGTTAGTTTTAATCATAAATAAATCATAATAAATTCATTTTTCAATATTTTTGCACCAAAATTTTACACAAATTATTTCTATTCATTTGGAACTGAAATACAATTTTTAATTCAGAAATTCTTTGATTTTAATATTTTTAGATATTAAAGTCATATTTTGTCAATTTAAAATAATTAGATTAAATATTCTATTCTCAAGAAAATAATTTTATAAAAATTATTTTCATAATCAAAATCTTATGTTGTGACTATATTTAACTTAAAATTTTACAAAAAGACTTTTATTTATTTATTTATTTATTAAATTTCTTATATTTAATAAACAATTTGCTTATTAAACATATAAACGTTTATCCCCAATTCGAAGCCCTAGAAATATATATATCCTAGAGTTATTTCCCTTACACATTATCGAATACATTAGGTTGATCATTTGGGAGTAATCTCAATTCATATCTCGTTGTCCGGTTAAATCTCAAACTACTACGTGAACTGTGAGTATTTCCTATCCCCTTTTTGCTTTTATTCATTTTTGGGGTGTTACATGTACACTATTACAAATTACAATTACAAGTTTACATTTTCAAAAATACAATTCTAGTACTATGTGCAATTGCTTACAACGTGCTTTATGCTTAGACATTACATGTGGATTACATTTGTACTTAGTGAAATCATTAACATGGTACAAGCCGACCTTAACATTGGATAGCGCTATTTGGATTGACAACCCGCCTAGATTGATTCTCCCCCTTTTTCATCGGAGAATCCGTGGCCAGTGTTAATCCTTTTATCCATTTATTGGATAAGTACACTACAGTTCATACAGTACATTATACAGTCACAGGGTTGATTTCGCTTATTTGTATGATACATAGTTTACATAATTGCACTGTAGCTTGCACTTGAATTGTATAACTTTTCAACCTACTATATATATCAAAACTAGGAATGCTCACCAACATTTCATATGTTGACCAAATCTATTTTGTACATGTTTCAGGTGCAGTTTGATCTAGTGCTTTAACAAGAGATACTTAGTGCATTAATTTAATCAGTTATTTCGTTATTTACATTTCATTTAAGACTTTGTATTTTCCATTTCCATGTAAGACAATTTTGGATTATTCAATAATATTTACATTTTAGTACCATGAGCTTTTGAACAATCGTCACTACGTGGCACCTCGATGATTCCGCCATCGGTTGGGGTGTTACACATGTGTGTCTCCAGCAAAAGGCTCTTTATGGCCTCAAGTGGGTACACAGGGGTTGGTTTTCCAAGCTATCTTCTGCTCTTTTTACTAGTGGGTTTACCTAGCGTAATTCAGTTACTTCAGTTTTTATCTATCATCGAGATGGTGTTACATGCTATGTCTTGGTTAATGTCAATGACATTATTATTATTGAGAGTTCTTCAGTGTTTGTTGCGGGGTTGATTACTAGATTACATGCTTAGTTTGCATTCAAGAATTCAGGGACTTTATCATATTTCTTGGTGTTTCGGAAACATTTTTTTTAATGATGAGTCACATCTCTCACAACAGTGTTACTTGCTTGCTTTACTGTAGCATACTTGTTTATCAGAGTATCGCTTTCTATACATTTATGTTTCCCCTGAACGTCAGTTATCTCATCATACATGTACTCCTTAGGCTGACCCGACTTTATATTGAAGTACTATTGGGGCATTATAGTATTTGGTATTGACTCAACTTAAGCTTATGAGGTTAGTAAGGTGACTCTGTTTTTAAAGATACCTAAAGATTGTCACTGGGTCGTTGTCAAGTGCATTTCGATGTATCTTCGAGGCACTGTTATGCATGGGCATACTCTTCGCATGTCTGATTGTTATGATATTCATAGTTATTCTGATTCTGATAGGCCGGGTTGCCCGGATGATAAACGATCCACCATAGTTATTGTGTGTTTTTTGGGCCCAACCTCATTAGTTGGAGCTCTAACAAAAAAATATTGTTGTTTGATCGAGTATTGAGGCAGTGTATCATGCTCTGGCACATTCATCAGTTGAGATTCATTGGATTATTTTTTTGTTACATGAGCCGCATATTTCAGTTTCTTATCCACCAACACTTTGGTGTGACAATCTTGGAGCTATCTATCTTGCAGTGAATCAAGTGTTTCTTAAGTGTACGAAACATATTGATATTGACTTGCATTTTATTCGTGATATGGTGATATCTCAACTTATTAGTGTTCGTTGTGTTTCCACGTGGGCCTAGATGGTAGACTTATTGACCCAAATATTGTCACAATTTATTAGAGTGTTCGTTATATTTCCACGTTGGCCCATATAGCAAACTCATTGATAGGGCTGCAAACGAACCGAACGAACACGAACAAGGCCTTGTTTGTGTTCGTTTGTTAAGGAAAATACGTGTTCACGAATAATTCATGAACACTTACTGGGTGAGATTTTCTGTTCATGTTTATTTGTTAAGAAAACACTCATATTCGTGTTCGTTTGTTAATTTTATTCATGAACGCACACGAACACAAATGGACATTCATGAACACAAAAAAAACACACAAAAAAAATGTTCATGAACAGAAACAATCACAAACGGACATATATTAACTTTCTAATAAAATCGAATTCACATACATATATTTACCCCATATAAATTGTTTATTTATTTATTCGGGTAAATTAAATAAAAATAAAAGAATATCAAGACAAATTATAAAACTTAAAAACCTTATTAAATATCGAACACAAATGAACATAAACGAAGATAAACAAACGGACATAAACGAACACGTTACGTAATAATGCAAACCCTAGATTTAGTGTTGCGGCTGAGGAAGAAGAAATATTAATGAGACGCGGGTCAATAATGGGTTCATACACACGGTCTTTTGCAACTTAACCGCCAACAAGCCATAACTATATAAACACCTTATCTCCTTCTTCTCCTTCATTCCCTTACCAACTCAAAACCCTAGCCCCAAACCTTTTTCTTCCTCCTGCTCTGATCTTTCAAGTGACGCAGCTGACCAAAGGCGGCACACAACAGCACCACAGACCATCGCTTCAGTGCCATAGCCCAGCAATAAAACTCATCGTGTTCCAGCTCGTGGTAGCGGCTTAGGCTTCAGATCGATCGCCAGGAGTTGACTCTAAATGGCACCTGAAGTGGAGGCAACGGCAGTCGACCATGACCTGCCTACCGTCTTCGTGGGTCGTGGGTCGGGGGGATGGTTCTGGGTCGTTATGGTGCAGCGTCGGGTGTTGGTTCTGGGTAAACTATAGTGACTGTGGACGAAGAAGATGATGTCGGTTGTTGGTGTTGATTCGTGGTGGTCGACGAGGTGGTGTATGGTGATGATGCAATGACAAATGAAGGAAGGTGGTGGTGGCTTCTTCATGGTGGAGGTGATCTGATGATGGCTTCGGTACTTCCGATGAGGCGAAGGGAGGTGGTAGAGGATAGCTATGGTGTGCGATGCGTGATGGTGTGTACTATGGAGGAGTTGTATGCAAATATTATTGAAGGTGATGAAGTGTCTGCTTGATATAAAAAAAATTGGTACGTGACTGTATATGTATTTTGTTGGAGATGATGGTTAAGTATAAGGAGATTTTAGTAATTGATTATGGTGGTGGACTGGTGGTGGTTACGTACACTTAATGGAATGCATATTGGTGGTGGTATATGTATTTTGTTGGAGATGATGGTTAAGTACAAGGTCTCAACTTAAGGTACCCCTATTTTCATCATAAACTCTAATTACGTTTCTCGTTTTTATGATTTTTGTTTATGTATGTCTGTTATTGTTTGTGTGAAATCACAATTTGAGTATATTCATTAGTTTATTTTAATACTGTAGATTAATACTTGATATTATTATAAAGCCACTATTAAGTTAACCTAAACCATTTTTTTATGCTTTGTTGATAAGTTTTGTGGACTTTTTTTTTTAATTCTATGTAGATAGTCACGGATCCAAAGCGCTCCTGGACCACAGATCTTGTGAGCATTGCAGAATCAACGGAGTCAATCAGGCCGAAAAAACTTAGGTGTTGTAATCAAATTAAGACTTCAAGGAAAAAAGTTCGCAAGTTAGAAAAAAATATTGAGACTCGTCCCGGCGGCACCTCTTGGGGTAAGCCGCAAGCAAGTATAATTTGAAGAATTTTTCAAAGTTATTTTTAAGGTATACTTCGAATTTGTTCTTTTATGTGTATTTTGTTTATTTATATCTCTATATGTGTTTTTATGTTATATAGTTATTTATATGTATGTATTAAAGTATATGTTCATGAACGCGACCCATTTTGGCACGAAAATTGTATGTATATAGTATGCATATATATGTATGTGTGTATGTATAGGTTTATATATATGTTTGCATAAGTATATATGTCTGTTTAATTTTTTTTTTTTTTTTTTTTTTTTTGTGTATTTTGTTAGTTGATATGTAACTAGATATTGACCCTTGCGCTATGTGGTGGGTCTTAGCAACATAAACTGTGTCTGTGTGCCTTGTAACAAGCACCTAAAGATCAGTTTGTATCACAAAAGGTGAGTGTTATGTGGTCAAGCCTTAGTTTATCAGTTGGTCAGTCCATTGTCACATGTATTTCCACGTTAGGTCTCTTTTAGTTGTGCAAATTAAAAGAGACTTCAATTTAATACGCTCGTTAGGTGATATGATAATAGCAAAGAGCAACAATTGTTCTTGTTGGTATTATGTACCAAAAGTTAGAGTAGATATCTACCTTATTACAAAAGATGGTGTTTTTTGCATAGCTCTTATTTATTTCATATTCTCATGCTCATAAATATGTGTGTAAGTTGTGCGCGCATAAGTATATATGTATGCTATATATTTTTTTTCTTTGAATATGTGTTTGTATGTAGATGTATAAACGCGACCCATGTGAACCACCCCACATATGTAGATATATATGTATACAAACGTGACCCATGTGATCCTAAACTGTAGTACTTCGAGTTTTAGACTTACTAACTGCTTATTAATGGTTAGACTTATATTTGTTTTTTTTTTTTTGAAGGAATGGTAACATGCGCAAGATCACACGGTGGTGACGGTGGGGTCGACCTCCTCGTGGGCGTTCGATTAGGATTCCTCGTGGTTGCGAGTCTTGTAAGTTACATGTTTTAGTTATATAATGCTGGGAAAGTATAAAAAAACAAGCTGGGAATTTTTTTTTTCGTTTTAACCTGTTGTGGCGACATGTCGTCGGCACAACTAATTACCAAATTTTATTATACATTAATAGGCCTGTAACCGAACCGAACAAACACGAACACGGGCATGTTCGTGTTTGTTTATTTAACTTTAACCGAACACGAACACATAATCGAACACATTTTTGTGTTCGTGTTCGTTCATTAAGAAATTTGTCGTGTTCGTGGTCGTTTATGTTAGTTCATTTAAAACCTAAACGAACAGTTCATGAACATAAACGAACACAAATGATCAGTATAAATCAACACAAATGAACATAAACAAACACAAACAAAACAAGTTAATAATGATTCATCACAATTCAACCAAGTCTAATACATCACAATGCAACCAAAACCAAAACTAAATGACGGGGATGAGAAATACGGCGGCGCTGTGGTTTGTGAAGACGAGGATGAGGGAGACGGCAGCGCTATGGAGGTCGGTGGCTAAAGAGTGTGGAGAAGAAGGGAGGTGGGGCTGTGAAGTGTGGATAGCATCTGATAAGTGATATGGTTAGAATGTTAAGGTTATGGTTAAATTTTTAGAACACATGAATTAAGATACTTAACAAAAGAAAATAAATAATAAAAATAAAGTTAAGTTTAATTAAACGAACATATACAAACAAAAATAAAAGAACGAACATAAACGAACATAAATGAACGAACGTTCATGAACGTAAATGAACGAACAAAACATGTGTTCATGTTTGTTCGTTTAATTAAACAAATAAAAAATTGTGTTCGTGTTCGTTCATTTATTTAATTAAACGAACATAAACGAACTTCCCGCCAAACAGTTCACGAACAGCTCATGAACGTTCGGTTCGTTTACAGGCCTATACGTTATTTTTCAAAAATCAATTGTATTTCAAACAAATCAATTACAGCGACTTGTACCGGTAGAGTGTAACCTTTCCCGGCGACGCTGTTCCGACGACCTACCTATCCTATGGCGACGAATTTGTGAGGACGAACCCTTTCCCGGCGACATGTAGCCGGGAAATGTTGTACCGGCGAAATGTCGCCGGGAAAGGTCGACGTATCTGACATGATTTCTTGTAGTGAACCTTTATCATGGTCTGATGGTCGTATTACATCAAAGTGTTTGGAAACTCAAAAATTGCAAACAAAAACACCAAGACCATTACGTGTGAATCAATTACCAGAAGCATTGAGGTTGCCGTATGTTAAACGCATTTTAGGTTTGCACAGAAGCCCCAGTCATGTCATGAAATCTATAACACTCAGACTTGCTCCGAACCATCTTATGAGGGCCGGATCTATAGCCGCCAATGTGCACAGAAGCCCCAGTCATGTCATGCAAACTCTGGCTATAATCCATTGTCAAAAAGGGAGAACTGTTGTAGCAAACTAAACGTGGTGTCTCGCCAGCGTTCCACCAGCTGTCATCGGAAGAAGGGGATTCCACGGTGGAGTCTCGTTGAGTAGTAGTGTCTCTTTGTTGTCGTTGCATATGCGTTTCAAGGCTTGGACTACTTCGCCCATGAAAGGTCGTTGAGCCACATCAGGGTGCACACACATGGAAGCGATTGCAGCCACTTTAGCAAAATCGGTGAAGTCGTAGGTCCCGGATAGGGATGGGTCGGCTAATTGCTGCAGACCTTGTTGGGTTGCGAGAAGTGATCGGGACCAGGTCACGAGGTTTTATTCGCCAGTAGGTTGAGACATGTCTACTGGTCTTTTTCCGGTGAGAAGTTCTAGTAGCACAACACCGTAACTATAAACGTCACTTTTGACTCGAAGATGGCCTGTCATGGCGTATTCAGGTGCCACGTAACTGTCATCCATTCAGTTGAAAATAATAAGTGAAAGTTCGCATCATAATTGAAAATGAAGCAGTTAGCTTTGAATAAAGGAGTATATTTTGGCGGGTCAACCGACAAAATCGTATGTTTAACCAAGCCCTGAAACGCATATACAACGACGACAAAGAAGACACTACTACTCAACGAGACTCCTCCACCGTGGAATACCCTTCTTTCGATGGCAGCTGGTGGAACGGCGGCGAGACACCGCGTTTTAGGGCTTGGTTAAACATACGTTTTTTTCAGTTGACCCGCCCAAAATATACTCCTTTATTCAAAGCTATCTGTCTCATTTTCAATTATGATGGGAACTTTCACTTATTATTTTTAACTGAATGGATGACAGTTACGTGGCACCTGAATACGCCATGACATGCCATCTTCGAGTCAAAAGTGACGTCTATAGTTACGGTGTTGTGCTACTAGAACTTTTAACCGGAAAAAGACCGGTTGACATGTGTCAACCTCCTGGCGAAGAAAACCTGTGATATGGTCCCGATCACTTCTCGCAACCCAACAAGGTCTGCAACAATTAGCCAACCCATACCTATCCGGGACCTATGACTTCATCGACTTTGCTAAAGTGGCTGCAATCGCTTCCATGTTTGTGCACCTTGATGTGGCTCAACGACCTTTCATGGGCGAAGTAGTCCAAGCACTGAAACGCATATGCAACGACGACAAAGAAGACACTACTACTCAACGAGACTCCTCCACCGTAGAATCCCATTCCTTCTTCCGATGGCAGCTGATGGAACGCTGGCAAGACACCACGTTTAGAGTGCTACAACAGTTCTCCATTTTTGACAATGGATTTTAGCCCAAGTTTGCATGACATGACTGGGCTTCTGTGCACATTGGCGGCTATAGATCCGGCCTACTTAAGCTGGTTCGGAGCAAGTCTGAGTGTTATAGATTGAAAGGGAGCATGAGTGAACATGGTGGTGAGGGATATTTGCAGCATCCAATGGTAAAAAGGTTTTCAAGTATGCTGAAAATGCATCACGCTGTGAAACATATTTGTTAGTTGCTAAAAATTATTATGTGTTTTGTTTAATACACAGACAATATAAATATTTACCATTTTCTCTGGCCATCCCTTGTATCTGACGAAGAATTCTACCTTCGAATCAATGTTGTCGATCACAACTATTTCATAATGGCCGGAGCTGTGCATTGGGATGTTAACAAACTGGACCCCCTTTATAGACTTGGTTTCTGTCGATGTTAGCACTGAGTCTATGTTCTCCTTGAAGTGTTTTATCCTAATTTCCTCAGTCTTATCATAATCATCTTGCCACTATTTCAAAGGTAAACATAACTATTATCAGCATTATTAACATTGCAATTATAATTGTGTTATTCCATATTCTAGATCGCATATAAATAACAAGCATTAAAACATATTATGTAATTGTGTTGATGGTGTTTTGTATCTAAACATTAAGTTGTTGGACTTACCAACATTATGGGGGAACAGAACAGCCGTGGCAATGTGTCTTTGCGCGGGTACCTATCATCGTAGTTAAGCACGTTCGACCACGCGCTAATCACATTCACATGAAAACCGATACCTAGGCGTAATGACTCCATAGAGGACCGCATAACTATAGAACCCGGAACAGCAGTAAACACATTATCCCCGTGTAAACACGCAAATGCATTATATGAGTCTTGTTATTGTTACAGACAGCAGACAAGTATCAAAATTGCACAGTTATTTACCATTTATAATCCCATGCCGAAAACGTATAATTGGAAACATCTTCTTCAGACTTCTCACAATATGGAGAACTCACTCACAATAGAGAACATATGTAGGGATGTACCCCTTGTATTATCATTTGAGTTTTGTAGTGCTACATATGAATTTGTTAGAGCTCTACCATGTCTTTTAGTGATTTGTCTTGTTGAGTGGTTGTATCGTTACATCATGCTACATGACTCTGTGTAAGAAGTCTTGCTTCCAACCAAGTATAGAACAGCGAAATTGGTTCAATTATCTTTAAATTTGTTGTTAAACTGAAAGCTGTCAACTATCTGGATTTAAAAAATTGATGTCAACATAAAAAAATGACCCCTACAAGTGAACTACCGCTATTGAAAGTTGATGGAGACCGTCAAATCGCAATTGACTAACACAAAAATGAAGGTTAAGCTATAAAGAATCAACACATGTTTATAAATGTAAATTGAATTGAATTTGAAAAATTAGTTAGGCATCCAAAAATGATATCACGAGTGAATTAAAGAAAAAAGAGTTTACTTAGACAATAGAATGAAATCATGTATTATGCAACGAAACTCATTCCCTTTACATACTCAATTTTTTATTCTATTCCCTCTTCCATCATTCATCAACACCATCACCACCCACCCACCGCCGCATTTAAACACCGCCGTCACCACCCACCACCCAAGATCGCTGCCCACTACCTCCCACCACCACTGCTGCCACCATCCCACTACCGCCACCACCACTGTCGCCACCCACCACATTCGTTGCCACCGCCACCTTCTGACTACCCCCACCCACCACCTATCACTACCACCATCCACTAACGCCACCTGGTACCACGCCACTATCCACTATCGTTGCCCACCACTACTTAAATTGAATTGTGCAGTTAAACCAGCATGGTAACATCGCCGCCACCCATGCTGGTAGTGGTCCTGTGAACCAAATTATAGTTCTACATAACGGGCTGGTAACCGTGCATTTTTTTTATTTTTGAATTAATTTAATTCTATTTTTTTATTTAAACCGTTTGTTATATTAGTCAAACCCAATTTTTGTTATTGGTTTTTTATTTAAACCGTGTGTTTTTATCAATGTTTTCATAACCGGACTAGACGTCGAACCGGAGTCGTCACCGGTCCACCGGTTCGACCGGTCCGGCCGTCCCAATGAACCGGCCCAAAGGTCGAACCAAAACATAAAAAAATAAAAATAAAAATAAAAAAACGGCCGAACCTCCCTAAAATCCGGTCCAACCAGCCAAAATCTGGTCCAACGGTTCAACCTCCGGTTCTATGCACGAGCGGTCCAATGTAGTGACCCGGACCGGCCGGGGGTCCGTTTCCCGGTCCGACCGGCCGGTCCGGTCTGGGTTTCAAAACCTTGGTTTTTATGGTATATATATGGTCCCGATTAAATTTAATTAAAGCATAAAAATAAATTAAACCATAATTAAATAAAATACATTAACATTAACATAAACATAAACATAAACAAAAACATAAAACATAATTCATGTGAGGCGAAGTGTGTTATCACCACCGGGATATGGTGGGTTATAAACAAAAATTACTCAACCATATTGCATGTGTGATTTAATCTTTTGACCGTTAGATGAGACCGGTTTTAATGCACGTAAATTTAATTGACCGTGTTAGTGTGACGGCTATGAGATATTAAATAAAAATCTGACGGTTTGGTAATAAAATCGTGTGATTTTTTTTTTTAAAAGTTTAGATTTGTATTTAACTGAAAATAAATAAAACAATCAGTGAAGTGCTACGTCTAAAGCAGTGTTTCAGTGAAGTAAATCAGTAATATAACAATGCGGGATTTGTTGAAATCAATGAAGCAAAAAAACTTACTAGGAGTGCGCCCTTAATTTTATAACTTCAAATATTTTTAAAGGCTATTATCTATCTCATCATATATACATCCATTATTAAACTGGAATCTAAGACTAAACGGTGTGGTTGATGGACCGACCATCACCACCACACGACACGTAAGCCAACACATAAGACGTCTAGGGTGTGGTTGACGGAGAAACTAGCGGTGAAGAGGAAGAAGAAGCAGCTAGCTCCACTAATCAACAAGCCCGGCTTGAACGCCCAATTTTAGACGGATGAGACATGACGGAGGCGGTGTTGAACGGGCTGAGACGATAACGACGGGCTTGAGCCGGCCCACACACATTGTCTAACACCAACACAAAATCCTAAAAATTGACATATCTTTATGTTGCGTGGAAAAAGAACTAAAAATCATAAATAAATTGACAAACACCACCAACAAACAAAGCAATTGAAGACAACCTCATAACAAATTTTCAACCAAAATTTATGAAAAAAAATAAATAGTCCACATCCACATGAATGCAATGGACAATTTTACACTCATCAACTCAACCTTGTCCCCCCATTGTCATGATGACAAGAAAGAGGTGCGACCCAGATTTCCAGGACCATCCAACCGCTACTTACATTTGTGCCTTACATATATTATACCCCTTTAAATTTTATAAAATAATATTCAGTGTGCAAGATATTGTAATCTTGATCATTATCCCTCTATCCACTTCTTAAAAAATGTTAACTTTTTTCAAAAAGGTTAAAGATTTCCTGCTTTCTGACCCAAAAGATTAAAAGGGTTTGCAGGTAATTCAATGTTTGATTCTTGTTCATTGGCTTTTTTTTTTTGAAGAAATATTAATTTGGGTGGTTTCTTGAATGGATTTATGTTGTGTCAAGAACCCTTATAGGGTTATTTGAATTTTGATTTTATTTATCTAGTGGAATTGGGAATTTTACATTCTGTTTTACTGATCAGGTGAACACTATCTGTTATTGCCTACTTTAGTTATGCAAATAATTAGAAAGTGGAATCAAGAATAATAAAAACTCAGTGATGAAGTTTATGAAGCTTGGTTCAAGACCTGATACCTTCTATAGTTCAAATGGTGTAAGGTAAACAAAATTATTTATTATTATTATTATTATTATTATTATTATTATTATTATTATTATTATTATTATTATTTTTTTTTTTTTTTTTTTTATAATCTGTTTGTCATCTTATAATTAAATTAAATTAAATTCAAAGTCTTTGGGTGTGTTGAATAATTAGCACAAGATGATATTATTATCTGATTTCAGGTCAGTTTCATCTGAGGTTCGTACTGATCTTATAATCCAAGTGAATGAAACAAGATATTTGCTTCACAAGGTGATGTTTATTTTTTCTTTTCGTAAAGTCAGCTTGTTGCCCGTTTACCTGTCATCCTGTAAATTTGCCGTTTTATTGTGGAATGTAATCGTTATTTATATAAGTCAACATCTTTTATGTTCATTTTTTATAAAAAAAATGTAGCTTGATTATCCAAAAATTTGATGAAATAATGAGATGAAACGAAATCGAATGCTCGGAATTTGGGATTTGGGTACTGATTCTTGATACTATGTTTTTTTACTTTCAGTTTCCACTTCTATCAAAATGCTTGAAGTTGCAAAGACTTTGTTCTGAGAACACTGAATCCTCTTCACAGCCTCAAATAATCGAACTCGTTGATTTCCCTGGTGGCGTCAAGGCGTTTGAATTGTGTGCAAAGTTTTGCTATGGAATGACGGTCACTCTTAGTGCGTATAATATCGTGTCAGCTCGATGTGCAGCGAAATACCTTCAAATGACGGAAGATGTTGAAAAGGGAAATTTAGTCCATAAACTTGAAGTATTCTTTAATTCTTGTATTCTCAATGGTTGGAAAGATTGCATTGTGACTCTTCAAACCACAAAACCGTTCCAGTTATGGTCAGAGGAGTTGGGGATTACAAGCCGATGTATCGAATCTTTGGTGTCAAAGGTCATATCTAACCCTTTAAAGGTTATACCTCATAGCCGTTCGAATCAAAAGGGGGATATAAAAGAAGTTAATACGGCTGAAAGATGGTGGGGTGACTATCTTTCGGAATTAAGGATTGATCTTTATTGGAGAATAATGGCAGCCCTTAAACCGGGAGGAAAAGTGCCGCCTAATCTTATCGGTGCTTCTTTGAAAATTTACACTTCGAAATGGCTTCCGAGAATTTCAAGAAAACTTGAAAATGGGTCGGGTTTGAATAATGGATCAGACCATTCAAGTTCAAATTGCAGACTGCTTTTAGAGTCTATAATTAGCCTACTCCCAATTGAAAGCAATGCGGTTTCTTGTAGCTTTTTGCTCAAACTGTTAAAGGCAGTCAACGTATTTCAAGCTTCGGCTTCTTCAAAACTAGAATTGGCAAGAAGGGTTGCGCTTCAGTTGGACGAAGCAAAAGTTTGTGATTTGATGATTCCGTCTGTGTCAAACGGCAGTGATACAATATACGACGTTGACATATTTTTGAACATTTTGGAGCAGTTCATGTTGCAAAGTCAAAGTCAACAAACGAGTTCTTCATCAGCGTTAAATGGTTCTATGATTAAAGTATCAAAGCTTGTTGATGGATATCTGCAAGAGATTGCTAGAGATGTGAATGTACCATTGTCTAAGTTCATTGCTTTGATCGAAGCCGTTCCTGAACTTGCAAGGCTGAAGCATGATGATCTTTACAGAGCCATTGACATATATCTCAAGGTAATCAAATTTTTAAATACTTACGCTTATCGGTCTGTTTTTGAGTTTGAAATTTTGGATTTTGGTCAATCAGACACACCCGGACCTGAACAAAAGAGAAAGGAAGGACCTTTGTCGAACACTCGACTGCAAAAAACTATCTTTGGAAGTATGCATGCATGCAGCACAAAATGAGTTGCTGCCATTAAGGGTTGTGGTGCAAGTCCTTTTCTCTGAACAAACCCGAGTTGCAATGGCTGGTGGTCAGCTGACCGGGCTGCCCAGCAACATCAAGGCGTTATTTGCTGCCAAAGGCACTGCACCAAGCACACCCGGTTCACTAGCCACCACCACACACACACCAAGACCACAGGATAAATGGCTCAACTCACCAAACCCGAGTGTTTCTAGATCAAGGATGAAACTAGACGCAGATGACAAGTCAGGTGATGGGTCTTTGAAGGCGAAACAAGATTGTTTGAATCCTTATCGGCCCAAAAAGACGATGCTCAGTGATGCTCAGTAAGTTGTGGTTAATGAAGCATGATAAAAATGTATAGCAAGTCCTAAAAGTTGTAAATTGTGAATAGGAATTATGTTTGACATAAGGCGATAAACTATGAACCAAATGAGTAGCATGTAATGAGTATAAAATCCGATTATATAGTTTCGTATGGGACGAAGTGGGTGTATTTAAAGGGGAGAAAGATTTAACCGTTCAAAAAAAGTATGGGACGAAGAAACCGAATAAATTTGCAAATTTAAATACCCTAATTTATATTGGTATATGAATTTATTAATATTAATATATTATGCACTTCCTTGAACTAGTTTGACCGGGTCAAATCATTTGACTTGCTTCGTTTATAGCTGGATTTTTTCATTGACTTGATCTTAAATCAACCTATTCTTAGGATAAAAATTTTGTAAAATTTCCAATGCATGAAGAAGCAGTATTGATCAATCTAACCATGCAAATAAACCAAGTATAGTCTGTATGTAAAGGGAAGTTTGAGCCAAACAACCGAATGAGCTGATGGCTGAAATCTTGATCACAGGCTTCTCTGATTGATTAATGAGTCTAAATAGCTGATCAGCTATCACAATATCGATGCCAGTACTTGTATTTGTCTTTTCTCTTTCAATTGCTATACTAAGTGCCGGTATCGTACCCTTCATCATCATCATCATACTCAGTTAATCCCACCTATAGCAAAGTTAAGGTAGGGTCTGAGGAGGGTAAGATGTAGACAACTTTATCTCTACCCCTAAGAATAGAGAGGCTGCTTCCAGTGAGACCCCCGGCTCGATGTGGTTTGGTATCAAGCCTTGGAAATAAGGCACAAAACACTTAAGCAATCGGGACAAACCCGATCGGTGCATGTACCCCTTTGTCTTTTGGCTATCCACGCCACCACATGATGCATGATTAACCGTCCGTCATTTTTAACGTTATTTTCACGAAATTAGTAAAATAACGTTAAAACTAGTGCAACTTTACTTTTGTCCCCCAAGGATCACACATATATACATTATATGCGTACCCGTACACTAACTAATTGAACTGATACTGACTAGAAGTTCATCACAAATGGGTTTTGTGTTTTTACTTGACATTCCAGTATAAATTTGGTTGAAAATATAGTTGTGTTCAAAATATAAAAAAAAATTGGTATCACAAACTATATGAGTGACGCTGTCGTACGGGGATCGTGACGAACCAAATCCATTCCGACCGAACAATATCGGTACCAGTATCGGTATTATCGGAACTGATACAGGTATTGTTTGTTTATTGTTTTCAGTTCACTTTACTTTCTTGGGTTTTGTCTTTTGATTGCTATAGCAAGTGCTGGTACAGTAACAAGCCGAACCGAAACTGACCGAGTTTTTGACACGTAGCGTGGCTAAACCATTTCGGCTAAGTAATGTTGAACCCAAAGTTACATTTAAAATAGAAAGTTTTATTTATTTATTTTATTTTTTAGCGAGTGCCATTAACATATCGGTGGCGTAACAAACTGAACCAACTCTGACCAAACAACATCAATATCGGTATCGATATTTCAGAACCATTGCCGATATTTATTTTGATGGTTTTTAGTGATGTAAAACAAAACTAAACCGATACCCGTACCGTACATATACCATCATGAACCAAGCCGAACTGATGTTGACGTAATTCTGATAGGTAATTCCCCCAGCAACACTATTTACCATTTGGGGTAATAAACAACACATTCTAACATTGAGAAACTTAAAATGATTTATATTAGTTGCTTGTAGGTGAACTTTAAGGTGAGCAAGGTACAGAAGGTTGTAGACTTGTAGGGGAACTTTAAGAAGCTTTGTTAGGGAGGTTGGGGCACTCCACGGCAAGAGGGGGCGCGGCTACCCAAAAAACTTCATCGATCGGCAATCACACTTTGAGTGTTATTTTGACATGGCAACGTGAATCAGGTGGGGCTCAACAACTTTGTCGGGAGTGCCCCGTCCCCTTTAGATTTGTAGATTTAAGATAACAATGTTGTCACTAAGACACTAATCTTGCCGGCCGAATCTTTGACATATTCCCTTGTAGTACATACTTGATATCAATTTAAATTTATTATTAATCCATAAACTGACCATATCAACATTAATAAACATCTAATGAACAATGCTAGCAAGACAGAAGGCATACATATAATCTATATCTCTTGTGTTATTCACAAATAAATTGTTTGCATCGACAAAGTTTTGTTTACACACAAAAAGATCTTTAGATTCATTAACAAACAAACACATAGTGACAAATGCAGATTATACTAACCTTTAACTTCATTCTATTGCATTTCCTCTACCTTGCAGATAATCTATGGCTGCTCCGAAACGCGCTTTTCTTCTTCTTCTTCTTCTTGTTGTCACCTCATCTTTGATCCAAACGATCATCAGTCTTCATCCAAACCAACCAAACGAGTTTCCATTCACGTGCTTCAAAGACTCCAAGCCTTGCAACTCTATACTCTATCAACACAATGATCTTACAGAAGACGATATTTCATCACTTTACTCGGTTGACACATCACAAATAAAGGCTATTGACCAAGGAGACAAGCGAGACCACCTTGTAACGGTTAGGTGTTCTTGCCAGAACGTGAACAACACGATTGCATACTTTTATGACACCATCTATCCTGTAAAACAACATGATACATTCTTGAATGTTTCTGATGAGTTTTATAGCGGACAAGCTTGGGCGATTGGAGATGAAGGTACAAACTTTAGAGCTAACACAAATGTCACTATCCATTTGTTGTGTGGGTGTGCTGAAACCGATGCTCAAGTTATGGTCACGTATACTGTTGAGCCACTTGACACACTTTCAGATATTGCTGATCGCCTCTCGGCTGATGTGACTGAGATCGAGAGTGTAAACAGTGCTTTGGTCCAGAAATCGGGGTATATACAAGTCGGTTGGGTTTTGTTTGTTCCTATGTATAAGAATGGAGTTCCATCACCAAAATTGAAGAAAGGAAAAGATCACAAATGGGCGATTATATTTGGCGTACTTTTATCAGTCGTCACAGTTTTATTATGCGTGTCAATCATGTTAATGTTCATGAAGAGGAAAAGATCCAAAGAACATGACAAAGAAAATCCAAAGGCTGAATCTAAAATCATGAGCCTAAATATATCAGCTTCCGCACACACTCGATACCTCAGTAAAGAAAGTATGGAAGGTCAGTCAGTCAGTCAGTCACTTTAGTTCATCTCACCATTCATAGTTATTCCTAGAGGGGAAATTTTGACGTTTACTTATAAATGGGTCGATTTGGATGTAGTTTATCTCAAACAGATCAAACACTTAAAAATTAAAATACTGAGCTAAAAGTGAAATGCGTCAAATAGGCAGGTGAAAGTCGCCTTTCTAAACAGTTTGTGATTTTTTTTTTATATCATAGTTGTCAAAAGCGCGCCTAGGCGCAAGGCGCAACCAGGCACACCAAGTGCGCTGCACATTGTGAGGCGCGTGCCTAGGTACTGAGGCGCACTATCAGGGTTGTTTTCAGGCTGATTTCCGGCCAAATTCAGGCTAAAAGTTGCCTAAACCTCTAAAACATCCTAAATGAGTTATGAACAAGTCCTAAACAACCCTAAAACATCCTAATGTAGCCCTAAACAAGCCTAAAACATCTCTAAAATCCCCAAAAAATGTATTTTATACTATGCGCCTAATTATAAAAAGCTCTTGTTTTTTATGCGCCTTGCGCCTAGGCTCCAGGCTCGGCCTATGCGGTGTGCGCATATAATGTATATATGTGTGGCCCTTGGGGGGCAAAAGTAACGTTGCACTAGTTTTAACGTTATTTTACTAATTTCGTGAAAATAACGTTAAAAACGACGGACGGTTAATCATGCATCATGTGGTGGCGTGGATAGCTAAAAGACAAAGGAGTACGTGCACCGACCGGGTTTGTCCCGATTGCTAAGTGTTCTGTGCCTTATGTCCAAGGCTTGATACCAAACCACATCGAGCCGGGGGTCTCACTAGAAGCAGCCTCTCTATTCTTAGGGGTAGAGGTAAAGCTGTCTACATCTTACCCTCCTCAGACCCTACCTTAGCTTTGCTATAGGTGGGATTAACTGAGTATGATGATGATGATGAATCTCGATTAAGTGAATTATTTATAGAAATGCATAAATTTGTGTTTGTATTGCGAGTCAACCAGCATACACGCTGTTTTGCCCCGTACCCTAAAATAGATCAGTATCAATCTCAGCAAGTTTTGACATGCTACAACCACATATGAATTTAACTCGGATGTAATTATATATACAGGAATAACAGGTTTTGATACAGAAAGACCGTTAATATATGATTTTAACGAGATAGCTAAGGCTACAAACAATTTCGATGACACTAGAAAAATTGGAGAAGGTGGATATGGGAGCGTATATTTCGGCATATTAGGAGAAAAGGTACAAAAATATTGTTTCGAATTAAGAAGGATATGTAAGTGTTTGCCTCATTTCTACCCAAAACATTCATGATCAACCGATCGCGTGATTTTAGGAAGTTGCAATAAAGAAAATGAGATCCAACAAGTCAAAAGAATTTTTAGCAGAACTCAAAGTCTTATGCAAGATTCATCATATTAATGTGGTAAGTTACATTACTTTTCCAAGTTATGTAAATATATTTTGTAGCATCACAAAAGTTGTTGATAGTAACCGGGCTCGGATAACAGGTGGAGTTACTGGGATTTGCTAGTGGAGATGACCATTTGTACCTGGTTTATGAGTTCATTTCAAATGGATCTTTAAGTGAGCATCTTCATGACCCTTTACTCAAAGGTATTATCTTCCAAGATCATTAAGGATAAATAATAAGTAACAAACCATAGTTGTCAAAAGCGCGCCTAGGCGCAAGGCGCAACTAGGCGCGCGCGTAGACACTGAAGCGCACTATCGGGGCTGTTTTCAGGCTGATTTCCGGCCAAATTCAGGCTAAAAGTTGCCTAAACCTCTAAAACATCCTAAATGAGTTATGAATAAGTCCTAAACAACCCTAAAACATCATAATGTAGCCCTAAACAAGCCGAAAATATCTCTAAAATCCCCAAAAAAATGTATTTTATACTATGCGCCTAATTATAAAAAGCCTTCATTTTTTATGCACCTTGCGCCTAGGCTCCGGGCTCGGCCTATGCGCCTTGAGTGCGTCTAGGCACTTTGACAACTATGTAACAAACTAATAACAAAAAAGAAAAAGAAATTTACTGACCAGAAGATACATCAGGTCATCAGCCACTTTCCTGGACTGCAAGAGCACAGATTGCATTGGATGCTGCAAAGGGTATCGAGTATATTCATGACCACACAAAGGAGCGATATGTACACCGTGATATTAAGACAAGTAACATCTTACTTGATGACCGCTTACGAGCTAAGGTACCACCTACTAAATACTTTGTTTATATTTTTCATGGTTTATAATACAAGAACAATAACATATTGCAAACCTCTTTGACCCGCTTCCCTTTTAGCTAATTTTTTAATTTGACTCGTATAAGATAAAACACAACCCAACCAACTTAAAAGAAATGTCCACAAGGTTGCAGATTTTGGTTTAGCAAAACTTGTTGGAAGAACAAATGATGATGATTTTGTAGCAACTCGCCTTGTTGGAACACCAGGATATCTTCCGCCAGAGTAAGCTTCTAAATCTTACATGTCATATAACCTGTGTATAAGTTTTTGCTTCATTTAAACACATTTAACTCCAAAATAATGGTTGACAGGTCCGTCAAAGAATTGCATGTAACAACAAAAACCGATGTCTTTGCATTTGGTGTGGTTCTAGCAGAGCTTATAACTGGAAAACGCGCACTTATGCGTGACAATCGAGAGCCCAATAAAATGAAATCACTCATAACAACTGTAAGTTTGTACCGGAAAAGTTGCTACATCTGAATGTAATATGTTAACTTAAAAGGAATCAGCTCATAGTATGCATATACATGTAACCAAATTTGATGTGTTCAGATAACCAAAGTATTTGAAGAAGAAGAAGATCCAGAAGGTGCACTAGTATTAATTAAAGACGGTAGCCTCAGGGACAGTTATCCTATCGACGATTTATACAAGGTGAGCCTCATTATTCTTTACTAAACATACATTAACACATAAGGTTCTAGCACTCCTAGAGCAGATTCAAACACCTATTAAAGCATGATAAACAGTTATATAAGCCCCCTATAACTTTAGTCCACACATTTTTGCAGATGGCTGAAATTGCCTATTGGTGTCTAAGTGAAGATCCAAACAACAGACCAGAAATACGAGAGGTGGTTGAGTCTTTAGCTCGAATAGTGATGTCATCAATTGAATGGGAAGCGTCATTGGGAGGGAGTAGCCAAGTTTTCAGCGGCGTATTTGATGGCCGCTGAAAATTTGTTCGACTGGTGATATATTTTGTCAGCATTTTTCTTTCATGACTAAGCCAGTTTTAGCTCATATGCAGTGAAAGTGTAATGTTAATGGACATTTTTTACATTATAAAGTTACATAAATTGTAATATGTTGAAGTAAACACCAAATATGAAGAAAAAAATGTAAGTTGTTTATAGTCTATGCAGCATTATTATTAAACACATAATGTTATTAGATAGATACTCTTATATATAATTGCAAACCTTATTTATTTATTTTTTTTAAAAAAACCATTCGGCACTTTTTTCATTTTTTTTTGGCTCAAAACTCTTAAAAACATGTATATTACATATGTAAATTTTTTTTTAAAAAAAAAAAGCTCGGGAAGTAGGAGTTTTCTAGGGTTTTTCCGTTTCAGAGGGTTTTCTCCCTATACTTCGACGGTATGGTATTGATTTACCTATATATCTCACTTTGACAGCTACTGAAAGGTTTATGAACTAACTGTGGAATTATTAGAATGAGTAGTTTGGTTGCAGATTCTATTGTCCGGTTTTGTTGCCTTGAACCGCCATGAGTTAGCTTGTTTCTTAGGCTTGTAAATTAAGGTACAGACATAATGTAATTAGTAATTTTACATGTATCAATTGCCAAAAGAAAAAAAAAAAAGTGTTAAAATGAAGCATATGGATTGTTGCATTGTAATACATAGAATTCATATAATAAATCTCAAGAGTTGTACAACATTCGATTGGTACATGTATGCATCATTCACTCTATGAGACAGATATTACATGAGAACTACACGAATCGGTTACAAATGGTCAGATGTATGTATGAACTTTTGTATAGAAGCTAACCTCGACTGTCATTGAACATGATCTGGCAGTATCGGAAGCTTTCTAAATGCATGTTTCCTACATCGCTCGAATATACTGTCATACATAACATCAAATTGTACCCCTGCTCTTTCACGGTTCACTATGAAAAGTATGTGATCCCCCTCCACTATCTTGTAATACCTGCAGGGCCAAAATCATGTTCAAAACCGCACCCCCTAAAGCGTATATAAGGATTTGAATATAAATCTTACCAAATGCCTGGTTGCAAAGGTTGACATTCAGAATCTTCAACCACAAATCGACTAGGGTGTTCAACTGGGAGCCTAGGGTGAGTCATCGACACAGTATTTAACGCACCATCATTATCCCACCAGTCTTCATCTCTAAAGATTAAGATTAATTACACGTAAGTACGTAACATACATTTTTTTATAAAGACAGTTACACATTTTTATAACTTAACCAACCTATAGCCCTTGAAAGGTGGAGAGGCGTCAGGAGGATGCCTCCATTGGCACATCTGCAAGACTCTGATAAAGAGCAACGGGTGGACTCCTCCTAGTACATTTGATGGTACCGTACGACCCATGAAGTTTGTGGTACGTTTTGTTGCATAACTAAAGTAGTATGTACTAGGAAATGTGTTTAGATGGCTATTGAGACGTAATGATCCTTGGATCGTTAGATCTGGAAGGATCCAATCGCCAGACGCAAACGGGCCTGAATTTCCAAGTAGAAGATCAAAAAGGCCCCAAACGCCAGCTTTCTTCCATGACATATTGTAATGATCAAACCCGAAACTGTAATAATATTTTAATACAGGGATGTCCATCCAATCATAAACGATGACACCAATGCGTAATAACTGGAGAAGGCATATGGCTTTCAAGGATTTTCCGTCTTCCGGCCTGGAAAACAAATAAAACTTTGATGTGTAATCTTGAGTGCAAGATCAGGAATTAAAATAAATTTCCCTTATTCTTGCCATAAAAACAACAAATTTTGATGGATAATTTTAAAATCTTGAAAAGGGTGTAATGAACATCAATAGTTAGTTTTCACAACTAACTGCATTAAAAGCTAACCAACTTTGACCCAATTTTCATATCTGTTGAGTGTTGACCTAGTTTATTATTAGAGCAGAAAAAATTATAATTTTCATTTGTGAACCAACTAAGGCCTTATTTTTCCCATAATAGGTAACCAACTTTTTTCAAAGCAGAAAAAAAAAAAGCCAAAATTTTGATTTTTTTTTTTTTTTTTTTTTTTGAACGGCCAACAAAATTCACCAAGAGCTCCCTTCGGAGTCCCTACACGGCAAAATTCAGGACTCCTTCCACCCTGGAATAGCCAGAAGTGTAAGGGAGTTCCTGGTTTCACCAAGTTCACCGGTTCCGGGGAAAACCTGACTATCCATCCGCCCGAAAGCACGACAATGGAATAATCAGTAAAACCGGCGCTCTCAAGAATCGAACCCATGACCTTTTAGCCATGGGTCTTCTATCACTGAGCCTCCATACCACTCCACCATAAGGTGGGTGGTCAAAATTTTGATTTATACTAACCAACTTTGACAATTAAAGTCAAGATAAACACAGATATTGATGCATAATTTTAAAAACTTGAAGTGTTCACCGTTGATAAGTAAAATATATGAAGAAACAAAGAGATCAAACTTACTGCATTCCATCCAAGTAAGCTCTAGTAGTCCCATTAAACGCACCAGATAAAGATGTTACACTTAGTACCCAGTTTTCAGAAGTGTTTTCATATCCGCTAAATGCCTGAAAATTTATACCATATCCATGTTTCAAAAAGCAACCTCAACCATATGCACTTTCCACGCCTTAAAAGCCCAAAAAACAAAAATCCCAACATCATTCCGAAACAAAAAAAACAAACCTTGTCAGCCAACATCTGCTGCAGTACCCGAATCACCTGAGCACCGGCCGAATGCCCAACAAAGTGAATTGGATGATCTTCATCCCATTGAGGATAATGCCCTAATAAATAAATAAATATCAAACAAGTTATTATCAATTTCAATTAAAATCTTAACTCAAAAAAGATAATCCACATTCAATTCTTGACCCTATAGCACAATTTTTCGGCTTCGATGGTTATCAAAATCATTAAAAAAAACATAATGCTAAAGATTACATTTTTAGCTAACCTTGTTCATATACCCTTCCAAACTGTGAATGCCCACAACCCTTGCTATGTTCTTCACCATAATCAACCTGCCCACCTTTCAAATAATAAAACAATTCTCTTGCCCTAATAACAAACACAACAATCTTTAATCAAAACAACACAATAATAAAAACAACAAATTGGATACAAATTAAAAAAACAAACAAACCTATCATAAATACTGGTTAAAGATCCTAAATCAGGCACCAAAACCTTCTCATCTTTCTTCTCTGCCCCAGCAAAATAAGACAATCCACCTAATCTCTATCAAAAAAAAAAATAATAATAAAAAAAAAAATTCAAAGATATGATTTTTCTTTAAAGAATGCAACTTTAACAATTACCCCTTTCCCAAATCCAATAACAACAACAATATTAATAATAATAATAATAATAATAATAATAATAATAATAATAATAATAATAATAATAATAAGAACAATAAAGAATGCAAGTATAAGAAATTACCCCTTTTCCAAAACCAAAAATTCCATGAACAAGAACAATGGGGGGAAGATCATTATGACTTTTTGCAGCGTGTTCATCTCTAATGGATGGTTCAATATTAGAGTTGAAAAGAAAATCATTTAGAGCCAAAGAAAGATCACCGGCAACAGCAGAGCTAAAAATGTAAAGCCCATATAACAAATGAACGACAGAACTCACGCAAAGCTCAACCAATTGAAGGCCAACTACAGAAAATCTAAACATTGTATAAAGAAGAAGAAGAAACTTGAAGAAACAGAGGCCTTCTTCAAGAAACAGAGAAGAAGGCCCTTATTTCTTCAAGAAATCGAAAACCCAGATCAAAGATTGGATTTTTATTAATAAAATGGGTGTTTTTATTTTCTAGAGTTTGGTTGGTTGGTTAGAGGAAGAAGGAGAACGTTTTCCACAAATTTGTTTTTCTTTTTTATAGAGAACTGGAAACAAGTACAACGCATAATATACAGTTTGCGTTCACTCGTTGTTTGTTCATAATATTATTATATTATTATTTATACATAAAATATTATTATTAGACCATGTAGTACAGCGTGACCCTCAACATGGAGCGACACTCCAGCGCTATAAATCCTATAATCATAACGCTGTGTCACAAAACCATTAGCCAATCAAGATGACTCATCAACTGGGAACATAGGGACCATAAGTTGGTATTTAAGGATAGCCGGTGATGTGTTGCCCGAGCCCGTTAATGGGAAGGAAAGTTAAGAAATCTTGAGCATGTGCCCCTTGGAGGCATTCAAACATTGTTGTATGGCGCTGAGACATAGCAAACCTCTCTCTCGTAGTCTGAATGGTTTTACAGTTAATCATAATCGCCAAAGTTTTTTGAGGATTCTTGGGGGCGGTCTCCTTATCTATAAAACCGCCCAAATCTAAATCAGGGAGAGAGTTGCGAATGTTATCCAGGGCGACCTTGCAATCCAAGTCCATCACCGCCACAACGTTGTTCCGTAGAATGTAGTCTTGTAGTTTCCAGGACTGCACCATGTCTTCCGCTGAACATAGATCAAGGCATCCCGACCACACTAACAGAGACGCCAAACGCCATTGAAAATCGCCTGAAAACGCCCCATCCCCCCCCCCCCCCCCCCCCCCCACAAACAATAGTATCTTCAACCCTATCCCCAAAGGACTTTGTCAAAAATGGATACGACCTTAGAAACAAAAGTCGGTTGACATGTACAAAGGCCAAACAACAACTTAGCAACACCCATACATGAACGAATCAAAAGAAGTTCACTTTTGCTAGCAACTTCTGCAAATAAACCATTAGATCGGCTGCTCGCTGAGCCCTTTTAACTGCCAAAGAGCTAATAAAACCCCATTTCCGGCTAACAGTCCCACCCAGGAGTTTCACACCCCCATATGGTCTCCCAATCCCATTAGGGAAAAGACAATGCTTCCCTTTCACTCCATTTCACAAAGGCCAAATGACTTCAAATTTCTTAATATTAAGCGTAAGACCCAAATTCGATCCCTTAGCTCGGATAATATCCAAAGCCTTAGGCACTTTCTCGACCTCTCCCATAATCATGCGGTCATCAAGGTATTAATCATGAAATGAGAAGGAGCAACATTCTTCCACTCGACGAACGAATGGGTACAGAACCAGTGCAAAAAGAAGCGACCCTAAAGGATCCCCCTGCTGGACCCATGGAGGCCCCAATACAAGTCTTACCCACATATAGCCTAGCGGGTTGGGCATAAAGAAACTGAACCCAAAGGGTATTTTGATGGGCAGCGGATGCTCACTTCACGCAAGAGAATCGTCCAGTCAACCAGGTGGAATGCATTCAAAAAATCGACCGTGGGCATGGCTAGTGGTCCGTTATCATGGAACGCATTTAGAAACCTATTTGCGCTGTGGAGAATGGCCTATGCTCTATTGGGGACCCCAACCCCGAATCAATAATCACCCAAGTAAGTTGCCATCTCCCTTCTAACTTTACGCATGGCGACTTTGGAGACTAGCCTTTGCCAAATAGCCCAAACCACAATAGGCCTAATCGCGTTATGGGTTTAAGTAACGGGGTTTGGGGCAGATGTAATAAGAATAGCAGAGGGTGGTGAGGACCATTGCCCACATAGAGCATCCAAAATATGTTGAGCTCTTAGACTATCCCTCCTGCAAGAAGTCCATTTGGGAAAGGATTTAATACTCCCTAGCACGCATTTAGCATCAGCCTGAAGGGCACCTTCATGGGGTAAGAAATTAGGCAAAGTAGGGGGATTGGTGATGGGGTGTTTATCTGTAACGACCCTAGCAGTCGGTGCCGGGTCGTCGGGTCGGGTTATCGGAGCTACGCAGCGGAATTCAGGATAATAACAGTCTTGACTCTTCCAGGATCCACGTCATCATATCTGTTGGGTTACCTGAACACATGCCAAAAATAGTTTCTGTCAACATAAAGTTGGTGAGGTCGTGTATTTTATAAAGCGAATGGCCAGTTCGTTTATTTGTATTTCTAAATAACATTCTTTTATAAACATGCTTTACAGTTATAATTCTGAGGGGAAAAATATATTTTATTATACCAATTTGATTATATGTCAACTCTAATATATTATTCCGATTATATTCTATTAGTTGTCATTCCTATCGATGGTACCACTCTGCTTGTGGTAAATATAATTATTCCTACCCTTTACTCGGGTAAGACTGGTTCTTGTCCTCTACTTGGACAAGAAAAGAAATGGCGATATACCGGTCAGTACTGTCCTTGTCGTTTCTACTATCCCCTTTTCTATTATATTTCTTTTAATAATTAAATAAATTCTATTATGTAAAGCATTATTGTGTTTCCTTACAAATGACATGTATTTCCCCGAAAACGCTTAATAAAACAGTAAAAGTGGGGAGTTCACGATACTCACAGGTTTGCGTATAATCTCTAGCTAATCTTCTTATTACAATTATATGTCATATATATATGGATACGTTTTACGCGTGGGACTTGTTAGATTGTAATGCTTAGGATATATATCATATATACAATTTATATATATAGAATTCAGTATATATTAGATAGTCCTAAACCCGGGGTTTATTATTGACACGACACGGACATCCTAAATCTAGCTGGCCATTACAGCTTGGCACTCGTAGCTAATAAAGCTGGCCATTACAGCTTGGCACACGAACCTAAAGAACTCTAGACACGAACTTACCCGGATGATGGTTCGGCAGAGCATATTATTATTAACCCGAGTCTAGTATATCGTTTTATATATCGAATCGTATATATATATATATATAAATATATATATATATTTTATATATGTTTATTATTCTCTTATTATTATTATCAAGTCCGTACGTTATTCGTATTATATATATATATATATTCGTATAATTCTAATAATCCTCGTCTAGATATTGGACCGGGTTCTATTCCGGGTGTTGACCGAGTCACTGAGTTGACTCGGTATCGGTTTAAGCTCTTTAGTTCGATTAACGGTACCTCGCAATCAAATATAATCATTATGTTAATAATAGATTATAAGATACTTAACCAATCAATCCATATAACTGATACTTACCGGATATGTGACCGGAAGTTATATAGAACCGGGTGTGGCTCGGTTTTTAGAATAGAGATTGGAGTATTATCGGACTATAACCGCTCACTAGCCGGATTATCATCGGAGTACAATCCTCAAGATTATAAAGAGTAATAACACACCCATATCGGACAATACCAATAATCAATTGATAATTGTCAATAACCAACCACTATCGGTTTATAACGAGAAACCCAATCAGTGACAATACATCACTCGAATACTTGATCGGGCACACCATAACCCATCATATGTCTCTAATCTCCGGGTATACGGTTATTGGATTCAATACCACACACACATCCGATGTGTATGTGAGTTATAAGATCACCGAGTGTTTAGCGAGTACCAACCGGAAATGAAAGGATGAGTTCTTGGTTTCAAACCGGAAGTCGAAGGGTATGTTAGGACCCGATGACAGTCACCGATTCGGGTGACTGTCCCGACATCATCGAACACAGAACAGTGAGAGAAGGCTTGGGTTATCCACATAAACGATATAAGGATTCGATTATATAGGCTCATGATAGATGGTTACCGATGACAGTCACCATAGTCGGTGACTGTCCGGCTTCCATTAACAGAAACAGAGAGACGAACCTGGTTGTTTATCGGTTGGAATTTGAGGATCGATGAAAGGTTATATACAGATGGTTAACGCGGGACCCAGATGAGGCTATTGGTTCGATGGTTTGTATTAGAAACAAAAGGGGTTTTACCGGTTGATGCTTGGGTTCAAGAGAGGGTTATTATCGGGATTTATGACAGAATAGAGGAGGAAACCGATGGTGCCGGAGAAGAAGGCGGCGATGGCCGGCCGGCCATGGCTCTCCGGTCGGTTGACTGGTGTGGCTGCTCTCTATAACACACTCAAGTGTGTGTGTGTGTGTATTTTGTTTTTATGCAGAGAAGAGGCAAGCAAGGTTTTTAAGAGAAGGTATAAAACAAGGGGTATTTGGCAACGAGGATAATAACTGAAACTCGGGTGTTTGGTAACGGTTATTAGGCTGCACAAGGGTGTTTAGTTGTAATTCTAAATGCCGAATAGGTAGCGTTTGTGTAACACCCCAACCGATGGCGGAAACATCGGGATGTCACGTATTGATGATTGTTTCAGTAGCACATGGTATAAATTGAATTTTAAATAATTTATTCAAAACATAAATATTCAAAATAAAGTGATGTCTAGAAATTCAAATACATGATATCAAATAAGCAACAACTTCAAATAACTTCTAACAAAAACTTCATGATAAATCCTCACGCATACTCAAGCCTCAGCTTCATTGTTACCTGAAACATGTTAATTTTGAAAATATTTTTGGGTCAACAAAAGTTGGTGAGAATTACATAGGTTTTGATAATTGAATAAAACTTGTACAATTCAAGTGTCATGGCAAGTCTAGTCCATATGTGAAAACATACTAGCAGTAAATCGAGTGCATAATCAACCCTTGTGACTAGAATATTGTGGTCCATCCCATACGCTCATGGTTCACTCGATTATGTTATGCGATAACAATCTCCCACACTACCTATGTAGGAGGTACGTATCCGGGTGGGATTGTCAGTCCAATAGATCTATCATTGTATACCGTCGGCTGATCAATGTTAATGATTATGCTAGAATATTGTGCTTACCCTAGTCATGTTTAAGACATAATGCAACATAGAAAAACACATAGACACTTTATGATTGAATTGCATATAGAATGTTGTAACATGTTTCACCCCAAAAATGGTGATAAATAGAAAAGGGGCTATGTAAAACTCACATTGGCTAAGGTGAATTATCCTCTAAGTGTTGTGAATGTATGCGAGGCGAATCCCAAAGACTCAACAACATAGCTAGTCCAAATTGAAGAAAACGAAAAAAAAAAAGAATATCAAGCTTCCAATTCGCCAATTACAAGAGCTTATAATCAAAGCTTCAATTGTAGAAGTAATAGACTATAGAAGAAAGGTATGAGGGGTTTAATCGGATTGAAACAATCGATTTAGAGGTGCAAAGTATAATGGGTCATAGGTGGGTTTTTATACTAGTTTTGGAGTCAATTAGCCATTAAAATTGGTCAACACCATAAAGTAAGGTTTTATGATGAATTGACTATTTGACTAAGACTTTGACTGTTTGACTAAGACTTTGACTGTTTGACTAAGACTTTGACTAATCAATTTAAGGAATGTGTTAAGTTTATTTTCTTCTGAAATACTACACAAGATGATAGTTGGCTCAGTTGGTTGTCACTGTGTGTTGGTTGGTTGTGGACGCGGGTTCGAGTCCCGGTCCACACAAATCTTTTTTTGGCAATTATTTCCCTAAAACTATATTATTCTAAATTCATAATATGATTATATAAGCCCGAAAGTGACTCGAAATATTTTTAAAACGTACAAAAGTGTCGAGATACAAATAATTATTAGTTTAAGGTATTTAAAACATATATTGTTTAAAACAATACATTCTTTTTATTAGAAAAAAATTAGGGGATATTCGCGATGTTACAGTCTCCCCTACTTTTAGGAACTTCGTCCCGAAGTTATTAAAAACTCAGGGTTGAAGGTGATTGGGTAAAAATTAGGACAAGTGTGGTCTGGAAAATTTCGTGTTAAGGCACGTCATGAATAGAATAATCTGTCACGAATAATTTGGGTAAGAGGTTTGTTATGTGTGAGTTGATTGATTAAATGAACTACCAGATAACTAGAGTTTACATTTGGTTATCTCCCGAAACCTTGATAGAATTTCACACTACCTTAACGTACCTGTAAATTCATGATTATGTTCCGGACCGCAATCACCAATTTACCTTACATTAGGGTTTTGTGTCCTTCTATGACTCTAAACACACATGTAAGTAATGCAAAATAACTTTGTGATTGAATTGTATACAATGTACCCAAACATAAGTCCAACTGTTGAGTAGGAAAAATACTTTTACCAGTCAGTGAGTAAGAACCTCTACCGATTGTTGAGCAGGTGCGATAGCCTCTACCAGTCGTTGAGCAGGTTGTAGGGCCTCTACCGACTGTTGAGCAGGCATGATGACCTCTACCAATCATTGAGTAGGTTATTTGGTACTCAACTAACTGTTGAGCAAGTACTTCATCCTCTACCAGTTGTTTGATTAAGTGTACCAATTATTTCACACATAAATTGCAAATTGATAATATGTACATATAAACAATCAAGTATCAAGCATAGCATGCGAGTTGTAATAGTATTGTCCTAGACAAGGTTAATGACTCTAGGTGTGTCTATAGCAAATAGTTTATATTCCATGATTTCTAGTATCAAATGTTTAAATATGGTAGATAATCGAATCCTCATGTATAACTAAGGATTAAGTTTGATGCAACACACAACCAAGTTTCAATAGTTTGGTCATCATGGGTAACTAGTTCATGTTTGAGAAGGTGAAGGATATGAATTTAGTTCTTGAGAGGATGATGAAAAATCTTGAAGCAGAATCAAGGTTGTGAGAGATAGTGAATGTGAAGATAGTTGATAAAGAGTTTATTTTATAGTAAGGAGATTATGTAGCAGTGTAAATTTTGGGGTTTGGATCAAAGGTTATAATCAAGTGTATAAGAAAACATGATTGTGATATATGCCAAATATTGTAAAAATTTGAACAAGTTGAAAATGAGTGAGTGTCGATGGAGAATTTAGAGACTAGATATTATTCCTATGGATAAAAAAAATCTTATTTTCAAAATTGGTTTTATACATAAAGCAAAAGTTGTTAAATAATACAAGCTAAGTGGGCTTTTGATTAAAATATTCCCGTTAGTTGGAGATTTCAAACATGACATTAGGTTTTGAAGATCAAGGTTCTATTAAGTGATTTTTAATAGTTTAAAGCATTATATAAAAAATTGTTTGTTACGTCAATAAATAAACAATTGAATTTAAGTTCGAGGACATCTTTTGACAAAAATATGTACTTTGTAAAGTTACTAGGTAATGAAAATACAACAGGATTTAGAAATCTTTAGTTTGTGCTAAGGTATGAGGTTATAGTTTTTAAAATAAGTAACATGTGGAGAAATGAAATAATATGATTTGGGTAGGGTGTTGAATATTTAAAAAGTGTCTAAGATGGTAAGGTGAAGTGTGATTGTGAAATCCATAGATGGTTATGAAATGAGATTGATTTAAGCTGTAAAATTTTGAGATTTTAGAGCTTAGTTTAAGGAAAGTGAGTGTAATCATTTATTCATTAATTAAAACGAATAAACGAAAACGTTGACTTATCAAACTTCTAGATTCTAATAACATAGTGAAGACATGCTTTAGCCTATAAGTGAACACTCATCCCGAGAATTCCCAGGTAGGCATCCGAGTCCCTCGTCTGATTGGGATATATGCGCAATGCCAGCCTAGACAGAAGACTCAGAATACAGGCGTTCACCCTTCCAGATTGCACGTGTTCGTTATTAAAATCTAGAACTTCGACGAGATCTCAAGGTGGTTCAGGCTAAACCTGAGGATTTTGTCCTATTAGTCTAAGAGTAGATCTGGTGATGGAGAGCAATCTTCTTGTAGGGGTTGAAGTAGGGATAAGAGATAGAGGGAGATAGAGAACAACAAGTAAAAGAAGCAAATACTGGTTATAATCCTATGGTTATAGACTATATTATTTTTCTAATAACCTAATTCCCTATAACCATGGCTCTGATACCAATCTGTAACACCCTAACCAATGGCGGAAACATCGGGATGTCACGTATTAATGATCGTTTCAGTAGCACATGGTATAAATTGAATTTTAAATAATTTATTCAAAACATAAATATTCAAAATAAAGTGATGTCTAGAAATTCAAATACATGATATCAAATAAGCAACAACTTCAAATAACTTCTAACAAAAACTTCATGATAAATCCTCACGCATACTCAAGCCTCGGCTTCATTGTTACCTGAAACATGTTAATTTTGAAAATATTTATGGGTCAACAAAAGTTGGTGAGAATTACATAGGTTTTGATAATTGAATAAAACTTGTACAATTCAAGTGTCATGGCAAGTCTAGTCCATATGTGAAAACATACTAGCAGTAAATCGAGTGCATAATCAACCCTTGTGACTAGAATATTGTGGTCCATCCCATACACTCATGGTTCACTCGATTATGTTATGCGATAACAATCACCCACGCTACCTATGTAGGAGGTACGTATCCGGGTGGGATTGTCAGTCCAATAGATCTATCATTGTATACCGTCGGCTGATCAATGTTAATGATTATGCTAGAATATTGTGCTTACCCTAGTCATGTTTAAGACATAATGCAACATAGAAAACACATAGACACTTTATGATTGAATTGCATATAGAATGTTGTAGCATGTTTCACCCCAAAAATGGTGATAAATAGAAAAGGGGCTATGTAAAACTCACATTGGCTAAGGTGAATTATCCTCTAAGTGTTGTGAATGTATGCGAGGCGAATCCCAAAGACTCAACAACGTAGCTAGTCCAAATTGAAGAAAATGAAAAAAAAAAGAATATCAAGCTTCCAATTCGCCAATTACAAGAGCTTATAATCAAAGCTTCAATTGTAGAAGTAATAGACTATAGAAGAAAGGTATGAGGGAAAGTTTAATCGGATTGAAACAATCGATTTAGAGGTGCAAAGTATAATGGGTCATAGGTGGGTTTTTATACTAGTTTTGGAGTCAATTAGCCATTAAAATTGGTCAACACCATAAAGTAAGGTTTTATGATGAATTGACTATTTGACTAAGACGTTGACTGTTTGACTAAGACTTTGACTAATCAATTAAGGAATGTGTTAAGTTTATTTTCTTCTGAAATACTACACAAGATGATAGTTGGCTCAGTTGGTTGTCACTGTGTGTTGGTTGGCTGTGGACGCGGGTTCAAGTCCCGGTCCACACAAATCTTTTTTTGGCAATTATTTCCCTAAAACTATATTATTCTAAATTCATAATATGATTATATAAGCCCGAAAGTGACTCGAAATATTTTTAAAACGTACAAAAGTGTCGAGATACAAATAATTATTAGTTTAAGGTATTTAAAACATATATTGTTTAAAACAATACATTCTTTTTATTAAAAAAAAATTAGGGGAAATTCGCGATGTTACAGTTTGGCCATGATAATTTAAATTAAATAATTATAATATAAATAATAGGATAGTCGGGTATGACCCGACCCGTTAACGAGACCCGTAACACCTCAAGGTGTTACATTATCAATCAGGGATTTTAAGGTGGAATCTCCACAAGGAGCTATTCTGGAGGAACATACAACCTTAATTGCGACCATGAAATGCCCATCAGTGACTTTTCGCAAACATTGATTAATATTGGCCCCGCTATCCAAGTCCGGTTAAGCGGTGGGCCCCTTAGCCAGCCTTATTGACGATTGGGGTAGAAGTGGGGGCACATGTAAAGCTAACTTCTGAGGATGGAAAGACATTCTAGGTTTATGACTTTGTTGAAGGTCATAATCATGCTTTTGTATCTAAAAGTGACATTCATTTTCTAGCAGCCAATAGGAAGCTAACACATACGCAAGAAGAGATGATATGTCAGCCGTCTTCATTAAATATGGGTCTTGTGAAAGCTTTTAATATTATGAAGACTAAGTATGGAGGTTTTGAGAATGTTGGTGCAACTGCTACTGATTGTAAGAACTTTAAAGGTGGGTTAAACACCTTCGTTGGTGAGTATGATGCAGATATGATAGCGTCTAGGCTTAGAGATAAGAAGAAGTTCCACCAGAGTTTTCTTTTGTGTATTCTGTGGATGGAAAGAATGCACTCACCGGGTTATTTTGGGCTGATGCCTTATGCAAGAGAAACTATATGGAATTTGGAGATGTGATTTCATTGGATGCAACATTTAACACCAACAAGTATGTTTTTAATTTTTAAGTTACATATCTAAGTAATATATGTTCATAGTTTTTTTAAAAAAATATTATAATGTTTTTTTGCAGGTACAAGATGGTTTTTATACCATTCACCGGAATTGATAACCACTGTCGGAATGTCACACTTGGGGCAGGCTTGTTGCCATCTGAGACAACTGAATCATACACATGGTTGTAACCGATCAAGACCCTGCTATGAAAAATGCAATCCAGTTGGTTTTCAAAATAGCCGACACAGATTATGCATGTGGCATATCATGAAGAAGGTTTCTGATAAGGTCAGTATGAATGTTTGATATAAATTAAAATTACACAGTGCGTTTGTTTGTAATATAAGTGTGTTTAAATAGTATTTTGATTGTTTACAATTTATTGAATGCGTCCAAAGTTATTTTAAAGTGCGTTTAAAGTTTTTATTGATTTTCATGTGAATGTGTCCAAATTCATAACAACGTGCGTTTGTTTTCCATGTTTTTGTGTTTTAGGTGGGTAGTGCATTATGCAGTGATGATGAGTTCAAAAGGAGAATTTGTGCAATTCTGTGGACAGACTCAATTAGCCTAGAGACATTTGATTTCGAGTGGGTGTACTTATTGTTGATTACAAACTAAATGAGAACAATTGGTTGACGGACATGTTTAATATGAGATCAATGTGGATCCCTGCTTTTTACCGGGATGAACCTATGTCTGGCCTTATGAGAACAACATCAAGATCTGAGAGTGAAAATCATTTTTTATTTGCCAAGTGGCAAATTCTCAGTTGACTCGTGTTGAGTTTTTCAACCACTTTGAAACTTCCTTTCAAACTCAGAGATTTAACCATAGGAAGAATGACCATGATTCAAGACATATCGTTCCTAATTTTTGGACTACGAACCCTATTGAGGAAGAGGCATCTAAAATATTTACACGGACTATCTTCTTTGATATTCAGGAAGAAATATATGCCACTTATGAAGGATTAATAAGTGTTCATATGAAAAGGGCTGAAGAAGGTTTTTTAAAGATTTATGTTGATGATCCTTAAGCACATGGTCAAGGTTTTCTTAAGGTAATTTATTTTTTATTTTATTCTTTTGCTTTATTTAGATTTTTAAGATACTAGTGCGTTTAAATATGCTCATACGTGCGTCCAAAATCATCAAAATAGTTTTTAACATTTTTACAGGTTCTTTTCAAGAAGGAAGTTTATGAGGGTGTTGAGGATGTTACTACATTATGTACCTGTAGGAGGTTTGAGCAGTACGGGCTGCTTTGTAGGCATATATTTTTTGTATTAAGGTTGATGAAATTTTATAGAATCCCGAAGAGATACATTATGAAGCGGTGGACAAAAGATGTTGTTCCAAATGAAATCAAGTATTCTTTTGAAACAGGAGAGTTTGGTGATGACAAGACGAAAGAAGCTAGGCGTATTGTAGGGGAGATAGTCTTGGGCAGTGAATATCTTGCAAACACTCTAATTGCAGATTTATCCGAGTTAACTTCGGTTAACGATAAAATCAAAGAGATGGTTAAGAAGGTTGATGAGGGCAGGTTTAAGAGACCTAGTCACAAGAATAAGTATGATAGGTATGCTTCTCTTTTTGGTTACGAGAAACCATCAGAGGCCGAACCCACTATTCGACTTCCGAATGGTATCAAGAACAAAGGTTGTGGTAAGCAGAAGCGTATAAAGTCCAGCAAGGAAAAACAAGTTAGTCGATCCGGCAAAAGGAAGAGAACCTATGCCATATGTGGAGAGAAAGGCCATGATCGACGAAAACATGTGAATGGGGTGCTTCAACACAGCCACAAGGTGAACCAGATGACCAGAATGTAGAAGATGACTTTGATGATAACGAAGAGATTGAATTAGAAGACTCTGATGATGAGGAGTTGTCTTAGATATGTAAATTTTAATGTGTTTAACAAGTTCGTCTGAATGTTTACAACATGCGTTTAGTTTTGGTTGTTTTTATCAGTTACTTTAATTTTTTTTATATAGGTGCGTCTGTTTGTAAAGTAAGTGTGTCTAAAGATAAACAATAAGTGTGTCCAAAATAGATAATTAGTGCGTCTATTCCGTTACTATTAAAATCCATAGAACTTACAGGACCACCCTCACCACCACCATTACCACCACTATTTAACACCATTAACTACAACCACCATCACCCCCACCACCAAAAACCACAAGAACCACCACTCAAAACAACCACCATAATAAAAAAAAACAAACAAGATATACAAACACAAAAACCACTGCAAAAAATCACCATCAAACCACCACCATCACTTGCCACCCAAGATTGCATCCCTTGCCTTCTTTTTTGCTTCCATGTTCTTCATGATGCAGGTTTCTGTATTGCTACGTGCTTGGCAGATGAGATTATCAAAAGATGCTTGTGTCTAGAGTTGCTCAATAGCTAAATTCCTGAATGGTGTTTTTTCTTCATTCAGCAGCTTCTCAATCAGATCCAAGTTCTTCACATATTCCCTCTGCACCTCATTTTGTGCTCCTAAAACTACACATGATGAGTTGATGTCATCTCTTACCTCTGAGATACAATCTACCATGATCACTGTTTTGACTTGAAGATTGTTGATTGCATTGCATCAATGTAGTTTTCTGCCATTTTATTTTAGGTTTTCAGTTTCTGTATGTGACTCACTATGTATCTTTGATATTGTGTTTATAGAAAAAAAAAAGTAAATTAGGTGGTAGTTGAATATTGAATCTCAAGAATTAACTATATTTATTAGCAGTCAAATCATAGTTAGTAGATAGTAAGATATTTTGAATTTTTTTTTACCATATAAATAATCATCTATATTGATAGGTTGACGTTTTACAATTAATAAGAGTTGCAACTTGCATTTTTCATCATTACATGTAAATACAACATTAAAAAAAAAAAAACAATCTGTGTATTTTTGTCAACACCGTGCGTTTAAATTTTAAAAAGTACGTTTAAATATAATAAACGTGCGTTTAAAGATAAGTTATTACTGTTGTTTGTTAGTTCTACCACTGACCTTTAAACACACAATATATTTTAAGACATATAGTAAGTGCGTTTAAACAGAAACCGTTTACCAGTTATTTATCTTAATTTTCTGAAACTTTTTTGAAATCCAATTTTTTCTTTAATTCTTCTTCTATTATCAAAAATCGTAAGTTTATGTGAATAATACATGCGTTGATAGTGATTTTTTTAATATGATTGACTGATTTTATCAATCGAGTTGTAATACTCTGTTTTCTTGTTTTTCTGCAAATATGTTTAGATTTTGATTGTAATCGAATGTTTTGAATGTTTAATCATTCTGATCGTTTTAATTGAATTGGATCGATCAAAAATCAGTTTCAATCGTTGGAAATTTTGCTTGAATTGGATCGATCAAAAATACGTTTTAATTGAATTGGATCGATCAAAAATCAGTTTCAAAAATCACTTCCTAATTTGCCCTTGGTTAGATTAACCCAAATATGATTAGCATTGTTAATTACCATCTTGCCACCGCCAAAATCTAATGGTTGAGAATGCTTCTTATGTTTTGTATGTTAAGGAAGCTTTGTACGTTATCTCTTCCCTAATCATTAATCAACTATACATGCCTTTTATAAAACATTTATTGAAACACATATGACGGGGCATATCCATCAAAACAATGGCTATGTATATAAATACATGTTGGTTATAATCGCCTTTTGGTCTAATTGTAAACGAAGTTATAATTCTTACAAATTACAATATATCATCATATGGTACTTTAGTCTCCTCTCTCGAAGATGTTAGGATTTTGTGATGAAAAAGATTTGATGGTGAAACCTAATGATGTCATGTGCGTGATGATAATGACTTGATATAAAATGGCTGATTAAAAGATTGTTTAGAAGTTACCACATTCGTTAACGGACCAACATACATTCTAGGAGGGCGGACGTCCTTTTAAAATAAAATAAAAAAATTTATTGTAATTTGTAGACAAAAATCCTGATTACACCTTTTAAAAGTTTGATTAAAACCCTCAACCGCCTTCAAGAAAAATATTTCCTGAGTGAGCACCTTGATGTAGGGATGGCAATGGGTCGGGTTTGGGACATGTTTAGGTAATCCCAATCCCATACCCGATTAGGTATGCTTGTCCCAAACCCGGCCTAAAACCCGTCGGGTTTGTGTCGGGTAATTACCCATCGGGTATCGGGTATACCCGCGGGTTTCGGGTAAACCCATTAATTTTTAAAACTTACTCATTGAGTATATCCGACCAAAAACCCGACTGACATCTATTAGGTAACTATTAACCAATTACATTTACCATTATTATTAAACATACATGTAAATGATTACAATGTATAAATATAAAATACTTAAATCATATAAAAACAATCAAAGACATAGATAACAAATAGTATACACTAACTTTTTGGTAATTTTAGCACAAGATGACAATGTAGATAGACAATCTATATCTATATATACATATACTAGCTTTTTTTTTCGGGAGCGTCCCGGGGTTGAAAAATAAAACAATTCTAATAATACTAATACTAATAGTAATAATTATTACTCTTGTAATTAAATAAATAAAAAAATAACATTGCTATAAGGTGACACCATGTGTTGCAGTGTTGCGCGATTCTTTCTCCTAGCTTCTCTTGATGAAGTATACCTATGCATCTTTAAAAGAGTAAAATTTAATGAAAGCATGACGATTGGGCTGAATTTCAACATCGTAGATAAGAAACTGGTTTAAAAGAAAAAACATTATTAATGAATAACCAGAACACTTTGTGTTTTTTTCCTATATGAACGAAACCCCACAAAAAAAGAGTCATTTTTTTCTCCGTTTTTTATATAGCACTATGGTACTCGTTGGAAAGATAATAAAACGCTCGTTAATTTGGTGTAATTTTTAGAGAAAATTGCTCGAATAGTCCCTGTGGTTTGCACAATTTTCACCTATAGTCCCCAAGTTTTTAAAATTACAGGTATAGTCCTCAACTTTTGGTGTTTCTTAACTCGGATAGTCCTTGGAGTGGCTGTGAAATTACTAAATTACCCTTTTGATGGATGGAGGTTAAATAATTCAGTTAAATAAATGTAAAATTACTAAATTACCCTTACCCCAATAAAAATAAAAAAAATCAATTAATTAATAAAATATAAAGAGGGCTCACTTAACCCATTAGCCAATTATTTTTCTCCATCTATTTTAGTGGGGCCCATCAACTTCATCTTCCCCACCTTATCACCACCACCACCAACCACCACACACCACCACCAACCAGCACCTCCAACACCGATATTTAGTGCAGAGTTTCATACGAAATATATAAAAAATGCAACACATGTACCTCTTCAGCAACAGTTGATCGACTTACGAAATATATAAGCCCTGCATCAGTCGCCAAGCCCAGCAACGCATGACACACTCAAGGAGGAGAATGCCTTCTTGAATGCCATGTCATTAAAATGGCTTTCTTAGGCCTTCATTGAATGACAACTCATCAATCTTCAATTCTTTTATTATAAGTTATAGATTATAGATTATAGATATTGCAAAGGGATTAATCCTACATGTCATACTCTTATGCAATCTCTCCTTTGAGATATGCCACATAGGATGTGATGTGGCAATTCTAATCCAATTAAAAAAAGAAATAAATATGATTTAACCTAATCTATTATAATCTTTAACCTAATCTATTAAATACCTAATCTACTAAATTTAAATATTAAATCTTTATTATTTTATCTCTCGTGTTTCCTCTCATAACTTTTAAACGTTAATATCTTTTATATACGAGATTTTTTAAAGAAAAAAATTACACCAAATTAACGAGCGTTTTATTATCTTTCCAACGAGTACCATAGTGCTATATAAAAATCGGAGAAAAAAATGACTATTTTTTTGTAACCCGACAGGTATTGTGTCGGGTTTGGGATTAGTTTAAAAAAATTGTGGGTTTGGGTCGGGTCTGGGATTAGGTGATACCCGACCCGATTACCTGAAACAACATACCCAAATACCCGAACTACATACCCGATCATATACTTATGAATTTTTTAACGCATCACATAACCCTTAGACTAATGCGTTCGATATTTCAATAATTAATTTTTTTTTTCTTATTTCATGTTAGTTCTTTTTAGAATGATCGATTACAAACTTCCGAATTCATTTGTAATGGCACTAGATTTATACCCCGGCGCAGAGATTCGTTTTTTTTATATTTGAATATGATAACTTATGGCAGCGATTTGTTTAAAATAATAATAATAATAATAATATATTTTATTATGTTATATTAGATATTTCAACCCGAGACGCTCCCGGGATAAAAACTAGTTAGATATATTATGCATACATATTTAAAAAGATATATTAGAAATTATATTGGGTATCTAATCGGGTAAACGGGTATATCATCAAATCCCAAACCCGCGAAAAAAAATAAAAACTAATCCCATACCTGGACCCATACCCGATTACCCGACCCCAAACCCGTCTTAAATGTGTCGGGTTTCGGGTTTACCTATCAGGTTCGGGTTTGATTGCCATCCCTACCTTGATGGGTTTATTTTTGTAAAGTATTTTGTTACGATAAGTTAGTTTGGGTGATTAAAGAAACAAGGGGTGAAACGTGGAAATAAATAAAATATTCTTTTTAAGGCTTTCCACTTGCTGTATGATTCCTTATCCAATCAATCTTTGCGGGCCAACATTCAACCGTAGTTAGAAACAAGTCGCTTTTAAAGCGACACACAATACTTAAACAATGTGAATATTTATTTCTTATCTTGAAAATCAACAAAAAAAATTTTTTTGCTTAATTTATCATCAATATTATTCAGGGCCGGCTTAACCATTTTGGTGGCTCAAAGCGTAGGAAAAATCCAGGGCCTTACTCAGTTTTTTGTTTTCTTTTCAGCTATCCGATTCATACGATTTAACATGAGCGGTATTGGCTACAAAAGAAACTCACACAGTCACTAAAATAAATACTAGATATGTGATGATTAAGTGAAGCAAAATTAAACTAGGCTATATCAAAAGATAAATTTTAGGGGACTTACAATACTTGTAGTCTTGCACCAAGGCATTGATCTATATTTTTATAGAAAGGCCTTAACCAGAAAGCCTGCAGCAAAATACAATTGATGCAGATTAAATTAAAATGTGTCTAGTAGCATAATACAATTAATGGTATACAATGATTCATTATTTCTTAGTTTTTTTAAAATACCAATTGGTCCAACTTTATTAAACAGTAAAAAAATTATCAAAGCAAAATACAAAAAGGAAACACTTACCCAAAAATAAAGGGAAATAGATTTTAATACTCCCAACTATCGCCTGTTGACGGATAATACCCCCAACTATCACTTTGGCCATTAGCACTCCAAACTTTCAACTTGTTTGCTTTTATCACTCCCAAACTAACAAAGGTCTAACCCGGTTAGTGTTCGTGGCCAAAATGTAAAAACCTAAACTTAAGGGACCCTTTTGAAACTTATTATTATTATTATTATTATTATTATTATTATTATTATTATTATTATTATTATTATTATTATTATTATATAAAGCAAAAGGGTCAACATTTCTGTAACAGATCTATCTAGAGAGAGAGAGAGAGAGAGAGGGGGAGAGAGAGGGGGGGGGGGGGGGACACCATCACAGTCATCTTCTCCGGTCACCCTCGCCGGTGACCGGTTCCGAGCATCCCCGATAACCCACCACCTTCTTCACCAACCCTCTCCGGTCACCCTCACAGTCATCTTTAACCGGGTCCTGATTGTACCCGAAGACTGACTGACCGTCAACCATCTCCGGTGACCGGAGCCGATGACCATTCCTCCCCGGTAAGTCCTCTTCCTCTACTGTCCCTCATCCTCATCCTTTGTTTCTGTATAATATCTCGGTAACGCATCTGCATTCATCTCCATCATTCTCTGGTTGGGGGGTTGAGGTTGTGGTGGAGAGTGTAGACGGTAGGTGTGGTGGAATCAGACTAGTGATAACAGAGGGATAAAGTGCTTTTAAGGTATGGGAGACGTGGTGTGGTTGGGGGGGGGGGGGGGTTGAGGATGATGAGTCGTTGGATGGTGTAAGGAGGCCCGACGATATTAGGGCTTTTAAGGGTTTTATGTTTTTAGGAAGGAGACGATGAAATAACAGAGGGATAGAGTGCTAGTGTATGATTAAGCTTTGGTGGTGATAGTTGGGTTTAATAGGTGGTCGATTGGTCGGTAGTTGGGTTTAAGCTTTGTCTGTCAAAGAAGAAGAAGAAAAAGGGGGATGGTAGAGTGTTGGTGGTGGTGGTAGGCTGATGGCAGATGGTGGTGGTGGGCTGGTGTCAGATGGTGATGGTGGGTTTGTCACAGAAGAGAGAAGGGGGTGGGGTGGGGTGGGGGGTCTGTTGCAGAAGATAAGGGGGGGGGGGGGGGATTTATACGTTAAAGGTTTAATGTCAAAATTGCCCCTTAAGTTTTGTTTTTTATATTTTGGCCACATATAAGTTTAGATTTTTACATTTTGACCACAAACACTAACCAGGTTAGACCTCAGTTAGTTTGGGAGTGATTAAAGCAAACAAGTTGAAAGTTTGGAGTGCTGATGGCTAAAGTGATAGTTGGGAGTATTATCCGCCAACAGGCGATAGTTGGGAGTATTAAAATCCATTTTCTCAAAAAAAAAAAAAAAAAAAAAAACATCAAAACAAAGTACAAAAAAGAAAATTCACTTGGATAAATTCACAACTCAAAGTCTTCACCGTACCGTTGTCTTTTTACTCCACGGAGACTTCTTCACACCAATCTCACCATCCCTATTATTACTACTAGCTTCCAGATTAGTCTCCACCGTCGTCGTCGTCACCGTAAACTGTTCGGAAAACCCTAGTATTTGTTCCGTTACTGATGTGTTGCCAAATGCATCACATTTATATAGTAGTTTTGTATAGTTTTTAATCATTTAACGTTCGTAAATATCGTGTCTTAGATACTTATTTGTGTCTTGGTGTTAAGCAGGTGTTCGTGGGCTAAAATGAGAGAAAAAGAGTCTAATTGGAGGTGAAACGAGTGCACGGATGAATAAGGAATAAAAAGAAAATAAAATCTGTCAGATCACTTATTCATGCCCCATGAATAACCTCAGGAGTTATTCATGCCCCGCGAATAACTGAATTGGGTTGCAAAATGACTATACTGCCCTTAATGGATCCAGCTATTTACCCTTGCTACCCTCGCGAAGTTATGACTTATTCATGCCACGCGAATAAGTCAGGGAGTTATTCATGGGGTCGCGAATAACTCTTCAGCCCATAAAAAGCCCATTTTCGCAATTAAAAACCTAGCAGCCGTTTAGGGAGATGATCTTCGACTTGCAGAGCTTCTAAGGGACGATTTTGAAGACTTTTTGCAGTTCCATTCATTCCGGTTGATGCCAGAGCAATCCAGAACAAGTTTTGAAGCCGAAATCATGAAGATGCAAGGCTAATCATCCTGCGGTTTCTCCGGGTGATCGATTTGGTTATTTTATCAATTGTTTTATGTTTGATACTTATTATTGGGATTAGATTTTGTGAACACCTTAACGGTCTTTGCGTCTAATTGTATGTTTGACTGATCTAGACAGTTTGGTTGATTAGTATTATTGCATTATGTTATCGTATCTTGGTTTTCTTGCACTAGGATTAATTTAACTTTGCAATTAATCTTATGATAGCTGAATTGGGTCGAACAACTTAAACAAAGTCATGTCTATGTGATTTCCTAGATAGGGTATTAACATAATTCAGTTGATAATTACCGAATCAGAAACCCGGAGTGACCGTTTTTCCATATTATTGTCTTTTATAAACTCTATTATCAATCCGTTTTGCAGCACTGCAGCACTTTTACATTAAACTTCATAAAATTACCTTAGTTAATCTTAATTTAATTAGAAATTAGTAACTTAGCACTTTCCACAAACTCCCTGAGGTTCGACAACCCTACTTCCTATACTGCAGTCAGTTGTAGCTAAGGAGTAGTTTTTAAATTTTTTTTTTTTTTTGATTAGCACTTCGACACGCGATCAACAGTGTTTAGTTTAGTTTTGTTTATTTATTTATTTTCTTAAAAAAAAAGTTGTCTTTTAGTTATTTGTTTCCGTATTTTATTTCTCTTCTTCGTTCAGTACTACTCTATTTGTTTTCTTGTTTTTGCGTGTGCAGGTGACTTCTGTGTTGCATGCATACTAGGTTTTCCAAGAAATCATCCCCATTGTTATTCGATCCAGAGATTGAGAAGACAGCACGTCAAAACCGTGTTGTTTTTCGTTCAGCAGTAAAGAATCAATCAAGTTCTTCAACAGTCGCTCAGAGAATTGAAGAAGCAGCTATTAAGATGGCTGATCAGGATAACCAAAATGACCAAATACCCAACCAACCGAATGATCTTATTCCACCTGCTCTACCAAACCAACCCATTCCAAACCCACCACCACCACAACAACAATTCCAACCAGGTGAGTATTTTCAAGCTGCTAACCCACGTCCACAACAAAACCAACAAAATCCAAGAAACCAACCTCGTCCACAACAAGCAGTTATCCCACCCAACCGACAACAGAACCAACAGAGATATGATGAGGGAAGTGTGCATACTTGGGACTCTGAATGGGATCAAGAGGACGAACAGGAACCGTATGATGGGAGATATGGTAATTATGGGCATGACATGGAGTATGAGCAGCAGCCACCACAGCGGGTTAATCAGGGGAACCGTGTTCAGGGATACAGAAATAATCAAGCACCACAAGGGGTTCCTCAATTTAATATTGGAAATATGGGGATAGGAGATGAGTTACAGTTAGTAGATGGTGTCCCACAGATACGTCAGAGGGCACCGGTTCAGGGCGTTGATAGTCATTTTCGGCCGGTTATTGTACCCAATTCCTCAGCTGTAGTCACACCTGTTAGTAGGAATGGGAGAGCATTTGAAGTGAGACCCCAATATTTGGGTCATCTGCCTGAGTTCTATGGAAAAAGATCTGAAGAGCCTTACTTACATATATCAGCATTTGAGTCTGTGTGCAATATGATTGGAGGGTCAGGGTTTACTAAGGACCAGGTAATGTTGATGATGTTTCAGTTCACCTTGAAGGACAGGGCAAGGCAATGGTTTGCTACACTACCCCCGGGTAGTATATACACTTGGCAGGATATGCAACAAATTTTCTTGGAAGAGTATTACACCATGAGCAGAACATCTGAGGCTCGGTATGCAATAAGAGGATTTCAACAGAATTCGAGGGAAGCATTCCATGAGGCTTTTACTAGATTCAAAGAGCTATTGAGAAAATGTCCTCATCATGGGATTCAGACATGGGAACTAATAAAAGCTTTTTATGATGGATTGACACCAGAGGATGTTAGGGGGTTGACTGCCATTAGCAATGGCACGTTCTTTACTAACACTGAAGCTATGGATTGGGGACACTTGGAAAGGATGAGTGCCACTTCAAAGAGACAGGCACAATCATGTAGGAAGTTGAGACCATCATCTGTCAAGGCAGCAGACTATGAGGCTGAAGAAAGAATTGAGAAATTGAAGCAGCAAAATCTACTCTTGGCAAAACAGGTAGCTCAACTTAATTTGGGGAAGAGTAGCGAGGCAAAGGCGGCTAATGCTTTTTCGGTATGTACTGATTGTGGAGAGTTGGGACATCTAGCCCAAGACTGCCAGGGGCCTTTGGAGAATACAGAAGAGGTGAATCAAGTTTATGGAGAACGGAAGCAATATGACATGAATTCCAACACCTATCATCCTGGGCTCAAAAACCACCCAAACTTCAGGTATGGTAATCCTAATAATCAATTAAATCCTAACTTTTCTGGTTCTAATGTGCAGGGAGGGAATCAACAACAGTCTCAGAACAGGCAGTATGGATATAATCAAGGGGGTTACTCAAAGAATACCTATAATCAGAGTGGTCAGCAGCAGAGAGGAAATCAACAAGGCACATCAGGAGGAGGTAATGATCAACTGAGTGCAATCTTGGATGCCATTAAAGCTGTACAGAATGATGTCAGGACAGTACAGAACGATGTCAGGACAGTTCAAGAAGAGGTCAAGGGAATGCGAAAAGACAATGAAGTGAGGGATAAGACTGTGGAAGCATTGTCCAAGCAGGTAGGGCAATTGGCTGCAGATATGTCTAAGAGAGATCCAGGGAAGCTACCAAGTGACACCACCATTAATCCTCAACATCAATAATCAAGCTCAAGGAATTCGAGGAATGTGCAAATCAACCAGGTAAGTATTCTGCGCAATGGTAAGGTTTATGATAATAAAGTGGGAACTCCACCACAGTTTGTTGAGGGTGTGGTGGAGGATTTGGGTAGTGATGATAGTGAAGATGAACAGGAATTTGTTGAATTGAACAAAACACCTAAAACTGCTTTAGAAAAAGAAAAAAATAAAAATAAAAGTGTTTTGATCAATAATTCCAACCAGGTTGTAGAAAAGGGTGTGGAGGGTAATACCATCCCTTTTCCTGCAGCTCTCATTGATCCTGGTAAGAAAAAGACAGTCAATAAAAGAGGCCCACAATCGGATGAAATGTGGGAAGTTTTCAAACAAGTTAAAATCAATCTTCCTCTTTTAGATGCAATTAAACAAATTCCTGCATATGCAAAGTACCTGAAAGATATGTGCACTCAGAAAAGAAATCATAAAATTCCAAAGAAACTTGACATGCCAGCAGATGTGAGTGCAATAATTTCAGGTACTCTGCCTGAAAAGTTACAGGATCCAGGGGCACCAATTATTTCAATTCAAGTTGGTGATTTTCAAATGACACGAGCCCTTTTGGATCTTGGAGCGAGTGTGAGTATACTACCGGGGAGCTTGTATGACCAGTATGAGTTCGGTCCACTTAAGAAAGCTGATACCACTGTGGTGTTGGCTGATTTGACTCCTAAGCTACCCCGGGGAGTATTGTCAGATGTGATTGTGAAAGTTAATGAGTTTTATTATCCGGTTGATTTCTTGGTCCTTGATTATGTTTCTGTTGATAAAACCAAGCAACCGACTGTGATTCTTGGTAGACCATTCTTAGCTACTTCTGACTCTCAGATTAATTGCAGGACTGGTACTGTGGATATGACTTTTGGTAACCGCAAGATGCGGTTAAGTGTTTTTGGTAATGTTTCTAACCCCAATGTTAGTGATGAATGCTTTATGGCAGACATCATTGACGGGCATGTTCCTCCTTACATTCCTAATGATGAGGGGGACGAGTCCATGGTAGAATGTGCTTTGTTTGGCAGGTTATATTCTGAGACAGTTAAGGAACTCGAGGAAGAGGATGCAAAGGTGGAGGCGATGGTAGTGAGAGAAGGAAGACCACCTTGGTCTTATCATGTGGAGAGTTTGCCAGATCACATTGACACGAAGCTGAAGCCGTCATTAGAGACACCACCACAATTAGAACTTAAAGAGCTACCTAAACATCTAAAATATGCTTTTGTTGGTGCTAATGATACTCTTCCTGTTATTATTTCTGCAGGTTTGACTGAGGAACAGGAGAAAGCTTTGATGGAAGTTTTGGTTGCACACCGGGCTGCAATTGGGTGGACTATTGCAGACCTGAAAGGAATAAGCCCCTCAATAGTGATGCATAAAATCATAACAGAGGAGGGAGCAAAACCGGCAAGAGATGCACAGAGAAGGCTTAACCCAAACATGAGAGAAGTGGTGAAGAAGAAGTTCTGAAGTGGCTGGATGCGGGTATCATTTATCCCATCTCTGACAGCACTTGGGTAAGCCCAACACAGACCGTTCCCAAGAAAGCAGGGATTCAGATAGTCAGGAACGAAAAAGGGGAAGAAATTGCCACCCGACCTGTTACTGGGTGGAGAATATGCATTGATTACAGGAAGCTGAATGTAGCTACATCTAAGGACCACTTCCCTTTGCCGTTCATTGATCAGATCATCGAGAAGTTATCAGGTCAGAAATTTTATTGTTTTCTTGATGGTTATTCAGGGTATAATCAAATTGCCATCCACCCTGAAGACCAACAAAAGACTACATTTACCTGCCCTTATGGTACCTTTGCATTCAGGCGAATGCCATTTGGGTTGTGTAATGCCCCAGCCACCTTTCAAAGGTGCATGATGAGTATCTTTTCAGATATGGTTGGGGACTCACTTGAAATTTTTATGGATGACTTCTCAATTTTTGGAACCTCCTTTGAATCATGCTTAGAACAATTAACTAAGGTGTTGAAACGATGTATTGAAACAAACTTAGTTTTAAGCTGGGAAAAGAGCCATTTTATGGTGCAAGAAGGGGTGGTGTTAGGGCATGTAATTTCAAAACGTGGGATTGAGGTTGATCATGCAAAAATTAAAGCTATTTCAACTTTACCTCCTCCCACAAATGTTAAAGGGGTTAGGTCGTTTCTAGGACATGCTGGTTTCTACAGAAGGTTTATAAAAGGTTTTAGCACAATCACAAAACCACTTTGCAAGTTACTTTTAAAAGATGAACCTTTTGTATTTGATGAAGAGTGTGTAAAAGCCTTTAACACTTTGAAAGAAAAACTGGTTGAAGCCCCAATTTTGCAAGCACCCGATTGGTCACAGCCTTTTGAAATCATGTGTGATGCGAGTGACTATGCAGTTGGGGCTGTTTTGGGTCAAAGGGTAGATAAAAAACCAGTGGTAATTTATTATGCAAGTAAGACGTTGGACGTAGCACAATTGAATTATACTACTACTGAAAAAGAATTACTTGCAGTTGTGTTTGCTCTTGATAAGTTCAGGTCTTATATTTGGGGAAGCAAGGTGATTGTGTATTCAGATCACAGCGCGGTGCGTTATTTGATGGAGAAAAAGGATGCGAAACCCAGATTGATCCGTTGGGTTCTCCTGCTTCAGGAGTTTGATATGGAAATCAGAGACAAGAAGGGAAGTGAAAATGTGGTGGCAGACCACTTGTCTAGATTGCCCTATATGGATGCTGAAGTCACTAATGAGATCAATGAGACCTTTCCAGATGAGCAGCTATTCGAAGTATCTACTTCACCATGGTATGCTAACATTGTTAATTATTTGGCTGCAGGTATCATCCCAGAGCATTGGGCAAAGAAAAAGAGAACTCACTTGAAGGCTCAAGCGAAGCAGTACATTTGGGATGAACCAGACTTGTTTAAGATAGGAGCTGACCAGATAATTCGAAGATGTATCCCAGAATCGGAAGTTCAATGCGTATTGGGACTTGTGCATGCATCTGCTTGTGGAGGACACTTCAGCGGGCAGAAAACAGGACACAAAGTGCTATCATCGGGGCTATATTGGCCAAGCATTTTTAAAGATGCTTTTGAGTTTGCTAAGAACTACACCAAGTGTCAGCAGATGGGTAGCATAACGAAACGGAATGAGATGCCCATGCAGCCTATCCTTGTGGTTGATATTTTTGATGTGTGGGGGATCGACTTCATGGGCCCGTTCCCAAATTCCAGGGGTTATCAGTATATCTTGGTGGCTGTCGATTATGTATCTAAATGGATAGAAGCAATAGCCACCAGGACAAACGACCATACCGTTGTTTGCAATTTTGTAGTATCAAACATCTTTACACGATTTGGACTTCCCCGTGTGATCATAAGTGATGGGGGGTCGCATTTCAAGAATTTTAAATTCGGTAAATTGCTTAAACGGTATGGTGTGGATCACAGAATTGCAACCCCGTATCACCCACAGACAAGTGGGCAAGTTGAGGTGTCAAATCGTCAAATTAAAGAGATTTTACAAAAGACGGTAAGACCAGATCGTAAGGACTGGTCCACCAAGCTAGATGATGCATCATGGGCTTACCGTACAGCTTATAAGACACCAATTGGCACCACACCATACCGATTGGTTTATGGGAAGGGTTGCCATTTACCGGTAGAAATAGCACATAGGGCATTATGGGCTGTTAAAGGAGTTAATACTGATTATGATGTTGCAGGTAAAGAAAGGAAGTTGAATCTATGTGAGCTTGAGGAGCTGAGAGATGAAGCATATGAGAGTGCATCGTCATACAAGGACAAGATGAAGAAGGTGCACGATGCCCAGCTTCGGTTGAAGAAGTTCGAGGTAGGCCAAAAGGTATGGTTGTACAATTCCCGTCTTAAATTATTCCCAGGGAAGTTGAAAAGCAAGTGGACGGGGCCATACTTAATTACGAGAGTTGGTGAATACGGTGATGTCGAGATTGAAGACTTTGATGATCATTTACGTCAAGTAGTGAATGGACATCGACTTAAACCGTACCTGGATTCGTCTGACATCCACGGAACAACAGAAGAGCCGGTTTGCTTTTTGACGAGTGAACCGGATGATGAAGGTAAGTGATAACGCATTCGGTATGTGTAATTGTAGAGTTTGTACAATTTTTTTGTGTATTTTCGTTGTTTTTGGTTTTGCGTTTTTTGTGTGTTTGAGTTTTTCAGGTAATCGTATCTATTTCGACACGAGGAATCATCACTAACAGGAGTCCAGGTAAGTTTACATGTTAATGGGGCATTGGAATAAGTTTTAAAGGGTTTGGGAGTGTTAGAATTGAGAAGCTAAAAATTTTTCTAAGTATGAAAACGCCAAAACTTTCTGTCACCAAAGGAATTCGCTCCCCGCTAATAAGTGTGGTGAAATTCATGGGGCGCTAATAACTAAAAAAAAAAAAAAAAAAAAACGTGAACCTGTTCTCTTTACCTTCTTCCCCAAATCAACCCTAACTCCATACCCATCAGTTACAACAGATGACGAAGAATGAGAACCTACCGGAAATAAAAGAACAACGACAGATAGTCGGTTCTTTACCTGAAAAGAGCCATTGTTGGCTGTCGTCTGACTGTTCGTGACCTTCGTTCCATCCTTCTCTCCCTTCTTTATGACTGTTGTCTGTTGCTTTATTCTTTGTCGATGCAGGAAACATGAAGTATTTAACCCTAGACTTGAAACTCTTGAACCAAGTTCAAATCTATCAATTTTGTAGTTTAGTGCGTCAGCAGCCAATAATCAATAGTTTAGGGTGTTAAAATCCAATACCTCATGCCACGTCAGCAAAAATGGACATGTCACCATGCCACGTCGGCAAAAATTAACCATGGTTAGTCTGAGGGTGATACAGACCACTAAGTTGAAAGTACAGTGCGGTGTTGTTCAATTTTGTAGTTCAGTGCGTCAGTGGCCAATTGTCAATAATATAGGGTGTTAAAATCCAATTTCCAAAGAAATAAAGGAATTATTTTAGTAAAAGATGTGCTTACTTTCTGGCATACATGTTAAGGATGTTTAGGTTTTGAGGATTTGATAATTTGGAACTCTTTAAAGGTGATAGATAAAGCTGGTTTTCTATACGCAACACAGGTTATCCTATCTATTAGTTTTCAAATTGAATGGAGAGTTGCTGGCATTTTGGTGATTTGTTGTTTTTACGACGACAATTTCGTCTTTTAGTTACACTCTGATAACGATGACGTCTTGGTCATTCAAGAGACACAATGGTTTACTGCTGGTTTGGGCAGGTGCTGTTTTTGGGTCTTTGATGCGTGAGGCAATGTTGATGATTTGCCATTGGCGTGGCAACTGTGATGCTTTAGAAAAAAAGCAACCAGATAAAATGCAACCATGGATTTGAGCATCTTTCAGGCCATGGGAGTCCTCTTTTATTACTAATGAACCTTAATTGGATCCAGGTGCATCAGTGAATCTCCTGGTCAAAAACCGTCGCGGTATGGGGCTGTACAAGAATTATGTAGTCACCTAGCTAGATGCGTTGTAGATGACATGTTAAAATAAGTAATTATGTAAATTTTGTTTACCTACATTATTTGAGTTTTAATTATATTTACATATGCATATTGTGGATTACATGTTTAAATAAGTAGCTCTGTCATTTTTTTGCGTACGTTATTTATTGTCTTGTTGATAACAAAACAAGGGAAAACTCTATATCTCTGTTACCTTCATAACAGGTTTAGCATGTCGTGCATCCATCACATGTATTAAATACACTTTACAAACACGTTTAACCCGTTTTATTTTTAGTTTTTTTTACCCATTTGTGGAGGTAAAATTTTGTGGTAGCCTTGTTTTACCTGGTGAGATACGACTACAACAAGCGCGCGTTGTCGTTCTAACTCAATAATAACCTGCTCCAACCTGTTATATGCACAACTGCAAACTTTTGACGTTGCTTAAAATATTAAAACTTTAATTATTTACTTTCTATATTTTCAACAGAGATTTTTCCTTGTATTTGAATTCAATACCTTTGTATCACATCGAGATACGACTCTCCACGAGGATATCGATACCTGAGTTTGTCTTTCTTCCTTGACCTTTAAAAAAAAACCCATTGAATGGAAAGGTATAAAATTACAAAAAAAAAAAAAAAAAAAAAAAAATCGAATATTTCATATTTAACATACTCGTATTCTTCAGGCATGTTCTTCTTTAGTTCTTCATACGTCATACCGTCACATACACCAGCATTTATCTCATCAAGTGCACGTCATTGTATCTATAACGTAAAGAAAGTACACAAATTTTACAAATGATAAATGATCAAAGAAGCAATTTATGTGACATGTAAAACTAACCTTGGGGAATCCAGCAATTTGATTTGCAGTCAAAATTGTTCGTTGCAATGTGCTTGTCCAAATCTAGGTGCATAAATAATAAAAAAAAACAATATAAAACATTGCAAACTTTGTGTAACAAACAAAAAAAATGCAAATAGTAAAATAAGTAATAGTTCTTACAAAAGCAATTTTTTTAGGCAAGATAGTTCATGTGGCCTTCAATTGAATGTTATAAGAGGAGGACTTGAATTTCACAATCAATCTCATTCAATTTGATCCTTAAGGTTACGGAACTTGAAGGGACAAGAGGTTAATGATCTATATTGATGAAGGAAGAAGGCAAAGGATTGAAGGGTATGGATGGAAGAAGGAGGGTAGTATTGTAAAAGTCTTTTGATATTGTAAAGGAGGAGGTGGATGAAATGTCTATATTACCCTCTTAAGTGTCTTAATTGTCCCAATTATGCCCATAATACCCTTAAATTTCTTGCTTAAATATGTTGTACATGTTGCTTGTTAAGTTGTACGAAAATGCAAATTACCTTGTTGTACATAACTCCTCCTTTATAATGTACTAGTGGGCTTACCCGCGCGTTGCTGCGGGATCCAAATACATTTTGCAATACAACAATGTGATTATGTACAAAATGCAAAATGTAGATTTAATAGTACATCCAAATACGACCGTTGTGTTGCAAATAAGCCATTTTTAAAAAAATACATTGGAATTTTTAAGTATTAAGCAACCATTTTTCTACGATAAACATGCGTTCATAGTTCCATGTAAGATACTAATCATTATGTATGTGTTACCATCCAAATGTTGAACATAGCAACATGGGCACTTAATTATTGTTCGAAATTAAGTGGCAAGAGAGCTGATAACATGCACATCTTCATACTTGATTACAAACACACTTTATTATACTTTTATTAAAAAGAAATAAGGTAAGTAATGCATTTATTGAAAGAAAAAATAACGAGCGAATACATGCTTAAACATATAAAGAAACAACAATAAAACCTAAGTGATACATCATAGAAGAAAACACTTTGCATATCAACCTCCCTGGCAATCTTGACCCAAAGCGAGGGAAATTAGTTAACTTAGACTTCATCAAAACTATCATTGATCGGCAAACATATGAACATCATGGTTAATATGCATTGTAAGATATATAAATATGCAAGTGTTAGTTTTCAATTAAATTTACTCATTTGACATTATTATAGTTACAAACAAACCATTGGTATCGTATACATTCTACAAGATTTTGTTCTTATTGAAATGCAATTAGCATATGTAACAAATTTCCAACTAACAATAATCAAGTGCTTTTCCAATTATAGTGATGTTTTTTTTTTGAAAATAAACTTTAATTCAAAAAACGCCCAACCGGTCCTTAAAGCAAAGACCGTCGGCACCAACAAAATTACAACATAGACAAAGGGGAATTACACCAATCATTCCATACTATATCTTTACATTTAGATCTAGTTTTTGTCTATAAATAAGAAAAAGACTTCGCACTCGCCACAATATCCCCAATGCACGGCTTCTTCCCATTGAAAACGGAATCATTCCTGACTTTCCAAAGAGTCCATATCGTTATCATAATCACCCCATGCACAATCATCCGTCTCTTCTTGTCCCCCTTTACGGTTTTATGAACTTCCAACAAGTGATCAGCACAAAGACTATAAGTTGTAAAATACGAATATCTTACCATTAGAAAGAATGTGGAAAGACAGATACAAAACGTCCCGATTATTATTGCAATGAAGTTTATAACTTGAATCTATTGTGGCAACAACCTCCTGGAATCCCACAAGCGGCGCAAGGTCATGCTACTAACATAAAGCTAAAAAAAATTATTGTAGTTCGTTAATAACCTATAAAAAAATTTAGAAAAAGTGAGACCAAATCTAGTGATTATCTTTTTAAATTGATGATATGTAGGTAGCATACAGATGATAATATCAATAAAAAAGTTTTCTATAACATCACATTATTAATAGATTCAAAAGGTTTAAATTTTGTATATATGTATTAGGTATGAATTACAATTAAAGAACCACACTTAATATCTACCAACATTTTGATCAATTCAATTTCAGTAAATAACAATAAAATAAAAAAACAAATCCATACCTGATATTTGCTGTAATCCAAAGGCTGTAGTGGCTAGTTATAGTCGCCGGCCTCCCTACTAAAGCCCCAACCCACAACTTTTGTGAAAGATGGAGGAAGAGGAAGAAGACTAAACCTTTGATTTAGAGTTAAATAAGCAATCCCAAACATCCTCTTAAGTTGTAGGGAAAATTAAAGGACGATGGTTTGCATTCCACATTGAATATATGATTTTAATTTATGCATACAAAAGGTCATAATCAATTAAACTTATAAAAGGGGTGATTAATTGTGAATATGATTAAGGGTAAGAAGGGGATTAGAAGGGTAAGATGGGAATTAGATTTTAGTTTTTAACTAAATGATCTAGATAGATTTACTATATTAACCTTGTAAGTGTCTTAATTGTCACTAACATACCCATAATACCCTTAAATTTCTTGCTTAAATATGTTATACATGTTGCTTCTTAAGTTGTACGGAGGTGAAAATGACAATGTTAGCCATCACTCCTCCTTTATAATGTAGTATAGATTATAGATATAGATTATAGATAAAAGACATAAATGAGGAATGACACATATTTTCTCTTTTTATGTGTGCTCATTTGATGGCATTGTAAATTTTGAGTTTCCATTTACGCAACAAAACTTATATTTTTTATAATTTTGCACAAAAGATAAATTGGTTTATTTTTTTGTTTTTGGTATTATATGAACGGGTATCACTATCCGCATTTATTGTTTCCGATTAGTTTAGCACATAACGACCAAAGTGACACCACTTAGCATGGAGGAAAAACGACCAAACTCCCACCGCGTAACGCATGGGAAAAACCTAGTTTAAGTTTATGTTCCTGAAAAGTATAGTTAGTTATGCATTTGAAATAAATTTGTCCCACTCTCAAAAATGAACAATAAAATAGCTACATATGGTATCAGAATTTTTTGTAAATGTATGGTCAAATGGTATTTATGTGTTCAAATGTAATAGCTGACATATCCTTAACCTAGTGGAATGTTTGCCAAATAGTTTGGGTTAAATGGTATTTTTGGTGTAAAAAAGTAGTTCAACAAAAAATAAATAGCCGGTCAAAAAACATAATAAAATACATGAGCCCAATAGCTCATACTGACTACTGAGCCTAGCTAGCTTATCAATCCATACGCTGGGCCTAGAGGATGTCAATAGCCCCACTTTGGACAGCCCATTTTGCTACCTTAGAGTCTAGACTTTTACATCAGTGTATGTTTTCAAGCAGTATTTAACAAACAGATCGGCAAAATTATTTAATAGTTATCCATAAAACAAACTTAACATAAACTGAAAGATACAAAGTAAAAAAATTATGTCGTAAAATCATAACATTATAACATTTGGACCATTTAAAATCAAAACTGCAATTTACATGATTTCATCGAGATCTATAATTCGATACAAACCCTAAAAACAAAAGAATAACCCATATAAAAAGAAACCTGATCACCAAATCAAAGTAAAAATAACAAACCTGATCACCCATGTATTTGTACTCAACAAATGGGTTGACCCAACCCATTTTAGGGGCATTTCGGGTTCTTACCAGGCCCGCCGTAATAAATATAGTTACCCCAAACATTATTAATACCCCCTCTAATATCATAGCAATTTGGATTATCAGCTAACACTTTCAAATTAGACAATGGGATTAAGCTATTATCCCAATCAACAACTTGCATGTTCCGAAAATATGATGCTTTCCCAAACCCTTCCCCCGAAAAATGCCCACTTCCCATTTCGGTTGAGGTATGGGAACCCGAGGCTTGACTATTCACAACTTCACCCCCGAATTGTACCATACTAGCGTGATCCCGAAGGTGAGTGAACAAAGACGCCGGCCAGTATCCAACTAAAACCCCCGACCCAAACTCGAGCCACCAATTTCCGTGCTTCGGATCCTGCATGGAATTAGCTCTAAAAACTTAGATAAAACATTTGAAATCATTTTATTCATTAAATTATTTCCTTTAAATGTTATATATAATTAATAATAGTTTATATCTATAAAAAAACATAGGACATAATTTCTAGATAGAGTACAAGCCAAGACTACTTTGAAACCTATGATGACACTTCCACCCCTAAAGAAACCAAATGATTCGTATCTCTTTTTTACTTTTCCTTTACATACCCAATCCAACCTTTTTATTTATGATTATTTTTAAATTATTTTCTATATTTACAACATGAATTTTGTAGACTGATTCTTTTTTTTTTTTTTAAGTTTAATTGTTACCTTCCATATCAGTAGACTAATATCAAACTGTCCTCCGTTATACGTCGACGTTGGAGATATGGCTGCTCCAATCGCGATCCTATTGTTCGTTTGAACGAAACCTGAGCAAAGTAGATTGTAGCATCCGGTTGCTTGATACGCGTCGGTCTACATTTGTTTATAACAACAATAATAATAATAATTCAAATTAGCTACAAGATTATTCAGTAAATTTTTTTTGTCACAAATTATACAAATGATCAGCTAAAAAGTTAATTAAACTTACAGTCCAATAAGTGAAGAATCTAGGGTAGTTGTCTCCATACAACTCTGGGCTAACCTGTTAGATACAAATATTGTACATATATCAGCATGTATGTAGTATCAAGTATGTGTATATATATGCATCATGTATGGACATGTATGTATGTGTTGAACAAATTAACATACCTGCCAACCAGCTTCAATGGTATTGAGATCATCACCAAAAGAACCAGAAATGACCCACATTTGTGACAGACTGAATTCAAATCTATCAGTCACCTTTGGATCCCAAACATTTATGCTGGCTTTTGCTCCATAGTATTGATCTCCACTCACATAACCAACTGCATGCTGTCCATTAGCAAAGGGATTTATTCTTTTAGCAACGAATCTAATTCGGTTCACTCATTAACAGAAGTAAAGAATTGAATACCACTTACTTGAATATTAATAATCATTAATCACATACATGCATTATTATGTTTCCAAATAATATTATGGTCTACCAATTTAAATGCTCTTAAATGGAATTTAAAATCACACACTATAATTTATATTTATTTATTTTTTTATATATCATTAATTTTTTTTTTTTAATTTTGAATTCACCTCATGTCCACCATTGGAAGCATCTCTTCTCACAGGTTTTACAATTTTTCTACCGAATCTTTTGATAGAACTTGCTCGTAAAATATCTTGTTCGGTTGTTCTTCTGATTGGAATGGTTCCCTCTGGGCAGTATTCGCCGGATAAACTCCATAGTTGATACATTTCCGACTCCATCCCCTCATGATGATGATGCCCATATGGCCTCTCTGGCGGATCCTAATTATTTAAAAAAGAAATAGAAAATAAATTTTGAGAAATACTGAATTTAGGAGCATGTTAGTTTGTCGTAAAGATAAAAAAAAAAAAAAAAAAAAAAAAAAGAAGTTAGACCCACCAATGGCTTTGTTCCTTTCAGCACAGGATGGTCAAAAGCTGGTTGGTGATGGACCATAACACAATCCAATATGTCTCCATCTGGGCTCTGTGTAAAATTAGATTAAAATTTGAAATTAAAAAAATGCCAATTTATTTTAAAATTTCAACACTTGAATAAACATGGATACCAAATTACCTTCTAAGGTGTTACAAAATAAATGTCTAGTGGTGAGACTTTAAATCTCTTCGTAGACAAAATGTATAGATTTAGAAGTAGATTCAGAGAGCTCTGAATTACTCTTTCTAAAAATATAAAAATATCTAGCGGTGAGACTTTAAATCTCGTCGTAAACAAAATGTATAGATTTAGAAGTAGATTCAGAGACCTCTGAATTACTCTTTCTAAAAATATAATAAACATTGATAAAAATGTCTAGCAGTGAGACTTTAAATCTCGCCGTAAACAAAATGTATAGATTTAGAAGTAGATTCAGAGAGCTCTGAATTACTCTTTCTAAAAATATAATAAACATGGATAAAAATGTCTAGCGGCGAGACTTTAAATCTCATCTAAACAAAATGTATAGATTTAGAAGTAGTTCAGAAGCCTCTGAATTACTCTTTCTAAAAATACAATAAACATGTATAATTATGGAAATGATCATATAAATATTTACCTGGATTGTTTTAACAGAAGGCTTGTTGAGATTCAAGAGATGTGTTCTTATTAATCTCATTTTCTTAGACTCTTCACCTGGCCGAAAAGTTTGGTTAAGCCGCCTGAAATCTTCGAATTGTGCGGCGGAGACCGCAGGAAAAACAGTGGAAAACAAGAGGAAGAAAACAAAGGAGGAAATAATTGGAAGAGATATCTGAAAACTAGAAGTGGATGAATGCATATTTCTTGTATGTACTTGTGTTGTTCTTCCAAACAAATAATAATATGTGTCTGTTTTTTGTGTTTGTTTTTGTTTTGTGCATTTGCCTTCTTCTTGTCTTCTTCTAATATCAAAACAAAAACAAGTTTCTTCTGTTTTCTCCCAATGAACACTAGCCATTAATCCAAATAGCTTCCGGAATCACTCAAACGCCATTATCGAAGAAGCTTCAAATGATGTTTTGTTAAAACAATAAAATAAAAACAAAATCCAAGTTGTGTGTACACACACACAGTTTCTCTCTCATGCACTAAATGTTCTCTCTCTAGAGTTTCTATTCTAATTCTATTCCTTGATTTCTATGCTCTGACAAACAACAACTTCAAGGCAGCAGGCAATTAAATAGCTCAAATATTGATGATTTGAGCACCAAAAATGGGGAGTTTTGAGTTTTTTTAGAGTTTAAGCATGTGGGCTTTGTTAATAAATATTGGGTTGTGGCCGAGACATGCAATATTTTGAGAAATATATATATAAATCGAGTAGAGAGAGAGAGAGAGAAAGAGGGGTGGGGGGTAGGGTGGGTGATTGTGTTCAGTCTTCAATACATAGACCGGACTTTACCTTTTTTGTTACCAATTTAAGATTTAACATTTATTAATTTATTATGTAAAACATAGTTGTATAACTGTATTTTAACATGCATATATATACTTAATATACATTTGAATATCATTTGAGGCAACTGTTGTAACATATATATAACTAAGAAAAATGGCTCGCACATCACATTTTTATATGTTATGGTAGTTAAAGGGTGAGAGAATAAAAGTTTATTATATCAAATGATGAATAATGTTATATACAATGATAAAATTATAAAAATACGTTATACTTTTGTGAAATAAACCTTAAGTTTACTACCACAAATTAGAATGGTTAATTTTCGAATAGCTACCAAATTAGAACTATAATTAATTTTGTGGGTTGGTTAAAGAGCGCGGTTTAGACTCTATAGGTGTTTCTTTCTTTCATGTCTAGTTTCTCGCTAGTCGGATTTTTATTTATACATATCACAAGCCATTTAAAAAATACCGTAAATATTAGTGTGTGTTTATATATACATGTATGTGTGTGTATTGTTTAATTTTAAATGTAGGTAAATATAGAAAAAGGAAGGGAGTGATATATGCTCTTTACTTTGGGGTGACAGAAAGGAATTACACTTGATTCTGAGTCTCAAAGTTGCCTTGTTTGCTTTAAGTGCTTCTCTTTCACTTCTCCCTATATGTTCTTTCTGTTACTCTCTTCTTTTCTAAATATTCCACTATTTACCCTCCATTTTATTAATCCACATTATAAAATATATAATCCCAACCGTATAGTTTCGATCAATGCAATTGGTTTACGTTGCCCAATCACAAGATTCTTTTTATCACTAAACTACCATGTAATTATATATACACCAATGTTCATTCTATTATCATTACCGTGGTTTTAGCTCACTCCCTCTCTTCTTTTTCTTCTCGTCCTCCTCCTTAGGTTTTTACCTCTAGATTTTCGGTTAGATTAAGAGCCGGTTGAACCGATTGTTCTTTTTTTAAGTCCATATTTATTAATTAAAACTTTTTAAATATATAATACCCATTAAAATCTTAGACATATCAATAAATCTTTTTTTTTTTTTTTTTTTTTTTTTTTTTTTTTTTTTGTGCACACATGAAAACACTTTAAGCAACCAACAAGAATTACAAGTGAGTCGTGGTTAGACGGGCAACAAGCTGCACCGCAACCCCTTTTTGAATAGTAAAGTCAACTCTATTAAACATGAAGTTTGTGTCTTTGGCCACAGGAGAGTTCAGAGGCGAAGCATTATTAGGGTCAGGGGTGCCCTGACCCCCTCCGTTTTTTGGCGCAGTGGTGGAAGTTTGCGTTTTTCGTAGGTAAATCAAGTGTGGGTTGAGTCCGGCCCCCACCGATTTAATCTTTCGCCCCCTACCATTCAGAAGAATTGAGTCCGGCCCCCGCCGATATGATCTTCAAGCTTCGCCACTGGGAGTGTTACTATGCATTACTTTTTGCACTCGATCTAAAAACCGGATTACTTCGGAAGCAAAGCCCCCAAATGTGTCAAAAGCGAGGGACACAAAGACGTGTTGGTTTTCCAGACAAGCAGCTTCATGTTTATCAACTTTCTTGAATCAGAAATTTCGTGGCTTCCTATTTTGTGAAGAGAAGAGAGGATGAAACTCAATGTTAGACAATAGATAGTTTAGAGTTAAGTTAAACCTAAAAAAAAAATATAAATGTGAGTCCCAACTTTAGAAAAAGAATGATAATTACCAAATCTACCGTAAATGCACCTTTATGTTTCTTTTTCCTTGTATACAATGTTACTAGTTTATACCCGGGAGTCCCGAGTTGAACAATCTAAGTAAGTGAATAAAATTAGAAGTATCTAAACTATAAAAATGACATCTGCCAATATATGATTATTATTATTATTATTATTATTATTATTATTATTATTTTAAACAAATCTCTGCTATAAGTTATCATATTCTAATATAAAAAAAGGGTAATTGAGTCGGGTATCACATAATCCCAGGCCCGACCCAAACCCACAATTTTTTTTTAAACTATTTCCAAACCTTACACAATACCTGTCGGGTTACAAAAAATAGTCGTTTTTTTTCTCCGTTTTTTATATAGCACTATGGTACTCGTTGGAAAGATAATAAAACGCTCGTTAATTTGGTGTAATTTTTTTCTTTAAAAAATATCGTATATAAAAGATATTAACATTTAAAAGTTATGAGAGGAAACATGAGAGAGAAAATAATAAAATTTTAATATTTAAATTTAATAGATTAGGTATTTAATAGATTATGTTAAATCATATTTAAACCATATTTATTCCATTTTTTAATTGGTCTAGAGTTGCCACATCACATCATATGTGGCATCTCTCAAAAGAAAGATTACATAATATTATGACATGTCATTAAAAATGCTTTGATTTATTATATGTATAGATAGATTTGGTTTTTGAAATCGGTTCTTTGATTCAATGAGCAATTCGGTTTCATAACATTTTCTTGTTATTAAAAAACCAACATTATTATTGGAATTTGTCACTTAAAAGTAGTTTTTGAGATTATAGTATACCAAAAGTACACATTTTCGTGTTTAATTAAAGGGACTAACAGGTAACAATATATATGTGAACCACAAGAAAAGTTGCTAATTTGCTGTAAATATTTTGTAAAGGAAAAGAAAAAGGTAAAATAGATGTATATCTTAAAAAAAAATCATATATTGTGTCAAAGATTTGGGTCATTGGGTGTAATATTAGTGGGTTGGTTTGGATGTGTTGGCATGCGGGGACCTGGTTATGTGAACCTAGCATGCTTACGCTAAATCCATGCATTATGCACGCGCAGTTGATAATATTTCCATATGCATGGGCAAAAAGGTAATTTCTCAACATTACTTTAGTATTCGTGATTTATTTATTTATTATGTTTTGTTTCGTTAAAGTTTTAGTGTTTCACCCTGCCCCTACTCTAACCGTCTAAAATATTATTGCTTATAATAATTGTACAACCGCCCCGGTTTAATTAGTACTATACCCACACTACGTACGTAGCTATAAAATAATAATACAGTTAATTGATGATGTTTCAAGACAAAATTATTACCGACTTATATGTATACTCTTTGTGTGCTTAAAGAAAGGTGTACATGTGTAATTAAAATGTTTGGTTGAATTTCATCAACATCAGGCTAAAAAACAATTGATTGGTCGTGAAAATAAATTGATAAAGTATAGTGATGTATAGAAGGGTTTCGGAATACCGGCCAGTTTCTTTGGAACGATAACCTTTTGTTTTACAAGCATCGGTTGTCTACTTGTCTTCTATAAGACTTAGACAACTACATTTATGAACATTCATTAGCATGGGGTAGAGATCAAGATCAAGTTTCTAATGGTTAAAAGTAGTCTTTCATGTGAAATTATGATTTTTGACGTATGGGATTGTTATTGGGTGTGGTGATGGTTTTTTCGGTATCCATCACCAACCTATGTGTGTGATGACCCCCCCCCCCCCCCTAAAAAAATCATTTTTCTATTTTTTTAAACCGTTTTAATTGACATTTTGATAGGTAAAAAGTGAATCCTTTGCAAAAATGGGAGAGTTTTACAAAAACAGAGTGCATTGGTAGGCATTGGAAAAAAAAATGGTAATGCCGCCAATTGGATTAGCGGTATCAACCTAAGTAAATCTTGTAGCTTGCAATGTCAGCTTGATGTCTCTAAATGGTTTGGCGGTATCACATTGATACCTCTAAATGGATTGGCGTATCTATGATGCCGCCAAATGGGTCCAAGGCATCACCTTGATGCCGCCAAATGGGTCTAAGGCATCATTCAAGATAAATACTCTCGGTCAGCTTCACATTCTCTCAATCCCACAATTGTTTTTACAACACAATTGTAAAAAACTAAACAAAATACTAATATGAGATATAATACTTTTCCCGCAATTGTTTTAGAGGGTACAGTTTTTTATTGATATTGGATTGATGTTACATCCACATGGAGTTATAACAGTATTGGGCGGGATGAGCCGTGCCTAAAAGCATCATCTCCCGTTTCATCCCTGCCTTGCATCGCTTTTCTGGGGTCCAAAAAAGCGGTGTCTTTGGATCGGTGTTACATCCACATGAAACTACTTGGATCGATGTTACATCCAAACGTGGTATAACACGTGTAGAATGCAACATTGTTATTGTAGTTTATAATATTAGAGAGTTGGTTTGCGTTGGTGGTAACAATCTCCAGTGTACCACCCCCAGGCATGCCAACAGACTCTTTAGGGGGGTTAACCTTCCAGGCAAAGCCTGTAGCGCAAGGCCCTCCGATGTTGAAGAATCACGATCGGAGATTAGCGACGTCGGCGATATCGGATGTAGCTGCTCCTGTGACACCCGGCAAATTCTGGTTAACAACGTTGTCTAGATGAAAGTCTACCTTAGCGAGTCACGCGTATGTTGTACTTAACTGGGTTAGTTAAGTCGGGTTATGGTTCGGGAACTATTGGTTAGTCTAGAAGATCATTGGATGTTGGTCTAGAGGTTCGTTAGATGTCAGTCCTTAACCAAGTGTACAAACGGTGACGATTTGTAGGATCGTCAGGGCATACGGAACGTACGAGTCTCGAGTCCCGGGAATTGATGAACGAGTGTGAAAATGTGTATTTACTTGTATTATGTGTTTACAATCATTATGTGACTTGTCGGTACGTGAATATGTGTTAACATATGTTAAAACGGGGTTTAACGCGCAAAACGCACAAAACCAACCCCTATAGGCGATTAGGAAGCCTAATCACCTATAGGGGAGGCGAGTAGGAGACCCTAAGGGCGATTAGGGGCCTACTCGTGTGAAGGTATAGGCGATTAGGCCTAATTGTGTGAACCTTCATGCGAGTAGCAGCCCTAATCGCGTATAAGGGCTGCACAATCGCTAGTAACGGGCTGGACGACTAAAAACGACTATAAATACCATACTTAACCTCCTAAACTTCATTATACCAACCCTAGTCGTCCCATAACCCGCCCCAACACATAAACAACCTCTGGAAGGCGATTTTTGATCAAAACACAAGGTTCCAAGCTTGAATCATCATTCTTTCATAATCCTAAGGTTTGGTTTTCATCCATAACTCTTTATAAACGTTTTTAATCAATCCCTAATGGTCCAGACCTGTTCTTAAACGAAAAAGCTTTCTGAAAATCGTCAATAAGGGTTGTTAATCGGATTATGACTAATATACATGCGTTATGGGTGTGTATGATTAGAAAGCTAGGATTTTTATGATTCATGATGATGATTGATATGTTATTATGTTAGATCAGAATTGATGTTGATAGTATGATGATAGAAATCTCAGTAATTGGATATTAGGGTTATGATTACGCGTGTTAGTATGATGTTGCATGCTATGTGAATGGTGTTTGGATTACTTGGTTGCATGCAGGACTGATTATACGAAGTTAAACGAAGGATTTTGGGTTAAACATGTTTAGGATAGTGTTTGGGATGATATTGGGTGGTTACACACGTTCTGGATCTGATTTGGAGCGTTAAACGCGCGAAAAACCGGAACAGCAAGGTTACAGGCGAGTAGCATTCCTAATCGCCTATGTTATAGGCGAGTAGGGTGCTAATCGCCTATAACTCAGGCGAGTAGAGGCCTACTCGTGTGACAGTAGGGGTGATTAGCCCTAATTGCTAGTAAGTTCATGTGAATAGCCCTAATTGCTAGTAAGTTCATGTGAATAGCCCTAATTGCTAGTAAGTTCAGGTGAATAGCCCTAATTGCTAGTAAGTTCAGGTGATTAGCTCCTAATCGCCTATAATAGAGGCGAGTAGGGTTTCTAATTGCTAGTTACCAACCTAAATGCTAGTTGACTTTTCCTAATCGCGTGTACTGCTGTTGTAAGTGTAAATTAGCATTCCGAGACCCGATTTAACATGTAGTAACATGCTAGGAACCCCGTAACATGTCTAATAACTTGGTAACATATATTTGGATGTAATTCGGTGATACGTGAACTATGTGCTATAACTTGTTGTGCGTTAACGTATGTTAAGTGTGAATGCGTTATTGTATGTTGTGGAGCGTAAACATAACACGGGGAGTCTCGGGTCACCAATGGGATGTCGAGTCTTGTACTTCGGGTCAGTTAAACAGTCACGGTGTTTTCAAACGAACTTGGTTATGGTCTGGACATCTAGGGACTAATTAACCTGCGGGTTATTAGTCTAAGTACTTGTAACTGTCGTATGTTAGGTCGCCGCTTTACGGGACTAGCATAGCAGCTGAGTTTACTCGGGTTAAGGAGTAACGCAACTTAAGGTGAGTTTACGGCCCCTCTTTTAAACTGGTTTTATACTTTCGGGGGAGAAAACATGTGTTAAAACGATTATTTGGTAATTACTGTCATACTATGGGTTTCTATTGTGTACTACACGATCTTTGGAAGTCCCGGGGGGAACCATGAATGTGCGGGTTTGCACAACGGGGAAATGTGAATAGCGCTATTGGGAGTGACCAACCCCGCTCGTCGACTTGGAGGGTCGGCGGGTGCATATTGTCTCAAACAGGAACAACAGGAACATTTGGTACTTTCGGGCACAACATCTGGTATTCGAGTTAGTAATGGTTTTCCAATCGTGGTAGTAACAAAACGTACGCCTAGCTAGCGTATACTGGTTTTCGATTTGTTATAGTATGGACAGGTGGACTTGGTACTTGGATACAAAACCTGTAAACTCACCAGCATTTTTGTGCTGACGTAAACTTTTACATGTTTTCTCAGGTCGCTAAGGTAGCATGACTGGACTAGGGCGCACGCGTCTGCACGGCGTCTAACTAGGGTTGCATGGTCTTTTGAACGTTGAACTATTATTTCATTGTTGAGTTACTGTTTTGAATAAGCTTCCGCTGTAAACGGGATTTTTAAACTATGTTTTGAAATTGCATTTATATTCATTTAGACTTGTTTATTGTGATCGTTGGTTTGGATCCTGGTTTGTCATGCGCCTCGCGGTAAAACCCCGCAAGTGGATTTTGAGGGTGTGACAGATTGGTATCAGAGCCAGGTTATAGTGAACTAGGACTGCATGTAGAGTCTAGTCTATAGCCGAGTCGCACACACTAGACGATCACATGGTACTAAACGTTATAGTGGTTTACGTATGGTCTTGTCGGGGTGTCTCTAAATCATTGGTCTTTCTACGTTACATCATCCGTTCTATCTTAGGTTGGGTTACTTGTTTTCTAGGCAGTGTAGTCTGTCGGAGTAACTCGCGTGCTCTTGAGATTTGTCCAAGGCTCGGACATCTCCCCTTTCGCACTCCAATAGAAACACTTGTCATGAACTACCGTAGTATTACGGTGTGTAGCTAAGAGTCTATGTTCGGTGATTTGAACTTTGAATTAGGAGAACACTGGGAGGACCATGTAGAGCGGTTTATCATTTTGGGTGCACACAAAATCATAAACCGAAATGCATGGAAGTCCTGGTGAACTCTGGGTTTGGAGGGATAGTCCTGGATTGGATCTAGCTTTGATCTTGTGAACCTTAGTGGTTATCTTTAACTGCGAAACTAAATTTTCTCGTTCTTTTCTGCCAGAATCATGTCTGGAGTACGTGGAGGACGTGGAGGTAGTCGCAATGGTGGACGTGGTGGTGGTCGCGGTGGTGCTGGTGGTCGTGGTGGAGGTATTAACCTATCGCAGGCTGATCTGAACAACTTGCTCCAAGCTGCCTTTCAGTTAGGGCACAATGGTGGTGGTAAGTTGATTTATCCATTTTCTTTGCCTCATTGGTGAACCTTGTTTACGTTACTTGTGGTTTCTCATACGTTTCATTTCAGGTGGTCCTGTTGACCCACCCCCACCCATGTGCACCTACAAGATGTTCCGGGACTGTAAGCCCCAGGAATTCTCTGGCACTGAGGGTGCGGTTAGCTTGCTTAGGTGGTTGGAGAAAGTGGAGTCAGTATTTCTGATGTGTAACTGTCTCCCAGAAGATCGGGTAAAGTATGCAGCTGCGTTATTCCAGGATGTGGCATTGACTTGGTGGAATGGCATCACCCAGAATATGGGTATTGGGGAGGCATATGCTATGCCATGGGAGAATTTTGTGCAGTTGCTGAAGCGTGAGTATTGTCCGAGGGAAGAGGTACAGAAGCTGGAACATGAGGTGTGGAACCTCAAGATGACTGGGTCGGAAATTGAGAAGTATACTGTGAGGCGGAATGAGTTGGCAGTGCTGTGTCCCGATCTGCATGTGCCAGAATACCGTAGGATTGAACACTATGTTTCGGGGTTAGTACCGGAAATTGCAGGGTTAGTGGCTGCGGGAAATCATCCTACGTATGCAGAGGTAGTCCGATCGGCCCATAGGATGACCAACTTAAAGGTAAATGAGGGTATTTTGCCAGCGAAGGGTTCGACTGTTAAGGCCCCAGAGAACAACAAGCGCAAGTGGGAAAATGACGGGAAGGGAGCTGGGTCAGCACAGCAGAATAAGAAGTTCGACAATGGGGGTTCTTCTTCTTCTTCGGGTAACAAGCAGGGTGGTTATGCGGGAAAACTGCCCAAATGCAACAAGTGTGGACGCCATCATCAAGGGAACTGCGACAGTAACCGTTGTCACCGCTGCCAGCGAATTGGGCATTATGCAAAAGATTGTCGAGTTACACTTCCATCGACTCAGGCTCCAACTAACAGCTCAGCTCCGACTACTCAAGGGACTACAGGAAGACAAGGGTGCTACAACTGTGGTGACACTGGGCATTACAAGAAGGATTGCCCAAAATTGAAGCAGGGTGGAAGCAACGATAATGGGAACAACGGGGGCGGCGGCAGAAATGCACGTGCCTTCGTCATTGGAGCCGCTGAGGCTAGACAGGACCCTGACACAGTCACCGGTACGTTTCTTCTCAATAATCGTTCTGTTAGCGTATTATTTGATTCTGGTGCCGACAAGAGTTTTGTATCCATGGATGTTAGTCGACTGCTAGATGTAGTACCCGTACCATTAGAAACCAAGTATGTTATTGAGTTGGCCGACGGTAAAACGATTGAAGCTACTAGTGTCCTTCGGGAGTGTCAATTAGAGTTGTCGGGTTTATCATTCCCCATCGACCTTATGCCGGTACCTTTGGGTAGTTTTGACGTTGTGGTAGGAATGGATTGGTTATCTTTGTATCGCGCGGAGATTGTCTGTTACGATAAAGTTATTCGGATTCCTCTCCCTGATGGAGAATTCCTTTCTGTGTACGGTATCAAGGGTGGTGTTCCGCTAAACATCATCTCTAGCATGAAAGCCCTTAAGTGTCTTCGAAAGGGTTATCCAGCCATTTTGGCGCTTTTATCTGTTTCCACTAGTGATGAGAAGAAGATCGACGACATTCCGGTGGTACGCGAGTTTCCTGATGTTTTTCCTGATGATTTATCTGGCCTTCCTCCTCATCGTCAAGTCGAGTTCGGTATTGATCTTGTACCAGGGGCTGCTCCTATTGCTCGGGCCCCCTATCGTCTTGCACCTCCCGAGATGCAGGAATTGTCTAGTCAGTTACAGGAACTCTTGGACAAGGGTTTCATCCGACCAAGTTCTTCCCCTTGGGGAGCCCCGATTTTATTTGTTAAGAAGAAGGATGGAAGTTTCCGATTGTGTGTAGACTACAGAGAACTGAACAAATTGACCGTCAAGAACCGTTATCCTCTTCCACGTATTGATGATCTATTCGACCAGCTTCAGGGTTCTAGTTATTATTCCAAGATCGATTTGAGGTCCGGTTATCACCAGCTGCGCGTCAGGGAGGCTGACGTTGCAAAGACTGCTTTTCGAACACGTTATGGCCATTTCGAATTCTTGGTCATGCCTTTCGGTCTCACGAACGCACCGGCGGTTTTCATGGACTTGATGAACCGCGTCTGTAAACCATATCTGGATAAGTTCGTCATTGTGTTTATTGATGACATTCTGATCTACTCCAAGAACGAGACCGAACACGAGGAACATCTGCGGTTAGTTTTGGAACTCTTGCGACGGGAACAACTTTACGCCAAGTTCTCAAAGTGTGACTTTTGGTTACGCGAAGTTCAATTCCTAGGACATGTGGTTAATGAACACAAAATTCATGTCGATCCAGCTAAAATCGAAGCGATCAAGGACTGGGGAGCACCAAAGACGCCAACTGAGGTGCGGCAATTCCTAGGCCTTGCGGGCTACTATCGTCGTTTCATTCAGGGGTTCTCGAAGATTGCTCAACCCCTCACCACTCTCACTCAGAAGGATAGGAAGTTCGACTGGGGTGAACCACAAGAGTCAGCGTTTGAAGAACTGAAGTCTAAACTGTGTTCTGCTCCTATTTTGTCTTTACCTGAGGGCCCTGATGATTTTGTTGTTTACTGTGATGCTTCCATTCATGGACTCGGTTGCGTGTTGATGCAACGCGAGAAAGTGATTGCGTATGCTTCTCGTCAACTCAAAGTGCACGAGAAGAACTACACAACTCATGACTTGGAGTTGGGTGCCGTGGTATTCGCGTTGAAAATTTGGAGACATTACTTGTACGGTACCAAATGCACCATCTACACCGATCACAAGAGTCTCCAACATATTTTCGACCAACAACATTTGAACATACGGCAGCGTCGTTGGATCGAACTTTTGAACGACTATGATTGTGCTATTAAGTACCATCCTGGCAAGGCGAATGTTGTAGCAGACGCCTTGAGTAGGAAGGAATCTACTAAACCTCGTCGCGTTCGGGCGTTGCAGCTCACTATTCATTCATCACTACCTGATCAACTCCGTTCTGCCCAGTTAGAAGCTTTGAAGGAGGAAAACCTTAAAGCTGAAACTATGCACGGTGCCGACAAGCACCTAGAGCGAAGGCCTGATGGCCTGCACTACTTCGCAGAACGCATATGGGTTCCTTTATTCGGGGGACTACGGGAGCTTGTCCTTGATGAGGCTCATAAGTCCCGGTATTCTATTCATCCTGGTTCGGATAAGATGTACCAAGATCTGAAGGTGCTTTACTGGTGGCCAAACATGAGGTCGGACATAGCCTCATACGTGAGCAAATGCTTGACCTGTGCTAAGGTCAAGGTGGAATACCAGAAACCGTCGGGTCTCTTGCAACAACCTGAAATTCCGGAATGGAAATGGGAACGGATTACTATGGATTTTGTCACACAACTTCCTAAATCACCAAGCGGGAATGACAAGATATGGGTGATTGTCGATCGGTTGACGAAATCAGCTCATTTTCTTGCCATTAAGGAGACCGACACCATGGATCGTTTGGCTCGTCTTTACTTGAAAGAAGTTGTTTCTAAGCACGGGGTACCAGTTTCTATTATCTCGGATCGTGACTCCCATTTTACTTCTCACTTCTGGAAGTCTTTGCACAAGGCTTTGGGTACCCAACTAGACATGAGTACGGCTTATCATCCACAGACTGACGGTCAGAGTGAACGCACGATTCAAACTTTAGAAGACATGCTGCGGGCATGTGTGATCGATTTTGGAAAGGGTTGGGAAGCTCATCTGCCGTTAGTAGAATTCTCGTATAATAACAGTTATCACACGAGCATCAAGGCTGCTCCGTTCGAAGCACTGTACGGACGGAAATGCCGTTCTCCTCTTTGTTGGGATGAAGTGGGTGAGAGTCAACTCACTGGGCCTGAACTAGTGTACGAAACTTCGGAAAAGATCGTACAGATTCGTAATCGGTTGGCGGCGGCACGGGACCGGCAAAAGAGTTATGCCGATCAGCGTCGCAAACCATTGGAATTCCAAGTCAATGACAAGGTACTTCTAAAAGTCTCACCGTGGAAGGGCGTCATACGCTTTGGGAAGCGTGGCAAACTCAATCCGCGGTATGTCGGCCCATTTACGATCCTGGAACGGATTGGGCCGGTAGCATATCGTCTTGATTTACCGACGGAGCTCTGTAACGTACATAACGTCTTTCACGTGTCAAACTTGAAGAAGTGTCTGGCTGACGAGTCTCTCATCGTTCCACTAGAAGAGATCAAGGTTGATGATCGTCTTCAGATTGTGGAAGAACCTGTAGAGATCCTTGATTACAAGATTCGTAGCCTACGTCACAGCAAGATTCGTATCGTTAAGGTTCGGTGGAACTCGAACCGGGGACCGGAATATACGTGGGAACGGGAGGATCAGATGAAGTCTAAGTATCCTCATCTTTTTCCTAAGGAAGCGTTCGAGTCGAGACATGTCTCTTCTGCAGCAGAATGAATCTCGGGGCGAGATTCCTTTTAACGTGGGGATGATGTGACAACTCGGGTAAATCTCTCTTTTTGTTTCTGTCCTTTGCTTGTTTCCTTCGTTATTTCTTTTGTTCTTTTGATACTTGTGCAATTTTCGGGACGAAAATTCTTTTAACGTGGGGATGATGTGACACCCGGCAAATTCTGGTTAACAACGTTGTCTAGATGAAAGTCTACCTTAGCGAGTCACGCGTATGTTGTACTTAACTGGGTTAGTTAAGTCGGATTATGGTTCGGGAACTATTGGTTAGTCTAGAAGATCATTGGATGTTGGTCTAGAGGTTCGTTAGATGTCAGTCCTTAACCAAGTGTACAAACGGTGACGATTTGTAGGATCGTCAGGGCATACGGAACGTACGAGTCTCGAGTCCCGGGAATTGATGAACGAGTGTGAAAATGTGTATTTACTTGTATTATGTGTTTACAATCATTATGTGACTTGTCGGTACGTGAATATGTGTTAACATATGTTAAAACGGGGTTTAACGCGCAAAACGCACAAAACCAACCCCTATAGGCGATTAGGAAGCCTAATCACCTATAGGGGAGGCGAGTAGGAGACCCTAAGGGCGATTAGGGGCCTACTCGTGTGAAGGTATAGGCGATTAGGCCTAATTGTGTGAACCTTCATGCGAGTAGCAGCCCTAATCGCGTATAAGGGCTGCACAATCGCTAGTAACGGGCTGGACGACTAAAAACGACTATAAATACCATACTTAACCTCCTAAACTTCATTATACCAACCCTAGTCGTCCCATAACCCGCCCCAACACATAAACAACCTCTGGAAGGCGATTTTTGATCAAAACACAAGGTTCCAAGCTTGAATCATCATTCTTTCATAATCCTAAGGTTTGGTTTTCATCCATAACTCTTTATAAACGTTTTTAATCAATCCCTAATGGTCCAGACCTGTTCTTAAACGAAAAAGCTTTCTGAAAATCGTCAATAAGGGTTGTTAATCGGATTATGACTAATATACATGCGTTATGGGTGTGTATGATTAGAAAGCTAGGATTTTTATGATTCATGATGATGATTGATATGTTATTATGTTAGATCAGAATTGATGTTGATAGTATGATGATAGAAATCTCAGTAATTGGATATTAGGGTTATGATTACGCGTGTTAGTATGATGTTGCATGCTATGTGAATGGTGTTTGGATTACTTGGTTGCATGCAGGACTGATTATACGAAGTTAAACGAAGGATTTTGGGTTAAACATGTTTAGGATAGTGTTTGGGATGATATTGGGTGGTTACACACGTTCTGGATCTGATTTGGAGCGTTAAACGCGCGAAAAACCAGAACAGCAAGGTTACAGGCGAGTAGCATTCCTAATCGCCTATGTTATAGGCGAGTAGGGTGCTAATCGCCTATAACTCAGGCGAGTAGAGGCCTACTCGTGTGACAGTAGGGGTGATTAGCCCTAATTGCTAGTAAGTTCATGTGAATAGCCCTAATTGCTAGTAAGTTCATGTGAATAGCCCTAATTGCTAGTAAGTTCAGGTGAATAGCCCTAATTGCTAGTAAGTTCAGGTGATTAGCTCCTAATCGCCTATAATAGAGGCGAGTAGGGTTTCTAATTGCTAGTTGACCAACCTAAATGCTAGTTGACTTTTCCTAATCGCGTGTACTGCTGCTGTAAGTGTAAATTAGCATTCCGAGACCCGATTTAACATGTAGTAACATGCTAGGAACCCCGTAACATGTCTAATAACTTGGTAACATATATTTGGATGTAATTCGTTGATACGTGAACTATGTGCTATAACTTGTTGTGCGTTAACGTATGTTAAGTGTGAATGCGTTATTGTATGTTGTGGAGCGTAAACATAACACGGGGAGTCTCGGGTCACCAATGGGATGTTGAGTCTTGTACTTCGGGTCAGTTAAACAGTCACGGTGTTTTCAAACGAACTTGGTTATGGTCTGGACATCTAGGGACTAATTAACCTGCGGGTTATTAGTCTAAGTACTTGTAACTGTCGTATGTTAGGTCGCCGCTTTACGGGACTAGCATAGCAGCTGAGTTTACTCGGGTTAAGGAGTAACGCAACTTAAGGTGAGTTTACGGCCCCTCTTTTAAACTGGTTTTATACTTTCGGGGGAGAAAACATGTGTTAAAACGATTATTTGGTAATTACTGTCATACTATGGGTTTCTATTGTGTACTACACGATCTTTGGAAGTCCCGGGGGGAACCATGAATGTGCGGGTTTGCACAACGGGAAAATGTGAATAGCGCTATTGGGAGTGACCAACCCCGCTCGTCGACTTGGAGGGTCGGCGGGTGCATATTGTCTCAAACAGGAACAACAGGAACATTTGGTACTTTCGGGCACAACATCTGGTATTCGAGTTAGTAATGGTTTTCCAATCGTGGTAGTAACAAAACGTACGCCTAGCTAGCGTATACTGGTTTTCGATTTGTTATAGTATGGACAGGTGGACTTGGTACTTGGATACAAAACCTGTAAACTCACCAGCATTTTTGTGCTGACGTAAACTTTTACATGTTTTCTCAGGTCGCTAAGGTAGCATGACTGGACTAGGGCGCACGCGTCTGCACGGCGTCTAACTAGGGTTGCATGGTCTTTTGAACGTTGAACTATTATTTCATTGTTGAGTTACTGTTTTGAATAAGCTTCCGCTGTAAACGGGATTTTTAAACTATGTTTTGAAATTGCATTTATATTCATTTAGACTTGTTTATTGTGATCGTTGGTTTGGATCCTGGTTTGTCATGCGCCTCGCGGTAAAACCCCGCAAGTGGATTTTGAGGGTGTGACAGCTCCTGCCCGTGCTCCTTTGGCAGGGTAATCTGGCTGATCATGGGTACCCTTTAAGATTTGGTACACATGTTCAACAGATTGATTGATGTTCCCCTGTTTCGGCCAAATGGGTTTGAATTTGAATGCGGTCCTGAGTTTACGGTGACTGGGAGAATGACTAGGTAGAATATTGGAATTGGTGATCTCGGAAATAGATTGTCTTGTAACTCTGTAGATTGTATAGTTTGATTGACTAGTTTGGAAAAATAGTTGGTAAATAAATTTGTATTATTTGTTTTAAATAAATTTATCATTATTACATGTATTTACTTTTATTTTAGAAAACCTCTAATAATAATAGTAGTAGTATTAAAATTAATAGTACCATAATAAGGCTGCCATTACTAAATAAACCTCATACAGAAGATGATGAGATGAGTCACCCATCACATCCATGATAGCAAAGGGTGACTGATGAAACAGATACTGCAAACTAAACAACATAAAAAAGATGACATTGATGATACGACTGACACAACCCTGCTTTTGGGTCATTCACTGATTTTGTTGACGCCTTGCATTTCCACAACTCTTCCTGTTATGGCCTGTTTCTCCACATCGAGTGCATTTATGACGCCTCGAGCGATCGTCATAATTCACATCCATCTCATTTTATATTCTTCTCTGACGTACTCAGCCTCGATGTGTAGTAATCATCGACGAGTCCCCTTGAATTCTCCACCTTACCGCCGGCCATTCAGACTTGTGCCCCAAGGTGTAGAAATGACTGTTGTACTGCTGAATGTACGTGTCCGTGTGGAATTTCCAACTAGTAATACTGTGAGGGCTTTTACCCAACCAATTGCAAACAGCAATTGCATGTGAACATGGAAATCTTTGCATCTGCCATTTGCCACACGAGCATACCTTTTTTTTGTACTCAACGGTGTAGTCATTTCCGCCCCCGTTATTTGTCTCAACCCTTGAAAGAACATTGCACCTTACCGCATTCGCATCGTACATTGTCACTTCATGCTGCATAGCAACTCCAAAAAGGTTCTCATACCTGTTCCATATGCGAGGGGGTAGAGGGGTGTTGCAACTGCTCGAAATTTGAGTGTGCTTAACATATTGTTCGACGTCTCTGCGAAAGGTGTAGTGAATCAGAGCTGTGATAGGCAGTAGTCGCGCTTCACGCAAGACGTTGTTCATGGACTCCAAAATGTTGGTCGTTAGGTTACCCCACCGACGATGCTCTTTATCATGCCTAACAGTCCACTTAGTCTTATCAATGTTGTTAAGGTAGTCCCATGCCTCTTGATTTTTCAGCCTCATTTCGCTAACAATCCACCGATACTTTACGTGCTGAGATGTGCTACCAATAGACCAACACAGTTTCTGTAGGGTTTTGTTCCGGAACCTCCCGCTGAAATTGCTTCTGATGTGACGAAGACAGTAACGATGGTAGGCGTTGGGTTCCTTCCACTGTGGAAGGTTTTCCATAGCATTAATTATGCCGTTGTGTCTGTTTGATATCACACACAAAGGTCCCATGCTATTAAGGGTAACGTATTCAGTAAGGTTTTGGAAAAACCAACACTAGCTGTGTACAGTCTCTTCGTCAACGACAGCATACGCCACAGGCAGGATGTAGTTGTTTGCATTTTTTGTTACCGCAAGATCAGCTTACCTCGGTAGGGTCCTTTCAGATGAGTCGCATCCACCGATATGACAGGCATGCATCGATGGAAAGCACGGATAGAAGGACCGAACGCCAAAAATACATTTAAACGTGGGGTAATTCGGATCCCCGTTCGGATGATTAAAGAACATAACAACGGTGCCTGGGTTCCTTGTCCGCAGCCGCATAAGATATGTGGGTAGCTCCTTAAAATTGTTGTCCCAGTCACCATATATACTTTCTATAGCCTTTCTTCTTGCTCGCCACGCCTTGGAATACGAAACATCAACATTCAGAACCTGCTAGACATGGGTTTGGATATGTTTTACCTTATGCTTGATGTCCGTACGAATTTGCGGTAATATGTGTGGTGCAATATCCTTTGCTTTTAAACTTCTGTTGCTATTACGTGTGGTCGAAGAATAACAGTTGTGTTCTGTAGACCATACAGTAATTCTCCAGTAATGTGAGTCAGACCGAATTGATGTCGTGCAACGCCACTCACACTTGCGACCGCTAGAGAAAGGATTTACAAACTTTGGGTGTCTGGTGTAACATAAGACCATGTATACCTTTGGTTTGCTTGCCTTTACATACATCTCCCGCCCACGACAGATGTTCCACTGTCTAACCGCACGGTCTACCTCTTCTTTTGATTTGAAATACATACCAAGACGGATATTGTCCCCTGCTTTTGGGTTCCATAACACGAAGTCATCCTCTTCGTATTCTTGAACCATGTAATCTGTTAGCTCCACATCATCTTGAGGATCGTAGTCTTGACGTGGACCTAACTGGAGAGCCAGGTTGTGATTTGGTTGTGTCTGTTGGGTCATCGGCTGACTGGGCTCGGCCTCGTTTGCGGAGTCTTTAGAGTCTTCTGATGCCGGTTGTTCGTCATGACTATCTCCCGTGTCTTCAGAATCTCCGCTTCCGGATTCACAAACCCTTCATCATTGTCATTACCGGCAACATATTGAGGTTCTTGGAAAGATTCTTCGTCCGTCATAGGGGATCCTGCCTCGTCATTTTCTTTGTCATCGCCTTCGTTATCGCCAGCATGTCCGATTGGGGGGAAACCATGCTGAGACCCGAAGGGTGCTACAACATTTACGTTCGACACGTCACGTGTAGATGTCCGCAACGAAACCACCACGTCTCTCAGCGGCTAGATAATCCATCATATCAACCCCGTCATTGTTGAAAATTTGGGTAGTTTGAGAGTACCCAGCATAAGTGTATCCTGGCAGGAGTTTGACAGTAACAACTTCTTTGTTAATATTAACATGAGCACATACACATTCAAGCAGTTGTTCAAATGACATCTTCTCTCGCATAACAAAGCTGGATGATACCAAGGAGTTATCATCTTGAACAACCCCGTTTACGTATGAAGCCATTTGCTTTGAAGGTTATTTTTTTTGGGTGGGGGGGGGGGGGGAGGAAGCAGGTTTGTGAGATATAGAGAGAGTTTGGGAAGAAAGTTTGATGTGAGGATGTATTGGGGTGAGTACCCTTAAATAGGCTTCAACTATTTATGATGCCGCCAAACCATTATGAGGCTTCAACTTTTTATGATACCGTCAAACCATTATGAGGCTTCAACTTTTTATAATGCCGCCAAACCATTATGAGGCTTCATTATTAACTTTTTATGAAGCCACTGTCTCATTCTGAGGCTTCAACTATTATAAATACCATATCAAGACTCAATCTCATTCACAACTGCCTCTCCTTAAAGGGTTTACAAACTATGGGTGGCAGTTATCACGAATGTGACGGATCTTCAAATGTCCGGCGATACTCTCGCCGGGGACGACGACTACCATTTTCATCTCCTCCTCCTCCTGCACAACCTTCGTTTCATACTCCTCCTCCTTCACAACCAACCTTTTCATCTCCTTCTCGTCCTACACAACATTCGTTGTATCCCCCGCCTCCTGCACAACCAACCTTTTCATCTCCTGCTCCTACTCAAACAACTCCTCCTCCTCCCCCAGCAGATGATGAGTTTACTGAAGAGGAGTTGGTCTGGGTTGTGGATTATGTCATGGCTATAAGGGATTTGGACAGTTTAAGGTTGTCAGCACCCACCCCCGGATGCAAGAGAGTACACAGATCCCCTAAAACCAGGGTACAGGCACCCCCCACCAGCAGGCTACAGCAGCCCCAAACCCTCCTCCTTAGGAGCCATATGAGGAGGAGTACTAATTAATTTAGGATTATATTATGTGTTTATGTAACCTTTAAATAATTACTTTAGGATTAGGATTACAGTATGTGTTTATGTATTATGTGTTTATGTATTAATGTGTTTATGCACTTGTTTAAATTTGAATAACGTTTTGCATAGCATAGTGACTTTTTTTAAAATGACCTCGTACCTGTTTTCGGGCCACCGGGATCAGGCCCCGGAGACCCAATTACGGCCCGGACTTCATGCGACACCCGTGTATCAGCCAAGGACAACGCGTTCGAAAGTCTGGAGACCTGACTGGCAGGCCCGGTCAGACTGTACAGGGGTCCAAAAATGGCAGCCTGGGCCATTTTCAACATAGTGATTTTTTTGAAAAATGACCTCCTAGCTGTTTTCGGGCCACCGGGATCAGGCCCCGGAGACCTTAAAACGGCCCGGACTTTGTGCGACACCTGTGTATCAGCCAAGCACAACGCGTCCGAAAGTCTGGTGACCTGACTGGCAGGCCCGGTCAGACTGTACAGGGGTCCAAAAATGGCAGCCTGGACCGTTTTCAACATAGTGACTTTTTTTGAAAAATGACCTCCTAGCTGTTTTCGGGCCACCGGGATCAGGCCCCGGAAACCCAAAAACGGCCCGGACTTCGTGCGACGCCCGTGTATCAGCCAAGGACAACGCGTCCGAAAGTCTGGTGACCTGACTGGCAGGCCCGGTCAGACTCTACAGGGGTCCAAAAATGGCAGCCTGGGCCGTTTTCAACATAGTGAATTTTTTTGAAAAGCCGCCAAACCATTATGAGGCTTCATGTAGATGCCGCCAAACCATTATGAGGCTTCATGTAGATGCCGCCAGACCATTATGAGGCTTCATCTACAAGCCGCATTCATGTAGAAGCCGCCAAACCATTATGAGGCTTCATGTAAATGCCGCCAAACCATTCTGAGGCTTCATGTAGATGCCGCCAAACCATTATGAGGCTTCACCTCTTCAAAAGTAGCTGATTCACAAACATGACTCACTCAACTTCTGTCTCTTTTACCCACTCATATTTGAAATCTCTAAAAATGGAAAACAATGGAGAAGGCTTTTACTGTTCACAACCAGCTCCTAAAACGGTAAAATCGACCGAGCAAATATGGAGGCGTTTACGCAAGCCATCAACAACATTCACGGCTGGTTCGTCTTCAAGTAACCCACAACTGAAACCACCCGAAAACGAACAAGATAAGCCCACAGAAAACCCACAAGAAAACCAACAATGCAAAAACATCAGGTCTGCTGATGTTGTCGACTTTTATACAAACGGGGATGCCCCATTTTGCTACACTCGCTTCATTTCCGCCAAACTAGACAGAAATTTTTGGGGTACACTTCTAGCGTGCCAACCCAACAGGGCGCTATCCGCAACGGTAATTCTCACGTTAATTTATCTTGAAAGTAAATTGATTTGCTTAACTCAATCACGAACCTTATGCATTACTATGATTTCAGCACGTTGAAGCGTGGACGGTAAGACTCATGCGACTTAGACAAGCAAAGATTTTAAGAAATCCTGGTTCACAGCTACGTTGGACTGTGTTACCCTCTGCTTTCTATAATGAAATGAAGGACCCAAATTCTTCAGTTGCCCTCGACATGGCTGGAAGAATGGAACCCTACCCGCCATTCTGGGAGGTTGACCGCGTTTACATTCCTTTATCGATTGGGGAGGGAGAATGGCTGCTTGTCCGAATTGATATGAGAAACATGGTAATTACACAGTATTGGACTGATAAGAGATGGAGAAACGAAAGGCGACACGAAGTTGCTCACTATATGGAGATGGTAAGGCTTTTTTTTTCGAATGGTTTCTACAACATATTCGTTACTGGCTGAGGTCTAATCGTGTGGACAAAACTCCAATTTCTGTTGGTTTAGTTGAATTAGATGTGCCCCAAGACAACGGAAAGGTTGATAATGCAGGTGTCTTGGTTTGTATGATGATGGAGAGGCTTGTGAAAAAAAAATCGTTGTTGTTAGAAATCGACGTCGAAGACGCTTGTGTGAATTATCGACGACACATGGCAGATGAGCTATACAAATGCCGTTGTGAAGCAACTTCTCGTCATGTTATATGATTATGTAATCTTGTTTTAGTGTTTGACGCTAGTATTTGGATTTTTAAATTTAGTTGTTGTATCTACTGTCACAAGTGTTTAATATTGGTATTTTAGTTGAATATTCAAATACATAAACCAACTGAAATGTTACATTAAAACTAACTAATCAAGACATGTTTACATGTTAAACCAGTCCGTCCAGTTCGTGGGATTCTGATTCATAAGACGTTCAGATTGCCTTCTAGGTGGTTGGTGTTGGGTTTGTGTTTCACCGGCGGGTGGTGCTCCTTCATTCCCATACTGATCATCGGGAAAGAGGTTTAAATTCAGTGACAGTGATGGTCCTGGCCGGCTTGAAGGTCCTTCATCACACGAATTATGAGGGGGATGGTAATGAAAATCACTAACAAGGTCGGGATCAACCCGTGGAAACACTTGTCCAACCGGCGTCACATAATCCGGTGAGGGAAATGCCTAATCACTTCCGATGCCAATTCCGTTTGCAATCAAGTTAGCTAGTGGACCTGTCATCGTAGGTTGACCGCCACCGGACCCACCAACATCACCAGTTCTGTGTAGGAAGGACATGGACTGGGAAAGACCCAATCCAACGTCTGAGAATTGTGGGACATATCCCCCACCCTGGTTATGATTGTTACTAGCCGCAACAGATGCACCAAACCCAGCATCATTGTCAAACGGAGTACCAGCTTCGTCCTGATTTTCCGGCACGTTTGTCGGCACGTGACGGGGAGCGCGTCGTCGGCGTACCCTTTGAGGTCGTGCAGGTGCTGACAAGTCGACGGCGTTCGTTGTAAGATACGTCAGATTTTGTAAGTGTCCGACATCGTGTGACATCATCATACTTTAAACGCCGTGTTCTGTATATGCTGAAGCTGCCTGCCGAAGGCCTGAGGATCATTAAATGCCTGCTGCGAAGACTGGTAAATATCACCCATGGCATCCCTCTGCAAACAAAATTATTAGTTAGAAACCGTAAACTCAAATAATTAATGTATGAATTAGACACGTAAAAATGCTTTACCATCAACTGGATTCTAGCACCGTGATCTTGGAAACCGCCAACTGGGACCGGTGCTACACTCGGATTGCTAATAAATGCAACGGTATGCCCCGAATACCATTGCATATAACCGGGCTCTGTGGAATTCATCGTTATGGAATCCGACGTGTAAACCATGTTACAACGGTTATTCCATGCATTCACGTAGGCTTCGTGCCTACGCATCCAGTCCACCCCGTTGTGTCCTTGCCGTCCCAAACCATGCAATGTTTCAAGCTCGGCCATGGGTACGGTTAGATTTATTTGCGGAGGTATGTACTGGACCATGTTGAATTGCTTCATAACCCGTTGAGGGTAATGATGCTCAACAATCTCAAAGCATATAAGAGGACAACAGCTCCTCCAGCTTTCGATCCCATTTGAACAGATAGCCGGTAGTTGATGCAAAACCGAGGTGTAGGGGTTCCAGTTGAACTAAAAACATAAAAACAAACACTTAAGTCAGTTACACAACACAATAAATGCTTGATACAAAAAAATTAAAAATAATTACTAACACGGGATTAATAAACATACCATGTTCTCGTTCAATGATTGTAGCTGGGAACGATATGTCCTGAGGCAATGTGTGGATACCTCCCTGAAGTTTAAGTTGCGGTCTCGCCACCTAAAAAATTAACATTTTAAAAAACATGTTCAGTAAAAAAAAATACAAAGGGATGCCATACAGACACATTATATTTGTTTAGGCTTTGCGATATATACCGAGCCGCTAGCGGACAAGTATAATCACACCGGTTTGAGGGTGGTCGTGGTGCGAGACACCGAATCCTCTCTCATGCCCATATTTGGAGGAGCATCATGGGCCCGGTCACGGCTCTTATATCCGTCTGGGTGGCATCACAATGCCGCCTATAAAGACAACTGAGAATCGCACTGCCCCAACTATAAGATCCTGTTTGGCTTAGGTCTCGTAAAAATCTTAAATAAAAAACATTTAATCCATTATTGTTATGATCAGGGAACAAAGTGGAACCGATCAGATAAAAAATTATTAACCGAGCACGGATAATGCACTCTTCATCCGTAGCCTCAGCTTCAACAAATGGTTTCATTATTTCACTACTAATAACAGTACCGAAAACAGATTTGCCGGACATTTGGTTCTCTGCAGGCGTAACACCTAACCATCGTCGGCACCACCCTATTGCCTCGACAGTTGTCAGTGCATCATCTGCTCCAGACACAACACTTCCCTCGATAGGTAACCCCCACAAGACGTTAACATCTTGTAAGGTGACAGTAGCTTCACCAAATGGTAGGTGGAACGTGTGAGTTTCGGGCCTCCATCGTTCCACCAAAGCTGTTATTAAGGAGTGGTCATGTAACACCCCAACCGATGGCAGAATCATCGAGGTGTCACGTAGTGACGATTGTTCAAAAGCACATGGTACTAAAATGTAAATATATTATTGAATAATTTAAATTGTCTTACATAAATGAAATGGGAAAAATACAAAAGTCTGAACGAAACATGAAAATTTTAATAACTTATTAAAAGCAAGGCACTAATGTCCAATGCTATGGAACTAAGATCAAACTGCACCTGAAACATGTACAAAATAGGTTTTGTCAACATAAGAAATGTTGGTGAGCATTCCAAGTTTTAATACATAAAGAAATGTTAAGGTCGGCTTGTACAATGTTAATGATTTCACTAAGTACAAATGTATTCTACATGAAATGTCTAAGCATAAAGCACGTTTGTAAGCAAATTGCACATAGTACTAGAATTGTATTATAAAAATGTGAACTTGTATTTGTAATTTGTATAAGTGTATATGTAACACCCAAAAAATGAATAAAAGCAAAAAGGGGATAGGAAATACTCACAGTTCGCGTAATAACTTGAAACTCTACCGAACAACGTGATGTGAATTAGGATTATCCCAAAGGATTTACCTAAAGAAATAGATAATTTGTAAGGGAATGAACTTAGAGTCTAAGCTATCTAGGATACAAGTAGTTCTAGGGTTCCTAATTTGAGGATAGATAATTGTTTTATTAATTAGGTAAATTGCTAATAAATAAAGAAATTTGGTAAATAATTAAATAAGAGCTATTGTAGATTTTTGATTAAGGATGGTAATATTATAAGATTTCAAGTATGAAAATAATTTTTTTATAAAATTATTTTCTCAAAAATTGAATATTTAGTATATTTATTTCTATTTGTCAAAATATAATTTTAATATATAAAAATATTAAAATTAAAGAAATTTCAAACTAAAATTTATATTTTTGTTCTAAATGAACAAAAATAATTTATGTAAAATTTTGGTATAAAAATATTGAAAAATGAATTTATTATGATTTATTTATGATTAAAATAACAAAAATAAATAAAAAATATTAAATAAACGGTTTTTCTGGAATAAAATTTATTTCTGAAATAATTATTGATCTACAAGTTTAAAATAATTTTTGTGGGATTTTATCAAGTCGTTTAGATATTTTTATAGAATTTTAAAGTTATAAATGAATAAACTTGTAATATTTATAATATATATTAAATAAATGATTTTTGAAAAACTAAAAATTGTATAATAAACTTTGTCATTAGATTAACATAAAATAATTTTTTATAGATTCTAAAAATCAACTTTGATATATTGAAACTAAATTAAAAGTTAATTATCAAATATAATTATATATTTATATATAATTATAAGAAATCTGAAAAGAATAAAAAAGGAAACTATTGCTGATGGTGGGGATCGAACCCTGCACCATTTCTGCACAATAATGCAGCCTTCACCACTAGAACAACTGAACTCTTTTGTTTAAATATCAGACTTAATTGTTTTTACACAGATATAACTGATTATCCCCAAATCCAAATAACCCTAGAATAAACAATTGGTTCAATGCCCATGAAAACGATATCAAGAGCCTAATTAACATTAGGGCTTTTAATCCTTACCTAGAGGCGAACAAAACCCTTTAACCAATTGCTAGAAATCAACAAGGGTTCGTGTTGATTTGGGGATAGCATGTAGCGGCCCCCAAGAAGCTTAGGAACGATCGTAGAGGCTTGTAGGTCGAGATTTCTTGCTGATTTGGCTAATTAAGTTGATTCCTTGAAGATTGTTTGACTAAAGACATGAGAATTTGGTAGGTTTGACTAAATTGGTAAAATGGGCTTTGGTCTTGTTATTTGCCATGCTAAAGTTTATAACTTTTTTTTATCAGAATTATTATTATTATTATTATTATTATTATTATTATTATTATTATTGTTGTTGTTGTTGTTGTTGTTGTTGTTGTTGTTGTGATAAAAATTCTTTTAATATACTAGTTTATTAGGGAAAATATGTGTTAGCATGAATTTTTACCAACTTTAAAATATTTAAAGTATATACGAATGTTTTAAAATTTAAAAAAAATACATGATGTTACAGTCTCCCCTACTTTTGGAAACTTCGTCCCGAAGTTATTAAAAAACACAGGGTGGAGGGTGGTTGGGTAGGAATTAGGGCAACAACATGACTTTATAGGTAATAGAATAATGTGTTTCGAATATTTTGGATAAGAGATTTGATATTTGTGGATTTTAAGGATTGGATTACGTTCGTCTGAAATAGCAAAGAAAATGAGAATCTAGCAAAATACTAAACTTTAAGTTTTAGGAATCCTAAAAGAAATGCATGAGTTGATTTGACAAATTTTGAAGTAGGTGTTTAAAGCGAATATCTTTGACGTTTGACCAGAGGTTAGGAACTTGAGAGTGTAAATGAAAAAAAAGTTTTGGGAATGTGTAACTGGTGAAGGGCCGAAGTACTAATGAAGCAGTCTCCCCTACTTTTGAATGGTTTCTGACCGAACATAATTAAGGACATGCAACAAGATTTCGACTAGCAGAGAGTGTAAGAGTTTACAAAGTTTAAGGTTTACTGTAGAGGTGGTCAACAAGGAAGGCTCCAACAAAACTAATTGAAGCTTATGTAAAATGTTCTTTATCAAAAATGCTAGCTATTAGTCAACGAACTATTGAAGAGGTAGTCATGGGTAGGTTCTTGGTCAGACTCCTAGTCCGCTCCCGTAGTATCGTTTATGCTTATATATAGGGTGTACCGCAGCTAACCCACCACACTCCCAATACTTTGGACTCGTACTGATTGTCTACCAACAGCCTAAATAGAATTACACACCACCCTCATGTACCTGTAAACCCATGATTGCGTTCCGGACCGTAATCATCGATTTACCTTACACTAGGGTGTTATGCTTTTCCATAACACTAACATAAGTAATACATGAAACAATGCGTGCAACCAAAATGTGTTAAGTAGTAGATACTGCTCAAGTATAAGATGCGGTTAGAGGTTCTTCCCGTTTCAGGTTCACCTTTTAACCGTAATGAGATTAATGTGTAAGTATAAGACATGATTAGGGGTTCTTCACCTTTCGGGTTCACCCTTAACCGGTAAATTTTTGTTCACATCATTGGACTCTAAACAGCCATATTGATAAACTCTGAGGATTACATCGTTCCCCTTGGGTACGAGGAATACTCTGAACCGAGTCGTACATGGGAACTGGCTTAGATCTCATACGAGCTATCAATTAGTATGTTCGTTGGTCATGATGATGAACAAAATAATGTAAAGTATAACAGGGTTTTGCTCACAACAAAAAAAAAATATGCATACCAAATATGCGTTCATGTAAGTATATAAGTATAGCATAAAATTTCGATTGAAAGAATAGCATAACGTAAATCGAGTAAATCGCACAATTTGCATAAAATGAAAGTAAACGAGTTAAATTAATGCTCAAAACTAGTGTTGTAAGAATAACTACTAATAACTAGTGCGAGAATAGTTGCGAATAATGCGTGAAAATAACTACCAATAAAAGAAAAATACAAAAATAATAAGATAATGTATGAACGTAACTATAAATAGAATGGCGTAAAAAAATAATGAAATTTACTGTAAATGAAAGTGCGTAGAACAGACGTATAGTCTACTAGTATGAGGATAACTTTTTGGAAACCGAAGAATGTTTTAAGTTCAAAATAGGTTCACTTGAAAAGATTTCGTAGGTACACATTTTCATGTGTTTACGAGAAGTCGAGTTTGAAAAGTGTAATAAGGTATATTATTAGTTGCAAATTCCTCCCGAAAACATATATTGGATACGTTATATGAAAACATGCAGATTTACATTTGATTTGTAAAATATGCAACTGGGTAAACTTGAAACCTTTTAAATTTTCAAACTTTTACGAAATTTATACATTGAAAGATCATTTATTTGCAGGATCGTTAAGGCATCTCTTTGGGCTCATAGCGGGCTATTTTCTTCAAGGCACAAGGTGTATGAAAAGTGTGTTCTAATTTGGCGAATAGGCTTTGTGAAAATACTTATAGAATAAGTTGTCAAATTAATCGTTTTAGAGAGTAGTGTACTAGTGTGTATCGTGTAGGTAGGCATTTATGTATGAGTTTAGTCTGACTAAGAAGTTCTAACTAATGGTAGTTGGCTATGGCTTAGGAGACTGGGTGCAGCAATATTAGTATTAGGTATATGAGAATATACTGTGACTTCGATCAAGTAAGTTTGTAAACATGAAGGTATAAATCAGGTTGAAATAATAAGTTTGGAAAAAACCATGTTCATTTTTAATTGTATGATGACGCAACATTCCTAAAATCAGGATGTGATCAAAGTTAAACACAGAGTTTAAAACATAAGTCGTGGGTAAAAATGTTTTAGCGCAAAACGAGTAATACCTTATAGTGTAAGAATCATGAGCATAAGTGAAATAGTGTAAGCTTTAATGCGATAATATATCGAACAAAAGTTTTAGTAATGATGATAAGAGATTCAAAAGCGATTGATCAATGAATACTGGCATATGAATCATCAAGTGATTAAATGGAATCTTCAAATGATAAACAAACATAAATATCAATGATATAAAACATTGGAATTGTATCTATAGGAAACTTTGACCAACTCAAGTATTTGAAATTTCCTAGTGACTTGTGAGGGCGTACTTTAGCCTATAAGTGAATGCTCATCCCAAGAGTTCCCAGGTAGGTATACGGATCCCTCGTCTGATTAGGATTTATACGAAATACAAGGCCTAGACAGAAAACTCAGGATACAGGCGCTCACCCTTCCAGATTGCACGTGCCCCATCAATAGTGAATTCCAAAACTTTAGCGAGATTAAAACTCCTAACTCAAAGATGTATTTCAAAATTGAAAACGATTGTGGAATGAAACCAATCACTAAGTTAAGGATATCACTCACAGCTTAGTGGTTAAGTTCCTTTTTGAAAGAAATACTCTTTGAGGTGTGGATGTCACTCCTATCTCAAAGATATATTCCTAAGATAAATAACATATAGATGAGTGAAACTAATCACCAAGGTATGGATGTCACTCCTAAATTGGTGATATCATTTCGTTTGTGAAATACAAGCATCTTCTTCTTTAGACAACACACCGAAAGAATAACGAGAAAGAATCATAGCGAAAATATCTTGAAAGAAAATAATAGGATAAAGAGAAATAAACACGAGAGGACTCGTGAATGTAAGCTTGGTAATAGACTAGGCTAAAAGGCATTCTAATAAACTAATTCCCTATAACCATGACTCTGATACCAATCTGTAACACCCCAACCGATGGCGGAATCATCGAGGTGTCACGTAGTGACGATTGTTCAAAAGCACATGGTACTAAAATGTAAATATATTATTGAATAATTTAAATTGTCTTACATAAATGAAATGGGAAAAATACAAAAGTCTAAACGAAACATGAAAATTTAAATACCTTATTAAAAGCAAGGCACTAATATCCAATGCTATGGAACTAAGATCAAACTGCACCTGAAACATGTACAAAATAGGTTTTGTCAACATAAGAAATGTTGGTGAGCATTCCTAGTTTTAATACATATTGTAAGTTGGAAAAATGGTATACAATTCAAGTGCAAAGCTACAGTGCAATTATGTAAACTATGTATCATATAAATGAGCGAAATCAATCCTGTGACTGTATAAATGTACTAAATGAACGGCGGTGTACTTATCCATTAAATGGATAATAACTTAACAATGACCACAAATTCTCCGATGAAAAAGGGGGAGAATCAACCTAGGCGGGTTGTCAATCCAGTAGCGCTATCCAATGTTAAGGTCGGCTTGTACAATGTTAATGATTTCACTAAGTACAAATGTATTCTACATGAAATGTCTAAGCATAAAGCACGTTTGTAAGCAAATTGCACATAGTACTAGAATTGTATTATAAAAATGTGAACTTGTATTTGTAATTTGTATAAGTGTATATGTAACACCTAAAAAATGAATAAAAGCAAAAAGGGGATAGGAAATACTCACAGTTCGCGTAATAACTTGAAACTCTACCGAACAACGTGATGTGAATTAGGATAATCCCAAAGGATTTACCTAAAGAAATAGATAATTTGTAAGGGAATGAACTTAGAGTCTAAGCTATCTAGGATACAAGTAGTTCTAGGGTTCCTAATTTGAGGATAAGTAATTGTTTTATTAATTAGGTAAATTGTTAATAAATAAAGAAATTTGGTAAATAATTAAATAAAAGGCTATTGTAGATTTTTGATTAAGGATGGTAACATTATAAGATTTTAAGTATGAAAATAATTTTTTTATAAAATTATTTTCTCAAAAATTAAATATTTAGTATATTTATTTCTATTTGTCAAAATATAATTTTAATATCTAAAAATATTAAAATTAAAGAAATTTTAAACTAAAATTTATATTTCTGTTCTAAATAAACAAAAATAATTTATGTAAAATTTTGGTATAAAAATATTGAAAAATGAATTTATTATGATTTATTTATGATTAAAATAACAAAAATAAATAAAAAATATTAAATAAATGGTTTTTCTAGAATAAAATTTATTTCTGAAATAATTATTGATCTACAAGTTTAAAATAATTTTTGTGGGATTTTATCAAGTCGTTTAGATATTTTTATAGAATTTTAAAGTTATAAATGAATAAACTTGTAATATTTATAATATATATTACATAAATGATTTTTGAAAAACTAAAAATTGTATAATAAACTTTGTCATTAGATTAACATAAAATAATTTTTTATAGATTCTAAAAATCAGCTTTGATATTTTGAAACTAAATTAAAATTAATTATCAAATATAATTATATATTTATATATAGTTATAAGAAATCTGAAAAGAAAAAAAAAAGGAAACTATTGCTGATGGTGGAGATCGAACCCTGCACCATTTCTGCACAATAATGCAGCCTTCACCACTAGAAAAACTGAACTCTTTTGTTTAAATATCAGACTTAATTGTTTTTACACAGATATAACTGATTATCCCCAAATCCAAATAACCCTAGAATAAACAATCGATTCAATGCCCATGAAAACAATATCAAGAGCCTAATTAACATTAGGGCTTTTAATCCTTACCTAGAGGCGAACAAAACCCTTTAACCAATTGCTAGAAATCAACAAGGGTTCGTGTTGATTTGGGGATAGCATGTAGCGGCCCCCAAGAAGCTTAGGAACGATCGTAGAGGCTTGTAGGTCGAGATTTTTTTTGCTGATTTGTGTACAGACTGCAGCGATTAAGGTTTCTGGGTTGAGTACCTTACACATCTTTGGTCTAAATCGTGTAATTGAAGGTTTTGCTCATGATGAATGTTACGGGTCAAAGGCATGCGCATAAATACATGAAATTGGAAGGCTCTAGGCTGTCAAAACCGTGATTTATGATACATAATTGAATTGCCAAGTTGTAATTTGTCTCTGAAATAGTATGATTAACTTAAGACTCGTTAATTTTGGCTAATTAAGTTGATTCCTTGAAGATTGTTTGACTAAAGACATGAGAATTTGGTAGGTTTGACTAAATTGGTAAAATGGGCTTTGGTCTTGTTATTTGCCATGCTAAAGTTTATAACTTTTTTTTTATCAGAAATATTATTATTATTATTATTGTGATAAAAATTCTTTTAATATACTAGTTTATTAGGGAAAATTTGTGTTAGCGTGAATTTTTACCAACTTTAAAATATTTAAAGTATATACGAATGTTTTAAAATTGAAAAAAAAAACGTGATGTTACAGGTCAACGTATCGATAACCACAATCTATAAGGCCACCAAACCCTGCGGCATCGACAAGGTTACGAACCCGTCCTACAACAGGGTTGTTACGAAGTATCCGCCATATGATTCTATCGCTACGTTTTACCATAAGGGGCTCATTGAAGTTTTCATCATTTACGAAAATGTGAAAGGAACGATGTCGATCACGTAGATACAACACATCGTTCGTTAGGGGACCAGGGTGTAAGTTTATGTTTGGATTCATGGTGGTAGGAATTTTAATGGTATGATTTTTTATAAGTTTGAAAGCTTTCTGGTTGAGATTGTAATGGTGATGGTGTGGAAATGGATGTGGATGGTTAACATTTTTCACCCCACCCTCCATTTTATAACCCCCCATTGGAAGCTCTCTTACACTCTCAAAGTCTTACACAAACACTATTTGCCTATCCTATCAACCTGCATATCTTACAAAAAAAATTTTAAAAACCAAGGCTATTGCATGCAATGCATAGAGTGTTTTAGTGGTGGGTGGGTGTTTATACGTCTGAAAAAATGCAGAAGGCTGGCTGGCATCCAAGGCAGAAGACTCAATCTCATTCGGCGGCATCCACTGATGCCTTATTTTGAATTGGCGGTATCATGGTGGCTGCAGGTTGATGCCTTGCATTGAATTGGCGGTATCAATGATACCTCAATCTCATTCGGCGGCATCATGGTGGGCTGCAGGTTTGCACAGATTGGTTTGGCAGACATAGGTTGATACCGCTAATCCAATTGGCGGCATTACCATTTTTATTTTTTTTTTCAATGCCTACCAATTGAACTTTGTTTTTGTAAAACTCTCTCATTTTTACAAAGGATTCAGTAAAAAGTATCATATAAAAAATATAAGAAAAAAAAATTACATGATTTAAAAAAGGCAAAATGGAATTTATTAGTCCCACATTTTTATGGTTGCCTGATAATAATCCAACCAAAGAATATGTTTTTGTCACCACTCCCAGTTTTAAAACTAATTCTTCTCAATAGACCCTCGATAAAAAAACTTAAACTTGGTTAGTTTTTCGTAGACATTCACATGGACATGAATTGAATGATGACATCGATTTTTACTTACCATTTATATACTTTTTCTTTATTCTTCATATTGGAAATAAATTAAAATAACAATAATTTAATTATTTATTATATATACACACACCACCCACCTGCCCCCATCACAACCACTACAACTACTAACACAACTACAGACAATTACCGCCAGTAGCCCTCTTATAACCATTGTCACTACAGCCACAACCACACACAACCACCACCATCCACCTCCCCAACCACTGTTGACAACCACCACTATCCATTATCCCCCCTCTCCACAACCACTCCCAATACCACCACTGTCCACCTATCTGTGATTTATTTTTGAAAAAGAAGAACTGGCTTTCGATGGAACCTTCTCTTCTACCGTAAAGAGTAATCGAACAAACATTAAATAAAAAAGTACCCGACGGTTCACAAGCGGCTGAGTATATATTCTGCAACCCTCCCCCTTTTTCTTTATCTGATCCTGAACCCTAACCTGTGGTGCTCATATTACTCAACAAACCTTCATTTCACCCCCTCAATTAGTGCTACGACACCTATGAATCTATAACAAAAACAATCTACGTCTGTTAATATCACTCGGAATTTATTCATCTGACATATTTGTGATAAAGCATGGCATAAAGCCTTGAGTTGTTATTTTTGAATATGGACTGCTTTCATACATCGAGGAAGAACTGGATAATTGATTAATAATGGTGGTAGGGGTGTTTTCGTGGTGGCCAAATCGTGATAGTGTTTTTGGTGGCTATTGGGGAAGAAACCCTAATTATTTTTTGCTTATTATGCCTTTTTAGTTGCGAACAATTGGTGGTGGTGGTTAGATGGTGGTGAACGACTGGTGTTGGTGGGGTTGGTGGTCAGATAGTGTTGGCTGGATGGTAATAGGGTTGGTAGTGAATGGTGGTGCGTGTCCGTGTGTGTGTATATATAATAAATCATTTCATTATTATATTATTATTATTTATAATATAAAGAATTAAAAGAGAAAAAAACATAAATGATAAAAAAAATCAACGTCATCATCCTACTCATGTCCACATCAGCAATACACAAAACAAGTTACGTTTTTTTAACGGGGGTCTGTTAAGAAACAATAGTCTTAAAGTGAAACTAGTGGCAAGAATATTCTGGGTTGGATTATTATCGGCTATCCACGAAAATGTGAAAATAATAAAATTCATTTTGCCTTAAAAAACAAAATTAAAAACATAATCTCTTTTTATATATATATATATATATATATATATATATATATATATATTCCACTTTTTGTCTTTTCTCCCTCAACCTACAACCCAGACCTTCCACCTCCAAAGCCCCAACCTGCAAAACCATTCAAAATCATTGAGAACCCTCCATAACCCAACCTGCAATGCCCACATCTTCCCGTACTTGAAAGCAATTCAAATCGTAGAGAGATAGAGAGAGTCAACGAGATACCAATACTCAGTATCAAATGTCCATCCCTTGTTTATGGTGCAACATTAGAAAAAATTCAAAAAAACATGTGGTAAAATTATTATTATTATTATTATTATTATTATTATTATTATTATTATTATTATTAAACTTAACCAATATTGCCTATAGGAGTTAGACATTAATCCGAGTGGGTGCTATTTAATTAAGGTATAAGTATGGGTTATGAATTTGTAATTACTATTTTCCTTACCCTAATACCTACTTCCCTTTTTAGGGTTACGGCAATGATGCATCCCACCATCCTTGTCTTCTTTTTCCTAACATACAATCAAATTTCACTTTTAAATACATATTTTATATTATCTTGAAGAAATTTATATTGACAACAAAAATTAATATTGAGATAGACTGGTGATATCACTTCAAACTCCTTTATTTGATACATGCCATTGCCTTGAGAGTTGAATCAACCAACAAACGTGAACATTGTTGTACCAACTATTAAGTCCATGTCTATAAGTTTAAGATCACACAAAGCAAAGAAAAACAAATAAACATGTCCCGAAAACCTAATACGTACGACAACAACAAGGTACGTTTACCAAGCTATCATACATATACCATATTATTGATCGAACATGTAAGCTACCCTTCGATTTAGTCTAAGATTATTTGAGATCAGTGGTAACTCTGCGTCAATAATACTCATTTGTATACTAGTGACACAGAACATTATAAGCAACATTAGTTTTCTCAGTTTTCATCTCACCGTGACACGATAAAAGGGAATTTATGGTGGAATTGGCATTTTGGATTTAACCTAGATGAAGATAAATTGTTTTTTTTTTATATATATAAAAAGTTTTTTTTATACAAACCGTATTTAGGGTCCTTGCCAAACTTGTTTCATGTTCAACAAGCTAGAGAGTTAAATTGTGTAAACCATAGACAAAGAACATGTAATCAAAACTTTCCCTAGACCACTACATATCCCGACCATTAAACCAGTAGCACATCTTCACATTCTTATGTTTTTCCATAATTCTATCAATTATCTCAAGTACTTATGCCTTTAGACAAGTAAGCAAAATAAACTTTGAAGTTAGGTTTATCTTTATCACGAAATAATACATTCAATAAATTCATTTGTCTTATAGGGTTAAGTTATTCTACAAAAGCTACAAAAAATGAGAGACAGATAGTACAAAAAACACAATAAATCATGAAATATCACACAATGGGCCACAAAATATAACATTGTGTCAAAAAATATAACACAATGCTGAAGAAAAAAGACACACTGAATTGAAAATATGACACAATAATGAAAATAAGAAAAAGACATAATTTATACATATAATAAACTAAAGCCATTTTAATGACATGGCACTCAAAGAAGCATTCTCTTCTTTGAGTGTGTCATGTGTCATCCCATGTGGCATTGAGATATTTTAGGAAAAAAATAATTTAAAAACAAAATTGGATTTTTCACCCTCATGTATTCTCCCATAATTTTTAAACGTTAATATCTTTAATATACGAGATTTTTTAAAGAAAAAAATTACACCAAATTAACAAGCGTTTTATTATCTTTCCAACGAGTACCATAGTGCTATATAAAAAACGGAGAAATTTTTTTTGGGGGGTATTGTTCATTCAGGAAAAAAAAAACAAAGTGTTCAGGTAAATCATTAATAATGTATAGATAAGTCACTAATTATGTTTAAATCAGTAAATATGATTTTTTTTAACCAGAGCCGAATAGGGTAATAGAGTTATACGTTGTTTTAAGTTAGGTATCAATATTATTAGTATGTTAGATTTGTACATTTGTTTAGTCTTTAGGATAGGTGTTAATATTAGAGTTACATTAAAGTTTTACATTCTTTTAGATTAGGTGTTAGCATTGGAGTTTTACATTGTTAATTTGTTTTAGGTTAGATATTAATATTAGAGTTATACATCAGTCTATTTCATAGGTAACATTGATGTATCATATTAAATTTCTCAACCCGGGACGCTCCCGGGGTATAATCTAGTGGTACATAAAAGACACAATGGTATTACGCATATTCTAAAAACTACAAGCTAAAACCTAAAAAACGAAGACCTAAAAACTAAGGTCGTAGGGTTCGATAAGACGATTTCAATGCCGCTTGAACGAGTTCAATCGGAGTCCGTTTGATACCCTTCCAACGACTTCCTATTTTTCTTTCACAGTGTATTTGATCCTAAACCTTGTCTTATAATGTGTTTAGAGTTAAAGTCGTCTGACTTTAAATATGTCGAAGTTTCTTTTAACCTGGCAAACCTTTTGGATGTAATCATGAAAATTTCTAACATAGTATAAATGAATTTATGCCGACGATTATTACTTTTAAGTATTAACTATTAATATTACTAGTGGAATGCCCGCGCGTTGCTGCGGGCATGTATTTTTATTCACATTTTAAATTGCCAAAACTTTATACACCATACTGTCATTTATCCAATCCGATCTGTGCTTGATTTTTATTTGCAACATTTAGTTACACACATGAACCAAAGAACCTTTAGCCTACTGGTTACAAAGTGTTAAATAAGGCTTAGCCTTTTCTTGTGGTGATAATTCAAATTCCATTGGTAACAAAAAGTTAATCCATTAAAAAAAAGTTACATGAATTAATCTATTACTTAGTAATGGTTCTAGGTAACAAAAAGTTAATACATGAATTAAATGTATTGAATGGTGCAATTGATTTGTATTAGTGACTTGTACATAAGGGGATAGATGGAAGAAAATGGTAAAAATTAGAGATTTATGTATGATACCTTTTGTATGCCATCTTAAAATGATGGTGAAATTACCTTCTTACTCATCTCTCCTCCTTAATAAGGTAGTAGAGATAGAGATTAGCAAGGTGCCCGCGCGATGCGGCGGGGAGCACAACTTGATGGTTTAAAGTTGTGCACATGGTGCTTCGGTTTGGTTTTGTTGAAGATACATGTATATATATATATATATATATATTGTTACAAATTAAACACAAAATATATTCATAGTTACATAGATGTCATTTAAGTTTATTTAGATCAAATATCCTTACAATCAAAACCATGGTATAACTAATCTAAGTATGCAGTCTCTATTTGTACAGTTGTATGGTGGTGATCATTCAGATTTTAGATCATTCCTTAGTCAAATTACTATTGCTTGTTTTTTATAGAGTGTAATTACTTTTACAGTTCTAGTATTAATTAAAAGATTTTGTGAATCATATTATTGGAGAATATTTTGTAAAATCATAATTTAGGAAATAGTATTGATTTTATAAGCCTTACCGAATATTGGGACTCCTGTTCAAAATTGGTACTACTACATATACTCTTGGATTTTCACCCAACATCCACCCTATAGTTAGAACCCATTTTTAAGTCAAATTTTGAGATATGAATATAATTGTCAAAACGGGCGGGTCAGGTCGGGTTGGGTGGCGGGTCAAAACGGGTTAATTCAGAAAAAGGGTTGTTTTGGCACCGCTAGTTGATTTAACTGTTTCCTGCCGGGAACCTACGTGGGAGACCACCGGTGATTGAGCGGCTCACCCGTTTCTCTTACTATCCCTCTCTCCCGTAAACTCTCCCTGAATGAAGCATGCTTGAAGGAATTTATAGGAGACTGGCTCCCCATCATAGCCATTCATGACCGATCAATTCAGCTCCCCATCATAAACATGTATCAGTTACAATGGAGGTGTTAAGTGATGTATGTACAGTGTCTTAAAAACTTGAGTTACAATGGGTACAAACTATTGAGTAAATTAAAATCAACATTAATTCTTGAACCATCATTGAATTCTTGTTAATTGATTTGGAAGAGGGATGTACAAGTTGTTTTTGCATTCAAGGGTAGCATTGGAAAAACTTTCATGACATGTAGAGTATAAAGCACAAAACCCTTCATATGCCATCTTAAAATGATGGTAAAATGACTACTTTGCCTATCTCTCCTCCTTAATAAGGTACTATAGATATACAAGTTTGACCGACCAATTAGCATGCATGTGTGATATCATGCTGACATTCAAATATGTCTCCTTAATTTTGTTTACGCTTGACCAAAAGAAAAGATTGTGTTAATCCATAAAGAGTAAAAGGCGACATATTGAAAACAAAATCAACAACACAAATGGAACCCTTTGACATTTGATGTTGCAATTGGGTTACACCATCCTTTTAAGCTTTACGCGTTTCTTGCACTTTTGTTAGTTAGTGTGAAATCTATTGCTTTAATCTTACTAACTTTTCAAGGTAAACTTCGTATGATATGAATGATGGTCCAGGTATACATCGTATGTATGGTTGAAACTAAAACCAAATAAACTGCCTAATCGAACAAGAGGCACAGTTTGGCTAGTTCATCATTAGGGTATCTTTTTTTTTTTTTTTTTGATCGGCGAACAACTGTGTGGCAACCACCCTTGCGGGGCGCCGTGCCCAAGAATCGACTACTCGACCTCCAGCAGCCCCCGCCTTCTCCCGATGCGCGGAAACCCGAGCCCCACCCGCCCGAAGGCACGACAGTGTTATAGAACTTGGTAAAACCTCGCCGCCCGTCAGATTCGAACCGGCGCCACCCGTATTCGATCTTCACCCGGATACCAAACCATAATGTTGGAAGTGGGAATTGAACCCTTGATCACCTAAGTGAACATAAGGCCTCTCCACCACTCCACCACTATGGATGGATATCATTAGGGTATCTAGTCCATAATTTCTTTTGTAAGAATCCGTTCGTATAGAAATAAAATTAGAATAATTTTATTGAATTATAATACATAAATGAAATCTAAATTTATATCCATTAAAATAAACCCACAACACATTTACAAGTGGACTGCTGGTAAGCAGTAAAATTACATATACTCTTACAAATTAAATAGACCGAATACAAAAAGAGTAGAAGACAATAATGTTCCCCACTAATCCGAAATCTAAAGCGGTTAAAAATAGTCAAACCGAAGTTGTCACTACTTGTTAATTAGACCCAAAGTGACCAAAATGAATTACGCACACATCACACTCCTTGACTCCCCTACGATGGACCACGGTGAGAACTATAAACTTTGTTTCAATGACGATGTATTTCTTCAAAAATCTTGTGTAGTCGATGAACCTAGAAAATCAAAATCACATGAACTATTAAATTCCATGATTCACACGTCAAATTGGAATCACCAAATCATGAAATTTGAAGAAAACTGCAAAAATTAAAATTATAGAGCCAAGTTAAAGAATTTGGGTATGAGAGTCGGACGAACTTGAAGATACCATTTGCACAAACTAAGAAGGTCTTAATCTAAAGGTGAAATGAGAACTTTCCTCAAGGTTGGAAACATGCATGGTTGGTTTGTTTTCATGACTTGACACCTTGTTATGAAAAAAATAAAAAAAAAAAATATATTTTTTGCTAGTTTTGACGATGAAAGCTATGTTGCTAAATAAGTTTACTCTTTTTATGAAAAAAAAGTTCGTTTATAAAAAGTTTTAACCAAATTCTATAAAAGTTTTATGTCTTTGGAAATTGGCCGCTTTAGGGTTATTATCTGTTTTATTTTCAAGTGGCAGCTTTACTCATCTTAAATCGTTGTAAGCTTCAATATTTGTTACTTCGCACAATTATCGTCAACTGTGATAGCTTCAGTGAGACATATATATCACCAACTCAGTTCAGCTAGCATTAATGTATAACTAAAATTGTGATTAATATTCTTTTTGCCTGATAAAAAGTTTGTATGAATAGTTTCGAGTCCTTGACCTTTCATCTGGTTCCTAATATATTGATATCTTCTCAAAGGATTTACCATACTTTTGTTCTAAGTTAAACAAAGCAATTATGTTTCCTCCCAATCTAATTGCATGGGAGCAATAATATAAATTGTAAACTTTAGGTTAGACATATTAATTAGCTATTCTCTAAGTACTAGAGTTTCTTATGGTTGTGTAACTTCATTGTCAATATAATCCCTTGTATACATGAGTTTTATTCATCAATAAATCTCGTGAGTTTTACTCTTTTCCCCTTCATTGTGTTGGTTTAGCCTATTAAAATAATATATTGTAAAAAAAGGTATAACAAAATTATATTACTTGCTATCATTTTTAAATATAAGTCATACGATATCTTATTAAAAAGTCGTATTGGAGAAGGGGTGGATGGGTTCTTTTTTAAGGGAATGAAGTCCCACCAACACATGCACATGAAAAGAAGAGCAGAATCATGAGAAAGAATGGTTCATACATCAAAGTAATTGTTTTCACAACCAAATGGACACCAAATCTCTGGGGAGTTTGGACATTTGACAAAAATGCCCTTAGGGCTTAGGCCCCACATATTACAAATTCATATGATTATACTTAACATGTCTTTATATCTATAGGTAGTAATATGTGGGAATTTCATGTATATATAGGTATGTTTTTACATGCATATTTGGAAATGGAACTATAAAAAATAAAATAACAAAAAACACAAAAGGGGATGACCATGAAACTATGAAAGTGTAATGTTGAAAGCAATGATTATGTCTAAATGGCTCCCCCAACTTTTCTTTTTAGCTTGCAACCTGAATATGCAAAAAGGGCTCCCCACGCATATTAGATAGTTTATATACGGGTGTTGTTATTTTAATTGTTATCACACAAATTAAACCAACTTCTTAATTTAAGATTAGATTACTTCATTCTTATATTTTTGTATGTAACTAAAAACGGTTCAAAAAGTGGTAGAATGACTATGTAAGCTCTTGTCCAATTAGAGCATCTATAATGTTATCTCCTTGCTAGTTACTACTCCTTAGCTTGGTCATTACTCATTACCAATGCCATATTATGTCATGTATACAACTTAAAAGTAAGGACAAATGCAAGCATATACTACATCCTAGTGAAAAATGTCACTCTATCCTTGCACAAGGGCACATGTCCTCCTTTAGTTCGTATAGATCACTAATGCAACATATACGTACTACATCCTAGTGAAAAATGTCACTCTATCACCACCTTGAATCCTTATTTGGATGCTGTGAAGTACAATTGTATGAAAATAATCACCTTATTGTCATCTTTTGTTCTAAAGTGCTCGTGGTGCTATATGTTTCTCTCTCCAAACATCCTCATCATCTTTTAACAATCAGTAACTAAGTCGCTCTCTACAAATCTACATCAGCATCAAATTTTTTGTTTTTTTTTTCTATCTTATGCTTTAAATACTCAAACCAAGAAAACAAATCATTTTTTAATCCCTAACAAATTTTATAAAACTCAAAATAAACAATAAGAGAGAGCAGAGAAGCGAGAGATTAGGAAGACGAGAGATAGATTTGATATTATCATGGCCGCTATACCAATCCGAATGAACATTTGAGGTACCAAAACTCCAAAAGGGCCAACAATGCTCCCTTTGGTGTCAAATGGTCACATTATCAAGCACATTGTGACAAATTGAGAACGGAAAGAACCATTCTGGACCACACATTTCTCTAAAACATAATTTTTTTGCTACATCGTAACTTTTCTTGCAAGAATATTTTTTATTTATTTTTTTATTTATACATATGTGTGTATCATCATTTTTTATTATACATGTGTGTATATTGTCAAACATATATGTATGATACTTATTTTTTAAATTATAACATGTATGTACATTAAAATAACATGTTCTTACCCCAATCTTCCTTTCTATACATGTATGTGAAATCAATTCTACATATTTGCACATATATGTATATTACAAAACATGTATGCACATATATATATATATATACACATTACTAATTTTTGTAGTTTTAGACACGTGTATTTATATATATGTATAAAAAAACGTTGCAGGAAAATGGGCGATTTAAAGAAAATAAAATAAAGTAGTTTTTTTTACCCCCAATCTTCCTTTCTAATGTTCCCGTCTACAAAAATTGGTGCCTAATGCCCACGTGGCCGCTTAAGAGTCGCCGCTAAAAGTGTTTTTCCACGTGGCATTATCTTTTTAATTTTTTTGCCACGTGGCAAATATCTGTGCAAACTGGGCGAGGTTTTTAGCGGCGATTTGTCGCCGCTAAAGGTCTGTTTTTTTCTTTTTTCCTTTCCCTCATCGCTTTGTCCACATACGCACAATCAAACGAAATAATAACAAAACTAATTAACCAAACATACCACCATTTACATATATATATATAGGGTCAAGATCGTGTACAAAGTGGTTTTTTTGTGAGAAGTGTGAGAAGGACTAAAAATTGATACTTAGACATCATTTTTTGAACTTAGTCGTGATGTTTTGGATTGTTTTGCCTATAAAAACACCAAACATAACAATTAAAAACCGAAAACAAATGTATTTTAGGCTTAAAACTTAAAACACCATGCTAAGAACATTAGCAGTGTATTTTAAGCGTTAAGTAGTGTGTTTTAGCTGTTTTTTAAATTTAATGACTATAATACATTGTATTGTGTTTTAGATTGTTGTGTTTTGTGTTTTTCAAGTTAAAACAACCTAAAACATCATTCCTAAATCCAAAACATGATGTCTACATGTCAATTCTTAGTCCTTCTCACACTTCTCACGAAATATGTCCTTTGTACAGGATCCTAAACCTATATATATATATATATATATATATATATATATATATATATATAAACATACCAACTTTAACCAACATTCGTCTAAACATACCAATATTTACATTCAAGCATACCAAGAAAACTAAACAAACATACCAAAACCGCCTAAACGTCTTCGTCTTTGTCGTCGTCGTGATCGCCACTATTGCCGCTTCCGCCTTGATCATTTCCAAAGTTTTGATGAGATTGGAAAAATTGATTACACATTTGGAGCATTTGTGCTTGGAATTGAGGATTCGTCATCATGGCATTAAGTTGCTCCTACAAATATATTTATACCAAATGGGTCAAATATCCTATTTACTAAACATATTTATACTAAACGGGTTACATATTAACATTTAGCAAACATGCATACACCAAATGGGTCAAACTACAAACATATACCAAATGGATCAACTATCAATATTTAAACTACAAATATATACCAAATTGGTCAAATATCCTATTTACTTAACATATTTATACCAAATGGGTCAACTATCAACAAATAACTACAAATATATACCAAACGGGTCAAATATCCTATTTACTACACATATTTATACCAAACGGGTCAAATATTAACATTTAGCAAGCATACATACACCAAATGGGTCAAACTACAAACATATACCAAATAGGTCAACTATCAACATTTAAACTACAAATATATACCAAATGGGTCAAATCTCCTATTTACTAAACATATTTATACCAAATGGGTCAACTAGCAACACATACACTACAAATATATACCAAATGGGTCAAATATCCTATTTACTAAGCATATTTATACCAAATGGGCCAGCTACCAACAAATAAACTACAAATATATACCAAATTGATCAAATATCCTACTTACTAAACATATTTATACCAAACGGGTCAAATATCAACATTTAAACTACAAAGACATACTAGTGTAAATTGCGGTTGCGTTGGCGTAAGATGCGGAAGGCTTTCTCTAGGACAAGGCATAGGCCCAATCTTGCGAACATGTCCGCGACGTCTACCCAACACTTCTTCAAATATACCAACCTTCAAACACCCCAAATAATATTAGTTTTAACCTACTTTAAACCCAACAAACAATCGCAAAAACATGAAAACTAAACACGAACATACACAAATATACGCCAACCTGATCCAACCGTTGGGAGCTGCTTCCTCCTCCTCCTTCTTCTTCTTCTTTTTCGGCGATCCGTTGATGTTCAGACTCAAAACGTGACTTTAACCTGTGTTGTATTTTACAAAAGTGATTTAATAGAATTACACACACACACACACATATATATATATATTATATTATATATACATACACATATACTACTAGAAAATTAGGCTTTTGTCACCACATTTTCGGTTACATAACGGTAGCAATTGCTCTGTAGCCACCATTTTACAACCGAGAATGCGGTAGCAAAAACACACGTCTCTGTTGCCCTAATGTCACCAAATAGCTACCACTTTTGTATTTTGCTACCATATTTTTGTCACCACAAAAACGGTTAAAATATTTGCCACCGCTCCTACAATATTTTAGTAAGGTCATTTGCTACCGTTTTGGTACCATTTAGCCACCGATATTGCCACCATTTAGACACCATTTTTATTGAAAATTTCCACTTTTTTTGTAACCGTTTTGGTACCATTTAGTCTGCAACCATTTAGTCACCGCTTTCATTGAGAATTTACTACCATTTAGCCACCACTTTCATTGAAAATTTGCTACCATTTAACCACTACTTTCAATGAAAAATTTCTACCATTTAACCATCACTTTCATTGAAAATTTGCAACCATTTAGCCACCATTTACAATGAAAATTTGTAACCATTTAGCCACCACTTTCATTAAAAATTTGCTACCATTTAGCCATCACTTTCATTAAAAATTTGCTACCATTTAGCTTTTCTACAGGGTTTTTTTTTCCTTCTTTATTAATTCAATTACATTTCAAGAAAACTATATTATATAAAACAGTCAAATAATACAAAATCTCAAATTATATAAAACAAATTTGATACAGTTTTTCCAACTTTAAAATCATATAAAAGACTCTAATGAAAACACAAAAAAAAAACATCAAATAACCGAAATTATCCATGAAAAACTTCAAAATATTCATGTCTAAGTGTTTATAGCCTATTTTCCACCCATAGCTGTTAACCTAGCTTCAAATTCTCCCATTCTATTGTTCATAGCCTCTTTATCTGCATTATATTTTTCTTTTTCAGCCACCAAGCTCGCAATTATTCCTTCGAACCTTTCTTTATCTTCATCTTTTTCCTTAACAAGCTCTTTAATAACCAAATTCAACTTTTCAATCTACAAAACAAGCAATGAATAGAATTAAGAAGTCAGAATTAATAAAAATTAATAACGGGTCAAGTAAGTTACACAATAACATAATCCAATTGTGAGTTACAATTCTAGTGCTAGAAGTCAAATTTGAATTAAGGAGTTTCCATATATGTAGGCCTAGGATTTGGAAAGTAATCAATTCTGCAACAAACACAATCGAATTAACCCGACCCATAAACAATATCCGCAAATCAATCCCTCCACCAAAATGATCAAACTTTTTCAATCCAAGAACATTCATAGAACTTGATGCAAATTATGAACAACAAGCAAGTTCTCAAAAATTATTGCAGTCAAAAAAATCTTGGATTATCATAACCATATTCGGCCAAACCATATTTTGTTGAAGAAATGTATTGGGCTGATTGGTGTAATACAAATAGTGACATATGTAAAGAAGAAAAAGGCAATGAAGATCCACGTACCTTCTCCGCAAGTGCTGAAACCGAAACAGAGATGGATAGCAAAAATGTAGATGTGAAGGATTCTTATGTGTTTTGATTGGAGTTTATATTTGTATCCATTGCAAAGGTTTAGGAATCAGATGAGAGAAAAACATGGAACAGATTATGAGAAAAAATCGCCATATTTATTTTCCTTTATCATTAATTTTTGTTTTAAATATTTATTTTCATGCCATTGTAACTTTACATTTTAATCGTATATTGTGTTAAATTAGGGGTGTAAACGATGCGCAATGACTTGAGAGCTACTCGGAATCGGATCGGTAAAAAGCTCGAACAAGCCGACCCTTAATGGGCTCGGGCTTGAAAAAGGACTCGTTTAGTTATCGAGCCCGAGCTCGAGCTTTTCTTACAAAGACCGTTTAGGCTCGCGAGCCTAAACGAGCCCAAACAAATTTTATATTATTATCATTTTATTTATAGTGTGCCTACTATTTAACATTGGCGAGCCGAGCTTTGGCTCGTTTAAGCTGTCGAAGCGAGCTCGAGCTCAAAGTATTAGGCTCGAAACGAGCCGAGCTCGAGCCTAGTCTGGCTCGGGCTCGGCTCGTTTACACCCATAGTGTTAATTTAGAGGTGTTAAAACGGAACGTTAGCGGGTTGGTATTTATTTTGCCACATCATTTTCAAAAAACAAATTAAATATTTGTTTACCTAAGTTAAAAGTATCTAATATTTACACATGTTGTATATTTTTAGATATGTGTGGGTATTTATTTTGCCACATCATTTTCAAAAATTAAAATAAAGATTTTTTTAACATAATACATATGTATCCATACTATTATTGGGCCTAATTGACCATTATTAGGTCTAAGTGACAATTATTGGGTCTACCTAATCATCATTGGGCCTAACTGACCATCATGGGATGTAACTAACCATCATTGAGCTTACTGACCATCATTGGATCTAACTGACCATTATTAGTTTAATTAACCATCATTGGATCTAATTGACCATCATTGGATCTAATTGATGATCATTGGTTGTAATTAACCATCGTTGTGCCTATTGACCATCATCGGGTCTAATTCACCATCATTGGGTCTAAGTGACAATGATTGGATCTAACTGACCATCATTGGGCCTAACTGACCATCATTGGATCCAATTGACGGTCATTGGTTCTAATTAACCATTATTAAATCTAATTGACCATCATTGGATCTAATTGACGATCATTGGTTCTAATTGACAATCATTGAGCCTAATTGACCATCATCGGGTCTAAATGACCATCATTGGGTCTAAGTGACAATGATTAGATCTACCTGGCCATCATTGGGCCTAACTGACCATCATTGGACCTAATTAGTCGTCATTGGGTGTAATTGACCATCATTGGATATAACTGACCATCATTGGGCCTAACTAATTATTACTGGATCCAACTGACCATCAGTGGTGTAATTAACCATCATTGGATCCAATTGACCATTATTGGTGTAATGAACCGTCATTGGATCTAATTTACCATCATTGGATCTAATTGACGATCATTGGTTCTAATTGACCATCAACGGGCCTAATTGACCAACATCGGATCTAATTGACCATTATTAGGTCTAAATGACCTTCATTGGGTCTAAGTGACACTGATCGAATCTAACTGACCGTCTTTGGGCCTAACTGACCATCATTAGATCTAATTGACGATAAAATATTTATAGTTATTAGATTTTTTTCTTTCATTAAATGTGGCTTCTAAATGGCACATTTTTTTTCGTAAAGTGTGGCTAAAGGTTTTCAAAATATGTGTTTTTGGTCACATGAATAAAAAAAATCCACAAGATGTGTTTTTGTTTCTTTCATTTGTTTTTTTATAAATTATTATTTTTTAAGTCTTTCTTATTATTTTTCTCACGAATTTACCACCAAAAATAAATGGTGTCAAAATTTGCAACCAATTAGTTACCTTATCTTATAATACATATTTTGGTATAAAATCGGTTGCTAAATTTGCAACCATTTTTCTAGGTAGCATATTTTGGTGACAATAGCCATGATTTATCGTGGCTAATATGGTAGCAATTTATTCTCAAAATGGGTCCCTAAATTTGCTACCGCTAAGGTGGTCACAATTCAATAAGTTTGTTCTTTTTTTTAAATTATTATTTTTTACGTCTTTCTTATTATTTTTCTCATGAATTTACCACCAAAAATAAACAGTGTCAAAATTTGCAACCGATTAGCTACCTTATCTTATAATACATATTTTGGTGTAAAATCGGTTGCTAAATTTGCTACCATTTTTCTAGGTAGCAACTTTTGGTGACAATAGCCCAGTTTTCTAGTATATAATAGATTATAAATAAATGCTTACATAATTCTCTTCATTTTGAGGGGTATCAAATGTCCCCTGCCTTCCTGTATGTCCAGTACGGTATGCTTCATACCGTTCGATGCTCTGTTTAACATTAAAAGTTAAATAAACATTATCATCTATGTATATGTATGTGTGTGTATATATACCTTTTTGTGACAGTAACTAGCAAAAGAGCTTGTTCCACCTCGGTATGTGCTCGCTTGTTTTTGGCAGGCGGCTTTGTTAATTTCAGACTTTCTCTTATGTTTAGGACTGCAGAAGTGATCAACAGCTCGAAGCCAGTTTTTAGGTTTCATACCCGGGGGGGGGGGGGGGGATGTTGCCTTGCTGCCTCCACATCCCCATCATCTCCCGACACATTCAAATAATATGCCTTTGCTTGGTGTTTGCGGTCGTTGTACCGTTTTCTGACAGTCGCCATAATGCCTCCATGTTTTTTAGTGGCAAGGAGATCGTCATCAACAGCTTTGAAATCCATTTTGAACTTGCTCTAATAATTAAATAAAACAAGCTAGTCAAACAAAAAAAATCAACAAATAATATATAGAATATATATTTACAAATCACTGACCTGCAAAAACTCAAATAACTTGAATCTAACAACCTCAGAAATATTATCTCAACCTTCCACATCCAATGGGACCTCACATCATATATACATTGACGCCTCCCGAGTGAACAAGCCACCAAGGTGGCCTACAGGCATGCAGGTGGCTGCCTCATCAAATGTAATGTCTGTCCGGCCTTTGTTCTCAAGATGTTTTCTTAAGGCAAGGTTTTTTTTTTGCCTTGCCCCGTGTTCTCCTGTGGGGGGCTGCTGCAATTAGAATTAAAAATAATTAGTCATATTATTAGAATTGAAAAAGAAGTAAAAATAGTAAACAGTAAAGAACTATAAGACCTACCACTGTTTGACTGGTGCCCGTGCCACCAATCATCACCACCTGGTGGCTGTGGCGGCGCCCCTACACCGTCCCCGCCGTGGCCAAGGCCGATAATATCGACCATCAAATAAACAATCAAAAACCAAATCAAAATCATGATGTTCTGCAATTAGAAATAAAAATCATTAGTCACATATTATATGTAATAAATGAAGGTGTCGCCGTTAATACTCGAAATTCTTGTGTTGCGAGTGAAATGTATATGCTCTTCATATTAAGTCTCTGAATTTCTGACCCATCAAATAACACGAAATATGACTTGGAAGAATACAAAATAGTATAGGTAATCCTAGTGTCCAACACTTGTAGCCCAGTTAGTTAAGAACCTAATGTTTCCTATGGGAGGCTTGGGTTCAATTTCCACTAGCTACATTTGAAGGACATTGGTGGAGGGGAAATGAGGGATGACCAGGCCATTGGCTTGGGTTCGAGTCCTGATCCCGACCGGTTTTACCGATTATTTTACTCTCGAGTACCTGATTCGCCAAAAGGGTGCCCGAGAGTGCTTGGAAATTGATTCGTTGGCCGTTAAAAAAAAAGTATAGGTAATCCTAGTTGTATATATAAGCTGTGGTTAAGACTTTTAAAAACAATATGCATAACCTAGAATTTAATGTTTTCATATCCTTCTTTTTTCAAAAAAAGAAAAAAAGAAGAAAAAGAACACTATTGTCCAATATAATTATGGACTAAGGTATGCATATAATATGAATATACGTGATCAAGTGGAGGTTCATGTTATTCATAAACCATGATTTAAATTGGGGTTGGAATGTTCCCCTTTCCACTATGGCATGCTTAAGGAATTATGTCCATGGACCATCTACATAGCATTGCATTGCATGATGATGATAGTGATGTACATAATGGTGTCTCTCTGGTCAACTTACATAACTAATTGTTTCACCTTCCTTAATTTTTGCGATGGAGACATACCCCACAAACATAAACTAAGTTCTTAATGAGTTGCAAATAGTTTCTAAATCTTTCTAATTAATAATTGCCAAACTTGTTCATTTATTTTAGCATACAGTTAATGACATTAATCAAAAGGTGTTTTGGTTAATTTAGTAGGGTAAAACTTTTACCTTTTACTATTTTAGCATGTTTAATCCATCCAGAAGATGCTAAGGTCAAAATGTTTAATCCATCCAGAAGATGCTATAATCAGACTACGATACCGTTAAAACAAGTTGAGATATATGTTCACATTTTGTATTGTCTCACCAGTATTTCAGGGTTTTCATATATAGGAGTTAATCCCTCTACAAATATACAATGTGTTTTTTTCTTTAAGAGGCTATTTAACTGTAACACCCCAACTGATGGCGGAAACATCGGGATGTCACGTATTGATGATTGTTTCAGTAGCACATGGTATATATTGAAATTTAAATAATTTATTGATAACATAAATATCCAAATGAAAAGATGTCTAAAAATCCCAAAATACATAACATCAAATAAAACAAATAACTTCATAGAATCCATCATGCATACTCTAAGCCTCAGCTTCATTTTTACCTGAAACATGTTAATTTTGAAAATATTTTTGGGTCAACAAAAGTTGGTGAGAATTACATAGGTTTTGATAATTGAATAAAACTTGTACAATTCAAGTGTCATGGCAAGTCTAGTCCATATGTGAAAACATACTATCAGGTAAATCGAGTGCATAATCAAACCTTGTGACTAGAATATTGTAACACCCCAACCGATGGCGGAAACATCGGGATGTCACGTATTGATGATTGTTCTGTAGCTCATGGAAAAAAATAAGTTTCAATAAATGGTTTAAATAAATTACATACAATTGTTCTAAGAATTTTGTACATCAAAATGAAAAATACAAGCTACGCATCTTCAAGCATCAACTCTAATCTTCGAGCATGTTATAACCTGAAACATGTTAATTTTGAAAATATTTTTGAGTCAACAAAAGTTGGTGAGAATTACATAGGTTTTGATAATTGAATAAAACTTGTACAATTCAAGTGTCATGGCAAGTCTAGTCCATATGTGAAAACATACTATCAGGTAAATCGAGTGCATAATCAAACCTTGTGACTAGAATATTGTAACATCCCAACCAATGGCAGAAACATCGGATGTCACGTATTGATGATTGTTCAGTAGCTCATGGAAAAAAAAAGTTTCAATAAATGGTTTAAATAAATTACATACAATTGTTCTAAGAATTTTGTACATCAAAATGAAAAATACAAGCTACGCATCTTCAAGCATTAACTCTAATCTTCGAGCATGTTATAACCTGAAACATGTTAAGTTTGAAAATATTTTTGGGTCAACAAAAGTTGATGAGAATTACATAGGTTTTGATAATTGTATAAAGCTTGTACAATTCAAGTGTCATGGCAAGTCTTGTCCATATGTGAAAACATACTAGAAGTAAATCGAGTGCATAATCAACCCTTATGACTGTTGTATTGTGGTACATCCCATACGCTCATGGTTCACTCGATTATGTTATGCGATAACAATCACCCACGCTACCTTTGTAATAGGCACGTATCCGGGTGGGATTGTCAGTCCAATAGATCTATCATTGTGTACCGTCGGCTGATCAATGTTAATGATTATGCTAGAATTGTGCTTACCCTAGTCATGTTCAAGACATAATGCAACATAGAAAAACACATAGACACTTTGATGATTGAATTGCATATAGAATGTTGTAACATGTTTCACCCCAAAAATGGTGATAAATAGAAAAGGGGTTATGTAACTCACCTTAGCAAAATGTTATATCTCTTGAAAAATAGAATAGTGTGTTGCCCAACAATGCCAAGTATTACCCTATAATTAAGGTAATAAATATGTCTAAGTCTATCTAGTCTACAAATATATATATATTCTAGGGCTTTGAATTGGGGATAAGTGTTCGTTTGATTAATAATTAAAATGTTTGATAATTGAGAGAGATTTAATAAATAGATAAACAAAAATCTTTTTATAAAATTTGAATCAAATATGGTCACAATAATGAGTTTAAAGTATAAAAATAATTTTTATAAAATTATTTTCTTTAAAATAGAATATTAAATCTATTTATTTCAAATTGTCAAAATTTAACTTTAATATTTAAAAATACTAAAATTAAATAATTATTAGATTAAAATTTATATTTCTGTTCCAAATAATCAGAAATAATTTATATAAAATTTTGGTGCAAAAATATTAAAAAATGAATTTATTATGATTTATTTATGATTAAAACTAACAAAAATTGATTAAAAATACTAAACAAATGATTTTTCAGAAATAAAAATCATTTCAGAAAATTTATTGTTATAAAAACTCAGAATAATTTTTGTGGAAATTTATAAAATTGTTTTGATATTTTTATAGAATTTTATAAATAAAATAGAATAAACTTGATTTATTCATTATATATATTAAATAAATAAATTTTTGAAAACTAAAAATTGTATGTTAAACTTTTTCACTAGATTAACACTAAATAATTTTTGTAGAATTTTTAAAAGAGTTTTAGTATTTTAAAATGAATTTTTAAAATACAAGTAATATATATTTAAAACTTTATTGTTTTTAAACAAAAAAAAAAGAAAAAAAGAAAAAAAAAACATATCGTTGCTGATGTGGATCGAACCCGCGTGGGCCGGTCCAAGGACACCAGGCACAACCACTTGGTCCAGACCAGTGGTTGTGTTTGGTTTCAGTTTGTTTAAATTATAAATCATACGCGAAAATAGAGTTCTTCCCCAATTCGTATGAACGTGCCCTAGTTTTTCCAATTAGACAATTCACACAACATTAACCCAATTAACCTTAGGGTTAATGTTGTGTGTATGCCGAACATCAAAACCCACTGGAGAAATGATACTTACAATAACGAATTGAATACGATTGCTCAGTCAAAGCTCGAAGTTAAAACACGAACAAGAAATCAAAAACAGTGGAATGATTAAGAAATTGGAGGTTGAGAAAGAATGATTGGCGAGTTGTGATTGTCCAGTGATGCTTAATTTATAGTGTGGTGGTCTGGATCATCGAATTGGTATGTTTGACCTTGGTTTGAATGTATACGCGTATAATTGGCTATAATTGGAATGAATTGAGGATGATTGATCGTGGGTTTAACGCGTATAAGGCCGGGCATCATGCAATCATGCCAATCTTGGATTAATACGCGTGTAATTTGGTTAATTAAGGAAGTTTGTCTTCACAGTTGACTTCCCTAGTCAACTGTGAAGAACCAAGGTCGTGATAAATTAATTATGAGCTGGAAATGAAACAAGAAATTCCTGTGGCTCAGATGGTTATGTGTGTTGTGTATCTTGGCCGGCTTGGGGCACAGGTTCGATTCCCGGCCCAAGCTTTTATTTTTTTTTGGCATTATTCTATACATATATAGTATAAGGGTTCCAAAAACGCCACAATAATAATTAAAGACGAACAATAATAATGGAACTTGACGTTTTTATTCATGATAATTGTAACGTACAAGTTATAAATGCGTAATGTTACAAATATTGTGGTCCATCCCATACGCTTATGGTTCACTCGATTATGTTATCAATTCGATAACAATCACCCACGCTACCTATGTAGGAGGTACACGTATCCGGGTGGGATTGTCAGTCCAATAGATCTATCATTGTATACCGTCGGCTGATCAATGTTAATGATTATGCTAGAATATTGTGCTTACCCTAGTCATGTTTAAGACATAATGCAACATAGAATAATACATAGACACTTTATGATTGAATTGTAGATAGAATGTTGTAACATGTTTCACCCCAAAATAGTGAAATAGAAAAGGGGCTATTTAAAACTCACCTTAGTGTTAAAATGGAGACCCTTGTTATATAAGTAAATGTGGCTCGTGTGTATCCAAATATCACCCTATTTCAAGGTAATAAATAAGTGTTGGGGAAAACTTAATAAGTCTAAGTTTTCTAGTCTAAGATGTGCTAGGGTTCCTAATTTGGAGATTAATAATTGATTACTTGAATAATTTAAATAAATAAAGAAATAATTAATGAAAATGTTTTCTGACCAATATTATCTAAAAGTAGTTGAATTATAATGTAATAAATGTAAGAATAATTTTTATAAAATTATTTTCTTAATTAATGAATATTTATATATTAATAATTATTTGACAAAATATAGACTTAATATTTAAAAATATTAAAAATTATAAATTTCGAATCAAAAATTTATATTTCTGATCTAAATGGTTAATAATAATTTATGTGAAATTTTGATGCAAAAATAATGAAAAACGAATTTATTATGATTTATTTATGATTAAAAGTGCAAAAATCGATTAAAAATATTAAATAAATGATTTTTCAGAAATAAAAATCATTTCTGGAATGTTTATTGTTTTATAAACTTAGAATAATTTTTTTAGAATTTTATAAACTCGTTTTGATATTTTTATAGAATTTTATAATTATAATAGAATAAAGTTGTAATATTTATTATATATAATAAATAAAAGATTTTCGAAAAACTAAAAATTGTATGATAAACTTTTCTATTAGAACATCATAAAATAATTTTTGTAGAATTTATAAAGCAATTTTATTATTTTAAAACCATTTTTAAAAATAATAGTGAATATATATAAGTATAAAGGGTTGAAATAAATGTTTGCATATGCTAGGGATCGAACCCGGGCCATTGGCCAGTTCGATGTTTTATATCACAAGCCTAGACCAATTGGTCTAGACCCTGAGAACGATTAATCTAGATTTGAATTAATTATATAGTCTAAATGTTTCAGTTACATAATCATTTTTAAAAAAAAAAGAAAAGAATGCGTGTGATGGGACTCGAACCCTGGCCGTAGGCCGGTTCGTGTCTTAGTGAAAAGAAGCCATACCAACTGATCTACTGATCAGTTGGTGATGAATGTTGTTTTGTTTAAATTATATAACGATGTCTGCAAGTGTTTTATCCCCAATTCTAGATCGCAAGAACCCTAGGTTTTTAATAACCAAAATTAACGAGCAATAACCCGATTATTCATGGGGTTATTGCTGTTATAGTGCCGATAAACAAAACCAAACAAAAAATTTAGACTTACAAACTGTTTTCGTGGATGAATTGCTCGGTCAACCGTAAAGTCAAACGCGAACTAAATGGATATTAGAATGAGGTTTTTAGCAGAAATTGAGAGTGGGGATAGAGTTATCGGCGATTTGTGACTGAGATTGAGGGCTCAATTTATAGTGCAACACACGTGTGATCGATTTGGTAAGGTGTGACCAAGGTTTAATTATAATACGCGTAATAGCCTAATTCTGGTATGATTTGATGATAATTAAGCGTGTAGAATACGCGAATTGGTCAATCAATCAACAATGTTTACCATAACAGGATTAGAAAACGCGGATTGGTGTTTAATTATGGAAGATTGGATCGCAGTTGACTTTTCAATAGTCAACTGCACTTCTAAACACAATATAAATATATTCACATCAGAGTTAATACCAAGACAAAGCTGTAGACCAGCTGGTTATGTTGTGTACTTGTTTGAACCGGCCTTGGGCACGGGTTCGATTCCCGGCCCAGGCATGCATTTTTTTTTTACAATTATTTCCAAGGTTTCATGTTACAATATAATTATAGTATGGTTCTACGAGTCCAAACGTGACACGAAATATTTTTTAGAAGGTACAATAACGATAAAAATGTGACGTCTTATTAATAACTGTCACGAACGTACATAGAAATAAATACGAAATGTTACATTAACAGTCTTGTAACCTCCACTTGCAGCTCAGTAAGTAGGCGGCCCAACCTTCCCTTTGGGAGGCTTGGGTTCGATCCCCAGTGAATGCATTTGGGGGCGACCCAATGATGGATAGTTCCTACCGAGGCATGGTTCGATCGTGAGGGCAACCCGGATTTACCCAGCTGTTACCCTAGCGTCCGTGTGGGGGGCGGTATGGTTTCCAGGCGAAGGTCAGCTTGCGCGGCGAGAACATCGCGTCCGCAGGATCGGGGCTCACGGGTAGTCGTCTTTGACGAAGACCCGGTGACCAATTCGGTTCAGTACATAGAAAGTCACCCTTAAAAAAAAAAAAAAACAAACAACCTTGTGCTTACACATTAATAGGTTTCATGAACCATTATAATTATGATTTGTCCTTTAAGGGAACAAAAATACTGTACATTTTACTGATTGAGAGGTAGCATCATTAAGAGACTACCAATTAGCCACTAAGAAATATATAGAGATGACCTGATGAAGTTGCAGTCCTCTTAACTAAGGGGGGACGAGGCGCTACGAAATTGGTCACGGGTATCTCACTACCAGCATGGTAACACCGCCGCTACCCATGCTGGTAGTGTTCTCGTGAATCATTTTCTAGTTCTAGTTACCGTGCTGGTTCACGGATGTGGCACAAACTTTCACACAATTTTATTTACTTATTTATTTATTTTTTTTAGAAATTGACCCTTCTAAGTAGCATAAGTGTAGGGAGGAAGTGAAAAATGTGTAAATTTGATTTCGTTTTGTGAGTGGCGGTGATGAAAAAGTTGCAGGTTTGGTTTTGGGAAGAAGATGACACTGTTGCAGTGTTGTTATATTTTAACTTTTGTTTTGTTATTTTTGACTTTTTTGTTTGGTGGTTGTTTTATAACATCACTGTTGGTGTTTATTATTATTATTATTATTATTATTATTATTATTATTATTATTATTATTATTATGTGTGAAAATAATTGATAGTTGGGTAAATAATCAGTGGAGTGTTATTTACAAAAAAGTGTTTCAGTGAAGGAAATCAGTGTAGTGATGTGGCAGTGCAGGATTGATAGAAATCAGTTAAGTGAAAACATGTTCAGTGGAGCACCCATTGTGCCCTAAGAGCATGAAAGCATCCACATCAGTGAACTGATCCAAAATTTCAGACTTGTCACATTAGCATATCATTCCAAACTCGCTTTCCTATAATAACAAACTATTTCAAACCTCTACCTCATTATATATCTTATCACTCACTTTTCCTTTTTATATAACTGTATCTAATTTATATACAATATTTTAATTTATTTAATATTTCCAAATTTATTTATAAGTTTTTAATTATTTTTTTATAATGAACTAAAAATATAAAATTATCTATAATCTATAATACATTATAAAGGAGGAGTTATGTACAACAAGGTAATTTGCATTTCCGTACAACTTAACAAACAACATGTACAACATATTTAAGCAAGAAATTTAAGGGTATTATGGGCATAATTGGGACAATTAAGACACTTAAGAGGGTAATATAGACATTTCATCCACCTCCTCCTTTACAATATCAAAAGACTTTTACAATACTACCCTCCTTCTTCCATCCATACCCTTCAATCCTTTGCCTTCTTCCTTCATCAATATAGATCATTAACCTCTTGTCCCTTCAAGTTCCATAACCTTAAGGATCAAATTGAATGAGATTGATTGTGAAATTCAAGTCCTCCTCTTATAACATTCAATTGAAGGCCACATGAACTATCTTGCCTAAAAAAATGCTTTTGTAAGAACTATTACGTATTTTACTATTTGCATTTTCTTTGTTTGTTGCACAAAGTTTGCAATGTTTTATATTGTTTTTTTTATTTATGCACCTAGATTTGGACAACCACATTGCAACGAACAATTTTGACTGCAAATCAAATTGCTGGATTCCCCAAGGTTAGTTTTACATGTCACATAAATTGCTTCTTTGATCATTTATCATTTGTAAAATTTGTGTACTTTCTTTACGTTATAGATACAATGGCGTGCACTTGATGAGATAAATGTTGGTGTATGTGACGGTATGACGTATGAAGAACTAAAGAAGAACATGCCTGAAGAATACGAGTATGTTAAATATGAAATATTCGATTTTTTTTTTTTTTTTTTTTTTGTAATTTTATACCTTTCCATTCAATGGTGTTTTTTTTAAAGGTCAAGGAAGAAAGACAAACTCAGGTATCGATATCCTCGTGTAGAGTCGTATCTCGATGTAATACAAAGGTATTGAATTCAAATACAAGGAAAAATCTCTGTTGAAAATATAGAAAGTAAATAATTAAAGTTTTGCTATTTTAAGCAACGTCAAAAGTTTGCAGTTGTGCATATAACAGGTTGGAGCAGTTTATTATTGAGTTAGAACGACAACGCGCGCTTGTTGTAGTCGTATCTCACCAGGTAAGACAAGGCAACCACAAAATTTTACCTCCACAAATGGGTAAAAAAAACTAAAAATAAAACGGGTTAAACGTGTTTGTAAAGTGTATTTTAATACATGTGTATGTATCAATATAACTTTGGAATAATATTTAGGGCATTAGTTTTTTATTAACATTTTTAAATCAAATGAATATTTTTTTTTGGTGGGCGTGGCCCAAACCGTATGTAAATTACCTGTTACCCAACTCATCCATTAAAAGATTTGTGCAATGCAAACATGGGTTTAATGAATTTGTGCATTGCAGGATGTTATAAAAGCTTTATATGCCTATTTTGTTGATATGTCATTGAAAGAAATTTAACACATAGAGGTAAACAACAAAACATTAGATCAATCTTTTCGGTCTTTTATTCTTTGAAAACACGTTAACACGTTTGAATATCGGGAATTTCAGATGCCGCTTCATAGGAAGTTCTGGTACCAAAAAAAGATACTGACTATATTTTCCTCGCGTAACGAACCCGCTGCAACGCGCGGACATTACCACTAGTGTTAAACAAAAACAATTGAATTAATAAAATGATATTTAATATTTCCAAGGGGTATTTTTTCAAACGTCTATTTTTCCAACAACTCATTTCCAATGACTACTTTTCTAATTATATTTTTTCGTGCTTATAAATTGAACCTAAATTTCCATTTCTTAATACATAATTTACCACGAACACTCATAAAAAAAGTGGCAAACAGACCTAGGACGGATGCTGAAGATATAACTTTGGTTAACTCTTGGATTTACCTCTCCGAGAACATGTTACTAAGAGATGCACCATTTGTCTAAGCCTTATTTCAAGAATTCCAACAATGTGTATGTGAAAACGACTGCTCTTCGGTCCAAGCTATTTCGAGGTTTTGGAATTTAAGAATCAAGGTTACTTGATTTAACCAACTCTTCAACATTGTGATGACCCGTGGTATCAGCGGAACGGAGGCTAAACAATTGCCGAAGTAAAAACTAGTTGGTTTAACTTATAGTTAGTATGGGACCGCAAAGTGAAAATAGGTTAAAAGGTGAGACCACTAGTAGTGATTTTTGAAAGTGGAACCGGTAGCAATCAATAGGGGTGCTCTTCGGGTTATTTTATCGGGTTTCGGGTTGTTCGGGTCGGTTTGTCCGGGTTTTTAGCCAAGAAAATGTGACCCGATAACCGAACCATTTAAAGTTTAGGTTGGTCAAGTTGGGGCTATTCGGGTGCGGGTTAGTTCGGGTTCGAGTGGCTTCAAATTTAGATAAAAATGAACCCGAATTAAATAAAAATGAACAGCCCAAATGTTCTTTCTATACAATAGTTAAAGTGCGGGTTAGTTCGGGCTATTGATTGCTAGGGCTGTTCATTTTTATCTTTAATTCGGCTATTCGGGTTAGTTCGAGTGGCTTCAATAGCCAATAGTTAAAGACTATTTAAATCAAATATTTCTTTAAAAAATAAACCTATACTCGATTAGTTTTGACTAGCACAAACGTTCTTTCTATACAATTTTTTTCCATTGAACCCCCATCTAGTGAATGCCCCGTCCCCCAACTCAGTAATATATCAATCAATCCCATCTGGCCATCTATAGACCACGAGAAACAATATTTCAAACTATATTGGATCTATAGATTTAATGACATTGATAGTATGTTAATGGGCCACGTCAGTGTTGGCCCATGTAGTAGTGAGGTTCAAGATCCGTTTACAGATAAATATCTGAGTTTAACGATTTCCTTAACAACGTTAATTCACTTCTATTGATTGTATTGCGTGTTGTCGGCTCCGAGCAAGCAGATGCGGTTGACCAAAACTTCCATGTGGCTCGCGAACACCAGAACACACCCGCGTGAATGTGACCGCGAGCGAGGCCACGCTACCACACTTGCATGGATTAGCAGATGAAATTTTACATAAACTTAAATTAAACATTACTTTAACATAAATTAAAACATTACATAAACTTAAATTAAACATAACATAAATCTAATTTAAACATTACTTATTAAAAAGAGTTAATTGCCAATTTAGTCCCTAAGGTTTGTTAAAAATTGTCACTTTCATCCAAATGTTTTTTTTTCTCATCTGTGTCCCTGTCGTTTTCATTTTTTTGTCATTTTAGTCCAAACCTCTAACTCCATTAAGAAAAGTCAGTTAAATCTAGGGTATTTTGGTCATTTTACATATGTATTTCTTTTTTGCCATTTTCATCAAAAACCAATGTTAATTTTTTTTTTGTTGTTTTTTTTTTTTTTTTTTTTTTTTTTTTTTTTTTTTTTTGCATTTGACCTCTTATTGGCACTCACTGAAAACAGCAATGAAGACACGTTGACGCTGCAAGATCCTATGGGTTCCTTCTTAGCGCTGGCACATCCCTCACGCTCCTCCTCCTGGGCTCACAGACGCCTGTTGGAGGTGCGCTTGGATAAAAGATCAAACGCAGTACCTATTCCACGACTATAAAAAAGATCAAGTATGATTGAAACTCCCTTTACGCCTATCATCACACATTCAAGCCACCCGCTCATTCTAAACAAGTTAACAAACCCAACAAGAACCAAAGCTCCTAATTCTCTCAACCTTGCAAACAAAAAAGCGCTAAACTTTCTACCATTTTTGCGCCATGTTTCATCTTTTCCATGATCCTATTCCAACCTTCAATAGAGATGCATATAACAACTCATTCCAAGTGTCCGGTACACCAGGCAAACACCAATGGCTGCAATCTTGTGCAGCGATTCGTTGCTCTTGTGACATGCCTTTGTAAACCGTTCTGTATATTGATGGGTGACCGTCTTTCCTGTAATCCGTTAGCCTGCTGATGTTGAGGTATATCACAGGAGTTTTAATCACGCGCAACACATTGTCAAAAGCTCGCATCTTTGATTGGTAACTGGTCAAATGACTTGTATTGAAGATTGGTTCGGTTTCTTTGTGACACTGCCCTCCTGAATTCCACTGCCCTCCCCTGCAAACAATTGATCACATGCTTAGTAACTTTGACTTTCTGAGTCAAACCTCGTATCCGTTGAATGCTAAAGTAGAGTGAATTTCCGTACGTATTAAAACATATCATTTTCTTGGTGAAGTAAATTCTGTACACTTTTGATTCAGTCATCGAAATTTGGTCGACTTGTTAGGCTTCACATAAATTTTGAAGGTCAAACCTAACCAACTTGACCACATATATAATCAAACATAACTATTGCTCAAAAAGATATTATGATACCTAAAATGAGTGAGTGAATAGCCTCTAAAGATAACTTGAGTTTTGCGGGCGTCTATGTTCTTATCTACCCATTTCGCCCATGTAGAAAGAGCCCTTGTGTATGCATCAAGAGCCTTGAGTCTTGGGTATACATGGTTACCTTCCTGGTAATAATCTTCCCTGTTAGCATTAAACAAAAGAAATCAATCCAACTTCTTTTAACATGTTACAAATTAGCTCCAAAACCGGACAATTGAAAGTAATTATTGAAAGTAATGATTCTCACCCTCGGGACGTTTTCTCATGTGTCCACCAATGTCCAGTGTTGAAGATCAAAATATCAGCGTCTTGATACATTGCAGTCATGCGATCCATCAAATCCAATCTTAACGTCTCAAAGGAACCGTTTTTACCTTTGAAAGATGATTCTCTCACTAGAAATGGAGAACTCACAAAATCCACCGTACAGTTATAGTCCTACACAATCAGTGGCCGATCTAGAAATTAATTTCAGTAGTAACGTTTTTCATTTTTTTCATTTTAGTAGTAATGTTTTCCAATTATCGTAAAAAAAACAAATTTTCCACTACACGCGCGAAGTTGAGTAGCAACGGACGCGGCACCTAGCTTCAAGCTAGGTCCGCCCCTGTAAACAATTTAAAAGCATGTTTTGACTAACTACACAAAGTCCAAAAGCAGTTTGACTTTCAAGGTCAAATGGTCATAGTTCCAAACAGCAAATTGGTATAAAATTTCCAAAACTTAAGAGAAAAAAATCAACAAATACATCAAAATTTAAACTGATATCTTATTTATGAAACAGTTGAAGCAAAAATCCATTAGAAATCAGTACCAATCTGAAGTTGAATGTTAGTAGGTTTGACTCAAAAGTCAAAGTTTCCAAATTTGTAGCTTACCTCAAATCTAAAGGCATAAAATCCCTTTTTCTTGAATTCCCTTCTTCCTGATATCTCATAAACCCGTTTCTTGTTCTTGATAGAATGTCGGAGTATGCAAACAAGCGATTCCCACATGTTCCTATTCAAAGAGTCTCCAACAAAAACCATTTTCTTACCTCTGAGTCTTTCCAAAAAATCAGTTGCATTCAAACTGCCATATCATCATTGAAAAGACATGAAGTTAGGACAAAGTTCATAATCTGATTAATAGATTAATAATCACAACTTTAAATAGTTAAATACTCTTTAATTTCGTATCGTAAAGTAAATCTTTTCCCTGTGAGAACAAAAACTATTGTTCGAACCGAATGCAGTATCGGAACCAGAGCGAGTTTGTCAGTTTGACCGATTTGAGGTCCAAACGGTTCGGTTCAAGGGTTGGTCTAAAAGATCATACTTCAAAAGAAAATACAAATGTTTAGAAAAAGGTTGCATGTTATTACATGCAAATATGCAATGACAACATTGATTTGTTATCCTACTTTTGTATGCAACCATGGCTAAGAACTAATTAACTGCCTACTACACTAATGGCTGTTTGGTTGATTAAGTGCTGAATGGTTAAGAGGTCTGAATGGTTAAGTGTTGAATCATTAAGTTGGACCTCTTAATGGTTAGTATTCTTGTCCCACATTGGTAGAAGAGCCTTATTAAGGTTTAGCCTAGTTTAGTGCTTAATGGTTCAGTGCTTAATGATTCAGCAACATCTCAAATCTTAATGGTTCAGCCTTAACCATTCTATTCAGGAGCTGAAACAAACATGTTGAATGTTAAATGAATGTTAAATCATTCAGCGCTGAATGGTTCAAAGCCTTATCAAGAGGCTTACCCAACAGCCCCTAAAAGATTTCAAAATATTAAACACTAAAACTAGATTATATATCAGAAACCAATTAAACTTAGCATGCAAGTTGCAGTTTTTAAGCATTAATTTAACATCATAATCATGCAATTAAGAGAAACCATAATCACTACCTTGGGATTTCACATCCAAATGGTTGCCACCTCCATTTTACAAACTCATAATCTGGTCTCCTATTAAGATGGCAATTAAAATCTCTGTCTACATAAGGGCATGAACCACCTGGATAATACGGTTTCAAATCATCTCTTACCCATCTTCCATCAAAGATATCACACTCTTCAATATAGCTACTAACATGATCTTGATCTAAACCATCTGATTCAACACTCACATTTCTATTTTCTTGAAAACTTGTCACTACTTTCCCTTCATTAAAGTTCATAGTAATTGCACCAAAGCTCCCATTTTTCACATCATCTTTAACTTTTATCAAATGGGTATCCTTAAAGTCAACAACTTTATCATAAATTCCATTAAAGCTTCCATTTTTCACATTATTAGTGAAATTCCCTAAATGGGTATTATTCCCTTTCCCATCAACACCTAATAACTTTAATCTAATATCAAGATTAGAACCATTAGATTCAGCCCTATTCTCACCAACCAAAGGTTTAGCCTTTTGTTCTAACTGAGTTGAATTTTCTATAAAAACTCTATCACTGCTGGTATTAATATTATTAAACACTTGGAAGAAAAACTTATCTGAACTGGGATTCTTGAAAGAAAAAGTGGAAAATAATATAAACAATAAAACAAAAATTGAAACAAAACCTAACACAAATCCAGAAACAAGCTTCTTTCTTGGAGATGCACAAAGTGGAAGGTGATCTGATATTGTAACAAGCTTCTTTAGGTTCATGGTTTATTAAAAGACCTTTTAAGAAGAGTCACACACAGTGAGTGTGTTTGTGAGTGAAGATAATGTTTAGAGACATTAAAATGTACAATGTTTTTTTATATGAAATGAATATTTGAAAGTAAAGAAAGTGAGTTGTGTGTTTTTGAAGGTTTTGTTGGAGACAATTTGCAGGTTGCAGGAGTAGAGATAGGTTGCATGCGAAACATAAAACAGGGCAAACTTACAATATTACCCTGAACATACAAGACTTTTGCTTAACAAGAACATCTTTATTTAGGCTTAAGGGTGTGGGAAAGCGAGGAAGGGAGAGGGGGGTGGGGGCGGTAGTTGAGACAGGAATGGGGGGTGAGACGGTGGGAGGTGATTGGTATTATAGATGCACCAAATTCTCAATGTTATTATTTTTATATTTTGAATATATATTTCAAATCAAAGTCTAAGTCATAGTCAAAGTGTTCTATTACTTTTAATTATAGGCTAGATTATATGTGGTTGATACATTCATAATTGGTGCTTCAATTCGATTGGTTTGTCCGTTGTGTTATGGGGGAGACGAGGGAGATGAGGGACGGGGGTGGGGGCGGTGGTTGGGATGATGGACGGGGGCGAGACGGTGGGACAGGGGTTGCCCCGTCTGCACACCGGACAGCCTTATGGCATGTTAAAGTGAGAGAGAGAGAGAGAGAGAGAGTGTTTCAAAACAATCAGGAAAAAAAAATCATTTTCTTTATGTAATTGTATATATATACATTTTGCAAATGTTAGCAATAGTGTTTCCGTTAAACTTGACGTCCCCGTTTAAAGTCAACATAGTCTGCGTCATCTTCGAATTGCCCTCCTGCATGCCACGTTGCAAACCCCTTTACACCTCATAAACGTCTTCCAAATTCTCCAACGACATCGTAGGCCTCCCCTTCGCACGTACGTCTCCAAGTTTGCTACCTCTTTTACTCCTCTCCGACCATCACTGTTACCGACAACCACTATTGAAACGGTAGGTGAAAGCGGTTATGGCGGTGGTGTTTTCGTCGGCTTCCGATAACGTGCTGTGGCCGTCGATCATGATGAAAATGAGTATCGCTATCGCCGGAGACTGAACGGCGGTTGTAGATCCCTCTCTCTCTGTATATACGGAGGATTGCAACCGTATCTTTCGCCGTTGACGGTGGCGGCGGGCAGCTCAGTTCTCGATCGGAGACCGGAGACGGTCGTGTGTTGGGGCAGATGTGCATCATCTTTGTCGGTGGCGGTTGCTGGTTGGTGGTAGTGATATGTGGTGGGTAGAAAGAACTATCTTTTGCAAGACACATAGTAAACATAGTAAAGATTACGTCTTTGTTGATTGCATGGTTGAAATTGCCATGGCTGATCGGAAGCTTAGTGTTGCCGGTGGGTGGAAATCAACCGGTTTTCTTCTCCACTATGTCATACGTCACAGGTGCTCTCTACATCTTTGTGAGTTTTTACAAATGGGTTTGCATCAAAAGTAGATCGATGACATATGTGATATGTACGCTTCATGTGTTTTTTTATTTTAAATTTACCATACTTTTTTACAAACAAATAAATTGATATGTAAGGAAACCAATTTAAATATTTATATCCATTGATTTGTTACAATAGCATATCGTGAATTTAATACTAAAGTTTGAATATTTTTGTCGAAAGGTGTAGAATTGATTGTGGGGGGGTTTTGTGGGCTGTTGTGTTTCGTCTATAGTGATTGTAGATTGACAGTCAATTGGTGAAAACAGCTCCTAATCTGGTCGCTGATGATTGTGTGTAGTGGTTATAGGCTTATCAAGGCGTAACAGAGCGGTTTCCTGGTCGGGGTTGAGTTTTTTGGTGGGAACGGTGGTGTTGGATACGTCCCGGCGCGTAGCGCGGGGTAAGAAACTAGTTTATATAAATTTATAACATACTATGTTACAATCGCATGTATTACACTGGTTGAATAATCCCGTGTATTATAATAATAGAATGATATATAATGTAATTTTTAAAATATATACGGCCGTCAAAATATGTATTTAAAAAATGTATGTTGACGTCTCAAGTATATATTTTTTTTTTTTCGTTTTTTAGTATTTTAACTAACATGAATTTGAACTTGGTGAAACTTTTAGGTAAAAAATATAAGTTTGTTTAAAAAATAAGTAAATAATTCCATGTTAAATTCATTTAATTAATAATATAATGAGCATGTTTAATTAAAAAGATAATTGTTCATAACAAAGTAGAAGATAAAGAAAAATATCTTTAATTATAAAATAATATCCATTATACTTGTGTTGTATATTTTGTTTAGGGTTGCAAATGAGTTGTATGAAATCTATACAAATGTTTATAAAATGAAAAGAACAAAACAAAAAACAATAGGGGTGTTTTTGACAACTAAATACGGTGACCTTCTTATCTTGAAAAAAAAATATGATGTCACACGTGTTTGTTAGCACGATGAAGTACAGACATGTGCTAATGTGTGCATGGACCTTTGTGCGCACAACAAAACATGCTTGGTTCTTTGCTTCAGTTCCATAGATTGTCGCTACCTTTTTTTCAACTATCTTACCTGTAATTGTATAAGGTCCTCCACCTATTCTAGATGTTATATCTTTTCCCAAGTTGCATATATCAAGGCTCTCAGCCGGTTCTAAAATTTAAGAGTCTCATGGTTCTAAAATTTAAGAGTCTCATCTGAGTAAAAAAAAATGGCTCTTAGCAAAGCTAATCTTGAAAATTCAAGCGTTTTATATGAGCCAAAAAAGATGACCCTTAGCCCTAACGAATTATATAAACTACTTTTTTAAATGATGATAAACATTAGGCGCAATAAGACTGTCCGTTGTGGCCCGCGAGCGACTAGCCGCGAGCCACAAACCAATCCACGTGGCTAGCTTGAACCACAACAGCCTTCAGCGAGAGATGGCGTGAGCGAGTGGACGTGACTATAGTCACGTGGGCTAGCGAGGAAAATATGACCGTTGGTAGCTACTGGCTGTTAGCCAACGGCTAGTGGGGCTATTTAAATAATTAAAAAAACCATTTTATTCACAAACAAACAATACAATATACACTCTTCAAGCTACAATCCAAAAATCAACCTTAAATCTTTACAAAAAATGGATCCGTCACAATGACAAGGATGCTACCAACCCGCTTTGGAATTCCTTGAAGAAGACGAGTATGGTGGTGGTATGAGCAACGGAATCAAAGTTAATCTTAGCCAAATGCCACCCACTTTCACTGGATTTCATAATTCCCGAGTCACAACCACCAAAAACCCAAAGGCGAGGTGGTGGGGCGGCGGGTAGAGGTGGTGGCCGAGGAAGGTCGACCGGCCGAAGTGGTGGTAGGGGTGATGGTAGGGAATGAAATGCGTTCGGCGGATATGATTTCGGGCCGGTGGGCCGAGATAAGGAAATATGTGGGGTTGTTTACTTACCTTCATAACAAAAACGATGCTCGAGTGCGAGTGAGCGGGTCGAGCGATCTTGATGTCTATCAGTTTACTTGTGATGAGTGGAAAGAAGAGGTGTTACCCAAGTACAAGACCAACAAAACGTGAGATGAAGACTACTTGTGGAAAATCCTACGTAATTGCTCCAAATGGGTGGAGCTAATTTCGATTGAAGACATGAGCGAAGGCGGCTCATCATCAAAGCGGGCCAAAACGTCTTTGAAGAAACAATAAGTATCCCGAAGATTATCACTAATCACCGGGTAGTTAATACTTATGTGACTACAAATGCTATCATTTACCCAAACCGTTGGTTCAACTTCGGAGTAGAAGTTTTTGTGAGTGTGTGTGTGGTGAAAGTAAGAACACAAAGATATAAGTGGTTCGGTCGAGTTTGACCTACGTCCACTGTGAAGAGCCGGTTATCTTATTACTTTGGAGAGTACAAATGAACCTAGCTCTATGTTACAAGTGAGTGTTTTTTGGATGCTTGCTAAGGAGTTGATATCTTCTATTTATAGTGGAGACCGTGGGCCTGGTAAAAAGCCCACGAGAAGTCTTGTATTCCTTGGGCCTGGCTTTGGCCCAGCTACTTTTGGCCCTTGGAAAGGGCGGGAAAAGGGGCGGTCCTGTAGCTGACGTCATCGGCAGTTGAGAATGCCTTGCCTGGAGGACACGTGACGGCTTGTGACTAGCCGTTGGCAGTATGTCGTTCTGACACAACATGGTTGACTTACCTGCTGGTGTCTGACGCGACCATGACAGCAGGTAAGCATGCCTGGTCAGCACTGTTGAAGCAGCATGGTGGAAGGATGGAAGTAGTCACGTCGCTGTTGAACGTCAGTGGTAGTTGGACCACTGCGGACACGTGTCTCCTTCCAGTTGGTGATACTTCTGATCCTCTGCAGGTGGATCTTCCTGATCCTTGATCTTCTGTACCTCGTACTTAAAGCTGATGTGTAGTGGAATATTCCGCGCGTTGGCGGACGCGCGTCTGCTCTTCCCAGGTAAAGTGAATAAGACTGTTCTGTGTGCAGTCTTTTCACGCCTTGCAGACTAACTTCCGCGTGATTGCTCCACGGATTGTTATGGAGAGGGATAGGGAGGCCGCCTCTGCGCGGGTCAGGCTCCCTATCCCTTCAGTCTTCATCGAGTGGGTTTATCTCCTCCACAAGCTCGGATGCTCACGTGGGGATTGACCTAAACTCTAATGAGGGTCTTCCCCCGTCTCCCCTAGGTCGACCCGTTGGAAGGGACAAAGCGAAAGCTAAACAAACTGCTAACGAATCCGACACCGAGTTCTCGGGGGAAATTAGCAAAATAAAAACTACAATGCAAATGTCGGCGAAAGCTAAAATCGATAAAGTTCGGTTGAGGAACATTGACTTTTTAACGAAAGACTTTAGCAACCTACCAATGCCTCGTCGGGCGATACTTCAACGAGAACATGATCGTCTCGAGAAGGAATTCGAACAAGAGCTCAACGACGAAGAGGCGTAGTTTAGTAGTTTTTTATGTTTTTTTATTAATGATGTCTTTTTTATTTTTTTATTAATGAAAATTTTATGTTATTATTTAATTTGTGTTACAAATTTAAATATTATATAACTTTAAAATAACAAAGTTTAAAAAATAATAATTTTAAAAAAATTGGATAAAGCTGTTGCTCACCTCTAACCACAACGGACAGTCTAAGTTATGAAGTTCTAACTTTTTAGATAGATGGTCGAATAAGTTTTGAGGTTTTAATGTTCTGTTTAGAGGGCCCAATAAATTTTCCGGTTTCATATTTTAAAAAAAAAAAAGCGTAACAACACAATAATTTTTTTAAACCAAATAAATTAGTGCATAAGAACAACTAAGTGGTTGTTTGGCAACTTATGAATGGATAAGTGCTAAACCAGTAAGAGGTCTGAACCATCCTGATTCAGTATAATGCTTACCCATTCAGAGACAAATGTCTGGCAGATTCAAAGTAAGTAGTTTTATGACCTTAGAAATTTTATATACCGGCTCTACTACATTTTTTAAAAACATTCGGGGTCCAGGATTAGTGCATAAGAACAACTAAGTGGTTGTTTGGCAACTTATGAATGGATAAGTGCTAAACCAGTAAGAGGTCTGAACCATCCTGATTCAGTATAATGCTTACCCATTTAGAGACAAATGTCTGGCTGCTCCAAAGTAAGTGGTTTTATGACCTTAGAAATTTTATATACCGGCTCTACTACATTTTTTAAAAACATTGGGGGTCCAGGGACCCCGACCCATATAAGATGAGTCCGCCCCTAGAAATAGGTCTATAAATAAACCGAACATTAATGAACAAGATTTTACACTCGAACGAACAACAGTTTACCTATCATGTGGGTACATGCTATTATATAGTATTATTACATTACGGTCTGTTAGTAATAGTGTATGGACCCGTTAGGTTTAAAATATGATCACTTAACAAAACAAAAAAAAAAAACACTAAGATCTGGACACAAACTCTACGGTCTAGACTCAGATAGTATTATCATATTAGGACACAGATTGTATGGTCTAGATTATTAGATAGTATTATCATATTAAGGTTTTGTTATGATAATACCATCTAATACAAACCATGTATTGTGATACGAGTATGTTACGTCGAAGATTTTCTTCATAACAAAAGGATTATGGTTAATGGAAGCAACTAAGAGCCACATCAATGAAGCGGATTGGTTGAAAACCCTAGACATTGGATCTGATTTACTCCAGTTGTGTGACTGAGATCGTATACCTCTATAGCGAGAGAATTGTCCTTGAAATCGAACGCACCGCCTTGACGACGATTAAAATCAGATCTACCCGTGAGACTTTTGGCACCAACGAGCGGTGTCACGTTAGATTGTACGGATCTGATGCAGTTTCGTATGCAATCAAATGGATCAAGAACAAATAGTTAATCAAAGACGATAAACGAACCAAAGGTTCCAAGAACAAAGTTCTTTATATTCAATAATCAACCAAAAACTAACTAAAACCATAAATCCTAAACCCTAATTTATAACTTTAACTCATAACACAAATAGGAAACTAATAAGATAATTTAGGAAATTCAAAATTTAAATAAATAGAAGATGTTATTGATGCTCTGATGTGTTGCCAAATGCATCACATTTATATAGTAGTTTTGTATAGTTTTTAATCGTTTATCGTTCGTTTATATCGTGTCTTAGATACTTATTTGTGTCTTGGTGTTAAGCAGGTGTTCGTGGGCTAAAACGAGAGAAAAAGAGCTTAGTTGGAGAGGAGACGAGCATTCGATGAAATTGGAAATCAAAAAAGAAACAAATCTGGAAGAACTGAAATTAGAGACCCTCTAATTTCAGTAAAAGTTATTCGCGGGTCTCCAGGAAGTAAAATAGAGGAAAATGACGATTTTACCCTTAATGAATTGTGATAATTACTGAAGATGCCCTCGCGTCACTTTTAGGTTATTAGAGACCCTCTAATTCCAGAAACAGTTGTTCATGGGTCTCTAATAACTCTTCAGCCCATAAAAAGCCCATTTTCGCAATTAAAAACCTAGCAGCCGTATGGGGATGCATTCTTCGACTTCCAGAGCTTCCAAGGGGCGATTTTGAAGAATTTTTGCAGTTCCATTCATTCCGGTTGATGCCAGAGCAATCCAGAACAAGTTTTGAAGCCGAAATCATGATTATGCACGGCTAAACATCCTGCGGTTTCTCCGGGTGAACGATTTGGTTATTTTATCAATTGTTTTATGTTTGATACTTATTACTTGGATTAGATTTTGTGAACACCTTAATGTTCTTTGCATCTAATTGTATGTTTGACTGATCTAGACAGTTTGGTTGATTAATATTATTGCATTATGTTATCGTATCTTGGTTTTCTTGCACTAGGATTAATTTAACTTTGCAATTAATGTTATGATAGCTGAATTGGGTTGAACAATTTAAACAAAGTCATGTCTATGTGATTTCCTAGGTAGGGTATTAACATAATTCAGTTGATAATTACCGAATCAGAAACCCGGAGTGACCGTTTTTCCATATTATTGTCTTTTCTAAAAAAATCAATTATTAATCCGTTTTGCAGCACTGCAGCACTTTTACATTAAAGTTCATAAAATTACTTTAGTTAATTTTAATTTAATTAGTAGTTAGTAAATTAGCACTTTCCACAAACTCCCTGAGGTTCGACAACCCTACTTCCTATACAGCAGTCAGTTGTAGCTAAGGAGTAGTTTTTATTTAGTTTTTGATTAGCACTTCGACACGCGATCAAAATGGCGCCGCTGCCGGGGAGTTCGTGCGCTTAGTGTTTTTAGTTATATTATTTTTTTTCAAATTAAAAAAAAAAAAACCAAAAAAAATCTTTTTTTTTTCTTGTCTTGTATTTTTCTCTTTTTTGTTCAGTATTACGCTGGGTATGTTAGTTTTGCAGAATTGAATTCAAGATGAACTGGGTGGATTATGATGCATGTGGTTGTTGCGAGAGCCCATATCATGTGATGCAAGATTGTCCAATTGCCCGTCAGAGAGTTGCAGCATATAATGCACGAAAAGATCGTATTATCTTTGGGCTAGAAAAACCTGAAAGCTCACACCTATCATCCTCTTATTATTGGCCACAATATCAGAACTTTCAGCAAAGATACTACAAGCCAAACATCTACCAATCCAGGAAACAAACTACATGTTACTACATGAATCCCGATCCAATTGTTAATGGAGGCCAGAGTGTTGACTATGATTATCAACCGCAACAGAACAGTGAAGAGGGAAGCAATGCTCAACTGAATGCGGTCTTAGAGGCCATAAAGGCTGTTCAGGAAGATGTAAAGGCTGTTCAGGAAAATGTAAAGGCTATCCAGGAAGATGTTAAGGGGATTCAAAAGGACAGTGAAGTTAGAGACAAAACTGTGGAGGCATTGTTTAAGCAGATTGGTCAACTGGCAGAAGAATTAGCACTTGAATATTTGACAGTTGAAGCGGATACGGTTAATGTTGATGTGGCTGAAAAAGTTGTTGAAGAGGTACATGTGGACCAGGTTGTGATGGAGGAAGCCTTAGAAGAGGAAGCTACAAACCTTAAAGTAGACGTGACTTCATGCGTACAACCACCTGTAGACACACTTGCTGAAGAACTAGTGAACCGGGTAACCTTGGTGTACCCTAACCATCCTTCTATATTTACGAGGAAAATAGAGAAAGTTAAAGATGATGGCTCGAGTGGGCATAAGAGGAAGGTGAACATTGAAGACCTTGGACAAAGTATAGTGAAGTGGCCCAGCAATGATCCTGCAGACATGTCAAAGATAAGAAAAAAGATAAAGGCTCGGCATGTCAATTACCGAACATACATTGGGAATTCGGTAGGAAAATGTTCTTTGAGACCACCATGAATGAACATCAGGTATGGCTATTGTATATTTTGTATATTTACTTTTTTTTTCTTTTTTTTATTTTCGAGTGTGTTGAGTCAGTTTTATTTTTGTTGGAGTCATGGGATTTCTTGTTATGATTTGAACTGCAATAATAGATTGCCCCGCCCGTACTCAATCTCCATTCGGGCAGGGACGATTTGGAAACCACTAATGTTTGCAGGTATCCCGATTTGTTTGTTTTGTTTTTTTTCTTGTTTCTTTGTTTCAGGTTTGTTTTACGGCTGCGAATGAACTGCTATACGGCCGACATTGGAGGGAATTGAACGGACTCATACGCGTATTGCTTATCCAGGGGAGTCTGTTCCTTTTACTTCTGTTGTATTTTATTTTTAATTCTGCTTTATTTTATTCCTAGCTCACATTGAGGACATTGTGTCATTCAAGTGTGGGGGTGGGGAAACTTCTTTTTTTTTTTACTTAGTTTTGAGTCATTAAAAAAAATTAAAAAAAAATGTCTAAAAGCGGTCTGATCGGGCATAAAAGCGACTGTTTCAATGCTTTCATTCTGTCTCTGCTTGTGGTGTGTGGGTCCTTAATCATGGTCCAATTCTTTAGAACAGACATATGAACCGTTTTCAACAGGTGTTTTAGAGAAAATGTTTAGAATTTGCCCGATTAGGTGTAACGAGCTGTCGGTAATAAATGCATGCACACATCGGTAACCCAATTCCACACTTTGGTGAGATCTTGAGCCTACTAGATGATAGATTGATACATATATATTTTCATTTGTTGAGTGTAGGCCAGATGTTTCTCTGTTGCAGAACTTGTGTGATTTGATACATGCCGAGGTTGTAGACTAGATATGCACATAGATGATAAAGGCAATTTAGGTTTTCCCTTTTTCTTTTGATACCCACTTATTTGTTATGTTTGACCCGTTTACCTAAAATCACCCTTAGTAGCCCATGTTGAGCCTATGCCCTTTCATTTGATTAAACCTATTACCCAAATTGACCCGTTTACCTTTGTGAAATAAATTGATGACATCCATTGTGTTTATGTTTTGTTCAAGTGATTGAGTTATGTTTAAGTTGTGAAAAAAAAAAGAGAAAAAAAAAATATATATGAAAAAAAAAGTGAAAAAGAAAATAGAAGTATGTGTTATGGGTCAAATATGCCCAAAGTTGTGTGATTATTGTATTATGGTGTTTAATGAATAAGGATGATCATTCAAACATGTTGAAACCTTTGTTTTTAAACCAATTGTTAGCCAAATCTATCCTACCTTTACCCGAAGCCCAAAACCCGTAAGTCCTTTAGATATGTGCATTGTCTATAGTTGAGGTGTGATTGTTATACAAGCCTATGATAACAGAGTTGCATGTTTGGTTTTGAGTGAATATACTAGCGCATTACATGCTAGTCCAGATATTAAACCGAGTGGAGTGAAAAATTGTGAGGGGTGTGTTGCATGAGAATAAAAACCGAAAGCATGTTAGACTTAGTCGGGAAAGTTCTATTTTCAAAATTATGCATCATGGTTGCCTGTTGAATTAACACATCTAATGATGATCTATGAATGGGGTATGACTTTGGACCCTAACTAGTGCATGGCGGGGGCGTTTGAGGTATTTGTTACTTGTTCGTGGTAACGCTTTGAGCAGATTTGCTTGAGGGCAAGCAAAAGGTAAGTGTGGGGGTGTGATGTGTTGCCAAATGCATCACATTTATATATTAGTTTTGTATAGTTTTTAATCGTTTATCGTTCGTTTATATCGTGTCTTAGATACTTATTTGTGTCTTGGTGTTAAGCAGGTGTTCGTGGGCTAAAACGAGAGAAAAAGAGCTTAGTTGGAGAGGAGACGAGCATTCGATGAAATTGGAAATCAAAAAAGAAACAAATCTGGAAGAACTGAAATTAGAGACCCTCTAATTTCAGTAAAAGTTATTCGCGGGTCTCCAGGAAGTAAAATAGAGGAAAATGACGATTTTACCCTTAATGAATTGTGATAATTACTGAAGATGCCATCGCGTCACTTTTAGGTTATTAGAGACCCTCTAATTCCAGAAACAGTTGTTCATGGGTCTCTAATAACTCTTCAGCCCATAAAAAGCCCATTTTCGCAATTAAAAACCTAGCAGCCGTATGGGGATGCATTCTTCGACTTCCAGAGCTTCCAAGGGGCGATTTTGAAGAATTTTTGCAGTTCCATTCATTCCGGTTGATGCCAGAGCAATCCAGAACAAGTTTTGAAGCCGAAATCATGATTATGCACGGCTAAACATCCTGCGGTTTCTCCGGGTGAACGATTTGGTTATTTTATCAATTGTTTTATGTTTGATACTTATTACTTGGATTAGATTTTGTGAACACCTTAATGTTCTTTGCATCTAATTGTATGTTTGACTGATCTAGACAGTTTGGTTGATTAATATTATTGCATTATGTTATCGTATCTTGGTTTTCTTGCACTAGGATTAATTTAACTTTGCAATTAATGTTATGATAGCTGAATTGGGTTGAACAATTTAAACAAAGTCATGTCTATGTGATTTCCTAGGTAGGGTATTAACATAATTCAGTTGATAATTACCGAATCAGAAACCCGGAGTGACCGTTTTTCCATATTATTGTCTTTTCTAAAAAAATCAATTATTAATCCGTTTTGCAGCACTGCAGCACTTTTACATTAAAGTTCATAAAATTACTTTAGTTAATTTTAATTTAATTAGTAGTTAGTAAATTAGCACTTTCCACAAACTCCCTGAGGTTCGACAACCCTACTTCCTATACTGCAGTCAGTTGTAGCTAAGGAGTAGTTTTTATTTAGTTTTTGATTAGCACTTCGACACGCGATCATGCTCCACATCAGGATCGAACGAGAACGAAAAGTGTGTTGGAGGGAGCATGTAGAGATGGTTCAAGTGAGATGCTATAAGTGGGTAGTGGACGGGTACAAGTATGGGTATTGGTGCAGATAACTCTGTGTGTGTAGGATTAACCATGGTTTAATGGAATGAATATTTTATTTTAATATGTTGTTACTATTTAGGTTACATTCCCTTTAATTTAAGATTTGAACAATAAAGTCCTTTAGAGCACCTCTAACACGGTGAGACGGAGGTGGTCTGAAATTCGAAACCATTAAAACGGGCAACATGCATTAAAGAAGTGGTTTGGAAAGGATTGGTCTGTTGGACCGGACTAGTCTGATATGGTGAGGTGGGTCCTACCACACACATGTAATGTTTTTTAAGTGGGATGTAATATGAAGGTTTAGAGTGGTTTAGTGTCGTAGGAAAAATAGATTTAAAATGATTATGATTTAAAATGATGTGACATGTGATGTTGATGTGTGAACTTGAGTAGCGTTAGAATGACATTTGATTGGTTTTTCAAGATTAATGCTTTGTCATTTTTTTGGATATAATATAACTTCCTTGGTGCTTTGAGTTATTTATTTGTGGATTTTAATTTATTCGTCTCTTTTTTCCTTTTTTCGTTATTGCGTGTGTGGATAATGTAGTCGATCTTTCTTTATCACCGATAGATTATGAAAGATTGGTAGGTGGTGATGGTTATGACTTGCGAGTCTAATGGAGTACAAGAAAAGTTTTACAAAGGGGAAACTCAGAAAAATAGTATTAATACTATTTTAAAGGGGTGTTTGGGATTTTGATTATTCAAAACATATTATGCGTTTTGAAAAAGCAGGGGTGAAACTGCTTTTAGATTATTGCGTTTTGGTAGCCTAAAAAACTGATTATCTACGTTTTCAAAACACAATCCAAATACAAAAAACTGATTATCTGCGTTTTCAAAACGCAATAATCTAAAAATCAGATTTAAAATGCAATCTCAAACACCCTCTAAGTCTTATCTGTAAAAACTATTAAAGTTTCAATTTTTATTTTAGTATGGTATATATTTTTATATAAATGGTTAAAATATATATATATATATATATATATATATATATATATATATATATATATTTAGGATTATTGGATTTTATTACTTCCAACTATATGGTATCACTTTAATTTCCGCTACTCCCAACTTAACACCTTGTTTGTTGTGTCACTCCGGATCTGACGTGGATATGACGTGGCAAGTACCTTCGGAGTGACACAACAAACAAAGTATTAAGTTAGGAGTGGCAGGAGTCAAAGTGATAGTTGGAAGTGGCAGCGGTCAATACCATATAGTTGAGAGTAATAAAATCCAATAACCCATTTTTTATAAGAGAAAGTATCTGCCACAAAGTTTTATTAACATAGAAAGGGTAAGAAGACTTTTGAGCCTTAGATTTAAAAAATCAATAGATGAGATTGCAAGACAAAGTTGAAATCAAACTCCCATATGAAAATTTGTAGGCGGAAGTGAGAAAGAGTTAAATAGGTATAACATACAATTGTTGACTTTTTTTTAAGTGACACTCCTATTTTTTAAACGAGCATAACTTTTTTAATGCTACATTATTTTAATAAAAAAATACACAATAAAAACAAACATTTTATTATCTTTCATTTGTATATCCTATTGCTAGGGTTTCAAAAAAATATATTTTTTTGGCTGGATTTTTAACGTGCGGCAATATATGTTTAACATGCCTGATTATATCACATGACGTGCGTAATTATTAAAAAAAAAATAATTAAAAAAAAAAAAAAAAAGCTGGCATAAATTCAACTAAGTTTGAAAATAAGGCCAAATACAATTTCATTCATTCATTCGAAATTACAAAGTCGAGTAGGTCTAGTCACTGTCACACCAATATTCACCAAGTCAACTCACCGTTTCACAACAAATCTCCGATTCTCCAACCTCCCCGCTCGTTCCAACTCGTCCATCCCCACCATCGAACACGTCACCACCACCTTCTCCATACCACCACCACCACAATCCACCGCCGTATTCACCACCCTACGCCACCTACACCCACCACCCTCAACCACCTCACACACAATAATATTAACCACTTCCACTCCCAAACTAAAACACATATACACCACATTCCCCGTTATTACCACATCAATCAACGTAATAATATTCACATCATCATCATCACAGCTCTTCATATCCTCAACACAACTCTCCGGCATCTCTCCGATCATGTTCCATTCAAACGAATTGTTAATGTTATTGTTATCCACCTCCCACACCTTCACACCTTCAACATGCTCATCTTCACCTAATATTCCAACCACTATCAACTTATTATTTAATAAACCGATCATCGAACTAAAGACACGACGATCAAGACGAAGGTCATACGGTCCGTACCAATTATTATTATTAGTATCGAACGAGTATGTTATGCCGGAGCTTTTCTCCATGATGAATAGATGATGATCATTGGAGGCTACAGATAGCCATATCGATGAATTGGATTGGTTGAAGAACTCCGGCAATGGGTCGGATTTGGTCCAGTGGTGTGAATGGAGGTCGTAAAGTTCGACGGCGAGAGGATCGTCTTCGAAGTCGAACGCCCCACCGGCAACCACCACGCGCCGCCCTACGACGGCGACGATGGGGTCTATGCGCGAGACTTTTGGCGGTGACACGTGGTGCCATGTTAGATGGAGCGGGTCGAACGAGAACGAGAGGTGTGTTGGAGAGAGCGTGTAGAGGAGGTTCGAGTGTGATGAGCGAAGTGTGGAGATGTGATTGGTTGGTGGAGAATGGATTTGGATCCATGAGTTTGAGTCTAGGTCGTAGGCGTGGGTGGTGGTCGGGTACGGGTACTGGTACTGGTGCCGGTAACGCTGTGTGTGTAGGATTAACCATGGTTTAGGCATGGATTTACGGGAGGCAAATGAAACACTGGCGGACCATGTTTTTGACACGTGGGAAGCAGGGATTAGGTGGATGAGTGGCACGTGAGAGAGTATGGCATCTAGCATATCGCCATGGATGAGTGGTTGTTCATCGGTACCAATATCAGTATCGGTTTTCATGATCTAACAAAACTTTAGGTGATGAAGAAAACCATGTAAGCAAGTGGTTTTATATTATGAGACAATACAACCAAAACAATGAGGTGGCTTGATAGAGACTTTTAGGGTGGGTGATATAACATATTGGTGTAGGGACCTTATTATATAACACGTTCTATTGTTTTTGTAAGAGTCAAAGTAGGTAAAACACATCTTTTGAATTTATCATTTCCTGTACTACAACCGTTGAACGTCAAATAATCCATTTATTATTTGCAATCCTTAGCCTTAAAAACTAGTTACATTTGGGTAAGTGGGCAAAAAACTACGCGACTATCCAAGGGTTTTTTTTTTTTTTTTTTTTTTAAACGGCCAACGAATCAAATTCTGAACACTCTCGGGCACCCTTTTGGCGAATCAGGTACTCGAGACGAGAGTACCCGGGCCATCAATTGCCATCAATTCCCGGGAAAACCCGACCACTCACCCACCCGAAAGCACGACGGTGAAACAGTCGGTAAAACCAGTCGGGATCAGGACTCGAACCCAAGCCAATGGCCGGGTCATCCCTCGTTTCCCCTCCACCAATGTCCTCCAAAATGTAGCTAGTAGGAATTGAACCCAAGCCTCACATAAGAAACTTTAGGCCCTCAACCAACTGGGCTAAGTGATGGACGCGGCTATCCAAGTTATGTGGGCCGGTGGCCTCCTTACTAAGAAAGGCCAAGATCTGTTACGTGGGGAATTGGTGTATTAATTTTGTTCGTTTATGGATAAGAATTTAGAAGAAAACAAAAGCACAAAAACAAGATAAAGATCTTGTACAACGAATGGTTCACATATACCGTTTGTTTTCATGCCATTATTTCAGAATACGACTGGCCTTTATCCACTGTCCACTTCCAAATATATGGCTATAATTAATTTTCAATTTTGATTAACTATCCACCCACAATTTATATTGTGTATCGAAGAAATACTGTTCGAATATAAACAATAATCTATATTATCTTATTAAGTAAGAGTGATGTACAATATGGTAATTTGCATTTCTGTATAACTTAACAAGCAACATGTAGCAAAAAAATTAAGGGTATTATTGACATAGTTATGACAATTAAGACACTTAGGAGGGTAGATTAGTAAATTCAACATAATCCAATACCTCACATTCGAAAATCTTATCCCAATTATGCCCTTATGTTCAACTTTTAAAACACAAAATACAACCTAACCTATGATGCATATTAAATGTGAGACCTTTCAACCCCTCATCTATATTATTATATATACTTCATTATAATCAATTTCCTGAATGCTAATAGTCTTTTCATAACCACAAACAAAATCTTAGAGCTAATATCATTCTTTGAAACATTGTTTTGTCCAAAAAAATTTATGTCTTCATTAGATGAGAAGAGAAAAAAATCAATGAGAAGTTAAGAAGATTGCAAGATATGGTTCCCGTATGCTACAAGGTATAAAGATATGAGTTATTCTTTACATATATACATTTTTTTTCTACTTGTTCATATGTTCTACTATATTGGATGATATGACCCCTATGAAGGTGACAGATGATTTTCCTAACTATCGTTGTTAAGAAGTTGTGTATCTTGAATCATATATATTGTTAACTAAATAAAACGGACAAAATTATAAATATAACATTCTAGATTTGCTAATACGTTTCTTATATATTATAAATATTACTTTCACTTACTGCATGGGATGAAAACTGATGTTGCAGGGAACAAATGGACATGAAGGATAGATGATGGAGAGGATGGTTGGAGAAGGGTATGGAGACTTTCCTCAATTTCAATCAACATGGTCTCCTTGAACTCCATGATATAGTTACCTCTATAAATCTATATATGCATGCTCAAATATAACTTTATACGTAAACTATATTTGTTCTAATACTTGTAAGGTATTTGTTGATCTATTTAATGTTCTTGTTAAATGTTGTATGAAGTGTGGTTCACAATATTATTTTGCTTTCGGCAATTGTATATTGTTTAAGTTCTAATTCTAATTAATAAAATAAATTAAACACTAGCATAAAGAGAAAATAAAAACTTAACTATGTGTTAATTACTTATGTTATTTGTGTTAAGAAATAAGAAATCGAGAAGCCATAAGTTCATGCTCACGCTAATGAATCAACCAGAATCTTTATCTTCTATACTATATTATAAAGCATCAGGGAAGGATACCTGCAAAATTTAAATAAATACAACATTTATTGCTTATAGTATAATGTTTATTGAAGTGATTTAGGAGGTAAAATTATTTTTCTACCTAAATATTAAATTATTGAAGAAATTAATTTAAACATAATTATAAAATTGATGAAGAAATTAACAATAATGTGGTGACTCTTTACATTCATAACATCCACGTCTTTATTATGTTTGCATCAATGTTATAGTCCTATAAATAGTGGTCATGTATTTGGTATATAAATAATGTGGTGACTCTTTACATACATAACTTACATATCTTTTAATGTTTATAGTAAATAAATTATAACATATATTATGTATTTATATTATCTTTTTAAATTTATGTGGTTGCATGATGGTATGATGTGACACTTTTGCACACAAATGAATATGTAGGCTTGAAGTTTGCCAACACACCCAACCCATGACACGTTTCAACCCATTAAAGTGAGCGATATATGTAGGCTTGACGTTTATACAAGCAAATATGGTAGAGATACTTAATGAGCAACGTCATTATCTCCCTCGATGGTTTTTTTGTTTTCTATGCTACTATAAGTTTCCAGGAATAGAATTTAAGTTTCTGATCTCACGAAGTCACCAATTGTTTACATATCTAAAAGAAGACAAGTTCTTATCAGTCGATTTGGTAGTTTTAACTATATTGATTACAAAATTTGTTTGGTCCAATATATTTGTTACGGTGCTTGTCAAACTAACATAAAACGAGAGTATCTATGCAAATCATTGACTCTACTGCATCTCGCGGGTGCCCTAAAATAATAGAAATATGTTGCACACTACAAAGTGCATTTTAGTAATTACATCATGACTTCCATTACAATCTTATGGTCATTAAGAGATACAACGCTACTTCACTACGCTAAGCACTGCTCTACGTTGCATACGTATCTGCCTTCGAGATACATAAAAGGGTGTTGCAAGGAATAGTACGGCCTATTGTGATGTATCCATTTAAACTATTCAGAAGATATACTTATGAGTTTCAGTTTTTAATAACATATATTTTATACATTGTTGTTTTCTACTTCATCATAACGAATAACGAATAACCAACAAACACGATGCACGAGGGGCAAAACAGATGCACCCGCCGCAACACACGGACATTTCTACTAGTCCTTTATGAAGGATATGAGTGGGGTTACAAGTGCTAGACAATGTTTACAAATTAGACAATGTTTAAACAAGGTTTCCGCTAATTTTCAAGAGTAGTAGAGCGTTTGTGGGAGTAGAGATCGTGGAGTAGACATTCCTCCATTCTTATTGGCTTGGTGTCCCTTTTACATAGTCCTTTTGTCTCCTCCTACCTGGCAGGTCCTACATGGTGCGTAGGTCCTGCAAAACCTTCTCTTTACCCGCTTCTTTGGTTTTATTGACGTGACTTTGCCTGAAACAACGGGGTTCCAGGCACATGTCTCTATTTAAATACAATCTTTTAAAATCAAATTAATATATATAAGTTCCAAAATATCATGTTATTTCGTGATAATGTGTTTTGTTAAGTATTTCTTTGTTTGAATCATTTATGTTATTCTATCATCAATTTGGCACGTGGCACCTAATGTTGGCTGGAATCATTTATGTTATTCTATCTACACTCTTTTATTGTCCTCCTATTTCTAGTATTTCTTAATTCTATTGTTAGCTTTGTTTAGTTTATGTGGTCCCTTCTACTTTGGTTCCTATGTGAAAAATTTATGTGAAAAATTAAAATTTATGTACCATATTCTGAAAGCAACATTTCTACACTTTATGATAGATGTATGATTTGCTTACATCTACCATCGCTAGACCCTATCGATAGCTTTGCTATTTGTGGGATTTTCCTGCGTACGGACTACGGTTGTAGCTAATTCCAGAGAGTAAATTCACATGTAAATATAAGAAAAACACTAGTTTACATGTGAATTTATATAGAGAGAGCACACCAAATTTGGAAAGAAATATCACAATGAACCCACAAATACAAATAAAAAATAAAAATAGTTTTTAGTTGCAACATTCTTATCAACCTCTCATTTGAAACTTTAACATTACGATTAAACATAAATCCAATAACATGCACCAAATCTATGCACCAACCATGATGCATTCAATTGCTTGTTTGCATATTCCTGTCATTGTTGCCTCTGGCCCATATACCTACAACCCAAATCATAGTAAATTTACCAATTTACCCTTTAAAATGTTTAAAAACTAAATGAAACAAGTGCAAGGAGATTCAGGAGAGTAAGGTCTAGTGTACCTCTATAGGGATGCCGATTTCAGCCCCGAGTGCACGCATTCTTGCAAGCCCTCTTTGGTAATTTGGACCTCCTCGTCGCACGTAAATGTGCATGTTTGCGGCTTTCAACTTCGACTCCTACACACATGTATAAAGATCGGTACCAAAAAGTCAGTTTTGCCCTTTTAGTTTCGAATGATTAAAGACATTACCTTTTCCTTCATCGCACGAATGATGCCATTGAAAGTGGCTGCAACATCAGTAAAATTGGCGATTCCACCACCAACTACGAGCGCCCTCCTTTGGCCATCCGGATCAGCAGTTGCACACTGAAATTTAAAAAAATGAAGGATCTTGAACCATAAATGTTCATTTTATGAAACTGGCACCTGCTTATAAATATTAAGAAAGGGTGACTTACGTCGATGACAACACGAGCATACTGCAGAACTTCTTCTTCATTTGGTGCACCGCTGTATTCTGCATAATTTCCAAGCTCAGAAGCATAACCTAAATCTCCAACTGTATCTGCATAGATGACACTAGCACCACCACCGGCAACCATAGTCCAAATGCGCCCTTTAGGGTTAAGAACCGTGAACTTCAAAGATGCACTAGTCTGCAAGAAATCAAATAAAATATCAAAATTCTAAAAATTCAGGGAAAAACATCATATATTGTTTGTATCATAGTTGTCAAAGCGCCTAGGCGCACTCAAGGCGCATAGGCCGAGCCCGGAGCCTAGGCGCAAGGCGCATAAAAAACGAGGGCTTTTTATAATTAGGCGCATAGTATAAAATACATTTTTTAAGGATTTTAGAGATGTTTTAGGCTTGTTTAGGGCTACATTAGGATGTTTTAAGGTTGTTTAGGACTTGTTCATAACTCATTTAGGATGTTTTAAAGGTTTAGGCAACTTTTAGCCTGAATTTGGCCAGAAATCAGCCTGAAAACAGCCCCGATAGTACGCCTCAGTGCCTAGGTGCGCGCCTCACAGGGCGCAACGCACTTGGTGCGCCTGGTTGCGCCTAGGCGCGCTTTCGACAACTATGGTTTGTATACTCATATGCACCTTTTCATCAAGCCCATGAATAAAGCTTTCAGTAGGGCTCATAACTCTTCCGAATGGCATTGGGAATTCGATATTGCCCCACCTGCGAAATTATACCATTTTTTTTAAGTTCTATTAATAATTAACAACTGAAGGTTTAATAAATAATTATGGAAATTAGGGAAAAACAAGATGTACTTTTTGAAGTTCTTGAAAGCAGCGGTGTCATCAAGCTCGCCTCTCATATCAAGAGGATAAGGCTTTCCATCGACCAGCGTGAATGGATTCATCTCCAAGAAAGTGAAGTCGAGATCTAAATTCAAGAAATGGAGATTTTTTACTTGATTTGTCATATGTTTACACGAGTGAGCAACAAGATTGAAATTTCCAAAGACGATAAGAGTTTACCTATGAATAGCGAATATATGTTTGTGATGAACTCCTCGATTACAGATTTGTACTGCATCATGAAAGAAATGAGCATTAGAGATTCAATATGCATAACTTTATAGCAAGATGGACAGTTCTGGCGCATGGCCGGATCAAGCAAAAGCTCAAAACGGGCCAAATTGGGTTGGTTGATTTGCAAACACTTTTTTCCTTATTTTATAAACCAAATTGATCCATTCAGAAGTAATAAGTTCACCTCCAACGGGAGCGTAGCAATAAGTGGAGCACATATCTCTTGATTCAACACTACCCCTGTGGGTAAAAATATTGTCTTAACCTGAAAATTTAGGAAAAACACGTGATTTTACAATTCTAATCGTAAAACTAAATAGAAAACGAGGAAGAAGTATATATACACACACGCGCAGCTATGTACCTTGTCCCAGTTCTCTTCGATATCAATTCCTCCACATTCTGAAAAACTAATGCTACATCCCAACCGTTCAGAAACAATGTTGATATAAAACTCTTCGTTGTGTGGAACAAATGGTTCAACAATGAACGTAGTTATGGGTCCTTTGCATCCATCCATCACCACCTATCAAATCAAGAGTATTTGGTAACCGTGAAACATATTACATATTGCGCCTTATTATGAATGACTTCAGTACAGATGCCACCCCTTATCCCATGAATCTATGGTTTTATTTTTAAGGGCGTGTTTGGGTATATGTACGTATGTCAAAGCGAGTGTGCAGTTTCAAAAACTAGAATCAGATAATCGGTGTGAATTATGCTTGTTACCTCTTTGCCAAGCCGCTCCTTGACAAATTCGGCAACTTGAGCCAAATCAAGATTTAACGCAACAAGTCCACTCTTTCCGCGCTTTCCAAACAACATGTCAGGTTTCACAACCAGTTTGGATGAAGATAGCCATGGTTCCGTTTGTACCAGCTCATTAAAGTCAGTTGACTCTGTAATCTAATGCACCAAAAAAATCACTGATCAATTAACTATCTCATGTCAAATCTTGTATATCTTTCATTGATCATCAAGAAAATAATGGTTCTGACCCGGACCAAAATAACCATTTTATAAAGCAGCCTGTTCTGACCCAAACCGGTTCTGACCCAGACCAAAATAACAATCCCATTAAACGGCCCGTCCTGACCCAACACCACGCCCGACCCAACCCACCCTTTTTGCTAGGTATGAGTTATATAAAGTAAATCTATGGCAACCACTACTCTAAGCAGTTAATATCAGTGGGATATCGACGGGATGTTGGTTATCAGCCCTCTACAAAATATCAGTGTCAAATATCGGTCTGGAATATCAGTTCTAATACTATCGGCTATATTAACCGATATTTTGGTGCCTTGGTTGATGTGGACTCGGAGGATGATTTCATGGCTTACGATTAGATCATGTTTAAGATATTGGCACTTTTTTTTTTTTTTTTTACTTTTTATAATACTAATAATATTATATATGTTTTACGCTATATGTATATACATATATAAATACGTGTAATATTAAAATTACCGATACCCCACAGTGATAACCTAATCTCAAATATCAGCCTTGACTGATATTTGATTTTAGACCGCATTAACTAGTTAGCCACTACTTACATCCACCAAATCTCAATATAACAACTATTGTAGATTTGTATAAATTCAATTGAGTACCCAAATTATAAGATATAGGTCACTAAATAAAAGCTATAAATCTAAAAAATAAATAAAAAATCATGATATTAATATATTATTGTTTACTTGTGCAGATTTAATGGGCAATTCAGAACCAGAAATCCTCTTGAAATGCTCCTTCACCAATCTCTTCGAATCATACTCTCTGATCTTCTTGCGTGCCATTTCTTTCCTTTAAAACCCTGTAAAAAAAAAATAAAAAATAAACCCACAATCAAATGATTTCAAATCAGATCCACATTACCCAGATCAGATTGCTAAAAAGATTCAAACTTTTTAAACTTTGGATTGGTTTAACAAAAACCCAGATCATATATTGTGGTATAATCAAATAAAGATCGATTAAACGAGAAACTTACTGGTGAAAGATACAAGGTAACCGATACTATAGAGTGTTGTTGAACTAAACCTGCAAATATATAGTTTTGAGTTTGGTGGGGTTCTTGATTTATTAAATTAATATATTTTTTTAAATTAATATATTTTGGGTTACATTTTTTTGACAAAATTGGTTATTATATCTTTTAGCGGGAAGAAGAGTAAATATGGAGATTGAATGATTGATGATATGTGACACCTCAGTGAAGTCAAACTCAGGTAAAACTTGTATCACAATATAATTATAAATTAATAGAAATAAATTGCCAAAATTTTGGTCTGTTCAAGCCTTCGACTTAGCTGAAAAGCGAGAATAGCCACCTTAGATGTCTTAGGTGATATGTCTTACGAAAAACGACGTCTAAGTTGCCTGGGGGTCTTCAGAGACACCTGAGCGGTCTCTTAGCGACATCCGAAGGGGTCTTTATGCCCCATGTCATGTTTTAATTTGCTAGTAGTTGAGGGGTCTTCAAAGTCGCTTGAGAGTTCTTGATTTTCTTGAGGCGTCCTTGCAAAAACGCTTCATATGGGCTATTTTCGCTTTTTAGAACAGTTAATGGGTAAAGTCGTGATTTTCTTTTGTTTAAATGTATGATATTCTTATATATGATTGGTGTTTTAACGAATGTAAATTATTAAATTAAGTTATTAGTTTGGTGTCATTGAGAATATGATTTTGATTTATATATAATCTTATAAATTGTAGTTTTTTTTTTTTTTTTATAAAGACATGCAAATACACGTGACCAAGTATAACTAAAACTAATGCATTGACTGATTTAAAGTCAAGAAAGGGTCACAATTAATTTGGATAATTGTTAGGCAAACAAATGTTGCATTACCCCTCGTATTTGACTTTAAATTTTTTTGAAGTGATAATAGTTAAGAGATTGTAAAACGGTTGAATTATTAAAAATACGCACCTAATGAAAGTAGGTGCGTATTTTTTCTTAGAGTCATCAACATTTTGATCAACATATGTTTTGTAGAGTTATCAAAAGTTTTAGTAAATGGTCCCGCAAAAGGTTCTCGATTGACGACGAGGGATTTTGCCCTTCCTATAGACAAACAAAAATCTTTATTTATTGTTGGAATTTAATTAACAATTCAAAACATGTGATGTCTATTAGTCGTGTTATCTCTAAGAATATGGTTGTCTTTACTATTTAGTAGGGTTTTATTCAACCCCTCTCTTTCCTCATACATGTTAGGAAATAGTCACATTGTTTGAGATTTGTGATCTACAAGTGACATACTAAAGAATATAGTGGCAGACTGGCAGTTGCCCGCTAAATACAAGTTCCTTTTAGTTACAAGCGTTTGCATTTTGTTATATTGTTATTAATTAATATTAAAAAGTTTCATCATTAGTCAAAATAAGTACAAAATAAATAAATAAATAAAAACAAAGTATGTTGGCACATGAGAGGGTGAGGAAACGTTTTAGAGATGGGACACATGCGATGGTGGTGTGTATAGTGAATTAACCATGTCTCACGTTTTTATAGGTACACTCATTCTATATATTTCTTATGTGAAACCTTCGTCTAAATACTATAGGATAAAATATATTAGTTAGAGTTTATTGTAATAATTTTGATTATAATTAAAAAAAATGCTTATTTTATTCCTAGGGTTAGAATCAAATACACAATGAAAAAAATAGGAAGTCGTAGGAATGGTATCAAACGGACTTTGATTGAACTCATTTAAGCGGCATTGAAACTGTCTTATCGAACCCTACGATCTTAGTTTTTAGGTTTTCATTTTTTTTATTTATTTTTAGCTTGTAATTTTTAGAATTTACGTTATATCATTGTATCTTTTATGTAGCATTGTGTCTTTTTCTTATTTTCATCACTGTGTCATTTTTGTGAGTTATTGTGTTTTTTTCTTCAACATTGTGTTATATTTTGTGGCTCATTGTGTCATATTTCATGATTTATTCGTTTTTTTTCTATCTTTCTTATCATTTTATTTTTTGTTACATTGTGTAGTATAACTTGAACATTTATCCCTATTTATAGCTGATTACTAATTCAATTATCTCATGGCCTTTTCTTTATTCTACATCAGAGACTTAAGGTTCTTGGCTATGATCCTTCACTATGCCACCAAATCATGGTTGGTTGTCGGCCCTCTTTCCCATCATCCCCTTTAGTTGACGACTTTCTTCCACTTCTCATACATAGGTTAGGTCATATTTATTTTTCTCATGCCATCATTGTGCCACCACAGTCATAATTCATGCTGCCACAGTTGTAGCTTATGTTACCATAGCTTCACCGCCACATAGTTATTTACTTTTTACGCATGGTGCTGATGTCATGCCTTTTGCCGTCACTGTTTTTCGCCACAATTTTTTCATACTGGTTAAGTTTTGTAGTTTTCTATTTCTTGTTTTTTCCAATATTGTATGTACTTACCCCTTTATTGTTTTTGCTTTAGTTTCAGCATCCGATGCCCCCCCCTCCCCCGCGGTTGCGAGGAAGCATTAGATAGAATACATTATTTGAGGGCTATTGCAATGATCTCTACCATAATTGCAAGATATTATTTGATTAGGTTTTCTTTCTAATTATGCTTACTATATATAATATATAGGTGATTAATAATACATGATTTTTCACGAGTTTTTCGTTGTTATACAAAAAGAAGACAACAAATATTTGAATATGTATGAGAAACCTAGAGGGATAAATAGTTTGATAGTATTCTTTTTTGTTGGATTTTATAGTAGTGTTAAATAGTTTTAAAACAATGTGTGAACTAGAAACGAACAATCAAAACACAGATCAAGTATAAATATAACGAGTTTAAGGAAGAAAGATTTTCACTACGATTTTTCATTGTTCACAATCTGCTCGAATGCGACATGTCCTCCTCAAACTCATCTCGAGATTTTGAATATGCTACCATATTCTTTAATTTATAACATTAACAATGTATAAAAGCGTACTCACTCTCAAGATTACAACACATTGCAATCTTCACACCAATTGGCACATTATCAACGACATAGAAAATTACTTGCTATTAACCGAAAGCTTAGATGATAACAACTCAAATGAGTGTTAGATTTTCAAAAGTAAACCTGACAAATTGATGATGCATGATGGCAAACCTAGGCAATTTTAAGGAGAAAGATTTTATCAAATCCGTAACAAATGGACTAAAAACTAATAAGGATTTTGAAAACAAGTATACATAAACATACAATTGATTCTTATCAAATGAAACTAATAAAATGTAAACATATACTTATACATAGCATATTATCAACTAAAGTTAACCCATCAATATGTCATACGCCTACACGAAATGGTGCAACTTTGGTCATTTCGCAAGAAAAACATGTCTTTTGGTTCTATGTTTCCCATGTAGATGAAACTGCAAAGTTTGTAGAAAGCCATCAAATGGAACGTAATTGGGGTTTCAAGTGAGCAAAATAAGTAGAGATTTAAATAAAAAGCATACAAAAATAAGTAGGTAAATTTTCTTGGACCGTCCATAGTAACAAAAGCCTTGTTGTTGAGCTAAAATTATGTTATACTTTGGGCTGGTCCAGTTAATATGACAACTTAGGTACCGTAGTTATATCATATGGACAGATAAATTAATAGAAAACTTGGTATCTCCCTCTCAATTCTCATGATCCATCCCACATCCTAAATTATGCTTGATGGTTGATGCTCTGTATTTGTAAAACAGGAAAACATATATATTATAATAAATAAATAAAAAATAATAGCATACTTTTTTTGTTCCACATGTACATATATTCACGCTTTCATATTATACAAACCGGCCAGCAGAAAACATGTTAGTCAACCCACCAAACCAGCCAACTTGCTTCGGGTTGATCAGTTTGGTTGGTTTCAATTTCAACGGTTTTGTGTACACCCCTAATTACTAAAGCACATCTTGCTTTGCATCATGTACAGGTCATTTAAACAGTTTCGAATTGTATTTTTTTAAAAGAGAAGTAATTTAACAATAGTAGTAACGTTTTAGTAATAACGTTTTTTTATTTTTTTAGTAGTAACGTTTTCCAAATATCATAAAATAAAAACAAATTTTCTACTACGCGTGCGAAGTTGAGTAGCAACGGACGCGGCACCTAGCTTCAAGCTAGGTCCGCCCCTGCATATTGGTACGCTTCTTTTTTTCTTTTTGGCCAATTGGCATACACATCCTCTATATAATGCTACTCCAAAATCTAAACCTTTGTATACCATGAGACTTGGACTCTCGACCTCATGGGGACTGGGGAGGGACACCTTTACAACACACCTTGATACTGCTAGGCTACAAGTCCTTTGGTATCATGGTACACTTCAAGATAACAAAATCTAACCTTTAGGATCTTGTAGCCAATTCATCCATTTTGTTCAGAAGATCTTGACAATAGAAGTTGCTTTCCCCTAATTATGAGTGCAAAGATGCCATATGCAGGGAGATGAATTAATGCCACTCCTAAATACCTGCGAATAATCATTGGACCTATGTGTTCAACTAAATTCATAGGTGCAAAAGCAATGGTTATTGTTAGCAACCTTGGCTTAAATCCTACATGAATATATGTTTTCAATCATGCATGTTGTTCTTCAAGAACATTCAATATCATTTCTTTGATAGCATTGAGGGGTATTCATGTTTGATTTATAGTAAAAGTTCACATTGAAACATACCAAATGGGAGCATATGGAGATGATAAATCAAGGAAGGAATATGGCCACCTGTAATACCAATCATAATGCAAACAGTATAGTATAAGTTTTAGATATTCCATTTTTTAATGAATTTAGTCAAAATTGTTAGAAGATAATCTTGATTTTAGACTTATGTTAATAATTATTGTACATATGTTAATAATATTTATCCTAAGTTAGGAAATAAGGTTGACTGGCTATATGTCAAACCGGTTCATCAAAGTTAGTTATATGAAATTATGTTTCGGTCTAGGGACATGTCGGTTGTTATACACACCGATTAGAATGTATAAATAGGTCCCTTGTATGTTCATTTTATATATGCAAACTTATGTTATTGTAACCAACTTTCAAACCCCTCCAAACTCCTTTTCCCTCAAAAACCGATTCATACTCAATTATATTTGCATAACAAATTCAGTAAATTCAACATGGCATCAGAGCCAAGATTCAAGACCCGTGGAATATTCGATATTGATAGAAAATCCGAAGATATTAGAGACATGGGGAAAGAAGACATGTGTGTTAAAACGTTAATCCTTAGTGTTGTGTTCGATCATGATGATCGAAAATGGAAGGCCAAGATAGCAGAAACCGATGAGTATAAGGATTGTGAGAATCCCCTCAACATCAAATTTTCAAAGTTCAATATCGGATCTTCATCCAAGAATCAAGAAAGCAAGATATGGAAGGCCCAAAAGGAATTTAATAGGCAAGTAAAGGCAAAAAAAGAAGTTCCCGAACATCCACCAACAATGTGTTGTAGCAAGTGCAAAGAACCGTTTCACTATAGGAGAGAGTGCCCGAAGAAGATTGGCAAAACGGAGTTCATGGTTAAAGGAACCGATAAGAAAGGATAGGACGACGTGTAGTATGCGAGTCTAACGAGAAGAGAACATGGTTGTGGTGATAAAAATCAATTCACAGTGTTAAGCAAATAATTTGGCATAGAAGGTTGCCCAAGCGGTTATAGGAATGAGTATTTTCGAGGCAAAGGTTCGGTGGTTATCACGAGTGGTGGACAGATTCACAAGATTACATCTGTTTTCTATATACCCATTCTTAGACGAAATGTTTTGAGTATAGACAAACTCACAAACGAAGGCCTAGAGATCGAGTTCGAGGGTGATATATGTCACATCTGAAGGCCTATTATTCAGAAGGTTAGAAAGATAATCACTTGCAGGATATGTGATGGTGAAGATCACTTCACATTTAAATGCCTCGATAAGGATAATCAAATTGTGAAAGATACCGAAGGCACATTTGATGGGCAAAACATAAAAGAAAAGAAGCCGAACAGATAAGGAAAGCAAGGTTGTTTCGAAACCTGTATCGTGGAGGGAATCATAGAAATGGATAGGGAAAGAGCATTTGTATTCAGAAACTTCGAAGCTTTTTCCATTAATAAGGATGATGCCGAAGGGTTCATGGAGAAAGGACCAATAATGTATCAACTTAAGGCACCAAGTTGCAAGATTGTGTCGTTTTTATGGATTTGATCCATATCACTACCATGGTTGAAAGATACAAGAGGAAATTCGAATTAGAATTCGAACGAACCATAGAATGGTTTATGAAGGATTTTCTAAAGATAAAGATCAAAGCACCAATGCCTCCAAGGGACGAAACCGGATATCCAATTAGTCTATTGGATCTTTATACAAAAGTGCAAGTATTCGTAGGATATAACAATGTGACGGATGATGACAATTGGGAAGTGATTGCTAGGTCAATGGATATGGGAGAGGGCTACCAAGTTTAGTGACAAAAGAAGATATTGCAAGGACTCTAAGACAAGTCTATGTACGATACCTCGAAATCATGGAATGGTATTACTTAAAATACAAAGGAAGAGAAATGGTAGTCGAAGTTAAGGAAGAAGACAACTTTGATCAAAAGAGAAAGAAGGCCGAATGGAATGATCAAGATCTCCCACCGAAGAAAAGGTCCCGTTCATCCTCAAGTGAAGAATAAAGATCAAGAAGAAAATCAACCAAAATTAAGATTAGGGGGGGGGGGGGGGAATGTTAGAAGATAATCTTGATTTTAGACTTATGTTAATAATTATTGTACATATGTTAATAATACTTTTCCTAAGTTAGGAAATAAGGTTGAACGGTTATATGTCAAACCGTTCATCAAAGTTAGTTATAGGAAGTTATGTTTCGGTCTAGGGACATGTCGGTTGTTATACACATCGATTAGAATGTATAAATAGGTCCCTTGTATGCTCATTTTATACATGCAAAGTTGTGTTATTGTAACCGACTTTCAAATTCCCCTCCAAACTCCTTTCCCTCTAAAACCGATTCATACTCAATTATATTTGCATACCAAATTCAGTAAATTCAACAAAAATAAGTTCTCATCTTACCACATTGATACACATGCATGGAATATCCATTGGAAAATGACAAATATACATGTCCACAGACCAAAATACGCCAATCGAAAGAAAGGGAACCGCTGATTAAAAAAAAAGTCAATTTCGACAAGAGAAGAAGCATATAACTTGAAATAAAAAAACGTCTAACTCATAAATTTATAATATAACATCGAAAAACACAAAGTACAGTAATTGAGACACAAACGACACTGTAATGCGCAACTTACCAGGCGATTAAGAGCTATATCAACAAGGAGGAGAATGGCATTGACAGAATGCACGCTAACATCCAACTGTAATAAGAAGACCAAAGTATCTCTCAAGATGACATAAAAGATTACAGAGAATTAATGCAAAGACCTAAAAAAACATACAAAATGTAAATTGTAGTCTGCAGGCATAAGAAATGGATAGATTATAAACCAAAACACGCTATTAGTGAGTCCAACAGCACCTGCGCATATCTATTTATTAAGAGTCAGGATGGATTTGCTTTTTATAAGGAAAACATAACCTCAATACAAAGAGTACATTTAACAAACTTACTTGAAAGACTATTTGAAAGAAATAGCCGCATACACCAGCCATCTTTCGATGACTTAAACCATTATTTGGCGGGTTAACGGTCATGTTTTGTTCTTGGTCTAAGATGGCATTACTGATATTATCATCACCAATTTCGTTCCAATATTTGTAGCATCCATATATTGAGTGTGAAGATGCAAGCTACATATAGTAGACAAAACATAAGTTATAAAATACACAATGCAATACAACTCGATTAGTCCAAAACTTTCAAGAAAGCTTTCAAGTTGATCCACTTTCTAGCCTTCTAAAGACAGAACAAAAACATGTTCACCACTACAGATGATTTTTAAGGCGAAAAAAGACGTTTAGAGAGTATACACATAACTAGCAACATTCCGTACCCCAAAATAGAAAGTGACCAAAGCAAATGTCCACCTGTTCAACACAACATACATAACAAAATGAAAGATTTTAATAAACTCAACGTCATATAACCAGATTATGAAACATAAAGGGCTTATAGTTTAAATTCACTTACTGTGTGTAAAAGAAAAGTGAGTTAGCTCCATAAATAATCAGAATAGCAATTAGCAATGCCAACATTACACCAAATGCAACTAATCTGTAAACAAGAAGCCACATAGGATGGAATGATTTCAAACATGTCCTCCACGTTTCACCCTCGTACAAAATCCCATTAGGTTCCACACCATGCCCATCGTGTCTATTGCGAATTTTCCTTTTGATGAATACTTCATATTTGATGATTAAGATTGCTGCTATCATCATAGCCATAAATATCCATAATGCACACAGGAAAAACCTCCAGTTTAACCAGTAACTCGAGTCAGTTGTATCATCAGCCATCAGCAGGTCCCAACTAACTTCCTGCTCCAGTTTAAAAATGAAATATACATCAAACTTGTTCCATTATATTGTTTATATAATTAACTTAAACATCATTTTAACAATATTATTAAAATTCATGGCATGACATGATTAAACAAACATCCATGTTTAGTTTTGAGTATGATAGGATTTCAAACTATATGGAGAATTATGATTCATAGAAAAATTTAAATAAATGAATTGTGCTAAAATCATCATCAGTTAAGAACATAATAAATGAATGGAAGACAGATAATGTTAATTATGCATATATGAAAGCTAAAACATTGGATTAGATTTAGAGTTACCTGTTTACTTGTTTTACTAATTTTTTGTGTGATAAATTAGTGAACAGTTGTGAAACAATGGAATAAAGGTTTGAAGGAAATTTGGCATTAAGAAAGCAAGTGCAATTCAGTTGAGAAAACCAACAGCAACTTCAACCTATTGGTTGTGTCTAAATGAACATCTCCTCTTCTAAACATACCCCACGTGACATGTGAGACGAGGGATGAGCAAGCCGGTGTTATTTTTAAGGTATTCGGTTTTGGTACAAGTTTGTTTTGGTATTTTTTCGGTATTTTGCATTATTGGTTACGTAATGCCATAATCAATACGATATTTAGCTTATACTTTTAATCATTTATGTTATCGGTACCAATTTCATTTCTATAGAGACGAGAGTATTGTTTTAACAGTGGGCCCTCCTCAAAGTTTGTGAGAGATGCGAGTAAGTTTAGCCAAGAAATATTCTCGTGATATGATGTTTCTCTGTCATCTTTAAAGTTGAGTGTTTAAATCTTGTAAGATGCAGATATAGATGGTTATTAGCCCTAGATTAGGATTAGGATTTGTCCCAATCCTCCCCGTTTCCTCATGATATATCAATGTCACATTAGCTTTTTACCAAGTTTTTTCAGTTTTCTCCATAATTTTTTAGATTTCCCCAAATTGTTCGGTGTCATCATAGTTTCCCAAAACAAATTTGTATGAAAATTATATAATTCAAATAAAAATACTTAATTTAAATGTAAAATACATAATTCAAATAAAATTACTTAATCTAAATGAAAAATACATAATTAAATAAAAACACCACTTAAATTAAACTAGACATGGTTTCTCATATTTGGCCATGCCAAAAAGTGATTAAATTTCCTCTTCCTATAGCTCAACTTCGCTATTCATCAGCTTGTTGAAGATGCAATTAAATATTACAGGCTTTGCGCAGATATCTTTAAACCTGGAAAGAATCCCATCAACGGTGCAGTGGTCTGACCCAAATGTTTATGGAATTGTACGAAGGTTGAGGTCCAACTACCTCGATGCAGGAGGCAACATTTCTTCGTAGACACTCACCCAAGCCGTAGCCAAACCCGTGTCTTCTTCTTCTTCAGACCATTGTCTCCTTGCCTTTTGAAAAATGTGAGATGATACCAATTTTTTTTGGGAGTTGTAGAATTGTAGTGCAAAATTGAAATGATAAAGAAATGATTGCTATTTAAAGAGTTTAAAAGTTTAAAAAATAATTATAATTATTTTTTAAATCAAACGTCATGGTATCCATGACGTTTTTGGGGGAAAACCTGTTTTCATGGGAATGGTGTTCCCAGTCGGGGCCAACTTCCCCATTAGCTCCCGTGTTGAGTCCGTCTACCCTTAGTAGTAATTGTAAAAAAAAAAAAAAAAAAAAAAAAAAAAAAATCACTACAATTACATTACATAATAGACAAATAACTAAAGTATGCAAATTTTACAAAACGTGCTACTATCAAACACCATTTTCATACCTTTTACATGTTTAAATATAACAAAAAAGCACGTCAAATGGGTGAAATGTGAATAACAAAATGCATATAAAGTTGCAAAAATGCGTATACGTACGTGGTGTTCGGGTGGTTGTTTTTTTTTAAGCATCTATGTTCTTGTAGTTTTAAATTAAACTGAAAGAAAAGAAAAAAAAAGTATATTGAAAGTTAGGTATTTAAATAACATTTTAATGTGTAGTCAAAAGTCAAGCTTGCCAACAAATCCATACTTTGCTTGAGTTTGCCATTTCATAGCCATAGTGTTAGTGATCATGTAATCATGGAAGAGATATGCAATGCACCAAGGCGACAACAAGGAGCGGCTTGACAGAGAAGTGGGATCAAATAAATTATCTTTGACTTTTATGCTTGTAAATGAACTGAATGAATAGGAACAATGGAATGTTCGTGTACATTCATTTAACTTTAACCGAACACGAACATGAACATGTAATCAAACTCATTTTTTGTTCGTGTTTGTTCGTTACGAAAATATATATGCATTATGTTTAATTATTTAAAACCAAACGAAAATTTCATGAACACAAACAAACTTAAATGAACATAATTTAACAAATGCATAAAAACACAAATATTCATAACTGAACATACATAGACAAAAATAAATTAACAAACACAAACGAACATAAAGTGGTTATATATATATGTATGTATATAAATTAGTGATTAACTACGATAAGAGTCATTGGAAAACCTATTTTTATTATGAGAAAGTCCAATTACTAATTAGCTATATTTGTATAAGTAGTTAGAAATCCTATTTTATGTTTATGTACTTATATAAGTATAACTATTTATGTATTTATTAAAATTTAAATGAACACAAACAAACATAAATGAACGAACTTAGACGGATGTTTACAAACATAAATGAACAAACAAAACATGTGTTCATGTTTGTTCGTTTAATTATTTGTTGGAGCGAATTGGATGATCGGGCCGAGGGCTACCCCCTCTTCCCCTCACTCTCCTTTCCCTAATATGAACCTTGAGTCATCAAAGCCTTTTTGACTCGGCCTGGCTCGGTCATCCTACACGATTGGCGCTTCAAAAGACGAAACTCTCGTCGTAGTTTGTCGACTTAAGGGACAGACACTTTTTGTTACCTAAAGGCGAAGACGCAGCCCAGCGGGCAAACATGCCGGGCTCCACCTATGCGCACCTGCTGTCACCTTTTGAAGCATTTATAGTGTGCGCTTTAGTTTTTAAATGCACAAACAAAAAAATTGTTCATGTTCGTCCGTTTGTTAAAGAAACAAACATAAACATAAACAAACTCCCAACTGAAAAGTTCACGAATTCATGAACTCAGTTCGTTATAGACTTACTAACCCCTTTCGATGATCGTCGTCTTCAGGCACAAGCTCGACAAAATATAATTTGTCGTAAAGAAAAGCCAACTAGAGGGACCATGCGTAATTAAATTCCGATCAACCCCTGGAAAAAAAAGAGGCAGCCAATGAAGCGTGGACGCGACCTCACGCGTTGGTAGACGGCAACCCCTAGCGCGCGTTGCGCGTTTGTTGTCTGTTCGGTGGAGGCTTTTGGTGTTCGGCTTTCGGTTCGTACACGTTTATAAATAATCTTCAAATCAATAGGTCACTAATTTCTTTCTCCCCTCTACTACAGACTTAACTGCACAGTTTTAGTGGTTTGCTATTCTTTCCTTCGATTCTCATAAACATAACTAGTGTGTTTAAAGGCGCGTGTTGTGCGCCTTAAAATTTTGTCATATCCAAAACACTAAGAAGTTATTATCAACCAAGTAACTACCAATTTTCATACCATAATTTAAAACCGACATCTCATACAAACATGAGTATATTTGTATTTATTACTTAATAACATGTTCTGAATGAAAAAAAAATGGAGTTGCCCCTTGCCCTTGCCCTTCCCATGTTTCGAACCTAAGACCTAAAACAATAAAAATGCACCACAAACCACCCCACCACTAAGCCATGTTGTTATTTATTATGAAATCATATATAATTATTACTAAAAAAGTGTTTAGACATTAAAAAAAACTTACCCTTCCCATGTTTCGAACTTGAGACCTCAAACAATACAAATGCACCACAAAACACTCCACCACCAAGCTATGTTGTCACTTATTATGAAATCATATATATTTATTAATAAATAAGTGCTTGAAAAAAAGGGAAATAGAAAGTGAGAAAAAAAAATGAAAAGTCAATGCATTTAATGCATTTAGTGTTTAATTTCATCTATCTATACATCTAATATTTCAAAGCAATGTGGGACACTTGTCATTCCCACATTGCAACTTCAATTATCTCTCTTCACCTCAATATGCCACATGTCACCTTGTGGTTGTTTATAAAAAATTCGTTTTTTTAAATCAAAAATCACAAAATATAAATAGCCATTAAAAACACAAAACATAACATAAATCTCACTTTCATCGTCGCCTCCTTTCAAACCGAAACCCTAATCAAGGCGATTCAACGATTGCTTTCATCTCCAATCGAAGGTAATCTCTCTTTCATTCTTATTTCAATTAATCGATGTTCTTCTGTCTTGTGTGGAACTGATTTTGCTATTCTGTTTGTATAGACTGTATTCATTGTTTTTTTTATTAATCTATTAGAGTTTATGTTTTAGTTTTAGATTTAGGGGTTTTTATTGTTCGATTGATAAGACTAAGGTTTGAGTTATTGTTCTTTGTTGATCGTTGGATTCTTATTAAGATTGATGATTTAGGGTTTATGTTTTAGGTTAAGATTTAGGGGTTTTTTATGTTCGATCGATAAGACTAAGGTTTCAGTGATTCTTCTTTATTGATCGTTTGAGTATTATTAAGATTAATGATTTAGGATTTATGTTTTAGGTTAAGATTTAGGGGTTTTTTTTTGTTCGATTGATAAGACTAAGGTTTGAGTGATTGTTCTTTATTGATCGTTGGATTATTATTAAGATTGATGATTTATGGTTTATGTTTTAGGTTTAGATTTAGGGGTTTTTATTCTTCGATTGATAAGACTAAGGTTTGAGTGATTGTTCTTTATTCATAGTTGGATTATTATTAAGACTGATTAGTGGTTTGAGTGATTGTTCTTTAATGATCGATTTAGGTATTTTTATGTTCAACTGAGTTTATGATGAACCATTTTAGCCTACAATGACGCCTCATTAGGGTGCTTGACTTGGTTAAATGATCTTATTTCTGGTAAGCTTGCTTAGTAATAATCAGTTTGTGATTTTAATTTTAATTTTTTTATTTTTTTATTTAATTTAGGTTTGTGTTCTTAAGCAAACAATACTGGACAGTTTGTGTTTCAAATCTTGTAACTAGACTTGATGTTTGTGATTTGAGATTGAAAGGTTTCCAAATTTGGGCCTTTGGTTGTAGCTAAGTTCGTTGGATTGTTTGCATAAGATTGATGTTTTAGGAGGCGACGATATGTTTTAGGTTTAGATTTAGGGGTTTTTATTGTTCGATTTATAAGACTAAGGTTTGATTGATTGTTCTTTATTTATCGTTGGATTATTATTTAAGACTGATTAGTGGTTTGCCTGGTTGTTCTTTATTTATCGATTTAGGGATTTTTATGTTCAATTTAGTTTATGATGAACCATTTTAGGCTACAATGAGGCCTCATTAGGGTGCTTGACTTGGTTGAATGATCTTATTTCTGGTCAGCTTGCTTACTTATATTCAGTTTCTGATTTTAATTTTAATTTTTTTTATTTAAGTTAGGTTTGTGTTCTTGTGAAAACAATACTGGCAAGTTTTTGTTTCAAATGTTGTAACTAGACTTTATTTTTTTTATTTGAACTTGAAAGGTTTTAAAATTTGGGGCTTTGATTGTAGCTAATTTCATTTATTTGAAGAAATTGATTAAGGTTTTTTATTCGTGATTCTGCTTGGTTTTGAGCTGCAAAAAACCTGTCTGGATTATGAGTATTTTTCTGATACAAAGATTTTATTGAAACCATAAGTATTTTTGTGATTTAAACATTAATATATGTATTATTAATTATTTTTTGGTTATTGGTACAGGTGCATACACATCCGTGTTACAATGGTTTACGGATTTTGGGTTAAGTCAGAAAATAACAGTCGTGTTTGTTTGGTAAGATATGAATCATGGTTTTAATGTATATACTACACTCATTTTATAATATTCTTATAATTTTAATCTTTGTACTCAGGGGTTACTAAGTGACTATGATGGTTGGATCGACAAGTATGGTTATCCTTCTGGGAATACCAAGATCCGAACCTTGGATGATAAAGTCTATGACATTAAAGTTTTAAACATTGCACGCAAATGGTTCTTCTACAATGGTTGGAGAACTATGATTACTGAATTAAAGTACCCATCTGGGTGTAACTTTATTTTTCAGTATGATGAAAACCTCAAGTCTTTCAGAATGATTACTTTCCATCAGGATGCTGGGTGTGCACCTGGTACCTTCTTCTACTGCATATTGGGCGATCCACTTACAACTGATAAACATTTGGTATGTTTTTTGATAACAAGTCCATTAAATCATACATTATAATAATATTTTTGTACACAAACAACATCGTATTTGTGTTAACATTGTTTGTCTTTTATTCCAGCATATCAGTTGTTTCGTTCTTCATGGATTATTCAACCGAACAGTTCCATTGGATCCAATTGACGTTACTGCTCATTCAATTGCACACTTTCAGATACAGCTAGCAGTTGATGATGGTACTATTTATGTCACTGAAGGATGACCAATGATTAAGGAAGCTTTTTCAATTACTACTGATCATCTAATTGTGTTCGAAATCATTAATGAGGTTTTCTCTCTTTTTATTTATTGATTTTTGAAATCTTTAAATAATTTTTTGTTATTGTTTGCTTTTTATAACTTTCTATACTTTACTAAGAATACTTTTTATCCATTTTACAGACCAACTACAATATGTCGCTTTTTTTGAAAAACAAGCTTACTATTGGTCCCGGTCATGTTTCGAAAGCTGAAGTTAATGAGGAGGATGATGATGACAGTGAAGAGGATGATGATGATTATTATAATGAGGAAGACGTCGTTGTTCTTTCTGATGACGACAGTGATGAGGATCCAATGGATGATGATGAGTCCGAAGATGTCCATGATGTAGGTGTGCCGGTAGTTTTCAAAGTTGATAAGCACTTTGTAAGTACAATTATTTCTGCAAATAATCTTCAAAATGTTTATAATTCAGTGTATCTGTATTAGTTGCGAGGATGTAGGCATGGCGAAGATGTTTAGACTTTATTTTAAAATTTATTTTTTACACGATACTTTATCCATATTAGTTGCACATAGTTATACGAAATTAGATGGAAAGTAACTTATGTGCACAGTAGTGGTTGTTGACAATATTATAACTGAATTCCAGCCTATCTAATTTAGATATCATGCTCGACAAAATTATAACCATGTTATACAATAGAAAGTTATAAATTGAATGATTTCATTAGCCATCATTCTCTAATATTAGATTTTAGTTTATACTTTATACTTTAGACTTTACTTCACTTTATTTGCTATGCTATGAATGAGCAGAAAGAAAATTAGTCATATATTACAATTACAACATTGAGTTTATGACGTTCCATTCTTTATTATTTGTGTAGCGTATGAACAGGGAATGGGCAAAGAAGAACCGTTTGAACAGGAAGAGGGCTTTGACAATTCGTGATGAGGAGGGATTTACTTAGGGAGTTTCGGTTGGGATTGAAGATGAGTCAAGATATCCCCGTTACTACATAAGAGGTATGTCGGCTTTTGCCCATGATAAGGAACTCCAGCCTGGTGATGAAATGCATTTCCTGTTTTTCCAGAATCAAGGTGTGTTCAAGCTTACTCATGTTGTTAAGGGTGATGGGAATTAGTTGGGTTTTTGGTGGTTTTTTGTTGGTATACTGATAATATTTTTGGTGGGTAAGTTTTGAACATAATTGATGGTTGGTGATGGTAACACGGTTGCTTTAGTTGTTGACGTTGTTTAGGTTTAATAAAAACTTTAGGTGGGTAACTTTTGGACATGTTTAATCGTTTGTAATCACAAAATTTTGCACGTTTACTACTGATGTAGTCATTCGTGAATCTTTAGTTGTTTTGTGTTTACAATTACTATTATTTTGGGTTATCTTTATTAGTAAAAAAATACTATATTTTGCATTTTATGTTACAAACTTGGTTATATCTTTGAATGTTATATGTTGGGGTTTTTATCAATAAATAATGTTTAATAAAAAAATTACCAACCAAAATATATTCAATTTTTGGTAAATTGAAAAACTTTAATAATATGAAATAAAGAATGACGGTTTGACTTTTTTTAAATAATAAAGGATTGAATTTGACTAAATTTTTGGTAAATTGAAATCATTCAATAAGATTAAACGGTTTTCAGTCTTAAAATTCAAAACATATTCTTTTTTTTTTTACTTTAGGTAACGTGACGTGTCTGCTATTACGCATAATTTAGCGATAAAATAACACACGTGTTGCTTTAATATTTATAAAAATGGTTTAGACCTTAATATTAAAACACACACAATAAGGCAAGTGTACCCTGTCATATATGTAGTAATGTGTAGATAAGAACCAGATATCGATCCATGGACGCGCACGGAGCAATGGTACTAAAACTCTATCCCCGATTTACTAGTAGAAAAAGATAGTTTGAGTTTGTTTATAACTAAATTAATTCTAAAACATATAAATAACATATGTAAGACTCCAAATACAAAATATAACTATATAAACTATAATATATCAACCCTAGCATGTCATCTATAAATCATATGAAACGAAGGTGTGTGATCAACATTCCCATTTTCCGACAGTTAGTGTCCCTTTCGGGCATCCTAACATGACAACTATACAGAAAGCTAACACGAGTACACACGTTAACCACTTCAAGTCGTTTATTAGCGAGCAGCTGATATGATCTCACGCAGATCTTCTAAAGATAAGTTAGTCATCTGTTAAGAGTTTTCTAACCTCACTAATTCAGGGAAGCAATACTGAATACACAACACAGCCACCTAAACTAGCATAAAGTAGAGCATTTCACAACCTATTCCATTTTACCAACTTTGAACCCAGATCTACTAAGATCGCTATTTTTACCAAAATAACTACCAAAGAACATTAACCGTGTCAAAGACCAGTAACGGCACCATTAGGTTTTTAAAACCCTTTTACGTGCCGGTAAGCATTTTTAACCGTTATTCGACTGACTTTAACCAAACTAATATCATGTTACAGTTTCATGGCATAAACTATTTAATAAGTTAACTAGTCTACTACCCAATGATTAAACGGACGGTTTTTCAACATTTATCCGCCTAACACATTCGACAATCACCAAAGTCATTCAAATACAGCTACAAATCCAACAACAATGAAACAAGGTTGCGCTATGATCATCAAGATCTAAACGTGAAAAACGCCAAATTTATACCAGACATGATTAACTACACGAATGATTGTTTAACGTACTAAATACTATTGTTCTTGCCCGTAGGCGTACGAATAACTATAACAACATCAAAATAGCAATCCAAAATCAGATTTGAAACACAAATGTTTAAAGGATCAAACCATATAAAATGCTAAGAGATGGATTGGATGATTGAAGGATGGATTGGATGGATTCCCGAGCTCGTTCCACGCCTGTGCAGCACTTCAAAAGCCCCAAAAATCGCCAGAAAAGCTTCCCCCAAGATCCAACCCACGATCCAACCCACGATCAGTGAGCTGAAATGGGGGTTTTATAGAAGAACAGGAGCTTCGAGCGGCCACTCGGCCCTGTGAGCGGCCGCTCACTTTTCAGACAAGTGGCCCAGTTGCTCGTTTGCTGACGTAGGCCTTCTGGAAGGTTTCTGAAAATATCTGGAAGCGGCCACTCACAGGATCTGAGGTCCTGTTTGCGCGCCGAAACCTTTGTTTTTCCTTCCGTTTTGCTTCCGGGACATCATTTAAGACCTGAAATCGTAAAGATACCCAAATAAGTACCAATTCCTATGTATAAGGTCAAAAACGTATGAAAATGGGAGTGTAAACGGGGACTTTTATATGTGTAATTTAACGTATATCACAACAGTTTTACTTTTTTAAAATAATAAAGGTTTGAATTTACCAAAATTTGGTAAATTGAAATCATTCAATAAGATTAAACGGTTTTCAATCTTAAAATTCAAAACATATTCGTTTTTTTTACTTTAGGCAACCGTTTGAATTTTTTTAAATAATAAAGGTTTGAATTTACCAAAAATTGGTAAATTCAAATCATTCAATAAGAGTAAACAGTTTTCAATCTAAAAAGTCAAAACATATTCGTTTTTTTTACTTTAGGCAACGTTTGACCTTTTATTAAATGTAATTGTATTAGATTGGTTTTTCATTTTACTCAAAATTCCATTATTAGTAAAAATCAACTAAATTTAACAATTACATTATAGGTAAATTTCGTATACTTAAACAATTCTTTTTTGACCAAAGCATCCAAATTTAAAAAACAAACACTTAACAATTCTTTCATCCAAATATAACAAACATGCAAATTAAATTTACCGGATTAAATTTTAAAAAGAAACAATTAATGTAAAGTTTTTTTGGTAAATTTGAAACATTTAAATTTTCTAATAAAACATTCAATAAGTTTTTTAAACATCAATTAGTAGTTTTTGTTTCCTAACTGTAGCATTGTTTCAATTTTTTTATACTATTAACAATGATTGACTTCTTAACAAATTACATTTTTTACACGGTTTTACTTTCTTAGAACTTTACATAGTAGCAAACAATAAAATAATTTTTCAGTGTTAACATCTTTTAATATATTTAGACTAACAATGGAATTTTGACCGCTAAAAGTAATTGTTTTACACGCATTTGAAATGTTTATATTTTATAAACAAACAATAAAATTATTTTTTGGTATATTTAAACCTTTAAATTTTATACATAAAATCATTATTATTAAAAATCGTGTATATTAAAAACATCGAATTTCCTAATTATAGAAACATCTTAATGAAAGTTTATATATGTTTACGTTTATAAAAGGGATTTTGAAATCTTTATATTCTATACCTTTATATTTTAAATTGGTTTATAATTTAAATAAAAAAATCGAATTTTTAATTATAGCAACATTTAAATCTAAATTAATTCTGATTTCCATTTTATAATTTCCTTTTTAATATTATCAATTGCTTAACATAAATATATCTGGCAATTTAGATTATAAATACAGATTTTGTAGGCTAAAGTATAGTATAACTATGACAAAATATCACGGATGATGCCCGTGGTTTCCAGGAAGTAACACCTTTAGGTACTAACAAACTTTTATAACCTTTTCAGGGCCCGTGGTTTAGCTTTTGTAACGAAATTGGGTACTAAGCATTAAACCCGTTAAAAACTAACTGATCTCTCCCTCACGTGCAAGTCACGTGAGGGTATAATGGTAATTTCGTTTTGTCTTTTAATCTATTAATAATTAACAAACACTCTTCAAAACAATATCACCTACAAACCTTCTTCCTTCTTCCACAGGCGATCGATCGAGAGCAGCGATAATGGTCAACCCAAACTCAGTCTTCTGCCATTGTGGCTGCCCTGCTAGGATCCGAACCTCGTGGACAGACAATAACCCTGGTCGTCGATTTGCTTGTTGTCCAAACATTGTAAGTTTCTTTTTTGCCCTAATTATTAATCTCCCCTTTTTTTCCTAATTTTTTTTTCAGCAAGGATCTACTTGTCGATTTTTTGGTTGGATTGACCCCCCAACATGTCGTGGATGCACTGAAATCATACCTGGTCTTCTGAAGTCCAAAAAAAAAATTGGAAGATAATGTCGTGGATCTTCAGACTAAACTTGATGATAAGAAGAAGACACATCAGACTCTTGACATGAAAAACAAACAACTGAGTTTCTGTTGCTCACTGTTGGTCCTGTTGCTGGTTTTGTATTTTGTCAAGTAGGGTCCAAGTAGGGCTTAGTAAGTCTTTTGTAATAGATGGTGAAGTATGGAAATCAGTTTTTTGTAATAGATGGTGAAAAAGTGTGAAAATGTATGGTGTCAATGTATGGAAATTTTTGTAATAGATGGTGAAAATCATCTATGTTGGTATTAATGAATGGAACTCCTCTTTTTTGGCATATGTATTGTGAATCTGTGTGTGTAATAGACTGTGATATGTATTAATCAATGGAACTCCCTTGATATGGGTCAAAACTGATATGTATTAATCAATGGAACTCCCTTGATATGGGTCAAAACTGATATGGGTCAAAACTGATATGTATTAATCAATGGAACTCCCTTGATATGGGTCAAAACTGATATGGGTCAAAACTGATATGTATTAATCAATGGAACTCCCTTCAAATGGGCTACACTTGCAAATGGGTCAAAACTGAATCAGTGTCAAATGGGCAGCAGCAGCATCAAAACTTGCAGCAGCAGCAACATCATACAACATCATATGGCAGCATTAATTCATAACAGTTTTGAACATGACAGATCCAAATATGGGTCAAAACAGATCCAATTGATTGATAACAGTCAAAACAGATCCAAATATGGGTCAAAACAGATTCATAACATTTTCATAACAGTTCCAATTGATTCAAAACAGATTCATAATAGTTTCAAAATAGTCAAAAACAAATTCAAACACATTCATAACACATCCAAAACATGGTCATGCAAAAACATATTCAAACAAACATCCAACACATTCAAAACAATATCATGCAGCCTTTGACTTAGATTTTCTTGAACCCTTTGCAACTGCAGCCTTGGAAACCTTAGATGTAGACCCTTTTCCAGCTGCAACCTTGGAAACCTTAGATGTAGACCCATTTGCAGGCTTTGGCTTAGTTTTTCTTGCTTTAGAAGCTGTTGATCCTTCTCCACCTTGACCTTTACATGTTTTTTTGTTGTGCCCTTTGTTTCCGCACTTCCCACAAGTGACAGTCTTCCCTTTCCTGCTTAGCTTTCCATCTTTCACCATGTCACCATCTTTCTCATTTGCATCCTTCCTCCTTTGCTTTTTTGGCCTTCCAATAGGTTTATGATAATAAGGCTCCCTTATCTTTATAGGACAATCTGACCTTGGCCACAAACTTCTACCATTGATAGGTCCAACCTTGTGTGAATAAACCTCTTTCCAAGTGTCAAGCCTATAGCATGGATCAACCCATGCTTCTGGTATGTCAACCTATTAATTAACAACATGAGAAAGGCCCAAATTACATTAAAATAATTAGTAAACTTAAGAAAATAAACATACCTGTTGTCCATTTAAAGACATGCTCCAATTAGTGGCAACTGCATGCTTGCAAGGTATGCCAGTTAACTCCCACATCCTACATGAGCAGGTTTTTCCAACGACATCTACAACACATTGTTCCACCTCATTCAATACTACATTATACCCTGTAACTTGATAATGTCTACCTCCATTCCATTGAACACTAAGCTTGGCTGCTGCTTTCTTTATGTCTTCAAACTTGTCTGTAGCTTTTGTAGTTAATAACCCATCAATGTGGTCAATGGTTTTCATCACATTAACTATCCTTCTCATTAAGTACTCTCTCACAAACTCTAAAGCTGTTATGACTGGTTTATCCCTACCATCAAGTACTTTTGAGTTAAACACTTCACACCCATTATTCAATAGAACATCAGATCTTGCTCTACCTATATAAAAGGAAACAACAATCAACAAACATTAAAGATGTGACAATACAATATCTAAAAACAATATCAAAGTCAAACCTGTAAAGTGGCTTCTTGCCCAATGCTTTGCAGGGATCTGTTGTAGGTACTGGTAAGCTTCTGGATTCATCGATCTTAACTCTTCCATTTTGCTATTGAATTCAGGAATTGTGGAAGCTGTGGCTATATTCCATAACATGTCCTTGTAAGCTTTGCCACTCCATTGTGTTTTCATGTTTTGGTGTATGTGTCTGATGCAATACCTATGTTCAGCAAATGGAAACACATTTTGTAGAGCTGGAATTAAACCTTTTTGTCTGTCTGATATGAATGTGAAATTAGAATTCACATCTAAATCCAGGTCATCCCTAAGATATAGCAAAAACCACTCCCAAGAATTTAAACACTCAGACTCTACTATGGCATAGGCTACTGGATATAACCCATTGTTAGGATCTTGCCCAACAGCTGTTAGTAGTTGTCCAGGAAATGGACCCTTCAGAAAAGCAACATCCAATCCAATTATTTCCCTTCTACAAGCTTTAAACCCCTGTTTGAGTGACCCTAGACATATGTATATTCTCTTAAAGACTCTAGTGTCAGCTTCAACATTATGCTCAGGTTCAAATTCAAGTTTCACAGTTGTACCTGGGTTTGTTCTTTGCAACTCAAGACCATACTCTCTCAAACTACTATACTGAGATGTGTAATCACCCATTAGTAGTTTTGAAGCATAAAATTTTGCCCTAAACGCCTTCATTTTTGAAACACCCATTTCAAATTTCTTTTGTGATTGTTCTTGCAGAGCTTTGATTGGGATGGTAGGATTAGATTGTACCTTAAACAAGATCTGGTTTGAAAGCCAATCTGCTGTGAATGCTTTGACAGACCTACTTTGAAGACATTTGTGTTGAGGGTTATACGTTTTCACAACCCAAGTTGACTCATCTTTTAACTTAGATGCATACAGAACCCAAGGACATTTATTATCCTTTTCAACTGTTTTCCTACCCCCTTCCTTTTGACCCTTTGCAACTCTTTTCATGCCCCTTTCCTTTTGACCCTTTTCAACTGTTTTAATGCCCCCTTCCTTTTGACCCTTTTCAACTGTTGTACTTGAACTTGGATCCACTATTGTAAGTGCTTTGCTTTGGTCTCCAAAATGTGGGATAGAACCTATGCAAACAGCTCTAAGTTTTTTTTTTTATCATTTCTGTAGAAGCTAATTTCTCTCCTTGTTTCCACTGCATGCCTTTTAACAAGATCTTTTACTACTTTCTTATTTGGAAACTCCTGACCAACAAAAAACAACAAACTCTTACTCATTGCTTCCTTTCTAATCATTCTCAATTTTCTTTTCCTTGTTTTCTCTATATCTTCACCCGATGATGAACTACCAAGTGAATCACTGTCCAAACTTTCTTCTACTTCTTCTACTTCTTTGCCTTTATCATCATTCTCTATATAAAACATAAAACCCCTCATATCAACTTCCCCTTCTTCAATAAGGTTTGCAGGATCCACAATATCATCATCAGTTTCATCTCCATTGTCAGAATCATATCCATTTGATGGATTCATCACTTCATTCAAAACATCCTCAAAAGCAGCATCAATAACTTGCATATCAACAGGGCCAAACTTTGCACTTTCTTGCTGACAATTTTTTAACATAACAGTGCTATTTCCAACTTCAACATAAACACTAATCTCAGGTTCACCACCCAAACATTTCAACATACCAACTACATTAGACTTATTGGTTAAAGGCCTCAATCCAAAGTCTAAGTTATCACCAGGAATTAGATAATGAAAATACAGAGTACACCCGTCACCATAACCAAGTTGTGCAGCAATCTCGTATAGTTCATTTACACTAAATGAATCCTTGTTAATCAAATCCACATAAGTAACCTTACCATTTGAATAAACCCGATCAGGAAACTCTGTAAAAACACCTCCATGGTGTAGCTTTACACAAAATAACTCTTGATATAAACCTACAACACAAAAGCAAAGATTTTTAATAAAAAAACGTTTTTTTTTAATACGTAAAAAAACGATTCTGTGATTATTATGTCTCACCATAAACGTGTTCGTGGTAATCATCATCTTCCTTTCTTATGTTCCACATCATTCAACAAGAAGCATGCATAAACCCTAATCGCCCTTTTTGCTCTGAAATGAGGTTCAACGTGTCGAGTCTGTGTAGAAGATGAAAGATCACGCTGTGTATTGTATTTGTTAATAATAATTTGAAAGAAAATTAAAAGACAAAACGAAATTACCATTATACCCTCACGTGACTTGCACGTGAGGGAGGGATCAGTTAGTTTTTAACGGCTGTTATGCTTAGTACCTAATTTCGTTACAAAAGCTAAACCACGGGCCCTGAAAAGGTTATAAAAGTTTGTTAGTACCTAAAGGTGTTACTTCCTGGAAACCACGGGCACCATCCGTGTAATTTTGTCTATAACTATTTCCTTCAATTCTATCAGGTATGTCTATCAAATTGTACATAATCATTCAGTTATTTTTTTATGCATGTAATGTTTTAGTACTTACATTCTATTAACTTGCAGCTTTATGGATCCGAACAACATTACGTTTTTAAATGACATCAATTGGAGGATGTCTCAATATACAATCAAAGTTAAGGTGCTTAGGATTTGGAAGCGACCAAACCGCAAGAATCTTGGAGAAACTCCTTGTCTAGATATGGTTCTGATGGATGAAAAGGTTAGTGTTTACCGTATTGATTTTTTCATTTATGTTGTTAACATATTATTGTTAATAATAATTCTGATTAACTTTATTTTGTTTCATTTTAATTTTTTATCAGGGCTCCAAAATGCAAGCTATTGTGTGGAGTAGATACATGAAAAAATATGAAAATTTTTTACGTGAAAATCAAGCTTACTATATCTATAACTCCCGATTGGCTGAAAACAAATCTACTAAACATTTTGATAAAAACGATATTCTTTCATTTACTTTTGAAACAAGCATTACGAAATGTAACAGGTTTGAAGGAAGTCAGTATGGTTTTAATTTTTCTTCTTTTGAGTCAATTAAGAGTGGCAACCTTCCCCAGGAACAAAGAATTGGTTTGTTTAATCACACTTAATATTTTTTGTATTACTCTTTAAAATTTTTAATAATGTATTTGTATAAATTAATAAAAATTTTTTAAGATTTCATTGGCTATGTTGATGAATGGACTCCACCTAAACCGACCGAAACAAAAGCCGGTTTGAAAAACAAGATGACCCTTATGTTGATTGATTTAGAGTATGTGTTTCATCTTTACAAATCATCTTTTATTATTTGATAATGAATTCTGCTTTTTTTTTCTTATATTATACGATCAATAAATTGTTATACAAAAGATAGTTTCATTTTAACAAACATTATGTTTATATGCAGAGGGATCAAAATTAGCTGTTCTTTGTGGGATGAGTAAAGTGAGCAGATATTTGGGTACATCAAGCAAAATGAAGATGAAGTTCATGTTGTCCTGATTATTCAATTCGGTAGTTTTAACAATTATAAAGGTTTGTCATATATTAAGTTTTTTTAATACACTAAATATTTTTATTTTGATGGTTATTTATACATTTTAATTATTTTTTATATTTAAAGGCAATGTCAGCGTTCAAAATGGCTTGTATATAACTCGACTATTTATTAATGAAGACATTGATGATATTCGGGCTTTTAAGAAAAGGTAATATACTTATGTTGTTATTTGTTTTATGTATTTATTGTTATTTTTTTAAAAAATATATAAATCTTTTATTTATTTTTATTTACAGTTATATTGAAAAGTTGATATCTGTTGAATCATCTTCTGCTCAACGATCTCTCGGATCTTCTGGAAGCATGAATTTGGCAGATGAATTTCTGAACAAGACCCATTTAAGCAGTATTTGTGATCTTTCGTTAATAATAGAGGTACATCAGTTTTGGCTTATAATAATCTAATATGAATGTTTATATTCCATTCAAAAGATTATAACTTATGTATTTTAATGTATACTAATAGTCATTTTGTGTGGAATTATTTTTTGTATTAAATGTTGACATTAATATTATTTTATTTTACAGGTCAACAAACAAGTCATTGTTATTGGTACAGTGAAGGGTGTGGATGCCAACGATGATTGGTATTACCTAGGTTATGAGGCATGTAATCGCAAGGTTGAGCCAACTCTGATGTTACCTGATGATGAAGATGAAAAAGATGTTAATTTATTTAAGCAGGTTTTGGTTTGCACCAACAATGACTGTCCCAAGCATATTGTATCTGCTGATCCTGTGTAATTATTTTTCATAAACATAAGTTAAAATTTTACGATATTATTTAGTAAATAATTTGTTGTTATTACTTACTTTAGGTTTAGAATTCCAATAAGGGTACAAGATTGTACTGGAATAACATCACTCACATTGTTTGATCGAGAAGCGAAAAAAATGTTGGGCATGTCAGCGATGCAGCTGCTAGAAAAATCCAAGTAGGTAATTTATTTTTTTTCTTCCTTAAACAATATATTTTATTATACCTAATGTTACTTATGAAAATTTTTATCTAGGTTTGTGTTGAAGACAAAATAACTCCTGGTGATTTGCTTCATTTGAAGATAAAAAGTTTGCATTCAAGATTAAAATTGGGCAATTTAACATTGATAAGCATCTAGATGGTTATGGTATACGCAAACTTACCGATGATTCTTCAATAGTTGCTTCGCTGGAACAAAGGTTCCCTGACATTCAGGTTATTATTATCATTGAAATATTCCTTTATTATTACTCTTATGAATCATTAGTACATGTTTATTATTGTTCTTATTATTTTTTTTTTGTTTTTACTATCAACGTTTCCTTTGAAGTATTACGTGTTTATTTTTTTTCAGCTCGATCAACCTGTTTTTGAAAACATTGATATAGATGAATCTTCAACACAGAATGCATTGTCTTTGGAGGTTGTTCTTTGACTTATTTAATCATATATTCTAATTAAGTTTTTAATGTAGTTTATTCTAACAATTTTTACATTTCATTTAATATTGTAGGATTCTGTTGGAGATAACACTACTCCAGAGTCATCTTCTAGAGTTGGTGTTGTACATGATGATGAGGAAGTGAAGCGTAGCCTGGACAAAGTGTATGACCTTGATGATGATGCAAGTGAATCTACAACAAAAGCTGCAAAGAAATCACCTGAGATCCCCCTTTTGGTTCCTAAGGTTGAGAAATAGGAACAATGAACAATTTCTTTAAACATTTATGCTTCGTTTGGTTTTTTGGACAATTTCGTTTTTTTATGCTTGGTTGGGTTTTTTGGATAATTTCCTTTTGTTTATGGTTTGTTTGGTTTTTTGGACAAATTTCATTTAAATAATTTGTGTGTTTGCATTTTATTTTTTTAATTTGTTATTTGGTTAAAAATTTTAATTATAGAATATATTTTTATGAGGTAACATTATTATTACAAATTTTTTTTTGAACATTTTTAATAAAGTCAATAATATTAAAAAAACAATTTTGAAAAAAATTTAATAATATTAAAATTATAACTTTATGATTTACAAAATATTAATAAAACCAAATTAAGTTGTTACCATAAATTAAGCAAGTTGTTATAATTAGTATCAATTATACATATTTATACTAATTATAATAAACAATTGGAAATTTAAAAATTTCGAATTACATAAAATTTGAAAATTTTGAATTCGATTTAGTATACATTTATAAAATTAAAATTTTATTATGCTCAAATTTTAAATGCTAATAACTATTCACAGGAATATTTATATTTTCGTGATGTCCTTAATTGTTTAAAAATTTGTATATTTCCTAATCTTTGATTAGCACTATAGATCGTTGTTCCCGTTATGTTGTTGAAAACATATATCAACAAAATGGCTTGTGTAACGGCCCGAGGTTACGTATGATGGGAAGGTGAAGACTAAAACACAAAAATCGGCGTATAAAGAAATATTTAGTGATATTTGACTAAAATGTGTGTTGCCTTCTTTTACATTTTAATAAAATATTTCTACTACTTTTTTTTACGTCTAGCCTCTCAAAATAATTGTACGTTATTGAACCGCGTGTAAACGCGGGCAAAAGTCTAGTGGCTAATAAAGTTATTTAAAATTATAATAACTCACAAATAATGATAACTAGAATAAATAATGATATCTTATATCAAGATATATAATAACTTGGGAGAGATAATGATGTCGTGTGGATTAGGTTTTTTTTTAAACGTTCTTTTTAAAACCAACACTTTTTCGATTGGTAAAAAGGGTAATTAAGCAAAACCTTTTTATTAAAGCACTAATCTAAGTTTTAAATTTATAGAAGTAAAACGATAGTTGCTGACTACTTTAAACCCACACGATAGGCAAGTGGACCTATCGAGCGCAATATAGTCTATAGCAAGTACCGAGTATCGAACCCTAAGATACGACTTCCCCTACTCAACTCTAAGCTGTTGCGATAAAAAGAGATGATAATAAAATAAAGAAAGAAAGCAAGAGTGATCAAAATAAAAACCAATACCAAACGAAGTGCTCGGGATCTAACTTATTTTTGGAAAGGACTAATAGTAACTACCTAATTAAGTGGTATATACAAGTGCGCACTTTTACTGAACTTGGAGTTGCTACAGGATTCTCCAGTGGTGTTTGTTATCGCAATACGAGTTGTGTTCTTATTTGGAAAATGAGGGTCTCCCGACCTGGTAGGCTCATCTGACAACTCGATAACTCAAGACTGTGTATACCCAACCCCGAATAATCCAACTCCCAAAGCCGCAATAATGACATCTAATACTCAAAGCCTTTATGGACAACTTGCCGGTGGCCTAAGCATGACTGAACAAGAAGCCACTTGGTATCATAAAGGAGTCATGACCTACCGATAAGTCGGGTCAAATAACTATTTTATTAAATGAGTGGTCTATCAGTAACTTTGCGGCAGTATAAAGATGAGAGAAAATAAAGACCGTTTTCTCTCAACGCGGGTTCATCAAATCTTAGTTTGCGCCAAAGCTTTCACGTAGACAATGAAGTTAAGTCGCACAACTAAGACCCGACTTATCGCTAGGTCCGAATATAAATACCGTAACGACCCTAAGCGAGATCTTGATAAGAGAGGATTAAGTCTCAAAGTGTGTGTATTTCTATCCACAAATGGACTAATCACTACTTGTGGGTTTTAAGTTCACAAGTGCATGGGTTTTTACACACCATGGGTACACTCATGAATCCTTCCCACTTATGGGTTTTAAGTTCACAAGTGCATGGGTTTTTACACACCATGGGTACACTCATGAATCCTTTCCATTTCATATCAAGACACCCACAAGAACAAAGACTAGTTAATTAGTTATTTCGTTAACCAAACAAGACTCTAAGTAAAAGAATTTAACAAGAACACAACACCACTTAACTAATAAGAACTATATAAATCCATGCCAAAATAAGTCTTCACCCTAGCAACACTCAAGTAATCTAGCCCAACATCGGCTCTACAACTATCACCAGAGCCGGCTATGAGGGTGAGCCGGGTGGTCACCGGCTCCAGGCCCGACCCTTAAATGGGCCCGAACGTTTTTTTAAAATATGCGTATATATATTAAATTCTATATTTAGGATATATATTTGTGTTTTATACATTAAAGTCTTGTTAGTGGAGTTGGAAAAACCATGTTAATTTAATGTAGAGGTCTCAAGTTCAATCCTTGGCTCTAGCACTATACTATATTTTTTTTTTATAATTCATTCATCTTTACAAAATTTTGGGCCCAAATTCTTTTTCGCCCAAGGCCCAATTTTTTTTTGACATTTTCGGAGACGGCCCTGACTATCACACTAGCAAGAAACAATGATGAATACATGGTGGTGATTGTGAAGTGGATTAAAGAGGGTGGTTTGGATGATTTTTGGTGAACTCTCTCAATACTTTCAATCTTCAAGCCTTTAAAGAGTGATCCCAAGCTCCAAAGGTGATTTGCAAGACCTCTAAGGTGGCTGAAGTGTGAGTAAAACTCAAGTGAAATGGGATGCCCAAAATGTGAAGTGGAGGCCTCTATTTATAGGCAAAACAGCCCTTGCACACCCTTGACAACTTCTGGCACGCCCATGCTCAACAACGTGTACTGCTGCAGAGTCCTTTCGCGCAGTATTGTCTATACCAAGTGGTGCACGCCCGTGCTTGTTATGGTGGCACGCCCGTGCATGTAGTTGGGGTAACCGTCTTGTCAGTCTTTGTCGGTTTGAGCCTTGGAGAACACGTTGAAGTTGAGCACGCCCGTGCTTAATGAGGGAGCACGCCCGTGCATGTCTGGAACTCTCAGATTTTCCTTCTGTTGACTGGTAGACCTGGGATAAGTGCACGGCCGTGCACAGGTATGAACGCGGCCGTGCTTCACCTGGATCTTCTCCGAAAGTCTTCAAATCCTTGTCTTTTTCGCCTGTTTTCGCTTCTTTCACTTTTCACCTTCAATTCCTGCAATTATCAACAAAGGAGAACAAACCGTGACAATGCCAAGATAAATGCATAAAATTAGGTGATAAATAGGTGAAAATATGCACATAAAACATGTTAATTTTGGGACTCATCAGATAACGTACAAAGCGTACATTATTAACGTAGAAAGTGTAGGAAGAATCCATAGCCATTACATTTAGGCGGTCGCAAGATTGTAATTAACAAACTTAATTATTGCCGGCTTAAACAAACCAGAGGTAGATTAGGAAAAAAAACGTTCGAAACTTTTTTTTTTTGTTAAACAGGGCCGAAATCGAAACTTCTATTCAAATGATTATACATTTCGTAAGATTAGGCAATCAAATACACAAATAAAAACCGATTATACTAACCGTAAGAACAGAGAATCATTCAAAAAATCAAAAAACTGAGCATTATACTGAAAGTTAAAGAACGAGAAGTAATGAATAAACGCTCGTTATTGTTGTGAAATATTTTTGATTATATTTCATGAAGAGCGTTTAAACCTAAACAATTAGATTAACAGATGTTGTAGAAGAAAATGAAGAAGATGGTGATAGCAGAGGATGTAAAAACGCACGTACATGTATATTCATTATTATAACGCACGTTGTATCTTCTTTAAACGCACGTAGTGTATTCCTTAAACGCACGTTGTATATTCTTTAAACGCACGTTGTATATTTGGGTGTGACAAACAAACACACGTTCATTATTATAAACGCACGTTGTATATTCTTTAAACACAAGTTAAAAAAACAAACGCACCTTTGAAAAAAATGAAACGCACGTTTGATTTTTTTTTTTGGAACAACATCTTTTTAAATAGAAAAACCAAGGGGACCGTCTTTAACGTGGACGGTGGGTTAACGGTGGCCATTGGACGCCGTGCATGATATAACTATACCTAGACGTAATGATAATCAACAACCACCGATCTATTTTATTAGAAATGCCTCATCTTCAACTGCTTTATGACGAGCTTAGATCCATGATTCAAACCCTGTTCTTTGAAGATGAAAACAACTTACATGAGTTGGAAGAAGTAAAGAATCTAAGGAGAAGATTGAAGGATGCACCGCAAGAGGCACAAAATAATATTGATCTCTTTGTCTTTGATATCAATATTGGAGGAGCGGGAGGAGATGACGGTGGCGATACGGTGTCTTTTAGATGAGTCACCGGAAGGGGAGAAGTGGGAGGAGATGACGGTGGCGATACGGTGGGAAACAAAAAGTCTATACTACCCTTTTAATCAACCGGAATTGAGTTTATTAACCCTAACTATGGTTTACAGGTGTCATCATATTGTGACTTCCTACACTTCCTATGTTAAGTAACTTTCTACCATATACTTTCTCTAATAACTTCTAATTAAATACGAAGATGTAGTTGACAAATGACTAAATTTTTTCATCTACTTAACTAGCCAACTAGTTACCATGAAAATGACTTGCATTGTTTCATTAAATGTGAACGAATGAATGCCTATGTTTCACACTCTTATATTTGTGCTTAAAGTATGTGAATGTGTATGCAAAGTACACCCTACTCCAAGTTCATATCTCTATCTCTCTATTTCCCCTTGAAATGTCTACATTGAACCATCTTGTAGACCTCCAACAACAAGAACAGATCTGCTATGTGCAATGTGGTTTCTGCACCACAATTTTAGTGGTAAACGTACCGGTTTCATTTCACTTAATTCACTCAACCAAATTACGGTTTATTCTTTCATATTGTTTCGTATTGTTCGGATTACACACTACCTATTCATTTACCTTTGTCTATGTATGTAGGTTTGTGTACCATATAGGTGTTTATCTATGGTGGTTACAGTCAAATGTGGACATTGCACAAGTCTTTTCTCAGTCAACCTGATAAGATCTGCTTTTCTTCCTCTTCATGTCTTTTCTTCTGTTGACAACCAAGAAGATGTGTGTTTTTACATTTCTAATTTTCAGTTATTACAAGATTCATCATATATATGTTATGTTGAAAAGATTATGCTAATTTTATGTGTCTCTCTCTCACATGCAGCCAAATGTGGAAGTTTCCAAAGAAGATGAAGAAGTTCCTAAACCAACCTTGAACAAACATAGCTCCTGTCCTCTCAAATCATCATCATCTTCATCACATGACGACAACAATGATGATGATCTTGAAGTGGTAAACCACGTCGTCAGGAAGCGTAAAAATCTACTTGAATCTTCTTTATTCAGCAATAATAGATCTTTATAGTATTTACAACATGTTTTTAAGCACTATATATATTCGGAATTCTAGTATAGTTATTATTGGTTCTGAAATGAACGTCCAAAGAGAGTTCACTATGAACTCAATTAATTAATTTGTTTGTTTGTTTGTTTATAGCGCCGGGAAAGAGGCAACGCGCCCCGTCTGTTTATAACCAGTTCATCAGGTAAAGTACTCATAAAAAGTTATATAATTATTTGCAGCTGATTAATTAATGCTATAACTAACGCTTAACTATTAAATGTACATCATCAGAGAAGAGATCAGAAGGCTGAAGACACAACATCCAAACATGTCTCATAAGCAAGCCTTCAGTGCAGCAGCCAAAAATGTATATTTGTCTTTCTTCAAAGTACACAACAAATAAAGGAAACAAACAAGTAGTATGACTCACAAACACATGATGATGTATATATACCATAACTTAGTATAATGTGTAGTTTGTCTCTTGTTGTTTCAGTGGGCTCACTCATCACCAAGTCAACAGAATGAAGAAGTCAAATCAAAGGACTTAGATGGTGAACCCACATTGATGATCCAGGAGCATGGTTTGGGCCAGAAGTCTTAAGTTACATATATGAAAGAATGCTAATTGAAGAACATTTTGAAGATTAGATGATTGAATAATAATATGTAGTGACTTAATTAGCTAGTTAAAATTTTCTTGTTCACATGGCTTCAATATTTCTCTTGCTCCAAAATCACTATGAGAAGTTACTACTTTATTCATTTCAGTAATTTAATTTCTTTTGTGGTCTTGTTTATGGAATATGTTATGGTAAATGAATATTAAGATCGTTTACTTTACTATGAAAAACCTTCTAATTACACACTTGAGTTTTTCGAGCTAAGTTGTTATTAGTAATAACATTGTATGAAAAGATAGATAGAGATGATTGATTACATCTTAGCATATGAGTAGTGGTTTATACCACATAGAGAGGAGCATGGCTTTCTGTTGCAAGAAATTACAGGTTCCTTCACAAGGCAAGGGTTTCTTATAAAAGAAAGTATTTGAGGCATTCTTTTTAGGCAAAAGAAACCTTTAATTAATGGGTTTCTTACCATTTTAAGAAGGTTTTAGGGGTTCAATAATGTGTAACTCATAGCTGGCTAGATGCTCTTTAGGGTTTGAAGTGGTTGTGATTTAAGAGCTTCAATAAGTTATAAATTTATGAGTGACAAATGATTGATAAAAACGTCTTGTGTAGTAAGTCAAACCAAAGTTGCTCATTGCTTGTAATATTATTGATTGTTAGTTGATAAATGTATAAGGGAAAATTATGAAAATACCACTTTATATGAGACGTCTCTGGGGAAGTTTTCCGTGGAGACCAATATAAAACCGACACGTTATCTCTCTTTCTCTCTCTCTCTCTCTCTCTCTCTCTCTCTAAACCCCACCTAGGCAAAACCGCAAGTGACCATAGACATTAAGTGCATGTTTGGCTCTCTATTTCCACACCTCCTTTTAACTTATTGACTTATTCAATAAGTCATAAGTTAAACAAAATTGTTTGGATGGTTTTTTGAAAAGTAACTTATGGAGAGGTTTTGTGCATTGAAAAGGAGATTTTGGGGAAAAAGTCATAAGTTACAAATTGTGACTTATGAGATTAAGTAACTTTTGAAGGAGGAAAAGTTATAAGGAGAAATGGAAAAGGAGAGCCAAACATGGCCTAATATTCCAATTTACAAATTTATTAGACCATGTGTAAAGAGTCGTCTTGCTTTGTGGAAAGCTAAAACCCTCTCGATAGGTGGCCGCCTAATTCTCATTAAATCAGTATTAGAAATCTTACCTATCTATTATTTTTCGCTTTACAAAGCCCCTAAGGCGGTGATTGAGTCGATTGAATCTGTAATGAGGCGTTTTTTTTCTGGGGGGGCTCTAACAAAGAGAGGAAGATCCCATGGGTCGCGTGGGATATCGTTGCTTCTTCGAAAAACAATGGAGGTTTGGGTGTGTCAAAGTTAAGCGCGGTCAATGAGGCACTTTTATTGAAGTGGACATGGAGATTCAAACATGATGGGAATTGTTTATGGAAGAGAATTTTAATGGGTGTCATGGTTCTAGTAGACCGTGGGCTTTGTTACCATGCAACGCCATGTCTAGCGGATGTTGGAAAAATATCGTTAAAGTGGGTGAATTAAAGATGCCGAATGGTTTGAAACTTAATTCCTTCTTTGTTGGCGTTCTTGGTGATGGCAATTCCATTAATTTTTGGAGCGACCCTTGGCTAAGAGAAGAGCCTCTTAGAGTTGTTTATCCTAATCTCTTTAGACTCGAAAAAAACAAGTGGGTCAAGGTTTCGGTTAGGCTCCGGCTTGTCAACAATACGAAAAGATTGCAATGGGACTGGAGATCAGATCCTTATTCTGTAGAAGAAGTGACAGAGTTGTTTCAATTACTCAACGACATTCATGATCTCGAATGGAGGGGAGGTATAGACGGCTGGACATGGAGCCCGGCTACGGACGGCTTGTTTTCAGTTAGTTCCGCTAAAAGTCTGCTTTCTGGTTACAAGTATTCGGGTCAGCAAGCTATTATAAAATGGAAGACTTGGGTTCCTCTAAAGTGCAAAGTCATGGTATGGAGAGCAGCTTTAAACCGGCTCCCGACTATAGCTGAACTCATAAAACGTGGGGTGAATCCACAACACTCGTCGTGCACCCTCTGCCAAGATGAATTAGAAAATGCGATTCACCTTTTCACCGGGTGCTCCTTTGCTTAAAAGGTGTGGTACAGAATCGAAAATTGGTGCAGGTTAAGCCCGAGTTTATTGTTCGATGTGCTGGATGTTTTGAAAAATCCGGAGAACCAAAGAGTCACAAAGAAAGCGAAACACATCTTAAGAGGCATTGTCTATACAACGATGTGGGTGATGTGGAATGAACGAAATAACCGTATTTTCAATAACAAGTATCGGAGGCCTATCGAGATAGTTGAGAATGTTAAAACTACTACGTATTTCTGGTTTTGTAATAGGTCGAGTTGTATAGATATAGACTGGAAAAAATGGTGTTTGTACCCCTTGGATTGATGTATCCGGTTGTGTGCTCGCAGGTCCTCACTTTGAGGCCTTGTTGAGTGTTGGTTGAATGAAATTCTCTTTTAAAAAAAAAAAGTGTAAATTTTCAAGCCCCATGAGGTATTAATTGATATGTGGCATGTGGGCCAGTAAGGGATTTAAATGAGAAAAGAGGTGTAGTGGTAAGATGAAAAATTTCAAACCCTTCTTATCATTTAACATTAATTATTATTTTTTATTTTGAAAATAAAAACAAATAACTTGAATATGATTGGCCCATTCATTTTTTTTCACGACGTGCTTTTTTTTCCCGGACCCCAAATAACTTGAAGGGGGCGGTGTTGAATTCGGGTGGGGGCGTGGATCTTTACCATTAATTACATATGGTCTTGGTGGCCGGTTATCTATACAAACCCTCCATAAGTTCTTGGTAGCAGCAGCAAGGAAACAACTTTGATATCTTCCCATTCATTCCCTATGGATTCCTCTTCCTCCAATTCTTTCCATTCTACCAATGAATAATCTATGATCATTCGTAAATCTAGATTGGCTAGTTGTTGTCTGATAGAACCTCCCCCGGTAGACATCTCTCTATTTCGAAATGTATCGAAGCTCCGGGTAGTAAAAAAACGGGATCCTGTATTTCCAAGGTTGAATTTCATATTCCAATAAACCCCGTAATCGTAAAAAAGTGGGTTTTTTTTTATCTATGGGCCTAGCAAAATAAAAATTGGGATAGGATCTCCCCCCCCCCCCCCCCTTAAAATCGGACGTGAAAGTTTCCTTTCATCCGGCTAAAGTAGGTCAAATAAAGAAAAAAGAAAGGAGTTCTCACTTTCATATTCTAAAAAAACTCCAAAAAGATCTACTCCTTACTCAAGTTGTAACATCCTGATTTTTTTTTATATATATAAATAAATTGTATGGATTTATATACCGTATATTATTAAATGCGCAAGTACAGAATAATATAACTATTAGAACATGTGGTATCTAGATGAGTATGTGTTATTATCAAAAACTGTTTTACAATAATGGTAAAACATATTATAACTATCCATGCTCTATTTTATTAAAACTTAGGTCAAAACGTAGAATAAATTTAGCATGTTTCAACGACATACTCGAAATTATATGAAATACTATATTTACAAGTTATAAAGAAAACAACATTTTGGGCTAAATCAGTTAGATTATAATAAACAAATATACTTCCGAATAGGTGTATGTAGTAAAATAAATAAAATAAGAATAAATACATATATATATATATACACACACATATATATTTTAAAGCTATCTTTTTAAGTAAATGATATAGTTGTGACATCAAGTCGCCATAATTTGAATGCATTTAAATGCCACTTCATATTTATATTTTTAATTTATATGTGTATAAATACATACATAAATATATATTTATACATATTCGTGTGAAAACTTGGTCACCAAGAATTGATGACACGTTTTACAATTAATGACACAATAATATCATTAACCCGTGAATGGATAAGAAAAACAAAATGAATTTCACGATCTTCTCATAGATCTTGAAGCGTGCGTATAATAAAACTAGGAAACAATACCATTTTGATTATTGGAATAGGTTAAAGCATTCAACCTACTTATCGTAGTATATGTATGACGCTCATATATTAAGTATTGTACAGTGAGTTCGTAATGAGTAAAATGGCCATTAGAATTACAAGGGGTGTAGTCGGGCATTTACTAAGAGACCGTTTAATAATAATAATAATAATAATAATAATAATAATAATAATAATAATAATAATAATAATAATAATAATAATAATAATAATAATTAGTAACAAGAATTATAATCCTACGATTCTTTACTAATAATATTACAAATATTATGTTTTACTTACACATCATATATTATTATCTCAATTTAAGATAAAGCTTACACATCATGTATGAATTTTATGTTGAACTTACGTGGAGGATTTTTATCACAATTAAGTAAACTTGGGCATCAAGTTAAACAAGATGAATATGGATCTTCTCTAGAGGCGTGAGTTGGATGGCAGACGTGTATCACTATGGGTAGAGGTAGTTTAATTTGAAGACACATTTCAATCCTATCACCTAGGATTTACTTGGCCACCACGTAAATTTTACACTATATAAGGCATCGATCAGTTCGAGCAATTACTTCACATCGAACCTTCAAAACACTTATAAAGCAATAATATATATAGAATTAAGTGAAGATCCAACCTGGCGTTGTGATACCCGCTCTCAACCAGACTGATATCTAAAAAATCTAGTAGCGTGGTTATACTGTCAAGGTGAATACGTTTATTGCTTTCAAAATTAAAATGTTTTGATTATTTCGAAAACCCGCATGCAAAATATTGATTGTTTAAAACGTAGAGGGTAATCTATAGATAGCACTCAGGCTATAATGTATACGTATGATTTGATCAAATAATACACACACGATGATTATGATCTAATGGGTCTGGCATAAATAAAGCAGTAATCCAGAGGCGTAAAATACTTAAAGACACCGATAGTAGTGTATCTTAAAGTTGCGGATTACTTGAATTCCTATGCCAGTGTATACGATAGTTATTCTGAATGTGTAGATTACTAAATCCAACTATGCTTAAACAATTTAATATGCCGCATGTCTAAAATGATTTGTGTCACGTAAACGCTATTCACCAGCTTTTGCTGACGTATTATTTTTAAAAATATTTTCAGGTGATGAATGAAAATATTTTAGGCTCAGGTTCATGCTGAAAGGATATATAGATTCCCTAGGCATAAAATACCTGATCGATGGCCTAAAATATATAAACAGGAATAAACGCTGAAGGGATATATCGACTCCTCAGGCCTAAGAAAGTTTATTTCCTTTTATGTTGTAAACCTGTGTTAAGACATGATGTTTTGATAAAATATTTTGTATTATGGGGTTTTTTTTTTAAATCCCAAAAATATATATCAAAGTTCTTTTAACAAAAAGTTACTTTATACTCATTTGGGACCAATAAATTTCGCTGCAATATCTATAAATAAATAATTGTAACCAGGTACCAACACGTCGCACGCCAGGTGGTCCTCTGACCCGGGTGTGACACAAGTTTCCAGTGAAAATAAAGCAAAACTTCATTGATTCTGTCTTCCTTATTATTTTTATTTAGATTTTACGAATTCTTTATTAAATTGGGACATAAATGAAATGTGAAATTCTTGAGTAGTCTACTTCCTCTCGAATGATGAATCTCGTAATTATGCCCTGGGCGACACACGTGCTACAATGGCCGGGACAAAGGGTCGTGATCTTGCGAGGGTGAGCTAACTCCAAAAACCGTCCTCAGTTCGGATTGCAGGTTGCAACTCGCTTATATGAAGCCGGAATCGCTAGTAATCATTGGTCAGCCATACGGCGGTGAATCCGTTCCCGGGCCTTGTACACACCGCCCGTCACACGGTGCAAGAAGTAGAAGCAAAAAAAGGAAGTCTAATACTTTTACCCAAAACACAAGAGTCACAAACATTATTACTAGAACCATTAAAAGAAATAGAACTACTAGTTTTAATAGAATTTAAAGAGTGACGTCCCGGGTGGCCGAGACGTTGGTGCCAGAGATCAGCAGTGATGGCAGCTAGAGCGGTGGGTAGTGTTGTAACACCCCAACCGATGGCGGAAATATCGAGGTGTCACGTAGTGACGATTGTTCAATAGCACATGGACTAAATTGTAAATATTAATAGCAAATAACTTCCATTGTTCAAAACAAAATACAAAGAGTCTTAATATAAATCTCAAACATAAATAATAAACGTTCAACTTTTATTTAAGCACTAGGTCCAGCCTAAGCGTGAAAAGCATGCAAGATCAAACTTCACCTGAAACATGTACAAAATAATTTGTCAACACATATAATGCATTGGTGAGTACATCCATTTTCGTTCAACCAGTAATTTGCAATTTATGTGCCTTGATGTTTGTAATATGTAAAAGGGTCAAAATCAAGCCTCCCATCGTTCAATAATCGTTCACCCATCGTTCAAGAAAACCATAACAATGACCAAGGACTTAACTCGTTCACGTAAGTAACCAAGGGATATAATTCGTAGTACTACTCATTGTTAGGTGCGGCCCAAAGGTTAATGACTTTGACAAATCGTTCATACAATTCACACAAAACATATCAATGAGCACATTGCTTTTGTAAATAATATACGTAAGTTTAATAATAATAGTACATGAGTCACCCCAAAAGCGTAAAACAGTAAAAAGGGGAAAGATATACTCACAGTTCGCTAAATATAAATTCCGAGAAAGTTCGTCGTAAAGGCTTAAGAATTCCGAAGAATTCAACCTATATATAAAAATACTAAATGAGGAAAATAACTTAAAAAAAATCTAAGACGACGAATCATCTAAGGCATTTAGGGCTTGCTAGACTCGTATTAGGGAAGATGAAATTTCTAGTAATAATTTGAACGACAGTTTTTTGAAATAAATATGTTTACAATTTAATAAATGACTAAAACTCTTATGTGTTTCACATATAGATATAAATCCCATTTTATAGAAAAATAACCTTGAAATAAAGTTAATGATTTATATTTAGTTAAACAATTTATTATTATATCTAATTTAATTATAAATAGCATGAATAATACAGGGTATGATCCCAAAATGATATTATTATGAGAAATAATTATTTTATGATGTGAAAAACTAAAATAATATTTCCATAATTTCCTTTAATTTATTTGCATTTAAAACATTTTTAATGAATTTAAATGATGTTTTAATGATTAAAATTAGTAAAAATAACAAAAATAATCATTTTATAAGAAATTAAATTTTATTACAGTTTATTATTCATAGGAATAAATCTCCAGAAAATTTGAGGTTAAAATCTCTTAAAATGAATTTTTAATCATTTAATTATGATTAAAACGATTAAATTCAATAAAAATATAAAATTGATACATTTTCCGGAAAATAAAAGTGTGGAAATCTTATTTTAGATGTCAAGATGTTATGTCTAAATTTTCATAATTTTTGGAGCAAAATTGGAATTTCTATGATTAATATAAGATTTTTATACATGAATATATAAGTAATAAAAAAATAAACAAACAAAATAATTGTAAACAAAAAAAATATCCAAAACCCGGTTTTTAAGGGACTCGAACCCGGGTTTGCTGGTTTCCAAGGATCAGACCCAACCACTAGGCCAAGTCTCATTTTGTTGATTTAATCTAACCCAACTTTTATTTATAATATAACCCAACATCTTCTTCTTCCCCAATTATCTAGCCATGAACCCTAACCCTAACACAAAATCTAATAGCCCGATTCTAGTATGGTTAAGCCACGAGACCTTAGGGCTTTTAAAGATGATGGACACAAGATCAAAATGGCATTATAAAATCGGACTTACAAGATGCTCTTCGAGGGCCGCGAGGGGGATACAAAAACCGGTAAAAGAACCAGATCGAGCAGCGTGTTAGAGGATGGTTTTGATTGTTTCCAGGTCGTTTAGAAGGGTATTGAGTGCAGATATCAAATGGAGAGTCTAATTTATATAGAAAACGAGTAGAAACGCACGTTATCATGCTTAATGATTTCCGACCGGTTACATACATAATAGGCCATTAAAAGCCCCTTAAAGCAGCGTTTAAACGCATAATTATAAGTCAAAACATTTGATTAATGATGGAGAAAACCGTTGGGATGATAAAAGCGCTGAAAACGGACGGATATTAATGGTTTTATGGCCTTGCCGGAACCGAATTCCGGCGGCCGGAATTGTCCTTGGCCGGAATAGCGAGCAACAGCAGTTGATGTTTTTTTTTTTAAACTTTTTAAGACTTGGCAAGATTGGCCCCTCACCTTTAACCTTAGTTAGTTTTAAATGTTTTCTAGTTAGTTTTCCCTTTAAAACAACTAACCAAGTTAACTAATCACACTTATAACTTTTATAAACTTGAATTTTTTATGATATATTTTTTTTTCCGAATAACGTTGCAACATACGCGTTAGATTAAATCGAGATCAAGATCCAAAATACATGCAAATATTATAATTTGAGTTTCGCTCATTTATTAAATTTGAAAACGACAACAATTATAGGAAATGTTTGAGGACTAAAATTGAAAATATTTGGGGGACCATTTTTGTAAATTAATTGAAAGTCGAAGGTGACGGATGTCACAAGTGTGGAAGAGGACCCGAGCACCAGAGGGTAGAGATCACCGTTGCTGTTGCACCGCATGAGCGGAGCCCGCGTCTTGAGGTCCTTCACAAGAAAACCAAACGGATCAAACTCAACAGACACCCAATTATCTCTAGTTAATCGACGAACGGAAATAAGGTTTTTAATTAATTTAGGGGAATAAAGGACGTTTTTAAGTATAAATGGAGGGAATGGTTTGGGAAGGTATTTTGTGCCTTGTCCAATTATCGGAATTGTATTACCATTACCTACAATAATATTTTGAGGGATGCAAGAATTAGAAAAAGAATGAAAATCACCTTGCTCATTGGTCATTGTGGAAGATGCACCGGTGTCCATGTATTGATTAAGGTCGGGCTGCTGCAGAGACATGGTATAGAGAGCTTGCTCGATGTCCGTTGGGCTATAGGCCGTGTAGTTATTCTGGGCTGGTTTCGGGCCTAGAAGTCCAGGCTGTTGGGCCAAGAGAGCAGGCCTGTTTGTGTTAGGTTAAGGGCATGGTGGGCTGGCCCATGGGAAAGGTTGACTAGGTTGTGGAGGAAAATATTAGGCTTGTGGTGAGTTGTACTGGCTGCTTGGAAGGTTTGTTGGTTGGGCCACTGATGAGTCCATGGAGAGAATTGATTAGGCCATGGTTGCATGGGGTAAAAGGGAAACCCGCGTCCAGACATCCCACGGCCTCTACCTCGACGACCGGTGCGGCCGCCGCGGCTTCGCCCGTAAGATGGCTGTTGTCCGTAAGATTGCTGCTGGCCATAATATGGCTGCTGTGAGTGGGTATTATCAGGGTTGCGGGTGGGCCGATTTTAGGTGGTGGCAGTTGTAACACCCCAACCGATGGCGGAAACATCGGGATGTCACGTATTGATGATTGTTCAGTAGCTCATGGTAAATAATAAATTTCAATAATTAATTTAGTTACATTACATACAATTGTTCTACAAGAATTTGTACATCAAAATGAAAAATACTAGATACACATCCTCAAGCATTAACTCTAATCTTCAAGCAAGCGATAACCTGAAACATGTTAAGTTTGAAAATATTTTGGGTCAACAAAAGTTGGTGAGAATTACATAGGTTTGAATAAAAACTTGTACAATTCGAGTGTCATGGCTAGTCTAGTCCATATGTGAAAACAAAACCATCGGGTAAATCGAGTGCATAATCAAACCTCGTGACTAGAATATTGTGGTCCATCCCATACGCTCATGGTTCACTCGATTATGTTATAAATTCGATAACAATCACCCACACTACCTATGTAGGAGGTACACGTATCTGGGTAGGATTGTCAGTCCAATAGATCTATCATTGTATACCGTCGGCTGATCAATGTTAATGATTAAGCTAGAATAATGTGCTTACCCTAGTAATGTTTAAGACATAATGCAACATAGAATAACACATAGACACTTATGATTGAATTGTAGATAGAATGTTGTAACATGTTTCACCCCAAAATAGTGAAATAGAAAATGGGCTATGTAAAACTCACCTTTGTGTTAAAATGGAAACCCTTGTTATATAAGTATATGTGGCTCGTGTGTATCCAAATATCACCCTATTTCAAGGTAATAAATAAGTGTTGGGGAAAACTTAATAAGTCTAAGTTTTCTAGTCTAAAATGTGCTAGGGTTCCTAATTTGGGGATTAATAATTGATTTATGATTAAATTTGAATAATTTAAATAAATAAAGAAATAATTAATGAAAATGTTTTCTGACCAATATTATCTAAAAGTAGTTGAATTATAATGTAATAAATGTGAAAATAATTTTTATAAAATTATTTTCTTAATTCATGAATATTTATATATTAATACTTATTTGACAAAATATAGACTTAATATTTAAAAATATTAAAATTTATAAATTTCGAATAAAAAATTATATTTCTGATCTAAATGATTAATAATAATTTATGTGAAATTTTGATGCAAAAATAATGAAAAATGAATTTATTATAATTTATTTATGATTAAAATAACAAAAATCGATTAAAAATATTAAATAAATGATTTTTCTGAAATAAAATTTATTTCAGAAATGTTTATTGATTTATAAACTTAGAATAATTTTTGTGGAATTTTATAAAGTCGTTTTGATATTTTTATAGAATTTTAAAATTATTAAGGAATAAATTTGTAATATTTATTATATATAATAAATAAATGATTTTTGAAAAACTAAAAATTGTATGATAATCTTTATTATCAGAATATCATAAAATAATTTTATAGAATTTATAAAGTAGATTTAGTATTTTAAAACCATTTTTAAAATTTAATAACAAAAATATATAAGAAAAGAGGTTTTAAAAAAAATATTGTTGTTGGTGGGATTCGAACCCGGGCCTCTGGCCGGTTCGAGCCTAATCACAAGCCTAGCCACCAACTGGGCTAGACCCTGAGAACGTTTATTTTCGTTTTCAATAATATATATATGCTTCTTAGACGTTGGTTTGTTTATCAAAAATACAGAAAAGTGGTGCTGGGGATCGAACCCACAGCTGTTGATTAAATAAACAACAACACAACCATCTGATCTAGATCAGATGGTTGTTCAAAAGCATGTCTGATTTGTTTTTAAATGTGTCTGAAACGTTATCATCATCCCCAAATACAAAGAACGAACCCTAGCTTTTCTAATCAAATCAATTCGGTTATAATAGCCGAATTGATTATGGGGGTTTCGAAGGGCAAGGGCCGGTTAAAACACAGAAGGAATGAATTGTACCATACCGGTTTACGTGGTGTCGAACTCGCAGGTCAACAGAAAAGTCAAACCAAGCTCGATTGCACGGATTATAGTGAAAACAGAAAGAATTTTAGAGTAGGAAGATGATTTTCGGCACTCATAGGGTGGAATGGATGCTTCAATTTATACTATTAACGTATAATTGGAAGGTTTTGAAGATTGACTAGAGTCGGTCAAAAACGAGTTAATATGTGCTTGATTATTGCTATGAATACGTCAATAATGAGTTGTATTCACGCGGAATAACTATGTGGTTAATTACACATGATCAATTTTGAATAATCCTACCAAAATCAATCTAATTTCGTGGTCAAAGACTCGATGGTCGAGTCAAACCTCATGGTCTGCAACGAAGAGGAGGTAGGGAAAAAGAGGATGGGACATGGGCCGGATCTGGTACTGGGCTGGGCTTGGGCTCCAAAAATGAAGGGGTATTAGATTTAAGTATTGGGTTTTGGTTGTGGGCTTGGTTGGGTTATGTTAATGGGTTAAGATAGGTGTATATGTTTGGTTAAAAAAATGACAATATTCTTAGAAAAAAAAATCTGATTATTATTATTATTTTTTATATTATTATTATTATATATACATTTATATATATAAGTTGTGTGTTAGGAAAATAAAGACTTAGGCACATTTGTATAAAATTAATGATAAAGATGTATAAAATAAGGGCTTTTATGTATTAAAATTTGGGGAAAAATTTTGCGATGTTACAGTCTCCCCTACTTTTGGAAACTTCGTCCCGAAGTTTATTGAAAACACGGGGTTGAAGGTGATTGGGTAGAAATTGGGACAAGTGTGGTCTGGAAAATTTTGTGTTAAGGCACGACATGAATAGAATAATCTGTTTCGAATAATTTGGATAAGGGGCTTGTTATTTGTGAGTTTTAAGGGTAGGATTAGGTGTGTCTTGAAATCGCAAGGAGAATAAGAATCTTAAGTTTTAGGAATCCTAAAAGAAATGCATGAGTTAATGGACTATAGAAAGACTAAATGAACTACCAGGTAACTAGAGTTTATAATTGGTTTTTTTACCGAAAACCTTGATAGAATTTCACACTACCTTAACGTACCTGTAAATTCGTGATTACGTTCTGGACCGCAATCACCAATTTACCTTACATTAGGGTTTTGTGTCCTTCTATGACTCTAACACACATGTAAGTAATGCAAAAAATAATCCTGTGGTTGAACCTTTGTATTAATGAGTCCAACTGTTGAGCAGGAAAAAGACTCCTCTACCAGTTAGTGAGTAGGAACCTCTACCGATTGTTGAGCAGGTTCGATAGCCTCCACCAGTCGTTGAGCAGGTTGTAGGGTCTCTCCCGACTGTTGAAAAGGCATGATGACCTATACCAATCGTTGAGTAGGTTATTTGATACTCAACTAACTTTTGAGCAAGTACTTCATCCTTTATCGGCTGTTTGATTAAATGTAGCATTTATTGTAAATTGATAGTATGTTTATGTAAGCAAGCATAGTATGTGAGTTGTAGTCGTATAGATTTAGATATTGATATAGCAATTAGTTCACATTCAAACAAGCATGCATCCAAGTGTTATGATCACACTAGATAAATGACTCTCATGTAAAAGACAAAAATTTCGATACTTGGATCAATAAGTGTCAATACATAGAATTTTTAGAAAGCAAATAACATCCAAATGGTGGGGCTAGCTGTTAAGTAGCTGGAGGGTCCCTAGCAGGATTATTTGGAGCAGCAAGGGCATTTGCAGCAGGAATTCGACAAACATTCGCAAGATGCCCATACCTTTGGCAATTGGTACACTGACGACAGGGCACTTGGGTTGGGTGGTGATACTGACAGGTGTCACACTTAGGTTGGTTCCCGATATACTGTTTCTTGTTGGGTGGAGGAGTGGTATCTATTGCGAAATTCCTGGCCTTGCGCCTTCCATTGGGTGAGGACTCAGTTTTAATTTCAACAGTAGGTCGGGGAGTATCCTTCGCAACAGTTTTCTTTTCCCCTTTCCGAGTCAGGGTTCCTGCCTTCACATGGTTATCTGTTAGGGTGGCCGCCAAACGCTTTGCTTCCTTGAGAGTTGCAGGGTTCCTTCCCCACACCGTGTCCTGAATCTGCATGGGTAAGCCACCAATGTATTTTTCGATCGCAATAGGCAAGGGGGTGACCTTATGTGGTAGCAGTAGACTAAGTTCGTGGAAACGAGTGTTGTAGGCAAGGTTTTCTCCACTGTCTTGGACAAGATCATGAAACTCATCTTCCAACTTCTTGATTTCATTACGAGGGCAGAACTCCGCCTTCATAACGTCTTTGGCTTGTTCCCAAGTTAAGGCCAGTGCGACTTCAGTTCCACGGGTACGTTTTTCCTCATTCCACCACGTGAGTGCTCGTTTTTTAAGAACACTCATAGCATAACGAACCTTAAGGTTATCGGGACACTCACTATTAATGAAGGTATTCTCGATACCCTCGAACCATTGTAGGAGACCAGTAGCTCCTTCGTCCCCGCTAAACTTAGGAGGATTGCAGGTATTAAAGTGTTTGAGGGTGCAGACTGGGTGACCATTCCCGTTTCCATTCCCTTTCCCATTGTGATTCCCATTGCCATTTCCATTTCCATTGCCCACTACAAGAAAATAGGGCTAATGCAACTTTTTAGATGCAACATTTTTAAATGAGTTACATTTGCTTATAATGCAGTTTCATTAGACAAAAAAGTTGCATTACACGATATAATGCAACCTTTTTCATAAAAAGTTGCTAAGTTAGATCGAATTTGCAACCTTTTTATTAAAAGGTTACAAATTCTAATAAAAATTGCAACCTTTTCATTAAAAGGTCGCAAATTTTAATGAAATTTGCAACTTTTGTTAGAAAAGTTACATTGAGAACATTTAAATGTAACTATTATTTTAAAATGTTGCATTGTCAAAAGCTCAATGCAACTATTTTTCTAAGAGGTTGCATTTAAATATATCATAACTTAATTACTTTCCACCAACTTCCATGACCAGTGGCAGAATATCTTGGGGGCGGGAGGGGGTCAAGGCCCCCTAAATTTGGGCTTAGTACTTCACAGTGTTGTAAAAGGCGGCCTAGGCGGCCGCCTAGGCGCTAGGCTGAACAAAAACTAGGAATTATGCCCTAGTCGGATTCCTGGGCGATTTGGCGGGGCCTAGGCGGTGTTATTTGTTATTATTTTTTATTTTTTTATTAAATTTCTAAGTATTTCTTAGTATTATGTGTATATATCTAAGTATTATGTGTATATATCTTAACATATTTTCAAAAAACCCCTAAATTTGTATGTATATATATATATATAATACGTATAAAATACCAAAACGCCTAATTCCGCCTAATTTTCGTCAAGTCCCGACTAGTCCCTAGGCTGGACCTCACCACCCGCTTAGCGCCTTTTGCAACACTGGTACTTCATAATTTGTGCTTTGATGTGTAAATTTTTAGGAATAGGCTTAAATGGGCCCCTCCTATTAACTTACCAAATTCATTTTGTAGTTTACTAGCCCAACAAAATAAATGAATAGCCCATGATAGAAAATTTGTAGGGCAAATATTATCAACACATTGCATATGACTATTCCATATTCGACATCAGTATTTGAACAATAGTGAGATTCCATTATCACCTCAGGTTTGATTTGAAACTTAATTTTGATGATTTGTTATAACTTAATTTTTGATAATTTTGAATTATTTGATTTTTTTTTTCATGAATCCATGATTATTGATTTTTCCTTAATATATGTAATATTTTTGGCCCCCCTCTATAATTGTTCAAGTTCCGCCATTGTTCATGACCAAAATATTTTTGGTTGATAGATTCAATAGGGTAACATGAATTGTACGTCAAAATTGTATTAAAGTTTATGATGGATCGATGTACCACACAACATCAATTATGGATGAATTTCATATAAAAAGGTTTTTGTGATGATTCTCTTACTTGTTTTTTTATCATCATTATTTCAACATATAAATAAAAGTAAAAAAGAAAAGATAATGGGAATCCCACACTCAATTCAACCACCTAAAAAAATCAAAATAAGTTTAGAGAAGGCACGATTCGATCTCCGGTGTAGACTTTAGAACGGAATGTACATACAAAGAATTACTGATGCAATTATGATTGTGGATATCTTATGCTTTATTTGACTGTTAAAAGTCAAAGCTGTGAATTTTTATTCAGGTTAGCGAACTAGTGTTTTGGAAATGTTCTAACTTCTAAGTGGTTGTCTAATGTCTCATTTGACTTTAAAAAGTCAAATTTGTAAAAAATTGAGTCAGGTTAGACAACTAGTGTTTTAGAAGTGTGCTAAATGTAATGTATTATTTGACTTTAACAAAGTCAAATATGTGAATTGCTAGTCAAGTTACTAAGTTGATAATTTTGACTTAAGGTAACCTGTTTACGGCAAATTATTATATTGAACTAGTTCAAAAAATGATAAACTATCATAATGTTTAAGTTAAATTCAAAAATTTGCTTGTTTGACCACTAAAGTCAAACAAAACCATAGAGGGCTATATTACACATTGACTTCTGTAGTCAAATATCTAATTTCCTAACAATCTACATGTCTTATGGTTAGAAATTTTCACACTAATAATAACATTAAGTTTTTTTGTAGTCAAACTTACACAAATTTTTGCCACTTAAATACATTTGCATCCAAAAGATTATACAGACGCCTTAAAATAGTGATATATTTTTCTTCAGTTATCCCACTGATTACTAATGCATGTACTTTCTTATATATGAATACAAACCATGTTTTTTAATGTTGCTATTCACTCCAGGATACGACAAAAATGGGGGATGATAGAGATTGGATGTATAAACCTAGGCGGTTACCTGAGTTTGAAGCCGGAGTTATCGAATTTCTTAATGCTTCATTTGCTAAAGCAGGAGGAAGTAATCAAATTTGTTGTCCTTGTAAAAAGTGTATGAACCGTTACTGGTATCGAAGAAATGAAGTATTTGATCATTTAAAAGGATATGGATTTGTAGAAAACTACTATCTGTGGGTTTTCCATGGAGAAAGCCCTTCACAAAGAAGAATTGAAACCGTCGCTGATGCAAATGGAACTGGTATGCATGAGAATTTTGATGAATTATTGCATGATAGGTTTAGAGATATTGCAGAGAATACAAGTACTTGTCAAGAAGGCTTTAGCGAAGAGGCCAAAAAGTTCAATAAGTTGGTTGAAGATGGAAGTCAAGAGCTGTACCCTGGGTGTAAAACATTTTCGAAGCTATCTTTCATTATCAGGATTCTTCTCTACAAGACGCTTCACAAGCTTAGTAATGTGGCATTTGATGATCTCCTGCAAATTTTACAAGAGATGATTCCAGAGGCAAAACTTCCTACTAGTTTTACGGAAGCTAAAAAGGTTACAAGAGATTTAGGGCTTGATTATAAGAAGATTCCTGCATGTCCGAATGATTGTATGATATATTGGAAAGAGTATAAACATGCTGATGTTTGCCACATTTGCCACACATCCAAGTGGAAACCACGTATTGATAAACAGGGGAAAAAGGATAGTCATGAACATTATTCAAGGGTCCCGGCTAAAGTGGTGTGGCATTTTCCTTTAAAACCAAGGCTGCAAAGACTTTTCATGTGTTCAGAAACTTCTAAGTGTATGACATGGCATGACGAAGGGCGCCCAAAAGATGGAAATATACGACATCCGGCAGATGGGCAAAGTTGGAAGGACTTTGATTCTTTGTATCCTCATTTTGCTAAAGAAACGAGAAATGTGAGGTTAGGGTTGTCAAGTGATGGATTTAATCCATTTAGAACAATGAGCATTTCTCATAGCACTTGGCCTGTGGTGTTGCTTAACTACAATTTGCCTCCATGGATGTCCTTGAAACCAGAATACTTTATGTTGTCTCTGTTAATTCCTGGACCCGAATCACCAGGTAATAATATAGATGTTTATTTACAACCTTTAATTGATGAGCTTAAAGAACTGTGGGATAATGGATTGGAGACATATGATAAATCTAAGGATGAAACTTTTAAAATGTATGCGGCCTTATTGTGGACCATTAGTGATTTTCCAGGTTATTCGATGTTGTCGGGGTGGAAAACAAAGGGAAAATTTGCATGTCCATGTTGTAACCATGAGACTAGTTCACTTTACTTGAAGCATAGTAAGAAAACATGCTATATGGATCATCGAAGATTTTTAGACCCCCAACACACATTCCGACGCAATAAGAGTGCTTTCAATGGTAAGACTGAGAATAGACTTCCTCCAAAACCGCTATCAGGTGATAAAGCTTTGAGTGAGTTGTCTAGTTTTAAAAATATTTTTGGAAAGACTCAAAAGAAAAATAATGATAGCACTTGCCCATGGAAGAAAAGGTCAATCTTTTTTGATTTGCCTTATTGGCAGTTTATTAAGTGTCGACATAATCTTGACGTGATGCACATTGAAAAAAATATATGTGATAACGTGATAGGAACTTTGTTGGATATTAGTGGGAAGTCAAAGGATCACCCAAACGCTCGATTTGACCTTTTTGAACTCGGCATCAAAGAACGGCTTCAACCAAAACTCTCAGATGACGGTGGGCATGTTATCATTAACAGCGCATGTTTTTCAATGTCTTCAAAGGAGAAAGGTAATTTTTGTCACGTTTTGAAGGAAACAAAACTACCTTATGGATGTGCATCTAATATTTCAAGGTGTGTTCACTCTTCAGGAAAGAAATTTTCGGGTTATAAGAGTCATGATGCCCACATCTTTTTGCATTACTTGCTTCAAGTTGCTGTTAGAAAATCATTACCAAAGCATGTTGCTATCCCTTTGATTAGGTTGGGTGTCTTTTTTCGGAGTTTATGTAGCAAGGTAATTAAGCATGAGGACCTTGACCGACTACAAATAGAAATTACAGAAACATTGTGTGAATTTGAGAAAATATTTCCACCAAGTTTTTTTGACATAATGGTGCATTTACCTATCCACCTGGTAAATGAAGTTCGGCTTGGGGGACCTGTTCACTATAGATGGATGTTTCCCGTGGAGAGATACTTATGCAAGTTGAAGTCATATGTGCGTAACAAAAGCCAACCGGAGGGTTCCATAGCAGAAGGGTATTTAATTGAAGAATGTTTGACTTTTTGCTCACGTTATATGCGTGGAGTAAATCCAAGACTTAATAAGTGTGCAGAAGATGTCAATGACTTGGATGGAGAGAAAGAATCGGGTGGACCCGTATTCGTGAATGGCGGCCATCCTTTGGGAGGTAAAAAAAGAAGGAAAGGCGCGACTTTCACTTTAAAAGATCATTTAAAGGAACAAGCACATCGTTATGCGTTATTCAATTCTGACTGTGCACAAGTTAATGATTATATCACGTAAGTAACCAATTCATAACTTTTCTTTTTTCGTATTATATATCAATATCATGTATTTCATATTCACATTATATTGTCTAAATGATGTTGCAGTGAGCATGAAGCTTACATTAACAATCAACCCCGAAAAACTCAATGGGCACGTGCACAAGACCATAGTCATGAGTTCGCCAATTGGTTCAAGGATAAAGTAATTAGTAGTAATGTTCCAGATCATATTTTTTGGCTTGCTAAGGGACCAAGTCCTACATCCAGGAAATATTATGGGTATTATGCCAATGGATATAGGTTTCTTACCAAATCACGAGATGATAAATGTCAAACTCAAAATAGCGGTGTTTCAATTACAGCTTCAACTCCTAGCTTTGCGAGTTCTCGTGACAAAAATCCAACCGTTGGGAATGTTGACTACTATGGTAGAATTCTGGATATAATTGAACTTGACTATTGGTCACAATTCAGAGTTGTATTGTTTCATTGTGAGTGGTATCAAGTTGAGAAAGATGATTATAGATTAACGTGCGTTAATTTTAAGAAGCTTTGCTGTTCAGATGATCCTTTTGTCATGCCTTCACAGGTGAAACAGGTGATCTATATACCAGACCCTGTAGTCCATGGTTTGCATTATGTTGTTAATACGGTTCCAAGGGATGTATATGACTTCGATGAAGAAAATAAGGAAACTGATGGTGGGTCTTATTGGTGTGAGCCTAATGAAGATATGTTGGGTTATTATGCACCAGCTAGTGAGCAAGAGACTAGTTTGTCAAGAGAAGATATCCCTCCACTTATGGTTGACGCAGATACAGAAATAGTTGCCATGGATGTTAGTGATAACGATGATGATTCTGATAATTGTGATGATACATTATGGGATTGGATGCACCCGGATGAAGATGATGGCAATTGAGTTATTAAGGTAAAAAATAATGTTTCCATGTCTACCTAATTCTACCTAGTTCTTTAGTAACTTAAAATTACTTGTGTTGACCAGTTGTAAACTTTTCAATTTTTCATATATCCATTTATGCTATGACTTAAAATGACAACTTTTGACCCTTCCTATTTTGGGACTGTTATTTGCAGGACATTAGTTTATGTGATGATTGTGTCCTCATATTTTCTGGTGGTATTAACCTAGTAGATGGTGATTGTGAAGACTATTGTTGTTGCTGCATTCAGTTATGATGTCCATTGGTGTTTTTATCTATTTTTGACCCATGTCATTTTAAATGGTGATTGTGAAGACTATTGTTGTTGCTACATTCAGTTATGATGTCCATTGGTGTTTTTATCTATTTTTGACCCATGTCATTTTAAATGGTGATTGTGAAGACTATTGTTGTTGCTGCATTCAGTTATGATGTCCATTGGTGTTTTTATCTATTTTTGACCCATGTCATTTTAAATTTTAATGATTATTGATGTTGGTCCGTTTTATCCCAATTGACCCGTATGGGAAGTTTGTATGTTTTTATGGTGGTTGGTCATTTTATCCGAATCGACCCATATGGGAATTTTTATGTTTTTAATTAAGTTAGTCGTTTTATCCAAATCGACCCATACGGGTATTTGTATGTTTTTTTATTGAATTTGGTTGTTTTATCCAAATCGACAAATATGCTTTGAAGCGATATCAACATGTCACCCTGCAATTTTACAAGGCTAATGAATTAATTGAATCCTTTCCGGTCTGTCGTGCATAGGAAGAAGCGATGCGTCTACTTCTATTTGGTCTTTAAATCAGGCGCTGAAAGTTATCTCACCAAGTATTTTCATGTTTTGTATAATAAATATATAAGAGAAACAACTAGCTGACATTTATTTTAATAGCCACAAATGGAAACATATCAAATCTCTTTTTGGCCTCTAATGGTTTACGACCCAGGTTCAAGGCAAACAGTCAGGTTTTTTTGTTTTTTTTTTTAACTTAGTTTTATAGGCTTCAAATTAGGTAGGGGTGTAAACGAGTCGAGCTCAACTCGAAATAATTATAGAACACTTTAAAATGAACTAAAAGCTCAGCTCGAGCTCGCTTTTGATAGCTTAAATGAACCAAAGCTCGGTTCGAACTCGACTCGCCAATGTTAAATAGTATGTATAGTATACATAAAATAATAGTAATATAAAATTTGTTTGGGTCCATTTAGGCTCGCGAGCCTAAACGGTCTTTGTATGAAAAGCTTGAGCTCAGGCTCGATAGTTAAACGAGTCATGTTTCAAACTCGAGCTTGGGCTTGTTAAGGCTCGGCTCATTCGAGTTTTTTACCGATCTAATCCAGAGTAGCTCTCGAACCGTTGCGCATCATTTAAACCCCTATAATTAAGCTGGAAATTCATGACAATTTTAAATATAATTAGGCGGGCCTTACCTAACCACACATAAACCAAAATGACCATCGGGAACCCTATAAGTCCGTCATTTATCCCTGCTGGTTGTTAGCGATACATAGCGGACCTTACCTAACCATACATAAACCAAAATGACCATCGGGAACCCTGTAAGACCGTCATTTATCCCTGCTGATTGTTAGCGGTACATAGCGGACCTTACCTAACCATACGTAAACCAAAATGACCATCGGGAATCCTATAAGACCATCATTTATCCCTGCTAGTTGTTAGCGGTATATAGCGAACCTTACCTAACCATACATAAATCAAAATGACCATCGGGAACCCTATAAAACCATCATTTATCCCTGCTGGTTGTTAGCGGTAAATAGCGGACCTTACCTAACCATACATAAACCAAAATGACCATCGGGAAATCTATAAGACCATCTATGACCATAATTTACTGTTAGTCATCATAATCGACGTTTATTAACCCTAATAGATCACTACCTGCCTTAATTGAGCATCAATAACCCAAATTCGTTGATGTTTAATCTGATTGACTATCGTTTACCCTTATTGGTTGTTAGTGATACATAGTGTAGTAATGTATATGTAAAAGTAACTTTAGTGAGTGTGTGAGTTATTTGTTTTATAAAAGATGAAGAGTAAAAAAAAGTTAAGATGTTAGAAAACAAAACAAAAACTACCTCCTTTTTAATTTTGGGAAAATAATAAGAATAACAAAACTATAAACCAAGATTATATGCATATATGTATGATGAGATGATATAACCTATAACTCTACCGAAAAAAACATAAAGGTTGGTCCATGTTAAGATAAGAAAAATAAATGTACATCTACCCATTTAGTTGTCTTACATGATCATTCTCTTATTTACCAGCTATATTACGTGTCCATTTTAATCATAATGATAATTGATATCTAAAACAATATTGGCAAGTCATATTCTTTTAGAAGATATTCCCTCTAACTTTCACTAAAAAAAAATTAAACTTCCCTCCTAAATACTTTTATTTCCCCCAAAACTTCCCTCCTAGTGGTTTTCATTCCTTCCTCAAAACATTCCCAGTAAGTTATAAAAAGAGATAACCCTAATCAATAACTATTTTCCCTTCAACCACCACAAGAACCTGCATCTCCATACAACCTGACGCCTCTCTGATTCAATAATAGATCTGAAATTGGTTCAGAAGGTTAGTGACCCCTCCTGCAAAATGATCGTATGATTATTTGATTATCTTGTTTTTTTTTTTTGTTGTTTTTTTGACATAATGATCGGATGACAAATATGAATAACCCATAACTTGGATTTCCATTTGATTAATCTGCCCATAAAACTAGTTTATATATTTTATTATTTCTCCAACTAGGTAATATAAAGAACTTGAAGAATTAATGTTGGATGATATTTAAATAATTACGAGATAGTTTTCGTTTTCAAAGCTTGGCTGTTTAGAAAGCTTCATGAAGGTTAATGGAGAATTGTTGTGTGGAGAAGATGATGTCCTCTAAAAGCAGAGGAGACTTTATTGCAGAGATATCCATTTGTTTTATTATTAAAAGTTTATATTCACCCCTTTAACTTTAAAGTAAACTACATAGTAAACCTTGAGGTATGATTTGAGTTTTAAAAAAATCCGATTGATTTTTTTTTTTTAAATCGGTTGAGTGTGATGCAAATTCAATGTTTTTATATTTTTTTAAAAATTTTGTTTACTTTTATTACCAATTTACTCATATTAATTATTTAACTATTAACTATAGTTTAATAATGTACTTAAGTAAATTTAAAGAAAAATGAGTGATGATGTGGAAAATATAAGGATATGTAAGGATGTTTGTATGGTTGGAGATAAAATTGAGGATTTTTAAGGATTTTAAGGATTTGTAAGGATATGATGTGGAAGCTGACAAGGCAGGTAAGGGCGTTTAAGGGCCTCCCTAGCGTTGTAGATAGTCTTAGTTTTCAATTAGAAAATGACTCTAATTTTGTGTTGATATATTATTTAGAGAGTGTAATTGTAAAAGATAAAAATAAACGCTAAACTTAAAAAATAAATAAAACATATAACAAAAGGCCTCCATTTCATGTTCGCTTTAGGCCCCGAGAATTGTTGAGCCGGCCTTGAGTCATATGACCTAAGCCTAATCACTAATATCATCTAGGAAGTAATGGGCTTTTTTTTTTAAGCCATGGCTCAATGCCTTTTAAGTTAAATAACTTAATACAGTAATATACAAGTATACAACATCATTAAACTAAATCATGAAATAAAAATATCTGTTTTATTTTATCTTACTTTGTTTTGATTTAGACTTGGAAAATCCATAAAAGTTTGAATTTTTTTGTTATACTTTAGAAATTAATTATTATGTTATCCGGTTCTTAAAACGGTCTGACCGGTTGAACCGGTTCGACCAGTGAACCAGTAAAGCGTCCGGTTCGATATTCGATCCGGTCCTGAAAACATTGCCCGAAACCCCAAGCATTAGGGACGGGTATACCCGAAACCTGATATGTATGGGTTCAAAAATAAAATAAAATTTGGGTTTAGGTACGGGTCAACTCTATTAGTTGGCTTGTGATTTAGGCAGTGTTTTGTTTATGGGTATAGGAATGACTGAATGACTTTCATTTCTGCTATGAGTGTTTGGTGAGTTCGGGTGATAATATGTTTATACCAGAACAAGTTCTCATTATTTAGTCCTATGTATTGTTGATTTTGAGCAGGTCTAATGGCACACAAAATCAATAAAACTCAAAGCTTACAAAAAGAAGGGAACGCTTATGAGAAACTCAGGCTACTTACCATACAAAAGAACAAAAAAAAGCTAAGGGATTTAGGAGTCAAAAACCTTGCAACATCTTTAAAAAGTTTGGGAGAAAGTAAAAAAACAAAGAAACAAGCGTACACTAATGCGATAGATGTTGACTATAGTCCGAGCGACATAGGTGATGATAGTGATGAAGATCACCAAGAAGTTGCTAGAAATGTTGATCGTGTATCCAAAAAGGTAATTAGATATAAATTTATTTATTTTCTTTCATATACACTTGTTATCTAATCAAAATGAAATTTGTGTTAGCAACACCGGCCACAATATATTCCACCAATGTCAATGAAAAAAATAGCTAATTTAGCGAAGCTACATCGAGTAAATGCTCCAAATGTCCCCCAAACGGTCCCATCGGGTTCAGATGCAACAAAAGCAAATAACCATCAATCAACAGTTACCATGGGTCAACTAATATCAGGTAATAAAGCCGGAGCAAAACGCAAAATGGTTCTTATTGATGAGGATGATGAGATGATTCAAGGTATTATTTTGTTAATCTTATAGTTTAGTTAAATAAAATTACCTTTCATAATAATTTACCTTGTATGCTTATAGGAGTTAATAATCTTGATTTCGAACTAGATGGAGTGTCAGATGATGAAAGTGAACAAGATATTCAAGGTATTTATGTTTAGTGATTTAAATAGATTATACTTTATATTGCTATTTATTAATGGAATTGTACTTATGAATGATTAGATGATGTTTATCAAGATGCTCCGTATGAAGACATGGAAGATATGCATGCAAGTAATGAAAATGAGATACAAATGAACGATGATGACGATTTGGAAAATGACAATGATGATCAAGAACAATTACATGGCTCTGAGTTGGGAAAAACATTAGGTTTGATTTGACTAGTTATCTCATGTTTTGTCTTGTTATTGTTTAAATATATTTTTGTTGATTATATATATAAATTTGTATTGTACTGCAGTAATTTCAAAATCTAAGAGTAGAGGACCAACTATGTTGCATGCTGTGCACATGCGGAGTGTACATGAGCACAAAGTCATTATATGTAACGAATTTGGACAACCCGTTGGACCTGTCACAGCGGAGAAGGATGTAGTTGGAGAATTCTCACGATTTTTGGGTACAATAGCTCGTAATTACGATTATGCACCATTAACCCATACTTCATGGCACAAGGTGCCAGATAAAGATAGAATATGGCAGTATGTCTTGGTAAGGTTTAAGTACTTTTGTTTCTCTTATTTATAAGATTTAACTTGTTTACTAAAATGTGAATTTTTGAAGGAAAAATATGATGTGCCTGATGTTGCTAGAAGTTGGGTTCTAATGACTATTGGAAGTGCTTATAAGGTACATAAATGTAGATTTAAGAAAAAACACTTCTATCGATATAAGGACAACAAAACAAGATGGAAGAATAAACCTAAAAACATTAAAGATGATGATTTCTCAAAATTGATGAGCTTATGGAATAACAAAAATGAGGCGGTAATTTTCTAAACTATTTCTTTATTTGGAGTATATTTTTTAATTTAAGAGTTGTTTCGTGATGAACTTGGTTATCTGAGGGTATACATTAATGTGTTTAGAAGCGTTGTTTGCGAGCGAAGGAATCACGCATGTCACAGAAAAATATGCATACAGCCGGTCCTAAGAGTTTTGCTAGGATTCGAGACGAAATGGTAATGTCTTTTTTCTTTCTTTTTTTTCCAGTCATTATTTGTGTTTTTATAGTTCCTTAAGTTTAATTATTTATCATAAATATAGAAAAATGATGACCCGAACAAGGAACCACCTTCTTTAACCCAAATGTTTGAACGCACACGAAGAAGGACTGAAGGGCGCACATATGCCGATACCTATGATGACACGGCACAAAAAATTGTGAGTTATATTTTAGTCTGCTGATTAGACAGGTTGACGTCGATTTTGACAACATTTTTGCTGCATTTTTTACATCAATTCTACACCAATTTGGCTGCATTTTAAGCCCATTTTTACAAGAATTTTGACAACATTTTGGCTGCAATTTGTCCTTTTTTTTAACAGCAATCTGACCATTTTTTAGCTGCATGTTAACAATAATTAAACGCATATTTTCACATTATTAGGACATTAGTTAAGCCCCATTTTAAGTACATTTTGATGAGGATTTAACCCTGTTTTTAATGGCATAGAAATGCATATATGACAGCAATGTGACCCATTTTAAGTGCATTTTAACAGCTATATAACTGCTTTACTGCAACATTTTGACATTAATTAAGCCTTGTTTTTAACATCACTTCTACAACAATTTATCCCTATTTGGTAGTGGTGTTGTTAAATTACAATGTTTTCTTATTCTTTTTGTGATACTAACATTGAAGGATCAAATGAAGAAATACAAGCCTACGGAAGATGAAGGTGATTCTTTAGATCCGTTTACGGTCGTGATGGACAAAGATAGTGCTGGTTATCGTAGACTTTATGGTAGAGGTGTTTCCAACAAAATGATCCAAAATTTGGATGGTGGTGGCCTTATTGAATTAGCTAAAAAGAACAAGCTGTTTGAAATGCAAAAAGCAATTGAAGAGGATTATGAAAAGAAAAAAGCCGAGTTACAAGCTATGCAAGAAGCTCAACAAAAGCAAAAGGCCGAGTTAGAAACTATCCAAAGAAATATCGCTAAGCAAAATGACATGCTACACAACCTTATGGAACAACTACCCATTAATGGCCGAGAGTTACAAATATGATTAGGAGGTTTTTGTTGGTGTTTCGTAATTGATTTACTCAATTCTCTTGTTTTTGTTTTTTTCTGTATGGACCTATGTTAAGCGTTATAAAATTATTAATATTATTATGCCATCAATGTTTTACCTTAATTGATATACTAATGCATGTGATACTAGTTGTAAATCATATAAACAATGATTAATAATTAGGTTTTAAAAATGTGTAAAAGGTTGCATATGAAAAATCATAAAAAGTTGCATATTCGGTAAAAAAATGGTTGCATTTATCTAGCAAAATAATAATAAAGGTTGCATTTTGTTCTAAAAAATGTTGCATTTATCTACTAAAATAATAATAAAAGTTGCGTTTAAATGTATAAAATGTTGCATTTGAGTGTATAAAATGTTGCATTAGAGTATATAATAAGTTGCATTTGAAAGTAAAAAAAAAGTTGCATTTGCATCTAAAAAGGTTGCATCTTAAAAATGTTGCATTTGATTAACATATGCAACTCTTTAAAAAATGTTGCATTATCTAACAAAAAAAGTTGCATCAAGTCTAATGCAACTCCACCTAACGCAGCTTTCAATAAAAGGTTGCACTAATCCTAATGCAACATTTTAAAGGCATAATGCAACATTTTATCGGGGTTGCATTAGACTCATTTTGTTGTAGTGGCCGTTTCCATTCATTTGAATGACTTGAGCCAGCAAATTAGGAGCCAGAGTTGCAATTTGTTGCGCCATTTGTTGGGAAATGATCGCAACTAGTTGGGCATCACTTCCATTGTTGTGGTTAGTGTCGTGGTTGTGGTTGTGGTTGCTGCTACCTTCATCATGATTGTCGCCACTGTTAAGGTGAGTGCTGCGACGTGGAGGCATGATCTGTAAGAGACACAATGAAGGTTTAATGAGACACGAAATGAATGAGGTAATATAAGGAATGTAATCATTTATTCATTAATTAAAACGAATAAACGAAAACGTTGACTTATCAAAGATTCTAGATTCTAATAACATAGTGAAGACATGCTTTAGCCTATAAGTGAACACTCATCCCGAGAATTCCCAGGTAGGCCTTCGGGTCCCTCGTCTGATTGGGATATATGCGCAATGCCAGTCCTAGACAGAAAACTCAGAATACAGGCGTTCACCCTTCCAGATTGCACGTGTTCGTTATTAAAATCTAGGACTTCAACAAGATCTCAAGGTGATTTAGGCTAAACCTGAGGATTTTGTCCTATTAGTCTAAGAGTAGACCTAGTGATGGAGAGCAATCTTCTTGTGGGGATTAAAGTAGGGATAAGAAGTAGGAGGGAGATAGAGAATAGAAACAAGTAAGGTTGCAAGTAAAAGGAGCAAGTACTAGTTAAAATCCTATGGTTATAGACTAGATTATTTTTCTAATAGTCTAATTCCCTATAACCATGGCTCTGATACCAATCTGTAACACCCCAACTGATGGCGGAAACATCGGGATGTCACGTATTGATGATTGTTCAGTAGCTCATGGTAAATAATAAATTTCAATAATTGATTTAGTTACATTACATACAATTGTTTTACAAGAATTTGTACATCAAAATGAAGAATACTAGATACACATCCTCAAGCATTAACTCTAATCTTCAAGCAAGCGATAACCTGAAACATGTTAAGTTTGAAAATATTTTGGGTCAACAAAAGTTGGTGAGAATTACATAGGTTTGAATAAAAACTTGTACAATTCGAGTGTCATGGCTAGTCTAGTCCATATGTGAAAACAAAACCATCGGGTAAATCGAGTGCATAATCAAACCTTGTGACTAGAATATTGTGGTCCATCCCATACGCTCATGGTTCACTCGATTATGTTATAAATTCGATAACAATCACCCACGCTACCTATGTAGGAGGTACACGTATCTGGGTGGGATTGTCAGTCCAATAGATCTATCATTGTATACCGTCGGCTGATCAATGTTAATGATTATGCTAGAATAATGTGCTTACCCTAGTAATGTTTAAGACATAATGCAACATAGAATAACACATAGACACTTATGATTGAATTGTAGATAGAATGTTGTAACATGTTTCACCCCAAAATAGTGAAATAGAAAAGGGGCTATGTAAAACTCACCTTAGTGTTAAAATGGAAACCCTTGTTATATAAGTATATGTGGCTCGTGTGTATCCAAATATCACCCTATTTCAAGGTAATAAATAAGTGTTGGGGAAAACTTAATAAGTCTAAGTTTTCTAGTCTAAAATGTGCTAGGGTTCCTAATTTGGGGATTAATAATTGATTTATGATTAAATTTGAATAATTTAAATAAATAAAGAAATAATTAATGAAAATGTTTTCTGACCAATATTATTTAAAAGTAGTTGAATTATAATGTAAAAAATGTGAAAATAATTTTTATAAAATTATTTTCTTAATTCATGAATATTTATATATTAATACTTATTTGACAAAATATAGACTTAATATTTAAAAATATTAAAATTTATAAATTTCGAATAAAAAAATTATATTTCTGATCTAAATGATTAATAATAATTTATGTGAAACTTTGATGCAAAAATAATGAAAAATGAATTTATTATGATTTATTTATGATTAAAAATACAAAAATCAATTAAAAATATTAAATAAATGATTTTTCTGAAATAAAATTTATTTCAGAAATGTTTATTGATTTATAAACTTAGAATAATTTTTGTGGAATTTTATAAAGTCGTTTTGATATTTTTATAGAATTTTAAAATTATTAAGGAATAAACTTGTAATATTTATTATATATAATAAATAAATGATTTTTGAAAAACTAAAAATTGTATGATAAACTTTATTATCAGAATATCATAAGATAATTTTTATAGAATTTATAAAGTAGATTTAGTATTTTAAAACCATTTTTAAAAGTTAATAACAAAAATATATAAGAAAAGAGGTTTTAAAAAAAATATTGTTGTTGGTGGGATTCGAACCCGGGCCTCTGGCCGGTTCGAGCCTAATCACAAGCCTAGCCACCAACTGGGCTAGACCCTTAGAACGTTTATTTTCGTTTTCAATAATATATATATATATATATTTATATTTATATATATATATATATATATATATATATATATATATATATATAGGGGCAGGATCAAATACAAAAATATAAAATCGTGCGAAGCGTGCGAAGGATCACTTTGTACATGATAATTACGTAATGATAATTACGTAATGCCTTCATGAACATAAAAAACATTACGTAATTATCATTACGTAATTATCATGTACAAATGCATGATAATTACGTAATGATAATTACGTAATGCTTTCATGAACATAAAAAACATTACGTAATTATCATTACGTAATTATCATGTATAAATATCCTTCGCATCCTTCGCACGTTTCTTTATTTTTGTAGAATAACCGCCCCTATATATATATATATATATATATATATATATATATATATATATATATATATATATATATATATATATATATGCTTCTTAGACGTTGGTTTGTTTATCAAAAATAAAGAAAAGTGGTGCTGGGGATCGAACCTACAACTGCTGATTAAATAAACAACAACACAACCATCTGATCTAGATCAGATGGTTGTTCAAAAGCGTGTCTAATTCGTTTTTAAATATGTCTGAAACGTTATCATCATCCCCAAATACAAAGAACGAACCCTAGCTTTTCTAATCAAATCAATTCGGTTATAATAGCCGAATTGATTATGGGGGTTTCGAAGGGCAAGGGCCGATTAAAACACAGAAGGAATGAATTGTATCATACCAGTTTACAAGGTGTCGAACTCGCAGGTCAACAGAAAAGTCAAACCAAGCTCGATTGCACGGATTATAGTGAAAACAGAAAGAATTTTAGAGTAGGAAGATGATTTTCGGCACTCATAGGGTGGAATGGATGCTTCAATTTATACTATTAACGTATAATTGGAAGGTTTTGAAGATTGACTAGAGTCGGTCAAAAACGAGTTAATATGTGCTTGATTATTGCTATGAATACGTCAATAATGAGATGTATTCACGCGGAATAACTATGTGGTTAATTACACATCATCAATTTTGAATAATCCTACCAAAATCAATCTAATTTCGTGGTCAAAGACTCGATGGTCGAGTCAAACCTCATGGTTTGCAACGATGAGGAGGCAGGGAAAAAGTGGATGGGACATTGGCCGGATCTGATACTGGGCTGGGCTTGGGCTCCAAAAATGAAGGGGTATTAGATTTAAGTATTGGGTTTTGGTTGTGGGCTTGGTTGGGTTATGTTAATGGGTTAAGATAGGTGTATAAGTTTGGTTAAAAAATGACAATATTCTTAGAAAAAAAATCTGATTATTATTATTTTTTTATATTATTATTATTATATATACATTTATATATATAAGTTGTGTGTTAAGAAAATAAAGACTTAGACACATTTGTATAAAATTAATGATAAAGATGTATAAAATAAGGGCTTTTATGTATTAAAATTTGGGGAAAAATTTTGCGATGTTACAGTAGTTAAGGCGGAAGAGGCGGTTTTAGCGGTTTGGAGGGCTCTGTCGGCTTTGTCAGTTTCTACCTGGATGAGCTTGGATCTAGCCACATAAAAAGATGGTAAGGGGGACGCATTTTTGAGAATTGTAGATATACCTTCATACTTCGCATTCAGTCCCGCAAGGAGTTGGAGAACCAAGCGATTACCATCTACCGGGGCATCTACATTTGCAAGTTGATCCGCAAGAACTTTTATTTCTTGACAATATGCGAACATGTTGGAGAAGCCATCCAGTCGGGTATTGGAAAATTTGTGCATCAGATGGATTGCACGGGCGGCCTTGTTGTCATGGAAGAGATCTTCAATGGCAACCCATGCTTCATGAGCATTAGAGATGTTATTAATGATGGTGTGTAGGATGTCATTCGAGATCATACTATATAACTATTGCAGGACAATGGCATTAATACGCTCCCATTCATCAGAGGTGTTGGAAGATTCGGTTCATCGGGTGGTGGTCTTGGTTTGAGATGATCATCGACCATAAAGGCTTTACAGTGTATTTTGAATAGGGCTGCCCATGAGGCATATTGGGAAGATTCGATTTCTAGGGTTATAGGGATAAAAATTTTAATGTTGGAGACAGTGGTGGCGGGGTGCAGTTTGGATTCTACGGTGACAGAAGGGGTGATGGTAGAAGAGTATTTTTTTTTAGTTACTTTAATGTTAATTCACTATGAATATTTTAATAAACCCACAAGCACATTACAAGTGGACGGCTGGTAAGCGGGCAACAATATGCGCCGCCACCCCCTTTTGGATAGCAAAACCTACTCTATTAAAAATAAAACTCTGGTCCATGGCTGTCGAGCAATTACTATATGTCACCTTTTGTACCCGATTTGGAAATCGGATGGCTTCGGGGGCAAGGCCCCCAAAGGTATCAAAAGCGAAGGGTATGAAGACATGCTGATTTTCCAGGCAAGCATTTTCGTGTTTAGCGACTTTCTTTGATTCAGCTTTCAAGACTGCTTGCCCCGCTACGAACCCTACATCCTGAAGCCCCACCAAAGGGGACACCCCAGTAAGGTCAACACACGCATGCTTACCTTGAGCCCATCCAAACACAAGGACATCCGCTGGTCGTAAGGTGGACCGCCCGTCTAGCGGGTCCGTCAGAAAATTATTGGTCTCACACATGCCATGTGTTACTGACAAGGGTTACTAATAAGAAATTTATATTAGCATATCCCCACCCCAAACAAATGCTGGTAAGAGATATTCACAAGATCTAACAACATTCTTAAAAGTGGATTCATCATGTTTTTGAGTCTTTTTTTTAACCAAGGGAGGTAAATTTTCAATTATTTGGGGTGAATTAGGGTTATTTTCCGTATATATAAAAAAAAATTGGGAATCATTCAATCGTATAATGCATAACACTAAAAAGGTATCTCCAAGATCACTTGACCTGGTATCCAACACACGGGTCTGCATGCCAAAAACATATGTAAGCATAGCCAAAGCGTATGGATGATTTCTTAAGTTATGTAACTTTTTAACTATCGATATTTTAGGACAAGTACACTTCCATACTAACCGATTTGACCATCTGGCAAACTGGACACACATTTGTGAAACCATCACAATCCTTACACAAACAAAGGTGTCTACAAGGCATTACCAAAACCGACACCTCATTTGCCCTACATGCTTTACAGCTAGACTTCCCCACATTGTTGGCTGCTAATCCTATAGACGATACTTCAGCGTCTGTCTCTCCAAATCCTTCTTTAAATCGGCTTTCAGTTTCACGCGCCAGTGCCTGTTGAAGATTCGCTTTCAGTATGTTCACCATTGACTCGTTGTACTTCGCTCTATACTGCCAGTTGTGGGCTTCAATTGCCACCTCTTTTATTCTCTCTACAAGTTCCTTGTTTTTATGGTTTATGGTTTCTGTTTCCACTTGTTTTTCATGCAGTTTATTTGCTACCCCTTTCTCTAAAGCAGCCAACAAAGATGTCATGTGTCTTTGCCTTATATCCCTCATTCCTTTCATCATGTTTGCTTCCTGTTAAATATATACCACTACAGATCAATTTCTGTTATGTATTGCAGAACCATACAGGCCAAATTGCTTAAAATCATAGCACCTACATTATCAGTTGAGTCGACCACTTTTCGTAAAAAAAAAAAAAAAAAGCCAACTTGGTCAAACTTTTCAAACTTGGTTATCTTAAATCAACCAATTTAAGATCAAATGGAAATTATGTTCCCCTTTTATACAATTTGCTTATCAAAATATGCAAGATTTTGCTCTAGATAAATTAACGCTATAGCAAGTTAGCCGTTTTATGATCTTATAGATTGCAGAAGATCGAGTAATATTGAAAAGCTATGCACTAATATAAAAATTAATTGTAGGACAGAATGAAAAGATACCTGAATCGTGATGAATCTCTCAAGCTCTTCTTTGTGGTGATCAAGTTCCGTCGTAATGCTATCACCAATGGAAGACATAAGTGATGGTGCTAATGCCATACTTGCACTTGCTGAAGTGACTGAAGAATTGTGTTCCTCATCATCATATGATAATTTTAAACCAGTTGATACATGGTGTGGATTTGGGAAACTTGAAGGGCGATCAAAATCATCATGATAAAAGTTATGATTCAATGAAATTTGAAGCTTTCTTTGCTTATAAATAGAATCAACTTCCCTCTGACGTTTGTTGGGCCGATAGGCAAGACTATTATGGTCATAATGAACTGGAGGAACAAAAAAATGGGAAATCAGGTGAATATGAAGCCTAATAAAAGTTCATAGAAGAACATGATTTTTAGGCTGAAATAGTATAAAGATAATTAATCGACTATGCTCGTTCATGAATTAGAATCATTGATTACTTTCATCATAACAATGTCTTGCGACAATTAAGAAAAATAGAGTATGCCGTGTTGAAAACAAAGGTAAGTTTTTTCTTTATTTGGGGCATAATGCATATATACATATTCTCAGCATTACAAACTGCCAAATTAATCAACCAACATAACTAAGACATGTACTTCAACATCTGAGAGAAGTAAATAAAAAAAAAAACAAAAGCAAATACAACATTCACATATTTTCAGATCTCAATGAGGACGCAATGAGAATAAAAGTAAAGTGCTAAAGTTCAAGCGTATTTTAGAAGGATAGAAGCTCACCGTTTCCAAATAGCTGCAACTTATCCGATGCATTCGAAGGATATTGCAAAAGGTGCTCATCGACAAAGACAGGGACCATGGAATTGTTGTTACTTTCTCCCAACATATTCTAAAAACGCTTTATACAGAAACAATCCACCTACAAAAGAGTAATGCCTAAAGGAATTAGATTTTGGAATGCACAAGTAGCCAATGGCAAAAAGTAATGTATTTACACCATTCAAAAAATAATGCGCCCAGCAATATAAGATTCCCACAATACTTCACAGAATATAAATATGCTTCATACAAGGCTAGTAAAAAATGAAAAAGAATTTAAACAGAAGCCAAGCCAAGCATGGGAGCAGTCATGCAAGTTATCAGTTCAGACATAATGATGCATTTCTTGTACATAGTTACAAATAAGATCCTGAAGGATGTATTTATTACAATACAAGAAGAAGGTAAAGTTGCTGTCCCACAGCATTTTAAAATTTTGTGGAAGTAAATTTACCCTAAATAAGGCCAAAATTTCCCAAATTTGGGTGAAACATTAACTCATATTAAATGATGGTGGGTACAATGTAGCATTAAAGAGCCATTGTGCAGAGCCTATGCGTGAGAAGGAGCCAAGCCGCTTGTGAGCTACTTGGGAACGGCTTGTCAAAACCTGAATTGAGCCGAGCTTAAATGAACTCGAGCCTGACCGTCGCATATCAAGCTCGAGCCGGCTTACGAGCCTAAATAAGCTTACTGTTTATATAATTTATTTAATATATATTAAATATATTTATATCATAATTAATATAATATATGAAATTATTATAAAATAATTAAATAATAAACAAGCTGAGCTTGAAAAACTACTCACGAGCCAAGCTTGAGATTTAGAAATAAAACTCTAAACGAGCCGATTCTCTTGGGGTGGACAATATGCAACCCCATACTACCCTAGGTTCCACCAATCACACATTGTCAACTCAGTTATACTCTAAACTACCCCAAAACACCTTAATTACTGGCAATAGTACCCTAAACCATGAGTCCTATCATTACACTACTCCCTCTCTATCTCTCACACACTAACTATCTCGGCCTCTCGGCTCCTACCACCCTAAAACAGCACCCGTGACCCCCTATTCGATGAGGCAGAGATTTCCGGTCGGAAAAAATTGAGTCCCCCCCCCCCCCCCCCCCCCCCCCTCTCATCTCCTTTCATCGGCAAGCATTCAACGATTTACATACTCAATTAGATTGCTGCAGTGTACCTGATCGGGTACAGGTACCCGTGTACATTGTAAGAGGATTAATTAAGCATTCCAATTAACTAAGAGGCGTAAGGCGTGCATCACTGAATGCTGGTAATTAACTCATCAATAACAAATCATCGATGAATCAATCCAAGTATGAGACACGCCTTCCAACCACAAGCAGTTACCTAACTAACTAACTAACTCATGATCGGACATCATCAATCGAACGAATATCAAATCAAATCAATTCAATCAATCAACAACAATAACATAAATATCAAGTTACAAAAACTTCACAGGATCCTGCAACTTCACAATTAAAAAAAACGTTGTATAATGACTATAATCATCCATCACTCCAAGCACTTATAAATAATAATGAAACTGTGAATAAAAAGAAGAGAAATTACCTGTTGGAGTTGAAGAGATAGGAAGGGATGACGGATGGATGAATGGAGGTTCAGACATATCTATACATATAATAAACCAAAGCCATTTTAATGACATGGCACTCAATGAGAGTATTCTCTTCATTGAGTGTGCCATGTGTCATTCCATGTGGCAAGGGGCTTTATTTTAGGAAAATAATAATTTAAAATTTAAAAACAAAATTAGATTTTTATCTCTAATGTTTTCTCCTATAACTTTTAAACGTTAATATCTTTTATATACGAGATTTTTAAAGAAAAAAATTACGCCAAATTAACGAGCGTTTTATTATCTTTCCAACGGGTACCATAGTGCTATATAAAAAACAGAGAAAAAAACGACTATTTTTTGTGTGGTTTTGTTCATACAGGAAAAAAAACACAAAGTGTTCAGGTTATTCATTAATCATGTATAGACAAGTAATTACTTATGTTCAAACCAGTAAATATGATTTTTATTTACAACATGTGTTAGCATTGGAGTTGTACATTTTTTAGGTTAGGTTTTAATATTAGAGTTATACAATGTTTAAGGTTATGCACTAACATTGAAGATACATTGTTAATTGTTTTAGGTTAAGTGCTACCCGAAGCTTTCCTGCATGTAACTGTAAAACACATCAGTCTATTTCAGGTGTAAAATTGATATTTCAAATTAGATTTCTCAACCCGGGACGCTACCGGGATATATTAGTTTAAAAAAAAAATTGTGGGTTTGGGTCGGGCCTGGGATTAGGTGATACCCGACCCAAATACCCTTTTTTATATTATAATATGATAACTTATGACAGAGATTTGTTTATAATAATAATAATAATAATAATAATAATATTAATATTCATTAATCATATATTGGCAAGTCATTAATTATGTTGTCATATTAGATATTTTATTATGTCATATTAGATATTTCAACCCGGGACGCTCTCCAACAGGTAATTGCTATGTTTTCTTTTTCTACCATATTCTGAAATAGCTCAAATCTTATTGTATGCAGTTAAAGACCTTTGACTAAATGTATTGGTGCTAAACAATCTTTGTCCCCTTGAAGTGTTTGGGATCTTAATATTCTGTTTTAGGTGTTGATGTTGTAAGGTGAAATGGATCTTTTGGTATATATTTTTTTTAAAGTATCTAATGTAAGTTGATACATAAATGTCATTTTTATAGTTTAGATACTTCTAATTTTATTCACTTTACTTAGATTTTTCAACCCGGGACGCTCCCGGGGTATAAGCTAGTAAATAATATTAAAAACCGGCTTCTTCTTCTTTTTATAACGTATAATAATAATAATAATATAATTATTTTTTTTTTTATAAATATTGGTAGTTAGAGAGTGGGACAGGAAAAAAAGTAAAGGCGGGGAAATACGTAGAGTGCGGGGCCCAGCACCATGCTCCTCGATTTCATCAGATCACTCTCCTCTTTTATGGCTTTTGAATTACCCAATTACCCTTGATTTATGTATGTATGAATCTACTTAATTAATTTAAGGGAAAATGACCAATATAGCCCGTTGATCGGGCATTTTGCACAACTAGCCCTCTCCACCGTCTTTGGAGAGACGAGACACGGCTCCCAACCAGCCTGAACCGTCTTCGAGACGGTTTGGTTTTATAGCCAATTGCAAGCCAACACGTGGCGTCTCTGATCCCGAGATGTACCGTCTCTCTCCAGACGGGTCAGAACCCTCTCCCAGACGGTTCACGTTTTCCAAGACGGCTGACCCTTCGGTTCAACCGTCTCCCAGACGGTTCACGTCTATCAATGCCGGCTGACCCTTCGGTTCAACCGTCTCCCAGACGGGTCACATTTCCCAAGTCGTCTTAAGCCGTTTTGTGATACCGTCTGAACCGTCTCACGAGTGTATATAAATACCCCAATTCACTTAACGAAATTTGCACCCACCCTTCTCCTCTAAGCTTTCATCTTCCATGCACCCACCCGTCTCCTCTAAGCTTTCATCTTCCAATCCAATGACGTTTTTTTACTTTCCCAGCCGAAGCCTTTTTGACTTTCCCAGCCGAAGCCTACCGGCTTCGGAAAATATGTCCCGGTTACTTGGATTGTTGTTTCATCTGCGTACGGCTACTTGGATTGTTGTTCCATCTGCGCGTGGTTTGCAACCCGTGTAATGGATCGATGATGTGGTGGTCTACATTTTAGGCAAGTTCGTTCGCTTTCCGAATTTATGTCTCGATGTTCGACGTGTGCTCACTGAGAACTATTGTTACATAAAACGAGGAAACGTTTCGGACTTGTCTATGTAGAGCACATACACCATTCGAAACAACGTCTATGTAGACCACTGCTACTACCGCCGCTGTGGAGGACAAAACATCTAACACTAAGATGTAGTCCTCAATAGTTGGTTAGACATTACTATTACTTCAAACAAAGTTCTTAGTTCTGGAAGTAAATTTGGGAAGTTTGTTGTAATAGTGTAGTTTTTTACTTGTTGCTTCTTAGTTTTCACTTGTTGCTTCTTAGTTCTTGGGAAGTTTGTTGTAATAGTGTAGTTTTTTAATTGTTGTTGTAATAGTATTTATTGTTTATTTGTGATTGTAATAGTATAGTACGTTTAATGAGATATTTACCTTAAATATAAAAACAAAAAGACAAAATTGCATTAATATTAATAAAAATATAACCATTAATTGCATTAAATAAAAATTAATTACAAATTAATTAAGACGATGTCTTATCATTTGCCAAACGGACACATGTTTAAACTCTTTACCCTCCCTGTTTTTATACTGCCTTAGACTGTGTCTAATTGCCACGTCTTCGGGAAAGTTAGAGGGTACGTCGTAAAGAGTCCGGTTGTGGTGGCCGTTGAAGATTTGACACTTTGTCGTCAAATCACTCAACTTGCGGCTTAGGGACTCGGTGGTACGTTCTGACCCTCCAACGAGCCGGTTGTATTCATTCAGTATCCGGAACCATTTGTTGTTAAGGTGTGTGCTCTCTTCAACATGAAGCCATGCCGCAATCAAGGCAATCTCTTGTTCTTCCGTCCATCTTTGAGGTGCCATTTTTCGATGATTTGGACGGTGTTGGACGGTGTTGGACGGTGGTGGTGGGGTGGTAGATATTGTTTGGACGGTGTTTGGACGGTGTTGGACGGTGGTGGTGGGGTGGTAGATATTGTTTGGACGGTGTTGGCCGGTGGTCGTCGGGTTGTAGATAGTGTTTAGACGGAGTTGTACGGTGGTGGATAGTGTTCAGACGGGGTTGGATGACGGGAAATGGACGGGAGACGGGTATTTATAGGGCTGAGCCGGACAACCGAAGCGTCGCCGCTCATCGGGACTCACCGGCGTTGGTAGATGTGTACCGTCTTGAGAGACGGTTGAACCGAAGGGTCAGCCGTCTTGGGAAATGTGACCCGTCTTTTGAGACGGTTGAGCCGAAAGGTCAGCCGGCATTGGTAGACGTGAACCGTCTAAGAGACGGTTGAACCGAAGGGTCAGCCGTCTTGGGAAACGTGAACCGTCTGGGAGAGGATTCTGACCCGTCTGGAGAGAGACGGTACATCTCGGGATCAGAGACGCCACGTGTTGGCTTGCAATTGGCTATAAAACCAAACCGTCTCGAAGACGGTTCAGGCTGGTTGGGAGCCGTGTCCCGTCTCTCCAAAGACAGTGGAGAGGGCTATTTGTGCAAAATGCCCGGTCAACGGGCTATATTGGTCATTTTCCCTTAATTTAATTTAGTTTAGTTTAGTTTGTGTATTTAAATATTTTTATTGGCAAGTGTATTATTACAAATTTATGATCGATTTATTTTATTTATATGTGATTCATTATCTCTTCCCAAATTTATCTATTTTTATTATTTAATAAGGAAAAAAAGCAAATTTAATGGTGGAATTGAATTTTTTTTTAACGGCCAACGAAATTCACCAAAAACTCTATTCGGAGTCCATACTCAATCAAATCAGGGCCCCTTCCATCTCGCATAGCCAGGCATGTAAGGGAGTTCCTAGTTTCACCAAGTTCACAAATTCCGGGGAAAACCCGACTATCCACCCGCCCTAAATCACGACAATGGAATAATCGGTAAAACCCGACGCTCTCAAGAATCGAACCCATAACTTGGGTTTTTTATTATTGAACCTCCATACCACTCCACCATAAGGTGGTTGGTGGTGGAATTGAACTAGAAGTAGATATACAAATACAAAATTATCTTATTTTGTGAAACGAAATAAATGATTTATATTTTGCAATTAATATCAACAAGAAAATACATGAATTTAGACTAAAGTTTATTAGCAATGAATTGTTTCACAAAGGAAATAAATTTATGTACATGCAATGAGCATTTATTGAATGATATTGTAAACAAACTGATAGAAGGCACATATACGTATGAATGAAAGTGTAATATTAATTATCAGTTTTAACCACCGAGCCTTCTGATTGAGTGGTAACGTCTTTTGCACGGGCGGAGGATACTAAGGGCTGGGGTGCAACGGCCTCACATTTTTTTTGCGCAGTAGTGTAAATTTACGCATTTTCATCCTGAAAATTTATACGTATAGAGTCCTAAAGAGTCTCGTGACTTTAATAGTTAAGATAAATTTTGTTTCGGGTTGAGGCAGCGCGGGGGGGTGTCAATTGTGGGTGGGCTAAGTCATCACGTTATGTTCTTCAAATGAAAGGTGACCTATTTGTCAGAATGATCCCTGGTGTCCGAACATTTACATTTCAAACAAAAAAAAAAAAAATCAATTTTAAAACTCTATAAATTTCTTTTAAGAGGCATGATAAAAGTTAATTTGTATGGAAAGAATAAATGCAATATTGATTGAAGACATGAGGGGGGGATATTTATGTCATTGTAGGTAAAAGAGCGGTAGTGGTCGGTCCGATGCACAGGGACGGATGTACACTCGTTGAACAGAACACAAGGAGCAAATGGTGGGGCCCACCCTTGTTTTGTGGCGGGTAAATGCTGGCTGATGATCAGTAAACGATGACCCCAATATTAGGTTTCGTGGAAAGCCTTTTATTTGGACCCATCTATGAAACATATTTGAAACTTTAGTCCCTTTACTTTGTTCGTCTTTCGTCTTCACACGACCTGATATAAATGAGCTAAGGGTGGAGGGGTGCTATCTATATGTACACAAGTAGTCATTATTCATGCATTGTCACGTCATTTCTATCATCAAGTATTCACACATTACAAAATCATTGACAATAGTACCCATAAATACTCTCACACCACCTCTTCCTCTACTCGTAAGGCGTAGGGTTGTTCACGAGCCGAGCCGATCCGAGCGGAGCTTTGCTCATGCTTAGCTCGTTTACAAACCGAACCGAGCAGGGCGGCTCGTTTACAATCGAGCCAAAAACCGAACGAGCATTTTTCGAGCGCAATTTTTACGAGCGAGCGCCGAGGGAGAATCGAGCGGAGAGTAATTTGGACGATCATAAAATTAGGATGCTTCCTTCGGTGTTTCCATTGTTGGGTAACAACTAAGGTCGAACTGTCCGATGATAACACTAATATTAAGATCTTATACTTAAAAAAAAAACCCTTATTTTCTCACGTGCTTATTTTTATATACGTGTTGGTATATGTTCACCTTTTGACTTAAAGTTTTCGAAAATGATTCGGATAAAATATATTATGCGCCTTTAACTTCTAACGTTTCAAGTTCACCTTTGTATTTCCATCCTTTTACTTAAAAAAACAACGATATTATAGCGTGCTTTTTTATGTATGTGTTGGTATAAATTCACGTTTCGACCTAAAGCATTAGAAATGGAGTTTTCATGCTTATTTTGTGTACAATTTAAGTTTGTCTACACGTTGACGTATATAAAAAAATAGTATTTTCACATGAGCTTGTTTTTATGTACAAAACCTATGTTTACAGAAATGACTCGGTCAGATATAATACATTTGCATGCTCACCCCTAGTGAATAGTTTGCACAAGTTTTATGTTTGGATATTAACCGAACATAACCGAAACCGAACCGATAACCGCCATATTAAACCGAACCGACGTAACCGATCGGTTACGGTTATGTTTTTTCCTAAAACCGAACTTCGGTTATCGGTTTCGGTTATATGTAAAAACCGAACCGATATTTGCTCACCCCTACTATTCACTTTCATCAATTTGTATTTATTATTTCAACTACTCATACTCTCATATTTTTCATCCGGTTAATCTAATACCGAACCAACTATATAAACTCAAGTTTGTTAATTAAGAATGAAAGATAAGAAACCAAAAAATTAAAAGGGCAACAACTAGAGAAAAAAAAAACAATATTTGAGCTGAAGTAATTGTTTTTCTAAATTGCTACTAAATCATCAATTATTACTCGTAGAGAAAGTATTGGGTACAAAGTATCTTAATCTACAAAATGTACGAAACAACTAAAGATTGACACGTGGCTAATGGCAGTTACAATCTTAGAATTCGGTGTCAAAAACTAAAAGGGTATTATAGACTTTTACCACGCCCATTAATCACGTTCTAATTTTGATAGAAATATCAATCCCTGTATCCTCTTTCATTATTTGTTACCTAATTCAAAACTCTAATCACAATTCAGTATTTCGATCAATTTTTTTTCGAAATTGATATTCAATTGTTGAGTTGATCGTCATGTTCGGTAGGTTGCTATGTTTTTTTATTTCATCTAATCGTACTCTTATTATGATATTTAATTGTTGTTCAAACTTAAACAACGAACCGGGAACAATAATCGGAGAAGATGTTGTGGTCAATATTTTTTGATGGTGGCGTGTGTTTATGTTTTTTGTTCAGCAACCTTTTTTGATGAAATAAGATGCCGACAAAAACAGAGCTTCTTCAATGGTCATGCTCTGTTGAGTGCGTTTTAAGTCATAATATGTTATTCTAATTTTCACACATGCTTGAGTGTGTTTTGTTATATAAACGTGCGTTTTAACATCATGATCAATCAAATATCTGATTAATGAAACTACTGATTACTATTGATTGATAACATCTGATGAAATGTTTGTAACTACTGAAGAAGAAGTTAATAACTACTGCAGAATCAAACCACTGATGGCCTAACTTCTGATGAGCAAACTAATGATGAACATTGATACACATGCGTTTTATGGGTTTACAAATGCGTTTTACTTTTTTTGAACATTGATACTTTGTAAATATAAATGCGTTTTATGTTTTTCCAAGGTAATTTGAATAATATTAATACATTAGATGCGTTTTAGTATATTGTAGAATCAAACCACTGATATACTAACTACTGCATAATCAAACCACTGCATAATCAAACCACTGCAGTATATTAGATGCGTTTTAGCATATTTCAAAGAAGAAGTTAATAATTACTGCGGAATCAAACCACTGATGGCCTAACTTCTGATGAGCAAACTACTGATGAACATTGATACACATGCGTTTATGGGTTTACAAATGCGTTTTACTTTTTTTGAACATTGATACTTTGTAATATATATAAATGCGTTTTATGTTTTTTCTAAGGTAATTTGAATAATATCAATACATTAGATGCGTTTTAGTATATTGTACGTGCGTTTTATGTTTGGAAATCATTATCAGAACATTTTTAATAACATTCCTTGTTTTTATAACATGCGTTTTAGTGATTTTATAAGTGCGTTTTATGTTTTTACAATGGCATTTGATTACTATCAATTTTATGACATGCGTTTTAGTGTATTATAAGTGCGTTTTAGTGTATTATAAGTGAGTTTATCAACATAGCATTTGATTATAATACTCACAGATGTAAAGGTGTGTTTTGGTATATTATACATGAGTTTTAACAACATCGCATTCTGAAATCATTACAATCAAAGACATACATAAAACGCCATAATAATTTATATTAAACGCACGATCACATCAAAATTTTGTTTTTATCACATTCATAACTGTATTCTGTACAATCAAAGGCCTGTCATTATTCTTTTTGCTTCTTTCGTTTTTTTTTTTGCTTCATCTGTTTCATATAAACGTAATTTGCTTCTTCGTTCTTTTGCTTCATCCGTCTCTTCATTAACGATCCATAATCGATTGTTTATTGCTTGATCGTCATTCATTGATTTCGTTGAATAGATGCTCAGTTTTTTTTTTTTTTTTTTTTTTTTTTTTTTTTTTTTTTTTACAGAGTATGATGTTTATGGAGTTTTGAGTTTGTGATTTCCACGATTATAGCAAATCATAATAACTGTCCATTGATGAGATGATTTGGGCGCGATGATTATAAAAAAAATCAAATTATTATAGCAGTAATTTGTCTAATTTGCCATTGATACGGTAACGGAAACATAAAAAACACGTTGATAATTAAATTGGGGGATGTTGTTTTAAAACGCAGATCAACGGCTGAGATGGCTTCCTACACTTTGTATGTTAAGGACGTTTTGTACAATAGCCTCTCTCATTACTCATATTCATAAATGAACATTAACATATTGTAATTTACGTGTTTGATATTTTGTGGGACATACCACTTGGGTCATAGCCTAGTGGTAACATCAAATCGTGTTTGGAGAAAGAACCCAAATTCAAACGTGGTGGAGACATTTAATGTGGTGTATTTAAAAAGGGGATGCAAAAAAAGGTTGAAAAAAAGGGAAAAAATTAGCCGTTCAAAAAAATATTTTGAGGGACATAATTACTTACCTTAAACTCTTGGGGGGCAAATTGTATTGTAATAAGTTTAATTAATAGAGACGGTTATATTATACACCTAACAACTAGAAAAACCAGACCCCACTCCAAGCATTATTTTTAACGACCAATGAAATTTACCAAGAATTTCCTTCGGAGTCCCTACTCAGTCAAATCAGGACCCCTTTCACTCGGCATAGCCAGACATGTAAGGGAGCTCCTGGTTCCACCAAGTTCACCAGTTCCGAGGAAAACCCGACTATCCACCCGCTCGAAAGCACGACAATGAAATAATTAGTAAAACCCGATAACGCTCTCAAGAATCGAACCCATGACCTTTCAGCCATGGGTCTTCTATCGTTGAGCCTTCATACCACTCCACCATAAGTTTGTTGGTCCCACTCAAAGCATCTAGTTTAGTTGATTAAACCGAATTTTGGTTAGATATTTTACTATTGAATTTGACAAAATTATGTTTAACAGATTGGATTAGGTATTAAAAATGTATAAAAAGTAGTGTGTCACGTTAAATTTGAAACTTGTGATAGAAAGTTTTATGAAAAGAAAAGACGTCAAAATATGGAGGCAACAACGTGTGAGAACATTTTATTACCAATAAATTAAGAATATAAATGGAAAAAAGAATGTGTATTGCAATAGAATAAATGTAATATCCGGTATCATATACTAAGCAATGCAATTGCATCTTTGTTTTTAATTATCTGAATAAAGACATCTTTCTAGGAGGCCAACCGTGTTTATATATGAGTGCCCTCTTCTCGTTAACAGTCCAAACGCAATATTGGAATATGAGGTATAATATTCTTAAACTATAGTATAATATTCTTAAACTATTATTGTCTGATTAAACTATTAAAGTGGTCGATAATTTATAAAATTTAGATACTATACTAGCTAGCATATTTTTCAAAGACTATCTTGATTGTCAAAATTTAATTTCCAGAGGCATCTAATATGTACTCTCTTGAGATTTGCACTTTTCTTTTGACTATGAAATTTTTATTTCTTGATAGACAATTCAACATTATGCTAGAATTTTCTTTTCATGTTTTATATTTATTTATTAAATAGTGAAGTATTTTATGTAAATTTATTTGATGAACACGAGAAAAAAATATTTTACCATGTGGTTAAACATGCAAATCTAGATATTAGAGTTCTAAATAGTAAATGATGACATGGAAGATTTGAGGTTTGCATGAAGCAACCTACAGGGTTCCTTTTTTCTTAGAGACAGTGATCAAGTCATAGGTTAAAACATGTAGTAAAAATGTAAAATTGTGGCATCTAAAATTTAAGAGTTAATTATATAAATAGAAAAATAATCCTTTTAATTTACTTAAAAGTAATACTTTGTATTAAGGTTTTCAAGTAACATATTCTAATTTTATAATTTCAATTTTTTCTTAGAGAAGACGTGATTAACATCGTTAATTTTGCTGCTAAATTTAAATAAAATGACTAAAATGCCCTTTTATATTCAAATGGTCATTTATGTAATTACATAAATGGTCCTTTTAGGTATAAAGGCATTTTAGTCGCTACACTTAAATTTAACAGAAAAACTAACAGGTGTTAGTCTTAATACCTTAACGTGTTACATATTCAAAACCATAGGACCTTTGATGTGTATCATGACAAGCGCAATGAAACAAATAAGCAGGTTTACTGGTAATCCTAATACTTATCACATTATAGCTATAAGAAGACTATTTAAACAATTAAAAAAAAAGATCAAGAATTATTGTCTGACCTACTATAGATTTCCTTCTTCATAAAAGGGTATTGTTATGCAAGTTGGATTACTAGAAGAACATTCTAAGTGGTTGGGTATTCTTGTTTACGAATGTGTCATATATATAAAGGGGCTTCTGGTAAATAGACTTGCATAACCGACTCAAACTATGAATATGAGTTGTGGGTAAAGATGAAAAATGAGTAAATAACTTAATTTATGATATTCCATTGTGCATGAAAGGCTCCTTTACAACCAAGCAGAAAATTGAACGAGCAATTTCAGATCTGGCGTCAAGTAATTTGAAGAAACTGGTAGAATAAAATTGTTTTACCAAACGGACGCGTAAACAAACTACATCAACTTCTAACCACAAAAACTTAAACCTCTTACAACTTGAAAAATAACATCCAACTACCTAGCACATACTCGCAACCCGAACAATGGTATATAGAAAGAAAAATACATTTTTCAAACAAACAGAAACTGCCAAACATCCATCCGCATAACCAATCATGCCTGTAAGAAAAGCACCATACAGTTAACACACTCGCAAAATAATCAAACAAACAAACATTTTTTAAGGTCTCACGATCACTTGCCTTGTTTGCTATGTTGTTGGAAAGCCAGTCCAGTCCCTCATAAAGTCCCTCTCCTGAGGTTGCACAAGTGCTCTGGATGTACCTGAAACGTCGAGTTTGTTTAGTATGTTGAGCAGCTGGTGCTTGGTTGATAGATCAATACGAATCACAATGGGTATGGGTTTGATAGATCATTCCTAGTCTAATTTCCTCATCCCCAAACCAAACACACCCTATGTAACCATAGTTATCAAAGGCGCTAGGCGCATAGGCCTCGCCTAGGGCCTAGGCGCGAGGCGCAAAAAAAGCGAGGGACTGAGATAAAAAAAAAAAAAAAGAACAAAGAAAATAAAGTAAAATATATAAAAAGAATACTATTTTTTATCTACTTAGTATCAAAAGTTTTAAAATATTGATGTATTAGTGTATAGAAGTAGTTTTCCTTAGATAAAAGTAGAAATCTAGCCATAATTTAACGAATTTGGCTGGAAACTCTCCAGAATTTGGGAATCTAGCTGAAATCTGCACGTAAACCATCACCTAGAGAATTAAAGCGCAATTTACTCGACTCAAAGCGCAAGTGCATCGCCTCGCCTAAAAAATGGGCCTAGGTGTAAGAGGCGATGGCTTTTAAAAACTATGTAACTATGTTAGTTTTCTAGTAGTACGACGACCAATTATAATGGTTGGTTGGTAACAGAAAAAGATATGTGATTAAGATATAGCTCATTTGAAATGATAGAAATAAAAATGTCGTTATTTCATATGTTGAATAATAATAAAAGCGTCACTATCTCATTTGGATATTAGCTCTTACCAGTGGCGCTGTCGAAGTGAGTGGAGACCGAGCTTATCAGTGATTTCAGCAGCATTCATTGCATTCGGGAGATCTTGTTTGTTAGCAAATACAAGGAGAACTGCATCTCTTAACTCATCCTGCATAGTAAGTATATATAGCATTCAAGTAATTAAACGCAGCAATATCAAACTATGAACATGAATACACTTTTAAGGTTTTAGTTCACCTATGTTATTGATGAAAGTCAAATATAAGAAAATTTTAAAAAAATGCATACTTACCTCGTTCAACATCCTGTGCAATTCATCTCTTGCCTCAACAACTCTGTCCCTGTCGTTGCTATCAACCACAAAGATAAGACCTTGGGTATTCTGGAAGTAATGCCTCCATAGCGGACGGATCTACATATAAAACACAAACATTTGTAAGATTCAACCAAAAAGAAATTAGGCTTTTCCCTAGGACAACATATATTAGAAACTCGGGATGTCTGCAGCATTAAATTCAAAAGTCTTTAGTTATCTACCTTGTCCTGACCCCCGACATCCCACACGGTGAAGCTAATGTTTTTGTACTCAACAGTCTCCACGTTAAAACCTGCAAAGAATAATAATCTCATTAGCTATTAAACTTCTAACTTTGCTTATAGATGAAAACATACCTTGTTAGTAACTCAAATAACAGTTTGTAGCTAAGATAGCAATCAAAACAAACTGAGACAGTTAGTCCGTAACGGAAACAATTACCTATGGTAGGAATAGTGGTGACAATCTCGCCGAGCTTAAGCTTGTACAAAATGGTGGTCTTACCAGCTGCATCGAGACCCACCATCAATATACGCATCTCTTTCTTGGCAAAGAGCCGGCTAAAAAGTTTGGTGAAAGTTAGCCCCATCCTCTTGCTACTGATGATCCCTACAAAGAACAAGCACATCACTTTATTATCAACACTAACAAAATTTAATTTAATCTATCACAACTGACAAAACTTTATCATCAAAATTACTAATTTACTTCAAGGTAATCCGTATCAAACGAACCACTTTAAAAATCACTCATTTATCAGTAAAACCATCTAAAAATCGAACAAAAGAGCGTCGATACGCACAACCTATACCTCAATTATAAAAACCAGTCATAGCATAATATAAGACAACATGAATAAAATATTCAAGGAGACAATTAAACATGAAGTTAATAAGTATAATAATATCCTAAATTTAAATTTGGCATGCACAATGGAACCATTAAACCTAAGAAACAGGATCCATAACGTATATAATAATAAATGATATCGATCAATCCTGATTCAGCAGTGAAAGAATATCATGATCTAAACAGAAAAGGGTCCAACGATCACATCATAAAACGGATCTGAATAATACAAGTTTATACAAAAAACAATCAGTAGATAAACAGATCTAGATAACAAAAGCATCGGGGTTGCATAAGATGAGATCTGGATATGGGTTTACCTGAGAAGAGGTGGTGGTGGTTGTTGGAGAGGGATCAATCAATCGATTGATCGATCGATGGATTCGATTAGAGAGGGGAGAAATGGGGTATGTGAAATAAAGGGGTGACAAAAGTGTGATAGCGTATTTCAGGTTAAATAACCTCCCGATATTCATAACTAGTTTTTACTCCGGGAGCGTCCGGATTAAAATATCTAATATAACATAATAAAATAAATTATTATTATTTTTATTATTATTATTATTTTAAACAAATCTCTGCCATAAGTTATCACATTCAAATATAAAAAAAAAAAAAAAAAAACGAATCTCTGCGCCGGGGTATAAATCTAGTGTCATTACAAATGAATTCGGAAGTTCGTAGTCGATCATTCTAAAAAGAACTAACATGAAATAAGAAAAAAAGTTAATTATTGAAATATCGAACGCATTAGTCTAGGGGTTATGTGATGCGTTAAAAAATTCATGGGTATATGATCGGGTATGTAGTTCGAGTATTTGGGTATGTTGTTTCGGGTAATCGGGTTGGGTATCACCTAATCCAAGACCCGGCCCAAACCCATAATTTTTTTTAAACCAATCCCAAACCCGACACAATACCTGTCGGGTTACAAAAAATAGTTATTTTTTTCTCCGATTTTTATATAGCACTATGGTACTTGTTGGAAAGATAATAAAACGCTCGTTAATTTGGTGTAATTTTTTTCTTTAAAAAATCTCGTATATAAAAGATATTAACGTTTAAAAGTAATGGGAGGAAACACGAAAGATAAAATAATAAAGTTTTAATATTTAGATTTAGTAGATTAGGTATTTAATAGATTAGGTTAAAAATTATAATAAATTAGGTTAAATCATATTTATTTCTTTTTTTTAATTGGTTTAGAGTTGCCACATCACATCCTATGTGGCATCTCTTAAAGGAGAGATTGCATAGGAGTATGACATGTAGGATTAATCCCTTTGCAATATATATATACTAGTTTATACCCCGGGAGCGTCCCGGGTTGAGAAATCTAAGTAAAGTGAATAAAATTAGAAGTATGTAAACTATAAAAATGGCATCTGCCAATATATGATTAATGAATATTATTATTATTTTTATTATTATTATTTTAAACAAATCTCTGCCATAAGTTATCATATCTATTAATATATATAAAAGAATTGAACATTGCTGACGTGGCGTGCAATGGTGCCTTCAACCTCTCTATGAAACTGCCACGTGGCATCATAATTGAAAGATTTTAGTGTTTTTAAATTATTTCCTTTTTTAATTAAAAAAAAAGATAAACATAAAACCCTAAATTTATCTCTCTATCTCTCAATTCTCAATTCTCAATTACTAAAATTAAATTGAGTTATTTTAGGAAAAAAATTTAAAAATAAATTTAGATTTTTCTCTCTTATGTTCCTCTCATAATTTTTAAACGTTAATATCTTTTATATTCGAGATTTTTTAAATAAAAAAAATTACACCAAATTAACGAGCATTTTATTATCTTTCCAACGAGTACCATAGTGCTATATAAAAAACGGAGAAAAAAACGACTATTTTTTGTGGGGTTATGTTCGTACAGAAAAAAAAACACAAAGTGTTCAGGTTATTCATTAATCATGATTTTTCTTTTAAACCAGATTCTTATCTACGATGTTGAAATTCAGCCCAATCGCAATGCTATCATTGGAATTTTACTCTTCTAAAGATGGATAGGTATACTTCATCAAGAGAAACTAGGAGAAAGAATTGCGCAACACTGCAACACATGGTGTCACCTTATAACAAGGTTATTTTTTTATTTATTTAATTACAAGAGTAATAATTATTACTATTAGTATTAGTATTATTAGAATGGTTATATTTTTCAACCCTCTTCATGAATTCTACATCTATATAAGTCAAAGTCAAATTGTAACATATTTTAAATTACGTGAAGATGATTATATGTTGCAGGTTATCCTTTTAATAATGTATTATGTTTAATATGGTTTATGCTTTTTATTTTTTTTTAACTTTTTAAATAAATATTTTTTTTAACTAAGATTGATTATGTTTAAGTTATTTACTCTTTTCGTGATTTGAGTTTTCTTCTTTTATCATTTTTTATTAAATCATATTAAATTTTTCAACCCCGGGACCTTCCCGGGGTAATCAGCTAGTTCTAATATAAAAAAAGGGTAATTGGGTCGGGTATCACCTAATCTCAGGGCCGACCAAACCCACAATTTTTTTTAAACTAATTCCAAACCTGACACAATACCTGTCGGGTTACAAAAAATAGTCGGTTTTTTTCTCCGTTTTTTATATAGCACTATGGTACTCGTTGGAAAGATAATAAAACGCTCGTTAATTCGGTGTAATTTTTTTTCTTTAAAAAATCTCGTATATAAAAGATATTAACATTTAAAAGTTATGAGAGGAAACATGAGAGAGAAAATAATAAAGTTTTAATATTTATATTTAGAAGATTAGGTATTTAATAGATTATATTAAATCATATTTAAACCATATTTATTCCTTTTTTTAATTGGTCTAGAGTTGCCACATCACATCCTATGTGTCATCTCTCAAAAGAGAGATTGCATAATATTATGACATGTCATTAAAATGGCTTTGGTTTATTATATGTATAGATATATATATAGATATATATATATATATAGATTACCATTAACACACATATTTTTAACTGTGAAGGGTCTTTCAACTGGGGGCATAATTTTTAAAATGTTTTGACACCAGAATTGTAATCTAGATGTGTCATTGCTTTCTAATTTCACACCGTCGTCAAACGTCGTTCAAGCTTGAATCATAAGGTCGTTTAGGGTATTTTATGTCTAATCATGAGCCTAGTGATATTCAAACGACCGTTTCCTCCTTGTTAAACGGATGTTTAATGACGTGAAACGGTTTGAGATTAGAAAGCGGGGTGTGAGTATACTATGTTTTTCATTATTATAAACTGGCATAAAAGTTTTATGCTTTTAAGTTTGCCGCAAAGGTTTATTTTTTTAATTTGATATTATACTTAACATAGAGATCAATTTTTTTTTTTTTTTTTTTTTTTATAGTTTTACCACAAAAATTTGCATACTTTATAGTTTGGATAATTACCATATAGTCTTCCTCAACTTTAATTAAATTTATTATCTCTTATTTTTTTTCTTTTTCAGATGCTACACCAAGTGTCAATACCATACTATAGTGAACCGAATCAGTACCAGCTGAATTACCTTCACGCACCGGTAAAGAATCCCGATAGTTTATATACAATCATCAAACCTGAACCACAAAATGTGGCTTGCACTTATAGAGTTATGAGTCTGAATCCTTAACTTCAAAAATTTAAAACTAAATTGTCAAATAAAAAAAGTTAATTATATATACCTGAAAACTACATATACAAGTATTATTTACATTTCATTTTTTTTTATTTTCCCATCATCTCAATCACGTAATATTTTTAGGAAGGAACATTTGCATTAATGCACAATTAGAACAGTCATCAAATGCCAACTTTTTACAAACAAATTAAACCAATAATATACGTACATATGAGTATTATTTACAACCCTATACAGCTTTGTTTCTCCAGAATCCCTTTGCAAAACTGAAGAAAAATAAACACTCAGATTAATATCAATCAAATATTTTTAATAAAACAATATGATGAATAACAAATGAAACCTGTATATGATCAACGATCATCTCCAGTACTGTGCCCAACGGTGAATGGTCTCAACCATTTGAGGAAACAATGCGCTAACGCTCTCGTTGATAAGATCCTGGAAGAAATGTATGCACTCTTCATCATCTAAGTCCAGACGAAGTTTCTCTTGAAGCTACAAGAATTTACAAATATCCATGTTACGCCATTTCATGGGTCCGGTTTTATAGTATAGAAATTATAGAAAAGATGTAATAAAGTGTGCACCTTTAAAATGCCTTTTTCAGGATCAGAAGCTATATCGGGAATGTTGGAGCCGGCCATTAAATGAAAGAGGTTCAAAATTAGGTTGCTTGATTTACGAAGGATGTTATACGCCTCGCAACAATAGGACTTGAACCTTGTATAATACTGGCTGCAGGAGACAAGTTGTAAGTTGCGTATTTATGTGGAGAGTAAATAATATACTGCATTCCCTTGCGGTTTGCCTGAAAAGTAATATGAAAAGGTCGATAATGTCATTATACCTTTCTGCACCACCCATAGCTTCCACCATTTCTTTGCAAAGCTTCATAGGTGGAGGGAAGGGCTTTGGATCACGACCCAATATATAACCAAAATCAACATGGAAAAGGCGGCCATCATCCCTGAGTAAAAGATTATCCAGGTGCCTGTACATGCAATACGGTAAGTAGAAATTAAGGAAGCGTGTGGATCTTGCCACCTCTTGGAACATATATGAAAGAGTCACCTGTCTCCAATGCCGAGTATGTATGTGATCACTGAGTAGCCTGCACAGCTTTTGATGAATGTTTCAAGACAAGTGGCTGTAATCCCAAACGGTCCCTCTTCATCTGGATGAAATTTCTGCAAGTAGCTTGTAATGCTTCGGTGTTCGGAAAGAATCTGCAAACAACCAAAAAATTATACTACAGATGTGTTGCAAGCAAGTAAATGAACAAACTTGTTTCCCGTACCGAATATGAGGCCACAAGAACAAATTTTGAAAGAGATGAACTACGGCTGTCATATCATGATACTTAAAGAACAATAATCAAGGTTTTATTGACGATATAATCACACCTGAGCTAGAGACTTGGATGGTATGAATTCCAGCATGCCTTCATCATGTCCGGTGGCTAACACCCTATACGGTGTTAAATGTAAGTCAAGATTTTCCAACTTAAGCAGACGATCCATGAGTGAAACCATTTGAACAACCTACACAAATTATCAAACATACATAAGTCGTTCTACCTAGGCCCAATAAGAAGAAACTTAGAGCAGAAAAGATAAAACTCCATACCAACTGATCTTGTCGAAGATCATCACCTTTCTTGAATATAATCTTTAAACATCCACCGTCGGATGTTCTAAATGCAAGGCGTAAAGGATTCAGTGCACTCTTAAATATTGATGATTCTGATGGAATGATCCCAGTGATAAGAACAGTAGGTGCCAAAGGTGATCGTATGGGCTAAAAATATCACAGATGCATGTCATAATAAGCGACAAATTTAGAAGCACAGTGATTAACTCCTTCAAGATTATATTACCTCCTCAAAGTATGTAAGTTCACTAAGAAGGCCAGAAAGAAGATGCCGAAGCTTTTCAATTTTCTTTTGAGTTCCACCTCTTACATTTCTTACATCTCTCATTATGGAACACAACTGAGCTGTCAACTCTGTCTGGCGAACCAGACTTTGCCATAACTTAAGGCCATCTCCGCCATCAATAGCCCCCATTCCCAACTGTAAAAACAAATTAAAGTGATCATGATTTGCTGCCTTTAACTAACTCTGCCTGCTAATTGCTGGCAGGGGTTGATGTCATTCCAGCTGCCACATCAGATACCACATTCAAAGAATACTTACGTAAAAAAGATTCGATTTTTTTTAATTACATTAAAACGTCATTAATGTAAAATCAGATGCCACATGCCAAATAAATCCACTAAAATGACAAATAAAATGTCGTATGATCACATCAGCAATTTTTTAAAAAATCAGTAAAAGAATAACCTGCTAACGCGATTCTTTGCTAGAGTCGGTAATTAAAATATAACCTGGTAGCTAAAATTGGTAAATAGTGTAAGACGGTTTCTATTTAGTGACCAAAAAGTAGGTGGCTAACATTGGAAATAAGTGTAAATTTCTGGTGCAGTTTGCTCATTAATTTACGGCTAATGGCATAAATGAGATTACAAGTTGGCCTACAGTAATCACCAACCAGAACCTTACCTTTATCATATTTTCTTCCAGCATCTCATAGGTAGAATAAAAGCGTTTTGCATATGCAGGATCATGGAGTTCAACGGCAACATACCATCTAAGGAAGCTAGCAAACTCGATGTTCGTTAATGCTGCAGAATTAAATAAATTTAATCAGATTCCAGAAAGTAGGAAACTAAAATTAAGATCCACTTTTATAGATGTTACAGCTGGCATACAACGCTGCACGAGAAATTGAGAAAGACGAGATTTATCTGAGCGTTCAAACCGCAAAGCTTGAACCAGCTGAAGTAAATAACATTGGAGCTCTTCATCATCAGCTCTTTCAAGAACACGAACAGCATGAGCACGGACCTGTTAACATAGGTCAAAATCAGAGTACAGCTAGTAAGAATTAAACTTTAACGAAGTAGGACAATTAGTGCTATAATTTGATAATTATGCAAAAACATAGGTGAATCTACATGCTAATTTCAGTGAAGAAGTTCTCAGTTATAATTTACAGATTCATATTAACATGCGATTTACTGATGTGTGTGTGTGTGTGTTCGAAACATACCTCTTCACTCTCGAAAACAGGTGACAGAAGCTCTAATGCATCACATACATCAATCATTTCCCATCTACCCATCAGTTCAATCGCCTGCTTTGCTTCCTGAACATCACTCCACTCAACACATCTAAGAAACTTTGTTAGAGCTCTTTTCTCTGACATTAAGGAGAAACGGAATTTCCACAACAACTGTCTCTCATCTCCACTCAATGTCCGTGTTGGTGGGTACTTTAGTATCCTTTGTATTGACCTACAAGGATACAAGGATAATAATAAATAAAAAGAGAGAAATTTAATAAGAAAAAAAAATCACATTTTGAGGTGGGAATTACATCAAGTACATGGATATATTCTTAACAATAATTTATACTCATTTTTTTTTTATTTTATTCTTTGACAATCATCTTTAAGCTTATAATATTGATTTTGAGTAGCTGAACAGAAAAAATAATGACTTTGTCAAATACATCTTACGAAAAGCAGTAATTGAAACAACAAAATATAATTATTAAAAATATCAGGAAAAAAACGTACAATTGTGTTTCTGTTCAATAACAAAACACAAATGAGTGAACCAAGATCGTATATAGAGGTATTTATACTTTGATTTGGAAATACATATGATTAAATTTTGAATAAAACTTACTTCCTTTCAGTAGAGCTGGGCTTAAGATCTCTATCAATGATACCACGATTCAAACTCCTTGCAAGCTTCAATTGCTTGTGCTCAGAAGGGTTGATTTTCCCCACTTCAGGGTCCCACACAGTAACCAGTTCGTTAGTTGAAGTTATAGATGCTGGTATTAATAAATTCGGCCCGGATTCCTAAAATGTCAGAACAGAAATTATAATTTAAGAATGGCAACACCGTTAAACTTCCCATTCAAGGTTTTATACGGGGATGCCGAAATTACAACCCGTTTATACGGAAATGGGTCAGTTTAGGTTGTATTTTCTTGATAACAAAAAATATGTAGAAAATGAGCTGAAAATAAAACAAGTTAAACAGGTCAAAGTTTCCTAAGTATATTCAAACGTCTACAATGTACTAAAGCATTTTGGTTAAAGAAATTATCTTATTATTTTAATTACATTAGATTTTGTCATATATCATACAATAACTATTTGTTTTGACCGTTACCGAACTTCAACATATAATAAAAACCAGAAAGAAAACAAAGTAGTCATGTAGTACGCAAGAGAACTGATAAAAAACAAACCTGCAGAACAACTCGATGTTCAAAACTGCAGAAATCAACAAGCACATAAAAATGAGAGCTCCCGTTTTTACTTTTTTCAACATCCTTGATTTTTTCCATAGCTTTAAAAGCAAGGCGGTCTAACCAATCAACTCGCTGGATTAGACCTCTTTCATACTTATTCACAAGCTTCTCCAAACGCTCCAATTCCCCACGTTCCTCTTTAGGAACCTACACGCATTAATCATATGTAACTAATGAAAAGTTCAATGGCATAAATCTAAAAATATAATGCGGTCACAAAACCTTTCCAGGGGTAGTAGAGTGAATCGATCCGTCTGCCTCTTTTCCTTGCCAAAGTCTAAGTTTGTGCTTCCCTGTTTTGAGTTGTTTTTTCGCATTAAAAAGATGGATAGTGGCCCCGCCAACCAAACCCTCATCTTTCCCACACGAAACATCCCAAACCTACGGTAAATGGAATTGAACGATTCAAAAGTGTCATCCTGCAAGGTCTAAAATAAACAAATACAGTAAAATTACGTACAGTTATTGCAAGTTGAGAGTTGGTAGTCAAGTCTCGATATTTAGTACTCAACGTAATGAGTTCACCCCAGCAAAAGGGTGGACCAGAAGATTCTAACCTGAACAAAGTTACATCAATAAATTAACAAAAGCTCTAAAAACATATTTAAAAAAGAAAATAGAACAATGAAAGATACTATTACTATTAGTGTTGTAAAAATCGGCCTAGGCGGTGACCAAAATCGGAATAAGAGGCTAGTCGAAGATCTAGGCGTTTTGGCCATTAGGTGAGCCAAGGCGGTGGTTTTTTTAAAATTTTTTTATTTTTTTTAAATTTATAAGTATTTCTTAGTATTATGTGTATATATATAAGTATTTCTAAGTATTATGTCTATATATCTTAACATATTTTCAAAAAGCACCTAAATTTGTGTGTATATATAAAATACGTATAAAAATACCAAAACGCCTAATTCCGCCTAGTCCCTAGGCTGGACCTCACCACCCGCCTAGCGCCTTCTGCAACATTGATTACTATGCAAGGCATGGTGCAACAACCTTGTTCTCATGGGAAGCCCAAAGGGAGCACCATCGATGTACAATGCACACTCAACATAAAGCTCCGGTTTTTTGTCGTCGACACCACCACCGCCTATATCCGCTGCATATCCAAGAATCATCAATCACATGTAACAAATCCGACATAAATACGCCCTCTTCGTCGAATTGCCAGATTCGGGTATCAAATAAGTTAATGAATTAGTCAGAATTTATTTATTACCTTTCACTAATAAAGATTATTACTACATCATGTCCATGTTTAAAACACCAAAAAAAATACAACTTTACAATGAGGCATCTTGAAATTAAATAAAAAATAAATAAAGTGGGCCAAATTATTTATACAGCATCTGGAATCAATCTATCTATCTATCTTATGATCATCAATAATAACAATTTAATTAAGTAGCAAGAAATTCAAGAATTAGGGTTTCATTAACTAAAAACATTTTATAAAAAAAAATGGGATTGTAAAGGGATTGATTTAATAACCTGGATTGGGGGAAGTGGTTGAAGGGAAATTGCCTTGAAGCTTTTCGATTCTGAAAGTAAGTGGAAGATTAATATCACAAGACAAGAAGAATCGAAACTCGTTCCCAGTCATTGCTTTTTTTTTTAGAAAATAATAATAATAATAAAGGGTTGGTTAAATTAAAGTAATTTCATGACAACGTGATTAGGGTTTTGGCCATTTGTGATTGTGTTGTGTTGGATCAAAGGAGTTGTGTGCATTGGCGTCTACTACAGGCTACAGTTTCTTGAAGGAGACGACTCGAGTCGAGGCTGGATCAAAGTAACAATATTATTATATATATAGTTTACGTGTACCGTAAAGTTATCCTGTACAGTGTAACTAAAATAAGAAAGATGAAAAGGATACGAAAAACATAATGGGAGAGGCTAACGTAAAAAGTGAGTTATTGTACAAAGTGTAAGAAACAATATGGAACGTAGGATTAAATTTGATAATCAGGAGTACGATGGTAATTTCTTAGCGTCATTAAAGTTCCACCCCTATTTTTATAACGGTCATAACTTTTTCATACGACATTATTTTTTTAAAAAAATTACACCATAAAAACAAGTTTTTCATCCTCTTTCATTTCCATACCATATTGCTATACTTTAAAAAATAAAATTTGCTGGGTTGATAGTACTTGCGTCTAAATGTAAACACTTGATATTATTACTTGCGTTTAAACATGTCTGAACCAGAACAAGTCTAGTAGTAATATCTGTACTTTAAAAAAAAATTTGTTGGGTTGATAGTACTTGCGTCTAAATGTTTAAACACTTGCGTTTAAACATATCTGAACCAGAACAAGCCTAAATGTCACTTGTTGTGATAAACTGCTTACCAGAAACAAGATAGCACAATTAGAACTTTCTACAACCTTCATCGGTCGAACAATTGCGTCTTATGTCTTATGGGTAACCAGGATGTTGCTTACGAAATTAATTATAGACTTCTAGTTGGCCTTTTCCCAAAAAATAATAAAATAAAAACAAAAAAACAAAAACTATAGTTGACAACACATTGAAGAGCATAAATTCGAACGTTTGTAGAGAAATAATGAAATTGTGAAAAATATAACATACTTCAAATCAGGTACTGTGTGTTTGTCTCAGTAATCACTTGCTGCAGTTGCAATATATTTTTCATATTACTCAAATCTTTGGTTCCACAAAATCTAATCAATGCCTACAGCAGGAAAATAAGTTACGTCAAGCTCTCGAAGTTTTGCCGACATATAAGTCAAATGTTATAAATCAATTAGGCTTGTTTTGGTTCAGAAATGTTTAAACGCAAGTGTTTAAACATTTAGACGCAAATACTATCAACCTAGCAATTTTTTTTTTAAAAGTACAGATATTACTACTAGACTTGTTCTGGTTCAGACATGTTTAAACGCAAGTAATAATATCAAGTGTTTACATTTAGACGCAAGTACTATCAACCCAGCAAAAAAAAATATTTTTTAAAGTATAGCAATCTGGTATGGAAATGAAAGTGGATGAAAAGCTTGTTTTTATGGTGTAATTTTTTTAAAAAAATAAAGTCATATGAAAAAGTTATGACCGTTTTAAAAATGGGGGTGGAACTCAACCATTGTGGGTTATACCTATTTTGCCATTCTCCTTTTTTTTTAGAAACTCAACTATATTTTCCTCTTTTAATCTCATCCATTAAAGTATTTTTGATCAAAGGCCCAAAACACTTGTTACACTTTGTACACTATACAACTTTGTACCGTAAACTTTCTCAAACATAATAGATCACGAAATGACGAAATATGATACAATGAGTCACAAAATATAACACAATGCTGAATAAAAAAGACATAATGAACCGCAAAAATGACACAATGATGAAAATAAGAAAAAGACACAATGCTACATAGAAGACACAATGATATAACGTAAATTCTAAAAATCCAAAAAAGCAAAACCTTAAACTAAGATCTTGGAGTTCGATTAGACGATTCTAATTCCGCTTGAATGAGTTAAATCGGAGTCTGTTTGATACATTTACTACAACTTTCTATTTTTCTTTCACTATGTATTTGACCATGGGATGGTTTTTAGTAATTTTATCCCAACTAAAAAAATGACATTTTATTGTTGTTAATATTATTAAAGTCTTAAATTTAAATAGAGGAAATTGCGTATCAAATTGTCCATTTACTCATTTAGTTATTCATCTTTTTATCCGTGGATTAATAGACTAAAAAAATAGGTAGGAAGAACAAGGGGAAAAAGGGAGGAAAATTTGAATTAAACAATTTCAATTTTGTTGGGATGGAAGACAATAATTCTAACTTGAAAGTTGGAATTTAACAGACTTAACCTGTCATAGATTTTATTCCATTGGACCAAAACTAATTGGGGTTAACTCGGTTAGTTTTCTGCTGACGTACCAGCCCACGTGGCGTATGCCATGGCAAAATTGTCCGGTTGGCTGCCACGTCAGCAAAAAAACAAGAAAAGAAAGGATAAAAAGGCGAAAGTTAAAATACTATACCAGGTGAACAAAAAGTAGGGGTTAAATCTTAACAGAAAGATAAAATGTGGAAGTTAAATACTAGCTTGCAGATAAAAGCAGGAGCTAAATCATAGCCAACGACTAAACTTAGCTAACACTTTACTCGTGTTTTGTTTTGATAGATTTTTCTATCCTATTGTAGTTTTCAAGATTTTTTGTGTCGGCTAAATTCAAGCCTTTTTAGACTACATAGCTTATTTATTGAATTGTCATTAGTTGGTTTGGACATGTATATTTTTTTATAAACACTAAGAGTCAATGACTACATAGCTTATTTTGGTGATTTTTTATGTTTTAAATATAAGATGTATATTCCAAATAATAATTAAAAGTAGTTTAACTTTTTTGTTTGTTCTACCTATTTTTTTACTTTTAATGGACCTAAATATCTCAAGAGGAATTCTCCCAAATCTTCAATTTGGCAATTTCTTGTCTACTTTGAAAACCATATATTTTTACTATTTTAGGTGTACAATAACGTAATTTAATTTTTGTATATTTCTTTAGTAAGGATGTATAAATTTTTCTTACTTAATTTCTCAGTTTTTTTTAGAGATATTAAGTAAACTATATTTCATTGGATCACAAACTATTTCGTTAAAACATATAAATCCATTTTTACTTATTAATAATTGGACCATTTGAAATTTCTAAATAACGATATTAATTTGACTCATGTGGATTTGTTTAAAAAATTCAAATAAACTTGTCTCCAACAAATCTATGATCGATAAGGATGACAATTGACAAAAGAATCCAAAACTTGAAGCACTCGGGATAGATTTTCGTGTACAAGACGAGTTAAGATATTAGTTTTTAATTTCACATATATTGGATAGGTAGTGTATTAGGTGATACACAGCCCAATCACATGAAACATACATGTCGTTTAACAAACCATACTGGTAAACATTTTCTTATTATTTTTATTTTCCTTTGTTCATATGTAACAGAGTAATCTACTAATCCGCTAAATTTTAGTTGTTGTATTTCTAATTTCCTTAGCTAATTAAATTTATAGAAATTAATATAGTAGGAAATGTACTTAAAATCTTAACAGATTATTTTAACAAATTATCTAGTACAACTAATACCCAACGGGTATAGGACGGGTACAGGATACAGCTTTACAATCACGTACAAGACGTGAAATTAGACTGTTTATTTCAAATTATTATGTATACTGGATTCTGATTCTATAACACATGACACACATGTATCTTTCATTCTTTTGTATATAGTATACACATGTACACCACCAAGCTAGCCTATGCTATAGTATCTAGCCTATGCTGCACATTTTGCATCATGGAGACCCCACTTGTTTGATGACTGTCCTTTCTGCAGACAATCAAGTTCCGGGATAATGGGAGCATTTAACTGTCCAAAAGCCTGCCAGCAGAATGGTTCAGACATTTGATGACCATCTGGCTTTGGTTTGAGTTCAATATCAGATAACTTTAAGTTCATACAAGGCTTGCTATCACTGCATGATAGATGTATGGGCTGCACTGTATAAGTTCCCTTTATATTTTCATACACAATATCTGCTATGCTGATAGCAGATGAACTGTTCTTGCAGGTACTGTGATCGCAATAATACTGATCGAGCATGATTGGCACTTCGACTTTAGAAACTTGAATATTTGAGAATGATACTCCTTGCACCAATCCTTTTGCACCCTGCACAAGTAACTAACATTTAGATCGAGATGGACACGCGACAATTGAAATAGTTCATAGTTTTTTATATACCTGCCATGTCTTGATCCTAACACCGGTCATTGTGTCATGAATTTTGATGTTTCTAACAGTGATATTGGAGACACATGATGTTATGCCGTCGATCCCTAAGCTTCCGATGCTTATTCCATGTCCCGGACCACAATTGACATCATGTACAAGTACATTTGTACATCCTGTCTGTATAGATACACAATCATCTCCTGCATATTGCGTGTATTTAGATGTCATAAGTTATAACTAGTTACTTGCACGTAGTTCTTAAAAAATTTTGGTTTTAAGTAAAGGTGGCAAAATAATATAGTTTCTTTAATTTCATTAGCCACATAATTTTATGTTATCTGGATTACTATACTGTACACATAAAAAAAATTTGGAGTCAGGGTCACAGTTGTAGCAGCCACTCTTCCTTGGGATAGAGGAAAGTGGCTCTGCTATGAGTGGGATTTAACTGGGTACGTTTGTTTCTTTGTTTAGTAAAGGTGGCAAAATGGGAAACCATGAGAATCAGGTAAATGGGTCAAAACAAGTTCTAGTAACAAATCGGTAATCTATAAATATGGGTCTAATGGGTGCTTTGTTCGACCCATCTTTAAATGGGTCAAGTAGCGGGTACTGCTAGTTTTTAGAGAGAAGCTTTTACCACAAGCAAGGTTTGCATGATGGATGATCACATCCTTGGACGATCTCAAATGGATTCCATCTGTATTAGGACTGTCACCCGGAGATGAGATGCTTATATGGTGGACTAAAACCCCTTCACAGTTGTCAAATGTAAGGTGGAATTGGGGACTGTTTTGGATTGTTATGCCGGTGACTGTCAATTTAGAACCACCAACAAACACCACTGCCTGCATGAAAAAAAAATTGTTTTTGTGTCATCAGTCTCTAGCTAACCATGGTTAACAAATACATTCTGACTTCACTTGATCCTTACCATTGGCTTGGATGTCTGCTTTTTCTCATCCTTTGAGATGCTTACCTGCAAATCAAGAGAAAACTTGAAAAAAATGGACATAATGTGGTAACAATGTAATATCAAACTGTTTACTTATGAATAGGTCGATATACGTTGTATCTTATCTCAAACAAGTCAAATAAAGAAAGGGGTGGGTCAAACATATCGCATAAAGTCTATTTTTTATGCATACAACCTCCTAGATTGTTTTATTTTACTAATATGGACAAAAATATGTTTGCGGATGAACCCAACTTGTCTGTTCCCACCCTAGAAAACAACCATTTTTTGAACTCTTACCCAACCCATCTGACCCGCCCATTTTGTCACCGTCAAGGGATTTGTATGTTGTACTTGTTTAGAATCATGTATAGAATCTTTCCACCAAACTGAGCCACTTCCATCAAGGGTGCCTTTTCCTTTCATAGTGAAACCTACAAGATTTGTAAACTCAAGCCATTGGTCTTGACCTGCACCCCATGCTTTGGAACTTGGAGCCACAATAGTACCATCAAGCTGCAAAAATATTTTCATACTTCAAATAATAGTGATGGTTGTAAGTTTGTAACTAGTTATGAATTTATTATATTAGTTCTCATCATTTTGAGTTTAGTCGTTGATTGAATCTATATTTTTTAAATTTATAACTTTTTTCTATGTTTTCAGATAAATATTTATACAAACAAGTTCTCTATTTATCGCGATTCTACTAGTACTTTATCATTTAATTTGTTGAAGTTTGATAATGTTCTTGTTTATATTGAAACTTAGTTACTACCTGAAAAACAATGTTTTCATGACAGTTTGAACCCGAGAACGAAGTAGCTCCCACAAGGAACTTGTAACCCGATGGCACAATCATCATTGATGCCTCAGCTTTACAAGCATTTGCCCAAGCCGCTTGAAACGCCTGCGTACATAACATTGTATTATGTTCATTATGTTATATGATCAAGGTGAATTTGTGGTCTATTTCTTAGCCATGCAAACTGTCATTTGATCGAGTACTTGATTACTAATTACTCATGCGAATAAAATATGTTTTGTAACTGTATAAATCATAAAATTCTACGCGTTGTAAGATTCTAAATGTTTATACCTTGGTATCGTCGAATTTACCATCCCCTTTAGCTCCAAAATCGAGCACGTTAAATTTCAAACCTTTGTTTTGTTTCGATTTATCAACATGGACTTGGAGCTGGCGTGCGGTATGCCGCCAATATTTGGCTGTTGTTGCAGCATTGCAGATATCAAAAGTTGATAACCATACAAAGCTAGCAATTATAATAATAATAATTGTCACATTTTTAATACTAAACCGTCTCATGTTTAGATGTCGATGTGTGTGTGTGTATGTGATCATAGTAATTATGGATTTGGTGTTTATATAGGCAAATCACCCCAAGAATGTCAAGTTATGCGTATTGTTGCTTTCCTTTTTCCATGATGTCTCACATCTCAGTTCTTTTCTTGTACGGCAAAAGAATTATAATAATAAACGTTTTTCTTTTAAGATTAACCAATTATTAATTCTTCTATCGTTTATATAACTTCAAATTTTTTTTTCAGTTTTGAATAAGTCGATATATATGTCCCACAAGTGTTTGTAAATTTATTAGCTAAAGAGCGCGTATCCAGGAGTAATTTCTAAGGGTTCCTTTCGTATATTTTCATTGATTTTCATTTGTTTTCCGATTTTTTCCACTATTTATTTTTTATTTTTTTTCAAATCAACAAAATAGTTTAATTACTATAATGCAATTTGCCTCCGTTAGAAACCTTTACCGGTTTGTTTAGATTTGTTCACATGAGATTGTCTTTCTAAAATAAGCCGTCGATGAGCTCATTTACTAGTTACTACATTTCGGTTATGTTTAGACGAAGCAAATAGACTCGTGGGGTCGAGTAATGTAGTGTTCATAATAGTTTCTGTAGTAATCATCATAATGCTAGCCGAATTGTTTGTTCTCATCAAGTGTTATGAACAAAGAGTGGTCCTGCAGCATATGATTTTGTATTTAGAATTGAGATCTCATGTCTTGCCTTTTGCATCTCATTGTTATCTCACATGCTGTATTAATTAACCTCTAGCAGGATAGATTGATAGAATAGCAAACCATTGCGCTATCACACAAGACGGAAGCAGAAAACTAGATACTTTCTAACAAACATATAATAAATATCGAATAGGATATATAAAACACACACAAATTATGTAAAATTGTAGAAATTAGGTTCACTTTTATTAAAATATTAATAAAATAATATAATAGCAACACTCTTTGTATTCGTGCAGGAAATAATTAGTACAATAATGTATAATAATGTATGCAAAACAAACAATAAAACAGGCAATCACTACAAGAAAATTACCATATAGGTGTCGATATAGGACGACACCTATAAAGACGACTTTTGTCGTCTTAAAATAGGTACACCTTTAGGGACTGTTGTCCCTATAGAACTTACAACTTTACATGAACAAGATGGTTAAGCCTTTGTTTTCTTTGAGAACTTCGACAGTGTTCTTGATTTCTATTTTTTAATTACTCGAATTGGTTTTTTTTTTTTTTTTTTTTTTTTTTTTTTTTAATTTTGTTGCTTATGTGTTCACCTTTTAGAGGTTTCTTGTTTTGTTTCTCATATTGATTTCTATGTGTTCCCTTCCAAATAGAAAAGATCATATTTGGATTTTTTTTTTGACATAATATATATTGTCCATATATTTTAATTTTATATCCATGATTATTTTCATCAGATTTATTTATGTTCATGTTCACACAAAATGGTCCAATCTATCTTTAAGATAGGGGTGTTCTTGGGTTTTTTTATCGGCTTATCGAGTCGTGTTATTCAGGGTTTTAGTACGTAGGAAGCAGTTGCAACATTTGAAGACATGATGGAAGCTCATGGTATTTGCATGTAGGCGTGCTTTTTGATTGCTTATAGATGCGGGGCACCCTTCGACAAGGGGACGCGGTTACCGTTGCCGGGCGACAACATCACCGCCACCCCTTGTAGTTTCTTTTTTATGGTGATCTTGGTTAATTACTTCTTGCCGATTAGGTTAGCATGTGGTGGACCATTTCTCCTCCAATTATAACTTTTAGATTTTTTTTTTAATTTTGTTTTAAATTAAAAAAATATAAAAAGTTCTAGGGTAGGTGTCACCAGTATTTTGATGGTATTAGAGTACTTTGCCTAAAGTGCCACTTCCCTTTATAGCTTACTAATTCTCTGAAGTTCTTCAATGCGCAATTACTTGAACTTTTTCTTGGTTTGAAGGGGTGAAGTTGAGATGGTTGACACTAAGCTTAGGGAATCTACATGCATTTCAACTTTGGCACCATGATAATGTTTCTCATTTAATAGCTTCTTATGATTTGCTTCTAAATTTGAGCTGATTTAGAATAAAATTCATACCTTGCTTTAGAATTGTGCAATATATATCAGGATAATAGTGACCATAAAATCTATGAGATGTATGTTACATATGATTATCAAGATATGTATGTTATCAAAAACTTATTAACACATTCATTTATAAGCACAATATTTATTTAAAACTTAAAACTTAAGTTCTAAGGGCATATTTTTTATTAATGGTTTGGACCGGTTCATGGACGCCCCTCCATATGATGTTATCTTTTGGATAGCTATTTATGGTTGGTTTAGATTAATTTTGGCAGCGTTCATGAGTATTAATTTGTTTTATACCTTATACTACTTACTCAAGTTTTGATTCAAATGATGATAAATTGGTTTTAAAAGGATTTACCCTCTAGTTCATGTGTTTAATCGGGTTATATGTGTTATTAGATAATAAATTTACTGAGTCGTCATGACCATTTTTTTTTTTTTTTGTTTTTTTTTTTTGTAATTTGGTAAAAGTTTCTTGAGTTTTAAATCGTTTTTTACTTTGATACTGTTTTACAATCATAAGATTTTAAATTTTATTAATAGATAATGTATATTTGGTATAATTTAAATGTAATTGATTTGTATTAATCTCTTGCCAAAGATAAAGAGATAATGATGTATTATTTATAGACCAACCAATCAATGAGAAAGTCAAGGGGGTTGATCTCTTTCATGGTATCAAAGCAAGTGTCTCGTTCAAACGCAGAAGCAGAATACCGCGGCGTTGCTAACGTGGTTGCCGAAATTTGCTGGCTTCGAAATCTGTTACTAGAGCTGTCCGTCCCGGTCTCCCGCGCCACCATGGTGTACTGCGACAATGTCAGTGCCATATACTTGTCAGGTAACCCGGTACAGCATCAACGTACAAAGCACATAGAGTTGGATATTCACTTTGTTCGAGAACAGGTTCAACGGGGTCATGTTCGCATTCTTCACGTGCCTTCCCGTTATCAAGTTGCAGATATATTCACCAAAGGTCTACCACGAGTTCTTTTTGAAGACTTTCGTACCAGTCTCAGCATCCGGTCACCTCCCGCTTCGACTGCGGGGGTGTAATAGATAATGTATATTTGGTATAATTTAAATGTAATTGATTTGTATTAATCTCTTGCCAAAGATAAAGAGATAATGATGTATTATTTATAGACCAACCAATCAATGAGAAAGTCAAGGGGGTTGATCTCTTTCATTTATAATACTAAAAGGGATCTTATTTTATAACCCTATATATTTCATGTGGTCGTGTATAGAGTGATTGTGTTGAGCTAAGTGTAATGATTTTTTATATTGGATTTAAAGTAGGTTTGATAGATTTCTTAAGGGTTTTTATTTTTATTTATTAGATTTACTCTATATTTCATGTGATCCTATGTAGTTCATGTGTTAATTACTTGGATTGATTCTTTACGGTCAGGTTGGAATAGGTTGTAGAATTCTAGAGTTAGTTGTCTTTTTACCACTTATAATTTGAACTCTCTATTTGAGATTGATTCTGTATTTCATATGATTTTTTTTTTTCTTTTGAACCGCAAAAATCTATTATTTATCTCCCAAAATATTAATTACATTGTATAAGCAAGATACTAACACAATGTAACACATTCAAAAATCACCCTCTTCATGTGATTATCTAATCTAATTTATGTGGCAGTTCTTTAAGGTCGATTTGTGGTAATTTGTCGTAATTCTTGAGTTCTAAGTTGATTTTAGTTGACATATACTTCATTTATTCAAACATTCATCATGAAACTGAAAATGTTTTTTTCTTAATGATTTAACAATTTATTTCATGTGTTTATTTGGATTAGGCATCTTATTGTTGATATTCAAACTCAAACAAAATAGTAAAAAAGGTGGGGGTTTAAATAAGAAGAAAATCTTTTAAGAGAAGAAAAAGAATAAGTATACACCAATTAAAATGATTTATTTAATTTTATATTTAATGTAACTTTAAGGGTCTGTTTGGTATGGGGTAATGAAATGGATGAGAGAATGGAATGGACGAGATAATGGAATGGACAAGGTAATGAAATGGATCATTACCATTCCATGTCTTGTTTAGTTGCCATGTGAAAATGAAACAAAACATTAATTTGTGTTATTGTATAGGCAGAAAAAGACGAAAGAATAAAATCGGAGGTAAGTGGCTGTGGTGGGTGGTGGTCAGTGGGGGTGATGGTGGGTGGTGGTGGCACTGGTGGCGACTGTGGAAGGATAAGGTGGATAGTCGTGATGGTGGGTGGGCAACGATGGTGAGTAGTGGCGTTGATGGGTCATGGGTGGCGAAGGTGGCGGTGTGTGGCAGTAGCGTGGTGGTGGGTGGCAACGGCGGTGGGGTGGTGGTGACGACGGTGGTGGGTGGTGGCAATGGTGGCGATGGGTGGAGGTGGATGTCGGTGATGGTGGGTGGGTGACGATGGTGAGTAGTGGGTGGTGGCGGTAGCAGTGGATAAAGGAAATTGTGGTGAGTGACGGTGGCAGGTGGTGGAGGTGGTGGTGGGTGGGTGACGGCGGTGGGCGGCGTTGGGTGGTGTTGGATGGCGGCGGGGGTGGGTGGCGGTGACAACAGTGGTGGGTGGTGGCAACGGTAGCGATGGGTGGAGGTGGATGGCGGTGATGGTGGGTGGGTGACGATGGTGAGTAGTGGCGGTGTTGGGTGGAGGCGGTAGAGGTGGATAAATGAAATTGTGGTGAGTGAAGGTAGTAGGTGGTGGAGGTGGTGGTTGGGTGACGGTAGTGGGCGGTGTTGGGTGGCGGTGGTGGTGGGTGGTGATGGCGGTGGTGGCAGCGGTGGTGGGTGGTGACGATGGTGGTGGGATCGGTCAGGCTACTATACGGAAGATGGATGGTATCGACCATGGGTTCGACTGTCAGGCTACTGATTTTTCCTTGTTTGTTTTGTTTTGCCTATAAATATAAGCCAACCACAACCTTTTACACACATCCTTTTTGCTCTAAACTTTCTAATTAACATTCTTAAATATATCTCTACAGTTTCCTTGGTATTTACACTCAATCAAGGATAGATTCAATATCAATAGAGATAGCAAAAAAGAGAGTTGTTTAACAACTAAACATGTATTCATTCTTGTATACTGAGAGCTTGTAAAGATATAGTTTTAAGGTTTTTGTATGTAGCAATTAACATCACTAATTTTGTTTTGTGATTAAAGATACTGATGATCACTACCACTTGAGATTAGTGAGACGTAGAAGACGGTCACTCCCTTGATAATAGTGATATGTTTGGAGAGGAAATCACTTCCTTAGAAAAAGTGAGATATTTGTACATGGTGATCACTACGTTTCCTTAGTGAGACTAATATGTAACGGTATCCGTACTTGATTAAAGGAGACAACTCATAGAAAAACTCTAGATCAAAGGATTAAGGAGAGGATGTAGAGAGATTGGTTAACATCTCTTAAATCAATTGAGTAATATGCAAGAATCCATCAACTTTTTTTACGAAATGCATGAATTGAAAGAAGCAAAAAAAAAAAGGATAAAAAAGATGTGGTATTGGGATCATTTGTACTATATGTGCGAATCAAAATCGGGCGGATCTTTACCCGGAGTAGAGCATAAACCTAAAAAGAATAAAGAGGCCCATTTAAGAAAAAAAAATGACACCGTGATTTGGATTGAATCTCGATGAAATGTCTATGCACCGCGAGTAGGTCTTTTTGTTGGAGATTCAACTACAATAGAGAAATGCTTTTTTAATGATCTTTTTATGTTTATGTCGGCTAATCGGTTTTGTGACTCATTTCCTTAACGCTTTACATACTTGTATATATTGTTTCCTTAACGCTTTACATACTTGTATATATTGTTGTTTATTGTTTACAAGCATATTGTTAGGTTTATAACAAGTTGATATAGTTTATAAAACAAGTGTTTAACAAAGAATATTTAAGAAAACTTATTCACCCTCCTTTAGTTTTCTATATATATTATTATAAATAGCAAATGTATTGTTGAAAGAAAAATGAATAGAATAAACTTAAAATTAATATTTAAATTTAACTAATTAATAAATATTAAATATTATGTTAACTAAATACACGGAGTATTGGATTTCAATATTCTCAATCATAAACAATTGACCATCACAAGTCCTAACTAACGAAATGTGTGTTGATGGTCCCACCATTTAACATATTGGTCACAAACGGACTATGACTAAAATATGTTCTGTTTAAATAGTTGAGACCGGTGACAGTAACGGCCAATTGCTGATAGTTGAAATTATTTAAATATTTCATTAAAATCACAAAAGGGACAAAATGGTAGATGACAAGTTGTAAATACATAATTATATGTAAATATATATATATATATATTGATCGATGTCGTTGGGTCGGTCAAAAACAATGAAAATAAGTAGTAAAATGGAAGTGAGTCGTCTCCACAGGGAATTGGTGGAAAGAGTAGTTTTGCAAATTAACTAATAAATTAAAAATCTAATTGGTTTTTTGTTTGCTTTGAGTTTTAAGAAAACGAATTTTATAAGTTGTAAACAATGATATTAAGGAAGTAACCCCCTCCAGGTTTCCGGTTTAATGATTCACCCTACCCTTGGTTAGATGATTGGATACCACATAGACATAGTTTTGTTGAACGGTTTAAGTTAAGTGATAATCAAACACAAGTTTTTAATAATAACTCGTACAATTTAACTACCAACCCACGAATAACAACTACCTTCCCGTTAATCAAACTACTCACGATGCAAGAAAACCGAATGCGAATGACTAAAAGATAAGCAATTGCACAAACGTGACTTGTTTAAATAACTCAAACCACAAATATCTTTCAAACAATTAGAAGACAATCCATAAACCAAACCAAGCAAGAGTTAGAGTTTCACAAATAAACCTTACACCCGGAGGTGGTTACAAAGATGTTTAGCCACTCATGATAGCAAGAAATAACTCAAAAGTATGAATAATAATACCGAACATGTTGATAGAAACCGAAGGAATGGATGAATGATGATGAACAATGGTGTTTGTAGCTTCCCAAGTCTCCAAAGGATGATGAATTTTCGTGATAATGATGTTAGATGGCTGCCAGGTTTGATAAAAATCATTTTATTCATTAAAAACAACCTCTCCTAATTTTGCTCTTCAGCCAGCCGTAAGGTACTGATCAGCCCATAGCTTACAGTTCAGTCAATCTATCAGCATTGCTTTATTCAGCAGTACCTTACAGATCAGCCCTGTACCTTACTATTCTAACCCACATGAAAATGCTCCAATTGCCTTGTAATTCATCAGTAAGCTACAGATGGAAGGCATAGCATACACATTGTTTCTTCAACTTCTTTCCAAAGCATTTTTTCTTCAAATCCTTGCGTCCAAACACACTCCAATCTTCACTTCTTCATCATAAACATCCTTCAACCATCCAAATCTCTTCCACAAGCTCTCGAACACCTTCCAATTCTTCAATTCTTTAACTTGGACACCACGCTTCACACTTTTCGGCTCTAATTCCATCCGTTTAGCCATTTATCCTGAAACGATCAAAGCTCACGTAGTTATCCCATTCATCATATATTATCAACACAAACATAGCAAAAACACACAAAATGGGCTTATTATTAACCATTCATTTACCCTCTCATCACATTCCCACACTTACCTTTGATTGCCCCCAATCAAACCATCACAAAACACTACTCGCTTTGTTAACAAGCCACCTTCAATTCCCTTACCGAAACTACTCTTCAAGGCCCCGAATCATACCCAATCCCATAGACTTACACAATCGAGATTGACAAACTGACAAGCAATATTGCATATTTTAAAAATCAAGACTTGCCTAACTAAACCTAACATGCTTATCATCATACACATATACTACACACCCCTCACAATGGTCGCTCCTCTCGGTTTATATCTGGACTAGCTTATAATGTGCTAGTATAACTCACTCAAAAACCAAGAATGTAACCTTGCTATCATAGGTTTGTATGACAATCACACAGAAGCTATAAACTATGCACACATCGAAAGGTCTTACGGGTTTTGGGCTTAGGGTAAAGGTAGGAATGATTTGGCTAACAATTGGTTTAACAAGGGTTTCAACACGCTTGAATGACTATCCTTATTCATACTACACAATAATACACTAAACAAACAACTTTGGGCGTATTTAACCCATAATACATGCTTCTTTTTTCTCTTTTTTTCTTTCTCTTTTTTTTTCTTTCTTTTTTTTTTCACAACTTAAACATAACTCAATCACTTAAACGAAACACAAACACAATGGATGTCATCAATTTATTACACAAAGGTAAACGGGTCAATTTGGGTGATGTTGTAGGTTTAATCAAATGAAAAGGGTATAGGCTCAACATGGGCTACTAAGGGTAATTTTGGATAAATGGGTCAACAAAACACGAACTGGCTTCACACACAACAAAGGGGTATTCCTAAATTGCCTTTCTCATCTATGCGCATATTTTGCCTACAGCTCCAGCACGTATCAAATCACACAAATTCTGCAGCAAGGAAACATTTGGCCTACTCTCAACAAATGAACATATATATCAATTTCTATCAATCTAATAGGCTCAAAGTCTCACAAAGTAGGGATATAGGTTGCCGACATGTAGCATATGCAATTCCTATAAGCATGTTACCCCTAGTTAGGCATCTCTTTTCAGTTCTTATAAAAACGCTTGTCAGAAAAACTCTCATGAAACTTAAAGGGATGACCATGATAAAGGGTCTCATTTTTCATACTCGGCAAAAGACTCGTTAGCAACTGAAAACGCGGCTTTTGTGCCTGCTCAAGTGAAAAAGGTGACATTTTTGCAAGAAATTTTTTTTTATTCATATTTTTCTTTTAAAATTTCAAAAATTTCTCAATTTTTCTCACAAACATGTAAGTGTTCCCCCCAACTATCCTAGGGTCACCCATCCCCACACTTGGGATACATTGTCCCCAATGTATGGTGTATTTGCTCGTTTTCAATCCTTCCTCACTCAACATGTTCAACTTTCAATACTATCCATCCAAACGACTAACATCCCAAAACAATAAACCAAACACACTAAAAAGAAAACAACGAAATAAATGCAAAGTACAAACTATACAAGATGAGGGAACAGCACATGACCTGATAAGGAGGAGGGCGCGCATCAGTAAGATGGACCAGGTGGTCCATGTGACACCCGGCAAACTCAGGTTAGTAACGTTGACTAAACTAGTAAGTCTACCTTAGCGAGTCATGCATATTACGTCCTTAACGGAGTCAGTCGAGTCGGTATGATGATTCTGGGAATCATCGGGAGTCGTTATGATGATCCGCGGGGTCATCGGGAGTCGGTCCATAACTATGGGTACAAGGATCGGCGATTCGTGGAATCGCCGGGTTTAATGCACACACGAGTCTCGAGTCCCGGGAATTGGTGAACGGATGTAAACGTGTTAGTTATCATGCATTATATGTTTGAAATCATTATGTGACTTATCGGTATGTGAATACGTGTTTAAATATGTTAAAATAGTGTTTAACGCGCCAAAAACTCGTTCCAGCACCATAGGGGCGATTAGGAACCCCTAATCGCCTATATATGGGGCGAGTAGGGAGTATTATAGGCGATTGGGACCTAATCGCCTGATGTTCCATGCGATTAGGCTCCCAGTCGCGTGACATGCTCTGCTAATCGCATGAACAGCAGAGTCCGGGTCAAAACACCTATAAATAGAACCCTTAACTCCCCAAACACCTCTAGAACAACCCTAGCTGCTCCCAAACCACCCACACACCTTGAAACACCTCTGGAACTCTTTTTGCTACAAAAATCACCATCTCCAAGCTTACACACCTTTCTTTAACAAAACCCAAGGTGTGTTCTTCATCCCTAACCTTTGTAAAGTTATTATTTTGCGTTCCCCAAAGTTCCAGACCTTGTTTTACCAAATTGTGTCTTTAAAAACCTTTCAAAAGAGTCCTAAACTAAGTCCACACCTTAATGATTGTTATTTGTGAAGTTTACATGCATATGTTGGTCTTCTTGGTGATTATAACATGAATGTTTTCAAAAGATGATTGTACTTCTGCTATGTAGAGATTATTAGGAAGGTTGTCTTAGAATTTTAGCCATTATTGTGGTGTTTTGAAGAAAATGCATATTTTGACCCATTTGTATGTTCTTGAGGATTTAGGATGATTATGGTATGATTGTTGATGCAATGTTGTTAGGATTCATACTAGGAAGATGTTAGATCAGAGGTTTGATGATTTACATGTTTGTAAAGTTTGAAATCTGATTGTTTCCATTTAAGGAAAGATAAGGTTGGTTGGTGAAACCTAGTACTTTGCCATTTTAGGAAATAATTGCATGGAACGTGCTAGATCAGTGATATGTCGGGGGTTTTTGCTTGAAATGGGTTGGTAAATGATTTAGGTTTGATATTGGGTGTCGTTGCATGTTTCGGATCTGATTTGGAGGGTTAAACGCGCGAAAACCCGTTACACAGCAGCTGCAGGCGATTAGGAATCCTAATCGCCTGAGCTGGGGGCGATTATGCAGACATATGGGGCGATTAGGACCCTAATCGCCTCATGCTTCATGCGATTAGGCCCCTAATCGCCTGTAGGCTGATGCCTACTCGCGTGCGACCTTCCTAATCGCATGTACTGCTGTCGTGAACGCGTTTTGACATCCCGGAACACGATTTGACACCTAGGAACATGTTAGGAACCTCGGGATACACCCAATGACTTAGTAAGACGTGTTCGGACATGTTTATGCGTTAATTGGAAATTATGCTAGACTAGGTGAACTCTTGCGCGCATTAAGTGTTTAATTGCATATGTTGCATGATGTCTTGCATTTATCTGACACGTGGAATGTCGGGTCACCAATGGGGTGTCGGGTCTTGTCTGGCACGGTCGGTTTAACAGTTAAAGGTGTTTTCAAACGTTTATGGTCACGGTCTGGACATACGGGGACTAGTTAGCCTGCGGGTTATTAGTCCAATACTTATACACATCTTATGATAGGTCGCCGCTATTTGGGGCTATCATAACATAATTACTTAACTGTTTTCAAGTAACGCAATCCAAGGTGAGTCTCACAGCCCCACTTTTACTGTCTTGCTTTTGGGGGGAAGAAACATGCTTGAACGAACTATTTAAAGGTCATGTTATACTATGGGCACTTTATGTTACTATACGGCTTTTATGGAAAGTCCCAGGGGGAAACCATGAATGTGCTGGAACGCACAACGGGGGAAATGTGGATAGATCTATTGGGCCTCACAAGCCCCACTCGACGGCGGGGCCGGGCGGGTGCATATTGTCTCTACCTATCGGGTTACCGAGGCATCGGTAGCCCAGTCGTCTGGGCTGGTATCATCTTTTGGTTCATGTTTAGTAATGGGTTCCCAACCGTAGTAGTAAAAACACTTAACGTCTAGCTAACGTTCTTATGACATAGTATTAACGGAAATGATCTTTGTGAATTTGTGACAATACTTTTATAACATAAAACCTGTGAACTCACCAGCATTATATGTTGACATTTTTGGCATGTTTTCTCAGGTCGCTAAGGTAGCAGTCAATGGGCTAGGCGCACGGAGTCATGCACAGCGTCTAATATTTTGAAGCATATTAAACAATGTCTTTGTAAACAATGATATGTCTTTTGGTTGTAAACAAGAATGCTTCCGCTGCTGGTTTACAGCTCAAAGCATGATATTTTGGTTTTAAATATAATTATGAATGCATGTTTGTTGTATGTTTATTGTGATCGTTGACTGAGGTCCTGGTGTGTCACGCGCCTCGCGGTAAAACCCCGCACGTGGAATTTGAGGGTGTGACAGATTGGTATCAGAGCCAACGGTTATAGTGAACTAAGACTGCATGTAGAGTCTAGTCTATAACTGAGTCACACACACTAGACGGTCACAATTAGTCGAGTCTTAGCAAGTGGGTAACAATATGACTTGTCGGGGTGTCGGTGTCATCGTCTACTACGCTACATCATCTATTTACTCCTTATCATCCTATTTCTTGGCTCGTCCTTACTATGATCCGATGGTGAACGATATACTATTGAACTTTCTTGACGGCGGTGTACATTGGGGTAGCTTCGGCGTACTCTTGAGATCTGTCCAGGGATTTGGACATCCCCCCTCTATGCCCTAATGAACACGCCCGTTCTTATGCATACTATCTCGTACTTATACTTATGATAATACCATGATTGGGCGCTAGTGTTCGGTGACTTGAACTTCAAACTTAAAGCGCGCCTGGAGGACCATGCGGGACAGTTTATCATGTCGGGTGCACACGAGATCATAAACTGTGACGCATGGGATCCCTGGCGGACTTTGGGCTTGAACGGATGGACCCGAGCTGGGCTCGGTCTAATTTCTTGAAATTCCTAACGGGTTATACCACGGGCAAGCCTAAATCTTTTGTTCCATGTTGTGACAGAAGATGTCGGGAGCTCGTGGAGGTCGCAGAGGCGGCCGTGCTGGCGGTCGTGCTGGCGGCCGTGGTGGCGGCGGTGGCCGCGGGAATATTAATATGACCCAAGCCGAATTGGATAACTTAATGCAGCAACACGTGAATATTGCTCTGGCTGCATTCCAAGCCGCTCATAATGCTATGGGTGGTACGTCGATCCTCACCTATTCTACCTTGTTCTGGGGTACTTTACCTTTTCTTGATTCTCACCTACGTGTCTGTTCCAGGTGGTGCTGTCAATCCTCCTCCATCCCAGTGTTCCTATAAAAAGTTTATGGATTGCAAGCCCCACAACTTTAGTGGCACTGAAGGGGCAGTGGGACTGCTCCGTTGGTTGGAGAAAATCGAATCTGTTTTCTCGATATGCAGCTGCCCGGAAGGCGACCGGGTGAAATATGCTTCTGCGACCCTGGAGGGTCAAGCTTTGACTTGGTGGAACTCCACCACCCAGACTATAGGCATTGGGGAAGCCCACGCTATGCCCTGGGCGGAGTTCATTCAGTCATGATAGCATACATTAATGGAACTTCCCACTTTCGGAGATGCACCTTATCACCGGTCCTAGGGGCTACATTATGGATCATAAACTGCAACAAAACCCTCACAATCGGCTTCAAGTTGGCTCTTTTTAACTCTACACCCTTCCTTAGATCGAAGATTTCAGAAAACATGGCGGTTTGATTTGCTAACTTGTAAGCGTTGTTCCAATAGTCCTTTTCCTCGATGTATTGGTACCATGAATCGTCCTTTGAATCGAACTTTGCGATCCGTCGCATCGTAGCAAAGGACAAAACCACTTCTTTCCCTTCAACAATCCCAGTGAGTTTAGTGGTTTGTGGAGGGTTGTTACCGTCATCCCTTTTCAATGTGCTCAGCCATTGTATAATGCTATTCACGTGTACTCTCCCATCCTTAGCACCCTTGAAATCCACAACCGCTTCCCAACCCAATTCTTGGAATTTCTCCATGAGTCCCAAGGATCTGAAATCATCCTTCAGCACCTGTTTTTCAAAACGCATGTTTTTTATGATTGAATGCCTGTCGCCCATCTTTTTATAAAACAATTCAGCTTGGTGTTCCTCTGGTTGCGCTGACAACGGTCCTCTTGGCCAACCGGGGATATATGGGACATCGGTATGGGGGTTGGGTGGTTGCTGAAACCCATGATCCTCTGGTTCTTCTTCTTGGACCGGTGCGTCCCGAATCACAATTTCTCCTGCCGTCTTTCGCTTTTTAGAGGCCCTTGTTGCGGCTGATGATGCCGCTGCCTTCCCCTTGCCCTTTCCAAAAGTCTTTGACTTCGTCATCTACACACATAAACAATCAAACACCTCAAATTAGTGTCTAGAATTCGAGTCATAAACAAGTGTGTTCACAACTTCCTTCCCACACTTGTTTATTGCCATGTTTTGCCTATGCATCACCAATTGTTGTACAAAGTCCATGAAAAAGAATTTAAATCAATAGTTGATACCAATTTCATGTTCTTCTTAATCGCCATATGTTACTAAAAATTCAATGTTCTACACATTTATGAACAAAAACTCATCTTTGGTGATGATTCATAGCAAAACCATAACAATGTAGGCAATCAATCAAAATCAAAATCAACAACTAAGGCTTTCAACACAACCACTTGTTCCTTTACCCTCCTAATTCATCATGTACCGAGCAATATCAACATTATAAGCAATGAACATAGTAAAAGAGAGTAGAACATACCTTAGCTTGATGATAATAAACAATAGAAAGACAAGATTGCAACTTTAAAGAACACTCCTCACAATACCCCACGACCTCGATGAAAGAAGCCCAGAAATCTCGAAAACCGTGGCGAATTAGCACAAAAGAAGTTAGGGGTTTTGTAGATCTCGAAAAATTAGTCAAGTTAGACTCAAGAACCGTTCGATTTGGTTAAGAATTGAGTGAGTTATGGATGCTTGAAGATTTAGGGTTCTTAGGAATTGTTGAAGAAGAAAGGTGATGAAGAGGATATAATGATCGATGTTGATGGCTGAAATATTGTTTAGATGGGTAAAAAGTGAAGTTGGACCGGTTCAACATGTGTTTAATTGTTTAAAAACCCGGTTCAGAAGGTCAAGACATGGACCCGGTTCATTTTATCAAGCACCCGTAACTTACTAAACAATCCGTAGGTTACAGATGAGAGGGTCGCACATTTGTCATTTGTTTAGCTGATGAACCCGTAAGTTACAGGTACTACTCGTAAGGTACGAATGAGGCACTCGCAATTTTTTGCTTTTCTTTGCTGTTGAACCCGTAAGCTACGAGCGTAACCCGTAAGGTACGAATCAAAGCCTCGCAAATTTTTTTTTTTTTTTTTTTTTTTTTGAACCCGTAAGTTACAGGTACGACCCGTACCTTACGAATGAAAGGGTCGCATTTTTCTTGTTTGTTTGGCTAACACAACCTGTAAGCTACGGATGGTGCTCGTAAGGTACGAACCAAAGGCTCGCAATTTTTGCTTGTTTTTGGCTTGACAACCCGTAAGCTACGGGTGCAACCTGTACCTTACGAACCAAAGCTTCGCAAATTTTTTTTTTTTTTTTTTTTTGCCTTTGCAAAACTAAACTTTTAAAGCTTTAACTCTCTACTCGCCCTCTCCACCCCCCTAAAAAAATTCTTAGTCGTCCTCGACTTCGGTTCGGGTTAAAACAACGTACCTTAGCGATCCAAACGTTCCCACACTTGTGTGAGACACCGGGCGTGCTTCAACAGCTTGCAAGCGGTTAAAACAAAAATAACAAAAGTAATAATATACACAGAAATTCCGGGCTGCCTCCCGGTAGCGCTAAGTTTATTAGTCTTCAGCCAGACTTGTACCTCGGATGCTCATTCTGAATCATAAGTCAGAGTGCTTAAAGCGAAGCTCTCTGACTGTTTGTCCGGTCCATTGATGTCATTTGGCTCGATATAAGGTTTCAATCGGTGGCCATTCACCACTTGCCTCAAATGGTCATCAAAGTCTTCAATCTCTACATCTCCAAAGTTCCCCACACGTGTGACCAGATACGGTCCAGTCCACTTGCTCCTCAGCTTTCCTGGAAATAACTTCAATCTAGAATTGTATAACCAAACTCTATTACCTACCTCAATGTTTTTCAACCGGATCTTGGCATCATGCACCTTTTTTACTTTGTCTTTATATGCCTCTGCACTCTCATATGCTTCGTTTCTCAGCTCTTCTAGCTCTCCCAAGGCCAACTTTCTTGCCTTTCCTGCAGCATCATAGTCCATGTTAACCTGTTTAATAGCCCATAAAGCACGATGTGTAAGTTCAACAGGTAAATGACACCCTTCCCGTAGACCAACCGATAAGGTGTGGTTCCAATAGGCGTTTTGTAGGCAGTGCGATACGCCCACAAAGCATCGTCCAATTTGGTGGACCAGTCCTTGCGGTCGGGTCGCACAGTTTTCTGTAGAATTTCCTTAATCTGCCTATTGGACACCTCAACTTGCCCACTAGTTTGTGGGTGATACGGTGTCGCGATACGGTGGTCTACACCATAATTTTTAAGAAGCTTGCCAAAGTAAAAGTTTTTAAAGTGGGACCCCCCATCACTAATGATCACACGAGGGATTCCAAAGTGAGTAAAGATGTTACTTTGGACAAACTTGCACACCACTTTGTGATCATTCGTCTTGGTGGCAATGGCTTCGATCCATCTGGACACGTAATCCACTGCCACTAAGATGTACAAGTTACCGAATGAATTCGGGAACGGGCCCATAAAGTCGATTCCCCAAACATCAAAGATGTCGACAACTAGAATCGGCTGCATGGGCATCTCGTTCCGTTTTGAAATGCTACCCATCTGTTGACATCTTAAGCAATTTTTAGCGAACTCGAAAGCATCTTTAAAAATGGTAGGCCAATATAGGCCGCATGAAAGCACTTTGTGGCCCGTCTTTTGACCACTGAAATGGCCACCACATGCTGATGTGTGCACCATGCTTAGCACACATTGAACTTCATCATCTGGTACACATCGTCGGATGAGCTGGTCTGATCCAACTTTGAAGAGGTATGGGTCATCCCATATGTAGTACTTTGCTTGGGAAAGAGAATGTTGCTTCTTCCTCTTTGACCAGTGCTCTGGAGTGGTTCCTGTAACTGCATAATTAGCAAAATCAGCAAACCATGGTTTAATGGAAATAGATAATAATTGCTCATCTGGGAATGTGTCATTGATTTCCACTTCCGGTGCTTGTGTCTCATGCACCACCCGTGACAAGTGGTCGGCTACCACGTTCTCACTCCCCTTCTTGTCTCGAATCTCAAGGTCGAATTCTTGCAACAGTAAGATCCAACGAATCAACCTTGGCTTAGCATCCTTCTTTTCCATGAGGTACCTGACAGCACTGTGGTCAGAATAAACAATAACTTTGCTACCCCATAAATAAGATCTAAATTTATCCAATGCATACACAACTGCAAGCAACTCTTTCTCAGTAGTGGTATAATTTAACTGAGCATCAGAAAGAGTTTTGCTTGCGTAGTAAATGGCTACAGGCTTTTTATCCACCCGTTGTCCCAGAACCGCCCCAACTGCATAGTCACTAGCATCACACATTATCTCAAAAGGGGTGGACCAGTCTGGTGATTGTAAAACAGGAGCCTCAATTAGTTTCTGTTTTAAGGTGGTAAAAGCTTTCATACATTCTTCATCAAAAACAAACGGGACATCTTTCAGTAAAAGGTTACATAGCGGTTTAGTAATGACAGAAAATCCTTTTATGAACCGTCTATAAAACCCGGCGTGTCCAAGAAAGGAACGGACGCCTTTAACATTTGTAGGTGGAGGTAAAGTTGAAATCACTTGAATTTTAGCATGGTCCACCTCGATTCCCCTACTTGAGATTACATGTCCCAACACAATCCCTTCCTGAACCATAAAGTGGCTCTTTTCCCAACTTAAAACCAGATTTGTTTCGACACATCTTTTCAAAACTTTTGTTAGTTGTGTTAAACATGACTCAAAAGATGTGCCAAAAATGGAAAAGTCATCCATGAAGATCTCTAGAGAGTCCCCGACCATATCTGAGAAGATACTCATCATGCACCTTTGAAAGGTGGCCGGGGCATTACAAAGGCCAAATGGCATTCGCCTGAATGCGAAAGTGCCATATGGACATGTAAACGTAGTCTTCTGTTGATCCTCAGGATGTATAGCAATCTGGTTATATCCTGAATATCCATCTAGAAAGCAATAAAATTTCTGACCTGCGAGTTTCTCAACTATCTGATCAACAAAAGGTAATGGAAAGTGATCTTTGGAAGTCGCAGAGTTCAACTTCCGGTAATCAATGCAAATACGCCACCCGGTCACGGGTCGGGTAGCAATTTGCTCACCATCCTCACCTGTAACAATCTGTATACCTGCTTTCTTGGGTACTGTCTGTGTTGGACTCACCCACTCACTATCTGAAATCGGGTAGACAATACCTGCATCAAGCCACTTTAAGACCTCCTTTTTCACCACTTCCCGCATATTCGGGTTCAACCTTCTCTGAGCATCCCTAGCCGGCTTTGCACCTTCTTCAGTAATGATCCTGTGCATCACAATGGATGGACTAATTCCCTTCAGGTTTGCAATGGTCCATCCAATCGCCACTTTATGCTCCACCAACACTTCCATCAATGCTTTTTCCTGCACATCAGACAAATTAGAAGCAATAATAACAGGAAGAGTTTTATTGTCACCCACAAAAGCATATTTCAAATGCTTTGGTAATTCTTTCAGTTCCAGCTGTGGAGGTGATTCCAATGATGGCTTCAGTTGCGTGTCAATGTGCTCTGGTAGGCTTTCCACCTGATGTGTCCACGTGGGTTTCCCTTCTTTGACTGCCATCACCTCCAACTCATCCTCCATCTCTTTTAGAACCTCCCTGTATTCATCATCCTTCCTGTCACAAACAAAACACGTCTCTGTTGCGTCCTCCTCATTGACATGGGGGTGACACGTGTCAATAATGTCTGCCATAAAGCATTCATCACTGACCAGAGAGTTAGATGTATGGGGAAAAACGCTTAAACGAACTTTCCTATTCCCGAATGCCATGTCAACTGTCCCGTTTCTACAATGAATTAAAGCATTTGCAGTTGCTAAAAACGGTCTACCAAGTATCACATTAGGTTGTTTAGTTGTATTTGAAGAGACATAATCCAACACTAGAAAATCAACTGGGTAGTAAAAGTCCTCAATTTTGACAATGACATCATATACTATCCCCCGGGGAAGTTTCAAAGTCAAGTCGGCCAACACCACAGTAGTGTCGGCTTTCTGTAAAGGCCCAAAATCATACTGGTCGTATAAACTCCCCGGTAAGATGCTAACACTAGCTCCGAAATCCAGTAAAGCTCGGTCTATCCTACATTCACCCACTTGAATGGGTATCAAAGGAGTTCCTGGATCCCTGAGCTTAGGAGGAAGTATACCCGACAAAACGGCACTGACACTTTCTGAAAAATCAATTTTCTTTGGAACTTTATTTTGCCGTTTTTGAGTACACAACTCCTTCAAATACTTAGCATAAGCGGGAATCTGTTTAATAGCATCCAACAAAGGTATGTTAATCTTTACCTGCTTAAAAATTTCCCACATCTCCTCCTGTTGTGGGCTCCTTCTTTTTACCTTTGTTTCTGGTGGTACCAAAGCTTCAGGAAACGGGATGGTATTACCCTCCACACCCTTTTCCTTAGCTTCAGTGTTATTCTCTAATACCCTATTTGGTGATTCAGAAAAAGTTGCTTTCTTAGTCTTTTTAGGGCTAGCAGATGTTTTCACAGATTCCCCCTCATCATCATCATCACTGACATCCTCCACCACCCCCTCTACAAATGGTGGTGGAGACCCTACCTTATTGTCATAAATCTTACCTGAGCGAAGAATACTTACCTGATTAATCTCTGCATTCTTGCCATGTCTCGAGCTGGATGACTGGTGTGCAGGATTCACTGTGGTGGTGCTCGGTAGCTTACCTGGATCTTGACGTATAGTGGACAACTCTTCTGCAATTTGGCCAACTTGCTTCGAAAGGGCCTTGTACTCCTTGTCTCTGATTTCGTTGTCCTTTCTGATCTCCTTCATGAAATCGCCCGTTGACTTCATGAATTCTCCTGTTGACTTCATAAACTCAGTCAACATATCCTTCACTGATACATCCTGTCCCGAAGATCCACCCTGTTGATTGCCTTGACTTCTCCAGTTGCCTTGAGAACTCCCTTGATTGCTTCCAGCTCCTTGCTGATAATTTCTTTGATTGTTGTAGTTCCCTTGGCCTGAATATCCTCTTTGATTGTTTTGATTAGGTACCTGTGATGGAGGATTCAACTGGTTAGAAGTATTACTGTAACTAAAATTAGGGTGATTTCGCAAACCTGGGTGATATGAATTAGAATTCATATCATATGGCTTTCGCTGTCCATAAAGCTGATTTACTTCTTCAGATTTCCCTTGTTGAGTAGGACAATCAGCATCCATGTGTCCCAGATCATCACAAATGGAGCAAACTGTAAAAGAATTAGCTGCCTTTGCTCCGTCACTCCTTCCTGCGCCTCTACCAGCTGTCAACTGTGCAATCTGTCGCTCTAAGCTTGCTATTCTCTTTTCAGCCTCTACATCAACACCCCTGGTTGCACCTGTTCGGCTTCTTCTACTAGCACGAGCCTGTCTCTTTGATGTCACTGCCAACCTCTCCATGTACTCCCAATCCACATCCTCATGGTTAGTAAAAAAGGTACCATTACTGTTGGCGTTCAAATCTCTCACATCCTCGGGTAATAAGCTGTCATAAAACGACTTAATCAGTTCCCACATAGGTATATCATGATGTGGACACTTCCTTAACAACTCCTTAAACCTCGTGAAGGCTTCATGAAATGGTTCCCCCGAGTGTTGTTGGAAAGTTCTAATAGCCTCCCGAGCCTCAGTAGTGCGAGTCATAGTATAATATTCCTCTAAGAACTGCTGTTGAAGCTCTTGCCATGTGAATATACTCCCAGCAGGCAATGAATGGTACCACAATTTCGCTTGATCTTTGAGGGTGAACTGAAACATCATTAATCTCACCTCATCCGGACTAAACCCATGGCCCCCAATGGTGTTACAAATACTCACAAACTCTGCAATATGTAGATAGGGTTCCTCTGTTGCTTTACCATACAAACTCGGAAGGTGATTCAAATATTGTGGTCTAACCTCAAAACTCCTTCCATTCTGATGTGGTGGTACTACAGGTGAAGTGTTCTCGGTGGCCACTGGAATAAAATGGCTCCCAACGCCATTTACAGGAGGTCTGTAGTTCACCCGAGGTACTCCATCTACATATTGCCTCTGCCCATTCCCTCGCACTTGATTTCTTGGTTGATTCTGAGGGACCCCTCTCTGTCCCTGATTATGCCCCCTCATATTAAACCCTTGCTGATGTTGCTGCTGATATTGTGGACCAAACTCATCATGCTCATCATAGTCAAACTGATCCTGATTCATGTAGTATCCGTCATCAGCAACTCCTCCATCCCAATCAGCAACTCTACCATTAAAAGTGCCCGCTGTACCATGCATACTGTCATCTCCATGAAGTGACTCCGTTGCTCTATTACTGTTAGATCTCGGGTTTCGGTTTTGTGGTGGTTGTTGGTTTAAGGCTAATGGGCGGTTGGGTTGTTGTTGCTGTTGTGGGGCCTCAAAAGCTTGATCATTTTCATAATGTTCGTCCCACTCATCATGCTCTTGATGGCCTTGCTGAAATTGTCTAGAACCACCAGCGTTCGGATCTGGGTTAAATTGTGGGAATGGTGGTTGTTGTCTTGGAGCTGGTGCTGTTTGAAATGGTCGTGGAGGCATATTGCCCAATGGGTTTGGTTGTGGTGGTATTGGGTCAGGTTAGTTCGGTGGAGGTTGGTTATCTTGGTTACTGGGATGGCTCATGTTTGGTGTTGGTCGGGTTTGATGAATGGCTCTGTTCTTTCTAGTTGTCTTTTCAATTTTCGGATCGTAAATTAGCGGTGAAGTCTTGCCTGAATAACGTGTATGATGCATGCAACTGAATTACCTGCACAGACACAAACAAGCAAACCACGCGTAATACTGAACTAAAGAAAACAAAAACTTGAACTAACAGACTAGAAAAAGAAAATATTTTTGGGTTTTTTTTTAAATATTTTTTAGATTTTTAAGAAAATAAATAAAAACTAAAACAAAACTATCTAACTAAGCGCACCGATTCCCCGGCAACGGCGCCATTTTGATCGATGTCGTTGGGTCGGTCAAAAACAATGAAAATAAGTAGTAAAGTGGAAGTGAGTCGTCTCCATAGGGAATTGGTGGAAAGAGTAGTTTTGCAAATTAACTAATAAATTAAAAATCTAATTGGTTTGTTGTTTGCTTTGAGTTTTAAGAAAACGAATTTTATAAGTTGTAAACAATGATATTAAGGAAGTAACCCCCTCCAGGTTTCCGGTTTAATTGTGACACCCGGCAAATTCTGGTTAACAACGTTGTCTAGATGAAAGTCTACCTTAGCGAGTCACGCGTATATTGTACTTAACTGGGTTAGTTAAGTCGGGTTATGGTTCGGGAACTATCGGTTTAGTCTAGAAGATCATTGGATGTTGGTCTAGAGGTTCATTAGATGTCAGTCCTTAACCAAGTGTACAAACGGTGACGATTTGTAGGATCGTCAGGGCATACGGAACATACAAGTCTCGAGTCCCGGGAATTGGTGAACGAGTGTGAATATGTGTATTTACAAGTGTTATGTGTTTACAATCATTATGTGACTTGTCGGTATGTGAATATGTGTTAACATATGTTAAAACGGGGTTTAACGCGCAAAACACAGGGAACAGGCCCCTATAGGCGATTAGGATAGCCCAATCGCCTATAGGAGGGGCGAGTGGGCAGTCATACAGGCGAGTAGGGCCTAAATGCATGACTGTTCATGCGATTAGGCCCCAAATGCATGAACTTACATGCGATTAGGACCCCTAATCGCGTGTAAAGGCTGCACAATCGCTAGTTACGGGCTGGACGACTAAAAACGACTATAAATACCATACTTGACCTCATAAACTTCATAATACAAACCCTAGTCGTCCCATAACCCGCCCCAACACACACACAACCTCTGGAACGCGATTTTTGATCCAAACACAAGGTTTCAAGCTTAATCCATCATTCTTTCACAAATCTAAGGTTTGGTTTCCATCCATGAATCTTTATAAACGTTTTCATTCAATCCCTAATGGTCCAGACCTGTTCTAAAACGAAAAAGCTTTCTGAAAATCGTTAACAAGTGTTGATAATCGGATTCTAACTAGTATACATGTGTTATGTGTGTTTATGATTAGAAAGCTAGGGTTTTTATGATTCAAGATGAATGAATGACATGTTATTATGTTAGATCAGAATAATAATGATATTATGATGATAAAATCTGAGTAACTGATTATTAGGGTGATAGTTACGCATGTTAGTGTGATGTTGCATGCTATGTGAATGGTGTTTGGAATACGTGATTGCATGCAGGACTGATAATACGAGGCAAAACGAAGGACTTTAGTTTAAACATGTTTAGAATAGTTGTTGGGATGATATTGGGTGGTTACACACGTTCTAGATCTGATTTGGAGCGTTAAACGCGCGAAAAACCGGAACAGCAAGGTTACAGGCGATTAGCAACCCTAATCGCCTATGTTAGAGGCGATTAGGAGGCCAATCGCCCATGATTCATGCGATTGGGGGCTAAATGCTAGTACTTACATGCGATTAGCCCTAATTGCTAGTAGATACATGTGGTATAGCCCTAATTGCTAGTAGATACATGTGGTATAGCCCTAATTGCTAGTAGATACATGTGGCATAACCCTAAATGCTAGTAGTTACATGCGATTAGCCCTAAATGCTAGTAGTTACATGCGATTAGCCTTCCTAAATGCCAGTTGACCAACCTAAATGCTAGTTGACTTTTCCTAATCGCGTGCACTGCTGCTGTAAGTATAAATTAGCATTCCGAGACCCGATTTGACATGTAGGAACATACTAGGAACCTCGTAACATATCTAACAACTTGGTAACATATGTTTGGATGTAATTCAGTGATACGTGAGCTATGTGCTATAACTTGTGGTGCGTTAACGTATGTTAAGTGTGATTGCATAATTGTGTGTTTGAGAGCGTAAACATAACACGGGGAGTCTCGGGTCACCAATGGGATGTCGAGTCTTGTACTTTGGGTCAGTTAAACAGTCACGGTGTTTTCAAACGAACTTGGTTATGGTCTGGACATCTAGGGACTAATTAACCTGCGGGTTATTAGTCTAAGTGTTTGTAACTGTCATATGTTAGGTCGCCGCTTTACGGGACTAGCATAGCTGCTGAGTTATTCGTATTACGAAGTAACGCAACTTAAGGTGAGTTTACGGCCCCTCTTTTAAACTGGTTTCATATTTTCGGGGGAGAAAACATGTGTTAAAACGATTATTTGGTAACTACTGTCATACTATGGGTTTCTATTGTGTACTACACGATCTTTGGAAGTCCCGGGGGGAACCATGAATGTGCGGGTTTGCACAACGGGGAAATGTGAATAGCGCTATTGGGAGTGACCAACCCCGCTCGTCGACTTGGAGGGTCGGCGGGTGCATATTGTCTCAAACAGGAACAACAGGAACAACAGGGTTACTACATCGGGCATACATTTGGTTTGCGAGTTAGTAATGGTTTTCCAATCGTGGTAGTAACAAAACATACGCCTAGCTAGCGTACACTGGTTTTCGATTTGTTATAGTATGGACAGGTTGACTTGGTACTTGGATTACAAAACCTGTAAACTCACCAGCATTTTTGTGCTGACGTAAACTTTTACATGTTTTCTCAGGTCGCTAAGGTAGCACTACTGGACTAGGGCGTACGCGTCTTCACGACGTCTAGTTAGAGTCGCATGGTTTTCATATGTTGAACATTTGGTTTACTTTTGAGATACTGTTTTGAATAAGCTTCCGCTGTAAACGGGGATTTTAAACTATGTTTTGAAATTGCATTATATTCATTTAGACTTGTTTATTGTGATCGTTGGTTTGGATCCTGGTTTGTCATGCGCCTCGCGGTAAAACTCCGCAAGTGGATTTTGAGGGTGTGACAGATTGGTATCAGAGCCAATGGTTATAGTGAACTAGGACTGCATGTAGAGTCTAGTCTATAGCCGAGTCACACACACTAGACGATCACATGGTACTAAACATTAAGGTGGTTTACGTATGGTCTTGTCGGGGTGTCTCTAAATCATTTGGTCTTTCTACGTTACATCATCCGTTCTATCTTAGGTCGGGTTACTTACTTTCGAGGCTGTGTAGTATATTGGAGTGAATCGTGTACTCTTGAGATTTGTCCAAGGCTCGGACATCTCCCTTTCATACTCCAATAGAAACACTTGCCATAAACTACCGTAGTATTACGGTGTATAGCTAAGAGTCTATGTTCGGTGATTCGAACTTTGAACTAGGAGAACACTTGGAGGACCATGTAGAGCGGTTTATCATTTTGGGTGCACACAAAATCATAAACCGAAATGCATGGAAGCCCTAGTGAGCTCTGGGTTTGAAGGGATAGTCCTGGATTGGATCTAGCTTTGATCTTGTGAACATTAGTGGTTATCTTTATCTGCGAAACTAAATTTTCTCGTTCTTTCTGCCAGAATCATGTCTGGAGTAAGAGGAGGACGTGGAGGTGGTCGCAATGGTGGACGTGGTGGTGGTCGCGGTGGTGCTGGTGGTCGTGGAGGTATTAACCTATCGCAGGCTGATCTGAACAACTTGCTCCAAGCTGCCTTCCAGTTAGGGCACAACGGTGGTGGTAAGTTGATTTATCCATTTTCTTTGCCTCATTAGAGAACCTTGTTTACATTCGTCGTGATTCCTCACGCATTTTATTTCAGGTGGTCCTGTTAATCCACCCCCACCCATGTGTACCTACAAGATGTTTCGGGACTGTAAGCCCCAGGAATTCTCTGGCACTGAGGGTGCGGTGAGCTTGCTTAGGTGGCTGGAGAAAGTGGAGTCAGTGTTTCTGATGTGTAACTGTCTCCCAGAAGATCGGGTTAAGTATGCTGCTGCATTATTCCAGGATGTTGCTTTGACTTGGTGGAATAATATCACCCAGAATATGGGTATTGGGGAGGCATATGCTATGCCTTGGGAGAATTTTGTGCAGCTGCTGAAGCGTGAGTACTGTCCGAGGGAAGAGGTACAGAAGTTAGAGCACGAGGTGTGGAACCTCAAGATGTCTGGGTCTGAAATTGAGAAGTATACTGTGAGGCGTAACGAGTTGGCAGTGCTGTGTCCTGATCTGCATGTGCCAGAGTACAGGAGGATTGAACACTATGTCTCGGGGTTAGTACCGGAAATCGCAGGGTTAGTGGCTGCGGGAAATCATCCTACATACGCAGAGGTGGTCCGATCGGCTCATAGGATGACCAACTTAAAGGTGAATGAGGGTATTTTGCCTGCTAAGGGTTCAACTGTTAAGGCCCCAGAGAACAACAAGCGCAAGTGGGATAATGAAGGGAAGGGATCTGGGCCAGCACAGCAGAGTAAGAGGTTCGATAATGGGGGTTCTTCTTCTTCGGGTAACAAACAGGGTGGTTATGCGGGGAAACTGCCTAAATGTAACAAGTGTGGACGTCATCATCAAGGGAACTGCGACAGTAACCGTTTTCATCGCTGCCAGCGAATTGGGCATTTTGCTAAAGATTGTCGGGTTACACTTCCATCGACCCAGGCCCCGACTACTAACTCAGCTCCTACTACTCAAGGGACTACGGGAAGACAAGGATGTTACAACTGTGGTGAGACTGGGCATTACAAGAAGGATTGCCCAAAACTGAAGCAGGGTGGAAACAACGGAAATCGGAACAACGGGGGTGGTGGCAGGAATGCACGCGCCTTCGTCATTGGAGCCGCTGAGGCTAGACAGGATCCTGACACAGTCACCGGTACGTTCCTTCTCAATAATCGTTCTGTTAGTGTGTTATTTGATTCTGGTGCCGACAAGAGTTTTGTATCCATGGAAGTTAGTCGACTGCTAGATGTAGTATCCGTACCATTAGAGACTAAGTATATTATTGAGTTGGCTGACGGTAAAAAGATTGAAGCTACTAGTATCCTTCGGGAGTGTCAATTAGAGTTGTCGGGTTTGTCGTTCCCCATCGACCTTATGCCGGTACCTTTGGGTAGTTTTGACGTGGTGGTAGGCATGGATTGGTTGTCTTTGTATCGCGCGAAGATTGTCTGTTACGACAAGATTATTCGGATTCCTCTCCCTGATGGAGAATTCCTTTCTGTGTACGGTATCAAGGTTGGTGTTCCGCTGAATATCATCTCTAGCATGAAAGCCCTTAAGTGTCTTCGAAAGGGTTATCCAGCCGTTTTGGCACTTTTATCTGTTTTCTCTGGTGATGAGAAGAAGATCGACGATATTCCAGTCGTACGCGAGTTTCCTGATGTATTTCCTGATGATTTATCTGGTCTTCCTCCCCATCGTCAAGTCGAGTTCGGTATTGATCTTGTACCAGGGGCTGCTCCTATTGCTCGGGCCCCCTACCGTCTTGCACCTCCCGAGATGCAGGAATTGTCTAGTCAGTTACAGGAACTCTTGGACAAGGGTTTCATCAGGCCAAGTTCTTCCCCTTGGGGAGCCCCGATTCTATTTGTTAAGAAGAAGGATGGAAGTTTCCGATTGTGTGTGGACTACAGAGAACTGAACAAATTGACCGTCAAGAACCGTTATCCTCTTCCACGTATTGATGATCTATTCGACCAACTTCAGGGTTCTAGTTACTACTCCAAGATTGACTTGAGGTCCGGTTATCACCAGTTGCGGGTAAGGGAAGCTGACGTTGCAAAGACTGCCTTTCGTACACGTTATGGCCATTTCGAATTCTTGGTCATGCCTTTCGGTCTCACGAACGCACCGGCGGTTTTCATGGATTTGATGAACCGCGTTTGTAAACCATATCTGGACAAGTTCGTCATTGTGTTTATTGATGACATTCTGATCTACTCTAAGAACAAGACCGAACATGAGGAACACCTGCGTTTGGTTTTGGAACTCTTGCGACGGGAACAACTTTACGCTAAGTTCTCAAAGTGTGACTTTTGGTTACGCGAAGTTCAGTTCCTAGGACATGTGGTTAATGAACTAGGGATTCATGTCGATCCAGCTAAGATCGAAGCGATCAAGGACTGGGGAGCACCTAAGACGCCAACTGAGGTGCGGCAATTCCTAGGCCTTGCAGGCTATTATCGTCGTTTCATTCAGGGGTTCTCGAAGATCGCTCAACCCCTCACCACTCTTACTCAGAAGGATAGAAAATTCGACTGGGGTGAACCACAAGAGTCAGCGTTTGAGGAACTAAAGTCTAAACTTTGTTCTGCTCCTATTTTGTCCTTACCTGAAGGCCCTGATGATTTCGTTGTTTACTGTGATGCTTCTATTCATGGTCTCGGTTGTGTGTTGATGCAACGCGAGAAGGTGATTGCATATGCTTCTCGTCAACTCAAGGTGCACGAGAAGAACTACACCACCCATGACTTGGAGTTGGGTGCAGTGGTTTTCGCGTTGAAAATTTGGAGACATTACTTGTACGGTACCAAATGCACCATCTACACCGATCACAAGAGTCTTCAACATATTTTCGACCAACAACATTTGAACATACGGCAGCGTCGTTGGATTGAACTCCTGAACGACTATGATTGTGCCATTAAGTACCATCCTGGCAAGGCGAATGTTGTAGCAGACGCCTTGAGCAGGAAGGAATCAACTAAACCTCATCGCGTTCGGGCGTTGCAGCTCACCATTCATTCATCCCTACCTGATCAACTCCGTTATGCCCAGTTAGAAGCTTTGAAGGAGGAAAACCTTAAGGCTGAAACTATGCACGGTGCCGACAAGCACCTCGAGCGAAGACCTGATGGCCTGCACTACTTCGCAGAACGCATATGGGTTCCTTTATTCGGGGGACTACGGGAGCTTGTCCTTGATGAGGCTCATAAGTCCCGGTATTCTATTCATCCTGGTTCGGATAAGATGTACCAAGATCTGAAGGTGCTTTACTGGTGGCCAAACATGAGGTCGGATATAGCCTCATATGTGAGCAAATGCTTGACCTGTGCTAAGGTCAAGGTAGAATACCAGAAACCGTCGGGTCTCTTGCAACAACCTGAAATTCCGGAATGGAAATGGGAACGGATTACCATGGATTTTGTCACGCAACTTCCTAAATCACCAAGCGGGAATGACAAGATATGGGTGATTGTCGATCGGTTGACGAAATCAGCCCATTTTCTTGCTATTAAGGAGACCGACACCATGGATCGTTTGGCTCGTCTTTATCTGAAGGAAGTTGTTTCTAAGCACGGGGTGCCGGTTTCTATTATCTCGGATCGTGATTCCCATTTTACTTCTCACTTCTGGAAGTCCTTGCACAAGGCTTTGGGTACCCAACTAGACATGAGTACGGCTTATCATCCACAGACTGACGGTCAGAGTGAGCGCACGATTCAAACTTTGGAAGACATGCTGCGGGCATGTGTAATCGATTTTGGCAAGGGTTGGGAAGCTCATTTACCGTTAGTAGAATTCTCGTACAACAACAGTTATCACACGAGCATCAAGGCGGCTCCGTTCGAGGCACTGTACGGACGGAAATGCCATTCTCCTCTTTGTTGGGCTGAAGTGGGTGAGAGTCAACTCACTGGGCCTGAACTAGTGTACGAAACTTCGGAAAAGATCGTACGGATTCGTAACCGGTTGGCAGCGGCACGGGATCGGCAAAAGAGTTATGCTGATCAGCGTCGCAAACCATTGGAATTCCAAGTTAATGACAAAGTACTTCTAAAAGTTTCACCGTGGAAGGGCGTCATACGCTTTGGGAAGCGTGGCAAACTCAACCCTCGGTATGTCGGTCCATTTACGATCCTGGAACGGATTGGACCGGTGGCATATCGTCTTGATTTACCGACGGAGCTCGGTAATGTACATAACGTCTTCCATGTGTCCAACTTGAAGAAGTGTCTGGCTGACGAGTCTCTCATTGTTCCACTGGAAGAGATCAAGGTTTATGATCGTCTTCGGATTGTGGAAGAACCTGTGGAGATCCTTGATTACAAGATTCGTAGCCTACGTCACAGCAAGATTCGTATCGTTAAGGTTCGGTGGAACTCGAACCGGGGACCAGAGTACACTTGGGAACGGGAGGATCAGATGAAGTCTAAGTATCCTCATCTCTTTCCTAAGGAAGCGTTCGAGTCGAGATATGTCTCTTCTGCAGCTGAATGAATCTCGGGGCGAGATTCCTTTTAACGTGGGGATGATGTGACAACTCGGGTAAATCTCTCTTTTGGTTTCTATCTTTTGTTTGTTCCCTTCGTTATTTCTTTTGTTCTTTTGTTACTTGCGCAATTTTCGGGACGAAAATTCTTTTAACGTGGGGATGATGTGACACCCGGCAAATTCTGGTTAACAACGTTGTCTAGATGAAAGTCTACCTTAGCGAGTCACGCGTATATTGTACTTAACTGGGTTAGTTAAGTCGGGTTATGGTTCGGGAACTATCGGTTTAGTCTAGAAGATCATTGGATGTTGGTCTAGAGGTTCATTAGATGTCAGTCCTTAACCAAGTGTACAAACGGTGACGATTTGTAGGATCGTCAGGGCATACGGAACATACAAGTCTCGAGTCCCGGGAATTGGTGAACGAGTGTGAATATGGGTATTTACAAGTGTTATGTGTTTACAATCATTATGTGACTTGTCGGTATGTGAATATGTGTTAACATATGTTAAAACGGGGTTTAACGCGCAAAACACAGGGAACAGGCCCTATAGGCGATTAGGATAGCCCAATCGCCTATAGGAGGGGCGAGTGGGCAGTCATACAGGCGAGTAGGGCCTAAATGCATGACTGTTCATGCGATTAGGCCCCAAATGCATGAACTCACATGCGATTAGGACCCCTAATCGCGTGTAAAGGCTGCACAATCGCTAGTTACGGGCTGGACGACTAAAAACGACTATAAATACCATACTTGACCTCATAAACTTCATAATACAAACCCTAGTCGTCCCATAACCCGCCCCAACACACACACAATCTCTGGAACGCGATTTTTGATCCAAACACAAGGTTTCAAGCTTAATCCATCATTCTTTCACAAATCTAAGGTTTGGTTTCCATCCATGAATCTTTATAAACGTTTTCATTCAATCCCTAATGGTCCAGACCTGTTCTAAAACGAAAAAGCTTTCTGAAAATCGTTAACAAGTGTTGATAATCGGATTCTAACTAGTATACATGTGTTATGTGTGTTTATGATTAGAAAGCTAGGGTTTTTATGATTCAAGATGAATGAATGACATGTTATTATGTTAGATCAGAATAATAATGATATTATGATGATAAAATCTGAGTAACTGATTATTAGGGTGATAGTTACGCATGTTAGTGTGATGTTGCATGCTATGTGAATGGTGTTTGGAATACGTGATTGCATGCAGGACTGATAATACGAGGCAAAACGAAGGACTTTAGTTTAAACATGTTTAGAATAGTTGTTGGGATGATATTGGGTGGTTACACACGTTCTAGATCTGATTTGGAGCGTTAAACGCGCGAAAAACCGGAACAGCAAGGTTACAGGCGATTAGCAACCCTAATCGCCTATGTTAGAGGCGATTAGGAGGCCAATCGCCCATGATTCATGCGATTGGGGGCTAAATGCTAGTACTTACATGCGATTAGCCCTAATTGCTAGTAGATACATGTGGTATAGCCCTAATTGCTAGTAGATACATGTGGCATAGCCCTAAATGCTAGTAGTTACATGCGATTAGCCCTAAATGCTAGTAGTTACATGCGATTAGCCTTCCTAAATGCCAGTTGACCAACCTAAATGCTAGTTGACTTTTCCTAATCGCGTGCACTGCTGCTGTAAGTATAAATTAGCATTCCGAGACCCGATTTGACATGTAGGAACATACTAGGAACCCCGTAACATATCTAACAACTTGGTAACATATGTTTGGATGTAATTCGGTGATACGTGAGCTATGTGCTATAACTTGTGGTGCGTTAACGTATGTTAAGTGTGATTGCATAATTGTGTGTTTGAGAGCGTAAACATAACACGGGGAGTCTCGGGTCACCAATGGGATGTCGAGTCTTGTACTTTGGGTCAGTTAAACAGTTACGGTGTTTTCAAACGAACTTGGTTATGGTCTGGACATCTAGGGACTAATTAACCTGCGGGTTATTAGTCTAAGTGTTTGTAACTGTCATATGTTAGGTCGCCGCTTTACGGGACTAGCATAGCTGCTGAGTTATTCGTATTACGAAGTAACGCAACTTAAGGTGAGTTTACGGCCCCTCTTCTAAACTGGTTTCATATTTTCGGGGGAGAAAACATGTGTTAAAACGATTATTTGGTAACTACTGTCATACTATGGGTTTCTATTGTGTACTACACGATCTTTGGAAGTCCCGGGGGGAACCATGAATGTGCGGGTTTGCACAACGGGGAAATGTGAATAGCGCTATTGGGAGTGACCAACCCCGCTCGTCGACTTGGAGGGTCGGCGGGTGCATATTGTCTCAAACAGGAACAACAGGAACAACAGGGTTACTACATCGGGCATACATTTGGTTTGCGAGTTAGTAATGGTTTTCCAATCGTGGTAGTAACAAAACATACGCCTAGCTAGCGTACACTGGTTTTTGATTTGTTATAGTATGGACAGGTTGACTTGGTACTTGGATTACAAAACCTGTAAACTCACCAGCATTTTTGTGCTGACGTAAACTTTTACATGTTTTCTCAGGTCGCTAAGGTAGCACTACTGGACTAGGGCGTACGCGTCTGCACGGCGTCTAGTTAGAGTCGCATGGTTTTCATATGTTGAACATTTGGTTTACTTTTGAGATACTGTTTTGAATAAGCTTCCGCTGTAAACGGGGATTTTAAACTATGTTTTGAAATTGCATTATATTCATTTAGACTTGTTTATTGTGATCGTTGGTTTGGATCCTGGTTTGTCATGCGCCTCGCGGTAAAACTCCGCAAGTGGATTTTGAGGGTGTGACATTAATGATTCACCCTACCCTTGGTTAGATGATTGGATACCACATAGACATAATTTTGTTATCAAACACAAGTTTTTAATAATAACTCGTACAATTTAACTACCAACCCACGAATAACAACTACCTTCCCGTTAATCAAACTACTCACGATGCAAGAAAACCGAATGCGAATGACTAAAAGATAAGCAATTGCACAAACGTGACTTGTTTAAATAACTCAAACCACAAATATCTTTCAAACAATTAGAAGACAATCCATAAACCAAACCAAGCAAGAGTTAGAGTTTCACAAATAAACCTTACACCCGGAGGTGGTTACAAAGATGTTTAGCCACTCATGATAGCAAGAAATAACTCAAAAGCATGAATAATAATACCGAACATGTTGATAGAAACCGAAGGAATGGATGAATGATGATGAACAATGGTGTTTGTAGCTTCCCAAGTCTCCAAAGGATGATGAATTTTCGTGATAATGATGTTAGATGGCTGCCAGGTTTGATAAAAATCATTTTATTCATTAAAAACAACCTCTCCTAATTTTGCTCTTCAGCCAGCCGTAAGGTATTGATCAGCCCGTAGCTTACAGTTCAGTCAATCTATCAGCATTGCTTTATTTAGCAGTACCTTACAGATCAGCCCTGTACCTTACTATTCTAACCCACGTGAAAATGCTCCAATTGCCTTGTAATTCATCAGTAAGCTACAGATGGAAGGCATAGCTTACACATTGTTTCTTCAACTTCTTTCCAAAGCATTTTTTCTTCAAATCCTTGCGTCCAAACACACTCCAATCTTCACTTCTTCATCATAAACATCCTTCAACCATCCAAATCTCTTCCACAAGCTCTCGAACACCTTCCAATTCTTCAATTCTTTAACTTGGACACCACGCTTCACACTTTTCGGCTCTAATTCCATCCGTTTAGCCATTTATCCTGAAACGATCAAAGCTCACGTAGTTATCCCATTCATCATATATTATCAACACAAACATAGCAAAAACACACAAAATGGGCTTATTATTAACCATTCATTTACCCTCTCATCACATTCCCACACTTACCTTTGATTGTCCCCAATCAAACCATCACAAAACACTACTCGCTTTGTTAACAAGCCACCTTCAATTCCCTTACCGAAACTACTCTTCAAGGGCCCGAATCATACCCAATCCCATAGACTTACACAATCGAGATTGACAAACTGACAAGCAATATTGCATATTTTAAAAATCAAGACTTGCCTAACTAAACCTAACATGCTTATCATCATACACATATACTACACACCCCTCACAATGGTCGCTCCTCTCGGTTTATATCTGGACTAGCTTATAATGTGCTAGTATAACTCACTCAAAAACCAAGAATGTAACCTTGCTATCATAGGTTTGTATGACAATCACACAGAAGCTATAAACTATGCACACATCGAAAGGTCTTACGGGTTTTGGGCTTAGGGTAAAGGTAGGAATGATTTGGCTAACAATTGGTTTAACAAGGGTTTCAACACGCTTGAATGACTATCCTTATTCATACTACACAATAATACACTAAACAAACAACTTTGGGCGTATTTAACCCATAATACATGCTTCTTTTTTCTCTTTTTTTCTTTCTCTTTTTTTTTTCTTTTTTTTTTCACAACTTAAACATAACTCAATCACTTAAACGAAACACAAACACAATGGATGTCATCAATTTATTACACAAAGGTAAACGGGTCAATTTGGGTGATGTTGTAGGTTTAATCAAATGAAAAGGGTATAGGCTCAACATGGGCTACTAAGGGTAATTTTGGATAAACGGGTCAACAAAACACGAACTGGCTTCACACACAACAAAGGGGTATTCCTAAATTGCCTTTCTCATCTATGCGCATATTTTGCCTACAGCTCCAGCACGTATCAAATCACACAAATTCTGCAGCAAGGAAACATTTGGCCTACTCTCAACAAATGAACATATATATCAATTTCTATCAATCTAATAGGCTCAAAGTCTCACAAAGTAGGGATATAGGTTGCCGACATGTAGCATATGCAATTCCTATAAGCATGTTACCCCTAGTTAGGCATCTCTTTTCAGTTCTTATAAAAACGCTTGTCAGAAAAACTCTCATGAAACTTAAAGGGATGACCATGATAAAGGGTCTCATTTTTCATACTCGGCAAAAGACTCGTTAGCAACTGAAAACGCGGCTTTTGTGCCTGCTCAAGTGAAAAAGGTGACATTTTTGCAAGAAAATTTTTTTTTATTCATATTTTTCTTTTAAAATTTCAAAAATTTCTCAATTTTTCTCACAAACATGTAAGTGTTCCCCCCAACTATCCTAGGGTCACCCATCCCCACACTTGGGATACATTGTCCCCAATGTATGGTGTATTTGCTCGTTTTCAATCCTTCCTCACTCAACATGTTCAACTTTCAATACTATCCATCCAAACGACTAACATCCCAAAACAATAAACCAAACACACTAAAAAGAAAACAACGAAATAAATGCAAAGTACAAACTATACAAGATGAGGGAACAGCACATGACCTGATAAGGAGGAGGGCGCGCATCAGTAAGATGGACCAGGTGGTCCACCATAGAATCCCCCCAAGTGCTCATAGAACTCAGTCATGTCGAAAATGCTGCCCAAGCCTTGGTCCTGACGCTGCTGTGATGCTGATGATGATGCTGATGATTGAGGCGGCGGCTGCTGCTGTTGGGACGGGTACTGATAAGGTGGTGGCTGGTATGGATACGAACTCTGAAAATGGGGAGCAGTATACTCCCGTGGTAGCCACATCGACCCGTGAACTAAGGGTGAAGGGGGCCTCGGCACACCTGGTCCGAGTGATGACATGGTGCTGTAATCCACATAAGGTGGGTTCTCAACATAGGGAACCCCAGCACAAAGATCCAGATGCCTCCGATACTGATTTTCATCGAAAGCTCGCATGTTCAACTCTATCTGCGACTCTAAGTGTCTAACCCGCTCACACCTCATCAATTGCGCATGCTCCCTCTTTCGGTTTTCGTCTATCCGCGTATTTTGATCATAAATGCTCTGTTGATAGAGGTCCCACCCATTATATTGTGGTGGTCGCATGCTCATTACCCTTGCCTGCATCTCATCATCCTCGACTCCCCAAGAATACCCCGGTGTACCCATCTGAGGCTGGCTAGGCCCCTCGTCCATTTCAATACCTACTTCTCTTTGCTGCCTCACAAACTCTTCATCACTCGAGTCAAGATCATCCATCTCGCCTTCCTTAGGCGCTTCCTTTCCCCATTGTAAAACTTTCACCTTACTTCCATCACCCATATTCAGCTTGTGCCAAACCTTCGTCTTTTTGTACTTCCATGGATCTTTGGCCAAAGCTTGAATTGAGAATATGGTGTGTGTTTTACAAAACTCTGGCTCCAGGATGGCCATTGCATCATATTTTTCCATTAATGCGCTCAAGAGTCTAGCATGCGGGATTAGTTTCTTCCCTCTTTGATTCCTTGCTTGCCAGACGTGCATAAGTACCAATTGACGAAAGGAAAGCCTCAGTCGAGCAGTCATGATAGCATACATTAATGGAACTTCCCACTTTCGGAGATGCACCTTATCACCGGTCCTAGGGGCTACATTATGGATCATAAACTGCAACAAAACCCTCACAATCGGCTTCAAGTTGGCTCTTTTTAACTCTACACCCTTCCTTAGATCGAAGATTTCAGAAAACATGGCGGTTTGATTTGCTAACTTGTAAGCGTTGTTCCAATAGTCCTTTTCCTCGATGTATTGGTACCATGAATCGTCCTTTGAATCGAACTTTGCGATCCGTCGCATCGTAGCAAAGGACAAAACCACTTCTTTTCCTTCAACAATCCCAGTGAGTTTAGTGGTTTGTGGAGGGTTGTTACCGTCATCCCTTTTCAATGTGCTCAGCCATTGCATAATGCTATTCACGTGTACTCTCCCATCCTTAGCACCCTTGAAATCCACAACCGCTTCCCAACCCAATTCTTGGAATTTCTCCATGAGTCCCAAGGATCTGAAATCATCCTTCAGCACCTGTTTTTCAAAACGCATGTTTTTTATGATTGAATGCCTGTCGCCCATCTTTTTATAAAACAATTCAGCTTGGTGTTCCTCTGGTTGCGCTGACAACGGTCCTCTTGGCCAACCGGGGATATATGGGACATCGGTATGGGGGTTGGGTGGTTGCTGAAACCCATGATCCTCTGGTTCTTCTTCTTGGACCGGTGCGTCCCGAATCACAATTTCTCCTGCCGTCTTTCGCTTTTTAGAGGCCCTTGTTGCGGCTGATGATGCCGCTGCCTTCCCCTTGCCCTTTCCAAAAGTCTTTGACTTCGTCATCTACACACATAAACAATCAAACACCTCAAATTAGTGTCTAGAATTCGAGTCATAAACAAGTGTGTTCACAACTTCCTTCCTACACTTGTTTATTGCCATGTTTTGCCTATGCATCACCAATTGTTGTACAAAGTCCATGAAAAAGAATTTAAATCAATAGTTGATACCAATTTCATGTTCTTCTTAATCGCCATATGTTACTAAAAATTCAATGTTCTACACATTTATGAACAAAAACTCATCTTTGGTGATGATTCATAGCAAAACCATAACAATGTAGACAATCAATCACAATCAAAATCAACAACTAAGGCTTTCAACACAACCACTTGTTCCTTTACCCTCCTAATTCCTCATGTACTCAGCAATATCAACATTATAAGCAATGAACATAGTAAAAGAGAGTAGAACATACCTTAGCTTGATGATAATAAACAATAGAAAGACAAGATTGCAACTTTAAAGAACACTCCTCACAATACCCCATGATCTCGATGAAAGAAGCCCAGAAATCTCAAAAACCGTGGCGAATTAGCACAAAAGAAGTTAGGGGTTTTGTAGATCTCGAAAAATTAGTCAAGTTAGACTCAAGAACCGTTCGATTTGGTTAAGAATTGAGTGAGTTATGGATGCTTGAAGATTTAGGGTTCTTAGGAATTGTTGAAGAAGAAAGGTGATGAAGAGGATATAATGATCGATGTTGATGGCTGAAATATTGTTTAGATGGGTAAAAAGTGAAGTTGGACCGGTTCAACATGTGTTTAATTGTTTAAAAACCCGGTTCAGAAGGTCAAGACATGGACCCGGTTCATTTTATCAAGCACCCGTAACTTACGAAACAATCCGTAGGTTACAGATGAGAGGGTCGCACATTTGTCTTTTGTTTAGCTGATGAACCCGTAAGTTACAGGTACTACTCGTAAGGTACGAATGAGGCACTCGCAATTTTTTGCTTTTCTTTGCTGTTGAACCCGTAAGCTACGAGCGTAACCCGTAAGGTACAAATCAAAGCCTCGCAAATTTTTTTTTATTTTTTTTTTTTTGAACCCGTAAGTTACAGGTACGACCCGTACCTTACGAATGAAAGGGTCGCATTTTTCTTGTTTGTTTGGCTAACACAACCTGTAAGCTACGGATGGTGCTCGTAAGGTACGAACCAAAGGCACGCAATTTTTGCTTGTTTTTGGCTTGACAACCCGTAAGCTACGGGTGCAACCTGTACCTTACGAACCAAAGCTTCGCAAATTTTTTTTTTTTTTTTTTTGCCTTTGCAAAACTAAACTTTTAAAGCTTTAACTCTCTACTCGCCCTCTCCACCCCCCTAAAAAAATTCTTAGTCGTCCTCGACTTCGGTTCGGGTTAAAACAACGTACCTTAGCGATCCAAACGTTCCCACACTTGTGTGAGACACCGGGCGTGCTTCAACAGCTTGCAAGCGGTTAAAACAAAAATAACAAAAGTAATAATATATACAGAAATTCCGGGCTGCCTCCCGGTAGCGCTAAGTTTATTAGTCTTCAGCCAGACTTGTACCTCGGATGCTCATTCTGAATCATAAGTCAGAGTGCTTAAAGCGAAGCTCTATGACTGTTTGTCCGGTCCATTGATGTCATTTGGCTCAATATAAGGTTTCAATCGGTGGCCATTCACCACTTGCCTCAAATGGTCATCAAAGTCTTCAATCTCTACATCTCCAAAGTTCCCCACACGTGTGACCAGATACGGTCCAGTCCACTTGCTCCTCAGCTTTCCTGGAAATAACTTCAATCTAGAATTGTATAACCAAACTCTATTACCTACCTCAATGTTTTTCAACCGGATCTTGGCATCATGCACCTTTTTTACTTTGTCTTTATATGCCTCTGCACTCTCATATGCTTCGTTTCTCAGCTCTTCTAGCTCTCCCAAGGCCAACTTTCTTGCCTTTCCTGCAGCATCATAGTCCATGTTAACCTGTTTAATAGCCCATAAAGCACGATGTGTAAGTTCAACAGGTAAATGACACCCCTTCCCGTAGACCAACCGATAAGGTGTGGTTCCAATAGGCGTTTTGTAGGCAGTGCGATACGCCCACAAAGCATCGTCCAATTTGGTGGACCAGTCCTTGCGGTCGGGTCGCACAGTTTTCTGTAGAATTTCCTTAATCTGCCTATTGGACACCTCAACTTGCCCACTAGTTTGTGGGTGATACGGTGTCGCGATACGGTGGTCTACACCATAATTTTTAAGAAGCTTGCCAAAGTAAAAGTTTTTAAAGTGGGACCCCCCATCACTAATGATCACACGAGGGATTCCAAAGCGAGTAAAGATGTTACTTTGGACAAACTTGCACACCACTTTGTGATCATTCGTCTTGGTGGCAATGGCTTCGATCCATCTGGACACGTAATCCACTGCCACTAAGATGTACAAGTTACCGAATGAATTCGGGAACGGGCCCATAAAGTCGATTCCCCAAACATCAAAGATGTCGACAACTAGAATCGGCTGCATGGGCATCTCGTTCCGTTTTGAAATGCTACCCATCTGTTGACATCTTAAGCAATTTTTAGCGAACTCGAAAGCATCTTTAAAAATGGTAGGCCAATATAGGCCGCATGAAAGCACTTTGTGGCCCGTCTTTTGACCACTGAAATGGCCACCACATGCTGATGTGTGCACCATGCTTAGCACACATTGAACTTCATCATCTGGTACACATCGTCGGATGAGCTGGTCTGATCCAACTTTGAAGAGGTATGGGTCATCCCATATGTAGTACTTTGCTTGGGAAAGAGAATGTTGCTTCTTCCTCTTTGACCAGTGCTCTGGAGTGGTTCCTGTAACTGCATAATTAGCAAAATCAGCAAACCATGGTTTAATGGAAATAGATAATAATTGCTCATCTGGGAATGTGTCATTGATTTCCACTTCCGGTGCTTGTGTCTCATGCACCACCCGTGACAAGTGGTCGGCTACCACGTTCTCACTCCCCTTCTTGTCTCGAATCTCAAGGTCGAATTCTTGCAACAGTAAGATCCAACGAATCAACCTTGGCTTAGCATCCTTCTTTTCCATGAGGTACCTGACAGCACTGTGGTCAGAATAAACAATAACTTTGCTACCCCATAAATAAGATCTAAATTTATCCAATGCATACACAACTGCAAGCAACTCTTTCTCAGTAGTGGTATAATTTAACTGAGCATCAGAAAGAGTTTTGCTTGCGTAGTAAATGGCTACATGCTTTTTATCCACCCGTTGTCCCAGAACCGCCCCAACTGCATAGTCACTAGCATCACACATTATCTCAAAAGGGGTGGACCAGTCTGGTGATTGTAAAACAGGAGCCTCAATTAGTTTCTGTTTTAAGGTGGTAAAAGCTTTCATACATTCTTCATCAAAAACAAACGGGACATCTTTCAGTAAAAGGTTACATAGCGGTTTAGTAATGACAGAAAATCCTTTTATGAACCGTCTATAAAACCCGGCGTGTCCAAGAAAGGAACGGACGCCTTTAACATTTGTAGGTGGAGGTAAAGTTGAAATCACTTGAATTTTAGCATGGTCCACCTCGATTCCCCTACTTGAGATTACATGTCCCAACACAATCCCTTCCTGAACCATAAAGTGGCTCTTTTCCCAACTTAAAACCAGATTTGTTTCGACACATCTTTTCAAAACTTTTGTTAGTTGTGTTAAACATGACTCAAAAGATGTGCCAAAAATGGAAAAGTCATCCATGAAGATCTCTAGAGAGTCCCCGACCATATCTGAGAAGATACTCATCATGCACCTTTGAAAGGTGGCCGGGGCATTACAAAGGCCAAATGGCATTCGCCTGAATGCGAAAGTGCCATATGGACATGTAAACGTAGTCTTCTGTTGATCCTCAGGATGTATAGCAATCTGGTTATATCCTGAATATCCATCTAGAAAGCAATAAAATTTCTGACCTGCGAGTTTCTCAACTATCTGATCAACAAAAGGTAATGGAAAGTGATCTTTGGAAGTCGCAGAGTTCAACTTCCGGTAATCAATGCAAATACGCCACCCGGTCACGGGCCGGGTAGCAATTTGCTCACCATCCTCACCTGTAACAATCTGTATACCTGCTTTCTTGGGTACTGTCTGTGTTGGACTCACCCACTCACTATCTGAAATCGGGTAGACAATACCTGCATCAAGCCACTTTAAGACCTCCTTTTTCACCACTTCCCGCATATTCGGGTTCAACCTTCTCTGATCATCCCTAGCCAGCTTTGCACCTTCTTCAGTAATGATCCTGTGCATCACAATGGATGGAATAATTCCCTTCAGGTCTGCAATGGTCCATCCAATCGCCGCTTTATGCTCCACCAACACTTCCATCAATGCTTTTTCCTGCACATCAGACAAATTAGAAGCAATAATAACAGGAAGAGTTTTATTCTCACCCACAAAAGCATATTTCAAATGCTTTGGTAATTCTTTCAGTTCCAGCTGTGGAGGTGATTCCAATGATGGCTTCAGTTGCGTGTCAATGTGCTCTGGTAGGCTTTCCACCTGATGTGTCCACGTGGGTTTCCCTTCTTTGACTGCCATCACCTCCAACTCATCCTCCATCTCTTTTAGAACCTCCCTGTATTCATCATCCTTCCTGTCACAAACAAAACACGTCTCTGTTGCGTCTTCCTCATTGACATGGGGGTGACACGTGTCAATAATGTCTGCCATAAAGCATTCATCACTGACCAGAGAGTTAGATGTATGGGGAAAAACGCTTAAACGAACTTTCCTATTCCCGAATGCCATGTCAACTGTCCCGTTTCTACAATCAATTAAAGCATTTGCAGTTGCTAAAAACGGTCTACCAAGTATCACATTAGGTTGTTTAGTTGTATTTGAAGAGACATAATCCAACACTAGAAAATCAACTGGGTAGTAAAAGTCCTCAATTTTGACAATGACATCATATACTATCCCCCGGGGAAGTTTCAAAGTCAAGTCGGCCAACACCACAGTAGTGTCGGCTTTCTGTAAAGGCCCAAAATCATACTGGTCGTATAAACTCCCCGGTAAGATGCTAACACTAGCTCCGAAATCCAGTAAAGCTCGGTCTATCCTACATTCACCCACTTGAATGGGTATCAAAGGAGTTCCTGGATCCCTGAGCTTAGGAGGAAGTATACCCGACAAAATGGCACTGACACTTTCTGAAAAATCAATTTTCTTTGGAACTTTATTTTGCCGTTTTTGAGTACACAACTCCTTCAAATACTTAGCATAAGCGGGAATCTATTTAATAGCATCCAACAAAGGTATGTTAATCTTTACCTGCTTAAAAATTTCCCACATCTCCTCAAGTTGTGGGCTCCTTCTTTTAACCTTTGTTTCTGGTGGTACCAAAGCTTCAGGAAACGGGATGGTATTACCCTCCACACCCTTTTCCTTAGCTTCAGTGTTATTCTCTAATACCCTATTTGGTGATTCAGAAAAAGTTACTTTCTTAGTCTTTTTAGGGCTAACAGATGTTTTCACAGATTCCCCCTCATCATCATCATCATCACTGACATCCTCCACCACCCCCTCTACAAATGGTGGTGGAGACCCTACCTTATTGTCATAAATCTTACCTGAGCGAAGAATACTTACCTGATTAATCTCTGCATTCTTGCCATGTCTCGAGCTGGATGACTGGTGTGCAGGATTCACTGTGGTGGTGCTCGGTAGCTTACCTGGATCTTGACGTATAGTGGACAACTCTTCTGCAATTTGGCCAACTTGCTTCGAAAGGGCCTTGTACTCCTTGTCTCTGATTTCGTTGTCCTTTCTGATCTCCATCATGAATTCGCCCGTTGACTTCATGAATTCTCCTGTTGACTTCATAAACTCAGTCAACATATCCTTCACTGATACATCCTGTCCCGAAGATCCACCCTGTTGATTGCCTTGACTTCTCCAGTTGCCTTGAGAACTCCCTTGATTGCTTCCAGCTCCTTGCTGATAATTTCTTTGATTGTTGTAGTTCCCTTGGCCTGAATATCCTCTTTGATTGTTTTGATTAGGTACCTGTGATGGAGGATTCAACTGGTTAGAAGTATTACTGTAACTAAAATTAGGGTGATTTCGCAAACCTGGTGATATGAATTAGAATTCATATCATATGGCTTTCGCTGTCCATAAAGCTGATTTACTTCTTCAGATTTCCCTTGTTGAGTAGGACAATCAGCATCCATGTGTCCCAGATCATCACAAATGGAGCAAACTGTAAAAGAATTAGCTGCCTTTGCTCCGTCACTCCTTCCTGCGCCTCTACCAGCTATCAACTGTGCAATCTGTCGCTCTAAGCTTGCTATTCTCTTTTCAGCCTCTACATCAACACCCTTGGTTGCACCTGTTCGGCTTCTTCTACTAGCACGAGCCTGTCTCTTTGATGTCACTGCCAACCTCTCCATGTACTCCCAATCCACATCCTCATGGTTAGTCAAAAAGGTACCATTACTGTTGGCGTTCAAATCTCTCACATCCTCGGGTAATAAGCCGTCATAAAACGACTTAATCAGTTCCCACATAGGTATATCATGATGTGGACACTTCCTTAACAACTCCTTAAACCTAGTGAAGGCTTCATGAAATGGTTCCCCCGAGTGTTGTTGGAAAGTTCTAATAGCCTCCCGAGGCTCAGTAGTGCGAGTCATAGTATAATATTCCTCTAAGAACTGCTGTTGAAGCTCTTGCCATGTGAATATACTCCCAGCAGGCAATGAATGGTACCACAATTTCGCTTGATCTTTGAGGGTGAACTGAAACATCATTAATCTCACCTCATCCGGACTAAACCCATGGCCCCCAATGGTGTTACAAATACTCACAAACTCTGCAATATGTAGATAGGGTTCCTCTGTTGCTTTACCATAGAAACTCGGAAGGTGATTCAAATATTGTGGTCTAACCTCAAAACTCCTTCCATTCTGATGTGGTGGTACTACAGGTGAAGTGTGCTCGGTGGCCACTGGAATAAAATGGCTCCCAACGCCATTTACAGGAGGTCTGTAGTTCACCCGAGGTACTCCATCTACATATTGCCTCTGCCCATTCCCTCGCACTTGATTTCTTGGTTGATTCTGAGGGACCCCTCTCTGTCCCTGATTATGCCCCCTCATATTAAACCCTTGCTGATGTTGTTGCTGATATTGTGGACCAAACTCATCATGCTCATCATAGTCAAACTGATCCTGATTCATGTAGTATCCGTCATCAGCAACTCCTCCATCCCAATCAGCAACTCTACCATTAAAAGTGCCCGCTGTACCATGCATACTGTCATCTCCATGAAGTGACTCCGTTGCTCTATTACTGTTAGATCTCGGGTTTTGGTTTTGTGGTGGTTGTTGGTTTAAGGCTAATGGGCGGTTGGGTTGTTGTTGCTGTTGTGGGGCCTCAAAAGCTTGATCATTTTCATAATGTTCGTCCCACTCATCATGCTCTTGATGGCCTTGCTGAAATTGTCTAGAACCACCAGCGTTCGGATCTGGGTTAAATTGTGGGAATGGTGGTTGTTGTCTTGGAGCTGGTGCTGTTTGAAATGGTCGTGGAGGCATATTGCCCAATGGGTTTGGTTGTGGTGGTATTGGGTCAGGTTGGTTCGGTGGAGGTTGGTTATCTTGGTTACTGGGATGGCTCATGTTTGGTGTTGGTCGGGTTTGATGAATGGCTCTGTTCTTTCTAGCTGTCTTTTCAATTTCCGGATCGTAAATTAGCGGTGAAGTCTTGCCTGAATAACGTGTATGATGCATGCAACTGAATTACCTGCACAGACACAAACAAGCAAACCACGCGTAATACTGAACTAAAGAAAACAAAAACTTGAACTAACAGACTAGAAAAAGAAAATATTTTTGGGTTTTTTTTTTAAATATTTTTTAGATTTTTAAGAAAATAAATAAAAACTAAAACAAAACTATCTAACTAAGCGCACCGATTCCCCGGCAACGGCGCCATTTTGATCGATGTCGTTGGGTCGGTCAAAAACAATGAAAATAAGTAGTAAAGTGGAAGTGAGTCGTCTCCACAGGGAATTGGTGGAAAGAGTAGTTTTGCAAATTAACTAATAAATTAAAAATCTAATTGGTTTGTTGTTTGCTTTGAGTTTTAAGAAAACGAATTTTATAAGTTGTAAACAATGATATTAAGGAAGTAACCCCCTCTAGGTTTCCGGTTTAATGATTCACCCTACCCTTGGTTAGATGATTGGATACCACATAGACATAGTTTTGTTGAACGGTTTAAGTTAAGTGATAATTAAACACAAGTTTTTAATAATAACTCATACAATTTAACTACCAACCCACAAATAACAACTACCTTCCCGTTAATCAAACTACTCACGATGCAAGAAAACCGAATGCGAATGACTAAAAGATAAGCAATTGCACAAACGTGACTTGTTTAAATAACTCAAACCACAAATATCTTTCAAACAATTAGAAGACAATTCATAAACCAAACCAAGCAAGAGTTAGAGTTTCACAAATAAACCTTACACCCGGAGGTGGTTACAAAGATGTTTAGCCACTCATGATAGCAAGAAATAACTCAAAAGCATGAATAATAATACCGAACATGTTGATAGAAACCGAAGGAATGGATGAATGATGATGAACAATGGTGTTTGTAGCTTCCCAAGTCTCCAAAGGATGATAAATTTTCGTGATAATGATGTTAGATGGCTGCCAGGTTTGATAAAAATCATTTTATTCATTAAAAACAACCTCTCCTAATTTTGCTCTTCAGCCAGCCGTAAGGTACTGATCAGCCCGTAGCTTACAGTTCAGTCAATCTATCAGCATTGCTTTATTCAGCAGTACCTTACAGATCAGCCCTGTACCTTACTATTCTAATCCACGTGAAAATGCTCCAATTGCCTTGTAATTCATCAGTAAGCTACAGATGGAAGGCATAGCTTACACATTGTTTCTTCAACTTCTTTCCAAAGCATTTTTTCTTCAAATCCTTGCGTCCAAACACACTCCAATCTTCACTTCTTCATCATAAACATCCTTCAACCATCCAAATCTCTTCCACAAGCTCTCGAACACCTTCCAATTCTTCAATTCTTTAACTTGGACACCACGCTTCACACTTTTCGGCTCTAATTCCATCCGTTTAGCCATTTATCCTGAAACGATCAAAGCTCACGTAGTTATCCCATTCATCATATATTATCAACACAAACATAGCAAAAACACACAAAATGGGCTTATTATTTACCATTCATTTACCCTCTCATCATATATATATATATATATATATATATATATATATATATAGGGTTAGGATATTTTGGAAACTCATCCTTATTTGGTAAACTCTGGAAACTCTGACTTCCCAATTTTTATTTTTATTTTTTTTGAAAAAAATAGGGCAAGTAATATACATGATTTTAAGCATTTTGGGCCAAAAAAATTAAAAAAACGCCGAGTAGTTTTTAAAAAAAAATAAAATAAAATTTTGACTAACACATGTTAAGCGATAATAACAGGTGTTAACCATCTGTTAATTATATGTTAACACTAGACGTTTTTTATTTAAAAAAAAAACGTTCGGCGCTTTTTCGATTTTTTTGGCTCAAAATGCTTAAAAAATGTATATTACATACCCTAAAATTTTCATAAAAAAAAAAGTCAGGAGGTTAGAGTTTCCAGAGTTTACCATATAACAAGGGTTTTCTCTATATATACTTCTATATATATATATATATATATATATATATATATATATATTAAAATGCATGGTCGGTGGGGTGACCATGCATTTTAATATTCACCCTATGACTTTTATAAATATACAAATCTCACCCTTAAATTTCTAACTTAATAAAAACTAAGTTTTTAACTTTATAAAAAATGCACTCTACTTTCTAATTTCACAAAAAGCTCCTACACTTTATAACTTCAAACTTTTGACACGTAACACATTCTACCTAAAACTTTGCTATAATATCAGAGGTAACTCTCTAACTTTGTAAATGTCACTTTGACCCATTTAGATTTCTAAGGTTTCGGCGGCCTTATCGTATAACTATTTTCTTATGTTTTTATTTTTTTTGGATGTGTCGGTATAAATCCGAGTTTGTCTACGCTATAACTTTTTTTTTTAAATGAGCTAGGCCAATTATAAAATGTTACGTTTTGATGTAAATTTTGTTTGGAAATCAGATGAAACGTAGAGTCAACTCAAATATAAAACGTTTTCATTCGACGGTGTAAATTCGTGTTACCTACGTTTCTGACATAAACTGTGTTTGGAAACGAGTCGGCTAAAATATAAAATGGTTTTTTGACGGTATAGATTCGAGTTACATACATATTCGGGTTATTGTACATTTTGATGCCGCTAAGTTTTGATGCAAAGGTACAGGTGGTGTAGTGTTAGGTGGACCCATCACTAAACGGACCAACCCGAGTTCGATTCTATTTCTTCGGTTACCACAATGCTTTAAATCGGATATATCAAAACACGTGTTTTCGTATGATTAACACATCACATAACGTGACACTGTTTAAAGCGCCGCCGCCGCAACGCGCGGCCTACGCCCATAATCTAGTTTTAATTAATTTTGTAATTCACAAGTTGTACCTCATGAAATAATAATTCTCATATCTATTAAAAAACAAGGGTAATGAATATTGAATAGTGATGAATTCAAACGGAATTAAAAAAAAATATATGTTGATAAATGAATCCTAATTTGTTGACTATTACTTGTCAAATCTTGCTCTATAATCTGGTTTGCTTTTGTAGTTCAAATAATCCCCTACCATGACGTATCTAGAATAGTAGTAATGAGTGAAACTAAAAGACTTGTACAATTGTACAGACTACGGAAGGTGTGGCGTAAGGTTATTAATTTCATGTGAGGCGTATGGTTATCAAATTCAATTGAAAACAGTAATATTTTATGTTCCATAGAATATAACTGTTCAAAGTAAAACTTAGCCCATGATTCATGGGTGGTATGCGTAACTCTACGAAACCCATCTTGTTTGCTTTTTATGTTATATGTAATTTTGAAAGGACTTCTCATGTGCCTAGATGGTTGTTAATAATCACGTTATATGAATTGGGTGAGACTTAGACATCGATGTGACCTTTGAGTCAATCAGATCAAATCTATGTCCACTAACCATGGCTATTTTATCTTTCAAAGTAATAAAGATTTAACACATGTTTAAATGAACAATTTCGCTCGTGAACTACTCGACATCAACTCTTTAACTTTTGAATTAAGAATAACTCGACTCGTTTACACCTATGATGATTCAAATAAAAATTATCCGCATGTGTTTATAAGAAGTATTGTTTTATAAATATTACATAGGTTAAAATCTTGTGTTGTGGCTTAACGTCCCTGTCCAACTCATCCCTTAAAGCCCCATAACATTGTGTCGTGCTAATTAGAGGGGAAGCCAAGGGAAAGGGGTGGGCAAGAGTGGGCGGTCTTTCTACATCAACCACTCATCAAATTTTTCTTCCTCTATTTAGTTATTAATTAAACTACAACGTGAGAGCTAATGGATATTGTGATATCCGTCCCTTTTATTGATGATGTGTCGGTTTTAGTAATATAAAAAATATCATTTTCCGGTGCTAAAAACTTTGGTGTTTATTGGTTTTGGGAAAAAGAAGGTTGTTATTAAACCATTACCTAGTTTTAAATTTACAAGTAAACAATAATTACTTAAAACTAAAACAAACACACAGGCAGAGAACCTGACGTGTGCATCATAGATTTCTAGGGTAAATACTGCGTATCGTATTCCAAATAACACACTTCCCCTACTCAACCTTTCATCACTTTCGTTAATCAGGTTTTGAAAAAGTAAATAAAACGAAAGAGTTCAAAAAGATAAATAGTTTCTAAAAAAGTTTTTAGTTTTAAAATAAAAGATAAAATATTAGGGATAGAAAACGTGCAAGTCGTAGGAACCCTCCAATAAGTAGATTAATTAAATTAATAGTAATAACAGTTTTAATTATTTGTGAGGAAAACGGGTTTTGAACGGTCCCTTTAGAGTTAGAAGATGGGAAAATAAATAAACAAGGGATGACGTTCTGGCAACTAAATGGGTCACGTGCAGGGGAAGTGCAACAGGTCCCCATAAAGGTGTCTTTAGACTACTGACCCGTAGGTCGGTCTTTTCTTGGTTGACAGGTGCCGTCAAGCCTAACGCACACAAGTCATGTAGCTTATTGGAAAGTTTGAGTCCTTTTTAGTCACTACCCAAACCACCACAAAACCACTCGTTTAAACACTAGGTTTACTAATTCATCTTCCTAAATTAATATATAGGCTTAATTCCTACCTGGAAGCCTTCCACCTCCCTTAACTCTAGCTTTCCGTACCGAAGGATCTCACAAGCCATCATCATGTGAGACGGGGGTTCCTCTAAGAAGTTAACGGCTTTGTACTAATGAGAGCTATATGAAGTATCCTTGTTTTATTTATCTTTACAAGTGACAACTTAAATATTTATTGATCAAGTAAATATAAGTTTGGTTTAGTGATTAAATAACTAAACAATTGCAACCCTTAACCCCCAAGACTTGTGAATTATAACCTTAATAAAGGTGAAACATAATCCTAAAGAAGTGTGGATCAAAGACCACAGGTGCACATGTAGGGAATTCACCATTTGCCAAGAAAACCACTCACACATCTGGTGCGATACCAGAAACTCGTCACCCGGATCTGGCCCACTTTAGAAGCCTTTGCCTAGAACCCAGTTTGGATGTCAGAAGCCCGAAGGATCTGTCTCACTACCGGTTTCCTTGCCTTCGATCTAGCTTAGGACTACCGAAAGCCGTACGATCCCCATGATAGTTTTTATATTAGTTAAGTGTTGGTTGATTTTAGGATTGTTAAGTTAACCACTAATTGACCCTGTCACAAAAGATAAACAAACAAAGATTAGTTAAGAAGACAAACACACCAAATAACTAAAAATAAACTACTACTAATATAAAAGTCTAACAAATCGAATAGGTTTCGAGAATACTGGATGTATACAACCATCTAAAGATGAAGAACATAATGTGACATCCGTCACCCTCGTCTTTCATCTCATTGACAATAATAGTCCTCGAAATATTTCCATTATAGTCCCTATAAGATCGTCGTTTTCAAATTTAATTTTAAAACGAACCAAACAAATTTATCATTTATAGTTGGTATGGATCGGGTATAAGTTTTAATCAAATGCGTATGTTTAAACGTATTCGTTAAAGAATTTTATAAAAATTTCAATCTTTATAACGTTTTAGAAACTCTTTAGTTAAATTAACTTAACTTGGTTAAGTTTTATATAAAAAAAATAATAAACCAAATCCATAATATAAACTAACGAGGGACTAAAAGTGGCAATACTAAAAACTCAATATTTCAAACTCAACCCTCCCTCCTTTTCGTTTTTCCGGTCACCGGAACTAAAAAATCCGGCCACTTTTTCCGGCAAACTTAAAACGTCATTTTTATTGAACCTTTAATCATTTTGATGATTGAAAACCGTTTCTCCATTAATGTCTCAAACGTTTCAGTATATGAAGCTTGCATTAACGGCATTTAACACAAATTAATCGGGTTTAAGATAGTAACCGATCGGAAGTTATAATTGTCCCCAATACGTTTTTTTTTTCTTGCACAATATCATAAATTGATCGAACCATTCTGTTTCTGCACCTTCACATACTTTAAACCCACAAGAAATTTACGAAAATCGAGTTCAGAAAGCTTCATAATCGACTCTTGAAGTTTTCGGCCCTTTCTTCTTCATTTCGACTCTTAAAAACGCGTTGTTGAATTCCTCGGAATTCCCTCTACTTAGCTCACGATCGCTTAAGTTGGATTTTGATTGCTCTCGCAACTGTGAGTATATCTTTCCCCTTTTTATTGTTTTACTATTTTGGGGCTGTTCATGTACACTATGACTAAATGTTATTCTTTCACTAAATGCAATTCTCATGTGTGTTTGCGTTATGTTAATTTGTGTGTCTATGACTTGTCAAAATCATTAACCTTTGAGGGCCTGGAATTTTAATGAATAGTACTATGGTATATACCCTTGTGACTCTGTTGAGAGTCTTCGTCATTGCTATGTATTACATTACTACTAGCGCATACTATATATATCTGCTTTTCTTTACATAGGGTTGATTTTGAACGGATATTACTTATTACATAATTGCAAATGGTACTGCACATGAATTGCTAAACACTTTTCCTACTGTATTTATTCAAACAGGGTATGCTCACCAATACATTTTGTATTGACCAAATCATTTTTGTACATGTTTCAGGTTCTTATGAGATTACTTCCAAGCGTTTGGAACTTAGACTTAGATTGAGATTACTGTATCTTAGTTTAGATTGCTAGTCGTAATTGTTGTATTTCTTTCAATGTAATAAATTATTAAATTCAATGTATTCAAATTTATATTTCTAGTCCATGAGCTATTGAACAATCGTCACTACGTGACACCTCGATGTTTCCGCCATCGGTTGGGATGTTACAGATTGGTATCAGAGCCATGGTTATAGGGAATTAGGTTATTAGAATGCCTTTTAGCCTAGACTATAACTAATCTTACTATCACGAGTCCTATCGTATATATTTCTCTTATTTTTTTATATTTTCTTTCCAAGATATTTTCGTTATGATTATTTCTCGATATTTTGCTTGACGAAGAAGACACTCGTATTTCACAAACGAAACGATATCATCAAGTTAGGAGTGGTATCCATACCTTGGTGATTAGTTTCACTCCTCTGTATGTTATTCATCTTAGGAATATATCTTTGAGATAGGAGTGACATCCACACCTCAAAGAGTATTTCCTTCAAAAAGGAACTTAACCACTAAGCTGGGAGTGATATCCTTAACTTAGTGATTGGTTTTATTCCACAATCGTTTTCAATTTTGAAATACATCTTTGAGTTAGGAGTGAAATCCACATCTCAAGGATCTATTTCCGCATCTCGTTTTTAATCTCGCTAAATTTTTGGAATCTACTAGTGATGGGGCATGTGCAATCTGGAAGGGTGAGCGCCTGTATCCTGAGTTTTCTGTCTAGGCCTGGCATTTCGCATAAATCCCAATCAGACGAGGGACCCGTATGCCGACCTGGGAACTCTTGGGATGAGCATTCACTTATAGGCTAAAGTACGCCCCCACAAGTCACTAATAACGTTTCAATTACTTTAGTTAGTCAAAGTTTCCTATGGAAACAATCTCAATGTTTTATAATATTGACATTTATGTCTTGTTGAATTTTCTTAAATATTGGTAATCTATTCGTATTACATACGTTGATTTTTATCATTCACGTCATTTTAAATCTTGGCCTTTCAAAACACATTAGATTTACAAATACTTCATGAAATGGTTTCATTTTGCATTTTATAAACTTGTAGTGCATATTTTAAACTTTTGTTTTCATATGACGTATCTAATAGATGTTTTCGGGAGAAATTTGCAACTAATAATAAGCCTTATGACATTTTTCAAACTCGACTTCTTGAAAACACATGAAAACGTGTGTTCACGAAGATTTTTCAAATGAACCTTGTTTTGAATCTAAAACACATTTTGATTTCTAAAAAGTTATCCTCATACATGACTACTATCCTTTCAACTATATCACAAAGTTTGAGCAAACTATGTTTTGATAAACGAAAATTTATCCTATTACACTCACACTCTTTCAGTCGCAAAACTTTTGGTCTAACAAAATATTGGACATATCCTTATCAGAATGTTACTAATTGTCTTTAATCATATAATGCATATATTTAAAACTAACTAAATTTAAACCCTTATGTCAGTAGACTATTCGCCTGTTTTGTGTACTCTCATTTGCCGTAAACTTTATTATTTTATTCTTGCACCACTTTATTCATAGTTATTTCTAACACGTTATTTGTGATTATTTTCACCCTGCTTATTTGCAAGAGTTCAACTTGTTTACTTTCATTTTTTGCAATTGTGCGATTACTCGATTTATGCTATATTTTCCTTTCGAATGAAAATTTTATGCTATACTTACACAAACGCATATTTGGTATGCACATTTTCTTTCCTGTTTTGAGCAAACCATGTTATACATACATTATTTTTTTCATCATCATGGCCAATGAACATACTAGTTGATAACTCATATGGGATCTAAGCCAGTGACCACGTACGACTCGGGTTAGAATATTCCAACCCGAGGGGAACAGTGAAATTCTCGGAGTTTATCAATATGGGTGTTTAGAGCAACGATGTGAACAGAAATTTGCCGGTTAAGGGTGAACCCGAAAGGGAAGAACCTTTAACCATGTCTATTACTTACATGTTATTCTCATTACGGTTAAGGGAAAACCCGAAAGGGAAGGACCTCTAACCATGTCTATTACTTACATGTTACTCCCATTACAGTTAAAGGGTAAACCCGAAAGGGAAGTACCTCTAACCATGTCATTGTTTCATTTCAATATCAATTACTTAGCATATCCTGATTGCACACATTTGTTTCTGGTATTACTTAGGATAGGGTTAAGGAAAAGCATAACACCCTAGTGTAAGGTAAATCGATGATTACGGTCCGAAACGCAATCATGGGTTTACAAGTACATGAGGGTGGTGTGTAATTCTCATTAGGTTGTTGGTAGACAATCAGTACGAGTCCAAAATATCAGGAGTGTGGTGGGTTAGCTGCGGTACACCCTATATATAAGCAAAAACGATACTACAGGAACGGACTAGGAGTCTAACCAAGAACCTACCCATTACTACCTTTTCATTAGATCGTTGACTAATAGCTAGCATTTCAATAAGAACATTTTACATAAGCTTCAATTAGTTTTGTTGGAGCCTTCCTTGTAGACCATCTCTATAGAAAACCTTAAACTTTGTATACTCTTACACTCTTTGCTAATCGAAATCCTGTTGCATGTCCCTAATGACGTTCAGTCAGAAACCTTTCTAAAGTAGGGGAGACTGCTTCATTAGTACCTTTGCCCTCACCGATTACACATTCCCAAAACCTTTCTCATTTAAACTCTCAACTTTCTTACTTTGGGTCAACAGTCAAAGATTTTTAAATTTTTACTTTGGATATTAGACAACTACCTTGAATTTTGTCAAAACATGACTCATGCAAATTGTTTAAACTTACTTGAATTTTACACCGCCTTTTGTTTCATAGTAACCTCCACTTGAAAGAAATTTCGAGACGAAATTTTCGAAAGTAGGGGAGACTGTGACATCCGTCACCCTCGTCTTTCATCTCATTGACAATAATAGTCCTCGAAATATTTCCATTATAGTCCCTGTAAGATCGTCGTTTTCAAATTTAATTTTAAAACGAACCAAAAAAATTTATCATTTATAGTTGGTATGGATCGGGTATAAGTTTTAATCAAATGCGTATGTTTAAACGTATTCGTTAAAGAATTTTATAAAAATTTCAATCTTTATAACGTTTTAGAAACTCTTTGGTTAAATTAACTTAACTTGGTTAAGTTTTATATAAAAAAAATAATAAACCAAATCCATAATATAAACTAACGAGGGACTAAAAGTGGCAATACTAAAAACTCAATATTTCAAACTCAACCCTCCCTCCTTTTCGTTTTTCCGGTCACCGGAACTAAAAAATCCGGCCACTTTTTCCGGCAAACTTAAAATGTCATTTTTATTGAACCTTTAATCATTTTGATGATTGAAAACCGTTTCTCCATTAATGTCTCAAATGTTTCAGTATATGAAGCTTGCATTAACGGCATTTAACACAAATTAATCGGGTTTAAGATAGTAACCGATCGGAAGTTATAATTGTCCCCAAATAAGTTTTTTTTTCTTGCATAATATCATAAATTGATCGAACCATTCTGTTTCTGCACCTTCACATACTTTAAACCCACAAGAAATTTACGAAAATCGAGTTCAGAAAGCTTCATAATCGACTCTTGAAGTTTTCGGCCCTTTCTTCTTCATTTCGACTCTTAAAACGCGTTGTTGAATTCCTCGGAATTCCCACTACTTAGCTCACGATCGCTTAAGTTGGATTTTGATTGCTTTCGCAACTGTGAGTATATCTTTCCCCTTTTTATTGTTTTACTCTTTTGGGGCTGTTCATGTACACTATGACTAAATGTTATTCTTTCACTAAATGCAATTCTCATGTGTGTTTGCGTTATGTTAATTTGTGTGTCTATGACTTGTCAAAATCATTAACCTTTGAGGGCTTGGAATTTTAATGAATAGTACTATGGTATATACCCTTGTGACTCTGTTGAGAGTCCTCGTCATTGCTATGTATTACAACACTACTAGCGCATACTATATATATCTGCTTTTCTTTACATAGGGTTGATTTTGAACGGATATTACTTATTACATAATTGCAAATGGTACTGCACATGAATTGCTAAACACTTTTCCTACTGTATTTATTCAAACAGGGTATGCTCACCAATACATTTTGTGTTGACCAAATCATTTTCGTACATGTTTCAGGTTCTTATGAGATTACTTCCAAGCGTTTGGAACTTAGACTTAGATTGAGATTACTGTATCTTAGTTTAGATTGCTAGTCGTAATTGTTGTATTTCTTTCAATGCAATAAATTATTAAATTCAATGTATTCAAATTTACATTTCTAGTCCATGAGCTATTGAACAATCGTCACTACGTGACACCTCGATGTTTCCGCCATCGGTTGGGGTGTTACACATAAGAACATGAAGATCTTCTGCTCATAAACAAGCCTCCAACCATTTTGATCCTATGCGTATGAAGTGATACTCATGACCCTCGACTTTATTGCATGTAACTACTCCTACGTTGCCCTTTCCCAAGCGAAAACCCAAGTTAGGAAGTATCCCAAGTTTGGAGAGGGGTTTGGTCGGCCCTAAGGCCTCCCAAGAGTCCCCAAGAAGGCTTTAGAAGGGTAGAAACCGGCACACAAATGGTTAAGTTGAAACTACTATTTATAGGCATTCCAGGCTGAGCACGGTCGTGCTCCACGGGGTGGCACGCCCGTGTAACTGTCCCACGTACGTTCTATTGTTGCATGATCAGTCATGTCTGTCCTTGTTGTCTAGCACATGCATGCCAGGTAGTAAGCACGGGCGTGCATCAGACAGTGTGATGTTTTCTTATCCCCCAAGTTGGATGCTTTGTCCTCAAGTGTCAAGGCCCTTGTACTGATGTGCGTGGGCGTGCTTGGTCAACCCCGGCTGATTTTATCATCATTTGGTCCCGAAAAGGTCGTTACACATTCTTGGAACCTGCCTCGAGTCGTGTGTCATCAAGAATCTCCATTTTTAGCTGTTTTACCCCGAAATTGCTTCTTTTCGGGATCGGAGCTATATTTTCCTGGCAAACACAAATGGGAACGATTAAGTAGCTTTTATTACTGATTTAAACTTAATTATGCCCTATTTTGAGGCTATTTAGGTGTGTTTTATATGTGTAAAAGATGGCACATCAATTGACATCCGTATTTTGTACTTGATCACATTTGTAAACTTGATACAAATTTATTGAATAAAATATTCACACTTTAGTACCATGAGCTTTTGAACAATCGTTATAATGTTTTCGTGATCGGTTGGGGTGTTATAGATATGTTGGTTAAAGCTCATTGTCTACGTGGTGACGATGTGGCGGGACATGACATTTTGTTAAACCACAATACATAGTCGAAGTAACATATCTATTATTTTATTTTTCCTTTAAACAAATAATTATATAAAACTGAAAAAGAACATACTAATATCAACGTCTCGATATCAATTCTGCATTTGAACATACCAATATCATCGTCTCGATTGCCTCTTTCAAACCCAGTGAATAATCGCCTAGAATTGTGAGTTTCAGCTAACGACGTTAGTTTGAGTTAACTGGGGGGGGCATTGAGAGCAAAATGTCTGAAAGGTGGGACTGGTGGAAGGAAAAAACTCGGATGGGATTATTATCGGTCAAAAAAAGAAAGGTTGGATTATTAAAATCCAATTTGCCTATTTATAATAACCTGGCTACCTATCCATATAAGGAAAGTAACTAAGTTTTAAATTTGAATCCATAAAATTAAAAGTAACCATGTTTCTGGGTTAGGATCATATATACAGTAAAAGAAAATAAGAAGTCATAGGAAGGGTATCATCTGATTAAACTCATTAAAGCGGCATTGAAACCGTCTCATCGAACTCTACAATCTTAGTTTTTAAGTTTTCGCTCTTATGGATTTTTAGCTGGTAGTTTTTAGAATTTATATTATATCATTGTGTCTTTTATGTGACATTGTGTCTTTTGTTTATTTTTGTCATTGTGTCATTTTTGTGACTCGGTGTGTCGTTTTTTTCTCTCATCATTGTGTTATATTTCTCGGCATTGTGTTATATTTTGCGACTCATTGTGTTATATTTCGTGATTTATTGTGTTTTTTTGTATCATTCTCATCCTTCTCATTTATTTTACACTGACTATGATAACTTGACCGAAAGTTCTCAATCAAATGTAGAAAAGAGTTTGTTTTGGTTTTACTCCATTACCTTGTATTTATTGGAAACAGAAGCAGCCGTGGATTCCTCGTCACACTATTTTTAACTTTTCAATCAAATATCAGTTGAAACATGTCACTCAATTAAGTCTTGGTTCCAATTAATTTGATTGTCATTTTTTTCTTTTATGTGGTTTGTTTTTAGAAACAGAAAGTGAACGTTAGTTAGGTCGAGTAGTTAAAAGAATCCACTTTTGATTTTGTAAATGTTTTTTTTGGCCCGTCTAGGTTTTTCCTAGTTGGGTTTTGACTTTATATATGCATCCTTTGTTGTGGTTTTCTTTCTTTTTTAATATCCGATTATCTTTAGGCATCTATCTTATCACATGCCTATGGTTTTGTATGCTTTTCGTATTTGAAGTTTGTTGGTTAATGTCATTTCTCTCATCCCCCAAAGACCAAGAAACTCATCAGCTTTAATATTATACAACTTTGAAACGATGTCTTTTCTAAACGGACACACAATCACCATAGAAAGGTTGAAAAGATTAATTCCATGTCAAGCAAACCCGAATCTTAAATACGCGTCAATCAAAAAGCATCTAACCGTTGCGTAATCCTTAAAAACACCAAATGCGGTAAGCAAGATCTAATCAAGGTCGTGCCTTATGCGATACATTTATGCAATTGGGAGTCGTGATATATTTGATTAGTAAGCAAAATAAGTTAAAATATGCGTGTACATTAGGGATGTATATCTATTTTGAAGAATTTTTTCAGCTACATACAAAAGTCATTCAATACATAAACAATTTTAAATATAAAATTACGAGAATCATACAAATGTATTTACCATGGCGTCCAGTTGTGATCCATAACCGCACGAGCACCTCTATTTTTCCTGCCATATATATCTAGCGAGCACTAAAGAAGTGTTTTTACGGTTCTCAGAGTTCTCTACTGATACACCCCTATGAATACATACATACATACATACATACATACATACATACATACATACATACATACATACATACATACATACATACATACATACATACATACATACATACACACTTGGATGCATATCATTAAAACTCAAAATGTGAATTAAAAAAAACAAACGATAAAGTGTTAACTGTTGAATTATGTGATTAAAATAATTAGCGTACAAACAGGAGATCCGCTCATTCCTCCTTATGACCAGCTAATTGCTTTAAATTGTTTTAATAGCATTGATTATTTTTCCTTTTAACTCTCCTTGTATTGGCTATATATATTTGTACGAATTATTGTAAAGAACACAAGATAAAAGAATATTATTCAGTTGTTCATAATCTCTCCTCTGTTTATCATGACTAACATGGTATCAGAGCAGTGCTTATGATCCAAAACCTTTTTTGCTCATCATCTACCAGAAAAAAATGTCAGACGAAAACAACGATAGTCTGGCTATCCAAATCGCCAACCTCCTAAAAAATGGAGTTCCAACCCAAAACCCAAAACCAAATCCATCGGATAGTCTTAAAATTAACCTTAATCTCACCAGCCAAAACTACCCTTTTATGGGCTCGGATGATACGAGTCGCCATAGGGGGGAAATCAAAAGCTTTGTTGAACCATCTTTCCCAGAATCCACCAGACCCGGTTGATGAACAGTGGGAACAAGATGACTTGATTGTCTTTTCTTGGCTGATCCAAAATATCGAACCAAGCCTAGCTAGTAACCTTACAGAGTTCCCGACAGCAAAAACGCTATGGGATGCACTCACGGTTACTTATAGTAGCGGCAAAGACAAGCTTCAAACCTTTGACCTCCACGTCAAAGCAAACGAGTTTAAGCAAAATGACTTACCGCTGGAGGAATTTTGGATTGTGATGCAGGGTATTTGGGGAGAGATTGAACGACGAGATCCCAACCCGATGAAGTGTCCGGCCGACATAGCGGCTTACAACACTGTCAGGTCAGAAAATAAATTATTCCAATTTCTAAATGGTATCGACCGAAAATATGATTCCCTGAAAAGGGAAATCCTCCGGTGGGAACCCTTACCGTCCGCCGAAGCGGCTTATGCTGCTGTCCGAAAGGAAACAGCACATCAAAACATCTTTGGAAATATTCAATCAGGGGCGGCGACGGGCTCTACCGGTGACTCCATTGGGATGGGACTCGTCTCTAAGGGTCGCCGGTCCGATCGGAAATACAACCCGTCATCATCCCGGATCGATAAAAATAACCTGAAATGTGACCACTGTGGCAAACACAAACACACAAAGGAACAATGTTTTGAACTCCATGGGTTCCCGGACTGGTGGGCCGATGGACACAAGAGAGGTAAGGCCGCCGCCGCCGTGGGCAACCAAACAACTACCAGCAGCGGCGGCAGCAGCCATGATCACCCAAAGGCCACCGGAAAAAACGACGGGCGCGAGGAGAGTACCTGCTGTTTTGCGGCGGTGAAGATGAAAGGAAGATGTGAGGATGCACTAAATGAGGAAGATGAATCCATCGCAGGTATAGGGTGTGAGGATTACACCTCAGACCCTCCACTTTCTCAAAAGTTTCAGTTTAAGCCTAAAGTTTCTAATGTGACTATATTGAACCCTAAATTCTTTAGTTCTAGAATTCTTGACTTGTTAAATGAATCCCAAGGTTCTCTTGACTTGTCAAATGAATTCCAAAGTTCTGATAATATCCCTCACGGTTCAAAAAGGGAGTCAAAAAGTTTTGTTAAAATTGGAAAAGCCCACATGGCAACAAAAAATGAAAAAAATGAGGACTCGTGGATATTTGATAGTGGGGCCACTGATACAATGACTAATGAAAAATCTGACATGTGTTCAATGTCAGAACCACAAAAATCCAGGATTCACACTGCAAATAAAGAAGTCCTTGAAGTAAAAGGAGGAGGGACCATTCAATTTTCACAAAATATGAAACTGTCAAATTGCCTTTATGTCCTGTCCTTATCTCACAAATTGTTATCAATCAGTCATGTTACAAAAGAACTAAACTGTGTTGTGCTAATGCACCCTACCTTTTGTATCTTACAGGACATCAGGACGGGAAAGATCATTGGGCGTGGTACTGAGCGACAAGGGCTATATTATGTGGATGAAGTGACCCAACAAGGCAACGTTATGCTAGCTCATGGGTCTACAGATAGGGAGGCATGGTTATGGCACCGGAGATTGGGGCACTCATCTAGTGGTTATTTACATCGTTTGTTTCCTGAATTATTTCCAACAAATAAAGTCTTGAATTGTGAGACATGTTTTTTGGCCAAGAGTCATAGACACACTTTCAAATCAAATGATACTAAGGTTGATTTACCTTTTTCACTAATTCATTCGGATCTGTGGGGACCAGCAAAAGTTATGGGGGGGGCAAAATTTCCGATATTTTGTAACATTCATTGATGACTGCACCCGCATGACTTGGATTTACCTCTTGAAAAATAAATCTGAAGTTTTTTTGAAATTCACGACCTTTTGTGCCATGGTTAAAACCCAATTTAAAAGCGATATCCAAATTCTTAGGTCTGATAATGGGGGGGAATTTGTCAACACTCCCATGAAACAGTTCTGTCAAGAAAAAGGGATAATTCATCAAACTTCATGCGCTCATACTCCCGAACAAAACGGGGTATCCGAGAGAAAAAATCGTTTTCTTTTAGAAATAACTCATGCACTCATGATCGAATCCCGAGTTCCAAAGTCTTTTTGCCCGAAGCTCTTGTCACTGCAAACTATCTTATGAGCCGTCTCCCAACAAGAGCTCTTGACTTAGCAACCCCTCTTCAAGCCTTTTCTAAATTTCATAAGCCCCCATCAAACCTTACACTCAAACCTCGTATCTTTGGATGTTCTGTTTTTGTTCACCTACCAAAAGGAGACCATTCCAAACTTGATGCATGTGCCGAGAAATGTGTATTTGTAGGATATGGGGTTAATCAACACGGTTATCGGTGTTACAATCCAAACACACGTCATATGTACACCACGATGAACTGTGACTTCCTCGAAACCGAATACTTCTACACTACCCAACACAATGGTCAAAAGGAAAAGGCAGCTGATGATCCATTGAGTTGGATACAATGGATACCATCCTCAGAAGGCAAAGTTAATCACGAAGTTCAAACAGGGTCACAATCCAATAGCCTTGAAGAAAGTACCACTAACAATGATCCACCTAACCTGGCGTCAGAGGTAAGTAATTCTCAAACTCAAGAGTATGAAAACTCTTCCAATATTTCTGATTCATCTACTGATTGTGAAAATCATCAGCATTTTGAAACCTCTGATGTATCTAACAATGAAGCAGAACAAGAATTACCACAGGTTGAACAAGACAGGTATGTTCTGCCCCCAAGAACAAACAGAGGAGTTCCTCCCAAAAGATACTCTCCTGTGAAAGAAACTCGAAATTCTCGATATCCAATTGCCAACATAGCAGTCGGGAATTTATCTCCAGAAGCCAAAGCTTTTACCACGTCTTTATGTTCTGAAGAAATTCCAACTACTGTTGAACAAGCTCTTAAGTCTACGGAATGGAGAGAGGCAATGGAAGCTGAAATGAGTGCACTAAATAAGAACGACACATGGGAGAGATGTACCCTTCCTCCAGGAAAAAAACCAGTAGGGTGTCGTTGGGTCTTCACCATAAAATACAAGCCAGATGGAACTATTGAAAGACACAAAGCACGACTGGTAGCAAAGGGGTACACTCAAACATACGGAATCGACTATTCAGAGACTTTTTCACCAGTGGCCAAGATCGACACAATCAGGGTTCTATTCTCTATAGCTGCAAATAAAGATTGGCCTCTCCTTCAATTTGATGTAAAAAATGCCTTTTTACATGGAGAGCTCAACGAAGAAGTCTATATGGAAGTCCCTCCTGGACTTATGAAAGATTCTAATTCTAGAGAAGTGTGTCGCTTAAAGAAATCCTTATACGGATTGAAACAGTCTCCTCGTGCCTGGTTTGGTAGATTCACTTTAGCCATGAAAAAATATGGCTTCAAACAGAGTAACTCAGATCATACTCTATTCCTCAAACGGAGAAATGGTCTTGTAACATGCTTAATTATTTATGTTGATGATATGATAATAACAGGTAATGATGAAGAAGAAATGACAAGGTTAAAAGTAAATCTCTTCAAAGAATTCGAAATGAAGGATTTAGGAAGACTCAAATACTTTCTTGGAATCGAAGTTATGAGGTCAAGACAAGGGATTTTCATCTGCCAAAAGAAGTATGTCCTAGACTTACTGGCAGAAACAGGGATGATTGATTGCAAACCTGTGGATACCCCTATGATGGTGAACCAGAAACTCTATATGGAGGAAAATGCTAAGCTAGCTGACAAAGAAGCATATCAGCGGATAGTAGGGAAACTAATATACCTCTCACATACCCGGCCTGATATTGCCTACGCAGTGGGTGTTGTGAGCCAATTCATGCATCAACCCTAAGTTACCCATATGGAAGCTGTACGGAGAATTATTAGATATCTCAAAGGGACATCTGGCCATGGAGTTCTTTTCAAGAAAAATGGACATCTTGAAACCCAAGTGTATACTGATGCTGACTGGGCGGGGGATAAAGGAAATCGAAGGTCAACATCTGGTTACTTTACTCTCGTTGGTGGAAACCTTGTTACATGGAGAAGCAAGAAACAAAAGGTGGTGGCTCTTTCTAGCGCTGAGGCAGAATTTCGAGGTATAGCACGCGGTCTGGCAGAGATACTATGGGTACGAAAACTGCTGACAGAAATCGGATATCCTCAAACTCAAACAAGTAAAATTTTGTGCGATAACAAAGCAGCTATTCAAATTTCAGAGAATCCAGTTCAGCATGATCGTACAAAACATATTGAGGTAGACCGACATTTCATTAAAGAAAAACTTGAAACAGGGATAATTGAACTTCCCTTTGTCCGCTCAGAAGACCAACTCGCAGACATTCTAACAAAGGCAGTCAGTGGAAAAATTTTCAATCACTGTCTTGGCAAGTTGAGCATTGAAAATCCCACTACTCAACTTGAGGGGGGATGTTGAATTATGTGATTAAAATAATTAGCGTCAATTCTCACATTTCCTAAATTGGACCATTGACTTCTACAAACAGGAGATCCGCTCATTCCTCCTTATGACCAGCCAATTGCTTTAAATTGTTTTAATAGCATTGATTATTTTTCCTTTTAACTCTCCTTGTATTGGCTATATATATTTGTACGAATTATTGTAAAGAACACAAGATAAAAGAATATTATTCAGTTGTTCATAATCTCTCCTCTGTTTATCATGACTAACATTAACCAGATTGAACCATTCTGCACTAACTAGGTTAGGTTAATGTATATGTTTTTGTGTTCTTTGTTTTTATAGATGGGAAGGGACTTATGAAGTCATCTTGTGGGAGATGTAGGACAGTTTCATTTGTTACCAAGCTAGAACAGAATTCAAACCCATAACCTATAGAATTCAAGGAAACAAAAACTAACATGTGTGCTACCCAGTATAGGGGTGTGATTCCTAAGCCTGTAAACGAACCGAACGAACACGAACACAGGTGCGTTCGTGTTTGTTCATTTAACTTTAACCAAACACGAACACGAACACATAATCGAACACATTTTTGTGTTCGTGTTCGTTCATTAAGAAATTTGTCGTATTCGTGTTCGTTTATGTTTGTTCATTTAAAACCTAAACGAACACAAATGATCAATATAAACGAACACAAACAAAAACAAGTTAATAATGATTCATCACAATTCAACCACGTCTAATACATCACAATGCAACCAAAATTACCAAATGATGGGGATGAGAAATACGACGTCGTTGTGGTCTGTGGAGACGGGGATGAGAGAGACGGCGGCGCTGAAGAGTAGAGACGGGGTTGTGGAGGCTGGAGACGAGGCTGTGGACGGCTGGAGGCGGGGCTGTGGAGGTGGTCGGCCAAAAGTAGAAGAAGGTATGGTTGTGAAGTGTGGATTACGTCTGATAAGTGATCTGATTAGAATGTTAGGGTTATGGTTATGTTTTTAGAACATATGAATTAAGATACTTAACAAAAGGCAATAAATAATAAAAATAAAGTTTAGTTTAATTAAACAAACGTAAACAAACAAAAATAAACAAACGACCATAAACGAACATAAATGAACGAACATAAACGAACGTTCATGAACATAAATGAACGAACAAAACATGTGTTCATGTTCGTTCATTTAATTAAACGAACGAAAAATTGTGTTGGTGTTCGTTCATTTATTTAAATAAACGAACATAAACGAGCTTCCCGCCGAACAATTCACGAACAGTTCATGAACGTTCGGTTCGTTTACAGGCTAGTGATTCCCACCTCAAGTTCAACTACTAAACATCCACCCGTCTCAATTTCAACTTCAAAACATCCCGCAACAACCTCCCAACCTTCTGTTTCTACGAGTCTGTGCCGGAAATCCAATCGCAAGATGTTGTTGAATCATCGGGTAAAAAGGTAAAAAAAAAGTCATAGGAAGATAACCGAGGAGGTGAAGAAAGACGTTGAACGAGCCCCCTCAAAATGGTGTTATGCGGAAGAAACTGCTTTAATGAAAGGTTGGATATTCGTATCCGAGAACCCGAAGATCGTCACTTTATCTTTCTATTGTTTTTATAAGTGCTATATATAATTTTTCTAATTACTTGTTTTTTTAATATGTAAAAATTAAAATAAAATTGAGTTTTGGAATAGAGTAAACGTTCTTTTTCACCAAGAGATGAAACGAGAGACTTACCGGGCAAATGATAGTCTCTCGTCAAAGTGGCGTAAAATAAATACCGACATGATGACCTGTAACCGTCACTACAAAAACATCAAGAATTCACCAAAAAAATGGTGAAACCAAAGCCAACTTCTTGTCGAGAGCGTTTATTGCTTTTAAAAATAAACAAAAACACGCTTTAAATTTATGCATTGTTGGGAACTGGCAGGGTACTCAACCAAATGGGCGAACGTACTGCTTGCAAGCGATTCATCTAAACGGATGAAAACAAGCTCATCTTCTCTTTCGCTTGCGAGCAATTATGCTCATAACGAGATTAATATAAGCGACGATGATGTCGAGCTTGAAGCAACCTGTCAACCCGATAGAGATAAATCAAAGAAGAAGGCATCAAAATGATCTAGTGGGGGTGTGGATTATACTAAAGAGTTATCCAACCTAAATGAACGTTTTGGTACATTCAATGGCATTCAACAACAAAATCTTGACGAAAGAAGAAACCTTTGGGCTATTTTCGAACATAAAATGATTCTTAAAAAGGGAAAGAATCGGCTGAAGAAAGACGAGGGGATAAGAAATTCCTCGCTATGAATATCGATCACCTCGAATGTCTTGATTGACAAGTGTACGAAAAAAATGAAACAACAAAAAGGCAAAAATATAATGCTTAGTATTTTTTTATGTAATGTTACTAGGTTATGTATCCGTGTGATACACGGGTTGAAAATTTTAAATTATATATATTATATATAAATTAAAAAATATAATTAAGAAAAATTAGATTACATATTATATTTAAATTAAATAAAATTGCCTTTACAACCAGAAAAATATTAAATATTCATCAGCCCCTAAATAATTTCTTGTAAAAGACATTCATATTCACATAAAACTATTTTCAAACTTTCTAAAATACATCTTCCATACTGTGACCTTGTAGACTGCAGGTACAATAAAAAAAATCAAAAGTAATAAGAGTAAATTTGATTAGGCTAAGATGTAAAAAATAAAATTAATTTAAAAATATCTCCTCATCTGTTAAACCATTCCAATCGAATATCTTTTATTTGGAATTTGACATCAAGTTTCTTCCAAAGCCAAAGTACTTCTAACCTTGAGTGTATTATTATTTTTTTTTTCTAACATCAATGTCCTTAAAAATAATGACATTTATTGGTTTAATATGACTATAATTATAAAAAAAAAAAAAAGATTGTGTGAATTAATAGCATGAAAATGAAGATGATACGAAAAAAGATTGTGTGAATTGATCGACAAGTGTACGAAAAAATGAAACAACAAAAAGGCAAAAATATAATGCTTAGTATTTTTTATGCAATGTTATTGTTTTATTAATATAAATATTTTTTATTTACTTTATTTGTTTATTTAAAAGACAAACGAAAAAAAAAACGATCCTGACCTGGCAAACTCGATTAAATTACATTTTCTTTATAACTATAAAATATCAAGAATTAAAATGATGATAATAAAAAATACTGTAAAATGGAAGCAAAAAGCATAAGTTTGTGGGCAGCAAACTCCAAACTACGAATGAACATTTTTTCCCGAGTACTTATACTCGTATCCATACCGTACTCATACCGATATTTAAACACATACCCGTACTGATTTTGGGTACTTGGTATAGGTATCAATATGCACTTTTATTGATTTCAGTATTCGATACTTTCGGTATAGGTACGGATAAAAATGGTATGGGTACCGAATTCTATATACCAATGAATTTGATAATATGTTTTACTTCGTACTATGGTATTTATGGTATTTATATCAATTTTACCTATTTGGTATATGTATCATATTGATATTTGTAATAGTTTACCTACTTAATACCCGTAAGAAACGTAACAAAGTGGAGTCCAAACTAGTCAAGCTCTTTATAAAAACAAAAGAGGGCTAATCAAACTAGGTATCGAACATGGTATGATCGGTATATCGATTGACAAACCACTTTACCCCCTCATTTTTGCACTAATATTATCCAAACTTTGTTTTGAATTCTATATTATATAATTTAAAAAGAAAAAAATTAGTTCCTCGGGAGAGTTGGCTGGCCCTGGAGAGCTGGTCATAATTTTATACAACATATTTGTCTTCTAGCTGATTAGGCGTGGTGTTAATATCCCGTATGCTAGGTGTAAGCGTCGTGGGATAGAAGATGCAGACCATAATCACGCCTTTGTTCTTGTCTTTGGGTGAGAGCTATATGAAGGAACATTTTTAGATGGTTAAAAATCCCATGGCCATCCGATTTGGAACGTTGCTCTGATATGGTCAGCTTTGTCGATAAGCAAACGGGCTCGAGGACATGGAAGAAGGTCATTCATGTTCTCTTTTTGGCAACTACTTAGAGGGTATGGAAGGCGAGGAACGCTAAGGTCTTCGAGGATACGTTCGAGACGGTCCGGTTACCACCGATTTGATTAAAGTAGAAGCATTTTTTTGGTTAGTGAACAGGTCCAAAATCCATGATGTCACTTGGGAAGAATGGAGCGCATTTGATATTGTGATGTATCTGTAATTGGTGACTGGTGCTTGGTGTATTCCAGCTTCTTGCTGACCCTTTATATATAGATATAAAGTTCTTGCCGTTCAAAAAAAAAAAAAAAAATCAGGTGGGTGTGGAGATGGACTTCTAAGGGATGACTATTTGTTATTTCAGCTGTCACATCATTAAGGAGGGTAGTCCTTTACAAAGGGATAGTGTAACATTCGGCCCCTCTCACCATCAATATTGTCCACTTTGCCCCGATGGGTTGTCCATCCAGAGCTCACGGATTTGTTTTTGGTCGCCCCGGTGAAAACTTCCCAGGAGGTCACCCATCCTGATACTACTCCCACCTGAGCACGCTTACCTGTGAAGTTCTCCTCTCATCCACTAGCATTAAGCCCAAAACGCGTTGGTGATTTAAGAGGCTTTGGATTACTTATGAACCAAGGATCTCTCCTGGCCACGGCCGATGTGGGATTTGCCTAGGGTGTCATACAAAGGTCCATGTTAATCTTCTCAGAAATTAGTACTGTTACAATCACCCCCCCCCCTTAGGGACTTTTCGTCCTCGATGAGGTTTGCCCCACCATCCCGAACGGCACAGGAGTGGCTCTGATACCATTTGTAACATCCGGCCCCTCTCACCACCAATATTGTCCGCTTTGACCCGATGGGTTGCCCATCCAGAGCTCATGGATTTGTTTTTGGTCGCCCCGGTGGAGACTTCCCAGGAGGTCACCCATCCTGATACTACTCCCACCTGAGCACGCTTAACTGTGAAGTTCTCCTCTCATCCACTAGCATTAAGCCCAAAACGCGTTGGTGATTTAAGAGGCTTTGGATTACTTATGAACCAAGGATCTCTCCTGGCCACGGCCGATGTGGGGTTTGCCTAGGGTGTCATACAAAGGTCCATGTTAATCTTCTCAGAAATCAGTACTGTTACAGATAGGCTAAGGGTGTGATGAAGAAGGTTGGTGGTAATAAGGATGGGTGCTGTGAAGAGTTGGCCTTTCCCTAATGTCTAGAGTGATCTGCATTGTTTTCGGGAGAGTGACCTGCATTGTTGATTGTTAAGCAAATTTTGAGGTTGCATATTATGATCATTGTTGGTTATTAGACTGTTATATATTTGGTAAATTGTATTTATCTTTAGTATGTTTGTATTTACCATATCTCCTCAAGAATAGGAGATTCTGTTTTGTGATTATATATTGGATGTAAATCAATACAAGAAATTCATTCTGAATAAAACTGTTTCATGGTATCTCCCCTCTGATCCTACCTTCCCAACCCTAATCGCCTCTGCCTCTTTCTGCAGCCTCTTCTCCGATCTGCTGCTACATCTCCTTCTCATAGCATACTTCTCCTTCCCCTCATCCGATTCCCCTACCCTCATGGACACTAAGATTCATCCGGCTCTTACCGTGTCCAACATTAAAACATATGTTCCTATCACCCTTGAGAAGGATTCCACCCATTACTCGACATGGAAGACCCTCTTTAAGGTTCATTGTCAGACATACGAGGTACTCACCCATCTTTCTCCAAAACCTCCTGCTGCAGCCACGGATCCCTCTCCCTCATATCCAACTGCTGCTGCAATAGCAGCGGCCCTTACTGCAGCCGCTGAAGCCCTTTGGTCACGCCTTAACGCCCTTGTCCTTCAGTGGATCTACGCCACAATATCTCCCACTCTTCTGAACATAATCATTGTACCTGGTCAGACTGCATACGCGGCATGGACTGCTATCGAAGACGAGTTTAATGACAACAACAACACGCGGGCCGTTTTCCTCAGTCCAGACTTTGCTAACCTGAGCCTAGAAAATTTTGCATCTATGTCGGAGTACTGCCAACATGCCAAAAATCTCGCGGATCAACTCGAAAGTGTTGGTTGCCCCGTTGACAACCGCATGCTAGTTATAAAGGTTCTTACGGGACTCACCGATCAGTATGACGGTATCTCCACTGTGCTACAGAATCGGGATCCCCTACCCAGTTTTAATGAGGTCCGGTCTCGGCTTCATCAGGAAGAAAATAAGAAGAAACGCCAAGCTTCACGGGCTGCCACAACTGCTGCCACGACCCTCGCTGCCACCACCACAACCAACCCGAATCCCACATCCAACCAACCATCCTATTCCTCCTCGGACCGGAACCGTGGACGCTCTCGTGGCGGACGTGGTCGAGGCCGAGGACGCCACACTGCTACCCAAAACCAAAACTACTCAAACAACCCATCTACACATCCGTCCCACCCATATATCGTGTTCCCCAGCAACTGGACAGCCGCACAGTGGGCTGGCCTCTTGAACCAAAACAAATCCTCTTCATCGGCCCAACCCCTGTGCCATGACACTCGTCGTTCGACTTCCGGATATTGTGTCTATTTGGGTGATAATTTGCTTTCCTGGTCCTTCAAACGTCAGTATACCATATCACGTTCTAGTGCTGAAGCAGAATACCGGGGTGTCGCTAATGTGGTCGCTGACATTTGCTGGATTCGCAACTTACTTCTTGAACTACATCATCCACTGACGCGTGCCACACTAGTTTATTGTGACAACGTTAGTGCCGTCTATCTCTCAGGCAACCCAGTTCAGCATCAGCGCACAAAGCACATTGAGCTGGACATACACTTTGTGCGCGAACAAGTTCAGCGTGGCCACATCCGCGTCTTACATGTGCCATCCCGACATCAAATAGCCGACATCTTCACCAAGGGTCTTCCCCGTGTTCTCTTTGAAGACTTTCGTTCCAGTCTAAGCATTCGGCCACCCAACGCTTTGACTGAGGGGGCGTATTAGACTATTGTATATTTGGTAAATTGTATTTATCTTTAGTATGTTTGTATTTACCATGTCTCCTCAAGAATAGGAGATTATGTTTTGTGATTATATATGGATGTAAATCAATACAAGAAATTCATTCTGAATAAAACTCTTTCACTGGTATAACAAACATGGGGTTTCAATGTAAGAATGTGGATCCATTGCCTTACCATAGAGTTCTTCAAGATTGACTTCCTCTTCCCTAGTTCGCACAACCCATTGTGTCATCTTCCTCTTCTTTCGAATGTGATTTTCCATTTATGGCGCTCCTGTGGAGGGTTAATGGGGGAAAATGAGTTGTTATGGAGGGAACATAGCGGAGGGAAAACGAGTCAGGGGCATATAAAAAGCTCATAAGGTAAATGGACGATTTTGCCACTGACTTAACGAGGTTGAGTTAACCCCGTTAAGTAATTGGACTGTTTTGGCCTATTTCATGAAATTCAGGGGACCGTTCAAGCAATTACTTTGATTTTGGGCTAGACTGGCAAAAACCACCAAATCACAGGGACTGTTTTGGTAATTAACTCTACTATTTTAAATAATGTTTTCAACTACGTACATATAAATACACATAGTCGTTCAACACAAACCAAGTTTAAATAGAGAATCGTAACAATTGTTGGTGGTGAAATCCTCATGATGGATTTACCTTGAATATTTTATGTGACATCTTCAGGATGATAAAAGACTAAGCAGACTTCAGGATGTAACATCATTTTGACAAGTGTACATCCTGAGGATAGACTAACGAATTACCTTGTCATGATATTTTTGCAGGTACAATCAATGACTGAGTAAGAGTTGTAACTGCTTTCCAACGGCTACAAAGTCTTACCAAGTCAATGAAGTCAAGGATGAAAGAAGAATACGCGTAAAGGCTTAAAAGCGAGTCAAAGTGTAACCGCCAAGACAATGAATGAAAGGCGAGAAAGATGGAAACTGATGCCCAACGTCTAATTTTGTTGAAACATCTTCAACAACCACCTGAAACAGCCAAGAAGATCATTGAAGACAACGGATATTTTGGGATATTCTAATTATTATCATATAGACTATATATAGGGGTATGATGAATAAAATTAAGACACTTCTCACCTGCTTGAAACTCTGAAACACACCTGACATACTCTCTTTACACATACACAACACTAGACAATCATTGTAATCATAGAATTATAGATTGTTCATCATACTTCCAAAGTCGTAACACTATTTTACCACTTTAATATTAACAAACAAAGGCAGGAGCCTAGACTCCTCGCGAGGTTTTATGCCGGAGATCATCAATTGATCAAGGGCTTTCCTCCTACATTGTGTGTCGTCTACTTATTGTTTTACATACATATTTACCCCTTTTCACTTATTTTACGATTCTGATACACAGTTATAGTTGTCATTTTATAATTGATTTGTCACTATAATCGGCTATCTTGAAAACATAACTGAACTTTTGATATATTTCACACATTTAGCACTCTACCTCACTTTTACTAATTTAGAATACAGAATTATTTCTAGTAGGTAATTTTTGACCAAAACATATATATATATATATACATATATACATATATATATGTGTGTGTGTGTGTGTAAAGGGGGGGGGGGTTAATTCCTATATATTCATATATATGAATAAGTGATGCTTCTAATTTGGTATCGATTTATAGGGCTCTTACTTTAGGATTTTCTAACTTGACTCGATACGTGGTAGCTTTTCGATTGTTTTCTATGATGTAAATTCTGTGATTCGATTGTTTTCCAACTCCGGACGCTTTCGGGGTATAATTTGGTATATATATATATATATATATATATATATATTAACATTCAAAGCCGAGAGCAAAAAAGTGGATAAACATAAAGCGGCTTGTCTAGAGAACCAACACGTGTTTGTGCCATTCGCTTTTGATACCTTTCGAGCGTTGGCCCCGCAAGCAACTAAGCTCCTCGTCGCGTGAAGAAAGTTGTGCAAAGTAATTCTCCGTCTGCTAAGGGCCAATGTTTTATTTTCAATAAAGTATGTTTTGCAATACAAAAATGGATAACGGCACAGCTTGTGACCCGTTTACGATTTACCTGCATGTCACTTATAATTAGCTGTTTTTTTATATATATAACAGTTGAAGCTAAAAAAAAAAAAAAATCCAATCTAGTAAATGAATTAAATTTCAAACTCAATTTGTAAACTAATATACAGGATAATTAGTAATTTACGTATTCAACCCTAAACAATAAAAAGTATTTAGTAAGCTTCTAAACCATACAACACACCGGCGTACATTTCCGGCCCAACTTCAACGAAGTACACATCTCTCATCTTTTGAAACGCATGCCACGTCAACAAACTATCCGAACCGGCCTGATGACACTTCCCAACAACCCGGTTCACTTCTAACAAACCCGCCACCCGGTCCAACCCCCCATACAACCCGGTCCGACAAAACTTCATCAAATGCTTCACATCATACACATTCTCCCCAAAAAACAACCTTAAACTGTCCAAAAACTCCGGCAACTCAGCCGGCAGACGGCGGCGCGTGAGCATCTTCAACAAATACCCGAAATCATACGCGCTGTGAAACGTCACCCAACTCACCGAGTCATTACAAACCAACCCGGATGACATCATCAACTCGGCAAACTTCACCGAGTCAACCCCATCAACCCGGTTCCGTTCAAAATCAATCGCTTGTCGTCTCAACAGCTCGATCGACTCCGGCGCGTGAGGGTCACGCGCGACATCAAAATCCTTAAAATTGAACTGCCAGATGAACCGTTGACCTGTCTCGTCATTTGGGAGGTTACCAAAACTGTCGGAGAGAGTCAACCCAAGCTGGATTATGTTCAAAACGTCGACGTTTGACTTAAGAAGCATATAATTTTCCGATGGCCGGTGATGGGTATATGATTTTCCGGTGGTTGAAGATTGACGGTATACAACTCCAGGGAATTCAGTGTCCATAGAGATGTATGGATATCTATCAATGATTGATCGGATTAGATGAAACTCGGATTCTAAATTGTGAGACCATACTTCTCGGATGGTGATCGTTTTATCTATACAATTTGACATGATATTATTATTATTATTATTAGAACTAACTTAGTAAGTGATATAGTATACGGACTGGACTAGACTAGACGGTGTAATATGGTGGTCTAGGCGCAGTTCATGTAATGTGTGATGGTTGAGATAGATATGAAGATGGTACTTATAGAAGGTAATATGATTGGTGAGTGAGATGGTGGATGGAAAGAGGGGATTAATCTAAAAGATGACCAGATTCACGCGTACTACAGCTTTGTTTGACTAAAATATTAGTGTGGAAAGGGACAAGAGCCTGCATTTGCTGCTATCAGATAAATTAATAATGGCAACTTGATAAACCACTCAACTTCTGGCGGAGTGGTCTATAGGCCTAAGGGGGACGGGGCGCTACCAGAATTGGTCACGGGTACCCCACTATCAGCACGGTAACATCGCCGTCACCCATGCTGGTAGTAGTCCCGTGAACCAAATCCTGGTTCTAGTTAACGGGCTGGTACACGTGGTTTGTGTCTCCCCTTTTGTCTTTTTCTCTATTTTATTTCTAGTGGAGTGCTGCCTCCAAAAAACTATTTAAGTGAAGTGAATCAGTGAAATGATGTGGCAATGCAAGATTGGTAGAAATCAGTGAAGTGAAATTTTTTTCAATTGAGTACCCCGTCCCCCCTAATAATAAGTGACTTGGGGTCTAATGGTTATAAGTTTGAGCCTTGAATGATACCAGGTTTTACCGATAATTCACTGTCGTGTCTTCGGACGAGTGGGTGATCGGTATTTCCTGAATTGGTGGACCTGAAGGACCGGATGTCCCATGGATATATATCCTGAATTTGTCATTAAGGGATTCTCGACTTTATTGCCTTATAAAACAGTAGTGGCAACTTTATGTGTGAGATTGCACTAGTTTACCTTTTGGTGTACCTAAACGTTTTTGTAAGCAAGGTATTGTTATTATTAATATTGGTTCAAACTGGGTGGTCTTTCAGCAACTTGACATGATGGGGTTGGTGTAGGGACACGAATAAAGGTCCATAGATATCTTCTTGTTATTATTATTGCTATTACAGTAATAATTTAATATAGTTGCATTGAATTGTACACAACTTGATCATGGTGGACCTCATGTAGGGACATGAAGAAGGCCCATAGGAATGTTTATTCAATTATTTGTGTCATTGTGTGGCTCAATTTACAGATTTTCATTAAATTAATTGGGTTCTTGCTATTAAAATAAGTTGCTCAAGTAAAGTTCATGTTAGAGGCCGATCATACGTATAGAGATAGGGAAAAAGAGGGTCGGTTTAAATGTTATGGGTTTGTAATGATATTTTCTTTTAACGGTGAATTTGATTTCTTTCGTAATGTGTTTTTTGCTTTTGGTAAAAAAAGTTTTATTTAGAGGTGAGCAGGGTCGATTACGTTAAGTTATGTGTTACAAGCAGTGTTGTAAAAATCGAGATTAATAGCTAGTCGCTTGGTTACTGACTAATTTTTCGTTAATTGGTCCATTAATCGGTAGTCGGCCGGCAAAAAAATTGACCATTCCAGCAAGATTCCGGTGAAAATTTGTAATTCCAGCCAACTTTCTGTAAAATTCTAGCCAAAACTTGTAAATTTCGGCAAGTTTTCAACCAAGCGATATAGATTCTAGCAATTAATCATGTATACTTAAAAAAATGAGTCAAAGAGGAGTTAAAACCTGTTTATTTAAAATACTTACCTATACAACTGTGTGTATAAACAACTCAAATTACATATAAAAATCATGATCCGATTAGTCACGATTAATTAATAGTCCCCACCGGTGTTGGTGATTTTAGTGTCATCGGGCCGTTTTGGGTAATCGGGATTCACTTAAGACCAAATGAGAAATAAAAATACACACTGATACAAGTTGGGAGGTGCGGAGTGCACACTTGATCAGGACTATTTTAATTATGTTACTTAAAAGCTCTGACAGATAAAGTCGGTGATTATCACTGAGCAACCGACATAGTCCCACCGGTGGTTAAATAACTACCAATGGTAGTTATTATGTAGAACTTCCATTTGTGGTTATTATATGCTGGTTAATTAACTTTCATAGGTGGTTATTATGTGGAGGTTAATTAACTTTCATAGGTGATTATCATGTGATGGTTAATTAACTTTCATAGGTGATTATTATGTGGAGGTTAATTAAATTCCATTGATGGTTATTGTGAGGAAGTTAATTAACTTTCGAGTGGTTAGGATCACTGGCGAAGGTTTGTAGGGGCGGGGAGGGGCGGCCGACCCCCCGGATTTTCGCGCAGAAGTTCCGATTATATAATATCCGTATAGAAATTTTTGAAAATATAGGGTTTCGACCCCCCGAAACTGGTTTTCGACCCCCCGAAACCAGTGACTTCCGAACCCCCGGTGACTTCCGACCCCCCGAACCTTCGGGTCAAGCTTCGCCACTGGTTAGGATATCGTGGTTAATGAGCTACCTTTTTGTTCCTATAAATAGAGGGTTTTGGTCTATCTTGAAGCACGGTTTATAAGATCGTTTTCTCAAGGCATCTCTGGTTCACGAATTAACTCTCAATCACATACTAGATTCTTATTTCTCAATCTAAGTTGTATCCGATTGGATTTTTTTTGAGAGAATCACCGAAATAATTCGATCTGAAAGTGACTACACACCTCTCAGATCATCCGTTGTTTATCTAAGTACCCCAACAAAGATCGAATTATTATTTATGTTAAGATGACGAACGGGCAATCGGTGAAAGATATGACTAGCAAGTTTGACAAATTGGAAAAATTTGAAGGCTAGGATTTTTGTCGATGGCAAAAGAAGATGCACTTTCGTCTTACTACTCTGAAAGTTGTGTACGTATTTGTGACACCCGGCAACTTCCGGTAACTAACTTTTGAAAACTTAGTAAGTCTACCTTAGCGAGTCGCGCATACGTTACACATAACAAGGTCGGTCGAGTCGAGTCGCACATCATTAGGGTTTTAACATACGCAAGTCTCGGGTCCCGGGAATTGGTGATCGGGTGGGAACGTGTTATTTATCATGCATTATATGTTGGTAATCATTATGTGACTTGTCGGTATGTGGAAACGTGTTTACATATGTTAAAATAGGGTTTAACGCGCCAAAAACCCGGACACACAGACTATAGGCGATTAGGCCATGTGGTATAGCCTAATCGCCAGTAATTGAGGCGAGTAGGGGAAGTCTTTAAGCGAGTAGGATGCTACTCGCATGAAGGTTCATGCGAGTAGCAGTCCTAATCGCGTATACTGCTGCGTACTCGCCTGAACTGCCCCGAACGACTAGAAACGCCTATAAATACCACCCTTGACCTCCAAAACATCATTTATTCAACCCTAGCCGTCCCATAACCTATCTCAACCCACAAACACCCTCTGGAACCTATTTTTACATCAAAACAACCATTTCCAAGCTTATTCCATCATCTCCTCTTGAATACAAGGTGTGTTCTTCAAACCCAAACCTTTAAATGATTATGTTTTACTCCCTAAAAGTCCAGACCTGACTTACAAATGTTTTTGTCTTTGAAAATCCATTTAAAACCATTTTTAAACAAACCCACACCTTTACATGTGCTATATGTGTTATATGTGATTAAAGATAGAATTTTTAGGATTGAATCATGGTTGTTTTTGTGTTATTATGATGTTTATGGCTATTACAAGTTAGTATGATGATGTCCTAAGAGTTTGAATGGTTTTGGTTGTGTATTGTTGATACTTGATGTTTTGACCCATTTGAAGGATTTTGGATGATTAAGGATGATATGAGATGTGTTGTTGATTGTATGATGTTAGGGTTTGCTTTAGGATGATGCTAGAATAGTAGGATGCTATCGGATAACGTGGTTATGTGATTTAATCTGAATAATTGCTATTTAGGGCAAGTTCTTGCATGTTGATGTGATGTTTACATGCTAAGTTGCTATTTTGGGAAAACGCTCGCATTCGGAACTGTTAGAACGATGAAAACTTAGGGGTTTTGCTTGAAATATGTTTGTTAATGTGTTAGGATGATTATTGGATGTTCCTACATGTTTCGGATCTGATTTGGAGTGTTCGGCGCGCGAAATTGCACTACAGAACTGTATAGGCGAGTAGGATCCTACTCGCATGAGGCTTTAGGCGAGTAGGCTCCTAAATGCTTGATGTTCAGGCGAATACAAGCCTATTCGCCTATAGTATATGCGAATAGGGTCCTATTCCCCTCAACTACTAGCATTTACAATCCTAAATGCCTATACATAAGGCATTTACAATCCTAAATGCTAGTTTGATTCCTAAATGCTACTTCTACTAGCATTTACAATCCTAAATGCCTATACAACTAGCATTTACAATCCTAAATGCCTATACTTAAGCATTTACAATCCTAAATGCTAGTTTGATTCCTAATCGCGTATAATGCTGCTGTATGTATATTTTAACATCCCGGAACATGATTTGACGCCTAGGAACATGATAGGAACCCCGGGATACACCCAATGACTTAGTAACACGTGTTCGGACCTGTTTATGCGTTAATCGGATATTATGCTAGACTAGGTGAACTGTTGCGCGTATTAAGTGTTTAATTGCATAAGTGGCATGATGTCTTGTATTTATCTAACACGTGGAATGTCGGGTCACCAATGGGATGTCGAGTCTTGTCTTACGTAGTCTTGTTGTCGGTCAAACACGCTTTTCGGACACATAATGGTCATGGACTGGACTTAGGGACTAATGAACCCGATGGGTTATTAGTCTAACTTGACACATATCTTATGATAGGTCGCCAATAGTTGGGGCTATCATATCTTACAGACGGTTTACTCATATCACACATACGGTTTACTCTTAAACGGAATACGCAACCTAAGGTGAGTTCACGGCCCCACATTTTACGGTTTATGTTTTCGGGGGAGAAACATGCTTAAAACTCTTTTATGACTTATGACTTGTTAAACTCTTATGGCTCATGACTCTTTATCACGTTATACTATGGCTTACTTATCGTACTATACGGTTCATCAAAAGTCCCTTAGAAACCACTAACATGGGTATATGGCGGGGAAATATGGATAGCGCTATTGGGAACTGACAAACCCCACTCGACGGTGGGACCGACGAGTGCATATTGTCTCTAATAAAACAAGGTCTACCGGTGATGACGGTAGCCCATAGGAAACTAAGGGTCACTACACGGCTTAGTCAGCAATGGTTTCACCCGTATGAGTATCTCATTCTGCGCCTAGCTAGCGTTCTCACAAGCATAGTAGTAACTGTGATGGTAACGGTTTTTTTGAAGGATCACTTTAAACGTTTAAATAAAACCTGTGAACTCACCAGCATTATATGTTGACTCTTTTAGCATGTTTTCTCAGGTCGCTAAGGTAGCAGCTGTCGGATAGGCGCACGAGTTCGCACTGGAGTCGTCTCGCGTCTAGGGTCTCATTGCACGTTTTGGAATCATGAACTTTTGAACTTATGTTTTATTTATGCATGACTTTTGTAAACTCTAAATGCTTCCGCACTGTTGAATGTTGGTTTTAAACTTATGCCTGGTTTCTGTTTACGTATGTTTTACATTTAGACGTCGTTTATTGTGACCGTTGACTTAGATCCTGGTGTGTCACACGCCTCGCGGTAGAACTCCGCAGGTGGAAATTTGTGGGTGTGACAGTATTAAGCATTCCCATACCGGAGATATTGGAACATGGCAATCTGGAACAAATCTGAAAGCGGTCAAAGTGGGATAACGACAATTACATCTGTCTTGGCAGCATCTTAAATGGTACGTGTGGCTCGCTGTTTGATGTTTATCAAAATGTAGAAACTGCAAAAGTATTGTGGGATACTTTGGAAGCCAAGTATATGGAAGAAGATTCTTCTAGTAAGAAGTTTCTTGTAAGTAATTTCAACAATTATAAAATGGTTGATTCTAGGCCTATCATGGAACAATACAATGAATTGTTGAGAATTTTGGGACAATATGCCCAACATGACATGAAGATGGATGAATCTATCTCGGTTTCAAGTATCATTGACAAGTTTCCTCCTTTCTGGAAAGATTTTAAACACCAATTGAAACATCAGAAAGGAGAAGTAAGTTTGATTGAACTTGGAAGTCACTTCTGAATTGAAGAGTATTTAAGAGCACAAGAAAACGTGCGTGTCAGTGATGATAGAAAACATGTTGGACCATCTTCTGTGAATATGGTTGAAGCAGGTGAATCATCCAAGGGTAACAAGTTTAAAGGGCAATGAAAGTTTCAAGGTAACAACTCGGGTCTAAAAAAGAAGTCAAATTACCCTTGTTGGAAGTGTGGTAAACCGGGTCACTTTAAGAAGGACTGTAAGGTTGTAAACAATAACAAGAATGGTCCAAAGAACAAGCATGAGGCCGGTCCAAGTGGGTCTAAGAACCCGGACAAACAACAAGGTCAGAATTTAGTACTAAATAATAATTCGGTTCAGAATTATGTATCACTAATTTCTGAAGCACTTTATGTGCAGGATGATAATATTGCTTGGTGGGTTGATTCGGGTGCAAAAAGCCATGTGTGCAAGGATCTTCGTTGGTTCAAAGATTTTCAACCAATAGAAAATGGATCTATTCTTAGAATGGGCAATGTTGCAACTGAACCAATCAAGGGCTTAGGAAGTGTTAAATTAATGTTTACTTATGGAAAGTGTTTACTTTTAGACAATGTGCTGTATGTACCTAGGATTCGAAAGAATCTATTGTCGGGTATTGTGTTGAATAATTGTGGTTACAAACAAGGGATTGAAGGTTACAAGTTTATCTTGTCAAGACATGGTACTTTTGTAGGTTTTGGTTATTTGTGTAATGGTATGTTTATGCTGAATCTTGAAGTTTCTTTTGGTAATGAATCTGTTTGCATTGCTTCTTCTAGTAACAGTAATGAATTGAGTGATTCAAAATTATGGCATGCAAAACTAGGACATGTACATTATAAAAGAATAAAACAAATGTCTAAAATGAGTTTGATTCATGCTTTCAACATAAACAATGATAAATGTCATACTTGCAAAGTTACTAAAATAACTAGAAAACCTTTCTTGAAGTATGTTAACAGGGAAAGTAAAGTTTTGGATTTGATATTTAGTGATTTATGTGATTATCATGCCACACCGTCACTTGAAAATAAAAAGCATGTAGTTACATTTATTGATGATGCCATTAGATTCTGCTATCTTTATTTGTTTCATGCTAAAGATGAAGTTATGGATAAGTTTAAAATTTTTAACAACAAGTAGAGTTACATCGAAGTGGGTTGATTAAAACTTTTCATATTGATAGAGATGGTGAGTATTTTGATCCATTGTATTTCCAAACAACTGGTATGATACATCATACCAAAGCTCCTTATAGAAGTGGAGGACTACCCCCACACTCTTGGGTAGTCTTCAACTTGTCTAAAACCAAGTGGGACCCATTTTTTGCTGACGTGGCGGCAAGGCTTCCCAAGCCTTGCCTAAACCACACCACATAGTCTGATATTAATCATTTTCATTGCAGTTGAAGAGTGTGTCCTGTAATGAAGCGGGGATTTTATCCTTTACATACGGAGAGTAAAGATTAAATACAAATTTAACCTACTAAATATGATAAGTGAAGAGGGATTTTTTTTCCATCTGCTTAAACATGCTATCTACATGAATAATATAAAAAAAATTACGTCATTAGAGTAATTACAGTAGTTTACACTAAAGTAATTACGTAACTACTCTACAACAAAAATTACGTAATTACTCTACATTATTTTTTTTTCTTCTTAGAATTCAGTACTAAAATATACATGTTTAACAATATGAAACAAATTTCAAAAAATAAAAAAATACCATCATTCACTTCGTACGTTAAGAATTATTTGTAGGATAAAAACAATTTATACAATATTCCTATACATCTTGAAAACTGACATATTATCAACAACTTTTATTCGTGCGAAGCATTGGAATACGTATATTAACCTTACATATATACCCATAAACAAATATAAATAGTAAAAAGACTTTAAAAAATACTACATTTACTAAATATAAATGTATAATACAAACAAAGTTAAATATACACTATTAGAAAGTTTAGTGTAAAAAGTAGTTTAACATACAAAGTATAAGAATTATTTTGGGCCTTTAATCAAAATAAATCAATGGATGCGATTAAAAGGGGAAAAGTATACGTTGAGTTTCTAAAAGAGGAGGAGAATGGCAAAATAGGTATAACCCACAATGGTTGAGTTCCACCTCCATTTTTTTTAAAGTTCATAACTTTTTCATACGACATTTAAAAAAAAACACACCATAAAAACAAGCATTTTATCCTCTTTCATTTACATTCCATATTGCTATACTTAAAAAAAATTGCTGGTTTGATAGTACTTGCGTCTAAATGTAAACACTTGATATTATTACTTGCGTTTAAACATTCTGAATCTAATAATAGTTTTTTTGTTTTTTAGGTATAACCAAAGTCCCAAACTAAAAAAAAAAAACTTTTTAGGCATAACAAAAGTTTCAAAATAATAGTTTATGAAAACCAAACCATCAAACCATGACAACAACCAACCAAGTTTCTTAAAAATTCTATACTTTTGTCACTAATCTTTGAGGTTGTGTGTGTGCCTCTTAGGCTGATTTAGGGGTTATCTGATGATTTGTTTCTCTACAACACTATTGCGATAACAACACGCCATTAAATTGTTCTACACACGAGGTGCTCGGGAAGGGGATGATGACGTAGTCAGTGTAGATGCTACAAGAGGTTTCACATTGAACCAAATAGTTATTGGAATGACTTGTGTAATAGCTGTTGTGTTTCTACTCTGTTATTCCTCAAAAGGCTACTAAACAATAATAATAATCTTGATATGTATGTAAAAACTTGATATTACCTACTTGCATTTAAACAATAATAACTTGCGTCTAAATGTAAAAACTTGATATTACTTACTTGCGTTTTTAGCATGTATAACTTGCGTTTTAGCATGTATAACTTGCGTTTTATCATTTATAACTTGCGTTTGATCAGGTCGTTTTACCAGGTCGTCTTATCAGGTATAACTTGCGTTTCTAAAACGCAAGTATACCCTCAATAAAACGCAAGTTATGAACCCAACAATTTTTTTTTTTTAAAAATATAGCAATATGGTATGGAAATGAAAGAGGATGAAAAACTTGTTTTTATGGTGTAATTTATTTAAAAAATAATGTCGTATGAAAAAGTTATGGCTGTTTTAAAAATGAGGGTGAAACTTTAATGACGCTAAGAAATTATTATCGTGCCCATGATTATCAAATTTAATCTTACGCTCCATATTGTTTTTTACATTTTATACAATAAGTGACTTTTTACGTTAGCATCTCCCTATACACTATTTGTCTCATTATATCCCGATGAAATTACCAATCCAAGCACGTGCAAAAGCCACTTATGATACAAAATATTACTTTATTTTATTTGACTAAACCACAAAAAATGAAATATCTACTCTTAAAATTTTTAATTATATTTTGCCTTAATTTAGCCTAAATTACGAACCAAACACCTGACAAGTAAAAATGTTTTTTTTTTTTTTTTCAATCCAGTACAAGGACAAAGTAGTGTTGTTGATGTAGTTGTTCCATACCACATGGTTGTTGCATTCTATAGTCTATATACCACGTGAAAAGAAAAAACATATCTTGATATATATACCACTACTTGAATACTCCAAAACACTTTCACCATTCCCCATTCCCCATGATTTTGATCTCCATTGACCCTCTATCTTCACCTGTCCCTTTCCTGTGCATACTTTGAGTAATATGTGATTCATCTGTTCATACCAAATCCCATCAGCTATTCCCTTCCCTTCCCTTCCTATAGTTTGAGATGAATGTATTGTGGTCATGTGGTATTACTATTATTATTATTATTACACTCATGGGGTTTTCAGTCCAAGCTCAGTCTTGCAACTCCAACGATTCAATAGTTTTAAACCATTTCATGAACGGAATGGAATCACCCATTAACGGATGGACTTCAAGCTCTTCCAACTGCTGTAACTGGGACGGAATCACTTGCGATTTATCCGGTAAGGTTATTAAACTAGAACTGTCCAAGAAAAGATTAGTTGGCACTTTACTTGACTCGTTAGCTAATCTAGACCAGCTTAGAACCTTAAATCTGTCTCGTAATTTACTTAAAGGCACTCTTCCTAGTACTATTTTCCATTTGCAATGCTTACAAGTTCTTGATTTAAGTGCTAATGAGTTCTCCGGGTCTTTACCTGCTAGTGTTAATCTACCTTCGATCCAGTTGTTAGATTTGTCTGATAATAACTTGGAAGGCTCTATTGCATCAGGGTTTTGTGTGAATTCAACTGGGATTAAGGAACTTAAGTTGGGTGTGAATTACTTTACTGGTGAGATTCCATTAGAGTTTGAGAGTTGTAGTGTTTTAGAACATCTTTGTCTTGATGGGAACTTTGTATCTGGGATCATACCTGAGTTTTTATATAGATTGCCTAGATTGTTACGGTTGTCTGTTCAGGATAACGCGATAACAGGTCAGCTGCATAGCAGTGTTTCGTCGAATCTTGAGTATTTAGATGTTTCGTTGAATTATATTTCTGGAAAGCTGCCTGATTTCTTTCACTTGTTTCCGAATTTGACTTATTTTGCTGCGCATTCGAATAATCTTGATGGTGGGATACCGTTTTCATTGGTGAATACTCGCAGTGTTTCTTCGTTGGTTTTGAGAAACAATTCGCTTTCTGGTTTGATTGATTTGAACTGTTCGGCGATGGTAAACCTTAAGTTGCTTGATTTGGCTGATAATAAGTTTACAGGATGGATTCCGGATAATCTTCCTGCCTGTCCGTCGTTACAAACTATAGATCTTGGTGGAAACAATTTAACAGGTCAAGTCCCGGAAAGCTTTAAAGGCTTTGATTCGTTGTGTTATCTTTCTTTATCGATGTGCAACTTGAATAACTTATCTGGATCGCTCCAAATTCTAAGTACATGTGCAAATCTTACGACTTTAGTCCTTAGCCAAAGCTTTGACAATGAAGAAATGCCTTCTGATGCTAATCTACAGTTTAAAATGCTCAAAACTCTACTGATGTCTAGTTGCAGACTCACGGGTCTGATCCCCGTTTGGTTAAATGGATTAACCAAACTCAAGATACTGGATTTGTCATGGAACGAATTGACGGGAAGTATCCCACCCTTTATAGGAAGTTTGCAGTCTTTGGTATACTTGGATTTATCAAACAATTATTTAAATGGAGAGATCCCGAAAAGCCTAACTCGATTACCTGATCTTCTGTTTCATAAAAACTCCTTAGAACTTCATGTAGAAAATCCTATTTTCATGAGGCGGGGTTTGAATGGGAACGCGTTGAGATATAGTTATGGCGTTCGATTCCCACCAACGTTAGACCTCAGTAACAACTTCCTAACCGGCCCAATCTGGGCCGAGTTTGGAAACCTGATCAACTTGCATATTTTAAATCTTAAATACAACGAGTTATCGGGTAATATTCCAAGCAGTCTAGGAAATTTGACAGGCATAGAGACTTTGGATGTGTCTCATAACGATTTATCGGGTGAAATTCCACATTCTTTGGTGAACCTTGGGATGTTATCAAAGTTTAGTGTTGCATATAACAACTTAACCGGGATAATTCCTTCTGGAGGCCAGTTTTCGACGTTTTCGGTTACTAGTTTTGAAGGGAACCCAGGTTTATGTGGTGAATTTGTTTTAAGTTGTGTGAAAAAACAAGAGTCGTTGCAAATTCGGGAAATTGAAGTTATGGAAGAGTCGATTATAAGTTTGCCTGTTTGGACAGGGTTTGGAACTGGTTTCCTTTGTGCTGTCATCTTGTTGCTTGTTCTTCCAAGAATTAGAGATAAACAGGACACAGATAAATTTGAGTGATTTGGAATGGAATGGAATGGAATGGAATGGAATGTAATGTGTGTTTGTTTTCTGTTTTATGAGTTATTCTTAGTTTAATGTTATTCAAGTTTATACAGTGTATGTGTACAGGATCAATGTTTAGTTTTTTTATAAGGCAGATTGATCATGTTTTATTTATTTTTTATTAGGTAGTAACAGACTAGTCTAGCATGTATACACAAAACGTGACAATGGTTAAATATTTTTTTATGTTATATAATATCCGATACTAATTTATATGGATTTACCAAACGTTTTGGGAAAGCGACACTAATGTCACATTGTCACATAACGGAACTGATACGGTCCCATTGTTGTTAAAATGGTTTGTCACATAAAGTGTGGTGTGGCATGTGTAGTGGGTGAGGCGGTGAGCTTGACAGGGCTTGATGAAATAAAATATTAATAAGGTAAGATGAGAGGTTTGATAGGGCCTTTATATTAAGGGGTAGGGGCGTCTATAGATTCTGTTTTTCATTTTTTTTTTCTTTTGTTATAATCAATCAGATTATAGCGATACCAACAAGAATTACAAGTGAGGCGCGGGTAGACAGGCAACAAGCTGCGCCGTAACCTCTTTTTGAATAGTAAAGCCTACTCTATTAAATATAAAGCTTATGTCTTTGGCCGCAGGAGAGTTACTCTGCACCACCTTTTGCACTCGATCTAAAAACCTGATTGCTTTGGGAGCAAGGCCCCCAAATGTGTCAAAAGTGAAAGGCACAAAGACGTGTTGGTTTTCAAGACAAACGACTTCATTTAACTGATTTTAATTAATCCCGCACTGCCACATCATTTCACCGATTTACTTCACTGAAACACTTTTTTCTGAAGGCAGCACTCCACTGATTTACTTCACTGAAATCTTTATTTTTTAGTTTTTTTAATTAAAATTTTTATTAAACTAATAAAATAAACTTACAATATTAAAAGTAAATAAAACAAAGAAATGCAAACACACATAATTAAAAAAAAACTAAATGAAAAAAAAAAAACTATTCGGCTTCCACTTCAAGAAGGTAGATCAAGTTTGGCTAGATGTTCCACGAGATCATTTCGAAGTCGGAAATACGTATCGGAGTCTGTCAACTCCACAAAGGCATCGTCGTCGAACACCGGTTGGATTGGGGGATCACGTATGTGGACCAATGATATCGCACGCTCCTCGTTTTTAATGATCATCTTGTGTAATATCATGCACATATAGACGATGACGCTACACCGTGCAATAGTCGTCGGCCACAAGGGTCGGTTGGTAATTCCCCATTTCCCCTTTAATGCCCCGAACGCTCGCTCAACATCCTTCCTTTCCGCCTCTTGCGCCCTAACAAATTTCTTTTCCTTCGGATCGATCGGATATCGAAACGCTTTCATAAACGTTGACCAGGTTGGGTAGATGCCATTGGTGAGATAATATCTACGTTTATATAAGTGGCCATTTAAAGTAAATGGACACTATGGCGCCGCGCCGTTCCGTTTCGTTGGGTAAGAAAAACTGGGGATTGTTTGAGAACATTTATGTCGTTGAGTGAACTGGGGGGGGGGGACCAACAAATCCATGCCAAAACCATATATCTTACGAAGCAACCGGTTCTAGCATGATCGTAGGGTATTGGTGATCGCCTTTCATATATTGTCCTCGTAATTCCCCAGGACATGATCGCCATACTAAATGAGTGCAATCAATGCTACCGATCATGCTGGGAAGGTGATGTCTTTCTTCGTGTGCTTCGTACAAACATGCAATGTCGTAACTTGTTGGTCTTCGTAAAAACTCAGCCCCGTATAACTTAATGACGGCATTGCAAAAAAATTGTAAACATTCGCGCGACGTCCTATCAGACATACATAAATACTCATCGTATTCGTCTGGAGGATTACCGGTTGCGAGTTGTTTCACTGCTGAAGATACTTTTTGTATGGGCGTAAAATTCTTTGTAATTAAACCGGCCATCCTCGCCCTCTCTGAACCATTCGAAGTTTGCTTCAACATCGGCTACAATTTTTAGAAATAGACGTCTTGACATGCGATACCTTAGTTTAAATTGTGCATCGGTGTATTTTAGTACGTCGGCAAAATAGTCATCTACTAACCGAGTATAGCCTCCCTCGCGATCACGTGCGACATATCTTTTTTTAGATGTTGTTGTCTTGCTCTGCAGCTCGCTTGGCAAGGTCCATGAGAAACTCAAGGCTACTATCGCTTGAGTGTAAAATCGGGTGCACTTCGAGCGGGGGAATGATAACTTGATCATTTTCGACGTCAATATCTCTCATTTTTTTAAAAGTATGAAGATAATTTCTATTTTTTTTATACTAAACCGTAGGATTGAGTTCAACTCATGAGTAGGTAAATTATTATTTAATAAATTAATACATAGAAAGGTATATGATAATAAATAATCTTTAATTGTGATAATTATTGCATTAGTTATATTTCTTTGGTCAATATGTGTTCGTTTATATCCGTACATTAATAATACTAATGGGTTGGCTCGTGCGATGTAGCGGGTACATAACCTAAAATCTAACGCTACCATATGTGTGACAACCTACACCCTACACTTTTCATAAATATACACAATTGGTCCCTCACCTATTTTCAAATTTTCATTTTTAACTCTCGTAGTCTAAAAGGATCAAAAGTCGCAATTTAATAAAAATTATAATTTAAGTATTCACTTTTTATACTCACATCTACACCCGAGCACGTATGTTTCTTGTATATCAAATGAGACACAAAGTCTAATTTTTTTTTTTACAAGAACAATTAGTAGTTGAAGAGTGTAACTCAATTTGAGTCATAAAACTCTAATCAAGTAACATAAAAAACTCTACTAAAGAGTCTTTTAATGATTTCATTAAATTTAATTAAATTTCCATTCATCATTATATTAAATTTCATTATTTTCAACTCCCAGTCACTTCAAGTCTTGACTTTATGATGCTATTTACTTTGTCCATTCATTTTACTACCATTTCTATATAACTAACTAGGTTAGAGTCCCGTGGGGACCCACGGTGAAAACCAAAGTAAATAAAAATTTACAAAGTTAAAAAGTAAAAGTAAATTAATAGTGTTAACATGGAATTCCAAACCAACAATTAAACTAACATAAATGAATTATATATTTAAAAATCACCAACCTATTAAAAAATTAATATGCAAAGTCATTAAGAAACAAATAAACATCCAAAAGTGACAAAATCATAACATTATTAAAGAGAGTAAAATAGCAATCATGATGTGAAACACAAAGCGATAGTATGGAAAAACAAATTTCCGGAAAGAAAACATACGATAATACTAAATAAAAAAATTAATCATCAAATAATATTAATAAAGCCAACGTTGTGCAAAGCCTTCTTATGCTTCCTTCCATCAAGATGCGCATTTAGGTTTGGTTGACTGGTACATCTAACTTCACATAGACCACAATAGAAGACATCATTGCCGGTAGCATGTGCAACCTAAATAAAAATCAATACACAAATAAGGCATCTAATTTTACGTATAATAAGTACATACATATATGTATATATATATATAAGTTATATGAATATATATATATATATATATATATATAGGGTAGGGTTCAATTGAGAACCAACCCTTAGTTAGGAACTTTAGGAACCAATCTCATCCATCCATCTTCAATGGCATGATGGTAAATATGTTAAACATTAATTAACTTTTTAATTAAAGCAAAGGGTAATATTGTCTTTTGGTATTTGATTATTAATAGGTTATTTATTATACATTATAACTGACAAACACCACAATAATATCCATAATTGTTTCTATAGAACAGTGTTTAGTATTGTTATATTCAAAACAATTATACATCCGTGTATAATCCAATTATTGCTACAAAAACATTGTACAGTACCATAAAATTTCAACAACTATACGTCAGTGTATAGTCATATTTCAACAATTATACATCAGTGTATAGTCAAATTATTGCTACAAAACCATTGTACAGTACCATAATATTCAATAGCTATAAGTCAGTGTATAGTCATATTTCAAAACAATTATACATTGGTGTATAATCCAATTATTGCTACAAAAAACATTGTACAGTACCATAATATTCAACAACTATACGTCAGTGTATAGTCATATTTCAACAATTATACATCAGTATATAGTCCAATTAATGATACAAAAAACATTGTACTGTACCATAATATTCAACAAACTATACGTCAGTGTATATTATGTCTGGTACAACAGGCGTCCAATATCTCGTCCCACCAGGAGACTCATATACTTTGCTGGACGAGGAACCTACAATAAAAAATGTACATTAGAACTTAATTAACCAATATTTTATAACTAATATACACCTGTGTATAGTTAATGTTATTGTATCTGTACGCTTCAAAAAAAATTATTGTATCTGTAAGTTTCAGCAAATATACACTAGTGTATAACAACCTAATAAACTAAGATGAAATATAATTGTATCTGTGTGCTTCAACGAATAACACTAAGTAATACACCAGTGTATAATTACAAATTTTGTACGTGAAAAAAGATGAACTGTATAATCCAAGACAAGTATTTCGCAAAATATACACTAGTGTATAATTCGAAGTGTACTTCGAAAACTGAATCTGGGCAATCCAAAAACTGCTATTTCGCAAAAAATACACTAGTGTATATTATACGTTGGTATATAGCTGTCGTAAGTTGAAGTGTACATTGGTGTATATCAATTTTTTTTTGTTCATTCATCATCAACACATATATACAATGGTGTACATCAGATATACATTGATGTATATCAGTTTTTTTCTTTCATTTAACACAGATATACATTTGTACATTAAACCAATGAGGTTGTACAAAAACTATATACACCATTGTACAAATTCCATATTACCATACGAACTCGTTATTAGATATAAGAACTTAAAAAATTTTGCCATTGTACACTCATGTACATTCACAGTTACACAAAATATTGGTTTATACACGTATGTACAACCATGTATACATCCTTGTATAAACAATAACTACCTAAACTCATTATATGGGTTAGAAAAATCAATCAAACAAAAAAAATACACACACGCACCATGGAAGATTGAATTGCTTCATAATCATCAACAACAACCAATAAAAAACACCAACACCATCTTCAACATATACGGTATCTTCAACATTAACCGATAAACCGTTGACGCCGCCTCTCATACGGCGTGGTCGTCACCCAACCGCGACTTCTTTTCCGGTAATAATTTATGATTTTCGACAGGTAGCAAACACAATCCAAAACAACACAGAAAGGGTGAAAGATGATTCTTTTGACATAGAACGATGAACATGTAAAATTTGATTAATATGAATTTTTCTAGTCGATAGTTTATGAGTTGGTTGATTTCAGGATTATGATCTGCGTGAGAGAGAAAAGAGATATCTAGGGAGATCATTAAGAAATTCAAATGGAGAAGATGAATTAGGGTTTTGATTAGGAAAGAGTATATGTAACAAACTATTTGATTAAAATAATTAAAGGATTTGATTGGTTTTTTTACACTTTTACCCTTATGATCAAGATTGTAGATGGATGGTTAGGATTAGTTTCTAAGTTCCTAACTAGGGTGGTGGTTCCTAATTGATCTCAATCCTATATATATATATATATATATATATATATATATATATATATATTAAATGTAATACCTTAGATTGATGTTTTTTACCATTAACATGTTGTGCATATTGGGCATCATCTAGACATTGGACGTTAGAGAGTTGACAATAATTAGTTGGGTGAAGAACTGCACCGTTGGACACCATATGCGACAACCTAATATCCATGAGTACCTATAAAAACAAATCCATTGTTTGTGACTATTTTGAAGATGTTAAAAAAAAATCATAACCGTAATTAACATTCAATTGTTAACTTTCAACAAACATCAATTTTGTCTTGTATTGCTATGAAACAAAACATAGAAAAAAAAAACAAAAAAATACAAATACATTAGTAAAAAAAAAAAGAAGCCGTTAAAAAAAAATAGAAAAAATAAATACAAAATTTCGAATTATACCTTGTTTGACTAAGAAAATGTGATTGAATTATAAAGAAGAAAGTGGGAAAATGAATTATCAAATCATCTTTATATAGATGTTGGAGGTTGATTGTATTTTTGTTAACTTTATATTTTTAGTAACAATTAATAATAATATAAATTTAATATAATTATAAAAATAATATTTTCGGAAAGTTATTAATATATAAAACGTTAATATTAAAAAATATTATTAAAAAAAATATAACATGATAAGTTAAAATAATATAAACGTTTATTTATAAAATTGTAATTGTATTGTGTATGTGAAACATATAAATTGATAAAGAGATGTTGCAAATAATTTTAATAATTAAAAAAGTCTTCCACCAAACAAAATAATAGGATACTTTAAAAAAAAACATCGGTAAACATAGAATGTTCACAAAATCGTAAAAATAGTGAATGACTAAAGACATTGAAATATGTAAAAAAAAAAAAATTATGGATGTGTTCGTAAGATAGATTGTAGCACGGTAGTTCCTATAATGTTTAGATGAATAACTGGGTAAAAAAAATTAAACCATACCGACTTAATTGTAACAAAAAAAAAATGAGACTTACAAGAATTTGTCATAGCTGTCCAAAAATCTCCTTGTAAACAACATTTACAGTACATGTAGTCACATTACCTTCCTTGTCTAATATTAATATCTTCAGACCATTCCTACTTTTTACTCTTGATAATGCAACATACAATTGTCCATGTGTGAAAACTGGATCTTTCAAATATAACCCAACTTTAGATAGCGACTGTCCTTAACTCTTGTTTATTGTCATAGCAAAAGACACAGAAAGGGGAAACTGTCTTCTTCTAAATTTGAAAGGAATCTTCTTATCAGAGGGTGTAAGGCTAATTTTGGGAATAAATGTCCGCATTCCAATGTTACTACCTAAAATAATTCTGGCTTCTATTACACGTTTTCCCAATTGAACAACCTGTAGTCTTGTTCCATTACACAAACCACTTCTTTGATCAATGTTTCTGAGTAACATGACTGGAACACCAACTTTTAAAATCAATCTGTGGTTTGGAATTCCCAAAAACTTAAGGCTATTAAGAACATCAGGTGAATATAAACTTTCATCGATTTCTTCATCAACATTTTCTGATTTACAAACTCTGTCTGAACTTAGATATACCATTTCCTCACCAGGAAACAAAGCAAGCAAACGATCATTAATATCTTCAACAACTTCATTCTTGGGTGCCAAAATAGCTCGTTCTTCGAAAAAACCTGGAATACTTGAATTCTCTAAAATCGATGGGTAAACAAACGATATCAAATCAGAAACAGGATCCAACGATTGAGTAATCAATAAGTCATCAGGTATATCAATCATACATTGATCCTCATATTCATATCCAACCTTGCCTTCACCTAAATCCAAAAGCCATTTTGCAAAATTCTTTGTTTGCTCAATCTCGGATGTAGTGTTGCCACAACTTAACCGCATATTTTTGGTTAACTTAAGGACTTTGCATTCATGCCAAATGTATGAAGAGCTTAATGATGCATTAACAATATCATATCTACTTCCATTTTGAACTACTGGTAGAATTTGTCTGAAATCACCTCCAAAAACCATTACCTTTCCACCAAATAGTACCTTCGAATTGTTATCATTATCAATACCAAAAACGTCTTTTAAAGTTCGATCGAGTGCTTCAAATGCATGTTTATGAACCATTGGTGCTTCGTCCCAAATAATCAAATCAGTTTTCTTAAGCAATTGGGCTACGTCACTGTCTGGTGTTATGAAGCATAAAGAATCCTCGGTTAGGTTGATTGGAATTGAAAACCTTGAGTGTGCAGTCCTACCGCCTGTTAATAGTAATGAAGCGATACCACTCGAAGCGACATTCAAAACTATTTTACTTTTGGATCTTATGGATGAAGCCAATGTTTTCCATAGAAAGGTTTTACCAGTACCCCCGTATCCATAGACAAAAAATACACCACCTTTTTTACCCTCAACTGCTTTTATTATTGTGTCATAAACATTTCTTTGCTCATCTGTTAGCGAACCAAACATCTCTTCAAATTCCCCTTGCAAACAATTTGTGTCATATCCCAATTCCTCATTAATCAATCGATTGTTTGAAATGTATATTGAGTCATCATCAGGATATGGCATGTCTATAAAATTTCGCAAAGTGGAACTATTGCGCAACAAAAAGTTTTCAATACTAAGCAAAGCAAAGTTCTTAATCTGATCTTCAGAAAGTCTCAGATCTACATAAATTTGAATAAGAAAAATTTACTCAATAATATTAAACGATATAATTTTTTATACAAAAATAAGAATAATATTAATATGTAATTAACTTTACTAATATAGGTAAGAAATCATACCTGGACAATTAGTGTCTTTTCTTCGTTTACGTAGAATGTCTTCAGACAACTCTTTCCATGTGCTTTCCCATACAAAGTTTGGTCTAGAAAGACTATTAGATTTTAACATAGTTGCAAATAAGTTTCTCAAATAATCACCAGATCCTGAATGGAATGCTTCCTGTATTGCTTCAATATACTCAGCATCATCATCCAAGAGTACCATGGCATAACACGCATCTCTATATGTACCATAAAGACGTCCATTGACAGTACGAATATCTTCAAATGAGGTTGGACCTTTAACCCTATTTAACAGAATCCTTAAAAAGTAACCTTCACCAACAACAGGAGACACAACATGAATACGACCAACTGATTTGTTTCTTTGCCTTGGTTCCCAAGATCGCTTGTCACTTTTCCAAACATAGTTTAACGGGAATTGGACGTACGTAAGTTGCCTCGCGTTGTCATCGCTTTCATTGCGTTTCATCCAACCTAAAAACATTGATGAAGCGACAGATGGTTTGTTAAGTACATCATCAATGTTTTCGCCAGCACCATAAACAACTTTTTGTTGTCCAGGAAGATGGAAAGGTAGCCTCATTACAGGAGGTGTCCTGTAATGAACATCATAAGAGAATATTCTCCATGAAGCTTCACATGCAGATATATACCGACATTGATAAAATCCTTTGATTTCGTCTACTTCCTCTTCCTGACCTTCTTCCTTATTGCTATGGACAACATTTAGAGTAATTCTATCTGGACCTTTGTTAATATATTTAAATAAATACTTTATAGATCCAGCTTGATTACACCACTCGACATTGATATGTGCTTGATATCTTTTAAGCAGAGTTTTGTTATATGGCACAACATACCTGTTATCAAGGTCAACATTAGACTTTTCAACGAAGTTACCATTATCTCTCCTTCTATAGACAGGAAACCCTTCAGAATCAACGCACGTTTCAATTTGAAATGTTCTAGGAAAGTTTTTAGAACATTTTTTGTCGACCATGCAAGGACAGTTCATATTATAAACACCACAAGGACCATGAATCATATAATCACGTACAAGCATGTACAATTCTGGATCTTCATTCTTATCTGGAATTTCAGCAGATATAAATTTATCAATATGGTCAACGGTAGGGAGTTTATACGCAGGTTTCATAAATAAACAAATATGTGCATGAGGTAATCCCCGCTTTTGAAACTCTACCGTGTAAACAACTGCACATTAAATTAAATACAATTAGTTTTCTATATGAGAATACAATATTAGAATAACAAAATGATAGTTAATTTATATAGTTATTAATAAATTTAATAAATTGAAATGTAAACTTCTAGAAAATTAATTAAAAAATAGAAATGACTTTTGTAACTTACCTGTTGTAACCTCTCCAAATATTTTTTCTTGTTTTATTTCTTTGATGAGACAATCAAGTTTAATTTTAAACAACCTACATAAGATATCTGGTCTGTCCTCAGGATTAAGAGTGGTGTCATGAAGATACCTTCTGATTTCTGGCCATTTAGGATTACATGTTATAGTTATAAAGTAATCTGGATATCCACACCACTTGCAAATTGCCATAGCATCAAGATAATTTTGCATCATATATCGAGCACCTCCTGTAAAAGAAGACGGGAGGACAACACGTTGACCAATACGTGATGTTTCTGTATTCCCCTCTTGTTTTTTATTGTTTAGAGTTTCAACCGTCTCGCTTCTAAGCATCGTTTGTTGACTACGTATGTAAAACAATCTCTCCATTTCAATCATTGTATACGAATCAACTAAAAACTGTTGAAAGAGTCGCCTTGCATTTAGAATGAGTGAGAATCTGTTCACCCTATCTTGAAGTCTATAAGCAAAAAACTCCCTCATTGTTAAATTTTCATGCAAAATCTTTTTTGTTTCATTTTTTTTAGCACTTGTACTTGCTGAGGTATCCGGAACATTTTTGTGAAGAATGTCCACTCTATATCCATCTTCACCATATGAAAGTAACAATGGATACTGAAGTGCAAGATAAGAAGGATGCAACTCACTAATTCGTTGAAGAGTACCTTCTTTTGTTTGTACAATAATATCACGCTTTTCAACTTGATCACCAATATCACCTACAATTAAAGCAGCAACTTCTGAAGCAGTTGGTAAGTTGAATGTCCTGCCATCTTTGGGCCTCCTACCCTTCAATTGCAACTTAATTTTTTCATTAGGATTTGAATGAAAACAATCCCTAGCAATTCTATAAGATTGTACCAAGGAATTTGTTGAATCCAACATAATTTTCAATTGTTTTATAAGCTGAACTTCAATTAATTTTTCTGATTCCGGACGTTTGGATGATGAACCAAAAAAGTAAAAAAAAAACGTTAAAACCTTATAAATATATTATAATAAGATGTATAATTAAAGTAAATATAGAAAGTCACTTACCCAACATTGTTTATTCTATTGGAAACTTCATTGTCAGTATCATATATGTATAGCTGACAGAATTTTGGTTTCTCTCCATCGGTAGGTAACAAACTACCCATCGAATGATAATTCTCACCGCTTATTCTAAACACGGAAGGGCCTTTACCTTTATTAACTGAAAAATCAATTTTCCCGCCCATAGATGTAAATGAGAACATTGAATTGTAACGTCTAATGTTCTTGAGGAAAATTTTACTCCTCTCATCGACGCCATTAAATAATTCTTTATAGGTAGGGGGAGGTTCCTTAAAATTAGGAAGCTCAACTTTGGCATAAGCACAACATAGGTAAAAATTTGTTTTGGTGTTGCTTTTATTTCCCCTAAGAGCTTCACTTTTCCATAGCTTAGCATAACATTCTTGACAAACAACTGTTTGGTCACCATGGTCCAAGTAATCTACAATGGTTAATATATGATAAACACAAATACGAATGGATCAGTATTATAAAACACCTATTTAGCAATATTGATAAATGTTTGTTACCTTTGGATATGCCTTTTATAGCATTATCAGTATTTGATTCAACGTTGTCTTTTAAACATTCGGACAAATCAGCCATAGGTATTGGAGTAACCGTCCTTCGAGTATTACGGTTGACAGAAGAGTTTTGTAACCCTATAAAAAAATTAAAAATTTGTTGTTTATTTTTTTTTATTTTATATTGTGTTGTAATAAATAGAAAGTAATAAGAACTTTTGTTAATATATAGAAAAATAAAATATTAAAATATAATGCTAATAAAATAAATAATATAATTTTGTACCTGTTTGGGTGCTCTTGCACCTTTTAGAATCCAATACATTTTTTCTATGTTTTCTTCTATCGGAAGATTCTATAAAACAATAATAAGAATTATAAAAAATTATAGGTATAATAACTTAAAATAAAAAGTTAACTAAAATTAAAGTAAAAATTGTTTTATACATAATACCTTCAATATTTATTGAAGACTGTGTATTCCGTTTTCGACTCGCAGCATCATGATTACAAACTACAAAGGTTAGTATGATTTAAAATATAATATGCTAAAAATGGAGTATAAATATGTAAAAATATTAATTTGGAATGAAAACATACCATTTGAAATGTTTGACAAAGGTGTTGCACATGTATTAACTAACAAAAAGTAGAAAAAAAAAATATTTAGATTTAGAAATATGAATGTATAAATTAAATGTGATATATGTAATGTATAATTTAAATAATTAATAATTTCACCTGTATTAACATTCAATAAAATTGAATTAGAATCCAATACATTTTTTCTATGTTTTGTTATGTCGGAAGATTCTATAAAACAATAATAAGAAATATAAACAATTATAGGTATAATTACTTAAAATAAAAAGTTAACTAAAGTTAAAGTAAAAATTGTTTTATACATAATACCTTGAATATTTATTGAAGACTGGGTTCTCCGTTTTCGACTCGCAGCATCATGATTACAAACTACAAAGGTTAGTAAGATTTAAAATATAATTTGCTAAAAATGGAGTATAAATATGTAAAGTTATTCAAATTTAGAATGAAAACATACCATATGAAATGTTTGACAAAGGTGTTGTACATGTATTACCTAACAAAAAATAGAAAAAAAAATATTTAGATTTAGAAATATAAATGTATAAATTAAATGTCATATATGTAATGTATAATGCTTCATAATTAATAATTTCACCTGTATTAACATTCAATAAATTTGAATTAGACGTTGAAGGGGTTTGTACTTTTTTTGATCTTTTTTTATCCAAATACATCTTTCGTCGCTTTCGATTTTCAGCAGCTAAATTACATCATAAAAGAATATATATAATCAGATTTTTGGAAAATATTTAAAAATTATATTAAGTAATAAATACTGTCTAAAAACTTAAAGGTACATATAAGGTATACAAACCAGGATTAATGTTTTCCTTGTTGACGGATGAGGATAATACAACATCTGATGATAAAAAGGGGTCTACCAATGTTGAAGGCGACATGTTTTCAACAGAAGCAACATGATGCAAATATTGATTCAAAAATCTATGACGGTCAGAACCATTATGAGACACTATAAATAAAAATTATGTTAGGAAACGGAAAAAAATAATAAGTTTAGCACAGAATATTTAAATATAATGTATACAACTGATATATCATATCAAAAAACTTAAAGTTACGTATTTAGTATACAAACCAGGAATAAAGTTTTCCTTATTGAGAGATGAAGATAAAACAACATCTGATGATAAAAAGGGGGCTTCCAATGTTGAATTTGATATGTTTTCAATAGAAGTAAGACGTTCGAAAGATTCATTCATACGTCTACATCGAGACATAGCTTTATGAGACACTATATATAAAAATTATGTTAGGAAACGGAAAAAAATAATAACATTTACAAAAAATATTTAAAAAACAATATAACTAATATATTTCAATTCAAATAAGTTAAAGGTACGTATTTAGTATACAAACCAGGATTCATGTTTTCTTTATTGTCGGATGAAGATAATACAACACTTGATGATAAAACGGAGTCTTCCAATGTTGAAGGTGATATGTTTTCAATAGAACTAACATGATCCAAGTATTCATTCATATGTCTACGTCGTTCAGTAGCATTAAGAGAAATTATAAGTAAAACATAAAATTACGAAATGAAAAAAAAAAACGTTGAATCAAATGTCACATATATATCATTAAAGTATTTTAAATAATTAGCATAATTAAAATTGTAACTTACTATATAATTAATGTTTGGTAACTTTATAGTAAAATTATAAATGTAGAATCAGTATAACATATATTATATCTTACCATTAGACGTACTACTACTCTTGATAACTTTAGAAGCTGGTAAGCTAAAAGTACTTTTCGGTAATTGAGACATTGTAGAATAAACGTTGACTTCTGTATAACAATAGGAGTGACAATGATTGTTAGGGATATAACATTAGAAATACTAACTTAGGATTTAAATCATTAAATATAAAAGATAAATAAAAAAAAAAAAGTTTTCATGCAATTCTAAGTACATTGTTTATAAGATTCAATATATTGTAAGTTAAAACTATTTCTTGATAATCCTAACATCCATTTTTTGAAGGTCGAAGTAGACATTTAACGCTAAAATATTAAAAAAAATTGTAATATTTGATTTTAAATTATATATTATTTGCTTTACAGTAACTATCTTAAAAAAAAAACTACAATCACATGATATATACATATACTAAATTACATAGAAATTATATGATAACTCTCATATTGGCAATAAATATAAATATGGATGTTAAAACTTACTCAGACATTAAGTTTTGAAGCTTAAAATGTAAGACTTGTTGTATACAATCCGCAAAGGTAAGAACAAAAGAATATAAAATGAAATTGTAAGTAATTGAAAGTAAAACACATTTAGTATAATGATTCAAGTGTTTTGAATATTTATACTAATATTGTATTACTTAAATATGGAATTGTAATTAATTTTAAAAAATTTTGAAAATATAAAAACTGAATAATTACCGCTTAAAAATCAAAATAAATGGAACCGAAATTTTAAAATTGTAAATCTTTTAATGAATTTAAAAAAACAAATCGAATAAAATTAATATTTTGATATTAATTTACATTTACAATATTAAAAGTAATGAAAAAAAAACGGTTAAATTATTTATAGAAAGTGATTTAATTTTAATAATTACTAAATTTTAATAAAAATTTTATTAATGAAAACTCTAATATATAAAACATAAGTGAACTTAGACAGTAAAATTAAATAAAAATTATATAAAAAAAAAACCAGTAACCTTTAAAAAAAGTTAAACAACGAATCATAATATCAAAATTCTAATTATTGAAAGTTAAGAAAAAACCGATAATATAATTTATATAAAGTTGATTACTTTAAATAGGATTTAAGTAATTGTTTACAATACATATAAACATATAAAAGTAAAAAAAACAATTCTTCTTGCAAATAGATAAAACAATAAACAAACAACATAATATCATAAACCAAGAATGGCAAAAAAAACAATACTTTATACTATGCTATTGGGTATATACCGTTAGCAGTATAAAAACGAATATACAAAGTGAAGTTAATTTATTTCATTTGTTAAGCAAAGCGTAGTACATATATCATAAAAAAATTATAAGTAAATAAATATAACATAGGATTTAATTCATTGATTACAATACGCAAAAACAGGTGAATCTTCAAACAATTATTCATGAATGTTCATAAAACAATAAAAAACAAACAGAAAATCATAAACCAACAACGCAAAAAAAAAAAAACTTAAATTCATAACAAAAAACTAAAAATCTTCAACGCATTATCTTCAGTTCACATCATTCTTCATCGGTTGACAATTCCACCCGCAGATCAACAGAGCCCAAAATATTTGTCCACTTAGCCTGTATTAAAATTGTATATAAAGTAGGAAATTTAGCATAAAAAATAATAAAAAGAAAATTAACCATATGTATGTAAAAATGAATTACACAAATACTTTTATAATACCTGCTCAACAAACATTTTTTTCTCGAGTTCAGACAAAACATTTTTTTCATCATTTATACCTGTAACGGTATAAATTTCAGAAAAGGTTTTTAGATTTGTCTCTGTGACTTCTATTTTAAATCCAATCCATCTATCTCTGATTAAAAAGAACTCATCCGGAAAGCGAACGTAATCACCAACCTGCGAAGAAGAACTTATGGTAATTAGATAATATAATTTATAATAAAAAATATAAAAAATATTAAAATGAATAAATATAAAAACAGACGGTATTTTCTTGCAACAAATCATGAATATCAAGTGGAACCAATTTAGCGACATCTTCATGCGACAATATTAACATGATTCCATCACTAATATCTTGTACCAAGATTTTTATTTTAAACCTGAAAAAAAAAAATAGGGGATTAAAATAAAAAATAGAATTTGCTTATTGATTGTTTTAAGGGGTTAAATATAAAACTTAGCAAAGAACCTTGGAATTGCTTGAACTTCATTCTCAGCACAATTATTGTTCTCACAAGTGTATTTTGCTTTTATTTCATACCCTCCGTTGTCACAATTAGTATTGTTAACAACATAATCAGTGCTTACTTTCGCATGGCAACGGGAGCAAGCCATGTGGAACCACCCGTAGTCTTTATACACTTGAGATATTTTCCCAAATACAATAAGACTTGTTTCAGTTTGTGATTCCCACACATTAGCAATTAGGCTAAATGTGTTATTGGTTACAAAATCATTGTAAGATTCCATGATGATTTTCACTGTAAAACAGAAAATTAAAAAGGGTCAAAAAAATAATAAATTAGTAACATAAGATATGTATAAAAGCATAAATATATTATGAAATAAAAAATGAAAAAATGAAAATAAAAAAAAAGACATGGTACATACATATTATTGCAAAGGGAAGACAATTTGATATTTCTTATGGATATAGAACATGTGAATAGTTTATAATTCTCTAAAACAATTTATAATGAAATAAAGTATTCTATTTTAAGTAAAGGAGCAATACATTACAATACATATTATTGTTGTTTTAATTTAAAACATAAAATTAGTGTTGAATTGGCATAATTTATGAATGTCAATATAGAAATGGATCGAAATTAGGCAGAAGTTAATAAACTCGGTTATGAGTGTAATAATCAAAATAGGGAAACTGATGATAGTGTGGAGCAATTGTATCTAGTAATAAAAGACATTAAGTACATATTTTTATGTATTTTCTAGTAGTGTATATTTCCTTTATATTTAAATTTGACTGAAAGATTAGTAGCGGGAAAGAAAATCGCAAAAAGCTTAGATTTAGTTAAATAAATGACTATTTTTCGGGTACTAATTATCACTTGGTCAAACGCATTATTGCATATTTTAATATAAAAACTTGTGAGTAGTAATTTTGTATTGACCAAACACATTAATTTCAAATTACCATTGATTAAAAAATAGTATTAGAAATTAAAAGTTATTACTGAATTAAATTGTATGTTTACTGCTGCACTAAATTCTATAATAGCACCAACCGTTGACTAATTTTGACCCAGGTTTGAATGCATATATGTAGACATAAGTAACACATATTTTGACAGAAATGGTTTATGGAGACAAAACTATACAACCAAAAAAATCAGATAAGGGATAGTTCGATTGCTGGAAATAAGAGAGTATATGACTGAAGATAATTCATAGTTTTGACAATGTTTATATTGTCTTTATATAAGAATATATAGTTAAAGAAATTTGACAATACTATATTTCGTTGACCAAATTGAAATTATCAACATCCAAAAACGGTACATGCAAACTTAAGAAATATAAGTATCATCACAACTCTTCTAATGGAAATGTTGAATACATACAAATAGTTTATAATTTTTTTTTAAAAAATAATAGACAAACTATATATAAATCGTATATTTTAAGTAACAAAACAATAAAACTTTTGCAATAGAATAAAAGTAAAAATTTGAATGCAAATTAAGTTTTTCAAATAAAGATGTGTGTACTTTTCATGAATTCGTCTAAACAAAATAAGAGAAAAGAAAGTTTTATTGGTAGTATTATAAAGGTAGTATTACCATGTAGTTTACGACTAAAGAAAGTATATGGATTTATGAAATCCATATTAAACCATCATGACAAAACTAAGGTTTTTATGTTGTAAAAAACTTTCAACACAATATGCAGATAAGTATTTAGTTGGTTACATAATTTCAAGTTAAACACTTTCTTCGAGATATAGTTTTATATCAGATAGATGATGATGCAATAAATAATAGTTTTCAACAACAACAACGCAAACAATTATAAACCAAAATATAGCTTACGTAGTTGTTTTCATAGATAATCAAAGTACTAAACAACTGCTACATCCGCATAGAAACACACAAACTGTTTAGTTGACTTACTCCATAACTAATAAACCAAAATTTGGAGAACGCCTACTTTCAAAAGGCTTATTTTTTACTTATAAGTTTGTACCATAACCACATAAACATATAACTACCGTAGAGAAAATATTGGACTTACATAACTTCATCTACGGACGCGAAAACACCAAGATACCTTCACGCTTGACAAACGCTATACGATAACGTCGTCCATTCTTCAAACCCAGCTTCTTCATCATCGACTTCCATCTTCCTAAAGAATACCTTTTTTTCTCACATTTCCCTTCAAAGTTCATGTGGGTAAAAAAACACATTCCATTTTCAAAATGAACAAAGACAGTCATAAAATTCTTAAGATTGGAACTGATCACAAACTCTTTAGGAAAGCGCTGGAAACAGATTTGATAAACAAAAAAGTAAATAATAAATCACAAAAAAGTTTATAGCAAAATAAATACAGTGGAGATTATACACTATATTAGTAATTGAATGCTTACGAATTTGTAGGTCACTTTGGCAACAATTTGGTGAGTAGGAGGAATAGAGTTGAAGTCAACTTGTACACCGGGATATGGATGATTTTCGGTATCACTAAATCCCTCAAAATCTGAAGAAAAGTCACTTTCTTCATCGGATGTATTGTCAATTTCTTCGTTTGAGTCGGAAGAAATTACAATAACTTCGGGTGCCATGCTTGAATGTTAACAGTACATGATACAAAAAATAAAAACAATATATTAGATTTGTATAATATCTATTAAAGGATTGAACTTTTATTTCAAAACCTAATAGTTTATAATTCGACGACACTTATACAAATCTAAATATGTAAATAGACATAGTATAAGATATACGAATTTGATGTACAAATAAGAAAAGACATAATCGCAATTGAATATCTGTTAGTGCGTTCTATTTAAGCATAGGTGGAATGATAAATCTGTGAAATTCAATTGTTATTTTGATTAATGAGACTTATATTCTTTGCATAAATGGATTATGAGTTGTTTCATCTTAAGATATAAGTAGAAAATTAACATTATATACTGTTAAATAAATGTTCTTCACCAATAAAAATAATTTTGTTATATCTTTTAAACTCAATCTGAAAACATAAAAATATACAAAAACAATTCTAAAATCATATCCCTAATATAAAGTACAAAACAATCGAATATATTACTAAAAAAAAAATAATAATAACAAAATTTTATATTCATAAATAAAATGTTAACACTGTTAATAATACAGAAAAATAACTACTAACTGATCCAAGTACATAAAAATCGACTAAAAAAATCAGAAAACATAACCCTAAATTAAACCATAATTTAAAAATATACGTATTAAAAAGATTCGAAATTTAAAAATCTAATCTAATAAAAAATATAACAAAACATAAGCCTAGACTATACGACATGACAATCAGATTAATAAAAAAAAAAAACCTAAAAAATTATTTTATCTTTAACTAAGTCATAACAGTTCAAATATGGAGATTTATAGAGAAAAGTACATACCTTTGACGAATTGATGCAAGAAATTTCAAACCTAAATCAAGAAAAAATAGAAAGTTTTATAGATTAGGGTTATGTTATAAAGAATGATCGGCTATGTATATACATGTTTTCGAAAATATGATTGGATTTGAAGATTGTTACCTTTAAGATGATGAATGCGATGGAAGAGATGGAGAGAAATTAGTAAAGTGAAAGTTAGGTGAAGGGTTTTATTGGATGACAATTAGTGTATATCATTGTGACATTGCCAACAAAAATGAAGATAACCTAAAATTTGATGGGCCAACAATATTACTGCTTATCAAATGGGCTTAAAAGGTTAACGGGCCGTGTGTAATTTAGATGTAGGTATGGGCCAAGAATGTCTTCTCATAACTGATGGGCTGACATATTATGGGGCCGTAAGTAATTTAGATGGCCCAATGGACTTTACAAATAGCTATGTTTGTATGTTTAAAAAAGTTTGTGTTTTTTAATTAGTTTTATATTTATAAATACAGCAAATTAATATTGTTATCCTTATAACTATACACTAATACTCAAACATTTTTGGTATTACATAAAAAGTTACGGTAACATGTGTAAGCAGAGAGACCAAAACAATGGCAGATATATAAAGAATCAAAAGAATAATATAAAACATAGCGATTTATTCAATGAATAACCGTACATAAACATACGACTGTGGTGAAAAATCAACACACCAAATTATGCAAACCATATAATCAAACATTGTTCAGATAAAGACTTCAAAAACAACGATAAAATGCAGTAATAAAAAGGACAACTCCAATTTTAAAAAACAAACGACACGTCGAGTAACGTTGAATAAATATTACTTCTCAATCTTTGGGATGAGAAGATTGGTGTCTTCAATGGATTTTCCTTTGTCATCTTCAGAAACAAACTGGACATTACTTGTAGACAACATGCGGCTTTCTTCCGCATCGTAAACATCAACCAACTTTCGCTTTATATTAGTTAATGAAGATTCATTTCCAGAAAAAACATCATCTTTTAGTCCGTCATTAGCAGCATTTGAAACTGGAGTAACATTGTCGCCGGTACCAAAAAATGTTTCCTAAATAAGCATAAAAGTTTATTTATTACTTTCAGTTTATAGGCTATTACTTTGTTAAAAAAAACTTATTAGTTTCATATTTAATATCAATATGTATATAGTAAAGAATGCAATAGGAAATATTGATATATTACCTTTTGAGTATCCAGAAAAAACGAAGACATGCAAATTGCTTCAGAGTCGGTAACCTGAAAAAAGGCTTGTTAGTAATTTAATATAATAAAAATGAATTACTAAGTTATATTATTTATGTTAATACAATAACAGCATATAACGATTAATACCTGTCCAACGTTCAGTTTTTTCTTTAGCTCCGTAATTATGTTCACATCTTGAGTAAACTTAGAGATTCCATAAACTTCATATTTATTTCTCAAATTGTAGTCGGACACTTCAATCTTGAAAGCAAGTTCCTTTTCCAACAAACAATCGATCTCGTCGGGATATTTAACTGTATCGCCAACCTGATATAAAAAGGAAAATCAATATAGTGAAAACATAAACTTATACAATCTATTATCTAACATGTATTTTATAATAGATGAACAATGTAATGATACACTTAGTAATAAAAAAAATACATATTTAAAATGTGTTATGATATTTTAATACGTGTATAGATATGAAATTGAAAAGTATAAAAAAAACAACAAAATTATATATATAATATCACTTACGGTATTTTGAGTTAGCAAGTCTGAAGCAGATTCTTTTATAAGTTCACAGGCATCACGATGAAACAAAGTAAGAGACACTGCACCATTGGTATCCTGAACACGAACTTGAACTTTGTACCTAGTTAAGAATAAAATATTTATAAAAAATATAATAATATATATGTAAATAACCAGATAGTTAATACAAACTGTGGCTGGATACAATACAAACTGTAGATGATCATTTATATGTGACTCAATTAAATGAAACAATAGAACAATTACCTTGGAACTGGGTCAACAATCTTTGAACTGCACTTGACATTTACACATTGATGTATCTTCTCCTCCTCAAAATCTCCGGTGCCATCATCTTTCTCCCTAACTATATATTCCGTAGCAACTTTTTTTGTACACTTTGGACAACCAAGATAGTACCAGCCAACTTCTTTACATATCGCCTTAATTGTACCCAAAACAACCAAAGGTTGCTCCTGTAATAAAGACAATAATCCATTCGTTAAATCTTACTATATAATAAGTAAATTATAAAACACAACAGATTAAATTAAATATAACCAACCTCTTGAATCTCCCAAATATTACCAATCCTATTTAAAGTAGTGTTTGTTAAGAAATCCTCCTCGGTGGAGGCAAACATTGAAACACCATACGGACGATGGCTTGAGGACGGAGTATCAATATTGCCCTTAATCAAACTGTAAATAATCGGAACAAAATTTATTAAGTACATGAAAAATTTGATGTAACTATGTATATAATATATTGATAAACTGAACATACCAAGAATTATACTCATTAATGTCGTGGATATCGTCATTAATGAACAATCGACTGATAGCAGCTCCAAAAGAGTTGGACACATATGGCTTTCCTGATATAATAAAGACATTAGTTCACGACATTACAGTATTTTTTGATAAATAGTTAGATCTCAATTGTTGTCTATTTAACTATTTCATAGTCATGTGTCAATAAGTTGTTTTATATTTCCTATAAGACCGGATAAATAACAGTGTACATCTATCATATGTGCCTAACAAAAGTTTTCCTATACAATTGGACATTTATTTAACGTAATGCGGTAACAATTGAACACCAAGAATAAAATGTAAGTTTGGTAATTTAGAATATTTCCGTTCAACTGTGACGGTTATAAGTAAGTTAAATATATAATCGATCACACCAAGTATTTGCATAAATAGACATCGTGACAATGTATACATACTTGACTAATCTAATATATAAACATAGTAAAATAAAATAAAGATATAGATGATACCATTAAAGAACTTCAAGCGCGCAAACTGCAAAATAACAATAACATGCTCCTCCTTCGGATGTCCAACCACAAACTTTTGCATTTGCTTTGCATACTCATCCCATAGTGTAAGGTAGACGGACAAACCCCTAATAAGATTAGATAAACAAATTTAAGATTTTTAGGTAGACATACAAATATATTATAAAATCAATACAAATTTATAATATTCGATAACATACTCCTGGTTTTGAACTTCCATTGTCAATCTTTTTTTGGGTTGAACAGTCACATCCTTTTCTTCATTCTTGTAAAATCTTTTTACATGGCCAATAAGATCTACATAAAGATAAGAAATATTATGGTAATTGAAATATAAATATGTTCAACTTAATAGTAATTATGGATAATTAACATATGATATTTACCTATTGTGATGTTCTCGGGTATTTGATTATCAATGATTGACTGAAAAGGAACAAAACAGAAACCATACATAGGACCTCCAAAATTTTCACATTTTGAAACACGAGTATTAGGATTGAAACAGATTTTGTTTGGGTTTTCGGAAAATTTATATTTCGATGGATTGTATCCAATTCAAGGACTGGTAATGGTTAAACATGAATTTTCTTCACAAAACCTTTCAAACCTAAAGAACCGTCTTTTGAAAACATTGGCTTGGATTTTATTACCCTGTAAAAGACAAAACAACGTTAAGAATTTTATATAAGGATTTTAGTTTTCAATATTAGCCCTAAAAAAAAAAACAAAATCAAACAAGCTGTTACTTACATTCTCATCAATTAGGATCATCTCAATTGAATAGTCTTCATTAGGTATTCTGCGATTTGGTTGTCGCCAAACCCTAATAACTCTTACTCGCAAAACCACATTGTCCCTCATGACATCCAGGTCACGTAACATGGTGATTGCTCCTTCTTCCATTTATCTCAACATAGCATAAACAATCACAATGTTGTAGTGTTAGCATAAATTTTAAAACACTATAGGGTTGAAAAGAAATAATAATAATATATAAAAAATAAAGAACCAACTGAACTTACTTTGAATTGAAGGATTGTTGTGTGAATGTTCAATCTAACACGTATGGTATATATAGTGGGAAGTTTGGAATTAGAATTAAGGAAACGTTTTAAATCTGACAACAAAATTTATGCTATGTTGAATAGTTTATTGTAATGATTACCAAAAAAAATGTCTTTGTTAATGATTATCATTAAATAGTATAAGTTATTGTACCGCATAAAATCAGCCAATACTAAAAGTTTGATTAAAATAAATCGTATGTATCTAATTTATAAATAACAAACAATTTTAAATCGCTATACTAATTTGGTATGTAAAACATTATATCTTAAAGACTATCGTAAAATAGTGTTAATGACGTTCACCAATTAGTATATGGTTATGTGTTAAATAAAATGAGATAATACTAAAATTTTGAATAACATTAATCATATTTATGTATATATAGTGGGAAGTTTTACATAAAATGAGATAATACTAAAATGAGATAATGTTAGTTACTAACATAAATAATTATATGTTAAGAATTGGCATAAAATCAGCCAAAATAAAAAAACGAAATTAATAACATTGACTAAATATATAGTCAAACATATAATAGGCGTGCAATAATTAACTTCCTATACATAGATTGTAAAAAAAAGAAACTTTTAATTAACATTCTATATATATAATACCAATCATATATAACATTTATAGCTGCCCATAAAATCAGCAAAAAATAAAATCTTGAATACCATAAATCGTATTTATGTTATGGTATAATTAAGGAAAAATTTTTACGGTATAGCAAAATTTGGTAAGTCAAACATAAAAAACGTAATTAAGAATTTTTAATAAATACATGGTCAAACTTATAATAGGCGTACCATAATGATACTTCCTATATTTAGTTTGTAAAAACAATAAAGTTATAATTAAAATAAAAGACATAATAAATTAGTAAAACATCCACAACATAATATTTTATTCAAACTTTATTTGAAATAACACTGAGAGGTACGTAACATAAGTCTTTAAAAAACTCTAGTTTATTACCTCTGGTATTGGAATCTTATGAACTAAAAGCTTACGACTAATTGCACACCAATTGAAGACACAAGCATCGCCTATTGAAATATCCTCGGCTTGAATCAAGTAACGCCATCCATCAACAATAAACCTTGTAAACAAATTATAGATTAATATTAACTTAAATTCAAATTGATATAATATGAACAAATAAATTGAACATGAAAAATAGTTATATTAAAATATAACATTACCGGGTAGAAGTACCATCGAAATTGATAATGACGGGCCTTGTCCATGAAAATCCATCGACAAATTTAATTGTAACCTCTAACGTTTCATTTAACCCAGCAATGTGAGCAACTTCATTTGGTATTATCTACAAGAAAAATAAAATGAAATTAAAATTGTAGAATAATAAAGTTGATGTTGCGTAGAAAAAACAAACTGTACCAGTTCTTCGGTGATAGTTGAAGTAAAGGTCAGAAAATCTGATTCGCTATAGAATGTCAAATTATGGGTAGCAAATATGTTTTGTGAAGATGATATTTCGTCAGTAAGTAGTTTGTGTAAAAGCATCTGCCGGCCAGTCTTGCTAAAAGTAATTATATTGAAACGTGTAATATCATTAAACTCAAAACAAATAAAATCGCCAATTTCGAGACGAAGATCCTCAAGAAATTTGGCCCATCCAACAGTAAAACAGTACTTGGTACCAATTTTTTTAAGGGTTACATCCCATTGATAGCTATTAGTCACAAATAGCTTAACAGGATTAGACGGTAGACATACGGCATAGTGCCTATCGGCAAATGACATTGGTAACACCTGAACATAAATCAAAATATTGTTACATCTATGTTAATGAAAAACTTTAGAAGATAATAAAAAATAAAACATACCATTGGACCAACTATTTCATGATCAATCATCTTGCAAAATGAATTTGATAATTGTTTAGAGGGACAATGATTGTAGTATCGCATCATAAATGTGACACCCGGCAAACTCAGGTTAGTAACGTTGACTAAACTAGTAAGTCTACCTTAGCGAGTCATGCATATTACGTTCTTAACGGGGTCAGTCGAGTCGGTATGATGATTCTGGGAATCATCGGGAGTCGTTACGATGATCCGCGGGGTCATCGGGAGTCGGTCCATAACCATGTCCAAGATCTCTTTGTACAAGTAAATCCATGAGGATCTAAGGAAAATCTTGATGAGATATTATGTAAGATATGATAAAGATCACATGTCCTTACAAGATTCATAAAAATCCTTTAAATCCTTCAACAAATCGGCCAAAATACCCTACCATAATCTATCAAAGATTACATGGTACAAACATATCCAAGATTTATGGGATTTAGATCTAATAATAGATCTTTGTGATCTTTAGAGATTGTGTGAAGATATGATAAGGTTTTTATAAGATATTGTGTGTCCTTGTGAGATTGAGAAATCCATCCATTCCCTTTAAAAATCTCGGCCAACACACAAGAAAAATCATCCCAAGATCATGCAAATATTACTCTAGTACACTCACAATCCTTGTAAATCTAAGATAGATCATGGTAGATATTATTGTGTCCTTGAAATCAAAACAAAATCCTCTCCTTGGCTAGCAAAACCCACGACCAAAACTAACCCAAGAAGAACAAATCCACACCCATGTTTTAAGGGATTTTGGATCCAAGTTAGATTGTATGTGATCTTGGGAAGATCATGGGAAGATTATAAGAGATCATGTGACCTTATACTTGATCAAAACAAGCAAAAACTCTTCTTTTTTTCTTTCTTTGAGCCGTGGGTTATCAAGACACACACACATTCTTTCAAGTTCCAAACACTTCAAATTCCTTCACTAAACATCCATCATCCAAACCCCCATTGTGTGTTTCAAGCTAGGAGCTAAACCACATAGGAAGAACACACTAAACTCCATCAAAATCAAGCATTGTTAGCTTCCCTAGCCTTGTGCTAGTTGTAAGTATTCTTGATCTTGTTCTTGTCTTTAAAAGTTTATGTTTATTAGCTTGAAGCAAGTTGTACAAGGGGTTAACTTGATTAAGCTTTTCATGATAAAACATATGATTTTTAAAGACTAAAATGGTGTTTAGTTAGTGTGAATAAATTGAAAGTTTAGTGATGGATGTTAGGTATTCTTGTAGTTTTTACTAAGATCGTGAACACTTGAAGAAAAATGGTGATTCGGGTAACACTTGTTAATGAAACTTGGATGAACTTGAAAGTGATTTTAATCATCTTAACTTAAGGATATAAGACTTGTTAAAGTGGTAAATACTAGTGAACATACACATGTATTTTGTATAAAGGTGTATTTTTATGAAATGGAGTTTTATAAATATATGGACTTTTTCTAACATATGGATTTATATAAAAACAAAGGTTTTTATAAAAAAATGTTAGACAAACTAAAACTTGGGAGAACTTATATAGAAATGAACACTTTTATATAAATGGGAATATAAAAGTGTTGGAACATTTTTGTATATAAGTTGTCAAGTTTTGTGTTAAAAATATAAAAGTGTTTATAAAACTTCCAAGTAATATGTGTTGGGAATTAGAAAGTTGAATAATACTTCTAGAAAACACATATTGGAAGACTTGAAAAAAGATTAACTATATAATCACATATAAGTTAAGAAATCGGACTTGGACGTGTTAACGAACTAAGACGTAAAAGCGGACAAACGAGAAAAATATCATTACGTCAAGCTGAGTAAAAATATATTTTAAGGAGTTAAAATATATATAACTTGGGTGAAAATTTTACATAACACTTTCCTAAGTGTTGGAAAAATATTCGTGGGAGAAAATATAACGTAAATAATCTAACGATTAAAAACGTTAAACGAACGTATGGACTTAACGAGGAAAATACATACATATATATATGTTCGGCTCGACGAAATTCTAGTATATTTACTTAATGGGAAAGTAAATATACGGGAAGGAAAACCGAGACGAGTAAATAATATATATATATATATATATATATATCTACCGAACCAACGAGATCTTAAGTATAATTATTTAATGGGAAAATAGTTATACGTTAAGTAAAGTTGAGTCAAGAATAATATTATACAAGTTAATTAATATTCATGAAAGAATAAATGTAACTTGTAACAATGGTAATCCATCACCAACGGACCTAGGACATATGTTTAATTAAACGGGGAATTATATCTAAATGGTGGTGTTGGGAGTTGGGTGTACAACTTGCCGGAAAAGCACACGCTATAGACTTAGTGGCTTACATGCACTAGGACGTTCGTAGGTGCTTGACCACGGACTTGCTATTCTCTGCTATTTGATTGTACGCTGTACATCAGGTGAGTTTCACAGCCCCACTTTTACCGTTTTACTTTCGGGGGAGAAACATGCTACTTACTTACCCATTAAAGGTCATGTTATACTATGGTTACTTTACATATACTATGCGGCTTTTTACGGAAAGTCCCAGGGGGGAAACCATGAATGTGCGGGGATGCACAACGGGGGAAATGTGGATAGATCTATTGGGCCTCACAAACCCCACTCGACGGCTGGGCCGGGCGGGTGCATATTGTCTCTTATTACTGGCTCGCCGAGGCATCGGTTATAGCCAAAACTGCTGGGCAAGCTTCAACAACTTATAAACGTATAGTAATGGATTCCCAACCGCAGTAGTAAACAAACACTTAACGTCTAGCTAACGTTCTTATAACCTAGTAGTAACGGATATGATCTTCACAACTTATAACAAACACTTTATAAAAGAAAACCTGTGAACTCACCAGCATTATATGTTGACATTTTTGGCATGTTTTCTCAGGTCGCTAAGGTAGCAGTCAATGGGCTAGGCGCACGGAGTCATGCACAGCGTCTAATATTTTGAAGCATGTTAAACAATGTTTTGTAAACAATGATATGTCTTTTGGTTGTAAACAAGAATGCTTCCGCTGCTGGTTTACGGCTCAAAGCATGATATTTTGGTTTTAAATATATTTATGAATGCATGTTTGTTGTATGTTTATTGTGATCGTTGACTGAGATCCTGGTGTGTCACACGCCTCGCGGTAAAACCCCGCACGTGGAATTTGAGGGTGTGACAATAAATGTATAATGGCCTATATAATCAAAAATAGCAAAGAATATGCCGAAGCATAAATCACGAACAACCCGAGACCATCCATTAGTTAAACAAAATGAATCATCAACCGCTTTGACACGAACGGACCAATCATGACCTTCATTAGTCCTAATGATAACATTTGTGTTATAAAGATTGTTTGCACTAAAGAAGTTGTTCATTGATCTAGGAATGGGTTGCAAATAATTGGTAAATTAAATAAGGCTATGCAAGTTTCAAAGTTTAAGTTAAAATCATAAAATAATTTAATATTAATAAGAAATATATCTTACCAATTGAAACGAAGAAGAGTCATGTACAACGACAAAGAATTGGTTTCCCTTTCGATAGGCCATACTTACAAAGTAACGTATATAGTTTGAACAGAAGGTTGCTATACAGCCAAATGGATTACCTGAAAATATTGTGAACAGAATGTATTAATAACAATGATTAACCATAATTTACAATCACAAATTAATGTCCTTGATGCAAAGATAGGGTCGAGCCTTATAACTCTAAAATCAACTTTGATACTTGCTGGTGCAGCAAAAACAGTCAGAATAACAAATGAAATGCCTTGATTTTACAGAATAGAACCGTGTTCTATGTGAAGCTATTCAATGGCTGAATAGCTTTATACATCTAAATAAACGCTGGATAAAAACAGTTTGGGAAAAATCCATTCCCTCTAATCGGAAAAAAAAAAACATTACCAAACCATATAAGAATCCGATAAAAAACAAAAAAAAATTAAATCAACATATTATACTCGTAAAAAAAAAACAAAACCTTTAAAGACAATGAATGATTGAACCTAAAAAAAATATTATACATACCTTCGACGACGTGATACCAGGAAGTTCACAGCCTAAATCATGGACGTGAATACTTGAAACCTAAAAAAAAAAATCAGATTAAAGCATAAATCAGAATACTTAGTAAGTTAAATGAAATGAAGTTATAGATGGCCGATGCATACCTCGGATCAATCGAAAACAGAAAACTTGTTTGAATGATGGTCACGTAGCAGGATGTTTAAGGAAGAAGATGGATTGATAGGGTTTGAATGAGGCGATTCGAAAGAAGAATGTTTGTTAGGGTTTCATTTGATAGCGGCGATTAGATGAAGAGGTGTAAAGTTTATGTTTTGTGTGTGGGTTTTTGTTATACGAATCGGGTCATTGATTTAATTTCGGGTATGGGTTAGACAACATCTACTTGACAAGTGTCCAATTTTGATGAGGAGCTCTAGGATGGGGACAAGTGTATGACAAGAATTACTTCAAAATTAGTATAAAAACTTCATTTTTGACCCATTATCAATTCCATCACAATCCGTTCAATTATACTCCAATTACACATATAAACACACAATGCTCTCATGTGTTCTATCATTTCTTCACTTAAAGCCCCAATTATCATTTTGTTTTCTGACGAATTTGAAAGCTTATTATTCTATTATTCAGTTTTCTTTTCTTCTTAATTGGACTAACTACGTTGTAAGTTTTTCCAATTCCTTTTTGCAATACTCTTATTTTTCATTTGTAGATCAAAAGCCCTCTGTCTGTTTGGTCGATTATAGGCTTTAAGGGCTTCAATTAAATTTCTAAGGTTAGGGTGTTCTTAGGAGTATTTGGGATTCTTTTTATTTAAAATCTTTTGAACTTTAAAAATTCATAGCTCGGTTATTATTGACCTAAAAATTATGAAATTTGACATGGTAATTCATATGGCAGATTAGGAATTTTAGAACTTAGTTTTGGCATTTTATGCGTTATATAATATTTTTAGTGATTTTTATCTCTTTTAATCATATTAAATTCATATTAAATCAATGATAATGCGTTTGGTCATGAAAATTGGTGGAAATATTTTCCATTATATTAGAATAACTTTCATAACCATTTTCCTCAGTTTTGACATGTTTTCATATGTTATCATATTTTTTATTTTTTATTTGTTTTAATAAGATTTAATCAAATAAAATTTATAAAAAAATCTATTTTTAACCTCAAAAATTTTATAAAAGTTATGTTGGGAAATTCTAAGTCAGTAGGTTGATGTTTCATAAAAACTTTTATTTTTCAAAGTGAATTTGGTTTAGTTATGATTTTGTGTAATTATTAGTGATATAAAAATAATAAAAGATTTCTTAAATATTATTTGAAATATTTTCTGAATTAAACTTAATATTATTAACCTTAGAAAATTGCATGTGCCAGAAAAAAATATCAACTTATATTATTTTCTTTTATAACACATGATAGTAAAAATTCATAAATTTTCGCGATGTTGTGACACCCGGCACGTTTAGGTTAACATTTTATAAAACACATAAGTCTACCTTAGCGAAAAACGTTTTCAAACATACTTAACTAGGTCAGTTGAGTCGTTATGATGGTTCCGGGAATCATCGGGAGTCATTACAATGATCCATGGGATCATTGGGAGTCGGTCCATAACCATCTGAACACGGATTGGTGATTTGTAGAATCGCCGGGTTTAACGCACACACGTAAATCTCGAGTCCCGGGAATTGGTGAACGGATGGGAACGTGTTAGTTATCATGCATTATGTTCTTACAATCATTATATGACTTGTCGGTATGTGAATACGTGTTTATATGTGTTAAAATAGTGATTACGTGTAATTGCATGACATTATAGGTGATTACGTGTAATTGCATGACATTATAGGTGATTACGCGTAATTGCATGACATTATAGGTGATTACGTGTAATTGCATGTAAATAGGGGGTGATTAGCCCAATTGCATGCTGATAGGGGGTGATTGGCCCAATTGCATGCTGATAGGGGGTGATTGGCCTAATCACTAGTAAGTCATGCGATTAGGGGATGTTTATAGGCAATTAGAGCTCCAATCACTAGTAGTACATGCGATTAGGAATCCTAATCGCCTGTACTGCTGCGTAATCGCCTGACGCATGTCTAACGACTAGAAACGCCTATAAATACCACCCTTATGTTGTAAAACATCATTTGTGAAACCCTAACACATCCCAAAGCCATCCCACACCTTATTCAACCTCTGGAACACGTTTTTGATCAAGAAATCACATTTCCAAGCCTTACACCTCATAATCTTGAAATTTCAAGGTGTGTTCTTCATCCTAAACCTTTGTAATGATATTGTTTTGCTCCCTAAAGGTCCAGACCTGGTCTCTAAACATTTGTGTCTTTGAAAACTCATTAAAATCAGTTTCTAAACAAACCCAAACCTTCATGCTTGCTATATGTGATGTATTCATGCAAAGATAGGATTTTTATTGTTTAAACATGATTATTCTTGTGTTATTGATATGTTTCTGATCTAAATGAGTTATTATGATGTTAATCTAGGAGTTTGAAGGTTCATAGATGTGTATTATTGATAATAGGCGTTTTGACCCGTTTGAATGATTATGAAGGATTGATGATGATATGTTGTGTTTTGTTGATTGTTTAAGGTTAGGGTTTACTCTAGGATGATGCTAGAACAGTAGGATAATGTAGGACAACGTCGTTGTGTGATGAAATCTGGATATTTGCCATTTAGGGTAAGTTTTGCATGTCGATGTGATGTTTACATGCTAGTTATGCTATTTTGGGAAAACGCTTGCATTCGGGACGGTTAGGATGATAATAAATTAGGGGTTTTTGCTTGAAATAGTTTGATTAATGTTTTGGGTTTGATATTGCGTGTTTCCACATGTTTTGGATCTGATTTGGAGGGTTAAACGCGCAAAAAGGCGAAATGGTGCAACAGGGGCGATTAGGGGATCCCTAATCGCCTATAATAGGGGCGATTGGCCCCAATCGCATGTTACAAGAGGCGATTGGGAGCCTAATCGCTAGTATGCTCATGTTATTCCACTCCTAATCACTAGTTGACCATCCTAATCACCAGTTGACTTTTTCTAATTGCATGTTTGATTCCTAATCGCGTGTACTGCTGTTATATGTGTATTTTAACATCCCGGAACACGGTTTGGCACCTAGGAACATGATAGGAACCTCGTGACATGTCTAATAACTTGGTAATACGTGTCCGAACTTGTTTATGCGTTAGTTGGGCGTTATGCTAGATAGGGTGAATGTTTGCACATGCTAAGTGTTTAATTGCATATGTGCATGATATCTTGTATGTGGCTAACACGTGGGATGTCGGGTCACCAATGGGATGTCGGGTTTTGTCTGGTTTGGTTGGTTTAACGTTTAAACATGTTTTCAACATACACAGTCACGGTCTGGACAATTTGGGGACTGATTAGCCTTTGGGTTAGTAGTCATCACACTTATGTAAACTCATTGATAGGTCGCCACTAGTAGGGACTATCACACACGTATCGGATTTCTATATTACTGAGGACGCACTCTAAGGTGAGTTTCACGGCCCCACTCTTTTACTGGTTTTACATTTTCGGGGAAGAAAACATTCTGTGTTCTTTAAACGTGTGTCAATTGTGTTCGCAAGTTCATTACGTTTGGGAGTGTTCATTTGGGTTCAAGGTATTCATTTATGTTCAGTATTATATGGCCTATGTTGTTGCAGTTCGTTAGCCGCGATGCGGTAGTTCGTTAGCCCCGATGTGGTAGTTCGTTAGCTATGATATGGTAGTTCGTTGACCATGGGATGGTAGTCTGTTAGCTATGATATAGTAGTTCGTTGACCATGGGATGGTAGTTCGTTAACCGCGGGGGGCGATAGTTCGTTGGGAGGTTCGTTATGGAGTTCAAACATTTAACGAGTGTTTTCATCGGTGGGTTGTATCATGACAGTCTTTCAAAAGCTTATGAAACGTTTTTACTTAAAAACTTGTGAACTCACCGGCATTATTTTCTGACGTTCTTTAGCATGTTTTTCTCAGGTCGCTAAGGTAGCAGCTATCGGTAGGCGCACGGAGTCTCACGGCGTCTAGGATTCACTTGCACGTCTTTTAGTACTTTCAGACTTTTTATGTTTTACTTTCGATTGTAATAAAGTTTACGCTTCCACAACAATGATTAGATTTTTGAAAACTTAATGGGCAATTTACGTTGTTTTCATATCATTTAGTTGTCGTTTATTGTGACCATTGACTTGGATCCTGGTGTGTCACGCGCCTCGCGGAAACTTAAAAACCCAAATATAGACCTAACATCCTAAGTTCCTTAGAATAGAAACCCTAGACACTTTTAAGTTTAAATACTTATTTTGGGAACACTTTAAACTTTAGGTTGAACTTTTGGATTTGCTCGCTTACGCTCGCTCACTTAGTCAAGTTACTAATTGTCGAATGTGAGTATATCTTTCTCCTTTTCATGTTTTACACTTTTGGGGTGACTCATGTACGCTTATTACTTCACACACTTAATCATGCTGTAATCTATATTCACAATCGCAATTCTTGTATGTGTTTTACTTGTTGATTCACTGATAGTGTGTACTTATGACCTTAATCATTAACCCGGTGTGGGCCTAACATAGCAATAAATAGTACTTGACTATTGTTATGTGTAAACTACTTGCTTTGTCGCATACTATATATAATCATACTATTGGGCGACTACTATACATATATACTAGATATCCCATTATTCTTGGATATCATTTTTACTCTAAAGGTTTGATTTTGGGTGACATTTGTACATAGCTTGAACACTAAATTGTAGACAGTATAACACGTGAATTGCGAAACTCGTTATCTACAATATGTATTCAAAACAGGGTATGCTCACCAATACATTTTGTATTGACAAAATTATTTTCGTACATGTTTCAGTTATTTATGAGACGACTTTTTAGCTTTTGGAATTTTTACATAGATGTTGAGTTTATTGTATTCAGTTTTAGTTTTCGCTTTAGAATTTTGTATCTTGTAATTTCTTTCAATGTAATAAACTATTCAATACAATATATTCCAATTTACACTTTAGTACCATGAACTATTGAGCAATCGTCACTACGTGACACCTCGATGTTTCTGCCATCGGTTGGGGTGTTACAATATGCAATCTAAAAACATGTTATATAATGGTAGTGTGTGGCGATCCGACCCATGAAATGTCACCTGCAAGCTGACTAAAAATCTAAGCGGCACAACAACGCAATCTTCAATATGACCTATTACTGACTCAGTACAAAATAAAAAGGAGATTCTAATTGACAAATAACTTTATTAGAGGTGACTATATTGGAAAAAATCTAATTGGCATATAACCCCACTAACAGGTAAAATCATGTTAATTTAAATATAAAAAATGGCTAAAAAGAAAAAAAATAAGTACATAAATAAATCTAAACCCGTTGTTTAATCAAATGTTGATAATGCTAGTCTTATTTTGAGGAGTGATTTCAAAATTTTTAATGTTAAGTGATTTAGTTTTTGAATTAAGTTCTACCAAGTATAAATGATGTTATCGTAATAGTGTTGTTATAGTGAGATGTTTACAGTGTGGATTGTGCTATAACATAAACATCAAGAAATGCTCTTTCGATCTGTACATAATCCTTTATTTATATTTCACTTCATTTATACTTGAATTTGATAAAGCAATGTGATTTTTTTTAGAAACAAAAGTTTTGGAAGGCCCAAGATGCTTCTGAATAACAGCAGATGTTTCTGAGTAACAACAAATTATTGCTTTTCATTGTTTTCCAAAAATCACATATGCTTCTAAACCATCAAATATTACTAAAGAGAAGTTGCTTGATTTGCATATTATCATATTTAAGTACACTATATCAACATGCAAGATGAAGACATCTGAGCTAAGAGCAAGAAACTGACCTTTTAACAACAACGTAGTAATGTTCAGTGCTCATCCTCACCACAAACCTGACGGGTTAAATTCCACCTTTAAGAATCGTTCATTTTTCCACCACAAAACAAGGAAAACAATGCTTAAAAAAAGAATAATATACGGGGCATTTGTAAGCAGGGTCAGCATCGGATCATTCCAATACAGTGTAGTATATTAATGTCTTCCATGTTAACATGTATGTTCTAATCTAACCAAGGTAAAGGAGTTATAAACCAAACAAAATGCATACCCCTGGTGTATAATGTTTACTTTCTAGTGGAGCAAACTTATCTGGGACATTCATGAGCTTGTTGTTTCATCAAACATTTTGACAACTAGAATGTGTGATATCGCGATTGCAGAAGAAGAGACCCACTTGATATAGCAACACCAGGATAGGTCCAACCTAATTTAAGTTGATGGGGGTAATTGACATGAAGATGCAGAATTGACAATATCAAGTTAAATAGGAAGGACATCGACTTCTTGGAAGTGAAACGATTCAACTTGCATAAATTGATGATCACATTGAATATTATTGAATCTCCGTGCGGAAACAAACAATGAAGCGACGATGTAACAAATTTTGTGTGGAGCTTGAAACCCTTCAATTGCATCTTAAACTTGATCTTAAATTACCACTTTATCTATCTAGTTTAATGTTATATAATGGCACCATAAAGGACTTAATTAAGAGCATTGTTTTATTGAAATTGAATTAGTGTTATGAAAGGAGGTTACATGTTGAGTGTGATATAAAGTGTGAATTACACACATATACAATGAGCATTATATCTTGTACACAATAGGTATAAAGGAAATAAAATGACCAAAGATTAAACATTTATAAAGAAACTCTTAAACTCCCATCATAAAACTTTAATGAAATTATCTTATTAGACACCTTTGGTCCTTAATAAGGTAATAGAGAAATATAGATAAACAAAGGGTTCCTGAACATATATACAAGAAATGTAATAACATATTAAATTTAATGGCTCACCCAAACACAAACTCATGTTTATGAACAATTTATTTATATTTATACCATAAACGTACATATATAAATAGGGACGACGATGCACCAGGTATAGCTAATTTTTGGATGTGTTTGTTAGCCTCTTAATAAACCCCTTTAATCATTCAGCTCTTAATCATTCAACATTAAGAGTTTTTGTTTCAACTAAAAAAAAGATCTAAATTGTTTCATTAAGCTCTTAACCATTCAGCTAATAAGGGGTGCTAAACCATTCAGACCATCTTAATGATTAAGTACATAATAAAGCAGATCTTACCAAACAGCTCTTAATCTCATTCCATACTAAAAAATCATATCCCATACCTATCTATCGGGTATTTTTTGAATAATTATATGTTGTGTATCAAGTATACCATAACTTATAATTGCAATTTGATTTAACATTTTTGTACTTCTCTAAGTGAAATGCCACATGTTTATCACTTAGAAACATGATATGTTTTTGTTATTTCTATACTCTTATAAAAAATCCATGATTTAAATTTAAAAAGAAAGTAAATAGAAATTTAAAGTTTTGTAAATACTTTCTTAATTTCTTAAGTTTTTGACAAGTGATACAGTTAACATGCGTATGTTAACTGTGGTGGGGTCCGATGGTGGTTCGGCGGCTGGTCGGGTGGTGGGGGGTCTGGTGGTGGTGGTGAGATGAAGAGAGGGGGAAAGAGCGAGAAAGTCGAGAGAGCAGAGAGAGCGAGAGAGCAGGAGAGGGAAAAAGCAGAGGGGGAGGGAAAGAAGAAGGTGTTTGGCGGTTTATTTATTTTTTTCGACTTTTAGCGCGGCGGGTCACCGCTAATAATCAAATTTTTGTCTCCGCTAAAAGTTAAACGTACGATAAACTTCCAACCATTGGATATTCTTTATGATCAAAGGTTGATATTGATTTTGACCTTTAGCGATAACATCTAGGCGGGTCGCCGCTAAAGGTCAATTTTCTTGTAGTGTGCCATGTGGATATGATAACTACCAAAATCATAATTTTAGTTTTTTTTTTTCCAAAAGGATATCATTATTTAACTTAAAGTTAAAATTATAGTATATATTACTTATAACCAATATGATCATCCTCTTTCGCACATGGCATAGTGGTATCTTGAGGTGGGTATTGACGGATTTTCATACGGGTCTGATTGTGCCCCGGTCAGTTTTTTTTGTTTTGCAATGCAAGTTTTATCGAAAATTTCCAAAAAAAAAAAAATTGTATGTATTAAGTCCAAGGTTCTACTAGGTTTTCCCTTCAAGATCCACCATTAGACTATAAGGAGTGGTGGGGGGGAAAGAGGGGGATGAAGCGTCATGTGACACTTGTGGGACCTTTGTAGGGGGGGGGGGAAATAATTGTGGGGAGTGGAAGGGGGAAGAGGTGGGGGGAAGTGACACGTGGCATTTTGTTTTTCTTTTTTTTTTTAACTTTGATATATAAAACAATAATAATAATAAATATTTTTAATTAATAAAAACCTAGAAAAATACAAAAAAAAACCTAGAAAATTAAAAAAAATACAAAAAAAACCGAAAAAAATTAAAGACTAACAAATCAGTTAATATTATATTTTTCCATAATATCACGCTTCATTTGAAGCGTCATCTCTAACTCCGGCCCTTGAAGATGCTCGGTGTTCATGGCGAGAAATTTCATATCCTCGCGTTTTTCGCGCTGCTCTTTGATAGACAATTTGCGCTCTTTCATAGTCAACTTTTTTTCAAACGCTTCGCGAATATTTTTTTTCTCCTCGAGCATTTTTTCTTGAATCGTATTGAACTGAATCATGGTGGCATTTAAATCTTGCAAGTCAGCGCTGTAGGCGCCGGTTGATCCAGAACCCGAACCCGAGGCAGTAGATTTTTGCGCCCTCTTTTTTGACTTATCTCGACCGGGTGGGCGACTCAATTCCTCTTCAAACTCGTCTTCATCCAAATTAACGGCTTCTACGTTTTCAGGATCAGTTTGACGGTTTCTTGACGAATTTGTTTTCGACCTTTTTGCGGAGTTGCTTGCAGTGGGGACGTACGCCCATTTTGAGTGGTTCTTGGCGATTTCCCAACAATGAAGAAACTTGAATTCGAGACCGGTTTCGTTACGAAACGCTAACAGCGACCGGGTTAGGCTGTCGGTGTCCGTTTCACCGCTTCTTGGATTGTTTCTTGCGTAATAATAATGCGGATGAAACGAGTTCATTGACCTGTTTATCTCTGTCCACTTGGACGAGAGACTATCGTTTGCTCGATAGAACTCTCGTCCCATCAACCCATGGAACGCGTTGTTTATGTCGTTCCAAAAGTCGATTTTATGGCGACTAGTTCCTACAAAAAAAAAATATTAGCAATATTACAAATAAAAATCATGTTAAAAAAATTATTAGAAATACCTTCTTGTTTTTCCGACTCGCTTATCCACGCTTTCGTTAAAGCGAGCTCTTCATCGGGTGTCCACTTAAGTGGTTGGCGGTTAGCGGCGGCTATTGCTTTCTCCTCCGGGGTCTTCCTCCTGTGACTTCTTCTTGCAGGGGGGTTTTACCCGAAGATGATCCCGCGACATTTTGGGGTTGTGTTTCGGGTACGGTTTGGGTTAAAGGAAGTTGTGAAGGAATGGGAGAATCATTGAATGGGAAATTCGGATAAATTTGCCCACTAATGAAACCCGCATAACCCGCGTAGTCGGGACAAGGTGAAGGAATGGGTGGACGGTTTGGGATCGGGCGAACCGGTGGTGTATTCGGGTTTGGGACAAACGCGTATGGGTTGTTCGGGTCGAAGCCTCGGTTGTATGGGTTCATTTTTGGTTGAGGAAGTGTATAAAATTTGGATGAAAAGTGTATAAAATTTGGTTGAAAAGTGTATAAAAATTGGTTAAAGTGGGTGTTTTGTAGTGAAATGGGGGTAATTTATAATTTTTTTTTTTTGACCGTTAATGTTACCGTTTGAGAAATTAAATTTTGTTTTGTTTTTTTTTTTAAAATGTTACCGTTTAAAAATTGGTCCAATGCCACGATGCCACGTGTCCCCCCACACTCCCCCCACGCCGGTGAATCCCCTCCCGCCCTCCGCCCCACGCCAGCCTTCCCGCCCTACCGGCGGCGGTGTTCCCCCCTTCCCGCCCCTCTCCCGCCCCCACTCCTGGTAGTCTTAAAGGTGGGATAAGTGTTACAGACAAATTGTCACAAGAGGGCTTTTTGAGCATCTCTCAAATTCAAACACGTGTATAACCTTAACTACATGGTTATCATGAATATTCCCAGACAACATTGTCCCACCATTGATGTTCACACTTCCACACTTACTCTCATGTACTAGTCATATAATAATTCTAAATGACATGATTGAATAAACTCAGATACTGAATCATCTTGTTGCAATCTTTGAGATGAATGTAGTTTCTTTATGTGTGGTTGTTATTCTTTTGGGGGTTTCAGCAGAAGCTATGTTACACCCCAACTGCAATTCCAACGATTCCATGGCACTGAAACATTTCATGGATGGAATGGAATCACCCATTAACGGATGGACTTCAAGTTCATCCAACTGCTGCGACTGGGATGGCGTTACATGCGATTTATCCGGTAAGGTTATCGGATTAAAACTCTCAAGAAAAAAACTAGTCGGTAATATGGCTGATACATTTACAAGTTTAGACCACCTTAGAACCTTAAATCTATCTCATAATTTACTCAAAGGCAATCCCCATGTTTCTATTTTCCACTTGCAATGTTTACAAGTTCTTGATTTAAGTTTTAACGAGTTCTCCGGGTCTTTACCGGCTAGTATCAGCCTACCTTCGATCCAGTTGTTCGACGTTTCTGATAATAACTTTGTAGGTCCACTTCCAGCAGGTTTGTGCATCAACTCTATTGGTATTAAGGTTCTTAAATTTGGAGAGAATTACTTTACAGGTGAGATACCATCTGAATTTGTGAACTGTAGTTTCTTGGAACACCTTTCTTTAGATGCAAATTTGGTTTATGGGATCATACCAGATTATTTATTCAGCTTACCAAGATTGAATAGATTGTATCTTCAAGATAACGAACTAATCGGTCAGCTTCATAGCAGTGGTCTATCAAGTCTTGTTTATTTGGATGTTTCGATGAATGGATTGTCCGGAAAGCTGCCTGATTTCTTTAGTAGTTTTTGGAATTTGACTTATTTTGCTGCTTATTCAAACAGTTTTGATGGTGAGTTACCTTTTTCGCTTGTGAACTCACGCAGCATTTCTTCGTTGATATTAAGAAACAATTCGTTTTCTGGTTTGATTGATATAAACTGCGCGTCGATGATAAACCTTGTCTTTCTTGATTTGGCTTTGAACAAGTTTTCAGGAGCGATTCCTGATAATTTGCCCGCTTGCCCGTCGTTGAAAACCATATATCTTGATGGGAATAAGCTCATGGGTCGAATCCCAGAAAGTTTTAAACGATTTAAGTCCCTATCTCTTCTTTCCATCTCAAGGTTGGACTTGAAAAACCTCTCGGTTTCGCTCCAAATTCTCCAATACTGTCATAATCTCACCACTTTGGCCATTACACGAAGCTTTGTCAACGAAGAGATGCCATCTCTCGCTAACCTAGGATTCAAAATGCTCGAGAATCTTTTGATCACCAGATGCAATCTCACGGGTACGATTCCCATGTGGTTAAATGGTCTACCAAAACTCAAGGTTTTGGATTTGTCAAGTAACCAGCTGCACGGACAGATTCCGCCCTTTTTTGGAAATTTGCAGTCTCTTGGTTACTTGAATTTATCGAACAACTGTTTAACTGGTGGCATTCCAAAAAGCCTCACTGGATTACCGCGCTTTCGATTACTTAACATCTCATTAAGGGTTACTATTAACTTACCTGTTTTCAGGAGGCGCGGCATGAGTGGCAAAATGGTGCCATATAGTTATGGCGTTCCACTCCGACGAACATTGGACCTTAGTAACAACTCTCTCATGGGCCAAATCTGGCCCGAGTTTGGGAATCTTATAAACATAGAGGTTTTGAATCTAAGATACAACAAATTATCAGGTAATATTCCAAGTACATTGGGGAATTTATTCAGGATACAGACTATGGATTTGTCTCATAACAACTTGTCTGGTGAGATACCTCATTCTTTGGTGAACCTCCACTTCTTGTCAAAGTTCAGCGTTGCGTACAATATTTTATCGGGGACTATTCCTTCTGTAGGCCAGTTTTCAACCTTCCCAAACTCGAGCTTTGAAGGAAACATGGGTTTATGTGGCGATTTGTTTACAAAATGCGATAAAGAAAAAGATAAAGATCAAGATTACTTGCAAACTTCGCCATCTAAGAATAAAAAAGTTTCTATTACTAAGTTGGTAGAATGGGTCGGGTTTGTAACTGGTTTCCTTCTCAGTGTCATCGTATTGCTTGTTGTTCCAACCATTCGGGAGTTTCAGATTGAAGAGCTTTGAAAAGCAAATCATTTGTGCCTAGTGAGTAAATTAGATTTTCTATTTATGTAATATGATAAAAACTTATGAAGTTTGTCCACAACTTTCATCACTTACAATATGCTTACCTTTTTTTTATCACAGAATCATGATGATAGTGTTAAAATTCACTTTGGTATACACTTGATTTGTTTGAGAGGGACGGTTATTTGGAGGGAAATTTAGAGAGGGAAATGTTTGAAAGTTAATTATTGAAACTTAATCTTTCATATATGATAAAGTGTACATATCGACCCTATTTATACATAAACAACCGGTGTGACTTCTAAACATTTATCAAACTTATAATAACCAATAATCAATCGGTGTGTCACATAACAGATCTTTACCATGACTTCTAACTTATACTAATTACATTAACATATGTTCAATAATATTCTAACATAAGTATATAAAATTAAGTTTAAATTTTTTCTTCTAACAATCTCCCCCTAAACTTGATTTTCTTGTTTGGCTTCATTCTTCACTTGAGGATGATCGGCTCCTCTTCTTTGGTGGCATGTCTTCATCGTTCCAATTGCTTTCTTTTATTCCACCACTTGTGCTACCTTCTTCATTCCTTATTTCGACCACTAACTCACGGCCTTTGTATTTAAGATGGTACCATTCCATCATTTCCAAATAGCGAATATACACTAGCCTTAGAGTTATTGCTTTATCTTCTTTCTTTGCCAAACTTGGTAGCCCTCTTCCATATCCTATTGACATTGCAACTATTGCCCAATTGTCATCCTTTGTCACTTTGTCGTAGCCACCGAATACTTGCACTTTTGTATATAAATCCAACAAACTTATTGGATATCCGGTTCCATCTCTTAGTGGCATCGGTGCTTTTGTCTCGATCTTTAAGAATTCTTGCATAAACCATTCTATTGTTCTTTCAAACTCTAATTCAAACTTTCTTTTATGTCTTTCGACCATGGTGGTAACATGGATCAAATCCATGAAAACTAAACAATCTTGTAGTCGTGAACCTTCGGTCGGGTACATTACGGGACCTTTTTCCATAAAACCTACACTGTCGTCCTTGTTGATTGAGAATTCTTCAAAGTGTTTGAATACGGAAGCCCTTTCTTTATCTTCTTCGGTAATTCCCTCTTGTTGCGCCTCAAATCTGACCCGTTTGCCTTTTTGCGCCTCCAATGTGCCTTGTGCATCTCTATGAACAACATTCTTCTTTTCGGGACACTTGAAAGTAAGGTGATCTTTACCATCAAAAATTTGGCATGTTATAATCTTTCTTTTCTCTTGGATAATCGGTCGATGGATGTGACAAACATCACCATCAAATTCAACTTCTAAACCTTCTTGATTCAACTTTTCAATACTTAAAACATTTATTCAAAGTGTGGGAACATAATATATACCGATTTTATCTTGTGTATTTGCCCACCACTTGTTAATATGACCGATCCTTTTCCACGGAAATATTCCCTTCTATAACCATTCGGTTGGCCTTCAACACCAAATGACTTACTAAAGATTGTGAATTGATCCTTGTATCCGCATCCATGTTCTTTCCTCGTCAAACTTGCATACCACACGTCGTCCCAAGCTTTCTCGTCTGTCCCTTTAACCATAAATTCGGTCTTTCCCATCTTCTTTGGACAATTCTTTCTAAAGGGGAAAGGTTCTTTGCATTTTCCACAACACATAGTGCTTAGATATTTGGGGACATCTTTGATTTGCTTGTTAAATTCTCTTTGCGCCTTCTTTCTTCTAATAACTTGATTCTTTGGTGATGATCCGATGTGAAATTTAGAGAAATTGATGTTTAACGGATTATCACAATCCTTCTTTAATCCTGCAGCCCTCTCGGCCATAAAATAATGATCCGCATGATCATCATCTTCTGAGAACATCGGCCTCTTGCCTTTCTCCCTTGAAACATCTTCGGATTTCTCCAATACATCGAACAATCCACAGGATTTTGATCGTGGTTCTGATGCCATGTTAAAATTCACTTCGGTATACACTTGATTTGTTTGAGAGGGACGGTTATTTGGAGGGAAATTTAGAGAGGGAAATTTTTGAAAGTTAGTTATTGAAACTTAATCGGTGTGACTCCTAAACATTTCTCAAACTTATAATAACCAATAATCAATCGGTGTGTCACATAACCGATCTTGACCATGACTTCTAACTTATACTAATTACATTAACATATGTTCAACAATATTCTAACATAAGTATATAAAATCAAGTTTAAATCTTTTCTTATAACAGATAGCAAGCCAACGAGCTTACATCACTTGCACTAAGTCCGGTATCTTGATGATAGCAAGCCAACGAGCTAAGTATAATTTGGTATCAATATAACTAATATATAAGTAATTAAATAGATTAATAACTCATATATGCACATATTATTATGTGCTATAAGAGCAATACTCGCAATGCGGGACATAGGATAGCCACATACACTGCAATGTATAGGTACGTCCATAGCCGAAAGAGAAACAATGTGTGGACCTCATTTCAGTTCTCTCTTTTTTGTAATTACAAAAAACTTAATATCTATGATCTGTAATCTATAATCTATAATCTATAACTACATATAAAGGAAAATGTCTTGTATGACATGACACTCATTGAGGTCATCTTCCCCTATTGAGTGTGTCACGTGGCATCCTCCCCCTTATTCCCTCTAAAAGTTTTTTTCTCTCTCATGTTTCCCTCATAATTTTTAAACGTTAATAACTTTTATATACGAGTTTTTTTTTTTTAAATTACATACAAATTAACGAGCATTTTATTATCTTTCCAACGAGTATCATAGTGCTATACAAAAAAGAAAAAAAAATAGACAACTTTTTTTGGTGAGTTTTTGTTTATAGAGGAAAAAAACACAGGTAATTCATTAATCATGTCTAAGCAAGTCACTAATCATGTTCAAACCAGTAAATAGGAATTCTATTTTCATCCGAAGCATAATAGGTTATGTGACACTCGGCAAACTCAGGTTAGTAACTTTGGTCAATCGCATAAGTCTACCTTAGCAAATCATGCATACATTACACTTAATTGGGTTAGTTGAGTCATTACGACGATCCGGGGAGTCGTCGGGAGTCGTTACGATGATCCGAGGGATCATCGGGAGTCGGTCCATAACCATGTGTACAAGGGTTTGTGATTCGGAGGATCACCGGGTTGGATGCACACGCGAGTCTCGAGTCTCGGGAATCGGTGAACGAGTGTGAACGTGTAAGTTATCAAATAATATGTGTTTATAACCATTATATAACTTATCGATATGTGAATACGTGTTAATATATGTTAAAATAGTGCTTAACGTGCCGAAAATCGAATACAGCCTGCAGGAGGCTAGTCGCCACCTGTAGGGGGCGACGTAGGAGGCTAGTCGCCTCTGGCAAGGGGCGACTGGCTACCTTAGCTGCCACCTGCAGCAACCTAGTCGCCTGTTATGTCTGAAACGACTAACATCAACTATAAATATCATACTTGACTTGTTAAACATCATTTGTGAAACCCTAACTCGCCCCCAACCTCTCACACACCATCCTTAACCTCTGAAACACGTTTTTGCCCTAAATCTACCACTTCCAAGCTTAAAACATTGATTCTAAGCAAGATCTAAGGTGTGTTATTCATCCTAAGCTCTTGTCATGTCGTTATTTTGATCCCTAAATGTCCAGACCTGGTTTTATAAAGTCTTTGTATTTAAAAACCTTTGAAATACAGTTCCAACCTATGTCTAATAATTTCTATGAGTTTTTGATAAAGATACAAACTTGAAAATGATTTTTTTGATGATTAAAACATATGAATTCTTATGTGTTTGATGTTTTAATGATATGAATGAGTTACTAGGATGATTATCTCAGATTATGAAGGTTGTTTGATATGTTTTGATGATAATATGAGTTTTGACCCGTTTGAAGGTGTTAGGAGGATTTAGGATGTTATGCATTGATTGATGATTGAATGATGTTAGGGTTTATGCTAGATTGATGTAGTAACAGCATGATGATATTTGGAATGTGATTATGTGATGAAATCTAATTATTTGCCAATTAGGGTAAAGCTTTCATGCAATGATGTGATGTTTCCATAATATTATTCCATTTTGGGAAATGCTTGCAATTAGGGTGTTAGACTGATGATAAATTGGGGGTTTTCATTTAGGATAAGTTGCTTGATGATTATGGATTGATGTTGGGTGTTCTTACATGTTTCAGATCTGATTTGGAGGGTTTAACGCGCGAAAAGAGTCGGTTTATCTGCAGGGGACGACTAGCTAAGCTAGTCGCATTCCCTGGAGAAACCCTAGTCGCCCCTCCAAGGGGCAACTAGCCTTGCCAGTTGCCTGTTTAATACCTAGTCGTGTTTTTGTTGCTGAAAGTGTATTTTGGAACCCCGAAACATGATTTGACACCTAGGAACATGGTGTAAGCCTCGTGACATGTCTAGAAACCTGGTAACACGTGTTACAACTCGTATGTGCAGTATGTGAATTGTATGCTAGACTTAGTGGACTGTTATGCCTATAAGGTACGTATTTACTCATGATTTCTTGGTTACTTGTATTTAGCTAACACGGGGGATGTCGGGTCACCAATGGGATGTCGGGTCTTGTCTTGTGTGGTCAGGTTAATGTTCAAACGTGTTTTCAAACATACAATGGTTATGGTCTGGACATTCAGGGACTAGTTAACCTATGGGTTATTAGCCTGGACACTTATATACATCTTAGGATAGGTCGCCGGTATTAGGGACTATCATAGCATTTCGGTTTAACTGTTTTCAAGAACACAACCTAAGGTGAGTTTCACGGCCCCACTTCCACACATTTTCTCATGGGGGAGAAACATGCTACACATTTTTGGATTCGTAAAGATTATGTTATACTATGTTTATCTTTTTGTTTACTATACGACTCATCCAAGGGCAAAATGTAACATTACGCATTTAATAATTATACGTTACCAATAATTTGGATTTAAACGACTAGTTTTATTATTATTTATTTTGTAGCATTTTATATATATATATATATATATATTTATATATACAAAGATTTATAATAAATAATAATAATAATACATAATACAACTAATTTAAACATTTGATTAACCCAACCCAACTATAGGCCCACCCAGATCCAAAGCACCCACCAGACCAAAGCCCAGTACCTGGCCCATCTTCCATCCCCTCATCCCCATTGTTGTTAAAAAAAAAATATATAAGTGCTCCAGCCGGGTTTCGAACCCGAGCCGAGCCAAACCAACCACACGCACCAAACCATTGAGCCATGATCGTGCTTCTGATTTAATCCCAACCCAAAATGTATATAACCCCTCCTAAACATTTAAGGCTTCTCATGTTTCCTTCGCTGCAGCAGAGATCGAACCAGAGGAAGAATTTTGTCCAATAATTAAACATGGTAATGATGCTGTAAATTGTATTATTATGGTATGATTGATTATCCGCGTCCATTACACGTCAAACATCATCAAATTTAGTCAATCATCATAACATTCACACGTATACATTCAAATCAAATTCAACGCTTTCCAATTCGAACAATCCAGACCATTACACTATAAATTGAACAATGCTGGACATTCGCAACACGCCATTTCATCTCTCTTAACCTTCAATTTTTCACAATAATAACTCTGTTCTAAGTTAAACGATCGCGTGTTGACTTTTAAGTTGACTTATCATTCGTTTACGATTAAGCACTGTAAGTTTAAAATTTTCTGTGGGTTTTGTTCATCGGCGTTCACTCATCAATAGCCCCATGATTAATTGGGCTATTGATGAGTGAATCAATCAATTGCAGAAACTAGGGTTCATGGCATATTGAATTGGGGATAAACTGATTTCGCGTAATGTATTTAATTTATATAAAACAGAACTTATCACAACCACAGGCTTAGGCCAAGTGGTTGTGACTGTTGCTTGTAACCATGACCACCCGGGTTCGAGTCCCGGCTTGGACGCCCATTTTTCTTTTGTTTTCATTTTTTTTTACACAAACCATATATATATATATATATATTACATTAAATCTTGTAAATTCATTTTTAATTATTAAAACCTTTTTATAAATTCTAAGAAAATTATTTTTAACAAATCTGATATATAAGTTTCACCTACAATTTTTAGTTTTCTGAAATTTATTTATTAATATTTATAATAATTAAATCAATTTTATGCTATTATATTTATAAAAATCCATTAAAATATCAAAACGATCTTATTAATTTCCACAAAAATTATCCTAAGTTTTTATAACATTAAGCTTTTCAGAAATGATTTTTATTTCTGAAAAATCATTTATTTAATATTTTAAATCAATTTTTGTTAGTTTTAATCATAATTAAATCATAATAAATCCAATTTTTAATATTTTTGCACCAAAATTTTATACAAATTATTTCTGATCATTTAGAACAGAAATATAATTTTTAAAATGATAATTCTTTAATTTTAGTATTTTTAAGATATTAAAATTAAAGTTTGACAATTTGTAATAAATAGATTTAAAAATCTATTTTAAAGAAAATAATTTTATAAAAATTATTTTTATACTTTAAACACATTATTGGGCCATTTAGAATTTAAAATTCATAAAAACGGATTTTTGGTTATTTATTTACTAAATTTCTCTCTATTGTCGAATATTTTTAATAATAATCAAACGAGCAATTATCCCCAAATTCGAAGCCCTAGAAACTTATACATTTATAGACTTGGTAGACTTAGACATATATATTACCTCATTATAGGGTGATACTTGATACATTGGGCAACACACTATTTTTCAAGAGATAACGTTTTGCTAAGGTGAGTTTACATAGCCCCTTTTCTCTATTTTCACTATTTTGGGGGTGAAACATGTTTAAACATTTTAAACTATCATTTACTCATATTTACTTGTGATTCAATTACATCATCAATCTATCATTTGACTGTAACAAAAAGACACAGTACAATCATTAACAATGATCAAGCCGTCTGTTTAGATTATAGCGCTATAGGTTTGACAAACCCATCCCCCGCGTAGACTCAGGGATGATCGGTAACAGTAATAACATTTAACTGACTTGCGAGTTAGTCATCAGTCGACACAAGGTTTGGTTGTACAAAGACGCATTGTTACATGTCGGTATCATACTCTATCATCATACAACTTTGAATGTTGTACAAACTATTGTTATCTATCATTTCTCAAAAACCTATGTATTCTCACCAACTTTTGTTGACCCAAAATATTTTCAACTTAACATGTTTCAGGTTCTACTTGCTTGAAGAATTGCTTGAAGATATGTGCATAGTTTTATTCAATTTGATGTACGAATTCTTGTAGAACAATTGTATGTAATTTATTTAAATCAATTAATGAAACTTATTATTCACCATGAGCTACTGAACAATCATCAATACGTGACATCCCGATGTTTCCGCCATCGGTTGGGGTGTTACAGATTGGTATCAGAGCCATGGTTATAGGGAATTAGGTTATTAGAGAAATAATCTAGTCTATAACCATAGGATTTAACCAGTACTTGCTTCTTTTGCTTGCTATTCTCTATCTCCCTCCTACTTCATATCCCTACTTTCATCCCTACAAGAGGATTGCTCTCCATCACTGGATTCACTCTTAGACTAATAAGGCAAAATCCTCAGGTTTAACCTGAACCACCTTGAGATCTCGTCGAAGTTCTAGATTTTAATAACGAACACGTGCAATCTGGAAGGGTGAACGCCTGTATTCTGAGTCTTCTGTCTAGGCTGGCATTGCGCATATATCCCAATCAGACGAGGGACCCGGATGCCTACCTGGGAATTCTCGGGATGAGTGTTCACTTATAGGCTAAAGCATGTCTTCATATGTTATAAAAATCTAGAGTCTTTGATAAGTCAACGTTTTCGTTTATTCGTTTTAATTAATGAATAGATGATTACATTCCTTATATAATCTCATTCATTTCACTGTGTCTCTTACAGATCATGCCTCCACGTCGCAGTGCTCGTCTTAACAGTGGTGAAAATCATGATGAAGGAAGTAGCAATCACAACCACAACCACGATACTAACCACAATAACAACAACAACAATGGTGTTGATGCCCAACTAGCTGCAATCATTTCCCAACAAATGGCACAACAAATCGCGACTCTGGTTCCTAACTTACTAGCTCAAGTCATCCAGTTGAACGGCAACGGGAACGGTAACGGCAACGGGAATGGAAATGGAAACCACAACGGGAATGGGAATGGTCTCCCAGCCTGTACTCTCAAGCACTTTAATTCTTGTAATCCCCCAAAGTTTAGTGGTGAAGAAGGAGCTACAGGACTCCTACAATGGTTTGAGGGTATTGAAAATACCTTCATCAACAGTGAGTGTCCCGATAACTTTAAGGTCCGTTATGCTATGAGTGTTCTTCACAAACGAGCACTCACTTGGTGGAATGAGGAAAAGCGTACCCGAGGAGCTGAAGTTGCACTCGCTATGACGTGGGATCAAGTCAAGGAGATAATGAAAGATGAATTTTGCCCACGTAACGAGGTCAAGAAATTAGAAGACGAGTTCCACACCCTTGCTCAGGATAGTGGGGAAAACCTTGCCTACAATACCCGCTTTCACGAGCTTAGCTTATTGTTACCCCACAAAGTCACTCCCCTGCCGGTAGCCATCGAGAAGTACATCGGTGGTCTGCCCATGCAAATCCAGGATACGGTGTGGGGAAGGAATCCTGCCACCTTGGAGGAAGCCAAACGTTTAGCAGCTACCTTAACTGATAATCACGTAAAGAACGGGACCTTAGTTCGGAAAGGCAATAAAACAAGTATTGTAGCCGCAGTAACCACTAAGAACCATAAACGTAAGACCAGGGATCCTGATGCAAGCCTCACTCCACAAGCTTCTAAGAAGAAACCTTATACAGGAAACCATCCTTTATGTAATACGTGCAACCGACATCATCCCACTGCTTCAGCATGTCGCTTGTGCACCAATTGTGGAAGGTATGGCCATCTAGTCAACACGTGTCGTGAGACCCCAAATCCAAATGCCAACCAACCCACCAACCCTGCTCAAGCTGCTAACCTTAATCAATACAACTATGGTCAATGCTATGAATGTGGAGACCCAAATCACTTCCGTAACCGATGCCCTAAATTGAACAGGGATCAAGACCCTCCAGCTACTTAACAGAAAGCCCTACCATTTGAATAATGTCTATTCCATGTATTGCACTTTTGATTCAAATAATAAATTCAAGTATTATCATAACATCTGTGTGCATGCTTGTTTGAATGTGAACTGATTGCTATATCTATAATCATACTTGCTTACTTGTACATCAATTAGTTGACTACCAAACAACCTACTTAACGATTGGTAGAGGTCATCATGTCTATCCAACAGTCGGGAGAGGCCCTACCACCTGCTCAACGACTGGTGGGGACTATCAGACCTGCTCAACAATCGGTAAAGTCATAAAAGGACACAAAACCCTAATGTAAGGTAAATTGGTAATTACGGTCCGGAACGTAATCATGAATTTACAGGTACGTTAAGGTAGTGTGAAATTTTATCAAGGTTTTCGGTAGTCGACCAATTGTAAACCTAGTGCTCCTCTTAACTTCGGGACGAAGTTCCTAAAAGTAGGGGAGACTGTAACATTACGCATTTAATAATTATACGTTACCAATAATTTGGATTTAAACGACTAGTTTTATTATTATTTATTTTGTAGCATTTTATATATATATATATATTTATATATACAAAGATTTATAATAATAAATAATAATAAAAATAATAATAATAATAATAATAATAATAATAATAATAATAATAATACATAATACAACTAATTTAAACATTTGATTAACCCAACCCAACTATAGGCCCACCCAGATCCAAAGCACCCACCAGACCCAAGCCCAGTACCTGGCCCATCTTCCATCCCCTCATCCCCATTGCTGTTAAAAAAAAAAAAAATATAAGTGCTCCAGCCGGGTTTCGAACCCGAGCCGAGCCAAACCAACCACACGCACCAAACCATTGAGCCATGATCGTGCTTCTGATTTAATCCCAACCCAAAATGTATATAACCCCTCCTAAACATTTAAGGCTTCTCATGTTTCCTTCGCTGCAGCAGAGATCGAACCAGAGGAAGAATTTTGTCCAATAATTAAACATGGTAATGATGCTGTAAATTGTATTGTTATGGTATGATTGATTATCCGCGTCCATTACACGTCAAACATCATCAAATTTAGTCAATCATCATAACATTCACGCGTATACATTCAAATCAAATTCAACGCTTTCCAATTCGAACAATCCAGACCATTACACTATAAATTGAACAATGCTGGACATTCGCAACACGCCATTTCATCTCTCTTAACCTTCAATTTTTCACAATAATAACTCTGTTCTAAGTTAAACGATCGCGTGTTGACTTTTAAGTTGACTTATCATTCGTTTACGATTAAGCACTGTAAGTTTAAAATTTTCTGTGGGTTTTGTTCATCGGCGTTCACTCATCAATAGCCCCATGATTAATTGGGCTATTGATGAGTGAATCAATCAATTGCAGAAGCTAGGGTTCATGGCATATTGAATTGGGGATAAACTGATTTCGCGTAATGTATTTAATTTATATAAAACAGAACTTATCACAACCACAGGCTTAGGCCAAGTGGTTGTGACTGTTGCTTGTAACCATGACCACCCGGGTTCGAGTCCTGGCTTGGACGCCCATTTTTCTTTTGTTTTCATTTTTTTTACACAAACCATATATATATATATATATATATATATATATATATATTACATTAAATCTTGTAAATTCATTTTTAATTATTAAAACCTTTTTATAAATTCTAAGAAAATTATTTTTAACAAATCTGATGTATAAGTTTCACCTACAATTTTTAGTTTTCTGAAATTTATTTATTTAATATTTATAATAATTAAATCAATTTTATGCTATTATATTTATAAAAATCCATTAAAATATCAAAACGATCTTATTAATTTCCACAAAAATTATCCTAAGTTTTTATAACATTAAGCTTTTCAGAAATGATTTTTATTTCTGAAAAATCATTTATTTAATATTTTTAATCAATTTTTGTTAGTTTTAATCATAATTAAATCATAATAAATCCAATTTTTAATATTTTTGCACCAAAATTTTATACAAATTATTTCTGATCATTTAGAACAGAAATATAATTTTTAAAATGATAATTCTTTAATTTTAGTATTTTTAAGATATTAAAATTAAAGTTTGACAATTTGTAATAAATAGATTTAAAAATCTATTTTAAAGAAAATAATTTTATAAAAATTATTTTTATACTTTAAACACATTATTGGGCCATTTAGAATTTAAAATTCATAAAAACGGATTTTTGGTTATTTATTTACTAAATTTCTCTCTATTGTCGAATATTTTTAATAATAATCAAACGAGCAATTATCCCCAAATTCGAAGCCCTAGAAACTTATACATTTATAGACTTGGTAGACTTAGACATATATATTACCTCATTATAGGGTGATACTTGATACATTGGGCAACACACTATTTTTCAAGAGATAACGTTTTGCTAAGGTGAGTTTACATAGCCCCTTTTCTCTATTTTCACTATTTTGGGGGTGAAACATGTTTAAACATTTTAAACTATCATTTACTCATATTTACTTGTGATTCAATTACATCATCAATCTATCATTTGACTGTAACAAAAAGACACAGTACAATCATTAACAATGATCAAGCCGCCTGTTTAGATTATAGCGCTATAGGTTTGACAAACCCATCCCCCGCGTAGACTCAGGGATGATCGATAACAGTAATAACATTTAACTGACTTGCGAGTTAGTCATCAGTCGACACAAGGTTTGGTTGTACAAAGACGCATTGTTACATGTCGGTATTATACTCTATCATCATACAACTTTGAATGTTGTACAAACTATTGTTATCTATCATTTCTCAAAAACCTATGTATTCTCACCAACTTTTGTTGACCCAAAATATTTTCAACTTAACATGTTTCAGGTTCTACTTGCTTGAAGAATTGCTTGAAGATATGTGCATAGTTTTATTCAATTTGATGTACGAATTCTTGTAGAACAATTGTATGTAATTTATTTAAATCAATTAATGAAATTTATTATTCACCATGAGCTACTGAACAATCATCAATACGTGACATCCCGATGTTTCCGCCATCGGTTGGGGTGTTACACAAAACGGGAAAACCAAACATTCAAGGACAAATATTCAATGACAATTAGGCCTGTAAACGAACCGAACGAACACGAACACAAGCGTGTTCGTGTTTGTTCATTTAACTTTAACCGAACACGAACACGAACACGAACACATAATCGAACACATTTTTGTGTTCGTGTTCGTTCATTAAGGAATTTGTCGTGTTCGTGTTCGTTTATGTTCGTTCATTTAAACCTAAACGAACAGTTCATGAACATAAATGAACACAAATGATTAATATAAATTAACACAAATGAACATAAACGAACATAAACAAACACCAATTAAGACCATGTATAAGATGAGTTATAGCTGGAAAAATACTGAACTTACAACAATCAGCTTTAGCCAGAACAATCAATGGTGGATGGCATATGCCTAACTTCGAATCGTGGTAAATGATAAAACCCACATAGCTATAGAGAAAAAAACGATAAGAGAAGGTGTGTCATACTTGCGGCGCTGTGGAGGTAGGAGGTTGGAGAGTGGAGCCGGGGCTGTGGATGTGGTCAGCCGGAAGTGGAAGAAGGTAGGGATGTGGAGTGTAGAGAAGAAGGGAGGTGGAGTTGTGAAGTGTGGAGAGCGGCTGATATGTTTAGAATTTTAGAGTTAGGTTTAAGTTTTTAGAACATATCAAATATAGTATAATATGAACTGAGGTTACTTAACAAAAGAGAAATAAATAATAAAAATAAAGTAAAGTTTAATTAAATGAACAAAAATAAACGAACGAACATAAACGAACACAAATGAACGAACATAAGCGAACATAAATAAACGAACATTAACGAACGTTCATGAACATAAATGAACGAACAAAACGTGTGTTCATGTTCGTTCGTTTAATTAAACGAACAAAAAATTGTGTTCGTGTTCGTTCATTTATTTAAATAAACGAACATAAACGAACTTTCCGCCGAACAGTTCACGAACTATTCATGAACGTTCGGTTCGTTTACAGGCCTAATGACAATTGAACCCGAAATCAATGGGCAAAACGGGAAAAGCAAACATTCAAGGACAAATATTCGAGATGGATAAGTTTTAAAAGTTTTAGCAGCTATGGAACTTTAGGGGATTAGGTGATATCCAACCAGATTGTCCGAAAACATATGATTGTTTACCCGAATAATAGCTGATTTTTTATCTTTATTATTAACAAAGTCCAGCAAAAAAAGTATCCGTGTATACTATTCACACACAAAAGAGGAATTACCTCTTTTAGTTCGAAGCAAAGCTAATAGAAAAATCCAAAAATGTCCATTTTTACCTAAAAGAGCTATTGCGCTGCACGTCACATTGACGACGAAAACGAAAACACTGTCAGAGGTGCTGACGTTGCTAAATATACCGACGTTTTGGGCACACGTGGCACGATCTCAATGGACATAAACACCGTCGTTCAACCTCTTAATACACCGGTTTTGCTGCTATGTTCAGGGGACAGTTTTTGGCAATGAAAACTCAAAGGAACATAAAGTAGAAAATAAGTCAAAAGAGAACATTTGTGGGATTTTCCCTTTTGAAAAAGCAAGTCTACTTCTCTTCCTCGATCAATATACTCTATCACGTCTTTTGTATTTGTTTGTGTTTTTTTTTTAACGTCCAACAAACATTTCTGCCCGACTACCCAGGGGAGTCCCCACACTATGAATAGACCCACACGACCAACCTAATGGAGGGCCCATACCTACCTCGGGCGGCTAGCGTAGTCAGGCCCGCCCATGCAGTTCCCGAAACCAGGGAAAACCCAACCTATCACCCGTCCGTAGGCACGACAGTAAAGGATTAGTAAAACCCAAATGAGATCAGGACTCAAACTCATAACCATAGATCAGGAGTCATCTATTATTTCTTGTTATGTACTTTGTGTTATTAGTTGGTTTTCTATTTGAGATGTATGTATTTTAACAATGATTACATCGTTATATTTATTTATGATTGTAACTGAAAAGTTATTAAATATAGTTATTAAACATCCTGAAAATATTCTTTCGTCAATAATAATGTTTATGTTGTCTTCAATTAGCTCATAATATTATAGCCTACACATTTTAAAGGTGTGTTATGGTTTATAGATCATTTGGTTCTGAGTTTGATTCCTGTAAGAGGATGTTTCCCAGATTTATTGGGTTGGGTGGTTCCGCTAGTGACACGATGATAGTCCAGTGATCCAAATTTGCTGTTAAAAAATATTTATTATATAATTGAAGAGAAAGTTTAGAGTACAAAGTAGTTTAACGTACAAAATGTAAGAAGTATTTTGAGCCTTTGATCAAAATAAATCAATGGATGAGATTGAAAGTGAAAAGTATACGTTGAGTTTCTAGAAAATGAGGAGAAGGGCACAGTGGCGAAGCTTGACCCGAAGGTTCGGGGGGTCGGAAGTCACCGGGGGTTCGGAAGTCACTGGTTTCGGGGGGTCGAAAACCAGTTTCGGGGGGTCGAAACCCTATATTTTCAAAATTTTCTATACGGATACTATATAATCGGAACTTCTGCGCGAAAATCCGGGGGGGGGGGGGGGTCGGCCGCCCCTCCCCGCCCCTACAAACCTTCGCCAGTGAGGGCAAAATAGGTATAACCCACAATGGTTGAGTTCCACCCCCATTTTTTTAACATCCATAACTTTTTTATACGATATTATTTAAAAAAAAAAAAAAAAAAAAAAAAAACTCACCATAAAAACAAGCATTTTATCCTCTTTTATTTGCATACCATATTGCTATACTTTTAAAAAAAAAATTGTTGGGTTAATAGTACTTGCGTCTAAATGTAAACAGATGATATTATTACTTGCATTTAAACATTCTGAATGTAATAATAGTTGTTTTTTTTTTGTTTTTTAGCTTGTTTCTAATAACAAAATTAACATTTTGTTATTTTTTAGAAGTACTGATGTGATATAGATTGTTTTATGCTTATGTGCTCATCTTGCCACAGCTACTATGGAAGGAGGACCGGTATATGTAAAATGACAAAATTTGGACCTTGTTATCCTGTCCTCCGACCACCATTGCCACCATCTCCCCAAACCACCACCACCCTCTCTCTGCCAGACCCCAGACACAATCACCGTCACCACCTGTAAAAATATACTCAGCCTACGTAGGGTGTGTATATAATTTCTTTCAATAAAAAGTGAAGTTCTAGCTGACAACTTACTTGAGATGATCTCCAATAATTAATGGATGGCATCATCAGCGAACCACTATTGCCTGGAATTGGATGATTAAGCCCGCGTGTCACAGACTTGTTGGAGTTGTGCCTTCATCTTCACTTGTTGGTGTTATGCAGGTCTTTCCTTCAATCCAAGAATCTCATATTCTCAAAACTTGATATTACATACTTGCGTTTAAACAATAATAACTTGGGTCTAAATGTAAAAACTTGATATTACTTTCTTGCGTTTTAGCATGTATAACTTGCATTTTATCATTTATAACTTGCGTTTGATCAGGTCGTCTTACAAGGTCGTCTTATCAGGTATAACTTGCGTTTCAAAAACGCAAGTATACCCTCAATAAAACGCAAGTACCAACCTAGCAAATTTTTTTTTTAAAGTATAGCAATATGGTATGGAAATGAAAGATGATGAAAAACTTGTTTTTATGGTGTAATTTTTTTTTTAAAAAATAATGTTGTATGAAAAAGTTATGGTCGTTTTAAAAATGAGGGTGGAACTTTAAGGACGCTAAGAAATTACCATCGTGCCCTGATTAGCAAATTTAGCTCCATATTGCTTCTTACACTTTGTACAATAACTCACTTTTTACGTTAGCCTTCTCCCATAATTTAAAGCAATAAATCATACATGACATTCAAAGAGGACATTCTTCCTTTTGAGTGTGTCATGTGACATTAATTGATTTTTTAGGAAAAAAAAATTAAAAACTAAATTGGATTTCTATTTCTTATGTTTACTCCCATAATTTTTAAACGTTAATATATTTTATATACGAGATTTTTTAAAGAAAAAAATTACAACAAATTAACGAGCGTTTTATTATATTTCCAACGAGTACCATCTTCTATAATATATAAATGAAAGTTAATGAAGGACACATGACATCTTATGGGAGCTTTCTTTAAGTTTTTCCCGCTCGTTTTACCGGGTCAATTAAATGGGTAATGGATACTCCATCTATTATTAAATTATTTTTTCTCTCTCATATGTATGGCACATGCACTTTCCCCCGTGATTTTTAAACTCTAATAACTTTTTTAAACGACATTTTTTTTGGAAAAAAATTACACCAAATTAACGAGCGTTTTATTATCTTTCAAACGAATACCATAGTGTTATACAAAAAACGAAAAAAAACGAGCGTTTTATTACTAATGGGTCTGCTCTATTCAATGGGTCTGCTCTGAAACAAACTTCTTACTACAACATCTGTTGAATGCAAACCACTGCTGTCATTAGAAGTTTGTTTCATCATCTGTTGCTTGTTTCATCCGTGGATAAACATCAGCTGATTCATTCATCAGTGGTTTCCAATCAGCTATTTCATTTATCAGTAGTTACCAAAGGCAGAAGCACAACCACCAATGAATGAATGGATTTTCAGCTTTAGTTGGATTTAGTCTTCCCGTGTTTTAACATGGGATTTCACCTAGTAGTTCTATATAAAAAACGGAGAAAAAACGACTATTTTTTTGTGCGGTTTTGTTCATACAGGAAAAAAACACAAATCCCCCACTTGTGGCTCAATGGTTGTCAGCTCAAATCTCCTTTGGGAGACTTTGAGTTCGATTCCCATAAGCTCCATTTGGGGGTATTGCCAAGTGATGGTCGAAACTAGCCTACTTGTAGGTGCCAGGTTCGATTATGATGGCCCCCCGGTTTTCTACTACCGTGCATTTACTCCAGAGAGGCTTGCCTCTTGTGGAGGGTGCAACATCTGTCAAGTGGCAGGTGGCGGGAAATTTTCTGGGTGGAAGCCTTAGTGCCCCTTATGCGCAGCCTCGACTCGCTTGTGGGCAGGCCACTCTCGTGTCAGCGTGGGCCCGGTTAAGACAACATAGTCTGACCATTGGAGAGTGGCTAGGGGACTCCCCTTCTAGGGAGTTGTGATTATCTCTGCCACAACATAGAAAATTCGCCTTCCAAAAAAGAAAAAAAAGGAAAAAACACAAAGTGTTTAGGTTAGTTATTAATATTAGAGTTATACATTATTTAAGGTTATGCGTTAACATTGGAGATACATTGTTAATTGTTTTAGGTTATGTGATACCCGAAGCTTTCCTGCATGTAAGTGTAAAGTGCATCGTTTTATTTCATATGTAAAATTGATGTGTCATATTAGATTTCTCAACCCTGAGACGTTTCCGGGGTATAATCTAGTGTTCATATATTAAGAGTTAGGTAGTTGTACGTAGACTTGTAGAACACCTAGCTCCTAGCTTCCCCACCATTTTCAATGTTAATGCATTTCAATTTTCATCCCCATTCCCCACCAACGACTTTAATCCTCAACAAACCAACGACTTGATCAAGTCTTCCACCCAAACAAAGACGACTGGGAGTCTTTTCGGATGGATAAAACATACATCTAATTAATGGTGGGGTACGCGCTTCTTTTTTTTTTATCGGCGAATAACTGTGTGGCAACTACCTTGCGAGGCGCCGTGGCCAAGAATCGACTACTCGACCTCCAGCAGCCCCTGCCTTCTCCTGATGCGTGGAAACCCGAGCCCCACCCGCCCGAAGGCACGACAGTGATATAGAACTCGGTAAAACCTTGCCGCCCGTCAGATTCGAACCGGCGCCACCCGTATTCGATCTTCACCCGGATACCAAACCATAAATGTTGGAAGTGGGGATTGAACCTTTGATCACATAGGTGAAACAAAGGCCACTCCACCACTATGGATGGATTTTTTCTGGAAAATGGTGGGGTACGTCTTGCGCTTGTTTTTATGTTGGACTCTTTGCATCTATTTTTCCTGGTAAATTCTTAGCCACTTGCTAGGTTCTCCGGCTTAATTGTTATAATGTTTATATATAGTTGCTTTGCTTAAAAAAAAAAAAAAAAAAAAAAAAAAAAAAAAAAAAAAAAAACCATTTGACTTGTTTTTCCCGAAAAAAAAGAACCACTAAACACGCAAAAGAACCATCAAGCAAGTTACCAAGTTATTCCTGAAAGTATATTATTATTTCTTCTGGTCAGCCTAGCTATTCTTACACTTGGTATAACAAATTCACCTTTTATCAAATATATCATGTATTTTAGTTGATATATAAGAGATGGTTGTTTTGTTTTGGCTATTTGGACTGTTCTTTCTACAAAGTCAGGTTCTTGTGATTTCACAGAATCTAGCATGCGATTCCAACGACTTAAAAGGATTAACAGGTTTCATGAAAGGATTAGAATCACCTGTTGATGGATGGCAGCTTGCTAATTCATCTTCTTCTTATTGCTGCAACTGGGTAGGCATCACTTGTAATTCGTCTTCTGGTCGGATCGTTACATTACAACTCCCAAATAAAAATTTAGGTGGTCTGTTAACTGATTCTATAACCTATTTGGACCAGCTTACAACACTTAATCTTTCACACAATTTCCTTTCAGGCCCTCTTCCAAATTCACTTTTTCATCTCACTCATTTGGAAACAGTTGATGTGAGTGGTAATGAATTTAATCAGGCTTTACCCGTTAGCGTATATCTGCCTGCACTTCAAGTGTTAGACATCTCTAATAATAACTTTGCGGGTCTCCTTCCGTTTGGTTTATGCGTAAACTCCAGCAGAATTCGTGTTCTTAATTTTGCTGCTAATCACTTCACCGGAGTTATTCCACGTCAAGTGGGAAACTGCACTTTTCTTGAAAATCTGTCTGTTGCTTCTAATTATATATCTGGTATCATACCGGACTTCTTACTCAGATTACCAAGATTGCGAGAACTGGCTTTAGACTTCAATGAGTTCACTTCGTTCAGCGGAATTGGTGATGATTTCTTTAGTCAACTAGTCCATTTGGACATTTCGTCCAACAGGTTTGTAGGAAAAATACCTGATATCTTTCATAGCTTTCCGAATTTGAGCCATTTCTCAGCTCATTCTAATAATCTCTCGGGTATGATACCTCCATCGTTGTCAAATTCACAAACCATTTCCTTTCTCAACTTGAGAAACAATTCATTGGATGGTTCGGTAGATTTTAACTGTTCAACGATGACTGAACTTACCTCCCTTGATCTTGGCAGTAATAACTTTTCAGGTGCATTACCAGCTAATCTTGCATCTTGCCGAAAATTAAAAGCTTTAAATCTAGCAAGAAATAAATTCATAGGCCCAATTCCAGACAGTTTCAAGAATTTTGAGTCTCTTTCTTACCTTTCACTTTCTAATTGCAGCTTGAATAACCTCTCATCAGCTCTTAAAATCCTGCAACATTGTCCTAATTTAACTGTCTTGGTTCTGACGTTGAACTTTTACTCCGAACAATTGCCTGCCAATGATGATCTACAGTTCAAAGCACTCAAAGCTCTAGTGATCGCTAATTGCAGGCTTACAGGTAGCATTCCGTCATGGTTAAACAATTTAACACAATTGCAGTTGTTGGATTTGTCATTTAACCGCTTGACAGGAACGATTCCAGCCTATCTAGGCGGGTTTAAGTCTCTCTTTTACTTGGATTTATCAAACAATTCCTTGTCAGGAGAGATACCCAAGAATATAACACAATTACAAAGCATGATTTCTAGAGATATCTCAATAGAAGATGTAACATCGCAAAATTTTCCCCCAAATTTTTTAATATAAAAGCCCTCATTTTTTTATACCTAAATCTTTATTCTCCTAATTCACACCTTATATATATATATATGTATATATATGTATAGTAATAATAATATTAATAATAATAATACTAATATGTAATAACAATAATATGATTCAAAAAAAAAAATAGATATAACTAGTAATTGTTAACCCAACCCCAGCGGCCCACCAGACAGCTTAGCCCAAGCCCCGGCCCAATAGCCCAACAACCATTCCCTTTTCATTGTTAAAAAAAAAAAAGAATTAAAACCTGCTCCACCCGGGTCTCGAACCGGACCAACCTCGCACACACCCACACACACTTAACCACTTGAGCCAAGACTTTATTCTGATTTAGTTCAAACCTAAAATATATTTAACCCAATCTTCGCTGCCCTCCTTCTTCTTCCCTGTTTCACGCGTAACAGCAGCAGCAGATTGGTTTCTTTTTTTTTTTTTTTTTCCTTCTCATTTGACCAATTAATTAGCTTAATTAACGCGTAATTATCATGTATTGACTCAACAACTTGATTTTCGGCCTCAATCAACTTCAATTACACGCTTAATTCTCATAAAATCATACCAATTATAATCATTAATCGCGTCAACATTCAATACGAGTCAACCATTACCCAATTTAAACCCACGAGCCTCTCACTATAAATTGAAACCTTCTCTACAGCCAACACTCGCCGAACATACTCTCTCTACCCTCAATTTCCTCTGATAAACCCGTTTTGATCATCGTTTGCTCGTGTGTTGACTTTCCTAGATGACCGCTTCAAAATCACATCTCGATGCACTGTAAGTTACAATTGATTACGTGGTTTTGTTAGTCGGCCCTGTTAGAACGATAGCCCCAACAATTTAGGAGCTATCGTTTGCTAATTAAACGATCTTGAAAGATTAGGGCTCGCATATGAAGAATTGGGGAAGAACAAGTGTTGCGGGTAAACATTAAATATTAAACAAACTGAATCCTAACACAACCACAGGTCTAGACCAAGTGGTTGTGTTGATGCTTTGTTACCCATCACACGCAGGTTCGAGACCCGGCCTGGACCCTTTTTTTTTTCCTTAATTCCATTTCTTTTTACAAATCAATATTATATATATACATTTAAAACTTATAAATTCGTTTTTAAATATTAAAACTATTTTATAAATTCTAAGAAAATTATATTTATTAAATCTGAGTTAAAAGTGTTATTTACAATTTTTATTTTCCCAAAATTCATTTATTTAATATTTATAATAATTAAATCAAGTTTATTCTATTTCATTTATAAAAATCTATAAAAATATCAAAACGATCTTATTAATTTCCACAAAAATTATCCTAAGTTTTTATAACATTAAACTTTACTGAAATAATTTTTAATTCAGTAAAATCATTTATTTTATATTTTTAATCAATTTTTGTTAGTTTTAATCATAATTAAATCATAATAAATCCAATTTTTAATATTTTTGCACCAAAATTTTATACAAATTATTTCTGATCATTTAGAACAGAAAAATAATTTTTAAGCTAATAATTCTTTAATTTTAGTATTTTTAAATATTAAAGTTAGATTTTGACAATTTGTGATAAATAGATTTAAAAATCTATTTTAAAGGAAATAATTTTATAAAAATTATTTTTACACTTTAAACACATTCTTGTAACCATCTTAAATTTAAATTTCATAAAAAGACTTTTGGTTACCTATTTACTAAATTTCTCTCAATTGGCGAATATTTTTAATATTAATCAAACGAGCAATTATCCCCAATTCGAAGCCCTAGAAACTTATACATTTTTAGGATTGATAGACTTAGACATATTTATTACCTTATTTTAGGGTGATACTTGATACATTTGGTCAACACAATTATCCAAATTTCTCAACAGATATAACATTTTACCAAGGTGAGTTTTACATAGCCCCTTTTCTATTTATCACCATTTTTGGGGTGAAACATGTTTATAACATCATCATTGCAATTCAATCATCAATGTGTCTATGTGTTTTCTATGTTGCATTATGTCTTGAGCATGATTAGAGTAAGCACCATTCTAGCATAATCATTAACATTGATCAGCCGGCGGTATACATTGATAGATCTATTGGACTGACAATCCCACCCGGATACGTGCCTCCTACAAAGGTTACGTGGGTGTTTGTTATCGTATAACATATTGGACCATGAGCGTATGGTATGTATCATTTTATAACAGTCATCAGGGTTGATTATGCACTCGATTTATTTCTAGTATGTTCTCACATATGGACTAGATTGACATGACACATGAATTGCACATCATTTTATTTCAATTATCAAAAACCTATGTAATTCTCACCAACTTTTGTTGACCCAAAACCTTTTCAACTTAACATGTTTCAGGTTCTATTTTCTTGAAGATTGAATTGATGCTTGAAGATATGTGTATAGTTTCATTCAATTTGATGTACAAATTCTAGAACTATTGTATGTAATTCATATAAATCATTTAATGGAATCTATTATTCACCATGAGCTACTGAACAATCATCATTACGTGACATCCCGATGTTTCCGCTATCAGTTGGGGTGTTACAGATTGGTATCAGAGCCATGGTTATAGGGAATTAGGTTATTAGAAAAATAATCTAGTCTATAACCATAGGATTTAACAAGTACTTGCTTCCTTTACTTGCTATTCTCTATCTCCCTCCTACTATATATCCCTACTTTCATCCCTACAAGAAGGTTGCTCTCCATCAGTGGATCCACTCTTAGACTAATAAGACAAAATCCACAGGCTTAGCCTGAACCATCTTGAGATCTCGTCGAGGTTCTATATTTTAATAACGAACACGTGCAATCTGGAAGGGTGAACGCCTGTATTCTGAGTCTTCTGTCTAGGCTGGCATTGCGCATATATCCCAATCAGACGAGGGACCCGGATGCCTACCTGGGAATTCTCGGGATGAGTGTTCACTTATAGGCTAAAGCATGTCTTCATATGTTATTAGAATCTAGAATCTTTGATAAGTCAACGTTTTCGTTTATTCGTTTTAATTAATGAATAAATGATTACATTCCTTATATTACCTCATTCATTTCATGCCTCATTGAGACTTCATTGTGTCCCTTACGGATCATGTCTCCACGTCGTAGCACTCGCAATAACAGTGGTGAAATCCAAGAGGAAAGTAACAACAACCACAACACCAACCACAACAACAACAAAAACAACAAAGGTGTTGATGCCCGACTGGCTGCGATTATCCACAACCCTGCTCAGGTTACTAATCCTAATCATCCTGGTAAATACAACTATGGTCAATGCTATGAATGTGGAAACCCAAATCACTTCCGTAACCGATGTCCTAAATTAAACCGAGATCAAGACCCTCCAGCTACCTAACCGCAAGATTCACCATTTGACTATTGGTTGCTTTTATTCTATGTATTGACGTTATTCGATTCAAGTAATAAAATTCAAGTATTATCATAACATCTGTGTGCATGCTTGTTTGAATATGAACTGATTGATATATCTATACTTACTTACTTGTACAACAATTAGTTGACTACCAAACACTACTTAACGATTGGTAGAGGTCATCATGTCTTTCCAACAGTCGGGAGAGGCCCTACCACCTGCTCAACGACTGGTGGAGACTATCAGACCTGCTCAACAATCGGAGAGTCATAGAAGGACGCAAAACCCTAATGTAAGGTAAATTAGTGATTACGGTCCGGAACGTAATCGTGAATTTACAGGTACGTTAAGGTGGTGTGGAATTCTATCAAAATTTTCGGTAGTTAACCAAATGTAAACTCTAGATATCTAGTAGTTCATTTAATAACTCAACTCACGCATAACACGCCTCTTATCCACACTATTCGAGACAGGTTACTCTATTCATTGTCGTAACATAAAATTCTTCAAGCCACACTTGTCCTAATTTTTTTCCTATCCCCTTCAACCCTGTGTTTTCAATAAACTTCGGGACGAAGTTTTCAAAAGTAGGGGAGACTGTAACATCGCAAAATTTTCCCCCAAATTTTTTAATATAAAAGCCCTCATTTTTTTGTACCTAAATCTTTATTCTCCTAATTCACACCTTATATATATATATATATGTATATATATGTATAGTAATAATAATATTAATAATAATAATACTAATATGTAATAACAATAATATGATTCAAAAAAAAAAATAGATATAACTAGTAATTGTTAACCCAACCCCAGCGGCCCACCAGACAGCTTAGCCCAAGCCCCGGCCCAATAGCCCAACAACCATTCCCTTTTCATTGTTAAAAAAAAAAAAGAATTAAAACCTGCTCCACCCGGGTCTCGAACCGGACCAACCTCGCACACACCCACACACACTTAACCACTTGAGCCAAGACTTTATTCTGATTTAGTTCAAACCTAAAATATATTTAACCCAATCTTCGCTGCCCTCCTTCTTCTTCCCTGTTTCACGCGTAACAGCAGCAGCAGATTGGTTTCTTTTTTTTTTTTTTTTTTCCTTCTCATTTGACCAATTAATTAGCTTAATTAACGCGTAATTATCATGTATTGACTCAACAACTTGATTTTCGGCCTCAATCAACTTCAATTACACGCTTAATTCTCATAAAATCATACCAATTATAATCATTAATCGCGTCAACATTCAATACGAGTCAACCATTACCCAATTTAAACCCACGAGCCTCTCACTATAAATTGAAACCTTCTCTACAGCCAACACTCGCCGAACATACTCTCTCTACCCTCAATTTCCTCTGATAAACCCGTTTTGATCATCGTTTGCTCGTGTGTTGACTTTCCTAGATGACCGCTTCAAAATCACATCTCGATGCACTGTAAGTTACAATTGATTACGTGGTTTTGTTAGTCGGCCCTGTTAGAACGATAGCCCCAACAATTTAGGAGCTATCGTTTGCTAATTAAACGATCTTGAAAGATTAGGGCTCGCATATGAAGAATTGGGGAAGAACAAGTGTTGCGGGTAAACATTAAATATTAAACAAACTGAATCCTAACACAACCACAGGTCTAGACCAAGTGGTTGTGTTGATGCTTTGTTACCCATCACACGCAGGTTCGAGACCCGGCCTGGACCCTTTTTTTTTTCCTTAATTCCATTTCTTTTTACAAATCAATATTATATATATACATTTAAAACTTATAAATTCGTTTTTAAATATTAAAACTATTTTATAAATTCTAAGAAAATTATATTTATTAAATCTGAGTTAAAAGTGTTATTTACAATTTTTATTTTCCCAAAATTCATTTATTTAATATTTATAATAATTAAATCAAGTTTATTCTATTTCATTTATAAAAATCTATAAAAATATCAAAACGATCTTATTAATTTCCACAAAAATTATCCTAAGTTTTTATAACATTAAACTTTACTGAAATAATTTTTAATTCAGTAAAATCATTTATTTTATATTTTTAATCAATTTTTGTTAGTTTTAATCATAATTAAATCATAATAAATCCAATTTTTAATATTTTTGCACCAAAATTTTATACAAATTATTTCTGATCATTTAGAACAGAAAAATAATTTTTAAGCTAATAATTCTTTAATTTTAGTATTTTTAAATATTAAAGTTAGATTTTGACAATTTGTGATAAATAGATTTAAAAATCTATTTTAAAGGAAATAATTTTATAAAAATTATTTTTACACTTTAAACACATTCTTGTAACCATCTTAAATTTAAATTTCATAAAAAGACTTTTGGTTACCTATTTACTAAATTTCTCTCAATTGGCGAATATTTTTAATATTAATCAAACGAGCAATTATCCCCAATTCGAAGCCCTAGAAACTTATACATTTTTAGGATTGATAGACTTAGACATATTTATTACCTTATTTTAGGGTGATACTTGATACATTTGGTCAACACAATTATCCAAATTTCTCAACAGATATAACATTTTACCAAGGTGAGTTTTACATAGCCCCTTTTCTATTTATCACCATTTTTGGGGTGAAACATGTTTATAACATCATCATTGCAATTCAATCATCAATGTGTCTATGTGTTTTCTATGTTGCATTATGTCTTGAGCATGATTAGAGTAAGCACCATTCTAGCATAATCATTAACATTGATCAGCCGGCGGTATACATTGATAGATCTATTGGACTGACAATCCCACCCGGATACGTGCCTCCTACAAAGGTTACGTGGGTGTTTGTTATCGTATAACATATTGGACCATGAGCGTATGGTATGTATCATTTTATAACAGTCATCAGGGTTGATTATGCACTCGATTTATTTCTAGTATGTTCTCACATATGGACTAGATTGACATGACACATGAATTGCACATCATTTTATTTCAATTATCAAAAACCTATGTAATTCTCACCAACTTTTGTTGACCCAAAACCTTTTCAACTTAACATGTTTCAGGTTCTATTTTCTTGAAGATTGAATTGATGCTTGAAGATATGTGTATAGTTTCATTCAATTTGATGTACAAATTCTAGAACTATTGTATGTAATTCATATAAATCATTTAATGGAATCTATTATTCACCATGAGCTACTGAACAATCATCATTACGTGACATCCCGATGTTTCCGCCATCGGTTGGGGTGTTACAGATTGGTATCAGAGCCATGGTTATAGGGAATTAGGTTATTAGAAAAATAATCTAGTCTATAACCATAGGATTTAACAAGTACTTGCTTCCTTTACTTGCTATTCTCTATCTCCCTCCTACTATATATCCCTACTTTCATCCCTACAAGAAGGTTGCTCTCCATCAGTGGATCCACTCTTAGACTAATAAGACAAAATCCACAGGCTTAGCCTGAACCATCTTGAGATCTCGTCGAGGTTCTATATTTTAATAACGAACACGTGCAATCTGGAAGGGTGAACGCCTGTATTCTGAGTCTTCTGTCTAGGCTGGCATTGCGCATATATCCCAATCAGACGAGGGACCCGGATGCCTACCTGGGAATTCTCGGGATGAGTGTTCACTTATAGGCTAAAGCATGTCTTCATATGTTATTAGAATCTAGAATCTTTGATAAGTCAACGTTTTCGTTTATTCGTTTTAATTAATGAATAAATGATTACATTCCTTATATTACCTCATTCATTTCATGCCTCATTGAGACTTCATTGTGTCCCTTACGGATCATGTCTCCACGTCGTAGCACTCGCAATAACAGTGGTGAAATCCAAGAGGAAAGTAACAACAACCACAACACCAACCACAACAACAACAAAAACAACAAAGGTGTTGATGCCCGACTGGCTGCGATTATCCACAACCCTGCTCAGGTTACTAATCCTAATCATCCTGGTAAATACAACTATGGTCAATGCTATGAATGTGGAAACCCAAATCACTTCCGTAACCGATGTCCTAAATTAAACCGAGATCAAGACCCTCCAGCTACCTAACCGCAAGATTCACCATTTGACTATTGGTTGCTTTTATTCTATGTATTGACGTTATTCGATTCAAGTAATAAAATTCAAGTATTATCATAACATCTGTGTGCATGCTTGTTTGAATATGAACTGATTGATATATCTATACTTACTTACTTGTACAACAATTAGTTGACTACCAAACACTACTTAACGATTGGTAGAGGTCATCATGTCTTTCCAACAGTCGGGAGAGGCCCTACCACCTGCTCAACGACTGGTGGAGACTATCAGACCTGCTCAACAATCGGAGAGTCATAGAAGGACGCAAAACCCTAATGTAAGGTAAATTAGTGATTACGGTCCGGAACGTAATCGTGAATTTACAGGTACGTTAAGGTGGTGTGGAATTCTATCAAAATTTTCGGTAGTTAACCAAATGTAAACTCTAGATATCTAGTAGTTCATTTAATAACTCAACTCACGCATAACACGCCTCTTATCCACACTATTCGAGACAGGTTACTCTATTCATTGTCGTAACATAAAATTCTTCAAGCCACACTTGTCCTAATTTTTTTCCTATCCCCTTCAACCCTGTGTTTTCAATAAACTTCGGGACGAAGTTTTCAAAAGTAGGGGAGACTGTAACATCGCAAAATTTTCCCCCAAATTTTTTAATATAAAAGCCCTCATTTTTTTGTACCTAAATCTTTATTCTCCTAATTCACACCTTATATATATATATATGTATATATATGTATAGTAATAATAATATTAATAATAATAATACTAATATGTAATAACAATAATATGATTCAAAAAAAAAAATAGATATAACTAGTAATTGTTAACCCAACCCCAGCGGCCCACCAGACAGCTTAGCCCAAGCCCCGGCCCAATAGCCCAACAACCATTCCCTTTTCATTGTTAAAAAAAAAAAAAGAATTAAAACCTGCTCCACCCGGGTCTCGAACCGGACCAACCTCGCACACACCCACACACACTTAACCACTTGAGCCAAGACTTTATTCTGATTTAGTTCAAACCTAAAATATATTTAACCCAATCTTCGCTGCCCTCCTTCTTCTTCCCTGTTTCACGCGTAACAGCAGCAGCAGATTGGTTTCTTTTTTTTTTTTTTTTTTCCTTCTCATTTGACCAATTAATTAGCTTAATTAACGCGTAATTATCATGTATTGACTCAACAACTTGATTTTCGGCCTCAATCAACTTCAATTACACGCTTAATTCTCATAAAATCATACCAATTATAATCATTAATCGCGTCAACATTCAATACGAGTCAACCATTACCCAATTTAAACCCACGAGCCTCTCACTATAAATTGAAACCTTCTCTACAGCCAACACTCGCCGAACATACTCTCTCTACCCTCAATTTCCTCTGATAAACCCGTTTTGATCATCGTTTGCTCGTGTGTTGACTTTCCTAGATGACCGCTTCAAAATCACATCTCGATGCACTGTAAGTTACAATTGATTACGTGGTTTTGTTAGTCGGCCCTGTTAGAACGATAGCCCCAACAATTTAGGAGCTATCGTTTGCTAATTAAACGATCTTGAAAGATTAGGGCTCGCATATGAAGAATTGGGGAAGAACAAGTGTTGCGGGTAAACATTAAATATTAAACAAACTGAATCCTAACACAACCACAGGTCTAGACCAAGTGGTTGTGTTGATGCTTTGTTACCCATCACACGCAGGTTCGAGACCCGGCCTGGACCCTTTTTTTTTTCCTTAATTCCATTTCTTTTTACAAATCAATATTATATATATACATTTAAAACTTATAAATTCGTTTTTAAATATTAAAACTATTTTATAAATTCTAAGAAAATTATATTTATTAAATCTGAGTTAAAAGTGTTATTTACAATTTTTATTTTCCCAAAATTCATTTATTTAATATTTATAATAATTAAATCAAGTTTATTCTATTTCATTTATAAAAATCTATAAAAATATCAAAACGATCTTATTAATTTCCACAAAAATTATCCTAAGTTTTTATAACATTAAACTTTACTGAAATAATTTTTAATTCAGTAAAATCATTTATTTTATATTTTTAATCAATTTTTGTTAGTTTTAATCATAATTAAATCATAATAAATCCAATTTTTAATATTTTTGCACCAAAATTTTATACAAATTATTTCTGATCATTTAGAACAGAAAAATAATTTTTAAGCTAATAATTCTTTAATTTTAGTATTTTTAAATATTAAAGTTAGATTTTGACAATTTGTGATAAATAGATTTAAAAATCTATTTTAAAGGAAATAATTTTATAAAAATTATTTTTACACTTTAAACACATTCTTGTAACCATCTTAAATTTAAATTTCATAAAAAGACTTTTGGTTACCTATTTACTAAATTTCTCTCAATTGGCGAATATTTTTAATATTAATCAAACGAGCAATTATCCCCAATTCGAAGCCCTAGAAACTTATACATTTTTAGGATTGATAGACTTAGACATATTTATTACCTTATTTTAGGGTGATACTTGATACATTTGGTCAACACAATTATCCAAATTTCTCAACAGATATAACATTTTACCAAGGTGAGTTTTACATAGCCCCTTTTCTATTTATCACCATTTTTGGGGTGAAACATGTTTATAACATCATCATTGCAATTCAATCATCAATGTGTCTATGTGTTTTCTATGTTGCATTATGTCTTGAGCATGATTAGAGTAAGCACCATTCTAGCATAATCATTAACATTGATCAGCCGGCGGTATACATTGATAGATCTATTGGACTGACAATCCCACCCGGATACGTGCCTCCTACAAAGGTTACGTGGGTGTTTGTTATCGTATAACATATTGGACCATGAGCGTATGGTATGTATCATTTTATAACAGTCATCAGGGTTGATTATGCACTCGATTTATTTCTAGTATGTTCTCACATATGGACTAGATTGACATGACACATGAATTGCACATCATTTTATTTCAATTATCAAAAACCTATGTAATTCTCACCAACTTTTGTTGACCCAAAACCTTTTCAACTTAACATGTTTCAGGTTCTATTTTCTTGAAGATTGAATTGATGCTTGAAGATATGTGTATAGTTTCATTCAATTTGATGTACAAATTCTAGAACTATTGTATGTAATTCATATAAATCATTTAATGGAATCTATTATTCACCATGAGCTACTGAACAATCATCATTACGTGACATCCTGATGTTTCCGCCATCGGTTGGGGTGTTACAGAAGAACCGTCACCTGATTTCCCCATGTTCAAGAATAGTAACATACGCAGTAGTGGGTCAATGTTACACTTACAGTACAACCATATCATGAGATTTCCACCACTTTTAGATTTCAGTAACAACCTCCTCACTGGACCAATCTGGCTGGAGTTTGGGAACTTAAAAAAACTACATATTTTGGATTTGAAACACAATCATTTATCAGGTACAATTTCGAGTTCTTTATCAGGTATGAGGAGCATTGAGAGGCTGGATTTGTCATATAACAATTTAACGGGAACAATCCCTCCATCATTGGTGAAACTAAGTTTTTTGTCCACATTTAGCGTCGCTTATAATAATCTAAAAGGAGTTATTCCTACTGGAGGCCAATTTTCGACTTTTCCATACTCTAGCTTTGAAGGAAACCTTGGTTTATGTGGTGATTTTTTTGTGAAATGTTTGAAAAATGAAGACTCGTCAGAAACTCCAGCATCTGTGGATGAAGGTGATGAATTCTCCATCCTTTTTCTTGTTTCGGCTGGGTTTGGGAGTGGTTTTCTTGTCACTGTCATCTCATTGCTAGTTTCTCCTATCAGGGATAAATTAAATTCAAATTACTAGCATATTTATATGTATAATTGTAGATATCTTGTGTATCTCCTATTTTTTAGGTTTATCTCTTTCTATTATTTCATTTTATGTATCTAATTGTGGTTAACTTAATCACCACATTGCTAAGCTTTCAATTCATACACCAACTATTTTGGGTGGATAACCCAAATTGAGCCTTTATTACATGGACTTGATCTCTTCAATTTCATAGATTGCACTCATCCCACACCATCAAAACCGATGGATCATCCACACTTCAAAAGACTATCCAGACATGGTTTCACCAACATAGGATTCTTTTTGGAGTCATTTGATAAACAATTGGTACCCACAATCAATGAACAACAACACCAACCAAACAAATATAAACAAAGTTGTTTTTGTATTGAAATTGTGTTGATCAATGGAGAATTACAAGACTCTTATATAGAGGATTTACAATAAGGAAAAGGCTAATACTAAGGGATACACTTAATTACATAATTACAATTAGAATTGACTAAGCTAAGATTATGCAAAGTCTTGGTCAAGTCTTAGTCAATATCTTTAAGATGATGGTCAATGCCTTTATGGTGATGATACATTCTTTATACGCCCCCGCAAGATGGAGGATCCATTGGAGACTCCAATCTTGGACCGAAAATATAGGAAGGGTGCACGTGCAAGCGGTTTGGTGAGCACAACCGTGAGTTGATCCTTGGAGCTGACATGAAGAACTTTGAGTTGCCCGGAATTGACTTGTTCCCGCACAAAGTGATAGTCCAAAGCGATGTGTTTCATGCGGGAATGGTATACAGGATTTGCACATACATAAGTAGCTCCGGTGTTGTCACAGTAAAGCGATGGGGTGCTCTTAATTGGGAGCCCGAGTTCACCAAGTAAATTTTTAACCCATGAGAGTTCAGCCGCAACATTAGCGAGTGCTTCGTACTCAGCTTCGGTAGATAAACTTTGGCAACGGAAATAAGATTATTTCAAAGATTAGGAGCAATTAAAATGTTATTTAAAAGAAGTGGGCGGGAATTTGTTGGAATAGTTGTTTGAGCAATATGAGTTATAGGGAGAGTTTTACCATCACCTAGCTCGATCTTATCGAGTCCTCCGTATTCGGAAAGAACGGAAAATTGTTGGTTGTTGTTCGCGGTGTTGTTGGACGCACCGGTGTCCCACATCCAATATGAGGTTGTAGCCATTGGGTGAGGGGTGGTGTAGTTAACCACCGGGGTGTTGGTATTTTGAGGCGAGACATTGTGTTCTCTTAGGAAGCGACTAAGTTTGCGATAATCTTTAGTGTCATGTCCGGGAATGTTACAATAGTAGCAATAGGTGTTATTGTTGCGAGTTGGGCGAGTGTTGGTATTGGTAGTTCGAGGTGGCCCTTGGTTTCTGGTTGTGGCGGCGGTAATGTGGGTGATTTTTTTGGCCATGGTGAATCGAAAAAAAGGTAGAATGCGGACAGAAGGTGTCTGTCGAGTAGGTTGGGATCGAAGATGGCTCAAGGGAGCTTTTAGGCTCTTGATACCATATAAACAAAGTTGTTTTTGTATTGAAATTGTGTTGATCAATGGAGAATTACAAGACTCTTATATAGAGGATTTACAATAAGGAAAAGGCTAATACTAAGGGATACACTTAATTACATAATTACAATTAGAATCGACTAAGCTAAGATTATGCAAAGTCTTGATCAAGTCTTGGACAAAGTCTTGGTCAAGTTTTGGACAAAGTCTTGGTCAAGTCTTGGTCAATATCTTTAAGATGATGATCAATGCCTTTATGGTGATGATACATTCCTTATAACAAATACTTAAAACCAAACTTTTATTAACTTGAAACCAATGTCTAAAATAACCAAAATTGACCCTTATTTATACTACCCTAACTTGGAAAACAAGCATCCTATTCTAATTAAACAAGGACACATAAATAACATATAATTCAACTTGACAATTATCTAAACTAATTAGATAAATACTAGAATTACTAATTTCCAATTTAAGTCCTTAGAGTTTTAAAGATTCCCGCCTTCCTCTCCTTAAGATCCCCCAATCCGCCATTTAAGTTCAACATTACAACTTTTTCACCACTGTCGGTGTGGTCTGTCTCCTTATCATTCCCATAATGACCAAAGCTTCCGCCCTTGAAGCAAAGAGAGTGGTTTTGGTGGTGGCACGTGGTTTTGGCTGATGATTGTGGTGGTGGTGGTGGCAGTTAGGATGGTGATGATGATGTTTATTAATGTAAGTATTTTCTTTTAGTTATTATTTTAATTAAATTATAAAATGGTGCCCGAAGTATTGATATATAAATAAATAATCTTATAAATAGTTTTATGTATAAGATTAAGAAAATACCCTTTTAATTAACAAACATTTTCAATGGAGTTAGTGTCAAGGAGCAGATTAGAGTAAAAGCACAAACCGAATGGAGCAAAACGGTCATTTTCAAACAATTGGAGCAAAATATTTAAAATGATGAAACCTTATGGAGCAAAAAGGTCATTTTCAAACAATTGGAGCAAAATAGTTAAAATGAGAAAACCTTATGAAGCAAAAACGAATTTTACTCAAAACTTGTTAAAGACAAGTTGAAACATAAGGACTTGCATTTTATTGTTTGTTGCAATATGATCATCCACGTGATTTGATCTAGTAATCTATAACTTATAACAGCATTCATAACCCGTCTACCAAATCTCATTCATCAAATTACACTAAAAATCACTACTTCACCTTTAAATTTTCTCTCTCCTAATTAAAATAATCATACTTTTATCATTACATTTTCTCTCTACTCACTCACAACTACTTACAAAAATATTAAAAGATATATAGGGGTGAACAGTGGTTTTTCATATTTAGGGTGGAACAGTGCTTCCACCAAATATTTTCTCTCTCCTCCACTCACAACCACTGACACTCACCCCATATAATTTGGTGGACACACTCACATACATTTGGTGGATGGGAAGTGAGTGCTCTAATAAAAAAATTGAGTTTGTGTGATGTGGCATTCAATTGAATGTGCCATGTGGCATCATGTGAAACTTTATTTTAAATTTATTTAGTTTGTATTTTTAAATAAAATCTATATCTATATTATCTTAAAATTTCAAATATGTTAATTAATATATTTTCCTTATTTTCCTCATATTTTTTAAATGTTAGTGAACTATTAATTATTTTAAAATTTCAAATATGTTAATTAATATTTTATCTTTATTTTTTTCTTATTTTCCACTCACAATTTTTAAACGTTAGTAACTTTTATGTATGACATTTTTTTGAAAAAAAAATTACACCAAATTAACGATCGCTTTATTATCTTTCCAACGAGCACCATATATAGCGCTATACAAAAACGAAAAAAAAATGTTTTTTTAGTGAGTTTTTGTTCATGCAGAAAAAAAACACAATGTATTTAGGTAATTTCTTAATCATATATAGGCAAGTCACTAATCATGTAATGATAGTATATATGTTTTTGAACCTACTATTACATATATGAATTGCTCATGTTCATGTGCTATAACAATATGTTTAGCGTTAAAAGAGGTTGAGATTTTTTTAATCTGCTGGGAACGCAGCATGAGAACTCCTTTTGATAGTATAAACATTAGAACAAATTTCCGATGTTGAGACTATTTATTTCTTTTATCCTTTTTTATTAAGTAATATTAGATTTTTCAACCCCGGGACACTTCCGGGGTAATCAGCTAGTAAACTAATAATGAAATAACCTCTCCCAAAAAAAAAAAAAAAAAAAAAAAAAAACCGTTGACTTTGCTTATCCGGCTAAAAAGAGTAATCGAACAAAGAATTAATACTGTTTGCCCCCTTTCACTTTCACAATTCACATGGTAGTTATACTAACGGTGTTAGGAAGTTACCGTTAGTTAATTTAGTTCCCTATTTTGTAAATAACATTAAATCAATATGTTCTAATAGAAATCCATTCTTTAACACCGATTAACATATATAATGAAACTCTGTTTTGCTATAAAAAAATACAAAACATGTTAATGACGGTTGAAAAATTATGGATGATCCACGTGATTTGCTCTAATAGTAAACAATAATAAATAACCTCTCCACTAACAAAAAACCGTTGACTAATTGTTTCTTGGGATAAAAAGAACCATTGAACAAAGAGTACCTACTCACACACACACGGAATACATAAACTGCCAGCCTCTTTAATTCACTTTCAAGCAATAATAATATTAAGATGGTTGTTGTTTTCAGGATATGGATATTTGTTCTGATCTTTCAACAAATTAGCCAAGTTGTTGTAATATCACAGAATCGAACATGCGATACCGACGACTTACAAGGCTTAGCAGGTTTCATGACAGGATTGGAATCACCATTTGATGGAATTTGGCCTGCAAATGCAAATGCATCCTTTTCTTATTGCTGCAACTGGGTAGGCATCACTTGTAACTCCTCTTCTGGTAGGATTGTTACATTACAACTCCCGAATAAAGGTTTACGTGGTCGGTTCGCTGATTCTGTTTCTTATTTACATCAGCTTATAACACTTAATCTTTCACATAATTCTCTCTCAGGCCCTCTTCCAAGTTCTCTTTTTCATTTGACCCATTTGGAAACAGTTGATGTAAGTGGTAATTATTTCGATCAGGTTTTACCGGTTAGCATAAATCTGCCTGCACTTCAAGTGTTAGACATATCAGATAATAACTTTAAGGGTCTTCTTCCATTTGGTTTATGCGTAAACTCCAGCAGAATTCGTGTTCCATTTGGTAATTCCACCAGTCGACTGACCCGTTTGGACATTTCATCCAATAGGTTCACTGGTAATTTACCTGATATCTTTCATATCTTTCCCAAGTTAAGTTATTTCGCAGCTCATTCTAATAATCTCTCTGGTACGATACCTCTATCGTTGACAAATTCAATAACCATATCTTCTCTGAACTTGAGGAACAACTCTTTAAATGGGTCAATTGATTTTAACTGTTCAATGATGATTGAACTTACCTCCCTTGATCTTGGGAGAAACAACTTTTCAGGTGCATTACCAGCTAATCTTGCATCTTGTCGAAAGTTAAAAGCTTTAAATCTTGCAAGGAACAAACTCATGACAGGCGAAATACCGGAAAGTTTCAAGAATTTAGAGTCTCTTTCTTACCTTTCACTTTCCAATTGCAATTTCCGTAACCTCTCGTCATCTCTTAGAATCCTTCAACACTGTCCTAATTTAACTGTTTTGGTTCTTACCATGAACTATTACACCGAACAACTGCCTACTGATGATGATCTAGAGTTCAAAGCACTCAAAGCTCTAGTGATCGCCAACTGCAGGCTCACAGGTAGGATTCCATTGTGGTTAAACAGTTTAACACAGCTGCAGTTGTTGGATTTGTCGTTTAACCAATTGACAGGAATGATTCCGGCCTATTTAGGAGGTTTTAAGTCGCTCTTTTACCTGGACTTATCAAACAATTCCCTGTCTGGAGAGATACCGAAGAATATAACACTGTTAGAAAGCATGATTTCAAGGGATATCTTATTAGAAGAACCATCACCAGATTTCCCTTTCTTCAAAAATAGCAACACAAGCGGTCGAGGGTCAAGATTACAGTACAATCAGATCATAAGATTTCCGCCACTATTAGACCTCGGTAGCAACCTCCTTACTGGACCAATCTGGCCGGAGTTTGGGAACTTGAAAAAACTACATGTTTTGGATTTGAAACACAACAGTTTGTCAGGTACAATTCCGAGTTCTTTATCAGGCATGAGGGGCATAGAGACGCTGGATTTGTCATATAATAATTTGACAGGAACAATCCCTCCATCATTGTCAAAACTAAGTTTTTTGTCCAAGTTTAGCGTCGCTTATAACAATCTACAGGGAGTTATTCCTACTGGAGGCCAGCTTTCAACTTTTCCAAACTCTAGCTTTGAAGGAAATTTCGGTTTATGTGGTGATTATTACGTTAAATGTCCAGAGAATCAAGACTCGTCTCAAACTCCAGCATTGGATGATGATGATGACGAAGATGAATTCTATATCCTTCGTCTGCTTGTAGTGACAGGATTTGGAACTGGTTTCCTTCTCGCTGTCATCATATTGCTAGTTGTTCCGAGAATTAGGGGTACAGACAATGGATAAATTCGAGTAGTATCAGTATCTGATGATCCACTCTGCATAAATTGTTTTGCAGATCATTGGCCTTAAATATTTGTTATTATGGTTTGGTTACATGAATACAGACGTTCGAGGAGCAGAAGGTAATGAACAATAAGTTGTTTTTTACTTCAGTCTTCTGAGATATATAATTATATATTGGATCTGGTTATTATTTGATTAAATGAATGCATAGATTGGCTCATAACTCATTTAGGTTTATCATATATATTTGTACTTTATACTCATGAATGTAATATAAATATATAATACTTGCAGTAATGAATATAATTTCTTATATAGTATTCATTAGCTTTGAATCTCCTTCCTATCCCTCTCCATCACTACACCATCAGATACCATCTCTAGCTCTTCTCCGTTGTCCCCATGTGTGACGTTGTCGTTTTTCTTTCTCTTCTCTATTCGCCATGCCCTGCAGGTACATTGTAAGAGTTTTATTTGTGTTTCTTCGACGGCTGTCCAGTGCCAAGGTGTAGTTCATGTATGGGTAATGGACCGCTGTTAACGATCCTGTTTGGTCCTTTACAAAATGACTAAGCTAGCCAAGAGATGGTTGTAGACTTGTCAGTTATCAGTTAGTTGGTTTACACGTACTAACTAGTTTCATAAATATGTATGTTGTGCTTGTAGACTTGTCATCAAATCTTCCCCTTCTTCCTGTGAAGGCATTCTACATAATTTGGACTAAAGAACCCTATTGGGGCTAATTAAACTGTTAGACGCAATTGCAGTTGTATTTCTCACAGACAATGCAGTTTCAAGCTGAAGTTAAAACTTTATCAAGGGCTCTACATTCAAACTAGCCTAGTCCTCCTTCAAGGGTAATATTGTAAACAGTCAAAAGGGAAAGACTGTTAGACATTTGCTACACGAAAAACGCAGTCTGGACTAATGTGGTGATCCATCTGCATGTAACTGTGGAAGGTATAAGAAGTCTAGCCTACTTGCACAGTTGCACCAATCTTGTGCACAACATAATCCTAAACCATGATATAAACCAAGCAATATTCTTCTATATGAGAATTTTGTAGCCCATTTAGCTGCTTTTGGTCTTGCAAGACTTATTTTACCCTAGGACACTAGGTGTGAAAACCGATCTTCCAAATGCGCGCAGATGTAGGGTCTAAAAAGCTTAGAATCTCGTATATATGAATACAAACACAACTCTGAAATTACGGACTGGTGTAAATCTAGTTTCGCTTAAAATCATACAGCGCATCTATTTTAAGGAAGCCATGCTAAACACGAGCCTCCATCTTTACGTTTTATAACTACGTTTCTACTGACTACTCCTATACATGTTTGTACTCGTATTTTGCATTGTAATACGAATTATTGAATTAAAGAACAAATTTTTCAATATCTTATTACTACAGATGAGATATCAGTTTCTTTCAAACGCTTTGGGCGCCATGGATTCAGCTTTCTGGAGTCTTGCATTTCTATTCTCTCCAATAGAAAAACCAGTTCCATTTTCAAGAATTCTTTCCTTAATTTCATATCATCTTGATTCGTGATATTCTCAGCGAATATTGTGATATTGATTTATCCCTCGTTTAGGCGGCAACTTCTTTAAAATAAAGAGAACTAGTGCTGAAGGGAGTATCTCCACCGACTGTTCAAAATAAATCGACCCGTCACAAAATTCCTTGGAAAATACCATCAATTTTCTCAAATAACTAAACATAAGACACAATGAATTAAAGCAAGAAAGTTTACCAAGTAGTATATGAGGTTCAAAACAGGATGTTCCATCATATTCAGGTCGGCGACTCTATGAAATGCACTAAAGCACATCTAACCATCAAAAATTAATAATAAAATTAGATTAAATTCATATATATTATGTGCAGGTAACAATTTTAGCGACTAATACGGACGGACATACCATGAAAGATCTTATGAGGAAACATGTAAAGCAGATACTTGTCACATATCCAACCTGAATGAAGAAAATAACTCAAAATATCATACATATACATAGGTAGGATAGAACGGGTCAGTTTGAAAAAGAACGGTTTAACATATATTTGCCTCCTGCAACTTCTTTCGCCGGCCTTTTGATTCCACAGGAAACCGTTGCAACATTAAAAAGAGCCTGCAACAGAGATATATAAATCTAATCATACAAATTACTAAATTTAATATTATATAACATAAATTATCAAGTACCTTCCTCCATATAGCAGAAAACCCAAGGCAGCAAACAAACACACCCCTGCGAAGAACATCTTAGAGAGGATTACCATAACACGCACGGGCTTCCACCAGATTACCAGCCACAATGTTATCTGTTAAGAAATCAAATAATACGTGAATTACCCGCTTCATAATTTATCCACAATATAATAGTTTTTTTTTTACCTGAATTGCGTAGATTATTCCATTGACTGCATAAAAGGTAGGCCGAAGACAATCAGTTGAAACAGCCCGTGCCTGTCAAAAAGGTTACTCACATAGTCACATCCATAGTTGTCAAAGCGCCTAGGCGCATAGGCTGAGCCTGGAGCCTAGGCGCAAGGCGCATAAAAAACGAGGCCTTTTTATAATTAGGCGCATAGTATAAAATACATTTTTTTAGAGATTTTAGAGATGTTTTAGGTTTGTTGAGGGCTACATTAGGATGTTTTAGGGTTGTTTAGGACTTGTTCATAACTCATTTAGGATGTTTTAAAGGTTTAGCCAACTTTTAGCCTGAATTTGGGCGAAAATCAGCCTGAAAACAGCCCCAATAGTGCGCCTCAGTGCCTAGGCGTGCGCCTAGACTCGCTTTTGACAACTATGGTCACATCAATAATCTGCTCCAAGAATAAGAATGTGTTTGGAAACATATTATATGACTATAATGTTTCTTGAGCCATGGATAATCAGTTGTGAGTGTTTGGATAAAGAATATCTTATTTTGATTTTAAGGCGAAACAATGAGTTTAAAAAGTTCTTATGACAGACAAACAGATAATATTAACAGAACCTGGTAATAAATTTCAGCCCAAAACAAAACCAAGAGCGCGTAGGTAGTGAAAAACGCAAGGCTTGGCACATCAAGCAAGATATGTTGCAGAATCTGATCACATGAACAATACAACATTATAGATTGATCTAACCGCCTAACTAACCAAACGTAGAATCAACAAACATTCTAACCTCCTGTTTCAAGTGTTGAATATCGCGACGAAAAACAAAAATCAAACATCTAACTGTAACAGTAACACATCACAATCAGTACACATCACCCAACACATATTCCAAAAATCATATCTTTTTTTATCACAAAAAAAAAAAAAAAAAAAAAAAAAAAAAAAAAAAAAACACACACACAGTTAGAACATGAATAATACACAAACCTGCATTAACCACAAAATTAAGAAAATGAAAAACCTTCTGTGTGGTCCAACCATACTCCGGCACTCTTTGCTGTATCCTTAACAATTGCATCTACAACATCACATATCATTAGCAAATAAATTGCATGAATAAAAAAACAACAAAAAGAACAATGTTTCACGTAAATTACCATTGCAACAATGGCCACAAGGCCATAAAGAACAGAAATACCACGAAATATACGATCTTGCCAAATGGGTGTGTCATTTAAAACATGCCACCAATCAGAAGCATCTTTAAGGGTGAACATCATGATCACCGTAGGAGTAAACGGGCCAAACAAGGCCCTATACATATTGCTGGTGGTTCGGTTATCGGTGACGGTTGAATGGGTGATCTGTTAGTGTTGTATGATGGTTAGGATCGGAAGTTATGGAAATAACGGTTGGAAGTTGTAAATAGGGTGGCGAATGTATGAAGGGTGAAAGGTGGTTGTATGTAGATCGGTTAAGTTGCATTAATAATGTTTTTGTAACTTCTCTTCAAATAAATAATAATGCTATGTAACTAATAGATAGCGCTCACAATTGAGACACGAATACGATAACATGACACGAACCTATACGACATTAACAGGTTTCGTGTTTAACCTTAACAGGTTAAAGACCTGTTAGCATGTTAATCACCCGTTAAGACACGCTAATAATTTTATTTAAAAAAGTTATATAAGGGTATGGGTATGCTTTATACATATGCAGATTAAATATCAAGGAACTATAATTTTTAATTTTCAAATCAAAGAGTACGGACGTATACACCGCTCAGTCATCCCTCCTCTTTCTTCTCAACTCCACCGTCCTCGTTACCCGTTCACCGTTCTCGTCCGTTGTCACCCATCAGCGCCGCTTTGTCTTTCATTAATTGGTTTGTGGATACGTTTTTAGGGTTAATGTTTATAAACAAGTTCTTGTCTTATTGTGTTAACATGTTATAAACAATTTTATGTTCGTGTTTACCTGGTTCGTGTTCGTGTCGTATCGTGTTTGTGTCTTAATAGGTCGTGTCGGATACAATATGCCAGCCCTAGAGTAATAGAAAAGAACAAGAATGTGTTATATGTTGGCTTTGTCATATGTATGTTGTGTATTATTAAGGTATTTTGTTTGCTTATATGGGTAGGTTGATGTTAAAAAAAAATAATTAAATAAAAGTATCATGTATGTAAATTTATGGTTCTTTAGGTAACACCACTATGTTGAGTAACTATGAAAATCGTGTAAAAGAGTTGTATGTAGTGTATTGATAATTTAACGGTGGAGGAGGGAAAAAATTGTAGGATAGGAGGTTAAATTTTAAATATTTTGATGTATTTATTTAGCTTGTATAAATTAAGAATATCGAATTTTAGACGTTTGGCAATGTTGGATTTGCATAAGATTGTTTTGGTTAATATTTTATTGGTTTATTTTTTTGGTCAATTTTTTAAAATCTAGAAACGAATATGAGCAATTTTATTTTCTGAATGAGGGATGAAGCCATGATATAAAAAAAATTAAAAAAAAATTAAAACAAATTGTTTTTGTTGTCGTTTGTTCAATGAAATTTATGGATGAACAAAAATAAATGTTTTTCTATTTGCTGTTTTCGCTAAATATAAAATACTAATGATTAAAGAAGTAAAACAATTATAATGCTATGTCTGAATTCCAAAAACACAGCATTACACCACATACATGTTGCAAGCATTTAACTGTACATACAATCTCTACTACAAGTCTACAATATACATATACCATTCCTGCATAACACAAAAACACAGTGCAAAGGGCACATTAGCGATGTAATCCACATAAATGGAAAACATTATGTCCCCAGCCTCTTGACGCCACATTCTGAGCAGAACTTGGAAGTTTCACGCAAATATGGAGCACCGCATTCATCACAAAACTTTGCAGGACTTGTTGGCTGCAATGCCAAATTACAATCAATTAACAAACTAAAATGAGCGAAAAATGTTTCAGTTTAAATGGATGAGAGAAAATTATTTTACAAATAAAAAAAAGAGTCAAAACAATCACCAGTACATGCAAGCGGCCTCCAAGGTGACCCAGTGGTTGTAAACAAGCCATCTGTTGAGACATGGTAGATGAACCCTGTGTGTGCCCAATCTCTGAACCGCATTGATTATGTTGAGAATATTGACTATGGCCCATAGATTGGTGGTTTGGATTCATCATATGAAATTCACCCTGGTGTTGAAGACTTTGCATATGTTGTTTGGATGGCGTCTGTTGCTGACTATGTTGCTGAATAAAATTATAGACAAAAGATCAACAACAGATCCTACTTGTGGGATATCAAATAATCAAAATTATATAATAATCCGTCGAAAGAAACAAGAATATTATCAAATAATCAAAATCAAGATTTCTAAGGAACATATCTTACTTGATACCCTTGAGCAACAGACATTGCAGAAGAATTGTCAGCACCAGGAAAAGCCTAAACAAAGTTATTAAGGCGATATATAATCATTACCTCCGATATTTGTACTAAAAGAAACAGAAATATTATATAAAAAGATCAGATTAAACATACTGGAAAACCAGGAATGCTTGAAACAGAGTTTGACCCAGTGCGTCTGTATTTGTGCCTCGGATTATAAAACTTGTAGTCAACAGGAGAGACAGCTACATCGCTTCTACCAGTCAACCTCTTAAACCTATATTAAACTACAGTTAATCTAATTATCTATAACCTAATTATAATCTTGAAGGTAACACTTGAAACTTACCACTCTGTATCATCTGTATGTGTAATTGTGGGCTTTTCAATGATATCCAAACCATTGACTACAACAAAACGAACTCGTTTCTCTTCTTGAATCACTAATTCAGGAAACCTTGACCTTGTTTCAAACGATGTTGCTAGCTCCCGTCTTTTAAATGTGCAAGCTCCTGCTTGCCATACAATAATAAATTTCTAGTCATTATTTTATGCAAGAAGTATTATCAGTAAAAATGTCAAATTTGTTTGTAACGATGTAGACCCTAGACGTTTTAACAAAAACTGCACATAAAGGAAACAGACCTTACGCTTTTTTTTTATTTTAACAACCAATTATAAATCAAGCGCAAAATAGCAACCAACTTGCATCTTATTACTGAAATGGGGTGATTGCCAAAATCAGCAAAAAAACAATTGGTTTATTATTTGAACATGGTTAAAGTATCGTTACTAAAATCGGGACGAATATAAAGTCCGTTTTGATTTTGTGCAGCCTACCCAAGATACATTGGCTTTTAGGACAACCTGCACCAAATAGCAACCAACTTCCCATCTTTTAACCAATTAAAGCCACAAACATACTACTTTTCACAAAATAGTAACCAACTTTCATTGTGTTATCGACTATAGAAACCAATACGGAAATAGCTACCTTTTCTAGGAAATTTCCTTGCTAGCTTCCTATACAAACCACCAGCAGCTTCAAGTGCTACTCCAATTGTCTTTTCACGCATCCCATCCAGCGAAGAAAGCCTCATATTTACTTCATTAACCAAAGTTTCATACATATTTGCCACATACATCAATGGCAGTACAAACTGTGGATCACCTTCATATTGAATGTCTCTTGTCTTTCTCTTGCTCGCTTTTCCTTCCACAGACTGAGACATATCAGTCTCAGATTCTGTTACTTCAACAACATGTGATCCAATGAAAGTATCCACAACGAAATCCAGAAATCTCGCTCTTGCAGTTTCTATTGGTGAAATATCTAAAAAGTAATACGTTTTAAAATCAGTAGTACGCACCACTAAAAGTCATCTAATCAACATTCATAAGGCATACATGCGGTAAGAACTTTAATAGTACCATTAACTGATAAAATATTATATGAATCCCTCGATGACCCACTAGTATCAAGGCTTGAATGACCTCCATCCACCCCTACATTATGAAGCGGTAAACTATTCTGATAGCTTTCATGCATGCATTCCTGCATATAAAAGAAAATAAACTATAAGGGCGCAATGTACCTTCTCCGTATGCTGCAAGCCTGTAAACCGCCTAAAATGAAGAGGTATCCGGCATTACATTTTGAAAGTGATTATCTATTATTGTGTTTCCCAATAGAAGTTCATCGATCCTAATTATCTAGAGGCCAAAATGTATAATCAGTTTAGTAGTAGGCATAGTTATCAAAAGCCATCGCCTTGACCTCCTAGGCGACCAATTTCCTAGAAGCCACCAGACCCCGCTTTTCCATCCTAGATATAAAAAAAGCCACGTTCTGATTTTTAAAACCTAATCCACTGACTAATATAATCGACCAATACTTACCAATTTATAGAGATATATATAAATCTCAATCAAATCTTTTTTTTTAAATATATTTGATTTTTAAAACACTTATGGATATTGAATTATTCTTCAATATATAAACATCTCAACTCATTGATCTACCATCAACTGATTTTGTCTACTACATAGTTATCAAAGGCGTGTTAATCCTTTTAGCAGGGTACAGCTAAATCAGTCAGTTTATATTTATATTATTTTATAAGATGATTATTATTTGTAACGATTTGGTGATATTTTTTTTTTTTTATTATTTGCGCTTTTTTTTCTCAGGCCCGCGCTTTTTTTGCGCTTCTCGCCTAAGCCACAAGCGGATCCTAAGCGCCTTGAGTGTGCCTCACGCCTTTGATAACTATAGTAGTAGCTGCAAAACATCCAATAAATTTCAACTGAAATGCCAACTGCCAATCGCCCCGAAGACGAAAACAATATTGTTTTCACCCCTAAAAATGCTACATTGTATTGTATGTGTTCAATAATCTCACAGTAACAAACCAAAGCCAATAAAACACATCAATCAACAAAAGAACTATATAATGTATAAACTCACAACAGCAGCAGAGTCATCTTCATTATCCAAGCTCCCATCCGTAACCGCATCGCGGTCAACCATAGGTTCAATAATCTCCCCACCACGTCCATCCACAGTATTGAGATCATGCAAAGAAGTGTCATCTATATATGAATCAGCTGACCTTAAATTATACTGTTGAACTGGAACCCTAGTCCCCATTTATCTATTCACATATAATCAAAACCCTAGACCCACAAAATTATACAAGTCTCTGCCAATAATTAGCCTTCTGTATTGAATCTTGATCAAGCAGTTGACTGAAAAGATGAGATGATAATAGTAATAATAATAAATATGTGAAGAAGACATTAATTAATTAATTTATTTATTTATTTATTTATTTATTTATTTATTTATTAAAGATTATGTTGTTGTGTGATTATTGAGTGATGAAATTAATATTGGAAAGGTTTAGAGGGTTTGATTTTAAAGGGGAAGATGATAACGGCTATATATATTGAGGAAGAGTAATAATAATAATAATAATATTAATATACAAACCTGAGGTTGAGGGTGAGGTTCAGGGAAGAATAAGGCAGTTTCCGAGCCTGTGACAGATCTCCGTACCAGTTTCCGAACCGGGAAGGTTGAATGTTTTGTAGTGGTGTGAGTGCTTGAGAATTTATTTATATTATTCGTCCTTAAAGAATTTGTAAAAGGTTAGATACGTCCATGGGTTTTTACTCAAATCTATGAACCCAAGTAATTAATTGCTAATCTTTTAGTTTGCTAAACAACCTCGAGTTTTACTTTTGAGCTCACGCATCTAAACGAGTCTATTTGTTTATGTTATTTTTATTTATAATATTAATTAATAGATAATAAACATGATCGAGCTTAGGCTCAGCTCATTTACACCCTTACATTTAGTTATCTATTTTTTTTATTATATCTTAAATCATGTAAAATATCATGTCAAAACAACCCGTTACAAATAGGGAACGCAATGAAAGCTAAACCCGATAAGAAAACCCGAAATATTTGGGACGGGCATTACCCGTCCCATTATGGTATGAGACAGGCTTGGGATGACTTGAATTTATTTGTGGGTTTAGGACGGGTCTGTGATTTGTAATATGATTGAATACCCGATAGCATAGCTCCGTTTACCCGATTATATACTCGAGTAACCCAACATAATTTTATTTATTTATTTATTTCAGTATAAGTTAAAATAAGATTTTTAAAGTATTATGCATCTGATTCTGAAATTTACTTTTTAAATTCAATTTGAAAATGAAAATTTAACTTATTCAACCCCTAATTGACATTAACAATTCTATAGATATGTTGGATTTTATGAATGTTAGAACTTGTATTTCCTTGTTCCACATGAACCATCCGGGTCAAGTTTTACTTGTTTTGGTATATTTCAGATACTGTTTTATTTCTTTCTTTGCGATGAATAGGGGTGAGCAAACACCAAGAACCGACCTAACCAATATTTAGCCCGACCCGATACCTGACCAACCTACAAAAGTAGAACTGAACTCAAAGCCATGAAGCGGTCGGTCTTTGGTTATTGTATCGGTTGTCCTCCGGTTCCAACTGCAAAAACCCGAAACCGATTCTGGACTAACAAATACATCATTTCCTAATCAAAACCATGGTCATTTCTTCCACTTTCTTTATCAAACATCATTTTTCTTGGATTTATTAGATTATTGGATGAATGTTACTATTTTCAAATAAATTTATAACTAAAGAATCAAGTAATAAACGTAAACTTATAAATGTCATGTTTAGTTAACTTAGATACGTCATTGTTTAATGCTATGTTTTATGTTCATTCTTGAATGGATTTAGGTCGTGTATAACTGACGAATATATTTAATAAACTAACGGATATACCCAAAACCCGTGGGTATATCTAATGTCCGACAGGCAATTATCTGAAAACTACACGTGTTATGGATGGATTTAATAATTGGGTATGGGGTTGGGAATATCTTAGCGTTGCCTGACTAGCAACAAATTCATTGTCCCGGAGCCCAACAAGAGGAGACATGTAGGGTCACACAAGATTGTTTTCCACTATATTCAACATCACCACACACCGTCTATATCGACCAAACACACCATAACCCACTTTTCACTCCTCGCATTGTAACCACCAACCATCATTGCACCTCCCATCACCTTCCACCGCCACCATCCTCCACCGAGTACTCATCTTCCCCCATGCCCTAATGTCTAACCACTGTCTATATATAAACCCTCACCCCTGCTCTTCCCTTTCCCTCAACACAAAACCCGGACACCCACCCTCAAACACAAAGCCCTAACATCAATTTTAGAGCGAGAGGGGGTGAGTGAGATTTGAGATATGAAGAGTGTTGTGGTAAGTAGAGTGGTGGAGAGGATGCTGATTTTAGAGAAAGTTAGAGAAATGAAGTTTTGTCTTCTCAAATGGTGAGGGTTCAAATCCTTGGTGACAAAATATTTAGCCGTTCAAAAGAGAGAGAGGGATCAAGAGTGGTGTGTGTTTGTGAGAGTGTTGTTTTAATAAACAAATACAATTTTTTTTTTGAAATATAATGTTAACACATAATGATGTCACGTCACTCAAAAAACCACATCACCAGACAAAAAAAGTTAACTGGGTTAGTGTCTAGTTACTTACTTACTTTAGGAGTGGCATGAGAAAATAAGTTAAAAGTTGGGAATTGTGTGGGACAAGTCGTTAGTTGGGATGCAACTTGTAGGGTGTTTAGGATTGAGTTTCAAAACAACTTATTGACTTATTGGCTTTTCCAAGAAATCAATAAGTCAATAAACTATTTGTGTTACCTAAAAATACTTCCTGTTTTGACGTTTGGCTTTTAAGGGTGGAAAAATTGTTTTTGAGAAGTTAGAAATCCTGCTTTTTGACTTTTGGGAAAAAAAATTACAAATCTACCACCCATACAACCAATATTCACAATAAGTTAAGCGAAACACTTAAAAAAGTAATCTATTGACTTTTTGACGTTTCTTATCCCACAAGCTAATCCAAACACTTTTTTTAAACTCTTTTTCAAAAAGTCATAAGCCAATAAGCACTTCTGACTAAAAGCAATATTGTATTTCCAAACTCAATCCCAAACACCCTCTTGGTAGCGGCCAAAGGGTGAAATAATCTATCTATATTAATATTTCAAAGGCTTATATCTTACATGGCACTCAAAGAGGCTATTCTCTTCCTTGAGAGTGTCATGTAGAATCTCATGTGACATATATGCAGACCAATTAAAAAACAAAAGCTATTAAGTTATTTTAGAAAAAGAAAAGAATTTAAAAACAAAATTAATTTTTCTCTCTCATGTTCCCTCCCATAACTTTTAAACGTTAATCACTTTTATAAACGAGATTTTTTAAAGAAAAAAATTACACCAAATTAACGAGCGTATTATTATCTTTCCAACGAGTACCATAGTGCTATATAAAAACGGAGAAAAAAAGCGACTATTTTTTGTGGGGGTTTTGTTTTCAAATATAATTTACTCTACTAATAAATCACTACTTATGGTTTTTTATATTTGAATAAGAAACGATAAACATAACTTCATAGGCAGAGATTCGTTTTTTTTTTATATTTGAATATGATAACTTATGGCAGAGATTTGTTCAAAATAAATAAATAAATAAATAATAATAATAATAATAATAATAATAATAATAATAATATTCATTAATCATGTATTGGCAAGGCCAATGATCTCCAGCTCAGCTGATTTGAGGTGAGAAGGTTTACCTCCTTAGAGGGTTTCTGCCCGGGTTTGGTCTCAGGTTCGAATCTCACGCTCCACCGAAAAAATAACCGCTTAGGTTTGAAAGGAGAAACCCATGTGGTGCTATGGGATTCGATCCTGGGCAGTGGTCGCTTTGCAACACATGATTTACCGCTGAAACACTACTCTCCAAAAAAAAATTTATGTATTGGCAAGTCATTAATTATGTTGTTATATTAGACATTTTATTATGTCATATTAGATATTTCAACTCGGGACGCTGCTGGGATAAATGCTAATATAACCATACTTCCAACATAAAAACAACTGATGTGCCTCTCCCCAACCACATCCAAATCATACTCAACATTGATTCAAATACAATCGCACAAAATCCATCAGTGGCGGATCCAGGAATTTTTTCATGGAGTGCGAAATTATAAACCTTATATAGGTCGTTTATTCATCAGGTGACCCGGGTTGGTTCGGGTCGGGTTCGGTCGACTCGTATACCAAAAATAATATTACTAAAATTATATAATCAACTAAAGGAAACCAAAAGTCCAAAAGTAATTTAAACATAATTACATAAGCAAAACACACGGTCCGATTTTATACTTATACTTTAACTATCTCTTATTTTCAATCGTCTTAACTCAACACCAAACATTGATTGTGGAATTTCTATACCTCGTGGTTGATATGGATCCTCTAGGTATGTATCCCCTTCTGATTTCGTCTCGCTGATTAACGTTATATGACAAAATCGGTTTCCTATCTGCAGGATTCGTAGGAAGATTATCTAAGTCAATGAATTCAGTAGTTTTTGAAGATGATTCTCCACTTTTCCTTCTAAGAAAAACGTTCCATAATAATATTGTCCATCTAAAACAGAACCAAAGGTATAATATAAAAACCCAAAACAAAATCAAAATTACAATATAAAAACCCATAATAACATTGCTCATCTAGTCATATAATAATATTCATAGAATCACATTTACCTAATTACCTTTTGGAGTTTTGTTGAATTTGTTCAATTGTTTGTGAATTGTGACCGGTCAACGTCACATGTTCCTCTTCTTTGTTTAACGATCGCCGATCAGAAGCAGGGAGGGTGGGAGACGGACAACTTTTTTTTTCTTTGTTTAGCGCTCTTCTGGCTTTAGGTTTATTTTTGTTTTTTTTTTCATTTTAATCAATATTAAAACACATGACGGCTTATTATAAACTTTGGGCTTGGGCTCATTCTTGATATTGGGCTACTAACTAATATAATGGGCTAATTCTTAACATATAATTATATTTTTTTTCTTGAGGTCGGTTTCAAAAGTCCAAGAGGTGCGACTGAAAAATTTCATGGGGTGCAGACAGGATTAACGCGCGTATATAACACTAAAATTTTTATTTTCAATGTGAGCGCCCGCACCCCTTGGGCTTGGTGTAAGTCCGCCCATGAAATCCATTCCAATAACTCAAATCAAAATGTGACTTCAAAGTTCAAATCCGAATCCAAATCCGAATCCAAAACTGCACAAAACCACCTCCCTCCTTGATTATATTGATATAACTTTCTTTTAATAAGCTATTTCGCTTATAAAATCGCTTACAATGATTATAAATCCTTAGAAACTAAGGAAGAAAAACAGTTAAAAGAATCAGACATCTATCTACATGAGATTACCAAAACCTCACCTTACTGTCAAAACTTTCTCATTGGCTTCGCGCATGACCTTATCACATGAATTTTCACCCCTCTCCAATATTAGCTTCGAATCTATATGAAAACCGTAAACAACTTCAACGAAACATGGTTTAGGAACACAGTAACATTCGATTTCCCATCTAGTTCAACCATCTATGTACCTGTAATGACGACAAGCAGATACGTGTCATAGTTTTGACTTAAATCTTTTCACGAAAGGAAATGCAGCAATTTCTTGAGTAACAGGAATGTCTAAATACATACCTTTGATGGGAACTGCGTTTATGCTTGATAGACGATGGTATCCTGATTGGGTGGGATAAAAAAAGACCAGCTTTAATCTGTAGATAGCTTACGCTGTGGCGGTCTGGTTTGGACTGATCCAAATTTATATGACTTCCAGTCTTTCATAATCGGTAAGTTTGACCGACTGTCAAAGTCAATAGCAGGATTCCCATAAGCATCTCAACCCAAATTCATGATACCCGCATGCAAAAAACCGCAAGCAACAAAAGAATCTCACTTTTTATATCAGATCCATGATTTTGGACCCTAATCACTAACGCCATTCATAAGTCGTCTTCCAATCATCTCATTTTGCAATTCCTCGGCTTCACTTGTATTACCAAGCTCGTTATACTTCTTTACAAGACACCCATAAATAATATCATCAGGGCGAACGGCGTTTTTAATCATCTCATTAAAAATATTTCTGGCTTCTACAATTTCATCACATTTACAAAGCCCACAAATCAGAGCAGTATACGCGTAAAGATCAACCTTTACACCGCTTTTTACCATTGTTTCCCTCAAATCCAGGGCTTCTTTAACATTCCCATTTTTTAAATTCCCGTCAATCAAACACGTGTAAGCAGTTATATCTGGAATCAAACCCTTTTCAAGCATGTCGTCAAACAGCTTCACGGCAGTTTCTAAGCGATCATTTTTACAAAGCCCGTCAATAAGAGCTGTATAGACAATGATATTAGGTATAAGTCCAGAGCCCAACATTTTATAAAAATATTCGAGACCTTCTTGGACATGTCCAAATTTGCACAAACCATCAATTAACACACTGTACGTCACAACTGACGGGGTCATACCTATGTCATTCATCTCTTGAAACAAATCAAGAGCTTCTTTTCGGTTTCCTGATTTAAAATACGCATCCATAATTGTGGTGTAAATCACAAAATTTGCATCCGTACCACTTTTCTTCATTTCCTTAACTACAACCTTAGCATCTTCAAACTTTTTGTCGTTGCAGAGTTTTAGAACAAGAGTAGCGTATAACAACAAATCAGGTTTGATGTTTTTGGACTCCATTTGTTCCCAAACATCCATAGCTTTACTAACGCTTTTGGATTTTACGTACCCATGAAAAAGCGTCGTGTAGCCTTTTATATTTGGCGACATACCAGTTTTATTCATTTCTTCGAAAAATTCACCGGCTTCCTTCATTTTACCGTCTTTACTGAGACCATCAAGTAACGCTGTACACGTAACAATATTAACTGTAATACCTGCCTCGGACATTTCTTTAATCAACCGCACAGCTTCTCCAATACAACCGGCTTTACAGTTTGCATCAATTAAAGAAGTGTATGTAAATTCATTAGGAAAAAGGCCTACACGTCTCATATCCATGAAAAACTTGATTGCTTCTTGCAACATTCCTTCTTTACAGAACGCATCAACAAAAGTACTGTAAGTTACGACGTTCGGTTTTAACCCATTTTTCTTCATGTAATGAAGAAACTCAAACGCTTGTGGCATTTTCCCAAACTTACAGAAACAGTTTATCAATGCATTGTATGTAATCACATCCGGACGACAGCCACTACTCTTCATATCATTATACATACACAACGATTCAGTTAACTGCCCGAGCTTACCATGCCCATCTATAAGCGTATTATAAGTAACAACATCCGGCTCAACGTTTACCACTTTCATATCAGAATAAAGCCTTCGCGCACCTTCCATATCACCCTCTTTACACAAAAAATCAATCATAATATTATAAGTAAACACCGACGGCCTAACCCCTGCCCCAATCATTTCCTTAAAAAACCTCTTCGAAAACCCGCCGTCACCCATTTTCGTCAACCTTCCCAAAAACAAATTACACGAACGCGCTTTCGGAAGAACTTTAAACGTCCTCATCTTATCAAAACACGCACTCGCCTCCTCAAATCTCCCCATCTCCACCAACACATTAAACAACGTATCAAACACTCCCCAACCGAACCGAAAAGTGTCCCTCGTTGACCACATTACATCAAACACATCCATACAGGGCAAACCAACATTCGAACTAACCGAACTAACCAAATCTTTCAAAACATTATGAGCATCACTATAACATCTATGAAAAAACAAAATGTGAGCAAGAATACAATACCCCTCATTGGTATGCCGAAAATCCGGTCTACTTTCCGCTAACTTAAACAACTTTAAAGCTAAAACTGGTTCCTCCTTCAACTGCAATAACATATTGGAAACACAAATAGGTGCAAAAGCAGAAGCAAACAGCTTCTTAATCCTACAATCATCCCAACGCTCATTCTTTACAATATCATAAACAGACTCACGATCAATACAGTGCTCTAAATCAACACAGCTGGGCTTGGTTGAAAAAGAGCGGAATAAGTAAAGAAAACTAGTGAAACAGAACAAGAATGTGTAAGATGAAGAGGGTAATGAACAATTGGAATAATAAATGTTGGGGTTGAATAAAGATTGAGAATTTGTTGGTGGGGATGATGATAATAATAATAGACGATGATTTGGGTATCTTGATTTGGTTCCCATGATGACAAGACTGCGGAAAAAGATGAACATGGTCCGGGTAAGTTAGGTGGTTCCATTCATGGGTGGTCCATTGGTGTAGAGGTTAGGGTTTTGGGTGAAGAGAGTTAGGGTTTAGGCACCAGGGTTCAAGAAGAGTAGAAGAAGACAAGCGGCAGGCAGGCAAGCACCATTGTATTGCTGTGACGGGTCGGGTTTGGATAAATGGGGTTTGGGCTAACTGTTAGTAGTGGCCCAATAAGTACTTTATTTTGGAATAAATAAATATTTATCTAGGGTTGGGTTATTCTACAAATGCTACAAAAAATGAGAAGGGTGAGAAGCCACTAGAAAATGACACGTGTCCAAAGGATTAACAAGTGGGAGGGGTAATTTTGTCAAAAACATATGCATATGCACATGCAAGTCACATACCATTTCCACCTTCATTTTTAAATGTCCGTAACTTTTTTATATGTCATCCGTTTTTAAAAAAAAAATATACTATAAAATTGAGCGTCTTTTTATCTTTAATATGAGTACCATATTACTATACTTTTGAAAAAAAAATTCAAAACCCACTTGCGTAAGACACAATGGAATGTAAAACACAATGAACACCAATTAAATATAGGATATAAAACACAATCAAGAGTCTAGTAAAACACAATGGACGACATACTAAAGATACAATGAATAGAAGACTAAAATACAATGAATACTTTTGAAAAAAAAAAAGTTGAAAACCAGTTGCATAAGACACAATGGATGACATACGAAAGACACAATGAACAAAAGACTAAAATACACTGAATACTTTTGAAAAAAAAGTTAAAAACCCAATTGTGTAAAACACAATGGACGACATAATAAAGACACAATGAACAGAAGATTAAAACACAATGAATACTTTTGTAAAAAAAAGTTGAAAACCCAGTTGCGTAAGACACAATGGAGATAACGTAAAACACAATGAATACCAATTAAATATGCAATGAATAATAGGGTATAAAACACAATGAACAGTCTAATAAAACACAATGGACGACATTCTAAAGACACAATGAACAGAAGACTAAAACACAATGAATAATAGACTTAAACACAATGAACAACATAATAAAACACAATGTACACCTAAATACAAAACTCATTTGCGTAAAACACAATTAAAATCATACTAAAAACACAATGTACAAAGTTAAATCATGTGTAGACTAAAAAAACATAAATAACATATTTATAAAGCACATATTCATACTATAACACAATGAACGTGCAGAAGACACAACGGAGAAAAAAACCCATTTAGCACGAATTTTTTTTTTTTCAATTTTAATGTAGCAATGTGGTACTCATATTAAAGATAAAAAAAAACGCTCGTTAATATGGTGAAATTTTTTTGAAAAAAAAATGTCGTATGAAAAAGTTATAGACGTTTTAAAATGATAGGGGGAATTGACATGTGCATTGCATGTGAAGAGAGAAAGTCAACAAATGTTGTTTTTCTTTTATACCCTTTCTCTAATTTATTATTTATTTTTTTCAAACAAACTAATCTCAACCCTTCAAATATATGATCAATGGATCACAATCCTTCTCACCCTTCCTAGAAAAAGTGTCTCATGTATTTGATCCTAACCCTATTTATCTATACATATAATAAACCAAAGCCCATTTTAATGACATGGCACTCAAAAATGGTATTCTCTTCATTGAGTGTGTCATGTGCCATCCCATATGGCAAGGACTTTATTTTAAGAAAATAATAATTTAAAATTTAAAAACAAAATTAGTTTTTTATCTCTAATGTTTTTTCCCATAACTTTTAAACGTTAATATCTTTTATATACGAGATTTTTTAAAGAAAAAAATTACACCAAATTAACGAGCGTTTTATTATCTTTCCAACGGGTATCATAGTACTATATAAAAAACGGAGAAAAAAAACGACTATTTTTTTGTGTGGTTTTGTTCATACAGGAAAAAAACACAAAGTGTTTAGGTTATTCATTAATCATGTATAGACAAGTCATTAGCTATGTACAAACCAGTAAATATGATTTTTATTTACAACATGTGTTAACATTGGAGTTGTACATTGTTTTAGGCTAGGTTTTAATATTAGAGTTATACATTGTTTAAGGTTATGCACTAACATTGAAGATACATTGTTAATTGTTTTAGGTTAAGTGCTACCCGAAGCTTTCCTGCATGTAACTGTAAAACGCATCAGTCTATTTCAGGTGTAAAATTGATATTTCAAATTAGATTTCTCAACCCGGGACGCTCCCGAGATATATTAGTTTAAAAAAATGTGGGTTTGGGTCGGGCCTGGGATTAGGTGATACCCGGCCCAATTACCCTTTTTTATATTAGAATATGATAACTTATGGCAGAGATTTGTTTATAATAATAATAATAATAATAATAATAATAATAATAATAATAATAATAATAATATAAATCATTAATTATATATTGGTAAGTCATTAATTATGTTGTCATATTAGATATTTTATTATGTCATATTAGATATTTCAACCCGAGACGCTCTCCAACAGGTAATTGCTATGTTTTCTTTTTCTACCATATTCTGAAATAGCTCAAATCTTATTGTATGCAATTAAAGACCTTTGACTGAATGTATTGGTGCTAAACAATCTTTGTCCCCTTGAAGTATTTGGGATCTTAATATTCTGTTTTAGGTGTTGATGTTGTAAGGTGAAATGGATCTTTTGGTATATATTTTTTTAAAAGTATCTAATGTAAGTTGATACATAGATGCCATTTTTATAGTTTAGATACTTCTAATTTTATTCACTTTACTTAGATTTCTCAACCCGAGACGCTCCCGGGGTATAAGCTAGTTATGTATACACGATTTCTGTTTTTTTTTTTCAGGCTCCTTGAAAAAACATAAAATTTGTGATTGCATTTGGGTGACATGGCTTGATATTTTGGGTGTATTACAAAATGCAAATATCACTGATTTTGTAGATACATGGGTTTGGGCCGATAATGATGGAGAAAACTTTGAAGTTAAAGCCGTCAAACAATCCTTATTAGCTTTGACAAACACAAACTTGGGCTCGACTAGCTTAATTATGCCATGGTGTAACTAGGCGACTCCGCAAGATAACATGTTACTTGGAGAGCAATGGATGGAAAGATCCCTACTATGTCCGAACTCAAGAGAAAAGGGGTTTTCTGAGGAATCAAAAGTGTGCTAGATGTGGATATGGGAATGAAACGGTTGACCATCTTTTAATCTCTTGTACGGCTGCTAAAGCCGTTTGGTGGCCTCTGGGAAGATGGATGGAGTCTCCAGATATAGCCTTAGTGAACTGAGTCAAAAATTTAATCGCGCACATACAGGGCTCAAAATTTTTCAAGAAGAGAAAGAAAACTATATTAGCGGTGGCACTGACTACTCTTAAATTTCTTTAACCATATTTTTCCCGCAACTTAATTTTTTTTTTCTTTCACCTCAATTTTTTCAAACGGTAATATAAGTTCTATAACGGTAAAAACATTTGAATTATTTTTTCCATAACTTAATGGTAATAAGTAAAAACAAACTGAATTTCAATACAAACTAACGGTAATATTTTTTAAAAATGTTAGTAATAAATAATGCTTTCCATAACTTAAGGGGCTTTGGAAGTAAAAGGGAAGCATAAAACTTTAAAACTTTATACTTTATCACGCATAAAATCCCACTTAAATCATTATTATTTACATCTTGTAATCGTTCCTCCTTGTACTCGGCGTCATAACTGATTTTTGAGAAAAAATGGGGAGTCGCCGGACACCCCTGCCGGAAAAGTTCCAAGGACGAATAACCAAGTTTTTCATTACGAATCTACCGGAGAGATGTAGTGGGAAGGATCTAGCAGATTCAATCCGACATTTGGGAGCGATTTTTGAGTTATATATCGCTAGAAAAAAAGACAAAAACGGGAATAGATTCGGATTCGTTTCATTCTTAGATGTTAAAGACAATCAGGAGATGGTGAATAACATTAATGGGATCCGTATGGGAGATTACTCACTGAAAGCTAATGTAGCGAGATTTACGTTCGAAGATGGTGAGATCCCTCAACCCATATCTCATAAACAACCGATGAATAATGAGAAGGCGGAAGGTAAACTTCCAACAAACAAGTATATGCCGAACAGTTTCATGCAAAGCGGATGTTCTTTTCAGGACATGTTGAATGGAAAGAAAAGCAATGAAGTTGAAACAAAGGTCGTGAAGATTGATGATAGGGTTGTTATGTATCAGGAATCGTTTGGGAGGGCACTGATCATGCGTATGTTAGATCTGGATGCCCTCAAGAACATCAACAGAATTTTGAAGGAGATTACTGAAGAATCAAGTGTGGTGCAATACTTGGGGGGCCTTTCGGTTATGGTTACGTTTGATAGTAAGAAGATTGCACGTCGGTGTTCGCATGAGCAAAGGAGATTATAGGAAGATTCTCGTCTATTTCTTTCTGGAAGGTCAATCTTTGGCTTACGAAAGATTGGCCTGGTTGAAGATTCAAGGTATTCCCATACAACTGCTTAACAGTGCGGTTATCACAAAGGTGGGTGAGACGGTTGGGAAGGTGATTCACAAGCCGAAGAGGTCAGAGGGTGACTCCGATTTATCGTACGACTACATCGGCGTTTTGGTGGGAGAAGGTAGAAAAATCTCTGAAGAGTTGGTCATGGTCTGGCGGGGTAGGAGATTTAGGGTCTGGGGGTCGGAGGAGGTGGGTGACTGGGTGCCAACGTTTTTTAACGATGATGAATCAATCCATGAAGACGCAAAGGTGAATGACCAGGGGGCGTCATCTTCGAAGACACCGGAGGAAGAGGTTAGCATGGAGGAAGCCACGGAGGAGGAGGTGGGGGAGAAGGTGGCGATGAAGCCTGCCGAGGAGGTTGGAGTGGAGGCCGGTGATTTCCACGACAGTCAGGCGGTTCCGGTATTCCCGGAGGCTGTTACGGATTCAGTTAAGGAAGGTATTGATGTTTCATTGAATGAGGACAAAATTAAGGAAACTAATGATGGTGATTCTTTTGTTCCGGGAGTGGAGTTTGACTTTGATAGCATTTTTAATAAGGTAAATGAGGAAGATAATTATGTCAAGGTACAAAAACGTAAAAAGAAACAGGGACTACTATCGGGCCAGCCCAAATATGAATATTCAAGCAGCCTTGAGAAATCTAAAGCCCTTAAAAAGCCCAAAGACTTTGGGTCAGTGGGTTTTGAATAGTTTGAGCCCAATTCGGAGGTAGAGGGGGCAAATTATGACAACAGTTTAGAGATTGAGGACTCCCATGATAATATACCTTTATCTAACAACTTTACCATTCTTCATAAGGTTGCAGAGGAAAACCAGTTTTCCCGTTTGATTGATGATGATGATGCGACGGAGAGTAATATTCAAGATGAAGTGGAGAAAACATTTCTTTTGGGAAGATTACTGGGAGTCGATTTACAAAAACATAGAGATTTGGTCAAAGATACGGTCTCGAGTAAAGGAGTACAAAGGGTGGATAAATGAATATGCTCTCAGTCAACATCAGAGGTATGCGGGTTGGCGGTAAGGCTGGATGGATTTGTGGTATTCGGAAAAGGTATGATGTTGAATTTCTAGGTATACAAGAGTCTCTTGTTTCCGGGATTTCTAATAGTGATCTGAAACATTATTGGGGGGATGGGGTTTTAAAATTTGATTCGGTTGATGTATTGGGAGGTCAGGAGGTATTATGAATGTGTGGAATCCAAAAATTTTCCACAAAACGTCTTCGGTCGTTTTGCAGAATGTGGTGGTTACTAAGGGATATTTAGTAGGTGATGGGGCGGTAATAAATATTTTTAATGTTTATGCGCCATAAAGGGCAGGTGAAAAAAAAGATTATGGGATGAGTTGAAGGTTTTAATACGGGGCTGTCATGGGATGATAGTGCTTTTGGGTGATTTTAATGCGGTGCGCTACCCTGAAGAGCGTCGGAATTCGAACTTCAATCAATTGATAGCAACAGATTTCAATGAATTTATTGATGATATGGGTTTGAAGGAATATTTCATGAGGGGCTTTAAATTTACTTTTTTGTCGGGGAAAGGGAATGATCACAAAATGAGTAAGATTGATAGAGTCTTGGTTTGTCAATCGTTTTTTAATAGATGGCCAACAACGTGTTTGAGGGCTTTAGATCGACATTTATCAGATCATTGTCTGTTATTGTTAACGGTGGTGGACACTAATTTCGGTCCGAAGCCCTTCAGATGGTTCAATTCTTGGTTACATAGAGATGGTTGTGAAAACATCATTATACAAGCTCTAGATGGATGCTCGTTCCAAGGAAGGCCGGATGAGATTTTGAATGCAAAATTTCGTCATTTGAGATCTATTTTGAAAAACTGGTGGAAGGAAGTGTTGAATAAAGAAGGGGAGGAGATGAAGAGATTAAAAGAGGATATGGAAAAGATGGAAACAATTATGGAGTCTCGTTGTCTCGAGGAGGACGAAGCTTGGATATGGGAGGAATGTAAAAAGGGAGTTGACCATTTGAATGCGTGTGCGGTTCGGGATATCAAGCAAAAATCGAGGGTTAGATGGGCCATGGAAGGGGATGACAATACCGCCTTCTTTCATGGGATTATAAATGGGAGAAAGGCAAAAAATGCGATTCCGGGCATTATGGTTCACGGGAATTGGATTTCCAAACCGAGTCTTGTTAAAAAAAGAAATCTTGAGCCACTTCAGACAGTTGCTTGCTGATCCGATTACCACCAGACCAGCAGTGTTATGCGAGAATATTAAAACATTACGGTCAGAAGATAGAGAAGGGCTGGTACGAAGATTCACGCGAGAAGAAATCAAGGAAGCTATTTTTGATTGTGGTTCGGATAGAGCGCCTGGCCCAGATGGTTTTAATTTCAGGGTTGTTAAGTTCTTTTGGGGCTTATTAGAAGATGATTTCATCAGGTTGTTCGAGCATTTTTATGACCATGGGTCTTTTGGAAAAGGTTGTAGTTCGTCGTTTATCACATTAATCCCGAAGTGTAAAAATCCGGTGGGCCTGAGAGAGTACATGCCCATTAATCTGATAGGGATAATAAGCAAGAGTATATCGAAGGTTTTGGCTATGAGAATGTCGAAAGTGCTTGGGTCTGTTATTTCTAATACTCAGTCTGCTTTTATTAAAGATAGATTCATATTAGATGGACCTCTTATTATTAACGAAATGATAGGACGGGTTAAGAAGACTAGAAAGAAAGTGTTCATGTTGAAACTAGATTTTGAAAAAGCATACGATAATGTCAACTGGGTCTTCCTTCTTTCGATTTTGGAGCAAATGGGTTTTCATGATAAATGGTGTGTTTGGGTGAAAGGTGTGTTACAGTCAGCGAGGTCGGCTATTTTGGTGAATGGTTCTCCTACCTACGAATTTTAATGTCAAAAAGGAGTTCGTCAAGGTGATCCACTTTCGCCATTTTTATTTCTTGTTGTTATGGAGGTGCTTCATTGTCTTTTGAGCAAAGCCGTAGCCGTGGGTGAATTCAAAGGTATCCGGATTGATAATAGCTCGGTTTTATCTCACATGCTCTATGCGGACGATGCGCTAATTATAGGGGATTGGTCTAAGGAAAATGTGGAAAGTGTGGCTCGGATTTTACGGGTATTTCATTTATGCTCAGGATTGAAAATCAATTTTAATAAATCCTATTTATATGGGATTGGAGTTGATAGTATGGAGGTGGATAATATGGCGTCCATTAATTGGTGCAAGGTTGGTTGCCTTCCCTTTGAGTATTTGGGTGTTCGAGTAGGGGCGAACATGTCTAGATGTTCGAACTGGGCTCCGGTAATTGACACTGTTCAAAAGAGGCTCTCTACGTGGAAAGCTAATACTTTATCAATAGGAGGGTGGTTGACACTTATTAAATCAGTGCTAGCCAACCTTCCTATCTATTATCTTTCGATTTATAAGGCGCCAGGGAGAGTACTGGATCTTTTAGAATCTTTAATGAGGAAATTTCTGTGGTCAGTTTCGGATGATGTCAGGAAGATACACTGGGTGACTTGGGAAAGAATAACGGTTGATAAGAAAAAGGGTGGTCTGGGGATTTCACGGCTGAGAGATGTCAACCTGGCTCTCTTGGATAAATGGGGTTGGAGATATAATACGGAACCAAATGCATTGTGGAGACAGATCATTGATTTTATCCACTATGGGAGGGGTTCTTGGGTCATTCTGCCGGTGAAAAAAGCTATGTCTAGTTGCTGGAAGTCCACGGTTACAACTTTAACCTTGAATCGGGTTAATGATAAACCGTTGATGCAACTTACGAGGGGTATTTTGGGCAGAGGTGATCAGATTCGTTTCTGGACGGATATGTGGTTTGGAGACTCGGTTTTAAAGAACAGATGGCCTCGCTTGTTTAAACTTGAAAAAGATAAATCATGTCGTATAATGGACAGGATTGGTAGACATGTTAACGGTCTCAGGTTTGTTGAAAATTGGTATAGATATCCGAGCACAGTTGAAGAGATTTCAGAATTCCAAGACCTGGAACGCATGCTGTTGATGGTAAATCTGTCTGGTTCTGATGACTCTTGGTCTTGGGGGTCTGCAGCAAAGGATCGGTTCACAGTGGCCAGCTGCAAGAAGATTCTTACTGAAGGTATTAACGGATACACGGAAGTGAAGTTCAAGTGGGAAACGTGGGTACCTTTGAAGGTAAACATTTGTGCCTGGCGTGCGAGTATTGATAGACTTCCTACCAGAGACGCTCTGGTGAGAAGACAGATTCAGATTTCGGATTCGGCTTGTCCTATGTGCAACTGGTCGATTGAGGATTTAAACCATGTCTTTGTTGGTTTTGGTTTCGCTCACGGGGTGTGGTGTGGTATTCTTAAAGGGTGCAGGTTAGATCCTTTTTTTGCATACGAATATGACGATCTTCTCATGCTTTATAAAAACGTACACGGTGGTAAATGGAGAAAAAAAATCATTAGAGGCATTATTTGGATTGGCTCGTGGGCTTTATGGAATGCTCGGAACGCAAAGGTATTTCAACACAAAGACGTCAAGATTATGGAGGTAGTGGCGGAAGTGAAGTCTAAGGCATTTCTTTGGTTAAAAAGTAGAACGAAATTTAATTGTATAGTTTGGAAGGATTGGGCCACTTACCCTTTATACTTATGTTTGTAAGTTTGGCGGTGCTCGTATTTTGAGTGCTTGCCGTGTTTAATGAAAGTCAATGTTAAAAAAAATTATTATTTACATATTCAACCTTCAAAATAATAATATTTTCTAAACAACTATAACTTATACACTAGTTTGCTTAGTTTTTATTATTTTGACTTTAATTTTAATTATGTTTAATTGTATTTAATTAATTTATATTTTTAAGAAAACAAAAACAGAAAATAGATTAATTATATAAGAATTTGAGTATTGAAGATAATGTGATGATATGAAAATGTAAGTATTGGTAAAGTTGTTTGTAGGGTTGGAGAGAAAAATGAATTTTTGGTGATTTGTAAAAATATGATGCGGAAGCTGACAGGATGCTAAAAATATGCATTTAGCACTTTGCATTGGTAACGGTCTTATAAATAACATGCAACTCCGCAAGTATAACACTAGTTTAAGATGATTAAACATGCATTTACTTTTCTTAAAGAGTATCTTACCCTAGTAATGTCATGTGTGTACCTACATAGAGCGGTGTGAGTTTTAGTTTCATAAAGTGCTAGTTTATCTTTCGGAAGGTTTCTGAGATAGACAAATTTAATATGAAGTGACAAACTGTATGTATCGTAAAAGGAATATGTCGTTTTCTTAGGAAAAAAATTGTAAATGATCAACACTCAATAACTCATATAACCTACTTCTAATTCTACATGTGCATATCTTGCTCGAGTGAAGTCTCTGTATAACTTTGTCACTTCTTCAAGGACCTGTAAAGATATGATGTGAACCTGGAAAAAACAACCAAATTGGTATCAAATAATATGTGATGGTGATAATGATAAGAGACGATTCATATTGTAAAGTGAGCATATGTGAAAGAGTAACATATATGTTCAATCAATATGATGACTATATAATCGATTACTTGGGTGACACCGAATAAAACAATCGATATTTAAGTAGTGAAACTCCGTTTTGAAGATAAACAAAATGATATAACTGTTATCGACTTAAAAGATTATAGGATGGTAACTTTTTATGTCTCCCGATTATTTTCTCTACTCATACATAATTTAAGTATATATTTCAATAATCACCACATGTCAATCGATTTCAAAGTACATGCATTAAAAATAATTTGAGAAGCGTGTATGGTGAGGTGATCAATTACCACTTATCAGTTTGAGATTTACCTGGTATCTAAGAATCATAGGTTATATCTAACCGGCTTAGCAACCTTTATAATCAATGTTTCTAGCAACACCGATCAAAATACAAAAAAGTAGATTTTTACCAAACTGGCTACATCTGTGAATATATATCTAGTTAGCGGGTTCTTATATGTAATAGTAGGTTCAAAAACACATATACTATCTTAACATATAATTATTGACTTGCCTAGACATGATTAATGTATTACCTGAACACGTATTTTTCCTGCATGAACAAAAACCCACTAAAGAAAGTAATTATTTCCCTTTTTTGTATAGCAGTATGCAACTCATTGAAAAGATAATAAAACTGTAACACCCCAACCGATGGCGGAATCATCGAGGTGCCACGTAGTGACGATTGTTCAAAAGCTCATGGTACTAAAATGTAAATATTATTGAATAACCAAAATTGTCTTACATGGAAATGGAAATACATTGTCTAAATGAAATGTAAATATTGAAATAACTGAATTAAAATAAAGCACTAAATGTCTCTTGTTAAAGCACTAGATCAAACTGCATCTGAAACATGTACAAAATAGATTTGGTCAACATATGAAATGTTGGTGAGCATTCCTAGTTTTGATATATATATATAGTAGGTTAAAAAAAGTTATACAATTCAAGTGCAAGCTACAGTGCAATTATGTAAACTATGTATCATACAAATGAGCGAAATCAACCCTGTGACTGTATAATGTACTGTATGAACTGTAGTGTACTTATCCAATAAATGGATAAAAGCTTAACACTGGCCACGGATTCTCCGATGAAAAAGGGGAGAATCAATCTAGGCGGGTTGTCAATCCAAATAGCGCTATCCAATGTTAAGGCCGGCTTGTACCATGTTAATGATTTCACTAAGTACAAATGTATTCCACATGTATTGTCTAAGCATAAAGCACGTTGTAAGCAATGCACATAGTACTAGAATTGTATTGTGAAAATGTAAACTTGTATTTGAAATTTGTAATAGTGTACATGTAACACCCCAAAAATGAATAAAAGCAAAAAGGGGATAGGAAGTACTCACAGTTTACGTAATAGCTTGGAATTGAACTTGGACAACGAAATATGTGTTGGAAATTATCCCAAAGGATCAACCTAAAGAATTTGATAACGTGTAATGGAAATAACTCTAGGATACATGTATTTCTAGGGCTTCGAATTGGGGATAAACGTTTATTTGATTAATAAACAATTTGTTTGTTAAATAAAATAAATAAATAGATAAAAGTCTCTTTGTAAAATTTTAAGTTGAATATAGTCACATCATAAGGTTTTGAGTATGAAAATAATTTTTAAAAAATTATTTTCTTGAAAATAGAATATTTAATCTAATTATTTCAAATTGTCGAAATACGACTTTAATATCTAAAAATATTAAAATCAAAGAATTTCTGAATAAAAAATTGTATTTCAGTTCTAGATAGTTAGAAATAATTTATATAAAATTTTGGTGCAAAAATATTGAAAAATGAATTTATTATGATTTATTTATGATTAAAACTAACAAAAATTGATTAAAAATATTAAACAAACGGTTTTTTTGAAATAAAAATATTTTCTGGAATGTTTAAGAATATACCAGTTTAGGGTAATTTTTGTGGAATTTTATAAAATCGTTTAGATATTTTTATTGAATTTTACAATTATAAATGAATAAACTTGTAATATTTATTATATATATTAAATAAATGATTTTTGTAAAACTAAAAATTGGACAGCAAAGTTTATCCTTGAAAGAACATAAAATAAATTTTGTAGGATTTATAAAATAGTTTTAGTATTTTAAAACGATTTTTAAAAGAATAAAGGAAATTATAAACATAAAGGTTAACACTAAAAAAAAAAGAAATGTTCATGGTGGGGGTCGAACCTGGGTACAAACCCGGTTCACTGATTTAGCCAACCATTGTGTTACCAACTGATCTGTGTGATCAGTTGGTGGTAGTTTTCGTTTCAAAATAATTAAATAGGCTAACTGCTTCAAGTGTTCTTCCCCAAATTCAAATCTATAAACCCTAGAATTTCCAATCAACTTATATACACGATTATAAGCCAATTAATCATGGGGCTTATGATTATGAAGGGCCGGTAAGCAAAACCCACAACAAATATTGAACTTACAATGTTTAATCGTATATGATTGAATGGTCAACTGAAAAGTCAAACTTGATCCAAACACATCGAATGAGAGGTTGTTAACAGAAATGGAGGATTTAGAGAGTATATTCGGCACCTATAGGGTCTCGCAGAGGGTTCAATTTATAGTATGCTTTCGTTTTTTAATATTTAGAAGGTTTAGACCAAGGTTAATGGTAAACGCGTTTATTAGGCTCTAATCGAATGAATTGGTGTTGAATGCTCGCGTGATAATCGTATTAGTGAGTCAACAGCAGTTAAACGTATTCAATCCTCCAAAAATCACGTTAATTAAATGGTCAAGTGGAAGCTTCAATGGTCAAACATTCCTTCTTGTTGCTGCATTCGAACAGCAAGGTAGAAGAAAGGAAAGGACGCGAAAACAAGGTTCATATACAATTATGGTTGGAATGTAATCAGTTACGAGCTGTGGCTCAGATGGTTGTTGCGTAGGTGTGTTGTGCGAGGCTGCTCGGGTTCGATTCCGGCCCGCAGCAGTTTCCTTTTTTTTTTTGTAAGTAGATAAGGGGGAGGAGAGTGAGTGCTGGGCCAGCTATCTCTTGGGCCAGCTTAATGGGCTTATGGTTTGGTTATGGTTGATAAGGGTAATGGTTTGGGTTTAAGGGCTAGTCTAGACTAATTTTTTTATTATTATTATTATTATTATTACAAAAATAAAATAAAGAAAAGTGACGGATGTCACAGCATCCCCTACTTTTAGAAACTTCGTCCCGAAGTTATTAGAAATATAGGGTTAAGGATGCTTGGGTAAGAATTAAGATAACTGTGGTTTGGGAAATTTGAGTTAAGGCACGACGTAAATTTATAGGTAACAGAGTGAATTGTTTCGAATGATTTGGATAAGAGGTTCGTCTCGAATAATACGGAGAATAAGAATCTAGTGAGTCACTAAATTTCAAGTTTTAGGTATCCTAGAGTAAGTATACGAGTTGATTCACTATAGAATGACCAAATGAACTACCAAGTAACTAGAGTTTGTTCCTGGTCCGACTTCCAGTCTCACTTTCAATGCATCATTAGTGTTTGTATACAGGGTGTACCGCAGCTAACCCACCACACCTTTGATACCCTGAAAACGTACTGGACGCCTATCAAAAACTCTAATAGAATTTCACACTAACCTAACGTACCTGTAAATTCATGATTACGTTCCGGACCGGAATCATCAATTTACCTTACCTTAGGGTTTTATGTCCTTCTATGATCCTATTCTAACAACACATTAACGCAAATAAATTTCACAAGAAGATGACACAACAAACACGTTGAGTTACAATGAGATGTTATCAATGAAATGAGGCCATGTAATAATGAGGTCAATTGCATGGGTTTGCAATGTCTTGTAAGCATAATAGTATTTAAGTATGGGCTACCACTCGTCCGAGGAGCCCTTTTAAATGAAATGTTTATCTGAGTTGCGTGGATAATGCACACATGCAAGCAAGTTTGTAAGCACTACAACCATTAAGTGCAAGTGTTATCATGAATAATTAATTGTTTACGAGTATCATGAATAATTAGATGTTCAATGAATAATCAAATTAAGGGAAAAATCAAGTTTCATGTGACAAACAATGATGTTTTTAGAAAAGCTTTGTAGGATTAAATAAGTATTTTGATTTCCATGGAAGTCAAGACCAAATGTTTCAATAAAATGTAAGGTAGAGTCTGAAACTTATACGATATAAAATAAACGTAATCGAATTTGATAAATTTCCAATCTGTGTTCGTACACAATAGTATGCAAAGAAATTTCTAGATGTTGTATGCTAATGAGTGCGACAAAATTGGGTACAAAATGATAATAGAATCAAGAAAATGAAAACACGAGTATTGGATTCTCGAGTCTTGGGAAGATTTCATCCATGGCTTAACCAGTGGGATTAACGTCATCCTGATCAGTTGTTTCGTTGGTATTGATATTGAAAGCTCGTCCATGTGCCACCAGGTTTACATTGTTCAATTTGGGACATTGAGGTAGCATGTGATTAGGGTCTCTACAATGATAACATGCCCGACCGTTAGTAATCCGTAGTGGTTCATGGGCAGCTGTTTGATGATTACTCTGTGTCCCAACCATTACTCGACAAGTGGTAACAAAGTGGTCCAAACCTTCCACATCTAGTGCATTGACGGCATGGAAGATTTGCAGGGTGATGATATTTGCAGGTGTTGCATTGAGGATGGATTCCCGTGTAGGCTTTCTTGATAGGAGGCTGAGCCACCGGATCAACAACAACATGGTTCTGATTATCGCCCATTCGTTTCTTAGAGTTCGAAGCAGTAGTGGCGGCCTTTGCTAAAACAGTCTTAGGTTGTTCAACAACATTGGTGGTTTTCTCAGTAGGTGTCTTGGTGCCCTTCCTAACCAAGTTTCCTTTCCTTACGTGTTTGTCTGTTAATGTGGCTGCAAGTTGGATGGCTTCTTCTACCGTAGTGGCTTTGCCTCCAGTGACAACGTCTTGAATCAGGTCAGGTAATCCCTCGATATATTTTTCGATTGCTCGAGAGACTGGGGTGACCATGTGTGGAACCAGTATGCTAAGTTCGTGATATCGAGTATTATACGCAAGATTCTCACCACTGTCTTTTTTCAGTCCATGGAACTCTTCCTCCAGTTTCCTGATTTCGTTCCTAGGGCAGAATTTGGCGATCATGAGTTCCTTAACTTCAGCCCAAGATAACGATAAAGCAACATCCGCTCCTCGATTGCATTTTTCGCCATTCCACCAGGTTAGCGCCCCCTTTTGAAGGACACTAGTAGCATAGCGAACGCGGAGTTCATCAGGACATTCACTGTTCACAAAAGTACTCTCTATGCTTTCAAACCATTGGAGGAGGCCAGTAGCACCCTCCTCACCAGTGAATTTTGTGGGGTTACAGGAGTTAAAGTGTTTGACAGTGCACCGAAATTGAGTCGTACTCCCTGTGTTGGCATAGTTACTATTCTGGGTTATCTCACTGACAAGGTTTGGGATTACTGCAGCAATTTCCTTAGCGACTAAAGATGCGAGGCGACGATCAGAACGTTGTCTAGAAGCATGAACAGGGCGTCGGCGGACATCACGGAGCATGCGGCGAGCAGACATCTATGAGGTAGTCAATGAATAATCATGAGATTAGAAAATGTGAGTGTATAACTGTACAAATGGTTATGAAAGTATGAACTTGTAAGCAACATCATGATATGCAAAGTATTGTATATGAAACGAGAGGATATTATTGGAAAAACTTGTACAAAATGCTTGGAGTGCCCTTGTCTAGCCGTAAAGCTCAACAAGAACGTTGACTTTTCAAAGGAATTGAACCCAATGGTGATCAAAGAAGACATGCTTTAGCCTATAAGTGGAAACTCACTCTAGGAATCCCCAGGTAAGCATAACAGGTCCGTAAATGGATTTATGCGCTATGCTTGCCTATGCCAGAAAACCCAATGTACAGGCATCCACCCTTCCAGATTGCACGTGTCCTTATCACACTCATTAAAGTTCAACAACTTTGAAGGAGCAGAATAAGAGTAGGCATTATGCCTAAGAGTGTCTTCATGAAAGGTACTGTCCCTGTTCCATGATGATGTAGACTTTCCACTCCTTGTAGGACACCATCTCTATGCACCATGATGAAAGGTGAGAAGAATGGAGAAGAAGAGAAAGATAGAGGAAGGAAAGTAGAGGGAAATGAGGGGTAAGGTAATTAATGCATGAAAGTTGAAATTCGGTTATAGTCTAGGCCTATTTCATCTAGTAACCTAGTTCCCTATAACCATGGCTCTGATACCAATCTGTAACACCCCAACCGATGGCGGAATCATCGAGGTGCCACGTAGTGACGATTGTTCAAAAGCTCATGGTACTAAAATGTAAATATTATTGAATAACCAAAATTGTCTTACATGGAAATGGAAATACATTGTCTAAATGAAATGTAAATATTGAAATAACTGAATTAAAATAAAGCACTAAATGTCTCTTGTTAAAGCACTAAATCAAACTGCACCTGAAACATGTACAAAATAGATTTGGTCAACATATGAAATGTTGGTGAGCATTCCTAGTTTTGATATATATATATAGTAGGTTAAAAAAAGTTATACAATTCAAGTGCAAGCTACAGTGCAATTATGTAAACTATGTATCATACAAATGAGCGAAATCAACCCTGTGACTGTATAATGTACTGTATGAACTGTAGTGTACTTATCCAATAAATGGATAAAAGCTTAACACTGGCCACGGATTCTCCGATGAAAAAGGGGGAGAATCAATCTAGGTGGGTTGTCAATCCAAATAGCGCTATCCAATGTTAAGGTCGGCTTGTACCATGTTAATGATTTCACTAAGTACAAATGTATTCCACATGTATTGTCTAAGCATAAAGCATGTTGTAAGCAATGCACATAGTACTAGAATTGTATTGTGAAAATGTAAACTTGTATTTGAAATTTGTAATAGTGTACATGTAACACCCCAAAAATGAATAAAAGCAAAAAGGGGATAGGAAGTACTCACAGTTTACGTAATAGCTTGGAATTGAACTTGGACAACGAAATATGTGTTGGAAATTATCCCAAAGGATCAACCTAAAGAATTTGATAACGTGTAAGGGAAATAACTCTAGGATACATGTATTTCTAGGGCTTCGAATTGGGGATAAACGTTTATTTGATTAATAAACAATTTGTTTGTTAAATAAAATAAATAAAAGATAAAAGTCTCTTTGTAAAATTTTAAGTTGAATATAGTCACATCATAAGGTTTTGAGTATGAAAATAATTTTTAAAAAATTATTTTCTTGAAAATAGAATATTTAATCTAATTATTTCAAATTGTCGAAATACGACTTTAATATCTAAAAATATTAAAATCAAAGAATTTCTGAATAAAAAATTGTATTTCAGTTCTAGATAGTTAGAAATAATTTATATAAAATTTTGGTGCAAAAATATTGAAAAATGAATTTATTATGATTTATTTATGATTAAAACTAACAAAAATTGATTAAAAATATTAAACAAACGGTTTTTCTGAAATAAAAATATTTTCTGGAATGTTTAAGAATATACCAGTTTAAGGTAATTTTTGTGGAATTTTATAAAATCGTTTAGATATTTTTATTGAATTTTACAATTATAAATGAATAAACTTGTAATATTTATTATATATATTAAATAAATGATTTTTGTAAAACTAAAAATTGGACAGCAAAGTTTATTCTTGAAAGAACATAAAATAAATTTTGTAGGATTTATAAAATAGTTTTAGTATTTTAAAACGATTTTTAAAAGAATAAAGGAAATTATAAACATAAAGGTTAACACTAAAAAAATTAAAATGTTCATGGTGGGGGTCGAACCTGGGTACAAACCCGGTTCACTGATTTAGCCAACCATTGTGTTACCAACTGATCTGTGTGATCAGTTGGTGGTAGTTTTCGTTTCAAAATAATTAAATAGGCTAACTGCTTCAAGTGTTCTTCCCCAAATTCAAATCTATAAACCCTAGAATTTCCAATCAACTTATATACACGATTATAAGCCAATTAATCATGGGGCTTATGATTATGAAGGGCCGATAAGCAAAACCCACAACAAATATTGAACTTACAATGTTTAATCGTATATGATTGAATGGTCAACTGAAAAGTCAAACTTGATCCAAACACATCGAATGAGAGGTTGTTAACAGAAATGGAGGATTTAGAGAGTATATTCGGCACCTATAGGGTCTCGCAGAGGGTTCAATTTATAGTATGCTTTCGTTTTTTAATATTTAGAAGGTTTAGACCAAGGTTAATGATAAACGCGTTTATTAGGCTCTAATCGAATGAATTGGTGTTGAATGCTCGCGTGATAATCGTATTAGTGAGTCAACAGCAGTTAAACGTATTCAATCCTCCAAAAATCACGTTAATTAAATGGTCAAGTGGAAGCTTCAATGGTCAAACATTCCTTCTTGTTGCTGCATTCGAACAGCAAGGTAGAAGAAAGGAAAGGACGCGAAAACAAGGTTCATATACAATTATGGTTGGAATGTAATCAGTTACGAGCTGTGGCTCAGATGGTTGTTGCGTAGGTGTGTTGTGCGAGGCTGCTCGGGTTCGATTCCGGCCCGCAGCAGTTTCCTTTTTTTTTTTTTTTTGTAAGTAGATAAGGGGGAGGAGAGTGAGTGCTGGGCCAGCTATCTCTTGGGCCAGCTTAATGGGCTTATGGTTTGGTTATGGTTGATAAGGGTAATGGTTTGGGTTTAAGGGCTAGTCTAGACTAATATTTTTATTATTATTATTATTATTATTATTATTATTATTATTACAAAAATAAAATAAAGAAAAGTGACGGATGTCACAAAAACGCTCATTAATTTTGTGTAATTGTTTTTAAAAAAAATGTCGTATATAATTGTTATTAACGTTTAAAAATTATGGGTAGAAGTGCATGAGTCATGCACATAGGGAGAAAAAGACTTTTAAAAAGAAATCAAACGATGTGAATGTCTTACGTTATGTCATGTGATATACCCTTTTTTGTATATATATATATATATATAGAATAAGTAAATTATCAAGTTTAAAAAAAAGTAATATGTTTGTATAAATTTATAGGGTTAGGGTCAAATACACAACGAAATAAAAATAGGAAGTCGTAGGAATGGTATCAAACGGACTCCAATTGAACTCATTCAAGCGGCATTGGAACCGTCTTATCAAACCCTACGATCATAGTTTTTAGGTTTTCGCTTTTTTGGAACTTTAGCTTGTAGTTTTAAGAATTTACGTTATATCATTGTGTCTTTTATGTAGCATTGTGTCTTTTTCTTATTTTCATCATTGTGTCATTTTTGCGATTCATTGTGTCTTTTTTCTTCATCATTGTGTTATATTTTTCGGCATTGTGTTATATGCTCATTGTGTCATATTTCGTGATCTATTGTGTTTTTCGTATATTTCTCACTCTTCTCATTTTTATTACACCGTATAGGATAACTTGACCCTAAATTTATAATTTAAAAATATATCTATGACAAATAAAAAAAAATATTAATATTTAATATTAAATTTATATTTATATTTAAAAATATGTTAAGAGTCTTGTTTGTTGGCTCAACTACTTTTTACCCTTTATGTCCATCTCTTCCATCTACCTTCTCACAACCTGATCCTCAAAACACTTCAAACTTAAAAAACCTCCAAATCTGCATCAATGGAGTCAGCCCTATCATCAGTTACCTTAAAACCAACACTACATCACACCAAAAACCCTTTTTTTAACGCCCATAATAATGTCAACCTCATCAAACCCTCCAAACAGCCCACCACCTTTGCCATCTCCGCCACCACCAACCCGATCACACAAACCCTCAAACTAACCGCCCGCGCCATCGTATTATCCGTCGCTGCCGCAACCGTTATCTCCAAATTCCAACAATGCCCAGCCATAGCAAAACCAATTCCCCAAACCCAAGTTCCAGAGTTTTTGGAATCCAATTCCCAAGCAATGGGCCAAACCGAATCGGCTCGAGAGGCTTTAGAACAGATTTTAAATGAAAGCCCGCTTTCATTCGAAGCATTGTTCGAAAAAGCGGTGTTAATGGACAGTTTTGGAGAGGGTGAAGAAGTGGTTAAAAGATTAGAAAAGGTAGTGGAAGAACATAATGAGAAAGAAGCAAGAGATGTGAGATTAATATTAGCACAACTACAGTTTTTGCTTAAGAATGTTGATGAGGCATTGAAAAGATATGATGAGCTTATTAATGAAGATCCTAATGATTCTAGACCTTATTTTTGTAAAGGGATGATTTATAGTTTGGTTGATAGGAATGATGAGGCGAAAGCTGAGTTCGCGAAGTATCGCGCGCTTTCGCCTAAGAAGCTTGAGGTTTAAGGGTATAGATTTGATCACCATTGTCAAGGATGAAGTTTTTTTGGTTCATAGAGAGTTTGAAATAAAGAGGCAGATGGTATGTTTTCTGTTATGATTGAATAATCCTTGTTAACTAGAGATTCAGCAAAGTTGTGTTGTTACTTGTTATGATATCATGCAAAATAAACATGATAATATATTAATATGATTATTGATTGTTGTTGTGATTGTGATCTTTGGTTTTGAGGTATTTGCATTGAACTATTTTGGTTTTGAGATTATTTCTTATTTAGACCAAATGTAGTGGAAGCTCAATTCCACGCCCCTACTTCAAATGGCTTACTGTTTTCAAGTCAAATCTGTAGCGTTATCTATTTCATGCCCAAACCAAAAAAAGCCTTAAAACGCCCAGGGGGCAGTGTAACCCGACATTTTGAAGCGTTTTTCTCTCCTTCCACGCTCAAACAACGCTCCATTACACCTAGTCTTATGCATTAAAGTGTGTTACACATTTAGCTACCCCACCTTGGCACCTACACATCTACCATAACCACCACAACCATCCTTCTTTGACCCGTCATAAAGTCACCTTTTGTCCCACTTTCGGGTTAATGTCATTAATAAAACAACTATATATTTTTTAATTTTTTTAAGAAAAAGTCACTCAACACAATTTTAGCATAGAAAAGTCATTGCACGTGTTAAAAGAACACGAAAAAAAAATCCGTTAACCAATTTTATTATATTAAAGTCCGTATACCTTATTAGAATTCATGCCCCGTTACCCCTGAAATTCTACAAGTCTTTATGTGCCGCTCAAATTTAAGTATGAGGTATTTTGTCAATTTTGAACACAAGAGAATTTGGTAAATTTTTCTTATCACTTTACTTGGTTGAAACTTAATGAATATTTGGATGGTCCACCCACCAATTATGCCTATATGCTTGAAGGCTACATCATCAAGAGTCTTGATCCTCAATTTATCCAACCGCAGTTATCCACCACCCATTCCCATTTTAGAACAAGAATCCGCTACTTCTCAACATTCTTCTCTACCAAATTAGAGAATCTTAATGACTTGATCCATAATCTATTCAAAGATCCAAAAACCGAAGAAACGGGTTTTGAGTGTTACCAGAAAGCTATCAGAAATCCAGGTTTTGTACCTGAAAGATCAACTTTGCATCATCTCATTACTCATCAGGGACTTGATGCATTTGAAAGTTTCGAATTTAGTTTGCTTGACTACTGAGATGCTTCATGTTGTAGATTAATAAAGAGTTGCATTAGAGCTTAGAGGATTCATACTTGCTAATATTATGTAAAGAATATTTTATAGGTAAAAATGAAAATGTGTAAACTAGCTAAAGAATTACAAAATAAAAACCACATATATATGGGTTAGAAATATAACATACCCGAATAACAATTTGACTATACTACCCTCAACTAATAAGGCTACATGTGTGAAATGGAGCCTATGTCGGCTCCATTCTACCACCTCAGCGCCACGTCAAAAAGGGGCACCATTACCTCCTTTTAGTAACACCTAGAAAATATAATAAAGCTCCCTCAATCATTTATTTAATATTTAATTTAAATTTTATTTATTTTTTAAATGAAAATAGCATTTATACAACCTTCACCCCCTTTCCTTCCTTGCACCCTTTTCACCGTCACCACCACCATCAACCACGCCACCACCAACACCTCAACCACCACACCCAAATCACCACCAACAACAACAACAATTAACAGCCACACCACCATCACCACCACCACCATTAGTAACCATCACCATCACCACCAACATAAACCACCACCCGAATCAACAACTTCAACAATCAAATCAAAAGGTGGGCCTACCTCTCCCTCTGTTTTTCTTCACCATTGTGCTCGTGAAGCATCGCTATCCCCCCCCCCCCCCCCCCCAATGGCGATGTGGAAAAGGGGGCTATTGAACAAAAAAAAAACAAACTGAGCTGGAGGGGACGCCACCCCACACGGTCAGCCTACTGACTCTAACATCCCCTCAAGCTGCTAAATGCTGTGGGGGAGGGGGGATTCTCTTCTTTTTTTTTTTTTTTTTTTTTTGTGAATAATCAAAATAAAAAGAAAACACATACTTTCAAACTAATAATCGAATCATTTACATAAATAGGGGGTTTATTATTTTACAAATTACATTTGGGGGGTATTGGGGGAAAAAACTGAAAATGGTGATGTATTAGACTTGTTTGGCGGTATCAAAAGAAAATAAAGGTGATGCCGCCAACCCATTTGGCGGTATCAATGGGTCTTTTGTCAGTGTGTTAATGCCGCCAATTGAAGTAGAGGAATCAACAAAAAATAGCTAGATGCCGCCAATCCATTTAGAGGGATCACCTCTTGATGCCGCCAATCCGGTTTAAGGTGTCATTGATACCGCCAATTGAGTTGGTGTGTTCTTCAATGTTGTCGTCATGATCCCGCCAATCCATTTTCATGCATTAAAACCAACAAATGAAAATCAGTCTTCACCTGCAAAGCATGCAGCCTATAAGACACACTCACAAGGTCTCTAGCATTGCATGCAATGGTCTTGTAAGTTGCAGATGATTTGATAGGCAAATAGTATTCTTGGAAGTGTAAGAATTCAGGCTTTGAAGGTTATAAAATGGAGGTTGAGGTGAAGAAGGAGCACCACCCACATCCAAGAACACACCATCAACACTACAATCTCCATCTGAAACCTTTGAAATTTATAAAAAATCATACCCACCAAATTCCTCCCACCATGAATCAAAACATGAACTTACACCCTGGTCCCCTAAACGACGATGTGTTGTATCTGCGTGATCGACATCGTGCCTTTCACGTTTTCACAGACGAGGAAAACTTCAATGCCGCCATGATGGTGAAGCGTAGCGATAGAGGAATATGGAGGTTACTTCGTGACCACCCTGTTGTAGGACGGGTTCGTCACCTTATCGATGCTGCAGGGTTTGGTGGCCTCATAGATTGTGGTTATCGATACGTTGACCACTCCTTGACAACAGCTTTGGTGGAACGATGGAGGCCCGAAACTCACACGTTCCACCTTCCATTTGGTGAAGCTACTGTCACCTTACAAGATGTTAACGTCTTGTGGGGGTTGCCTATTGAGGGAGCTGTTGTGTCTGGGGTAGATGATAATTTGTCTACTGCCGACGCAATAGCCTTGTGCCAACGATTTTTAGGTGTTACGCCTACAGAGGCCCAAATGTCCAGCAAGTCCGTTTTTGGTACTGTTATTCTTGATAAACTAAAGCAGGACTTTGTTGAAGCAGAGGCTACGGATGAAGAGTGCATTTTTCGTGCTCGTTTAATCCTTTTCTTTTTGATCGGTTCCACCTTACTCCCTGATAATAATAATAATAGAATAAATGTTTTTTACTTGAGATTTTTACGAGACCTGAACCGTACAGCATCTTATAGCTGGGGCAGTGCGGTTCTGGCTTGTTTATACAGGCGGCTTTGTGATGCCACCCAGCCGGATAGGAAAGCCGTGACCGGACCCATGATGCTCCTTCAAGTATGGGCATGGGAGAGGATCCGGTGTCTCGCGCCACGACCACCCTCAAACCGGTTTGATTATACTTGCCCGATAGCGGCTCGGTATATATCGCAAATCCCAGTTTGATTATACTTGCCTGCATGGCATCCCTTTGTATTTTTTTTCTGAACACGTTTTTTAACATGTTAATTTTGTAGGTGGCGAGACCGGCGGTTAAAGTTCACGGAGGTGGCCCAACACTGCCTCAAGGCATACCGTTCACAGCTACAATCGTTGAACGAGGAGATGGTATGTTAGTAATTATTTTTAGTTTTTTGTATGTATTAATCATGCATTTATTGTGTTTTGTTACTGACTTAAGTGTTTGTTTTTAGTTCAACTGGACCCCCTACAACTCGGTTTTGGACCGACTACCGGCAATGTGCACAAACGGGATGGAAAGCTGGAGGAGTTGCTGTCCCCTTATATGCTTCGAGATCGTTGAGCATCATTACCCTCAACGGGTTTTGAGGCAATTCGGCATGGTCCAGTACATACCTCCCCAGATAACCTTAGCCGTACCCACGGCTCGGCTTGAAACACTGCATGCCTTGGGGCGGCAAGGACACAACGGGGCGGACTGGATGACTAGGCATGAAGCCTACGTCAATGCATGGAATAACCGTCGTAACACGGTTATCCGATCTGAACTCATAAGGACAGCTTCAACTCAGCCCGGTTATATGCAATGGTATATGGGGCGTACCGTTGCATTTATTGGAAATCCGGGTGTAGCACCGGCCCCAGCTGGCGGTTTCCAAGACGACGGTGCTAGAATCCAGTTGATGGTAAAGCATTTTTACGTGCCTAATTCATACATTAATTATTTTCGCAATTTGGTGTTTCTAACTAAAAATTTTGTTTGCTGCAGAGGGATGCCATGGGTGATATTTACCGATCATCTCAGGAGGCCTTTAATAATCCTCAGGCATTCGCCACGCAGCTTGAGCGCATACAAAACACGGCGTTTCACAGTATGATGATGTCACACAACGCCGGACACTTACAAAATCCGACGCATCTTACCATGGACGCCGTTGACTTGTCGGCACCTGCACGGCCTCAAAGGGTGCGCCGGCGACGCGCTCCCCGTCAGGTGCCGGAAAACGTTCCGGAAAATGAAGACCAAGCTGGTGGAAGTCACTCTGACGCTGGGTTTCGTGCATCTGTTGCGGCCAGCAACAATCAGAACCAGACCGGGGGATATGTCCCGCAATTCATGGACAGTGGATTGGACCAGATGGGAACTCCATTTGGATTGGGTGGATCAATCGTACAGGGAACTGGTCATGTTGGTGGGTCCGGTGGCAGTCAACCGGGGGAGATGGGTCCGCTAGCTAACTTTCGTGCAGGCGGAATTGGCATCGGAGATAGTTGGGCGTTTCCTTCATCACCGGGTTACGTGACGCCTGTTGGACAGGGGTTGCCACGGTTTGATCACGACCTTTTTAGTGATTTTCATTACCATGCCCCGCATAATTCGTGTGATGAAGGACCTTCAAGCCGGCCAGGACCATCTACCACGCTGAATTTAAACCTCTTTCCTGATAACGAGTACGGTAATGAAGGAGCCCCACCCGCCAACCAACCACCCAGGAGGCAATCTGAACGTCTTCAGAATCAGGGACCCTCGAACGATCTGGACTGGTTTAACCAGTAACATTGTCGAATTCAAGTCTGTTCATAATTACCTGTTGTAACATTTTTTATAACATTAATTATTGTTTTGCCTTATAAATATATGAACATTAATTATTGTTTTGCCTTATAAACCCACACTATGTTGAAAACGGGCCAGGCTGCCCTCTTTGGGCCTCTGTGCAGCCTGGCTGGGCCTGCCGAACAGGTAACCTGACTGACGGACGCGTTGCCCTTGGGTAACACACGGGCGTCGCACGAAGTCCGGGCGGTTTTCGGGTCTCCGGGGCCTGATCCCGGTGGCCCGAAAACGGCTCGGAGGGATAGATTTATTTAAATCAAATAACACACAGACTTTCCATTTTTGGAATGTCTCAAACAAATAATACAAATATGATAGATTTATTTAAAACAAATATTACAAATTTATTTAACAACTGTTTTTCAAAACTAGTCACTCAAACTATACAATCTACGGATTTACAAGACAATATATTTTCCGAGATCACCTATTCCAATATTCTACCACCGTTTTTGTTGCATAGTTCATTAAGTTTCTGTTTCGCACCCAGAAACTTGTCTTTTCCAGTCAGCGGGAACTCAGGACCGCATTCAGATTCAAACTTATCTAAATTTGATCCAGGAGAACATGGTTCTACCCGTTGAATATGTGTACCAAATCTACAGGTACCCAATGTTCAAACCAGCCTGCCATACGAAAGTAGTACGGTGAAGAATCGCATCATCCGTTGCCGGACAAGTCGCTAATGACGTGATGTGATTCATCAACACCGGATGGCGTGGGTTTGCCTGGAAAGTAGACCCGCCTAAAGAGCCCGTTGGAATGTCCAGCGTTGGTAGACTAGAGGCCCAATACCCCCCAACGATCCATAACTCTCTAATATTTTAAACTAAACCCTCAATGTTGCATTCTACACGTGTTATACCACGTGTAGATGTATTGAGAGGTGTAGTTTAATGTGGATGTAACACCGATCCAAAGACACCGCTTTTTTGGACCCCAGAAAAGCGATGCCAAGCGGAGGATGAAACGGCAGACGATGCTGTTAAGCATGACTCATCCCCGCCGAAAACAGTTAAAACTCCATGTGAATGTAACATCGACCCAATATCAATAAAAATCCGTATCATATATTGGGGGGGTTTATTGTGGTTTGTAGTCTGAATGGTTTGGAGAGAATGGGCAGGGGCTTATATAAGAAATGAAGCCTAGAACTCAATTGGCGGCATCAATGTATAAGAATGAAATGGCGGCATCAATGTAGATTCGGCGGCATCAACTTTATTTTGTTAGATGCCGCCAAATGGGTTCCTTACATCACCAAATTTGATTTTTTCCCCCAATACCCCCCAAATGTAATTTGTAAAATGATAAACCCGCTAGTTATGTAAATGATTCCTAATAATCCAAACCAATCCATGGACCATATAAAACTGATATATTGAATGACCCATATAATACTGATGATTTGATGCAAATGAAGAACCGAATAAAGAACTATTCTGGCCCAAGTGAGAACTGGCCCAAGGAGTGATTATCCAACAGATTGAAAAACTGTGATCCAGTCTAGCCAACCAGGCTCGTGAGTCGTCCTTTTCATCCAGACAACACAAAACAAGGCCCTTCTTCTCATATATTTGGGAAAGGCCCATTTGCAGCCCAAGTATAATTAACATTTAGTTATCTCGAATTGAGTGTTAGAATTATGATTACTGATTCGGTTATGTATATTTTTATTGTTATCATGCGAAAAAGAAACATGACTGTTAAAAAACGGCTAATTTATACACCCTCTAAACATATTTCGAAATCTACACCAGCGTCCACCATGGCACTAGAACTCTGAACCACTTGAAGAGGAACACCTATGCTACACAAATTGATACAGCTAGACTACAAACCATTTGATAAAAGAATAAAAACATACTTGTTAATAAACATGTATTTAGGTATTCGGCATTCCATTATCAACAAACATTGACACATGGTTTCTTGTTAGCCAAGATTTCGACCTAAAATGTTGGAACACTACTAGAAAACAGCTAAATTTGCGACAACGGTATCTATTGCAAAATTGTGGGAAACAGGCTATAGTGACAAATTTGTAACAAACATAGGTGGTGTCAAAATATACTGTCGCAAATTCCAGTACCCACAAATTTGCCATCATATTATGTGCATGCTAAAGTCGGCCATTTTTCATGAATGACTTCGTTTGTCTCGAGTTCCAATTACAAACCAACTTTCTTATCTTTCTATGGACCGTTCTCTTTGTTGTTTTCTAAAGGCATGATAACTTTTAGGATGTGGTCCTATCTCTAAAGCTAAGGACAATATCGATCCCACGATCGTAAATTTGTGGTCTAATTTTTGAAAAATAATAGTAATATATCACTATATAAGGTTATTTTGTTAAATATGTTCCATGTATGCTTCCATTACAAGATGCAACTCACAAGTGTTACTCGTGGATAGGAAAAAAAAAATATATTCAAATATCGCTCATACCTGAAATATTTGTTTTAACTCATTTCGGTGTCTTCCCGCTTGACATAGGCTATATATTATGATAATAACTTCATACGGAAGATATAATAATCATGAATACCTAGTAAGACACTAATGCCCATGTGCTTTTAAGTATAGTACTTCTAGAATGAAAATCTCTGCTTTGGTTAGGGCTGTTCACGAGCCGAGCCGAACCGAACGGACCTTTGCTCATGCTTGGCTCATTTACAAACCGAACCGAGCTAAGCAGCTCGTTTACAACCGAGCTGAAAAACGAGCGAGCATTGTTCGAGCGCAATTTTTTCGAGCGAGCGTCGAGCGAGAAACGAGCGAAAAGTAATTTGGACAACCATGAAATTGGGATGTTATCTTCAATGTTTTCGTTGTCGAGTGACAACTAAGGTGTAACTGTCTGATGAGGACACTAATATTGAGGTCCGAGTGTCCAAGAATGAGGCTTAGGTTTAGGCAATGAGCATACTACAGAGAACAATTGTTGCTTTGTAACATAAGATGATATCAAACGACGACTAGGGGTGGACGACTAATAACATAAAGAAGTCAAAGTTGTCATTTTACGACTTAAGGTTTTACTATTAAACTTAGTATTAAATTTTTATTTGATAAAGCGGGCTATTCATATTTTATTTGCATATATTGGGCCAAATGTTATGTATAAATTTGTAAATATTACTATGATTTGTGGGTATATATATAATTATATATATAATAAATAAATAATAATTTATTCGAGCCGAACCGAGCCGAGCGAACCTTTTCTCGTGCTTGGCTCGTTTACAAACCGAACTGAGCCGATCAGCTCATTTACAACCGAGCGGGCAATCGAACGAGCATTTTTCGAGCATTTTCCGAACGAGCGGCGAGCGATCCACGAGCGACGAGCGATTTGAACAGCCCTAGCTTTGGTAGGAGATGAAATGAATAATTTTTCTTATCAAGTAATTGGACAACCTTTAATGCATTTTAAGTATGAGATATGTCCACTGTAAAATGTCCTACCATCTTTTCAAGACATACATTGATGGATTGGTAAACATATCATTACACATATACTCAAATTGTAGGTTAAGCAACAAATGCACTATGTCAAGGACTTTCAAAAAAATCTCCCCATTAAAAGTTTTACAGAGTCTCTCGATAATGCTTAAACATCATCACTGTAAACTGCGAATGAACTTTTAAGAGAGAACCTTTGATAAAAGTTTGATAATACTATCAAACTTATGTTGCTCTTTAATGGGATATCACATGAGTTTTACAATACTCAACCCCCTTATTTTAGTCTATAAATATTTTATTTCCTTTACATAATACTTTTTAAAGTATTGATATCAATGCTGCATGCATCATCAATCCATCTAAGGATTTTTTTTCATCTTGACCAATTATGAAAATGCATTTACTCTTTAAGAGCTTTGGTATATGATTTTAACATTTAACAAATCAATTGAAAAAAAAAACAATAACATCCATTTCATTTCCAACTTGTATTGTACCATTATTATACATGGAAACGTCATAATCACCAGGTTCAATTTATTACCTGTGATGTATTAGTGCAAAATTATTACATCCTACGATGTTTCATATTACCTTTTAAGCACTCAGTTGCTTTAGGATACTCATGAGGAGTTCCACTTATATTCAATTATATAACAAACATAACGTATTCAGAATTGAATCTATTTATTCTGATCATAACGTTCTCGAGAACTTACGTTACAAGATTTTGACACATTAAATCCTTCATCATGTATTTTCATGTAAACTTTTAGTGTCAAGTGGATCATGATATTTATTAGACGCATTTCAATTCTCTCTTTGCATTACCAGACTAATAACATAATGAAAAATCATTGTATCCACCACTGGAGAATGCATCTCCTCATAATCAATTATGGGTCTTTGCGAAATTCTTGTGCCACCAATTTTACCGTATATCATTTTCTTTTCAAATGTTGATTCGCACAAAAGACCTTTTCATATCTATATGTTTTACAACTTTTTTTGAATGGACTACTGGTCCAAAACTTTCCTTTTCAATAGAGAATTCAACTCTGCCGTATTTGCGTCTTTCCATTTTGGCCAATCATGTATTTATATTCATTCATAGGCAGATCTTAAATCTTGATCCTCATTTCAAGCGCTACATTACAAAAAATTTATAACGACGTCGATTTTATTTCGATTCCATACATTTCGTAGACATGATACTATATAACGAGATCTCTTTATTTTCAGGTACCTGAGGTTCTTCTGGAACCATCATGTCTAATGTCTCTTCAGGAGAACTTTTTACTATAACCTCGACTTGACCATCTTTCTTACTTGCTCCAATTTCTCAAGGATTTTCATTCATGGAATCGAACAGTCTATCACGCTTCAGGCGTGCAATAGAATTATAAGATTATTTGGAGCATTAGCAGTTTGGTATATGTGACGTAATTTAGCTAGTCCACATATTTAGGTCAGCTAATGTGTCTGGTAAATGATTTATTAATCATTGTAAATGAGTTATGCTTTAAAATTATGTTCGAACTTCATTTTTTTAGGATCAATTGTAACTCATACCAACTCCTTTCGTTACCAACTGCGTTTTATCTCCCCCTGATGTTGGGAAGGTTAATCAATTGAGATGGATAGCAATTAATTGAGCCATAAATAAATACCTCATTAAAGGCTCTAGTCATCATCGTATATTCCCAACCACCTTTTGAGGTCCCATCTTTGTGCGTCATGGTGGATCAATTTTAATATATGTCACACAACAAAAAATATTAGATGGGCAATATTTGGTTCCTGACCAAAAACCAACTATAATGGGGAGAAACTATTACCAAGTATTGGCTTGATGTGAATAAATGTTGTTGCATGTAAAATCAAATGTAAACATGAACTTTTGCTCTCATGATCATTGACGTTGAAATCAATAGTAGAAGTTTAGTGATCGTCTCAACAAAAGCAATATGTATATGAACATAAGCTACTAGTATTTCAATACTTAGGAATTGAATTCACCAAACATGCCATTTTGGAATAATGTGCTTGAGATCTTATTAGCTAAGCCATAAATCATGCAAACTTCTGGTTGCGCACTTGATAACCATTTAGACGATTCATCAATTTTAAATACTAAATGGTATCATGTTAGGATATGCGTATCCTTAAATCAATTCCAAAATATATAGTGATACTCACCATACTTTATATGGCAAATATATAATTTTGCTTAAGAGCAAACATTACATGCTATATATCAGATTGAAGAATCTTTAAGTTCTTCATTATGTTCACATCATCATCGACTCGGTGTGGTCTTACCGGTCATGCCAACTAATTAAGTAATTATGATCTATAAACTAAACTTCTAGTTTATGTTCGAATATGTATTACTTGCACGTATGTAATACAAAATATAAGATATGAAAGAATGTATTGTGTTCAAACTATCATGTTATATAATCACTCTTTTTTATTTGCCACATGTGGTGGTCAATCTTATTAGTAACATGATCATCGTTGCATTTTTATGATCGATCTCATTATTAATTTGACTATCATTATAATCATTGATAGTTGATCACATTATGACCATGATAAAAACTTTCTCAATTGTCTCCATAATTATGACAATTTTAGTTATTATTACACGATCAAATTTTACTTCAGGGAATGATATATAACCGAAAATTTTTCATGGACTTGTATATATTCATGTCTTACTCGGTTAGAAGAATATGGAAATTATTTCAAACTTTTCATATCTCTATTGAGATTGCTTGGAGCATATCTCATGTGCGACACATTAAAAAAAATTTATTCAAATTTCCTCATAAATAATCTTCTTTTCACGTAACATCAATTAGAAGTAATTACATATCTGAGACATAATATTTACCGATCTAAAATCTTAAGACCTTCTATAAACTGATAATGAGATTTAGAGAGCGCGACACTTCGAGCAAGCATACATTTAATCTTTCATGACAGTAATATTAAATCATAACTTTGATTTAGTGTTATACTCAACATTATATAAATAAATGGTAGCATATAAAATATAAGGCACACCACAAAAACAAATTCTACGATACTTGATGTTACAACATGTAAACATATAAAACAAGTTATAATAAAAGTTTATAAAAACATTTTTCCTTTAATTTTCCCTTCAGAACAACAATATTCAACACTAGATGCAAGTGTAAAATAAAAGAAACAAATCAAGAAACTTGAATATTAGAAAAACAAATACACATTCCCATAGCCTTACAAGTAGTTACAACTTACTCGTTTTTTATTGGTTTCTTGAAAAGGATTCTATTAGGTTTAATTTAACACAAAATTTAAAGCATTAAACTATGCTCATAAGGATTATAACTCCGAGTCGTCGACCAAATATCAAATCTTAAAACCAAAACCAATATTCCCAAATTATCCAAGTCGTAATCTAATTGATTTACCATTGAATTTTAAAGATAGAGTTTACTAATAAGAACTAATATATTTTCTCTTATCGTGAAATGAGAAAAAGGATGAAAACTTTTTTTTCATCCATGGTTCCTTGGTAACAATATCTACAGAATATATAAGTTCAATCAGATGTATATTTGAAATATTAAGGCTTCGAAGTAGTTACCAGATATATGAATTTTTCGCTAAAAGTTTTGTCAAGATCATTCTCAAAATAAAAAATCGACAATAAGCTTACACATTAACTTATTTTAAAAGAAACTTCTCGAATTTATTTTCTTTATATAATTTCTCACATATGCCTTTTTAATGTGTTTACACAAATATGAAAAAACAATTATTTGAGTTGCCAAACAAGTCTTGCTAACCCCTTTAATATATATTTTCTTCTTTTAAAATAATTCTATCTCGAAAAATGAAGATCCAATTTACTTATTGGAGAAATTCGTGTTCAAAACAAACAAAACGATGGAAAATGAACGTAAACCAAAATTATTACAGAAACCAAGTTTAGGATTGTTTAGATTTGTTCGAAGTAATTAAATAAGATCTCGTTGATTTGAATCTCAATTTTGATACAAACAATTTGTTTTATGATATCAGAAAATTCACACTACTATCTACAGAACATTATTATGTTCCACGCATTTGAAAGTAAGATTTGTATTTGTCTATAGAACAATAACTAGGTTATTGTTAATTTAATTTAAAGGGTTAATTTTTTTGGTAGCAAAGCACAGAACAAAATACTTCATTAATTCAATGAAAAAAAAGGCGTTCGAAAAGGGAAGTGGGAGACATACGTCTTTAGTACCTTAAATGGAGATATTTATATAGTATTTTGGATGATAACAAGAAAAAAAATTGCAAATCATCCAAGAAACTTACGCATAACAAACAATAAAATTAATAGACAATAAATCTCATATATTAAAATAAAACTTACTTGTAGGAGGGTTTAATTGAAAACACTTCGATGAAAAGTTGCTAACCGCAGGCGCGTTGTTCACATGAAACCAAGGAAGGGATTAGGATTTTTCGTGAGAGCACTTTCGTGCTAATAATGTGTTGTGAAACTAGCCTAATAGCAAAATAATATGAGAACAAGAATAGAGAGAGAGATCTAGAATTTCATTAATCATGTGTGTATTACAAACTAGCTTATACCCCGGGAGCATCCCGGGTTGAGAAATCTAAGTAAAGTGAATAAAATTAGAAGTATCTAAACTATAAAAATGGCATCTATGTATCAACTTACATTAGATACTTTTTAAAAAAAAATATACCAAAAGATCCATTTCACCTTACAACATCAACACCTAAAACAGAATATTAAGATCCCAAGCACTTCAAGGGGACAAAGATTGTTTAGCACCAATACATTCAGTCAAAGGTCTTTAACTGCATACAATAAGATGTGAGCTATATCAGAATATGGTAGAAAAAGAAAACATAGCAATTATCTGTTGGAGAGCGTCCCGAGTTGAAATATCTAATATGACATAATAAAATATCTAATATGACAACATAATTAATGACTTGCCAATATATGATTAAGGAATATTATTATTATTATTATTATTATTATTATTATTATTATTTTAAACAAATCTCTGCCATAAGTTATCATATTCTAATATTAAAAAAAAGGGTAATTGGGTCGGGTATCACCTAATCCCAGGCCCGACCCAAACCCACAATTTTTTTTAAACTAATATATCCCGGGAACGTCCCGGGTTGAGAAATCTAATTTGAAATATCAATTTTACACCTGAAATAAACTGATGCGTTTTACAGTTACATGCAGGAAAGCTTCGGGTAGCACTTAACCTAAAACAATTAACAATGTATCTTCAATGTTAGTGCATAACCTTAAACACTGTATAACTCTAAGATTAAAACCTAACCTAAAACAATGTACAACTCCAATGCTAACACATGTTGTAAATAAAAACCATATTTACTGGTTTGAATATAACTAATGACTTGCCTATACATGATTAATGAATAACCTGAACACTTTGTGTTTTTTTCCTGTATGAACAAAACCACACAAAAAATAGTCGTTTTTTTCTCCGTTTTTTATATAGCACTATGGTACCCGTTGGAAAGATAATAAAACGCTCGTTAATTTGGTGTAATTTTTTTCTTTAAAAAATCTCGTATATAAAAGATATTAACGTTTAAAAATTATGGGAGAAAACATTAGAGATAAAAATCTAATTTTGTTTTTAAATTTTAAATTATTATTTTCCTAAAATAAAGTCTTTGCCACATGTGATGACACATGGCACACTCAATAAAAAGAATACCCTCTTTGAGTGTCATGTCATTAAAATGGCTTTGGTTTATTATATGTATAGATAGATAGATAAGATACAATGGGTATAAATAGAAATGAGAATTCTTGGGGAACAAGCCTAATCTAATTTAGGTATTGATAACCACAATATAATATATTTATAACATAAATAAAATTTATTGTCACAATATTCGAGATTTAGAATCATATGGTTTTCTTAACATAAAATTTTCTAGATTTTGTAGCAACTAACTCTAGAGGTGCACAAAAAAATCGTACCCGAAACCGGCCCCAAGAAAAAAAACCGCAATCGGTTAAGGTTACAAACGAACTGAACTTTCAGCGAACAGTTCGGCGGGAAGTTCGTTGAACATGGACAAAAAATTCCGTTCGTTTAGTTAAACGAACGAACATGAACAGAGGCCTCGTTCGTTCGTTTATGTTCGTGAACGTTCGGTAACGTGTTCGATAGTTTAATAGAGTTTTTAATTTTTATATTTTTTCTATATTCTTTTATTTTTATTTCTTTTGCCCAAATAAATACTTTATGTGAGGTAAATCTATGGGTATATATATGAGATTAATAAACCATGCTTTTAGTATAATCATTAAATAAATCATTAATGAAGAGTTCAAGTTTAAATAAATAAATAATGAAGAATTCAAGTTAAAGATGCGAGCTTAGTTTATTTGAGACACTACTTAATTATGTTTACCAATATTATGTTAAGTACTAAGTATGTTTTTATAATTACGTTATATTGGGTGAATCTAGTTAATCTATACATATAATATTTAGAAGCAATATGGGACACTTGGCAATCTATCACACCCCTTGCAATTAATGAGAATCCTACATGGCACAATGTGGGAATTAATAAACTTTTCTATTTTTTTTAAATCAAAAATACAAAAATATATAAAGCCTTAAAAAAAAAGCGGACATAATCTCAGTACCATCTCCATCGCCGAACATTCAACCCTAAACCCTAAACTTGGCGATTCATAGCATCCATCATCTCCAATCCAAGGTAAGCTCCATTCGATTCTTCTTTTGAATAGATCGATGTTCTTCTATCTTTGATTATTATCTCAGATGATCGATTAACTTATTTTGTATATTTTTTTTTATTTCGATTACTGTTAATGTGTTTTGTTGTACTGATTGTTCTTGGTTTTTTGTTTATTATTCTTCATTCATTCACTCATGTTAATATCTTTGATTTTGTGTTGATTTTTTTAGGGTTTATGTCCGACCTTTCGATTTAGGGGATTAGGGTTCGACTGATTATTATTTTTTATTAAGACTGATATGTTTTATTTATTAAGATTGATTAGCGTTCGACTGATGATTATTGTTTGTTAAGACTCATATGTTTTATAGAAAGCATCGAATGGATTTTTATGGTTTAGTTTTTGATTAGTGGTTTATGTTTTAGGTATGGATTTAGGGTTTATGGATTGTTAGTGATTTATGGGGTTTTAGGGTTCAACTCATGTTATAAGTTTTGACTCATTGTTCTTTATTTTTGGTTTATTATTATTCAACATTAATCGTAGTTTGATGTTTTAGGTGTGTATTTAGGAATAATGTTTTAGGTTTTGACTTAGGGTTCAATTTATGTTTTAATAAAGCTAAAAATGGATTCTTATGATACAGGGTCTGTATTAGGTGGTTAATTTATAGGGTTCAATTGATCTTATAAGGTTTGATTGATGTTTTAGTAAATCTACTGATGAGTACTACTGATTTAGGTTGCTATTAGAGGTTTATGTTTTAGTTATCCATTCAGATATGATTTAGGGTTGATGTTTTAAGGTTACGATTTATCGTTAAATTGATGTTTTAAGAAATCTAAGAATGGATTGTTATGCTTTTAGGTTTCAATTTAGGGGTTTATGATTTAGGTATTGATTTAGGGCTTTTTTTTCTTTATAGAAACCTTAGTACCGATTTTTATGATTTAATTTTTGATTAGTGGTTTATGTTTTAGGTATCGATTCATGGTTTAAGGAATACTTTACCTTTGCATTTAGTAAAAATTGTTCAATTGATTTAGTCTTCAATTTATGTTATAAGGAACCTACGAATGGATTGTTATCATACATTGTTTGGATTAGGTTTGCATTTAGTAAAAGTTGTTCAATTGATTTAGTCTTCAATTTAGTCTTCAATTTATATTCTTTATGTTATACTCATATAAACATTACTTTGCTGATATGTATTTGCGATTATCTTTTGTGGTTGCTACAGGTGCATACACGTTTGGAATACAATGGTTTATGGATTTTGGATTGAGTCGGAGGGTAACAACCGTGTTTGTATTGTAAGATATCTGTTACATGCTAAAATGTATATAGTACAGTATGTTTATACTTTTCCTAATAATATTTTAATGTTTGTAATTCTTATCAGGCGTTACCAAAACTCTATCAAAAGTGGATCGAAGATTATGGTTATCCTACCGGTAACACCAAAATCCGTACCTTGGACTCTAAAATCTATGATGTTAAAGTGTTGAATATTGCTGGCAAGTGGTTCTTCTACAATGGTTGGAGAACAATGATTACTGAATTGAAGTACCCATCTGGGTGTAACTTTCTATTTCAGTATGAGGAAAATCTTCGCTCTTTCAGGATGATAACTTTCCATCAAGATGCAGTGTATGCAGCTGGTAACTTTTTTTACTGCAGATTGTCCGATCCTTATACCAGTGAGAAGCGTCTGGTATGTGTTTTTTTTAATCAAATAACATCATTATATTTTATTATACAATTTGTTGATAAAAAAACTTATTTTAACCCCTGTCAACATTTTTTCTGTTTTTACCAGCATGTTAGTTGTTACGTTGTTCATGGTTTAATGAACAGACAACTCCCGTTGGACCCAATTGCAGTTAGAGCTCCTCCACGTAAAAAGTTTCAGATACAGCTAGCAGTTGATGATGGTTTCTTTTATGTCACTAAAGGATGGCGTTTCATTAAGGAAACTTTTTCAATCACACCTGATCATCTCATTGTCTTCGAAATAATAAATGAGGTCTTCTCTGTTTTCTTAAATATAAATTATAAATCTTTAGCTTTATATTTTTTGCTCGCTGTATAGGTCATAAGGCTGATAAAATGTATATACTTCTTTTTGGTTTAACAGAGCACATACAATATGTCGATTTTTGAGAAAAACAAGCTTACTCTTCCTCCTGAACTTAAATGGGAAGCTGAAGTTAAGGAGGAGGATGATGATGAAGATTACTCTGATGAAGATATCATTGTCGTTTCTACTGATGATAGTGAGGAGGTTGTCGTTTCTGATTATTTTAGCGAGGAGGATGAAGAGGACACCGATATGGAGGAAGAGGATGATGATTCTGAGGAAGAGGACGATGTAGGTGTGCCAGTGGTGTTCGTTGTTGACAGGCACTATGTAAGTAATAATATTTATTTTTTAAATGTATTAACTTAGATGTATTTTAGTCCTGTTTACATACTACACTGATTTTAATTAATCGATTGTTTTAGGGTTTTCATTTAGGATTATGATTTAGGTTTTAATTAATTATGTTTACAGAATTATGATTATTATGGAAAATATGTTTATGGTCTCTATTTAGCTTTCATGTTTTAGGTTTATGATCCAATAGATGTTTTATAGAAACCTTAGAATCTATTGTATGTGATTTAGTATTTGATTAGTGGTTTATGTTTTAGGTATACATTTATGGTTTAAGAAATACTTTAATGGTTTGTTACTATTTAAGCGTTCAACTTAGAATGATTATGCATTTATGTTATAGGTTTCTATTAAGCTTGAATGTTTTAGGTTTGCATTTAGTAAAAATGGTTCAATTGATTTAGTCTTCAACTGCTGTTTATAAGGAACCTAGGAATGTTTCAGTTTTTCATTTAGTCTTCAATTTATGTTATTTGTTTGTAGTATGTCAGAAAATGGTTCAATTGATTTAGATGTATTTTAGTCCATCACTGGTTTATTATAACTCTTTATATGTTAGTGCAGCCATATTAGTGGTTTATAAGTTGACGACCTCCTAAAACATGTCAACTGTTGTTACTTAGTATTATGTAGATCTTAGATGTTAGGCTTATAACAGATATGGGTCAACTTTTGTTGGTTATTAAGATGTTAAAAACGGGTGAAGTGGTCTAAATGTTAGATTTTACTTTATGGACAAATTAACCACACCTGTTGTTACTTATGTAGACTTCTCAAACAAATATCGGTCAACTGATTTATTTGTTAGATGTCAACTGATTTAGATTCATTTTAGTTTTAGCTACACATAGGTCAAATCTGGTCAAATTATCAGATTACACGAATTGGTTACCAGTTGGTATAAACTGCACTGAAATGGTGTTTACTTGTGATATTGGTCAAATGGCATTTACTTAAGTGCAATCATTGTATTTTTTAAATCTATTAACTTAAATGCATGTTAGTCGAACAGATTTATTATACGCCTTTAGATGTTATTGCAGCCATAGTAGTGGTTTATAAGTTGATGACCTCCTAATATGGGTCAAGTGTTGTTACTTAGACTTAATTAGATGTTAAATGTTAGTCTGTTGTCAATTATGGAAAAACTGTTGTTTGTTATTTAGATGTCCACTTATGTCATATCCAAATGAGATGACAAGCTATATTTATATATTATTATTGTATAACTTTCTATTATTTGTTATTTGTGTAGCGTATGAAGACCCCTTGGGCAAGGGACAACGGGTTGTGCAAGAAGAGGGCTTTGACCATTCGTGATGGTGAGGGTTTTAGTTGGGGAGTGTCTGTTGGGAGGGAAGGTGAACCTGGAAAGTACCGTTACAACATAAGAGGTATGTCAACTTTCGTAGGTGATAAGAACTTTCAGCTTGGTGATCAAATGCATTTCCAGTTTTTCCAAAAGCAAGGTGTGTTCGAGTTCTCTAATGTTGTTAGCGGTAATGGTAGTTAGTTTGGTTAGTGGTGGTTGTTATGTGGTTTGAAGACAATACTTTTTGGTGGGTAACTTTTTTAAGTTAGAACATGATCTATCGTTGGTAGTCACAAACATTTCCACGTTTACTGCTCATGTGGTAAGTCGTGGTTTTTGGGTTTATATATATGTTGATAAACAATAAATAAGTAGGTTATGTATATTGTAATGTTTTTGGGTTGTTTAGACAGTAAGTTAGCAATGTTTGGATAAGTTAGTAAATCTATTATCTAAGAATCTAAAATAACTGAATGTTCATCTTAAAATTTTACATTTTGATACAACTAAACTATATTTTGTAACATTGGTTGTCCAAGTCTTTTTAACAAAAAGGTTTTTTTCAACATTAATTTTGTAAACTTTTGGTAGGTTTAGTTGTCATGTATGATTGTGCATATGATGCTTGGTTTGTCGTGATATATGTTTATGCTAAACCTTTATTTGTTGTTTATAAAGTAAAATCTGAATTGTGAACTGTTTAGGTAGTAGTAATACAATTACAATCATATGGATTTTTATAAAAAAAAAAGTCATCATACATTTTTATATCAGAAAATTTTTTTAACAATCATGTGACATTTTATATTCTTTAAATTTGATAATTTTTTTTAAAAGTCAAATTTTAGCAACATTGACTTTTCCAAGTCAATCATATTAATGACAGTTTTCCTAAAATATTTTAATTTATTAATTGGTAATAAATATAAATTCCGTGTATATTAAGAAGTTTAAGTTATCTCAATCATTGTTAACAAAATAAATTTAAGATTATTACAATTAACTAACAATCAATATAATTTTATCATCAAAATATTTTTGGTACATTTCAATTATTTAAAACCAACCCTTTATAAACTAAAACCAGTTTTGTAACATAAGAGGTATTTAAATTCAATGTTTGGCTATTTTAATTAAATTGTATTACAGTTTTACAATTCTTTTAAATCGCTTATTTTAAAAAACGAATAATTAACAAATTTTTTTTCAAAAAATATATTCTTGATGAATAAACAAACTTTACCTATAAAAATTGGACAAACTTAAATGTAAATTACTTTTCTTTTATAAAGCCGTTATTAAAAAAATTTATAACAAACAATTTTATTAAAAAATATAAAATGAATTATACTAAGTTTAAAATGTACCATACCAAAACGAAATTTAACTTAATAATGGAAACAGTTAAATGTAAATTAATTTTCTGGTCAACTGTTATATTAATGTTGTCATAATTTAGGAATCTTTAGTCAAAAAGTCATCATACATTGTATGACTAACTTTGAAACATTTTTATATTACCAAACCTTTTTTAGCAATAATTTACATTTTATATTTCTTAAATGTGTTATTGTTTATTTTTAAAGTCAACTTTTAGTAACGTTGACTTTTCAAACTGAATTATATTAATCACAATTTTCCAAAAATACTTTAAATTATTATCCTTAACTAAATAATGTAAACATGTAACAATGGTAATTATTATTTTCTTTTTTAAATCAATAAACGAAATTGAACTTAATAATAGAAAACTTAAATGTAAATTGATTTTCATTTCTAACTGTTACTTTTAAAAAAAATTTCACAAACAATTTTATTAAAAATTAAATTTTACTTATACACAGTTTCCAATGTACCATACCAAAAAATCGTATGCATGTAAACAAAATTTAACAACATTAACTTTTAACTTAAAAATGTAAACATATAACAATGCTAATTATATTTTCGTTATAAAATTAATTTAAACGAAATTTAACTTAATAATGGAAACACTTAAATGTAAATCAATTTGTGGTCAATTGTTATATTTATGTTGACATAATTTAGTAATGTTTACTAAAAATAAAAAAGTTTACATTTTTATTACATTTTTTTGTTAAACCTCTATAAATACATATTAGATTAATCTTACCTAATACTTAGATACCATAGAGTTGTAACATTATGGATCCAAACAACATTACTTTTTTGAATGACATCACTTGGCGCATGACTAAATATACTATCAAAGTTAGGGTGCTTAGGCTTTGGAAGCGAGAAAATCGAAAGAAACCTGGAGAAATTCTTTCTCTTGATATGGTTTTTATGGATGAACAGGTTATGTTTTTAACATATTTTTTTTAATTTGCTTTTTTTCTACACATTTGTTTGTTGCAAAAAATTGGTTGTTAGTAATTTTTTTTTTCTTTTCAAACAGGGGTCGAAAATGCAAGCTATTGTATGGAGTAGATATATGAAGAAGCATGAAAAATTCTTACATGAAAATGAAACCTATTATATTTATAACTCACAACTTGCTGAAAACAAATCTACTAAACATTTTTCTAAAGAAGATATGCTCTCATTTACTTTTGAAACTAATATTTCAAAGTGTAGTAAGTTTGATGGAAGCGAATACGGTTTTAATTTTTCATCTTTTGAGTCAATTAAAGGTGGAAATCTGTCTACAGAACAAAGAATTGGTTTGTTTTTATTATACTAACGAAATGTATTTTAATCCTTTTCTATATTGATTATGTATTCGTATAAAACTGTTTTAACTTTTTTTTAAGATTTCATTGGCTATGTTGAAGAATGGACTCCACCAGAACCAACAGAAACTAAAGCTGGTTGGAAAAGCAAGATGAACCTTGTCTTGATCGATCTAGAGTATGTATTTCATATCTGCTACGAATATGTTGGTATAAAACCCTTTATAATTTTCCTTTTAACATACATTCTGTTTATATGTAGTGGCATGAAAATGACCTGTTCTTTGTGGGAAGATTATAGTCATGAGATGTTTGAATACATCAAGCAGAATGAAGATGAAGTTCATGTAGTCCTTATTGTTCAATTTGGAAGCTTTAGCAATTATAAAGGTATGTTATATATTACTTTTTTTAGAAATTCCGATTACATATTTTTGTATACCGGTATTTGTTTTACCTGTTTTAATATTTTTTTTTCAAAGGCAATGTAAGTGTTCAAAATGCTTTCTTTATCACTCGCCTTTTTATTAATGAAGACATTGAAGACATTCGTTCTTTCAAGAAAAGGTAGAATAGTTATATTTTTTTGTGTTTTATTTATATGTTTTCAGTTGTTTAAAGATATATAATTTTTTTTTTAATTACAGTTATATTGAAAAGTTTATCTCCAGCGAATCATGTTCTGCTCAACGATCCCTTGGATCGTCTGGTAGTATGAATATGTCTGATGAATTTTTGAATAAAACAACTTTTAGCAGTATTCGTGATCTTCCATTGATAACAGAGGTTCGTATAAAATTATTTTTTTTTTTTGCCTAATAACTTTCTTTCCAAATACATTTCAAGGTTATTCGTGACATTTTTAATTTTGGTTTTGTAGGTTAACAAACAAGTAATTGTTGTTGGAACAATCAAGGGGGTGGATCCTAACGAAGATTGGTATTACCTTGGTTGCGAGTTCTGCAACCACAAGGTTGAGCCAACTTTGAGTTTACCAGATGATGAAGAGGTGAAGGACGTAACTTCATTTAAACAAGTTTTGATTTGCACGAATAAAGGTTGTCCAAAACAGATTGTCTCCGGTGATCCAGTGTAAGAATTCTATTCTCTATACATAAGTTATAATTGTATGATATTATTTTTTTTTTTATGTTTTAGTATTCATGTTTACGTTTACTAATTTTTTTACATATAGATCTGATTTTTTAGTTTTGGTGTTTTAGGTATAGGATTCCAATAAGGGTACAGGATTGTACTGGAATTACATCCCTTACATTGTTTGATCGAGAAGCAAAAAAAATGTTGGGCATGTCAGCGATGCAGCTTCTTGAGAAAAGCAAACAGGTAACCTATTTTTTTGAGCTTTAAACAATATATGTAATTGTACTTTGTATTACTTATATGATGTATGATCTAGGTTTCTATTGAAGAGAAAGTAATTCCTGTTGAGTTTTATGAAATTGAAGATAAGAAATTTGCTTTCAAAATTAAAGTAGGGCAATTTAATATTGATAAGCATGTTGATGGTTATGGTATAAGGAAGCTTACAAATGATTCGGAAATTGTAGCTTCTCTTGAAGAACGGTTCCTTGACATTCAGGTTATGATTATGATTTAAATATTTTCGTTATAATTACTGTTATGAATCGTTATTATTTTTGTTGTTATTTAGTTATTGTTTAAACCCTTTTTACGTTAATCGGTTCTTTATTACATTTTTTTTTAGATCGAACAACCTCTGCTTGAAAATATCGATGTAGGTGACTCTTCAACACAGAATACGGTCTCTTTGAAGGTTAGTAGTTTACTTGGTCAATCATGTGTTCAGATTACATTTTAATGTAGTTTATTCTAACAATTTATACATGGCTTTTAAAATTGTAGGATTCTGTTGGAGATAACACTACTCCAGAATCATCTTCTAGAGTTAGTTTGATTCGTGATGAAGCTGAGATAAAGCGTAGCTTGGACAAAGTTTACGAAATGGATGATGATGCAAGTCAGTCAACAACTAAAGTCCTCAAGTCTGAAAAGTTCATTTCCCGTAACAAATCACCTGAGAACACGGTCTTGATTCCTAAGGTTGAAAAATAGGATCAATTACCCGTTTTTTTTTAACAATGGTTTATTGTCAGGATTTTTATTTCCTGTGTGTTAACATTTTGTTTTCATTTGTGTTTGCTTTGATTTTGAGACAATTTTCATCTACATAAATTGCGTGTTTACATTTGATGTTTGTTTATTATATTGGTAAAAATTCTACATGGTTGAATTGTTTTTTAGGATTTTAAGATTATTGTTGATAGTTTATAAGAGACCCTGTACTCTTATATGGCTAGATTTATGGTGCTTTATCAAGAGTAAAAATCAGGACTGGCGTTAAGTTACTTATACTTGACGCGGATGACAAGGTGAAGAATAAAACAAAAATGTTTTGTCTAAAGAAATATTTTGATGATATTTGATTAGAAGCAGGGCAGGAGTGAAATTACTTATACTTGATGCTGATGGCCAAGTGAAGACTAAAACAAAAAATGTGGTGTATAAAGAAATATTTAATGATATTTGAATAGAATGTGTATTGGTTTGTTTTAAATCTTAATAAAATATTTCTGCTACATTTTTTTATACGTTTTACCGCTCAAAATAATTGTACGTTGGTGAGCCGCGTGTAACGCGGGCAAAGATCTAGTTTCTTAATATATGTGAATTCGATCTTATTCGAAAGTTAACATGTGTCTCTTTGTGTTTGCTTCCATTCATGAACACGTGTTTGCGTTCATTAATGTCCGTTTGTGTTCGTGTGCGTTCATGAACAAAATTAATAAACGAACACGAACACGAATGTTTTCTTAACAAACGAACACGAACAAAAAATCCCGTTCGGTAAGTGTTCATGAACTGCTCGTGAACACATAATTTCCTTAACAAACGAACACGAACAAGGCCTTGTTCGTGTTCGTTCGGTTCGTTTGCAGCCCTACCGGGTATTCTATACCGTAACCGAGCCCGACCCTACCCAATCTATATTTTGAGCTTAATAACCGTATTCGAAACCGTGCCCGATTTATACCCGAAAATACCAGGTACCGGTTATACCCTATACCCGAATCCGGTTATACCTTATACTCGATACCGGTTTTTTCAAATACCTGATAGAAAACCCGAATTTTTAGAGTATATTTTATGTTTACAACTTTTATATTTATGTTTTTTTAGAAATGCATATTATAAAGCAAGTAATTTATACATAGTGAATTTATGTTATTGTAACTTATTTATTTATTTTTACAAATTACAACCAAATTTAAGTTTTAAACGAATTTATGTGTAAAACAATAAAGAAGAAACCTTATTTTTAAATTGGATATTAATATCCGGACCCACACCTGGTTATATCCGAACCCGATCATACCCTACCCGGGTACATAGAGTATCGTTTTTCTCCTTAATACGCGTACCTAGACACTACTCAGTTTCTCTCAATATCTGTTCTTTCAATACCTGACCATACCCGAAACCAATTTCATACCTAAAACCGGTCATTATAAAACCCCGATTTGTGCACCTCTAACCCCATCTTCGACTAAATGGGGGTCTCTCATCTCGTACATGTACTGTGGTGTTTGCACTTGTCACAAAGCGCCCGAAAGGATTTTGAAATCCAGAAATTAATCATAGCTTTGTTTAAGATATGATTCTACACCACAGCACATATCACAACACTTTTATAGTTTGAACGGTTGGGGGCCCAACCCAATAAAAGCAACAGAAGTGTGTAAGAAATTGTCTATTATTAATCATTTTTTATGCAATTAAGTTGAAATAAATAGAAAGGGAATATAATCAAACTAAAAATTCTAAATTTTTATTTCAAGTATAATTACAATAAATTTGATCTATATAATAAAACACAATTTTTATATCTTGTCCGATCATGGGTATGTTTGGCAATAAGCTTTTAGGAGCTTCTAGCTTTTAAGAAAAAACTCTAACTCAATAAAAAGTCTTATTTGGTTAAAGGAGCTTGAAACTTTTAGGTTAGGCGAAAAAACTCTATATTGAAACGCTACTAGTACTAGCGTTTAAGAAAAAGCTCATACTAGGCACTAGCTACAAGCAGTGGCAAATCTTGAAAAAAAAAACCTGATAGGACCGAGCTCAATACATATAAAAAGTTTCCGAAATTTTCGACATAATTTACACTACGAAAATAAAAATCTGGGTGGACGGTGGACCGAGGCCCGGTCTGTCCCTAATGAAGAACCGCCCCTAGCTACAAGCTTTTAATAAGTAAAATGACACAAATACTCATTTACCATAAAAACAAATAAAAAACATGCATACAAGCTTTTAGTTACGCCCATATTGGTCATTTTATACATTTTATTAAAAGTTCCGGCTACTCTACCAAACACCAAAATATATTTAAAAAACTACAGCTACAATCACTTTTCATATATATGTTCGTTTTTGAAGATAGACATCATATCACTAGACCACTGGTCATATTTAAACACTTATGTTTCAAGGATGCCACTTGATCATAAGTTGGTTTGTAGTTTTGTACACAAAAAGTGTATGCAATGCAATGCAATGCAATGGCAGTTGGTATGTATATTGTTTTTTCTGTTGTAAGATAAAGGCAGGCAACATCATAAAGCTTGGGCCAATGAAGGTAAAAGTTGGTTTGAGTCTTTACAAGAAAGATACATTTGATGCAATGACAATAATGCACACATGGGTGAGGGGCCAACTCTGTTAAAGCTATCAAGTTCATGGAAATTGTAAGGGCCAATCATGATGGAAAAGGGGAAACCACATCAATGCATCAACTACTTGTACCTTACAACTTACACCACACAAATCAATTCCATTAAAGTTTCAAGATTTCACCCATGTCAGAAGTCACAATTTTGTACAATAAAAGGTCCAGTAGGATGCTTGTACTCTATAATTAGCAATGGAATGGTGATGTCAAGATGATCAACACTTTCTTGCTAACATTATGAGGATTTGTACCTTTTGATCACAAATCATTTCCATCAAAATCTCAAGATTTTCCAACCAATGTCAGAATGCTAAGAAATCACAGAGTTGTACAGTCCAATCATGAATCATCAACACAGTTGTGATGCTGTGATGTGGCGCTAAACACCGCTCCAAAGGGGAGCCATAGGTGTGTTTAGGGCTCGGACGTGAATGTATGTGAAACTTAAACGTGTCATGGGGCGTTCTTAAACGTGTCATGGGGTGTTGCCCCCATTACACAGTCTCTGAACGCCAAGAAATCACAAAGTTTTGGAAGAAATGAAGCATTAGGGCGCTTTAATCGTACAACTATCAATCGGCTGTAACATTGTGCAGAAAAAAAATCATTTGTATTTATAAGACTATCCGTTGCCGACCGTGCAGGCGCGAGCCACAAACTTCAATCTCAAGTAACCCGGTCACTTGACCTCGTTGTGGCTGGGGGTGAGCACCGGCGCGACCAAAGCACATCTCTCTCCCGTTAACGCACGCGACCACCGTCGCCCGTGCTCGCGCCGCCACTGTTCAAGTGGGGCTGTTGTGGCTGGGGGTGAGCACCGGGATGAAACTTCCCTCGCGCCGGAGCTCGCTCGCGGCCCACAACGGACAGTCTAAGATGATCACATCTTGATACAAACAATTACATAAGATTTTCAACCCCGTATCGGAATGCCAATAACTCACAAAGTTGTATAAGAAAACCTGCAATCGGCACGCCTGTACCATTCAACTATCAATGGAATTAAAATTTACCAGGGTGCCGTCCCCTTTTACCAAAAGAAAAAAAAAACTATCAATGGAATTGTGATGTTGAGATGCAAGTTGCAGACTTGCTTTAAAACAAGGTAAAAATCAATGCAACTGCAATGTAAAAAGATCAAAACTTGGTTGCTAACATTGTGTAAAAAGATGATCCATACACATTCAAAGATATGATTTTGGAGGTATAATACATCAATTCCTTACAATGGGTCCAAGAAAGGCTTAGGGGCGCGGGTTGACGCTAGAACCATTTCATTCTCGTATTAAGACTCTTGAGTAACAGAAGTCTTAAGAGTAGAGATATCATCAATGTCAATATAGTGCAGAAAATTAAGATACAAAACTAGCTGGTTTAGCGGTTACCAACCAACCATTAAGGCCATGGAATATGAAACACAATCAACAACATATAAAGAGTAACCACACGCTTCAAAACGAGATTATCCATGGCTGACATAAAAATACAAGAAACACAGCTCTTTTCGAACGGGTAATCAATCATGCATGGTGTGGTTTCCCCTCATATGTCAGGAAATTGAGTTTCATTGTTCATGGGCGTAATAATTAGACGGTAAACAAAAATACCAGCTTTTTTTATCTATTCGTCTATGCAGCAATGAACATGGAGGTCTCGAAAAGCTCCTCACAGCTGTCCGGTTTGCGCATAATCTGAGTTTCTGAAGATGAACGCGCCTCACCATTGTTCTTCTCCATCTCTTCCTCGATCAAAATCTCCTCTGATCTGCAATTCCAGCTGCAAAACGCTTTCTCGCCTCTACAAGGAGAACAAAATTATCAGTTTGTAACAAAAGGAAAACAGGGTAAAATAACCAAACATGATTAATGATTTAGAGACCGAACCGAACCGAACCTGTACATGTAGATATCTTCGCCCTCCAACTTCTTCTTGCAGGAATAACAAAAGCTCAAGAAATCGTCATAGGGGTACAGATTCTCAACTTCAGAGGGTTTAATCTCATTTTCTTCACATTTAAAAGATTTAGGAACAAACTCATTATCGTGACGCTCTAAAATACAGTCACCGAAGATATGTGTCGTTTTCGGGTTAGGCCCATGTTTCCTAACACATGTATAATCCTCAGAAAGCTCAATCTCACTCGCAGAGAGTGAAGCGACTAAATCCCTTCCCGGGTTCAGATTGGTCAGGCGGGTCGTTAAATGGGTCGAGTTTGACCCAAGGTTTGCAGAATCCAAAGAATTAGACCAAAATCTAGTAAATGGTTCCTTTCCTAAAGGATTAATCAGTTTAGCGTTGGATCTTATACAGGTATGAGGGGAAACTGCATAATTCTTAGGGAGCGAGTTGGATAGCGAGTCAAACCCGACAGGTTTCAAACTCGGGCTATTCAAGATTCTCATTTGGGGTCCAAAAAGAACACTCTTACTATCCGATTTACGGAGTATCGTTCCTGATGAAGGTTTTGTTTCATCCTCTAGAGATTCTATCATGCTTAAACCTACTTTGTTACAATCCCAACTCTTTTGAGTCGCTTCATTCGGTTTCGAACAAGCGCTAATCGGTAAAATCCCAAAATTTGGTTTTGAAAAAACCTTGAAGTCCAAAGTGGAAGTAGGACTTCTAACTGAATCAGATTCTGGATATTTAGGGTTTATCCCTACAAATACACCAGGAACAGTAAAAAAGTTGTTTGCTTTATGCTTCTGTTTCAAGAAAGCATCAGGATTTGAGTAACAAGACTCATTTAAACAAGAATCAAGACCCATGCTTTGTTGATCTTTGTGGTGTGACCTGCTTCTTTTCCTCAGCATATTTCACACACCCTGTTCAACATAAACCACAGAAAAAAATATATATAAAAAAAAAACAAAAAAAAAATACATCCTTTATTGTTCAAAAGTCAAAACCCTAATCAAGAAATAAGTCAAAACAACACAATCAAATGCAGATTTCAAGAACACTATCAGGAGATGATTAAAAACCCTTGATTAAAATAACAAATAATGGATTAATACCAAGTGCTAGCAATGTACATTAAAGATATGTTATTAAATAGAAGGAACATCAGATGATTAACAGAAAAATTATTAAATACCCACAAGGCTCTGCAGATCAAATACTCAAGAAAATAGTCAAACATCAAATGAATAACAGAAACATTAAAGGGATGAATAGCACACAAAGAAAGAAGATGATGATGGTATGATTAGTGAAAAGAACAAAGGGGAAACAAGTTCAAGATTATTAAAAGCATACCATTTTCTTTAAATTAAAAAAAATAATGAAAAATAGCAGAAAATGCAGATGAAGAAAATAGATGGAAAAAGAAAGGATTTTGAGGGAAACCCACCTCAAGAAAGTTGATACAGAAGATGTTTGAGAGGAGAAAGAGCCTCAAATTGCAGATATGTTTTCTCAACTCCTTCACTCTCTCCCTCTATGGTTATGTAACACTTGTACAGTCTCTCTCTCTCTCTCTCTCTCATGCATCAAAATCAGAGAAGATATGAGCTTCTTGGATACTCTTCTCTCTCTGTGTAGTGGGGACTGGGGATTTACTGTATGTATACATTATTATATGTATACTTGTATATGTAGAGTAATTTCAATGATTTTAAGTGTATTATTTAATTTGTTTTTACATTTAATAGTGAAAAGGTTGTGGGGTGTATTAAATTAAAGGAGGTTAATATTTAAAGTGTTTTAATTAATAATATTTGGAAATTCTAAAGGAGTAAAATGGGAGCAAGTTATTTCTCCTTTAGAATTTATATTATTTGGAAATTCTAAAGGTGTTATATATATTATGATGATCATTATATTTTCCATGCGTGGACATACACGTACGACTATATGGGGTGTGTTTACGCCGTATATTATTAATTAAAACACTTTAAATATATTTTCAACTAGTAAATTTCTCCTGCGCTACGCGCGGGAATTTGATCGGTACCGATTCATTTCATATATTACGGCATTAACACTTGTTATAAAAACCAAAAGAGAAAATAAAAAAAAGTAAAGATCGTGATATGCTCAAAAGGATGTTTATATGGATTGAGAAAAAAAAAAAGGATATCAGTAACGGTTCTAACAGTTCCAGTAGATCTTACACTGGTAAACGATCGCCGTCACTCGTCACCGTCCTCTTGCTCACCACAACGTTAGAGTCCCTCATCTCTTTTCGCGCTGGAGTGTGGTGGTGTGCACACTGGTTACGTGGCCATCGCTATCGCTTGATGCCTATCCATAAAGGGGATTCAAACCACTTCCGTCGCGACACGCGACAACACACGACGAATGAAACTGTGTGTCACACATCGTATAATCTGCGCGCGTTGCGGTGCAAATCTAGTAGTCAACGTTGACAACAGCGTACGGTCTTACGGTGTTTGACACGTCGTTTGTTACCGTTAAATTTTTTTTATACATATAATAATTTTAGTCAATAAATAAATGAATATATATGTCGTTGGAAAAATCAAGTTGATAGAGTTAGAATATCTATACATATAATAAACCAAAGCCATTTTAATGACATGACATTCAAAGAGACATTCTCCTCTTTGAGTGTGCCATGTGTCATCCTATGTGGCATTGAGATATTTTAGGAAAAACAAATTTTAAAAACAAAATTTGATTTTTATCTCTTATCTCTTATGTTTCCTCCCACGATTTTTAAACGTTAATATCTTTTATATACGACATTTTTTAAAGAAAAAAATTACGCCAAATTAACGAGCGTTTTATTATCTTTCCAACGAGTACCATAGTGTTATATAAAAACGGAGAAAAAAAACGACTATTTTTTGTAGGGTTCTGTTCATACAGGAAAAAAAACACAAAGTGTTCAGGTAAATAATTAATCATGTATAGACAAGTCACTAATTATGTTTCGGTAAATATGAATTATATTTTCAACATGCGTTAGCATTGGAGTTATACATTGTTTTAGGTTAGATATTAATATTAGAGTTATACATTGTTTAAGGTTAGGCGTTAACATTGGAGATACATTTTTAACTGTTTTAAATTAGGTGCTACCCGAAGCTTTCCTGCATGTAACTGTAAAGCGCATCATTATATTTTATATGTAAGATTAATATGTCATATTAGATTTCTCAACCCCGGAAGGTTTCCGGGGTATAATCTAGTTGGGTAGATAAAAGTTTCTTGTAACATGAAAAAAAAAGCATATGAATTTTCATTGAGAATCTCTCTGCCTATAACACTTTTTTTTATCGGCTCTTTGCCTATAAGACATTTTACACTCTTTAGAAACCCAAAGTGGTTTTGCAAAACCTGTGGGTTCAACAATCGGTTTACATAGTCTCTATTTTTTTGTCTCTCACCTTCCAAAATATATCTGCACAACAACACAAGTTTCCCTCTCACCCATCACTCCTTCATATTGCTCTAACACTGTGTTCCCGAGTTTCATTAAAGGATGGAAGAGGAATGATCTCCCTCCTCTTCCTTTCTCTTCAATTCCTTCCAAATTGGAAAGATTGAAAATCATACTAAAATCCTCTTTATTATCCCTCTCATTCCCTCCCTTTCTCTCCTACAAAAAACTCTGGAACACATTTTTTCACCACTTCCTTCCCAATCCTTTCTCTTCCATCCTTTAATGAAACTCTGGAACATAGTGTAAAATCCTACCCACCACCACTCGTCCCGCTAAAAACGCAAGCACCACCGCCACGGACACGGTTACTTTCTCTCTGTCTCTAAAAACCCAGCTAACACCACCACCGCTACCGACATTTTCTTCAAACGTCTTTGAAATCCATTGTTAACCACCAATGTCGTTGTTGTCTTCGTCAGAATCATTCGCGCTATCACGGCCAACGGAACTGGTGTGGTTTTTTTGAGCGATGTGGGCTTTCGATCCTGATCGTTGAGATGATGAGAGGTTGAAACACCACCATCCAACACCGCCGCCATCACTTATTCGTCAACAGCACGGAATCACCACCATCCATCGCCGCCGTCTACTTTCCAACAGATCTGAAGGTGGGCCCCTCAATGCAGCTGTGCCGGTGGTGACCGAGCAGAAAACAACGCCGGCGATAAAGCCGGTGAGTTTGAGCAGGTCGGGGGGAAAGGAGAAATAACGCGTGACAAATCAGCGAGTAAGACGTAGCGGTTAACATTCCCTAACGCCGTGACGGTTATAACGGTGAAGAAAGACTGTGGCCAAAACCGGAAGAAAAAAAGTTTGTTGCCAGAACGCAAAAAACGGCAAGTCGGTTGTTCCACCGACCGTTAGTGTTTAATATATATAGTAATTGCTTTGTTTCTTTTTAAATTGCTTTATGATTGCTTGTATAAGTGTAACTCAATTTAGAAGGAATTTAAAGAACTTTTATAAAGACTATGGTCTATGCATTATGAAAAAAAACAGATCTAATTGTGTAGTCTTTGTCGAACTCATTATAGCTCAGCGGCATCTTTGTGGTAGGCAGAGGCGAAGCTTAGTTCGCCAATCGGGGGCGGACTTAATTTTTTTCGATCGGTAATGGCAAATCGGCAGGGGCCGAACTCAATCCGGACTAAATTTATCTACGAAAATCGTAAATTTTCACTACTGCGCTGGTAAGATAAGACTTAGAACTATAAGGTCCTGAGTTCGAATCACACAAGGCTCACAATTATGAGTTTCCTCTTGAATTGGTTGGTGACTTGGTGGTAGAATATGATCGCATAGTAACACTGGTGGCACGATAATACTCCAGTGGTCCGTGAGTGATTTCAATTAACCGTTCTAAAAAAATGTGTGTAGTCTTTTAAATCTGCCTAATCTAAAAGAAATTGCAATTTGTTCTGATTAAGAAGCTAAAAAAATGGGAAAATTATATAAATATAACAAATATATTTATAGAGTCGTTTATTTTGGTGTTTCAAGAGGATATATGGACAAATACAACTTTTTTTTTCTTGGTTTTAAGTGTAATATGAATGGACCGGGATTTTCCTTGGTGTCTCGGGTTCGATTTTCATGAGGGGCATAATGAGAAATGAAGGATGACTTTGGCCTATGGTCACGAGTTCGAGTCCTGATCTCGCTCGGGTTTTATCAATTCTTTACCATCGTGCCTTTGGCCGAGTGAAGGGTTGGGTTTTCCCCGGTTCGGAAACTACATGGGCGGGCCTTGGCTAACCAGTTGCTCGAGGTACATATGGGCCCTCCACTGGGTGGTCGTGGGGGTCTGTCCATAGTGTGAGGATCCCCTGGGTAGTCAGGCAGAAGTAGAGGTGCACAAAACCGGGTTTTTTGAATACTCGGGTTTGGGTACGTACCCGGGTTCAGGTATGATCGGGTAGGGTACATCTGGGTATTACGAATAAACGTGTCGGGTTCGAGTATGGTATTTTCCTGAAAAACCATACCCTATATACCCGGGTTCAGGTCAGGTTCGGGTTCGGGTTTTCAATACCCGGTTTCGGGTATTAAATACCCTGTTTTCGGGTACAAAAAACCCTATCCATGTGATTTTTTTTCTTTTCTTTTTTGTAATTTTTTGTGTTTAATTCATTTTTTTTTTTTTTGGTTCCTAAGCTATTTTTGCATACAAACTTCTTAAATATTAGTAAATAACATAAAAATACATACTTTAATATTATATTCCTAGAAAACATTACAAGTTACATTAAATAACACTGCTTGCATCTTTTTTTATGTAATATCTAAAAGTCTAGAACTAGTATTTAGGAAAACACAAACATGCATACAATACGCATAAATAATTCTCATATATCTACCTATAATTTCTCATTAATGATATAAAAATAAGTTAATTAAGCTAATAATAGTGTTATTCAATGTCCAACACTTATAGCCCAGTTGGTTGAGAGCCTAAGTTTCCTATGGGAGGCTTGGGTTCCCACTAGCTACATTTGGAGGACATTAAGAGAAATGAGGGATGACTCCTAACCTATTGTTAGGAGTTCGAGTCCTGATCTCGCCCGGGTTTTACCGGTTCTCCACAGCGGGTCTTCGGACGGGTGGGGGATCGGGTTTTCCCCGGTTCGGAAACCTCGTGGGCAAGCCTGGCTACCCTGGCCTGCCCCTTGCATATTCTTGGGTTCGCCAGTTTAAGGGTTCCATGGGTAGTCGGGCAGAAACGTTTCGTTGGCTGTTCAAAATAAAAGTGTAATTCAACACGATGACAACTATGTTTAAAATTTAGATTACTTATAAAATTAACTATTTTAAATAATTGTTAAACTTCACAAATGAACTGGGTATTCTAGATAACCGGGTATTCAAAAGAACCGAGTACGTGTATTATAATAACCGGATTCGGATTTAAACCGGGTTGAAAAAAAACCCGGGTCGGTTTGGGTTTTAGGTGAGCTAGATATACCCTGACCATACCCTTGGGTAGGGTCGGGTACAGGTTCGGTATTTTCTTCGAGTTCGGGGCCGGATTCGGGTATTTTGTGCACCATTAGGCAGAAGTGTTACTTGCCTTTAAAAAAAAAAGTGTAATATGAAATTTAACTGATGTAATCTCAAAAAATGCAAATCGAATTATCCACAGTCAGTCTGATTGATTTTTGAACTGCATGGTTACTTGCCACTTGCCAGACCTATAGAATTGTTGAAATAGACCGGTGATTTAACCATATTTTAAAATTTTATATATTTTTTCTTGCTTCCAATATCTTATTTACTTAATCCTTCATATTTTATTTCCTATTCTATTTTCATTTAGTTGCATGTATAGTTTTTATTTTTTTGTAACACTGTGTGTTATGTGAAACCAACATGACTAGTGAAACAATTACCAATAAGGCAACAAGTTTGATGACTGTAGAGAGATGAATGTTACATAAGCATTTATGTTGTTGATCTGGTCAGACAATGACCTTATAGGATGGATTATAGTAGTATAGCCATATCCCACTATCATCTTTCACCATGCTACATCGGCTTAAATTGGAGACTTACAGTTTGTTCAGTCTCTTTGGAACGAGTCGGTTATTCCTACATGGTACATCCTTTGTTTACAAATTACAATGAAATTATTGCAAATTTGGTTTTGCTTGATCTTCGAAAGGGTTGAAAGAGATTGTCTTGCTTCAACAAAGTAGTAAATAAAATGAGTAAAATGGAAAGATTATTTTTTTTCTTAAAACTTATTTGATTTCTTGCTTTGGTTATTTACTCTAATGTATTTTAGCTATGATTATTGCCATCCAAGCCTTTCAAAACCATGGGCTTGTCTAGGGTTGAGGATTTTAATAATCTGGTGTAATCTAATTGGTGTTTTGCTAATTAAGGGATTCAAAAAATAAATTAGTGTAAGGCCCTGTTTGTTTACGTCTGACTCGATCAGACTTGAGGTTGTTTGGCCGATTATCTGCAAAACGAACACTCGATTGATTGAAAAAAAAAACAGAGCAGGAGCAAAATCCAGGGCCACACGGAGCTTGAATTTTCGTATCCGCAGGTCACGATGGAATCATAACCGGAAACTCGTTTTGCACCCCCCCTACGCGCGGGTAGGTTCCCAAGTCAAATGTGAGATATAAGATTTGATACTTCCAAAACCTCTTAACCATTTGGACCTCTTACTGATTTAGCACTTACCCATTCAGAAGTTACCAAACGGCCCCTAACTAATCCTTAAGTGTGTGAAAAGAGTGGTATAGATGTGTGTTGTATTGACTAACACTATTGGGGTGGGGGTTTGGAAATGGGGCGTGAGTTGCCACATGATACATGTGTGGTCTACAAATCAAGTGTTCAAAAGGTAGGGGAGTGGAGGGGCTTGAAAAGGGGGTTTGGGTTTTGAAAAGTTTGTGTATATAAATAAAAAAAGCAGCCAATCTGTTTCAAGCAAGACCTGCCCCACGCCGGTGAACCCCCCCCCCCCCCCTCCCTAGCCCAAAGGGCCACGCCATGGTCTCAAGCCCCCAAGGGTGGTGTAGAGGGCGGGAGTGGGGGTTTCACGCCATATATCCCGCCCCACTTCCCACACTCTAAGAGTGCCCGTGTGATGCTGTGGGGAACACAAACGCTTTTAAATGTGTGTATGATTCAGTTCAGTCATTAGCCTCAAACAAAACCGAAACTGAAACCGTAATCATCGGTTAATCGATCTTATTAACCTATATGTTAATTGGTTCGGGTAACGTGGTTAGATTTTCGAGTTTCAGTTCGAGTCAATTAATTTTGTTTAATCACTAAAACCAAACTTTGGCTAAAATTTTTGCTTATGAGTATATGAGATGTTGATATAAATGAATGAAATAGAGGTCTAAAAGCTAAAAATATATAAATGGTTTAGTCCATTAATGGTGGAGGGGCACTCCTTTTCTCGACCCTAGTCCTCTCCAATCCTGCACGATCACATCATTTTTCCATTAAATTACCCTAACACTACAAAATCATTGACAACACTCCTTTCAACTACCCTGAAATATTTAAAAAAATATAAAAAAATAAAAATAACTAAATTATACTGTCAAAAAAAAAAAACAATACATAATTCAAACTAAGAAAATAAACAAAATACGAAAATTAATAAAAAAAACTTCATTCATCTAAGTCATTCGTCGGTGACCATATGTTTCTGCTATTTCACATATATGTTCTACAGCAATTTCCGTCATCTGGCCCCGAAGAAGATCATGGGGTATGAAAAATGTTGTATATATCAGAGTTCAAAGGTGTTAGGCGCAAGACGAAGAAAAAGATAGGGCATGAGATATAAAAAATGAACAAAGAAAAAAAGTAAAAATATATTATGTATTAGAAAAATAATACTATTCTTTAAAATAAAATAAACAAAAGCTATTATATAACATTTAATATCATCTAACTAGTAACAAAAGTTTCAAAATTCAATGTGTTAGTATATAAAAGTGGTTTCCTTAGATAAAAGTAGAAATTTGGCTGGAATTTAGCCATAATTTAGAGAATTTAGTTGGAAACTGTTCGGAATTTGGGAATCTCGCCGGAATCTAAGCACGAACTATCACCTGCAGTATTAAAGCGCAGTTGCCTCGCCTTGTCTGAAAAATGGGCCTAGGCGCAAGAGGCGATGGCTTTTAACAACTATGGTATATATGTTATTTAATTTTAAAAGAAAATTTCTTTTTTTATACTCTCTAACGGTCTTTTCAGCGGATTTATGACCATTTTCCAACTATTGTACCTTACGCTTAATAGAATAAAAGTTCTTAAATTTTTGGTATCTTAATATATGCTTCTGAAATGCATTATATATGGCATAGATATATGTAATTGTTAATTAAGGTTACAGGGGGTTTTATATTATAACCTATATTTACATAAGCTACCCTTGATATTAACTAATTACATTTTCTCTAATTGTCCACCGTAAGCTAAGGTTGGGAGAGCGTAAAAAGGAAAATTTATGTATTGTTTGCGGCTTGTAAATACATCTGTAAACTAATCTTCTATAAATATGAATGGGGGATATTATTTACACAAGAAGGAAAAGTTAATTTTCACAGCCCTCTACGGCCCGTATAGGGCTCTACGGGCCGTAGAGGGTGTCAGTGTAATAAATGCTCAACCCTCTACGTCCCGTAAAGCCCTATACGGCCCGTAGAGAGGAGTTTGGTGGGGTTCATTTAAACCCTATACGGGCCGTAGAGACCTCTACGGCCCGTAGGCAGTACGAGGTACGAGGTGATTGAATGAAGTGTCTGACATTCAGTGTGTCAGTCTGAAAAGTCTCTGAAAAAGCTAAACCTATACGGGCCGTAGAGGGCTATACGGCCCGTAGGAAACCTGGTTGTTGGGAGCATTAAACCCTATACGGCCCGTATAGGCCTCTACGGGCCGTAGAGGGTCCAGATATATTCTTCTTCCTTGTCTTCTTTCTTCAGTTAACGAAAAAAAATTTAAACACGCGGTGCACAAAAATCCGGTCGATTTCAAGCTACCACGATGTCTTCGGGTCACTACGGTAATGTTTGGGATGAATGGGAGCATTCGTTTAGCCTATCTCACGTCTCGGAAACCCTTTTCGGAGCCGTGGTGGAACGTGGTGAGGAGGAGGTTAGCTCCGTTGTTCCCTATGGTGACGGGAATGCACTACCCGATTTGAACCTGCTACCCGGTTTCAACCTGCTGCCCGATTTGAACCAGGAGTACGTACAAGAACCGGAGTCATTTTACGTGCCTCCGCCAAGTCAACCACAGTACGAATACGCTGGTGCATCAGGGCACGACGGAGGTGATAACGGTGGCGAGGAACCTGTCCCGGATGTTTCGTACGAAACGAATCAGGTGTGTTTATGAATTTGCACTTGTTTATAATTTAGACCCGTGTATATTTAGACTCGTATATTTAGGGTTTGTGAGATATTTAGACCCGTGTACATATTTAGACTCGTACCTAAATTTGTTTTAGGGTTTGTGATATATTAGTTGTTATTTGAACTCGTAGGGTTTGTGAGATTTGAACTCGTATATATTAGTTGTTATTTGAACTCGTAGGGTTTGTGAGATTTGAAGTCGTAAGGTTTGTGAGATTTGAACTCGTATATATTAGTTGCTATTTGAAGTCGTATATAAATTTTGCAGGTATTCAGGTCTCTTAAAGACCTCACAGAGTGGGTTTATCAAAGAGCAAAAAAAAATGGTTACATTACCGTATACTCACGTACTGTTTCGGAAGGCAGGGGGGCGAATAGGAGGGTAACGACGGCATGGATACGATGTGACCGTAGTGGCGTACATCATAGTGTAGCCACGGTTCGAAAGACGGGCAGTAAAAAATGTAATTGCCCGTTTGAACTAATAGGGAGATACCACTACGGCCACGATGGTTATATTTTGGAGGTCCAAAACCAAACACATAATCACAAACCTTTCCAACACATCGAGGGTCACGCGTATGCTAGGAGGCTGGGTCCGGCCGAGTTAAAATTGGTGGATACACTTTATTTTCAAAATGTTACGCCAGTAGACATACATTCGGCCGTTAGAAAACAAAACCCGGATAGTCCCTGCATCTTAAGAGACATACATAACACAATAACCAAGGTTAAGCATTTGTTATACGGCGGCAGGACTCAAATGCAGGTATTATTATTATTATTATTATTATTATTATTATTATTATTATTATTACTTCTTTATTATTATTTTTTAATTATTATTATTGCTATGCAGGTACTCGAAGCCACATTGGTGGAAAAAAAATTTGTTTACTTCACCCGGAGGAATGCCTCGACAAATGCGATCGAGGATATTTTGTTTGTCCATCCCACCTCGCACAGGTTATGGCGTGCGTTCCCGCATGTGCTGATGATTGATGCGACCTACAAAACGAACGAGCATAAACTTCCGTTTATTCAAGTTGTGGGGATGACATCAACATCCAAGTCGTTTATTGTCGCCCATGCATTCATCTCCCGTGAAAAAAAAGATAACTACTTGTGGGTGATACAAAGGCTTAAAGAGTTGCTAGAAGATAGTACGGAGCCCCGTGCTATAGTTACTGATTGTGAGAAAGCCTTGATGAATGCATGCGACATTGTATTTCCAGCAGCTTCGAAGTTGTTATGCAGGTATACATGTTATTATTATTATTATTATTATTATTATTATTATTATTATTATTATTATTATTTTTATTATTATTATTATTATTATTATTATTATTATTATTATTTTTATTATTATTATTATTATTATTATTTTTATTTTTATTATTATTATTATTATTATTATTATTATTATTATTATTATTATTGTTGTTGTTGTTGTTGTTGTTGTTATGCATTCAGGTGGCACATTCAACGAAATATACTGAAGCACTGCAGACAAGCCTTTGGAGATGAAGATTGGAAAATATTCGTGAAATCTTTTAAGCGATTATGTAGATCTTCATCTCCGGCATTTTATCAGCACTGGTTAGACCGATTCTACAGACGACTATGTCAAGACAAACGAACTGGTACATATTTTATTAATTTAGTTTAAAACGCATACACACATTAACAAATATCTTTGTTCTATCTTTACAGATGTTTTTAAATATATAGACCGGGTCTGGCTCCGTGACTACAAAGAAAGGTTTGTTTCTGCATGGACAGACACAAACTACAACTTTGGTCAGTATACGACCAACAGAGCTGAGAGCCAGCATTCACGGTTTAAGATGCACATTAAGGGGCCTAACAACTCGCTACACAAACTTGTGATGATTGCAGATGATGTGGTAACGTCACAACAGACGGCAATAAACCACTCGTTTGAAGAGAGTTTGTCTGTGAAAAAGGTGCACCATGACTTACCGATTTTTGAGGACCTACTCGGTAACGTTTCCCATGCAGCGATCGAGAAGATGATAAATGAGATAAAAAATATAGAGAAGTTGAGGAAACGAAAAAAGAGTTGTGGTCACCAGCTTTTCGCGAGTTCTGGGTTACCGTGTGCATGTCGATTAGATTCGTATATAAATAAAGGTAATACCATTACTTTATTATTATTATTATTATTATTATTATTATTATTATTATTATTTTATTGAATACAGGAATAAAAATTCAGCTGTCCGAAATAGACGTCTTCTGGACACGACTGAATTACGAACCGGAAGTAGTATGGAGCGAACCTGACCTTGCGAGTGAGTGGGAAATAGTCAAAGAGACACTGTTGTCTCAATCACCACGCGTTCAGAGAAATATGTTGTCAAAAATAAAGTCGGTGGTAAATCCAAGTATGACTGACACTCAACCTCCTGAGGTACAAAAGAATACTCGTGGGCGCCCAACTACAAAATCAAAGAAAAAAAATCAGCAGGAGGATGCGCAAGAAGACGTTAGTATTATTATTATTATTATTATTATTATTATTATTATTATTATTATTATTTATTATTTATTATTGTTATTGTTATTATAATTTTATTGTTATCCATTGTAGGAAGACGAGCCTGTTAGAAGACGTAGGCCATCAGACCCAGGTAGAGATACAATGAGAGTGTGTAGCAAAAAGTATCCACTCTTAAGAGGGGACAGGTACATAAATAACTATTTATACATACATACATACATATATATACAGTACACATCCCTAATCATGATTTCCCAATGTTTGGCTGTGACAGGTATAAATTTGTGCTTAGAGCATTTAAGCATCAGATTGATCCCCTGTATCGACGGTTTGTCACGCATATTCAAGATGTTCAGCCAGACGGTAACTGTGGGTTCCGATCTGTAGCTGTGGCTTTGGATAGGGAGGAGGAAGACTGGGATTTGATCCGCCACGTTCTTAAAGTAGAGTTGATGGGTCAATACCATGAGGACTGGTACGAGATTTTGAACGGATTCGACGATAACGCGTTCGCCCGCATATACTCGTCCATAGATTGGAGTGGACTCGGGAATGCACCACACTCAAAATGGATGGAGATGCCTTTGACTGGATTAGTGATTGCTCAGGCATTTGGTGTGGTCCTTCAATTCTTCAGTCCTCTTGGAGCGTGCACATTCTTCCCTATTCACATTCATCCTGAAAGCGTGATACAACATCGGGTCATTTCGATGGCCTTCGTGAACGGCAACCACTTCATAATGCTTAAGCTAGCAGACGACGCTCCGATGCCTTATCCGAGCGGAGCATGGAGGCGTTGGGTAGATGTAAATCACAACCCATGGTTAGCACTATACAGGGATCGTCTTGATGAGGGGCGTAGGCTATCTCAAACAGATCCAGAGTGGTTTGACCTAACAGGCTGTCCTGATTCTTCTAATAGTTCGGTGTAAATTTGTTTTTATAATGTATAATGATTTATTAAATACATTTTTTTATTTTTTATTATTATTTTACATATACAATATGAAATGAAAACGTTATTTTATAAAAAAAACCTATACCACCTAATTAAAACTAACAAAATTAAAAAAAAACAAAACTTGTATTGGGCCGTAGAGGGCCCTATGGGCCGTAGGTAATTTTTATCTACGGGTCGTAGGGCCCTCTACGACCCGTAGGCTTCTGGAAGATGCTCGTAGACACCATCTATGGCTCGTAGAGGCCATTGAGCCTACGAGCCGTAGAGGCTTCTACGAGCCGTAGACACCATCTTTTGATTTCTAAAAACTTTTGTAAAGTTTATAAAAAGTTAATCAGTAGTTTTTAAAAAAAATTGGAGTCTACGACCCGTATAGGTCCCTACGGGCCGTAGACGATGATTTTTTTTAAAAAAAATGGGTTTTCAGTTATATGTTATATATAATTTTTCTGGGTAATAAACCAGCGAACTGGTAGCCCAGATGGTCCCCATTGTGTGTATAAGTGTGTATGTGTATGTGTGTGTGTGATACTTGATAGCCATCAGATCGATTCACGTCCCAAACGTTTTTTTTAATTTTTTTCACCTACGGGTCGTAGAGACCACTACGAGCCGTAGGCTTCTGGAAGATGCTCGTAGACACCATCTATGGCTCGTAGAGGCCATTGAGCCTACGAGCCGTAGAGGCTTCTACGAGCCGTAGGCAAAATGTTTTGATTTCTAAAAATTTTTTAAAGTTTATAAAAAGTTAATCAGTAGTTTTTTAAAAAAATTTGGAGTCTACGACCCGTATAGGTCCCTACGGGCCGTAGACAAGGATTTTTTTTAAAAAAAAATGGGTTTTCAGTTATATGTTATATATAATTTTTCTGGGTAATAAACCAGCGAACTGGTAGCCCAGATGGTCCCCATTGTGTGTATAAGTGTGTATGTGTATGTGTGTGTGTGATACTTGATAGCCGTCAGATCGATTCACGTCCCAAACGTTTTTTTTTAATTTTGTTCACCTACGGGTCGTAGAGACCACTACGAGCCGTAGGTAAACAGGTTAATTTTGTTTACCTACGGCTCGTAGAGACCCCTACGGGCCGTAGGTAAGTTATTAAAACCCATTTGAACAGAACGATCTGTTCATTTCTCCCACAACAAAAATAAACCCAACCCTAACCCCCTCTGCCCCCTTTCTTCTCCTATCGCCACCACCACCCTAAACCACCACCACCACCCTAAACCACCACCACCACGACCGGCCCACCACTGCAACCACCCGAATCCGACCATCAAGACCCTACTTTCAACCCGGATCCATCCCCCATTTTCGAAACAGGTTATTTTTTTTTCAGTTAATTATAATTAGTTTTTATGTTTTAATTAGTTAATTGTTATACATTATTGTTGATGGTTGTAGATAATTGTTAGATTTTAGTTTTTTTTTTCATTTTTTTTCAGTTTTTTTCAGATTTAGGGGTTTAGGGGTCGTCGTGGTGGTTTGTTGATTGGTTTTTGTTGTTGATTGTTGTTGATTGGGTTTAGCGAGTATAATGTTATTAGTTTTGGCGATTCTTTTGAATCGCCAAAAACTATATAGTTTTGGCGTTTCTTTTGAATCGCCAAAACTAATATAGTTTTGGCGTTTCTTTTGAATCGCCAAAACTATATTAGTTTTGGCGTTTATTTTGAATCGCCAAAACTATATTAGTTTTGGCGATTCTTTTGAATCGCCAAAAACTATATAGTTTTGGCGATTCTTTTGAAACGCCAAAACTATTTTAGTTTTGGCGTTTCTTTTGAATCGCCAAAACTATATTAGTTTTGGCGATTCTTTTGAATCGCCAAAAACTATATAGTTTTGGCGATTCTTTTGAATCGCCCAAAACTATATAGTTTTGGCGATTCTTTTGAATCGCCAAAACTATATTAGTTTTGGCGATTCTTTTGAATCGCCAAAAACTATATAGTTTTGGCGATTCTTTTGAAACGCCAAAACTATATTAGTTTTGGCGATTCTTTTGAATCGCCAAAAACTATATAGTTTTGGCGATTCTTTTGAATCGCCCAAAACTATATAGTTTTGGCGATTCTTTTGAATCGCCAAAACTATATTAGTTTTGGCGATTCTTTTGAATCGCCAAAAACTATATAGTTTTGGCGATTCTTTTGAAACGCCAAAACTATATTAGTTTTGGCGTTTCTTTTGAATCGCCAAAACTATATTAGTTTTGGCGATTCTTTTGAATCGCCCAAAACTATATAGTTTTGGCGATTCTTTTGAATCGCCAAAACTATATTAGTTTTGGCGATTCTTTTGAATCGCCAAAAACTATATTAGTTTTGGCGATTCTTTTGAATCGCCAAAAACTATATAGTTTTGGCGATTCTTTTGAATCGCCTTAATTATAGAAACGCCATAACTAACTATATATTCTTTGATTTTGCAGTTATGGCACATTTTGTAGACGAGCAGTACATGGGCGAGGAGGAGGAGGAGCAGCAGCAGGAGGAGGATGAGGCCGCGGTGCAGGCGGGGGCTGACATGGCAGGGGGTGACATGTCAGGCTATGAGCATTGCATTTTTCTGCGAGTCGATTACGCGGGTGCCAGATTTCATAGGTTGAGGAAGAAGAAGACTGTGCCGGCGCGTGGGATTTCTTGGGCCGCGCTTCGGGAGTGTAGGGGTGCTGAGGCGATTGCCCGACAGTGGATCCCGGAAGGGAGCCCACTGGACAGGTTTTTCGACGACTTTTGCGCGCCGTCCCATAGGCCGTTGGTGATAGAGTTTCTATCCACCTTTCGGTTTCGCCCGCCCGGTGCCGGATCGTCGGACGCCGGATCGTCGGGCGCCGGATCGTCGGGCGCCGGATCTTCAGGCCGCCCACCGAGTGATATTGAGTTTTCCATACTCGGCGTTGAGTATGGTTATTCTCTAGATGAGTGGGCTACGCACCTCCGGTGGTACACTCGCGACGACCTTGTAGAGGTATTAATATTATTTTTATTTTTATTATTATTATTTTTGTTTTTGTTCTTATTCGAAATGTTAATGTTAATGTTAATGTTCAGGATGTCTACACTAGGGCGGTGACTACTGTCGCTGATGACGACCTCTATGCGTGGTGGCCCACCATTGGTGGTCCCGTGTTCGGCAACCCGGCAGAGAAGTATTATTATTATTATTATTATCATCATCATTATTATTTTTTTTCAATATCTTTGTTCTGATTATTATTACTATTATTATGCTGTGCAGGGATAGGTGTGACAGGGCATCCAACATTCGTCACCCCGTAGTTCGTTACATTCACCGTTGCATTACTTATTCCCTAACGGCACGGGGGAATAGTAACGAGCGGGTGACGAAGACGGACCTGATGTACCTGCATTGCATACTCACCGGCAAGCCGATTGCCTTGCATCGGGTCATGGCCGAGTTTTTTGCCGCCTTCCCCCATAAGCCGTTGAAGGGAGGCCTCCCATGCGGGGGGCTCATCAGCAGGATTGCTGAGCGCTGCGATGGCGTGAAGTATTACGGTTATGTTAACCGTAATCGGTTTCCGTCACTACCGCCCAGGTATTTCGGTTATTAATGTTGTTATTATTATTATTATTATTATTATTATTATTATTATTAATGTTAATGTTTTTGAGTTTCTTTCAGCCCATTAGGTCTACAAACGATGAAGGGTATGCTTTGTGCGGCGAAGAAGGCGAAGACGCCGGATCATGATGAGTTCCACTATCTGATTGGCACCGGTGGCGTGGAGTTTGTGCATGAGCCGTTAGTACATCGGGGCCTTAGAGGTATTATTATTATTATTATTATTATTATTATTATTATTATTATTATTACTATTATTATTTGGGAAACTTGTAGACAACTTGTGTTGTCTGGATTGCCTAAAAACAGGGGAAACTCTGCCCAATTTTTTTATAAAATCCTGGAATATTATTATTATTTATTAATTATTTATTGTTATCCATTGCAGGTGATGCTGTGGAGGTCGGGTTGCAGTTTGTGCATGAGCAGGAGGGGGGCGGTCTTAGGGACGTCGAGATGCCTCAGCAGCAGCCTGAGGACTTGCAGATACCGGCGCGCGTTTATCACTCCCTCAGGTTGCCTCCTGATGTTAGGGCGGACGTTCGTGCGGCTGCCGAGGAGGCTGTCGAGATGCGTGCATGGCGTCAGCAGATGGACACCTGGCGTCAGCAGCAGGACACCTGGTGTCAGCAGCAGGACACCTGGCGTCAGCAGCAGGACACCTGGCGTCAGCAGCAGGACGCCGATACGCGTCAGTGGCGTGATCGGCAGGACGACGCGATGCGCTGGTTGATTGCTGGCCAGCAGGATATGTATCGCCACCTAGGCATGCAGGCTCGTGTCCCACCGACTTTAGGGACCAGCACGCACGAGCCCGTGACGTCCTCCCAGCAGCCCGACACGTCTTCGCAGGAGCCCGGGACCGCGCCGCCGACTGACTCTACGATGTTTTATTTCTGATCATCTTATGTATTTAAACAATCTTTATTTTGAACGCCTCTGTTAACTTTTAGTTTTATTTTGTTGCGTATATAAACGATTAGTTAACTTTGTGTTTATATTGGTTTATGGTAGACGACGTTTGTGTTTATGTTTTGGTTTATCGTTTATATCGAGACGACTTTGTGTTTATATTGGTTTATGGTTTATATCGAGACGACTTGTGTGTTTGTGTGATAATGTCCGCAAGATCGAACCTCATAGAGTTACTGTTATGTTTTTTTAGCCTTCTACGGCCCGTAGAGGTCTATACGGGCCGTAGGTCACACAAATCAAACTTATCCTTCTCATCCTTGCCCTCCATTCTGCTAAAATAAGTTTTGATTCTTCTATGGGCCGTAGGGACTTCTACGGCCCGTAGGTAATCATTACCAATGATTGACAATCATTCAATCATTGTGATGATTACCTACGGGCCGTAGAGGCCTCTACGGCCCATAGAACAAGAAAAAATGTGGTATACGGGCCGTAGAGCCCTCTACGGCCCGTAGAGGGTTGTGTGGATAAAAATTTTGCTTGTGCAAATAGTGGGAGCCATATGAATTATAAGCATAGTTCCATTGGGCTACTTTTTTCAGAACAAAGTGAAAGTCAGCTTCATTGTTCTTAGTTCTTGTATAGAATACTAGATAAGTAACAACATATGTTGTACCAAAATTTTCACACTAGAGAATTAGAGCAGAAGTTGTGCTACCCCCATGTTCTTTTTGTAAGGTTTCTAACCAAATAAGTTTTGCTATGGTATCTGTCACGACATTGTATGCAGATTATGTGGATGACCAAGATTTGTCTTCTGTTTTCAAGTGATCCTGGATATGAGATTGGAACCCTGTATGGGTGGCAAAGCCCCTTAGGTGGCAGTGCTGACAGTGGTGGGCAGCTATAATGGGAGGTGGGCGGTGGTGGAGGTGGCGTGAAAAAAAAACAAGGGATGGATATAATGATTTTTTGGTGTTTAAAAGGTGGTGGCGTTGATAGCTAAAAGACAAAGGGGTACATGCACTAGTCGGGTTTGTCCCGACTGCTAAGTGTTATGTGCCTTATGTTTAAGGCTTGATACAAAACCACTATTGAGCCGGGGGTCTCACTGGAACAGTCTCTCTATTCCCACAGAGTAGAGGTAAGGTTGTCTACATCTTACCCTCCTCAGACCTTACCTTAGCTTTTGCTATTGGTGAGATTAACTGAGTATGATCATGATGATGGGTGTTTAAAAGGAAGGAGATTCCTTATATAATGTGTGATTCCATTTAATTGACCAACCAAATATCTTTTATTACATAATTGACCAACCAAATAACTTTTGTTACATTCCCTCAAAATAATTCATTTCATTCAATAGCATTTCTTCATAACAAATACTGCCTAACAAAATATAATACACTAGCTTATACTCCGGGAGCGTTCCGGGATAGACATATTCTAGTTCAAATATTTGGGATGTCCAAAGTATGCATTTTTATTTCCATCTTAATAAATGTAACAAAAACTCTAAAACTTACAATCTTCCATAGTTGTTAATACTTTTCTACACCTACTATCAACCCTCAACAACCAACAAACTATAAAAACTTGTAATTCAAACCATCATGAACCAAAATTGAACTTACCAGTTACTAATAGTCATTTACATATAGTTATTTAACATTAATACAACTAAATTCAAACTTATTGCTGGCAAAGATCTACTCAAAGTACATAAACATAATCACATCTCTCCAATCCCTCACACTTAGTCACTGCATGTCCATAGTATTCTAATCAGTAATAACTCATATTCCCTAACCTAAAACCTAATCACTAATCAGCTAAACAATCACTTAAGTAAGCTGTAACTATTCAAAAACTCATCACATCTCTTGAATCGGTCACATTCTAATGACTCGTATAATTCATAATATAATCAACTAAACAATCACTTAAGTTGGAAGTTGTAACCATTCAAAAACTTATCACATCTTTGTACCAAGTCTCACAACCACTCGTAAGGAAACTGCATATACGACACGGAAGACAAAACCTGAAAAACGACTAATAACTTATTAGCCTAACCCACTTCACATATGCAAAGAAAGAGACTAAAAGAGCATAAAATGTTTTAAATTAATATGAAATAAACTCAATCTCAAACCTAAAACTAATTACCAACAAACAAACAATTAATGACTTAAAAATTTCATCTACTCTTACATATAACACAAAATTCAAGTACAATCACTTCAACAGCCTAGTACACCATTCAAACAATAATAACAATAAGAATAAGAAAAACAATATGGTTACCTTGAAGAAAAGAAATCCCCAAATTACACCAAAATTAGCAGCTCTCCTATACAAAGCAATACTTTCCTAATTTTTTCCCATCTTCCAATACACCAATCCAGCATCTCTACTATTGATAACTCAGTATGATTCGTTTTTGAGCTTCAATGTGACAATGCCACCTCTAGTTATGCAACAAATTAAAATCTAAATGATTACTTAATTTTGTAAATAAAAACACTAACCCTAAATTCTTAATTAACTTCTTAAATAAAATAAACCAAAACACTAACCCCAAACGCAAGATCCACCAAAGGAGTCCCTGTATGAACCCTAAGGTCCAGAACCACCTCTGGAAAAAGTTTTTAAAAGTGGGCACAGGTGGAGCACCTACGATCATCATGGGTTCGTCCAGTATTTCATCAACAACGTAGTAAAACTTTGAGTGTTTTTATATAATTTAAGTATTTAAATTTATACATTGTAATCATTTACATATATATTTAATAATGTTAAATGTAAATAGTTAGTAGTTACCCAATAGATACCCGACGGATTTTTAGTTGGATATACCCAATGTCACACCCCAACCGATGGCGGAATACATCGGGGCGAGACTTGTGGTAGATTGTTCAAAGACTTCATGACACTAATTGTGACAATATGATTTAAAGATAAAATTTCATTCATAGCATAATCATCGTCTAAAAAGATAACAGAATACAAATTGTTTTCATGAAAAGAGAAATTCGACATCAAAATATAGAACTTAAACTAGCGTGAGTTTCTAATCCAATCCTAAGTAGATTTCTTGAATATCCTGCATCAAACATTTCCTACAACATGTATAAAATATTCGTCAACACATAAAGCATTGGTGAGCATACTAGTTTTGGTTTACATACGTAGTAATTAGAATGATTTACTCGAATCTCATACTATAGCATCGCACATACATACCATACAAAGAACATAACTCAAACCCGCGAGTACCACTGCATATACCTAACATATTCATGCTAGGTCCGTTTCTTTCTTAACAATGACCCATAAAGGGGGCGGGGTGCTACTCCTATAGCGCTATACATGTTAAGTGGGCTAATAATAGTTAATGAATTATGTTTAAGTATCAAGAATCGTAAGCATGGCAAATAGCATATAAGTATGTTTAATAGATTGAGCATGATAGTTTAAGAGTATGAAATCGTTTAAGTTTTGATAGTGATACATGTTGAGCCCCAAAGAATAAAGAATAAAAGGGGGACAAGTATGAACTCACCTTTGGGTGCGTTTAGTAAGGCTCCAAAGACGGGTCTTGGGAGATTAGTTCCTTAGCCTTGGTTAACTAGAATTAGAGAATAAAGGGTCTTAGGTTTGAGTTTAGATTATAGATTCACGAGAGTCATGCAAGCCTTTTAGGCAAACCAAGCACAAATTGCCTTTAGGGCAATCCGGATGGTCATGAGATTAAGTTAGACCAAGCACAAAACCATCATAGATGATTCGGATGGTATAAAGTTAGGAATGTGAATCCATTTGATAGGTTCATGTCATAACCACTTCACTTATGGAATAAACGTGGGTTTTGGACACGGGATTTCCCATTTCTAGTGTGGATAAATCCGTAGCACAAGAAGGGTCAAGAGAGTTGGTAAGGTAGGGTGTAACCACAAACCTTCCAAAGATTAATAATAAGCTAGTAAGATAGAAACTTGAAAGTATATGTTTATATTATTATATAGTATAGTTCAGAAAACAACCACCTTTGGAATCTCTTTTAGGTGTTCTACCCTTATCACACTGCTGTGGATAAATATGGGGAAGATCCTAGAGGTTTCTCCAAGGAGTTTTAGATGAAAAGAAGAAGGAAAACTGAAAAGAAAGAGAGTTTGAGGTTGGAAAACTTACTGATGTGTTATCAGGAAGTTTGCTCAAAACTTTGAGGATTAGAGAGTGATTTTAGAGAGATTATGGGTGAACAAGAGGTTAATGGGTGGAGAGGAGTGGTATTTATAAGTGGGGTGAGTTGGTGGGGCATTTAAGGGAGTAATTAGGGTGGTTGGGAGTGAGTTAATTGGGTAAAGGGGCCATTTACGAGCTGATTGGAAGGCTGATCTGGTTGCTGAATTCGTAAGGCCGTCGTGTCACGCGACGGGATTTCAGCATCCTGGTCGTGTCACGCGACGGGGTGTTTTTGGCCCAAAAGTGCTTTTTGGTTGGGCTTGGCCCAACAGACTTGGTTTTGGACATGTTTTTGGGTTAAAACTTAAGGTTTAAGCCCATTTTGACATGTTTTTGGGTTGGGCTTGATTTACAACTTGTATGGGTTCATTTATGCTTCGGTTTAGCATTAGAATTTCGTTTTTAAGTGTAAAGTATAAAGTTTGCGTTATGTAAAGTTTATAGAATAATGAAATAGATTAAGATTAAATGCAATTAACAAAATACTTTTCCATTGATCATAAGCTCGGGATTACAAGGGTGTAAAATGGCAAGATACAAGAATACAAGGACTAGAATGGAAAATACGAAAAATACGAATGTTACAGTCTCCCCTACTTTAGGAAATTTCGTCTCGAAATTTATTCAAGTGGCTTGACTGAAAAGATGTGGGTACTTTTTCTTCATTTGCTCTTTATGTTCCCAAGTGAATTCGGGTCCATTCTTCGATTCCCAACGAACTTTAACTAGCGGAACATGTTTTCGTTTGAGTTGTTTAACTTCACGATCCGTTATTTCCACTGGTTTTTCGACGAAATGCATAGTCTCGTCAATTCGTACATCATCAAGAGGAATGTGTATGTTCCCTTCGGCTAAGCACTTCTTCAAATTTGAAACATGAAAGGTGGGATGGACATTGTTGAGTTCTTGGGGTAACTCGAGCTTGTAAGCCACTTTCCCGATTCGTTCAATGATCTTGAATGGTCCAACATACCGTGGAGATAACTTCCTTTTCTTTCCAAACCTAACTACTCCCTTCCAAGGAGACACCTTGAGGAGTACTTGATCACCAACATTGAATTCAAGGGGCTTTCGCCGCTTGTCAGCATAGCTTTTCTGACGGCTTCGAGCAGCTAAGAGATTATCACGGATCTGGATGATTTTGTTGGTCGTTTCTTGGATGATTTCGGGACCAGTGATTTGTGCTTCACCAATCTCGTGCCAACATATAGGAGAACGACACTTTCGACCATAAAGAGCTTCGAAAGGAGCCATTTGGATGCTGGTATGATAACTATTATTGTAAGAGAACTCGACCAATGGTAGATGAGCATCCCAGTTTCCACCAAAGTCGATTACACAAGATCGAAGCATATCCTCAAGAGTCTGGATCGTGCGTTCAGTTTGACCATCAGACTGAGGATGAAAAGCTGTGCTAAGATTCAGTTGAGTGCCCATGGCAGCCTGAAATGTTTCCCAAAGACGGGAGGTGAATCGACCATCACGGTCTGAGATGATGTCAAGAGGAATACCATGACGACAAATGATTTCCTTGGTGTAGATATGGGCTAGCTTCTCCACTTTGAAATCTTCACGAATGGGGAGGAAGTGAGCTGACTTGGTTAAACGATCAATGACTACCCAAATGCTATCATGACCGGATGATGTTCGAGGGAGCTTGGTAATGAAATCCATAGCAATGCTTTCCCATTTCCACATGGGGACGGGATTTCAGCATCCTGGTCGTGTCACGCGTCGGGGTGTTTTTGGCCCAAAAGTGCTTTTTGGTTGGGCTTGGCCCAAACAGACTTGGTTTTAGACATGTTTTTGGGTTAAAACTTAAGGTTTAAGCCCATTTTGACATGTTTTTGGGTTGGGCTTGATTTACAACTTGTATGGGTTCATTTATGCTTCGGTTTAGCATTAGAATTTCTTTTTTAAGTGTTAAGTATAAAGTTTGCGTTATGTAAAGTTTATAGAATAATGAAATAGATTAAGATTAAATGCAATTAACAAAATACTTTTCCATTGATCATAAGCTCGGGATTACAAGGGTGTAAAATGGCAAGATACAAGAATACAAGGACTAGAATGGAAAATACGAAAAATACGAATGTTACACCCAATTGGTAAGTTTTAAAAATTATTGGGTTTCCCGAAACTCGCGGATATACCCGATACCTAATGGGTAATTACACGACGGGTTTTGAGACGGGTTTAGGACAAACATACCTAATCAGGTCTGTGGTTGGAATTACCTAGACCCGTTCCAAACGTGACTCATTACCATCTCAAAGTAGGGGTGAGCAAATGTCGGTTCGGTTCGGTTTTTACATATATCCGAAACCGATAACCGAAGTTCGGTTTTAGGAAAAACCATAACCGAAACCGATCGGTTAAGTCGGTTCGGTTAATTCGGTTAATATGTCAGTTATCGGTTCGGTTTTCGGTTATGTTCGGTTAATATCCAAACATAAAACTTGTGCAAAATTATAAACTTAAAATAGTTAGTAAATTGTTTGGATCTTTTTCAAAAATACAAATACATATGAAAACGCAAGAAAAATACATGAAAACCCGAGGAAACAAATAAAAAAATTCTTCAAATATATGGATATAAAATGAAAATATATGAGTTACATAAAAGATATATTTCAAATACATAGATATACATGAAAGGTACATTAAATATACCGAAAATAATGAAAATATGTTCCAAATACATGGATATATGTATGAAAAATACTTAAGTATATAACTATCAGTTCGGTTTCGGTTATTTCGGTTACGGAAGAAGGGAAAACCAAAACCAAAACCGTAACCGAATGGTTCGGTTTTGGTCATATGTTAACCGTAACCGATCGGTTAATTTGGTTTTGGTTATTTTCGGTTCGGTTATAGGTTCGGTTTTGAGGTTTTTTTCGATTATCCGTTTTCGTATGTTCGTCCCTATCTCAAAGTAGTGATAATAGTAAGGCTAATAAGAGTAATACTAAACTCCAAAAGAAACTTTAAAAATATGACCAAACGTAAACTGTAAGTAATAGTTACTATCAGTAACTAGTAACTTACTAACATGTAAATAGAAGGGTAAAAAAGTATTTAGCTTTATTGGATTGGACGAATACGATGAATACTATCAGAAAACGACAAAATAAATGATAGGCCCACTATAACTTGTGTGGCCCATTATACTGACTCACTTTTAGCAGTAAACATTACGTTAACCCTCCGTTAAGTCCGTTACGTTTCACAAAGTGACAGAGCCGATTCCTCGCCTTCTTTTTTTAATTATGGTTTACAAAAATGAAATATGTATATAAGGAAATTCGGCATATATACAAAAACATATTAGAAATAAATAAAAAAAATTATTAACATAAATTAGATACATTACCATTTCGATACCGACAGTAAATTAGACTTACACCTACCTAAAGACATATTTGAGAATATGATTTTGTGAAGACGTAGAATTAAGGTTAATGACATAAGAAGGGTATAGATTTGTCGTAGCTTTATCTTAGGACTTACCTTTTTCCTATTTTTAGTGGTATTTGATGCTAGATCAATATTGCCTTCGTATATTTATGGTGTGACACAATTATACTTTGTCGACATTGATATAGTTTTTTAGTTGAGAGTCTCACTCAGAGCAACATCTCTATCCTCTAATATAGATGTATGATTTGCCTGCATTAGTGTCTTTATCCATGGCATTAAATCACCCTACATCTACTTATGCTCGTCATACTCACCATTGATTGAGTGTTTCGCTTTGGCCTCTTGCATTGCAACGATTTCATTTGTGTTCAAATATGTAACACCCGTGTCTTGGAAATCTTTTATATAATATTGAATTTTTTTTTATTTTCTTTTAATCTTAAAGTGTCTTAATTTCCATTGACAAAAGGGTAAATTACATAAGGATGTTATGTAGGTGGACAATATTGAAATGAATTCATCATTGTAATTAAACACAATCTCAAATTTCTAGATATTAAGTAGGGATGAGCTCAGTACCGATACTGTATCGAAGAAGTAAAATCAATTTCAATGTGATCCTAAAATCCCTAGAATTGGGCACGCTACCAAAAGTGTTGGGTACAATACGGTATTTGAAGGTAAAAATAGTTAAAACACCGCTACCGTACTAACACCGATACAGAAAACGCTAAAAAGTGGATACCAAATTAATTCAGTACGGTACATTCTATACTGGTACCGGTTCGATTTCGGTACCAGGTACGATATGCTATCCCTAATATTAACATAGAAAAAGTCGGGTTTACATTACAAAATCAATAATTATTATGTTATCCAAAACATTTTGAAACGAGGTAATAGTAATCGCCCAACACGTAGTCCAAGAGAAGTTTGATGTCAACAAAAGTATAAAAGAGCTCTAAACTTCTTTCTTTACAGCTTTGGATGTGCTACATTAAATTAAACACTATATACGTGAAAAACAAATTAGAAAAGCTTGGGATAGATTTAAAACTCAAATGGAGCAGTGACTTAAAAAGTCAGAGTAAAGATACTGTACAAAATGTTTTTTTTTTTTTTTTTTTTTTTGTAAGAAATGTGACAATCAAAGGATTGTATTTTTTTTTTTAATTTTTTTCGAAATTTTTTTTCCATATTGTTAAACGTGTATTATAGTATTGAAATCTAAAAAAACAATAAATAAATTTTGGTGTAAAGTAATTATGTAATTACTGTTGTAGAGTAATTACATAATTACTCTAGTGTAAACTAATGTATTTACTTTAATGACGTAATTACATTAAAAAAATTTAATTTTTTTTGTATTATTCATCTAAAAAGTATGTTAAGCACATGGGAAAAAAATTCTAAAAAAAAATAAAAATTTCCCCCCTTTGATTCTCACAGTTATCACAAAAAAACACTTTGTATTTGATCTTTACACTGTAAAGTCATATATTAATCCAAAATACCTATGCAGTTATTTATTTATCTTTCTAATAATAACTAATATAGTGAAGTTGATTACATTTTCATAAACTCTTTCAAATTATAAGTCATATGTTATAAATAGTACGTTATATTATATAAATGATAATAAAGAATAAAACTTTCGTGTACACACCTTACAACTAATGTGTGGATGTTTTTTTTATTCTTTACACACTAATTTATGTATTAATTTATTCAAATGAAATCCGGATTAAATCTGTTTGGAAATAATTTTGTTCTCGGCAGGAAAAACTCATGCAATCAAGTGTTGTACCACGTGGTTTGCATCATTGTATTCTTGCCTCAAAACTCAAAAGTGCTTGCCACAGAATCCTTTGCATGAGTGGGTGAGATATAATTTTAGAAATTACATTTAAGGGTTATTGGGGAAAAAAATTAAAAATGGGGATGCATTTGTTTGATTTGGCGGTATCAAAGAAAGAATCTGACTCCAAACAGTGATGCCGCCGAACCATTTCATGTATTCCTTGATGCCGCCAAATGGTTTCTTGTATTCCCTTTGATGCCGCCAAATGGTTATAAGGCATTGATGCCGCCATTTTAGATTAAGGCATCACCTTGATGCCGCCAAATGGTTGTAAGGCATCAAAGCCTATAAATACTCTACGTCCACATTACCATTCTCTCAATCCCTCATCTTAATCCCACAATTTTACAACACAACACATTCTCTCAATCCCATTTACAACACAAACTAAACAAAATACCAATAAGAGATATAATACTTTTTCTGCAATTGTTCTGGAGGGTACGGTTTTTTATTGATATTGGGTCGATGTTACATCCACATGGAGTTTTAACAGTTTTGGGCGGGGATGAGCCATGCTTAACAGCATCGTCTGCTGTTTCATCACCTGCTTGGCATCGCTTTTCTGGAGTCCAAGAAAGCGGTGTCGTTGGATCGGTGTTACATCCACATGAAACTAGTTGGATCGATGTTACATCCACACGTGGTATAACACGTGTAGAATGCAACATTGTCTTTATAGTTTATAATATTAGAGAGTCGGTTGTCGGTGGTGGTCTCAATCTCCAGTGTACCACCCCCATTCATGCCGACAGACTCTTTAGGGGGGACAACCTTCCAGGCAAACCCTGTAGCGCAAGGCCATCCGATGTTGAAGAATCACGGTCGGTGATTAGCGACGTCGGCGATATAGGAATTTGAGATTCTTCATCGTGCTACTTTGGTATGGCAGCCTGGGTTGATCATTGGGTACCTTTAGATTTGGTACCAATGTTCAACATATTGATTGATCTTCCCCTGTCGCATTCAGATGGGTTTGAATCTGAATGCGGTCCTGAGTTCCCGGAGACTGGAAAAATGAGTTTCTTGGTCCACAAGCTATTGTTGACTTCAATAAAGCAATTGTGATGGAAGGTGCGAAACAGAAACTTAATGAACTCTGCAACAAGAAACGATGGTAGAATATTGGAATTGGTGATCTCGGAAATTGATTGTCTTGTAACTCGGTAAATTGTATAGTTTGATTGAGTAGTTTGGAAAAATAGTTGTTAAATAAATTTGTATTATTTGTTTTAAATAAATCTATTATTATTACATGTATTTACTTTTATTTTAGAAACTGTCTAGTAATAATACTAGTAGTATTAAAATTAACAGTAAGATAATAAGGCTGCCATTACTAAATAAAGCTCGTACAGAACATGATGAGATGAGTCACCTAACTCATCCATGAAAGCAAAGGGTGATTGACGATACAGATAATGCAAACTAAACAACCTAAAAAAGATGACAGTGATGATACGACTTACACAACCATGTAGTGTCATTCACTGATTTCGTTGATGCCTTGCATTTCCACAACTCTTCCTGTTATGGCCTGTTTCTCCGCATCGAGTGCATGCATGCCGCCTGGGGCGATCGCCATAATTCACATCCATCTCATTTTGTATTCTTCTCTGACGTACTCTGCCTCGATGTGTAGTAATCATCGACGGGTCCCCTTGAATTGTCCACTCTGCCGCCGGCCATTCAGACTTATGGCCCAAGGTGTAGAAATGACTGTTGTACTGCTGAACGTACGTGTCTGTGTGGAATTTCCAACTAGTAATACTGTGAGGGCTTTTACCCAACCAATTGCAAACAGCAATTGCATGTGAACATGGAAATCTTTGCATTTGCCATTTGCCACACGAGCATACCTTTTTTTTTGTACTCAACCGTGTAGTCATTTCCGCCCCGGTCATTTGTCTCAACCCTTGAAAGAACATTGCAACTTATCGCATTCGCATCGTACATCGTCACTTCATGCTGCATAGCAACTCCCAAAAGGCTCTCATACCTGCTCCATATGCGAGGGGGTAGAGGGGTGTTGCAACACACCTCAGTCACCCAAGGTAACATGTACGATGAAATGTCTTGTGGTGCTGAAACTCAACTTGAAACCAAACCCGATGGGCTACTTTATTTTCTCAATCGACTGTGGATTCCCGACCGTGATGATCTTCGTACTTTCCTCATGAGCGAGGCTTATAAGTCTCGTTATTCTATTCATCCTGGAGCTGACAAGATGTACCAAGATCTCCGTTATTCTTATTGGTGGCCTGGTATGAAGAAAGACATTGCTCTTTTCGTTGCAAAATGCCTCACTTGTTCCAAGGTCAAGGCTGAACATCAACGACCATCTGGTATGCTTGAACAACCAGAAATTCCTGTATGGAAATGGGAGAGTATAGCTATGGACTTTATCACCAAACTCCCTCGTACACCCAAAGGTTTTGACAGTATTTGGGTAATCGTCGATCGTTTGACCAAGTCAGCCCACTTCTTACCCATTCGTGAGAAGTATTCTGTGGAAAGGTTGGCAAAGATGTACGTAAGTGAAATCGTATGTCGTCATGGTATACCTCTGGACATTATTTCTGATCGCGATGGTCGTTTCACCTCTCACTTTTGGGATTCTCTACAAGATGCTTTGGGTACCAAGTTGAACCTGAGTACTGCTTATCACCCTCAAACAGATGGTCAGACTGAACGGACCATCCAGACACTTGAGGATATGCTCAGGGCATGTATCATCGATTTTGGTGGCGCATGGGATTCTCATCTTCCTTTGGTTGAGTTTTCATACAACAATAGTTATCACGCCAGCATTAACATGGCTCCTTTCGAGGCACTCTATGGTCGTAAATGTCGTTCACCTGTCTGTTGGACTGAGGTTGGTGAAGCTCGTATCACTGGACCCGAACTAATCCAGGAAACCACAGATAAAATTCAACTCATTCAGAATAATCTTCTCAAGGCTAGAAGTCGTCAGAAGAGTTATGCTGATAAACGTCGTAAACCCTTGGAATTTCAAGTTGGGGACCTTGTACTACTTAAGGTATCCCCTTGGAAAGGAGTAATTCGTTTCGATAGAAAGGGAAAACTAGCTCCTCGATACGTAGGCCCCTTCAAAATTCTTGACAGAGTTAGAAAAGTGGCTTACAAACTTGATCTACCACCTGAGCTAAGCAATGTTCACCCGACCTTCCATGTTTCGAATCTCAAGAAATGCTTAGCGGATGAGAACCTTCATGTTCCTCTTGAGGATGTGCAAATTGATGAAAGCATGCACATTATCGAGAAACCCGTCGAGATTGTTGATACTGGAGTCAAGAAACTCAAGCGCAGTCGCATTCCGATCGTTAAGGTTCGTTGGGAATCTAAACGAGGCCCAGAGTTCACTTGGGAACGTAAAGACCAGATGAAGTCGAAGTATCCACATCTTTTTCCACCAGACTCTCCAACTCCAACTTCGGGACGAAGTTCCTAAAAGTAGGGGAGACTGTAACATTTCGCATTTAAACTTGTACGTTACATCACCATAATTAATAAAACGTCAAGTTCCGATATTCTTGTGTGTATTAATTTATTTTGTCGCTTTTTAGAAACCCTAATACTATATATATATTATAAATATATATGATTAAAGCCTAATAATTATCAAAAATAAAAGGTGCTTGGGCCGGGATTCGAACCCGCGCCCAAGACCGGCCCAAACCACACAATACACAAACCAGCTGGGTTGGCCAACATATCTGTTCAAATCCAGCGCGCTTTAATTATATACTTGATTTAAAACCTTCACAGTTGACTAGAAAAGTCAACTGTGGACGCGAGTTGCCTAAATCCATCATATTAACTCGTGATTTGTATAAGTTTGGTATCTATACGCGATAACCGGCCTATTGTGACTAAGCAACACGCCAATTACCAATCAATTGTCAATCAATTGACCTTATACGCGTAATACCATTGAATGATTGGTCAACCTTACCATTTCTTCGATCTAGTGATCCACACTATAAATTGATCATCTGCGAGTCTTCACAACTCGCCAATACTCTTTTCTCAACCTCCAATTATTCTTAATTATAAGCTATTTGTTCTTCATGAATGCAATTTTGACTTTGTGGTCTGACCGTTCAATCGTGTTCAAAACAAACTTGTAAGTTTAATTTTTCCAGTGGGTTTTGTTCATCGGCGTTCACACATCAATAGCCCCATGATTAATTGGGCTATTGATGTGTGAATCAATCAATTGCAGAAACTAGGGTTTGTGGCATTTGAATTGGGGATAAACTCATTTCAGCTTCGTATATTTATTTTTATCAAAACAGAAATACTCACAACCACTGGCCTAGGCCAAGTGGTTGTGACTGATGCTTATTACACCAGCCACCCGGGTTCGAGTCCCGGCCATGGCACCCTTTTTCTCCTTATTTTTCATTTTTAAAGTAATTAAACCAATTATATATATTATACATTAAATCTTGTAAATTCGTTTTTAATTATTAAAACCTTTTTATAAATTCTAAAAAAATTATTTTTACCAAATCTGATGTAAAAGTTTTACCTACAATTTTTAGTTTTCTGAAATTTATTTATTTAATATTAATAATAATTAAATCAATTTTATGCTATTATATTTATAAAAATCCATTAAAATATCAAAACAATTTTATAAATTTCCACAAAAATTCTCCTGAGTTTGTACAATGATAAACTTTACTGAAATGATTTTTAATTCTGGAAAATCATTTATTTTATATTTTTAATCAATTTTTGTTAGCCTTAATCATAATAAAATCATAATAAATTCAATTTTTATTATTTTTGCACCAAAATTTTATACAATTTATTTCTGAATATTTATAACAGAAATATGATTTTTAAAATAATAATTCTTTAATTTTAGTATTTTTAAATATTAAAGTTAAATTTTGGCAATTTGTAATAAATAGATTTAACAATCTATTTTAAGGAAAATAATTTTATAAAAATTATTTTTATACTTCAAACACATTATTGTGAACATCCTAAATTCAAACTTTATAAAAAGACTTTCATTTATTTAATGGTCAAATTTCCTTTTATTTATTTAAACATTTTATTATAAATTCAACAATTGGATATCCCCAAATCGAAACCCTAGAATATACTTGTAGACTAGATAGACTTAGACTTATTTGTTGCCTTATACATAGGGTAATACTTGGCATTCTATTGGGCTACACTCATACTATTTCTCAATACCTAATACTATACCAAGGTGAGTTTACGTAACCATGTTTATGCGATACTTTATACCTGCAACATTTTATTTAAGCAATTCAACATGTATGTCTAATTGTAAACTTTATTGCCTCATGAATTAGCCTACAACAGTTTCAACGAGTTTCAACGAGTTTCAACATTACATAATCATTAGCTATGGCCAAGCCGGCGATATTCAATAATAGATCTATTGGATTGACAACCCCACCCGGATACGCGTACCTCCTACATAGGTAGCGTAGTGATTGTTATCGTTCCAACATATTACTAAGGTGAACCGTAGATGACGGGATGGACCTAAACTAGTCGGAGGTTTGATTATGTCGATTCAACATATTATGCTATTCATGTAGACTTAAACTTACGATTGACATATGAATTGCTAGACTTTTATACTTAAACTATTTGCTTAACATGGATTATGTATTCTCACCAACTTCTAGTTGACCCCCCCCCCCACATTTTTACAACTCAACAGGAAATAATGATGCATGAAGCTAGAGTATTTCCATGAAGAATAATTTGAAGTCTATGCTTGCTTGGTCTTTTGTGATGTATTAGATTTCCACATTTAAAACTCATTTTGTATTTCTATTTTTGGATATTTGCAATTTAAATTTATTTAAATTAAAATTTGGATTACCATGTGCTACTGTATACTCATTCTTACGTGACACCTCGATGTTTCCGCCATCGGTTGGGGTGTTACAGTTTACGCAAGCCATCAAAACCTTCCACGGCTGGTTCGTCTTCAAGTAACCCACAAGTGAAACCAGCCGAAAACGACCAAGATAAGCCCAAAGAAAACCCACAAGAAAACCAACAATTCAGAAACAACTGGTCTGCTGATGTTGTCGACTTTTATACAAACGGGGATGCCCCATTTTGCTACACTCGCTTCATTTCCGCCAAACTAGACAGAAATTTTTGGGGTACACTTCTAGGGTGCCAACCCAATAGGGCGCTATCCGCAACAATTATTTTCACATTAATTTATCTTGAAAGTAAATTGATTTGCTTAACTCAATAACGAACCTTATGCATTATTATGATTTCAGCACGTTGAAGCGTGGACGGTAAGACTGATGCGACTTAGACAAGCAAAGCTTTTAAGAGATCCTACTTCACAGCTACGTTGGACAGTGTTACCCCCTGCCTTCTATGATGAAATGAAGGACTCGAATTCTTCAGTTGCCCTCGACATGGCTGGAAGAATGGAACCCTACCCGCCATTCTAGGAGGTTGACCGCGTTTACCTTCCTTTATCGATCGGGGTGGGAGACTGGCTGCTTATCCTAATTGATCTGAGAAACATGGTAATTACCCAGTATTGGACTGATAAGAGATGGAGAAACGAAAGGCGACACGAAGTTGCTCACTATATGGAGATGGTTAGGCTTTTTTTCGAATGGTTTCTAAAACGTATTCGTTACTAGCTGAAGTCTAATCGTGTGGACAAAACACCAATTTCTGTTGGTTTAGTTGAATTAGATGTGCCCCAAGACAACGGAAAGGTCGTTAATGCAGGTGTGTTGGTTTGTATGATGATGGAGAGGCTTGTGAAAAAAAAATCGTTGTCGTTAGAAATCGACGTCGAGGACGCTTGTGTGAATTATCGACGACAAATGGCAGATGAGCTATACAAATGCCGTTGTGAAGCAACTTCTCGTCATGTTATATGATTATGTAATGGTGTTTTAGTGTTTAACGCTTGTATTTGGATTTTAATTTTAATGGTTGTTTCTCCTATCAATGTATGAATCACATGTGGCTTAACGATTCATATATTCATATACATTCACCAAGTCTTTTGATTATTATTATTATTATTATTATTATTATTATTATTATTATTATCACCACTAACCACCATGGGATAAAAGACACCAATAATTTGGCGGCATCAATGTGAAGAAGCCCCTAAACCAATTAGCGGTATCAACATTGAATACAACATATGGTTTGGCGGCATCATTGACTACCACATATGGTTTGGCGGCATCATTTGAATACATGAAATGGTTCGGCGGCATCACTGTTTGGTGTCAGATTCTTTCTTTGATACCGCCAAATCAAACACATGCATCCCCATTTTTAGTTTTTTTTCTCAATACCCCCAAATGTAATTTCTAAAATTATATCTCTACCAGTAATGTAAAGGATTCGCTTGTCACACGTTAATTCAAGTGATAATAATCTTCACAAATCACATGATGAGTCATGAGTTTGAGAAAGTGAAATAGTATCTCTTGTTATGAATAGCTATTAAAAAAAAAGATGATCATACTCTCAAAGATATTGATTAAATAAGTTAAAAGTTTAAGCAACAAAATCGTTTTTTTTTTTTTTTTTTTTTGCTGAAATTCATGAATCCATTTGAAATGGTAGATCTTGAATCTTTATTTTGCATTAATATAATACTATATTACTATTTATTAATTTATTAATATTAATATCAATTTCTTGGTTAATATATTTTTGTTAAACGGTTAATTTCTCTTCTCCTTATTTTTCACCTTGCCCAGGATTTGAACTATTGAACCTGAGTCACACTCTAAAAAGGCTTTGCCTCTTGCCACTGGTCTACAACCCAAGTGGTTTTTTGGTTAATATAGTAAACCGCGTCTATAATTCAGTTAATCCAAAAGCCAACTGCATCACCATCGAAATTAAAATGTAAAATCTAAAATCAATATAGGATATATTTTGTAATGCTAAACAAAGAGATTTAAGAATGATTGAATATGGTCGATTACTTGAGCACAAAGGGTTAATCTATTTACATCATGGTTTTACTATTTGATATAGACAAAATTACACTTTGTGTTCTTAATGTATCACTGAAATTATGAAACATGTCCTTTATTATTATTATTATTATTCTTTTGCATTTTATGTCCAAAATCTAGTTTTTTGTTACATTTTATTTCCTTTCTGACTAATTGGGTTATAAATCTCAGTTAACCTCAATATAACCAGGAGTATTATTGTCCATTCATGTCCCTTTGCCATAAAACCCCTTTTAACTCATGATAACATCATAACCCTCACACACACCTTATTCCCCAATTCGAACGATCAAACCATTAAAACCCTCAAAACCTTCAACAATCAGTCAAGATATTCAAACTCATCATCCTTCAGATACTGATTCAATACTCGGGTGTTAAATAAATAAAACCCTCAAAACCCACAACAATCAGTCAAGATACTCAATACCCTTATCTTCAAACGATCAAACCCGAGCTCCAACCTTAGCTTGAATCTCCTCCACTTCAGATACTGATTCAATACTCGGGTGTTAAACAAATAAAACCCTCAAAACCCACAACAATCAGTCAAGATACTCAATACCCTTGTCTTTAAACGATCAAACCCTAGCTCCAACCTTAGCTTGAATCTCCTCCACTTCAGATACTGATTCAATACTCGGGTGTTAAACAAATAAAACCCTCAAAACCCACAACAATCAGTCAAGATACTCAATACCCTTGTCTTCGAACGATCAAACCCTAGCTCCAACCTTAGCTTGAATCTCCTCCTCTTCAGATACTGATTCAATACTCGGGTTATCAAAAATTGATGTGGAATCCGATGCAGCAGCAGCAGCTGCTGCTTTAATTGATCAAAAAAATGATTCGATCTCTGATTGGGTGTTCGATTGATGGGGGTTTTAGCTGATGGGTAGCAAGAACAAGGGCATGATGAGGGTTTGACGGAGGGAGGGGAGAGGTTGATCGTAGTAACGGCGACGATGATCGCCGGAAATGTCATGGTTGGGTGGTGGTGGTATTGACAGTAGGATTATTATTATTATTATTATTTATTTGAGATTTTAGGGTTTTTAAATTGGGGAAGAAGTTGTGTGTGAGGATTATGATGTTATCAGGAGTTAAAAGGGGGGATTTATAGCAAAGTGACATGAATGGACAATAATATCCCTGGTTGTATAGAGGTTAACTGAGCTTTCTAACCCAGTTAGTCAGAAAAGACATAAGATGCAACAAAAAATTGGATTTTGGACCCAAATTGCAAAAAAAATAATAATAAAGGACACGTTTCATAATTTCAGTGATACATTAGGGACACAAAGTATAATTTTGTCTTTGATATATGATGTGACTATTGAGTTTTTTAATTATTCTGTTTTTTTTTTTTTTTTTTTTTTTTTTTTTTTTGTTAGCTTTCATTTTGTTTTAATGTAATTATGTAATATGTAATAGCTTGTTTTTTTTTTAGTAAAACAAATTTTTTATTAACACTTATGCGAAAATTACATCAAGATAGCGGGTAAGCGAGCAACAAGCTGCGCTGCCACCCCTTTCTGGACGGCAAACCCTAACCTACTAAAAACGAACCCATGCCCCCATTGAGTCGAGACACTGCTATGAATAACCTGTTGGACTCTGGTCAGGAAACGGATGACTTCCGGTGCCAAGGAGCTAAATGTATCAAATGCCAGGGGAACGAAAACGTGTTGATTCTCCTCACAAGCTTTAGCATGTTTCTCAACCTTCTTCGCCTCTGCTTTCCGCATCGCTTGTCCTGCTACAAAACCATTATCCCTCAAACCAACTAGGGGAGATACACCTGTTAGGTCGACGCAAGCGTGTTTTCCCCTGGCCCACCTAAAGACAAGCAGGTCTGCTGGACGTAGGGTGGATCTCCCGTCTGTGGGGTCCGAGAGGAAATTCACAGGAGCCTCCTTCTTGGCTGAGATCCCAGCCCTTCTTAAAATGTCCCAAAGAACGTCCCGGACCCAATCATGCCTATATTTAAAACCAGGCAACTCCTTACAGTGAACCGCGTGTTCCCTGTATTTGTCCAAGCATGCTTTACGGCAAATCGGACAGACTTCATCTTCATGGTACATGGGGATCAACAAACGATATTTAAGAATTGCCCTGTATTCAACCCCAGACATGGTTTGTGTAACAACCGGCAAAAATAAGGTAATTCCGTGCAAATTAATTAATATATGATTAACGTAATTAAATGCAATTATGTGTGATTTAATTATCAAGGCCTTAGGAGATAGCAATTTCCAAATAATGCATAGGAATGCATACGTTTAATGGTAAAACATGATTGGATCATGTGCGAATGAACTATCCGGTATGGACGTTGGCAATTACCCGGTAATAATTAAATAAACGAAAAGGATCCCGGACACCCAGGATATAAAATAAAGGGTAGTTTCATAAAATGTAATGAGTTTTGGAACTCCAAAACCATAAGTGGAAACGTCTTGTACAAATCTCCCGGTAACGAATAAAATGCGCGTACCGCACCCGATACGCGTATAACTCGTAATTTCACCCGGCAAAAGCCTAAATAACCAATCAACGCTTAAATTAGACTATATTTAAGGGTTATTAAAGGTATTTTTAATGTCCGCATAACGCGTGATTAAATCCCGAAAAAAATACCCGAACGACACCCGAACGACGAGGAGTTAAACTTAACTTAATATTAGTAAATAAATTGTGTTGTGGACCCCACCCAAGCCACACAAGGGCCGGCCTAAATGGCCACATTATATCCATGCAATGTGTTATAATAATAACCTACCAAAGCTAGATATAAAGCATGCATGAACAAAGCCAAAAGTTGTAAGAGATACACAAGTACAAAAGCATGCAACACCTTGTCTCCTCTTTATAAAAATTTCGGCCCTTGGCCACTAGAATCCAAGACAAAGGCTAGTAATCATAACCTAAGTATGTACACATGCTTGGATAAAAATCTAAGTATAAGATCAAGTATGATTACTAGAGATTTTGGAAAGATTACCACCCTTCCCTTGCTCTCCAAAACCCACGGCCACATACCCACTTCACACATCCATCTAAATCATTTTTGTACTTCTTAAGATCTCTTGAATCTTTGGGAAGATTACATGCAATCCATGGAAGATTACATATGATAGCACTATAAATAACATGTGTTAGAAACTTGGAGAAACAACAAAAACCATCTTCTTTTCCTCTCTTTGAGCCGTGAGTTATACCCCTCCCATATACACATTTCTTTCAAGTTTATACATCTCCAAATCACTCAAAACATCCATCCATCAAAACCCCTATTGTGTGTTTCAAGCTTGGAGCTTAACCATTAAGGAAGAACACACTAAACCCCTCTCAAAATCCAAGGTTTTGTCTTCCCTAGCCTTGTGCTAGTAGTAAGCTTCTTAACCTTGTTTTGATTATTAATATTCATGTATGTGTTCTTAGAAGCAAGTTGTACATGAAGGGTTTAAAATGTGGTTTGAAACATAATCTTTAATATGTTTTACATGAGTAAAATAGATGATTAAAGATATGTAAATAAATCATGGATTTGATGATGATAAAGTAGTGATCTTGAAAATGTATAAAATCTACACATACACTAAGTAGATGATGGTTTGATTTGGAATTATAGAATAAACTTGAATGTGTTAAAAAGTAACTTTAATCATCTTTATATGATCATCTAAGACATAATAAATGATGGAACATGTTAGAAGTTCATGAATAAAGAAGTTGAAAAATTAAAGTTTACTTACTTAGAAGAATGATATTTTGATATAATGGACAAATACATAAAACACACATACAAGTAGCCTTATATATGAAATATAAGACTAATAAAAGTGTTTTGATACAAAAATAACTTACCAATAAAAAGATGAATCTTCAAAGTCCACTATTTTGAGTGAAAAATGCTAACTTTGGAAGTTAGAGTGGAAAAATGCAACATTGGAAGGTTAAGGGACTAATATTGCAACTTTGAAAGTTAGAGGACTAAAATGAACATTTTAGAAACTATTAGTCCAAAAGTGCAATAATGGAAAGTTTGGTGTCAAAAGTATAAGTAATAATTTTCCAAGGTTGATTTGGTTAATACTAGTAGATATACTTGGGTATTTTTGTATAAAAAGTATATTTTTGAAAGTTATAAAAATATGGATTGTAGTAACATAAGGATTTTTATAAAATAAAGATTTTATAAAAATATTAAACAAACTTGAGAAACTTATACAAAAATGAATACTTTTATATAAATGGGAATATAAAAGTATTGGAAACATTTTTGTAGTTAAGTTAACAAGTCGGGTCAAAAATACATAAGTATTTTAAACCTTCCAAGTAACATGTGTTAGGAGAAAGAAATATGAATAATATTGCTATAAAACACATGTTGGGAAAAACTTGGAAAAATTAACTATTCGAGCTAAGATATCGAACTAAGACGCGTTAACGAACCGTACACGGACAAATCATGAGAAAAATGCCATTGCGGCAAGATAAGAAAATATATATTTTTAAGAAGTAAAATATTTTTAATAAACACTTTCCTAAGTGTTGAAGGAATTATTCATGGGAGAAAAACATAACGTAAGACGTTAAACAAACGTATATACCTAACAAGAAAAATTACGCATTTATATATATGTACGCTCGTCTCGGCAAAATTCTAGTATATCTACTTAATGGGAAAGTAGATATGTGGGAAGGAAAACGAGACGAGTAGACAAAGATATATATATGCGTATGCCGTGCCGACAAGATCCTAGTATATTTATTTGAATGGGAAAATAAATATACGGTATGGTGAGTTGAATCGGGTGTTAAGAATATACAATCGAACGACAAGATCTTAGCATACTTGTTTAAATGGGAAAACAAATGTGCGGCAAAGTGAGTCGGGTCGAGTGTTGAAATATATATTATGTCGAGCGATGCGATCTTAAGTATAATTATTTAAATGGGAAAATAATTATATGTTAAGTGAAGTCGAGTCGATAATAATAAGGTACAAGTTAAGGAAATATTAACAAGAGTAATATATAACTTGTAACACAAAGGGGTAATCTAAAGCCAACGAAACCTAGAATACGCGCTTAATTAAACGGGATTTGGAATAACTTGTGGTCGGGAGTTGGGTGTACAACTTGCCAAGGCACATGCTATAGGGATAGTGACTTATACGTCTAGGACGTTTGTAGGTGCGAGACCCTTTTTGCTATCTGCTTAGTACGCCGGACAGTGATTCAGGTGAGTATCACGGCCCCATTTTAAACTATTTTTACGTTTTCGGGGGAAAGATATGTTAGGGAAAATGTTTGACGGATTTATTACTTGAGGTGTGACCGCCACTCGGGGTTGAGTCCTCGCCTCTATAATCATTTATTCAGGGAAATGAAACCGGTGGAATATTGGATAGTACTATTGGTGCCTGACAAGGCCCACCCCTAATCGATAGCGTCGATTATGCATTAGTGTATGCCTGGGGTGCATATATTCTGAACTTAAGTCGTAGGATACCGAGTAACGACTTGGAGCGGGGCATATTTATTACACGTCTTGGTTTGATTATAGTCTCAAGTAGAATTATAGGAATTTGCAACTCCTATATATTGTCATAACATGGTATTTCCCAAGTATTCAAGTTTTGGAAACTAAAAACCTGTGAACTCACCAATATATTTATATTGACGAAATTTTAAACATATCTTTCAGGTAATTAGATGAAGGCGAACCGGGGCAAGCTGGGTCATGGAATCCTCCGATGCGGCGTTAAATATTTTGCGGGGTTTCACCTTTATTTCCCAAGACTATGGGATATATTTGAGAAACCTCTCCATTGTGTTATAAAACAATTTACTTTTATGTAATATTTTGAACAAGATTTGGCGCCTTAATAAATGACCCATTTTCTTAAATTACTTGTGTTTAGCGTTAACCTTGACTTTATGCTCTTGAACCGTCGCGCCACGTGTTTCCGCCATTGTCGTGGTGTGACAGTTTGGCCCAAACCTTTTATTGGGATAACATTCAGGAAATCTTGGGCATGGGGGCTTTGCAAGAATGCAATAACTGCCTTTTGGCGGGGGGACAAATCAAAAGTTTCACCCAGGCTCTGTGCGATTTTGCCAAAAAGGGCATTCGCCAAAGTTTTCTGAGGCTTTGGGGGGGGGGGTGTCCTTGTTAGAAAAACCGCCAATATCAAAACCTGGGAGATAGTCATTTATCCTTTCGAGGGCATGTACGTAGTCCAAGTCCATGTTGACAACCCCGCTATTCCTTAGGATGTGGTCTTGGAGATTCCAAGACTGGGCTCGCGATGCCACAAAAGCAAACACCCCAACATCTTTTGCTGAGAGCAACCCTAATCCTCCCAATCGCATTGGCAAGGATGCAAGTCGCCACTGTAGGTCACCAAAGAACGGACCCCCACATACCACTATGTCTTCGATGGCTTCCCGTAGACCCTTATCAAAACATGATACAACTTCATCCATATCATCTTGCACTTGTAAGGATTTAAACTCATAATCTCACATTTGTAAGGGGAACACCATACCACTATACTAAAAGGTAATGGGTAATTATGTAATAGCTTTTGGTGTACTAATTTATAGAAACTAAAATATACTGCGACATTTTGCAATGGATATACTGATAGTAAGGTGTTTTCTCTTTATCCAAGAGGTAAAATGTATAAATCCTACTAGATACGATTATACTAAATTAGTCACATCTCTCTATTTTACTCATATTGGTGTGTTAAGTGTGTACGGGGTACGTTTAGCCTCATCTGATAAAAATATATGATAGTAAATAACATGACCCAAAGATAAAATCCCGTTCTATATCTATATTTTTTACACATTAGGCCTCAAGATTATGCATGTGTTGCTACAAATATCTTTATACAGTTTTGATGCATGATTAACACATAATATAATGCATCTAATAGAAACAAATTAATCTTAGCTATTTTACCATAATTATTTATAGGAAGATATTGGCATGACTAGGTTATATAAAAGATCCATTTGTTTATGAGATGCTTTAAAGCAAATATACGTGACATTAGATGATTAGAAGCTTGTGAGATTCCCTAAAACTTATCATAGAAGAATTTGCGCAAGTATGAAAACATCTGAATCTGCGAATGGGAACAACCCTACTATATTTGTAGTTTATTTTCAATTGACACCATGTAAGGATAAACTTATTAGGCTATGTATAATCGTATAACGCCCCGCGTAAGATAGCATCTTCGGAGCGTGACCACGACGTGACACACACCACCCAAGGGGCGTAAAAGGATGTGAGTAAAGGTGATTGTGCCGTTGCCGTGAACCCCTTCATGAGCGTGAGAATTGTTTGAGGGTTGTGGGCCAATGTTTTAATGGGTAGAGGATATTGAAATCGTTACATCTAGTGAAAATAAAAAGGTCAGTGAGAGTCCTATGGTTGGTGATATGCCAGTGACGTAACAATTATTTTTTGACATAGCAGTGATAAAAATTGAAATCATTACGCATAGCGTTAATGACATACGAAACGGGTATGAAATAAATTTTGAAAAATTGGTACAAACTTTTCATCACAAAAGACATACAATATAATCCAATTTAACAACCATCTATCGAATAATTAACAAAAAAGGGTAATAGACAACACTTACTCTTGGAAGCTGGAAAAATAATTGTGATTTCCTTACCTGTTAATAGTATATGATCTAAATAGAACAATTAGATGTACTTAATGAATTAAGTTGTATCATTACAAAATTTTTGTAATTATGTGACTACCTACATCTTGTGGTTCTTCATTATCTAAGGATGGAGTGTGGGATTAAGTCTCTATGACCTTTATTGCGCCACGTTAGCGCCACATAGGTTTGGGGACAACAATGATGCTTCCTTCTACATCAATGGGTGATTTAGCGCTCCCTTTAAAGAAAAAATAATATTTGTTTAAAGAAAAGTGGACCTTACCAAATCAAGCTTTAACATCCGTGATGATCAAGTGGTTGGGGACGTTACCCCACACCCCAGCCTAAAACATCACTACTATCATACATTTTTCCCAACTAATAATGTGAGACCATTATTAAATGGTCTTTGGCCTGGTGATATCAAGATGTATGATAAGATTTTGTCTATTTATGTGGTAAAAGTTCAAATATCATTGGTGACAAAAGTTTAGTTGTTAAAAAAATAATGATAGACCATTCGTGACGTAGCATCACATACGTTTAGCCAACGTGTCGAAGATGGAAGACCAACAATCACCGTACGTGCTTTCTTTGCAAGTTTTTGGCATATGGTTTGTGACCACCAACGGTCTTTTTAGGAGTTTCAGGATATGTTTGGCAATGAGTTTTTATAAGTTTCAAGTTTTTAAGATAAAACTCTTACTTAATAAAAAACCTTGTTTGGTTGAAGGAGCTGGAAACTTTTAGGTTAAGAGAAAAAGTTCTAGTAGCTACAAGCTTTTAATTAGTAAATGACACAAATACACATTCTATTTTAAAAATAAAATAAAAACCTTCTTTACAAGCTTTTAATTATGCCCATTTTGGTCATTTTATACATTTTATTAAAAGCTCCAGCTACTCAGCCAAACACCAAAATATATTTAAAAAGCTTGCAGCTACCACCCACCAGCTAGTTTTGCCAAACATACCATCAATATTTATCAATTTTGCTTTTTTAGAAAATATTTTTTTCGAACAAAATCATTCAACAAACAAACTTGTTATTTACATAAAGAGAATTGGATTTTAATAATTCAAACTTTGTCTCGTTGTACTTAAGAAATTTTCCGCAATAGTCGCAACTTTTAAAGTATTATCCTCCAATAAGTTTTTGTTAACTAAGAACTAACCCAGTTAGTGGATACTGACAGTTACAAGAATGATTTCTTTCAATGAAGTCGATCTTAAATGAGTACTACATCGTTCAAACACAGGCATGAACCGCAACACAAACAAACTGAATACAACTAAATCGTAAATTGTCACCGCCGCTGCACCGCATGAGTTTCCTACTTGTATAAAATATATGATCAACTCCCATCTAGCTCTTTCATATAATTATGTTAAATACTATTTTTATTTATTAACTATAGTCTTTGTTTATGCGATATTAAAACTAGGGGAAATATCTTGTACAAAGTGTTTTTTTGGTGAGAACTGTGAGAATCAAAGGAAGGTATTTTTTTTTATTTTTTTTTTCGAAATTTTTTCCCCATATTGTTAAACATGTATTATAGTATTGAAATCTAAAAAACCCCAAAAAATAAATAAATTTTGGTGTAGAGTAATTACGTAATTACTGTTGTAGAGTAATTACATAATTACTCTAGTCTATACTATATTATCTATACTATATTATAAAGCATGAGTGAAGGATTCCAACCAAATTTAAGTAATTACAACATATAATGCATATGGTACAATAACTTAATGAATGTGGTAAAGGGGTGAAGTCTTTTTACATTAACAATTAAGTTGATTATGAAATAATAAAGTTATTAGTGACTATCCATGTTTCTAACTCCTTTATATATTATTAGTGACTATCCATGTTCCTAACTCCTTTTTCTCATTTATGTATATACCTTCTATTAGAGCCCTATAAATAGTGGCCATTATGTTGTTATTTTATACATCTCAATGAATAACTCTCTCATTCCTTATTCTCTTTATAATCTTTGATTTGTTAGTAGGCATTGTCACTTGTTTCTTTCTTCAATTTGTACCTTTATGAGGCCTTATTCTTATTGATATCTTATGGTTGCCTTCTACCATGAAAACAACTAATGAATCATTTTCTTTTGTTTTTGCAGATTCATAAAGGGATCTTGTGTACGAGAATATTGCGGATAATCGTTATGTTATATTTGGTCGTTCAAAATTTTGTGAAATATTGATCTTAAGGTAACCTTTTGTTCACCATTAAAAAATATTCTTGCAAACATTATGTGTTTATCCCCCAACCAATCCATACTTTGTTGTTTTTATAATATTTTATACAGTTAATATCTAGGGTTGTATTTTTATATGTAGGAAGTTCATAGTAAAGAAATCGAATAATATATTGATGCATGGAACTATCATAGTCGCTCATAAAATTGATAAGTAAGATAGAAAAATTAATAGATAAGATAGAGTGAGATGGTTTTGTATGTTTAGGTCTGACATGCATGAGAAACATGACCATATTATGACCTTACTCATAAGTTAATGTATAGAAAACTCTTAAGAGTTGTTACAAAAAAAGTTTTTGCAATTAAAAACCACAAAATATCCTTATGATCTGAATACAATATATAACATCTTACGATTATATAGTAGTATACACAACTGGGTTGTTGGTTAACAAAAGACACTCATTCATTACATATCTATACTATCTATATCTATATCTATACTATATTATAAAGCATTTCCTAAGGGTTTCTTAAATTTAAGAGGTATAAGTCTAAATGATTTTGATACAACACATAATGCATAACATAACTACTTTTTAGGGGTAAATATGTCTTTAAAACACCACATTTAATTAAAAGAAAGCCAAGAGTCATGAGATGTTTATGAAACCTCATACATTCAATTTTATAATTACTTTAAATATATTGAATAGAAAACATATAAAAACCAACTCATGATGCTATATATTTTGTTATAACCTTTTATATAGAGTTAGGTACTTTATAAAAGTTAAAGTTTTATAAACTTGATCATACTATATAGAAATCGGGAAATCAAGAGTGAAAGTTGTGTTTTTAATCAAGAGGTAACGATTTGAATTCTAAAATTATTATGTTATATTCATACACATAAACATGCCTAATCCAATCTAAACTATATGATCACCGGATTCAACAACCGAAGAAGAAAGCTTTTGTTTATAATGAATTTCAAACAAAGGTATTAAAAAAATATTCATGTAATAGGGGTTAGGTTCATAGTAGGTATGTTAGATTAGATTGTGCTCTATAAAAGAGTTTCGGTTACACCCGCTGCATCGCGCGGGCAAACCCACTAGTGTAAACTAAGGGTCTGTTTGGTATGGGGTAATGGAATGGATGGGGGAATGGAATGGACGAGGTAATGGAATGGACAAGGTAATGGAATGGATCATTACCATTCCATGTCTTGTTTGGTTGCCATGTGGGAATGAAACAAAACATTACTTTGTGTTGTTGGATAGAAAAGAAAAAACGAATGAATAAAATTGATGGTTAGTGGCGGTGGTGGGTGGTGGTCAGTGGCGGTGATGGTGGGTGGTGATATGTGGCGGTAGCGGCGGTGGTGGGCGGCGGCGGCTGTGGTCGGTGGCGGTGGCGGCGATGGTGGAAGGTGGAGGTGGATGGTCGTAATGGTGGGTGGGTGACGATGGTGAGTAGTGGCGGTGGTGGTGGTGATGGTAGGTGGTGGTGTGTGGCGGTAGCGTGGTGGTGGATGGCGACGGCGGTGATAGGTGGTGGCGACGACGGTGGTGGGTGGCGGCAACGGTGGCGATGGGTGGAGGTGGATGGCGGTGATGGTGGGTGGGTGACAATGGTGAGTAGTGGCGGTGGTGGGTGGAGGAGACGGCGGTGATGGGTGGCGGCTGTAGTCGTGGGTAAAGGAAATTGTGGTGAGTGACGGTGGTAGTTGGTGGAGGTGGCGGTGGGTTGATGACGGTGGTAGGCGGCGGTGGGTGGTTTTGTATGGCGGCGGTGGTGGGTGGGTGACGGTGGTGGGTGGTGGCGGTGGTGGGAGGGTGAAGGTAGTGGGTGGTGGCGGTGGTGGTGGTTGGTGGCGGTGGTGAGTGGCGGCGGTGGTGGGTGGTGACGGTGGTAGGTAGGTGAAGGTAGTGGTTGGTAGCGGTGGTGGTGGGTGGTGACGGCGGTGGTGGGTGGTGGTGGCGGCGGGTGGTGACGGCGGTGGTGGGTGGCGGTGGCGGTGGTGGCGGTGGGTGGTGGCGATAGTGGTGGTGGGTGGTGGCGATAGTGGTGGTGGGTAGTGGCGATAGTGGTGGTGGATGGTGGTGGTGGTGGGTTATGCTTTTGTTAGTAAAGGGTGAATGGGGATGGAATGAAAAAAAAACATGGGGGGTGGATGGAATGGTTTTGAGGGAATGGAATGCCTTGTGGAATGGGTGATTCCATTCCTTTAGCCAACCAAACACATTATTTTTCATTACCTTGTAATGGTCCATTCCATTCCCCCTTTCATTCCATCATACCAAACGCTACCTAATGTATTTACTTTAATGGCGTAATTACACTAAAAAAAATAATTTTTTTTTTGTATTATTCATCTATAAAGTATGTTTAAGCACATGGAAAAAAAATTCTAAAAAAAAAATAAAATCCACCCCCCCCCTTTTAATTCTCACAGTTCTTACAAAAAAAATACTTTGTATTTGATATTTACTCATTAAAACTAAATTAGATATTAAAATATATAACGTGGTTATGAGGAATAAATGTAAAATAAAAAATGTGGCCTTCTATCATCTATGGAATGAAATGCTCTTATAAGTACCAAGTTAATGGTGTGTTACTTAAATCAAATGTCTGATGAGAGTTGATATAAACTTGGCAGAAGGTAAAAAAATATATATAAAAATGAGAACGTGGTAATTTTTCAATGCATCATTCTTCGAATTGTGTCGTACAAAGATTAGTACCATTGAATAACATCTGTTCACAATTCATAAACAAGATGTGAGTGGACCATGATTATTTATTGTTTTATGAGATCGGCTAAACCATTCCGAGCTACTAACAAGGTGTAATATATGGAATAACAAGAAGTTTATTCGTAAGGTGGATTTAGCTCACTTGAGCCTTTTAGTGTGTTCAAAGTGTGAAAAAACAAACAAACAAGAAGTTTATTCTTTCTAATGATTTTTGCTTGATCTAATGGGACGTTAATTACCAAAATAGAGCTTTTCTTATGTGCCGTTAAAAAGGAGCATTTCTTATGTTCTCTTTTATTAATTTTAATTAAGATTAAGATTAAGGTAAGGAGTGTATTTTTCAACATGCGACCATGTATGAACTAACAATTGTGTATACACAAACTATCGTTTTTATTTGAGTGTGAAACTGATAATTCGGTGACCAAACCTCGTACTTTATGTTTGGTGTCATGTTATTTACGTCACACCACGCAAATAAGTTAACGACAACGTCTACTCATTATGATTTGTTAGATACCAAGTTATTCCCATGCAAGATTATTAGTTATGTAGTTGTACTTTCTCCACCACAACTCACAAAAATGTGATATCAAAACATTCAAATACATGAAAATTGAAAAGTATATTTGTTTACGAATTGATATGATGAAATTAATATTATCGGTTTTTGCAACATCATGAGGGAGAGATTAAGTAGTTGGAGTTAGACTGAATAAATTATTATTATTATATAACATCTTACATTGAACAACCCAAAATTTTAAAAAGGATTCATCAATTGTATTAGTTAATTTCTAGACTTGCTTATTAACCTAAGACAGCGACTATATTACACGTAACTTAATTAAGACTTGTGTCTCAAAATAGGATTGTAAGCCTTGTTTAGCAGAGTGCTAAAAACATGCCTAGAACATTTTATGACGGCAATACTATCTCTTAACCCTCTTACAACCCTCAAAAAAACACTTTTCTTCGCTATCATCTCCTCCCGTTCCCTTTCAAAGTCGATTTTAGGAGATTTTTAAAAAAATGAACTCAATTTCATTTCCACCTCACACCTTACTTTGTTCACTTCGCCGGCCTTGATTAAAACCATACCATAAAATAAAAAAAACTAGTGCTAAACAAAGTAACAATCGGAGTAAATTATTATATCTCCCTATTTTCTTAGGTTCAGTCTTAAGTCAAAATTGGGCTGCCAAATTGACAAAAAAAAATCTGAATTTGTTTAATTTTACCAAACGTTTTATATGCCGTAGGGGACCCCTGTCTCGACACACTTTTGTCTCAACAAGGATTTAAATTAGTTTTGAGACAATTTTAAACATATTATTAAAAGGTGGTTCCATAGTCTAAATTTCCGATTTTATAAGTTTTTTAAGGAATTAATAGTAATAAAAATCGATTCACCTATCTTTACTTGCTATTTATTTTATAATGGGAAAATGACCAATATAGCCCGTTGACCGGGCATTTTGCACAAATAGCCCCCTCCACCGTCTTTGGAGAGACGGGACACGGCTCCCAACCTGCCTGAACCGTCTTTGGATAGACGGGACACGTTGTGACCCCCCCCAACCGCCACGTGGCGTCTCTGATCCCGAGGCTGTACCGTCTCTCTCCGGACGGGTCAGGGATCTCTCCCAGACGGTTCACGTTTACCAAGACGGCTGACCCTTCGGTTCACCGTCTCCAAAGACGGTTCACGTCTATCAATGCCGGCTGTCCCTTCGGGTCAACCGTCTCAAACAGACGGGTCACCTTTCCCAATACGTCTTAACGAAATTTTTGAACCGTCTGAACCGTCTGAACCGTCTCACGAGTGTATATAAATACCCTAATTAACTTAACGAAATTTGCACCCACCGCTCTCCTCTAACCTTTCATCTTCCATGCACCACCCAACCGTCTCCTCTAAGCTTTCATCTTCCAATCCAATGACTTTTTACTTTCCCAGCCGAAGCCTTTTTGAGTTTCCCAGCCGAAGCCTACCGGCTTCGGAAAATATGTCCCGGTTACTTGGATTGTTGTTTCATCTGCGTACGGCTACTTGGATTGTTGTTCCATCTGCGCGTGGTTTGCAACCCGTGTAATGGATCGATGATGTGGTGGTCTACATTTTAGGCAAGTTCGTTCGCTTTCCGAATTTATGTCTCGATGTTCGACGTGTGCTCACTGAGAACTATTGTTACATAAAACGAGGAAATGTTTCGGACTTGTCTGTGTAGAGCACATACACCATTCGAAACAACGTCTATGTAGACCACTGCTACTACCGCCGCTGTGGAGGACAAAACATCTAACACTAAGATGTAGTCCTCAATAGTTGGTTAGACATTACTATTACTTCAAACAAAGTTCCTAGTTCTGGAAGTAAATTTGGAAAGTTTGTTGTAATAGTGTAGTTTTTTACTTGTTGCTTCTTAATTTTCTCTTGTTGCTTCTTTATCCTCGGGAAGTAAATTTGGAAAGTTTGTTGTAATAGTGTAGTTTTTTAATTGTTATTGTAATAATATTTATTGTTTATTTGTGATTGTAATAGTATAGTACGTTTAAATATAAAAACAAAACGACAAATTAAAAATATAACCAACTGTTTAAATATAAAAACAAAACGACAAATTAAAAATATAACCAACTATTGCATTAAAAATAAAACCATTACAAATAAATAAAAATATAATTAAAAATTACATAAGACGATGTTTAATCATTTGCCACACGGACACATGTTTAAACTCTTTACCCTCCCTATTTTTGTACTGCCTTAGACTGTGTCTAATGGCCACGTCTTCAGGAAAGTTTGCGGGTACGTCGTAAAGGGTCCGGTTATGGTGGCTGTTGAATATTTGACACTTTGTCGTCAAATCATTCAACTTGCGGCTAAGCGACTCGGTGGTACGTTGTGAGCCCCCAACGAGCCGGTTGTACTCATTCAGGATCCGGAACCACTTGTTGTTGAGGTGTGTACTCTCCTCAACATGCAGCCATGCCGCAATCAACGCAATCTCTTGTTCTTCCGTCCATCTTTGGGGTGCCATTGGTGTTGGACGGTGGTTTGGACGGTGGTTTGGACGGTGTTGGACGGTGTTGGACGGTGGTTTGGACGGTGTTAGACGGTGGTTTGGACGGTGTTGGAAGGTGGTTTGGACGGTGTTGGACGGTGTTGGACGGTGGTCGTCGGGTAGTAGATGGTGTTTGGACGGAGTTGTACGGTGGTTGATATGTTCAGACGGTTTGGATGACGGGAAATGGACGGGAGACGGGTATTTATAGGGCTGAGCCGGACAACCGAAGCGTCGCCGCTCATCGGGAACCACCGCGTCGGTAAATGTGTACCGTCTCTCAAGACGGTTGAACCGAAGGGTCAGCCGTCTTGGGAAAGCTGACCCGTCTGTTTGAGACGGTTGACCCGAGGTGTCAGCCGGCATTGATAGACGTGAACCGTCTGGGAGACGGTTGAACCGAAGGGTCAGCCGTCTTGGGAAACGTGAACCGTCTGGGAGAGGGTTCTGACCCGTCTGGAGAGAGACGGTACATCTCGGGATCAGAGACGCCACGTGGCGGTTGGGGGGGGGGGTCACAACGTGTCCCGTCTATCCAAAGACGGTTCAGGCGGGTTGGGAGCCGTGTCCCGTCTCTCCAAAGACGGTGGAGGGGGCTATTTGTGCAAAATGCCCGGTCAACGGGCTATATTGGTCATTTTCCCTTTTATAATTGTTTTAAAAAACACTCAATCACATTTAATTGTTTTTAATGTGGCCGATAAAGTAATTTTGTTTTATTAATAGTAGTCAGAAATTTATTATTATATATTATTTTTACAGGTGAAAGTGTACGGAAAAATGTGTACCACCACCGACTATATACCTTTTGGCAAAATCGTCGATTACTTCCGTTCGCTACCGACAACAAACGGCTCGGCGTTTGTGTCCGTTAATTACATAACTCAGCAGCTTCTTACGTCGTGCCACGTGTTAACTTAACTATACCGGTGGGTCTCATTAGAGGAAACATCTTTTCTTTACTTTTTCCTTTTTACGAATTCGATTCAATGTCCTCACCCAACTTAATTATCACGAAAACTTTGAAGTATTTTTTTTTAACGGGCCAACCAAACTTTATTCCGACGGACTAGCAAGACGCTAGCACCAATATTAAGTATTCGAATACAACCACAAAAATCCCATGAAAACAGAAAACATACATGATAAAAACATAAACAAGAGGAAAGAAACTGTGATGCGACTACCCCAATCTTGTCATATCAAATCTGCGCCAATCTTCCTATGCCATATTCGTCATTTTTGCCCGATTTTTAACCCATAAAAAACTCATCACCTTCACTTCCTTGACGATTTGTTGTGCCGAAACCTGTTTTTGACCGAAACAAGCCGCATTTCTTGCCTTCCAGACGCTCCAAATTGCAATCAAAACTACCGCATAAAAAGCTTTTCTTTGTATGCGTCCGATGAATGCCGAGTTGTGTATATTGAGCAGGTCCCTGACATGAAAAACAACCTGTCCAGGGATGTTACACCAGACCCAAAGCTGCTGCCATACATCAGCTATGAAAGAGCATCCCGTATATAAGTGTTCAACTGATTCAGTGTGTTCGAGACAGAAATTGTAGAAGACATCAGGAACCTGAACACCTCTTCTGGCGAGTGCAGCAGCAGTCGGTAGACGATCCAGGTTAGCACGCCACGCGACAACACAAACTTTCTTTGAAACCCAGTTGCACCATTCAAAGGTTGGCCGAGAATTATTCGGGTTCGACTCGATTATCAGTTCTTTAACAACCTTCACAGAGAATCCGCTTGACCCATTTGCTGAAAAAAACCATTTATCATGATTACCATTCAAAGTGAGATCCCCAAACAGTAAAGTCAACCCATGGAACTCAAGTTGCTCATCTTGGTTAAAAGATCCACGCCTCCAATCCCAGCTGAAAACAGGACCAAATTGACCCATTTGCACGCGATCAGAAATAGTGCAGAATCGACTTTTTTCTAATGAAAACAGTAGAGGGAATGATAATGAGAGCGATTCCGGGCCTATCCAATAATCCTTCCAAAACATTATCGAGGAACCACAACCAGGTGCACCACGAAAGAAGTGTCCGACATCAATATTTAGGCCTTGAAGTATGTCCGGGATACTCGCTATATGTTTCCAAGGCCCACAAATCGAGATCTACCTTGAAACGCCACCACCACTTAGCTAGTAGACTAAGGTTAGCGTCTCTAAGAGCCCCGAGACCCCCCCCCCCCCCCCCGTATTCAATAGGGGAAATAACATGTTCCCATGCGACCCAGTTCATTTTATCCATGTCTTCGTTACCGCCCCAGAAGAACACGCGCCTAATAGATTCCAACTTATGAATGACTTGTATCGGAGCTTTGAAGAGCGAAAAGTAATACAAAGGAAGAGAGTTTAGGACAAATTTCAGTAAAGTCATTCGGCCCCCATAAGATAGACATTTAGACTTCCAAATAGATAGGCGATGCTTGAACTTTTCAATAATTGGACTCCAATTTCTAACGAGGTTCATATTGGCACCGATTGGTATACCAAGGTGGATAAACCGGAAGGAACCCACCTTAGAACCGAGTATGGTAGCCATGTCAACAACCTCGTCATCAATCACACCGATACCATAAAGGCAGCATTTTTGAAGGCCGATACGCAGCCCCGAAACAAGGTAAAAACTACGTAGGATGCGCTTTATATTCCTCGCATTGAACACCGACCATTCACCGCAAAATACGACATCATCTGCGTAAATGAAATGTGACAGAACAGGCCCATTTGTGCCGATTTTCAGACCGTGAAAAACACCCAACATACAAGCCCGTTTCATAATCCGTGATAGGGCCTCCATGCACAAAATGAATAAATATGGAGAGATCGGGTCGCCTTGCCTAAGACCATGGTTGCACTCAAATTCATAGGTAGGAAACCCATTTATGAGCACCGATGTTCGCGCATTCCGGACAATGGACATGATCCAACCTCGCCACTTGGCCGAAAAGTTCATTTGCCTTAACATATCTTCAAGAAAGTCCCAACAAAGTGAGTCGTAAGCCTTTTCGATGTCAACTTTAAAAAACATACCTTTGGACTTGCTCTTTTTCAATAAACCAATAGTTTCGTTGAGAATGATCGGCTCGTCAAGAATGTTTCGATTAATTAAGAAGGCTGTTTGTTCTTCAGAGATGAGCTTAGGCATGAACGGTTTAAGTCGAGACATAAGGACCTTGGATAGAACCTTATTGATGCAGCCAACTAAGCTAATCGGCCTGTAATCCGAGAATGATGATTGATCACGCCCTTTTGGAATAAGTGCCATAAATGCCGAAAAACATTTTTTCATTAATACCCCCTTCACATAAAATTCCTGAAATAACCGAAAGAAATCATGTTTTAGGCCGCCCCAGAAGCGTTTCAGGAACTTGAAATTTAGACCGTCCGGGCCCGGTGCTTTATCCCCATCACAATCCCATACGGCGCACGTAATTTCCTCAAGGGTGAATTCTCGATTAAGGCATCGAGCAGGGCCGGCTATGACCCAAGTCGGGGAGGCCAACCGGCTTGGGCCTAGTTTTATCGGGGGCATGATTTTTTTATAAAATTCCTATATATATGTGTGTATTTTTTTTAAATAGAAAACTCATTTACACTTAAAAGTTGGGCCTAATAAAAATCAATTTAAAACTTAAAAAACAATTACTCAAGAGCCCACAACATTGATTAGCCCAATACCTATTTAACCTAATAAATAAAAAAAATAAAAACAAAGCATCGATATTTATATATTATTCATACGGTGGAAAATCTATACATATAATAAACCAAAGCCATTTTGATGACATGTTATAATATTATGCAATCTCTCTTTTGAGAGATGTCACATAGGATGTGATGTGGCAATTCTAGACCAATTAAAAAAAGGGAATAAATATGGTTTAAATATTATTTAACATAATCTATTAAATACATAATCTACTAAATTTAAATATTAAAACTTTATTATTTTCTCTCTCATGTTTCCCCTCATAACTTTTAAACTTTAATATCTTTCGTATACAAGATTTTTTTAAAGAAAAAAATTACACCAAATTAACAAGCGTTTTATTATCTTTCCAACGAGTACCATAGTGTTATATAAAAACGGAGAAAAAAACGACTATTTTTTGTAACACGACAGGTATTGTGTCAGGTTTGGAATTAGTTTAAAAAAAATTGTGGGTTTGGGTCGGGCCTGGGATTAGGTGATACCCGACTTAATTACCTTTTTTAATATTAGAATATGATAACTTATCGCAGAGATTTGTTTAAAATAATAATAATAATAATAATAATAATAATAATATTCATTAATCATATATTGGCAACTCATTAATTATGTTATCATATTAGATATTTTATTATGTCATATTAGATATTTCAACCCGGGACGCTCTCAAACAGGTAATTGCTATATAGATGCCATTTTTATAGTTTAGATACTTCTAATTTTATTCACTTTACTTAGATTTCTCAACCCGGGACGCTCCCGGTGTATAAGCTAGCTTATAATAAAAGAATTGAATATTGATGAGGTGACATTCAATGGAGACTATCACGTGACACGTCGAGGTGAGAGTTTTTAATTTATTTTTTTATTTTGTTTTAATCCATTCTCCAACACTTATTTAACCCTAATCTCTTTAAGAATTTAAAAACAAATTTAGATTTTTCTCTCTAATGTTTCCTCCCATCATTTTTAAACATTAATATCTTTTATATACGAAATTTTTTAAAGAAAAAAATTACACCAGATTAACGAGCGTTTTATTATCTTTCCAACGAGTACCATAGTGCTATAGATAAAACGGAGAAAAAAACGACTATTTTTTATGGGGTTTCGTTCATACAGGAAAAAAGTAACGTCAAAAACTCAATAGATTGTCTTTTTTTTTTATAAGTGTTTTGCTTAACTTATTGTAAATATTGGTTGTATGGGTGGTAGATTTGTAATTTTTTTCCAAAAGTCAAAAGCCAAAAGTCAGTATTTCTAACTTCTCAAAAATAGTTTTTCCACCCTTAAAAGCCAAAAGTCAAAACAGAAAGTGCTTTTGGGTTACACAATCAGCTTATTGACTTATTGGCTTCTTGAAAAAGCCAATAAGTCAATAAGTTGTTTTGAAACTCAATCCCAAACACCCTCTTAATACTTAACATAATATATGTAAACATAATGAAATGGTGTCTCAAAAAACTAAGGTCGCATCAGAGGTGAACGAAGGAGGGAGTTGGAGGTGCATGGCTATGGGGGAGGGCGTCGAAGGTGGGAGGGCGTCGACGTTGGAACGTGTAAACATATAATGAGCGTTGATACTAAAAATAGGTTTATTATACAATGTTGAAATTTAGCCCAATCGCCATGCTATCATTGGAATTTTACTCTTCTAAAGATGGATAGGTATAGTTCATCAAGAGAAGCTAGGAGAAAGAATCGCGCAACACTGCAACACATGGTGTCACCTTATAGCAAGGTTATTTTTTTATTTATTTAATTACAAGAGTAATAATTATTACTATTAGTATTAGGGGCTGTTTGGTAGCCTCTTAATGAGGCTCTTAACCATTCAGCGCTGAATGATTCAGCATTCAACGCGTTTGTTTCAGCTTCCGAATGGAATGGTTAAGTCTGAATCATTAAGATTTGGGATGTTGCTGAACCATTAAGCACTGAACTAGGCTGAACCTTAATGAGGCTCCCCTACCAACTTGGGACAAGAAAACTAACCATTAAGAGGTCCAACTTAATGATTCAGCGCTTAATCATTCAGACATCTTAACCATTCAGACCTCTTAATGATTCAGCACTTAATCAACCAAACAGCCCCTTAGTATTATTAGAATGGTTTTATTTTTCAACCCCGGGACACTCCCGGGATAAAAGCTAGTATAAAATAAAAAATCAATCGGTGGCGCTGAAAAAAGACGAAGAACATCGATAGTTGGGTCAAAATTCCAATTACAATTTGTGAGTTATCTTATCTAGATTATAATTTTTTGATTCTAATGCTGATTATAATTTAATATTATAATTTAATTGTAATTGCCTTTATGTTTTTTTATTACTTTCAGCATATTTACTTTGATAGATAATTAGGTTTTGTGTATTTTTTGATAAATTATTATTGCAATTAGGTGTCTTGTTTGCCCTAAAATTAGGTGTAATTACTTAACTAGGTATTTTTTGTAAATTTAGAATTGGGGGGTTTTGTTGAAGTAGCCGTAATTGAGCCCTAATATTAATTGTTAATTGTAATAATTGAGTAATTTTTATAGCGTTGAATTTGGATTTAATTTTCAGAAAGTATGCCTCCCAAACAATTATCCGGTTGTCAAAAACGTAAAAAAAGACAACGAGATGAACAAATGGCCAAGTCTCTATCCGGTAAAATATTTAAGCTTTGGTCGCCTTTAATGAATGCTAAAGAGCAACAACCTATGGAAGTAGAACAAGAAGAGAGAAAAGAGCAAGAATTCGAAGATGTTGTTGAGGAAGAACATGTTGAAGTAGAACTAGAAGATGAGGAAGGGAAAGAACATGTTGAAGAGGAAGAACATGTTGAGGTTGATATAAATGAAGAACATGTTGATCGTGTTGATATATGTCACACCACGTCTAAGGCGGAAACACGTGGCGCGACGGTTCAAAAGTATTAAGCCAAGATTAATGCAAACCACAATAGTAATTAGAAAAACGGGCATTTATTCAATGCTAATAATCATGTCAAATTATCCATACATAATTATAAATTGTTTTTGAAATTGATAAGGAGGCTCCCCCCTTTATCCCTAAGTCTATGGAATAAAGAGATGAGACCCTTTTATGACATTCCCAACGCCCAACTTGGAGACATCCCCGACCCTGCTCGCCATGCTAACTTCCATCATTCAATTACCTGAAAGATATGTTTGAAAATCGTCAATATATAAATATTGGTGAGTTCACAGGTTTTAATTTAATAAATCTTTATAAAGTGGGAATATCCTTGTTATGACATTTATAGGAGTTGCAAAGTCCTACAATTAACTTGAGCCTATAACCAAACCAAGACAATTAATAATGCCCCCGCCCCAAGTCGTTACTCGGTATTTCTACGACTTTATTTCAGAATAAGTGCACCCCAGGCATACGCCGATGCATAATCGACGCTATCGATTAGGGGTGGGCCTTGTCAGGCACCAATAGTACTATCCAAATATCCCTTTGGTTTCTCATTCCTGAATAAATGATTATAGTGGGGAGGTCTCAACCCCGAGTGGCGATCTTTACTCAAGTATCCAACCCGTCATACAATCCCAACATATCTTTCCCCCGTAAAAACGTTAAATAGTTTAGAAATGGGGCCGTGAGACTCACCTGTAACTGTGCTCGGCTCAAAGAAAATAGTAAAGTTTGTGATCCCGTACCTACAAAGGTTCTAGGCGTATAAGTCACTTACACCTATGGTGTATGTGCCTTGGCAAGTTGTACACCCAACTTCCCGACCACGTCTTTATCCCAATTCCCGTTTAATAGTTTCGTATCCTAGGTTCAATGGCGATGGATTAACCTTTCCTTACAAGTCATATATTATTCTCATTAATATTCTTTATGACTTGTACAACATTATACTCGACACGACTCTACCCAACGTATAATTATTTTCCCATTTAAATAATTATACTTAGGATCGTTTCGCTCGATATAATGTGTTTTCTTATTATCCGACCCGACTTACTTTGCCACATATTTATTTTCCCATTCAAATAAATATGCTAAGTCCTCGTCGTTCAGTAACATAATCTTAACGCCCGACTAGACTTACCACACCGTACATTTATTTTCCCATTTAAATAAATGTACTAGGATCTTGTCGGTATTCACACGTTCGTAGATATATTTCACCTACTCGTCTCGGTTTTCCTTCTCGCATATCTATTTTCCCATTTAAATAGATATACTAGAATTTCGTCAAAAACGAGTATATGTACATATACCAACGCGTGGATACTACTTGTTAAGTTCATGTGTCGTTTAGCGTTTTTAATTTGTTACGTTATGTTTCTCCTTTCCCACGAATATTCTTTCTACACTTAGGAAAGTGTTACGCACGTTTCACCCTTGTTATATATATTTTATTTCCTTAAAATATATATGTGTATTTTTATCTCGACGTAATGGTCTTTTCCTCATAAGTCCGTTTACGTTGGTTCGTGTAACTAAGTTCGTTAGTTAGCGTTTTTCATATTTATTTCCGTTGCGCGTTCTCATGGAAGTATTGTTCCTACTTCCGATTCCGAACGTTTATTTCTTGGAAAAATATACTATGTACGTTGTGGCTCGACTTGTCCAACTTGTTACACAAAAATGTTTTCCGATACTTTTATATTCCCATTTATATAAAAGTATCCCATTTTTGTACAAGTCTTCCCGAGTCTTTATTTTATAAAATCTTACTTTATAAAATACTTGCGTTACTCCATTTATTTTTATAAAACGTCCACTTTATAAAAATATACTTTTCACATAAAATGCCCAAGTACGCTACTATTATTTACCAAATCTACCTTGTAAATTATTACTTACACTTTTGACACCAGTCTTTCCATTATTGTGTTTTTGGACTAATAGTTTCTAAAATATTTATTTTAGTCCCTCAACTTCCAAAGTTGCCATATTAGTCCTTTAACTTATACTTGTAGCATTTTTCACTCAATCTTTCAAAGTTAATATTTTTCTTCCACTTTAGTGGACTTTGAAGAACCATTTTCATCATGTTTAGTTGTTTTTACTTCTTTTTACTTTTAATGATCTTCTAATCCATCCTAGATGTCATTAATATGCTTATTCCATATTTTAATCCAAAACATCCAATTTTCACTCATCCAAGTGAGTGGACTTTGAAGATGAAACTTTTTCATCTATGGCTTTCTAACTCATTTTAATATTTTTATAACATTATTATATCATCCTATGATGATTAAAGTCATCTTCATCTCATTCAAGTCCTTTTCATTTAATATGCCCAAATCATCATCTTCTCAAGTGTTAGTGTATTTTATTATTATTTCTTCCAATATTTCATTTATTAATATAAATCCAAGACTCATCAATATTATTATTATTCTTCCATTTTCATTTTTAACAAAACCCATTACTTTTATAAAACTCATCTTTATTACCCAACATTGTACAACTTGCTTTCATAGCACAAAAATATGAACATTTTAAGTAATAAAACAATGCAAGACTTACTACTAGCTCAAGGCTAGGGAAGACAAAATCTTGGATTTGGGTGAGGTTTAATGTGTTCTTCCAAGTGGGTTATGCTCCAAGCTCTTGAACACACAAGAAGGGGTTTGAATAATGATGAACTAGAGATGATTTGGAGTTGTAAAAATTGAAAGAGAGGTGTTGGTGGGGTGGTGTAAGTTCACGGCCAAGATGAAGAAAAGGGGAAGAGTTTTTGTGTTTTCTTCAAATGCTCATTCAAGTGATTATATTATCTTACCCAAATCCTCCAAAGATCACCCAAATCTTGTCTTGGATTATGTAGATATGGAAGGATTATGCAAGATCACAAAAAATATCTAGTGGTGTTATAAGAGGGTGTTTGGCCGAGTTTTAAGAGAGAGAGAGGAAGAAATGATTTGGTTAATCTCTTATCCAATCCTTTTTCATGCAAGCCCATCATTGCTAATGATATGGAAGATTTAAAAAAAAAAAAGCTTAAGTGAACTACACTTAAGTGGCCCTTTGGCCGGCCCCTATGGGGTGGTTGGTGGGGTCCACCTTGCTAATTCCTTCTCCATATTATGTTTAAGTTAATTCCTTTCGGGTACCGCCCGGGTATTTCTCGAATTTTAACCGCGGTTTACCTCAATATTAAAATACCGTTAATATTCATAAAATTTTGCCCAGTTAAATTACTGATAATTTATTTCGGCTTTTGCCGGGTGAATTTACGTGTTTCGCGCGTATCGGGTGCGGTACGCGCACTTTATTCGTTACCGGGAGATTTGTGAAATAAGCTTTCACGTATGGCTTTGGGTTTCCAAAACTCATAATATTTTGTGAAAATATTATTTATTATATATTCCGGGTGTCCGGTGTTTGTTTCGCTTATTTAAGTTTTTACCGGGTAATCGCCAGTGTCCATACCGGATAGTTTTGCCTGCGCATGATCCTATCATGCTTTGCTATTAAACTTATGCATTCCTATGCATTATTTGGGAATTCCTATCTTTCTAAGGCCTCAATTAAATAATCAGCACATAATTACGGTTAATTACGTTAATCGCGTTTAATTAATTAGTACGGAATTACCTTAATTTTGCCGGTTGTTACATTCTCCCCCCGTTAAGAGAATTCCGTCCCGGAATACACTTTGAGCTCTCCGGTATAGGGGTCTTTTCGAATAGGGCGGGATACTTTTGCTTCATCCGGTCCAGCCTTTCCCACGTGAACTCCGGTCCACGCTTGGCATTCCAACGCACTTTGACCAATCTGATCTTACTGCGTCTCAGCTTTTGGACCTTCCAATCGGTTACTTCGATTGGCTCTTCGACGAAGTGTAACTTGTCGTCAATGTGGATTTCGTCTGCGGGGATGATGAGGGTTTCGTCGGATAAACACTTTTTCAAGTTCGACATGTGGAACGTGTCATGCACACCGTTAAGCTCTTGTGGTAAATTGAGCTTGTATGCTACGGGGCCTACTCTGGACAGGATTTCGAATGGTCCAACATATCGTGGGTTTAGTTTTCCGCGTTTCCCAAAGCGCGCGACACCTTTCCAAGGTGACACCTTTAGTAGGACCCTGTCTCCGACTTGAAATTCCAAAGGCTTCCTCCTCATGTCTGCATAGCTTTTCTGTCGGTCACGTGCCGCTTTGAGACGTTCTCTAATCAGAAAGACCTTATCCGTCGTTTCTTGAACAATTTCGGGCCCGGTGAGTTGCTTTTCGCCAACTTCGGCCCAACATAGAGGCGATCTACACTTGCGTCCATATAGAGCTTCAAAAGGTGCAGCTTGAATGCTCGTGTGGTAGCTGTTGTTATACGAAAACTCTACCAGTGGCAAGTGGGTATCCCAATTTCCGCTGAAATCGATTGCGCATGCCCGTAGCATATCCTCCAGGGTCTGGATGGTCCGTTCGCTCTGACCATCGGTTTGTGGATGATATGCGGTACTCATGTCAAGGCGAGTACCGAGGGCTTCATTCAAACTTTCCCAAAATCTTGAGGTGAAACGACTATCTCGATCGGAGATGATAGAAATAGGTACACCGTGTTTCGACACAACTTCCTTAATATACAAACGGGTTAGTTTCTCCAACTTATCCGTTTCGCGAATGGGGAGGAAGTGTGCAGATTTTGTCAATCGATCAACGATTACCCAGATCATATCATGGCCGCTTGTTGTCCTGGGCAACTTGGTAATGAAATCCATAGTGATCCTTTCCCATTTCCATTCCGGTATCTCCGGTTGCTGGAGCAAACCGGATGGTCTCTGATGCTCGGCCTTGACCTTCGCGCAAGTCAAACATCGCGCAACATATGCTGCTATATCTCTCTTGAAATTTGGCCACCAGTAAAATTCCTTCAAATCATGGAACATCTTGTCTGCTCCAGGGTGAACCGAATATCGCGAACTGTGGGCTTCGGCCAATACCAGTTCACGCAATCCACCGTACACTGGTACCCAAATTCTATTCATGAAATACAGAGCTTGATCCGCTTTTGGCTCCAGTGAATCAACCATCTTCCGCAACCTTTCACCTTTGACATTCTCGGGTTTAAGAGCGTTAGTTTGAGCTTCACGAATCCGGTCAGTCAGGTTCGTGTGGATGGTTAGACCCAAAGCTCGGACACGCAGTGGCTTAACCCGTTCCTTGCGACTCAAGGCGTCGGCTACAACGTTTGCCTTCCCGGGATGGTACTTTATCTCACAATCGTAATCGTTCAATAATTCGACCCATCGCCGTTGTCGCATGTTCAATTCCTTTTGGTCAAAGATGTGCTGCAAACTTTTATGATCAGTGAAGATCGTACACTTGGTTCCATACAGATAGTGTCTCCATATCTTGAGTGCGAATACCACGGCTCCTAGTTCCAGATCATGTGTGGTGTAATTCTTCTCGTGAAGTTTTAGCTGTCTGGAAGCATAGGCTGATGAGAGGCGTCACAGTAAACTACAAAGTCTTCCGTACCATCAGGGAGTGATAGTATTGGTGCGCCACATAACTTATCCTTCAGCAACTGAAACGCTGCTTCCTGCTTTTCCGTCCATTCAAACTTCTTATCCTTTTGGGTTAGCATGGTTAAAGACTGTGCTATTTTAGAAAAGTTCTCGATGAACCTTCTGTAGTAACCCGCAAGGCCAAGAAATTGTCGTACTTCAGTAGGTGTTCTAGGGGCGTCCCAATTCTTGATTGCTTCGATCTTGGCGGGATCGACATGTATACCCTTTTCATTCACCACGTGGCCTAAAAAGTGAACCTCTCGAATCCAAAAATCACATTTTGAAAACTTGGCATAGAGTTTCTCTTTGCGAAGTACCTCGAGGATTAATCGGAGATGATCCTCGTGTTCCTCCTTAGTGTGTGAGTAGATCAAGATGTCATCAATGAAGACAATGACGAATTTGTCCAGGTATGGCTTGCACACTCGGTTCATCAAGTCCATGAAAACAGCTGGTGCGTTAGTTAACCCGAATGGCATAACCAGAAACTCATAGTGCCCATAACGAGTCCTGAAGGCTGTTTTTGGCACGTCTTCTTCTTGAATACGCAATTGATGATAACCGGACCTTAGATCGATTTTGGAGTAGAAACTGGATCCTTGAAGTTGATCAAACAAATCGTCGATCCTGGGAAGAGGATAGCGATTTTTAATAGTTAGCTTGTTCAGTTCTCGATAGTCGATGCACATTCGAAAAGTGCCATCCTTCTTCTTCACGAATAAGACGGGAGCTCCCCAGGGTGAGAAGCTTGGTCTTATGAAACCTTTGTCCAACAACTCTTGCAATTGTCCAGACAGTTCCTGCATCTCAGAAGGAGCTAGGCGATATGGTGATCGCGCTACCGGCGCTGCTCCTGGAACAAGGTCGATGCGAAACTCGACTTGTCGGGGTGGTGGCAATCCCGGCAAATCTTCTGGGAACACATCTGGAAAGTCTCTGGCTATTGGAATGTCTCCTAGCTTTCGCTCGTCGGCCTTCTTGTCTACTACGTGCGCCAAGAATGCGACGAGACCTTTCCTTAGGCACTTCCTGGCTTTCATGCTGGTAATAATTCTCAATGGCGTTCCACGCCTTTCCCCTTGAATCGATAGGGTTTCACCGCTTGCGAGGGGAACTTGAATTACTTTGTCATTGCACACGACGATGGCGCGGTGTGCGGATAGCCAATCCATGCCAACGACTATGTCAAAGCTACCCAGTACGACTGGCAATAGCTCAATGTCAAACTCATGACCACAGAGATCCAACTTACAATCCTTTGCTACCTCTCGAGTTTCTATAGTTTTACCGTTAGCTAGTTCGATAGAGTATGGTGTGTCTAGCTTACTAGTCTTTAAACCAAGTAATCTTTTAAATTCGACAGATACGAAGCTAAAATCAGCGCCAGTATCAAACAATACTGAAGCATAATGACCATTTAGAGGGAACGTACCAGTGACCACATTAGGGTCTTGTCGTGCGTCACCGGCACCAATCACGAACGCTCGCCCACGGGCTTGGCTGTTAAGTTTGGGGCAGTCCCTCTTCCAATGATCGAGCGATCCACATGAGAAACAAGGCCTCGCTCCACTGTTCTTTGGCGCTCCTGATCTGCAGTCTTCTGTCTTGTGCCCCGAACGACGGCACTTACCGCAGATCACTTCGTTCCTGCCCTGATAACCTTGCTTCCCATTATTTCCACGTCCAGTGGCCACATACCCTTTTCCTTTCTTCCCTGAACCTGATGATCCATCCTTTTTCCTCTCGTCGCGCTTACGCTTCCCAAACCTTGGCCTATTTCCCTGTTCACTTGACCCGACGACTGAACTTGTACCCAGATTCTTACCCTCAACACTGCTGGACTCAGTAAGCTTCAACCCTGACACTTTCCGGATTAAAGTGCCCATTCGGATGGCGTCTTCAGTGAGACTTAAGGCGAGGTCGATAGCTTCGCGCATGGTTGTAGGTTTGGAAGCAGTGACCATGCCGCGTATCTGTGGTGCCAGTCCGAAGAGGTATCTTTCCACCTTCTTGCTTTCCGGGGTGACCAGACGAGGCACTAACCGGGAGAGGTCATGGAATCTGGACGTGTAACCAGCTACGTCCGGTCCAACCATGGCGAGGTTCCAGAACTCAGTCTCTATCTTCTGCACTTCACTTGCCGGGTAGTACTCGGCGATCATTAGTTCTTTCAACTCCAACCATGATAAGGAGTAAGCAGCGTCATCTCCCAGTGTCTGCACTTGGTTGTTCCACCAGGTCAGAACTTGGTCCAGAAACAGGTTGGTGGCATACATGACAGCCTGTCGTGGGGTACAGCTGCTAATACGAATCACGGCTTCGGTCTTCTCGAACCACTTGACTAGTCCGACAGAACCTTCAGTGCCGCTGAAGTTCAGTGGTTTGCAGTCCAGGAAAGCTTTAAACGTGCAGCCACGTTCTCGTGAGGCCGTTTCTGCAACAATAAAGCAATATATTATATAAGGTAGGAGTTTTACGAGACTCCTGCTGTATATACCCGACGTCTTCTTACCAGTAGGGGAGGTTTCGCGTCTGTCGCTCCCGGTTCGGTCTCGCGACCTTTCGGTGCGCGTGGCATTGTGTTCTGCGAGAGCTTGGGCGATACGTCCCGAAACTAGGGTTTCAAGCTCTTCGGGTGTCGTGGGCAGTCTTTCATTTCCACTGTTGCTTCTGGTGGCTGGTGCCATGTTTCTTCAATAATCAATATCAAAGGTTAATTTCCGACGATCATTCATACAATATCATCACATATACAGTATAAACAACAACACAACATATGAACACAATAACCACCATAATAACATCACGCAATCACAATATAAACAGAACAAGTAATAATAATCGTAGACAATCACAACACATATTTTACCATAACAAAATTTTCATTAATTTCAATACCATGAGTACAATGATTTGTTCATAATAACAAAAACCGAGGATACCTTCCTCATACATTGCTCCTTTGAAATATACTAGAAACATAATGTCATATACCGGCACAATCCCGCTCGGCTAGGCAAAAATGCAGATGGGTGCTATAACCCATGCTGTGCTATCATACTACTACTACTACTACTACTACTACTACTATGTCCTGTGAGTGATCTCCCAAGCGTCCCTGATGTATCGCTACTGTGGCGGCGGCGGCGGCGGGTGCTGGTACTGGTACTGGGGTGCGCACATGCTAATGGTCATACTGATCGCCATAATGCGATCGTACAAGAATTGGCGATGCGCAAAGTGTGCGTCGCCCGTAAGGCCACAATGAGCATCCATGCTCAGCAGCTCCTCAGCATAATGTGCCAGTGCATCCCTGGCATCAATGATCCTGGCCCACATGAGCTGGGCCTGCTGCTCCATCTGACTCACGGTGCGCTGCACCGTGTCGGTGAGGGTCTGGAAATCTCTCTCCAGTGAGATCACCGTGGACCATGCGGGTCCTGACAGTGGGGCCATCCCGTGGGGCTGCGACGGCCCGGGGATGTCAGTGTACGTCGGCTGGGACGGGCCGACGATATCGGGTATGGGTAGTGGTGTGAAGGGTGGGGCAAAGCCCGGTAGTCCGGTGAGGTAGTAGGGTGGTACCTGGTACGGGTCTCCCGCACCTAGAGTATACGGTGCAAATGGGGGTATCAAAAATGGGGCTCCTGCATCCATAGTGAATGGTGCAGGTGGTGGTGTAGGGAGCATCTCGGGTAGGGGTGGTAGTGTGGGAAAAGTGGTGATGGGTAGTGTCATGGATATGGGTGTGGGGACTATAAGCTCGGCGAGTGGGACCATGAGAGGCTGGGTGACAGCGACCCACTCTGGAGCGGATATCACAGTGGTAGGGGTGGGAGGGCTAGCAGTGGCGTGAGCTGCCAATCCTGCTCGGTGCAGCTCAGAACTGCGGGCTGAGCTGCCCTCAAGGATGTGCCCAGTAGAAGCTGGCCCATCCTGTGGTATGGGCTCGGGCATGGCAGGTAGGGTGGCTGGGGTGGCGGTAGCATGCCCTATCATCGGAGCGACGTGCTCCTCCTGGCCTGCTGGTGGGATAGGCACAGCGATGTGCTCCACCGACGCAGTTGACTCATCGTCAGAGTCATCGGATATCCACCCGTTGTGTCCTCGGCAGACAGGCACGAGTCTCATGCCTGAGGGAACGGGGATAGGTGGGGTGGGTAAGGGCTCGCGATCGACAGGTGCGTGTCGGTCGTATGGAGACTCAACAGTCTCCGACTGTGTAGGGATAGGTCTCGAAGGACCTGCGCAGCCTACAGGGAAGTCCCTGACGGCTCGGATGGGTAGTGCTGGCAGTGGTGCTGCCTGGAATGGCACTAGAGGCAAGTCGGCCTCGGCCATCGGTAGGTCGGCCACGGCGGCCATGTCGTCTCCAGCGGGGGCCCACGCTGGGTCCTCGCTCGGGTCTGTCTCGTCGGAGCTATCTCCGTCAGCGCCCTCCATGGCGGCATCAACCTCCATCTCGTCGTCCTCGGGATCGAGTATCACCACCTCGATCGGCTCCGCTGGCGGTGCTGGGATGATCTGAAGGCTACTGTCGTAGCTCGGTGCTACGCTCCCTGCGTTTGACATCCTGGCAAAAGAACCGTACTATTATTTAAGTATTATTTGTTAGGTAGTTAAGGCACATATCTAAGGTACTCTTCCTAACCTTCTAACACAAAATAATACGTATACTTACCATGGCTAGCTTGGTCGGAATCTCCATATACCCAAATGGTCGTTGGAAAAAAAAAATTTATTTTATTGCGTTTCGCATATATTTGAAAGATTTTGAACCAAATCCGGTTATAGTTTAGATTTTTAAAATGCTAATTCGCTATAACCTTGGCTCTTATACCACTTTCTGTCACACCACGTCTAAGGCGGAAACACGTGGCGCGACGGTTCAAAAGTATTAAGCCAAGATTAATGCAAACCACAATAGTAATTAGAAAAACGGGCATTTATTCAATGCTAATAATCATGTCAAATTATCCATACATAATTATAAATTGTTTTTGAAATTGATAAGGAGGCTCCCCCCTTTATCCCTAAGTCTATGGAATAAAGAGATGAGACCCTTTTATGACATTCCCAACGCCCAACTTGGAGACATCCCCGACCCTGCTCGCCATGCTAACTTCCATCATTCAATTACCTGAAAGATATGTTTGAAAATCGTCAATATATAAATATTGGTGAGTTCACAGGTTTTAATTTAATAAATCTTTATAAAGTGGGAATATCCTTGTTATGACATTTATAGGAGTTGCAAAGTCCTACAATTAACTTGAGCCTATAACCAAACCAAGACAATTAATAATGCCCCCGCCCCAAGTCGTTACTCGGTATTTCTACGACTTTATTTCAGAATAAGTGCACCCCAGGCATACGCCGATGCATAATCGACGCTATCGATTAGGGGTGGGCCTTGTCAGGCACCAATAGTACTATCCAAATATCCCTTTGGTTTCTCATTCCTGAATAAATGATTATAGTGGGGAGGTCTCAACCCCGAGTGGCGATCTTTACTCAAGTATCCAACCCGTCATACAATCCCAACATATCTTTCCCCCGTAAAAACGTTAAATAGTTTAGAAATGGGGCCGTGAGACTCACCTGTAACTGTGCTCGGCTCAAAGAAAATAGTAAAGTTTGTGATCCCGTACCTACAAAGGTTCTAGGCGTATAAGTCACTTACACCTATGGTGTATGTGCCTTGGCAAGTTGTACACCCAACTTCCCGACCACGTCTTTATCCCAATTCCCGTTTAATAGTTTCGTATCCTAGGTTCAATGGCGATGGATTACCCTTTCCTTACAAGTCATATATTATTCTCATTAATATTCTTTATGACTTGTACAACATTATACTCGACACGACTCTACCCAACGTATAATTATTTTCCCATTTAAATAATTATACTTAGGATCGTTTCGCTCGATATAATGTGTTTTCTTATTATCCGACCCGACTTACTTTGCCACATATTTATTTTCCCATTCAAATAAATATGCTAAGTCCTCGTCGTTCAGTAACATAATCTTAACGCCCGACTAGACTTACCACACCGTACATTTATTTTCCCATTTAAATAAATGTACTAGGATCTTGTCGGTATTCACACGTTCGTAGATATATTTCACCTACTCGTCTCGGTTTTCCTTCTCGCATATCTATTTTCCCATTTAAATAGATATACTAGAATTTCGTCGAAAACGAGTATATGTACATATACCAACGCGTGGATACTACTTGTTAAGTTCATGTGTCGTTTAGCGTTTTTAATTTGTTACGTTATGTTTCTCCTTTCCCACGAATATTCTTTCTACACTTAGGAAAGTGTTACGCACGTTTCACCCTTGTTATATATATTTTATTTCCTTAAAATATATATGTGTATTTTTATCTCGACGTAATGGTCTTTTCCTCATAAGTCCGTTTACGTTGGTTCGTGTAACTAAGTTCGTTAGTTAGCGTTTTTCATATTTATTTCCGTTGCGCGTTCTCATGGAAGTATTGTTCCTACTTCCGATTCCGAACGTTTATTTCTTGGAAAAATATACTATGTACGTTGTGGCTCGACTTGTCCAACTTGTTACACAAAAATGTTTTCCGATACTTTTATATTCCCATTTATATAAAAGTATCCCATTTTTGTACAAGTCTTCCCGAGTCTTTATTTTATAAAATCTTACTTTATAAAATACTTGTGTTACTCCATTTATTTTTATAAAACGTCCACTTTATAAAAATATACTTTTCACATAAAATGCCCAAGTACGCTACTATTATTTACCAAATCTACCTTGTAAATTATTACTTACACTTTTGACACCAGTCTTTCCATTATTGTGTTTTTGGACTAATAGTTTCTAAAATATTTATTTTAGTCCCTCAACTTCCAAAGTTGCCATATTAGTCCTTTAACTTATACTTGTAGCATTTTTCACTCAATCTTTCAAAGTTAATATTTTTCTTCCACTTTAGTGGACTTTGAAGAACCATTTTCATCATGTTTAGTTGTTTTTACTTCTTTTTACTTTTAATGATCTTCTAATCCATCCTAGATGTCATTAATATGCTTATTCCATATTTTAATCCAAAACATCCAATTTTCACTCATCCAAGTGAGTGGACTTTGAAGATGAAACTTTTTCATCTATGGCTTTCTAACTCATTTTAATATTTTTATAACATTATTATATCATCCTATGATGATTAAAGTCATCTTCATCTCATTCAAGTCCTTTTCATTTAATATGCCCAAATCATCATCTTCTCAAGTGTTAGTGTATTTTATTATTATTTCTTCCAATATTTCATTTATTAATATAAATCCAAGACTCATCAATATTATTATTATTCTTCCATTTTCATTTTTAACAAAACCCATTACTTTTATAAAACTCATCTTTATTACCCAACATTGTACAACTTGCTTTCATAGCACAAAAATATGAACATTTTAAGTAATAAAACAATGCAAGACTTACTACTAGCTCAAGGCTAGGGAAGACAAAATCTTGGATTTGGGTGAGGTTTAATGTGTTCTTCCAAGTGGGTTATGCTCCAAGCTCTTGAACACACAAGAAGGGGTTTGAATAATGATGAACTAGAGATGATTTGGAGTTGTAAAAATTGAAAGAGAGGTGTTGGTGGGGTGGTGTAAGTTCACGGCCAAGAAGAAGAAAAGGGGAAGAGTTTTTGTGTTTTCTTCAAATGCTCATTCAAGTGATTATATTATCTTACCCAAATCCTCCAAAGATCACCCAAATCTTGTCTTGGATTATGTAGATATGGAAGGATTATGCAAGATCACAAAAAATATCTAGTGGTGTTATAAGAGGGTGTTTGGCCGAGTTTTAAGAGAGAGAGAGGAAGAAATGATTTGGTTAATCTCTTATCCAATCCTTTTTCATGCAAGCCCATCATTGCTAATGATATGGAAGATTTTTAAAAAAAAAGCTTAAGTGAACTACACTTAAGTGGCCCTTTGGCCGGCCCCTATGGGGTGGTTGGTGGGGTCCACCTTGCTAATTACTTCTCCATATTATGTTTAAGTTAATTCCTTTCGGGTACCGCCCGGGTATTTCTCGAATTTTAACCGCGGTTTACCTCAATATTAAAATACCGTTAATATTCATAAAATTTTGCCCAGTTAAATTACTGATAATTTATTTCGGCTTTTGCCGGGTGAATTTACGTGTTTCGCGCGTATCGGGTGCGGTACGCGCACTTTATTCGTTACCGGGAGATTTGTGAAATAAGCTTTCACGTATGGCTTTGGGTTTCCAAAACTCATAATATTTTGTGAAAATATTATTTATTATATATTCCGGGTGTCCGGTGTTTGTTTCGCTTATTTAAGTTTTTACCGGGTAATCGCCAGTGTCCATACCGGATAGTTTTGCCTGCGCATGATCCTATCATGCTTTGCTATTAAACTTATGCATTCCTATGCATTATTTGGGAATTCCTATCTTTCTAAGGCCTCAATTAAATAATCAGCACATAATTACGGTTAATTACGTTAATCGCGTTTAATTAATTAGTACGGAATTACCTTAATTTTGCCGGTTGTTACAATATATTTGATCCAAGACAGTGGGAAGGACTTAATTCTGATGAGATTAAACTTTTGGTCGAGAAAGGTCCTAAAAGAGAGACTAATATAGTATTTGGTCCATGTGATAACATTGGTAGACGATTTAGCGCTGCAATATATACAAGAACTTTATCAAATTTAGAGAAATGTGATAGAGAATGGCTAGTATATTCAAAAGAGCTAGACAAGCTATTTTGTTTCTGTTGTAAAGTGTTTAGAAAAGGGATTCCAAAAGGTAAATTGGAAGGTGAAGGCTATTCAGATTGGCACAATGCTCCCAGCAGAGTTAAATCACACGAAGGTTCCATGGATCATCTCATAAATATGAAAAAGTGGTTTGATATGCGCAAAAGATTGAAGTTGAACAAAACAATTGATAAAGTTCAATACGAGCAATTTAAGAAAGAAAGAGATTACTGGAAACAAGTTCTTTTGAGAATCATTGCACTTGTGAAGTTTCTTGCTACACATAATTTAGCATTTCGTGGTAAAAACGAAAAGTTATATCAAAAAGGTAATGGCAAATTGTTTTCTTTTTGACTTTTTTTTTCCCTCTTCCATCTAATAATTATTTGTACTTGATTGTTATAACTGATTCAACTTCTTATTTGTTAATTATATTTAAAAGGTAATGGAAATTTCTTGGGTCTCGTTGAAATGTTGAAAGAGTTTGATCCAGTTATCAAAGAACATTTACGGCGGATCATAAATGATGAGATCCATGTACATTATCTTGGACACAACATCCAAAACGAGATAATACTTATGCTTGCTCAAGAGATCAAAAAGGAAAGTATCAAGAAAATAAAAGAAGCAAAGTACTACTCAATCATACTTGATTGTACTCCGGATTCAAGTAACGAGGAACAAATGACTATAATAGTGAGGTATTTAAAGTTCTCATCAATTTTTGTTACTGTTGAGGAGTCCTTTTTAGGGTTTTTGAATGCTAATGATACCAACGGAAAAGGACTATTTGATATCACTTATGCTGAGTTACAGTCACTTGGTCTTGAAATTGATGATATGCGTGGTCAGGGGTATGACAATGGAGCAAATATGAAAGGGTCACGCCAGGGAGTGCAAACAAGATTTTTAAAAGAAAATCCTAGAGCATTTTACACTCCTTGTGGTTGTCATTCTCTTAACCTTACATTGTGTGATATGGCTCGCTGTTGTGTTAAAGGAATGAGTTTTTTAGGAAAGATACAACGTATTTATACTATCTTTGCAAATTCTATTAATCGGTGGCAAATTTTGAAAGATAATGTTAAAACGTGGACTCTTAAATCATTGTCTCAAACTCGTTGGGAAAGTCGAGTTGAGAGTGCGAAGGCTATTAAAATGCAACTTGTCGATGTACGAGAAGCTTTACTTGAAGTTGGAGAAAAAGATAATGATGATGCCATTGCAGATGAAGCAAACTCCTTAGCAAAAAAAGAAATTGGTGAATTTGACTTTTTAGTATCAATTGTCATCTGGTATCAAGTATTAGACCATGTGAATATAGCGAGCAAAAAGTTACAAGCAAAGGATATGCATATCGATATTGCTATTAAAAAATAAACAGATTGATTGAGTTCTTTAAGGATTATAGAGAAACTGGTTTTTCAAAAGCGATTGAAGAAGCTACAAAGATTGCTAGTGAAATGGGTATTCATCCGATAATTCCAGAAAAACGTAAAATTCAAAGGAAAAAACGGAATGATGAGAGTTCAAGTAGCCAAGAAGTTTCACTTACACCTGAAGAGAATTATAGAGTAAATTATTTTTTATATATTGTGGATCAAGCTATTGCTTCTCTTGAGGCAAGATTTGACCAATTAAAAAAGTACGATGAATTATTTGGTTTTTTGTTTCCACATAAGTTGAGGGGGAATTGTAGATGAAGAACTTAAGTTGGCTTGTCATCGTCTTGAAAATGCACTTACGTTTGAAAAAAGATCGGATATTAATGCTGAAGAACTTTATTCAGAGTTGAAGTTATTTGACATATCACAAAAATTTAGCGACCCTGTAGATGTTTTGGAGCATATGATAGAAGAACTTTATTTCCCAAATGCATGCATTGCATATAGGATATTGTTGACCATTCCAGTCACGGTGGCATCTGCAGAAAGGAGCTTCTCAAAATTAAAGTTATTGAAATCATACTTACGATCCACAATGTCCCAAGAAAGAATTAGTGGATTAGCGATGATCGCTATCGAGAACGAAATCTTAGATAGTATAAATTGCGAAGAGTTAATCCACCAATTTGCTAGCAAGAATGCTAGGAGAGCTTCACGAATCGTCGGTTAGATACTAGCGTATTACGATATGTAATTTCACTCACTCTAATACTATTATTTTGCTAATTGGTTTGTTCATTGCTATACTATTGATCGTACATACAATTTAGTTTAAATTATTTAATTCTTTAAAGCCTATGGGGCATATTTTTTAACGGCTCGTATAGGGTACGTAAATACTTGGAGACGCCTCTGGCATCGAACATCATCATCAGAAAGTTTCCATACATCCGGGCATTGAAATACAAGTCTAGAGACCAATTTTTTTGCGAACTTTGAGGCAAAGAATTCAGCCGCTTTTTCCTTCACCATCGTTGGTTCCGAAACCCATTCCTCACCACATTTGAAACCATGAATCCGGTTGCTTGCAGTGTTCATCTTAATAATATTGTGGAAGTATTTGGAATTTTCATCACCATCGATCGACCATTTTACTCTTGATTTTTGTTTTGAATCCAAAGCTCTAATTCGTTCCTCTTCGAGTAACTCTTTTTTGGCCGCCAATCTCGACTCTAATTCAACATCAGTAAGGGGCCGAGAGTTGCAAATGATGTCCAAGGAATCCACAACTTTCTTGCATTCCAAACACCTCTGTTATATAGGGCAATTAAACGACACGTGACATGTGAATTTCATATAAGGCTTAAAATCGAAAAGGGGTGTAGTGGTTAGGTAAAAAATTTCAAACTCCTTCCAATCATTTAATATTATTTTTTTATTTTGAAAATAAAAAACAAATAATATTTTATAACATGACATGTGAGTTTCATATAAGGCTTAAAATCGAAAAGGGATGTAGTGGTTAGGTAAAAAATTTCAAACTCCTTCCAATCATTTAATATTATTTTTTTTATTTTGAAAATAAAAAACAAATAATATTTCATAAAACTTTTTTCATCAAACAAAAATAAAAAAGATAACAATACCATACAAACAAATGTACTTAAAAAAACCCGAAACATGCTAAAATAAAATAAAAATACGAGACAATCTAAAGATTGTATTTCTAGCGAATTTATTGCTTATGCATTTGAGCCAAGCGTAACGCGAAATGGTTGCATTGTAATATTTTTGGTGTGTAAGGTTGAGAGAAATTTTATAAAAAAAAGAGTGTTTTTATAAAAAGAAGGAAGAAGATGTAAAAAATGGGTGTGAGGTGTGGTTTAAATAGGTGAAATGGTGTTAGATTGTTTTCTAAAATTCGAACGTTGGAATGTTACCGTTGAGAATCAAGCAAAATCTCCTTATTTTCACACCGTTGAAATTTTCTAGCCCCCCAAACCCGCCCCTTTCCACGCCCTTGGGCCCGATGTTCTAGGCGTGAATTTGCCCCAAAAACGACAAATTCGAGCACCACTGCACACGTTCTTATGAGTGAATCATTTTTTCCGTTCAAAATAAACTATTAGTTAAAACGGAGGAACGAGCGCTATCGGTAGAGCATCCGTGTACCACCTCCACCACACCAATCGCAGCTCGTTACCTGAACCACCACCAGTGAACACTTCCACCGTCAGCATCACCAGTGAGTTTTCTAGTTCCCTCTCTCCTCTACACATCTATCTCTCTATCTCTCTCTCTCTCTCTCTCTCTCTCTCTCTTTCTATATATATATATATATATATATATATATCATTTGAGAACCACCATTTAGGGAGAGAACCAAGGAACTAGTGTGAACATGTGTCATTTTTGTAAATATGTAAATATGTCTACAAAAACCCTTCCATCAAAAAATAAAAAAATATATAACCTAAAAAAATAAAAAAAAGTAAAAATACCAAAATGATTATCTCGTATTAATATTTTGAAAAAATAATAAAAAAATGGTTTATATCACGTCATATGACATCATTCCTGATGCACATGTGCATTTCGCTATTAATATATATATATATATATATATATATATATATATATATATATAGGGAAGGGTTACCTTGAGAACGCTAAATATCGTGAGAACTGTGAGAACAAGTAAAAAAATCAATCAAAATCAAATTTTTTTAATACAAGCTTCATTATAATCAAAATACAACATTAATAGATGATTTTTCTTTCCAAATAATTCATCTTTTCTTGCAAAAACACTTTCAAATTAACTTTTTACACATGTGTAAATGAAGCAGTTTACACATATATAAACAGTAAATTTACACATGTGTAAAAACAAATTATTTCCGTATACGTTTGAATTTTTTTGCGTAAATTGTGTTTTTGGGATTGTATTTTAATAATAAAGACAAGTGTAAAAAGAAATTTTGAATTTGAATGGTTTTAGATGCCGTTCTCACGGTTCGCACGAAATATAGGTGTTCTCAAATTAACTTTCCCCTATATATATATATATATATATATATATATATATATATATATATATAGGGGGGATAAATTGAAAACTCAATTGAGTTAAGAAAACTAAGAAAACCCTTGTAAAAACCATCTAATTTTTTTTTGAAAATAATACCCAAGGTAAGATACATGTATTAAAGCGTTTTGGGCCAAAAAAAATAAAAAAAACGCCGATTATTTAAAAAAATAAACAAATTTTGCGTTGTTACATATGTAACAGTTTTGGGCCAAAAAAATAAACAAAGTTTGTGCTGTTACATATGTAACAACACAAACTTTGTTTATTTTTTTTGGCCCAAAACGCTTTAATACATGTATGTTACCTTGTGTATTTTTTTTTTCAAAAAAAATAAATAATTTTTAGATGGTGTTTACAAGGGTTCTCTTAGTTTTCTTGACTCAAGAGGGTTTTCAGTTTATAATTTCCCTATATATATATATATATATATATATATTTGCCGTATGCACATGCGTATTTCATTATTAGATCACACTTTTAAGTAAATTATCAATTATTCCGTATCATAATTAAATGATCATTAAATGGATGCGATATTAGATATAAGGAGGCAAAAATTTTATTCAATTATCATTAAATGGAAGTAAAGTGAGAGATAAAATACACTTGAACTCGTCAATTGCGTAGTCATACACAGTATAACATAAATTGAAAATAAGACAACTGTAGGACAACAAACATGAATAAACTTAAAAAAATTCTATATGAGAACTATAAAACAAGAAACGTGTATTCCATGCATATGTGCATTTCACTAATATAGTTCGGGGTTTTTTTTTTTTTTTTTTTTTTTTTTTTTTTTTTTTTTTTATGGGTTTAGGTTAGAGTTTGGTTTTTAGGTATGGTGGGAGGGGGTTTAGGGTTTGAGGAGGGGGGGGGGGTTATGTTTTTGGGGTTGGGGGTGAATAAATTAAAAAAAAAACTCTATATAAAAACTATAAATAAGACAAGCGTACTACATGCACATGTGCATTTCACTATTATAGTTAGGCTTTTTGATGGGTTTAGCTTTAGGATTTAGTATTTAGGTGGTGTGGGAACGACGGGTTAGGTTTTTGGGAGGATGGGGTCAGGGGTTTAGGTTTTTGGGGTATGGTGTTTAGGTTTTTACGGGGTGAGGATGGGGGTTTAGGTTTTTCGGGGGGTGGTAGTCGGTGGGTTTAGGTTTTTTTTTTTTGGGGGGGGGGGGGTGTTGGGTTTATGTTTTTAGGGGGTAGGCGTTTAGGTTTTTTGGGTGGTGGTGATGGGTGGGTTTAGGTTTTTTGGGTGGTGGTTGTGGGTGGGTTTAGTTTTTTATTTATTTATTTTGGGGGGGGGGGTGGATTTCGGTTTTTAGGGGTGGATGGCGTTCATTTAATGATCATTTAATTATGGTAATTGATAATTTATTCAAAAGTGTGATGTATTATTGAAATGCACATGTGCATACGGTATATGTCTGTATTTTTATAACAGCAAAATGTTCATGTGCATCATGCATGACGTCACATGACGTAATATCGGCCATTTTTATTTTATTTTTTTATTTATTTTTTCAAAATATTAATACTAGATAATCATTTTGGTGTTTTACTTTTTTTATTTTTTAATTATATTAGGTCATATATATATATATATATATATATATTTTTATGGAGGGATTTTTGTATAGACCCCTCATATTTACAAAAATGCCACTTGTTCACATTGGTTCCTTGGTTTTCTCCCTAAAGTTGGTTCTCGTATAATCCGAAGGGGCTTCCCCCCCCCCCTTCCACTCCCCACAATTTTCATCCTCTTCACGTGAAACCCAAAAGTGCCATCATCCCCCTTGATGTGCTATGTATGGTCTAAAAATAAATACCTAACCTAGACACCTAGTAATATAAAACAGACTCAACTAAACTAGACCACACGCCAGGCAAGTGTACCTATCAATGCAGTACAGACTAAGTAAGTCTGAGTATCGAACCCACAGGACACCAATAGAAAACAAAACAAAACTAGACTCGACTAAGACTTAAAACAAATGGTTTAAAAGTTGATTTTTGGGTTTTTTAAATAATTAATTAAAATAAATAAAATAAATAAATAAATAAGATAAATAGACAGCAAGGATAACTGAGGAAAATGTCAGGATAGGAAGGCAACTACCTAGGCCAAGAATCCTACATGCAAACTCACAACTCTCGGTAATGGAAAACTGAATGGATACCAGATTCTAAAAATAACTTAAGAAACCCTAAGACGTGCTAGATCTCCTCCCGGTCTCACCAACACACCCCAAAGAATCCAAAAGAATAAAACACTGGCTATCTAGCTCGGATCACCTCCCGGTCTCACCTCACTAAGAATGGAAAGGTACTCTAATGACTCGATCACCTCTCGGTCTCTCTAATCACAATACACCCGAAGATGTAAAGGAGTAATTTAGTTGGGTTAATTATGACTTGGAATTGCAAGAAACTAAAGATAACTAGGCTAGGATCACCTCCCGGTCTCACCCAAAACCTAACACCTAGAGTTCTAGACAACCCAACATCCCATCACCTCCCGGTCTCAAGAATGGAAGAATACTTAAGCCCTCTAAATTCTCTAATCAAGTTCCTATGGCTTTCGGTACCAAAAACATAAACTAAGCTACAAGCACAAAGCAAGCAACCCTAATAATAATCCAAACATGAAAGACATTCACTAAGACGATTATAGAACTATCAAAAATAATGGGTGGTTATATTTAAACCCCCCACCTTCTATTTTAACCACCTCAAAGCGCCTCGCTTAGGCCTAAGCGAGGCGCTTTGAGCTCAATTCGGGGAGGTCAGTACGAGGGGCAGCAAAAGCTGATTTTTAAATTCGAAGCGCCTCGCTTAGGCCTAAGCGAGGCGCTTCGAGGGGGTAATTTATTTTGGTAGTTGTTTTGATGTTTTGAGTTGGTTTTTTTTAATTTAATAATTATAAAAAGTTAAAAAAATTTAAAAAATAATAATAATGTAAAGGTAGATCGTGGAAATCAATTACAGTTATTTGGAATGTTTCTGATCATTACAGTAACGAAATCATTCTCACATGAATATCCTTTGAAATCAATGGGAAGATAGATAAACAATCCTCATCCACAATGTTCTTACCTATAGCTACCAACGATAATTGCCAGTGAGATTGATAACTGGACAGGTTAGCCAGGTGTTTGTCAAAAAGGTAGAGCACACCACTAGAGCAAAAAGTTGTGTGTATGAATAGTGACCCTCTGGCAAATCTGCGTAAAGGACTAAAGCCACATATCTTGCCATTAATACCAACGATGATTGCCAGAGGGTCACTATTCATATATAAAGAACATTAATCGGTTTTATTTATCATAAAAAGTTCATTGTACATATACCTCCTTATCTAAAACAAATCACATCATTGTACATATACCTGATTAGACCACGTACAATGATTCATCAAACTCATCGTTAGCGCCGATCCGATTGTTAAAAGTATCAAGACTATGAAATTAGTAAAACAACTGAATTTTACTTGCTTGCATGAAAAGTTCATTGTACATATACCTCCTTATCTAAAACAAATCACATCATTGTAGAGGTTACTAGGTTACTTATTACCGTTGGACGTTGAAGGTAAACATGGACAGTGAGAAGTGAGATTGATAACTTCTCTATGGAAGTTGCTAAAATAGTTAAACAAAAGCTGAAATTCAACAGTTATTTGGAATGTTCCTGATCATTACAGTATTACTTGGATCCGGTTCGAGTCTAAAGCTTCGTGTGTCATCTTGGTCGAACTCGTGTTGCAACATTCGTCTTGTGTGGCAACATACTTGAAATCAATGGGAAGATAAACAATCCTCATTCACAATGTTCTTACCTATAGATACCAACCATCCGGTTGTTTTCAGGTTGTCTTCATCGTTGACCGCTATCTCTCGGATAACAACTGAAAAGGTTGTCTTCAATGATTATAAAGAAACTTGAAAGTAATTACAAGAAGATGATCAAAGATGCTACAACATAACTTGCACCGGCTTGAGATATGAGTTTAATTAGCTTGAATCTCTCTGATCCATGGTATCCACTTTCAGAATCTGAAGAGAAGCTATCATCTCAGAGAGATATCTGTCAACGATGGAAGGGAACCCGAAACAATAGAAAGTAATTACAAGAAGATGATCAAATATGCTACAACATAACTTGCACCGGCTTGAGATATGAGTTTAATTAGCTTGAATCTCTCTGATCCATGGTATCCACTTTCAGGCTGTCTTCATCGTTGACCGCTATCTCTCGGATAACAACTGAAAAGTTGTTTCATTAATCTATAAATAAATCCTTACAAAATATTTTTAAATTAAATCTTTGAGCATACCACACCCATGGGTGATCCACCAAATCATTTCTTCAAGTTTATTTCACCAAATTTCAAGTTTAACCTCGTAAGTTTTTCTATGCATCGCATACTTAGAGGGTCACTATTCATACATAAAGAGTATAATCGTGATGTGATGGATTTTTATATTTGCAACCTAGTTCCTTTTTACCTGGTTGCAAAGGAACTTCAGGTCAGCCAGACCTTTGTTAAAAGCAAGTGTGAAGATCAAGATCAAGAAGAACAGTACGGTCAACGATGAAGGTGTGTTGTATGTATAAAATAGTGAATAATTGTAGTGTGTTCGGTGCAGTCGACGAACATCATTCAAAATTTCAACTTTCCGTTCAGGTGCTTAAGTCCACCTTGAAGACTGGATACCATGGATCAAAGAGATTCAAGCTAATCAAACTCATATCTCAAGTTGGTCTAACAACTGAATTTGACTTGCTTGCATAGGAATCTTGTGCGAAATCATTCTGCATGTGTCATTTCATAACTTGCACCGGCTTGAGATATGAGTTTGATTAGCTTAAATCTCTCTGATCCATGGTATCCACTTTCAAAAGTTCCATGACATTACATTCTCTAGAAGTTGCTAAAATAGTTAAACATAAGCTGAAATTATACAGTTATTTGGAATGTTCCTGATCATTACAGTGAGATTGATAACTTCTCTATGGAAGCAACAAATTCAAAACAGAGGTAGGTTTTCCAGAGGGTCACTATTCATACATAAAAGAGTATAATCAAACAAGGGTTGTTATCGGAGAGATATCGGTCAACGATGAAGGCAAACCGTAGCGAGTGTGAAGATCAAGATCAAGAAGAACAGTTGGTCAACGATGAAGGTGTGTTGTATGTATAAAATTGTGAATAATTGTGAGAGTCGATATGAGAGCAATAATCCATCGAGAACTAGAGAAACAGAGAATAAGAGAAGATATAATAACATATGAGCTACAACGACGTCGTATTTTGGAAGCTGAAGTTCAGAGAGAACTAAATATTCAACATGGGATGACTTGCTTGCATAGGAATCTTGTACGAAATCATTCTCACATGAATATCCTTTGATGAATGTATTAGGGGTTGGAAACTCTGAAGACCAGATATCTGTCAACGATGAAGGCAACATACTTGAAATCAATGGGGAGATAAACAATCCTCATCCACAATGTTCTTACCTGTAGCTACCAACCATCCGGTTGTTGATTTTCTTCTCTATACAGAGTGACGATAGGTGTTTTCGATTTCCAAATGAATCAACGACTTAAACTTGACATCATCAACCACGTATAGTCAAAGATTTATTCTCCATATCCATACCTTGTTTCAAGTATCTTGTAAAATTCATTTCGTCTTCAAGACTCCTATGAGTCAACAAAGGTTGACTTTTTTGAGCATAAACAATGACTATATTACATTATTATTATTATTATAATTTTTTATTATATTTGTAATTTAGTTCCTTTGTTTTATTATTATAATAATTTATTATTATCAAGAATAGGAAAATAGTAAAACGATTTATGAAAGTATCAAGAATCGGAAATTAGTAAAACGATTTAATAAATCATTGCTCAGACGTTAGGGTTTGATAAACACAAAACTTATTTTTTATAAAGCAACAAAAACACAAATCGTACCGTGAAATAAAGAGAGGCCCATTAGGAGTGCCGTGGAGGAAGATCGTCGGTTTGCTGTAATCGATGATGGCACAGAGGTTAGCGGCAACTTTAAATTTTGAATGATCGTCGGTTTGCTCTCTATATACCAATGAGTTTGATTAGCTTGAAATCAATCTCTCTGATCCATGGTATCCACTATCAGGTTGTCTTCATCGTTGACCGCTATCTCTCGGACAACAACTGAAAAGTTGACTTCAATGATTCTAAAAAACTTGAAAGTAATTACAAGAAGATGATCAAAAAGATGCTACAACATAACTTGCACCGGCTTGAGATATGAGTTTGATTATTATCGTATTTGCAACTTAGTTCCTTTCTCTCGAAAAACAATCTGATTGTTAAAAGTATCAAGACTATGAAATTAGTAAAACAACTGAATTTTACCTGCTTTGCATGAAAAGTTATTTTTAAATGTTTGTTAATATATTTTTAAATGTTTGATCTGCAATATTTGAAAATTATCATTTCTTGACATGCTTGGTAACACCTTGATCTGTAATATCTGAAAATTATCATTTCTCAAAAAGTAATTAAAAACACTTAAAAATGAATTAAAAACAATTGTTGCGAGTTAGGTTTAGTCGGAGGACCACGTACAATGATTCATCAAAGTTGTACAAAGCTGGATGTTTTTACCGAAAAACCAAAACGAGCAATTAACGAAGCGAAACGGAGAGATATAATTTTCTTGGCTTGGAAACAACTTAAAAGAACCAAAAATGAATTAAAATTATATTTTGGTGATTAATAGATAATTTTAAAGAATTAAAAGAAATTCAATTTTTTTTAAAAAAAGGCCAAAGCACCTCGATTTGGTCAAAGCGAGGCGCTTTAGTGCCTCGCTTTGGCCAAAGCTAGGCGATTGAGTGGTTTGATTAGACTACAGGCGCCTCACTTTAACCAAAGCGAGGCGCTTTGGCCTTTTTTTAAAAAAATTTGAATTTCTTTTAGTTCTTTAAAATTATCTGTTATTCACCAAAAAATAATTTTAATTCATTTTTGGTTCTTTTAAGTTGTTTCCAAGCCAAGAAAATTATATCTCTTCGTTTCGCTTCGTTAGTTGCTCGTTTTGGTTTTCCAGTAAAAACATCCAGCTTTGTACAACTTTGATGAATCATTGTACGTTGTCCTCCGACTAAGCCTAACTCGCAACAATTGTTTTTAATTCATTTTTAAGTGTTTTTAATTACTTTTCGAGAAATGAGAACTAAGTTGCAAATACGATAATAATGTAAATAATAATAATAATAATAATGTAAAGGTAGATCGTGGAAATCAATTACAGTTATTTGGAATGTTTCTGATCATTACAGTAACGAAATCATTCTCACATGAATATCCTTTGAAATCAATGGGAAGATAGATAAACAATCCTCATCCACAATGTTCTTACCTATAGTTACCAACGATGATTGCCAGTGAGATTGATAATTGGACAGGTTAGCCAGGTGTTTGTAAAAAAGGTAGAGCACACCACTAGAGCAAAAAGTTGTGTGTATGAATAGTGACCCTCTGGCAAATCTGCGTAAAGGACTAAAGCCACATATCTTGCCATTAATACCAACGATGATTGCCAGAGGGTCACTATTCATATATAAAGAACATTAATCGGTTTTATTTAGCGTAAAAAGTTCATTGTACATATACCTCCTTATCTAAAACAAATCACATCATTGTACATATACCTGATTAGACCACGTACAATGATTCATCAAACTCATCGTTAGCGCCGATCCGATTGTTAAAACAAATCACATCATTGTAGAGGTTACTAGGTTACTCATTACCGTTGGACGTTGAAGGTAAACATGGACAGTGAGAAGTGAGATTGATAACTTCTCTATGGAAGTTGCTAAAATAGTTAAACAAGAGCTGAAATTGAACAGTTATTTGGAATGTTCCTGATCATTACAGTAATACTTGGATCCGGTTCGAGTCTAAAGCTTCATGTGTCATCTTGGTCGAATTCATGTTGCAACATTCGTCTTGTGTGGCAACATACTTGAAATCAATGGGAAGATAAACAATCCTCATCCACAATGTTCTTACCTATAGATACCAACCATCCGGTTGTTTTCAGGTTGTCTTCATCGTTGACCGCTATCTCTCGGATAACAACTGAAAAGGTTGTCTTTAATGATTATAAAGAAACTTGAAAGTAATTACAAGAATATGATCAAAGATGCTACAACATAACTTGCACCGACTTGAGATATGAGTTTAATTAGCTTGAATCTCTCTGATCCATGGTATCCACTTTCAGAATCTGAAGAGAAGCTATCATCTCAGAGAGATATCTGTCAACGATGGAAGGGAACCCGAAACAATAGAAAGTAATTACAAGAAGATGATCAAAGATGCTACAACATAACTTGCACCGGCTTGAGATACGAGTTTAATTAGCTTGAATCTCTCTGATCCATGGTATCCACTTTCAGGCTGTCTTCATCGTTGACCGCTATCTCTCGGATAACAACTGAAAAGTTGTCTCATTAATTCCAATTCCAATTCCACCGGTGCAATCAGAATCTGAAGAGAAGCTATCTCTCGGATAATAACTGAGACAGGTTAGCCAGACGTTTGTCAAACAAACAATTAAAATAAACTTTTCATGCAAGCAAGTAAAATTCAGTTGTTGGACAGTGAGATTGATAACTGGACAGGTTAGCCAGGCGCTTGTCAAACGAACAATAAAAATAAACTTTTCATGCAAGCAAGTAAAATTCAGTTGTTGGTCAGTGAGATTGAAAGGTGGCAGGAAAAAGCATAAAAAAACTAACTCAAAAGACCAAAAAATAAAAAAAAAAATTTATCCGAAGCGTCTCGCTTAGGCCTAAGCGAGGCGCTTCTAGTCAAAAATTTCAGCTTTTCTGACCTCGTACCGACCTCCTCGAAATGGGGGCAAAGCGCCTCGCTTAGGCCTAAGCAAGGCGCTTTGAGGGGGGTTAAAATAGAAGGTGGGGGGTTGAAATAGACCGGGCCAAAATAATAAATTAGACTTAAGTACGCACACACATCATAATAAACACCAACCAAACTTTTACCAAAACATTAACCATTCAATAAATAAATCCAAAACCGAGAACTGTAAAATTAACATGTAGTCATCATACAACCTAGGTAGCCATAAAAGGTTTAGCCAATAACGATCATGGAAAAAGATAAAAACTTAGGTTCAAGATAACACATAGTCACTGTTTCAATATTTATAAACACAAAGTAAATAAATATATGAACTAAAAATTACAATGATCGAACCCGTAGCTTTAGTCTTGAACCCAAGCCTTCGTGGCCTTCAAATAATCCTCTCCCCTCTTGCTCTAAAGCTGCTGTGGGTCAACTTCTTGTGCAATCCTCTTTGGCGGCTGATGATGTCTGACCTCCAATGATGCTCTCCGAAAATAATATGTGTTCTATCCCCAAGAAATAATGCCGTCCAAATTGTGTGATATTCTTTGGACTTGGGCCACGAGCCCAAGTCTTTACATTCTTTTTTTTTCTAATAAATTATTATTATTATTATTATTATTATTATTATTATTATTATTATTATTATTATTATTATAATATGGTGACATTTAGTGAGGATGTTTTATATATGGTGACATTTTCTACTTCACCTTGTGAAGTAAGGTTTACTTGAATGATATATTTAATTATGGTTTACATCATTGTAAGTATTATATATGGTTTGAGAGAGTCGAGTCATAACTAAATATGTGATTTAACCTGGTGGTTTATTTTTTTGTCCGACAATGATATACTTTACTCTTATTTATCTTTTACCAATAACTTTTACAAGTGAGAGGTGGGTAACCGGGCCACAAGTTACGCCGCTACCCCCTTTTGAATAGAAAAACTTACTCTATTAAAAATAAAACTTATGTCATTCGTCGTTTGAGAGTTGCCCTGCACCACCTTTTGAACTCTTTTTAAGAACCGGATTTCCTCACGGGCTAGACTTCCAAATGTGTCAAAAACAAATGGCACAAAAACGTGTTGGTTCTCTATATAGGCAGCTTCATGTTTGACAACTTTCTGGGATTCTGCTCTCAAGGCTGCTTGCCCTGCCACAAACCCCGAATCTCGAAGTCCCACCAATGAAGAAACCCCTGTGAGATTAACACACGCATGTTTGCCTTGTGCCCACCCAAACACGAGGACATCTGCTGGCCTTAGGGTAGACCGCCCTTCTAGGGGGTTCGTCAAAAAGTTAACCGAGCTTCTTTCCTAGCCGAAATCCTTGCCCTTCGTAAGACATCCCATAAAACATCATTGACCAGATCATGTCTGTATTTAAATCCGGACAGCTCCTTACAGTGAAGGGCATGTTCCCCAAACTTATCTAAACATATTTTTTTTTTGCAAACTGGGCACGACTCATCAACTGGGAACATGGGAATCATGAGCCTGTATTTAAGGATAGCCTGGTATTCAACAGCTGATATGTGTTACCCGAGCCCCCCAATAGGAAGGACAACCAAGAAATCTTGAGCATGCGCTACTTTAAGGCATTCAAACACCGCTTTCTGACGCGCAGTCATTGCAAACTTCTCTCCCATAGTTTGAAGGGTTTTACAGTTAAACGCACTCAGCCATAACTTAATGTATAAAATAATTCAACAGATTTTATAAAATTTGTGGCTTACCATGTCATCGTGAGTATTTAATTATGATGTACATATTCTATCAGTAGGTTAAGGTAGAGTTGCACAAAAAAACCGGAACCGAAAAAAAACTCAGAACCGAGTATTAAAAAAACTGAAACCGGGTATACCTGGAATCATACCCGACCCTACCCGCCGGGTACGCATAGGGTATAGATTTTTATGTAAAAAACCGAACCCGAAACCGGACCCGATTTATACCCGGTTGCAACCGGTTTTTTAAATACCCGAAACCGGGTTTTTCGAATACCCGGCACCGGGTTTTCTGATACTCGATACCGGGTTTTCCGAATACTCAAAAAGTATGTGTCAAGCGACAGGTCTATTTGGCATTTTGATGTTGAGGCGGAACCGGGTATTAAAAAATCGGAACTGGATTTTCCGAATACTCAAAAAGTATACTCAACGAATTTTATAACCGCGTTATAATAATCTAAGTCGCACTACCCTTCGACGTGATTATATAAAAATAATTCAATACCCGATATACCCGGGTTTTTTCAATACCCAGTGTACACGATTTTTTTCAATACCCGATATACCCGAAACCGGTTCCATACCGGAATCGGGTATTGAAAAAACCGGAACCGGGTATTGAAAAACCAGAACCAGTATATCGGGTATGGTTTTTTATGCTAGGAACCGGAACCGGAACTGGAACCGCTTCTTTCAATACCCAGTTGAAGTAATACCCGACCGTACCTGAAACCGGTTCCATACCTGGAACCGGGTATTAAAAAAACCCGATTTGTGCACCTCTAGGTTAAGGGAGTCGAGTTATTTTTTAACTAGTTGTTTATGAGAGCCTAGCCTTGTCAAACTTGATGTACACATTAATGGGTCTTACTGGATTGAGGCCCAGTTGGATTTCTAAAAGGCCCATCACCTGCATCAAGAAGACAAGAACATGTTACTTGCTACTTGCTAGAAGATATTAAACTTCACGTTTGGATTTAAAGCACTTAATGTAATTTAGTTTTTTTTTTTTTTTTTTTCGTTGAATGATTTAGTAAGTTATTCTTTTGACATGACTATAAACCAAGTAGTCTTTAAATACGGAAAAAAATCAAAAGCGCATAAGAATTTCCGATCAACTATAACATACCATCATTGCGCATGATTTTGTAGGAACCCTCGTGTAAAAAATAAATAAAACAAATTTAATTGCGATTACAAAAGAAAGTGAAAGCAAATATAATACAATTACAACTCAATAGACAAAATACAAGAATGGAGTAGAAGCAGAATAAAATCTAAAAGCTGAGGATCATGTTGAACACGATGCCCTTAAAACAAATTCTGAGTCTATTTACGAGAACTCATTTTGTTTCCCAGGGTACAACAGTCGGAACAGCAAGAGTGCTGCCGGAGTTGGCTCTGACCCGAAAGGTACCTGAAAAACTAGAAACAAGAAATTGCTGGAGAAAGGGTATATGATTTTTCAGAAACAATGTGTCTGAGGTGTGTCTTCAACCAAGACTCTACTTGGTTTATATACTGGTCCCAAAGTCGAAACAGTCATTGACTGTATTAAGAACAAAAATATATGCCATTGGACGTCTTCAATGACATTTATTACGTTCTTAAAGTTTCAAACGCAACTGATTGACTGGACCGTTACACCTACTGAACTGATCTGTTGAGAAGCTGTGTAGTATGTGGTTATTTAGACACAAATACAGGTCGAATGGTACTTTGGAACGGTACAAGGCACGACTAGTCTGTGATGGTCGTAATCGGGAAGTAGGAGTGGATTGTGGCAAAAAAATTAGTCCGATTGTCAAACCGGCAACCATCAGAACGGTATTGACACTTGCACTTACCCAGTGAAACTGTTTACATGTATCAACCCATGGGTTTTTGCCACAGGAATTACCTGGATCACGTATGTCTTCTCAAAAAGTCCTTATATGGACTTAAACAAGCGCTACGAGCATGGTACCAAAGGTTCACATATTTTGTACCATCTATCGGGTTTATGAGTAAATGAGACAACTCACTTTTCACATATTTATTAATTTATGTGGATGGTATTATTCTGACAACATCTTTTATAGCTCTACGCGTGAAACTTATGTCTAGTCTTGCAGCAGAGTTTGCCATGATGGATCTCGGGCCACTAAACTATTTTTTTGGGGATTAACGTCACTAGATCAGGCAATACGATGTTCTTATCTCAACAGTCTTATGCCAATGACGTAATTAATCGAGCTGGTATGCAATCATGCAAATCTATTGCAACTCCTGTTTACATGATGTATTGTAAAATACATCTATTTCCAGTGTAAAGTTTGTATAGTTTTCGAGTCGGTTAGATAGTGTTTTTATTAGTTTTAGGCTTGTACCGGTATATTTTATTTAGTATAGGTTTTTATAGATTTTTATTAGCTTTGGGTCATTTTTAGTACTTATGTATTTTATTTTATATTTTGTAGGTGTTCATGGACGTTTATGCGTAAACGAGGAACTTTGATCAAGTCAAGAACACTCGAGTCTAAAGTAGTAATAATAATAATATGTTATTAATAAAAAAAAAAGTGCCGCTGAACTTGAGTCAAGCCCAAGGCCCAAAGAAATTATTAGGGGCTTCAGTATTATATGTTTTCGAAGAAAAACGATGGGGCCGGTAGATAATATTAGGGGAGGCATAAGGCGGTGGCAATATTATTTTGGAAGAAAGTGCCGCAAATATAAGGAGGTGAAGGGTCATTATATTTGGGAGGAGGAAGGAAGCGGCGCATACTATTATTTTTAAAGGAGAGGTCGCATAACGAAATTAGTTCGTAGGAACAATATTATTCTTTTGAGCAGACGACATCAACACAGCAGCCGCATCAAGAGGAGGAAGGGTTATCAAGGGTTGAAGCATTGGTGCAACTACGGGTTGATTCTAATTCAATTCTTTATTATTTATCTATTTGAAACCCGTATGAACACCATTAGTTTAACTTGCTTTTATTGTTTTAATTTTATTATGACGATTATAGGCTAAACCTTGATACTACATAGGCGATGATGAATACACTTGTTTGATTTATTTTCTTTTGGTTTTGGAACTTTTGGTTTTGGGTGAGTTTTAAAGTAAAGAACTCTTTATTTTCTGGTTTGATGTGTATGCATATTTAGTTTTATTTAAATAACTTTTATAAACTCCACTTGCGTTTTTGTGAATGTCTTTCATGTATGAATGCGGGTTAGGTTGCGGACTGGGTGTTAGCAACTAGTTTATGGTTAATTCTGCAGGTTATCCATAGGAGTTGTAATTGTTAGTTAGATAATTCTAAGTGTTCTACCAATTCTCAATAGCTGTAAGGTGCGAGATTGTTGGTCTATCTAGGGTGTTAAATTGCTAGATCTAGAGGCTTTGTGAGAAGATCTTCCTAGTTTCCCTAGCATTCCTTGTAGGCCAAGTCTTATCAGAAATATTGTAGTTACCCCTTGCACTTTAGGGTGTATTGTGACTTTCGCGCTGTGAGGTAGACTGTCTAGCGGGTACTTTAAGATTCGAGTAGGTAAGCCTGTGAGGGTAACCTCTCAACCGGTGGTTTAACAGCACAACAATATTCTAGGGTTTCCCCTTGAGAAGGGTCGAGGGTGTCTAGTTTATTCTTGATGTTTAGTATTTTAAGATCCCGGTTCCACACCAGTTCCATAGCCATTAGAAATTTATCATGCATGTGTAGGATTCTAGCCTAGGTAGTGCCTCCCCATCACCTGATTTTAGTTCTAGTTCCCAGTTTGTGTCTATAGTTTATTTAAGTTATATTTTATTTATTTGCATTAGTTTATTAGAAACCCCCCTTTAAGCAACAAAACATTATTTAGTCAGGTTGTAGATAAGTAATCGAGTCTAGTTTACGTTTTCAAGTAGAGTCTCGTGGGTTCGATACTCGGACTTACTTTAGCTGTACTGCATTGACCGGTACACTTGCCGGTTGTGTGGTTTAGGTTTAGAGAGTCTTAGGTTATAATTTAAAACTTAGGGGCTGTTTGGTAGCCTCTTAATGATCATTCAGAGGCTACCTCTTAATGGTCCGTAACCTCTGAATGGTTAAGAGGTAACCTTGAGTCTGAATGGTTAAGAGGCAACCATTAAGATGTTAACTCATAACTATTCATACTTAAGATTGCATCTTAACTATTAATAGACTATGAATCATTCAGATGTAGCCTCTTAATGGTCATTCAGAGGCTACCAAACAGCCCCTTAGAGTGTCTAGTTTAGGTTAATTTAGTTAGTTTTTATTAAACCACTTTGAGCACATCATTACACAAAACCAAAACTGAGTACTATTTCAAGTCCTGAATTTGACAATCCCACATTGTACTGTAGTCTTGTTGGTGCTCTTCAGTACCTCACTTTTACCAGACCAGACATCAGTTATGCCGTTCAACAGGCCTGTATCCACATGCATGCCCGACAGTTGACAATTGGAATGCGTTGAAACGCATTATTCGTTACCTATAGGGTACTTATGCCTACGGGTTAACACTGGCTCCGTGTACTACTGTGTCTCTTCGGGCCTACACTGATGCTGACTGGGCAGGATGCCCAGACACCCGTCGCTCCACATCAGGCTACTATGTATACATGGGTCCTAATCTGCTCTTTTAGTCATCCAAGTGTCAATCCACTGTATCTCATTCCAGTGCGGAGGCCGAATACAGAGCTGTAGCGAATGTTGTTGCAGAAATATGTTGGATTCGCAATCTCTTGTTGGAGCTTCGTCACCCTCTGCACACAGCTACCCTTGTCTATTGCGACAACATTAGCTAGTGCCATTTATTTATTTGGAAATCCAGTTCAACATCAGCGCACAAAACATATCGTGGAATTTGTTTTTTTATAAAGTATAATTGGAAAATAAATCTATTTAATAAATTAATAAATTTAATAAAAAAAATAAATTTAAATATTTAAATATTTAAAAAAATTATTTAAATATTTAATAAAAAATATTATTCAAACGGATACTTTTCAAAGCCTATAAATAGAAGACATATTACTCATAGTCAGTCACAATTCAATCTACACACACAAAGATATGGGTGGTGGTTATCATTACGATTCAGCCGGTCCTTCAAACCTCAAGCGATACTCTTGCCGACGACGATGTTCACAACAATTCCTCCTTTACCAGGTTAAACTCCCCCAACTCTAGATGCTCCTTTCACAGATGAGGAATATATCTAGGCTCTAGACTACACTATGGCTGTCATGGGAGTAGAGCAGCTACGACTTGTGAAGACCCAACCTCCTCCCCAACCCAACCCCAAACCCTCCTGCTCCGTAGCCACATGAGGAGGATTACGAAGCATTAATGAGTATGGATGACGAACCATACTATATTCCAAGTCCTGACTTTGGCTGCATCTGCTCGGATGCAAGATCGGACGGTCGCGATAGCGATCGTTTTGTGTCCTCGCCGGAGTACACATTGGAAGATTGGGATAACTATTCCTCGTAGAAGAAATTTAGGTTTAATTATGTAATGTTGTAATAAGTAATTTAGGATTATGTAATGTTGTAATAAGTAATTTAGGATTTATGTAATGTTTTAATAAGTAATTTAGGATTTATGTAATGTTTTTATTTAATTTAATAGGGTTAATTATGTAATTTTTTTAACACAGCGGTTGCTTTTATTTTGTTTTATTATTTTTTTAAACCCAACGGTTACTTTTATTTTTTTAAACAGTTCAAGTTTGAAATTTTAAATTTATTTTTTAAGCTCACAACGGTCATAATGCCTCACCCAATCTATCCGACCACGTGGCACTCATCACCCCCCACGCCGGTGGGATTTCTTCCGCCCAAGGGGCTCCCCCCCTTCCACGCCATACTGGCATGGGCGAAGTATATTTGGGGCCATGGGTGGCCCTGACTCCCCCTGTTTTTTTGGCGCAGTAGTGGAATTTTGTGATTTTCATAGGTAAATTGAGTTCGGGTTAAGTCCGGCCCCCGCCGATTTTCCACTACCGATCGAAAAAATTTGAGTTCGGCCCCCGCCGATTCCGAAACCAAGCTTCGCCACTGCATACCGGACCAGTGTTTGGGGCTTGGTGTTGCCTTCCCCACCCACTCCGTTCTGTCTTAAACGATGCTAGTTCATCTGTTAAACTGTGTTAGTTCACCCATGGATGAATACTCTTTGATATACATTTCACCAATAACCTCGAGTGCTGCAAGGATACTTATAGGATGGGTGGCTGACTTTATCATGATTATCAAAAAAGCTTTAGATACAATAAATAAGTATCAAATAGAATGAAAAAACGAGTTTAACAAACAAGCTATACATATATTTTATTTGTTTTTTTTTTTTTTTTTTTTTTTTTTTTTTTTTTTTTTTTTTTAATTTGGGTAATGAACCATCATTAGCTATTTATTTATTTACTTAGATTTTGATTCATTTATATAAGGGTCTAGTGTATAAGGTGATTCCCAATTTTATATAGCTCCAAATGAACTTTAGTACAAACGAGGGAGAAGAGGGCCGACTTGTTTAGTAGAATTTTAAAGATCGAAGAACTATTGGTGGTAGGTGTAGAGATTTCTTTGCCCCGGATCTTAGATTTTCATGGGCGTGGGCAAAAGGTGAATGTGAGGTGAATGGTTGTAGTTGGTTGTTAGGTTATGGATGATTTGTGATTGGTTGTTGGGTTATGGATACTTTGTGATTGGTCACGCCACCACCACACCATGGATTTTTTGTGGTTAGAGGGGAATTGACGTGGTTACCACATGTCGCTCAATGCTCCATTCACCTCATGACCAGATCGTGTAGTCTAAAAGCATCGGGCCTTTGATGAGCTAACCCTTTATGATAATAGGAGTTTTGACATTAATAACATGTCGATACCTTAGCCACTGGCTAAGTGAGCTTGGGTGTTTTGGTGGTGGTTATTCTGATTAATAAAAGTCCCGTCTGATTGTTAAAAAAAATAAAAAATAAGATATCGATACCTAGTTATTCGTATGTTCGAAAACCCTAATACCTCCGACTTCCTCGGAGGCGATTTTACGGTGGAAGGGTTGTGATTTTACGATCACCATGGTGGCAAAGGAAAAATACAAAGTGGACACGTGGTATGATGCTCCAATCAGGAAAGGGAATCGTTCGTTTCAAGGGGAAAGCTCTAAGAAGAAGGATGTTGTGATCACCAAGTTTTTTATTTCGAATCTCCCTGAAGGATGTTCGTCTGCAGATCTAGTAAAGGCGTTGAGGGACTTCGGAGATATTCAGAACACCTATATAGCAAGGAAATATGACAAACTGGGTAAGCGATTTGGTTTTGCTTCTTTCGGTAATGTTCGGGATCCGGTTGGTTTAGAACATGACTTGAGGGACGTTTGGATTGGTTCCTATAAGCTTTTCATTGTGTTGGCCCGGTTTATGGACGGGGTAAAAAATAACTGGAAGGGGGGTAGTAGATGGATTTCGGTGGAGAAGGAGAATGTAACAGTAGGACAACAAAAGACGGATCCGGTCATGGAACCAAACGTGGAAGTGGGTGCTGGAAAAGGAGGGAATGATGGGAGAACGTTCAGGGAAACATTGCTGAATATTGACCCGGTTAGTACGAAGAAAACGAAGGAGTTGGTATTAGACTCCTCGGCTAAGGGGACTCTTTGGATGTCTGGCTGCGCGGCTGTTGGCCGGGTTGCTGACTTTGAGAGATTGTCCAAGTTAAGGATTTGGTTGGACCTTATCGGACAAAAGACGGTAGGGATTAGATATATTGGTGGTTTCTGGGTGATGCTGATTTTTGAATCATACGTGTGCATGGATGAGTTTGTTAGTAGGAAAGCGGTATGGGAGGTTTGTTTCAATAGTTTGGATAAGTGGGCGGGTCAATACAGCCCAAGAGAGCGTATTGTATGGTTAAAGAATGTTCCGCTTTGTCTATACGATCAAGGGGTCTTTGATGAGATTGGGTGTCAATTCAGGCAGGTAGTTAAGTCGGCCGAAGTTAATGAATCGGAACCGGACTTATCTTTTGTCACTGTTGGGGTGCTAAGAGAATCGGGTGCTCGGGTAAATGAATCTCTTAATCTCAAGTGGATGGATAACGAGTTCATTGTTTTGGTAGAAGAGGAGACAGGAGAATGGGTACCGGAGTGTATAGAGACAGAGTATGCCGATGTGGACTTCGATAACTATATTGAAAAGGAGGACGAGGTACGTTGTGAGGTTAATGTCAATGATCATGTGGCTGAGTTTAACTCAGATCGGATGAAGGAGGATATGGTTAATGGGAATACGAATATGGTTACTAATGAGGTAGAGGTGACGACTGGTGTTCCGGTAGTGAATGATGGGAATAGTCTAGGTGATAAATACACGGATACAACTGAAGGTGAGGGACATATTTTAAGGTTGAAGAAACCGAAAGGCTTTCGTAAAAAGACGAGGATGCAGAAATCTCCATCCCCGGGGGGGGGGGGGGGGGTCAAGAAAGGCCTAAGAAAAGGGCGAGGGAAGGGGATGATTTGTTCGACATTGATAGATTCATTTACGCTGTTAATAGTGAAGAGGCAAAGCAACTTCATACTTTGGCTGGAAGGGTTGAAAATGAAGATAATGTAGAACAGGCAATTAACGTTCTTGATGAAGAGATGAGTGCTAATCTTAATGGAGATGTAATGTATAATATTGAAGTGGAAGCCAACGAAACGGTGAACTTGGGATTAAAAGTTGGTGTTGATCGTTTGACGAGTTTGGTCAGACGGTTAGGCGTACTATTCAGGAAGAAGGCTTTCAACATGTGGGTCAATGAATTTCCTCTCCTGGAATGTTCGTGGTATAGGGTCGGTGGGTAAAGGGTCGTGGTGTAGTAAGTTAAAGGTGGCAAATGAGGTTAGTTTTATTCTTCTTCAAGAAACCCAGTTTGAATCTTTGGAAAATGTCGATATTAGTAGGTTTTGGGGTTCAGGTGATTTTGAGTTTGAGCATGTGGATGCGTCTGGTCGTTCAGGGGGCCTGATTTCTTTTTGGAACCCGAAGGTGTTTGTTAAGTCTTCGGTTTTCAAGAGTAGGAATGTGTTAGCGGTGACTGGTTACTTAAAAAACGATGGTAAAGTTGATACGTTTGTTAATGTGTATTGTCCTCAAGGTTTGGTGGAGAAACGGGTGGTTTGGGATACCTTAAAAGCGATTAGACTGGATGACGGGGGTTTTTGGATCGTTGGGGGTGATTTTAATAGTGTCAGAGATCGGGAAGAACGTCGTAACTCTAATTTTCATGTCGCCGAGTCGAAGGAGTTTAATGATTTTGTAGAGGATGCGGGGCTTTTTGAATTTGGCTTGAAGGGACGTAAGTTTACTTATCTAGTTGGTAATAAACTTAGTCGTATAGATAGAATATTTGTTAATTGGGGGTTTTTTAATGAATGGCCAAATGCGGAGTACCGGGTTTTAGACCGTGGTGAATCGGATCATTGCCCTCTTTTGATCAAAGTGGAATCGCGGAATTTTGGCCCTAAAACGTTTAAGTTTTTTAATTCCTGGTTGCTTAGGGATGGGTTCGATGATGTGGTTAAATCTGCGTTTAATGGCATTGAATTTCGGGGTGAGCCTGACGTGATTCTTATGCAAAAGTTCAAGGTATTGAGGAATAAAATTAAGGTGTGGAAGGAGGAGGTTACACGGTCCGAAGCTGAAGAACGAGACATTTTGTTGGCTGAAGTTCACGTTTTAGAGATTGAGTTGGAAAGTAGAGATCTTTTGGAAGAGGAATTATGGTCTTTGGAAGAAGCTAGACGTCGTCTCAAACAATTACAATATTTTCACGCCAAAGACTTAAAGCAAAAATCTAGAGTTCGATGGGCGAAGGAGGGGGACGAGAATTCCAGTTTTTTCCATGACTCGATAAATATGAGGAGGGTTTCGAATGCGATTATGGGGGTAACGATTGATGGTCATTGGGTTACTAAGCCAAAAGAGATAAAGAAAGAAGTCTTGAGGTTTATAGTAGCAAATTTGTTGAAGAAATGAATAATCGTCCGAAATTAAATTGTTTTGGTCTGAAGTCTTCAACTCAAGAACAGGTGGATTTGATTTCCCAACCTTTTTTGGAAAAGGAGATTAAGGAGGCGGTTTTCTCTTGTGGTAGTGATAAAGCTCTGGGCCCAAACGGCTTCAATTTCCGGTTCATTAAACGGTACTAGGATTTATTTCTGCTGATTTCGTTAATATTTTGACTCATTTTGCAGAAACGGGAAGGATTAATCGTGGTGTATCCTCGTCTTTTATAACATTGATTCCAAAAGTTAAAGACCCGATTGCTTTGGGGGAGTACCGCCCAATTAATCTAATAGGAGTTGTTAGCAAGGTTATTTCCAAAGTGTTGGCTGAAAGATTAAAGGGAGTCATGGATAGTTTAATTAATGAGACCCAGTCTGCGTTTGTGGCGGGAAGATATATTTTGGATAGCCCTTTGGTGATTAGTGAAGTTTTATCTTGGGCTAAAAAAAAGTGGGAAGGATCTATTTATGTTTAAAATAGATTTTGAAAAAGCTTATGATAATGTTAACTGGGAATTTCTGATTTCGGTCATGCGGCAAATGAATTTTCCGGAGTCATGGTGCTTGTGGGTTGATGGTATTCTCCGTTCGGCTCGCTCCTCGGTTCGGGTTAATGGGTCTCCCACGTTTGAGTTTAATTGTGGGAAGGGTATTCGGCAAGGTGACCCGCTATCGCCTTTCTTGTTTATTATGGTTATGGAAGCTTTGTCGGGAATTATCAAAAAAGCGTGCCTTCATGGAGATTTTCAGCCTGTTAGTCTACCTAGAGATGGTCCGGTTATCTCTCACTTATTATATGCAGATGATGCCTTGGTGATGGGTGAGTGGTCTAATGATAATTTTAATTGTTTGAGACGCATTCTTCGTATTTTTCATCTTTGTTCGGGCCTTAAGATAAATATACATAAGTTGGTGTTATACGGGGTGGGTAAGACTCTCGAGGATGTGGGTTATATGGCGAGTGGGATGGGATGTAAAGCGGGGGTCACTCCTTTCACGTATTTGGGGATTCAGGTTGGCGCTAATATGAACAGAATCAGTAATTGGGAGCCGGTTATTAAGGTTGTGAAGACGAGGTTGTCAAAGTGGAAATCTAAAGTTTTATCGATTGGGGGTAGATTGACGCTTATAAAGTCTGTTTTATCTAGTCTCCCGTCGTATTATTTTTCTTTGTTCAAGGCACCAGTAGCGGTTGTGAATGAGTTGGAAGGGCTGATTAGAAAATTTTCATGGGGCGAAAATGTGGATACTAATAAAGTGCATTGGATGGCTTGGGAAGTTGTTACTAGACCAATAAATAAAGGAGGGTTGGGTATTCGTAAGCTTGATGAGTGTAATAATGCTTTCCTCCTCAAGTGGCTTTGGAGATTTAAGCAGGAAGGTGATGCTTTATGGCGACGAGTGGTTGATTCTATTCATGGTTCATCTAGAGAGTCGGAAGGTTACCCTCATCGTTCGAGGTTTTTTGGTACTTGGACGAATGTGGTGAAATGTGGGCATAGTATAAAAGTTGGGGAGAACACGTCTATGAATATGATTCGTGGTCGGATTGGTAGTGGCCAAGATGTTAAGTTTTGGTTAGACTCGTGGGTGACTCGGATTCCTCTAAAGAAATTGTACCCGGAGGTTTTTCGATTAGAAAGATACAAGGACTGTACGGTTGCGGACAGATTACAACATACTATAGCTTTGCCTATTCAGTGGAGTTGGCGGACGACCCTTTCTACATTTATGCAGGTTCAGCAACTGTTCGACTTAATTACTACACTCGAGGGACAAGTGGTGGGTTCGGGTATGGATCGTTGGTATTGGGACGATGGTTCGGAAGGACCTTTCTCGGTGTTTCGGGTCAAAAAATGGTTGGATAGTGGTTGCAGTTTTCAGATTGGCTCGACGTACAAGTGGTGCAAATGGGTTCCAATTAAATGTAATGTTTTTATGTGGAGGATGTTGCTAGATAGAATTCCTACTAAAACGGCGTTACTTAGGAGGAACCAGGGCCGTCTCCGAAAATGTCAAAAAAAATTTGGGCCTTGGGCGAAAAAGAATTTGGGCCCAAAATTTTGTAAAGATGAATGAATTATAAAAAAAAAAAATTGAGTATAGTGCTAGAGCCAAGGATTGAACTTGAGACCTCTACATTAAATTAACATGGTTTTTCCAACTCCACTAACAAGACTTTAATGTATAAAACACAAATATATATCCTAAATATAGAATTTAATATATATACGCATATTTTAAAAAAACGTTCGGGCCCATTTAAAGGTCGGGCCCGGAGCCGGTGACCACCCGGCTCACCCTCATAGCCGGCTCTGGGAGGAACATTAATTGTGGTGACCTTTTATGTAAGCTGTGTGAAGATCAAGAGGAGAATGTCGATCATTTGTTTACGGCTTGTGGTTTAGCTTGCGGTGTATGGAACGGGATAGCTAATTGGGTAAACCACCCACCATTCTATTTTTTCTCGGTCAAGGACATTAATGATGTGTATACGAACGTGAACTCTAGCTGGAGCGCAGTGAAGAAGATGGCGCTACATGGTGTTGTAGTTATCACATGTTGGAGAATATGGAAAGCACAGAATGAGAAGATCTTCAAGAATGATAATCGGAACGTGGTTGACATTGTTACGGATATTAAAGTACTAGGCTTTCTTTGGTTTTCTAGTAGATGCAAAAGGTGTCGGTGGGTTGGAGGGATTGGCAAAGATTTGATTTTGATGTAATGTAATGATTGACTTGGTTTGGGAGTCTTCGTCTTGGAGATTTCCTGTCGTGTTTTTTTGTGGTGGTGTTTAATGAAATTTGCCTTTCAAAAAAAAAAAAAAAAGTTATTCGTATGTTCGAAACATGACATTAATTTATATGTTTCCACCTTTTGATGGCCATACATTGGTTGAGAACATATTAGATATTATAAATACTCTAATTACCAATATTTTTGTGCTTAGAGGGTTGTACCCTATGTTTAGGATTATTTTTTTTTAAAAAAAATTGATGTTACACTTTTGGCCCATTTTTTTTTACATTTAACACAAATATTTTCATCTTTTACAATTCAACACTAACAATTTTGATTTTGCACTTCTAACCCAAAACTTTTCATTCTTTTACTTTTAACCTAAATATTTTCATCTTTTACAATTTGACCCTAACACATTTTTTCTTTCAACTTTGGTCCCACATAATTTTCATCTTTCGCAATTTTATCGTTTTAAGTTTCATTATAAATTTTGCGAGTTATAACAAGTTCGTCGCAACGCGCTGGTCCTAGACCAACTTAGCTACTTCATATTAACCGTAGTTGTTAAAAGTCATCGATTTTACGCCTTTGGCATTAACACGTCGTAACGAGCGTGCGTGGTTCTGTAAATTTATGCTTTCTTTTTAGGAAAAATGGAAATAAATAATCCCAACTATTGACTATTGGCCAATAACAGTCTCAATTACAAAAATCACCAATATTGGTCCCAACTTTCGACATATTGGAAACCAACGGACCTAAACTAACGGAGGCTAACTCCGTTAGTGTGATGCTGACGTGGCATGCTTAGGTGGCAAGATGATCCTACGTGGCATCCTACGTGGCATGCCATGTGGCAAAATAATCCTACGTGGCATGCCTCGTCAGCATCACACTAACGGAGTTAGCCTCTGTTAGTTTGGGTCCGTTGGTTTCCAATATGTCGAAAGTTGGGACCAATATTGGTGATTTTCGTAGTTGGGGCTGTTATTGACCAATAGTGAATAGTTGGAATTATTTATTTCCATTATTCCTTCTTTTTATTCGGTGTTATTTTTCCTTTATTTATTTATTTTTATGAGCTTTTTGATGTTGATGGTCGCTGACTGTGGTGTAGCGTTTGTGCTACTTGGCACGGTTTTACGCCCCGCTATAACGCGCGGGGCTAATACTAGTATACTTTAATGAGTCACTTAAATAATCGGGGTTTTTTCCCATAGTAGTGTTTATGAAAAAAATATTTACAAAAATAGTGTTGTTTTAATAATATTTACAAAAATAGTGTTTTATCTCACTTTATTAGTTTCTCTCTCCTAGTCATTAAATGACTTCATTTTAGTAAATAATAATTATCAACCTAATCACTTTTTAATATATAAGAACTTAAATGTGTAACGATTAATTTATAATTATATAAGTTAAACATTTACTATATATAAATGAAAAATAATATATATATATAAAAGCTAAAAGAATATACATGTTTCTATAAAAAAACACAAATTATATAACTCGATTTCAAATAATGGGACAAGTTCAAAATTCATAGGTTGAATTCGATTCAAAACCAAATTTGAAATTTGATAGGATAAGAAACCATTTTGGCTTTTTTTTAGTTAACCAACTCACTATTTTTTGTTCATTTTTTTTTATTTTCTCAGCCAACTCGTTATGATCTTTTCCTTCCTGTTACATGTCAATAAATTTATTTTGCAAAATTCTTTTTGTTTATATTTTACATGAATTGATTAAAATCAAATTTGGCATAGACATTGGGGTATTTGAGTCCTATGCAAATATGAATATCACTAGATTCAAATAACAAAGACCTTAATATTTGTACAGAACCATATTCGAATTTTAGTTTCAATCAATTCATGTAAAATACAAACTAAAAAAATGATGGGAAATAACTTTACACTTGTAATAAGATTAAAAAGATTATAATGAGTTAATTGAGAAAAAGAAAAAATAATGGGCTGGTTAATAAAAAACTATAATGGTTAATAAACGACCAGCTTCCGAATTTGGTTTTGAATTAAATTCAAGTTATGCCTTTTGAACTAGCACCATTATTATTTTATTTATTTATTTTTGAACGGCAAGTGGTGCAACCGGTAGAGCTTCGGCTAACACCCTGAGCCAGCCTATACTGATTACCGATTCCACCTGGATTGGTGATCTCCTTAGGTGGAACCCCCACATGTAGTAAATATGACTCCGACAAAAATCGAATCATCAACCTCCACATGACCTCCACTCTAGCTCCTCCAGTTTTCACCAATAAGTTGAATTATATAATATCTATTTTTTATAAAAAGTAAATGTATATTTTTATTTTATGTATATGCATATATATTATTTTTTATTTACTGTTTCTCATTTTTATATAAATAGTAAAATTATAAAAATGGTTAGTAGTTAAAAAAAAGTTCAAATTAATCTCTACTTTTGAACGAAATAATAATAATAATAATAATAATAATAATAATAATAATAATAATAATAATAATAATAATAATAATTCGATTATGAACTCAAAAGGTTCATATACGTTAACCAAGCTAACAGTTCTAATGCTAAATTATATTAAAAAAAAAGTATTTAGGTCAATAATTATTTAATTAAATGAAGTTACCCAATAAGATTAACGGTGAGAAACTAATAAAATAGATAAAAACACTACTTTGGTAATTATTTTTGAAACAACACCAATTTGGTAAATACTTTTTCCCACCACACCAATATGGAAAAAAACTCTAAATAATCGTAATTATGAAATGAATCATCTTTCTCAGGTGGAATTTGATTTTTAAATTTAAATGTCATATCACTTATTCACTTAGGTAGTGTTTGGTATGAAGGAATGGAAGGGGGAATGGAATGGATCATTACGAGGTAATGAAAAATAGTGTGTTTGGTTGGACAAAGGAATGGAATCACCCATTCCACAAGGCATTCCATTCCCTCAAAACCATTCCATCCACCCTCATGTTTTTTTTTCATTCCATCCCTCATTCACCCTTTATTAACAACACCATAACCCACCAACCACCACCACCACCATCGTCACCACCGCCGTCACCACCCACCACCGTCGCCCACCATCCACCATCCACCACCGTTGCCGCCACCACCCACCGCCGCCGTCACCACCCACCACCGTGGTCGCCGCCACCAAGCACCACCACCCACTACCTTCACCCACCCACCACCGCCACCCACCCACCGCCACCACCATCCAACACCACCCAACGCCGCCCACTACCTACCACCGTCACCCACCACCACCGCTACCACCACATATTACCACCCACCATCACCGCCACTGACCACCACCCACCACAACCACTCACCACCGATTTTATTTCTTCGCCTTTTCCTACCTATCCATCAATACAAAGTAATGTGTTGTGTTGTATCATTCCTACATGGCAACCAAACAAGACATGGAATGGTAATGGTCCATTCCATTACCTTGTCCATTCCATTACCTCATCCATTCCATTCCCTCATCAATTTCATTACCCCATACCAAACAGACCCTTAGGCTATGGGGTGTGAAAACATGAGAAAGGTCATGTCTCCATGCCACATAGGATGCCACCTCAACAAAGTCATGTCTCCATATGCTTGAGACATGGGTGGGTGTGGAGACATGAGAAACCCATGTCTCAAGCATTTATTACTATTATTTTTTTTTTATAAATATTAATTTTAACTACTTTTATAAAAAACTAACAAATAAACAAAATAAAATTCAAATAAATGTAGATTTAAAATAAAAATTACAAACCATCCTAAAAATTAAAAAAATTACAAATCATCCTAAAAAAAAAAAAACAAACTATCCTAAAATTAAGTAGTAAAATACTAATCGTCGATTCCGTTGTTCCATATATATTCGATCAAGTCGGCTTGTAGATGATGATGGATGTGTTCGTTACGTAACGCGAAATCGTTTAACTCTTGTTGCGCTTCGTCATCCGGAATAGTATTCTCCTCCACCGCATTTTCATCGAACTCACAAATAGCTCGGCCTTCGTCTTCGATGATCATGTTATGCAACAAGATACAAGCGTACATACAATAACGAAGTTTTTTTGGTGTGAAAGCACGTGCCGGGTTTGCGATGATGTTCCATTTCGCTTGTAGAACCCCATAAGTTCGTTCGATATCCTTTCGCGCCGCTTCTTGAAACTTTGCAAATTTCTTTCTTTTTTCATCGTGAGGGTGCTTAATACTTTTAACAAGTGTAGAATAGGTTGGGTATATTAGATCCGCGAGATAATACCCGTGCTTGTACTCCACCCCCGAAACTGTGAATTTTGTATCCGGACCGGTTCCCTTTCTCACATCATCAAACACCAATGATTATTTAAGAACATTAAGGTCGTTATCGGAACCGGGAACACCAAAAAAGGCATGCCAAATCCACAAGTCTTGTGACGCGGCAGCCTCTAAGATAATACTCGGGTGACCCTGATCGCCTCGATAAAACATGCCACGCCACGCATTAGGGCAATTTTTCCACGGCCAATGCATGCAATCGATGCTTCCAAGCATCCCTGGAAAACCATGCCTTTCGTGATGGAACTGATACAACTTCTGGATATCGTTCGAGTTTGGTTTTCTCAAATATTTTTTGCTGTAGATCTTGACAACGCGCTTGGAAAACTTATACAAGCAATCACGTGCCGTTCTTTCGGACATCCGCAAATACTCATCCCACGAGTCGGATGCCGTCCCGTAAGCTAGTTGCCGCAATGCCGCCGTGCATTTTTGATAAGTTGTGAACCCTCGCTTGCCTCTAGCATCGTGCCGTAATGTAAAATACGGGTCACAACTCGCCAAATCATCGGCAATACGTACGAACAATCGACGGCTCATCCGGAACCGCCGCCTAAACATCTCGTCCGTATACACCGGTTGGTCGGCAAAGTAATCACTGATTAATCGCTCGTGTGCACCTACATATATATTTGAAGAAAAATTATACTTTCTAAATGTAACACCCCAACCGATGGCGGAATCATCGAGGTGCCACGTAGTGACGATTGTTCAAAAGCACATGGTACTAAAATGTAAATATTATTGAATAAACCAGAATTGTTTTACATGATAATGGAAATTACATTGTCTAAATGAGATGTAAATATGGAAATGACTGAAATAAAATAAAGCACTAAAAGTCTCTTGCTAAAGCACTAGATCAAACTGCACCTGAAACATGTACAAAAATAGGTTTGGTCAACATATGAAATGTTGGTGAGCATTCCTAGATTTGATATATATAGTAGGTTAAAAAGTTATACAATTCAAGTGCAAGCTACAGTGCAAATATGTAAACTATGTATCATACAAATGAGCGAAATCAACCCTGTGACTGTATAATGTACTGTATGAACTGTAGTGTACTCAACCAATAAATGGATGATAACTTAACACTGGCCACGGATTCTCCGATGAAAAAGGGGGAGAATCAATCTAGGCGAGTTGTCAATCCAAATAGCGCTATCCAATGTTAAGGTAGGCTTGTACCATGTTAATGATTTCACTAAGTACAAATGTATTCCACATGTATTGTCTAAGCATAAAGCACGTTGTAAGCAATGCACATAGTACTAGAATTGTATTGTAAAAATGTAAAGTTGAATTTGAATTTGTAATAGTGTACATGTAACACCCCAAAAATGTATAAAGCAAAAAAGGGTAGGAAAACTCACAGTTCACGTAATAACTTGAAATTGGTCTTGGACAACGAAATATGAATTGAGATTACTCCCAATGATCAACCTAAAGTATTCGATAATGTGTAAGGGAAATAACTCTAGGATATATGTATTTCTAGGGCTTCGAATTGGGGATAAACGTTTATTTGATTAATAAACAAATTGTTTATTAAATATAGGAGATTTAATAAATAAATAAATAAAAGTCTCTTAGTAAAATCTTAAGTTGAATATAATCATAACATAAGGTTTTGAGTATGAAAATAATTTTTATAAAATTATTTTCTTGAAAATAGAATATTTAATCTAATTATTTCAAATTGTCAAAATAAGACTTTAATAACTAAAAATATTAAAATCAAAGAATTTCTGAATTAAAAATTGTATTTCAGTTCTAGATGGATAGAAATAATTTATGTAAAATTTTGGTGCAAAAATATTGAAAAATGAATTTATTATGAATTATTTATGATTAAAACTAACAAAAATTGATTAAAAATATGAAATGAACGGTTTTTCGGAATTAAAAATAATTTCTGAAATGTTCATTGTCATAAAAGTTTAGTGTAATTTTTGTGGAATTATATAAAATCGTTTAGATATTTTTATTGAATTTTATAATTTTAAATGAATAAACTTGTATTATTAATAATATATCTTAAATAAATTATTTTTGGAAAACTAAAAATTGGATAGTAAATTTTATTATTTGAATAACATAAATTAAATTTTATAGAATTTATAAACAATGTTTAGTATTAAAAATCTATTTTAAAAGTTAATTTCATAAGTATAAGAAAGAAAAGAAAAAAAATGTGTGTTGGTTGTGGGGGTCGAACCTGTGACCCATGTACAGCAACCTAGATGCCCAGACCAGCTGGTCTGGGTCCTTGTTTGCTGATAAATTGAATTCGAATTTATTTTAAACCATAAGAACTCGTCTTCCCCAATTCTACTAAGAACAAGCCCTAGATTCGCAATTGTTTGATTCACACAACAATAACCCAATTAATCAGAGGGTTATTGTTGTGTGAATGTCTATGAACAAAACCCACAAGAAAAATATAACTTACAATCACGATTACGGGTATAAAGGTTAAGTCAACGAAAAAGTCAAACGCGTATGAATTCGTCTTCACCACGAATTGTCTGAGAAATTGGAAGTGGAGTTTTGATTTTCGGCACATAGGGTCTGTCAATCTACGTTCAATTTATAGGGTGAAGCTCGGTGGACGTTTTGGGTAAGGTTTGACTCGTTTATGACATATACGCGTGATTTTTGATTAATTAGCAAAGATAGAGTTGTTTAAACGTGATAATTATGTATAGGTTTGACTTGCTTAATTATCGTTCAACATAATAAATTAATTATAGATGAAATCAGCGAGATTGGAGGCTTGGTGTTTCCCCTTTTTGGCTGCAGCGTGCGTTTCAGGAAGAAGGGAAGGAGGCAGACGCAAGCAAGGTATAAATATAATTAGGTTCTGCTTTAAATCAAATATGGTGTGTAGCTCAGTTGGTGAAGGCGCGCGTGTGTGTGGCTTCGCTACCCGGGTTCGAGTCCTGGGGGAAGCACGTTTTTCTTTTCTTTTTTTTTTAAAACAGATCCAAGGGAAAGGAGGGATTGGGCTTGGACAAGTGGGCCTGATGTGAGGGGTTGGGCTATTGGGCTTATGCTGGAAATGGGTTCAGGAATAATATTGGTTTAAGGGTGGGCTTGGTCTTGATATCAAGTGGGTGTGTTAATAATATAAAGATATATATATATATAATCAGAATTTTTTTTTTCATTATTATTATTATTATTATTATTATTATTATATAAAAGAATAAAAAGTGACGGATGTCACACTAAAAAATAAAGTATCTAAATATATATATTTGAAGAAAAATTATACTTTCTAAAATATAAAGTATCAAATATATATATTTGAAGATAAAATATAAACTTACCCTCCCGGTCTCTGTTTATGGCCGCTTGCCTAGGTCGCGGTTGCGAGCTCACCTCGTCTTCCTCCGCCACGATTAGTTGTGCCGATTCCCAAACCGCGTTCACAAAAACCCGGTTTTCTTCGCTCGACGAAGATGAGGAATCAATCATTGGTAGGTATGACATTGTTGTGTATTTTTTTAAAGAAAAGTAGAAGAGTTTTATGTTGGTTTTGGTTGATTTATGTGGGTTTATTTGGATGGTGGTGTTTATATATTTGGTTTTGGGGTAAAAAAAAATAGCCGTTAATATAGTCGTTGGAATTAAAAAAAAAAAATCGGTGATTGGCCAGGCCCTTATGTCCGCAGAGGGACGTGGGGGACGGGGGGAGCAGGGACGGGGGTAGGAGGCGGTGTGTAGGTGGGGGACGGGGCAAAAAGCAGGGACGGGGGGCGTCTCCACACCGTTGAGCCTTATGAATGACATAATTATTAGCTAACATTTATAATATGATATCCTTGTAAATTGTAATACTTTTGGTTTATGAGTGTCAAATATAAAAATAAAAAACCATTGTGATGGTAGAATCATCCTCAAAAGCTTCATGATTGTAACAAATCATTTATGTATCCTTCTATGTTTATTAGGCTTTTAGTTTATTAATGTGATATCTGCCTTTTGGTTATATTTGGTAGGCACATTCTCTAATGATATGCCATAATTCCACATCATTACCATTAATAAAGGTTAATGTTTTGTGATATAAAAATCTCAATTTTAAAAATTTGGCCTCAAAGTGTGGTGGTCTGGTCATTATCCCCAATCCCCGGCCAGATATTCTTTTATTGCAAAAATATGTAAACCAGTTTAGTTGAGGATTAGTGCTTGAGTCCTTTTATTTTTATTCATTATGTGTGGAAATTAGGGCTATTCAAAATACTTGTGGTTTAGAACTTGTTTGAAGTTAAAAACACAAAACAATTTATTTTGAGCTTAAAATCTTAAAATACAATGTCATGAACATGTGTTCTACATTGTTGTGTTTTAACTTTGTTTTAAATTCTATGGCTATAATACATTGCATTGTATTATAAATTGGTGTATTTGGTGTTTTTCTAGGAAAAACAACCCAAAACATCATAAACATGATACCTACATGTCAATTCTTGATCTTTCTCACACTTCTCACGAAATATAGCCTTTATACCCGAACCTTTACATATAGATAGATAGTGAAAGGTTATATTGAAAACCCTTGTTATAGTGAAAACTTTGGAAACTATAATTTCCCGAGTCTTTTTTATGAAAATTTTAGGGTATATAGTATACATGATTTTAAGCCGAAAAAAAAGCGCCGAGCCAAAAAAAAAAAAAAAAAAAAAAACGTTTTCGGGCAACACATGGGTAACACATGTTATTTTCGCTTAACATGTGTTACTCGAAAACTTATTATTATTATTTAAAAAAAAGTGCTCTACGTTTTTTTTGGCTCAAAATGCTTAAAGTCATGTATTACATACCTTAAAATTTTCATTAAAAAAGCTCGAGAAGTCAGAGTTTCTAGAGTTTTCACTATAAGAGTGAGTTTTCACAGAATCCTATATATATATATATATATATATATATATATATATATATATATATATATATGGAGCTTATAAATTGAAAACCCTCTTGAGTTAAGAAAACCCATGAAAACTCATGTTACAAAACTTTTTTCTTCTTGAAAAAATTACACGATATAACAAACATGTTTTTAAGAGTTTTGAGTAAAAATAATAAAAAAAAAAACCGCCGACTAGATTTTTTTTACAAAAATTTGTAACTTCATTGTAACATGCTAATTGTAACTGACATGTAACATAAGTAATACAACAATTAAAAAAAAAACTATCGGCGCTTTTTTGATTTTTTCCCACTCAAAACGCTTAAAAACATGTTTGTTACATTGTGTAATTTTTCATTTTTTTTTTCTAACATGAGTTTTCTTAACTTAAGGGAGTTTTCAATTTATCCTCCTTAAGTTGTGTATATATATGTGTGTGTGTGTGTGTGTGTGCGCGCGCGTGCGCGCACTCACACGCGCGTGCATGCGTTTGTACGGTATAAATGTGTTCATTTATGAAAATCATGAAAAACATTCAACAATAGGGTTATGATCAAATACACAGTTAAAGAAAAATAGGATTTCGTAAGAAGGATATTAAATGGACTCCAACTGAATTCATTAAAGTGGTATTGAAACCATCTCATCGAACTCACGATCTTTGTTTGTAGGTTTTCCCTTTTTTTTGGATTTTTAGCTTGTAGTTTTTATAATTTGTGTTAGATCATTGTGTTTTTTATGTAACATTGTGTCTTTTTTATTATTTTTGTCATTGTGTGTTTCTGCCATTCATTGTGTATTTTTTCCTCAACATTATATTATATTTCTTGGCATTGCATTATATTTGTGACCCATTGTATCATATTTCGTGACCTATTGCGTTTTTTGTTCTTCTTACCATTCTCATTTATTTTACAACGTTTAGATTAATTTGACATCAACAATAATATTGATTTATCTTTTAGGTTTATAACTCTAGTATTTAAAATCCATACGATCAATAAAGATGTCTAAGGCAATTTTCTTTTATATGAATCAACTTGAAATTGTGATTTAATCATTTCACATGTTGCCTTTCTTTGAATAATGCTCATACTAAAAGTTAAGGTTTTTAAAAATCAGCGACTCCCTTTTGTTACACTTGTTTAAAATTAAACTTCTCTTGTCACTACAACAAAAAACGGGTATTAGCGACGACACTAATAGCGGCTACTTGAGAAGGTGTCGCCACTAATGCCCCAATCCGTGTTTGACAAAACAGAACCGTTGATTGATTAGTTGATCAAATGGCCAATGATTAATCGTACTCTAGGGCAATAGCAGCGACGCTTGTAGCGGCGACATGTCATCTGCTTCCGCCGCTAAAGGTAATGCTCAGGTTGCACAGGAAAGTGACACGTGGGAAAAATAATTGCCACGTGGAAATAGTCTTCAACGGCGACCTTATTGGCAGGGACACGTGACAATTGGGACGAGGCATTAGCGACGTTATCTTTAGCGGTGACATGTCGCCGTTAAAGATAAGTCGCCGCTAAAGATCACAAACCTTGTAGCGTGTCAACAAAATACAAAAAACAAATCCAGTTTGTTAAATTGTACAAGCTATACAAAAGTCGTCAATCTTTTGACATCTCGCCAAAAGTTAAAAGGTTATCATGAAAATGTGAATCTCATGATAATCAACAATGTTTAGCATCTATATTCACAATGGTTGGAGACGTTTTATCAATGGGTTTACACAACGAATAGCGTTTTGTAGTCTAAACTAATAGATTTCGTGGGTAAAAACATAAATGCATGAGACGTGTCATGTAATAATAAAAATGAGTCAATGTTACTCATTAATTAAACTATATGCATGAAAAAACAATCATTTTCTTGGAAAATATTAGTAAATAACTATATGCCAAATATTAAAATACAATCGGAAGTTGCAATATAGTTTTGAAAAATAATATGGTTGAGCCTATTCTACTCACTATCAGTGGCGGATTCAGGATTTTTTTTCTATGGGTTCCTTTTTTTGGTGGTCATATTTCTAACGACCAAATGTTAAAATTTTTGGGTCGGGTCGGAAAATAAAGTAATCATTCCATTAACCCTAGAGTTTTCAGGTCGGAAAATAAAACTGTGTAACACGACAGAACGATGAACTTCATTAGCAGCAAGAAAAAATACAAAGGTTTACCAAAAGGTTGACGTCAGTTAATTTATTTCCTCACAAGTCAAACTGGGTAACAAGTTTAAACATGACTAAGGGGCTGTTTGATAGCCTCTTAATGAGGCTCTTAACCATTCAGTGCTGAATGATTCAGCATTCAGCGCGTTTGTTTCAGCCTCTGAATGGAATGGTTAAGGCTGAATCATTAAGATTTTGGATGTTGCTGAACCATTAAGCACTGAATCATTAAGCACTGGACTAGGCTGAACCTTAATGAAACTCTCATACCAATGTGGGACAAGAAAACTAACCATTAAGAGGTCCAACTTAATGATTCAGCACTTAACCATACAGACCTCTTAACCATTCAGACCTCTTAATGATTCAGCACTTAATCAACCAAACAGCCCCTAAGAGTAATGGAATAAACCATTTGATTTTCAACCTGGCCCGAACATGAAAATTTTACATGAACCCTGAACGAAAATCATGTCCTACAAATGTAAAGGTTTTTTTAAATGAATCTATGAAACTTATGATAAAATAAAAAAAATGCACACATACTAAATCTCAAACTAAATAAAGTTATAAATTAATAAAATACTATAGCCAGTATTCTGATATTATTATCATTTCCAAATGCTGAAAAGGAATTAAAAAAAAAAACAGATTATGCTCTTTTAATAAAAGATGGAATGTAAAACTGTTAGGATTCAAATAGACAATCATCAAAAAGAGATGTCCTTAACAATAATACTATTTGCTTTCCATAAGCTAAAAAAGTAAAAATAAAAGAAACCACCGGGAATCGAACATGGGAAGGATAAAAACTTAAAGGTGCAGACTTTCAATCAAAACATACAACCACTAGACCAGCTCTTTGTTTTGTTCTATGGGTTCCTTTCAAATTTTTTTATGGGTTCCTAAGTATTTTTTATACACACCGTCTATTAAAAATTCGAAACTCAGTGGGTTCCCAGGAACCCGTACGCCACTATGTAGATCCGCCCCTGCTCACTATTTTATTATCTAACTGTTTATTAAGATGGATTAGGTTGTTTAGGGGATATTACACCATATAACATAAGAAAATGTGATATCTAAAATAATAATATTGTTTTATAGCGTCCAAATCAAACCCTCCCTATAATTCAATTTCACACCATGCCTACTCCATAAAGAAAAGGCAAAACAAGGGAAGCTTATAGAACCTTGATAGTTTATGCAAAGGGGTTCACCAAACGAGTACTTAAAAAGATTCTACTTGCTTAAACCTATTTAATTATAAACAGTTGATCAAATTAGTAACATATTAAACTAATTGAGAGTTCAATAAAAAACGTATAAGTTTGAAAATTTAATTTAGTATGCTATTAATGATAATCAGGATACATCCACACGTACTATGGTTTTTACTTTTTAGGGTATGAACAAGAGCAAAACATTTAAATAGTTATGTATATTTATACTTTATGACCAAAAATCTTTGTTACATATATGATAACCGAAGTGGCAGTTGATGGATCTTTTTCCTTTATTTTTTTAACTTTTGATGAAAACAATTAATACCACACCAAATTGTCACCGCATCATGAGGGTCATCGATACATATATTTAAAACAAAGTAACCACATATATATTAAGAAAAGGTTTAAATTACGGTTTAATTTAAAGAGGCCAACTTAAGTTCTTCTTTATTTTGTTTCATATTTACAATAGGCATGTTGATTTCAAAACCAATAATTATGTTGAAAACTAGATATTTGCCCGCGTTGACACGCAGTTTACCAACGTACGATTATTTGGAGTAGTATAACGTATAAGAAAAATAAAGTAGAAACATTTTATTAAAATTTAAAAGCAACGAATACACAGTTATTCAAATATCGCTAAAAATTTCCTTATAAACAACATTTTTTGTTTTAGTCATCACTTTCCCATCAGCATCCAGTATAAGTAACTTCACGCCTGCCCTGCTTTTAACTCTTGATAATGCGACATAAAGCTGGCCGTGTGAGAATACAGGGTTTCTTAAATACAATCCAACCTTTGATAAAGACTGTCCTTGGCTTTTATTGATGGTCATTGCAAAACATACGCTTATTGGGAATTGACGCCTTTGGAACTTTACTGGAATCTTGATATCAGATGGTATCAAATTTATTCTTGGAATAAGAGTTTTGGTACCAATGTTTCCACCTGATATGATCTCGGCTTCAATAACACGCTTTGCAAGTCTGGTGATTCGTAATCTCGTTCCATTGCACAAACCATTTTGTTGATCTATGTTTCGCAACAACATGACGGGTACACCAACTTTAAGTGCTAAACGATGGTTAGGTAACCCAGAAATTTTTAAACCATTAAGGACATCAGGAGAGTATAAGTCTTCCTGTGAACGGTTATTACCATTCTCAATCTGACATATACTATCAGAGCTCAGATACTCGACTTCATCTCCAGGAAACAATGCAAGAAGCCTTTCATTTATATCATGTACGACTTCATTTGTAGGTGCAAGTATTGCTCGTTCTCCAAAGTAATCCTTATCTTTGTAAAGTTGGATAAGTGAAGGGTAGACGAAGTCAATTAATCTAGAAATCGGATCTGATGTACCCTTAATAAGAAGATCATCTGGAATGTCCACATCAAACTCATCATCATGAATTGACTCACCAACTTTACCCTCACCTAATTCAAGAAGCCAATTTGCAAATGCCTTTGTTTCATCGGATTCAGACGTGTTGTTACCTAAAGTTAACCTCATGTTTTTTGTTAAAGTGAGGACTTTGCAACTATTCCAAATAGGAGAAGAAGTTATTGATGCATTTAAAATATCTCTTCTACTACCATTTGGAACAACCGGAAGGATCTGTCTAAAATCACCACCCAAAACCATAACCTTACCACCAAAAGGCAAATCAGAATTAGGTGAAGAATTTGACTGCAGGACGTCTTTCATTGTACGATCAAGTGCCTCAAAAGCATGCTTGTGAATCATTGGAGCTTCATCCCAAATAATTAACTTAGTTTGCTTCAATAAATCAGCAATATCACTATTGGGCTTTATACCGCACAATGATTGTTCAGTAACATTCAAAGGTATACGAAACCTAGAATGCGCTGTCCTTCCACCAGATAACAGCAGAGAAGCAATACCACTGGATGCAACGTTCAAAACAATTTGTCCTTTAGATCTTATAGCAGCAGACAACGTTTTCCATAAAAAGGTTTTACCAGTTCCTCCAAAACCATAAACAAAGAATAGCCCACCTTTGTTACCATCAACCGCATGAATGATTTGATTAAAAATTGAACGTTGCTCATCAGTTAAAGAACGTGAATGGGTATGAAATTCCTCAGCCAACGTACTTACTTGATAATTCAGCTCATCAAGAATCAAACGGTTATTTGCAGATGATATCGAATCATTATCCGGATAAGGCATAGAAGGAAACCTACGCAGGCTTGAGTTATTCCGAAGCAACTGTTTCTCAATTTCAAGCAACGTAAGGTTCTTTATTTGTTCATCAGGAAGAGACAAACCTAAAAACGAAAAAGTTTGGAACATTCAATTTAAAAGAAAAGGGACATTAAAAAAAAATAAATTCATTAAATTTCGAAATTAAAATTTGTTACCTTCAATTTGGAATACGTCTTCGTGTCTACGCATAATACCATCTGACAGATACTTCCATGATTTTTCCCAAACATGCTCAGGCCTAGATAAGGTATTAGACAGCAACATCATCGCAAACAAATTACGAAGAGAATATCCAGAACCTGTATAATGAGCCTCTTCAATAGCTTCTACATATTCTTTGTCATCGTCTAAGAGGCCAAGAGCATAACATGCATCACGAAATGTTGGTAAGATTTCTCTATTGACCGTTCTTATCTCCTCAAATGATCTAGGGCCTTTTACTTTATTTAGAAGCACTCTCAAAAAATACGCCTCGCCCATAGATGGATTAACCATGTGAACACGACCAATTGTCTTACCCATCTTTCGAAAGTCCCATTTTTTTTCTTCCTCTTTCCAGACAAATTTACTTGGGATTTCAATGTAACTTAGTTCACGTGCCACAGCTTCGTTTCGGTTCAGTTCCATCCATTTTAGAAACATTGTTGCAGCCACCGTTGGTTTGTCGAGCACATTTTGAATATTTTCTTTTGGACCATATACAACACTTTGCTCACCGGGCAGATGAAATGGAAGCCTTATAACTGGAGGGTATCTATAATGCACTTCATTTTTAAATATTCTCCACGAAGCTTCACATGCTGAACGGAACCTACAATCAAAATGTTTTTTGATTTCATCTTTTTGCATCACTTCTTCACCTTCTCCATTATCTTCTACAAAAGCAACTTTAGCCATATCAGGTCCTTTATTAATGTATTTAAATAAATACTTAATTGAAGCAGCCTGGTTACACCATTCAACATTGATATGAGCTTGGTAACGCCTTAAAAGTTTTGCATTATAAGGGACCACATGTCTATTGTCTAACGTAGCAGTTCCTTTTTCAACAAATATCCCTGACTCTCTTCTTCTATAAACCGGATATCCATTTGAATCTAACGTTGAAGCAGAAGAAAACTTCTTTGGAAATTTCTTGGAGCACTTACCGTCAAGCATGCACGGACAGTTCGGATATTCACGTCCACATGGTCCATGCATCATAAAGTCACTCACAAGACTAAACAACTCCGGATCAAGATTCTTATCAGGGATTTCAGCCGAAACAAAACGATCAACGTGTTCAATTGTGGGTAGCTTACTGGCTTCTTTAAGAAACAAACAGATATGAGCATGGGGCAGTCCACGTTTTTGGAACTCTATAGTATAGACCGCTGAAACATAAAGTAAAACAATATAGTTAGAAAGTTAGTTAATAAAACACGTTACTATTTAGAAACAAAAAATAAAAATTGTATTAGTATAAGTGAATAAAGATGCTAATATATGAATATATATTGGAAGTTTTTTTTTTGGTAATGAATTTTACCTGCTGAAGTTTTGCCCAATAGTGCTTTTTCACGTAAATCTTTCATGATTGAGTCTAGCTTAACTTTGAATAGTCTAGCTAAAATATATGGCCTGTCTTCTGGATTTGTCTTCTTGTCTTTAAGAAACCGTCTAATTTCAGGCCATTTTGGATTGCATGTGATTGTAATAAAAAAATCAGGGTATCCATGCCTTTTACAAATAGCCATTGCATCAAGATAATTTTCCCTCATGTAGCGTGCACCACCAGTAAAAGAAGAGGGTAAAATCACAGGTGTCCCTACTTTTGCCAAGTCAGTAGGTCCATTTTGGTTCAACGTTTGAAGATTAGTATAAGTTTCACACCTAAGTTTACTTTGCTGGAAACGGACATAAAATAAGCGCTCACTCTCAATCATTGTATAAACGTCAACCAAAAACTGTTGAAGAAGCCGCCTTGCATTCAAAATCAATGAGAACTTACCAACTCTGTCCTGAATATGATATGCAAAATACTCTCTCATTGAACACTTTGAATCGACCTTCTTTTTAGATTTCCTCTCTTCCCTATGTGGTATATCAACCCTATAACAATCTTCTCCAAACGGAATAAGCAATGGATACTGCAGGGCTAGATACGACGGATGAAGTTCAGATATACGCTGAAGTCCCTCTGATCTTGATTCCACGACAATATCTCTATTGTCAAGCTGCTCATTATTGTCTGAAAAAATAAGAGCAGCGATTTCTGACGAAGTTGGTAGGTTGTATGTTCGGCCATCTTTAGTTCTCCTACCAATAAGACGCAACTTAAGGGTAACTTCAGGATTTTCATGAAATCGATCCCGTACACTCCTATAACTTTTCACAAGCTCATTATTTGAGTCTAACATCGACTTCAGGTACTGAATGATTTCAATGTCAAGGAGGTCAGAAATATCCTTACACTTTTCCTTTTCCTTACTGAAATGAATGTAAAAATAATTTTTAATACATTAAAATTTATATACAGGGCTAAAAAAAAGTAGAATAAAATTTTTAGAATATTACCTATAAATGTTTTTTCGGTTTGAAACTTCATTTTCAGTGTCATATATATATAACTGCGAAAACTTCGGTTTCGAACCATCATAAGGAAGAAGACCACCCATCGTGTGATAATTCTCACCACTTATTCTGTATATGAAGGGAGCCTTTCCACTATTGATATTTGAATCAACCTTCCCTCCCATTGAAGTAAAACAAAACATAGAATTGAAGTGGCGAATGTGCTTTAAGAAATATTTGCTCTTTAATTCTATGTTCTTGAAAAGGTTCTGATAATCTAAATTGCTCTCTTTGAAATCTGGAAGTTGTACCTTTCCATAACCACAACATAGCATATAGCTTGTTCTTCCACCAACATTTACGCTTCTAATAGCTTCTGACCTCCACAATTTTGCATTACACATTTGACATACAACCGTTTGATCACCATGATCCAGATAATCTTGCAAACAGAATAAATAAAATAAAATTAACTTATAAAAGAAAAAAAAAAGCTTTTAAATGTTTTGTAAATTTAATATTTACCTTTAGAGACACCCTTAAATTGCAAGCCTTCAATTGTTTGAGGTTCCACATTTTCTTCGTCAGACAAACTAACCATTCGGACAGGTGAGATGCAACGTCGATTATTCCTTGATGTATTAATCGGTTCTCTTTGAGCAGAAGATGATGCAAGTGAGACCGTATTAACATCAGTAAGTCCACCTGTAATTAAGAATAACATTTAAAAGTTAGTATTAATAAGATTCAGAAATTCATTACATTAATCGACACAAAGCAAATTGCACCAGATGGGGTTGGATAAGTAGGAGTTCTTAGCGTGTCATCATTTGAACACTCATGTGCAACAGTGGGTTGTTTTCGAGGTCTACTAACAGAACCAACTTTACGTCTTTTTGAATCAAGTTGTGTTTTTCTAACGTTTCGTAACTCTGCAGATTTGTGTCTTTGGACTTCAGGCACGGAAACTATGGATAAAAATAATATCAGTTTGTATATTCAATGAACGTTTAATGTTAAAATAAAGGACTAATGTAAAAATAAAACTTGTATAACATAGAATTATGATACCGTTTGTAATATTGGACAAGGGAGTTCTTTGTGTGGAACCTGATAATACATAATGAAATAACAAAGAGACAGTGTTAGAGTAAAAAATTTGTTCATCAATTTAAAAAGTAAAGCTATCGAATATTTAAATGTCATACAAATTTATTACCAGAAAAGGATGCGTTAAATGGGTTGTTGAAGGTTGATCTAAAGGATGACATATCGATTGAAACTAAAGTACTTCTGGATGTTGATGAGTTTGAATTTTGACATTGATTAGCATTGACTCTCTTAGCATCCATTTGTAGTTTTCTGGATTTTGGACACTCCGTTGCAATATTTTTATTGACTTCAAGCGTAGAAACAACGTATGAAATAGTATTAGTTTTTATAATGAAATCAATAAGAAAATAGGATATTCGTATACAGTAAAACATGTAGTTTAAATAAATAAAAATACCATTTGATAAATTAAACAAAGGATTTTGTTGCAATTGTCCTATAAAAATAGACGAACAAATAAAATTGACTTAAATTATAAATGTGGAATGGTAGTTCAGACTGTATAGAAAGACTTAAAAATAAAAAGTGTTATTCGTTGGTTTACCGGGTGTAGAAACATTCAATGTACTTTGGAAAGATGAGCTTTGCTGAATATAATGGTTGGAACGTTCAACGGAGTAATGATTAAATATTGTAGTTGGCGGCACATTTTGAATTCCATTATTATGATTGTTCACCTTGCATCTCTTTGCATCCAGTTGTAATTTTCTATATTTACGACACTCGGCCGCGTGCTTAACTTTTTCTTCATGGGAGATAACTATGAAGAATTATGTATTAGTTACATAAGTAAACGCTAATATAAATAAAGACATATATAACTACGAAATAAGTGTACCGTTTGAGATATTAGATAATGGCGTTCGTTTGTCATCACCTTATAAAAAATCGAAAAATTAGATGACAAATCAAAAATAATACAAATAGAAATACATTGTATATTTATGCCAAAAAAATTACCATTCGAACTGTTAGATAGTCTTTTACGTCCCATTTCAACTAAAAGGAGGCAATTCTACATAAAATGCATGATAAGAGTTTAACAAAATATAAACAAACTTAAAATTATGGATGATAGGTTTATATATATGTAAACATTCAACGATACATAATACTTAACTAACAATATATTATAAATCAACATAAACTACAAATAATCAAGTTATGCGAAATAAACAAAACATGTAGATAATCATGTTATGCGAAAATATGTAATATTGAAATTAAAGAATTACATACCTTCAACTTCTTTGATGGAACAGTAGAGAAAAAACATGTAGATAATCATGTTATGCGAAAACATGTAATATTGAAATAAAAGAATTACTTACCTTCAACTTGTTTGATAGAAAGTAGAGAAAACAGAAAAAAGCAAAGATGAACTCTTGAATATTTGAGTCTTCTGATTTGTTTGTAAGACTGAATGGATTCCTTTATATGAAACGTGTTGCTTTGATTTATAGTAGTAGGGTTTTATAGATTTTTAAAAATTAAATTTCTAGTCAAAACTTATTTAATATGGTTAATTACTTACCATGATTAAAGGAATTTCAGGATTTGAATTTTTTGGTGTAATTACAATTCAAATTTTTCGAAAATTTGAATTTATGGATATGTAACGTTTTTTATTTTTAGCAAGTGTGTAATTACAAAGAATTTTTAATTAAAAATGTTTATTAATAAGCTTAAATACTTACCATTATTAAAGAAAAACTATTTGAATTTTAAAGTAAACGAAAAAGTCAACTTAATTATATTTAGTATTTTTTATGTTTTTTTTATTAAGTATGTAATTACAATACACTTGTTTAAATTAATTGTACTATAGCAACTTTGTAATTTTAACATAATCTTTCGTTATAGTACTTAGAATTATATATTAAAGTAACTTAAAAATTTTTTTTTAAAAAATTTGTTTGTAAAAACGGAATATAATTAAATATTAGTCATATTTTGTTGAATAATGTTATTGAATGTATTAGAACTTTATGTTTGATAAATTGTTTGTAAATAATATAAATATGATAAAAAAATGTTAATTATATATAGGTGGATTTATAAATAATGTTATGATTCTTATAGACAATTCAACATAACGTATAAATAATTAAAATTTATTCAACAACGCAACAATTATTTGCCAAAGGTAAGGAAAAAAACATAAATGTTCAAACCAACAATTAATTCAAATGAAAAATAGTAGCAAACATCAAACAAACCATAATAAAAAACAAATTGTCTCAAACCATAAACAAACATTCAGAAAAAATCCCCAAAAAAATAGTAAACAAACGGATAAATGTTCTTATTTTTCAAGCTTTGGGATCAACAGGGGGATCTCAACTGATTTGTCCGTGCAAACTTTCTTATCACCCTTACGCACTTTGGTAGTAGACTCACTTGCATCATCTTCTAGACCGTAAACTTTGTCGAGGCTACGCTTCACTTCCTGCTCGTCATGGACCAGACTAACTCTGCAAGATGATTCTGGAGTGTTGTTATCTCCAACAGAATCCTACAAAAGTAAATGAAAGGTAAAAAGTTTGATAATAGTAGCAATTTAAATTTAATTGCGGGAGTGATTTAAGAGGTGAAAAGAACCTTAAGAGAGACTGCATTTTGTGTAGACGATTCAACTCCATCCAAGCTTTCAAATCCAGGTTGATCCACCTAAAAACATTAAAGGATTTGTATGTGTCAGATTATATAGTAAAACAATAATAAATTTTTATAAAATCAACTTATAAAGGAATATAGGACGGGAATAAAAACCTGAATATCGGAGAACTTTTGTTCTAGTGAAGAAAGTATCGATGACTCATTCGTAAACTTGCGTATACTATATCCGTCTAGGTGCTTGTCAATATTGAATTGACCCACTTTAATTTTGAACGCAAACTTTTTGTCTTCAAGAGCATGAAACTCAGTTGGAGTTGTTTTTTCTTCACCAGAAACCTTAATAACAAATGACATACATAATATAAAGCAAAATAAGTAATTTGTTTTGGACTGAGTATAAACAACTTACCTGCTTAGATTTTTCTAAAAGTTGCATTGCTGACATTCCCAGCAATTTCTTTGCTTCACGATCAAACAAAGTAAGGGATGTAATACCAGTAAAATCCTGAACCCTTAAAGGTACTCTGAACCTACATTTACAAATTACAAAATATTATTAAACAAATTTAATAGTGTTTTACTTTAAGATGTACATATTTAAGATAAAGCATACACTGGATCAGCAGAGACGATGTGCTTTGGACATTCTCTATTGGGGCAAACTAACACCTGTTTAAACGAAGTAACATCTGTTTCTTCATTATCATCAGGTAAACTTAAGGTCGGCTCCACCTTGTGATTACAGTGCTCACATCCCAAATAATACCACTCATCTTTATCATCGACACCCTTAATGGTTCCAAGAACAATGACCTGTTTGTTAACCTACAAAAGAAACAGGAATCGGTTAAAAAATGAATTTTAAATAAAACTTGTATATAATGATATGATAAATCAATTGAGTCTTACCTCTGTTATCAAAGGAAGATCACGAATAGTGCTGAAAGGGGTTTTATTCAAGAATTCATCATTAATATTCATACTACCAGACGATCCAAGAGATCGTTGTACAGAAGATGATTCCGTAGAAAAAAACTTTTCAATATAACTGTAAAAATAAAAAAATTAATATAACATATATATAATAACTCAAATATTTAGATATATGTAAATAATTACAGGATAATTTAAACATATCACCTTTTCTTAAAAGCACGAATATCGTCAATATCTTCGTTGATAAACAGGCGAGTTATATTGAACCCATTTTGCAAACTTATATTACCTTAAAAAAAAAAAAAGCAAGCGTTATTTTTTTAAAAAAAGTAATAAAAATGTCAAATGTAATACAAATTGCAAGAAATGACAAACCTTTATAATTGGTAAAGCTACCAAATTGAACAATAAGAACAACATGGACTTCAGCTTCATTCTGCTTGATGTACTCAAACATCTGCTCACTATATTCATCCCACAAAGAACATGACATTTTTACCCCACTACATACAATACATTTTTTATTAGATCATGCATAAATTTCAAACATTTCTTCCTAAGTATTAATCGTACAAATGACAAATGAATATAACATGAAAGATTATGAGATAATAAATTATGAATAGAAAAAATGAAACACATACTCTAGATCAATCAAGAGTAGGTTCATTTTCATTTTCAATCCAGCTTTTGTTTCGATAGGCTCGGGTGGACTCCATTCTTCAACAAACCCAATGAAATCTAAAATATTTAAAATATTATTTCAACTAATACATAAGAAGACAAATTAAAAGAATAAATATATATAAAAGATTAAGGTTTCGAAAACTACCAATCCTTTGTTCCTGAGAAAGGTTACCAGACTTAATAGACTCAAAAGAAGAGAAATTAAAACCATATTGGCTACCATCAAATCTGTTATACTTTGTAAGATTTGTTTCAAAAGTAAACGATAATATGTCATTTTTAGAAAAGTGTTTAACAGATTTGTTATCCGCTAGTTGTGGTCTATAGATATAATATGCTTCATTTTCACGTAGAAATTTTTCATGCTTCTTCATGTATCTATTCCACACAATCGCTTGCATTTTAGAACCCTGCGTGAAAATATGTAATTAGAAGACATAGCTTGACCAGAAAATATTAAATCCAGTTGTGTAACATATATGTGACAAAGGAATTGATGATATCAAATCTAACCTGTTCATCCATAACAACCATATCAATGGCAAGAGTTTCACCTGGTATCTTTCGATTTGCTCTCTTCCAAAGTCTAAGTACCTTAACTTTGATTGTGTAATTACTCAGCCGCCATGTCATGTCATTCAAAAATGTTACATTATTTGGATCCATCTGCCTGCACGTGTGTAATATTTATCACAAATAACCGCGAACTAAAAAATGTTAGTACTCGTGTGATATATAAATAAACAATGTAAGAACCTAAAGTAGCATATGCTACCTGCGAAATGTAGAAGAAAAAAATTGAATTATAATCGATTGAATTGTACATGTATATATAATTTCGTATAGCTATCATAAATAAGGAAGAAATGTTATATTTTTAGTATAGATTATATAAATAGAAACTAAATATGAAATGGCAATCTAATTGATTAAGTTTAAAGGTTTCCATAATACATTTTCAATCAAATTAAGTGGTCAAAGTTTCCGAAATTATGAAAATAAATGTTGTTTCTTAAATCTTATTGTAAAAAAGTCAACGACTAATATTAGGATATGAAAATACTAAATAACCGAGTGATTTATATAATAAGTATAAAAAGTAATCAATTAGATATCCTTAATTTTTTGTCTTTCCAAAAATCTTGTTTGTCAAATTAAAACGTTTTTAATTTGTAAATTATTAATTACTTGTGAGTTTAAAATATTACAAAACGTTTTCTTTTTTTTTTTAAATGGTATTGGAAAAATTTAACATTTTCAAATAAAACGGTTGACTTTGTTAATAAGCATTCATATGTATTAAAAAAAAAGAATATCATAAATCTATTTCTCAAACGACATATCAACAGGTAAAACACACCAATGTATGTAACCAATAACAGTTAATCACAATCCCAAAAACAACCATACCAAGGTGGTAACAGTTACACAGCAACACTATTTTAACAGAAAAAAGTCAACGCCATAAATTAGGATGTCAAAAAGATAAATTATAGCTTGATTGAAACCATAAAAAGTAGTCAATTACACATCGTTAATTGATTGTCTTTCCAAAAATCTTGTTTCTCAACATAAAACGGTTTGAATTTGAAAATTATTAATTACATTTGACTTTAAAATATTAAAAAACGTTTTCTTTTTTTTTTTTTAAATGTTATTCGAAAAATTTAACATTTTCAAATAAAACGGTTGACTTTGTTAATAAGCATTCATATGTATTAAAAAAAAAGAATATCATAAATCTATTTCTCAAAAGACATATCAACAGGTATAACACACCAATGTATGTAACCAATAACAGTTAATCACAATCCCAAAAACAACCATACCAAGGTGGTAACAGTTACACAGCAACACTATTTTAACAGAAAAAAGTCAACGCCATAAATTAGGATGTCAAAAAGATAAATTATAGTTTGATTGAAACCATAAAAAGTAGTCAATTACACATCGTTAATTGATTGTCTTTCCAAAAATCTTGTTTCTCAACATAAAACGGTTTGAATTTGAAAATTATTAATTACATTTGACTTTAAAATATTAAAAAACATCTATATTTCTTTTAAAATGGAAGATATAAAAACTTGGGAATTTTTCAAATAAAAAGTCAAACTTACGAAATTTAAGTATGTTAATAATCAGAATGTTTAATGTTAATGTAATTTAATTTACCAAATTTAAGTTTTAATCAACAATATTAACAAAGTCAATTTGTAAAATCTAAAGTCAACTTCATTTTAATTCTCATTATAGCAATCACATCATATTAAGCATATTTACCTAATTCTAAAAAAAAACATATTTCCCAAATTATTGCTAACAACTATTAAACCATAGAAGATCATATGTCGTAAATACAAACCATAACACAAATATATTTTTCAAAACACATATCAACACAAAAAACAAATCAATGTATGTGACCACTAACATTAATCATCATCCCAAAAACGACCATAACCATCGTGTTAAGAGTTACCCACAACCACTATATTGAACCAAAAACCACCACGACTTAGGACCAAAAGTATGTGATTTATATCCAAAAAACTACCCCCTGCCTCCCGTCCTAATTACCATCAACCCTAACTACTTTAGAGAGCTTGAACAGACCTCGTTTTTCAAACCAACGGAAATGCACCTGATCACCAGCCTGCAAATCATTATCAGCAACAAACACAGACATACCTTTGATGTAATAACGCTTACTCGATCCCCTGTCTTCAATACCAACAGAAACACCCCAGCTATTTTGCTCACCATCCTTAATTGTCAATGACCGCGGCATGTTCAAACCATTGGCCTTCGCCCATTGTGTCTTCATCTGCTAAAACAATAACCAAACATGAAATTTGTTATAAAAAGGTTTATTTAGCATCAAAATGATTATAATATATTGCTTTAACATATAATACTTACAAAATGCTTGTCAACTACAAACACAACTGGAACGGCCCAATCTTCTATATCGGATACATCTTCATCCGATCCAGATTCATCATCATCAGTTTCCATATCATCTTCATCTGAATACTCTTCTCCATCATCATCAGAAACCACAACTATTTCCTCATGATTATGGTGATCATCCTCGGGCTGTTCAACGTCCTCCCACAACTCCGGAGGCAGGGTCAACTTGTTTTTCTCAAAGATGGACAACTCCAATGTTTTCTGTTAATTTTACAATGAAAAACATGAAAAGTGTACAAATTAATGATCTAAATTTCAAACAAAATTAATGATATTTATAGAAATTTAGAATCGACAAACAAACCTCGTTGTAAATTTCAAACACCATCAGATGATCTGCTGTTATCTTAAACCTCTGTTTCATGTACGGCCATCCCTGGGTAATGAAAATCTCATCACCATCGTATTCAAGTTGGATCTGGAAAACATGCCCTGCAAGGGAGATGAATATCTAACCACTGTTATCATTATGAACATCAAGATTTAAAAAAGTCTCATTATCTAACAAATAATTATATACATGAGATTACCTGGAAATGAGCTAACCATAATCGGTTCCATAGGAGGGTTTCGATTGTACAAACCATGATGAACGAAGCAACTTATATGCTGCAAAGTTAAAAAACAATGTTGAAACATTACTACATATTAATGTATTTAAGGCGTTATGTCATGGTTCTACACATCATTTAAAAAACATACCAGGCGATTCACATCACTGAGTGGGTCATCAAGTTTGCAGTAGAAATACTTGCCTGGTGCAGCTATGGCATCCTGATGAAAAGTATACATATTAAAACAGTTGAGCATTTCTTCAAACTCAAAAACAAAGTGACAACCACTTGGGTAATTTAGCGTGGTTATCATATGCTTCCAGCCGTTGTAAAAAAACCATTTCCCAGCTATATTCATCACTTTAACTTCAAATGATCTCTCATCTAAAGTATGAATTCTGGTCATGCCAGTAGGGAATCCATACTTAGTAATCCATTCCTTATACTCGCCAGGCAAGGCCTACAAATCAATACCAAACACAGTTGATTATAAATTAATGTATTGGATTTTCAGTTAATAAAGATTCTCCATCCGAATACTGTGCAGTGATCAATGAACATATATTAACAACCAACGGATTTTTAACGCATAAGAAAGGTCGCTTACCATACATACACGTTCTTTGCCCTCTGATTTCACCCAAAATCCGGACACCATTCTGAGACGACCTTTAAACGACCTGTATTATCAGTAAACACAAATTAAAACATGAATTCATATAACTAAAATTGCATCATTAGATGAATACATAAATGACAAATCTGAAAAATCTTAAAACCTATTAATTTTTGAAAACAGATTAATGTCACTGAAAGTATAATTAGTGAAAAACTTAAATTGAAAATCCCAAATTGAAATCTTTATATAATCGAGTCATATTCACAATGTTCATACAAACTTGCATCAAAACAACATTAATCTAATCTTCTGAAAACCTAAGTTTGACCTAACATCATCAATGCCAAATCAAAAAAAACACTGTCCGAGTCCATCCATATCCATTCAAGAACCCTAATCAAACAATCAAGAAATATAATCAAACAATCAAGAACCCTAATTAAGGGCAAACCAAGGTTTTGTTTGTCGTAACAAAACACACAAATCGAAAGATAAATATAATCAAATACAATGAAAACCGGGAAAAAGAAACCTTCAATCGACAAAGATATGAGAAAAATACGAAAAAAAACACAGTGAAAATCAGAGATGAAGATGGATTCAATGAAATAAGAATGAAATAGAGATTACCTTAGATTGGAGATGAATGATTGGTTGAATCGCCCTTGATTTCTCTGATTAGGGTTTCCCAGTGTTTGTTTGAAGGAGGCGAGTATAATGAGGATTCTTTTGTCCGTGTCTTTTGTGTTAGTTTATATATTTTCGGGGTTTTTTTTTTAATGAAAAATTTTATAAATTCCCACAATGAGACACTTGGCACAATATGATTGGCTACACAATTGAGGATGAATGTGGGAGTGCCAAGTGTCCTCATGGACTTTAGTTTATTAGATGTATAGAAGATTATGAGTTGCATACTGAGCTAGTATCTTTCACTTAAGTGTAAATATAATATATAAAACGGTTACATAACAATCTATACTAGAGGTGAGCAAATCAGTTTTTTTTGCCGAACTGGTTTCGGTTCCAAACCGGTTCGCTACAGTACTGGTTCCTGGACGAACCGGTTCGGTTTTGGACCGGTTTTGTCGGTTCGTAAGACCGGTTTCGGTTCGGTTTCAGTTTCGGTTTGTTTTGGTTTCGGTTCTTAATCGGTTTTTCGCGCACTTTTTAAAATCGTATAAATTACATAAAATTTAACTTTTAATAACTTTTAGGGTTTTTTTAAAAAAAGAAATTGAATATTAATACAAGAAAACAAAGTTTTATTTGTGTTTATGGTCAAAAAAAATTTATTTTTCTTAAACCGGTTTCGTTTCGGTTCGGTTTCGGGTTTTTTTTGGTTTCGGCCGGTTTGTGTACCGGTTTCGGTTTCTTTTGACCGGTTTTTCCATCGGTTTTAGGCCGGTTTTCGGTTCGGTTCGGTTTGAGATTTTTTTAGTACCGGTTTCACGTGAAACCGGTTTTGACCGGTTTTGGTTCGGGTCGGTTTTACCGGTTTCGGTTCCCGAACCGGTTTTTTTTGCTCACCTCTAATCTATACCACTCTCTTTCTCTTTTCAGTTAAATTATCAATATGCTTCGTACAAATGTTTTATGATGTTCTCGTAGTGGATATGTCCTTTGTTTTGGATAAATTTTTTTCGAGTTCATTACTTGTACCATGCGTGTTAAACTATTAATGTTTTGTACACCATATTAATTTTTGTTTATACATTATTTTAATTATAGTAATCGGTTAGAATAATAAAACTATGTGATTTTTTTTAGTTTTGAGAACATTAAGATATACACCATATCAACTTTTGTTTATACACTATTCTTGATTCTCTTATACAACCAACGTATATGTTTATTATAGTAATTTAATAATTTTTGGATCTACAACTATGCACACGTTAAGTCCTCGAATTTGTTTCATATTTTTTTTGAACGATCAACGAATTTGTTTCATATTATGCGGTGCTCCAAATATTTAAGAGTAATCATTATGCCTTTTTAATATAAGTGTCATGTCCGTCCGTATAGCTTTTAAGTAATAATGGTTATTACGCTCATCTTTTTGAATTCAATTGATGAATGTTTTCATATTCTATCATGTTTGACCACCACCAACCATCAACTTCACAACGTCTCGCCAGCCACCACCGGACACAAAAAATCCATCTAATCAAAAATCTCCATCATATTCACCACCACACATAAATTACATTTAATCAAACCCTTCCTGAAGAAACAAATAGTCTCACCACCGATTAGGGATGATAAGATTATTAGTTGCTACAGAGTTGATCCTTCACTAACAGCTACGGCTTGAAGATACCTGCAAATAAGAGTGGAAGTATGGGTGTGGAGACGACTACTCGAAGTAGTTGTTTATGACAAAAACGGGGTGAATGGGGATACTATCTAGTATGATAGCTCTCCAGGTCAGTAGAAAGTGTCCTCTCCCATTGGGGATGTGATCCCTTTTATAGGAGAGTCCGTATGCCACCATTACCCAAGTCCTAACCGTGGTTAGGTTGTCTCCATCACCCTTAATTATGTCAATAAGGTGATATATGGAAAGCTAGATTAAAGGAAATAGTGGAATCGAGTACCGCCTTAACTGGCATGGTTACGTGATTCATGCATGGCTATTGACCATGCATGATATTCGCCTTGACCGGTCCTTGACTGTTGACTGTGCATTTAATGAGCTTTGACCAAATCCTGCGCATGTCTTTCTTCCGCGCGCTAGTGTTGTTCCGGGTTTGGGTATGCGGAATGGTCTATTCAGTACCCAATCCCATCAAGTCCCCCCAGTCCAGTGTGTCTCCCATCTTAGATGTGAGGGATGCTGGACTAATTTCTAGTGGTTTACTTCCTTTGGTCTTTTTCCTGCGTACCGAATTTGCGTTTGACGTGAGCATAATGCGGAGAACGGGTTTGAATTTTACGTCGTTTGTCCGCATTGGTGGGACACGTCAGTTTGCATGTGTGGACAGATGTCATTTCCCCCTTGTGTTTGAAAATTTGTGGACCATATGGCGAGTGGTGTTGACATGACCTCTGTCTACTGGGACGTGTGCAGAGACGTGTGACCGGCGGTTGTCAGGCGAGTGGGCGCGTGAGGCGCGTGTGACGTCTGTTTGTTTTCCAGTCCACACGTGTCAATCTGTCATTGGACTCACCTCCTAAAAGCTTGTCCATGACGTCAGGGACATTAATTGCAAAGCCTATATATATTGAATTTTGAATGTGGCTTCTTCCATTACAACTGTTTCAAGTTTTTTGAATTTCTTTCTTTTCAACGTCTCTTTCTTTCACAAAATTATCCTTTCCTTCAACAATGTCGCAAGATTCTCAAGATGTGCAGGAGTCTAGTAAAACCTCGGACATTGTGAAAGATCTGGGGAAGGAATCATCCAAGAGTATAGAAGCCACCACGATTAAGTGGGATGAAGATTCATATTTAGGCTTTATTGACCGGTACGGCATATTGCCGGAGTGGGAGCCTGAACTTCCTGCTGAAGGAAAAACTGCTTTGAAGGCTCCACCTGGTAAGATCACCTTGTATGCTGCTGCTTTCACCAAGTGCTGTTTTCGGTTACCAGCCTCTAAATTTGTGGTGGATGTGTTACTGAGATATGGAGTGCATCCAACACAATTGACCCTTTATGGTTGGTGCCGGATCTTACATTTTGAAGCCACATGTCGTTCACTGGAGATTGAACCCACGTGGGAAAGATTAAATGTATTTTATGTCCTCGAAGCGGCCCGTGGCGGAAGTGGTTGGTTTAGCTTGGGCGTTCGTCGGAAGGTGAAACAGCTCGTTTCGGAGAAAGTGAAGTCCATGTATGAATGGAAAGACAAATTCTTCTATATCAAGCATGGAGTTATTCCTGCACCCTTTCAATGGATGGTGCTTGGTTTGAGAGAGAAGATTGCTGAGTTCCCCCCTATGGTGGGTTATAAGGATCAAGATTGGTACAAAACACTCTGTGATCATGCAACTCCACTGATGATGGATGAATGTCCTGAGAGTGTTTTGAACTTGTTGGGGATTAGCCTTATTATTCCTGAGGGTCAAGACCCGAATCCTTCAAAAGGTATCTGGGTTATATTTGTATTTTGTCTCACGCGTATGCTTTGCGTTATTCCTCACATGTTTTCTTTGTGTATCCAGATGTCTCATTGTTCCAATTGTTCGCTAAGCGTGGTGCAGCGGACGTGCCGTATGCTCCGGTTGTTGCCGGCGCTCCGCGCTTGTCTGATAGGATCAGTGGGAACTTTTTGCATCCCAATTTTGTAGACCCTCCCAAGCAGTATGTTCGAACAGGTATGTCGTTTCTCTTCTGTCTTTTTTGTTGTTATTTTCTGCTTTATGTATGCGAAGGAAGCGCACTTGGTACGCGGTCTGCGTACTGATTCAGCGCGTTCTTCGTGTTAGGTGCGGGTATACAACTCCGCAGGAAAGTTCATGACGATGTTGAGGAAGTTACTTCGGAGCGCAAGGAGTCCCTTGGTTAGTCCTCATAAATTTGTAACTTGTTTCTTACGTATATGTTAACTTGATACAGATGTGGTTACCGCGCCAGGCACAAGTACTACTACTAGGAAGCGCGCTGTGGCTAGTAAGAGAACCAAACCACCCGCCGCGCCTATCATTGTGGAAGAGGTTGATGAAGATCTGACTGAGTCTGATACGGAACTTGAGCACAAGCGCGCCAGGCGGTCTTCTCCAACCCGAGAATCAGGTGGTGTTGCTGAGGATCTATATCAGCAGAGGATTACTGAGCTGGATCAGAAGCAAGTGCAAGTTCCGCAATCCTCTATTGCGGGTCTGGATGTTACTTCACCTGGGCCCATTTCTGCGGTGCCAGTGAATGTATTCAAACCGTTGACGTGGCCGTCTACGGACAAGTTGGATATCCCAGTAAAGCCTCCGCCTGTGCGCGAGAACTTGCCAATGAAGACTCTAAGGCATTTGTCTGGTACACATGTTTTTCTTACCCTTTTACCGCGCTTGTGATAAATGTGTTGAAGTGTTGTGAGCAGCATTTTATGTAGGGCAACATCCTTTTGCAGAATCTCGGAAGAAGCACTCATCTCTGTTGAAGGAAGTATCTACCTCTGTCCAACCAAGCGATGTGACCGAGCAAGTGATGCCGGTTATTGTTGAGACGCCCGTCGGTGAGAAGTTGTGTTCTCAAACCACTCCTGTCCCGGAGGACTTAGGTGTGCAAGTGGAGAAAGAAGTGATGCAGCAAGAAGGACCTGTTCAAGCTGAAATAGTGACTGATGTTGAGAAGGATGCTGGCAAGCTGGTGGATGAGTCTGTAACACCTAATTTGGAGACTGGTCATCTTGATTTGACGGAGCAAACACATGAGCCAAGTTCGTCTCAAGGATTTGAAGCAGCGCTTGATAGTCAGAAGGTTGATGAGCTTGTAGCTGAAAATCCGTCCAACTTCCGGCGCACAGTTGTTGACTCTACCATTGTTTACACTGACGTCTCCTCCGGTGGTGGTAGTAGTTCTGGTCATCGGCGAAGAGCATTTTCCTCTCGTCCCTCTGAATCATCAAGGCCGTATCAGCCGCGCTGGGATATCATGGACACTACTCGCTTCACGAATGCGCTTGATGCGCAGGAGTTTGTTATGATGTCCGTTCCTCCTGCGGAGCGTGACTATCAGGATAGCGTTGACCGTCGATCTTTATTCATTGATATGGCCATGAATCTCTCTCTTGGTGTCAGCGGTCTGGGATCCCTTATCAGACGTGAAAATGAGTTCCAAAGGGATTACCAGAACTTAAAGGATTCTGAGGCTGCGCTTTTGGGGCGGGAAGAGGAGTTCCAGCGTGCTCGTCATGACGTGCGTGCTGAGATTGAGCATCACCAGAAAGTTGCTCGTGATGCCCTCCAAGAGTTGGAGAGACTAAAGAAGGAGAAGGCTGACGCGTCTCATGCTTGGTCAGTTGCTTGCAAAAGGACAAACATTGAGACTGAACAGCTGCGGTCCTCCATTAAAGATTTGAAACTTGAGAATTCTAACTTGAAGAAGGAGATGGAGCAGACTCAAGCAGCATTCGAAGGAAAGCAAACTGAGCTTGCTGATGTTATTAAAAAATACAACTCTCAGCATGATGATCTTATTCGCGCAACTGCCTCTTTATCTGATGCGGAGGCCAAGATGGAGAAATTGACTTTGGAGAACGCCCAGGTCCAGGAAGAGAAAGCCCTAGCGGAGTCCTCATGTACGCAGGCTAAAGTGGAGTTGGACAAAGTGCAGGTTTTGTTCCATGAAGCCACTGATCTAGCCGTGGCTGCAAACGAGAGGATTGCCTGGCTGATGGGCGATGGAGTTGCTGGGGTACGTCAAAAACTCTTATATCTTCTCTACTTTGAAATGTGTTTTATATGCTCATTATTATTTTGCGCAGGTATTCAAACGTGTCTGGAACGATCCTGCGCTGACGGAAGTGATTGCGCGTATATCAAGTTCATCCGTGAAGCAGGGTATTAAGGTTGGCTTCTCTGAAGGCTTCGATCACTGCTCTGAAGGCAAAGGAAAAGAATCCGGTCCTTACGAGAATGAAGCATATGATGATGAGTTGCTCAAAGCCTATGACGACTATGAGCACCTGAAGTTCGAAGTCTTCGACCTGTTAGAGGCCTGCGCGAAGACTGATGATCCTGCTGGGGAGTTGCGCAACTATTTCATCAAGTCTGATCGTCTTGGTGCGGAGCTCGCTGAGAAGGCGCAGACGGAAGATAAAGGTAAGGCTGTGGCTACTGATGCGGGAGCCGGAACATCCTCCACTGCTGAAGGAAAACGCGCAGAGGGCGCTGGGAGTGACGACATCTCCCAATATTTGAACCTTTAGTTTGATTTTGTTTATGAACAATTTTGATGTATCGTGGTTTGCATGTCCTTGTTTGAACTCTTTGATTTTCATGTATGTTAAACAGTGCAACTCCCTATGACTTTATGTTCCACGTGTGCATGGTGATCATTAGGTGATGTCATCTGATGTGCTTCTGACGCAGGTGACTGTCAGTCTGCCCTTGAAGTGACTGTTAGGACGGCGATGACAGGCCGCCTGTCAGTCTTCCCTAGGTACTCGAGTGGATTACCATTAATGGTAATTAATGATGGTAATCTCTCTCCTCTATATATAGTAAGCATGATCATCAGAATAGTTTATGCCTTTATAAAATTTTCACCACTTTCTCTGAAAAAATGGCGTCCATAACTTCTAGCAGTATTCTGAATGTCCAAGAGATTTTGGCAGTGCAGGGTATTACCCTCTTGTCTTGTTATCCTGATCATCATTGTACTTCCACTGAAGCCCTTGATCGTTTAGCAGAACACTGTTCATTTTTGTTGTCTCAGGAGGACATGCGTCCAGATCATCTGGATGATCAAGGTACTGTTGATGGAAAACCCTTGAAGATGAAGAAGTTATCTGAACTAGGAGATGTGAAGAAGAAGAAGAAGAAGAAGTCTTCCAAGAAGGTTACATGTTAGGATGTGAATATCCTATGTAGGAGTCTTCAAGTGAAGCTGTGTTTATCCTTCTTCTTTTTTTTTTTTTTTTTTTTTTTTTTTTTGAGTGATTGTTTGATCACTGTGTCATGGGGTTTTAGTACTTAGGGCCCCTCTTGTTTTGGTGATAATCGTCTATGATTTTGGGATGTAATCTGTATATGCTAGCCACCAGTTTGTATAAAAATGCTTTATTGCAATGTGAATTAACTTTGGAAATCAATTCCTTATTACATGATCATTGTAGTTTGTTACATGTAACATATACGTAACTGGGCTGCATTCCAGGTGCGTGGAATTGGTGAACCGTCTAGTCGTTCCAAAGCATATGCCCCTTTTCCCAGTACTTCTTGAACCTTGTAAGGCCCTTCCCAAGTTGGGGCCAGCTTTCCTGGTTTTTCTGCATTTGAGGCTTCATTACTGCGGAAAACGAAATCACCCACGCGGAAAGTTTGTTCTTTGACCCGCGCATTATAATATTTCTCCAACTGTCTCTTGTATGCGGCTTCCCGTACGTGAGCTGAGTCTCTTCGTTCGTCCAAGAAATCTAGATTCATACGCAGCTCCTTGTCATTGTCGATTGACTCCGCAAGCAAGACTCTTGGGGAAGGATTTGTAACTTCTGTTGGGATGACCGCTTCAGTTCCGTAAGTTAGGCTGAATGGTGTTTCCCCATTACTTGTTTTGGGGAGTGTGCGGTGGGCCCAAAGGACATGTGGTAATTCATCAACCCAACCGCTGCGTTTTGTTCCCAAGCGCGTTTTGATCCCCTCTACAATGCTTCTGTTTGCCCTTTCAACCTGTCCGTTTCCTTGGGGGTGCGCCACAGAAGTGAAGATTTGCTTGATTTTCATAGAATGAAGCCATTCTTGTAAGTGCTGGTCCGTGAATTGCGTTCCGTTGTCACTCACAATCTCCATGGGTAGTCCAAATCTGCAAATTATGAACTCCCATATGAATTTCTTGATATTGCGCCCATCGATCGTGGCCAACGTCTTTGCTTCTACCCACTTGGTGAAATAGTCAATAGCGACCAATAGGTATTTTACATTGCCAGGCGCAGTGGGAAAAGGTCCCACTAAATCTATGGCCCATTTTTGAAATGGCCATGCTGCAGTGACCGGTACCAAATTATTCTTTGGCCTGAGTGTTCCTGGCGCATGTCTTTGACATGCGTCACATTTCCGCAGCTCTTTGACTGCGTCAAGGTGCATTCCAGGCCAAAAGTACCCAGCGTTCATAAGTTTCGCAACGACCATGCGAGGTCCTGCATGTAATCCGCATGTACCTTCATGAATGTCTCGAATCAGGTATGTTGCTTCTGCGGAATCAACGCATCTGAGTAATGGCCCAAGGTAGGACCGCCGATACAGGATGCCATTATTTACCTCGTAATGCAAAGACTTGTGTTGCAGTTTCCTTGCTTCCGCTTTGTCTTCTGGGAGAACTCCCTTGGTTATGAAAGCCATTATTGGAGTAATCCAGGATTCCTTACCTGTTTGGATTACATTCACCTGTTTTGACGGAACGGATGGTTTGGCCAGTTTCTCAACTCGGATGTCTTTTGCCATGTGGTCGAATGCGGTTGAAGCCATTTTGCTCAATGCGTCGGCTGGTTTGTTTTGACTTCTGCGGACATGGATGACTTTGCAGTAATGGAAGTCTTTCATTAATTCCTTGGTATGTTGTAAGTACAGGACCATGGTTGGTTCTCTTGCTTCATACGTGCCATCGATGTGGTTGGCGACTAACATTGAATCCACGTGTGCTTCAATGTGTTGTGCGCCCATCTTTTTCGCAATCCGCAATCCGGCAAGCAGAGCTTCGTACTCTGCTTCATTGTTTGTTGTTTGGAACTCGAGCCGTATTGCGTATGTGTATTCTTTTCCCTCCGGTGTTATTAGGCGGAGGCCTGCGCCCGCGCCTTCATCATTACAGGCTCCGTCGGTATACAGCTTCCATACCTGGGTTCCATCGGGTGTGATAGAACTGGACGCTGCCTCTTTGGTGCATTCCTCAATTTTATCTGCTGGGACCTCTGTTAGGAAGTCTGCGAGGACCTGTCCTTTGAAGGAGGGTCTTGTTTTGTACGAAATTGAGTGCTCCCCCAGCTCTATTGCCCATTTTGCCAAACGTCCGGAGAGTTCTGGTTTCCGCAAGATGTCGTTGATCCGGAAGTCTGTGAGGACATTGATTGGATGTCCTTGAAAATACCTCCGCAGTCTCCTCGATGCGTGGACTAATGCCAAGACCAATTTTTCCATTGTCGAGTAGCGTGTTTCAGCATCTAGAAGCATGCGGCTAACATAGTAGATTGGGGTTTGGACCCCTTTCCGATCAACCATGAGAACTGCCCCGATAGCCTTGTCTGTTACGGACAAATACAAGGTGAGTGGTTCCTTTGGTAATGGAGCTGTGAGTGTCGGCAGGTTGCCCAGGCACGTCTTCATTTCTTGGAATGCATTTTCTGCTTCTTTCGTCCAGTTGAAATTGGACTTTTTTAAACAATTCTTCAGCGTGTCCACGAAAGGAAAAGACTTGGACGCATAGTTTGACAGGAACCTGTTCAAAGCTACAAGCCGTCCCATTAACGTCTGCACTTCCTTGATTGAGGATGGTGAAGGCATCCGTTCGATTGCTTGAACCTTCTCTGGATTTGGACGAAATCCATCTTTTGTTACCAACACGCCGAGAAACTTTCCTTCCTCCATTCCGAAGGAACATTTCCCCGGATTAAGCTTCATCCGCACACTTCGTAGCTGACCAAATGTTTTCTGTATGTCTAGTAACATTTGATCCTCCTCCCTGCTCTTGATCACCAGGTCGTCGACATATACCTCTAGGTTTACACCGATTTGTTTGACGAAAGCGGTGTCCATTAATCTTTGGTATGTTGCCCCTGCATTTTTTAGCCCAAACGGCATTTTGGTGTAGCAGAAGGTACCCATGTCTGTGCGGAAAGCAGTTTTATCCTCGTCTTCTTTGGCCATTTGTATTTGATGGTAGCCCTTGTAAGCATCGAGGAAGCATTTGAATCTGTATGGCGCCAGAGAATCGACTTTTAGGTCAATTTCAGGCAGTGGGTAACAGTCTTTTGGGCATGCCCTGTTTAAATCTTTATAGTCGACGCACATGCGCCATGTGCCATTAGACTTCCCTACCATAACCGGGTTTGCTACCCATGTTTGGTATTTGCTTTTGCGTAGTATGCCGGCCTTCAAGAGTTCTTCTACTTGCTCGTTCATCGCCTTTGTTTTTTCTGGCCCCATGCTTCGTTTCTTCTGAACAATAGGCTCTGCGTTCTTGTAAACATTGAGCCTGTGCTCCGCGACGTGTCGCGGGACGCCGATCATGTCTGATGGTTTGAACGCGAAAATGTCCATGTTTTTTGTCAGCAGCTGTTTCAAATGAGTGCGGATGGGGTCAGAAATTGCATGGCCGATGACAACTGTTTGTTCCGGGAATAGAGGGTTAATAACCCATTTTTCCGGTTCGGTCCGAACAGTTGGTTTTGCTTGCTTTGAAGGCCTGGATGTTTCTGTTGCATGACACGTTTTATTTCCCCTGATGAACGCGACTCCTGTTCGCGTTGGGAAACCCATCATCTGGTGAGGTGTAGAAGCATTGCAGTTGAACTTTGCCAATCCCTCTCGACCTAGGAGGATGTCGTGTGAGGAATTGACTGGAAGTACGGTGAAGTCGCACGTTTCGGTGCGTGAATGTTTCCCGTCAGAGAGTGTTACCGGGAAAGTCAGCGTGCCCAGTGGGTAAATGGATTCATGAATAAAACCGGATATTGGTTCCGTTGTTGGAACTATCCTCTTTTTGTCCTCATCATCCAGCTGGTCAAAACACTGCTGGTACATGATATCGGTGCTACTGCCATTATCTAGAAACATGTATCGTGTTCGATAATGACCAACAACACCTGTTATGATTAATGGAGCTGTAGAGCATGCTCCGCCTTTTACCCTTGGCATAATCACCTGTTCTTCCTTCCAGGAATCGTTTTTTGCTTCGATGAAGGTACGCTTATGGCTTGCGCTCCTATGGATCATGTTGCATGTGTTGCGGGAGCCGCTGTAGACGTGATGTGCGTTGAGATTGCGTATCTTCTTTTGGGAGGGTTCTCCTGCTTCTGTGTTGTCCCTCTGCTTTCTTCTCATGTTTTTAACAAGATGTGTCAATTGACCAGACTTGATTGCGTTTTCGATTTCCATTTTTAAGCTATAACAATTATCCGTCATGTGACCGTGGTCTTCGTGGTATTCACAGTACTTTGACCTGTCCACGTTTTTCCTGTCACTGCGAAGCTCTTGTGGTTTTGGAAATTGAATCTGTTCTGTTTTCAGCACCTCAGATGGTGTTTTGGACAGTGGTGTCCAATCATAGTTCTTCTTTGAATGTCCCTTGTTATCACGGGATCCTCTGGAGCTCAGCATGTTTCTTGCGTCTTGTGAGGAAGAATATTTTCCCTCCTCAGCTGCGCCTGAGATTCTTGACCAAACGGACTGCTTACTTTTTCCTCTATTATTTGATGGTCCGTGATGACCATTGCCTTGCTGTGTGTTTTTGTTGCGCTGGAAAGAGCGCTCTGAAGACGCGTAGACTTTGGCAGCTTCAATTACTTCATCCCAAGCTTCTGATACGCCGTCTTTGCCGGTTAAGCATCTCATTAGATCATCATTTTTTACCCCGTGTATAAAGGCTGCGCGGGTAAGTTCTTCTCCGCATCCCAGTTGGAGTGCCTCCTTGTTGTATCTGACTATATAGTCTTCCAAAGACTCATTATCGTTGCGCGAACACAAAAGGATATGGGCTTTGTCCTTTTTGTGCTTGCGCAAATGAGAGAAATGGTTTTTGAACTTCCTTATTAAGTCGTCGAAGTCAACGAGACTCCCAACTGGCAAACTTTCGTACCAAACTCTAGCTGCCCCGGTTAAAGTTTGTACGAACAAGTGGCACCAGGCTTGCACTGGCCATAATTTGGAGCTGCCAGCACAATCGAATGCGTGCAGGTGATCATCAGGATCACGCAGGCCATCAAATCTTCCAATGGTATTTGGTAATTTACATTCTTGTGGCATCGGTGCCTCTGCGATTCTTGCGCAGAACTTCGAACGTTCTGCGAAGGTTTTTGGTCTGTATGGCTTGTACAGATCATCATCTTTGGGAGCCAGGCTGCTGGCAGCAGTTTTGGAATGTTGTCTCTTACTCGTGTCATGATACACTTCGTCCTCGGATTCGTAGCCGTCTGGTTCACCGTTCAGGTTGACGGGGTCCTGGCCGTGAGTATTTCTACCACGGCCTCCACCACGTACCGCCTGACGGTGTCCCTTTGCGTGACGGCCACTGTTGTTCTTCTGTGGGGATTCTGAATCATCCCCGCTTAGGTCGAAACTCAACGCCTTTTGAGTCTTGAGTTTTGCTTGCTTCATTACCATCTTCTGGTATTCAGCAATCGTTTTTGAGTTTTGTTGGGCCAACCATTCATCCGGGTCAACCGAAGAAAGGTTGTCCTGTGCCTTTTTTCCTCCACTTGTTCCTCCCTTTGTTGGGTGGAATTGGAATGTGGAGGCTTGTTGCCTCTGGGCCACATTCTTGGTGATTGTGTTTGGCGTTACGTCTTGAATTTCTTCGTTGACTGTGGCCTCGGCATCAATGTTGTTGTTTCCATCCTTTGAGAAAGCCATCGTGCTAGTTTGAAAGATTGGTGTAACCGTATGGGATGGCGCCAATGAAGAAACAAATAGTCTCACCACCGATTAGGGATGATAAGATTATTAGTTGCTACAGAGTTGATCCTTCACTAACAGCTACGGCTTGGAGATACCTGCAAATAAGAGTGAAAGTATGGGTGTGGAGACGACTACTCGAAGTAGTTGTTTATGACAAAAACGGGGTGAATGGGGATACTATCTAGTATGATAGCTCTCCAGGTCAGTAGAAAGTGTCCTCTCCCATTGGGGATGTGATCCCTTTTATAGGAGAGTCCGTATGCCACCATTACCCAAGTCCTAACCGTGGTTAGGTTGTCTCCATCACCCTTAATTATGTCAATAAGGTGATATATGGAAAGCTAGATTAAAGGAAATAGTGGAATCGAGTACCGCCTTAACTGGCATGGTTACGTGATTCATGCATGGCTATTGACCATGCATGATATTCGCCTTGACCGGTCCTTGACTGTTGACTGTGCATTTAATGAGCTTTGACCAAATCCTGCGCATGTCTTTCTTCCGCGCGCTAGTGTTGTTCCGGGTTTGGGTATGCGGAATGGTCTATTCAGTACCCAATCCCATCACTTCCCTACCTAAATAAATGCACATGATGTGTGTTATTGGCCCGGATCCTACCCTCTCCACCAAATCGATATAGACATAATACCTCCACTTCACCATCGCATACAAATTCCTTAGTATTATAACCATCAATTGGATAATTCAAAAGAGTATCATAACAATGGCAAGATGGCCGAACGAAAAGCGGGATTCTACATGTTTGAAATGCACAACACGCGGAGAAAAGATTTTTCCTCTTTTGACAAGGGTCCCGTGCGAGAATAAGTTTCTTTCGCTTAAAAGAGTATTGAATGGAAGTAGTAAATGTGTGAGTTTAATGAGAGCATATGATGCAATAATATCTACAAGTTAATTAGAAGATTATTTTTTATTAATTATTTTGATTTCTTTAGCTTTTATTTACTTTCCTATTTGAACCATGATTCTCCATCTATAAAAGGGGACCTAGGATTTATGTTTTAGGTAGTTTTTGTTGATTTCTAAAATAAGAACGTTGTTCTTGGAACCTTTGGTTCAATGTATTGTCTTTGATTACTAAATTGTTCTTGAGCCATTTGATCGCTTCTGAAACTGCATCAGCATACCTTCTTCATCTATTAAGGTAGCATTTTAGTAGCCCTTTTCAAGGGAACACGGAACATCGTACCCGATGTTCAATAAAATTTTCCTTCCCTATGTCATTGACTCCTTTACCTATAAGGATCTTTTCCGTCATTGGTGAGATCTTAATTTTGTTGTGCCACGAGGAGGGCCATGTCGCTTTAAATGCTTTTATACCTTTCTTTTGGCAACAATGTTTATCCGGTTATAGGGTTGTTGTGGTACAAATCGAAGTTGTATGTTCGAACATCATGATCTCGGACGTGTCAACCCATAATCCAAATGTTACGGTCTGGGTGGAGTCTATATAAGCTAATATACAGGTTACTTCTTCTATAAATAGTTATAAACACAACACTTAACTACATATATGATAAAACGCTAAACAAAAAGTCAAAAACAATGTATCCTCCCTGGTTTACTCGATTAGACAATTTATTTTAACTTGAATCTCTTTTCCCTTCCTTATCCCACTCAAACCCCCCCCCCCCCCCCCCAATAGGGTTGCAAACTAATCGAACGAACACAAATAAAACCTTGTTCGTGTTTGTTTGATAACAAAATAATGTGTTCATGAACTGTTCATGAACACTTACTGAATTTTTTTCTGTTTTTGTTTGTTTGTAAGGAAATTAATATGTTCGTGTTCGTTTGTTAATTTTAGGTACCGGACAAAAGTGAGCGTAAGCAAATTAAACACAAATAAACGTTCATGAATATAGATGCACAAAAAAGTAAAGTAATACTAATATGTAATACATGACTAATAGTTATTAAATAATAGGTTACTAAGAACTTTGAAGTGCTTAAATTAAAAATAAAAGTTAAAGAACCTATGAACTATCAAACATAAACGAACATGTTACCGAACGTTCACGAACATAAATAAATGAATGCGGCCTCTGTTCATGTTCGTTTGTTTAGTTAAACGAACAAAATTTCTTGTTTGTGTTCGTTCATTTATTAAACAAATGAACACAAACGAACTTTCCGCCAAACAGTTCATGAACTGTTCGTCGAACGTTTAGTTGTTTGCAGCTCTACCTCAAAAGCATATCTAGATCCGCTAAAGATCTAATTGAACCTCACCACCATATTTTAGATCCTGAAACACACATATACACACATCATTTTTTATTATGATCATAAAAGTTGGCTGAAATTGATGATCAACCTTAACTAGTTAACTTATAAGAAACCACAATGGCTTATATATAATATATATATATATATATATATATATATATATATATAAAATTATACCTATGGGTTAGGATTTTGAGAAAACCTTTGTTATAGTGAAAACTCTGGAAACTCTGACTTCCCAAGCTTTTTAGGGCCTGAAAATTTTAAGGCATGTAATATACATGATTTTAATCATTTTGAGCCAAAAAAAAAAAAATCAAAAAAGTGCCGAGCACTTTTTTTTTAAATAAATAAGTTTTCGGGTAACACATGTTAAGCGAAATTAACACGTGTTAACAATGTGTTACCTGAAAACTTATTTATTTATTTTTTTAAAAAAGTACTCGGCACTTTTTTTGATTTTTTTGGCTTAAAATCATGTATATTACACACCCTAAAATTTTCATATAAAAAAGTTTGAGAAGTTAGAGTTTCCATAGTTTTCACTAGAACAAGGGTTTCCAATATAACCTTATACTATATACCTATTTCTTCTTGACCATGGATGTAGGTCATCAATAATGTTATTTCCTTAAAGGTGTTTAGATATAAAAAATATAAGGATCGCGGTTGCGTGTTGCGCGAGTGTAAATAAGTTTTAGTATCAGTTCATTTGCGATTGTTCATGGTTCACGAGTGTAGGCTGTTTTTTATAAGTTTCATTGCGACATTCTACAAGTGTTCATTGGTGTGCATCATACAATGTACTGGTCAATAAACGTAAATAACAAACAGCCATTCAAAACACCTGGGTTGTATACAGATAATAAACGTAATGAAACGAAACGAAACGCTTACCTCGACTAACTTTCACAACCTAAAATTATAGCAACAACTAAGTCTCATCATTTACTTGTTTAACTACAACAAAGTATTGATGTGCATATAGAATACACAAAAAAATACTAACCGAGGCTCAGATTACATATTCATCATCATCGCCATGAATAGCCAAAATCTTTTAGTTTGTAATGACCTCATAAACCTAAGCATTTATGCTTGCCTGTATGTACACACATATATCATCATGCAGAAAAACAATGTAAGTTGAAGGGGCGACAACGATTGAGGAACTGGAGTGGTGGGAGTGACCATTGAAATGCAGACGGTGCAAGTTGAGATCGGGTAGTTGTCCAGTTCCAGCACCCACCCCCGCCATCAATTTCTCCCTCTCTCCAGTTCTCTGATGAAAAATAGAAATGTAGGTGTGAGCATAACATGATGGATTATCATATATCATAATACAGAACAATAAATATCATTGGCGACGGCACATTGCAAATCGAAAGTGGATACAAAAGGAATTAGCTGAATTTGCTCATTTTGAGTCTCAGAGTTTTCAATAAACCTGGCTGCAAGGAGGGGTTGCAGATCTAAACCTGCCATCCGCCACCCTTGACGTGCCATCTTCATCTATTTTTCTGCAACCAATAAATACTCATCACAGCCACATATAAAAATGGTAACGTTACATAGATTTGTCACTATTGTTACCATCCACGAGTTACAGATCCACCAAAATCGACATGAGCAACAAATCCAGGAAAACCACTTAGATGAGTTATCTGGTTACTTTATTACATGTATCACCTTTTCCTCTCAAGTCTCAACTGTTATGTGATTACCTGCAACAATATAAAACATGAAACAACCCAACATTCATTCAAACACCAAACCAAAAGTGTAATCGATTTACAGAAATCAATATACCACAATCTAAACCGTGAAACGAAAAAAGAAACCAAACATGGGATTAACATGGTAATCAGATGCATGTTACAACAAAGTAGAAAATATTACTGTTAATCAAGAAGCTTCTTACGTCCTGACGTTTAATTAGAGACCAGCCACCGTTGCCACCATCCACATCCCACTAAAGAGAACCGCCATCACTGACACCGTCCACCAACATCATGAAAACACGACGACGACACTGGTTTCATCAGAAAAAGGGCAACATAAACCAAATGCAGACGGTGGCGCATTGGACTTCATCAGGAAGGGGTGGCATAACGTCACCAGCCTCACTAAAACACATCACCGTGGTTTCTAAAAGGAAGGATGACAGTGATGTCGTTGTCGTTGTGGGTGAACGGAGTTGGATGAAGGTTATGGCGGAAACTGGTGCAATGAAGAGAGAATAGAGAGGAGAGATATATGAGAGAAAGCTGAGTGTAGATGTAAAGAGGCGTGGCCTAGGAGGAAAACCTCAATCAAACACGTAGCTCAAACAAACAGTCAAACACCACCCATAAAAAGCCATTTAATTACATAAATGCTACAGAGGGTGTTTGGGATTGCCTTTTGAAACTACATTGTGCATTTTGAAGCAGTGGGGGTAGAGCTGCTTTTATATTATTGATTTCTGAAGATGTTTGAATGTACGTATAAGAGGTTGAGAGAACAAAACGTGAATGGTATGTAAAGTAGAGTTTTCCTTAAAATAATTAAAAGATTAAGAACTTCACCCGTGACTTAATCGTACACAATAAAATATAATTTACTCTAATTACAACAACTTAAACAACCCTTGTTGCATATCTTTATTTTACATGTTGACAACCTTTAACTTGAGCCGTGTACATAATTAATCAGCCTACTTGTATATGTATACCATATTGAACATTTGCCTACCTTGAGACTTTGATCACGTCTTCTTTAAAGTCTTGGTGGAGGTATATTGTTTGGGACGTAGTCCCGGGACAACAGTCTTTTTTTTTTTTTTTTTTTTTTCAGTTGTATATATACATGTATACATAGTTTTTCGAGTGACATCAATGTTTTTTTATGGTGACTACATTAGACCCAACCCAATTCCAGTTAAATGAGCTCAACTCTAATTTTTTAGTAGATAAAAATATAACCTTTTGCAAGCCCACTTCACTATTTAGCCCATTAGGGGGAAGATGCGCTTATAGGATTCACTCTTCACTTAACTGATTTCAACCAATCATGCACTGCCATATCACTTCACTGATACACTTTTTTGGAGGCAGCACTCCACTGATTCTTTTATTTATTTTTATTTAAATTCAAATCTTAATCTTTGTTTTTCTTAATTCACACGATTTTACCACCAAACGGTCAGATTTCTCATAAACCGTCCTACCAACACGGTCAAAAATAATTATGTGCACTAAAATCGGTTTCATCTAACCGTAATATTGAATTTCACATGCAATACGGTTGAGATTTTTTTGTATATAAACCATTATACCACGGTGGTGAAAACACAGTTCAACATCAACAAAACCCACACCTTCAAAATGACTCGCTGGACCGAAAATGAAGAAATGGCTCTGGTCGTGTGCGTTAAAGACGCACAAAACGACCAACCCTTGCAACGCCAACCCCGTAGGGGCTCAGGGGGCTCTTAAGACCATCGAATTTATATTATGTGTTTTTTTTTTAAATTTTTGATGACGATGTTTATTTATTATTGTATAATATTTTTATTATGTGATTAACCTTACTTGACCCGAACCGTTAAATCGATCCACACGAAAATATTTATGTCCGGTTCTACAAAATTAGAATGTCTAAAATAGTGACATCATTGGAAAAAATTTCTAGATTCGCCACTATAATTAAAGATCTCGAGTTCGTAACAATAGCCCCCCCCCACCCACACACCCACACCCCCCCCCCCCCCCCCTTCCCCTCTAGTTTTTTTTAAATATATTTTTTGTATGATCGAGCTATTTTATAGCATGAAAGCGCATAGTGTCCCAAAGCATGCACTTAGCAACGCTTCGTAGCTTGATTGACACCAAAGTATTCACCTCAACACTCAAAATTTATGTGTTGTTTTGAATTTTTACTTCATGTGTACCCCCACATATACCCGCGAATATAAATCATTTGATCACGTAACTCAAGTCATGATGTGCTTCAGAATTGGAATAGAACTATTTGACTTGAACCGTTGGTATATTGCTAACCAAATTTAATAAGAGATATTGACATATAAGCCATTAAATACATTCAAAACCATAATGAAAATATAAGAATATCGTATGGTTGACATGCATCATTACATTTTTTCTAAAAACATTAATGAAGAAAACTTAATAATTTGAATTTATATATATATATGGAAGAGGTAGGATACTATTATATGTCCCCACTTCCATTAGCTCCATATCTACCACTTGGGCTCAATCTCCCCTCTCATACACTTCCACATATACATATAACATATATATATATATATACACACACACATATATAACTTATAACTCTCATATATAGTAACCAAATTTAATTCATCTCACTGATCTCTTTCTTTTCCTACAAAAAGAATGTATTTTCATACATCACCACCATCTTTGATCATCATCCAATATTAATGGCGATCCATTAAACCATATATCTTCCCTCCGATTATCATTCATTCACTTCAAATCCTACAAATACTCATCTTAATCTCTTATCCAAACACATATTTCTCGTTACAACAAAACCATCTCCCGAAGATTCAGGAACCCTAATCACTTCAATTCAAACAACACGTTGCTTTTGACTGAACCCTTTAATTCGAATCTAACACAATATCAACCACATATATTAATCCATAATCCATCATCTACTTCATATATATATAGATTCCATTATCTATACATTTCAGATAAACTAAAACCAAACCAAACATCCATCATGATCACTAATTGTGCAAGGGAATTACAAGGAAAAATGGCTAATGATCCTCACTTTAACGTGTCCACACGACGTGTATGGGTGCCAGGGCCTGTTATTGTTGGGGCTGGACCATCTGGGCTTGCGGCAGCTGCTTGTTTGAAGGAGAAAGATGTTCCAAGTGTCGTGTTGGAGCGGTCCAATTGTATTGCTTCTCTTTGGCAATTCAAGACATATGATCGGCTTCGGTTGCATCTTCCCAAGAAGTTCTGTGAGCTTCCGATGGTGCCCTTTCCGGAGGATTATCCGGAATACCCTTCAAAGCAGCAGTTTGTGGAGTATTTGGAGAATTACGCTAAGCGATTTGGGATAAAGCCGGTTTTTGAGCAAAAGGTGGAGAGTGCGGAGTATGATGAGTGTGTAGGGTTGTGGAGAGTGAAGAGTGTGGGATTGAAAGGGGAAGAGACGGAGTATGTTTGCCGATGGTTGGTGGTGGCTACAGGAGAGAATGCCGAGCCGGTGGTGCCGAATATTAAAGGGATTGGGGATTTTCGTGGGGTGGTGAGGCACACGTCCGAGTATAAAAATGGGAGCGGCTTTAGCGGGAAGAAAGTTTTGGTCGTAGGTTGTGGGAATTCAGGGATGGAAGTGTGTTTAGATCTTTGCAATCACAATGCTCATCCCTCTCTTATCGTTAGAGATTCTGTAAGTTTACTATTATTGTTATCGTTCTATTGTTATTGTTATTGTTATCGTTATGGTTATTGTTAATATTGGTATTATTGAAAATGTTAAAACCTAAATGTTAATGGATATCACTTAAAGTAGAAATTATTAGGATGGATTTGGTCAAGTTTGTAATGGTTGTATAGTTATGCCAACTTTTTGTGCATTAGTGTGAACTTTTTACCTTAACAAATCCGGAAATGAGATCTTAAATTATTAGTAAAACCGAACTTGCTTTGTTTTGTGAAAATGACATCTTATACCTACCATGATCTTTATCATACAAATTTTGTACTTAAATATCATATGTTCTTTCTCTCACACATATGTACACACTAACTATTATGCAAGATAATATCAGAGATTTTGTAATGAGTAGAAAAGTTAGTAAAAACGCCACTTTCTTGGAACTCACTAGCATGCGAGCAAATAACATAAGACTATATTCATAAAATAACCATAAACAATTTGGGAAAAACAAAATAAAGGCAAAAGAAATAAAATTAATTATTGTTACATGAGTGTTTCTTTACTGTAAAGGTCCCTTTAGCATATGGTGTCCTTGGCCCTCATGATAGTAACACTACTACTCCACAAGAACAAAAAGTGCTCTCACACTTATAAAAAATCGCACTTTATTTACCTTTATAATCTTTTTTCAAATTAAACAAAAATTACAACTGACAATGCGCGATATATTGTATTATAGGTCCATGTCCTACCACGAGAGATGTTAGGAAGATCGACTTTTGGGCTGTCAATGTGGTTGCTCAAGTGGCTACCCTTAAGACTCGTTGATCGCTTTCTATTGATCATGTCATGGCTGATCTTTGGAGACACGGCTCGCTTTGGACTCGAACGCCCTAAAGTAGGACCCCTTGAGCTAAAAAGCAAGACTGGAAAAACACCGGTTTTGGATGTGGGAACCCTAGCCAAGATCAAAAGTGGAGTCATCAAGGTAAACCAAGCTACTATATGTATCTATATAGGCTTTTGTGCTACTTTTGGTTCTTTTCATTTCCCTGAACACATTCCCATATCTTTGTACTTTCCCTTATTTCTAATGTAGAATCACTTACTTTTAAGAATTGCAATATCACCCTCATAATTAATGTGTAGTTTAACTTGTATAGATACATCCAAGCATTCAAAGTGTTGGGAACCATAATGTACAATTCGTGAATGGAAGTGTAGAGAAATTTGATGCAATCATTTTAGCAACAGGATATCGAAGCAATACCCCCTCTTGGCTAAAGGTACTTTATCTCCTTTTCATTCTCTTTAATCCCATCGATTCCTAACTTTTTCCCACTCAATTTATATCTAAACCTTACTATATTCATCAATAGGAGAACCAAATGTTCTCGGAAAAAGATGGGATGCCTCGGAAAACATTTCCTCAAGGTTGGAAAGGCGAATATGGGCTATACGCAGTAGGGTTCACCAGACGTGGCTTGTTTGGTTCATCCATGGATGCTAAGCGAGTATCAGAAGACATAGAAAAGTTGTGGAGAGCAGAAGCCAAACATCTTTCCATGACCATGGGACGATCTTTCGCACTCCAACGCTAGTATTTTTGTTCTTGCAATGACCTAGAGGACACTAGTTTCGTCTAACCACAAAAGATTTTTGACACTAAAATCAACCAAATGTTGGCCATCCAATTGTAGAAAATTGAGGAAGTATTGTGGTGGAACTACTTCTAGCTAGCAACCAAATAGGGATTTTATATTTCTTGATTTTGGGAGGGACCTCTATCTTGATCTAGGGTAGTGTATGTATACACATCTTGTACATTGCCACATTAACTTCTTTGACATAGAGAGGGGGATAGGGGTAAAGCTTGTAGAGTTGGACTTGTTTTCTTTACATGTACAATTTTTTTTTGTATGTAATTTACTTTGTTAAGAGCTTAATTAAATCATAGTTTTAGATTTCTTTTGAGGATTGATATATGATAATAAGTAATATTCATCTAATAAATATAACTTTATTTCTTTTCACACTCGCAACACCACAAGCCGCTTGATGCCTTCTTATAATTGATGCTCTTAGAGGCTTTATTTTAGCCATTGTGCCACCAACCTTAGTGGTGCTTCTGTTTTTACTTGACATAAAGAATCACATAATTAGGGCAATTTACGACCTATACCTTTAACTTTTAGGTTTACTCGGATACCAGGGATGACTTTCTTTTAACATATAGTTTATTTTTACAATGATACATTTTAAGTTTTACTTTTAAATTTCATATATAATGATTTTTATATAAATGGGTGTGTATATACTTCACAATCAATCACCTTCACCACACCTAACCCCTCTTCTCCTCTTCGTTAAGTCAATGTCGGTCGGATGTCCTCGTTTCCCACTATTCCAATTCCTTCTTCACCCTTACTTAATTTCTTTGTCTCTCGATCACATCTATAGTTTTCTTTGACTAAAACCCCACCATTAGAACCATCATTTCCCTTTCTACAATGTGATTAAGTTAATGTTATAAATCCCACTACATGAAACAACAAGACTACATTCGAAATTACACTTCTTCCTTCACTGTATAATTTTAAATATGATGTCACCATTAACATGATCGAGATTATTCTTCAATGAGTCAACACCACTACATTGATCAACTCGGTTGGTCTGGATGATTACGTGATCACTATGACTTTGTTTTTAGAAACAAATAGTTCTAACGACTTCGTTCTGTGTTTGGGACGTGATTTGAGAACTGGATAACCTACTATAGGGAGATTGAATATGTTGAACTTAGGGTCAATTGGGATGATCAATTTAGGTTTAGAATCACTGATTTCGTGCAGATTTTTTGCTTGAGTTATGAAAAATCAATGTGTTTGTGGGATCGATTAGGGCTGAGGGATCGGGGTGAGCATTAAGGTTGAGGAAGAAGTAGTCAATGATTAAGGTCACCAGAGGTTGTTGAGATGAACTTTTTTTTTTTTTAATTTATGGTGGTGGTTGCTGCTAGTAAAGGGGGATTGGTTGGGTTGGGTGGGGTGGGGAAGATGATATGGGGTATTTTTGTCTTTTCACCACAAGTTAATGGAATAAGCGCTTGTGGTTAGTGTGGATGGGTCCAATTGAAACGAAAATGAAATCACATGCATTACTTTCCCAATTTTTAACTATTGGACTGTAATCGTTACTTTCAGCAAACCACATAGATGAAAAAGAATTAACTTTCGGAAAATTTATCATTCTTTTTCTTTTTAGCATTTTATTTTTCAAATTATATATTTACATGTAATTACAAAATATTACTACGATCAATGTAATATAGGTGTCACATTTCTTTTTTATTTTTTTGGGTTTTTCATGCTACATGTAATAACAAAATATTACTATCATCAAGTACAGTTACAGTGTGGCGCCTTTTTTTTTTATTATTAAACGTAATACTTTTGTAAGTGATGTGTCATTATTTACACATATAAAACATACCTAAATAGTCTCAAAATAGGGCATAATTAAGCTTAAATCAGTAATAAAAGCTACTTAATCGTTCCTATTTGTATTTTTCAGGAAATTGGAGCTCAAACCCGAAAATAGGTAATTTCGGGTAAAACAAGCTAAATCTGGAGATTCATGAAGATACGAGACCCAAAACATGTTTCAAGAATGTGTAAAGACCTTCTCAGGGCTTAAACGATGATAAAATCAGTCTGGGGTTGACCAAGCATGCCATGCACATCAGTACGAAGGCCTTGTGCACTAGAAGACAAAACAACCAACTTATGGGACAAGAAAACAACATTTGATTGCAAGCACGCTCGTGCTTAACAAGTACAAACAGGACAGACCTTGCAGCAACAGAACGTACCTAGACAGAAGCATAAGCGTGCTCAGCTTGATTTTCCTATAAATAGCAAACTCAACTTAATCATTTGTGTGCCTTCTTGGTTCAACTTCCAAGCTTCTTGTAGAGTTCTTGGGGTCTTGTGGGAGGCCTTAGGGCCATCCTAACATCTCTTCAAGGTTAGGATCCATCCTACCTTGGTTTCTTGAGAATGGTACCGTAAAAGTAGTTTACATTAAATAAAGTTCGAGGGTTGCGGGAATCACATTTGATGCATGAGATCAAGGATGTTGGAAGCTTGTAACACCCCAACCGATGGCGGAAACATCGAGGTGTCACGTAGTGACGATTGTTCAATAGCTCATGGACTAAAAGTGTAAATATTGATACATTGATTAAATAGTTTATTACATTGAAATGAAATACAACGATTCTAAATGTCACCTAAACTGAAATACAATGAATCAAAATCTAAATATGAATCCGAAAGCTTAACAAATGCATCTCAAATAACCTGAAACATGTACGAAAATAATTTTGTCAATACAAAAATGTATTGGTGAGCATACCCTGTTTAAATAAATATAATAGAAAAGTGTTTCGCAATGTATGTGCTATGATATTGTAATATGTAAAAGGGTCAAAATCAAGCCTCACATCGTTCAATAATCGTTCACACATCGTTCAAGAAAAACCATAACAATGACCAAGGACTTAACTCGTTCACGTAAGTAACTACGGGATATAATTCGTAGTACTACTCATTGTTAGGTGCGGCCCAAAGGTTAATGACTTTGACAAATCATTCATACAATTCACACAAAACATATCAATGAGCACATTGCTTTGTAAATAATACACATAAGTTTAGTAATAATTGTACATGAATCACCCCAAAAGAGTAAATAGTAAAAAGGGGAAAGATATACTCACATTGATTATGATAATGAATACGAATATTCTGTACGCGTGTGATGAACGTTTCAAAGCCTTAGATAATTAGAAGGCAAAGCAAGATGATGGGGTGTGGTTGATAACCAGAGAATAGTGGTGGCGAAGGTTAGGATCTTTTTTTTTATTATGTTATCAAGGAATATAATGAAGAGACACTTTTACACAATATATATATATATATATATATATATATATATATATATATATATATATATAGAACCTAGAGACCTATACATTAAATTATAATTAGAAATCCAAAATGTTACATAATGTTATAATAATTAATATATAAAACGTTTTGTTTTGGCCAAAGCAATTGTAATTAATATACTTATGATACATTAAATTGTTTTAAGAGAAATAAATAGGGTATTACAATCATGCTTTAAACATTATATTAAGTTACAGGTTAGGCACTTTACTACTTTGGATCATTGTCAGTTTACATCCCTAAAGTTGTAATTAAATCATTGAAAAATTTGCGAATGCTACATGGACCCCAAGAGCTAAAAAAAATCCATTAAAGACAACCGTTTCAAGACACTCAATTGTTATGTAACTAATTGTGGTTAACTCCATTTACAAGACTAAAAAATTGATTATGAAATAGATAACTGAAAGTACATATATATATATATATATTATTTTATTTTGGTAAAACCATAAACTACTATTAACTATTGAATTTACTTATTTAGTTAATATTGGTTAAATAAATTTATGTTTGAATACAAAACATATAGAATTTAATTCTTATTTATTATCATCAATGTTAACACTAATATTAATATTTATGTTACTGTCATTATTATTATATTTAATAGTCATAAAAATTTCTATTGTAACTAACTGTCCAATACAATTGAATACAAAATTCAGTTTTGACAAAGTTAGTTAAATAATTTTCAAAAATCAAAGTCAATTCTAATGACATGTCTCGCTAATCATATGGATATTTCTACGTTATTAAATATAATGCATCTTGTTATTTTTATTATTTTTACACAAAATGACAAGTATGGTTAAGTGATTAGAACATAACGATAATTAGCTGGTTAGTTTTATGAAACATTAAATTCGCTAAATAGTAGTCATAATATTATCGATTTTGTTTTAATTGATTCACTCAAAATGTAAATAAAAAAATTGAGGACTAGATTTGTATAAATAATAAAATTGAAGGTGACGATTGTCACAAAGCTTGTCTATGAGTGAAAGACCTTCATGTTCTTATGTTGATTATCTTTAGATGGTTGTATCCATCCACTATTCTATTCTCCAAACCTATTCAATTCGTTAGACTTTTTATATAATTAATATTTATTTTTAGTTATTTGGTGTGTTTACCTTTTTAACTAATTCTTGTTTGTTTATCTTTTGTGACAGGTTCAATTAGTGGTTAACAACAATCTTAAAATCAACCTAAACTTAACTAATAATAAAACAATCATGGGGTTCGATCGGCTTCTGGTAGTCCCAAGCTAGATCCAAGGCGAGGAAACTGATAGTGAAACAGATCCTTTGGGCTTCTAATGTCTAATATGGATTCTAAGCAATGGTTTCTAAAGTGGACCATATCTGGGTGACAAGTTTCTAGTATCACACCAGATGTGTGAATGGTTTTCTTGGCAAAGGCAGGATTCCTTACTAGTGCACTAGTGATCTTCAGATTACACACCTTTAGGATTATGTTCCACCTTTGTTAAGGTTATCATTCACAAGTCTTGGGGGTTAGCCGGTTAGGGGTTGAAAATTGTTAAAGTCTTTTAATCACTAAACCAAACTTATATTTACCCGATCAATAAATATTTAAGTTGTCACTTTCAAAGATAATTAAAACAATACTTTATCCAGTTCTCGTTAGTACAAAGTCGTTAAATTCTTAGAGGGTCCCCCGTCACAGAAGCTGATGGCATGTGAGATCCTTCGGTACGGGAAGCGAGAGTTGAGAGAGGTGGAAGGGATTCTCGATCGGAATTTAGCCTCTACATTAATTTAGGAAGATGAAGCAGAGGACCCAGTGCTTAAACGAGTGGTTTTGCGGTTGTTTGGGAAGTGGCTGACAAGCAGGACTCAAACTTTCCAATAAGCTACATGACTTGTGCGCATTAGGCTCGACGGCACTTGTCAATTGGGAGAAGACCGGCTTACGGGCCAGCAGTCCGAAGACACCTTTATGGGGACTCGTACACTTCCCTTGTGCTTGACCCATTTAGTTGCTAGAATGTCATCCCTTGTTTATTTCTTTTCCTATTTCCTAACTCTGAATGGACCGTTCAAAACCTGTTCTCCTCACCAATAGTTAAAACTACTACTACTTTTAATATAATTTTTCTACTTATCCGAAGAGTTCTCGAGACCTTCATGTTTTCTAACCCTACTATTTTATCTTTTCATTTATTTTTCTTTTAGAACCCTTTCGTTTTATTTTCTTTTTCAAAATCTGATTAACAAAAGTGATGAAAGGTTGAGTAGGGGAAAGTGTGTTCTCTGGAATACGATACTCGGTATTTACCCTAGAAACCAATACTATACACATCAGGTTCTCTGCATATGTGTTGGTTTTAATTTCTAGGTAATTATGTTTAGTTATAAATTTAAAACTTGTTAACGGTTTAGTAAAAATTCATCTTTTTCCGAAAACCAATGTTTTGAGATTGAAACACCTAAGTTTTTGACACCGGAAAAAATGATGACTTTTCTAATTACTAAAACCAGACACATCAGTAAGTAAGCCTTTTATATTTTGTTATTTAAATTTTCCTTGTTGAATCACATGAGAAAAATTCTTAATTTAATATATTTATCATCAAGGATGTTTGGGATTGTTTATATAACTTTAAAAGTGTGTATTGACCTAGGCTTTTTGAAAACGAGATTTAAAAAAATATTTGGATTAGCTTATATGGTTGGAAAAGCTAATAAGTCAATAAGTTATTTTTTCAAAAGTGTTTAAGTTAGCTTATTCATGTAAAATGACTAAAAAGATATTTTTATATGGGGCAATTACAAATATCCCCCGTACAAACTTTATTAATTACATATATACCCAACCTAAAATATAAATTACACATATCCCCTTCCCTTAAACTAAAAATAACATATTTACCCATTTTTAATTGTTTTATTAAAAATAAATTATAGATAAACTATTTAACCCTCTCTTTTTTTATTTATTAAAAGTTAACACTGTGTACCATAAAGACACCATAACCAACAAAGTATACAATCAGATATAATGGATTTTCATTTGTGCTCTTTTTTTTTACATAAAACACATAAACTCCATCTTCATCCTCATACCCATCTTCTTTATCTGATTTCAAGTCAAACCCAAGGTGTAGTTCAAATTAGTTAAAAGGGTTTGTTTGTACATTTCTAGTTGGTTTATGTTTCAACGTAAATTTTGTTCTGAACTAATTCATGTCAAATATTATACGTTTTCATCTGTTTATAAAGTTACTCCACGTTTCAACGCTATCGCAACGAATGACGGGTAAACTCAATATTATATTATATATCTAAACTAAAAACCAAGGGTCGTTATATGATAATTGCACCGGGTACTTTTTTTTTGTCCTTTTTGTTAAGGATTGAATTAAGTTGCATCGAAAGCTATTTTTGATTCGGTATAATAAAAACGCTAGAACTGACACATATTATTAAAGACTAAAATAAAGTCAATGAAAAATATATTAAAGACAGGTTTAGAAGACTGATTTTCAAACCCTAAATAAGTATACCAAAGACTGAAAATAAATGTTATCTTAGACTGATTATCAGACTCCATAAGTACATATTAGGGACTAAAATAACTTAGTATCTGATATTAATTCCTAGTCCCTAAAAGTAGTAGATTAGCGACTGAAATCAAGTGGTACCGGGGACTAATTCTCAGTCTTAAAAGCATTTTATTGGAGACTAATTTAATATGGAATCACGACGTAATGAAACATATTAAGGTCACGACAGTTCTGATTAGACAGATGATTTGCAATCCCAAAAGTTATACAATAAAGACTGAAATATCATTGTATATGTGACTGATTTGCAGTCATTGAAGAAATATTTGAAAGATTGAAATGAGGTGGCATAGGAGGACAAATTGAGGATTGAATTTTTTTGTATCTGAGATTAACCATTAACCTTGATGGTGGTATACAATGGGGACTAATTTGCAGTTACTAAAACCACTATGTAGGACTATTTATTCGTCACTGGTGGGGGACTAGGAAATCAATCCCCGATAACTATTAGGTACTGATTAAAGAGTATTAGGGACTGATTTTTTAGTCCCAGATAACAATATTTTTTGTAGTGACTTTAATCTTTTCACTTTGCAAAACACTCATGTGTTACCCAATGTGATTTCTTTCGACATTTTGTGATTTTATTTTTCCTTTGTGTACATTTCCTATGTATGAGTCAAGTCATATATAAATATATAATACATTATGATTGTACGGTATAAATTTGATTTGCTTTACGTTTTGATCCAAAAGCAATGCATATATAGGTTACATTGAGTTAAATTGAATACATTAATACACGCGTTTTCATATGATTAACACATGGGCTACTCAATTCGATCTTTAGAACAACCCCGCGGCGAATCACTCGCGGGTCATATTGCTAGTTTATGTTATCTAGTAACTTGTATACACATACATTAACATTCTTTATTTCTTATTTTTCAATATATAATCCCTAGTTACATGTATAATTTCTTTATTTTTCACCCTTAATAAAATTACCTACCTATTATTCTAGCTCTTATTTGCTACTAATACTCCTTAGTTAATTATAAACTTGGACATGCGTAATCACCACATTTCACCTCATTAAAATTTTCCAGCCCAAATCCATCAATGACTCGTATGTCAAATCTCGAGGAACTAAACCCGTGCCATCAAGAAAGTCCAGATCATATGAAGTTCCCATCATTCCCTCCGTACCAATAAGATCCCACTCATAAAAAAATCCAATAAAATTAGAAACAACCATCACCATCCCCTTGGACTTACAATATACATACACACACCTCATTTTCTTCTCTATAATATGATGCAGCCATCATCGATTGTTAGCAACACATCATCAATGAACAACATATAACCACACACAAAAAGGCGTTTGTTGGCCTCGTTTATGAAAAATGCCAATAAAGCTATAACCAAAACCATCGTATCCTCTGCTGCTTTCCATATTGTCACCACTAGTGACCAACAATAACAAACATAATGAAAATCACAACACCACCTATGTTCATTATCCCAAAACTACAAGCATGATAAGTCGTATACAAATTAACTATTAGCAAGAATCAAGCCATCTAATAAAGTGTATATTTTGAATATGTATTTCAAGTCAAAGTCCAAGTCATAGTAAAATTCATAGTCATTGTCATAGTCAAAGTCTAGTAAAAGTATTTTATTTCTCTTAATTGTAGTTAATTGTAGGCTAGATTATGTTTCTTCTTTATTGTGTATATATATATATATATATATCATGTATGAAGTATGAATGATATGTAGTTTATCATTTTCTTATATGGTATCACAGCCACATACACTCTAACGAGTATTCCACCGATCCGACCTTTCATCCTTTATTTTTTTTCTAACCAAAACTTCACTTCCGATGGCATCCCCACTCATTCACACCCGAAACTACAATAGGTCGAGCAATGATACCCGCAAATATCGCTCCTCGGCCTCAAACCCACCATCACAAAACCGCCCCTCCTCCCGGGCAAACAAACCCACAACCCCGAGTTCGAACAATCGCACCACTCGGAACAATACCTTTTGCAACTACTGCAACATTCCAGGCATGAAACAAAGGATTGTCGTAAACTTAGTCATTTCCTACGCAATCATCAAGTCTCTACTCAAAGATTCTCATCTACAAATCCAATTGTGAATCATACCTCTCCTCATATCGCGGCTTTAAACCCTCCGTGGATGTGGGACACTGGTGCATCCAATCACATTGCCATTAATCAAACTCAGTGCATGTTCTTTCTGAATACGATGGCTTGGATGAGATTGTTTTGGGTGACAGTAAATGTAACACCCCAAAATCATCCGTTACGCTTAATTACGCTATTAGGCGTGATTAGCAAAATAATAAAACGAGACTCGAACAATAAGAACTTGGGTTATGTTCTAATATGGAACTAATCCATTTAATGTTACCAATATTATAAATAAGCAAGTATTACAAGAAAATCTAGCTTGACTAGCTAGTTTCACTAGAAAATGACATTCGGGGATTTTGGAGGGACCATAGTTGCCAGAATGGCAAACTTGTGTGATAATAATAATAATAAGGGGAAGAACACACACACTTAGGTGTGTGTGTCGTATAACATCAGGAGAAGAATTCTCCTTCACCTCCAAAACCTAAAGAACCAAATCCTTGCTCAAATCCAAGCCAAATCAAGGGGCTTTTTGATGCACTAGCAAGAAACAAGTCATCTAATGTCTAAACTACAACAAGGTACCTTTTATTAGCCGAAATTGATGCCATAATTCGTTTTTGATTTCTATGAAAATCTAGGGTTTTGATAAAAACGTGGAATTTGTGGTTAGTATAGGTTACCCTAGTCTTGGGGAGCCTTAAACATGTATAAATTGGTTACAAATCACACTTAGCATGTGTGTTTGATTATGTTCATATGAGTATGTTAATATGTGAAAATTGGGGTTTAACCTCTAGGTTGAAACCCTCTATGTTTAAATGATTTAGTTGACTCTTAGGAGTTGTTATAATGAGGAATTTAGGCTAAAAAGTCTAAATTACATGATATGATGATTATTAGGTAGATAAGTATGTTTTGATAAACTTAAACTCATAAAAAACTAAGTATATTGGTGGATGCACACCAAGTGTTTGATGAAATGTCTAGATGAGTTAATCTTAACTAGACATGTAAGAAAATGGCTATGGATTTAGCTAGAAATGATAATGAATACATGATGTTATGGATAGTGAACAAAATTCCATATTATGTATTCTAATAGACAAGTTTGACTCATCCCCAAGTTAGGTACAACCAAGAGGGAGCAAACGGGTCAAACGGATGCAAGGCGAATACTTATGGAAACAAGAATGGATGCGAGGTAAGTTTTACTTACACCAATGTACTATAACATAGCTTAATTGTTGTGACATTAGTCTTAAATCTTGAATGTGTGATAAAGATAAACCCCAAGGGGTAGAAGCTATTAATGGGTCGCCTTATGTGCACTCAATATAAAACGTGGTTTATGACCTTAATCAAGACAATGCGTTATAACCAAATGGTGAAATCCATCAAACGGGTCAATAAATAAAGATATGTGAAAACGATGTTTTAATCTAAATGAAAGCATTTGAATGAAGCCGTTAAGCATGGTGTTAAATGGGTCAAGTTAGTGTCACTTGAACCATAATAAAAACTTGGGTAACATAGTATCATAAACTATGGGTCTAAACGGGTCATATGGTGAATTCATCATCATTTGAGTCCAACACTTGATGCTTGGTTTTCCAAGCATTAAGATTCTTGAGGTTAACGGATCAAATGGCAAGGTATTATCATTTGAGTTCCGAGAAGTTAATGTGTCTATCTAGAAAGCACGCAGGTAAACGCACTCACGTATGCTTGCTTGATGCTAAGAATCATGGAGGAGGAGCACAAGGTATGAATATGGAACACGGGCACCCGGTAAGTCCGTAGTCAAATAAACGCCTTTGGGCGAAGCAACATAGGTGATAAAGTACCCACATGAAGTGTGGGTGCAAATCAAGTAAGTTATTTCCATAACTATGTCTAATGCGCGCTAAGGCGCTTAGAATCGACCACATTAGAACAATCTTGAGAAATGTTGAGAATCTAAGTCCGTATGGGCTTAGAAGTTTTTAAACAAGTCATTGAGTCCAAAACAATGGGTTTCAATCAAGAAGTGTCGCCACGAATGGCTAAATCGAAAGATTTGGCTAGGAGGGGCATTTTGGGAAATTATAAAGATTTACTAAAGGATAAATCTAATAATCGGAATCATAACGAACAAATCGGACAAACACTTTAGTTGATCAAGTGTATAATGACTTGACAACATGAACTAGATGCATTGCGCATGGTCAAATGGTGTTTGGATAAGTTAAATGTCTAAATGGGTCAAATTGGGTAAAAGTCGCCATAAACATTCAAAACTAAGAACCGGATCATAATTTCAGTCAAAAAAAGGTTTATTTAGTCGGCGAGTCATTACTTAGGCTTCGGGAATCATCAAATGCGGTTGCGACATGATTCCCATGCTTAAAAATCACCAAATTCACATCAGAAGCTTCGAGCGGCCGCTCACAGAGACCGAGCGGCCGCGCGCTTTGACCTGCACGTCAGCACGAACTTTAAAATTGCGTATAAAATCGTAGAAAAATCGTTAGGAGGTGTTCTTTATATGCCTGGAAAGCTCTCGGAGCGTAGAACAATTCTCATTTGAAAGTCGAAGTCAGATTTTGGGTTTTAGAAGGGGTAAAAGCGATCCGAACAGCTGTTGCGCATAAGTTGCAGCAGTTTGTTCTCCTGATAAAGGGCCGTTTGGCCTGGTTCGTTCCGTATCAACGTGTAACGAATACCGTACTAGTTTAAATGTATCATTGACAACCCACTAACCATTTTTGTGAAATGGTGCTAGGTAAACAAGTGAAGGAAGTCCCGGAGCAAGGATCAAGTCGCGAGAAGAACCGAACACGCCCGAACATTCATCAAGCTTCCGCACTAGAATCTAACGAACTCCCGTTAAAAACAAAAACTTTAATACATTCTTTTTGTAGCAATGATGTAAAAATTTATTGGAACTAAACGTGTATGGGATTCATTAAGTTGGGTTTTCATAATTTCAAAGTTTTAATCGGGAGTGGTTTTTAGTTAAGGTCCAAACCCGTAAGATTAGGCAATAATCGCGTGATTACGGGTTAGGGTCTTACAAGTGGTATCAGAGCCATAGGTTTGAGGGATCCGAGTGTCGGGAAGGATACTTGGACTCAAACCGTGCGCTCAAAGTGTTGAAGGGTGTTCGGTTCAAGACTTGATCAAGGAATCCGGTAAGTAATACCTATAATAAACATCCGTTTTGATCGGAAAAATAGTTATAGGTAATCAATAGTGATATCGCGTAGATACTCGCTATCTCAAAATCTTGATAAGGAAATGGTTAGGTACTCATGGGGCCTATCCAAAAGATTGATTCGGGCAACGGAAATTTCGCATAACAAGAACTCTAACATCACTATTGCAGTGATGCATACTAATAATGAAATGTCATGTTACTAATTAATTGAAATTATAAATGTGACAGGGATGATAACATCTTATTCGATCGAGAGAGGATCGAATGAATCACCAAACGAGGTTGTAGAGGTTTCGGGAGCACGGCTGATAGCATGCTCACTAAGGACCAAGTCAAGTAACGACTCGGGCTAATGGATCAGTAACGAAAGGGAACACGGGAGCAAGTATCAAACAGGTACATGCTCGAAACCATAGTAGGTGCATTAATATGCAATTATCACCTGAAGAGTGGTAATTGCATATGCAAGCAATAGGAAAAATGTGAAAGGTGCATAGTTCACGATAATAAACGATCAATGCGCAAACTTAACTTGAACATCGAGACCGGGTTGGGGGTAATCATCCCAAACTAATGTTTAGAAAGGCGTTGTGATCATACCAATGAGTGTGATCACACAAAGCTTATTAAATTGAAAACACATCGCTTTTTCTTAATGAATAAAGGTAAAAACCTAACGTTGAATAATTTATCAAGGAAGGGTTTTACCAAATAAAATAGGGGGCACAAGCATGAGCTGAAAATTTGCTTGCATAGGGTGTGATGCCTTAATTATAATAAGTCTGTGCATACCATATGCGAATTACTTACCCTGGCCAGGTAAGTGTTAAACATATGATACCATGGGTTTCTTATGATTAATACATATACAACCTATGTAACAAAGGCTTAGTAAATGTGAGGTGCCGGGGGGATTTTGGATGTAGTCCACTGTCTAACACGGCAGGGATGCGATCCATGCAAGACCTCGAGCGAGGCACCAGCTGGAATACGCTGGGCTAGCAAAGAGGACAACAAACTGGAGCGCTTGGACGTAGTCCACTGTCTAACACGGCAGGGATGCGAACCATGCAAGACCTTGAGCGAGGCACCAGCTTATACGTTGGGCTAGCAAAACGGGCAATATACGATTCGAGTTATCCTGGGTTGATACAAAGATTGACTTGAACCTTAATCAAGGTCTAGTCATAAATAGATTCAGTTCGGAAATAAACTTGAACCTTAATCAAGGTCGAGTCATAAACAAATTTAGCTTGAAAACAGACTTGGGCCTTAATCAAGGTTAAGTCATAATTAAACTCGGACTTTTATAGAAGGTCAAATTCGTAAAGAGGGACTTGAACCTTAATCAAGGGTTGAGTCATAATCACATTCGGGTAAGTCATGAATCTTGGGATTAATGACCTAAAACAGCGGGCTTGGGCCATGATAAATCAGTAAATCATTCAACCCTCGGGTTAAGGATGAGAAAGTGTAAACTGCAACAACATTAGATTGTATTGTTGGTGCGATTTAATACAAAACATAATAACGGTTGGATTGTATAGTTATTCCAATCTGATGCAAACCGTGATAACAGGAAATTAGTCGATACAATACGTAGTAATGACCAATCTACACCGTGTTTTATGAAAAGAAAACCGACCTCAATTTGTATTGAGATCGGTAATCAGAAAGAGGACTTTTAGAAACTAAGCGTTCTAAATATATAAACGATTTGAAATCTAAAACTCAAAGGTCTTTAAACGGGTCGGGTGGGGCTATAACCACCAATCGAGTTAGCAAAACGGGAAATTGGGTAAACCCAATAAATGGCAAATTCTTGAAATAGGATTAGCCAAAGAAAGGAAAACGTTAGTGTAAAGCAAGGTTTGTTTATAGCATCCTAGCAAACCAAAAAGAAACGAGGGTTGGATTCGGGGATGAATCCAAGAAGCTAGGAAACAGCTATATTAAAAAGCCGGGTTAGTCTTGGAAACCAAGACAAATTACTTGTTAGAAATAGACGCATAGACATGTATGCCTATGCATGCTACAATCGAGTATTACAGTAGATGCCCTAAGGTGCATGATAGAATGGCCCCTTAAACCATTACATCATTCGTGATAATAGTAGACGGGGATAGTCTACGGATCTAGGGAAGACCTATGAGAACAGAAGTAGCTAAAATGTCGGGTAGGGGGTAAATATGTAGATATTGCCCCTAGTTAACCGAAATAATAGAATGACTCAAGTCATATTATGAAAGCTAAGGCTTCCATATAATAAAAGTTAGAAAGCCGAGTAAAGAGATACAAACAATAAGTATATAGTATTACTTGTTAGACTATAGAATGTCAAGGGGTTGAGCGGTGCTCAAAATTGATTAGAGACACTAAGATTCTTTAGTGTAACCAAAGCAGATACAAAAGAAAGGTTTCGGGGACGAAACCCCTTTAAGGGGGGTAGACTTGTAACACCCCAAAATCATCCGTTACGCTTAATTACGCTATTAGGCGTGATTAGCAAAATAATAAAACGAGACTCGAACAATAAGAACTTGGGTTATGTTCTAATATGGAACTAATCCATTTAATGTTACCAATATTATAAATAAGCAAGTATTACAAGAAAATCTAGCTTGACTAGCTAGTTTCACTAGAAAATGACATTCGGGGATTTTGGAGGGACCATAGTTGCCAGAATGGCAAACTTGTGTGATAATAATAATAATAAGGGGAAGAACACACACACTTAGGTGTGTGTGTCGTATAACATCAGGAGAAGAATTCTCCTTCACCTCCAAAACCTAAAGAACCAAATCCTTGCTCAAATCCAAGCCAAATCAAGGGGCTTTTTGATGCACTAGCAAGAAACAAGTCATCTAATGTCTAAACTACAACAAGGTACCTTTTATTAGCCGAAATTGATGCCATAATTCGTTTTTGATTTCTATGAAAATCTAGGGTTTTGATAAAAACGTGGAATTTGTGGTTAGTATAGGTTACCCTAGTCTTGGGGAGCCTTAAACATGTATAAATTGGTTACAAATCACACTTAGCATGTGTGTTTGATTATGTTCATATGAGTATGTTAATATGTGAAAATTGGGGTTTAACCTCTAGGTTGAAACCCTCTATGTTTAAATGATTTAGTTGACTCTTAGGAGTTGTTATAATGAGGAATTTAGGCTAAAAAGTCTAAATTACATGATATGATGATTATTAGGTAGATAAGTATGTTTTGATAAACTTAAACTCATAAAAAACTAAGTATATTGGTGGATGCACACCAAGTGTTTGATGAAATGTCTAGATGAGTTAATCTTAACTAGACATGTAAGAAAATGGCTATGGATTTAGCTAGAAATGATAATGAATACATGATGTTATGGATAGTGAACAAAATTCCATATTATGTATTCTAATAGACAAGTTTGACTCATCCCCAAGTTAGGTACAACCAAGAGGGAGCAAACGGGTCAAACGGATGCAAGGCGAATACTTATGGAAACAAGAATGGATGCGAGGTAAGTTTTACTTACACCAATGTACTATAACATAGCTTAATTGTTGTGACATTAGTCTTAAATCTTGAATGTGTGATAAAGATAAACCCCAAGGGGTAGAAGCTATTAATGGGTCGCCTTATGTGCACTCAATATAAAACGTGGTTTATGACCTTAATCAAGACAATGCGTTATAACCAAATGGTGAAATCCATCAAACGGGTCAATAAATAAAGATATGTGAAAACGATGTTTTAATCTAAATGAAAGCATTTGAATGAAGCCGTTAAGCATGGTGTTAAATGGGTCAAGTTAGTGTCACTTGAACCATAATAAAAACTTGGGTAACATAGTATCATAAACTATGGGTCTAAACGGGTCATATGGTGAATTCATCATCATTTGAGTCCAACACTTGATGCTTGGTTTTCCAAGCATTAAGATTCTTGAGGTTAACGGATCAAATGGCAAGGTATTATCATTTGAGTTCCGAGAAGTTAATGTGTCTATCTAGAAAGCACGCAGGTAAACGCACTCACGTATGCTTGCTTGATGCTAAGAATCATGGAGGAGGAGCACAAGGTATGAATATGGAACACGGGCACCCGGTAAGTCCGTAGTCAAATAAACGCCTTTGGGCGAAGCAACATAGGTGATAAAGTACCCACATGAAGTGTGGGTGCAAATCAAGTAAGTTATTTCCATAACTATGTCTAATGCGCGCTAAGGCGCTTAGAATCGACCACATTAGAACAATCTTGAGAAATGTTGAGAATCTAAGTCCGTATGGGCTTAGAAGTTTTTAAACAAGTCATTGAGTCCAAAACAATGGGTTTCAATCAAGAAGTGTCGCCACGAATGGCTAAATCGAAAGATTTGGCTAGGAGGGGCATTTTGGGAAATTATAAAGATTTACTAAAGGATAAATCTAATAATCGGAATCATAACGAACAAATCGGACAAACACTTTAGTTGATCAAGTGTATAATGACTTGACAACATGAACTAGATGCATTGCGCATGGTCAAATGGTGTTTGGATAAGTTAAATGTCTAAATGGGTCAAATTGGGTAAAAGTCGCCATAAACATTCAAAACTAAGAACCGGATCATGGCGACATAAACCGGACCATAATTTCAGTCAAAAAAAGGTTTATTTAGTCGGCGAGTCATTACTTAGGCTTCGGGAATCATCAAATGCGGTTGCGACATGATTCCCATGCTTAAAAATCACCAAATTCACATCAGAAGCTTCGAGCGGCCGCTCACAGAGACCGAGCGGCCGCGCGCTTTGACCTGCACGTCAGCACGAACTTTAAAATTGCGTATAAAATCGTAGAAAAATCGTTAGGAGGTGTTCTTTATATGCCTGGAAAGCTCTCGGAGCGTAGAACAATTCTCATTTGAAAGTCGAAGTCAGATTTTGGGTTTTAGAAGGGGTAAAAGCGATCCGAACAGCTGTTGCGCATAAGTTGCAGCAGTTTGTTCTCCTGATAAAGGGCCGTTTGGCCTGGTTCGTTCCGTATCAACGTGTAACGAATACCGTACTAGTTTAAATGTATCATTGACAACCCACTAACCATTTTTGTGAAATGGTGCTAGGTAAACAAGTGAAGGAAGTCCCGGAGCAAGGATCAAGTCGCGAGAAGAACCGAACACGCCCGAACATTCATCAAGCTTCCGCACTAGAATCTAACGAACTCCCGTTAAAAACAAAAACTTTAATACATTCTTTTTGTAGCAATGATGTAAAAATTTATTGGAACTAAACGTGTATGGGATTCATTAAGTTGGGTTTTCATAATTTCAAAGTTTTAATCGGGAGTGGTTTTTAGTTAAGGTCCAAACCCGTAAGATTAGGCAATAATCGCGTGATTACGGGTTAGGGTCTTACAGTAAATCACTTCCTATCACACATACTGGCCACACAACTCTTCACACAAACTCACGACCACTGTTCTTAAATAACGTGTTACTTGCTCATAATCTTCGCAATAATCTTATTTCTGTTGTAAAACTTAGTCGTACTAACCAAGTTTCTGTTGATTTTTTCCATATCATTTCTTGGTTAAGGATCTACGCACGGGGGCGCATCTCATGCGGGGTGTGAACGTCAATGACATTTACTACGGACCAACCACACTCTCTCCTCAAATCAACGCAAAAACAACAGGATCTTTATTCGCGTGGCATCATATCCTTGGACATCCTTCGTTTCAAGTTTTCAAGTCCTTAATTTCTAAATTAGGACTTAATGGTAATAAAGTGTCACCCGAGTCTTTTCATTGTAAATCTTGTTCGTTAAATAAAAGCCACAAATTTCCTTTTGGTAAAGACTCATTTGTTGCAAATAAACCATTACAACTCGTTTACTCAGATGTACGGGGACCAGTCCAAACATCCATTGATGGCTTCAAGTACTATGTCATATTTGTCGATTATTTTTTTAAATACATTTGGTTATATCGAATAAAAAGAAAATCCGATGTCTCCACCCTTTTTTCACAATTCAAATCACTAGTGGAAACGTTTTTTCAAACACCTCTTATCTCTCTATTTACCGATAATGGCGGTGAATACAATGGTCTTAAACCATTTCTCGCCATCCATGGAATTTCTCACTACACCACACCCCCTCATACACCCGAGCAAAACGGAGTTGCCGAACGACGCCACCGACATGTTGAAACAGGTCTTGCCCTAGTCCACTATGCCCACCTACCATCACATTTTTTGTCACATGCCTTCCAAGCCGCTACTTATCTAATAAATCGTCTACCAACAACCATCTTGAATAACAAAGCACCTTATGACATGTTGTTCAATGTTGCTCCCACCTACTCCAAACTAAAACCGTTTGGATGTCTTTGTTACCCTTGGCTACGCCCATATACTACCTCCAAATTACAATCACGTTCCACCTCATGCATTTTTCTTGGTTATTCCTCTTCCAAATCCACTTACAAATGCTTTGATCCGACTACCAACAAATTGTATCACTTACGACATGTTGAGTTCATTCCACATATTTTCCCTCTTCATGACAAAATCTCCACACCCACTGCCATTTTATTTGAATCCTTTCTAAACCTAAAAACTTTATCACATACTATTTCACCAACCTCACCTAATCCTACATCAACTATTGTCCCACCAACCAACCTCACTTCCACCCACTCACCACCCGCAATCTTACACCAACCTACAACCATTACGTCACATTCACCCGAAAACCATCCCACACTTGTAACCCAACATACACCCATTAACACACCTACACCCATGACCATCTGTAACATTACGCATTTATACTTGTACGTTAGATATCATCATTAATAAAAACGTCAAGTTCCATTATTATTGATTGCATTTAATTATTTTTGTGGCATTTTTGGAACCCTAATACTATGATAATTATATATGTATATATATATATTAGTGAAAAATGTCAAAATAATAAAAAGCTTGGGCCGGGACTCGAACCCGCGCCCCAAGCCGGCTTTTTACACACACCAACACAACCATCTGATTTGCCCATGTCACTTGTTCTAAACCCACCACCTTATTAATATAACACGAATTCAGAATCATCCCAGTTGACTTGGAAACTCAACTGTGATCAACGACTTGCCATAAATCAAATCAATTATCGTGTAATTGATCATGGATTGATTGGGATCGTGATTGCTGGCCTATCACGAGTCATTACACGTTCAATTACCATCCAATTCATACCATTTTTGGCTCGGAGACGCGTCAACCATTAAAGACAAGGTCAAACATACCTAATCAACGATCTAGACCACTACCCTATAAATTGGACACCTCTGGACCATCACAACTCGCCACTCAATCTTTCTCAACCTCTAATTTCTATAAACAATCCTCTGTTCTTGGATTTCTGATCGTGTATTGACTTCGGCATTTGACTGATCAATCCAGTATCCAATCGTGTTTGTAAGTCTGTTTTTGTTGATGGGTTTTGATGTTCGGCATATACACAGCATTAACCCTAAGATTAATTGGGTTAATTTTGTGTAAATTGTCCAATTGGAAAATCTAGGGCTCGTGTATTCAAATTGGGGAAGAACACTGATTTCACCTAGGTTATTTATTTTAAATGAACTGAAACCCAACACAACCACTGGTCTGGACCAAGTGGTTGTGTCTGGTGTCCTCTGATCGGGCCACGCGGGTTCGATTTTCAACAGTTGCAACCTTTTTCTTTTTGTTTTGTTTTAATTAAAAACAATCAAGTTTAATTATATATATTACTTATATTTTATAAATTCATTTTAAAATATTAAAACTCTTTTAAAAAATTCTACAAAAATTATTTGTGTTAATCTAATGAAAAAGTTTAACATACAATTTTTAGTTTTCAAAAATTTATTTATTTAATATATTTAATAAATAAATCAAGTTTATTCTATTATATTTATAAAATTCTATTAAAATATCAAAACAATTTCATAAATTTCCACAAAAATTATTCTGAGTTTTTATAACAATAAACTTTTCTGAAATGATTTTTATTTCTGAAAAATCATTTATTTAATATTTTTAATCAATTTTTGTTAGTTTTAATCTTAATTAAATCATAATAAATTCAATTTTTAATATTTTTGCACCAAAATTTTATATAAATTATTTCTGATTATTTAGAACAGAAATATAATTTTTAAACTAATAGTTCTTTTATTTTAGTATTTTTAAATATTAAAGTTAAATTTTGACAATTTGAAATAAATAGATTTAATATTCTATTTTAAAGAAAATAATTTTATAAAAATTATTTTCATACTTTAAACTCATTATTGTGACCATCTTAAATTTAAATTTTATAAAAAGATTTTTGTTTATTTATTTACTAAATTCCTCTCAATCATCAAACATTTTAATTATTAATCAAACGAGCATTTATCCCCAATTCAAAGCCCTAGAATATATACATTTGTAGACTAGATAGACTTAGACATATTTATTACCTTATTATAGGGTGATACTTGGCATATTTGGGCAACACCACTATTCAATTTTTCAAGAAGTATAACATTTTGCTAAGGTGAGTTTTACATAGCCCATTTTCTATTTATCACCGTTTTTGGGGTGAAACATGTTACAACATTATATATGCAATTCAATCATCAATGTGTCTATGTGTTTTTCTATGTTGCATTATGTCTTGAACATGACTAGGGTAATCACAATTCTAGCATAATCATTAACATTGATCAGCCGACGGTATACATTGATAGATCTATTGGACTGACAATCCCACCCGAATACGTGCCTCCTTCAAAGGTAGCGTGGGTGTTTGTTATCGCATAACATATTCGAGTGAACCATGAGCGTATGGGATGTTCCACATTATAACAGTCACAAGGGTTGATTATGCACTCGATTTACTTCTAGTATGTTTTCACATATGGACTAGACTTGCCATGACACATGAATTGCACAACATTTTTATTCGATTATCAAAACCTATGTAATTCTCACCAACTTTTGTTGACCCAAAAATACTTTCAAAATTAACATGTTTCAGGTAACAATAAAGCTGAGGCTTGAGTTTGCATAAGGATTTATCATGAAGTTATTATTTGAAGTTATTAGAAGATTGTTGCTTATTTGATATCATGTATTTGAATTTCTAGACATCACTTTATTTTGGATTATTATGTATTGAATAAATTATTTAAAATTCAATTTATACCATGTGCTACTGAAACAATCATCAATACGTGACATCCCGATGTTTCCGCCATCGGTTGGGGTGTTACAGATTGGTATCAGAGCCTTGGTTATAGGGAATTAGGTTATTAGAAAATAATCTAGACTATAACCTTAGGGACTTAAACAGTACTTGCTTCTCTTACTTGAAATCCTAATTGCTTCCTTAATCTTATCCCTACCTTATATAACCCTAAGCCTACATGTGACCTACTCTTATTTGTCTGCTGCAATCCTGATCCACCATTAGATTAATAGGACAAAATCCTCAGGTTTAACCTGAACCCCCTTGAGATCTCGTCGAAGTTCTAGATTTTAATAACGAACACGTGCAATCTGGAAGGGTGAACGCCTGTATTCTGAGTCTTCTGTCTAGGCTGGCATTGCGCATATATCCCAATCAGACGAGGGACCCAGATGCCTACCTGGGAATTCTCGGGATGAGTGTTCACTTATAGGCTAAAGCATGTCTTCATATGTTATTAGAATCTAGAATCTTTGATAAGTCAACGTTTTCGTTTATTCGTTTTAATTAATGAATAAATGATTACATTCCTTATATAACCTCATTCATTTCATTGTGTCTCTTACAGATCATGCCTCCACGTCGCAGCACTCGCATTAACAATGGTGACAACCAAGACGAAGTGAATAGCAACAACCATGACGCTAACCACAACAACAACAATAACAACAACAACAATGGTGTCGATGCCCAACTGGCTGCGATCATTTCTCAACAAATGGCGCAGCAAATCGCGACTCTGGTTCCCAATTTACTAGCTCAAGTCATCCAGATGAACGGCAACGGGAACGGTAACGACAACGGGAATGGTAATGGTAATGAAAATGGAAACCATAACGGAAACGGGAATGGTCTCCCAGCCTGTACCCTTAAGCACTTTAATTCCTGTAATCCCCCAAAGTTCAGTGGAGAAGAAGGAGCTACAGGACTCCTACAATGGTTTGAGGGTATTGAGAATACCTTCATCAACAGTGAATGCCCCGACAACTTTAAGGTTCATTACGCCATGAGTGTTCTCCACAAACGAGCACTCACTTGGTGGAATGAGAAAAAGCGCACCCGTGGGGCCGAAGTTGCTCTTGCTATGACATGGGACCAAGTCAAGGAGGTTATGAAGGAAGAGTTTTGTCCTCGCAACGAGGTGAAGAAGCTAGAAGATGAGTTCCACACCCTTGCTCAAGATAGTGGGGAAAACCTTGCCTACAATACCCACTTTCACGAGCTTAGCTTATTGTTGCCTCACAAAGTCACTCCCCTGCCGGTAGCCATCGAGAAGTATATCGGTGGTCTGCCCATGCAAATCCAGGACACGGTGTGGGGAAGGAATCCTGCCACCTTGGAAGAAGCCAAACGTCTGGCGGCTACTCTTACTGATAATCATGTGAAGAACGGTTTTCTCTTCCGCAAGGGCACTAAGAAGACTGTTGCCAAAGACACTCCTCAGCCCGCTATTGAGGTTAAGCCCGAGGCCTCAAGCAACAAGAAGCGTAAGGCTAGGAACTACATGGTTGCTACCACCCCACCTGCAGCACAAAACCCAGCCAAGAAACCATACACCGGACCTCACCCCTTGTGCAACACTTGCAAGTACCATCATCCAGCACAGGTGCCATGTCGCTTTTGTACTAAGTGTCAAAGGTATGGTCACCTTGTGAACATCTGCCGAACTCCTCCTGCTGCCCAAAACAACAATGCCCCAGCTCCTAACCAACAAAACAACAGGCCTGCTCGTGGTCAGTGCTACGAGTGTGGCAGCCCTGATCACTATATCAACAATTGCCCCAATCGTAACCAAAACCAAAACCAGAACCAAAACCTCAACCAAAACCAGAACCGCAACCAGAACCAAGGTGCTCGAGGTCGCGCCTACAATCTCAATGCTAACCAGGCCCGTGACAACAACTAGGTGGTGAATGGTACGTTTCTCATTAATAACCACTATGCATCCATATTATTTGATTCGGGAGCTGATAAGTCATTTGTATCACTGAAGTTTGAACCTTTACTTAACTTACCCCAAACTAACCTAGAGGAACCTTTAGTGGTAGAGGTAGCTAATGGGAAGTCTATCTCGATCGACTCTATTATTCGTAACTGTGTGCTGAATCTCGACGATCATACTTTCTCTATCGATCTCATCCCTATGCATCTTGGATGTTTTGATGTCATAGTAGGCATGGACTGGTTGTCAACCCATCGTGCTGAAATTCTGTGTTTTGAGAAAGTCATACGCATTCCTCTCGAATCTGGTGAGATTTTGAAGATCTACGGTGAGAAGCCTTGTGGCGAGCTTAAACTCATGTCTTGTACTACTGCCCAGAAATACTTACGAAAGGGGTATACAGCCTTCTTAGCTAACGTGATAGAAAAGAAGGACAAAGGCAAAAGTATCCAAGATATTCCAATCATTCGGGACTATCCTGAAGTCTTTCAAGAGGATTTACCTGATTTGCCTCCTGCCCGACAAGTGGAATTTAGAATTGATCTTGTTCCTGGTGCTAATCCTGTCGCTAAAGCTCCTTATCATCTTGCACCCTCTGAGATGCAAGAACTTGCCAGTCAACTACAGGAACTTTCTGATAAAGGTTTCATTCGCCCCAGTTCTTCTCCATGGGGAGCCCCTGTCTTGTTCGTTAGGAAGAAAGATGGATCTCTTAGAATGTGTATCGACTATCGTGAACTCAACAAACTCACCATCAAGAATCGATATCCATTGCCTAGGATTGACGATCTCTTCGATCAACTTCAAGGAGCAACCCACTTCTCGAAGATTGATCTTCGTTCTGGTTATCATCAGCTTAGAGTCCACGATGATGATATTCCCAAGACAGCCTTTCGCACACGCTATGGTCACTATGAATTCATGGTCATGCCTTTTGGATTGACCAACGCTCCCGCAGTGTTTATGGATTTAATGAATCGAGTTTGTAGACCCTACCTCGACAAATTCGTGATCGTTTTCATCGACGACATTTTGATTTACTCTAAATCAAGGACCGATCACGAACAACATCTTCACTCCATCTTGGGTCTCCTAAAGAAAGAACAACTGTATGCCAAGTTCTCAAAATGTGAATTTTGGCTTAAGGAAGTTCAATTTTTGGGACATGTCATTGATATGAACGGGATTCATGTTGATCCTGCAAAGATCGAAGCTGTGAAGAATTGGAGTGTTCCTAAAACCCCAACAGAAGTTCGTTCTTTCCTTGGTTTGGCTGGTTATTATCGTCGATTCATCGCCAACTTCTCTAAGATCGCTGTTCCTCTCACTGCCTTAACTCACAAGGGTAAACCCTACGAGTGGGGACCAAAGCAAGAGGAAGCATTTGAAACTCTTATGCTGAAACTCTGTGAAGCTCCTATCTTATCTCTACCTGATGGTAATGATGACTTCGTGGTCTATTGTGATGCATCGAACCAAGGTCTTGGTTGTGTTCTCATGCAACGAGGAAAGGTTATTGCTTATGCGTCTAGGCAACTCAAGACTCACGAAAAGAATTATACCACCCATGATCTTGAATTGGGCGCTGTCGTCTTTGCTCTTAAGATTTGGAGACACTATCTTTATGGGACCAAATGTGTGGTGTTCACAGACCACAAAAGTCTCCAACATGTCTTCGACCAAAAAAATCTTAACATGAGACAACGACGTTGGGTTGAGTTACTTAACGACTATGATTGCGAAATTCGCTACCATCCTGGCAAGGCGAATGTTGTAGCTGACGTACTTAGTCGTAAAGAGCGTATCAAACTTCAATGTGCGAGAGTTCGTACTGATCTTCAGGATCGCATTCTCCAGGCTCAACATACATCAGTCACCCAAGGTAACATGTACGACGAAATGTCTTGTGGTGCTGAGACTCAACTTGAAACCAAACCTGATGGGCTACTCTATTTTCTTAATCGACTTTGGATTCCCGACCGTGATGACCTTCGTACCTTTCTTATGAACGAGGCTCATAAGTCTCGTTATTCTATTCATCCTGGAGCTGACAATATGTACCAAGATCTTCGTTATTCATATTGGTGGCCTGGTATGAAGAAGGATATTGCTCTTTTCGTTGCAAAATTCCTCACTGGTTCAAAGGTCAAGGCTGAACACCAACGACCATCTGGTATGCTCAAACAACCATAAATTCCTGTATGGAAATGGGAGAGCATCGCTATGGACTTCATCACCAAACTCCCTCGTACACCCAAAGGTTTTGATAGTATTTGGGTAATCGTCGATCGTTTGACCAAGTCAGCCCACTTCTTACCTATTCGTGAGAAGTATTCTGTGGAAAGGTTGGCAAAGATGTACGTAAGTGAAATCGTATGTCGTCATGGTATACCTTTGGACATTATCTTTGATCGTGATGGTCGTTTCACCTCTCACTTTTGGGATTCTTTACAAGATGCTTTGGGTACTAAGTTGAACCTGAGTACTGCTTATCACCCTCAAACAGATGGTCAGACTGAACGGACCATCCAAACACTTGAGGATATGCTCAGGGCATGTGTCATCGATTTTGGTGGCGCATGGGATTCTCATCTCCCTTTGGTTGAGTTTTCATACAACAACAGTTATCATGCCAGCATTAACATGGCTCCTTTCGAGGCACTCTATGGTCGTAAATGTCGTTCACCTGTCTGTTGGACTGAGGTTGGTGAAGTCCGTATCACTGGACCCGAACTAATCCAGGAAACCACAGACAAAATCCAACTCATTCAGGATAATCTCCTCAAGGCTAGAAGTCGTCAGAAGAGTTATGCTGATAAACGTCGTAAACCCTTGGAATTTCAAGTTGGGGACCTTGTACTTCTTAAGGTATCCCCTTGGAAAGGAGTGATTCGTTTCGGTAGAAAGGGAAAACTAGCTCCTCGATACGTAGGCCCATTCAAAATTCTTGACAGGATTGGAAAAGTGGCTTACAAACTTGATCTTCCACCTGAGCTAAGCAATGTTCACCCGACTTTTCATGTTTCGAATCTCAAGAAATGCTTAGCAGATGAGAACCTCCATGTTCCTCTTGAAGATGTGCAAATCAATGAAACTATGCACATTATCGATAAACCCGTCGAGATTGTTGATACTGGAGTCAAGAAACTCAAGCGCAGTCGCATTCCGATCGTTAAGGTTCGTTGGGAATCTAAACGAGGTCCAGAGTTCACTTGGGAACGTAAAGATCAGATGAAGTCTAAGTACCCACATCTTTATCCACCAGACTCTCCAACTCCAACTTCGGGACGAAGTTCCTAAAAGTAGGGGAGACTGTAACATTACGCATTTATACTTGTACGTTACATATCATCATTAATAAAAACGTCAAGTTCCATTATTATTGATTGCATTTAATTATTTTTGTGGCATTTTTGGAACCCTAATACTATGATAATTATATATGTATATATATATTAGTGAAAAATGTCAAAATAATAAAAAGCTTGGACCGGGATTCGAACCCGCGTCCCAAGCCGGCTTTTTACACACACCAACACAACCATCTGATCTGCCCATGTCACTTGTTCTAAACCCACCACCTTATTAATATAACACGAATTCAGAATCATCCCAGTTGACTTGGAAAGTCAACTGTGATCAACGACTTGCCATAAATCAAATCAATTATCGTGTAATTGATCATGGATTGATTGGGATCGTGATTGCCGACCTATCACGAGTCATTACACGTTCAATTACCATCCAATTCATACCATTTTTGGCTCGGAGACGCGTCAACCATTAAAGACAAGGTCAAACATACCTAATCAACGATCTAGACCACTACCCTATAAATTGGACACCTCTGGACCATCACAACTCGCCACTCAATCTTTCTCAACCTCCAATTTCTATAAACAATCCTCTGTTCTTGGATTTCTGATCGTGTATTGACTTCGGCATTTGACTGATCAATCCAGTATCCAATTGTGTTTGTAAGTCTGTTTTTGTTGATGGGTTTTGATGTTCGGCATATACACAACATTAACCCTAAGATTAATTGGGTTAATGTTGTGTAAATTGTCCAATTGGAAAATCTAGGGCTCGTGTATTCAAATTGGGGAAGAACACTGATTTCACCTAGGTTATTTATTTTAAATGAACTGAAACCCAACACAACCACTGGTCTGGACCAAGTGGTTGTGTCTGGTGTCCTCTGACCGAGCCACGCGGGTTCGATCCTCAGCAGTTGCAACCTTTTTCCTTTTGTTTTGTTTTAATTAAAAACAATCAAGTTTAATTATATATATTACTTATATTTTATAAATTCATTTTAAAATATTAAAACTCTTTTAAAAAATTCTACAAAAATTATTTTGTGTTAATCTAATGAAAAAGTTTAACATACAATTTTTAGTTTTCAAAAATTTATTTATTTAATATATTTAATAAATAAATCAAGTTTATTCTATTATATTTATAAAATTCTATTAAAATATCAAAACAATTTCATAAATTTCCACAAAAATTATTCTGAGTTTTTATAACAATAAACTTTTCTGAAATGATTTTTATTTCTGAAAAATCATTTATTTAATATTTTTAATCAATTTTTGTTAGTTTTAATCATAATTAAATCATAATAAATTCAATTTTTAATATTTTTGCACCAAAATTTTATATAAATTATTTCTGATTATTTAGAACAGAAATATAATTTTTAAACTAATAATTCTTTAATTTTAGTATTTTTAAATATTAAAGTTAAATTTTGACAATTTGAAATAAATAGATTTAATATTCTATTTTAAAGAAAATAATTTTATAAAAATTATTTTCATACTTTAAACTCATTATTGTGACCATCTTAAATTTAAATTTTATAAAAAGATTTTTGTTTATTTATTTACTAAATTCCTCTCAATCATCAAACATTTTAATTATTAATCAAACGAGCATTTATCCCCAATTCGAAGCCCTAGAATATATACATTTGTAGACTAGATAGACTTAGACATATTATTATAGGGTGATACTTGGCATATTTGGGCAACACCACTATTCAATTTTTCAAGAAGTATAACATTTTGCTAAGGTGAGTTTTACATAGCCCCTTTTCTATTTATCACCGTTTTTGGGGTGAAACATGTTACAACATTATATATGCAATTCAATCATCAATGTGTCTATGTGTTTTTCTATGTTGCATTATGTCTTGAACATGACTAGGGTAATCACAATTCTAGCATAATCATTAACATTGATCAGCCGACGGTATACATTGATAGATCTATTGGACTGACAATCCCACCCGGATACGTGCCTCCTACAAAGGTAGCGTGGGTGTTTGTTATCGCATAACATATTCGAGTGAACCATGAGCGTATGGGATGTACCACATTATAACAGTCACAAGGGTTGATTATGCACTCGATTTACTTCTAGTATGTTTTCACATATGGACTAGACTTGACATGACACATGAATTGCACAACATTTTTATTCGACTATCAAAACCTATGTAATTCTCACCAACTTTTGTTGACCCAAAAATACTTTCAAAATTAACTTGTTTCAGGTAACAATGAAGCTGAGGCTTGAGTTTGCATAAGGATTTATCATGAAGTTATTATTTGAAGTAATTAGAAAATTCTCTCGATCTTACGATGATTCCATTAAAGGTTACAACTTTAAATCTCGTTCTAATGTTAGAGATTCCGATGATTTTGGACTGTTTTCAGTAATATTAACATCTAGTATTATGTTTTATTAACTTGTATTATGTTTTATTAAGGTAGTGTGTGATGTACGTTAGGTTTAGTGAATGTGAATGTGAATGTGAATGTGAATGTGTGATGTGTGTTAGGTTTAGGTTTTATTAACTTGGATTTGTTTGTGATGAGTTTTTTTTAAAACTGGTTGAGTTTTTGAAGCCGACTAGCTTGAAGGCGGAGTTAGGGTGGTCGGAGTTGTCTCCGGCGACATCATACGCCGGTGTTGTTATTACACCGAACCATGACCTTCAAAACATGAATTTAATGGAATAAATGCTAATTTGTTTGATGAAAAAAATGTTTTCATGAATGTTGAAGTAATTGATATGAAGAGAATGAATATCACCAAAAACTTTCAGAATTCAGAAGATGGAAGACAACCCTTCGATTTCGAGTCGGATGTTCTACTCACCGATTAGGATGTATCTCTTATTTTCCCGAATAATCTGTTTGATTTCGTCAAGTCATTGATGTTAATTTGTTTGATTTGGATTCGTTTGATTATCCAATGAGCAACCAGAGAGCTGAATTTTATTGATTGGAACTGAAATGTTTCTGTAGATGCCAATGGAGTTCGTTTCAGGGCCTTAACTATTTTATCATGGCATGATTTTTGGTCAGAAGTTAGCTAACCTAATATGTGATTTTATATATTTTTGTAGATTTTTCTAAACTCGTTTGATGTGATTTTGTTATTGTATACATGACCAACTAAATGGTAACGTGTCAAGAGGGTGGATATAGTCATTTGTAAAATTGTGCTTCAATAAATAAGCCTTTCTGCACCTAATTACTTACTTTCTGAAGATGGAGACTTTACTTGATGATAGTGTTGGCCAAAATGTCGAGTTAGAATTTGAAAGGGGCGGCACATCTTTGATCGTTCAGTTGGTGGTGAGTGACCGGTCTCTTATGTCCATGTCTTATGCTTTACATATATTTAACTTATGTTCTTTATTTCAAGTTGAAGATTTACACTCCATAACACCCAACTACTTTTTGGAAGTTTGCGGTGGGATTATACACCCGCTCTCGTATCAACAAGCTAGGAATTTTCGTTTTCACTGTGGTCTTGTATATGTGGCAGAACCTGGGTAACTTCTTTGATAAAATTGTTAAAAGTTTTTTTAGCACATTACTAAATGTCTAAATCACTACCTTCAATCCATGACTAAATGCAAGGGAAATAACAAGGTTTATCTTTGCTCTACTTTTGGAAATGAAATGTTTAACCATTTTATTTTATATCTGCAGTTACATGCTTTACAAAGCCGAGGTCCCACGACATGCCATTATCAAGAGATTAGCCAACAAAAATGTTTCAAATCTTGAGAAGTTCATTAGTGTTCTATCCAAGCTCTCTTGAGGAACTCGGGTTCCGTTGGTATAAATAAACTACAAAAATCGCCATATAAGGAAGGTATTCCAATACAAATATAACATTTAGATATTTATGAAGATTAATCATCCTAAATTAACTAATTATTCATTATTTTTTATAAGAATCATAAGATATTCATATAAATAAGTTGATCAATACCCAAAAACTTGTTCGATTCTTCAAACATATAACCCATTTCCATCACTTTTTTGATTATTTAAGTCATGGCAGAAGGTTAACATTAGGAGTGTTTTATAATAACGTCAGGAGTGTTTTATAATAAAAGAGAAACTGGTATGCATTAATAAGGAGTGTTTTATAATATTATCGGGAGTGTTTTATAATAACATCAACAGTGTTATATTGAAACTAAACATAGTAGAACTGTTTTAACATATATGAATCATGTTTAGTAAAAAAAACACTATTATTCGGTTAGATCAGCAAAAAAAAAAAAAAAAAAAGAAAAGAAAAGAAAAGAAAACACTATTACTTTAAACCCACTATTATAGAAGATGAAGAATAACCAGTGCAAAGAAGGTTTTGTAGTTCTATTTGTTTTTTTCTTTTTGAAAGATGAACAAGTTTAAATGTATGAGAGAGATTATAATCACTAATAATATTTAAGATTAAAATTAAGATGAGAGAGAGGGGACATGATTTAAGGGTGAGAGTCAAATAGTTTCTATATCAAAATACAAGAAATGACATTACTACCCTCATTTAAAACACATATTGGACCATCGTACCTTAATTATTAAAATATAATTAGTAGAATCTTAAAAAACCCAAAATTTTTAATCTCAACCATCTACTTTTAGATCCAATGATTGAAAACACTTCCTACACAAATCAATTTTTCTAGAGGAACCTTACCCTATATATATATATATATATATATATATATATATATATATATATATATATATATATATATATATATGAATCCTGAATAAATCAGTAATTTTATAATTTTGTTTTTATTTTTTTGGTCAAAAAAGATGACATACATAGTGTGTCGTAAAAAGATGACACCCAAAAAAAGTGTCATAAACGTGTGTCAAAAAAGAGTGTCATAAGCGCATGTCATAAACAGATGACACGCAAAAAAATGTCATGTTAAATTTATGACATCGTCATCATTGATATTTTTTGTGTCATTAAACCCCTTTCTTGACATGTAATGCAAATGTCTTTTTTTTTTTCAAGCGGTGTATTGAGCTTGGTTATGAATGATTCATAGTATCCATATCAAAGATATCATAATCAAATTACATATGTATGCTACAGTATCCTTGGTCTGCTTTTATGAATGACACATGAGATTAAATGGTTATGATTTATAGGATACATGCATGTCAAACACATCATAATCACATGTATAGTATATGTGCATGTCAGCATGTGCATGACCCACAAACTGGGGACTTTGAATAAGTGCATGATAAGGAAAAAAGTCTTGCAGGCCTGTGAGGATGCATCAACCAACACCATTCATTTAGCACATGATGCACTTTCACTTGAGATTTTGTTTACTGTAGTCTTTAGTTAGTCACTATTCTTCGTTCGCTTCTTTACCAAGTAATTATTTACAACAATATTGTTTATAATAATTCTTTCATATAGGGGTGTTCAAAAATATCCGAATCCGAAAATCCGATCCGAAATATCCGATATCCGAATCCGAAACTACCCGAAAAACCGGATATCCGAAATTTCGGATATCCGAAATTCGGATATCCGAATTTTCGGATTCGGATTCGGATAGTGATTTTGAAAATTTTCGGATATTCGGATATCCGAAAATATCCGAAAATTTATAAAAAAATTTTATCGGATATCCGAAATATCCAAATATCCGAAAATATCCGAAAATTATCCGAAAATATCCGAAATATCCGAAAATATCCGAAAAATATCCAAAAAATATCCGAAAATATATCCGAAAATATCCGAAGTATCCGAAAAATATCCGAAACTATCCAAAATATCCGAAAATTTATATATAAAACATATAAAATAAAACATATTATAATAAAATCAGATATTCGGATATCCGATTCACTATCCGATCGGATATCCGAAATTTCGGATACGGATTCGGATAGTGAAATCAACTATCCGAAAATTTCGGATATCCGAATTTTCGGATATCCGGTTTTGAACACCCCTACTTTCATATATCTTTTCAACCACAAAACGATGGCTGTGTGTATGATAAATTTTGAAGTGGAATAATAATAATAAGAGAAAGTATAGGATACAAAGTATCCTTAACCTACAAAGTGTAAGAAGCCACCACAGCCTGACACGTGTAAACCCTAGTTAATTCTAACTAACCCAATCCTAACCCAATCCAGTTTGATTTAAAAGGGGAAAAAGGTAATAATCCTTCATATCATTTTTTAATCGTTCATTAACCACCACCACCACCACCACCACCACCACCTGACCCAACCGCCGGACCAAAGCCTCACCGATCCCTCTCTCCTCTAACCTCCGACGCTTTCAAAACCCTTCACGTTGTTTGCCTTCAAAACCCTTCACGTTGTTCGCCTTCAACCCGACCTCAATCGTGGCTCAGATCTAGTCATTTCCTCTATCAAGACAACCAAGAAGCCAATATCTCTGTGTCTCTGGCTAATCACAAAACAAAGAAAAAAAAAGAAAAAAAAACAACCAATCCATAAAAACATTACCTCAAGTGTGTGTGAATATAGTTGTTTTGTTTGTTTGAGGAAAACAGAGTAAAATAGGGGGAAAAGTGAGGAAAAGGTGAGTTTTTATTTATACTAAATGCTTTTTACAAAACCAAATGCGTTTTACAAAATACAAGTGCGTTTTACAAAAAAACAAATGCGTTTTACAAAAACCAAGTGCGTTTTACAAAAACCAAGTGCGTTTTATAAAAAAACCAAATGCGTTTTTGTAAACACCAGTTTAAATAGTGTTTAAAAAACCAAATGCGTTTTATAAAAAAATCAAATGCGTTTTATAAAAAACCAAATGCGTTTTATAAAAAACCAAATGCGTTTTATGATTTTCTGTTTAACAGTTTCTGATCTTCGCGTCTGAAACTTTTTTGAAAGCCATTTTTTCTTTAATTCTTCTTTTATTATCAACATCGTTCGTTTTCTGTGAATAATACATGCATTGATGGTGATTTTTGAATATGATTCTACTAATTTTATCAATTGAATTTTCATACTCTGTTTTTTTCTTTTTCTGCAAATACATTTTGATTTTGTTTGTAATCGAATGTTTTTTATTGTTTAATCATTCTGAACGTTTAATCGAGTTGAAAACAATGAAAAATCAGGTTCAATCGTTGAAAATTTTTGCATCGATTATGTCTGTTGTTATGATTTCACAGAAATTTAAACGTGTTTTTTCCTAATTTACTCTTGGTTAGATTAACCCAAATATGATTAGGATTGTTAATTACCATCTTGCCACCGCCTAAATCTAATGGCTGAGAATGCTTCTTACACTTTGTACGTTAAGGAACTTTGTACGTTAGCCTCTCTCTAATAATAATAATAATAATAATAATAATAATAATAATAATAATAATAATAATAATAATAATAATAATAATAATAATAATAATAATAATAATAATAATAATAATAATAATAATAATAATAATCTGATCAAACTTCATCATCCTTTGATTGTCAAGTGTATCTAACGTTTTCGTTTAACAAAATTACAAAAAGAAGTAATAAGATGTATTTATTTTCTTTTGTTATGAGTGGGATTTTATTGGTATAGACGGTCTTTTGTTTGTATTTTCCTTTTCATTGAAAAATCAATATCAAATTGTTTTGTTTTTGCAGAAAGTATTTTATATGAAATACTAGTTTATACCTTGGGAGCGTCCGAGATTGAAAAATCTAATATGACTTTTGAAATTAAACATCTATTAAGAGTGCTATTCATATAGAGCAATAAATGAGTTCAACAATGATATATGCTGCAATAGGAGCCGGTTCTCTCTTTGGAGGAGCCGGGTTTATTCCCACGGGAGGCATGTGATGGATACCCCCACCCTTGTGGTGGGGTAGGTGGTTGGGAAGTGATGGAGAGACCCTTGACCCTTGTGGTCATGGGTTCGACTCCTGATCCCTTCAGGTTATACCGGTTCACTACCGTCGTGTCTTCGGGCAGGTTTGTGGGCCGGGTTTTCCCTGAAACAGGAGACGGGTGGGCCGAAGGGCTCTGTCCGTACGGACTAGAGGCCGTCTGGGGCCCCTTTCGGCCATTGGAGGCCGCGTACAGAGTACCCGGCAATACTTTAGTTAAACGTTAAAAAAAAGGATAATCTAAGGCCTATAATGAGTTTGACTAAAATTGTGATTTAAGAGTATTAATTAAACTATTGACAATGTTTTAATTGGTTAATTGGATAATCATACCAAATTATTTAAGCCAATCAAATGATCTTTTTTGTTAAAGAACACTGATGAGATAAGTTGTCCAGCTGCGTCCATAGAATTTTGTAGCACAAATCCTAAGACCATACATAGTTGAGAGAAAGAGAATGGTAGTGTTAAGAGCACTTGTGCCACCTGCATTGCATAAACACATAACATTGAAGACTCATAAAAGAAAGATATTATTTTATATATACATGCATACATATAGTGAGTTATGTTTTGTTTACTTGATTTGAAGAACAACTAAACCAAGCATCCCAAGCAGACCCTCCATGCAAAAGAGCATTTTTAATGGAGAAAACTAAGTGATCTTCTTCTACTTCTTCCTTACTCCCTCCTTCCTGGTCATTTTCATAAACATTATTTGATGATATAATGGAGTCTTCTGCTTGTTTCTAACCTGACATTTTCTTTTATTACTGCTGCTTAAAACTACCCTTTTTTATCTTTTCTAAACAGATCTGCTAACACATGTAACGGCAAATATATAAGAATTAACAAATGCCCATTACATATCCAAAGATTACAACAAAATAACAACATAAAGTTTCTTTTACCTTAACAACTCTCCATGTCAAACAACCACTTAACCTAACAATGATCGTGTGATTTAACAGAAACATTATAACATGAAAATATTCAAACAAATACCTAAAGCTTGCCCTTTACACTCCGCTTAAACCACGTCTCTTCTTGATCGATCTCTTCAACCGTCTTCTTCTCCTGACCCTTCTCCACGTCACCTTCCCCACTTTTCCTCCCATTCCCTCACTAATGTCCTGTTGTCAACAGAGAAGATATTGTGTATTATTAAAAATGACACATTGAGCTGGTACAAACTTCAATGTTGTAATCAATCTCAATAGAAGATACAAAGAGAGTAACTAGATCAAAGTTAAACTTCAAATCAAACATCCATCTTTCCCTATATATGCCCTTGTAATGGTTTTCAAAGTTAATATATCTCCACAAATAATACATAGCAATGTGTTTGGAAACTTGATTTAACCAAAACTCAAATCTATGTTACCTTATTAAGGAGGAAACATGTCTAAAAAAGTAATTATACACACATTTTAAGATAAGAGTTGAAGGGAGTCTTCACAAATCTCCAATCTTTGATCATTTTATTCCCTTTATACCCCTTATGTACATCCTATAATGCTTATTGTATATGTGTGTAATACACACTAAATATCCATCTCAACATGTGTAACTACACACGTTCATACATCATCATTATGAGAGTTAATTCATCATCAATCGATGTATATAAATGCGACATTGATTAACTGAAATTGTTTTGTGAATTGGTCAGGGGACCGCTACAAACCTTTTGTCTCTCTTTAGTCAATACAAATACAATCCGATGCCGATTTTGCTTCCAATTGTGAAATTTGATGGAACGAAGACCGCACTGGGGTGTCGGTGCTGGAGCTCCGGTGTATCGCTGCCTAAGATTGAGGTTATTTATAGTTTTATAAATCACTTATATGTATGTATATATCTTTCATTCGATCGCGTATTGTAACTTTTATTTTGGGTTTCAATTGTGTGTTGGAAATTATAATTGTGAATTCAATTATTGACAGGTCCTTGAGTTGGCTAAGAAGATAAGAAAGGATTACAAGAAAACTACAATCTTGCCTTCGAAGCCTTCCAATGATGAATAAACGTTCCATTCTTCACCGATTAAGGTATGAAACTAATGCTTTTTGGTTTCAGTTTGTGTAGTTAAGTTGGTGTATATATTAGTGAAAGTAATGGTATTATTATTTGATAATTAAAATCTTTAAATTTGTGATTAAGGCAGACGAAGTTTAGAAGCCATATGTTTGTTGTTTGGTGTATATATTTAAATTTGTGATTAAGGGAGACGAAGTTTAAAATCATTTGGTTATCATCTACTTGGTGTTGTTGAGGAGATTATAATTGTTTGATGTCTAATTTTCATGTTTTGGTTTGTTGGCTTATCTTTTGCATACAAAGGTGTACATTTCCTACACTTAAACTTATCATATAGAAAATTGTTTGTACGTACACATGTTTAACATCACAACGTGCGTCCCGCTGCAACGCGTGGGTCAACCCACTAGTGTTTATAAAACCATAGAAATATAAGCTTACATCATACCTTGCATCAACTGGAGAAATATATAACGACACCTTTTTGGCAAACTCTTTATTTATTTTCTGAAAAAAAAGATGAATATCATGTTGTATTTATCTTTGAATTTTGATAAACAAAAGTTGAGCTGAAGATAACATTCAGCCTTTAATAATAGAGGGGGTTAAAATATGGACAAAGCATCCACTGCAATTTTTGCGTTCTCCAAGTTTCTTGTCATCACTATCAATATTCTGTAGTACCAATTCTCCATTCACTACTAGAAAAAACACCTTTTTTGACGCGCATTGTGCGTCATAATAAGGTGTTTATGACATACAAAAAAGTGTCAAGGAAGGACATGTCATAAAATTTTTATGACATGCAAGCGCGTGTCATCTTTTAATGACACACCTTTATGACACTCATTTTGTGTGTCATGCTTTTTCTACCTAAACAAAATTCTGCAAAATTACTAATAACCCTGGATTTATATTTATATTTATAATAACAAAATCAATAAATTTCATAATAAAACTGCATATATTATATATACCACCAAAAAAACTCATTACAAAATAAGCATTTGTCAAATCCTACCACAAATATTAGACGGTTACAAAAATATTGTGTTAATACATTACGTTAGTCTAGATCTAAACATACGAATCACTTGAAAATAAAGGTTGCGGCATAACTTGACCATTCTTCACGAATGATATCAATATCCGCATCCGTGTAGCATCTACTCCTCCCCCAACCCGAGGCAACAATTAAATCAATAAGATGAAAGGTTAAGGTTTGTGATGGTTTTAATTTCAAGAAAATAAGGGTGGCTAGAATTGGACTCGATCAACTTACATTAACTTACATGGTTTAAGTATGAATTAAATATAATTTATTTGCAGCAAGTTATTTTAAGCATTGGGCATCCACTTAAAGCCTTTATTTGGCGTTTTCTTCCGTTAACTTCTGCTTCTATCAAGTTAGTCATAAGCAATATACCTTAACATGTCGATGAACCAAAGAAGAGGATCCTGCCAGACGCAATAACTAAACTGGTGAACAGGAAACATCTTAATTACTTTAAACACGTTTCAATTAGTTTACGTAGGAAATTGTTTATACGACTAATTATTAAGCAGATGAATTATTTCTTAATTTGCATACATATTGAGAGTATGAAAGCTAATCTTAACCTTACAATCTTAGTTAAGGTTGCTACCTAAATTAAATTCTAAAATGTAAGTGGCTAACTAAAAGTTTGAACCTATTTTCTTTTCTTACAAATGTAAACGCCTAAGTTAACCAAAGTGCACAAACGGTACTACACATACTCAAACATATCAAATTAGACAAACATGCCTCATAAGTTCAATTCAAATGATTTTAAATCAAGTGCCAACTACTCAACAATTATCGCCTCATGTGCAAGTAGCCTACTAACAAACACATGAATTATAATCTAGCACATTCTCAAACATATTAAACAAAACTTTTGTTTTTACGTAAATTTAAAAGCACATAACTTTAACAACTTTATTTTGGCAAATTGCACTTAAATACCACTATAGTTACTTTAAGAAGGCATATCCAAGTATATAAGGAACTTTTATATAAACAAGACTTGAGTGAATTATTAGTATAACTTGTGATTAACACATTTATAAAAGACAATGTGACAGGAAGCCATAAAACATCACCTTAAGAAGAATCCAATGAATAAAACACAAGTGCGACCAATAAAGACTTACATGTAAGGCCCTGCAGCAAACAAAACAACATATGATACTTAAAATTAATAAACATACCTCGTAGTTTTGTCGTCTATGCACATATGGATCACTAATAACACCTAACTCGTACACTTTTACTTTTTCCATGCCCAACACCCCGTTCACAAGCTTGACACCACCTCGCCAAACACGTCGATCACCCACTAGTCGACTAGATTGACTACTACCTCTCCCAACACGTTGTGCACAAGCTTGACCACCACCTCAATCCAACACCTCGACCACTAGCATGAGAACTACCTTGACCCATAGTGCACTAAAAGTAAGTCAACCATTAGATAAGTCAGAACACACAAATTAGTTTCAGATTTCATGCACAATGTGTTCTCAAATGCCTTCCAAAACTGTTTGCCCTCCATTTATTTATTCTATCGATTATTTTTTTAACATAAATATTAACCTCTCTATGTCTCTAATGTTAGGGGCCCTATATTTTGGGAGGCCTCAAGCCCTAGCTTGGGTTAGTTATATTGTAAAGTCGGCCCTGATTATAAACGAAGATCCGAGGCACACAAAACACCTAAAGAACCAAAGAGATATAACTCAACTCCCAACCAAACCAAAACAAAACAGATCAGATCAGATCCAAATTAACCATCTATATATCAAACGGGGCAATCAATCAATATGGAAGTCCCTAAAATCATCATAATTAAATTAAAAAACTGCTCAAAATCTACTCATCATCTTATAACAAACTCGGGTATTTGACTGCAAGCAAAGTACCCCAAAATTATACGGTTATCAAACTTCTTAATATTAGGCATGAATAGGGCAAAACGGAATTAACAATCACAAAGCAAAATAAAGCAAAACATGAGCTAAACTATACTAACATTAAACCTAATATGAACAATAAAATTATAAACCATATAACAGAACAGAAGAAAAAACTAACCTAAAATGAACATTCACTGTTGAGAAGGAAAAGAGGGTATGTTTGACAGTTGCGAAGGAAAAGAGGAAGATGGTAGGGAGGCCGCAGGTTTTAGGGGTGACGGTGGAGGCTGGTAATGGTGGCAGCCGAAATGGGGTGTAGTGGTGGTGGAGGCTTGTAACTGGCCGTCACAGTGGAGGAGGTTTTTTGTAGGTGGAGCAAGGTGCGAGTGATGGTTCTTGATGACAGCGGTTTTGGGGGTGGATGAATAATGGGGCGTAGTAACTATTGCAGTGAGTGCAGAGATGAGAGTTAAGGTTTTATTAGAGAATGAATAATGGGGCGGGAGATTGAATAGATGAGGAGGGAGGACAAAATTTTGAAAGATTATATTATAACATAAAAACATGACACACATGTTTTGATGGTTTCATGTTTTTTTTATTTTATGAAAGTAAATTAATAACACACAAAAATGCGTGTCATGAATTTATTATATTTTAGAAATCATGGCATTTCTATTATGACACGCATTTTTTAGTGTCATTAATGGGCGTGTGTCATTGTTCGCGTGTCAAGATATGTACATTTTTTAGTAGTGCTTATAAACAAAACAACAGCCGTGTAAATATAACTAGAAGGAACCCGCGCGTTGCGGCGGGGTTGCATTTGCGTTTAGCCAATCACATTGTGGGTGTTGTGCATTATACACACATCATAGATGACTAATCAAATCTTCATCTCCCTTTTTTGCTTTTCTATTTTTTTTGTTTTGTAATGCAAATTTCTTCATGGTATCTACCGAAGCAATCATCTTTTATTTTTTTTAATAGAAAGTTATTGAAAGAATGCATTAATCATTTATGTTTCATGTCTGTTTTATGCAAAATACATTAATGTAGCCTAAAGATAACCCTTTCTTTCTCAAACCAGAGTGGGCCAAAAATAAACCGAAACTCCGATAACCGATTGGTTTACCCGCGTGTTGCCGCGGGATCCAAATACAAATTGCAATACAACAATGTGATTATTTACAAAACGCAAAAATGCAGATTCAATAGTTACCTTGGTACCCAATGTTGTGGTTCGAATAAGCCCTTCTGAAATAAATATTTATCTACTCGTTAAGTGTCAGGTTACTAAGTTGCCATATTAACTTCTATCAAGCCAGAGTATATATTGGATCCACTAAAGCACCCATTTCTTATGCATTCTCTAGGCATTCGTCTATTTCCCCTTTCAACACATTTCCAAATCTAAATAATAACCAACACATGACACAATGCTTAGAAAAAAATAAAAATAAATGATCTTAGCAAGTATATATGACATAGTTTAAAGCATACAAACCAATCCATGAGTACGTACCATGGCATAAGAATTAGAAACAAATACAATCTACAAACTGATTAGCCGATATGTAAGAAGAAAGGCAATTACATCACAAAAAACCAATGAAATCAAGTACAAAGAGAATACTACCATTTCAATATCATATCAACAGCTTTTCTTTTCATAATTTCCCGTGCACGTTGCGGCGCGAACATGTTAAATCACAAAAGAAATCGCCAAGCTAAAATTATCAAAACAATTTACTGGCATATGACGGCGTGTTGCTGGAGACACTTTAAACTCGGGTGGCGCTTGTTTTCATACCATTTAATTCAACATCCACAATGCAATTCCACTAACAATATATTACTTCTATTTCATTCTCTAACTGGTGTGCCCAATTTTCCAATTTGTAGATGTACAATAATAAATTGTGTAATAAACACAACTTATCACATTTTTTAATTTAAAAAAAAAACAAAAAAAATAATAATAAGGAAAATCCTTGACATTACTATGTTGATCCCTTTTAAACATCAATTGATCTTAAGTTGCATAAAAAATAATCAAAGTGTTTGATAAAGGAATTGATTTTGAAGAAAATAATTGATTTATAGAAAATTAAATAGGATTTCAATAAATGTTGTACAAGAGGGCATAAAAGGAAGAAATTGGACAAAAATTATAAATTTATACTAAGACTCTTGATATGCCATCTTAAAAAAGATGTAAATTTACCTTCTTACCCATCAAGCACCTATTATATAGTAGTATAGATAAAAGGTATGTGGGACAATATAGACGACGACTTTAAAATAAATAAATTGTGATTGAACTATTGTATCTATTAACACCATCAATAGTTATCAATCATCAGTATCACATTCAGATGTAGATAAACACTACCAACCGGTTATACATGTATATAAACTAAGGAGGGTTTATTAGATAAATGTTGTCCGCGTTTTAGAGACGAAATCATTAAGAAGGATACGCGGAGATCGTAAACATGGTGGAGGTGTGTCGGTGGACACCAAGAGTCACCGACCTCTTTTCTCTCTACTAATCAAAATTAACATTCGTATAACTAATTAACAACAAATTAAACCATACAGAACATCAAAATCCAAATAAAAACAATTCAAAAACTAATAATAAATAAAAAACTGGAATTATTACTATTATTAGGTTAATAAGTAATGACGTGATAATGAGCAAATAACAAAAAAAAAATACCTGTGCCGATTATTATTGTGAGCTTCTCGAGATTGAACTTTTGTTTCTAATTTGTATGTACGATCGATTTTTAGGGCTTTTCATTATTCGACACTTCTGTTTGATTGTACGATGGTTGTTCCACCTGTTAGGGCAAGAGCAGATTATGATTATCTTATTAAGCTTCGTTTGATCGGCGGTAGAAAACAATTTGATTAATTTGATTATATAAACCCTAGATCTGAAAGCATAGTAGTTGAAATTGATCGTTAATAATATATACCTTTAAAAGATGAACTTATTGAAGGAATAGGATCTGTTGATTGAGTTACGATTGACAGTGTTTTTTTTTTTTTTGGATTTTTGAGGTTTTTGTGTTCGTCCAAGTCAAATGTTTAGGTTGAGGTTCTCTTGATGATGCAGCGCAAGTCTTGCCTCAATTCATCGCATTCCATCTGCAGATCTTCGTTCTCTTCCTTAACTTCCTCAAACTTATTAAACAAATCATGTGATCTCTTCTTCTCTTTCGATATCTCGCTCTCTCAAATCTGAACCCCGACATCACCATCGCTTGAAACAGATCACCCATTGAAGATCAAGCAAGGGAAACAAATTGATGTAGTTCTTAGGAAACAAACATTGATGTACTAACCAATAAAATTACTTTTCCTTAAATTACAATTGTATGTAACTAATTTGAGATTAATCTAATAATAAGAAATTGCAAATAAGAATCTAAAGATCTTAATTGAAACATGAGAAGAGAATATATATAAATTAAAATGAAAAAGTACCACACCACAATGAAAATCTACTAGCGGTGATGTTCAAAAACCCAAAACACAAACGTAGGGAAGAGAGACGCATCACACATGTCATCATTGAAGCGGTTCACAAATATGGAAGGCACAACACAGGTCCAACGTGTAACGACTAAACGAAATAAAAATTAATAGAATAGTGTTGGGCCACCTTAAGGTGTAGCCCAATATCCTTACCCGGATATAGAATTTAGACCCACTCGGCCCAATTAAGTTAGATAAGCCCAATATGTATCCGGCCCATTAATAGAATTATTAGACCCGATAGAGTGGGCCAAGTTTTGAGTCCTAAATGAAACATAAATATGGGCCGATAAATACAACTTTGCTGGGCCAAGTAATTGGGTCCGGTTATTAACATTGGGCCGATATTAAGGAGATAATCAAGCCCACTCTCTTGTTTAAACCAACCGGCCTCTTGGAAGTTTAAAAGGTGGCCGCCAATCTCAGAGGAGATCTCCACCTATGCACTCAATCTCCCCACAAAACAACACCTAGACACCCTAACCACTTATAAACCTATAGGCCACTATCAAAAACCGTTCACTTCATCTTCTCCAAACATGCAAACTACCCTTTTCCTCCCTACACCTCAACCGGAAACCACCACCTCTTATTAAAACATCAACTTCCTCCATCTAAAAATAGGCTACGGTTATATATATAACCGGCCGATTATATTAAATCCGGGTAAGTTTCTAACCCTTAACTTGTAGGAAATACGAGCGCCAAGCTGTAATGGCCAGCTTACGTACGTATCTATATACCTAAGCTGTAATGGTCAGCTAACTAATATATATGTATGTTTGTAATCGTGATTATGTGTTAAACAGGTGGTCCGAATAGTTTCTGAGCAACTCGTCAACTTTAGAAATCAAGTGGAAGAACAACAAGTGAGTGTTTGCACCCCATAATAGCTTTTAAATGTTTCGGGGTAGATGTATGTTTGTTTGTCTTTGAAATTCATTGATTGATCATGATCCAATAGAAGTAATAGAAACCGGTCGGATAGAAACTACGTAGAGTGGATCCATTCGGTATCAAAGAGTATAGACCCGGGCCGATTAGAGGCTACGGGACCATGCATAATCGATCTATACTCAAAAATAGAATGACCGGACGATTACATGCATGTGTCTAAAAAGATTGTTAAAGCCTTGGCATCACTCACTAGTTTCGACTAACGTATTTTAAACATACATTTCAGGAGATTATCATGGAACCCGAGCTCAGTTATGGTGTTAGTGAACTTATCGAGTGAAGTTTGATGTTTATAAATAAAGTTGAATCATGTTGTAGTGTGACGTTTTCGAAAATAAAGGTTGTAAAGGCTTCGGCCAAACAATGGTTTGAAAGTATGGTTTGATGTATAATATAACTATGTTTTTGAGTTAAAAGTGTTGTTCTTGATTTATACAAAAATCGGCTTTAATGAAAGCGAGTTAAACGATGAAAACTAGTTAGGAAACTAACTACCAATCGGTAATGACTCGGTGAAAATCGGGTCGTTACAGGTTGGTATCAGAGCTCGGGTTCGGGAGGTAGTGGAATTTTTATAGAACTAACTTGAAATTTGATTGATATGATTACGTGTAATGATATACGTTAAAATATACATATTTAAATCCCCGATTAAACTCCCAAATTACGCGTTTTCGACCATAATTGCACGAATTCGGTACTTAACCGCTTCATATATTTATTTCAGGTCTTAAACGGCGCCTCGAAGACAAAGTCGAAGAAACAGGGCTAAAAACGGACAAGACGGACAACTTCTACAAAATTGACCAAGTCTGGAAGTTGTGAACGGGAGTGCCAAATATGTGCACTCCCGTGCGGGTCACATCAGCTCGGGAACAAGCCTGCACGGCCAGGCGCACCAGGCAGTGCACTCCCAAGTGCTCGGCAACATCAAGATCAGCACGGCCGTGCGCCCTTTTGGCACTCCCGTGCCAAAAATCAAGATATTTTCAGGAATCACCCAACCACTTGCCCACTTGCACGTCAACTCAAAAAGTTAAAGTGCACGGCCGTGCACTTTATGCGCACGGCCGTGCCAAAGATCAAAATTTCTATAAAAGCAGAGCAGAACCCACTGATCAATTATTGGGTGTTCTCTGGGCGATTTGGGGCGGTTTTCTGGACCTGTGAGCTGCTGGAAAGGCGAGGAACGAGCTCGGGAACGCATCCGGATCATCGATCATCATCCAATCCATCACATTCGAGTTTTATGGTTTGATCTATTATGCTTTCATTTGATTCAAATCAGTTTGTTTAAGCTTGTTTGTGTTGTTTATGTAATACATTATAGTCTAGTAATCATGTTTAGTAATCTTTAGTAGAAAAAACAATCGTTTAGCATGTAATCATGTTTTGTATAAATTTGGCGTTTTTCACGTATTAGATCTTGATGATCATAGCGCAACCTTGTTTCATTGTTGATGGATTTGTAGCTGTATTTGAATGACTTTAGCGATTGTCGAATGTGTTAGGCGGATACATGTTGAAAAACCGTCCGTTTAATCGTCCGGTAGTAGACTAGTTAACTTGTTAAATAGTTTATGCCATGAAACTGTAATCGGGTATTGGTTTGGTTAAAGTCAGTCGAATAACGGTTAAAAATGCTTACCGGCACGTAAAAGGGTTTAAAAAGCCTAATGGTGCCGTTACTAGTCTTTGACACGGTTAATGATCTTTGGTAGTTATTTTGGTAAAAATAGCGATCTTAGTAGATCGGGGGTCAAAGTTGGTAAAATGGAATAGGTTGTGAAATGCTCTACTTTATGCTAGTTTAGGTGGCTGTGTTGTGTATTCGGTATCGCTTCCCTGAATTAGTGAGGTTAGAATACTCTTAACGGATGACTAACTTATCTTTAGAAGATCTGCGTGAGATCATATCAGCTGCTCGCTCATGAACGACTTGAAGCGGTTAACGTGTGTATTCGTGTTAGCTTTCTGTATAGTTGTCATGTTAGGATGCCCGAAAGGGACACTAACTGTCGGAAAATGGGAATGTTGATCACGCGCCTATATTACTTATTATATTTAGATAACATGCTAGGATTGGCAAAAATAAAGTTTATATAGTTATATTTTTTATTTGGAGTCGTAGTTAAGTTATTTACATGTTTTAGAATTAATTTAGTTTTAAACAAAACTCAAACTTATCTTTTTCCTACTGGTAGATCGGGGACAGAGTTTTAGTACAATTGCTCCGCGCGCGTCCATGGATCGATATCTGGTTCTTACCTGTACGTTACTACATATATGACAGGGTACACTTGCCCTATTGTGTGTGTTTTAATATTAAGGTCTAAACCATTTTTATAAATATTAAAGCAAAACGTGTGTTAAAATCCATTGAAAATATGTATAGTTACGCACACGTCATGTAATATAATGTCGAGCACCGGAGAGCAAGCTGAAGTATCAATGGAAATTGAAGAAGGAGAGATACCCAACCAAGAGGAGGTGATGGACAACGATTCACAAGAATTTCCGAGTACTCAAGACTTACTAGCCGAGATTCCGGGTTTGAGGTGGACTAATAACGGGTGGGATTTTAACTTGGAAAACTTAGGGGTAGTCGGCCCTTTACCCGAGCCCGTGTTTACACCATCCGAAACAATCCATCCATACCATCAAGTTGATCCAATACCCCACTACTATTATCCGAACCCATCTCCGAGTGAATGTTTTGGTACCTCTAGCAATATTTCAATAGAAGAATCTAGTTATAACCCGTATACCACGGCTTATCCGATCCCTCCAACCATACCACCCATGACCCCGGCAATTGATCCATATCTTGAAGCTACCTTGATTAACCGAGCAAACGAAGCCTTACCACAATCGGAATATGTGAGCCGGAAGGACTACTTGGAATTGGTAGAAAGTTATTATCAAATGAAATCCCAACGTGATCAAGCTCGCAACATGGTGGAGGAGTTAAGGAAGTTGGTGAGGAGGTTCGCGTATCAATCAAGACAAGTCCTCGAGGACTCCAAGTATCCTCTAATGTTGTAGGGTGATGGTGCATGGAAGTGAAGATGATAGGAAGGTTGAAGTAAAAGTAGAAGGTTAATATTAAATAAAAAGGTGGTGAAGTAGTAATCAAAATGTTATGTGTTGTAAAACTTATGTGGTAGTATGTAGTCTTGTGTGGTAGTATGCTAAATTATGTGAGTAGTAGTAACTTGTGTATTAAACATCTAGAAATTTTCTTATAATATAAATATATCTAGATGTTTTGTTAATTAAATAGACTAAAGTAAAAAGTTATGAAATAAATTATTACTAACCAAAATGAAAATTTTTAAATATAGAAAATGCCGAGACGATCTGAAAGAAATACGGGAAAAGAACCAGAAATAGAACAAACCAAGAAAAATAAAGCCTCTTCCTCGAAACCAACTGAAACAGTTTAAGAACCTATGAATGAAGAAAACCCCGTAGGAGAAGATATCCCTGCAACAAATGATATTAGCGAATTAGAAGAGAAAATGAGGAAGTTAGTTTTAGATAGTCTTCAAGACTCGATTCCAACTAACATGACAATGTTAGAAAAACCACCAGGTTCCAAAAGTGTAGAGAAAAATCTAGACGAGGTCATAGTTAACTTAGAAGATAACACTATAAGATCCCGATACTGTGACTACAAAACTTTTATGGCCTGTAGACCTGAATCTTTCGATGGTAGTACGGGTGCAGCTGGGGCTACCCGTTGGTTGGAAGAAATGGAATCTATATTAGAAATAAGTAATTGTGCTCCTAGTGACCAGGTGAAATTTGTAACCCACTCGTTAAAAGCAGAAGCTTTAAACTGGTGGAACATGATAAGACAGGTAAGAGGTAGGGAAGTGGTAGCTACTATGACATGGTTAGAATTTCGAACACTTATCACCGAGAAATATTGTCCCATGAATGAGATCGAAAAGATAGAAATGGAATTCCTAGGAATGGAAATGAAGGGCCTAGATTGTATAGGCTATATAAACCGGTTCAATCAACTTGCCCGTTTAGTGCCCCATCAAGTAAACCCTGAACCTAAAAGAATTAGAAGGTTTATCTGGGGATTAAACCCCCAAATTCAGGGAATAGTTAGAGGGGCAAAACCAGCAAAATTTGATACTGCCTGTGAATTAGCCTTAAGCTTAACCGATGACATAATAAGGCATAAAGAACGGGAGAGAATATCAGTAGGTAGCAAAAGAGGGTGGAACGAAACCTTTAGAACCATAAATTTCAACACGTCTGGTAAAAGTCAAGAAAACCCAGGAGATCAAGGAAACCCTGAAAAGCGACCCTACCGTGGAAATAGCCCTTTTTGTTCAAAATGCAAGTATTACCACACTGGTGAATGTCGAAGAAGGTGTGATCGATGTGGCCGATTTCATCTCGGCAATTGTAAGGGAACCCATTGCCAGAATTGTAAGAAATTAGGACATGTGGCAAGAGATTGCAGATTTGACCCAGACCGTCCCAGAACATGTTATGAATGCAAAGAACCTGGTCTATACAAAGCTGACTGTCCTAAGTTGAGAAACTCGTCCAAAGGAGAACAAGGAAGAGGAAGGGCATTTGTGATCAATGCGGAAGAAGCCCGAGATGAACCCGATTTAGTCACGGGTATGTTCTATATCAACCAATTACCCGCTTATGTCTTATTTGATACTGGAGCTAATCTTAGCTTCATTTCAAAAACCTTTATAGAAAAGATAAACATACTCCCAGAACCCATGAATAAAACATATGAAATCGAGATAGCCGATGGAAAAATTTTAAAAGCTACCGAAGTTTTTAAAAATTTGACATTAACTATCGAAAATCAAGAGTTCCTGATAAATCTCATTCCTATGAGCTTAGGAGAATTCGACGTTATAGTAGGAATGGATTGGTTAGCATCGAATCAGGTTGAAATAGTTTGCAAAGAAAAGATAATAAAAATACCTCTCTTAACACAAGAGACTTTAATCGTGTATGGAGAAAAACCAAAAGGAACCCTAAATTTAGTTTCTAGTCTAAAAATAATGAAATACTGGAGAAAGGGACACCAACTCTTTTTGATACATCTGAATTCAGAGAAGGAAAGCAAAGAAGAAATAGATACAATTAAGATAGTGTCTGAATTCAAAGACGTTTTCCCAAATGAATTACCTGGATTACCCCCACCTCGTCAGGTAGAATTTTCAATTGACCTAATTCCTGGAGCCGCACCCGTTGCTAGAGCTCCATATAGGTTAGCTGCAAATGAAATGAGAGAACTTACGAAGCAATTAGAAGAACTCATAGATCGAGGATTCATTAGACCAAGTACCTCCCCTTGGGGAGCACCGGTACCTAATTCCTGGAGCCGCACCCGTTGCTAGAGCTCCATATAGGTTAGCTGCAAATGAAATGAGAGAACTTACGAAGCAATTAGAAGAACTCATAGATCGAGGATTCATTAGACCAAGTACCTCCCCTTGGGGAGCACCGGTACTAATAAAAACTATACAATGATAAAAATAGATAAACAAACGAATACACGCCTACAACTACTAAAAACTATATAAAAGACTCAATTATAACTCAAAATACATGGGAGAATAGATGTGTTTTACGACACATCAAACATCCCCACACTTGACTCTTTTTCGTCCCTGAAAAAGAATTATGCTATGGAATCACAGTTAGGTTTACATCCAGTTTCAAAACATAGGTTACTTAATTAATAATCTACTAACGTGTTGATTGCGATTGCAGGTATGTTGATCCTTTTAAACCCACACCGGTTTCCAAGCCCCTTTTTATTTATATTAAGTTCATGTTGATTAGTCTATCTAGGGTCTCACTCGAAGGAAGCAACAGTTCCTCCTAATCCCGCCTCAAGCTTATGAAGCTAAAGGAACGACCAATTGACCTTTTCCCAACCGTCTTATGTAGAAAACCAAGAGAGTTTAAAATCACTTTTTTTTTTTTTTTGCATACTTAACTCAGAGGGTGTGACCAATCCAAGTCGCTATCCCAGTGGTCAGGCATCTTAAGCTTCAGCATTTTTTTTTTCATCTCAGCATACTTAACTCAGAGGGTGTGACCAATCCAAGTCGCTATCCCAGTGGCCAGGCACCTTAAGCTTCAGCATTTTTGCTTTGATTTCTAATTTTTTTTAAGTGATTAGAAATTCTAACGGTTTTCTACTTATAACGGTGCTTCTTATACTATTTTTGGCGGTTTCGGTCTCCCCGTTTCTCCTAGATGCGAACCCGCAAAATAGCCTAACATAATTAATTTATTACTTTTCAAAGGAAACCTTTCTACCGGCCGAGCCTACCCACATATCCCAAATCAGACACTTTTTCAATCAATTTTAATCTCTTATTATACATACTATTTGAAAACCGGACACCTAACTTTACCTATCATTTTCCATATTTTATATAATGCAAACTTCAAAATCGGAGACTTTTTTTTTCAGTTTTTTTTTTTTTACTCAAACGACTTTATATACAAACTAAACGACAGTTTCCCATCCCCACACTTAAACTCTACATTGCCCTCAATGTAGGAATAGAAAACGACTCAAAACAAAAACTAATAAAAAAAAATTCCGAATACAAAAATAAAAAGACGAGGGCAAATTGGAAAAGACTTAGCTGGTTAATTAATGCGTAAGCTCCAAAAACTCTAGTCCAATCCAGCTCGATCGTATAGCATTTTGGTCGCGATCGGCTCTGACACAATGGTAAACTCTCGGGTTGCTTCAATATAACGTACAGCTCCAGAATCGTCCGAATGGAGATTGAGTACGAGCGGTACAATCCAAACCTGCGCAAAACGAAACAAACAAAACCCGAGCATAATACCGAACCACACAAAAATAAAAAGACTCAAACTACTAACTTAGACTCATAATTTAACAACAAACAAGAAAACGTACCTGCTTGGCAAAATGGCGGTGAATGGTGGTAGAACCAAATGGGTAGAAAGAAGAAAAAAAAAATCTGGTTCTCGCTCAACGTGAAGGACACTGGTGATCACAACACGCGTTGCAAGCGGAAAAAAAATATATAACTTTCCGGGGTAATAGCCGGTCGCATAAGGCGAACAGGTCAGCCCAGACTCCTCACATTACGTGAAAAATCTTTTTTTCACAGAAAGTTAATTAATTTTTTTTTTTTTAAAAAAATATCTTTTATTACCCGAACCTCTACCAAAACTCCCAATCATAAAATATATATAAAGATAAATACATGGGATCCGCTCATGGTGAAATTTCCTCTACCTAAGCAAACACGCAAACCTGCAAACAGACTCAAAGACACAAAAAAAAACAAAGATAAAATAGAAAGATAAAAACCTATGAACCACTACCGAATGACGGACCATAAATAAAAAAAATGAAAAGCTAAAAAAAAAGTATAAATATAAATTTACAAACTCTACAGAGCCTCCCCACACTTAAACTTAATCAGGGGGCTTCTCTTTTATCTGGACCCGATCCAACCCGTTTAATTCTACCCGGTCCATATTATTTGGCAAAATTACATTAGTGGAATTGAAAAATATTTTATCGAATTTAAATGGGTCGGGCCACCAATATTTAAATTTACCTGGACCAAACCTGATTCTTGGCATGTAATGAGGGGACTTGCTGTCTCTGCAACTCCTGACCCTCACCCTGTGTCGGTCCAGGTGCCTCTTCGCCTTCTCCCGTGGTGGTGGCCATGGTGGTGGCACTAGTAGCAGTGTAATATCCAATGCCTGCACGGGCCGGCTGTGGTGTTCTTCTTCTTCCACCACTGCTTCTTTCTCATCTTTCTTGTTTGGTGACACTTGGTCAAAATCTTTGTCCACTTTTGGAGCTGACAAATCAACTAACTCGTCACCAAACTCTGCTTCCCCATTAGCTGCTTCTTCAAGCAGGTTAGTGGTGTCTTCCTCTTCCACCACTTCTTCCTCAAACAGCCAGCCTGTGGATTCTGAAAAATCCATATCATCCTCAGCCTCCCCTATCTTCTCCATCATGACTTTCCTATGCGCGTCCCAAGCTATCCTTTCTATCTCCTCATCATCACTCCAGACATCTGCCTCCCAAGGGTATGCTGCTGAACTAGAGATCTGGCAAGGCTGCTCATCCTGCTGAACCAAAGGTGGGACTAAGGCGTCCATTATGGTCTCTGGCTCTAACCCTGAATCCTGCAAAATATCATCCTCACAAGACAAGTGTAAAGAATCATATGAGTCAGTTAAATCATGCATAGAATCAGATGAGTAAGGACAAACAGTTTTAGCAACGGGACTAATACAATCAGGTAATGTAAGTGTTACCATCTCGTCTGGATCATCATATGTGAAATAAACCTGCTGAACTGGAGGTGGGACTTCAACGTCCATTATGGTCTTCAGTTCATCCACCTGAGCCTCTAGCCTATTAATTGCCGCATCTTGTTCCCTCAAATAGCCGGTGCGCTTGGATAGCAAAGAATCGATATCCTCGAGCATGAGCTGTTGTTTAGCAAGTAAGGCGGCAAAATCGGGTCTAGTGTGAGACGAGACATCCCGATAATCGGGATGTGGATACAAATGTTGGCTAGGTGGATACTCTGACGAGTTACCACCATGCCTATCCTCATACATCTCAGCTTGTAGACGATCAAGCCGACGTTTTGTTCTATCTAGTGACTCAGATGTTGCAGGGTTAAACCACCGGTTAGCCTGTGGGTATGAAGGCTGGTATGACTGATATGGCTGCGGCTGTAAATACGTGTTAGAATAATAATCCGTGGAATATCCCGATGAATATGAATGAGGGCATCTTATGGTAAAGTGGGGTCCTCCGCAGATCTCGCACATGATAAAAAAAAAATTATATAATACAAATAAAAAAATAATAATAATAATAAGAAAAAAATAAAAGAAAAAATTATTCACAAAAGAGTAGACCAGAAACGGATCGGATGATTCTCAAGAGTGCCAATTGCGTCCCCGGCAACGGCGCCAAAAACTTGATGTGTGTAAATGTATATATATAAATAACACAAGCTTTAATTAAAACGACTCACCTAAAAACTACACACGCACGGCAAGTGTACCGGTCGCAAAGCAGTAAACAGATAAGACCGAGTATCGAACCCAAAGACGCGAATGCAACTCTAGATCACAACCTCTACCGAATGCTAGCCTAAATAAATATATACTTATGTGGGGGGGTTGAACTAATAATTATAAACTTAATAAAACTAAATATATTAAAATTAGCTTAACTCGACAACTAATACGAACTTAAAGAACTGGAGAAATCAGATAGGAAGAAGGCTGGTAACCTGGGTAGAATCCCTAGACTCTGGTTACAAAAGCTGACCTATGTAATCCGGTTGGAGACCCTGTTCTCATCTAACAAACCTCCTGTCAAGGATAGTCGACTAAATTCAAGGCGGGACAAGTGTTGAGATGCTAAAATGAAAGTGGATCGCCCCAGCGAAACCAAATCCCACAGTAATCCTTTAATCAACCACTCTTGGATCGAAAACTCCCAAACTGTGAAGCAGACTTAACTAATACGAATGAAATCCTAGGAAAACTCTAAACACGAATAAGTAACCGGCCTCGCCCTAGCGATAACCAAACTACCAAACAATGTCTAGTTAGTCAACCTAGCAATCCCAAATTATATTCCTAACCTTCGGGAAGGGATTGCACACCTTAGCTAATTGATTTTAAAAACCTGTTAAACTTGCGCTATTCCTAACTACAAGAACTAGCTCGACAACAAAAGTTAATCAAACTAGAATGATTTCTAGATCTAGGGGATATTCCTATGTGCCTAGAACATCAAAACCTACAAACAAGTAATCAAATCAAAAAGCGCCAGCACACAAATATTCAAAATCAAACATAAAAATTAAATCATGTAACCCAACACATCCAAAACGAAAAACATAAGTCTTTACTTAAAAACCAAACTCTAGTTCATCATCCCAAGCTACCAACAAAAGGTTTAGCTCATAATCTTTATAAACATCACAAAATAAATAAAAATAGTTTTTACCATGTCTATAAAAATAATAAACAAAAACTAAACCTAACCCAAGGCTCGTTGGCTATTGATCTTTAACGTGCCCGTGGCCTTTTCTCCTTCCGTGCCCTTTCGCTCGTCACCGTAACTTGGTGCGTCTAACTCCTTTTCTTTATGTTCGCTCCCTTTGTAATTCTTCGATCCCCCTTGGCTGTGAGTTGAATGAATTATATATGTGTAAGTCTAATTAATCCCTTTTTTTTGAATTTTATTGCTGCCGTCAAACTCTATGTATATATCCTCATCCATATGTTCACCGACTTTTGCAATTTTGTGTAGTTTGTTCGGCTTGGGCCTCGAGCCCAAGCTTTCCCTTTTCTTTTTTTTTCTTTTTTTTTATATTATATTATTAGTATAATAATAATTATTATTATAACCCCTTGCTTTTGTATTGGCTGTTCACGACTTGACCAAAGTTCTCCGTTTACGCTTCAACGTCCATGAACACATGCTCTCAAGTGCTCGTGTCTCAATTAAAATTTTTTATTTTTAAGCTCATTCTCCACGAACATCTATAAAACAATAAAATGAGTAATTAAGTACTAAAAACTAATAAAAACTATACAATGATAAAAATAGATAAACAAACGAATACACGCCTACAACTACTAAAAACTATATACAAAAGACTCAATTATAACTCAAAATACATGGGAGAATAGATGTGTTTTACGACACATCAGAATTCAAAGACGTTTTCCCAAATGAATTACCTGGATTACCCCCACCTCGTCAGGTAGAATTTTCAATTGACCTAATTCCTGGAGCCGCACCCGTTGCTAGAGCTCCATATAGGTTAGCTGCAAATGAAATGAGAGAACTTACGAAGCAATTAGAAGAACTCATAGATCGAAGATTCATTAGACCAAGTACCTCCCCTTGGGGAGCACCGGTACTTTTTGTTAAGAAAAAGGATGGAACCATGAGAATGTGTATTGATTATAGGGAGCTTAATAAGCTAACCATCAAGAACAAATATCCATTACCTAGGATCGATGATCTCTTTGATCAATTACACGGTGCCCAATATTTTTCAAAAATTGATCTTAGGTCAGGTTACCATCAGCTAAGAATAAGAGATGAAGATGTTTTAAAAACAGCTTTTCGAACCAGATATGGCCACTATGAATTTTTAGTCATGCCATTTGGACTAACAAATGCCCCTGCAGTATTTATGGATCTGATGAATAGAATTTGTAGACCTTACTTAGATAAGTTTGTGATCGTCTTTTTAGATGACATTTTAATTTATTCTAAGAATGAAAAAGATCATCAGCAACATTTAAGAGAAATTCTGGAAACCCTTAGAAAGGAAACGCTGTATGCAAAATTTACCAAGTGTGAATTCTGGGTGAAGGAAATTAAATTCTTAGGACATGTGATCAATGAAGAAGGAATACAAGTAGATCCTATCAAAATAGAAGCCATTCAGAAATGGGAACCACCTAAGAGTCCTACCGAGGTTAGACAATTTTTAGGGCTAGCAGGTTATTATAGAAGATTTATTAGAAACTTTGCTAAATTAGCCCTACCCCTTACCACTCTAACCAAGAAAACTTCTAAGTTTGAATGGAAAGAGAAACAAGAACAAGCCTTTCAGAGTTTAAAGAATAAATTATGTGAAGCCCCAGTATTAACCCTACCAGAAGAAGGAAAAACATTCATAGTATATTGTAACGCTTCCCAACAGGGTTTAAGGTGTGTTTTAATGCAAGAACATCAAGTAATAGCTTATGCCTCAAGACAATTGAAGAAACATGAACAGAATTATGTTACACACGATCTAGAACTTGGGGCCATAATATTTGCTCTAAAAATATGGAGGCATTATTTATATGGAACAAAGTGTACCATCTACACTGATCATAGGGCCTTCAACACATCTTCGATCAAAAACTTTTAAACATGCGGCAAAGAAGATGGATAGAAATCTTAAGTGATTACGAGTGTGACATAAGATATCATCCAGGAAAAGCAAATATTGTAGCTGATGCCCTAAGTCGGAAAGAAAAACCTCTAGGAACTAAAGCTTTTAAGATTACTTTAGTAAACGAATTTTTAAGTCATCTGAGAAATCATCAAAGAAAAGCTTTAGAACCTACTTTAATAGAACAAGAAGATCTTAATAAAGAAGAAGAAAGACTAATAGAAGGTGCAGACGGAATTTTAAGACACGATGCAAGAATATGGATACCTCGATATGGTGATCAAAGAGAAATTATTTTAAAGGAAATTCATCATTCGAAATATTCTATCCATCCTGGTAGTCAAAAGATGTATAAAGACCTTAGAAAGAATTTTTGGTGGCCAAGTATGAAAAGAAGTATTGGAGAGTTTGTTGCAAAATGTATAACCTGTACTAAGGTAAAAGCAGAGCACCAAAAACCTAATGGGTTATTGATACAACCTGAAATTCCCATTTGGAAATGGGATCAACTTACCATTGATCTGGTAACTAAATTACCAAGATCCACAAGAGGTAATGATGCCATTTGGGTGATAGTAGATAGACTAACCAAATCAGCCCATTTTCTACCCATACAAGAGAATTATGGAGTATAAAAGTTAGCAAACATATATATATATATATATATATATATATATATATATATATATATATATATATATACGGGAGATAGTAACAAGGCATGGAATTCCCCTCTCTATTATCTCAGATCGTGATGGCCGTTTCACTTCTAGATTTTGGGAAAAATTCCAAGATGCCTTAGGATCTCAAATTAAGCTTAGCACTGCATATCACCCACAAACAGATGGAAAAAGTGAAAGAACAATTCAAACGCTAGAAGATATGTTACGAGCTTGTGTTCTGGAATTTAGGGGAAGTTGAGACACTCATCTACCATTAATAGAATTCTTCTACAATAATAGTTATCACGCTTCTATTCAAGCTGCGCCCTTCGAAGCATTATATGGTAGAAAGTGTAGATCTCCGATTTGTTGGAATGAAATTGGAGAAAACCAACTTACCGGCCCACAAATTATTCAAGAAACCACAGACAAGATAGTTCAAATCAAGAAGAAACTAGAGGAAGCCAGGAGTCGACAGAAAAGCTATGCAGATAATCGGAGAAGACCGTTAGAATTCCAGATAGGAGACTACGTCCTATTAAAAGTGTAACACCCCAACCGATGGCGGAAACATCGGGGTGCCACGTATTGATGATTGTTCAGTAGCTCATGGTGAATAATAGATTCCATTAAATGATTTAAATGAATTACATACAATAGTTCTAGAATTGGTACATCAAATTGAATAAATCTATACACATATCTTCAAGCATCAATTCATATCTTCAAGCAAATAGAACCTGAAACATGTTAAGTTGAAAAGATTTTGGGTCAACAAAAGTTGGTGAGAATTACATAGGTTTTTGATAATTGAGTAAAAATGTTGTGCAATTCATGTGTCATGTCAATCTAGTCCATATGTGAGAACATACTAGAAATAAATCGAGTGCATAACCAACCCTGATGACTGTTATAATATGATACATACCATACGCTCATGGTCCAATTGAATATGTTATACGATAACAAACACCCACGCAACCTTTGTAGGAGGCACGTATCCGGGTGGGATTGTCAGTCCAATAGATCTATCAATGTATACCGCCGGCTTGTACGGAGTTAATGATTATGCTAGAATGGTGCTTACTCTAATCATGCTCAAGACATAATGCAACATAGAAAACACATAGACACATTGATGATTGAATTGCATAAATGATGTTGTAACATGTTTCACCCCAAAAACGGTGATAAATAGAAAAGGGGCTATGTAAAACTCACCTTGGTAAAATGTTATATCTCGTAAAAAAATAGAATATTGTGTTGTGAATGTATGCGAGGCGAATCCCAAAGACTCAACAACGTAGCTAGTCCAAATTGAAGAAAACGAAAAAGAAAGAATATCAAGCTTCCAATTCGCCAATTACAAGAGCTTATAATCAAAGCTTCAATTGTAGAAGTAATAGACTATAGAAGAAAGGTATGAGGGAAAGTTTAATCGGATTGAAACAATTAGAGGTGCAAAGTATAATGGGTCATAGGAGGGTTTTTATACTAGTTTTGGATTCAATTAGCCATTAAAATTGGTCAACACCATAAAGTAAGGTTTTATGATGAATTGACTATTTGACTAAGACTTTGACTGTTTGACTAAGACTTTGACTAGGACTTTGACTATTTGACTCAAGGCTTTATTTAAAAAAAAAAAAAGAATTTAGAATCATATTATTATTATTATTGTTATTATTTATATACATTTATGTATGTATATAAGTTGTGAGTTAGGATAAATAAAGACTTAGGCACATTTGTATAATATTAATGATAAAGGTGTAATAAAAAAAAAATATATATATATATATATAAGGGCTTTTTATGTATTAAAATTTTGGGGAAAATTTTGCGATGTTACAGTCTCCCCTACTTTTGGAAACTTCGTCCCGAAGTTTATTGAAAACACAGGGTTGAAGGTGATTGGGTAGAAATTAGGACAAGGGTGGTTTGGGAAGTTTCGAGTTAAGGCATGACATAAATTTATAGGTAACAGAATAAACTGTTTCGAATAATTTGGGTAAGAGTTTTGATATGTGTGAGTTTTAAGGGTTGGATTAGGTTCATCTGAAATAGCAAGGATAATAAGAATCTTAAGTTTTAGGACTCCTAAAAGAAATGCTTGAGTTGATTGACTATAGAAAGACTAAATGAACTACCAGGTAACTAGAGTTTATAATTGGTTATTTACTGAAAACCTTGATAGAATTTCACACTACCTTAACGTACCTGTAAATTCATGATTACGTTCCGGACCGCAATCACCAATTTACCTTACATTAAAGTTTTGCGTCCTTCTATATCTCCACCGATTGTTGAGCAGGTCCGATAGCCTCCACCAGTCGTGGAGTAGGTTGTAGGGCCTCTCCCGACTGTTGAAAAGGCATAATGACCTCTACCAATCGTTGAGTAGGTTCGATAGCCTCCACCAGTCGTGGAGCAGGTTGTAGGGCCTCTCCCGACTGTTGAAAAGGCATGATGACCTCTATTAAGTGCAGCATTTATTATACACATAGGTTGCAAATTGATAACATGTTTATGCAAGCAAGTATAACAAGCACAGTATATGAGTTGTAGTTGTATAGATTTATATAATTAGTTCACATTCAAACAATCATGCACCATGTAACAACTCTCAGACAAATATTTTATTACTTGAATCAAATAGCGTCAATACATAGAATAAAAGCAATCAATAGTCAAATGGTGAGACTTGCGGTTAGGTAGCTGGAGGATCTTGATCTCTGTTTAGTTTAGGGCATTGGTTACGGAAGTGATTTGGGTAATGAATGTTCAATAAGATATGGGTTGAATGAAGGACAATGAGGTAATATAAGGAATGTAATCATTTATTCATTTAATTAAAACGAATAAACGAAAACGTTGACTTATCAAAGATTCTAAATTCTAATAACATATAAAGACATGCTTTAGCCTATAAGTGAACACTCATCCCGAGAATTCCCAGGTAGGCATCCGGGTCCCTCGTCTGATTGGGATATATGCGCAATGCCAGCCTAGACAGAAGACTCAGAATACAGGCGTTCACCCTTCCAGATTGCACGTGTTCGTTATTAAAATCTAGAACTTCGACGAGATCTCAAGGTGGTTCAGGCTAAACCTGAGGATTTTGTCCTATTAGTCTAAGAGTAGATCCAATGGTGGAGAGCAACCTTCTTGTAAGGATGAAAGTAGGGATAAGAAGTAGGAGGGAGATAGAGAATAGCAAGTAAAAGAAGCAAATACTGGTTATAATCCTATGGTTATAGACTAGATTATTTTTCTAATAACCTAATTCCCTATAACCTGGCTCTGATACCAATCTGTAACACCCCAACCGATGGCGGAAACATCGGGGTGCCACGTATTGATGATTGTTCAGTAGCTCATGGTGAATAATAGATTCCATTAAATGATTTAAATGAATTACATACAATAGTTCTAGAATTGGTACATCAAATTGAATAAATCTATACACATATCTTCAAGCATCAATTCATATCTTCAAGCATCAATTCATATCTTCAAGCAAATAGAACCTGAAACATGTTAAGTTGAAAAGATTTTGGGTCAACAAAAGTTGGTGAGAATTACATAGGTTTTTGATAATTGAGTAAAAATGTTGTGCAATTCATGTGTCATGTCAATCTAGTCCATATGTGAGAACATACTAGAAATAAATCGAGTGCATAACCAACCCTGATGACTGTTATAATATGATACATACCATACGCTCATGGTCCAATTGAATATGTTATACGATAACAAACACCCACGCAACCTTTGTAGGAGGCACGTATCCGGGTGGGATTGTCAGTCCAATAGATCTATCAATGTATACCGCCGGCTTGTACGGAGTTAATGATTATGCTAGAATGGTGCTTACTCTAATCATGCTCAAGACATAATGCAACATAGAAAACACATAGACACATTGATGATTGAATTGCATAAATGATGTTGTAACATGTTTCACCCCAAAAACGGTGATAAATAGAAAAGGGGCTATGTAAAACTCACCTTGGTAAAATGTTATATCTCGTAAAAAAATAGAATATTGTGTTGTGAATGTATACGAGGCGAATCCCAAAGACTCAACAACGTAGCTAGTCCAAATTGAAGAAAACGAAAAAGAAAGAATATCAAGCTTCCAATTCGCCAATTACAAGAGCTTATAATCAAAGCTTCAATTGTAGAAGTAATAGACTATAGAAGAAAGGTATGAGGGAAAGTTTAATCGGATTGAAACAATTAGAGGTACAAAGTATAATGGGTCATAGGAGGGTTTTTATACTAGTTTTGGATTCAATTAGCCATTAAAATTGGTCAACACCATAAAGTAAGGTTTTATGATGAATTGACTATTTGACTAAGACTTTGACTGTTTGACTAAGACTTTGACTAGGACTTTGACTATTTGACTCAAGGCTTTATTTAAAAAAAAAAAAAAAAGAATTTAGAATCATATTATTATTATTGTTATTATTTATATACATTTATGTATGTATATAAGTTGTGAGTTAGGATAAATAAAGACTTAGGCACATTTGTATAATATTAATGATAAAGGTGTAATAAAAAAAAATATATATATATATAAGGGCTTTTTATGTATTAAAATTTTGGGGAAAATTTTGCGATGTTACAAAAAGTATCCCCATGGAAAGGTGTCATACGATTTCAAAAATGGGGAAAACTTAACCCACGCTATATAGGACCGTATCAAGTAAAGGAGAGAATTGGACAGGTAGCCTATCGTCTAGAGTTACCTCCAGAATTAGACGGGATCCATGATGTTTTTTATATCTCCAACCTCCGAAAATGTGTAGTAGATACACAAGCTATTATTCCTTTAGATGATATTCAAGTAAATCCCCAATTACGATTCACAGAGGAACCTATAGAAATTGTGTCACAACAAGAAAGAAGACTAAGAAGGGGAAAAATACCAATAGTACAAGTTAAGTGGAATGCTAGACGAGGTCCGGAATTCACATTTGAACGTGAGGATATGATGAGAGCAAAATACCCCCACCTATTTATAAATCAGGTACAATATAAAAACAATTTCGGGGACGAAATTTTCTAAGGGAGGGAGAATGTAACGACTAAACGAAATAAAAATTAATAGAATAGTGTTGGGCCACCTTAAGGTGTAGCCCAATATCCTTACCCGGATATAGAATTTAGACCCACTCGGCCCAATTAAGTTAGATAAGCCCAATATGTATCCGGCCCATTAATAGAATTATTAGACCCGATAGAGTGGGCCAAGTTTTGAGTCCTAAATGAAACATAAATATGGGCCGATAAATACAACTTTGCTGGGCCAAGTAATTGGGTCTGGTTATTAACATTGGGCCGATATTAAGGAGATAATCAAGCCCACTCTCTTGTTTAAACCAACCGGCCTCTTGGAAGTTTAAAAGGTGGCCGCCAATCTCATAGGAGATCTCCACCTATGCACTCAATCTCCCCACAAAACAACACCTAGACACCCTATAATCTAGGAAAATCATTACATGCAAAACCACTTATAAACCTATCGGCCACTATCAAAAACCGTTCACTTCATCTTCTCCAAACATGCAAACTACCCTTTTCCTCCCTACACCTCAACCGGAAACCACCACCTCTTATTAAAACATCAACTTCCTCCATCTAAAAATAGGCTACGGTTATATATATAACCGGCCGATTATATTAAATCCGGGTAAGTTTCTAACCCTTAACTTGTAGGAAATACGAGCGCCAAGCTGTAATGGCCAGCTAACTAATATATATGTATGTTTGTAATCGTGATTATGTGTTAAACAGGTGGTCCGAATAGTTTCTGAGCAACTCGTCAACTTTAGAAATCAAGTGGAAGAAAAACAAGTGAGTGTTTGCACCCCATAATAGCTTTTAAATGTTTCGGGGTAGATGTATGTTTGTTTGTCTTTGAAATTCATTGATTGATCATGATCCAATAGAAGTAATAGAAACCGGTCGGATAGAAACTACGTAGAGTGGATCCATTCGGTATCAAAGAGTATAGACCCGGGCCGATTAGAGGCTACGGGACCATGCATAATCGATCTATACTCAAAAATAGAATGACCGGACGATTACATGCATGTGTCTAAAAAGACTGTTAAAGCCTTGGCATCACTCACTAGTTTCGACTAACGTATTTTAAACATACATTTCAGGAGATTATCATGGAACCCGAGCTCAGTTATAGTGTTAGTGAACTTATCGAGTGAAGTTTGATGTTTATAAATAAAGTTGAATCATGTTGTAGTTTGACGTTTTCGAAAATAAAGGTTGTAAAGGCTTCGGCCAAACAATGGTTTGAAAGTATGGTTTGATGTATAATATAACTATGTTTTTGAGTTAAAAGTGTTGTTGTTGATTTATACAAAAATCGGCTTTAATGAAAGCGAGTTAAACGATGAAAACTAGTTAGGAAACTAACTACCAATCGGTAATGACTCGGTGAAAATCGGGTCGTTACACAACGCTTCCATAGACAGCCGTATAGCCGCCGCTAACAGCAGGGCAATAACCTCTTCTCTGTAGAAATAAACCACCCCTTTCTCTTTCTATGTTTCCTCTCTACAAAATCAAACCAGCTGGGAACCTCATTTACGGGACCGTACTTATAGAAGATAGAGATTGTTATGCAGATTTAATTTCAAACACTTGTAACTAGAGTAATCAAGATCCATATCTATCTATATATATAAAAGAAAACGTATATGCTGACGTGGCGTGCAATGGAGGCCTCAACCTCCCCTTGATAGTGCCATGTGACATCATAATTGAAAGATTTTAGTGTTTTTGAACTATTTCCTTTTTTAATTAAAAAAAAAAAGATAAACATAAAACCGTAAATAAATTGAGTTATTTTAGGAAAAAAAGAATTTAAAAATAACTTTAAAATTTTCTCTCTCATGTTTCCTCCCATAATTTTTAAACGTTTATATCTTTTATATACGAGATTTTTTAAAGAAAAAAATTACACCAAATTAACGAGCGTTTTATTATCTTTCCAACGAGTACCATAGTCCTATATAAAAAACGGAGAAAAATCGACTATTTTTTGTGGGGTTTCGTTCATATAGGAAAAAAACACACAAAGTGTTCATGTTATTCATTAATCATGTTTTTTTCTTTTAAACCAGGTTCTTATCTACGATGTTTAAAATCAGCTCAATCGTCATGTTATCATTGGAATTTTACTAGGTATACTTCATCAAGAGAAGTTAGGAGAAAGAATCGCGCAACACTTCAACACATGGTGTCACCTTATAGCAAGGTTATTTTTTTATTTATTTAATTACAAGAGTAATAATTATTACTATTAGTATTAGTATTATTAGAATGGTTATATTTTTCAACCCCGGGACACTCCCGAAAAGAATTGATAGTTGCTGACGTGGCGTTCAATTGTGGCCTCAACCATCTCTTGATTATGCCACGTGACATAATGAGATGCAATGATTACAACTTCCAACTTAAGTGTTTGTTTAGTTGATTAGGTTAAGAATTATAAGAGCCATTAGAATATGAGAAATTAGAGAGATGTGATGAGTTTTTTAATAGTTGCAGCTTACATAAGTGATTCTTTAGATGATTACTGATTACGTTTTAGATTAGGGAATATGAGTTATTACTGATTAGAATACTATGAACATGCAATGATTGAGAGATTTTGTGGTTAGTTAACTTGAGCCATTTGCAATAGGTTATCACGTAAAATTAGATTTTTCAACCCCAGAACCCTCCCGGGGTAATCAGCTAGTACATATATATGATTTAATTTATGCATATATGCTTGACTTACCTATGATTGCCATGTCCAAGGCAAATAAATTTCTTTAATATCTGAATGTAAATAGGTTATCCTCAAAGCTATGCTGCAAGTAAAGGTTATTATTATGATTATTAAGCAACGATGGATAAGAGGATGATTGGAAGAAGGGAGGGGTTTTTTTAGGGTTTGTGATGAAACAAGGAAAAGAAAAGGCTTTATATATTATGGTGTTTTTTTTTTAAATCTCACAAGAAGCCACGTGCAACATTCAAGGGGTGGGGGTTACCCCATTGAATGTCATGTCATTAAGGGGCTATTCTTTTATATATAGTTATTGATGTATCGAATAATCAAATTAGTTTTATCAAAATGTTTGAATATTTGTAGGGAAAAAAATGAAGACTCTTTTAATAATTTTACAACTATACCAATAATTAAGTAATCTTTTATATTAAGTAGAAGGGTAAAACAAGTAAATGACAAAATTTTATATTTGTATTTGATTACCTCCCCCTCTCCTCTTTAAATCCATCCATTTTAGAAGGAAAGTTAGGAGAGATTATTATAAAATCTTTTTTCTTTTCTTTCCACTTCCTTCAATTAAATATTACACGTACAATGTTTTTTGGTTTCTTTTCACTTCTCTCATTAAAAAGGATTCGGAACACAATGTTAGAGCTATCATGTAATCGATATTGAATATAAGGTCTGGTTAACAGGCTAAATACATGGCTTGTGGTGGAGCCACCAAGGGGTGTAGTTGGCAGCCTTAGCTAAGCACTTAAAGAGGAAAGTGTTGGAACCATTATGGACTAGCATGACCATCATGACTCATTCTCTTGATAATTGGGTCCATGTAGCACTCGTGGCCTTGTTCCTTCATTTTCATGCATATCACCACAATCTAATTAGAACATGCATGCATTCTAGGCTAAGCCATTTGCATATATATGATTCTACTAAAGTGATAGAAAAGTACATCCTCCTTTATAATACCCTTTTCTTTTTCCTATTTGACCAATTGGTTATGTGGCCTACTTAATGTAGAGATATACCACTAATTAGGATAGAACGTGGATGTGTATGAACTATCATCATCGGACTGGAATATAAAATTAATTAGGATACTAGAGATTGTGAAAGTAACAAATAAAATAATATTTCGCAAAGATTAGGGGTCTGAACAAGTCGACCCGCTTGCAAGCTATTCGAAATTGGATTGCTAAAAGCTCAAATCAAACCAAGCCCAAACCTAATTTAGGTCATTTAATTTAAAAGGTCGATCACGAGCTTCATACATCGAGCATGATTATATGATGACTAAGTGAGCCTTTTTTATATAAATATAATAGTATATAACTTCATAGAAAATTTTAATATATATATATATAGTTTTAGGTTCTTGTATAAAGGATATATTTCGTAAGAAGGATTAAGAATTGACATGTTGGCATCATGTTTTGGATTTAGGAATGATGTTTTAGGTTGTTTTAACTTGAAAAACACCAAACACAACAATCTAAAACACAATGCAATGTAATATAGTCATTAAATTTAAAAAAACAGCTAAAACACACTACTTAACACTTAAACACGCTGCTTAATGTTCCTAGCATGGTGTTTTAAGTTTTAAGCTTCAAATACATTGTTTTTAGTTTTTAATTGTTATGTTTGGTGTTTTTCTAGGCAAAACAATCCAAAACATCATGACTAAGTTCAAAAAATAATGCCTACATATCAATTTTTAAATCCTTCTCACACTTCTCACGAAATATGACATTTGTACAGGAACCCCACCCTATATATACACACACATATAATATAATTTTTTTTTATAAAACTGAGGTATATTTTCATTTCTTAAACTTGTTAAGTTACATCAAAATAGAATGCAGACGGGCAACAAGTTGCGCCACCACCCCTTTCTGAATTGCAAACCCTAATCTACCAAATGCAAACTCATGGCCCCTTAAAGATGAACTATTGATGTGGATAACCCGTTGGACCCTGGTCAAGAAATGAATAGCTTCTGGTACTAGTGAGCCTCATCCCAAATCGAGCTCAAGCTCTTTCATGTAAAGCGATTCGAGCATAAGCATATATAGTCACATGGTCGTCTTTTTGAGGCCCTGCGTAGCGCACCCGGATGTCGGCCAACATGTTCCGCTTATGATATCGGTCACTGGTTTCATCTTGCCTTGGACTGACAACATCTCTCAGCAAGTGGTGCGCTTGTCAAATAGACATGACTAGGCACATACACTTTTAAATCAACCAGAGGTGTCCCCCATAAAATCCTGGACTAACCATTGAACCCAAACGTTCAAGCACAAATTCTAGCAAAACGACCTTCGAACGTTTGTTTCGTAACATTATGCCAGCTATACCTTGTTATATATATCGTGATGATTATTGTGTGTGACTTAATGACACAAATCGTTAAAGATTTATGACATTCATTAGCTAACTTTCTTCGTTAAGCTATCATATTTTTTTCCCACTCTAGGTAATGGTAAAATGAGACTTTTGGTGAGGTCGGACGCACTCTTAGTTACAAATTGTAAATGATGCATCAACTTATATTGCATGGGTTAACGGATTGTGTTAGGGCCGTCTCTGATAACACTAAAAAAATTTGGGTCTCGGGCGAAAAAAAAAATTATGGGCCCAAAATTTTGTAAAGAGGAATTAATTAAAAAATAAATAAATATGGTACTAGAGCTAATGATTGAACTTGAAACCTCTGCATTAAATAAACATAGTTTTTCCAACTCCACTATCAAAATTTTAATATATAAAAAACAAATATATATCCTAAATATAGAATTTAATATATATATATATATATATATATATATATATATATATATGTGTGTGTGTGTGTGTGTGTGTATTTTTAAAAAGTTTGGGCCCATTTGAGAGTCGGGCCCTGAGCCGGTGACCATCCAGCCCATGCTCAGGGCCGGCCCTGGATTGTGCCCCCTCATTGGGTAAAGCAGGCAGACCCGGAAACATAACAATAACAACCATACCTAGTTACCAAAAGGCCTGTGGCCTGATGGTATTAATGTGTTCGATAAAGCTTTACCTTATCAAATAGTGAGGGAATTAAATCCCGTAATTAACAAAAAAAAAATAATCGTTCAAAAAAACAACCATACCTAGTTAGATTACAAGTCTATGTTTTAACAACTGAAAACATAAACGGTGCTTTAATATTATTGCAGTGATTCGTCAAATCGTCAATTAGATAGATGTTTTTTTTTAATATTTTTTTGGAAGATAAGAAATTCAATAAAAAAAAGGGCAAACTAGCAAGACCTGTCGTCAATTAGAGATGCACAAAAACCAGTTTCAGAACCAAGCCGTCCAAACCGACCCGAACTGGTCTGGGACCGGCATATTCCAAACCGGTCTGGCCAGGTTCTAGGTCCAAACCGCCGGTTCCCTTCTGTTCCTCTTTAACCCGAGCTGAACCGGTTACGTCACACCCCAACCGATGGCGGAATACATCGGGGCGAGACTTGGGATAAATTGTTCAAAGACTTCATGACACTAGAATTCGTGACAATATAATTTAAAGATAAAATTTCATTCATAACATAATCGTTGTCTAAAAGATAAAGAAATACAAATTGTTTCATGAAAAGGAAAGTATAACATCAAAACATAGAAAATTAAACTAGTTGCGAGTTTCTAGTCCAATCCTAAGTAGTTTTCTTGATAAACCTGCATTAGACATTTCCTGCAACATATATAAAATATCCGTCAACACATAAAGCATTGGTGAGCATACTAGTTTGAGTCTAAGTACATAGTATAGAAAAGTCTACTTGAATCATCATGTTATAGGCATATGCACGTAGAACCATACAAACGGCAACAACACTCGATAACACAAAAGACTTCATCTTATCATGACCCATAAAGGGGGCGGCGTGTCAACCTATAGCGCTATACATGTAAGGTGGGTTGTTAACTAATCGTACATTTGTATGTAAGACTTTGAATTCTAGCATGGCATAGCATAATAGCATTTAGATTGAGCATAATAGTTTTTAAGAGTATAAAATCGTTTAAGTTTTGATAGTGATACATGTTGAGCCCCAAAGAATAAAGAATAAAAGGGGGACAAGTATGAACTCGCCTTTGGTGCGTCTTGATATAGTTCCAAGATAAGTCTTGGTAGTTTAAGCTTTAGCTCCGATTAACTAGAATTAAAGAATTAGAGGGTCTTAGGTTCGAGTTTAGATTATAGATTCATGAGAGTCATGCAAGCCTTTTAGGCCAACCAAGCACAAATTGCCTTTAGGGCAATCCGGATGGTCATGAGATTAAGCTAGACCAAACACAAAATCATCCTAGATGATTCGGATGGTATAAAGTTAGGAATGTGAATCCATTTGATAGGTTCGTGTCATAACCACTTCGTTTATGGAATAAACGTGGGTTTTGGACACGGGATTTCCCCTTTCTAGTGTGGATAAATCCGTAGCACAAGAAGGGTCAAGAGAGTTTGTAAGGTAGGGTGTAACCACAAACCTTTCAAAAGATTATTAATAGGATAATAAGATAGAAGATTGAAAGTAAGTTTATAATAATATATAATATAACCAAAAAGTTTAGGTAAAGATTGGTGACTCCTTTGGATGAGCCTTGGCTCTCCTTGTTCAACCAATACCATATCACAAATCCACCTAACATTAGATGGTTAGTGGACTTTGTTGGTCTCTTGGAACATAAAAAACAAATCAGAAAGTAGACACCTTTGAGACCTCTTTTAGGTGTTCTACCCTTATCTTACTTCTGTGGATAATTATAGGGAAGATCCTAGAGGTTTCTCCAAGGAGTCATGAGTAGAAAAGAAGAAGAAAAACAGAGAATAAAGTGGAGGTTTAGGCTCAAGAACTTACTGTTGTGAATCAGGAAGTTCTTTGAGAAAACCTTGAATATTTGAGAGTTTTTGGGAGAGATGAGAGATGAACAAAAGATTAAGAAGTGGAGAGGAGGTGTATTTATAAGTGGGTTAAGATGGTAGGGTATTAAATAGAGTTATTAGGGTGGTTGGGAGGAGATTAAGTGGGGTTAAGTTTAATTGTTTTTTTTTTTTTTTTTTTTTGTTGAACGGCCGACAAAACTTTTATTCAACAGGCTAACAAGATGCTAGCGCACAAAATCCGAGTACATAATCCGAAAACCAAAAAACAATCCAAACACTAACCCATTCTAACAATATCAAACCTACTCCAAGAGTCCCAAGTCATGCCTAACATCTTCCCACGATTGGAAATCCATAAGTAGCTCATTATCTTTATCTCCTCAAAAACATTCCGAGCCACAATCGCCTTTTGATTAAATATTAGGTCGTTCCGTGCTTTCCACAAACTCCAAAAAGTCGTCAACACCACGCCATAAAACGCTTTCTTTGCCCGCCTGTTTGTTATAGCCGTCTTGTAATACCAAAGAATATCCCGAACATGAAAAGCGATCAGGTTTGGAACCCGACACCACGCCCAAATCGCCTGCCATACATCCATTGTCACCACACAACCCGTAAACAAGTGCTCCACAGACTCAATATTTTCATCACACATTCTGCAGAACAAGGAGTCTACGTGAATGTTTCTTCTAGCTAACGCATCCGCAGTTGGGAGACGATCAAGAAATGCTCTCCAAGCCACCATCCCCACCTACCTAGGGACCCAATTGCACCATTCAAAGACCTCTTCAGGTATAGTAAAAGTCTGCTGAATGATCCGATCCTTCACTGCCCGCACCTCAAATTTACCCGAATCGTTGAAGTTTGCTGTCCAGACATCAGCAGCAGGACATATGGTGTCACACCCTCAAAATCCACTTGCGGAGTTTTACCGCGAGGCGCATGACAAACCAGGATCCAAACCAACGATCACAATAAACAAGTCTAAAATGAACATAATGCAATTTCAAAACACTGTTTAAAATTCCCGATTACAGCGGAAGCTTATTCAAAACAATATTCAATAGTAAACCAATGTTCAACGTTTGTAAAACCATGCATCCCTAACTAGACGCCGTGCAGACGCGTGCGCCCTAGTCCAGTCGTGCTACCTTAGCGACCTGAGAAAATATGTAAAAGTTTACGTCAGCACAAAAATGCTGGTGAGTTTACAGGTTTTGTAATCCAAGTACCAAGTCAACCTGTCCATACTATAACAAATCGAAAACCAGTGTACGCTAGCTAGGCGTATGTTTAGTTACTACCACGATTGGAAAACCATTACTAACTCGTAAACCAAATATGTGCCCGATGTAGTAAACCTGTTGTTCCTGTTGTTCCTGTATGAGACAATATGCACCCGCCGACCCTCCAAGTCGACGAGCGGGGTTGGTCACTCCCAATAGCGCTATTCACATTTCCCCGTTGTGCAAACCCGCACATTTATGGTTCCCCCCGGGACTTCCAAAGATCGTGTAGTACACAATAGAAACCTATAGTATGACAGTAGTTACCAAATAATCGTTTTAACACATGTTTTCTCCCCCGAAAATGTGAAACCAGTTTAAAAGAGGGGCCGTAAACTCACCTTAAGTTGCGTTACTTCGTAATACGAATAATTCAGCAGCTATGCTAGTCCCGTAAAGCGGCGACCTAACATATGACAGTTACAAGCACTTAGACTAATAACCCGCAGGTTAGTTAGTCCCTAGATGTCCAGACCATAACCAAGTTCGTTTGAAAACACCGTGACTGTTTAACTGACCCAAAGTACAAGACTCGACATCCCATTGGTGACCCGAGACTCCCCGTGTTATGCTTACACTCTCAAACATACAATCATGCAATCACACTTAACATACGTTAACGTCAACAACTTATAGCACGTAGTTCACGTATCACGTAATTACATCCAAACATATGTTACCATGTTATTAAATATGTTATGGGGTTCCTAGCATGTTCCTAGATATCAAATCGGGTCTCGAAATGCTAATTCACACTTACAGCAGCAGTATACGCGATTAGGAAAAGTCAACTAGCATTTAGGTTGGTCAACAGGCATTTAGGAAGGCTATTCGCCTCTATTATAGGCGATTAGGGCTATACCATATGTAATTCTATGAGCTTATAGGCGATTAGGCTATCCCACATGCAATTCAAGGCTTAACTAGCATTTAGGATCGTAAATGCATGAAGTAAAGGGGAATAGGATCCTATTCGCCTATACTATAGGCGATTAGGGCTCCCCTTCAGGCGAATGGGTTCCTAATCGCCTATAGTATAGGGGATTAGGATTCCTATTCGCCTATAGCACGTCTGTTCCGGTTTTTCGCGCGTTTAACACTCCAAATCCAATCCAGAACGTGTGTAAACATCAAACATCAATCAAATAACTATATCAAACATATATTAATCAAAATCCTTCGTTTAACCTTGTTTTATCAGCCCTGCATGCAATCATGTATCCCAAAAACAACACATATAGCATGAATCATCATATTAACATGGATAACCGTAACCCTAATTAACAATAACTCAGATTCATCATTATGATAACATTATTAATCTGACACTACCCTAATAACATGTTAATCATCTCCTTGAATCATAAAAACCCTATCTTTTCATTGAAAACCCACATACAACATGCATGCTATTTAAAATCCAATTAACAACGATTATCAACGATTTTTAAAAGACTCGGACGTTTATAAACAGGTCTGGACCACTAGGGATTCAATGAAAACGTTAATTAAGGTTGCATGGATGAAAACCACACCTTAGATTTGTGATAGAATGATGAATTAAGCTTGAAACCTTGTGTTTTGATCCAAAATCGTGTTCCAGAGGTTGTGTGTGTGTTGGGGCGGGTTATGGGACGACTAGGGTTAATAATATGATGTTTAGGAGGTCAAGTATTGTATTTATAGGCGTTTTTAGTCGTCCAGCACGTTATAGGCGATTACGCAGCATTATCAGGCGAATAGGGATCCTATTCGCCCTTAGTATAGGCGAATAGGGCCTATTCGCCCCTATGGGGACCATACTCGCCTACCCTATAGGCGAATACAGCCCCTATCCGCCTATAGGGTCTGGTTCAGCATAATTGGCACGTTAAACTCCGTTTTAACATATGTTAACACATTTTCACGTACCGACAAGTCACATAATGATTGTAAACACATAATACTTGCAAACAAACACATTCACACTCGTTCACCAATTCCCGGGACTCGAGACTTGTATGTTCCGTATGACCTGACGATCCTACAAATCGTCACCGTTTGTACACTTGGTTAAGGACTGACATCTAATGAACCTCTAGACCAACATCCAATGATCTTCTAGACTAATCCGATAGTTCCCGAACCATAACACGACTTAACTAACCCAGTTAAGTATAATATACGCGTGACTCGCTAAGGTAGACTTTTATCTAGACAACGTTGTTAACCAGAATTTGCCGGGTGTCACATCATCCCCACGTTAAAAGAATTTTCGTCCCGAAAATTGCACAAGTACCAAAAGGAATAACGAAGGAAACAACAAAAGATAGAAACCAAAAATAGAAACCAAAAAAGAGAGGTTTACCCGAGTTATCACATCATCCCCACGTTAAAAGGAATCTCGCCCCGAGATTCATTCAGCTGCAGAAGAGACATATCTCGACTCGAACGCATCCTTAGGAAAGAGATGAGGATACTTAGACTTCATCTGATCCTCCCGTTCCCAAGTGTACTCTGGTCCCCGGTTCGAGTTCCAGCGAACCTTCACAATGCGAATCTTGCTATGACGTAGGCTACGAATCTTGTAATCCAGAATCTCCACAGGTTCTTCCACAATCCGAAGACGATCATCCACCTTGATCTCTTCCAGTGGAACGATGAGAGACTCGTCCGCCAGACACTTCTTCAGGTTGGACACATGGAAGACGTTATGTACGTTACCGAGCTCCGTCGGTAAATCAAGACGATATGCCACCGGTCCAATCCGTTCCAGGATTGTAAATGGACCGACATAACGAGGGTTGAGTTTGCCACGCTTCCCAAAGCGTATGACGCCCTTCCATGGTGAAACTTTCAGAAGTACTTTGTCATCAACTTGGAATTCCAATGGTTTGCGACGCTGATCGGCATAACTCTTTTGCCGGTCCCGTGCCGCTGCTAACCGGTTACGAATCTGTACGATCTTTTCCGAAGTTTCGTACACTAGCTCAGGCCCAGTGAGTTGACTCTCACCCACTTCAGCCCAACAAAGAGGAGAACGGCATTTCCGTCCGTACAGTGCCTCGAACGGAGCCGCCTTGATGCTCGTGTGATAACTGTTGTTGTACGAGAATTCCACTAACGGTAAATGAGCTTCCCAACCTTTGCCAAAATCGATCACACATGCCCGCAGCATGTCTTCCAAAGTTTGAATCGTGCGCTCACTCTGACCGTCAGTCTGTGGGTGATAAGCTATACTCATGTCTAGTTGGGTACCCAAAGCCTTGTGCAAAGACTTCCAGAAGTGAGAAGTAAAATGGGAGTCACGATCCGAGATAATAGAAACTGGCACCCCGTGCTTAGAAACAACTTCCTTCAGATAAAGACGAGCCAAACGGTCCATGGTGTCGGTCTCTTTAATAGCGAGAAAATGGGCTGATTTCGTCAACCGATCAACAATCACCCATATCTTATCATTCCCGCTCGGTGACTTAGGAAGTTGCGTGACAAAATCCATTGTAATCCGTTCCCATTTCCACTCCGGAATTTCAGGTTGTTGCAAGAGACCCGACGGTTTCTGGTATTCCACTTTGACCTTAGCACAGGTCAAGCATTTGCTCACGTATGAGGCTATATCCGACCTCATGTTTGGCCACCAGTAAACCACCTTCAGATCTTGGTACATCTTATCCGAACCAGGGTGAATAGAATGCCGGGACTTATGAGCCTCATCTAGAACAAGCTCCCGTAGTCCCCCGAATAAAGGAACCCATATGCGTTCTGCGAAGTAGTGCAGGCCATCAGGCCTTCGCTCGAGGTGTTTGTCGGCACCGTGCATAGTTTCAGCTTTTAAGGTTTTCCTCCTTCAAAGCTTCTAGCTGGGCAGAACGGAGTTGATCAGGTAGAGACGAATGAATGGTGAGTTGCAACGCCCGAACGCGACGAGGTTTAGTTGATTCCTTCCTGCTCAAGGCGTCTGCTACAACATTCGCCTTGCCAGGATGGTACTTAATGGCGCAATCATAGTCGTTCAGGAGTTCAATCCAACGACGCTGTCGTATGTTCAAATGTTGTTGGTCGAAAATATGTTGAAGACTCTTGTGATCGGTGTAGATGGTGCATTTGGTACCATACAAGTAATGTCTCCAAATTTTCAACGCGAATATCACTGCACCCAACTCCAAGTCATGGGTGGTGTAGTTCTTCTCGTGCACCTTGAGTTGACGAGAAGCATACGCAATCACTTTCTCGCGTTGCATCAACACGCAACCGAGGCCATGAATAGAGGCATCACAGTAAACAACGAAATCATCAGGGCCTTCAGGTAAAGACAAAATAGGAGCAGAACAAAGTTTAGACTTCAGTTCTTGAAATGCCGACTCTTGTGGTTCACCCCAGTCGAATTTTCTATCCTTCTGTGAGAGAGTGGTGAGGGGTTGAGCGATCTTCGAGAACCCCTGAATGAAACGACGATAGTAACCCGCAAGGCCTAGGAATTGCCGCACCTCAGTTGGCGTCTTTGGTGCTTCCCAGTCCTTAATCGCTTCGATCTTAGCTGGATCGACATGAATTCCCAGTTCATTTACCACATGTCCTAGGAATTGGACTTCGCGTAACCAAAAGTCACACTTTGAGAACTTAGCGTAAAGTTGTTCCCGTCACAAAAGTTCCAAAACTAACCGCAGATGTTCCTCGTATTCGGTCTTGTTCTTAGAGTAAATCAGAATATCATCAATAAACACGATGACGAACTTGTCAAGATATGGTTTGCAAACGCGGTTCATCAAATCCATGAAAACCGCCGGTGCGTTTGTAAGACCGAATGGCATGACCAAGAACTCATAATGGCCATAACGTGTACGAAAGGCAGTCTTTGCAACGTCAGCTTCCCTTACCCGCAACTGGTGATAACCGGACCTCAAGTCAATCTTGGAGTAGTAGCTAGAACCCTGGAGTTGGTCGAATAGATCATCAATACGTGGAAGAGGATAACGGTTCTTGACGGTCAATTTGTCAGTTCTCTGTAATCCACACACAGTCGGAAACTTCCATCCTTCTTCTTGACGAATAGAATCGGGGCTCCCCAAGGGGAAGAACTTGGTCTGATGAAACCATTGTCCAAGAGTTCCTGTAACTGGCTAGACAATTCCTGCATCTCGGGAGGTGCAAGACGGTAGGGGGCCCGAGCAATAGGAGCAGCCCCTGGTACAAGATCAATACCGAACTCAACCTGACGATGGGGAGGAAGACCAGATAAATCATCGGGAAAAACATCAGGAAACTCGCGTACAACTGGAATATCGTCGATCTTCTTCTCATCGCAAGAGGAAACAGATAAAAGTGCCAAAACGGCCGAGTAACCCTTTCGAAGACACTTAAGGGCTTTCATGCTAGAGATGATATTTAGCGGAACACCACCCTTGATACCGTACACAGAAAGGAATTCTCCATCAGGAAGAGGAATCCGAATAACCTTGTCGTAACAAACAATCTCCGCGCGATACAGGGACAACCAATCCATGCCTACAACGACGTCAAAACTACCCAAAGGTACCGGCATAAGGTCGATGGGGAACGATAAACCCGACAACTCTAATTGACACTCCCGAAGGATACTAGTAGCTTCAATCTTTTTACCGTCAGCCAACTCAATAATATACTTAGCCTCTAATGGTACGGGTACTACATCTAGCAGTCGACTAACTTCCATGGATACAAAACTCTTGTCGGCACCAGAATCAAATAAAACACTAACAGAGCGATTATTGAGAAGGAACGTACCGGTAACTGTGTCAGGATCCTGTCTAGCCTCAGCGGCTCCAATGACGAAGGCACGTGCATTCCTGCCGCCGCCCCCGTTGTTTCCGTTACCGTTGTTCCCGCCCTGCTTCAGTTTCGGGCAATCCTTCTTGTAATGACCGGTCTCACCACAGTTGTAACATCCTGTCTTCCTGTTGTTCCCTGAACAGTAGGAGCCGGGGTATTGCTTGGGGCCTGGGTCGATGGAAGTGTAGCCCGACAATCTTTAGCAAAATGCCCAATTCGCTGGCAGCGATGACAACGGTTACTGTCGCAGTTCCCTTGATGATGACGTCCACACTTGTTACATTTGGGCAGTTTCCCCGCATAACCACCCTGTTTGTTACCCGAAGAAGAAGAACCCCCATTATCGAACCTCTTACCCTGCTGTGCTGGCCCAGATCCTTTCCCTTCATTATCCCACTTGCGCTTATTGTTCTCTGGGGCCTTGACAGTCGAACCCTTGGCAGGCAAAATACCCTCATTCACCTTCAAATTGGTCATCCTATGAGCCGATCGGACCACCTCTGAGTATGTAGGATGATTTCCCGCAGCTACCAACCCTGCGATTTCTGGCACTAACCCCGAGATATAATGCTCAATCCTCCTGTATTCTGGCACATGCAGATCGGGACACAGCACTACCAACTCATTACGCCTCACAGTATACTTCTCAATTTCAGACCCAGACATCTTGAGGTTCCACACCTCGTGCTCTAACTTCTGCACCTCTTCCCTCGGACAGTACTCTCGCTTCAACAGTTGAACAAAGTTTTCCCAAGGCATAGCATACGCCTCCCCAATACCCATATTCTGGGTGATGTTATTCCACCAGGTCAGAGCGACATCCTGGAATAACGCAGCAGCATACTTAACTCGATCCTCTGGGAGACAGTTGCACATCAGAAACACTGACTCCACCTTCTCCAGCCACCTAAGCAAGCTCACCGCACCCTCAGTGCCAGAGAATTCCTGGGGCTTACAGTCCCGAAACATCTTGTAGGTACACATAGGTGGGGGTGGGTTAACAGGACCACCTGAAATGAAAGACAGCTGCTGCAGCAGGTCTGCAATCTGCTGCAGTTCAGCAGTGTTTAACGCTGTTCGACGCCAATCCCACGTGACCTGCGTACCTTGTAACGAGGTCTGTATACGATCAGCAACCAGACACACCTTATTTTTCTCCAAGGCAAACAGGTTCGGGTACTTATTACACAGCGCGTCATCTGTTATCCACCAATCCAGCCAGAAATTTATACCCGAGCCACACCTCAAGCTCGCTTTAAACTGCTTCTGTGGTTCCAAATTCAAATTGGCTAGCAGCCTCGGAACACTTGCAATTTGTTTCCAAACCCCTCCCATGGAAAGCTTGACCGGAATGTAAGACCACCCTCGACCACTACCATGTATGGACCATACGACCTTCCGCCATAAATCATTTTGGTTTGTCTTAAAACGCCACCACCACTTGGATAGGAGGCTCAAATTTGCATCTCTAAGTGCACCTAATCCCACTCCACCATATTTTACTGGTGAAATCGTTTTATCCCACGCCACCCAACTTAATTTATCGACGTCTTCCGTACCACCCCAAAAAAACTTTCGACTAATCCTCTCAAGACTTTCAACAACCTGTATCGGGGCCCGAAACGGCGAAAAGAAGTATAACGGGAGAGAACTCAACACCGACTTAAGTAGTGTGATCCTACCACCATAGGAGAGACATTTAGCTTTCCATGTCGATAATTTTTTCTTCACCTTGTCGATAACCGGGTCCCAGCTCCTCACTAGATTCATATTCGTTGCTATTGGTACTCCAAGATGAGTGAATGGGAGCCGATCATGTGCACACTGTATAGCCGTTGCCAAGGCCACCACCTCATTGTCGTCAACTCCAACCCCATATACACAGCTCTTTTTGGAGCTTATTCTCAAACCTGACATCAAATAGAATCCCCGTAAGACCCGCCTCAAGTTTTTTGCATTTGTAAGCGACCAATCCCCACAAAACACAACATCATCTGCATAAATAAAGTGCGATATCAGCGGTCCTGTATCACCCACTCGATAACCATGAAAGACGCCCAGATAACAAGCCCTTCTCATGATCCGAGTAAGCGCCTCCATAGCTAAAATAAATAGAAACGGGGAAAGTGGATCCCCTTGACGGAGACCTCTTTGGCAATGGAACTCAATAGTAGGAGACCCATTTACCAACACAGAAGCCCGAGCACTCCGGACTATAGACATAATCCAACCTCGCCACTTGGTTGAAAAGTTCATTTGTAGGAGGTAAATCCTAATTGTTAGCTACTGTGCATCGAGTGTCTTAAAAAAAATTCAAACGACAACATAAATCCTTATGTTGTGATTTGTGGTTAGCAAAAGTCAAATGGGCATTAAATCACCGTTTGCCCTTTTTTTTAACGTAATGTATATTATTAGTATTATAATATATGTGTTCTATTTTTTTTAACTAAAATTTACTTTTCATTAAAACAAAATACGAAAGTTACATCATAATAGCAGGTAGACGGGCAACAAGCTGCGTCGCCACCCCTTTTTGAATTGCAAACCCTAGTCTACTAAAGACAAAACCTTGCCCCTGGGGATGAAACATTGCTGTGGACGACCCGTTGGACCCTGGTCAAGAAACGAATAGCTTCTGGCGCCAGGGAGCCAAAGGTGTCGACGGCCAGAGGGATAAAGACATGTTGGTTATTTGCACAAGCTTTAGCGTGTTTATCTACTTTCTTTGATTCCGCCTTTCTTGATGCTTGCCCAGCTACGAACCCTGTTTCCCTTAACCCAACCAGCGGAGATACCTCGGTGAGGTCCACACAGGCATGTTTCCCCCTCTCCCAACCAAAGACAAGCAGATCTGCGGGTCGCAGGGTGGATCTCCCTTCCATGGGGTCTGTGAGGAAGTTTACAGGGGCCTCCTTTTTGGCAGAGATCCCAGCTCTTCACAAGATATCCCACAAAACGTCCCTCACCCAGTCATACCGATATTTGAAACCAGGGAGCTCCTTTGCAATGAATTGCATGCTCCCCGTATTTATCCATGCAAGTTTTACGGCAGATGAGGCATGTTTCATCTTCCGGGTACATAGGGATCATCAATCGGTACTTGAGTATAGCCCTGTACTCTACTGCAGACATGCATTGACCCAAACCCTCAATCGGGATAACGGTTAAAAAATCCTGAGCATGAGGGCCCTTTAGGCATTCAATCACCGCCTTCTGGCGAGTGGACAACTCAAAAACTTCTCCCAGGCTCTGAGCAGTTTTGCTAAAAAGAGCATTCGCCAAAGTTTTTTGTGGCTTTGGGGGGCGGTGTCCTTGTTAGAAAAACCGCCAATATCAAAGTCCGGGAGATAGACATTTAAGCGTTCGAGCGCCTGTTGATAGTCTGGGTCAAGTCCAATGACCCCACTGTTTCGGAGGATATGATCCTGAAGTTCCCAAGACTGAGCTCTGAACGCCACAAAGGCATAGACCCCAAACATCTCGAGCTGAAAGGAGGCCCAAACCACCTAAACGCATCGGCAAGGATGCCAAGCGCCACTAGAGGTCCCCGAAGAAGGGGCCGCCACACACAACTATATCTTCAATAGCTTCGCGGAGACCATCATCGAAAAGGGATACCGCATCCACCATGAAGTGGGATTGGCAAGTTCGTAACCCAAAAAGTAACTTAGCGACCCCCATACATGACCTGAGCAGCAGGAGTTCACTCTGGGGATCTCTAAGGCGGGGCAGTAGTTTCATGAGAGCAACCGCGCTCGTAGCCCGCCGCCCTGCCAACTCCCCGATAAAGGTAGGATCTCGGCTAACAGCCCCACCAAGGAGCTTAACCCCTTTCTCAGGTCTACCAATCCCTGTCGGGAAAAGCCCTTCCTGACTTTTCAACCCGTCACAAAATAAATATATATTAAGATCTTAACTAAATGAGTTTCTTGTTATAATGTCTAAATTGATTAGGATAAATTAAAATGACGGCTCGTCATGATTTGGTAGGAGTAACATAAAAAAACGAATAAAGGCGAACCTGGAATTTGTTAAGTATAAAATTTAAAATATATGAAAAGTGAAAATCACGCGGTGTTACAGTCTCCCCTACTTTAGAAAATTTCGTCTCGAAATTTAATTAAGAGTCGGCCTTTTGAAAATAGGTAAATGGTTTGATATGTGTTTAATTGGAACAAAAACTTGTTAGTTTATTATGTTTAAATCGAATATGGTATCTAGTCACTTGCGATAATTATGCTCGTAAGAGAAGTACTTTTAAATTTTACCTAAGGTTGTACGTAGAAATTTGAAAACTTAACCGACATAAGCATTTTGTAAATAGTGAAATAAGGGGTACGTATAAATAGGTTTGTATATGGAGTTGATGCAACAAGTTTTGGAAAAGTAAGTAAATATACAGTATAACATACTTGAAATAGTAAAAAATAAAAATAAAAAAATCTTGTGAAGGTAGGTAAGTATACCGTGTATAAGAAATAGTAAGAATTTTAGGAAAGTAAGTATTTTATACGGTTTGAAATAGTAAAAATTGAAGGTAGGTAAATATATTTGTATAACATATAGAAATTTTGGGAAAATAAGTAGTTATACGGTATATCATATAGTAGAATTTGTTGGCTTGTAAAAGAGGTGTCTTTGGATAATTGGAGGGAATAGTAAAAATGTGAGCATAATGAGTGACTAGATGTGGGAATCAGTAGTATTTAGTAATAGATATTTGGTTTGCACAAGGTCAAAAATTTTGTTAGGAAAAACTTTTTAGAAGTGATATAAATAGTATTTATTTAGTTTTGAAATCCAGTATATAAGTAGTCAAGAAAATATATGAAAGTGAGAGACAAATCTCGTTTTATATGTATAAATGCATTTAGAGGTTAAGGCCAGAGTTTACGACACTTAGAACGAGATTCTTGATAATGGGAGGATTGATAATTAAGCAAAGAAAGGCACGAGGGAAGAAACGAAGTTTGATGGAGATTGTAAGTATAGTTTATTCATGGCAAAAGATAATGTTGCATAGTAGAAAGTGTGGCTCAAACAAGTTATAACATGCATGAAGGATAAATAATGTAAGCGTATTTAGACTAGCAACTATAACATGAGGGTATCACAAAAGGTAAATAGTGTAGGTGTTGACCAAAACTTTAACTCGACACCCAAAACTTCTCATGGCACGAATAACTCTACTTTTGGTAGTATGACAGGACATTTCTGTATAGGAAGTACCGGCGGGGTATCCACCATGCCGTTATCATACCTTATCCGTGTTGTTATTCAAGTCATGATATGTTACACACACTAGGACTTGCTATGTTTTCCATGCGCCCAATTTTTGTAATTACGTGTGCACCCGTAATTAGTCCAATTGTCGTATGGTCCACATAATTTGTCTTAGTTATGTGTGGGTCGCTAGTGGACACAAAATACTTATACACAAAGGACAAGACATTAGGCTAAGGCATTACAGTTTTGATGTTGTAAACATAGCAAGCAACGTGACATGCAAGCACATAATGTGAAAAGGCATTAAGCGAGTTTTCTTTTCTTTTTTTTATGTTGTTAACCGTATGCGTTTTTTTGCCGTAGATGTATGGTTTCATGACATAATGGTGTAGACTTGTGCATATGTGGTTACGTTCAGATGCATAAAATCAAACAAAAGAATGGACAATTGGATTCCTAATGAAAACGTGTAAAATGTTTTGACTGTGGGCAACATAGATTTCGGGTTTATTCCAAATTGAGTTTTATGGATACACGAGCAATTTTAGCTTTTTAAGATTAAAGGTCAAGTTTGATGGTAGAAAATTTAGTCCGTTGGATGTTAAAGAAACGGATTTAATTAAAGTGCGGAAAATTTAGGGTAAAAGTCTTACCGAAGATGGACGCTTGATTTATGAAAAATCCATTTTGTTAAGCGAGGAAAAATAGTTTATTGAGAATTTTAGTTTGGCGTTGGTGAATATTTTGACTCGTAATACGATTTCAAAAAAAAAAAGGTTTTGGGATTATAAAGAAGTAGGTTGTCTGATTTAGCGTGTCTTTTGCTAATATGTCCTGTTTGCTAAAAAAATTCTTTGGTTATGGACGACATTGGGCGTCCTGAAAGCAAAAAAAAAAAATTAAACACTTTTACCATTTAAAATCTCATTCGTCATACCGACTTGACACACATTTGTTAGTGGTTTAAAGGTTTAAAGTGAGGATTTTATAGAAGAATAAGCATCCTCTTAGAAATAGTAGGAAGAATTTTGTTCAAAATTTGAAAAAAAAAAATTGTGCCCGAGGAGAGAAGGGTTTTGCGATGTTTGAATTTTGCCCTTAAATTATGATTGTAAACTAAGATAACGATGGTATTTCATAATTCATAAAAGAAAATTTCACATCCGAACAATTTCTTGAAAATATTACATAAAGAAATTCCCATATTTAAAAGAAAGAAGAATCATTCTTCTTCAGCGTGGTGAGTGGGTCTTCCGGCATCATAGATCACCATGGCAAGTCTTGGGCATTGGTTGCGTTCATGGGTTGGGTCGTTGCACTCGGAGCATATCCCTCCATTGGCTTTAGGGAATGAGGTAGTACTACTAGGTTGTTCGGGTCATGGTTTAGTGGTGTAGCGACATGTTTTGGCTAAATGACCATATGCACCACAGTTGGCGCATATGCAGCATGGTGAGTGAGTGAGATGGTGGAATTTACAACTGTTGCATAGCGGATAGGTTCCACGGTACTGCTTTTTGTTGGGGATTGGAGTCTCAGGGGTTGTCGAAGTGTGGTTTCGTTTAAGGTTTTTGCATTTTCGGTTATCCTTTTTCGTTTGTTTGGTAGGGGTATGGGTATGGGTAGATGGTTTAGTGTCTACATGGTTTGTGTTGTCTTGGATAGTATCGTCGGGGTTTGGAGTTGGGTTTGTTGGTGTCACTAGGTTAGGGAGAATCTTGGCTAATTCTTGGGCAATAAGACTCGCCAGTTGGTTGAGATCGATGTTGTTGAGACGGGAAGACATCTACGAGAATCATACATAAGAAAATTTGTATAAGCGCTTTTTAACAAGTTGACTTTTGAATTTAGGAAATAAGTTACTAGAATTTTGGTTAACAATGAAAAGCTTGCGGGTAAAATTAGATCGGTGAAATTGATGCAATTTAGATAAACAAAATACATAAGCTCAAGTTGTTCCCATAGATTTAGTATGCAAGTTCAAGTTACACGTATAGGACGCAAGTTTCACATTGTTCAAATAGCTTAACACATATGTATAAGCAAGTATAGTGCACTTAGTTAACATAAAGGAGTTTTGATTTATGTTGGTTGCGATTATTAGTATTGTTTGGAGATCGCGAGAGTAGATTGTAAATGCGAGTCTTGAGGTTGTATGCGAGTGAAATAAATCGAATATATAACGAAAACATAGCATGAAAACATAATTGAAAGTAGTATTAGCATAAAAAGAAAGGCTTGTTTAAAATAAAACAATTGGAGTGTTCCGGAACGGAACTAAGACTAACCAAAGTGATTCGAATTTACCTTTGAGTTTGGAAACATGCTTTGGCCTAATAGATGGAAATACTCTCGCCGAAACTTTCGGTTAACGGTATTCACCCTTCCAGTTACTACATGTTTCTTGTCATTAGTAAATTTGAGACTTTGGCGAGATTTAAAAAAAATATCAAGGATTGAAACTAGTCGCTAAGTTGCGGATTTCACTCCTATCTTAGCGAGGTCGTTTCTTTGAGTGTGGTTTGTACACTTTGTCCAACGTGGTAAGAAAATTAATTCTAACCTTCAACTGGTAAGTATCCACTAGAACGAAAATTGTGAAATTTCCACCAAGGTGAGGATATCACTCCTATCTTGGTGTAGTTTCAAAAACACAAAGGATTTACGCGGATTGAAATTTATCACCAAAGTGAGGGTTTCACACCTATTTCGGTGATTTTCTTTCGTTTGTGGTATACGAGCATCTTCGATTGTAGAGTAATCCACATATAAGAAGGTAAATTTTTAAAGACCAAGAGGATAGAGTAGAAGCAATATAGGGAGAACAAGTATATTAAGCATGATAAAAGGAATGGTCAAAAAGGTTCTTAACTATAGTCTAGGTCAAAACATGGCAATTTTTCCTAATTCCCTATAGTCATGGCTCTGATACCAATCTGTCACACCCCAACCGATGGCAGAATACATCGGGGCGAGACTTGGGATAGATTGTTCAAAGACTTCATGACACTAGAATTCGTGACAATATAATTTAAAGATAAAATTTCATTCATAGCATAATCATTGTCTAAAAGATAAAGAAATACAAATTGTTTCATGAAAAGGAAAGTATAACATCAAAACATAGAAAATTAAACTAGTTGCGAGTTTCTAGTCCAATCCTAAGTAGTTTTCTTGATAAACCTGCATTAAACATTTCCTGCAACATGTATAAAATATCCGTCAACACATAAAGCATTGGTGAGCATACTAGTTTGAGTCTAAGTACATAGTATAGAAAAGTCTACTCGAATCATCATGTTATAGGCATATGCACGTAGAACCATACAAACGGCAACAACACTCGATAACACAAAAGACTTCATCTTATCATGACCCATAAAGGGGGCAGCGTGTCAACCTATAGCGCTATACATGTAAGGTGGGTTGTTAACTAATCGTACATTTGTATGTAAGACTTTGAATTCTAGCATGACATAACATAATAGCATTTGGATTGAGCATAATAGTTTTTAAGAGTATGAAATCGTTTAAGTTTTGATAGTGATACATGTTGAGCCCCAAAGAATAAAGAATAAAGAATAAAAGGGGGACAAGTATGAACTCACCTTTGGGTGCGTCTTGATATAGTTCCAAGATAAGTCTTGGTAGTTTAAGCTTTAGCTCCGATTAACTAGAATAAAAGAATTAGAGGGTCTTAGGTTCGAGTTTAGATTATAGATTCACGAGAGTCATGCAAGCCTTTTAGGCCAACCAAGCACAAATTGCCTTTAGGGCAATCCAGATGGTCATGAGATTAAGTTAGACCAAGCACAAAATCATCCTAGATGATTCGGATGGTATAAAGTTAGGAATGTGAATCCATTTGATAGGTTCATGTCATAACCACTTCGTTTATGGAATAAACGTGGGTTTTGGACACGGGATTTCCCCTTTCTAGTGTGGATAAATCCGTAGCACAAGAAGGGTCAAGAGAGTTCGTAAGGTAGGGTGTAACCACAAACCTTCCAAAAGATTATTAATAGGATAATAAGATAGAAGATTGAAAGTAAGTTTATAATAATATATAATATAACCAAAAAGTTTAGGTAAAGATTGGTGACTCCTTTGGATGAGCCTTGGCTCTCCTTGTTCAACCAATACCATATCACAAATCCACCTAATATTAGATGGTTAGTGGACTTGGTTGGTCTCTTGGAACATAAAAAAACAAATCAGAAAGTAGACACCTTTGAGACCTCTTTTAGGTGTTCTACCCTTATCTCACTTCTGTGGATAATTATGGGGAAGATCCTAGAGGTTTCTCCAAGGAGTCTTGAGTAGAAAAGAAGAAGAAAAACAGAGAATAAAGTGGAGGTTTAGGCTCAAGAACTTACTGTTGTGAATCAGGAAGTTCTTTGAGAAAACCTTGAATATTTGAGAGTTTTTGGGAGAGATGAGAGATGAACAAAAGATTAAGGAGTGGAGAGGAGTTGTATTTATAAGTGGGTTAAGATGGTAGGGTATTAAATAGAGTTATTAGGGTGGTTAGGATGAGATTAAGTGGGGTTAAGTTTAATTGTTAAGTGGTAAATCCTAATTGTTAGCTACTGTGCATCGAGTGTCTTAAAAAAATTCAAACGACAACATAAATCCTTATGTTGTGATTTGTGGTTAGCAAAAGTCAAATGGGCATTAAATCACCGTTTGCCCCCCTTTTTTTTAATGTAATGTATATTATTAGTATTATAATATATGTGTTCTATTTTTTTTAAAACAAAATAAATATATATTAAGATCTTAACTAAATGAGTTTATTGTTATAATGTCTAAATTGATTAGGATAAATTAAAATGACGGCTCGTCATGATTTGGTAGGAGTAACATAAAAAAACGAATAAAGGCGAACCTGGAATTTGTTAAGTATAAAATTTAAAATATATGAAAAGTGAAAATCACGCGGTGTTACAGGTTATTTTTTCAAATCAATCCCGAACCGGTTTGAAAAACCCGGTTTCAAACTGATATATTTTATTAAAAACTTTATATATAACAAAATTATACAAAAAGGTTTCCACACATACAAATATATACCCACACACCTTAATAAAATGTAAGAATCAATAAAAATTGAACTTTAAGTAAAAAAAAACATTTTTTTCCTTACTTTTTAAAAAAGAAACGTGTGTGCAAGAATTGGTTTACGAACCGAAACTGGCATTTCAAGTTGACAAAATCGGTGCAAAACCGAACCGGTTTAGGAAGAAACCGGTATCTGCCCAAACCAGCTCGGGTTCTATAAAAAACCTAAATGTGCACCTCTATCGTCAATTTGATGACAAGTCTATATTTTAACAACCGTGCCTCAATTATACATTCAAACTCCTTAGCCCATAGAACAATCACAATCTAATCATATTCCATCTCATCAATGATCAATATGAAATCTGTCCACCACAAGCCCAATTTAAAACTGGTTCATGAATTGACCAACCATAGACTACTATTATATTCTTCAATCACAGCCCTCAGCCCAATTATTTATGCTAGTAATTAGTTTATTGACTCAGCCTTTTAAACTTTTTTTGTTATTCATGCCTTTTAAACACATGAATAAGTTATGATGTAACAACCTTTTATTTTTTTATTTTATTTTAGTCACAACTTTTAAGATATGACGTCTTTATAGAAATATAAATGTGCAACCTCTAAAAATGAAATGCATTATACTATACGGTGTGCTTATGGGTAAGGGGGCATGGAGTGACATGTGGTGACCACGTCAATTCTCATCTAACCCTCAAAAAACCACAGAGTGGTGGTGTTTTTGAAGTTTTTTGTTTTATTTTTTACTTTTTACTCAATCAACCAAACAAAAATCACTCATAATCCCATAACCAACCACAACCATCCACATCACCCTCACCTTTTGCCTCACAGCCGTGGAAATTTCCACCCAACTTGTCCCACGCCACCTTCCACACCCTCACACCGTGTAGCCTTATACATATGTTTTGATAACGAAAAATCCGTCAGAACAACCATCTTCTGCAACAGACCCAACCTGTCCCCAACCGTTTGAACCCCATCCTCTTCCACCACAGCGAAGAAGACAGAGGCGACGCTGGAGAAGGTGACATGGTGGTGTTAGGGTTTAGACCAAAATACCGGTTAAGGTCTTGAAAAAGTGTACAATAACAACAGTAACAAGACTAGGATTCCGGTGACCCTTTCATTTCCCTAGCAAGAAGCTCTGATCGAACTCCAACCAGATTTCGGTAAGGTCCAATCCCACTGCATGTTCCTTTTTTAGTTAGATCGGTTCATGATGTGTCGATTGAGACTAGTTTTGTTATTTCAAATCCGGCCAAGGTTCCGAACTCCGGTGAAGCTCATGCAAAAAGGTTAGGACAAAAGGTTAGGACCTGCAAGTTCTATCTCTGGGTCAAATCTTAGGTCTAACAAGTGTTATTTGTTGCGATTCTGTTGTTGGACATAATTGATGGAAATGGAGGCTGTTAATGTTGGTTGGTGGTCATAGTGAAGATGGATAAAAAGTCATACATGAGCTAACTCGGTTTTTAAGAGAGAGTAGGAAGAGAGATAAAGGTGAAATGACATGTTTGCCCCTCACCCTCACGTGGGGGGCACATGCCTGACTTAACTATTGTGACAACTACGCCTTGTACTTCTATTTTATGTACACTTATAGTCTTTCGTCAATTTTGAAGTTTCATTTTCAGTCCTCTCATATCATTAATTCCTTTTATTTAAAAATTTTCTTTTAAAGTGTGTGTATGTGTGTGCATGTATATATATAGGGAATAGTTTTATAGGAAACTCTTCTTATAATGAAAACCTTGAAAACCCAATCTACATCATCCATTCCATTAGATCAAATGCTATGATTCAATCTTGTGACTTTATGAGGAGAGAAATATTTTTTTTATTAGCCAAAAGGACATTCAAAGACATAAAAGAAAATCCATATCTCTCATATCTCATCTTTCTTGTCATCACATCTCTCATCTCTCATCTTTCTTATCATATTTAAAACTTCAACACAATCATCCTGATCATGTGGCCTAGTGGTAAAAGGACCGGTTCTCTTTTTGGGGGAGCCGAGTTCAATTCCCACGGGAGGCATGTGATGGATACCCCCACCCTTGTGGTGGGGTAGGTGGTTGGGAAGTGATGGAGAGACCCTTGACCCTTGTGGTCATGGGTTCGACTCCTGATCCCTCCAGGTTTTACCGGTTCACTACCGTCGTGCCTTCGGGCGGGTTTGTGGGTCGGGTTTTCCCTGGAACAGGAGACGGGTGGGCCGAAGGGCTCTGTCCGTACGGACTAGAGGCCGTCTGGGGCCCCTTTCGGCCATTGGGGGCCGCGTACAGAGTACCCGGCAATACTTTAGTTGATCGTTCAAAAAAAAAAAAAAAAAAAAAACTTCAACACAATCATCTCTCTCATCTCTCCTCCTCATTCTTCTTCATCATCATTTTCTTGGTTTGTTTTTCTCATCTTTTCAAATTGGAGAGATTTAAAAGGAAATTATTTTTTAAACATAAAACATGATAGTTAATTAATTTTTTTTATTTCCGCTCTATACCAAAGTTTTTTTTCTCTCCTTACGCTCCGTTTCAGAGTTTACCTGAGGAGGGAAAAGAAAGGACAAAAATCGAAGAAAATGAAAGGAAAAGAAAAAGAACTGACAATGACACATGTCATTACTTTTTCTTTTCCTTTCTTAAATAAAACTCAGTAACACAACATGTTTTTATTTTTCTTTTTTTTTTTTCTTCGTTAAGTTAACTCGGGAACACAACAGTAATTCAATTTCTCTGTTATATTAAACTCTGGACCACAGACCTGTGTTGTAACTTGTAAGAAACATTTCTTGAATAGATCTCTTCATACGTTTCACATTCTTTCGTAGTAGTATACACACACACACACACTTTTAGCTTCCTCTAATTCAGACACAACGTCTTTTTCTCCATCAATCAGTTGGTGTGTTGGTTACAAAATCAGCTGCAATTGTCTCTTTTTGTTCAATTGTCTCTTTTTCCCACCAATTCATGCTACATTATGCCCCCCCTTTTTTCATATATTCTTCATTTGCTTTCATTATTATAGAATCTTGATCTTTTTCCCATTCACCCATGTTAATTAAATAATATCATTTTGCAATTCAGTTCTGCTGTTGTTGGGTGCCAATCTTTGGTTAGATTTTTTTTTTTTTTATAAAAATCTGTTTTTTCTTCTATTCTTCTAATATTTATTGCCTGCAATGCAATGTTATTGTTAATTTGTAATGGGTTTATGTTCTTTTTAGTAGATTATTACAACGGGGAGGGTTATCCTGAGAACGCTAAATGTCGCGAAAACTGTGAGAACAAATGAGAAAACCAATAAAATCAATTTTTTTCAATACAAACATCATTATAATTAAAATACAACATTAAAAAATGAATTTTCTTTCCAAATAATTCATCTTTTCTTGTAAAAACACTCTAAAATTAACATTTTACACATGTGTAAATGAAACAGTTTACACATGTATAAACAACAAATTTACACATGTGTAAAAACAATTTATTTTCGTATACGTTCAAATTTTTACGCATAAATTGTGTTTCTGAGATTGTATTTTAATAATAAAGATAAGTGTAAAAAGAAATTTTGAATGGTTTTAGATAGCATTCTCACGGTTCGCACGGTATATATATGTTCTCAAATTAACTTTCCCCTTATTACAATTAGACTATCTTTTTTAGTTTTTTAACTCTATACATTATTATGATATTTCAGGGTACAAGAAGGGTTAGAAGTCACTTGATGATCTGTGCCATTCCAACAAGCAAAATCTTTTTTTTTTTTTTTTTTTTTTGTTATGAAAAGATAAATTCTTGATAATTATTATTGTGATCAATGGAGGATGGCAAAGATCCTCCTACTATCATCACTGCAGTTATCAGTAGACCAAACCAAATTCGGGCTTTACCACAACGGCTTATACAGCTGCTTGTTTTATTTCTTATTTTGTGTTTTACAGTTTCTTTATTTAGTATATATATGATTCGTAAAACCGGAGTTGTTACAACGGTAACTACATCAATTCCCATTTTACAACCATGTGTCCAAGAACAGCTAGGAGACAATCTTGACCGTTGGATCATGTCGCCTTTGAATCTTATGCATACGATGAGTGACAAAGAGTTGTTTTGGAGAGCTTCTTTTGTGCCACAAGTGAAAGGGTATCCATTTGCAAGAGTCCCAAAGATTGCGTTTATGTTCTTGACTATAGGGCCGTTACCATTGGCTCCGTTGTGGGAAAGGTTTTTTAAGGGGCATGAGAGTCTTTATTCGATATACATTCATCCGCTTCCATCTTATGAACCTCATTTTCCATCGACGTCTGTTTTTTATAACAGACATGTACCAAGTCAGGTATGTTGCCCCTTCTTGTTTCCTGTTAGCTTAAACCGTTTATATATATTGATGTGATTGTGTATTAGCAAAGTAGGTCATGAAAAGGTCTAGTTATCCCAATGCTTGGTCTATCTGTCTGTTCATTAATAGAAAAGTTGAAATCTGTATCATGCATAGTTGTTAAAAGCCATCGCCTCTTGCGCCTAGGCCCATTTTTTAGGCGAGGCGATGCATTTGCGCTTTGAGTCGAGGAAATTGCGCTTTAATTCTCCAGGTGATGGTTTAGGCGCAGATTTCAGCTAGATTCCCAAATTCCGGAGAGTTTCCAGCTGAATTCGTTAAATTATGGCTAGATTCCAGCCAGATTTCTACTTTTATCTAAGGAAAACTACTTCTATACACTAATACATCAATATTTTATGACTTTTGATACCAACTAGATGAAAAATAATATTATTTTAATATATTTTTACTTTATTTTCTTGTTCATTTTTTTTATCCCAGACCCTCGTTTTTTTTTTTTTGCGCCTCGCGCCTAGGCCTTAGGCGAGGTATTAACTGATTTAACTATGGTATCATGTAGAACTGATTTAACTTATTGACCCCGACCCCCCCCCCCCCCCCCCCCCCCCTCTCATTGTTTTGTAAAAAGCGATACAGTAAAAAGGTATTAATTTGGTGATGAACCGGGTCATGATCTTATAGCATTACTATACAGCTATAATTAGTCATATAATGAGTATGAAATGTCTAGTTCTTAACTTCTTATAGCATTTTCTTTATCTCATTGAAGGTTTTGACATTTGTTCTTCAAGAAACTGTAACTTATTGGCAAGTAGTAGTTTAGATGCTATATGTATACATGGGTACGCTATATATGGAACCGGTTTTAAGTAGAGAACCGCGTAATACAGTTGCACAACGAATTAGTATTTAGTATTTACTGAATGGCATCTTAAACATTTGACTAATTATCAAACACAATACATATATAATCAAATTTAATTAATTTTGTATCATCTTGCAGATCGCCGAATGGGGTAGAATGAGCATGTGTGATGCCGAAAGAAGATTATTAGCAAACGCCCTTCTTGACATCGCAAATGAATATTTTATTCTTGTATCCGAATCATGCATTCCCCTCTACAACTTCACTACAATTTATCATTACATTACTAGATCAAAACACAGTTTCATGGGCTCTTTTGATGACCCAGGACCATATGGTCGAGGTCGGTATGACCCAAACATGTTACCAGAAGTCAACATCTCCCAATGGAGAAAAGGGTCACAGTGGTTTGAAGTCAACCGAAAACTCGCATCAATCATAGTATCCGACGTGAAATATCACCCAAAGTTCTTGGAGTTTTGCAGGCCCCCTTGTTATGTCGATGAACATTATTTTCCAACTCTGTTAGCGATCAGGGCGCCAAATCTGTTAGCAAACAGGAGTGTGACTTGGGTTGACTGGTCACGAGGCGGGGCTCACCCTGCAACATTTGGGGCGAATGATATTACGGAGGTGTTCATGAATAAACTTCATGAAGGACGAGAATGCCTTTATAACGATGAGCCGGCTATGGTATGTTATCTGTTTGCTAGGAAATTTGCTCCTAGTACTTTACAACAGCTGCTTCTTTTTGCACCAGAGTTTTTGGGGTATTGATAAGATCATAAGTTGTTGAGTTTGAAGCAGTTTTTTAGGTGTACAGATGATAATATGAATACTTTTTACATATATTTTCGTTTAAAGACGGGTTTTTGTAGTCCATTAGGTTTGTACGATACTTGGATTGGTTGACACATGTTTATGTACAGTGGGTATAATTATAATTACAAATATATACGAACATAACGTATAACTAAATAATACAAGACTCGAGCATGTTGAACTAGTTAAAATAATAATTCTAGTCAAAGTCTTCTAAGATTTGTGCTTCAAGACTTGCTCTATCTTTGTACCCCAAGTGATCAATAATGTTTACTTTGACCATTGACCAACATTATTGATCATTGACCAAGACTAGCCTCCTTGGATTATGCCCCAAAGTTTAGTCATTTCCTCATTTTACATTTTTTTCATGTATTTATATAGGAGTTTGTTTACTCCTTGTTATGTACCAAAAACAATTCAATCAATAAGAAATACATACTCCTTTCATATCCTATTCTCTCTACATTTCTTATACAAAATCCACCTAGCCATTTTGAGAGTCGCAAGCTAGAAACCAAAGCGGCCCTCGGCCGCAAGGCCAAACCAATAAACTGAACCAAATAGAAAATCGCTTCCGCGTAAATTTCTATAGAACTCAAGCTTGAAAAATTACTAAAGAGCGAAATTCGAGCTTTAGAAATAAAGCTTGAAATGAGCGGGCTTGTCAAAAACAGATTCCCTCGCACGTTGATGTGGCCTGTCATTGATTGAAAAATATGCATACATATTGAAAGATAACATAGCACAAATGACATCATAATAAACATGATTATGATATAAAGTTGTTTGCCCATTAATTTACTCACACAGAGATAAAAGATAGGGTAGAAAATGTTGTTCGGATGTATTTCTGACATTTTTAACTTGTAATATTCAGAATTCAGATAATTATATAGTGCGTATTTATTTAAGGAATTAAAAAGGCAAAACAGCAACAAAAAAGGACATTTGTGAATGTGACCAACCAATTCAAGTTACCATATAAGTTGAAATACATGCTTGTATAAGCTTAACTGAATTCGGATCTTTGAAACATAGGTAAGTCTAAAATTTAAAGTCGACACTAACACCGCAAAAAATCACATAAACCTTTTATAGGTCAGCACAAAATATGTCAGATGATCTACATTGGCCAAATTTGCTCATCAGTAACAAAAGGTCAGGCAGTTAAGGAATAATGTGTAACCTTTCTAAGGTATTGACATTTCTAAGGTAGTTCTACTTCTACACTAACATTGCAATGACCCATCACCACACATGTTGACATCTGATATAACTTCAATTATTCAATTGCAATACAAATATAGCCATCATAAATGGTAGCTATAACTACTTTTCCCTTCAAGTGAAAAGGTGTCACATTTTATGTTAAGATGATGTAACTAGGCAACTAGCTATAATTAACTTTTCATGAAAAGATGGATTAGTAACGTATTTATATAATACTATTTATTGATCTTGGACTCTTGAGATATACATAACACGGAAATTAATCTGAACTAGTGGGTTTCCCGCGCTTCGCGGCGGTTTTTAACCGACATCAGTTCGGTTCAGTTCATTACAGCACCCGTACGATACGGGCATTCGGCATAGTAGCCGAAAGAGATAAAAATGACTACATGTGCAAATACAACTTCGTTTTCGACTAAATGTTATTCAATCGGAATAGGTTCGCTTCATCACATCACCGGCAGAAATGTTGAGAAAAGCATAAAAACTAATAGCAGTATCAATGTTGTCCGTGTGTATAAGTTTGTTCGTCACAGTAACTAACAAAAAAGTATAAGGCGAGAAAGACATATATTATGAAAAGTATAAGATTCCAAATAAAACTATAAAAAAACATATAAACCTAAACGAACAAAAAAAAAAAGAAGATAAAAAGCAATGTAGCAAACCTTCATTGTACAACACCGGTAGAAATGTAAAGAAAAGCATAAAAAACAAATACCAGTACCAATGTTGCTCGTATGTATCAATTTGTTCGTTGTAGTAACTAAAAAAGTATAAAGCGAGAAAGACGTATATAACAAAAAATATAAGACTATCCGGAGTGGGAGGGGGGGAAAGAGGGGGATGAAGCGCCATGTGGCATTTGTGGGACCCATGTGGGGGGGGGGGGGGGGAATTGTGGGGAGTGGAAGGGGGAAGAGAGGGGGGAAGGAAATAATATTATATTGTGTTAAAGTTAAAAAAAAAAAAAAAAAAAAAAAAGAAAAAGCTGGCCAATCAAGAGATGACACCTCACCCCCACCCCAAGCCCCACGCCGGTGATTTGCCCCCCGCCCCCCCACGCCAGGGTCGGCGGCAGTGATCCCGCCCTTGAAAGCCCCACGCCAGCCCTCTCCCGCCCCCACTCCGGACATACTAAGAGTGTGATTAATTAAAATTATAAAAACAAAACATAAAAAAAAAAAAAAAAAAAAAAAAAAAAAAAAACACTGTAGCAAACCCGTGATGCAAATTGATATATATAATAATTACTCAAGTCGAGTGTTTGTTTCTTATGTTATCCAAAAGTCGATTTTGTGCAACCTAGTCACTAGAGTTGAAATCCTATTTTTGAAAAGTAACGATTAAAGGAAACATATCGACTCTATTTTGATTAGCCAATTACCCTTGTTAAAGACAACTACCCAATATTTAATTCCAAAACCCAAATCCAAACACCCTGATAGGAGTATGGACCCGTATCACCGGTTCAAATATAAAAGGATAGATCTAACGGCTCGTTTGGATACAGATTCACCACCAAACAAAACGGTAGGGCGCGAATCACTCCCGAAGATACAGAAATCACCACTCCGGTTATGAATTCGGGTCTAAGATCACCACCCAACATGCCACAGTTGAGCTAGCATAGACACAATCAATTTAACCTCAAAATCCATTGAGAGAAAAATTAATCAAAGGAAATTTCATATCAAAACACTCTGTTTTCATTCATTGACTTGCTTGGTTACATAAAGGAAACAAAACAAAACTACCTTGCCCACGTACACTAGTTATGGGACAAAGGTACTACCTAATATGCATAAAGTACAACTAGGAAACACATAACAATTAAACTGCTAAAACATGTGAGATAAGAAAAAAACAAATGGAAAAACATTAACTGAAACAAAGATAACAAATGCAACAACTACTACATGGATATCAATTTGCATGCCTACATGTTTACATCTTTAGTTTACCGGGCTTGATTAAATTGACCCATGGCTGACCCGTCTCATTCAACCCGACCCATATTACTAGCTATTATCCGATTATAACGATGATTAGCAATTCTGGGTCGCAACTGCTATCATTCTCTCCGTCTTCGAAAAAGTTTGTCCTCAAACTTGGAACAATCATATTAACAGTTAACACCAAATATTGTATTTCGTATCGGAGGCGGTTCAGGAGGTATTTCTGGTGGGTGTTCAAGGGTGTTTAATTTGAATAGGGACCGTGCCTTGATTGGTAACTTTAACATGGCAATGATGTTAAGTGAGTTCCAATTCTTTATCGGTGCTTCTAAAGGCATGAGTTTATTTGCTTGCACTAAATGCCTTTTGATACCAATCGAAACCAAACACAGTAATACATGATCATTCACTCTCAAAGCTAATTCTTCATATGGAAAATCACATGCTGTCATGTATTCATTTCCTTCATAAAAATCAGATTGTTCTTCCATACCCACCACATTATTTAATGGCATCTCCACTTCTTGCATGAGTAATACGTTGTCATCATATTTGAATTGTTTAGTATTACTTTCAGTTACCACACAATCTTCCTTTTGACTCTCAGAATCAATAAACAACAACGATTCTAAATCCGAACCATCTTCCTTGAACCTACTATTATCATATTCGTCATCATTTATTGCTACCTGCTCTTTAATTGGTTGAAGGTCGGGTAAGGTTGAGCTGGCGGGAATCATTGGTGTGAGGGTAATTCTTCGATTGTTATGAACAAACGAGTATGAGTTCTTGAACCCGTCATGCATTACTCTCCTATCAAACAACCAAGGTCGACCCAACATTATGTGACACGCTTCCATTGGAACAATATCGCACCATATCTCATCTTCATATTTTCCTCCAATGCTAAAACGTAGTAAAACTCGTTGAGAAATGTGTATAACTTTGCCTTGGTTGAGCCACTGAAGGATGTACGGTGACGGATGAGGTACATTTGGAAGGTGCAGTTTGTCAACCATTGTTTGGGATGCAAAATTAGTACTAGTACCTCCATCGATAATCAAAGAACAAATCTTTTTAGCAACGGTGCACCTCGTTTGAAAGATTGCTTCTCGTTGTGAACTCACATCGGAAACGGCGAATCCACTAAGGGACCTTCTGACTTCTATACATTCTGCTTCTCGTGCCTTCTGCTCCATATTCTTAAACGGCGAATCAACCACAAAATTCTGACGTAGATTTTTTTTTTTTTTTTTTTTTTTTTAACCAAAAGGATAATGAGTCGAAACAGATCGCTTCGGCTCTGATACCAAATGATAGGAGTATGGACCCGTATCACCGGTTCAAATATAAAAGGATAGATCTAACGGCTCGTTTGGATACAGATTCACCACCAAACAAAACGGTAGGGCGCGAATCACTCCCGAAGATACAGAAATCACCACTCCGGTTATGAATTCGGGTCTAAGATCACCACCCAACATGCCACAGTTGAGCTAGCATAGACACAATCAATTTAACCTCAAAATCCATTGAGAGAAAAATTAATCAAAGGAAATTTCATATCAAAACACTCTGTTTTCATTCATTGACTTGCTTGGTTACATAAAGGAAACAAAACAAAACTACCTTGCCCACGTACACTAGTTATGGGACAAAGGTACTACCTAATATGCATAAAGTACAACTAGGAAACACATAACAATTAAACTGCTAAAACATGTGAGATAAGAAAAAAACAAATGGAAAAACATTAACTGAAACAAAGATAACAAATGCAACAACTACTACATGGATATCAATTTGCATGCCTACATGTTTACATCTTTAGTTTACCGGGCTTGATTAAATTGACCCATGGCTGACCCGTCTCATTCAACCCGACCCATATTACTAGCTATTATCCGATTATAACGATGATTAGCAATTCTGGGTCGCAACTGCTATCACACCCCTTAGTAAAATTACCGAATCAAATGGAGCTCCAGGAGCTAGGTGTGAATATCTGGGCAATTGCTTCAAAAGGGGAAACACTCCAACTTTCTACATGTTTAACAATCTGTCATGTGAAACAGTCATACTATTACTTATCAACCATTAAATGCAAATAAAAAAAATATTTATTCAATCTATTTTTGACTTACTTTGAACTGATTGTCTAAATCATAGACAGTAGCCCCATCAATGGAAATAAGAGGCCTCCAAGGTAGGTTGAGATACGTCCTGCAAATAACAGTTTCTAAATGATTAGCTTTAAATTGTGGAGCTCCAAATCTCCAATACGAAGTTGAATGAAACCAATAATGTTCATCTTAAAATGGAAACGAGAGTTGCAAATAACTAACACCTTAGGCTCCAGGATGCCTTTACAGACTCTGTCTCACCATTCCGAACCTGTATGATTTTGCGTTCCACCATGTCAATAAAAATGAAATCTTATTGACAAAATAGCAAGGAAATACAAATTTACCTACTTTTGAATGAGAGGTTCCCTCTCAATACGTTTAGTTTAACATTCACGAACTCTAATCAACCTCTTCTAACACTTATTTATAGACTATGGTTCACAAATAATGGGATACGCTAACGACTATGGTTCACAATTAGTTTTAAAAAAATAATAACTAGAATGTTTAGCCATAATCTACCAACTGAGAAAGAACATATAAGAATGTATACAAAAGTCTTCTTTCTGTTATTAGAATTCTGTCAACAACTATCTCATGATATAGAGATGTAGACGAAAGGTTCACCATATGAACAGTGCTTTAATAATTTTGTAGCAATGAGATGCTCCTAGAATTTGGAATCTACACCAACCCTAAAGGTGGTTATAATCAAATTATTAGTCATCAACCACATTAGATGTTTTTTAACCATCAATCACTAGCCACTTATATATTTTGTCAGAAGTTGGTTGTTAACCATAGGCTTAAGGGTTACACCTTTATCATTGGAGTTTCCATTTAATAACTAAACTTGACGCAATCTAGTATAAATATTTGCTTTCATGCATATATATCCAATTTGCATCAAGACCTATTTACAAAAGATGATGAGATGTTCCTATGAAACATAAGAAATGTATAAAATGTGCTAATGAACATAATGTATTTATGGAGTCTCATATATCTGTCAAACCCTACCACCTACTGCACGGAGTCATCAAATTTGAATTATGAAAATGGTCACTTTGCAGAATATGACGGTAATGCCAGCAAAGATTTCTGCCAAACCCTTGCAACAGAATCTCTCTTTAATAAGTGTAAGAGGATTAATCAGTCAAGTTTCAATGTAGTGAAATATCTATATTACCGGTAACATATGTTGACCTGTCTAGTCATTGTGTAAAATAACTTGTGTGGCATCCAATCTGTATATAGTTGATAATTAGGCATCATGTCACCAAATTTGACAATGTAGCACGCCACATCAGCATATGCAATTGAGCGATACAACTTGCGTCTCAACTTTTTTTTTTAAACAAAAACACGACAGCATTGAATGAAAACTAGAACTTGAGCGTTAAACCTCAAAAGCAATTTTGAATGACCTAGGTGGAACAATGGTGAAACTTGATTAGTATTTAGTGACATTCGCCCCTTTTAAAACAAGAGGTGATGGTGCGGTGGTGCCTTGGTGGAAACGCAGCCTCCCCTTATTTGCAAGCTATAATCTTGAACTTAATGAAATACAATTTAAAGAAAAAGAAATACCTTTGTAATGCTTTGTGATGAGATTGACGGATGGTCAAAGAAAGGTACAAGCAGTTTTAAGTTGCGAGAGTACAATTCCCTACCTGCAGAGCCACACTATCAGGAGATGCAGTTATGCGCATCGATGTATAAATGGAAAACAGGTTGTAAAATCATGTAATGTATATCACACTTCAAATGAGTACAGTCATGTAAGAGAGAAAGATTTCAAGTTCTTACCACTGAATTTAATGGTTGGATCTTCAAATATGCAATCTTCTGCGTAAATTCCAGAAGTAAAATTTCCTAAGATCAAAAGAAATGCCAGCATAAGTAAAGTACATAAAACAAGTAAAACCGGCGAAGTGAACTGTGATATGCAGAGTTCAACATTACAAAATTACAGAAAGTCAGAATATGACTTGTTAAATTATAACATTTTGACTATATATAACGTGTTCTAGGTAAGAATTGTCGTTGCATGAACTGTAAATAAATGCAAGAAGGTACCTGTAACAAAGTAAGCATTGTCATAATCTGACTTCAATATGATCATAATATCATCTAAGCAAGTAGCAGAGATTTCACATTTCTGTTCGGGGACCACTTCATATAATCTGAGATAATAATAAAAGAATTGAGGGTTAATATGGCTTCAGCCTTGTGTCACCTTCCAATGGCTTTATTTGTGTTTTGCACCTCAGATATGGACTTGGGAGCGGTAGAGAATGCTAGATGTGGACTGAAGATATATGATCCTGGACCCTTCACGGGCCCAAGAAACATCCACGTCACCACCAATACTCTACAATAGCTGGCAAAACGAATGATCCGTAGGGCCCACGCGCCTCGTAGGATCTGCCAGGTAATAGGGGATAAAAGGACCATTTGAAAAGGACACTTAACCAATCAGGTGGGGGAAAGTCCTGCTCCATGATCTCCTACCAAAAAGGCGGTGACAAAAGGGACACAAAGGACGAACGATAGTGATGTCCAGCGAATGACGTCGTGCCAGCACAAACCCTCCTTTGAAATTCATAACGTTCAGCAGAGGGGGGACCACAAAGAATATTTGGAAAGTGACGTCTTTGCCAATCATCTCCAAAGGTAAAAGGGGCTGCCCCCATACTCTCTCAACTTACACAATTTATACTCTAAAGAACCCTACTTATTCTCACGCCAGAGGGTGGTTAAGAGGAGAGAACCCCCCCCCCCCCCCCCACACACACACACAAAGAAAATCTCCTCTCCTCTTAACAAGATTCACGGTGTTGTTAGTTTTGCAAGATTACTTGTGAACAGGGGCAAAGCATTGTGAGGGTCAGGGGTGGCCCTGGCCCCCTGTTTTTTGGCGCAGTAGTGGAAATTTGCGATTTTTATAGGTAAATTTAGTTCGGGTTGAGTCCGGCCCCCGCCGATTTGCCACAACCGATCGAAAAAAATTGAGTCCGGCCCCCGCCGATCGGCGAACCAAGCTTCGCCACTGCTTGTGAAGACTGGCGATCACCCCTCGGTTGGATTGTTGTTTCTTCAATCTTCATGGACTAACTCGACAACACGACGAGGCCTGGATGTTAAGCCCAATTCAGGACTAACTTCATCAAGTATCACTGGAATATCCGTCTCGGTGTTTTAGATATTATAATTTGTGTCAAAAAGTATTCCAACTATAATTCAATTCCTATAATCTAAGGTTCCAGCATACAATTCCTAAAGTCTCATGAACCCTAAACTTATATATCATATTCAATCCAACTAAATTAGCATCTGCTGTACCAAATTATGAGTTATGAGTGCTTGCTTACTGGTTTTTATTGAAGGAAGAGAAGAGCCTTAAGATCTCTGTAGCTCCACTAACAACGATCTTCAAGATTTGTGGCGTCTCTTTTGTCTTTGAACATCGAATAGTCCGACCATTAAGAAACCTCTGCAGAAATTTGAGTAACAAAATTCATGAAAAGAACTAAAGAAGCATAAGATAATATGTTTGAAATTAAAAAGAAAAGCGTACCTGATGTGGTTGAGTAGGGCGTAACGGCAACCACGCATGGAAACAGATGCCTCCCGCCATGTTTATTGTTATCGTATTCCGTTGGTCCGAGTCCGAACGTCTGAGAAGGTTTTTTTATTAACGGCTCAAATTGCATTAAATCTCGTATTTGACTTGACTGGACTCTACCTTTGATTTTAAAAGGAGCAACACCTAGGGGTGAGCATTTGACAGGACCCGACCCGACCCGACAAGGACCCGACCCGACCCGATACCCGAGAATCCTTCAAAACCAGACCCGACTTTCAGACCTGGTACTTTGTTCGGTTTTCGGTCCAGGTACCTACGGTTCTTCGGTTCCCAGGTGACATACCCGACCCGACCCGACCCGACCCAATACCTTCAGTTCGTCAAATCTATGGCACTTTTCTTCCAATTACTCTAGGATTCTTACAGGTAATTTGTTCCTTGCAAACTTAGAGCTCGTTTTCTGTTTGTTTATTGCATTATAAGTGGAATTTGTGTGCTTTTTATTTTGGGTTCATTTGCTTACATAATGAAAACTGAAATTGCCCTATAAAGCTTTTATATCTGTTCTTGATTGAATTGGTTGGTGATGTTATGCTTGTTTTATGTAATTTAGCATATATGATCTTTGCACACCAAGTGTTCGATTGAATGCCTCAGTGAAAAAAGTAAGAGAGTAGTTGGTTTTATTGTTATGTACCGTATGTTTGCACACCAAGTGTTCGATAGAATTCGAAAAAACCAAAACATTATTGTAAAAAAGAAATTACGAACCAAAAGATCGTTCATAGTTGTTCTAGTTTATTCGTAGAAGAGTCGTAGATAAGTACGAAAGAAACCAACAATTCAAACAAAAGAAAAAGAAAGTACGAAACAAAGTAACAAACCAACAATTCAAATAAATAAACAAAACGACCAAAAAACTTGAAACGTATGCTACTTGATTGATTTCAACTTTTTAACATTCATCCGCAAGCACGGCTTAATCAAGCTCCGGATCAACCCTATCAGATATTTCTACAAAAAAAAAAATACAAAAATAGATAAAACACATGTAAAACGACTTAAAGATAAAAGATGTGTATGTAAAACATTGAAAATATACCTTTTCCAATGTCATCAAATTCTGTTGGGTCATCGTTATAGTTTATCTTTTTAGCGGAGTCACGAATCCAATCCTCTGTACATATTAGTGCCTCAACAATTGGGGGTGACAAAGAAGTTCGATAAGTGTCAACAACTCTTCCGCCTGTACTAAAAGCTTCCTCTGAAGCAACACTGGAGATCGGGATAGCCAAAACATCTACGATAAAAATAATGGATAACAGGTTAATTGGGTAAAAGGTATCATACTTATAATTAACATTCTTAAACTATTAAACATACCTTTCGCCATTTGAGCTAAAATTGGGTATTTTGAAGATGCAGCTTTCCACCAATTCAGAATATTGAATCCCTTGTAATTGTTTTCCTCAGCGTCCTCAAGGTACCTATCCAATTCTGATTTGGTGGTATATGAGGAAGAACCACCATCCGCTTTAAATTCTATTAAAAAGTCATCATCGTCTTGTGCACCTTGTTCAAAGTTCCCTTGACTTTGTGAAACTTTATCAGGACTTTGGGTTTCACTTTTTGATTCATAGTGTTTAAACACCAAATTCAGTTCCCCCATTATACTGTCAACGACAATTTTAACCTTTTTTTGAATGTCATCTTCTTTCTCACCATCTTTCTGTTCAGCCTTAAATATTCTTGTAAACCCAAATTTAATCACACGCATCTTCAATCGAGGATCTAAAATAGCTGCAAAGTACAAAATGTAATTAAAAGTTTTGCCATTCGGCAAATTTCTCCAGTACTTGTCAAACTTTGCAAGCATTGTAGTACCCATAATTCTACTACTCGCATCATCCGCGGCTTTCAATTTCCTTAGATGCTTGTCTATCCCCATAATATCATTAAAGAATACGTTAACAGTCACAGATTTTGAAGCAGAGGCGTTGGTGGTTTTACGCTCAAACAATTCCAACACACCTGCTAATTGTCTAGCGTATTGAAAATCTGTAATTTTTGGAACATTTTCACCCAAATCATTTCTATAACTTTTGTCCGTCAAGTCGTACTTGTAAAACGCTTTCTCTAACTTTTCAGCCTTGTCCAACATCTCCCATGTGGAGTTCCATCTAGTAGGCATATCTACACTAAGTAATGCCTTGCTCTCGAGCTTTTCTGCCTTGACACACTTTTTAAATGTGTCCAACCTTTGAGGAGATAATCTAATATAGCGAATCGCGTCCCTGATACGATCTATACTAGTGGACCCGTCACGTAATCCGTCTTTCACAATTAGATTGATAATGTGGGCCATACATCGGACGTGTATATACCTCCCGTCGAACAAGAGGTTGCTTAACCTACTTTTCACAAACTCTAAGGCAACATCATTAGCCGATGCATTATCAGCTGTAATGGTCAACACGTTTTCAATATCCCATTCTTTTAGACACTTAAGCAAGGCCCTACCTATATCCTCTCCTTTGTGGCTAAATATTTGCTTAAAATTTATGATTCGTTTATGTAAAACCCAATTGTCATCAATAAAATGACAAGTTACACACATATAGTTAACCCGCTGGTTTGATGTCCAGGTATCAGTGGTTAGACACACTCATTTGCTACTCTTTGCAAAGAAAGACTTAAGCTTTGCTTTTTCCTCTAAATATATTTCACTAATATCCCTAGCAATTGTAAACCTACTGGGCATCTTAAAAGTTGGATTAAAGCTTTGTATAACCCTTCTAAATCCCTTATGTTCAACAGATGAAAACGGTTGCTCATCTATAATGCACATCTCAGCTATGGCTCTTCTACTTGATTTCTCACAATATTTCCAAGATTTTACCTCACATGTCCCGCCATCACCATCATCGCTCTTTTTGAGAAATATATTGCTTTGGTTTTTCAAGTAATCAGGGTGTTTTTCACATCTCTTACTATGTTTACCTAGTGAGGAGGTACCGTTTTTTACCGGATCAGCAGCCAATTCTTTCGAGCAATACTTGCATCTTGCCTTTTGGTTCCCGTCCTCGTCTTTAAACTTCTCAAAATCAGCCCAAACGTTAGACTTTGCCTTTCCTGGATTTTTAGAAGTAGAACCTCCATTTTTCTTCGTACCAACGGTTTTAGTCTTCTTTTTTGCATTTTCTTTTTCAACATGTTGTGACTTCCTCTTTTGGCTTCCGTGAGATTCGTCGCTTGATACATTCTCGATATTAGTTGAATCCATCTATGTATAACCAATACAAAAAAACGAATGTTAGTAATAAATATATAAAGTAAAAATTGTTGATGATATTAAAGTATAAACGAAAAATAATAAACACTTTGGGTCAACAGTTTGTTATTCAGGTGGGTCAAAACAGAATGTTGTTATCCAAACTAATGAAGACTAAAAAAATAATAGTAAAAAAAATATAAAACATGTGGGTCAACAGTTTGTTATGCAGTTTGACTTTTGAAAGTCAAAGGGGTAGTTTATCTGTCTGTCCCTCTGTCCATATATTATTGAAAGTCAAAGGGGTAGTTTATCTGTCTGTCCCTCTGTCCATATATTATTGAAAGTCAAAGGGATGCATGCTAAGTTTACTACTAAGCAATGCCATTCCTCTATCTATATTATAATAAGACACATGTCCTATCTATATTGAAAGTCAAAGGGATGCATATGATAAATAAATATCTTAGTTTGGGCGTTTTTTTTTTGAAACGCCTAAACTAATATAGTTTGGGCGTTTCCTTTGAAACGCCTAAACTATCTTAGTTTGGGCGTTTCTTTTGAAACGCCTAAACCAATATATAATCAAACTAGTATATGGTGTCAAATCTCAGAAGCAAGTTTTTTTTTTATATAATCAAACAATCAAACTACTTAAACCAACTGCACTTGGTTGGTTATGTTGACTTTATTTGACGAGTATTACAAATATTCGATTTTGTAACAACTAACAAGAGTATACATTGAATTATATTCTGAATCTGCTAATAAAACCAACTGCACTTGTTTTCTGATAGAATTAAGTCAGAGACATGAACATATATACTAGATATATCGATTTTGTAACAACTAACAAGAGTATACATTGAATTATATTACCTGTTTTGGCAGCAAGCAGCAGGCACCACTTCAGCAGGCAGCAAGCAGCAGGCAGCAGGCAGGGGATTTGCAGCCGCAGGAAACCAGGTACAGCAACTAATTTTTTTGTATAATTCGTAGGTTTTTGACATGCTTATATAGGAGTTTAGAAAAAAATATGTAGGTTATTTCCATAATATCTATGAACAATAATAGGAAATTAGGAGATAATCTCCAATAATAGTGATAATCTCCAATAATAGGAGATAATATTGTTATACATTATTTTCTACAATATAGAAAAATACATTAATAAGTTTAAAGATTTGAATAATACTCATGATTAGATAAGTTTAAATTTTTGAATAATATTAATGTTCATTATTTAAGGTGAATATATTGAACATTCGTGTATTTAGGTTGAACTTTAGCTAATAAACAACATTGTATTAGTAGTTTAGTAGTTTACTACTTGCAGGCTGAAATCAAGTATAAGGTGAATATATTGAACTTATTATTTTGAATCAGGCTGTACCTTTGAGTAACACTATATGCAAAAGAGCTGAAACCCAAATTCACTATCACTACATCTCATCAACAACACTATATGCAAAAGAGCTGAAACTCAAATTCATAAACATAGACTTTAACTTTAATACCATAAAACACTTAACCAAATTCATAAACTCAGATTCGCAATACAAAACATAATGTTGATACGAATAGCAAGACATAATATTAAATCAACAACTAGTCATTATAAACCAAAAACAAAAAGCCTTCATCTTCATCTTTTCCATATCGATACTCAACCGCTCGCTAGTGAACATTCTTTTCTGCAAAAAAATATATATATATACATAAGTATTATGATGAAACAATTTTATATTTCACTTTTAATATTTCAATTACCAAGGCAATTCGGACTTTTTATAAGATGTTTTTGCAATGTCGCTATTCCGCATTTAGTCGGGTCAGCATAATACACTATCGCGCAATTTTTGCATCTTGCCACTTTATTCCCATCCGCATCAGTAAACTTCTCAAACACCGCCCAAACTTCAGTCGACGTAATTCTTCTTCGATCCATCTAGCTTGGTAAAAAAACAAACAATAATATAACTGAGATATACAGATCTTTTAATACTAATATTAAAGTTGTGGTTTGCTGATCATAGTCTGAGATATACAGATATTTTAATGTAATGTTGGTTGAATTTCAAGTGCGCAAGAGACCGCTAAACAGAAAGGAGTTAGCAAAGAATGAGGAGTATATTATCACTACAGAGCCCCATTCTAATTGCCTTACGGTTCATGAAACAAAACTCAAGGTTAGCACTTGAATCATGTCACATCTGCAGCAGCCATAATATGCTCAATATAGTGGTCCTATGGTACTATGTATATGAATGTGCAGACCTTGAAATATATGAATAAATAGCATGTGGTCCTAGGTTTCATACATGAGATGAGACATACAACATTATAACTAATCAATGATGAATGATCAATTACAATAAATATATGAATAAATAGCATGTGGTCCATATAGGCAGCAGTGGTCAGTATATGCAGCAGTGGTCAGTAAATAGCATCTCGGATCAACATGTGGTCAGTATATGCAGCAGTGTTAAGGGCTTACCAGTTGATTAATTGATTGTATGATTGTAGCAGGCCGATTTTCTTCTGTGAGAGTTCCAAGTCTTTGCAGCAGCCGTATAGATTTAGTTAAAGGTAGGTTTTTATTATTGTGTAGGTGTATAGATAGTGTTTTGGGCCCATGAATTGCCGCAAGATCTGAAAATCAGTTATTTTTTTATAATCTTTCGGTCCAAATTTTGTATTCGGTTTTTTTCCCCTACCCGACCCGACCCGACCCGATACCCGATTGTGTAGATATATGGGAACCGACTGAAGAACCTAAACTACTAATACGGTTCGGTCCAGGTCTAAATTCGGTTCGGTTCTCGGTTCTTTTTCGGGTCGGCCCTAATATGCTCACCCCTAGCAACACCTTAACCATGTACACCGATGGCTTCTATAATTTTGTAAAATTTTGGAAATAGTTTATGAATATGAGAAATTACATAGATTGTCTAAACGTTTACAACTTGTGACACATTTAGTCCAAATTTTTACAACTTATAAGACCTTTAGTCTCTGAAATTATAGGAGATATGTTGACTGTAGGTGTTACAAATTGCAAAAGTATTGACTAAATGTGTTACGAATTATAAAATTTTGAAGTATCTATGTAATTTCTCATATTTATAAACGATTTTTAAAATTTTGTAAAACCATACGGACTATTCATGTGATTTACACTACTATATTGAGTTGTACTATTATCGAAAAGAAACAAGTGGTATAATATATGTTGAGGAAGGTTAACGTACAAAGCTTTATTAATGTATGAAGGAATAGTGTTCGTCCATTAGGTTTGTTCGATAGTTAATTTACACTCGGTGGCACTATCATAATTATTAAGCATCATTAAAAACGGTTTAACATAGGCAAGGGAAATATCATCCATTTGCAAAATCAAATTTCAATTGAATTCAAATTGTGTTGCCCTAATCTCACTAATTAGTTTTACGACCGGGAAAAAACTCACGCAATTACGATCGAAAACCATGATTTGTTTACGTTTCGAAAACAAAGCATTACAGACCTGGAAATTACACATGCGTAACAAACCTGTTGTTAACATCTCAAAAATACGCAATATAGATTTGAAAATTACGCATGAACAACTTTGAGAAAATACGCATGCTTGTGTCAAATCATTTGAAAATGACGCAAGTTGTATCATTTGAAAAAACGCATATTGTATCAGCCCATTGAAAAGTACGCATGATGTATCATCTGAAAAAAACGCAAGTTGTATCAACCCACTGAAGACTATCCATGAATGTATTAACCCATCTAAAAATTAGGTGTTGGGTCTGCTGACCTGGAGAAGAACAGATGATTGGAAAGCCAAAATATGCTAACAGTTGATCCTCTCAATAAAACAGTCTTTACAACTTACTTCTCCCAAAAGACTGCTGACTCTAACAACTGTTCTATCCAAACAACTGCTATGACAACTGCTGATACAAAGAACTGCTGAATAAACAACTGATGAAGAACAACTGCTGACCAAAGGTCTGATGAAGAACAACTGCTGATTCAAGTACTGAAAACTAAAGCACTGCTGGAACCAATAGCACTTAGGCTCCAGCAGTGGATACAAGATCATTAGAGTTTTCCTACAACAGCTGTTTACTATCAGTGTTTTCAATGTAACAATAGTTTGTAATAGGCAGATGTTTTATGTTTGTTATTCTGTTAGAGGTCACTGTCTTAGGTGACGTCAGCTTAGGTCATCAGTGGTTTAAGTCTGTCTATAAATAGAACAGTGCTTGTACTGTTCTATTGCATCACACACACAAACATTCTCTCAGACAAACACTGTGTGATCAGGCTGAGGGGGAGTAATTGTACGATTGTAATCTTTTAGATAAATGAAAGCATTCGATCTGAAAACATTTACTCTCTTGTTTTGATTAACAGTTTATTATTCCGCTGCAATTTCATTCTATTTTCGTTTCACTTATATCATATTTAGTTAAACATAATCAAAACAATCAAACTCAGATCCTAACAATTGGTATCAGAGCTTGGTCAATTAAATTCGATCTAACAAATCAATTTAATAATCATCTCACAATTATTGATATCGTTTGTCTGTTGGATTGAAAACAGAGTAATAGTTTAATTTCGTTTCAACCGTTTTTAAACAGACTTTGTTTTTTGAAAAATCAGAGAATGGCTTCAATCAATCACGATCCACATAACACTGGCACGAACAACAAGCCCCCGATGCTTGTCAGATCTGAATACAATATCTGGCAACGTCGGATGAGCCATGTTCTAGCTCAACAAAACACTGGGTGTTGGAAGTCGGTTATCTTCGGACCACATGTTCCGACTGTGCCGAGTACTGAAGATCCCAAGGTGTTTGAGCCAAAGAAACTTGAAAACTACTCCGACCAGGATTTTCAGAAAATTGAGTTAGATGCTAAGGCCTTCAGTATTGTGGCCATGGCTCTACCCAATGATATATATGCTGGGTTGTTACACTGTAACAGTGCAAAGGAGTTGTAGGATGCACTGAAAGAACAGTTTGGTGGGACTGAGGAGGTTATTGAAAACAATCGTGAAATACTTAACCAACAATATGAAACATTCAGTCATGTCAAATGAGAGTCATTAACTCAACAGTTTGAGAGGTTTAATTGTTTAATTAGTGAACTAAAATTGGTTGGTCTTACTTGCCCTCATTCAACCTTGAACCATAGGTTTTTAAGATCACTACCAGACAAATGGGACACTATTGCTATTGTGATGAGAAACTCAATTGGATTTAAAGACCTATCACTGACCCAGCTTCATGGTAAGCTCTTGACCTATGAGAGAGAGCTTAACCAGAAAAAGAAGCTCCAGGACTCTGGAAAAGTGTCTGATGACTATGTATTTGGGAATACAGCACTTTTGGGTCATGATGAGGTGCCTGGAAACACTAAGGATCAGAGTTATGATCATTTCATTGACATAACTTCAGGTTTTAACTCAGGTTTTAACTCTGATTCTTATTCACCAAACTATGCTTTCACAGTAAGTGGTGGTGATATCCAGGCATCTGACAATATATCCTTTGAGTATGATGACCTGAAATACTTTGACCCTGATGATTTGGAAGAAATGGACATTATGCATCAATTGGCCCTTCTCAGTGTAAGAACTAATAATTTTTACAAGAAAACTGGGAGAAGGTTTCCAGGGTTAACTGGCAGATCTAAGGTTGGGTTGGATAAATCAAAGATAAAGTGTTACAAATGTCATAGACTTGGTCATTTTGCTAGGGAGTGTAGGGGTCAACATGGTACACCTATAATCACCTATCCAAATCAAAGACCACAGACCAACACTTATCAGAATTCCTATAATGCCCCTGGACCAAATGTGCAAAACACTGCTCATTTTGCACAGTCCTCAAACACTGTTCCTGTCCAGTATGTCCAAACCACTGTTCCTCAGATCCACTATGTGCAAACACCTGTTGCTCAAGCACCTGTGCAAACGACTGTTGCTTCATCTTCTGCTCCTGCAGAGACCAGTCAACAGAGCTTCTTTACTCAAGGCTTTGTTGATTGGAGCAGTCTACTTGATGAGTTAACAGATGAAAATTTTGCATTAGTTGCCAAAGCTGAAAATGAACCAGAAAACTTCTGTTTCATGGCCATGGTTGATGAGGTTGAATCTGAGGAGGTGGTGACTGAATCTGATGTTGTGACTGATGATGTTGTTAGTGAAGTTGTTACAGGTGAAAAACCTGAAGAAGAGGTTGTGAATCTCTCAGATCCCTGGGGTGCATCTGATGACTGTGAGTGCAAGTGTGATTGTGCATTGATGGCTGCTGCTAAGGTATCTCCTCAAATTCTTAAAGAGTTGTGTTCTGACAAATGTGTAATTGCATTTGCTAACATCAAAGAGGTGAATGAAAACCTTAGAAAGAAAATTTTGGATGATGAAGCTAAATTTGAAAAACTTTCAAAAGATTTAAAAACAAGTTTATCTGTAAAAGAGTCTGAAATAAGCAGCTTAAAACATGAAGCAACCATAACCAAAGACCAGCTCCAAACTATGATAGCAAAATATCAAAGTTGTAAAAGTGAGCTTGAGTCCACCCAAGTTGAATGTGAGAAATGGGTGGAATCATGTAGAGGTTTTGAGATGCTACTCAACAAACAAACTAAAAGTCATGTGAAGTTTGGCTTTGGTTTTGAAACCACTGCTCCAGCTTTTGAAAACACTGACAAAAAGAGTCAAAAGTCTGTTGAGGTAGTACCAACAAACCTGCAGGGTCAAGAGATTAAAGTCACTGAACCAAATGGTAAGAAAATTGTTCTTGAAAAACCAGAAGGTTCCTCATCTTTTACTGAACTTGAGAAGTATGAATTTAAACCTACTTGGTCTGATGAGTGTGATAATCTTGAGAATTTTAAACCTGTTGATTTCAAAACACCTGAGGGAAAGACAGATCCTCAAGCAAAAGTCATTCCCCTGGCTAAAGTCATTCCCCTGAAAAATCTTCCAGCAGATGCTCAAACATCTGCTGAAAAGAAGGCTGAAAAGGGGAAGAAGAAAGAAAAGACTGTCAACTTGTTTTGTGATTTCTGTGAAAAGAAGAATCATGTCACTAAAAACTGTTTTCTTCTAAAAGCATATGACATCAACAAAGGAACAAGTGAATGTGATTCCAAAGCCACATGCTCAATATGTGGGAAAAAGAATCACAAGACCAAAGAGTGCTTGTATCTCAAAAATTTTGATGTAAAAATACAAGAATACAAAGCTAAAACTCTTGCAAACCCTGTGGTTAGTACTTCAAAAGGAAAGCCCAAACAGACCTTCACCCCTGTCCAAACACCTGTTACTAAAAGGCTTGAAACATCTGCTTCTAGAGATGTCCAAGTAACAGATGCTCCACCCACAAGCAAATACCCAAGAGGTTATGGTCAACCACCATGTCACAGTCTGCCACATGTTTATGAGGAGCCAAAAAGACCCTCTAAACCTAGAGTGAACAGAAATCCATATGGGTATTATCATCTGTCAGGAAGTGATCAAACAACTGCTGCCCCAAGTGTTGACATCCAAGCACTGGCAAATGGTCAGCAGCAGTTGTTGAACTTAATTCAGAAATTAGTTCAAACCACTGATCACCTTCCAAAGCTTGAGTCTGAAAGGTCTGAGGACCCATCCAAAGCCAAACTGGCTTTGGACACTCACCAACACTAATCATTTACTGATGTGCAGGGAGCTTCTGCTTGTTTAGATAGTCTTTGGTATATAGATAGTGGAGGCTCCAGGCACATGACAGGATGTAGAGCCCTTCTTCTGGACTTCTTGGCTCATGGAGGGGGTGATATATCCTTTGGTAATGATTCAAAAGGTAAGGTGTTGGGTTCAGGGACTGTACAAGCTGGAAAACTCAAGTTTGAAAATGTCAATCTTATTGATAATCTCAAGTTTAATCTTCTGAGTGTTTCACAAATGAGTGACAAAGGTTATGGCTCATTTTTCACAAAGAAAACTTGTAAGATTATTGGGCCAGAAGTGGTGAAAAAGATTGATACCATTATTGCTGAGAGCAGAGCACAACTTGTTGCTCATAGAAGTGGCAATGTGTATGTTGTTGATATGTTAAAGGACAATCCCATGGCAAATGTCTGTCTATTTTCTGCTGCCTCCACTAAGGAGACAGAATTGTGGCATAGGAGATTGGGTCACACCAACCTTAAAACTATCAACACACTCTCCAAACAAAGCCTTGTCAGAGGTTTACCATCAAAAGAATTTAAATGTGATGAGCATTGTGTTTCTTGTTTAAAAGGGAAACAACATAAAAGCTCTCACAAATCCATTGATGAGTCCAAAACTAGTCAGTGTCTACAATTGTTGCACATGGACTTGTTTGGCCCTGTTAAAATCATGAGTCTAAGAAGAAAGAGATTTTGTCTTGTCATAGTTGATGATTTTTCTAGGTTTACATGGACTTACTTTTTACATTCTAAGGATGAGACTGCAGGTATATTGAAGGACTTTGTCACCAAAGTTGAAAAACAGTATGACTTGCCAGTAAAAGTCTTCAGGAGTGACAATGGAACAGAGTTTAAGAATAAGGAGTTGGATGACTTCTGTGTGTCAAAAGGGATTGTGAGGCAGTACAGCATCCCAAGAACACCAGAACAAAATGGGGTGGTTGAGAGGAAAAACAGAACTCTTATAGAAGCTGCAAGAACCATGCTAGCAGATTCTGGTTTGCCACTGTCCTTTTGGGCAGAAGCTGTAAACACTGCTTGCTATGTTCAAAACAGAGTTTTGATCAACCCCAGACATCAAAAAACTGCTTATGAAATTTTGTTCAAAATCAAACCATTAATTTCATTCTTCAAAATCTTTGGTTGCCCGTGTTTCATTTTAAATCTCAAAGATTCCATTTCAAAATTTGCAGCCAAAGTAGACTGTGGTTATTTTCTGGGATATTCTTCTACTGCTAAGGCCTATAAAGTGTTTAACACAAGGACTAAGACAATAGAAGAAACTCTGAATGTAAAGTTCAATGAACTTTCATCTCTAAAAATCCCTGCAAACCCTGCTGAACTATCTGATTTAGATAAATTCAAATTTGAAGATATCACTGTTAAAACTAACAATGCAGGTATTCCACAGACTCCACAACAAGTTTACAGAACGGATGTTGTGATCCCCAGTCACTACAAAATCTATTCTGCCTCACAGGAAGCAGCTGTTCAAAACAATTGCCAAAACTCTGCCACAGCTGTGTCAACCACTGTTGGCCAGTCTTATCCTCAAACCACTGCTTCACCCCTCACAACCATTGACCTATCATCTGTTGACAAAAGTCAATCATCTGTTGACAAAAGTCAGTCAAGTTTCACACCACTTGGACCCATTCCTCCATTACCATTCCAAACATCTGATGGCACTACAGAAGTACCAACAGATGTTACACCAACAGAGTCACCAAACCTCTGTCCATCACCTCAAAATGCCATTGTTCCATATCAGGGAGATCTTATTTACTTAAGAGCTCATCCACCAGACCAGATCATTGGCAACATCAGAGAGGGTGTGCTCACAAGAAGCCAATCCTCCAATATCTGTCTTTTTATAGGTTTCATATCCCTCACACAACCTGTCAAGTACCAAGAGGCACTAAAAGACAACAGTTGGGTAGAAGCCATGCAAGAAGAACTCCTTCAATTTAAAAGACAGCAAGTATGGGAGCTTGTACCACTTCCTAAGGATGTTTGTCCTATAGGAACAAAGTGGGTCTTCAAAAACAAAACTGATGAAAGGGGTATTGTTGTCAAGAATAAAGCCAGGCTTGTGGTTCAAGGCTTCAGACAAGAAGAAGGAATAGATTATGATGAGACTTTTGCTCCTGTAGCAAGACTAGAAGCCATCAGACTCTTTTTAGCCTTTGCTGTCAACCACAACATAAAGGTGTATCAGATGGACATCAAATGTGCTTTCCTTTATGGCAAAATTCAGGAGGAGGTCTATGTATGTCAGCCACCTGGTTTTGAAGACACATTCCATCCTGACTATGTCTACAAGCTCAACAAAGCTTTGTATGGACTCAAACAAGCACCAAGGGCCTGGTATGAAACTCTTTCCACATTTCTCTTATCCATTGGCTTCACAAGAGGTAAAATAGACAAAACTTTATTTCTTAAATGGAAAGGGAAACACTTAATGATTGTACAAATATATGTGGATGACATCATTTTTGGATCCACATGTAACCAAATGTGTGAAGAGTTCAGAAAACTCATGACAGCTGAGTTTGAGATGAGTGCCATGGGTGAGCTTCAGTGTTTCCTTGGTCTTCAAGTGAAACAACTGCAAAATAGCACATTCATTCACCAAAACAAATATGTAAAGAATTTATTAACCAGATTTGAGATGAATGATTGTAAGCCATGTAGTACACCCATGAGTACAGTCAAGCTGCTCACTATTGATGACAAGGATGAACTGGTTGATCAAACACATTATAGATGCATGATTGGGTCTTTACTGTACTTAACTGCATCTAGGCCAGACATTATGTTTGCTACCTGTGTCTGTGCCAGATCCCAGGCTTCACCCAGAAAGTCAAACCTTATTGCTGTGAAAAGGATATTCAGATACCTCAAAGGTGCTCCCACACTTGGTATCTGGTATCCTGCTAATGGAAACATTGAGCTTTCAGGTTATTCAGATAGTGACTTTGCTGGCTGTCACACCACAAGAAAATCCACATCAGGAGGGTGCCAATTTCTAGGGAATGCCTTAGTCTCCTGGCAAAGCAAAAAGCAGGCAGCTGTTTCAACCTCAACAGCTGAAGCTGAATACATTGCTGCTGCAAGCTGTACAGCCCAACTCATGTGGCTTCAAAATCAACTACTGGATTTTGGGATAACTGCACTACGGACTCCACTCATGTTGGACAGTCAAGCTGCTGAAAATATCATCAAGAATCCAGTCTCTCATTCCACTACCAAACATATTGACATAAGACATCATTTTGTCAGAGACAGCTATGAAAAAGATTTGATTTCTCTGCACCATGTTCCAACAGAGGGTCAGATGGCAGATGTGTTAACAAAAGCTTTAGACACATATACCTTTACAAATCTGATCTCCAGAATTGGTATGTTAAACATTGTAACACCCCAACCGATGGCGGAATCATCGAGGTGTCACGTAGTGACGATTGTTCAAAAGCACATGGTACTTAAATGTAAATATTATTAAATAAACCCAAAAATTGTCTTACAAGGAAATGGAGAATACAAAGTCTTAAATGAAATATAAATATTGAAATAAACGCATAATAAAGCACTAAAAGTTTCTTGATCAAACTGCACCTGAAACATGTACAAAAATAGGTTTGGTCAACATAAGAAATGTTGGTGAGCATTCCTAGTTTTGATATATATAGTAGGTTAAAAGTTATACAATTCAAGTGCAAGCTACCGTGCAATTATGTAAACTATGTATCATACAAATGAGCGAAATCAACCCTGTGACTGTATAATGTACTGTATGAACTGTAGTGTACTTATCCAATAAATGGATAAAAGCTTAACACTGGCCACGGATTCTCCGATGAAAAAGGGGGAGAATCAATCTAGGCGGGTTGTCAATCCAAATAGCGCTATCCAATGTTAAGGTCGGCTTGTACCATGTTAATGATTTCACTAAGTACAAATGTAATCCACATGTATTGTCTAAGCATAAAGCACGTTGTAAGCAATGCACATAGTACTAGAATTGTATTGTAAAAATGTAAACTTGTATTTGAAATTGTAATAGTGCACATGTAACACCCTAAAAATGTATAAAAGCAAAAAGGGGGTAGGAATACTCACTGTCTATGTAAACTTGAAATTGAACTGGACAACGAAATATGCGTTGGAAATATTCCAATGAATCAACCTAAAGAATTTGATAATGTGTAAGGAATAACTCTAGGATACATGAAATTCTAGGGTTTCGAATTGGGGATAAACGTTTATTTGATTAATAAGCAAATCGTTTATTAAAATATAAGAAATTTTATTAAATAAATAAATAAAAGTCTTTTTGTAAAATTTTAAGTTAAATATAGTCACAACATGAGATTTTGATTATGAAAATAATTTTTATAAAAATATTTTCTTGAAAATAGAATATTTACTTTAATTATTTCAAATTGTCAAAATATGACTTTAATATCTAAAAATATTAAAATAAAAGAATTTCTGAATTAGAAATTGTATTTCAGTTCTAGATAGTTAGAAATAATTTATATAAAATTTTGGTGCAAAAATATTGAAAAATGAATTTATTATGATTTATTTATGATTAAAATTAACAAAAATTAATTAAAAATATAAAATAAACGGTTTTTTCTGAAATAAAAATATTTTCTGGAATGTTTAAGAATATACAAGTTTAGGATAATTTTTGTGAGATTTAATAAAATCGTTTTGATAATTTTATAGATTTTAATAAATATAAATGAATAAACTTGTATTATTAATAATATATATTAAATAAATTATTTTTGAAAAAAAAAAATTTGGGTGATAAACTTTATCATTTGAAGATCATATGATAATTTTTGTAGAATTTATAAAATACTTTTAGTATTTAAAACTGATTTTAAAAGATTAAATATGTTAAGTATATATATAAAATGGCAAAAAAAAAATATATGTTGGTTATGGGAATCGAACCCGGGCCTCTGGCAGGTTCGGGTTTTATCACAAGCGTGGCCACCAACTGAGCCACACCCTGAGAACGAAATATATTGGATTTAAATTAGTTATATATGTTAAATGAATTAAAAGGTTTAAAGGAAGAAAAATAAAAGAAAGAATGTGGGAATCGAACCCTGGCCGCTGGCCGGTTCATTCCTTATCTCCACACGCGTGTATACCAGCTGGTCTATACCAGCTGGTTGTATATTTATGGATTGAAAATAATTATATACAATAACAGATTCAAGTGTTCTTCCCCAATTCTTCATATTTCTAACCCTAATTATCAAATCAACATAATTGGTGATCATTAGCCCCTGAATCCTTGGGGCTAATTATCACAGGGTGCCGAAGATTATATCCCACAAAAAAAAAACTTACAATTAATCGCGTGGTCGGGTTCTGCGAGTCCGAACAAGAAACGCCCAAAAACGATTCGTATGGCTTCAAGAATAGTTTTAAAACAGAAATTGGATGTAGGGAAGTGATTATCGGCGCTCTGAGATGATGTGGGCACGTTCAATTTATAGGGTAAAGGTCCGATTGAAGATTTGGTAAGTTATAAATTTGATTTAGAAGGTGACGCGGTAATGGCTCTAAATTGGGAAGTTTTGACTGAATAAATTCGTGCAAATGATGCGACTTTGGTCAATTAATCACTACCTTTCCATAATCTGATCAATTAACGCGCTTTTGGAGCTTGATTGATGATGAAGAACACGACAGTTGACTTTAAAAAGTCAACTGTTCAGTTTTTCCAACTTGTATATAATTATAAAGGTATGTTTCAAAACAAATATCATGGTGTAGCCTAGTGGTTTGTAAATGTGTTGAAATGGCTTGGGACGCGGGTTCGAACCCCGTCCCAAGCATTTATTTTTTTGGCATTAAATCGACGCGTTTGGAGTTGTTCTAGGCTTATAGCATGAATATATGTACTAGAAAATGTAATAGAAAAATTTTTAAACATTCGAAAATGATGAAAAATGTAACGCTTCATTAATTGTGGTATAACGTACATATAATTATAAAAAGAATACAAAGAAAAGTGACGGATGTCACAGCATCCCCTACTTTTAGAAATTTCGTCCCGAAATTCCTTCAAGTGGTAGTCTCTGGAAAAAGATGAGGATACTTTGACATCATTTGGTCCTCACGCTCCCAAGTAAACTCTGGGCCTCGTTTGGATTCCCAACGAACTTTGACAATAGGAATTCGGCTTCGCTTAAGTGTCTTGACGTCTCGATCCATAATCTCCACAGGTTTTTCTATGAAGCGCATCGATTCGTCAATCTGGATATCCTCTAAAGGAACATGGAGGTTATCTTCAGCCAAACACTTCTTAAGATTAGAAACATGAAACGTTGGATGAACATTATTGAGCTCTGGTGGTAAATCGAGCTTGTAAGCCACTTTCCCAACTCGCTCAAGGATCTTAAAAGGGCCTACAAACCGTGGTGCAAGTTTCCCTTTCTTTCCAAACCGAAATACACCCTTCCAAGGTGAAACCTTGAGAAGTACCATGTCTCCGACTTGAAATTCTAGAGGCTTGCGCCTTTGATCAGCATAGCTCTTTTGTCTGCTTCGAGCAACTTGTAAGTTCTCACGAATGCGATGAATTTTGTCTGTCGTTTCTTGTATCAGTTCGGGACCGGTGATTTGTGTTTCACCAACCTCGCTCCAACACACAGGGGAACGACATTTGCGACCATAAAGTGCCTCGAATGGTGCCATGTTAATACTGGAATGATAGCTGTTATTATACGAGAACTCAACCAAGGGTAAGTGTGTGTCCCAATTACCACCAAAGTCGATGATGCACGCTCGAAGCATATCCTCCAATGTTTGGATGGTTCGTTCAGTTTGACCATCCGTCTGTGGGTGATAAGCCGTGCTAAGATTCAGTTGTGTACCAAGTGCGGACTGAAATGTCTGCCAAAAGCGAGAAGTAAACCAGCTATCACGATCGGAAATAATGTCTAGAGGAATACCATGACGGCTGACAATCTCACTGATGTAGATCTTAGCCAGTTTCTCAGCTGTGTAGGTCTCACGAATGGGTAGGAAGTGAGCAGATTTGGTCAAACGATCGACAATAACCCAGATACTGTCATGTCCATGAGTGGTACGTGGAAGTTTCGTGATGAAGTCCATAGCAATGTTCTCCCACTTCCACACTGGAATCTCTGGTTGTACAAGTAAACCAGATGGACGTTGGTGCTCAGCTTTGACCTTGGAACAAGTAAGGCATTTAGCCACATAAAGAGTTATGTCCTTCTTCATACCGGGCCACCAATACAAAGTACGCAGATCCTGATACATCTTATCTGCACCAGGGTGAAAGGAGTAACGAGACTTATGGGACTCGTCCATGAGGAAGGTGCGCAGGTTGTCACGATCAGGGATCCAAAGACGGTTCATGAAATAAAGTAAGCCATTTTTGGTTTCCAACTGATTTTCGGCTCCACACGACATTTCTTCGTACATGTTGCCCTCAGTAACAGAGACATGTTGGGCTTCAATGATGCGGAGTTTGATATCAGACTGGACCTGAGCACAATAAAGCTGGGCATGACCTTTACGACTAAGAGCATCGGCTACAACATTCGCCTTGCCAGGATGGTAGCGAATCTCGCAGTCGTAGTCGTTTAACAACTCGACCCATCGTCGTTGTCGTATATTCAGATCTTTCTGGTTGAAAATGTGTTGAAGACTCTTGTGATCAGTGAAGATCACACACTTTGTACCATATAAATAGTGCCGCCAAATCTTAAGTGCGAAAACGACCGCTCCGAGCTCAAGATCATGGGTAGTGTAATTTTTCTCATGGTTTTTCAGTTGTCGTGATGCATATGCTATAACCTTGCCTCGTTGCATGAGAACACAACCAAGACCTTGGTTAGAGGCATCACAGTAAACCACGAAATCCTCATTACCGTCAGGTAAAGTGAGGATTGGAGCATCACACAGTTTCTGCTTCAAAGTCTGGAATGCTTCTTCCTGACTGGGTCCCCATACATAAGGTTTATCCTTATGGGTCAAGGAAGTGAGAGGTAAAGCAATCTTGGAGAAGTTGAGAATAAACCGACGATAGTAACCCGCTAAGCCAAGAAAAGAGCGAATTTCCGTGGGAGACTTGGGTGTAATCCAATTCTTAACAGCCTCAATCTTAGCTGGATCCACATGTATACCCTTATCACTGATAATGTGTCCCAAAAATTGAACCTCCTTAAGCCAGAATTCACACTTGGAGAATTTGGCATACAGTTGTTCATTCTTCAAAAGACTCAAAATTTGTCTAAGGTGTTGCTCGTGGGCTAATTTGGTTTTAAAGTAAATGAGAATGTCATCGATGAAAACGATTACGAACTTATCCAAGAAGGGTTTGCACACGCGATTCATGAGATCCATGAAGACAGCGGGTGCATTCGTTAGTCCAAAAGGCATAACCATGAACTCGTAATGCCCATAGCGTGTACGGAAAGCTGTCTTTGGAATATCGTCTTCATGGACTCGTAGCTGATGATATCCCGAACGAAGATCGATCTTTGAGAAGTAAGTCGAACCTTGAAGTTGATCAAAGAGGTCATCAATGCGAGGTAGAGGGTACCGGTTTTTAATGGTGAGTTTATTCAGCTCCCGATAATCAATACACATACGGAAAGATCCATCCTTCTTCTTTACAAATAAGACTGGAGCTCCCCAAGGTGATGAACTGGGGCGAATGAAACCCTTGTCTGCCAACTCTTGAAGTTGACTCGCAAGTTCTTGCATCTCGGAAGGTGCAAGGCGGTACGGAGATTTAGCAACGGGCGTAGCACCAGGTACAAGATCAATACGAAATTCAACAGGACGCACAGGTGGAAGTCCGGGCAAGTCATCAGGAAAAACTTCTGGAAACTCACGAACAACAGGAACATCTTGAATACTCTTGTCTTTACCTTTCTTTTCCACAATATGGGCCAAGAAAGCTACGTATTTCTTGCGTAGATATTTCTGTGCTTGAGTGCAAGACATGAGTTTAAGACCACTGGATGGTTTCTCACCATAAACCCGTAAAAAGTCCCCCGATGCGAGAGGAAACCGAATGAATTCCTCAAAGCAGACAACTTCGGCATGATGTTTAGAAAGCCAATCCATACCCACGATAACATCAAAGCTTCCCAATTTCATGGGTATAAGATCAATGGTGAAGTCATGTTCGTTAAGGCTAAGAGTACAACCCTGGATGATAGAATCGATTGAGATGGGTTTACCATCCGAGACCTCGACAGTGAAAGGCGCTCCTAATCTAGAGCGAGTGTGAGATAATAAAGGTTCGAATGCTAACGACACAAAACTTTTATCCGCACCAGTATCAAATAAAATTGAAGCATAACGACCATCAAGTAAAAACGTACCATTCACCACATCATTTGCTTCCTGGGCTTCTGTTGCATTAATGTTGAAAGCTCTACCACGAGCCGCTGGATTTGCTGCACGGTTTGCTGGGACGAGTGCTGGACATTGATTCCTAAGGTGGTTTGGATCACCACAATTGAAGCAAGCTCGACCATATGCTATAGGTTGTGGGTTTTGGCGAGCTGGTTGAGGGTTGGCTGGTTGAGGGTTAACAGGTTGAGCATTAATTGGTTGAGGTTGAAACATAGATCGACATGTGGCAGCTACATGACCGTACCTACGACAGGTGGTACAGTGGCGACAAGGAAAATTTGCGGGGTGATGGTACTGACAGGTGGCACACTTGGGTAAGTTTCCACTATAAACCTTCTTAACAGGAGGAGCCTGAGCCATTGGAGTCTGGGTTATTGGAGTCTGAGTTACTGGGGCTACAACAGCATAGTTTCTACCCCTGGACTTCCGCTTCCTAGTGTTGGAACCGGTATTGTCTACAGCAACTCTTGATGATTCAGTAGTAGGGTGGGGGTCTTCTCAGCTGGTTTCTTGGTTCCTTTCCTAACCAAATTTCCCTTTTTGACGTGCTTGTCAGTCAAGGAGGCTGCAAGCTGGATGGCTTCTTCCACCGTAGTGGGTTTGCTTCCAGTGACTACATCTTGAATTAGATCAGGCAAACCCTCAATATATTTCTCGATTGCTCGAGAGACCGGGGTAACCATGTGTGGAACCAAAATACTGAGCTCATGATATCGAGTGTTGTACGCAAGATTTTCACCACTGTCTTGTTTCAACCCATGGAACTCTTCCTCTAGTTTCCTCATTTCATTCCTAGGGCAGAATTTGGCGATCATAAGTTCCTTGACCTCAGCCCAAGACAAGGATAGAGCAACATCAGCGCCCCGATTACGCTTTTCACCATTCCACCAGGTCAATGCCCCCTTTTGAAGGACACTGGTAGCATAGCGAACGCGGAGGTTATCAGGACACTCGCTGTTCACGAAGGTACTTTCCATACTTTCAAACCATTGGAGGAGGCCAGTAGCACCCTCCTCCCCAGTAAACTTCGTGGGGTTGCATGAGTTGAAGTGTTTGAATGTACACCGGGATTGAGTTGCACCCTCTGTGTTGGTACTGTTGCTGTTTTGTGTTAACTCACTAACAAGATTTGGAATCACTGCAGCAATTTGCTCAGCGACAAGAGAAGCAAGGCGACGATCAGAACGTTGTCCAGAAGCACGAACAGTGCGTTGGCTAGCATCACGGAGCATACGGCGAGCAGACATCTACAAGGCAGTCAATGAAAAATTATGAGATTAATAAATGTAAGTGTATAATTGCATAAGGATTATGAACACAAGATATTGTATGTGAAATAGAAGTATATCATTTGAAATATTTGTATAACATGTTTGGATTGCCCTTGTCTAGCTATAAAGCCCAACAAGAACGTTGACTTTTCAAAGAAATTGAGCCCAATGGTGATCAAAGAAGACATGCTTTAGCCTATAAGTGGACACTCACTCCAGGAATCCCCAGGTAAGCATAACAGGTCCGTAAATGGATTTATGCGCTATGCTTGCCTATGCCTATAAACCCAGTGTACAGGCGTCCACCCTTCCAGATTGCACGTGTCCTTTTTCACACTCATTAAAGTTCAACAACTTTGAAGGAGCAAAAATAAGAGTAGGCATTATGCCTAAGAGTGTCTTCATGAAAGGTACTACTCCCGCTCCATGATGATGTAGTCTTTCCACTCCTTGTAGGACACCATCTCTATACACCATGATGAAAGATGAGGAGAAATGGAGAAGAAGGGGAAAGATTGAGGAAGGAAAGTGGAGGGTAATGAGGGGAATGATAAATTAGGAAATGTTGTACCTGAAAGTTGAAATTCGGTTATAGTCTAGGCTAAAAGGCATTCTAATAACCTAATTCCCTATAACCATGGCTCTGATACCAATCTGTAACACCCCAACCGATGGCGGAATCAACGAGGTGTCACGTAGTGACGATTGTTCAAAAGCACATGGTACTTAAATGTAAATATTATTAAATAAACCCAAAAATTGTCTTACAAGGAAATGGAGAATACAAAGTCTTAAATGAAATATAAATATTGAAATAACTGCATAATAAAGCACTAAAAGTTTCTTGATCAAACTGCACCTGAAACATGTACAAAAATAGGTTTGGTCAACATAAGAAATGTTGGTGAGCATTCCTAGTTTTGATATATATAGTAGGTTAAAAGTTATACAATTCAAGTGCAAGCTACCGTGCAATTATGTAAACTATGTATCATACAAATGAGCGAAATCAACCCTGTGACTGTATAATGTACTGTATGAACTGTAGTGTACTTATCCAATAAATGGATAAAAGCTTAACACTGGCCACGGATTCTCCGATGAAAAAGGGGGAGAATCAATCTAGGCGGGTTGTCAATCCAAATAGCGCTATCCAATGTTAAGGTCGGCTTGTACCATGTTAATGATTTCACTAAGTACAAATGTAATCCACATGTATTGTCTAAGCATAAAGCACGTTGTAAGCAATGCACATAGTACTAGAATTGTATTGTAAAAATGTAAACTTGTATTTGAAATTGTAATAGTGTACATGTAACACCCCAAAAATGTATAAAAGCAAAAAGGGGTAGGAATACTCACTGTCTATGTAAACTTGAAATTGAACTGGACAACGAAATATGCGTTGGAAATATTCCAAAGAATCAACCTAAAGAATTTGATAATGTGTAAGGAATAACTCTAGGATACATGAAATTCTAGGGTTTCGAATTGGGGATAAACGTTTATTTGATTAATAAGCAAATCGTTTATTAAAATATAAGAAATTTTATTAAATAAATAAATAAAAGTCTTTTTGTAAAATTTTAAGTTAAATATAGTCACAACATGAGATTTTGATTATGAAAATAATTTTTATAAAATTATTTTCTTGAAAATAGAATATTTACTTTAATTATTTCAAATTGTCAAAATATGACTTTAATATCTAAAAATATTAAAATTATAGAATTTCTGAATTAGAAATTGTATTTCAGTTCTAGATAGTTAGAAATAATTTATATAAAATTTTGGTGCAAAAATATTGAAAAATGAATTTATTATGATTTATTTATGATTAAAATTAACAAAAATTAATTAAAAATATAAAATAAACGGTTTTTTCTGAAATAAAAATATTTTCTGGAATGTTTAAGAATATACAAGTTTAGTATAATTTTTGTGAGATTTAATAAAATCGTTTTGATATTTTTATAGATTTTAATAAATATAAATGAATAAACTTGTATTATTAATAATATATATTAAATAAATTATTTTTGAAAAACAAAAATTTGGGTGATAAACTTTATCATTTGAAGATCATATGATAATTTTTGTAGAATTTATAAAATACTTTTAGCATTTAAAACTGATTTTAAAAGATTAAATATGTTAAGTATATATATAAAATGGCAAAAAAAAATATATGTTGGTTATGGGAATCGAACCCGGGCCTCTGGCCGGTTCGGGTTTTATCACAAGCGTGGCCACCAACTGAGCCACACCCTGAGAACGAAATATATTGGATTTAAATTAGTTATATATGTTAAATGAATTAAAAGGTTTAAAGGAAGAAAAATAAAAGAAAGAATGTGGGAATCGAACCCTGGCCGCTGGCCGGTTCATTCCTTATCTCCACACGCGTGTATACCAGCTGGTCTATACCAGCTGGTTGTATATTTATGGATTGAAAATAATTATATACAATAACAGATTCAAGTGTTCTTCCCCAATTCTTAATATTTCGAACCCTAATTATCAAATCAACATAATTGGTGATCATTAGCCCCTGAATCCTTGGGGCTAATGATCATAGGGTGCCGAAGATTATATCCCACAAAAAAAACTTACAATTAATCGCGTGGTCGGGTTCTGCGAGTCCGAACAAGAAACGCCCAAAAAACGATTCGTATGGCTTCAAGAATAGTTTTAAAACAGAAATTGGATGTAGGGAAGTGATTATCGGCGCTCTGAGATGATGTGGGCACGTTCAATTTATAGGGTAAAGGTCCGATTGAAGATTTGGTAAGTTATAAATTTGATTTAGAAGTTGACGCGGTAATGGCTCTAAATTGGGAAGTTTTGACTGAATAAATTCGTGCAAATGATGCGACTTTGGTCAATCAATCACCACCTTTCCATAATCTGATCAATTAACGCGTTTTTGGAGCTTGATTGATGATGAAGAACACGACAGTTGACTTTAAAAAGTCAACTGTTCAGTTTTTCCAACTTGTATATAATTATAAAGGTATGTTTCAAAACAAATATCATGGTGTAGCCTAGTGGTTTGTAAATGTGTTGAAATGGCTTGGGACGCGGGTTCGAACCCCGTCCCAAGCATTTATTTTTTTGGCATTAAATCGACGCGTTTGGAGTTGTTCTAGGCTTATAGCATGAATATATGTACTAGAAAATGTAATAGAAAAATTTTTAAACATTCGAAAATGATGAAAAATGTAACGCTTCCTTAATTGTGGTATAACGTACATATAATTATAAAAAGAATACAAAGAAAAGTGACGGATGTCACAAACATGGATTAAACAAATAATTTTTTTTTAAATCATAATAAAATGTTTCAGAAAATCAAAACTTATTTAAATAGCTGCTTGGTTGAAAAATCTGTTTATAACATCTGATCAGATAAAACAACCACTGTTTCATTCATATCCACTGTTAGTTGAAAAATCTGTTTCAGAACATCTGTTCAGATAAAACAACTGTTTCCTTATATATTTATACTATATCTATACAAAACAAAAAAAAAAAAAAAAAAAAAAGAAAAGACAGTTGGTTCCATCAGCTGTTTGTATCAGTTGTTTGCCAAAAACAACTGTTCTCCACTAGATGTTTCATCCATCAGATGATTGCCACGTCTGCTCATATAAGCAGAGGTTTGGCCACATCAGCGGTTTCCTTGAGCCTATAAAAACCCTGTTTTACCACAACAGACGTTACACTGTCTCATTGTATTCAAAATACTGAAAACCGCCTTCTTCATTCTCCAACCCTCAATCAAATTTTCATTCATCTTCACCTTCGAAATCCATTACAATGGATCTTCAAGCCAAAGCCACCCACAATTGTCTCCCCTATCTGATTAAAACAGATGACAACGTTTCATTCCATTCCACCATCGACATTTTTCTAAACTCCAAATACCTACCCATCTTAACCGCTAACGCCCCCATTTATCTCGATACTCTCCAAGAATTCTGGTTGAATGCTGAGTTTTTACTCCAAGACAAAAAGCCTACTTCCATTATTTCCAAAATTGGAGAAACCAGTATCGTCATCACCCCTGAAACCATATCCACAACCTTCTCACTGAATGACTTGGCAGGTAAGGACTCCTTCACTAAAACAGAGCTTCACACTGAGTTCCAAGAAAGAGGGTATGATGGTCAGATGACTGGATCAACTCTTTTCAAAAAGTTTTTCCCTCCAGTCATGAAATTTTTCTTCCATACTCTTCTTCTATGTGTCTCTGCTAAGTCCACATCCTTTAATGAAATCCCATTAAGGATGCAATATCTGGGTTATGCCATGTTGTCAAACTCTGACTTCAATCTTTCCCAGGGATTGTTCATGGACTTAGTATCAAATGTGAAAGCAATCAAGTCTGGGTCTAACAATGCTTTTCTTATTTACCCAAGAATTCTTAGTGTAATCTTACAAAAAGTCTTACCTGAAAAAGTTTTCAAAAAGGGTGAGGCAATGCAAATGAAAAGCTTAACTGATGAAACTTTCACTAGAATGCTGGGTGGAAGCACCCAAGAAAAAGTGTCTAAAGTGTCAAAAGTTTCTAAAACACAAACAAAGAGGACAAAGACAACAACTGTTGTCAAAACCTCTGTTGTTGAGCCCACTGCTCCTGGTGATCATGGCACTACATCCAGTGCTGTGAAACCCACACCAGCCATTTCCAAAAAGAAACATCCATCCACAAAAACCACCACTCAACCACAAATGAGGCTTCTGGATGATGAGGTACCAGAAGAAACCTCCGTTGCACCACAAAAGCAACCTGAAACCACTGTTGTTACTTCCTCACAACAGTTGGACATCCCTCCACCTGACCAAACTCCTCATGAATCCTCCCAAAAGGATCATGTTGTAAGCCAAGGGGACACACATCATGATACATTTGAGTCACTTGGCCAAATGTTCACAAGCCCCTCTCCCAGGGCTAATTCTCTTGTTACTCCTCCACCCTCACCATCACATCATGTCCCACAAACCATGCAACCTCTGTTTGAGGCAATTGACAAATCTCAGGAAGATCCCAGTTCCTCTCTTCCACCTATCACTGAGAGCATACTCCCACAAGTGACTGGTCCTGAGAATATTCAATCTGCTATCCAACAAACAGAAGAGGAGGCTACACCACCTGAGTTCAATGCAACTCTAGGTGAGTTTTCAAGTGGAGCAGCCACTACTGATGTAGAGACCACTGTCTCACATCAGGACAGTGATTACATTACTAAGACTCCCTTGAAGGCAACAACTGTTGAAGCCACTATAGTGTCTCCAAAAACAGTTGGAAGTCCCCAGTACCAAGAAAAAGGGGCATCTGATTCACCTATTAGGACTGAATCAGGTAGAACTACCACTGGTAGGGACTCAGATGATCCTATTAACTTAGGAGATGGGTCAAAATACCAAGAATTGACGGACAGAGTTTCTGTAATTGAAACCTCTGTAGCTGACATCAAATCTGATGTCAAGCTTATACTGAGCTCTATTGCAGACCTTTCCAAGAGTCAACCATCAACAGCTGATATAGCCAGTGAGCTATGGAAATCAGTTTCCCCCATCATCATAGCTCACAGAAAACTGGCTGATCAGACACATGAAACTTATATGGCTGAGATCAGAAATATGGTGGATGCAAGGTACAAAGATACCCATGCAGATATTAAAGCCATCAAGGACCACCTGCTAAAGACTACTGGCTCTGCCCCCACCACCATTCTCAGGGATGAAAATGATGATGCTTTCACGGCTGATGATGCCAAAAAGGGGGAGAGTGGCAGAGATAGGCTACCAAAGCTGGATCCCTTTGGTTGTCCTCCTTCTCAAAAAGGCCAAGCCAAGTCTGCCAACAAACCAGAGTCTACTAAAACAGCTCCACAACAACAACAACAAGCAACACCAACAGCACCACAACAAACCACTGACAAGAACAAAGCAGTTGATGACTCTGCAAACATAGAAGCTGAAAAGGCTGCTCAAGAAAAACAGAAAAGAGCTGACACCTTGGAAGTTAAAGCAGAGTCATTAGTAGAACTCAAGAAGAAACAACAGCAGGAAACTGAAGATGTGGGATCCTCTAAAAGGATGAAAAGGCCTGCTAAGCATGTCAGAAAACCACCATCCAAGTTAAACACCTCTGTTGACAAAACCACTGCTACTGAAACCACTGCGACCCAAAACACTGAAACCACCCAAAACACTGCTTCCCAAACCACTGTACCCAAACCAACAAACACACTTGAACATACAACCACCAAACCTACATCACCAGTCAAATCCCAAACATCTGCTGGACCTACTAAAAGGCCAATAGATGTTAATCCAACCACTACTACCAAATCACCATCCCCTAAAACCATGTACACAAGGAAGAGAAAATCAACCTTTGTTGTACATGATGAAAACATACACACATCACCAAACACCACCTCAACTGCACAATCCACTCCTCCTATCACAGCTATTCCAATCACATCATTCTCACCACACACATCCAAATTCAGATCCCATAGACCACCACCTACCATTAAACCATTGGTTGTTCAGTATCCCCTTGAACTTGATCTACTCAAGGGGGAATTACAATCCTTCTACAATACTGAACAGCCATCAGACAGATCCTTCCCATCTCTCCCAAACTTCCCTGTTCCCCTCAACATTGATACTTATCTGAAATACAAGGGTAAACAGGTGGATGCCATAATTAGGGAGAAATGCAAAGGGAAGGATGACAGGACTGCTCAGGGCATCCATTCAGCAGAGCTTAGCAAACTCAGAAGGATTGAAGACTTTGCTAAGACCCTGAGCAACTCCATGTCCTCCATGCCTCTCAGTGGTGACTTGGAAAAGGAGGTAAGGGAATCTCTTCTGGAACAGATTATGGCAACCAAGCCTTACAAAGCAACCAAGAAGCAGTTCAATGGTTGGACCACACATGCTTTGAGAGAAGAACTTCTCAGAATTGAAGAAATGGCCAAAGACCCCAAGGCTAAAGTCTCTACTCCTAATTTTGGCAAAGGCAGAGACCCAGTCAGAGCCTTGAAGTTTAAAAGGATGAGGCAAGAGATTGTAGCTGCCAACTATGGGGAAATGAGGTCAGTCTCTAGATGGTCTGAACTAAGGCTGGTTGAGACATACAAAAGTCTGGAAGAAAACAGAAAGAAGGATCCTAGCCTACCAAGAAAACCTGTTTACACTGATGAGCCAATGATGAAGAGACCCCAACAGACCTTTACCTTGGACAGCTTACTTGACACCTCTGATCTAACAACTGCTGCAAGAAGACAGTTCAGGAAACAGAAGGAAATGTCAGAGGAAGATCAGAGGAAGTTTGCTGATACATTCATCAAGGAAGGGCTCTTCAATCAAGTACATTTTTTCTCTGATCCTACAACAGAGAAACTCAGAGAACTCATTGGAAGACCTCCATCACCCAACTCATCCAGAATAAAAATTCAGCTCAGCAAATCCACTGACTCAAAAATTCTAAAATGGAAAGTCAACAAAAGACAACCATGAATTGACATTGCTTAGGTCAGATGGAAGGGTTCAGAAGATTAGCATGGATGATGCTTACAGCCTATGTGCAGAAGATCACCAAACATTGCTGAATCTGGAACTTGAAAGAGATGAAGAAGACTTGTTTGCTCTGAACTTTGAACTACAATTCAAAGGTCAAATCAGAGAAAGTCTGATGAGGAATAAAGATCAATAAATAAAGCTGAGTTTTGGCATCATCTGTTCTAGGGGGAGATTGTTGGGTCTGCTGACCTGGAGAAGAACAGATGATTGGAAAGCCAAAATATGCTAACAGTTGATCCTCTCAATAAAACAGTCTTTACAACTTACTTCTCCCAAAAGACTGCTGACTCTAACAACTGTTCTATCCAAAAAACTGCTATGACAACTGCTGATACAAAGAACTGCTGAATAAACAACTGATGAAGAACAACTGCTGACCAAAGGTCTGATGAAGAACAACTGCTGATTCAAGTACTGAAGACTAAAGCACTGCTGGAACCAACAGCACTTAGGCTCCAGCAGTGGATACAAGATCATCAGAGTTTTCCTACAACAGCTGTTTACTATCAGTGTTTTCAATGTAACAGTAGTTTGTAATAGGCAGATGTTTTATGTTTGTTATTCTGTTAGAGGTCACTGTATTAGGTGACGTCAGCTTAGTTCATCAGTGGTTTAAGTTTGTCTATAAATAGAACAGTGCTTGTACTGTTCTATTGCATCACACACACAAACATTCTCTCAGACAAACACTGTGTGATCAGGCTGAGGGGGAGTAATTGTACGATTGTAATCTTTTAGATAAATGAAAGCATTCGATCTGAAAACATTTACTCTCTTGTTTTGATTAACAGTTTATTATTCCGCTGCAATTTCATTCTATTTTCGTTTCACTTATATCATATTTAGTTAAACATAATCAAAACAATCAAACTCAGATCCTAACATTAGGCATGTGAAGGATCAACCCAATTGAAAATCACGCATGTTAAGTATTAACCCAACTAAAAATTACGCATGTATTATCAACCTAACTAAAAAGTTATGCATAACTCTATCCAACCTATGTAATTGTTTTCTAAAGGTGGTGGTTGGTGATGATTGAGTTTTGTAGATGCATTTTCATATGTGTCTATAGCTTTTAGGTTGTCTGGGACGTTACGTGTCATAGTTTGTAATGTTTAGTTTGTCAAGTCTTTGTAATTAATGACGAACATGCGAATGAGAGGTAGAAGTACTCATTCGTGAGGGTAGTTATAACTAATGAAGGGTTTGTAGTGTCATTCGTATGAAGGTTCATGTGAATGAGCCCATTAGCATGAACGATGGTGCGAACGAGGTTTTCCTATATATAGGTGTTTGAGTTTTGGCAAAACTTAGTCATGTCAGTTGTGTTAAGCGCCAAAACTCTGTTCAAAACCCCTAGATTCAGTAGTCTTTGTTATTTGATCTTTTGAGTTTGTAAATCTTATTCTAGTTTTGATTAATGACAAAGATGAATGTGTTTATTGATTTTGTGTGCGTTATTGCTTAGATTTTCATATCATTTTGCTAGACCCGAGGGGATTCCGCACTATGAGGTTTACCTATCGTGCATATCATAGTGAATCGATAGAAATCGATCCTACAAGCTTGATTGTTGTCTTGTAGGAGGAAGGTTGTGGTGGTGGTTAATGTTCGATTATTGGGTTGCAGGTGGTGTTGATGTTCAATGGTGAACGATACAACTTGATGTTCGATTGTAGGTGGTGGTTGAAGTTCAATTGTTGGATTGCAGGTGTTGGTTAATGTTCGGTGATCAATGGTACAACTTGATGTTGATTGCAGGTGATGGTTGATGTTCAATTGTTGCATTGCAGGTGGTGAATTGTAGTGATAAATTAAGTTTAGTTAGAACAATTCGGGGATAAATTCGGTTTAATGATCAGATTGAGGTGTCGAACATCTGAAGTGCGAATTGAATCCGTTTTTAATACGGAACAACGTTAATGGACTAAATTACCATTCCCAATGAAAACGGCCAAAACCATGTATCGCAAATCTAGTTAGAGTTTTGGCTGACGTGGCACCCCCAAGCTAACTGGCCTAGTGACTTAACCCAAATTAGGTACCAGAATCCAATAGATTAATAATACAAGTTATATATGGCCAATTTTTTAGTTTGGGGTGCCAACGGCCAATTTCAAATAGTTTAGGTTATTAAAATCCAATTGCCCTTACTACAAATTTCTCTAATTTCTAATTTTGAACCTTGAGTTATATTTATAATCTATACATCTAAGAGGTTGTTCTCCTAAGTTCTACCATTCATGTGGTCATAAAGATGTGCGATGGGTACTAGAGATTTGTGCGCTTCAAGCCTTCAATGTTATAAATCAGTTTGAAACCATTTTGACGTTGTTGTTCCTCGTCTTCCTAAGCTATAGAAACCCGCTAGAAGAGGTCTCAAATTCGTAACCTAGAGTATCACCATGCAACTTTCATTCAATATTTGTATATCACATGTATCACGTTAAGCACACATGTCTACCATAAGTATGAGAGAAACAAATAGTTTGAGTGTTAGAGGATATGCAATCCTAGAAAAAAAAAAGTATGATTAACTTCTCTTTTATAAATGTTGAGCGGGCCAACTCTAATGGGTCGATTTAGGTGGGGCAAAATCCCATCAGTAGAACCAAAAATAGGGGTACCCAATACTCTTTAACTTTAAGAACGATACCTGTCTCTCGTTGGTATTGGATATATAGTTGACTAAAAAGCGTAGAAATATTAGAGAAACGAAATTGGTATTGCTTTTCATTCTCCCATGCTAATGTGGTTTGCTTTTTTATACTATGGATTTGATTAATTTCTCCATGTTATGTGAATAAGTTGAAAATGCCTTCTTAATCATCCTTGTAAAACAAGTACAACCGAATCTCCGTTTAGTTGTTGCAATTTTTAAAATTAAGCGTATTGATTCTTGAATATAATTTTATATGACTCTTTATACCTTTAGCATTTAATACACAGCGAAAGAAAAATGAAAGTCGTAGGAAGAGTATCAAATGGAATCCGATTGAACTCATTCAAGCAGCATTGGAACTGTCTCGTTGAACTCTACGATTTTAGTTTTTAGGTTTTTTATTTTTTTGGATTTTTAATTAGCTTGTAGTTTTTAGAATTTGTATTATATCACTTTGTCTTTTATGTTGCATTTTGTCTTTTCTTTATTTTCGTCTATGTCATTTCTGCGATTCATTGTGTCATTTTTCCTAGCATTGTGTTATATTTATTGGCATTGTATTATATTTTCCGACTCATCGTGTTGTATTTCATGATCTAATGTATTTTTTGTATCATATTCATCCTTCTCATTTTTTTTACGCCGTGTAGGATAACATGACCATTTACATATATATTCTATGTATCCCTTAATCTTAGCGTGTGATATTCACTTACCCTATAGATTTAGGCAAAGTAATCCAATTTAAGGTGTGAACTTCTAAATGATCTAAAGTAATGTTTTTTCTTTCAATTATTACTAACTGAGTGGATATTTTCACTTTTGTGCTAAATTATAAATAAGGTATTTAGGAACCATACACCCTATAATTAAGATTCATACACCGTGGCTTACATCACAGACCAACAGGAAGCTGCCACATACGCAGGATGTGATGTCATACACCCTCAAATATGATGTCACATGGTGTATGAATCCTAGAACCCAATATATAATTAACCAATTGGTGTTTTATGTGTGTGGGTTGTGCAAAGGAGACCCCAATTATCTTTGAATAGACAAGTGCACGAACCAATGGCTGTCTTAAGATAAGTGGGACCTAGGTAGAGAAAACCGATAGGATGGTATAACACTTTGATAGTTGTTGAATTTAATAAAGGTTCGGTCCCACTTTCATCATTTATGGTTTGGTATCCGAGTAAAAATTGAATACGGGTGGCGCCGGTTTGAATCTGACGGGCGGCGAGGTTTTACCGAGTTCTATAACACTGTCGTGCCTTCGGGCGGGTGGGGCTCGGGTTTCCGCGCATCGGGAGAAGGCGGGGGCTGCTGGAGGTCGAGTAGTCGATTCTTGGGCACGGCGCCCCGCAAGGGTGGTTGTCACACAGTTGTTCGCCGATCAAAAAAAAAGTATGACGAAATAGATTCAATCTATATCTATATCTATATCTATATCTATATCTATATCTATACTATCTATACTATATTATAAAGCATTTGACAATGACTTCTTAAATTTTAAGAGGTACAAATTTAATTGTTTATCTTACAACATCCAATGCATATAATAACTACATTTTGGGAGCAATTTTGTCTTTGAAACACCATATTTAATTAAAATGAAGTCAAGAGTTAAGTGATGTTTATGAGAGCACATGACATTTAATTATACAATTACTTTAACACATTAAATAGAAAACATATAAAAGATAATTCATAATATTACATGTTTTGTTATATAATTCATAATACTACATGTTTTGTTATAATATTTTATATACTTTATAAAAGTTAAAGTTTTATAAACATGATAATACTATAAGAAATCAATAATGATGAGGTAACGATTTGCATTTTGAAATCATTATGTTATATTGATACACCCAAACATGCCTAATCTTACTTATTCTATGACCGGGGACAAAAGTTTTCATTTATAATAAATTTCAAACAAAGGTTTCCCATAATTATGGTCAATTGATCATGATTAAATTAGATGGAAGTGAATTTTCTTTTACAAAAGGTATTTGACATATTATAATATGTGAAAATTTGATATCGAATTGTATGATAATTTTAATATATTGTAAATTTAGTTGAATGGTTATTAATAAAAAGATAACTCTGGATTTTGATAGATAAGTATTTCTAATACTCTAGGGAGAGGGGATCGAAAATGGAAATTTATGTTATAAAGAAAAGTTGTCTCATATCCTTAAATCATTTGATATGAAATACATCAAACTTATTGTTTTTGATAATATTATCTTGAGTTTATAAGAAAGAGAAATGAGTAGTTCCTATATTGGTTCCATTTTTATATATTTTTCAATGTAAGTTTCGTTTAAAACATAATTGTGTGTTGATAATATACAAGTCATCTAAGCATAGCGAACAAGTCATGAAAGTTTTCTTTTTAGTTTTTTTGTTTCTTTTTATGTAGTTATGTTACGGTTTCGACTTACTTAGATTTTTCTATTGTAATTTTTAACTTTATTTTTAGTATGGCGAGTTAACTTGCTGCCACACATGTGTGTGATTCAATGTTTTCCGCTTATTTCTTGTTCGGTTTAACAGTCCCGCCGCAACGCGCGGATTTCCCACTAGTAATTATAGACGTCCAAGGTAGAGGTGTACAAAACCCGGTTTCTAAAACCGGCCCGAAAAAAAAAACCGGTAAACCGGTTTGGAATAAACCGGTTTGGAGAGAAACCGGTCCGAACCCGACCCTATACATCGGTCCTATGAGCGGTTTGTGGTTTCGTGGATCGGTTTGGTTTGAAAACCGGTTTGAGAGGAGAACCGGTTTCGGGGAAAAACCGGTTTTTGAGAAAAAACCGGTATAAGCAAAGTATTTTGGATATTTGAGGACCGGTTTGGCAAAAAAAACCGGTTTTAAACCCGGTTATAATCGATTCCAATAGATGGTAGTGTTTGGTGCTAAAAACCGGTTTCAAAACCGGATCGGTTTGGATAAAAACCGGTTTTATCTTCATAAAAAAAGAAAACCGATCCGGTTTATAAACCAGACCGGTTTGGCCAAAAAACCGGTTTATACATGTCTAGTCCAAGGTGGTGGTCCAAGGCTCTAAGCATATATAATGCAACACTAGTGGATGAGTTTGTCAACTGATTAAAAACATTCAATTTTGTTTCAATGTGTAGACTTCAACATTGGTTGTCAAATTAAGAAATTTATTTTTTCTTTTTTCAAAAATGTCATAATCCAACTTATACAAGTGGATGAGAGCCAACATGTTTTACGATATAGAGAGAGGTTAACTAAAGGAACCATAAGATTAGAGAAGGAGGAATGCATCCTAATTAACAATTCGTCTAATCAAATCTCATGACTTCGATAAAAGTAAGATGTTCTTTTTTTTTTATATAATAAATTAATAGGAAAAAGACCATAACTTTTATCTTTACACCCACTCTCAACTCTTCAATTTTCTCTTCATCTTCTATGCTCAATGCAAGTATGCTTCATAATTCATAATAATTGCCAAAATTTTGAATTGTTTGCAAGCCAACACAAGAAAAATATGGAATCATAGTTCATCAAACTAATTGACCTCTTCACTTATTTATTTATTGTAACTAGTAAATTACCCCGCGCGTTGCGGCGGTTTTTAAACCTGACTAAGTACGTAAAGGTAACCCAAGTTAAAAAATAATTTTTTTTACCAAAATGGTAATTTTAAATTAAAAGTATTTGATATATATAAATCAGGATATTAAGTTTTCTTTTAGTTAGTTGTAATATACAGAGAGAAGGAGATAGAATTATTGGCAAAAAATACATATATTATATGAGGTTAGACATCATGCTTTAAAGAGTTATACAATTCAACAAACAAACAAAAAAAGACAAAAATGTCCAATTACTACAATGTTTATAAGCTCCAACAAAGTCTAATAGAACCATCACAAACATTGCTTGTTATTATTAAATAGATGTGTAGAAGGATTTAATGAAAAGCTTGGGTTTTATTGAAATTGAATTGGGGTTTAATTAGGTGTTGGGGTTACATGTTGAAATGGATATGAAATATGCATTACACATATATACAATGAGCATTATAGGTTGTACATAAGGGCATAAAGGGAACAAAATGACCAAATATTGGAAATTTGTGAAGGGACTCTTCAACTCCCATCTTAAAAATTGTGTAAAATTACTTTCTTACCTATCACTCCCCCTTAATAAGGTAGTATAGATATAGATAAGATGGTCACGCGATGTAATTAAATGGTTAATGAAGACTATATATCTAGACAGATAAAGCTAATTGTTATATGTTGGCATAAGGCAAATTAACTTGAAATCAACACAAGAAGAATAATCAAATAAGTATAAACATAAAATGAAAAACAACACATGACCATTGTTTGCTAGCATCGACTCCTCAAACCCAGGGCCGGCCCTGCCCGGGCCAAACTGTAAAAATTGTGCCCCTTAGCATTACCTTTAGGCCTTAACGAAATAAATAACGTAAACTATTTTTTAAGCTATGATTAAAGTAATATCAAATTAATGGATCAAGTTTTATTTCTCACTTAAGATAACGGTAGAGAGAACAAACCCTCTTGGGAGAGGTTGGGAGTTCGAACCCCACAAAGGGTGAAAGTTTGGCAATTTTATTTTATTTTATTTTTTGTTTCATAACAAAAATAAAAGTTGAAAAGGAAGTCAAAACCAACCAGTAAAAAGCAAAAACAACTAAGTGTGAGTCCTCTTCATTTCATCTTCTTCATCCTCTCTAGTCCCACAGTCATTAATAAACTTGCAATTTTTTTCTCAAACCATTTCATTTTCTTCTTTAATTCCTAACCTCTCTTGTCATTTCTTTATTTTCTGTTTTATATAAACTACCCTTCAATTTGATTAATACTTGATTAACAATTTTGGGTCTCAAACATACAAAAATCCATCGAATTAATGACATCACTGTTAAAAAAACTTGAATTGCCAGAGGATCAATATGCCCCCAAGAAATTAGGCCTGGGCCGCCTAATGCACCAACAAAAAACCTCACTAATGAAAAATAAATGGTTGATGAGTGTGACTATCCTCCTTCCCCATATGTGTTATCTCTCCCCTTTTCTTTCATCACAATCTAGCACATTCTTTCATGACCTTAAACTAGTTGCTTCCATCACCTGCCACACCCCAAGCTCTAATCTGTCTCTAATCCAGGCTTGGTTTGTTGTTCCTTCTTACAATTCCGCGCTTCTTTCTCAATCACAGTTTCAAAAATTGTCATCTTTTTAAGGATTTGTTTCTTCTCAAGCTTATGTCGATTCCAATTATGCTTCCAGGTTCCGATTATATAGTATTCGTATAGAAATTTTTTGGTATATAAGGTTTCGACCCCCGAAACTAGTGACTTCCGATGCCCCGAAGTTTCAGGTCAAGATTCACCACTGCATATAACCTCTTCATTTGACATTTGTTACAGACTTTAGAATTCACATGTTACCAACTATCCACGTTAAGTTACTTTTGTTTGAAAGGAACAAACGTGGCGATAAACCCCATCTGGTCGGTGTTTAGTTATGATAAACCTTGCATTCATTCACAAAAATGTCTCACAAATATCGCTATGTGTTTCAAATAAACTTGATGGGTTTAGATGTGCAGGGTAAGAACCTAAATGTGGTCCTTAAAATATATATGGCATATTATGAGAGCTTCAAGAAATGTCTCGAAACTTCCTTCCACGAAATGTACTAGTGTTGCCTTGTTGTGTAATCGTATTGTGGCCTCATATAGTTTATCTAAGGATCAAGTATGTTCATCTTTCCCTTAAAGAACATACTGAAGATATGCAGTATCACCAAGCTACTATAAACCATTCCCACATTGCTCAAATTACCTATATGTTAGTTTTAGAAGTCTCATGAATAGTGTTTAGGGGCATGCTGGTCATTTCGCTGTCTTAATCTTCTTATACACGCTTTTCCTTCCCAACTCCACCTCTCTTACCTCTTATCCCTCCTCTGCCTCTCTGTGTTCTTTGCCGGCGACCAACTTCAAACACGCTGAATCAACAGTGGTCCGATCTTTCCCAGCCACTTCCGTCAGGTAACCCTAGCCGTTGATGAACAGCTCGTGTCATTTAACCCCATCTTTTCTCTGTTGCATCTCAACCCGTTTCCCTGCTCATGTTTCCACCGCCATGCACCTCCATCGCCCGACGCTTTGATGTCACCCACATGCAACCCCCATCGGCCGTATATTTTGATGGTCTGGCCTCTGATGTGGGCTTAGATGGTGGCGTCGGTGTTTGATCGTGGTCCCAGTCTGATTTGGGTGATGGTCTGGTCTGGCGATGATTTGTTCTTCCAAACGGTTTGTTCTGTTATTTGTTCGTTGGGTTTCTATCACTCCCTTTGTTGTTTTATTTTTCCGATGATTGAAGGTCGGTTGTTTCGTCACTGTACATCACTGTATTGATTATACCTCTTTGTCTCCGGCTGAGCTTTTGTCAGCTGTTGCAGATAATTAGGGGTTTTGTACGGTTCTTTGTCTCCGATTGAGCTTTTGCCTACCGTCGTAGACGATTGAGCGTTACGTATTATTAATAATCTAAAGGAATGAATTGTTCTATGACATTATCCTATATGTTAATAATCAAACTTGATGAGCAGTTTCGTGGCATTGTTGTGATTAGATGGTTTTCAATTGTTGTAATTAGATGGTTTCCAAGAAGTGTTTTGGTGTTTGTTTTGCGTATATTTAATCCCCATCATCTCTCTTTCGCACCTGACTGTGTTTTGTCTTGGTTGATTGTTCCTTATAAGCTTGACATGTGCAAGTTTTGAATAGAGCAACATGGCTAAAGTAACGAGCCAATGTATCAAATGATTTTGGCTGTTGGTGGTCCAATTGCTTATGTTGCGGCTATGGCGATACAATAGCCGCATATGAAACGAACCATTTTGTGTTATTGTTCTTTGTTGTTAATATGTTTGTCCCTTCACCATGGTGCTATTATGAATTTTATGTTTCATGGTGGCGTTAATATGAACTGTCATGGCTGCTAAATATGATTATTATGTTTACTGTTGGCGTTTGTAAAAAGGTATAATAGGCTATGATGATTTTTTTGGGAGAATGGTGTTTGGCGTGGCATAATTGAGGAGGGCGAGTGCAATCTTTTGCACTTGCAACCCATGTTGTAGCCACTGTAATCTGAGCCTTATCTTTTTTATTTTGACGTGCTCTGATTTCATGTTTAGTCTGTGGATCCTAGGATTTAGAGTTTGTGATCTAAAATTAGGTACAAACCAGATTTCAGGTAGGTTTTGGTTGTTTTCAGCTAGGAATTCACAAATTCACTTCTCTTTCAACCTCTAATACCTGGTAAGAGCGTGTATCAATTTTGTTGCTCACATTATGGAAATTTGTTTTAAATGTTTATTTGATTTGTTTTACATATTGATTGCAGATTTTGAGGGCCTTGAATAGGACATTGAAAGAGGGTTTTGGGGGAGAGTAGCGGTTAGGGTTTAGGGATTCTTTGTGATTCGGAGTTTACGCTCTTTTTGTATATGTTGATGCAGATGTTATGGAACTGATAACACTTACTTGAGACTTGGTGTGTGGCCCACACAACTTATTATATATTGAGAATAAAAAGGTATGTTTGTAACATTTCGTATTTATACTTGTACGTTACACCATCGTAATTAATAAAACGTCAAGTTTCGTTATTCTCGTGTGTAATAATCATTTTGTCGCATATTTGAAACCCTAATACTATATATATATATATATATATATATTATATATGTGGATGTGGGATAATTATCAAAAAAAAAATAAACACTTGGGCCGGGAATCGAACCCGCGCCCAAGGCCGGCCCAAACCACCCAAGCACAAAAACCAGCTGGGCTGGCCAACACTTATGTTTGAATCCCAGCACGTTATAATTATATACTTGATTTAATCCTTGACAATTGACTTCAAAAGTCAACTGTGGGACGCGTATGATTCAATCAATCGAATTAACTTGTGATTTGTATAATTTTGGCAAACATACTTGATTCTCGGCCATTAGTGACTCACCAATACGATTATTATCCATCAATTGTTACCAATTAAACTCGATTACGCGTATAGACTTCAATTCTTGGTCAAACATGCCGATTTGATCACTGATGCATCCTCACTATAAATTGATCCTCTGCGAAGCATTACAACTCGCCAATAATCTCTTCTAAACCCCCAATCTTCTTCAAATCACTCTGTTTATTATTGCTTGATCGCTGTTTGACTTTTATTCTTGACCGAGCAATCGAACACGATACAAACTTGTAAGTTTGATTTTTCCTGTGGGTTTTATACATCGGCCATCACTCATCAATAGCCCCATGATTAATTGGGCTATTGATGAGTGAATCAATCAATTGCAGAACTAGGGTTCGTGGCTCTTTGATTTGGGGATGAAACTGTTTTTACATCGTGTATATATATTTTTAAAACTGAGATAAATCACAACCACAGGCCTAGGCCAAGTGGTTGTGACTGATGCTCGTAACCATAATCACCCGGGTTCGAGTCCCGGCTTGGACACCCCCTTTTTCCATTTATTTTTCATTTTAAAACAAACCATTATAAATATATATTATACATTAAAACTTGTAAATTCATTTTTAAATATTAAAACCTTTTTATAAATTCAAAAAAAATTATATTTATCAAATCTGATGTAAAAGATTTATCTACAATTTTTAGTTTTCTGAAATTCATTTATTTAATATTTATAATAATTAAATCAATTTTATGCTATTATATTTATAAAAATCCATTAAAATATCAAAACAATTTTATAAATTTCTACAAAAATTATCCTGAGTTTGTACAATGATAAAATTTACTGAAATGATTTTTAATTCTGAAAAATCATTTATTTTATTTTTTTAATAAATTTTTGTTAGTTTTAATCATAATTAAATCATAATAAATTCAATTTTTATTATTTTTGCACCAAAATTTTATACAATTTATTTCTGAATATTTAGAACAGAAATATGATTTTTAAAATAATAATTCTTTAATTTTAGTATTTTTAAATATTAAAGTTTAATTTTGTCAATTTGTATTAAATAGATTTAATAATCTATTTTAAAGAAAATAATTTTATAAAAATTATTTTTATACTTCAAACACATTATTATGAACATCCTAAATTCAAACTTTATAAAAAGATTTTCATTTATTTAATTATCAAATTTCCCTTTTATTTAATTAACATTTCATTATAAATTCAACAATTAGATAACCCCAAATCGAAACCCTAGATTATACTTATAAACTAGTTAGACTTAGACTTATTTGTTGCCTTATACATAGGGTAATACTTGGCAATCTATTGGGCTACACTTATACTATTCCTCAATACCTAATACTATACCAAGGTGAGTTTACGTAATCATGTTTATGCGATTCTTTATACTTGCAACAATTTTAAGCAATTCAACATGCATGTCTAGTAGTAAACTTTATTGCCTCATGAATTAGTCAACAGTTTCAACGAGTTTCAACGAGTTTCAACATTACATAATCATTAGCTATGGCCAAGCCGGCGATACTCAATAATAGATCTATTGGATTGACAACCCCACCCGGATACGTGTACCTCCTATATAGGTAACGTGGGTGATTGTTATCGTTCCAACATATTACTAAGGTGAACCGTAGATAACGGGATGGACCTAAACTAGTCGGAGGTTTGATTATGTCAACATATTATACTATTCTTGTAGACTTAAATTTTACGATAGACATACGAATTGCTAAACTTTTATACTTAAACTATATGCTTAACATGGATTATGTATTCTCACCAACTTCTAGTTGACCCCCCCCCCCCATTTTTACAACTCAACAGGTAATAATGATGCATGAAGATTACAGTGTTTATGAAGACAATAAGGAGTCTATGCATGCTTGATTCTTGTGTGATGTATTAGATTTCCACATTTAAAACTCTTATGTATTTCTATTTTTGGATATTTGCAATTTAATATTTATTTCAATTAAAATTTGGATTACCATTTGCTACTGTATACTCTTTCTTACGTGACACCTCGATGTTTCCGCCATCGGTTGGGGTGTTACAGATTGGTATCAGATCCTTGGTTATAGGGAATTAGGTTATTAGAAAATAATCTAGACTATAACCTTAGGGACTTAAACAGTACTTGCTTCTCTTACTTGTAACCCTAATTGCTTCCCTAATCCTATCCTTATCCTATACCTTATATAACCCTAAGCCTACATGTGACTACTCTTATTCGTCTGCTGCAATCCTGATCCACCATTAGATTAATAGGACAAAAATCCTCAGGTTTAACCTGAACCCCCTTGAGATCTCGTCGAAGTTCTAGATTTTAATAACGAACACGTGCAATCTGGAAGGGTGAACGCCTGTATTCTGAGTCTTCTGTCTAGGCTGGCATTGCGCATATATCCCAATCAGACGAGGGACCCGGATGCCTACCTGGGAATTCTCGGGATGAGTGTTCACTTATAGGCTAAAGCATGTCTTCATATGTTATTTGAATTTAGAATCTTTGATAAGTCAACGTTTTCGTTTATTCGTTTTAATTAATGAATAAATGATTACATTCCTTATATAATCTCATTCATTTCATTGTGTCTATTACAGATCATGCCTCCACGTCGCAGCACTCGCAACAGCAATGGTGAAAACCACGAAGAAGGTGGTGACAACCATAACCATGACCAAGGTCCTAACTACAACAACAATGGTATCGATGCCCAACTAGCTGCAATCATTTCTCAACAAATGGCGCAGCAAATCGCAACTCTAGTTCCCAATTTACTCGCTCAGGTCATCCAAATGAACGGCAACGGGAACGGTCATGGCAACGGGAACGGGAACGGCAATGGTAATGGAAATGGACCCCCAGCCTGCACCCTTAAGCATTTCAATTCTTGTAACCCTCCAAAGTTTAGTGGTGAAGAAGGAGCTACAGGACTTCTCCAATGGTTCGAGGGTATTGAGAATACCTTCATCAACAGTGAGTGCCCCGACAACTTCAAGGTTCGTTACGCCATGAGTGTTCTCCACAAACGAGCACTCACTTGGTGGAATGAAGAAAAGCGCACTCGTGGGGCCGAAGCTGCTCTTGCTATGACATGGGACCAAGTCAAGGAGGTCATGAAGGAAGAGTTTTGTCCTCGCAATGAGGTTAAGAAGCTTGAGGATGAGTTCCACACCCTAGCTCAAGATAGTGGGGAAAACCTTGCCTACAACACCCGCTTTCACGAGCTTAGCTTATTGTTGCCTCACAAAGTTACTCCTCTGCCGGTAGCCATCGAGAAGTACATCGGTGGTCTGCCCATGCAAATCCAGGACACCGTTTGGGGAAGGAATCCTGCAACTTTGGAAGAGGCCAAACGTCTAGCGGCCACTCTTACTGATAATCACGTGAAGAACGGTACTCTCTTCCGCAAGGGCACTAAGAAAACGGTTGCCAAAGACACTCCACAGCCTGCAATTGAAGTCAAGCCTGAGACCTCAAGCAACAAAAAAGCGCAAGGCTAGAAACTACATGGTTGCTGCTACTCCACCTGCTACTCAAAACCCAGCCAAGAAACCATATGGTGGGACACACCCTCTTTGCAACACCTGTCAGTTCCATCATCTTCCTGGTAGACCGTGCCACCAGTGTAATAACTGTAAACGGTATGGACACTACACCAACGCTTGTCAAGCCCCTGCTGCCCAAAACAACCAAAACAACCCAGCCAGAAACAACCCAGCTCCCAACCAACAAAACAACAGGCCTACTCGTGGTCAATGCTACGAGTGTGGCAGCCCTGATCACTACATCAACAACTGCCCTAATCGTAACCAAAACCAAAACCGAAACCAAAACCAAAACCAGAACCGCAACCAGAACCAAGGTGCTCGTGGTCGCGCCTACAATCTCAACGCTAACCAGGCTCGTGACAACAACGAAGTGGTGAATGGTACGTTCCTCATTAATAACCACTATGCATCCATATTATTTGATTCGGGAGCTGATAAGTCATTTGTGTCACTGAAGTTTGAACCTTTACTTAACTTACCCCACACTAATCTAGAGGAACCTTTAGTGGTAGAGGTAGCTAACGGGAAGTCTATTTCGATCGACTCTATTATCCGTAACTGCTTGTTGAACCTCGACGATCATACCTTCTCTATCGATCTCATCCCCATGCATCTTGGAAGTTTTGATGTTATAGTAGGCATGGACTGGTTGTCAACTCATCGTGCCGAAATTCTGTGCTTCGAGAATGTCATACGCATTCCTCTCGAATCTGGTGAGATTTTGAAGATCTATGGTGAGAAACCCTGTGGCGAGCTTAAGCTTATGTCTTGTACTACTGCCCAAAAGTACTTACGAAAGGGGTATACAGCCTTCTTAGCTAACGTGATAGAGAAGAAGGACAAAGGCAAAAGTATCCAAGACATTCCTATTATTCGAGACTATCCTGAAGTCTTCCCAGAGGATTTACCTGGTTTACCTCCTGCTCGACAAGTTGAATTTCAAATTGATCTTGATCCTGGTGCTAATCCTGTCGCTAAAGCTCCTTATCGTCTTGCACCCTTTGAGATGCAAGAACTCGCCAGTCAATTACAGGAACTTTCTGATAAAGGGTTCATTCGCCCTAGTTCTTCTCCATGGGGAGCCCCTGTCTTGTTCGTTAAAAAGAAGGATGGTTCTCTTAGAATGTGTATTGACTATCGTGAACTCAACAAACTCACCATCAAGAATCGTTATCCACTGCCTAGGATTGACGATCTCTTCGATCAACTTCAAGGAGCAACCCACTTCTCGAAGATTGATCTCCGTTCTGGTTATCATCAGCTTAGAGTCCACGATGAAGATATTCCCAAGACGGCTTTTCGCACACGTTACGGTCACTATGAATTCATGGTTATGCCTTTTGGATTGACCAACACTCCCGCAGTATTTATGGATTTGATGAATCGGGTTTGTAGACCCTATCTCGACAAATTCGTGATCGTTTTCATCGATGATATTTTGATTTACTCTAAATCAAAATCCGATCACGAGCAACATCTTCACTCCATCTTGGGTCTCCTAAAGAAAGAACAACTGTATGCCAAGTTCTCAAAATGTGAATTTTGGCTTAAAGAAGTTCAATTTTTGGGGCATGTCATTGATATGAACGGGATTCATGTTGATCCCGCAAAGATCGAAGCTGTGAAAAATTGGAGTGTTCCTCAAACTCCAACTGAAGTCCGTTCTTTCCTTGGTTTGGCTGGTTATTATCGTCGATTCATCGCCAATTTCTCCAAGATCGCTGTTCCTCTCACTACCTTAACTCACAAAGGTAAACCCTATGAGTGGGGACCAAAACAAGAGGAAGCATTTGAAACTCTTAAGCTAAAACTCTGTGAAGCTCCTATCTTGTCCTTACCTGATGGTAATGATGATTTCGTGGTCTACTGTGATGCATCAAACCAAGGTCTTGGTTGTGTTCTCATGCAACGAGGAAAGGTTATTGCTTATGCGTCTCGACAACTCAAGACTCACGAAAAGAATTATACCACCCATGATCTTGAATTGGGCGCTGTTGTCTTTGCTCTCAAGATTTGGAGACATTATCTTTATGGGACCAAATGTGTGGTGTTCACGGACCACAAAAGTCTCCAACATGTCTTCGACCAAAAGAATCTTAACATGAGACAACGACGTTGGGTTGAATTACTTAACGACTATGATTGCGAAATTCGCTACCATCCTGGCAAGGCGAATGTTGTGGCTGACGCACTTAGTCGTAAAGAGCGTATCAAACTCCAATGTGTGAGAGTTCGTACTGATCTTCAAGATCGCATTCTCCAGGCTCAACACACATCAGTCACCCAAGGTAACATGTACGATGAAATGTCTTGTGGTGCTGAAACTCAACTTGAAACCAAATCTGATGGTCTTCTTTATTTTCTCAATCGACTGTGGATTCCCGACCGTGATGATCTTCGTACTTTCCTCATGAACGAGGCTCATAAGTCTCGTTATTCTATTCATCCTGGAGCTGACAAGATGTACCAAGATCTCCGTTATTCTTATTGGTGGCCTGGCATGAAGAAAGACATTGCTCTTTTCGTTGCAAAATGCCTCACTTGTTCCAAGGTCAAGGCTGAACATCAACGACCATCTGGTATGCTTGAACAACCAGAGATTCCTGTATGGAAATGGGAGAGCATAGCTATGGATTTCATCACCAAACTCCCTCGTACACCTAAGGGATTTGACAGTATTTGGGTAATTGTCGATCGTTTGACCAAGTCAGCTCACTTCTTACCTATTCGTGAGAAGTATTCTGTGGAAAGGTTGGCAAAGATGTACGTAAGTGAAATCGTATGTCGTCATGGTATACCCTTGGATATTATCTCTGATCGCGATGGTCGTTTCACCTCTCACTTTTGGGATTCTCTACAAGATGTTTGGGTACCAAGTTGAACCTGAGTACCGCTTATCACCCTCAAACAGATGGTCAGACTGAACGGACCATCCAAACACTTGAGGATATGCTCAGGGCATGTATCATCGATTTTGGTGGCGCATGGGATTCTCATCTTCCGTTGGTTGAGTTTTCATACAACAACAGTTACCACGCCAGCATTAACATGGCTCCTTTCGAGGCACTCTATGGTCGGAAATGTCGTTCACCTGTCTGTTGGACTGAGGTTGGTGAAGCTCGTATCACTGGACCCGAACTAATCCAGGAAACCACAGACAAAATTCAGCTTATTCAGGATAATCTTCTCAAGGCTAGAAGTCGTCAGAAGAGTTATGCTGATAGACGTCGTAAACCCTTGGAATTTCAAGTTGGGGACCTTGTACTACTTAAAGTATCCCCTTGGAAAGGAGTAATTCGTTTCGGTAGAAAGGGAAAACTAGCTCCTCGATACGTAGGCCCCTTCAAAATTCTTGATAGAGTTGGAAAAGTGGCTTACAAACTTGATCTTCCACCTGAGCTAAGCAATGTTCACCCGACCTTCCATGTTTCGAATCTCAAGAAATGCTTAGCGGATGAGAACCTTCATGTTCCTCTTGAGGATGTGCAAATTGATGAAAGCATGCACATTATCGAGAAACCCGTCGAGATTGTTGATACTGGAGTCAAGAAACTCAAGTGCAGTCGCATTCCGATCGTTAAGGTTCGTTGGGAATCTAAACGAGGCCCAGAGTTCACTTGGGAACGTAAAGACCAGATGAAGTCGAAGTATCCACATCTTTTTCCACCAGACTCTCCAACTCCAACTTCGGGACAAAGTTCCTAAAAGTAGGGGAGACTGTAACATTTCGTATTTATACTTGTACGTTACACCATCGTAATTAATAAAACGTCAAGTTTCGTTATTCTCGTGTGTAATAATCATTTTGTCGCATATTTGAAACCCTAATACTATATATATATATATATTATATATATATGTGGATGTGGGATAATTATAAAAAAAAATAAACACTTGGGCCGGGAATCGAACCCGCGCCCAAGGCCAGCCCAAACCACCCAAGCACACAAACCAGCTGGGCTGGCCAACACTTATGTTTGAATCCCAGCACGTTATAATTATATACTTGATTTAATCCTTCACAGTTGACTTGAAAAGTCAACTGTGGGACGCGTATGATTCAATCAATCGAATTAACTTGTGATTTGTATAATTTTGGCAAACATACTTGATTCTCGGCCATTAGTGACTCACCAATACGATTATTATCCATCAATTGTTACCAATTAAACTCGATTACGCGTATAGACTTCAATTCTTGGTCAAACATGCCGATTTGATCACTGATGCATCCTCACTATAAATTGATCCTCTGCGAAGCATTACAACTCGCCAATAATCTCTTCTAAACCCCCAATCTTCTTCAAATCACTCTGTTTATTATTGCTTGATCGCTGTTTGACTTTTATTCTTGACCGAGCAATCGAACACGATACAAACTTGTAAGTTTGATTTTTCCTGTGGGTTTTATACATCGGCCATCACTCATCAATAGCCCCATGATTAATTGGGCTATTGATGAGTGAATCAATCAATTGCAGAACTAGGGTTCGTGGCTCTTTGATTTGGGGATGAAACTGTTTTTTACATCGTGTATATATATTTTTAAAACTGAGATAAATCACAACCACAGGTCTAGGCCAAGTGGTTGTGACTGATGCTCGTAACCATAATCACCCGGGTTCGAGTCCCGGCTTGGACACCCCCTTTTTCCATTTATTTTTCATTTTAAAACAAACCATTATAAATATATATTATACATTAAAACTTGTAAATTCATTTTTAAATATTAAAACCTTTTTATAAATTCAAAAAAAATTATATTTATCAAATCTGATGTAAAAGATTTATCTACAATTTTTAGTTTTCTGAAATTCATTTATTTAATATTTATAATAATTAAATCAATTTTATGCTATTATATTTATAAAAATCCATTAAAATATCAAAACAATTTTATAAATTTCTACAAAAATTATCCTGAGTTTGTACAATGATAAACTTTACTGAAATGATTTTTAATTCTGAAAAATCATTTATTTTATTTTTTTAATCAATTTTTGTTAGTTTTAATCATAATTAAATCATAATAAATTCAATTTTTATTATTTTTGCACCAAAATTTTATACAATTTATTTCTGAATATTTAGAACAGAAATATGATTTTTAAAATAATAATTCTTTAATTTTAGTATTTTTAAATATTAAAGTTTAATTTTGGCAATTTGTATTAAATAGATTTAATAATCTATTTTAAAGAAAATAATTTTATAAAAATTATTTTTATACTTCAAACACATTATTATGAACATCCTAAATTCAAACTTTATAAAAAGATTTTCATTTATTTAATTATCAAATTTCCCTTTTATTTAATTAACATTTCATTATAAATTCAACAATTGGATATCCCCAAATCGAAACCCTAGATTATACTTATAAACTAGTTAGACTTAGACTTATTTGTTGCCTTATACATAGGGTAATACTTGGCAATCTATTGGGCTACACTTATACTATTCCTCAATACCTAATACTATACCAAGGTGAGTTTACGTAATCATGTTTATGCGATTCTTTATACTTGCAACAATTTTAAGCAATTCAACATGCATGTCTAGTAGTAAACTTTATTGCCTCATGATTTAGTCAACAGTTTCAACGAGTTTCAACGAGTTTCAACATTACATAATCATTAGCTATGGCCAAGCCGACGATACTCAATAATAGATCTATTGGATTGACAACCCCACCCGGATACGTGTACCTCCTTATAGGTAACGTGGGTGATTGTTATCGTTCCAACATATTACTAAGGTGAACCGTAGATGACGGGATGGACCTAAACTAGTCGGAGGTTTGATTATGTCAACATATTATACTATTCTTGTAGACTTAAATTTTACGATAGACATACGAATTGCTAAACTTTTATACTTAAACTATATGCTTAACATGGATTATGTATTCTCACCAACTTCTAGTTGACCCCCCCCCCCCATTTTTACAACTCAACAGGTAATAATGATGCATGAAGATTAGAGTGTTTATGAAGACAATAAGGAGTCTATGCATGCTTGATTCTTGTGTGATGTATTAGATTTCCACATTTAAAACTCTTATGTATTTCTATTTTTGGATATTTGCAATTTAATATTTATTTCAATTAAAATTTGGATTACCATGTGCTACTGTATACTCTTTCTTACGTGACACCTCGATGTTTCCGCCATCGGTTGGGGTGTTACAATGTTGATCTCAATAAGGATATGTGGTTATGTGTGGTGGTGTTATTTGGTTCATTAATCTTAGCCTCTGGCAATTTAGCATATGTTGCTTTTAAGGATAGATCTTTTGTCATACTGGTTATTTATCACTGTTCTTAGAGTTTCTTTATTTTGTTTATTGTGTACGCGCAGCGGTATTAGGGAGGTTTAGAGGACTCCCACCTTCCTCATTCTAATCGGTTGCCCACAGCCACTGTTTAATCAACTAGGATGAAGATGGTTGGAGGTTCGACGCGATTGAGAAAGGTTCGGATTTTGTTGTTGAGTTTCTGTTTTGTTCACATGTTTTGCGGGGCGCTGACCTTAAAATCCTCTTATCACCATGAGAGTAGGTATGTGGGTCTTTACATAATTAATTGAGATACAGACTACGCCACTGGACTATTTTTCAAGCAAATAATATTTCTAACCAATTCGTTATTGTTTATTGCATGATGTTAAAGATGTTAGAATGGATTATGCCACGTCTCTTCGTCATTAGGGTATCCATGGTATCCTCTTTGTAAGTTTTTCCCACATATTGCAAATATAGTTTTTATGTGTCTTTGTGATGTATATTTTGCTATGATAGTTAGTTTGAATAATTCAGACAAACATAAATACTTCAAAGAGAAAAAAAAAGCTTCATTTGAACTAAGTTTATTCGTTTAGTGTAATGGATAATTCCATATATAGAAAACTTTCAATTAAAACTGTGTAAATCTAAAGGTTTAACCTTCAAATTGGAGAACTATGCTTATAGTTTTTATTTGAAGCTGAAAAGACAAAGATTGGTTTTGGGGTTGGGCAGAGACACAAGTTCTATTCTTTTATTCTATGCTTATTTGTCACGTGTCAATTTGTGCGAACGATAGTGTTTGTCGACTTTTTGGATCTGGTTAAACAACATTGCCTATATTTTTCAGGTTTCGGTTATGGAACTAGAACTTGCCAAATCTGCATACATTGAATTCGGTGTGGGCACACACGTCACGAAATTCAACTCATAGCTATATTAAAAGACTATCAAACATGTAAAACATCACCACAAACCATCAGATTTCCGGCTATAACCATAGTGGCCGACCACTGACGGAGGCAAGGTGAGAAAGATAGATGGAGAGGCAGCTAGGCGGTTCTGTGATGGGTAATAATCTAAGGTGCGGTTATTGATAATCTGCCTCAATGTAACCACTTCAGTTGATTAACTTGAATGTTTGAACAAATACTTCAGTTCCAGTCAAATATACGGGGTTCACCAACTTGATTTTCAGATTATGAAGGTAAATTAACTATGACAAAGTTTTTGGTTAATGTTAGTTCCTCATCATGGCAAAGGTCAAAGCTTTATTTGCCAAAACTTTGCTAAATTCAATCTCATTTTATGTCTGTTCAGGTACTGGAATTATGAAGAGCCTTATGAGTTATGACTAATATTAGCTTTCTACTTATCTATTAAGGAGACATAACCAGTATGTGTTTTTGACTTGTGAATTATACATGAAACAGTACTTAAGATAAGTAGCACCAAATGTCGCGCAACGCGCGACCGTTCAACACACTAGTTGCCATAAAAAACATATTCCTAACTCTCTTAAGTATACCCACAACAACTTTATGTTCCTAAAAGCTCAAAGTTTCTCAGATCATTTTTTAGAGAAGATTACCCTCATTAACCATTATTAAGAAAGTTTATGTAGAAACGAATTTTTATGTGTTGGGGATGAAAAAAGATTAAAAGTGGCAAATATATTGCTTTGGATGACGTAGACATGGGTGCATACACATCAAAGTTACATATGCAGAATTTAGACAGAAACAAAGCCCCTATCACTACTACAAAACTAAGCATTTGCCACCAAAATTTGCTACCAAAAAACACGGTAGCAAAATTTGTAATATTTTCCCAACAACTTCACAGCATGGTACCAGCTAATTTATTAAAAAAAAATTATAAAAACAGTTTGCCCTTCCCCAAAAATTATAAACTCCATGGAAGCCATTAAACACATCGATTAAAACATAACCATTGATCCATCGAAGCTATTATCGATTCACTGTAACCTCCATCGATCCACCATTGAAGCAGAGCTACCATAACCATCGATCCACCATTAAAGCAGAGCTACCATAACCATCGATCCATCGAAGCTAAGATCGATCGAAGCTATTATCTGAGGAATATTCGTCACCGTCACTCCAGCTATAGATCCGCCATTGAAGCAAGTACCGTAACCATCGATCCTTCTGTATGATGCTTTTGATTTATTTAGAGTACCGTAACCACCTGGATCTCTCTCCATCATCTAAATCCCCAATTTCAGATGATTGTGACCTAATCAATTCTCATGATTTTTCTCTAATTTGTAGATGATTATGACCTAATCGTGTATTGATTAACAGAGATAATTATAGTCTGTCTTATTCATGAATTTTTATATGATTGATGACTAGTTTGTATGAATCATGAAATTTAGGCCTTTACATATTATTCTGGTTATGATTTGCAAGTGGATGTGATCAAGTGACCTAGAATGTTGCATACGTTTAGGTTTTAGTTACAGTAGCCTAGCTAGACGGATTCGTGTAGTGAATAACATTAGAATCATAAAGGAATCGTATAGCTTGACTTTTGAATATTGATTGGAGTTAACAACAATTAAACTTTTGGTTGATTTTGTGAATCCTTCTGCAATGGCGGTTTCCGCTACTTCAACTGAATGTTCATCAGATCGTAATAAACCAGGGTGTGTTCAGTGTTCCTGAGAATTATGATACTTAGTAAACTATAGGAAGTGATTTTTGAACTTTTGAAATAATATTATCAATTATGTTAATTCGTTATAGATCCAGATGCTGAAGTGATCGCAGTGTCACTGACAACGCTACTTGCTACAAACCGTAGACGGTTCAATTGATTGGTGTTATCGAGAGGATCGTATCAGTGTGTAACATCCTGAAATTTATGACGTCATAATTAACGAAAATTAGATTATTTAATAATAGTTAATTAATATTGCGATTGGGCCACCTATGGGCCCAATAACGTATCCGGATAACCTGCTCGGCCCAATAACCTATTTAAAGTGGGCCAAAGATTTTTAGGGCCCGATAGAAAGATGTGGGCCTTATATAACACCCGATAGCAATAAGGAATGGGCCGAATATTTTAAAAGCTCGGTTAAATTATTGGGCTTATAATGGGCTTCCCTAATTACTAAGTATGGACCGATACTTTGGGAAGTTAATATATAATTACCATTGAAACCTTTCCACTATGTAAGCCCAAAATCTAGTAGTAAAGCCCAATAGCCAAGCAAGATGTGCGGCCCTCTCCCACATAAAACAACCGCCACTTCCTTAAGAATAATCCATCAAATCTTATGAAGATGGACACTTCAACACTCCATGTGATGGTAGTGTAACACCTCATCACCTAGGGGTAGATTAGCCATGCATGACTTAGCCTATATAACCCAAAACCATCGGCCATAGTGAAGGTTTTTCTTACAACCATCTTTCACTTACAATACCACTCTCTCTCAACATGAAAACCATTCTTCACAACTTTAATATCAATCGGCCGATACCTTGTTACCTTTAATCATCATACCAATTATCCTAGATCACTTATCCTAGCTAAATAAACCAAGTACACCAAAGAATATCCAACCATTCCACCTTAAAACTAACCGGCTTTAAGTATTAGCCGAAGAGTATTAGTGTAATCGAGCATCCGGGTAAGTAACGAGTCTAGAGTCCTTAAGTTCGTGTGCCAAGCTGTAATGGCCAGCTTTTAGTTAGATCTTTATGCCTAAGCTATAATGGCCAGCTATACGTATAATTATTGATATAATTGTGTACAATAACTTGGTTTAATGTTGTAACGGGAACTCGTGGAACATAGAAATCTCGCATCTAGTGAAAACATAGACTCGGAAATAACCAACGTGAGTGCATGTACCCCATATGTTTTAATGATTTCGGGGTGAATGCATGTTAGTTTTTACGTGTGTTTAAATGATATATTGGTTCATGATCATGAAAGAGTTAATAGAATCGGTCGTATAGAAATCACGTAGAGTGGATCCATTCGGTATCAACGGGTATATTTTTCTAAACCAATTAGAGGTTTGGAACCACAATAAAGCATTTGTAAAGTGCTCCATCGATAAATATATTCCACCTTAGAATGACCGAACCATACGAGAATTGTTGTTATTATGTTATAAAACGAGTCTAAACGAATCTGGCATCACTCACTAGCTTTGTGGCTAACGTATTTTTAACGTGCATTTCAGGTTGATTAGATAATGGGGAACCCGAGCTCGATAATATGCAAGTCCAAGTTAAAATGAGTAGCAAAGAAACCGGCCCTTGGGCCGGCTTACTAAATAAACGGGCTTCGGCCTAGTGTCTAATAAAAGGGATATGTTTAAATGTTGTGTTTTAGTCTTAATGGGCTTGGCCCAAGTGGTTTAAAAACTCGGAATATGGCAAAGAGATGTAACGGGCTTGGCCCAATTGGAAACTATGTTAATGGGCTCGGCCCAATGGTTCGTTTGTTAAGGGCTCGGCCCAATGTGAATAAATAAATAAAGTGTTTGTTAAATAAAAAGAATTATTAGAATTAAATAAATTGGTAATTAATAAAACGTGTCGTGATTACCAATCCGTAATGACTCATTAATTTTCGGGTCGTTACAGGTTGGTATCAGAGCTCGGGTTCGGGTATAGTGGGAAAATTATAGAACTAACTTAACCATATTTGTTGTGATGATTATTTGTAATAGAATGACTCGTGGGGAAGAGTGGACTTTGGAAGAACAAGATGGAAGGGGCGAGGCCCCAATGGAATTGGAAGAGGGAGAAATAAGAAATGAAGAAGTTGTAGAAGATAACGAGAGTCTAGGCTTCCCCGACATACAAGCACTAGCAAATGAAATCCCGGGTTTGACATGGGGTAACAATGGGGTGGAGCTTAACTTGGGGGAGGTAGGCGTAATTGGTCCTCTCCCCGAGCCTATCCTCACCTACTCCGAACCCAACCCGGTCATTCCCGAGATGCCATTCTTCGGATCATCTCCTTACTATTACCCGAGCCCGCCATTGCAAGATTTTATGAGCGCGTCAAGTAATTTGTCTATGGAAGGATCGAGCAACCTAAACCCATATCCATCACCCTTTTTGGGCCAATACCCCACGGCCCAACAACCGCCAAATATGGCCCAAGTTCCAACGGGCCCTTACCCCGCGGCCCATTACTCAATGGCCCATTCCACTCCCGCGATAGATCCCTACTACGAAGCCGTTATGTTTAATCATAATAATGTTCCATTTCAAGCCCACGACTTCGTGCCAAGAAAAGATTATCTCGAGCTTGTAGAGAATTATTATCGCATGAAGACGCAAAGGGATCAAGCTTTAAATGCGGCGGAAGAACTGAGAAAGTTGATCAAAAGGTTTGGGTACCAATCCAAACAATTGATCGACGAAACTAAGTACCCTTTCGCTTGAAGGGAAACGAAGGGCGAAGGGGCAAGGGTTGGGGCGAGGGTGGTGGTGAAGGATAAATAATGGGTTATGTGTTTGTGTTATGATGGTAGTATGTGTTGTGATAATTTAGAACTATGTGGTAATGTATGTGTGTGTAATGGTAGTGTGCTAGTATGGTTGTGATGCTAATGGCTAGGCAATATGGTATGGTTATGTGATGATAAAAATGTAAGCGGTAAACATCCAAAAATTTTGCTATAAAATAGTTTATATTTGGATGTAATATCTAGAGTTATAATTTGAATGTTGAAAGTTGACAAATAGTAACAAGATAAAAATTATAAGTGGTACTATAATTTAACTTATAATTTAACAAAACTATTCGGACATGTCATTATGTAAAAACATAAATGTTTAAAGTTTAAAAGAAAGAAACGTAGAGTAACGATTATTATTTATAGTTAGACCTTTATACAATATTTGGAACGGTCTAGTATTCGAATAATAATACTAACCTAAGTGAAATGTATTATTATAGAAAATGCCGCGAAGATCCGAGAAAAGTAAAGAAAAAGAACCGGCAACTCCAAAAAGAAACAATGCTTCTTCATCAAAACAACCAATGGTAGAAGAACCTTTAACCGAAGAAACCCCGGTAACTCCTGAGACAAGCGAGTTAGAGGAGAGAATGAGAAAGTTAGTCTTAGACAGTCTACAAGACTCAATCCCAACTATCATAACTATGTTAGAAAAATCACCCGGTTCTAAACCCATAGAGAAAAACTAAGAAGAAGTTATAGTAAATCTAGAAGATGATACTATAAGACCCCGATTATGTGACTACAAAACCTTTATGGCATGCAAACCCGAGTTGTTTGACGGCAGCACCGGAGCTGCCGGAGCCACTCGTTGGCTAGAAGAGATGGAAGCCATATTAGAAATAAGTAATTGTGCTCCTAGAGACCAAGTAAAATTTGCCACTCACTCCCTACGAGCAGAGGCTTAAATTGGTGGAACATGATTAGACAAGTGAAGGGTAGAGAATTTGTAGCTACCATGACTTGGATAGAATTTCGAACCCTTATTACTGAAAAATATTGTCCTATGAATGAAATAGAAAAGATTGAAATGGAATTTTTAGGACTTGAAATGAAGGGTTTAGATTGTGTGGGCTACATAAATCGCTTTAATCAACTTGCCCGGCTAGTACCCCATCAGGTTACCCCTGAACCAAAGAGAATTAGAAGATTTATTTGGGGACTAATTCCTCAAATCCAGGGAATAGTTAGGGGAGCAAAGCCAATCGAGTTTGATACCGCTTGTGAGTTAGCTTTAAGCTTGACTGACGATATAGTAAGGCATAAGGAAAAGGATAAAGTACCAGTAGGGAGCAAGAGAGGTTGGAATGAAACCTTTAGATCAACCAATCATAATACCTCAGGAAAAAGTCAAGAAAACCCTAGGGAACAAGGAAACCCTGAGAAAAGGCCCTACTGTGGAAACAATCCTTATTGTTCCAAGTGCAGATTCTATCACACAGGTGAGTGTAAAAAGCGATGTAACACTTGTGGCCGATTCCATTTCGGCGACTGTAGGGGACCTCACTGTCAGAAATGTAAGAAAGTTGGACATGTTACGGCTGAATGTAGGTATAACCCTGACCGCCCCCGAATTTGCTACGAGTGTAAAGAGCCCGGTCACTACAAGAACGAATGCCCAAAGCTTAAAAACCAACCCAAGGGAGATCAAGCCAGAGGTAGAGATTTTGTGATCAACGCAGCCGAAGCACGAGACGAACCGGACCTAGTCACGGGTATGTTCTATGTCAATCAATTACCTGTGTATGTTCTTTTTGACACCGGAGCAAATCTAAGTTTCATTTCTAAAAATCTTGTAGAAAAGATAAATATTCTTCCCGAACCCATGACCCAAACATATGAAATAGAAATAGCATACAGGAAGATTTTAAAAGCTAGTGAAGTTTTTAAGAATTTGGTCTTAACAATAGAAAATCAGGAATTCAAAATAAACCTGATACCAATGAGTTTGGGAGAGTTTGACGTTATTGTAGGGATGGACTGGTTAGCTATGAATCAAGCCGAAATCGTTTGTAGAGAAAAACTAGTAAAAATTCCCTTACCAACTCAAGAAATTTTAGTGGTTCATGGAGAAAAACCAAAAGGTACCTTAAGTCTAATTTCTAGTGCAAAGATGATGAAGTACTTAAGAAAAGGTCACCAACTCTTTTTGATTCATGTGAATTTAGGGAATGAGGGTAAAGAATCGGAAATAGACGAAATTAAAATAGTATCAGAATTTAAAGAGGTATTTCCAAATGAACTCCCCGGTTTACCCCCACCCCGATAGGTGGAATTCCAAATTAACCTAGTTCCTGGAGCCGCACCAGTTGCCAGAGCCCCATATAGGTTGGCCACCACGGAAATGAAAGAACTCACAAACCAGTTAGAAGAGTTAATAGAAAGAGGCTTCATAAGACCGAGTACTTCCCCTTGGGGAGCACCAGTGTTGTTTGTCAAAAAGAAAGACGGATCCATGAGAATGTGTATCGATTATAGAGAACTAAATAAGTTGACCATCAAAAATAGATACCCATTACCCAGGATAGACGATCTTTTCGATCAGTTGAATGGAGCTAAATACTTCTCAAAAATTGATCTTAGGTCTGGATATCATCAATTAAAAATAAGAAATGAGGACGTTTCAAAAACCGCTTTTAGAACTAGGTATGGACACTATGAATTCCTAGTTATGCCTTTCGGTTTAACAAATGCTCCTGCTGTTTTTATGGATTTAATGAATAGGATTTGTCGACCCTATTTAGACAAATGTGTAATAGTGTTTTTAGACGATATCCTAATTTATTCAAAAACTGAAGGTGAGCATGAGCAGCATTTAAGGGAAATCTTAGAAACTTTAAGAAATGAAAAGTTGTACGCTAAGTTTTCCAAGTGTGAATTTTGGGTAAAAGAAATCAAGTTTTTAGGACATGTGATTAACAACCAGGGAATCTAAGTAGACCCAACCAAAATAGAAGCAATCCAGAAATGGGAAAATCCGAGAAACCCAACCGAGATTCGACAATTCTTAGGGCTAGCAGGGTATTATAGACGTTTTATTGAAAATTTTGCTAGATTAGCCCTACTACTCACCACATTGACTAGGAAAAATTCCAAGTACGAGTGGAAAGAAAAACAAGAAAAAGCCTTCCAGGAATTAAAAGAAAAATTATGTAAGGCCCCAGTGTTAACCTTGCCAGTAGAGGGAAAAGCTTTTACTGTGTATTGTGATGCATCCCAGCAGGGATTAGGATGTGTGTTGATGCAGGAAGATCAGGTTGTAGCATATGCTTCCAGGCAGTTGAAGAAGCATGAACAGAATTATGTTACGCATGATTTAGAATTAGGAGCAATAGTTTTTGCGTTAAAAATCTGGAGACATTATCTTTACGGGACCAAGTGTACCATCTACACTGACCATAAAGGTCTCCAGCACATTTTTGATCAAAAACTTCTAAATATGCGTCAACGAAGGTGGATAGAAATTCTAAGTGATTATTATTGTGATATCAAATATCACCCAGGGAAAGTAAACATTGTAGCAGATGCTTTAAGCCGAAAAGAGAGACCTTTAAGAGGGAAAGCATTTAAAGTGACCCTGATAAATGAATTCCTAAACCGACTTCGTGAATATCAAAGAAAAGCTTTAGAACCTGCTCACTTAGGTGAAGAACTCTTGAATATGGAAGATGAAAGACTAGTTGAAGGAACTGATGGAATTCTTAGGTATAATCAAAGAATATGGGTACCCAGATACGGGGAACAAAGAGAGTTAGTTCTAAGAGAAACTCATAGCTCTAAATATTCCATCCATCCAGGAAACCATAAAATGTACAAAGATTTAAGAAAGAACTTTTGGTGGCCTGGTATGAAAAAGAGTGTTGGAGAATTTGTAGCCCGATGTGTTACCTGTTCCAAGGTAAAAGCGGAACACCAAAAACCCAGTGGATTGTTAATCCAACCCGAAATCCCAGTCTGGAAATGGGATCAAATTACCATGGACTTTGTAACCAAGTTACCAAGAACACAAAGTGGTAATGACACTATCTGGGTCATAGTTGATAGATTGACCAAATCCGCTCATTTCTTGCCTATACAAGAAACCTTTGGAACCAAAAGATTGGCAAAAATCTATATAAAAGAAATTGTGTCCCGACACGGGATACCCCTTTCGATTATATCAGATAGAGATAGCCATTTTACTTCCAGATTTTGGAAAACGTTTCAAGATGCTCTAGGTTCCCAAGTCAAACTTAGTACCGCATATCACCCTCAAACCGACGGACAAAGTGAAAGAACTATACAAACACTAGAAGATATGCTGAGAGCATGTGTCCTGGAATTCAGTGGAAGTTGGGATACACATCTACCGTTGATTGAATTTTCGTATAATAATAGTTACCACGCTTCCATTCAAGCTGCACCCTTTGAAGCACTATATGGTAGAAAGTGTAGATCTCCGATATGTTGGAATGAAATCGGAGAAAACCAACTCACGGGCCCAGAGATCATCCAAGAAACAACAGACAAGATTGTGCAAATCAAGAAAAGATTAGAAGAAGCGAGAAGCAGGCAGAAAAGCTATGCGGATAAACGAAGACGACCGTTAGAATTTCAAATAGGAGATTATGTCCTATTAAAGGTATCACCCTGGAAAGGAGTGATAAGATTTCAAAGAAGAGGTAAACTGAATCCACGTTTTATAAGACCTTACCGAATAAAAGATAAGGTGGGACCGGTAGCTTATCGCTTAGAATTACCTCCAGAGTTGAGTGAAATTCATGATGTGTTCCACGTCTCGAATCTAAGAAAATGTATAATAGAAACCCAAACTATCATTCCATTGGATAATGTTAAGGTTAGTCCTCAACTTCGTTTTACTGAGGAACCAATAGAGATAATGGCTCGACAAGAAAGAAAGATGAGAAGATGGAAAATTCTTATTGTGCAAGTCAAATGGAATGCTAGATTGGGACCTGAAATTACTTTTGAAAGAGAAGACGTGATGAAAGCTAAATACCCCCACTTATTTGAAAATCAGGTATTATAAATAAGAATTTCGGGGACGAAATTTCCTAAGGGGGGAGAGTGTAACATCCTGAAATTTATGACGTCATAATTAACGAAAATTAGATTAATTAATAATAGTTAATTAATATTGCGATTGGGCCACCTATGGGCCCAATAACGTATCCGGATAACCTGCTCGGCCCGATAACCTATTTTAAGTGGGCCAAAGATTTTTAGGGCCCGATAGAAAGATGTGGGCCTTATATAATGTAACACCCCAACCGATGGCGGAAACATCGGGATGTCACGTATTGATGATTGTTCAGTAGCTCATGGTAAATAATATTTCTCATTATATGATTTAGATAAATTACATACAATTATTCTACAAGAATTCATACATCAAATTGAATAAAACTATGCACACATCTTCAAGCATTAACTCAAATATTCAAGCAAGTAGAACCTGAAACATGTTAAGTTGAAAATATTTTGGGTCAACAAAAGTTGGTGAGAATTACATAGGTTTTGATAATCGAATAAAATTGTTGTGCAATTCATGTGTCATGGCAATCTAGTCCATATGTGAAAACATACTAGAAGTAAATCGAGTGCATAATCATCCATTGTGACTGTTGTATTGTGGTACATCCCATACGCTCATGGTTCACTCGTTTATATTGCAGTAACAAACACCCACGCTAACTTTGTAGGAGGTACGTATCCGGGTGGGATTGTCAGTCCAATAGATCTATCAATGTATACCGTCGGCTGATAAATGTTTATGCTAGAATTGTGCTTACCCTAGTCATGTTCAAGACATAATGCAACATAGAAATACACATAGACACATTGATGATTGAATTGCATAAATAATGTTGTAACATGTTTCACCCCAAAAATGGTGATAAATAGAAAAGGGGCTATGTAAAACTCACCTTAGCAAAATGTTATATCTGTGGAAAAATTGAGTAATGGTGTTGCCCAAATGTGTCAAGTATCACCCTATAATAAGGTAATAAATATGTCTAAGTCTATCTAGTCTACAAATGTATATGTTCTAGGGCTTTGAATTTGGGGATAAATGCTTGTTTGATTATTTATTAAAAATGTTTGATAATTGAGAGATTATTAGTAAACAAATAACCAAAAATCTTTGTATGAAATTTAAATTTAAGATGGACACAATAATGTGTTTAAAGTATAAAAATAATTTTTGTAAAATTATTTTCTTTAAAATAGATTATTAAATCTATTTATTACAAATTGTCAAAATTTAACTTTAATATTTAAAAATACTAAAATTAAAGAATTATTAGTTTAAAATTTATATTTCTGTTCTAAATAATCAGAAATAATTTGTATAAAATTTTGGTGCAAAAATATTAAAAATTGAATTTATTATGATTTAATTATGATTAAAACTAACAAAAATTGATTAAAAATAATAAATAAATGATTTTTCTGAAATAAAAATCATTTCAAAAACTTTTATTGTTATAAAAACTCAGAATAATTTTTGTGGAAATTTATAAAATTGTTTTGATATTTTAATGGAATTTTATAAATATAATAGAATAAAATTGATTTAATTATTAAATATATTAAATAAATACATTTTTGAAAACTAAAAATTGTAAGGTAAACTTTTACATCAGATTAGCTTAAAATAATTTTTTTAGGATTTATAACAGAGTTTTAATAATTAAAAATGAATTTATAAGTTTTATATGTATTATATATATTTATTTGTTAAAAAATGAAAAAGGAACAAAAAGGGGGATGCCACTGCCGGGACTCGAACCCGGGTGGCTCAAGGAGCAAGCACCAGACACAACCAGTTGGTCCAGACCAGTGGTTGTGATTATTTCCGTTTGATTTAAAATAAATATTACACGCTGAATCATGTTTATCCCCAATTTCAAACCCACGAGCCCTAATTCTGCAATCGTTTGATTCACACATCAATAGCCCAATTAACCTTAGGGCTATTGATGTGTGGATGCCGATGATCAAAACCCACTAAAAAAATTATACTTACAAAGCTGTTATGATTACGATTGGATGGTCAAACCAAATAGTCAAAACGCGATTGTATTATCAAGAACAGTGTATAATTATGAAGAAATGGAGGTTGAGAGAGATGTATTGGCGAGTTGTGATTGTCCTACAATGATCAATTTATAGTGTTATGGCCTGGGTGATCGAATTGGTAAGAGTTGACCATCCATTGAATGTTATACGCGTAATTGGTAATCTTGGTAACAATTGATGATCAATAATCGTGTATCCTAGTCATAATAGGCCGGTAATCATGTAGGAATGCCAATCATAGATCAATCACAAGTTAATGTGATTGTTTTAGGCAAGTCGTGTATCACAGTTGACTTTTCAAGTCAACTGTGAGGGTTTAAAAGCTAGGGATATAATTATAATGCATCGGGTTTGAATCAGATGTGAAGGCTAGAGCAGATGGTTAACTTGTTGTTGTGTATTGGGCCGGCTGAGGGCTCGGGTTCGAGTCTCGGCCCCAGCATATTTTTATTTTTTTACAAAAAGGGAATTTAGGGCCTTGGGTTTGGGCTTTTAAGGGTTTTGGGCTGGGATGATGGGCCCGAAATAAAAGACAAGGGGTTTGGGTTGGGTTTAATTAATTGTGTTGTGGGCTTGACAAAACATTATTTAAAACAAAACTTATTATTATTATTATTGTTATTATTATTATTAAAAACCTTTATATATATATATATATATATATATATGAATAATTATCATTGTATTAGGGTTCAAAATACCACAAAAATAATTAAATGTAAATAGTAATAAAACTTGTCGTTTTTTATCCAAATTATACGTAACGTACAACTATTTAATGCGAAATGTTACATATAACACCCACTAGGAATAAGGAATGGGCCGAATATTTTAAAAGATCGGTTAAATTATTGGGCTTATAATGGGCTTCCCTAATTACTAAGTATGGACCGATACTTTGGGAAGTTAATATATAATTACCATTGAAACCTTTCCACTATGTAAGCCCAAAATCTAGTAGTAAAGCCCAATAGCCAAGCAAGATGTGCGGCCCTCTCCCACATAAAACAACCGCCACTTCCTTAAGAATAATCCATCAAATCTTATGAAGATGGACACTTCAACACTCCATGTGATGGTAGTGTAACACCTCATCACCTAGGGGTAGATTAGCCATGCATGACTTAGCCTATATAACCCAAAACCATCGGCCATAGTGAAGGTTTTTCTTACAACCATCTTTCACTTACAATACCACTCTCTCTCAACATGAAAACCATTCTTCACAACTTTAATATCAATCGGCCGATACCTTGTTACCTTTAATCATCATACCAATTATCCTAGATCACTTATCCTAGCTAAATAAACCAAGTACACCAAAGAATATCCAACCATTCCACCTTAAAACTAACCGGCTTTAAGTATTAGCCGAAGAGTATTAGTGTAATCGAGCATCCGGTTAAGTAACGAGTCTAGAGTCCTTAAGTTCGTGTGCCAAGCTGTAATGGCCAGCTTTTAGTTAGATCTTTATGCCTAAGCTGTAATGGCCAGCTATACGTATAATTATTGATATAATTGTGTACAATAACTTGGTTTAATGTTGTAACGGGAACTCGTGGAACATAGAAATTTCGCATCTAGTGAAAACATAGACTCGGAAATAACCAACGTGAGTGCATGTACCCCATATGTTTTAATGATTTCGGGGTGAATGCATGTTAGTTTTTACGTGTGTTTAAATGATATATTGGTTCATGATCATGAAAGAGTTAATAGAATCGGTCGTATAGAAATCACGTAGAGTGGATCCATTCGGTATCAACGGGTATATTTTTCTAAACCAATTAGAGGTTTGGAACCACAATAAAGCATTTGTAAAGTGCTCCATCGATAAATATATTCCACCTTAGAATGACCGAACCATACGAGAATTGTTGTTATTATGTTATAAAACGAGTCTAAACGAATCTGGCATCACTCACTAGCTTTGTGGCTAACGTATTTTTAACGTGCATTTCAGGTTGATTAGATAATGGGGAACCCGAGCTCGATAATATTCAAGTCCAAGTTAAAATGAGTAGCAAAGAAACCGGCCCTTGGGCCGGCTTACTAAATAAACGGGCTTCGGCCTAGTGTGTAATAAAAGGGATATGTTTAAATGTTGTGTTTTAGTCCTAATGGGCTTCGGCCCAAGTGGTTTAAAAACTCGGAATATGGCAAAGAGATGTAACGGGCTTGGCCCAATTGGAAACTATGTTAATAGGCTCGACCCAATGATTCGTTTGTTAAGGGCTCAGCCCAATGTGAATAAATAAATAAAGTGTTTGTTAAATAAAAAGAATTATTAGAATTAAATAAATTGGTAATTAATAAAACGTGTCGTGATTACCAATCCGTAATGACTCGTTAATTTTCGGGTCGTTACACAGTGCCTGTGTTTGTCTGCCAAGAATGCCCGATGTAAATGTATGCAACATGTTAGCATGTACAAAATAAAACAAAATTGGTTAATTGTATACTTACGTCTCAAGCTCTGAATCTGGGTCCATGTGAGGCTGAAGGTAAATATTCCAGAACCTTCATAAAGCTCAGGAATGACTGATGTAAGGTTTCTAAAACCTGCTTGTACAACTACAGTTGAAGTAGCGGAAACCGCCATTGCAGAAGGATTTAGAGGAACATTGATGGTTATACTAGTTCAGAAGGTATTTGTGTAAAAAACTTTTGTGTCAACTGGAACATTGGATATGTTTTTTCTCTATATGCTTGTCTTTGGAGACCAAAACCTTTGCTTTCCAAGCAATTGGATTGCTTGCAAAGCGCTTGCCTCGGCTTTTCAGGTGTCCTTTTTTTTATTTTCTCTCCCACCATTTGCTTTGGTGCATACTTATTCTGTAGAGATTAAATTGACATGGCTGTTCGGCTTTTTAATGCTCTGAAAGTAGAGTCTCCATCAATTCGCCTAATTGTTCAAGAAGCCACGAACTCTCTTGCTGTTGCATATAAAGTATCACTTCCAACCGAATCAATCTACGTAACTGTTACTTCTTTTTCCTTTAATGGAATGAGTTCTTAATCCTTGTTGATTGATTGTTAGGATGCGCCAGCAACAGTCTTAGATGATTTAGAGTCACTTCTGCTGGAAAATTCTCAAGTGGTACTATCCATTTAAATGCTAATTCTTCATTTCTCTTATTTAAACTTTGTTGGGGGTCCTCTTTTCTTACTAAGTTGACATAATTTTTGACTCCGTTATGTTATTGGTACAAGGAACAAGGTGAAGTACGCTTTTGTGCACTGAGATGGGCTACAACTATATTTGACTCACAGCATTGCCCAAGCCGATTTATCCGTATGCTTGGTGCTGCAGACACTAAACTGGATATTTTTTTTACTACTGGATATTTTCTAACAGGTGTGTTATTTTTCTTGTTTAATAAGATTATATAAAAATTGAAGACCTTTAATGTGCCACTGATGGGTTCATTTTGAAGCCATTGAAGAGAACTTTGAAATGATGTAATTTGTTGAAAGAAACTTTGTTAAATCCCAAACTTTTGAAGGTATTTAAGTTAATGTTAAAAGATTAGTATTTTTTTTTTTGTTAAATCCCTCATAATATGAGGGGAATTATTTAAATTAATGTTCATTAGTTAGTAAGTTTTTGTTAGATACCTCATGATATAAGGGGTATATATTTAAATTAATGTTTATTAAATAGTAAGTTTTTGTTAAATACCTCATAATCTATTTTCAATTTGGTTGTTAACCAATATCTATATGGTTTTAGAAAAAGAAAAAAAAAAGATGTAGACATATTGATTTCACTTTATTAAGTTAACTGCTATATCCACCTCAGTTTTAAAACTTCAATGGCTAACATGGACTAAATGATTTAGGCTTAGTGGCCCTTGCTCAATTTTAAAACAACAGTAGCTCAAATCGTGCATGAAATAGTTGAATAATCTTTTTTTCCTCCAAAACTCCAGCTTATTATAGAGGAGCTATGGGAATTTTGTTGGTGTACGATGTTACAGACGAATCATCTTTCAACAGTAAGAATTTCTTACATGTTTCATCTTATATAAAATAAATGGAAAATTCGATTAAATGCCCCCTATCCATCTTTGTCTTTAATTAAATATTCGATTATCATTCCCCATATTGCCCCGTTGTTGACAGATATAAGAAACTGGATTCGCAACATTGAACAACATGCCTTTGATAATGTCAACAAAATCCTTGTTGGCAACAAGGCTGATATGGATGAAAGCAAGAGGGTATGTTTTAGTTTTTCATATTAATGTTTTTTATTTACATTTATTAAAGTTCCCGAGATCAAAGGACTCAAATTTTTTGGTAAATTATGACACTGTCGCAATTTTGCAGGCTGTTCCCACTTCAAAGGGTCAAGCACTAGCTGATGAGTATGGCATTAAATTTTTTGAAACTGTGAGTAAATCATTCATGTGTTTTGATTGTGTTATGCTTTACTTAATGGCATAAACTAACCTGTGCCTTCACAGAGTGCAAAAACAAACTTAAATGTGGAACAAGTTTTCTTTTCAATAGCAACATATATCAAGCAAAGACTTGCAGAAACCGACACCAAGGCTGAGGTATTTTGGACCCATTTTTTTTTATAAAATAAATGAAAAAAATATGGCAGACAACCAGTACCAACCGGTGCAACTGTTGGTACTCATTGTCTTATCATATTTTCTTAGAATATGTCGTCACACACCTTACGCGCACTCTTGAATAAAAAGTTTGTATCATTAAATTTTTAACTTTTAATACAAGTTACCGTTTAAGAAAAACCTGTTAAAACCGACCAAACGAACACAAATAATTTGCTGTTTTTCAAAACTGTTATTAGCGTTTTGATCCAGAATTTATATCACAATGGGACCATGAGCACCCATATGTCTCACAGCAATCTTATTTTGGATGTTTATGTTTTGAATTATATGCAGCCATCGACTATTAAGATTAATCAACCAGAGAGTGGAGGTGCTAATGGTCAAGCGGCCCAGAAATCAGCTTGTAGTGGTTCTTAAAACAGCGATTGCATGGTTTAGAGGCGCAGCCCAGAAATCAGGTTTTATTCTTTTGTTTTTCAATATCTTGTTTTCTGTTCTCTTTGTTTTACATTGATTAAATATAATTATAAATATTTCATTTGCTGTTTTGTGAAGTATAAAGATTAAACCACTTAAACTATTTTTTCTGGCATGAACTTAAAGTTATTCTGTTAATATGCTGTTAGTTCTACTGCAGCGTTACTGCACTAGGCGATTGATGAGTGGTTTGTTTATGTGTAGTGATGATGTGCATTTGTGGTTGATGATACCAAAATGAACAAAGTTGAACTAGCCGTTGTAGTATTGTATATAGATTTTAGAGTTGGCTAACAGCATTACTATGTTAAGAATAGGAAACTGACTGAACTAAATTCTATTGTGTTAAACGGGTCATTTGGGCCAAATAAGTAAAAGTTGCCTAAATCTTAGTGTAAAAGTTGGCTAATAGCATTGGTTGTTTTGTAGATTGAGAAGCTAAACAAGGTTATCAATAACCTCGTTAAGGAAAAGGAAGAAGATAAAGAAAGGTTCAATGGAATCATAGGAGAGATGAGGGCTCAAATGGAAAAAGATAAAGTGGAGAAAGATGCAATGCTCGTTAGGATGATGAAGATCGAGGCTAGGTTTACAACTTAGGTTATTTGAATGTTTGGATTTTCGTTATTTGAATGATTTGAATTTGGTTTATTTAAATGATTTGGATTTGGTTTATTGGTTTATTTGAATGATTTAGATTTGGTTTATTTGAATGATTTGGATTTGGGTTATAATTTTTATTTTGAAATTTCATAAATGATAGCAAAGTGGTGACAAAAAACGGCAGCAAAGTGGTGACAAAAAGCGATAGCAAAACGGTGACAAAAAGGGTAAACCGGTAGCAAAGTGGTGACAAAAAGCGGTAGCAATACGGTGACAAAAAAAGGGTAAAAACGGTAGCAAAGTGGTGAGAAAAAGCGGTAGCAAAATGGTGACAAAAAGCGGTAGCAAGGTGGTGACAAAAAGCGGTGGCAAAACGGTGGCAAATAAACGGTAGCAAAACGGTAGCAAAAAATAATACTGTAGCAAAACGGTTGCAATAGAGCAATTGCCATGTGTGATTTTGCTACCGAGTTTTTTGGTAGCAAAATAGTGACAAAAGGGCAATTGCTACCGTTTTGCGACCAAAAATACGGTAGCAAAAGCCCTATTCTCGGGTAGTGTAATTAAATACAAATGATTTTTCATTTGAACCATGTGATTACTTGATGAATACAATTGAAGCTAATATGAGGATTTTAACTGTGTACGCTATGATTGAAGAGAATTATTGGGGCCCTGTTTCTTAGGTGGTGGCCTACAACATAGATGATTTGCTCTTCATGGTAGATAATGTATTGTCATGTTTTACGCTAGAAGCAAACTTACTAAGAACTTAGGATGGGTGGTTTCGTTCTATATTTATTCATGAAGAAACCAAGATTGATTAAAGAGGAACATACATTATTATATGTTGTAGGAATTCTTAAAGAAAATTGCTTTTTATTTTAATGATGCACTGGAAGGTTTTATAAAGAAAAAAACCATGGTAACATCATACTCAAATTAAAGAGAATAAAAAGTTCGTTTTTATAGTGTAGTTTAAAAAAAATATATATTAACATATAAAAAAGGTATGTTCATTTAAGATTATAAAGCCTAGGATAGATGGTAAAAAAAAAAAAAGTCAGCAAGGACTCTACCACCCATCATCATTAAGAGGGTGTTTGTTTTTTTTTCCCAGAACTACTTTTGATCTTTTTTGTCTGTGTCGCACAGACGTTTGGGGTCTATAGACTGTTTGTTTTTTGGAAGACCTTTCATTAAAAAAGGTTTTCATGACCTCTTCTTGGTGCAGATATATACCAAAGTCTTCCAACCACTTCTCACATCTTCTCCCCTTCTCTTTTCTTCTTCATTGTCTTCTCCTTCATTATATTCTTCCTCTTCTCAACCCATTATCTCCTACTCTCTTCTCCCCTCCTCCCAATCGCCTTCGCCTGCCGCTGTATGGCCGTCTTATTGCCACTAATCTTCCGTTCCTTGTGTTCCATCTGACCACAGATCATTAAAGTACGACGTCGTACACCCAATCGTGGTACACCCATCTGACCACCGATGATGATGATTATTATTATTATTATCATCGTTTATTGATCTGTTTCATGCTTGTGAATGCTTGTATTACCAATCGTCTTTCTTGGGCATAAAATTTTATTGCTTTATTATTTTTATCCATCCATCAATCTTAAATAGCCTGCATTGAGGCTTTATAAAATCTTATCCTCAGCATACTGTTTGTGGGCCCTGTTTGTTAGAAGATTTATGATAAATCTAATTCATCTCTGCATACATAGAGAGAATTGAAAAATATTGGAGATAAAGTGGGTTGTGGTGGGTTATTGTTACGGTGGGACGGTGGGTTGTGGTGAATTATGGTTATGAGGGGTTGTGGTTGGTTACGGTGGGTTATGGTTTTGAGTTAACAAACAAACAGTCTTCTTCTTGCAGACTGCAGATATTTGGTCCACCTCTTCTCCTGCAGATATGATTCGCAGACTGTAGACATTTTACCTCTTCAAAAACAAACAGCACCTAAGCAACTTCCATCACTTGATTTTTTAATTACATTTAAATATAAAACCAAACTATTAAAAAAAACAACATTTTTAGATACATAAAATTAAATATGAAAGCCAAATAAAGTAACAATACTTTTCATTATATTTAAAAAAACTATATTAAAAATAAATAAATAAACTGACAGTTACAAATAAAATTAAAAAAAAAAAACCTAAAAGATAAAGATAAAATCGGTTGGGATGAAAATGGTATGGATAGTAATGATTCATCTTGTAAATGAAATCTATTTAGTTTGCCAAGATTTAAACGAACTTTCGGCCTAAACAGTTTTTTTTAAGCAAACATTTTTTTGCTCCGGCCCTTCGTCTATTTTTTTTTTTTTAAAGTGTAGTGTTGTATGTTTGATTTTTTTTTTTTTTAATTTGGTTTATTTATATAGTGAGAAAAGGCTTACGAAAACAAAATGAATTATTGAATTAGGCCGGTAATTGGAATAAAAAAATGGTGTTAATATTGGTACATCCACACACACTCTTTCTCTCTCTCTCTATATATATATATACACATGTATATATAGAGAAAGATGGGGTGTCGGTGTCCCAAATTGTGATTTGCTGGTAAGATAACCCTTAAAAAACCACCATCTTCACTACTATAGTGGTGACCACTGAAAGAATTTCCATCGGTACAATCTTCACATTTCTTTTACTATGGATGCTCTCTCTACCCTAATTTAAAACTTTTTCTGGCATGAGATATTTGACAAGGAAAAAAATAGCATTAACTTTTGAAATTTCATTAAAGAAATGCATGTTATCTTTCAATTCTCTTTGTTTGTCTTTTATGCTGATTATTGAACAAAAGAAATAAGAAATGTACAACTAGAAGTCTAGAACTTCTCCAAGAATGTATTACTTTTTAGTAGTAACAAAATTAAATATCAGAACACTTCCCTATCATTACGTTTGCATTAATCAGTTGACTAAATACTTTTCTAACGAAAACTAATCCATTTAAGGGTGCTGGCTGCCATACACACACGTACATACATACCCAAGAAACACCACTCCAAACCACCTACCACCGTATGTATGGCTTCAGAAACTCAAACCAACATGCCAGACACCGGCCATCAACATCAGAAATCGCCATCGCCACCGCCACCGCCACCACCAGAGTTCACCTACAACCACCATCTCTTGTCCAGCCTCTTTAAATTCTTCCTTCAAACTCCTAAAGTGGTTATCATCTTTGCTATGTTTGCAATTTCTTGCTTGCTTTTGTATCACTCTTTTCCTTCTGTACCGTTTCGGGTTCACTATAATCCGTTTGCCGCCATCAAACACCAGCCCAATTCAGTAAGTTTATATATATATATATTGCATTTGTATATGTCTACATTACTACAAGTCAAATTTGATAATTGATAAATGATAAAGCCAAGGTTATTAATTTGGGTTATTCAAAGCAATCATAATCTGTTCTTTTACCGGTTAATAAAGTTGAATCCACCAAGTTAAGACAAATTTCTAAAACTCATTAGGATTTACATGGATGGTTCTAGCGGCTGACCTATAATTTTCTTTTATCTTACGTGTGTCAAATAATATTTTTAAGGTTGGGTTACAGATTTTTTTTTTTTTTCATTTGTGTCTGTCATCGAAATATTTTATTTTATTTTGGTGTAGATGGGTTTTTAATTTGATTTGGTTTATGTGTGTTTTTTAAAACATGACTTCAACAATTTTTTATTAATTTTATTGGTCATCACTTGCAACTTTAAATATCAGATCTAGAGAAAGTATATTGTAAAAAAAAAACCTTATTATAAAAAAAAGGATAAAAAGGATTTTTTAGCTTTTAATCAAAATAAATCAATAAATGAGATTAAAATGAGAAAAGTATACGTTGAATTTCTAAAAGAGAAGGAGAATAACAAAATAGGTATCACCCACATTTGTTGAGTTCCACCCATATTTTTAAACGTCCATAACTTTTTCATACGACATTATTTTTTCTAAAAAAATATACTATAAAAACAAGCTATCATCTTTCATTTGCATACCCTATTGCTATACTTTTTTTTAAAAAAAATAATAATAATAAATTTTGCTGGGTTGATAACTTGCATTTTTTTATCAAGTTATAACTTGCATCTTTTTTATCATGTATAACTTGTGTTTTATCATTTATAACTTGCGTTTTATCAAGTCGTATTATCCAGTATAACTTGCATTTCTAAAACGCAAGTATACCTTCGATAAAATGTAAGTTATCAACGCAACAATTTTTTTTAAGTATGACAATAGGGTATGCAAATAAAAGAGGATAAAAAAACTTGTTTTTATGGTATAGTTTTTTTTTTTTAAATAATGGCGTATGAAAAAAGTTATGGTCGTTTTAAAAATAAGGGTGAAACTTTAATGACGCAATGATTTTACCATGACTAATAATCTTTCTTATACTTTTTACGCTAAGCTCCTTTTTACGTCAGCCTCCCTAGATATAAAACCTTCTTAATTAGAGAAATAAGAAGTTGACTAAGAGCATTCACATCCCCTCCATCAAACATCCTCCATCTCTAAAATTAAAAAAAAAACCTACTAAAAACACCTTGCATCCCATCTATAATTTTATACCCCATCTTTATATTTTGAAAATTCCATCTTCTAGCTTTTTATATATAAAAAGCTATTATTCACCCTCATCAAATTATTGTGAGTGTATTTTAACGATGAATATAATAAAATAAGTGTTTGTGAGTAAAATAAAGGTAAATATGGTGGAAGGGGTGTGAAAGGTTTTTTAAAATGAGAGATAAATTTTAAAAAGTATGATTTTTTTTGTTATATTATAGAGTATAAAATGGTGGAGGGGTGTGAATCCTCTACCCTAACACCAAATATATTACTATACTCTACGAAAAATCACGAGAATAGCCCCTTTACCGGATGACTTACGAGAATAGCCCCCTTCTGTCTCTTTGGAGAGACGGTTCACGTTTTCCAACCCGTCTGAAGCGTCTTCCGAGAGCCTTTGGTTTCCAACAATAAAAGACCAACACGTGGTGCCGTCTCCCACTTCCCGGAGACGACTTTGGTGTCGTCTCCTACTTCCCGAGACGACTTTTTCCGTATCCCACTTCCCCGAGACATCTCGTCGTTTCAGTTTCCCACTTCCCCCGAGACATCTTGTCGTTTCAGTTTCCACTCGGGCTTCGGGCCGACCATTATTTACCATCAACCAGTACCAACCTCCACCACTATCACCTCCCTCCCTATATAAGCTAGAAAAAATTCGGAGCTCCCACCAACCTCTACCCCAACAAAAAAATTCGGAGTTCAAACCGAATCCTCAACACAAGAAACGGCACCCACTCGTTGGACTGAAGAACACGAAATCACACTTGTAGCTGCCTGGACGTTTGTCGAAGACAACCTACATCCGGGTAACAAATGGTACCGAATCCTCAACGAGTTCAATCGGTTGGTAGGGGACTCGAACCGAACCATTGACTCCCTCAACCGAAAATGGACCGATTTGAATACCAAGTGTCAACTCTTTAACAGGTAACACAATTGAACACTGCGAGCGGTACCGTCGGATATGCCCGAAGACGCGAGTAGGATCCAAGCAAGACAAAGAATTTAAACACGTCTCTGTTTGGCAAATGATGAGGGATAGACTTAACGAGTAGCCTATGTTTATTTTATTTTTATTTAGTTTGTAATGTTTATGTATTTATTTTATCTTTTTTAATCGAATGACTTGTTTATTTATGATTTTACTTAAGTTGACAATTAGTATTTTAAATAAATTTTATATCATAATAAAATTATAAAGTTATAACATAAAATAACATCGAATCCGACAGGTCTGAGACGTCACCGGAGACGCTTCAAAACCTGGAAAAGACGCCACCAGAGACGTCTCTTCTAGGTCTGAGACGTCACACCGTAGACGTTTCAAAACCTGCAAAAGACGCCACCGGAGACGTCTTTTGTAGGTCTGAGCTGTCATCGGAGACGACTTGGTGGCACTGACACGTCTCCGGTGACGCCTGACCCTCCTTGAGATCAAACAACACCACGTGTTGGTCTTTTATTAGATGGAAACCAAAGGCTCTCGGGGGACGTCTCAGACATGTTGGGAAACGTGAACAGTCTCTCCAAAGAGACGGGAGAGGGCTATTCTCGCAATTCAGATGGTCAAAAGGTTATTCTCATGATTTTCCCTTTTATGTATACTTATTAAGGTCGAGGGTTCATCTATCTAAAAGGTCGAGGATTCAAGTCCTATGATAGACAATAATGTAGAAATAGAAGTGCATTATACTACTTTAAATTAGTTTCATTCTTGCATATATATATATATATATATTGATCGATCTAATTTTTTTTTGGATTCTTTTTGTGCGGAGAAGAAAGTTGATGAACTTAAAAGCATACTGAAAAAGGCCTCAACAAGTAACAAGACGATTATAATAACTACTATAAATGATGCTTGGGCGGAACCAAACTCTATGTTTGATCTTCTTCTCGAAAGCTTCAAAATTGGGAATGAAACCAAAATATTTATACAACACTTAGTTGTCATAGCTTTGGACCAAAAGGCATACACTCGTTGCTTGAAGTTACATCCTCATTGTTACAACCTTAGTACTCATGGGGTCGACTTTTCAGAAGAGGCTTATTTTATGGCACCCGATTATTTGAAAATGATGTGGAGAAGAATCGATTTCCTTCGTACCGTTCTAGATTTAGGGTACAACTTCGTCTTCACGGTACTATTTCTTTCTCTTTAATCCTACATATACAGTCAAATTAATATATACATAGAGATGTTTTTTTTCAGAATCAATATTGAGAACTACATAACAAACTTTTAACTTTTGCCTTACGTGTAATATACAATAAAGTTATATTACCTAATTGTCTACTTTATCATCTTTCGATCTCTCATTAAATTATCAATGCACTACGACAAGTGCTTTGTGTTTTCGGGTACTTATGAAAGTAATATTGATTTTGAAAAGAATGTGGAGTTAAGAGTTAAGAATTACTACAAAGTTGATGTTAAGAGCTTTAAAGCAGGGCCAGCCTGGAGGAGGGGCATGATGGGCAACTGTCTGCCCTGGGTCCCGAATTGTTTAAAAAACGTACAACACAATCATAAATTAGGGGCCCATTTTTCTTTTTTATCTAGGGCCCCTGATTTTCGGGAATTCTCAGGAAGGCTTTGCTTTAAGAGGTGTCGTTGTGGTTGATGTAAAGTATAAACAATTGATACATATTTTTATTCTACAACGAAGGATGCGGACATAATGTGGTTTAGGGATCCATTTCCACATTTTCATAAGGATGGTGATTTCCAAATTGCTTGTGATTACTTTAGAGGGAACCCGGTTGACTTAAATAATTTGCCAAATGGTGGTTTCACTTATGTAAAGTCAAACATTAAGACCATCAAATTTTACAAATTTTGGTTCGATTCACGGTTAACTTATCCAGGTTTACATGACCAAGATGTGTTCAACAAGATCAAGTTTGACCCGTTTATTCGTCAAAACGGGCTACGAATCCGGTTTCTTGATACGGCTTTCTTTGGTGGATTTTGTGAGCCAAGTAGGGACTTTGACAAGGTGTGCACCATGCATGCAAATTGTTGTGTGGGGCTAGAAAATAAGGTTCATGATGTAAGAATCATGCTACAAGATTGGCGAAAATACACAAAGTTGCTAGGGAATCAAAGTGTTATGGCTAGATCAGTTTCTTGGACTATTCCTCAGTCATGCAGGTATGTTTTGCCTTTTAGTTTCTTTTTCGTCTCATTTTATCATTACTTTTTGCTAGGCTGAGAAAATAATGACTAGCCGAATCAAACCAAATTAATTGACAAAACCAAGTTGAGACAACCAACCCAAACTAATAACCTACAATTCCTTTTGTTTTGTTTATAAAAAAAAACAAACAAACAAACTAGCTTCATCTTGGTTTAGTAATGGTTATACCATGTTCAAAAATGAACTGAACCACACGGAACTTGTTTGAATGTTTGTTAGTGGATTTACGAACCAAATTCATTATAATCGGTCACTTTTTTCAGGCCCAAACATCTTAAGCCGAAAATGTAAAACATAAAAGCGATCCATAACCGAACCCATGTGTAAAATCAAAAATCAAAAAGGAAAATTTATGGTTTTTGTTCGGTTTGAGCCAAAACGATCCATACACAGTTTTTTTTTGGTATTAGACAGGGAAAATTTTTACATCCCCTCTAACCTTAAAAATTGCTTATTTTGTTGAGACACAAGTTTTAAATCATGATATACAATGCTTTTTAAACATGATTTGACAAAACTCCTAATTTTACAAGTTTAGAGGAGAATATTAAGTTAATCCTAAAGTAACCATGCCAACACTAGTTAAAAAAATGTGTTATTTAATAATAGGAAAAATGTATGTGAAGACTACTTGCATATTTATTTGTTTGTTCATTGTAAAACGGCTACTAAATAGATCACCAAATTATATATTTGATCTTATAAGAATTTTGGTCAACGAAGAAAATACATTTTGTGAGGTGTTAGCATATTATAGGTAGTACAAGATGATAAAAATAAATACCCCATTGAATCTTGAAATATATAGACAAAACCTCAAATCATAAAAAAATACAAACAAGTAAACAAAACATCTTTATTATACTTTTAAAAGGTAGCACAGAATATAAAGTTGTAATGATGAATAAAATAGTTTTAGGAATATTATAATGCAACACCTAAATTTACCTTTTGGATTATGGAAAATCTGGTAACAAAAGTAGTTATAGAAAACGGTCATATTGTCAAGATCAACTCGAAATGGATTGAATTCATTTTACAAACTATATCTCAAATTTGGATTCCCAAAATTCGGATATGCCAATTTTCTTGAAAACTTTTGGATTATGGGCCCTTTAGCCCAGAAAGTAGAATATCAGCCCCCTCTTTAAATTAAAAATTAGAAATGCTAGGGTGGTATAGGGAGCCAGGGAGGAGGGCGTGCTTCGACGGGTAGGGGTTGTGGTTACTAACCCGGCATGGGTACATTGCCACCATCGTTTAGGGTATTGATTGTGGTTATGGTTTATGGGTAAAGAAACCCGCATGAAACTCCAATTTTTGACCGTTACCAACGATTATATGACCGTTGACCACTCAAATTTAGAAAAAAAAATCTTTTAAGTTAGAGGAATTGGATTTTGATAATTCAAACTTTGCTTTGTTAGCCGACAGTGAACTTTTGTTAATTGAAAATTGATCCATTTTCAAAACTGAAAGAGTTTGAAAGTTAAAAAGTTCATTGTTGGCCACTACGTTGAAAGTTGGGACTGTTGTGGTGAATTTCTTAATTATAGATTATTGCCAGCAAGACAAATTTTGAATTATTAAAATCCAATTCCCCTTTAAGTTATATATACAATCTATTTTACCCATTTTTTCACCACTCAATTTTACAAACAATTATCACAAAGTCACAAACAAACATTCTCCAAATTTGTCATCTATGAACAAACAAAATCAACTCTTGGTTCTAGCACATGAATAGGTAATTCGAAATCTCAAGGTGGTCACGGGTTATCATAGGTATATACCGCAATTTTTTTCTACGCAACCACTAACCATTTCAAAAATTGTTGAATTTAGTTTGAATTTATTTTTTATTTAAATATAGTAGATTAGTAGTTGAAAGAAGCGTTGTCAGTGTTATGATAGGTGGGTTTCAGGGTAGGCAAAATGAGTGTCCCCTCTCTCCTTAGACTAGACGAGTGGGGGCGGGAGAGGGGCGGGAAGGGCGGTAACACCGCCGCTTATAGGCGTGGAGAGGGGCGGGAGTGGGGGGGGGGGGGGGGCGGGAGAAAGCTCACCGGCGTGGGGGAGGTTTTATCGCCACGTGGCACAATTTTATTGGGTGGTTCATTTGTTTATTAAAAAAAAATAATACCCACAATTATAATACCCACAATAATAAAAAAATAATATACCGGTTTTTTAATAAAAAAAAAAAGAAATTAAATAAAAAAATAAAAAACAATAACATAATTAAATTACTTAATAACCATTACATAAATAACCATTACATAATCCTAATAATTCCTAAATTACTTATTTAAACATAAATAAATCCTAGATTACTTATTTAAACATAAATAAATCCTAAATTACTTATTATTCCTAATTTTCTCCACTATGGAGAGTAGTTGTCCCATTCTCCGGGGAAGGTGATGCACTCGGGTGAGACGGAACGTGAGCTATCCCGTCCATCAGATCTCGCATCTGAGGGGAAGTAGCAGCTCCTGCTTGAAAACCGTCACCCATGTTATTCATTGCTTTAGGGAAGAGGAATAGGTATGACTGAGAATTTGGTAAGGTGTTGTATTTATAGGGTTAGAAGGGTGAAGCAGTGGGGGGGGGGGAACTTTGAAATTCAGAGTTTCAAATTCAAACGTATGGGTGGGAAAAATTAATGTTTGTACAGTGTGGAGCAGTGGGTGGGAAAATTTAAATATTAATTAAAATTTTATTACTTTAATATTAATTATTTTTTTATTACTTTAATATTAATTATTTTTTTATTAACTTAATATTAATTAATTTTTTTTATTAATTTAATATATTTTTCGGTTTATATTATTATTATTATTATTATTATTATTATTATTATTATTATTATTACTTTATAAAAAAAAAGAAAAAAAAATGCCAAGTGTCACTTCCCCCCACCTCTTCCCCCCTTCCACTCCCCACAATTATTTTCCCCCCCAAGGGCCCCACAAATGCCACATGGCGCTTCATCCCCCCTCTTTCCCCCCACCACTCCTTAGACTAAGCGGAGTGGGGCGGGAGAGGGGGCGGGAAGGGGGGGAAACACCGCCGCAAGGCAGCGTGGAAGTGGCGTGAAGGGGGGGCGGGAGAAAGCTCACCGGCGTGGGGGGCATGTGTGGGACACATGGCAGCTTCTTATTGGTCAGGTTTTTTTTTTTATTTTTTTTTTAACTTTAACACAATATAATATTATTTCCTTCCCCCCCTCTTCCCCCCCTTCCACTCCCCATAATTATTTTCCCCCCCACAAGGGTCCCACAAGTGCCACATGACGCTTCATCCCCCTCTTTCCCGCCCCTCCACTCCTTATAGTCTTATAGTCTTAGAAGGAACAAAAACAAGAATAGAAAAGATGTACGTTTATGTGTTGGTATTTGTTGTTATACGAAGAGTAAAGTCCAACGAATATTATCATTTTATTTTCCTTTAATTTTTTTAACACCACTAGTCTTTTATGAAATGCGTTTGTAGCTTATTAAAGAGAAAGAATATATGTGATTGGTTTGTAAATAGAAAAACAAAGTGTGCATATTTGGTTTAGAAAATTAGAGGAAGAAGAATTTGTGGGCAACCAAGTGATTTGACTGTAAATAAAGTCAACAGGTTGAGTATCCATCGTATATGAAACTGAGATGACACAAACAAAATCTTAATATTTTTGATGTGATATTAAATATTTCTTTTTATTGTCAAAACTGATTAGTTTGGCTAATTTATATATACGAAAAAAGTCATAATAATTTGTGGGTTTTTAGGGGGTCTTTTCGAAGGCCTCGTGCTCCCAAGAAGAAAGAAGATGATGGACGTAAGAGTTGATCGATAATCTTGTGAATGAAATGGTGAAAAGTGTGTTGATTGTATCATAATCCTAGAGAAAATTGAAAATGTAAGCAAATAATTGTACAAAAGCCACTGTGATCTCTTATTTTTATGTTTTACTTTAAAAATTAATTATAATAATGCATCCAATTTGTTGTATTATTGTTTTTCGTATTTATCATTGGATCTTTATCTCACATGTAGTGTAGTGTATTGTATTGTAGAATTAGAGAGAGATAGATAACATAAACAAGAAAGTGGGATGGTAGATGGTTAACCGAGTATAGAACACCAAAATTGAACCATTTTTTATTTTAAACAAAGCAAGAAATAAAAAACTACATTGGACAAGTAACCGAGCATAACCAAAATCGATCCATAGCTGACGGTTAACCAAATTATGCTTAATCGACCATCGGTTATGGTTACAATTAAGCCTCCATAACCGAACTAAATCGACTTTACACACCCAAATAGTACATAGGCTCACTTGGGTCAACTCAAATTAGTCAACCGTTCAAGTAAGAGCTTCACAATTTAGTCAACTAGTCAAAATAAACATCTATTATAGTAATTGACATCTTAAAAAAGGGTCCAAATAGGTTGATGCCACCCATAACCATTGTTTGTCTTATCCCCTACTCAGTGTCACCAACCCCATTGTCACTTCCACCACCAACACCAGTGTTGCCACTCCACCATCGTCGTTGTCCTCGACCACTACAACTAACACTCCATCACTATTGCCACTCTTCCATCACCACGTCCACCATGACTACAACCCCACCCTCCGCCTTCACCACCACGACACCCCCCCCCCCATTGCAGCTTCCTTCATCATCCACCACTACCATCACAACCACCCCCGTCTCCCCGCCACTATCTCATAGCCGTTAGCACCTCCACTGTAACCACTAGCAACCATAAAAAAAATATAGTAAGTGAATTTATTTTACTTTTCGTTTATAAAACGACTATTTTCAAGCAACATCCTTTTCGTTTTGACACATAACAAAGTAATATTTAAAATAAAGAAAAAAAAAACTCTTTTGACTTGAATTCATTTTTTTCATAACCACGTCGACCAAACCCATCCCAACCATCACCCGAAACCCCCGAGCCACAAAGTTAACCAGGCAATAATATAAACTATGATGGTGTTTGAGATTGTTTTTTCAAAATAGATTATGCGTTTTGTTGCAGAATGGATATAACTGTTTTTAGATTATTGCGTTTTGTTAACCTATTAAACGCAAATAAATCCATTTTTATAAACCTTTCCCAAACCCTAAAACACAATAATCTAAATATCCATTTCAAAACTAAACCCCAAACACCCCCTTGTATCTTAACACAATAAAAAATCGTGATTTTGTCTTACATAGTAATAAAAAAGAGGCGCGCGTAAACGGTTATAAAGTTTGATAGATAAATAGGAAGATGCGTCTGCGTCTGCGTCATCTTTTTGACGAACTTTCTATACAATTATACGCGTCACTGTTCATACCTTTTTCCGCCTTCTTCTTCTTTCTTTCTTTACGCGTCAACAACACTTCTCTTTATTAATTAAAATCATCTTTTTCCATACCTTTTCTCAATTCCCCCATACTCGATTGATCTGATTCACTACCAATTTCGATTCTGACTTGTAATTTCAAAAACATAATAATAATAATAATAATAATAACAATAATAGATGGAAGCTTTAAGAAGGCAAGCTAGCAAACTTAGGGAACAAGTAGCCAAACAGCAGCAGGTATGATGCTCATTACCTGTTGGAATTAAGTTAGTAATCCCCAACACTTATTGTTTCTTTCTTCTATTCTATAGCTACTGTAGTGTATAATTTGGTATGTCATTTCTTATTTCCCTAATTAGGGGACACTTTGTTTGATCGAATTATTAAAACTTAAAACCCTGTCATAACTGTGAGTGACTGACTGTGTGTATGATTATTATTATTTTGGTTTGCTTTTGCCTTAGTTCTTGGTTTATGTTTTTTTTTTTCTTCTTTTTATTTGTACGTGTAATTTTAATTAGTTTGTAAAAAAAAAAAAAATTGCCCCTTTTTGTTGAATTTGTAAGGGTGGGCGGGCGCTCCACTAAAATATTTTCATCTTCACTTATTTACACCAATCCTGCACTGCCACATCACTTCACTGCAAGGTTGCAGAAGGCGTTAGGCGGGTGGTGAGGTCCATCCTAGGGACTAGTCGGGACTAGGCGAAAATTAGGCGGAACTAGGCGTTTTGGTATTTCATACGTATTTTATATATATACACAAATTTAGGTGTTTTTTGAAAATATATTAAGATATATACACATAATACTAAGAAATACTTAGAAATTTAATAAAAAAAAATAAAAAATACAGCCGCCTAGGCCCGCCCAGACTCCGCCTAATCCCCATTTCGCCTAATTCATCGCCTAGGGTGAAATTCCTATAAAGAGCTCCGCCTAGGGCGCTTTCTGCAACAGTGCTTCACTGATTCACTTCACCGAAGCACAGTTTTGGAGGTAGCACTACCCGGAACTACCAACCTATAAAAAAACAAAAACCCCCCACACACAAAGCCCCACTCACCATCCGTTAACTAGAACCTGTAATTACTTCACTAGACCACTACCCGTGCCACCGGCGGCGATATTGTTGTGGGGGTAGTGGCCTACCCGTGAAGTGCCCCGTCCCCCCCTAAAAGGGTTACATTATTTAAAAAAAAAATATAGATTGGTTGGCTTGTGATCAACAACTTTAGTGTCCATTGAAATTTTTGCCAAATTTATGTGAAATTGAATATTGTCTACTTGCTCTTGTTACTGGTACTCTATCTCTCACCAAATATGTAAATTTGCAATGTATGGAATTCCACAAAAAAAAAAAAAAAAAAAAAAAAAAAAAAAAAAGATAATGGATAATCAAGCCTTGAAATATAGAATTTTAGTTGCAAAAAAAAAAAAATGACGAGAAGTATAGAATTTTATTTTCGATAGTTTGCCCTAATAAGCTTACAGCTCCATCATGGAGGTAGACTTTCTTTAGCTGGTGAGAGTATAAGATCTTTCTTGATAAACAGGCTTTGTTAATTTGGAGCTATATCAGCAGCCTTTGTTCGAAATAGTAACTGTCGATATAGATTATGCGCTTGTAACCGTACATACGATAAATGTATGCTTGGAGTAGTTCTTAACCAACATGTAGTTTTATAACAAAAGAATTTATCATCATTGGCGGATTGTTCTTTTTTGCAGGCTGTATTAAGCCGACTGGGTAAGGATGCTGATATATTTAATGAAGAAGAACTTCAGTCTCATCAGAAACTTCAAGATCTTTATAATTCCACAAGGGCGGCTAAGGTATGCTTAATATTATTTTCTGTAGTTTTTAGTTTGTATAATTCTTCTTGTTAAGTTTAATGATCTAGAATCAATGTGTTTCTGATGTAGTTAACACTTTAGTTTCGTTACATGCCAGCATTTCCAGAAGGACATTGTACGTGCTGTTGAAGGGTTTGTTTCAATAGGCAAAAAGCAAAAACAAATTGGTATATGTTTGGGGGATTTCGTTGGCTCTTTTATTTCTTACACATGATATACAAATAGTTTACTCGGCTTGTTTTTAGAAAAAAGGTTTGCCGAAGATTGTAGCAAATATGGAACTGAAAATGTAAATCCTGGTTTCCCCCTTGTAAGGACTGCTATGGAACTTGGCACTTCACGGAGCACTATCGAAGACAAGAGGGAAACTATGCTTGAGACACTTAATCACCAGGTAGGTTCGTTTTATTTTGTATTTTACAATGTTTTTATAATTCAGTATGTGGTGGTTCATTGTATTTATTCGCTAATTGAATAGTATAAACACGCACATATCCCTCTTTACACTTGTCTTACTAAAACGAGTTGATTTGTTTGGCTTCTTATCTTTATTCAAATGTTTACTAACCTCATTTCCTTGTAGGTGTCTGACCCACTAAAAGCATCAATAAGAGCAGCTTCATTGGATGATGCTCGCCACTTGGCACGCAGTTGTGATAGACTCCGCCAAGAAGTTGAAACTCAGGTATGTATCAGTTCCACGCAGTTACATTTACACATAGAATCGGGATCAACTGAGAAGCTACATATTTGTAAAAAGTGCGAGAAGGCTTTCGCTCACTAGTTTTGTTACTTCAATTTAATTTTTTGTACGTGAAGATCCTTTTTATCTGATTATGATCCCAATAATTACACACAATTGCATATCTGATTCACAAATTTGTGAATTTGCTCAAATTGTAAAATTGTGAATTGAAGTCTTCTCACACTCATGGATATCTAGCTTCTCGCACTCCTCAGGGATATCTAGCTTCTCACATGATCCTAACCCTGTATATGTATGTACCTATAGTGTATATATTGTCAAAAATGCACAAGGCTTGCGCCAAGGCGCAGAAGCACAGCCTAGCACAGGTAATGTGATCGCCTGGTAAGGTGTGCTATTTCAGGCTCATAGGTGCAGTTTCAGGCCAAAATTTTGTTAAACCCCTAAATAAGCCTGGAATCAACCCAAATAAGCCTAGAAATCGTCTAGAATCAACCTAAAACATCCTAAACTAGTGCGCCTAGCTTAAAGAAGCCTGACGCTCAAGGCTAGGCCTATGCACCTTAACAAAATAGATACATACACATGTGTATGTAAGTATGGAGTGTGTGCATGTGTAAATTTGATTGAGATGAACTTTTTGGCCAGGCAGTGGAAGTATTGAGGCGACAAACAAAGGTCAGAGATCCTACTCCAGAGAGTGCCTTAAAACTTAAAAACATGGAAGCGAAGTTGAGTGAGCTCAGATCTTCCCTTGGCACACTCCAGAAAGAAGCAATCTCTGCTATGTTGTCAGTAGAGGAACAACAACAACAGATAACCCTACAAAAGCTTCTTATGATAGTAATATTTTACTCATCAGACTGTAGATTGTTCTTTATTTGGTTATGATAAATATTAGTAATAGATGTTCCCTTAAAACTATGCAGACCACGTGGGTTAAAAATAGAAAACTAGAAGTGCAGAAACTATGACTTGTGATTGGAGCAATGCAATGCATAATTTAGATACGGCAATTTCGACCCAGTTACTGTTTACATATGAATGGGTCAATTCGGGTTATGATTTATTTCTAATCGGTCAAACTGTTAATATGTAGAATATTAGCTGAATTTGAATTGGTCAAGTAGGTAGGGTCGAAACCACCCAAAGTGAATTTTAATTCATGAAACCTCTTAATAATCGTTTCCATTTTGAAAAAAATACATTTTATCTTACGAGTCAAACCAAACTTAAGCCATGCTAAAAATACTTGTTCTGACATGTCACCCAACCCATCGAATATTGCAACTTTGTTATATATAAGTTTCAACATGTTCGATTTAGACCTTTTATTTGTATCAGATGGCCATAATTTTCCGCAATTATACTTTTATTGTCTGTCTTATCAGATTAAAAAAAATCATATTCGTTTCAGGTTAATCGTTTCAAAGTTTCCATATTTGTAGGTGGATGCCGAAAGATCTTATCACCGCCACATTTTGTCTATCTTAGAGGAGCTACATGCTGAGGTTAGCATTATGCACCTATTTCCATGTTAGCTAGAACCAGATGCTTTATATATCATGGCAGATTTTTTTAAAAGCTTTCTTATTGGTATTAGATGATTTCGGCAATGCATATGCAAGAATCGTCTCAATCTGCTACCAAGAAAGATATTGTTGTTCCATCCAGCGATGTCACTCAACATGCACAGAATGAAAATCAAGATTATGACTATTTTATTGGAAAGGTAAAGGCTGAGTAGTATTCAATCATAACTGTTTATGGAATCCATGTGTATAACGTTTTAATCCAACTCCATTGCAGTTCTTGTTCTTTTGAGTAAATTTGGTTGGTTCATTTTTATTCATTTGAGTCTTTTGTCTTATCAGGTCATTCATCCATTTGAGGCTCAAGCAGATGGTGAGCTGAGCTTAAATGTTGATGATTATGTTATAGTTCGCCAGGTAACGCTCTCCGCCTATGGTATTAAGTAGTACAAAATCAGAGGGCCGGGTAATGGGTCAAAAGGGTCGGTCATGTTAACATCTTTTTGTCCATCTTTAATCAGTAACTAATACGTTAAAATATTGCTACAATATAACAGTTTTTTTGGGTAAAATCCATTAGGGAGATTATGTGCATTAACAAACACGCCTTGTGTGACTTTTGACCCATTTGACCCTTTTTATTTCCAGATATTTTTTATTTTGCTCATTTGACTTGTCAAAAAGATTAAACATAAATCTGGATCAACTCATATAAAGATGATACAATACTGTTTGCTGTATCACTTGCGTCAAATTTTTCTATCTACCCTCTTGCATCCAAAAGTTGACACGTTAAGTTTGGTTTGGTACTTGGCAGGTATCTCCTAATGGATGGTCTGAAGGTGAGTGCAACGGAAAGATTGGGTGGTTCCCATCGGCGTATCTAGAAAGGCAAGAAAGTCCGAAAACTAGGTAATTACAGTGTAATATATAATTATATATACATAAACATGCATGGTAAAAGCCAATGTATTAGTTGTATATATGTAATTATTTGTATTGGAGTGATAAACAATCTATGGTATAAGTTATATCATACACATGTACAAATACAACGTATTAGTTGTATTCAATATTTTTATTTGGTTCGAGACTTCAAGTCATCGCGGGAAGAGGGGTCAAGGAGGTCCGCTGCCCCGTCACCGGAATTAGTGGGATTTTTCTTTACCCCTGTTTGAAGTAAGTAGAATCATGAAAAATGTAAGCTCAGTTGGTGAGGAGCATCTTTATTCTGTAGGCATAATATGGTGCCTCTATGTTTGATGGCCACTTTAAAATCTTATATTATTGATATGTAATAATTATGGTAAATTCTTTGTTTATTTTCGCCTTTGAATTTCATCATATATATGTACTTTTTAGATGTCAGAAACTTTATTTATGTATTTTAGGGGCTGTTTGGTTGATTAAGTGCTGAATTATTAAGAGGTCTGAATGGTTAAGAGGTCTGTATGGTTAAGTGCTGAATCATTAAATTGGACCTCTTAATGGTTAGTTTTCTTGTCCCACATTGGTATGAGAGTTTCATTAAGGTTCAGCCTAGTTCAGTGCTTAATGATTCAGTGCTTAATGGTTCAGCAACATCCCAAGTCTTAATGATTCAGCCTTAACCATTCCATTCAGAGGCTGAAACAAACGCGCTGAATGCTGAATCATTCAGCACTGAATGGTTAAGAGCCTCATTAAGAGGCTATCAAACAGCCCCTTAATGATGAAATAAAGCAGTTACTTATAATAACTTATCTTAATAAATAAATAAATAAGCAAAATGACCATTATGCCTATCATGGTAATACAATGGTAAAATTCAGTAGGTGGCATGACCAAATCCAGTTTGCACTCTTTTAACCCTCATAAAGTACAACATCTAGGTGTTTAAACAAGCTGAACCGAGCTCAACTTGTTTAACTAAAGAGAGCTCGAGCTTAAGCTAGAACCGTTTAGAATTTTCGTTCTAAAACACCAGCTTAGCTCATGAGTAATTTTCAAAGTTGATTTCCGCTCACATATTAATTATTTTTCCTGTGATATTTTTATAAATAAAATTTTATATAAAATATGTATTTTAACATAATAAGTAGTTTTTTTATATTGAGACTCGTAGGCCGACTTAAAACCTACATGTAAAGTTTATGGTTGAGCTAGTTTAAGTACAAATCGATTTAAACTTTTTAACGAGCCGCTCAACTCGTTTGCACCTCTTTACAACACCTCGTATATTAAATTTAATTAATTTAAATTTAATATAGGAAATGTTTATTTTATTTAGTATAAAATTTTTAGAAAAAGTAAACAATGAAGCCGCGAAAAAGCGTTAGCTTGTTGTAGCATTGCCGCATACGCAAGCGCTGAGGTCAGATGGTTGAACCTTGGCCGACTACAGCACACCTATAAATAAAACCTTATTAATGCAATTCATAGCCATAAACATACTAATATTAATTTCATCTTTCTTTCAAATAAAATATGATGTTAGGGTTAACATGCAATGCCTGCAACAAAGAATTCATCGATGAAAACACTCAGAAAATCCATTACAAGTCCGAATGGCACCGCTACAATCTCAAACGCAAGGTATAAAATATTTCTTTGTTTTTCTATGTTTTGGTACCCACTTTTTCAAAAATTCGGTATCGGTTTGGTACCAGTACCGTAAATAGAAAGCTAGAGAGGACATTTTATAATAAGTACCGGTTTGGTTTGGTTCGGTATGGTATATTATATATGACAATGTTTTAGTGTTATGTTAATGGATTTTTTTTTATTAGCCCCGCTTATGGTTATGCGTATATAATGTATATATGTTTGGCACTCGAGGGTCAAAACTGCAAAAGTAAAATTGCACTAATTTTAACGTTATTTACTAATTTCGTGAAAATAACGTTAAAAATGATGGACGATTAATCATGCGTCATGTAGTGGCGTTTGTATGTCCAAGGCTTGATACAAAACCACTAACGAGCCGGGGGTCTCACCGGAAGCAACCTCCCTATTCCCACGGGTAGAAGTAAGGTTGTCTATATCTTACCCTCCTCAGAGGCTCAGACCCAGTGGCAGATGTATAGCAGAAGCAGGGGGAACATCCGTTACCCCTCGATTTTCCTGGCGAAGTGGAAAAAGTTTGTTTTTTAAGGTATTTTTATAAAATGTTACCCCTAAAACAAATTTTTTGTTACCCCTTAAAATATTTTTTTTATAAAATGTTACCCCTTAATATTTTTTCCAGATCCGCCACTGCTCAGACCCTACCTTAGTGCTATTGGTGGGATTAGCTGAGTATGATAATGATGATCTACGGATTGTTTATGTGGATGAAACATATTCCAGTACTGTCCACACTGCTTAGTTCATGTTTGATATTAGCATTTGATTAGTTACAGTAGTTGATGATGGTTTTTGAAACATTAGATTGCAGGGTTTCCAGGAGTGACCGAGGCGCTCTTCTCCGCCAGACAGTCTGCACTAGCTGAAGAGAAAACTAAGCTGAATGAGCCACCTATGCTTTATACATGTGGCTTGTGTGGCAAAGGTTACAGAACTTCAAATGCTCATGCTCAGCATCTAAAATCCAGGGCTCATACTACATGCGCCTCTCAGGCTGATCATCAAAATGAGAGTACCACAATAATAAAGCCACTTGCCCCGCCCCGTCGCCAACATGAAGATGAATACAGTGATGAAAGTGATGAGTGGGGGGAGGTTGACCAAGACGTTGACTTCTCGTCTTTGAATCATATGGAGATGGATGGATCATCTTCTGATATTGACGAGGTTGAAGATGAAGAGGAGCTGGATCCGACGTGTTGCTTTATGTGCGACCAAGAGCATAAAACTATTGAAAGCTGCATGATTCATATGCATAAAAGTCATGGCTTTTTCATACCTGATGTCGAGTATCTGAAAGATCCGGCTGGCTTTCTAACTTATCTTGGACTTAAGGTAAGACATTTGCAGCCGCCTTTTTGGTGTCAAATATGAATGTAGAAATGTTTCATATAGGTGAAACCTACCACTTGTCTTACTGTGACGATCTTTTATAGGTGAAATGCGATTGCATGTGTTTGTATTGCGACAGTAGTTTCAAAAGTTTAGAAGCGATTAGGAAACACATGGCGGCAAAAAGTCATTGCAGAGTGCACTATGGTGATGGTGATGAAGGCGAAGCTGAACTGGACGAATTCTATGATTATAGCAGCAGGTACTTATTATTAGATCTGTTATTTTATTAGTTCATGTGATTTTGTGATTATATCATTGTCACTAATGATTGGTTGATTTATGTTCTGTAATTTTAGTTATGTAGATGGAAATGGGACTCAGCTCGTTACTCTTGATGTCGGCGGTGACCACATAGAACTTGGAAGTGGAGGGTCTGAACTCATTATTATTAGATCGACTGACGATGGAATATCTACAAAGGCAATTGGTTCCCGCGAATATTTGCGTTATTATCGTCAAAGACCACGTCCATCTCCAAATACCATCGCCGCCACTGCTGTGCTAGCTGCTAGGTAAATCCTCAGAATCCCATCATTTTTGTATAAACTTAAACGTGGCAAGATGGGTGGTTTGGGTAACGCTTACTTGCCTGAGTTTTCGGGTCAAAAAAGGTGTCATTCAGTTTGTAATATTGAACCCATGTACGGGTGCAGGTATAGGAGCATGGGTTTGTCAACAGTGCAGTCAAAAGAGAACATGGTGAGAATGAAGGTAATGAAGCAGATGAATAGGACAGGCGTAGAGGCGATGCGATCCAAGATAGGCATGAATAGTAATGTCATCCGTAATCTTCCTAAGAATGTTACACATTAAATCTTTAATCTTCACAAGATTGAGATGCTGCTACTACAGACACTCCTTGTATTTCATATTAGTTTTTATAAACGGACCATTTGTTTTTAAAGGGAATAATATATACGCCACCCGATAGTAAACAAGTAGGAGTGTTCAGCGGCTGTTTTTTTGCCCAAAATTGTCTATTGCTTAAATGAAGTTTGAACATGTGTTGTATCTCCGCAATCACAAACAGTGATGCACAAAATACCCGGTTCCAGGCCCTATCCGGCGTACATGCTTGAAACCGGTTCCGGTTCCTACCTGGTTATGAGCGTTACATAGCGCTGGAACCGATTATAGCCGTTTGAAATGGGTATATAGCCATTTATAGCCGCCCACTATATGACTGTTGGGACTGGTTTTTATCCTTAGTAACAAGTATAAATAGTTGTGGGATATATTGATTCATTACCCAACTCTAAAACACTTTTAACGAATTAAAAAAACGCAAAAATACTCTCAGTTTACTCACGTTTCACACTTTCTAGCTTCTAAACTCTCTTAAAAAACACATTTTAAAAGAACCGGTTGTACCCGGTTTTCGGGTAGGAACTAGACCCGGCCCTACCATAATCGGGTATTATATTGGGTATCCATCTATACTTACGGAACCCAAGTTTGGTTGTGGGTACGACCCGATACCAGATTTGTGCACAAAGAAGTGTTGGTTTCATTAGGCCTTATGGGTAGGTTTCAATCAAGAATCCAAGGGACTCATAACCCTATTCGATTAAGGCCTACATGGACTTATCTTTGGGTGTCAGTTTGCTGAACCCTAATTAGTCTCTACAGATACATTGAGGGGCTTTTTGGTAGCCTCTTAATGAGGCTCTTAACCATTCAGTGCTGAATGATTCAGCATTCAGCGTGTTTGTTTCAGCCTCTGAATGGAATGGTTAAGGCTGAATCATTAAGACTTGGGATGTTGCTGAACCATTAAGCACTGAATCATTAAGCACTGAACTAGGCTGAACCTTAATGAAACTCTCATACCAATGTGGGACAAGAAAACTAACCATTAAGAGGTCCAACTTAATGATTCAGCACTTAATCAACCAAACAGCCCCTGAATGTACTTGTTATAGATAAATTTAGACCGAACTACGTAAAGCCCCTTGCTTGTTTATTATTTTCGTATTTCGTGTTAACGTTTTTTAAATTAGGCATGATAATTTAACATGTTCCGATAAAAAAAAAGTATAGATAAAATCATGTGCCAATGAGGTAGTGGTGGAGTGGTTAGGGAAAAACTTGGTGTTCCTTGTGACCTAGGTTCGATTCTCACTCTCCTCACTATTTTCTACAACATCCGGGCAATGATGGTGACAAACGCACCGAGGAACATTCGATCCTAAGCCGCACTCCGGTTTTCACCCGGTTGTTACTCCAGCGAGGAAAGTCGTGTGGAGACAGTACGGTTTCCGGAGAAATGTCGTAACCAAGTCTGATACACCAGTGCGGGCCTGGTTAAGACAACGTAGTCTAGGGCAGACCTTGACTAGAGCTGCCGATTAGGCAGTGTGACATTGAGTCATTCATATGAAAGTCACAGTTCAAAAAAAAAAAAAAGAGAGAGAAAATTGCTTAAATAGTCCCTGTGGTTTGCACAATTTTCACCTATAGTCCCTAAGTTTTTAAAATTACATGTATAGTCCTCAACTTTTGGTGTTTCTTAACTCGGATAGTCCTTGGAGTGGTTGTGAAATTACTAAATTACCCTTTTGCTGGATGGAGGTTAAATAATTCAGTTAAGTAGATGTAAAATTACTAAATTACCCTTGCCCCAATAAAAATAAAAAAATCAATTAATTAATAAATATAAAGAGGGCCCACTTAACCCCTTAACCAATTATTTTTCTTCACCTATTTTAGTGGGCCCCACTAACTTCACCACCACCACCACCACCACCTTTATAAAACCATTTAGAATGAATGATAAAACTCAAAAATAAATTACACACTCATCTCCATCCTAACTCTCATCCTCATATCCACTCCTTAAAACCCATAGCCGCCACCATGTATCTTTACTGAGCTACATATGAAGTTTCAACACCACAACAACAAAACCAACATCAATGTTTCATCTCTCTCTCTCTCTCCCCCTCTCTCTCTCTCACATCGCCTACTTCAACCATAATTAAACAATTAGGGCACTTATCCAGCGATTCCCTTCAGTGGTAAACAGCGATCACCGGCAAACGAAAATACAGAGATAGAGAGAGATGAGGCTTCAACACAGCAACCGGTCGACGGTTTGTGTATTCCGAAGACAAAAGTCCGACGACAGAAGAAAGATATTGAGGATATTCGTTGATTACGTTGTTGCTTGCTGGGTCACGTGTGTGGCGGTTGTACGAACAGGATAAAAAGGGGTGACGACGTTTTGATTTGTATTTTTTTTTTTAATTATGCATCAGTTCATTATCAGTTGTGATTTGTTTGATTGTTTGTGAATGTGATGGGTGGGGAAGATGAAGTGGGTGGTGGTGGTGGTGAAAGTGGAGATGGGTGGTGGTGGTGGTGATAGGGTGGGGAAGATGAAGTTGGTGGGTCCCATTAAAATATGTGGAGAAATATAATTGGCTAAGGGGTTAAGTGGGTCATCTTTATATTTTATTAATTAATTGACTTTTTTTATTTTTATTAGGGTAAGGGTAATTTAGTAATTTTACATCCACTTAACTAGATTATTTAATCTCCATCCATCAAAAGGGTAATTTAGTAATTTCACAGCCACTCCAAGGACTATCTGAGTTAAGAAACACTAAAAGTTGAGGACTATATCTGTAATTTTAAAAACTTGAGGACTATAGGTGAAATTGTGCAAACCACAGGGACTATTCGAGCAATTTTCTCAAAAAAAAAAAATAGATAAAATCATGAAACTAAATGGTATTCAAAATTATATATAACAAATAAACAAAAGATAAATTGTGAGGGGTTGCTTGAAAATTTGAAGTGTAAAATAACAGATTAACCACCCCAAATCTGAAGCTTAACGTCACTTTCTATAGTTTAGTCGTACCAACTACCAAATCAAATTACCTTCCTTCCTTCAAAACCCCCATTTTTTCTTAAATCAATAATAATAATAATAATAATAATAATAATAATAATAATAATAATAATAATAATAATAATAATAATAATAATAATAATAATAATAATAATAATAATAATAATAATTACACACCTTCAAGTCACATTATTCACTCGAATCAACATTTCTAGTTCAATTCTTCGGTCACCAAAGATGAGGATCGAAGATGGATTATCAGCCTCTCTAAATCATCTTGTGTTCGCCTATTATGTTTCTGGTCATGGATTCGGCCACGCCACACGTGTCGTTGAGGTCATTCCTTCACCCAATTTCATACTCTTATTATTATTATTATTGAATCATAATTTCGTCTTTACATTTTCGCCCTTATTATCTTTAATTACTAACTGTTTATTCCATGACAATGTAGGTTGTACGCCACCTCATTCTTGCAGGCCATGATGTTCACGTGGTCACCGGTGCACCGGACTTTGTCTTCACTACCGAAATACAATCGCCGCGCCTTTTTCTTCGAAAGGTGACTATTGAAAATTGAAATCTGTTAACACATTATGTTGTTTGATGTTTTGATTGTATTTGTTGTTGACTATATTACTGTTTTATTTAATAGTTAGTGTTGGACTGTGGTGCGGTTCAAGCGGATGCTTTAACTGTGGATCCGATCGCCTCGTTAGAAAAGGTGTGTCAAGAATGAGACTAGTGCGTTTTTAGGTTTGAGTTTTATATGGTTTTAATGTTGTTGTATGTCTTTTGGTTATTGCAGTATTCTGAGACGGTTGTTGCGCCTCGTGCGTCTATTTTGGCTACAGAAGTTGAGTGGCTGATCTCCATCAAGGCAGACTTAGTGGTAATTAATAACATGTTTGTATATTTGTAAACATTTAAGATTCGCGTTTAGAAATTGTTTTATGATACAGGTCACAGATGTTGTTGCGGTTGCATGTCGTGCAGCAGCTGATGCTGGCATACGCTCGGTTTGTATAGGGAATTTCAGGTAACTCAGAATGTCTAACATGTCGTTTTATTAGGACCAAATAAACGAACGGAAATCAAGTTTACTAATCTTAAGTATTGTGTATTGATGGTTAAAAAAAAGTAACTTCTAATTTAGAACTTGCCATTGTTAATGTTATATGTCTATTTTATTGTTCTTTAATACTATTTTTGCAGTTGGGACTACATTTATGCAGAATATGTTATGGCTGCTGGAACTCATCATAAGTCAATAATTTCTCAAGTATTGTTTTTTGCTGTGTAATATCATGTTCAGTTTTCTTTTTCTTGCTTACACAGCAAATAAGATATATTTTCATATATTTAGTTATTTTTTTTCTGCGTGTAAACTTACATTGGGTCAATTTTGGGAATAATAGAATTTAACTTTTTTTGTAATTAAAACAGATAGCTGAGGACTATTCAAATTGTGAATTCCTAATTCGTCTACCTGGATACTGCCCGAGTAATTTGTCCTACATTTTTTTTCATTTAATGTATTTGAATAGTCTCGTTATGATTTAGACAATATATTTTTTGTTGAAAATATCCTGTGCAGTGCCTGCTTTTAGGGCCGTTATCGATGTGCCTTTGGTTGTAAGGAGACTGCATAAATCACGGAAGGAGGTTCGTATTTCGTAATGTAAAATTGTTTTTCCACAACTATTTTAATTCGGTATTTTGATAATGTACACTTGCTTTAATTCTCCTTCCCTGTAGGTGAGGAGTGAAATAGGGATTAGTGAGGATGTGAAGCTAGTTATACTCAATTTCGGTGGACAAGTAAGTTCATGGGTCATTTACATGTCAAATATGCTCATTGTTATAGATCAATTGTGGTAAATTTTATCTTTACAAATACTGCAATTGTTATAAAAATTTGCAGCCAGCAGGTTGGAAGTTAAAAGAGGAATATTTGCCTCCTGGTTGGCTGTGCCTGGTATGTTCTCTTCTGAGCATTCCCCAAGAATCTTCCTAGAGATGACAACCGCAACCCATTTATTTATAATTTATCGATTTGGGGTGTGTTTTACCTAAATAGACAGCTCAAAATGGCTAGCTAAAGGGGGAACGGGTTAAATGGATCTAATGGTTTGAGAGGTGGAAGTTTTGAAAATTGAAAGTGTGGATCAACCCAAACCGATCTTACACGTTTCAATCTGAATTTTTTTTGAACCGCTGATAACCTGAATTCAATCTGTCGAAAACTATTCTTGTATTAGCAAATGTTCTAATTTGCATGTTTTTTAGGTTTGTGGGGCATTTGAACAGGAGCTTCCTCCCAATTTCATAAAGTTGCCGAAAGACGCGTATACCCCTGACGTCATGGCAGCATCTGATTGCATGATTGGTTAGTGACGGAATGTTTGTACTTTTCCCTCTCTTTTACTGATTCTGATGAAGCTTTCTGTCTCATTAAATGTATGAAATATCAGGAAAAATTGGATACGGAACTGTTAGTGAAGCCTTGGCGTACAAGTTGCCGGTTGTATATGTTCGCAGAGATTATTTCAATGAAGAGCCATTTTTGAGAAATATGCTTGAGGTAAATCTTTAATTTGGTGGGCAGTTCAGGTGGGTTGGGTAAAGGGTTAACAGGTTTGGTTATATGGGTCTGGTTGGCCCACAAACACTTTTTTCACTTCTACAGAATAACAATAAGAATCTTATTCTTTTGATAAAACACAAGCCAAGTCTACTTGATTAAAAATCAATGGATCAAAATTGCCCCCTCTAATTTTTATAACTAAGTGAACCAACAAACTTTTTATCAGTATTATCAAGGTGGTATTGAGATGACAAAGAGGGATTTGTTCGCGGGTCATTGGAGACAATACCTCGAACGAGCAACTAGTTTAAAACCGAACTATGATGGTGCGGTCAATGGTGGTCAGGTATTTTCAGTTTCTTCATTATTATCTTTTATTAACATTCTGGATAAAGAATTCACGCAAAAGTCTTCAACAGTTCAGCTTCATTTATTCTTTGATTTTTTTTTTATATATTTTCAGGTCACAGCTCGTATTTTGCAGGATGCCGCTGATGGAAATAATTACGCATCAGCCAAGGTACACAATTCACAATTCAGTTTTTAAGTTTTACTCCTTAATTTACTGATTTCAACAAATAAAAGAAAATTAGATGGAATCTAATGTAGTGTTTAGTATGATTTGTATACGTGTATAATGAGAGCTAATGTAGCATTTGTAGTCGTATTCTGTTCATTGTTTTATAAATGAATTTAGCACAAGTTATCAACCTTCATAGCAATACTAGAATAAAACATGTACTGTCTATATCATCTGCATCAAACAATTCTCATGTCCATTGTTTTAATCCTACTTTAATGTTTTAATGTTCAGCTTCGTGGAGCCCAGAGACTACGTGATGACATAGTTTTAGGATCTCAATTGCGAGGAAGAGATGCCAGTATCCCAGAATGGTACGCGAGTGCTGAAGTTGAACTTAGTCTATGTACCGGATCACATACAGTTGATAATAAATGTTCTAGTTTATTTGGCAATTGTTAAGAGCTGTTGTTACCATTTCAGTGTATTAGCTTGTTAATGGAACATGTTCACCATTTTGTCCTATACTATTGTAATTGCTTAATCAACCTCAACTATAAAGAGGTTGATGACATCTTGTGTTGCATTGAATTGAGAACAACAGATGACTGAGATTTTAAACTTGTCCCCCGCTGCATAGATCACGACCATCCTCCCCTTTTGTTCGCTCAATGATCACAGGCCAAAAAACGGCTCATTTATTTGCTAATTGTCTTATGGTTTATACTGGCGGCCTTCAGCTACATTGTAAGCTCGTAAGTTGCAATGTGTTATGGACTCCATAATGTTAAAAGTAGTCAACTTTATAACAGGAACAACCAACTTACAATTACCCTTGTCATACAAAACATATAAAAAGTCGAAAAAATAAAGAAAATGCTAAGATGTTTCATCCGTTTGTACCTGGAGGCGTTACAAGCTTATGCATCTGGTCGTAAGATGTCTCCACTCTATCCAGAACACACGAAGCGTTCAAATCCCGTAAGATACCGCAGATTAGATCATGAGCCGAGCGACGAGGTCAACTTTTATCTGGCAAATTGATCACAAAACACCAACTTCCCAGCTTTCTCACAAAGCCCCTGTTCCCTAACAGAATCAACCACCTTCCCATACCTATATCTCAACATCATCTTCCCCAACACTCTATGAAACTCTGTTATACATTCCCCTCTCCTCTTCCTATGCTCCTTCTTCCTACTACTCAACCCGACCGCCACCGCCAATCCGCTCCCACCATCATTCCTTGCATCACCCCAATCCCTCACCCTCCCACCCCCTACCAACACCACACCCCCTCCCGTCGCATTCACCGCCACAAAATTCATTAAAATATCCTCACAATTCCTCATCTCATCAACAATATGCCTAGCTTGCCTCATCATCTCCCCTCCTGCACAGCTGTACAGGTACAAATACTCTGTTTTCATCAACATATACTTTGTTAATACAATAGAATACTTATCTGGATGCATTGTATATATCCATGACCTAGTTGTTAAATCATACTCATGTGACCTAACAAATAGCCCTACTAACTGTTCTGGATTGTTCCTCCATACATTAAACGCGAACTCGTTGGTTTTAATATCGGTTTCGATGTCGTCGTCGCAGATTAGGACCGCGCGCGTGGTGATCCACGCGCGCGGGAGGAATCGTGCGTTGAGGCTTGACGATGGTTGTTTGATTATTGTTATTGGCGCGTGGCCTGGGGATGTGGTTGAGAGGTTGTGGGAGAGGTGTGTTAGGGTTTGGGAAGGTGTGTTAGGGTTTCCCCATAGGATGACTACGGAGGATACTGATGGAGAGGATGAGTAGAGTTTGGTTATTGTGTGGAGGATTGGGATGCGTGATTCGGAGTAGCCGTTGATTAGGACGGTGAATTGGTCCGGTCGGAGGGTGGTTTGTGATGGTAGGTTGTGACGGTTGCAGTGGTGGTTGGTGGAAAGGGGGCGGAGGGAGACGGTGGTGGTGGTGAAGAAATGGGTTGTGATGGTTAGGAAGATGAATATTCGTTGACCGGTGATCATTTTTTTTTATAAATTTCCAATGAAGTAAAATTACTTAATTAATAATAAGCAGTGTCCAGAGTGTTTGAGTGATTCCAATTTAACCGTTAAAAAAATAATAATAATAATTAGTGAAAGGGTGGTGGAGTAGCCACTAATTTCGTTCTTAAGAAGTTGAACACGTTTATCCTCTGTTCAATGATAATGAGCAATCATCCATCATTCAAATAAAACCAGTCCATTGCACATCTTTTTACTGTCTGATTTTTGTTTACTTGATGCTGGAAAAACGGCTAGTTGGGTCAGGTATGTGCAACACAAGGGTTGGGTCCGGGCAAACCGATTTAAAAAGGTTCAGTTTGATTCTAATCAAGACAGATTTCTGACTAAAACATGTTAAAACAAAGTATTAGATGAGTGAAATATATAATTAGGAGTTGCTGTAACTTATAAAATCAATCCAAAGCTGGGAAAATCATAGTGCATGACTTATAAAACCGTGATGGGAAAATCATCTACGGTAATCAAGTCAAACGTCATATAAACAATAGAATCCTCTGATTAGCATAATGTTGAGTTAGAAAAATCAAAGAACGAATAAGTGAAAGATGGAGATCGAAGCAGCAGCAGCAACAACAAGATAGAAAACAAATAAATAAAATTCAAATTCGAATATGGGCACCACATAAGCAAACTTGGCAGTGGTAGACGACTATTGACCGATGAGACTTAGAACCCAAAAAGCACCCAGGCGTGAACAGACTGACGATGCTCGGACCAAAGAGTGAGGAGAAGGAGTGGGGGATGGTTGACTGGTTGAGTTTTCGGCCAATTGTAGTAAAAAAACACTTCAAGTCTCCAATGACACAACTATACTATGCTTCAATTTTTAGCTTGTCTTTGATTACAGTTTTGCATTTTAAGTTTAAACAATAATAAAACATTTCACAAACATATAAATAAGACTTGTTTTTGCAAGAATTACGCAAAACATTAAACACCATAACAAATCCAATTAAATACAATAAGAATTTGGAGTTACAAATAAGCACCTTGAAGAACAAAGGACAAGAAAAACAGAACATGTCTGGTTCTTGTTTCAAAAATACAACCAAAATCAACTCACTTTTCTTCTATAACACAAACATATCTATACCAGCTTGATTTCAAATTTATGCCCAATTAATCTTCCACTTTTTTTTAAAAAAACTCTTTATGTATATATTTATGAAATTCCAACTTAATGATTCTTAATTTTACTATCTATCTGCTGGTTTCTTGAAAAAAAAAATCTTATCTTTGCTGTTGCTGTGAGTACCATAGCTTTTTCTGGCAAATCAATATCTTTTCTCTGTTATTAACATCTTCAGTGTCTTCTACATGACAATCCCATCTCAACCCTTTAGCAATTGCAGCGATCCCATCGACAAAATAGCTTGATTCCCTCATTAACGCATACCCGTTTGGTCTCAGTATCCGATCCATCTCCAGCAACACATATTTCATCTCACACCTACTCAACAAACAATCAAATTAAAATGTCAAACGTAAATATTTCAAGATTTCTTTACTATCATCTTTCACTTCCAAGTAACATAATTTACCTATGACTTTCCGATGTAAAGAGACCGTCTAGATGCAGAAGATCATATGTTCTAGGATACGTGGAGAACGCCTCACACCTAACAAGTAACAACAAATCAAACGAGTTAAAATCTCTATAGAAAACAACACGATATCATCGATCAAATATAGTATTTAAAAATTAAAACTATGTGTTTGTCTTACCAATCGTGATAAGTTCCGATTAAGCCCCTATCATATACGACAGGAAGTGTATTAGGAGCATAAGATGAAACAACATTCATCACCCAAAGTGGATCATCAATCAAACTAGCAGCAAAACCTCCATAACGGGTATTCATATCCATCACATTCCGTATCTTATCGGTTCCAAGAGCTGAAAGCAACGTTTTGTAATGCTTCCCTCTATTTTTCCACATACTGTCATCACGGTTAAAATCACTAACATGGTTGCCTTTAACATCAACAATTCGGTCTGGGGCCTCATGTAATCTTTCAGGCCATTTTGGGACCGACTGCAAGCTTAGTTTCTTGTGATTTAAGTTAGGCGCAACCACACATGGTCTCAACGGGGTGTACCATGCGGAATCAGGCTCAGTCCCATCATCACATTTTGTCGGGTAGTTATCTGGTGCATCAAGCTGCTTGTAACAGCTTTCATCTGATGATTTCTGCCAAACTGCTATATCATTTTTCTTGTTATATACTTTAAAGCACATTTTAGTTAAAAGTTGTTCTAGTTTCTCGTAATTCGCTTGTTGTTCAGCTACTGTTGTGTTCCAACCTATGTATCGGTTCTCATAGTTTATCGGTGGACCCGAGAGGACCCAAAAGCCTCCTGGTCTTAGGATTCTGTGTACTTCTAGAAGGTAAATTCCACCTGAAAAGGTCATTCAAGTAATCAACCAAGAATCAAGATTACTTACTACATAAAAGACTTCACTGGGAATGTCTTTCAGCTGTAACTATAAATTAGTCAGTTCAGTCTATAAATTATTTCAAATAGGTCAAATCATAAACAACTTAATAAATCATCATTTATTCAAACTTAGAGTATTTTTGTAATTATTAAGATTTTATGGCTAAAATGACACATTTTGACTTGAACCCATTTGACCCGTTATCCTACGCGCACATCCAGATCGCGTTGAACCCCACCTATAAAATGGCCCATTTGACCAGCCAATGTTGCCCCCTACAATAACATCACTTCTGTTAAGAGAGATGAGAAAAAATACCGAATTCTGTCCATGGGATGAGGCATCGTGAGCAATGAGCCATATCGAATGAATTCGATGGGAATGGAAGACGTTGTGTAGATATGATTCCAAGAATTGCAGGAATCCCACGTTCTAAAGCGAACTGGACTTGGGCCTCATGGTTATCTCTTGGGGCAAGAGAGACGGTTAGGATGCCACGATCAAGCAAGTCACCTCCCCAGCTAGCAACCTAGAAAGTTTAGAAAATTCCAAATTTTGAGTTTACATAACTACAACTTGCTCTATTTGGTTAAGATTAAAAAATATGATTTGGAAAACTAACCCCACAACCGGTATCAATGGCCGTACGAACAGTTCCATCTTTCATCCCCGGGATTAGATCTTGCATTAAATCAACATATGCGCTGACACCATTGGGGAACATAGTACCACCACCCGGAAAGTAGAATTTTTCTCCTTCTTTCCTTAGCCAATGCTGGTTTGACTTTTGTTTGTTGATCCAGTCATATGGGACATTCCTGGAAGGATAAATATGCAAACATTAGGCAAAAGACAACTTGATTAAAAGTGGTAATTTTGAACAATTACAGTTGTATATTAAACATGTTTAATTGTTAAAAATTGCTAGAAGAGGAACTCGTCAAATGGGCTGAAACTTACACAAAGCGTCAACTTTTTACTTGTTCGATGAACAATTTTGTTTTAACTTTTTAATCATAAGTAACATGTTAGTTATTTGGACAAACAGGTTTAGTAGTTCAGGCAATAATCCAATAGGGCCAGTTTCCACGCATACTAAGAAATGGCTCGTTTCAACTCACACTGGTTTTGACATATTACCCAACATGCCAGACCACTGCACATCGTTGTCGCCTCTAATCTTGATCCAGGATAGACATAAAAAGATACGAAAGATTCGAACTTTACCTGTACCAACATTCATCTCTGCTCTTTGGCCATCTAATAGGCTCCTTGTAGCCATCGGGTGGCGGTATCAAACACTCCTTCCTATCAAACACAGGCGGGCAATGGCGCTCCATAAATGTAAGCCTGTGCCGCCCATATTTCATCCATCTCTGTGAAACATAACCAATTGCATTAATCTCTAATCACACTATTTACCAACAGAAACAACCAAGCAAAATTTATAATGTCATCCACCAGACAGCCCAAGAAACAATTAATAGAAATAAAAAAAAAAAAAACACTTGGTAAATCATAAAGATTCTTTCAACTTCAATTATTTCTTTTGATCAAACAAGATTTTACACAAGGAAAAGCATATACCTTCGGGTCGGTGCAAGGCGTGTAGTCCTGTAAGTCGGCACTGCATTCAGGAAACGAAACTGATGTCACCTGAATCGCGCCCGAACCAGTTTGTTCTACTCCTCTATTGTCAACTGGTTTAGAAATCTGTTCAACAGAAATTTTATTCTTTTCAAAACCATAGATCCCACCAAGATAAAATGAGAGCCCACATAGCACCACAAATATTATTCCTAAGGGCACCACCCTTGAACTCTTCTCAGATTGTCTTCCAGACTTATTCTCATCTTTATACTTCATTTCTTGTCCCCACACAAATTAATGCACAATCTGTCAATCAAAAGTTCTAAACTTGTAAGCATATATGCAATAACTTGTACCCAACAACCAAATTTTGTATGTTATATTAACTAAAACAAAAAGATTTAACTTAATTGTCATAAGTTCCTCAAGATAATAGTAAACAAGACAGACTTTTGAGACAAACCAGTTCAATGACAGATCTTGATAATCTAAATAAAAAAAGTCAAAGTCAAAACACAAAAAAATTAATATAAAAAAAAAGTTTATAAATTAAATAGGAAATTAGTGCAGACCAGGTGGCATAAGATGTGAAAAATTCAAGAAATTTGTCAAATTCTGGTGGCAAGTATTACCAACTGCCGGCTATGCTAATTATCCCAATTAAATAAAAATTTGACTAAAAAAATTTGGTCCAAATTTTATAAATTTTATAAACCTTCTTTTTTACTTATTTTGAAGATAAAACAGAGTAAAGTTACAATATTCTTTGCCTTTTTTTATTTCTTTTAAACAAACCATCAATAAAGATTATATAAAAACACAAAATTCCAAACAAAACCCACTCCCAATTTAGCTTAAAAACAAAGCATTATCAAACAGTAGTTCAATCCATATGCATCATACATAAAAATTCAATCTTTATCATAAAACTTTACAAAATTCAAAACCCTCACAAGAATTTGTGTCAGATCTGTTACATGTAATCATATAACACATTTGGGTATCGTAAAAGATTTGAATTTCAAGGGAAGATTGATTGCAAGTGTTGTTAATTAATAGATTTAATAGTAGGGAGCTAAAAACAGGGGAGGTTGAAATTGTATTACCTGTGAATAGCTATGTAATCTGTTACGATAATTAAGGAACAGAATTATGAATCATATACAGGATAATACGGATCCTGTGAATTGAAACAGGAGTTGAGAGTAGATGGAGAGATAGAGATGGCGAAGAGGGGAAGGTATAGTGTGTGTATATATATATGGTAACATGCAATATAATATAACACTATTATATAGAAAAAGATATGTCATATTATAATTATGATATTTTAGCTAAATATATATAGAAACTAAATTTCCTGTTTTTATTTTTTTAGCATCAAATCGTTTTTTTATTGTTTCATGGATTTAAAAAGTTGATGATATATGAATAAGACAAAATAATTATTAAATAACTATAATTTAATTAATTATTAAATAAATTAACTCCATTAACTAAGTCTGTTAAATCTGTATGAAATGACAAAAATACCCCTACTTATTAAAAAAATAAAAGATATATATATATATATATATATATATATATATATATATACACACACACACACCTAACCCTTATTTATATCTTCTTCTTCTCACCTCCCCCATCTTCAACCCCTACACCATACCATGCAATACCACCACTGCACCACCACTCCATCCTACCAACCAGCAGAGTCACCACCACCACTCCAGTCCCTGCAACACCACCACTGCACCACCACTCCATCCTACCAACCACCACAGTCACCACCTGCAACACCACCTAACCCATCACTCAGCGTCACCACCATCTACCGCATGAACAGGGTTTCATCAACACCAATCGCCGTTGTCACTTGAACCATCACCATGAGCCACCGTCGTTTCCCCCTTTTTCACCACCACTCCACCACAACATTGCACCACCACCCACCCTCCACCGAACCACTTCTAACCAGATTAGAACCACCACCCTCCACCGAACAACTGCACCACCACCCTCCACCTCTAACCACAACACTACACCAATTCACCACAACACTGCACCACCACCCTCCACCTAACCATCTCTAACCAGATCTAAACCTTCGTCCTCCACCGAACCACCTAACCCCCTAACCTGCAACAACCTTCACCCTCCACCAAACCACCTAACCCTTCCACAACATCTACACCCACAAACACGAAAAACCACAAACCCTGGTCGTCATCCTCATCAGACCCTTTTGTCCCAATATGCAACAGATACCTATTTCTTGGATGGTACACCGCCAGCAACAAATGGAATATTCTTTCGCCGTCACCATGACTGCCGTAGATGTAGTAGGCAAACGCCGGTGGATAGCCGTTGCCACGGTGGACGGTGGTGTAGGGTTTATGGGAAGTGTAGGTGTTACTATAGTTGTAGAGAGAGGTGATGAATATTAATAAGGATATTAAGGCTGTGAAGAAGAGTGTGAATAGCCATTTTTTATCAGCTTTCATTTGATGATTTGTGTTGATTGATTGATTGTTAAGGGTTTTGATGATTCATGTGGGGTTTGGTGATTTATTATTATGGTTTGGTTTTGAAGATATTGAACTGTTTGTGAAGAAATATGGATCTGATCTGAGTTGGAAGGAAAAGGTTTTTTATAACAGAGTTAGTATAAAAGGGTATTTTTGTCTTTTCACTGAAAGTTAACAGAGTTAGAAATTTGGACTCAAGGTGTTAGTTAATTTCAGTTTAGGGACGCAAGTAGTTAAAGTTTTCAACTTTAGATTCAAGTAGTTAAATCGACTATAACACAGGGACGCAAATAGTAATTCTCTCTATATTTTTTTGAAAGATTAATTTCTTTTAAATCCTGTGGTCTGATAATAACTTTCATTTTAGGGGCGAAGCTTCATATGGGCGAGAGGGAGCGTCCGACCCCCGAAATTTTCGCCTAAAAGTTCCGATTATATAGTATTCATATAGAATTTTGTTGGTATATACGGTTTCGACCCCTCATAACCGGTGACTTCTGGCGCCCGAGATTTTTGCTCAAGCTTCGCCACTGTTTAATTAATTTTGTATCAATAATTTTAAAGGAAGCTAAATCAATAATTTAATTCTTATAATCGAAACCAGTCAACTTAGATACTAATGCCCCTGGTACCAGCGTTTAGAAAAAAAAAACTATTATTAGCTACAAGCTTTTAATGAGTAAAATACTAAAATGATACAAATACCCGTTCTACCATAAAAAAACATGCATACAAGCTTTTAGTTATACCCATTTTGGTCATTTTATAAATTTAGTTAAAAATTGAAGTTACTCTACCAAACATTAAATTATATTTAAAAAACTACCATCAGCTTCCAACCACTAGTTAATTTTGCCAAACATACCTTAAATGTCACGTTCTTCGAAAGAATAAACATGAAAAATTATTTTTTTGTTTTCATTTTTGAACAACCAATTTCTTTGTTTATTTTTTTTTAAAAAATTTCTTTAATCTTATGTGAGATTTAAAACCCAGACCTTTAAACCTAATTGCTATAAAAGTTATAAGTTATTAGAAGATGGAAATAAGGAGAGCCAAATATGCTCTAAGTCACCAACCTGATTGAAAAAAAAAAACAAACAAATGTTGCTTAAATAGAAAGACTTGTTTAAATCAAAATCATTAATAGAGTTCCTATTATGATTTATTAAAAAGGATAAAAAAATAAAATCATCGAATGAGATTTTGACATTCATCAAGAATTGAAAGAGCAAAATGATAATTCATAATTACTATAATCTGCATGCATTTTTATTATTTCCATCTATTGTGTTTTATGTTATATTTATCTTTTAAGATTTGTTGAGAACTTGAGATAATACAAGAGTTATAATTACATAATATTAGTTTGCAAAGTTTGATGACCAGTTATTATGGGTAGTTTTGTAAAATCGTTGTTGTCCGTGTCTTTTAAGCCCTTTCTTTCCGTGCCACGTGCCCATCTTCTTCATCTTTCTATTCTCACACATTTCTCCCTTCGCCGCCTCACTTCCTATGTCATATCACTTCCTCTCTCATATGACACCTGTTGCTTATCTTCAACAACGCTTCTTTTTAGCGTCTCACCACCAACAATGGATATCCTTTAAATGTTTATCTTTGGTTTGGATGATTCTTATTTGATTATATAAACTCTAAAAAATTAAACTGGACATTTAAAATGATGATAACTCTTAGAAATCTTACTAAATCTAAAAAAACATTAGATGAAAGTGTGTGTATATATATATAATCACGACAAAATGTGAATTGTCATTTTGCTTGATTTATACAGTTAGATTGATGATTTTTGGTTCGGTTTGTTTAATTCTAGTTAATTGTCAAAACAAAACTTTGGCTAAAACTTTTGCGTTAAAATACATGAAATTGATATATAAATACATGAAATGTGGGTATAAAATATGAAATTAAGGAATTGGAGAGTTATAAAAGCTAGAAATATATTAAAATATGAATGGTTCAATTCGATTCGGTTAATTTTGGTTAAGTGGGGATAGAAAAAAAACGATAACCAATGATTTTCAGTTAATTCAGTTTTGGTTGATTTCGTTTCGGTTTCGTCTGTTTTCAATTTGGTTTCGGTTTGCGATTCAAGTATTGCTCACCCTTATACACTTTTAATCAAGTAATATATCAATTTTTAACCAAAAAACTATATAAATATTATACTTAGATTTAAAGAGAATAAGATGCTCGTTTTTATTGTGTAATTTTAAAAAACAAATATTAACATATAAAAAAGTTATGGTTGTTTAAAAACCATGGGTTAGTTAGCTTTTTATAAGGGTGATAAAATGAAACCACTAACAAATTATTCGGAATTTGAATTAATATGGGGGAACTAAAGTTTAATTAATATGAGAAAACTAAATTGTGGTTAGTTTTTGAAAGACTAATTTACACTTATTTTTATGCATAAAATTAAAAAGAAAATTCTTAGCTTTTTGGTATCTTAAAACGCCTTTGAAAAATGGATTATATATAACATACATATTAATGACATTTGGTTAAAACTCGTTTTGTTATAAATTTTGAACCAGTCACCCTCTGTTAGAGTGGTATGGAGGACTAATGATAGGTGACTTGGGGTCTAATAGTCACAAGTTCAATCCTTGAAGGATACCATGTTTTACCGATTATTCACTATCGTGCATTCGGGCGTGTGGGTGGTTGGTTTTCCCTGGATTGGTGGACCTGGAGGACCGGGTGCCCCGTAGGTATCCTGAATTCGTAATAAAGGGATTGTCATGAAAGCCCTTGACGACTTTATTAGCCTTTCAAAAAAAAAATATCAAATATTTGAAAAAAAATATATATAAAAATGGATCATACAAAAAATAATAGTAATAGATTATAAATATAATTGATATTGTAATTATTGTAAATTGGCATGTTTCCTTATATACGCGATCTGATTTATCCGTCCTTGTATTATATATTGATGATAATGAGAATGCCAAAGGCATCCATTCAATTATCATTCTATCGAACAGAAGGCAGGGTAGAGACGATCAACAAGAACAGGTCGATGTCAGCTGAGGTGGCACGGAAAGGTTATTGGAAGGAGAATAGGGTTTGCTCTAATACCATGGTAGAATGATAATTGAATGAATGCCTTTGGCCTTCTCATTATCATCAATATATAATACAAGGACGGATCAATCAGATCGCGTATATAAGGAAATATGCCAATTTACAATAATTACAATATCAATTATATTTATAATCTGTTAAATAATAAAAAACTTATAATATATTAGTCAACCTTATATTAAGCAACACAATTATTGTATTTTATTGTAATTGTCATTTGCCTTATTTACTATTAGGAAAGTCTTGTATATATAGGTATGATTATTATCAATAAATTCATTCAACCTTTGACATTTCATATGGTATCAGAGCTTGTCTGAACCATATCACCCAAATTTTCTTCTAAGGCTACGGCCTCTTTTCATTCCCACAAGAAAGCTTCGGCTTCTTCTTCCTTTATTCATCATCCAATTGCCGCTACATGGCCGATAAAACCACTGAATCCTCATCCGCCAACTCTGGCAAAACCGCTAACCTACATCCCGTTTATACCGTCACAAATATACAAAACAAAGTCCGAACCTTAGACGGAACCAAAGTTACTTATTCAACATGGGTTAAACTGTTCTTGTTAAATGCTCGCGGATACAAAGTTCTTGACCATGTGGACGGTACGCCTCCACCTGAAAAAGACGATCCGACTTACGAGCAATGGATGGAGATCGATGCTATTGTTATGCAGTGGATATACTGCACGATTTCAGAATACTATCTCGATCAGATTTTGGACAAGGAGACCACTGCCTACGGTGCGTGGTGTCGTCTAAAGAAGCAATTTCATAACAATAAAGGACCCCGTGCGGCCGCTGTGGAACGCGCCTTCACAAACTTAACCCTTAAGTCCATGCCCTCCCTTCATGAATATTGTCAAAAATTGCGCGAGATTGCAAACCAACTCGCTGATGTCGATCAACCCGTTAGCGACCAACGTCTCATCATTCAACTAGTCAGTGGACTCTCACCGGAGTTTGACGTCGTGGCTGCCCAACTACACAAAGATCTCCCTTCATGGGAAGATGCCATAGACCTCCTCGATGCCGAAGAGCGCCGTCAAAAAGCCCGTCAATCGGACCCAATTGCTGCTGCCGCTGTTAAAGAACCCACCGTCAATCAACCTGCACGACGCAACTCGGAGAATAACGGACCGACTCGCTTCAATAATCGCCGCCCAGCTGAGAATCGCTCGCAATGGCAGCATGATAATCGCCGCCCAGCTGCTGAGAATCGTTCACAATATCGCTCCCAATGGCAGAGTGAATATCGTCCGTATAATGATGATAACAGGGGCCAACGTCATGCTTCACAAAAGAATAATTCTAGGCCCAATAACCCACGACAGCAGCTTTCCCCTTGGGCCGGACCCCCACAGTGGGCCTTCCCTCCATGGTGGGCTGCACAATCTGGTTCTCCATATGGCTGGGCGCCACCCCCGTGTCCGTACCCGACTCAGGCGGGCTGGGCTTCTCCATGGCAACAAGGTTCTTGGTCTTCTCAAAATTCGTCTCGACAGAATGGGCGCAACAAGCAACAAGGCTCACGGTCCGAACCACAGGCACACGTGACTGATTTTGATCCTCTTGAGCCAACGGATATTGGGCAAGCTTTTTAAGCATTAGGCATGGATGTGGATGACCCAGACTGGAACATGGACACCGGTGCCTCGGACCATCTGAGCGACGAGGAAGGTATATGTATTAAATCTCCTACTTTTACTTCTATTAAATCCATATTAGTCGGTAATGGCCAAAAAATGCCTATTCTTGGATCGGGAAATGCAATTTTTCCCAATTCCCAAAATAACCTTTTACTTAAAAATGTCCTTTACACACCCAATGTCATTAAAAACCTTATTTCCGTCCGAAAATTTACAACCGACAATTCCCTCTCTGTTGAATTTGACCCTTTTGGTTTTACTGTGAAGGACCTCCAGACTGGGAAGCACCTGAGCCGCCACGACAGTGATGGTCCACTCTATCCTGTCACTGCCCCAACTCCAGTCCATTCATCAGTTTTTACTGCATTTGCCCCTGAGTCTTGGCATGAGCGCCTTGGACATCCAGGCGTCTCCATTATTGATTTTCTTGCTTCTAATAAAATTATTCCATGTAATAAGACTAGTCGTTTTTTTGCAACTCTTGTCAAATTGCCAAACATAAACGATTGCCATTTACATTATCCACTTCTTCCACCATTTTACCCTTTGATATTGTGCATTGTGATTTGTGGACCTCACCCATCATATCCCATAGCGGGTACAAATATTATTTGGTTCTAATTGATGACTTCACCAATTATACATGGGTGTTTCCTTTGCGTTACAAATCTGAAACTGTTGCCCGCTTTATCAAATTTTATACTTACATTAAAACCCAATTCCACCTTCCAATTAAATCCCTACAATGTGATAACGGTGGTGAATTTGATAATAATCAATTTAAAGAATTTGCGTCCACTCATGGGTTGCAATTTCGATTCTCTTGCCCTCACACCTCACAACAAAACGGGAAAGCTGAACGTATGATTCGCCGACTCAACGAAATCATGCTTTCCCTCCTAACCCATGCCTCTGTTCCCACAACCTACTGGGTCGAATCTATACACACTGCCGTTTACCTCCATAACATCCTTCCCACCAAACTTTTAAACCACCACACCCCCACCGCTGCCCTCTACCTTCGACACCCCACATATGACCACCTTCGCGTCTTTGGATGCCTTTGCTTCCCAAACCACTCCGCCACTCGCCCCCACAAACTCACCGACCGCTCCGCTCCATGTGTCTTCCTTGGTTACCCAGCAGACTACCGCGGGTATCGTTGCCTTGACTTGGCTACGGGTAAAACCACCTTCTCACGCCATGTCACTTTTAACGAATCCGCTTTCCCCTTTTCACAAATACAACATACTCGTGACTATTCACCCTTTGAAACTGATCTTGCAAATACAATGTTTACTCACCCATCAACCTTCACACAATCCACTCCTAGCCCAAACCCACCCACCAATACCTCGGCCCATTACACACCTCCCAACTTCCCAAACCAACATCCCACCCAACCCACCAATACATCGGCCCACCCCACTCCATCCCCTACGGCCCAATCTCTACCAAACCCACATACAGCCCCTATCCCACCCCAACACACCGCACCATCCATCGCCCACCAACATAACCACCAACCACCCTCCGCGGCCAACACCAACACTCACAACATGACTACTCGTCTTAAAGCCGGAATCACCAAACCAAAAGCCCCCATGAACCTCCACACCACCAGTCAACCACCCATCTCACCTATCCCAAAATCCCACATCACTGCACTAACTGATCCAAATTGGGCACAGGCCATGAATGATGAATATCGGGCTTTAATAGAAAATAAAACGTGGAAATTGGTACCTAGGCCTTCCGATGCGCATATTATACGGTGCATGTGGCTTTATCGCCATAAATTTCATGCCAATGGCACTCTACAAAGGTATAAAGCACGATTGGTAGTAAATGGAAAATCACAACAACAAGGCATTGATTGTTTTGAGACATTTAGCCCAGTTGTTAAACCTACTACCATACGCACTGTGCTTAGCATTGCTGTTTCTAAACATTGGTCCATACGCCAACTAGATGTGAAAAATGCATTCTTACATGGGGACCTCAATGAAACCGTGTACATGCACCAACCGCCGGGCTTTGTTGATAAAAATAATCCTAATCTTGTATGTAAATTGCAGAAATCTCTCTATGGTTTGAAACAGGCACCCCGGGCATGGTATCATCGGTTCGCAACTTTCATCACTAAGTGTGGTTTTCGAAGCACGTCCTCAGACTCATCACTCTTTGTTTACAAACAGGGCGATCGTGTTGCTTATTTACTCTTATATGTGGATGATATTATTTTAACTGCTTCAGATACTCACTTTCTCAAACAAATAATCAAGACTCTCTCCACAGAATTTGCAATGACTGATTTGGGCGATCTTCATCACTTTCTGGGCATTCATGTTACTCGTTCAAAAGCTGGTCTTCGCCTTTCTCAAGAGGCCTACATCAAAGACATTCTATTGCGTGCCAACATGTCCAATTGCAAACCTTGTAGTACGCCATGTGACACTGACTCGAAACTCAGTGCTGACCGCGGACCACCTCTTTCTGACGGCACTTTATATCGGAGTCTAGCAGGAGCATTACAATACCTGACCTTTACGCGTCCTGACATATCGTACGCGGTTCAGCAAGTTTGCCTTTTCATGCATGCCCCTCGGGAACCTCACTTCCAATATCTCAAACGGATTCTTCGTTACCTTAAGGGCACCCAAGATCATGTGCTTCACATTCGGCCATCCCCCTCCATTAAACTTACTGCTTATTCCGATGCCGACTGGGGTGGCTGTCCAGATTCCCGCCGATCTACTTCAGGCTATTGTGTGTTTCTTGGTGATAATTTAATTTCATGGTCCTCCAAACGACAACACACCGTCTCAAGGTCAAGCGCTGAAGCCGAATATCGCGGTGTAGCCAACACCGCTGCAGAAACAAGCTGGGTTCGGAATCTTTTGTGCGAGCTTCACATTCCTACTCGAGATGCTACAATCATTTTTTGTGACAATGTCTCTGCCGTATATCTTTCAGACAACCCAGTTCAACATCAACGGACCAAACACGTGGAAATTGACATTCATTTTGTCCGTGAAAAAGTGCGCATAGGCGACATTCGCGTCTTACACATCCCGGCTGATTACCAGTATGCTGACATATTTACTAAGGGCCTTCCAAAGCAACTATTTCAACGATTCAAGTCCAGTCTTTGCGTTCGCTCTACTACCGCTTCGACTGCGGGGGACTATTAGTCAACCTTATATTAAGCAACACAATTATTGTATTTTATTGTAATTGTCATTTGCCTTATTTACTATTAGGAAAGTCTTGTATATATAGGTATGATTATTATCAATGAATTCATTTAACCTTTGACATTTCATATAATAAACTGAGCATAAAGTTGAATGTTCTTTGCTTCTCACTTTCATGCATTGCCTATATCTCCGGGTTCCCGTTTGGGATCAAACTTTATGTCAAGAGTACAACTGAACAATGATAGTTACTTTTGTGAATAACATTAATATGTGAAATATCATTTTGATTAAGTACTGAAAATGTATTTAATGAGAACGATATATAGATATGTGGATAGCTTAGACTGAACGGTATGGGGGGCGGCATAGGGGAGGCAATGAGATGCCAGGCCTCGCTACACCACCCCCTTGGGGCGGCATAGGGGGCAATGAGATGCCGTTGTTGCCGGTCCAATTTTTGAGAGGGAGTTGGGATTTAATTGTTTTTTAATAGATTTTTTTATTATTTTTAATAATTCTGACCAATGAGGAGGCCCGTCATCATGGTGCACACCACCCCCATAGAGGCCCATCATGAAGATGCCCCTCCTCCCACTCCTACGTGGCGCCTACGTAGCGGCCCATCATGAAAATGTCACCCCTCTCCATACCCAATAGTCTTACTTTTAAGTTTTAACATGCTAAGCACTTTTCCTTTATGTCATAAACAGTACAACATCATATCAATCATCACTTTAGACTAAACATGGTTATGAGACTGGAGGGGACGTGAACTTTCATGTGGAAGCTGCGTAAATAGAGAGGAATTTGAGAAGAACAAGAATCAAATAGTTTTTTTTTTTTTTTTTGAACGGCAAAAGAACTTTATATATATATATAAAGGCCCAGCAAGGGACTGGAAACGTACACAACTCCAAACGGAGAACAACACATTACATCAAATTAGCCGTATCAAAATCAATCCAATTCTCCCATGCAATCGAGGGGAGCCTGGACCGATTGGATATCCATAAGAAAGAGTCTTCCTTCACCATGTCGACAAGACGTTGCACCGGAATGAACAACCCGTCAAAAGCCTTGCAATTTCTAGCCTTCCATAAGTTCGAAACTGTGGCCATAGCAATGGTAGAAATGACCCGTTTCCATGTTTTGCTCCCTGGGCTATTCCATAGCGCGCCGATAATCTCCTTGAAACCATTAGAATCCACCGGCCACTGGACGCGAACCCATCTGAAAACGTTCCACCAAACACTTTTAGCAAAAAGACAACCTTCGAAGCAATGGTCAACCGTTTCCTCCCCAATTCCGCATCTGCTACAAATGGAGTCCGGAAGATTGATGCGTCTCTTTATTAGTTCCGTTTTCGTAGCAACTTTTCCCATAAGAACTCTCCAAAGGAGAAAATTGCTCTTGAGTGGTGCCCACGAATTCCACCCGAATTGATCCTCAATCTCTTCACCTAAACCCGCAGCTACGATGTCAAGCCTAAGATCCTTCGTCGAGAAGGTTGCTGCAGTCCTGTTTTCCCAAACCCATCTGTCGTCGGAGTCCAACAAGCAAACACCCTGCAGCTGACCCATAAGGAGCATGAACTGTCCCCACTCGTTGTTGTTTGCTGGTCCGCGAACCCAGCCCCACCACCACTCGCCCCCAGCCTCGTCTTTCCTGAAATTATTAGAGACCAAGGCATCCTTGGCAGCAGCGAGGCTGAACACAGCAGGGTATTTGACCCGCAGAGGAGCGTCACCGATCCATTGATCCTTCCAAAATTTAATCCTTGTGCCGTCCCCAACAACGACTTTAATCTTCTCCTTTATATTAATACCCAGTTTCGCTAGAACGAGATCCATACTGCCGATGTCTTTCCAAATACCCGGGACCGTTTTTTTGACAGGAATAAGGCAGTCGTTATATTTATTATGATGTATCGCCGAGACAACCCGAGCCCATAATTGATTCGGGTTGACCTTGAAACGCCACCACCATTTTGAGATCATGGCTATATTAAAGTCTTCAACCCCACCCATTCCAGCCCCCCCCGAACGTTTTCGGGGCCGTCAATTTGGACCATTTCACCCATCTAATCTTCGATCTAGTCCCCGAACCACCTTTGCCCCAAATAAAATCTCTGCGGATAGCTTCCATTTTGTTTATGACCTTTTTAGGAGCCACAAATAAAGAAAGGTAGTAAGAGGGGAGGCTACCCAAGACCGATTTGGCGAGGGTAATACGCCCTGCAAAAGAGAGCCATCTAGCCTTCCAACTCGAAAGCCGCTTCTTGAATTTCTCAAAAACCGGTTGCCAAAACTTTATACGCTTCATATTTGCGCCCAATGGGACTCCCAGAAAATTAAAGGGGAAGGAACCCACTTCACAATTCAGCGTATTAGCCACAGAAGCCACCTCTTGGTCACCGACCCCAACTCCAAAAATAGTACATTTGCGATGATTCACTTTCAGCCCGGTCACGAGATTTAAACAGCGGAGGAGCCGGTTGAGGCTCAAGGCATTCTCATGCGACCATTCTCCTAAGAAGAGAACGTCATCCGCGTAACTAAGATGGGATATTGAAGGTCCGTTATTTGGGAGGTTAATACCTCGAAAGAGCCCCACGGAAGTCGCCCTTTTCATAAACATATCAACAATTTCCATCGCCAAAATGAATAGGAAAGGCGATAGGGGATCGCCTTGGCGAAGGCCCCTCTTGAAGCGAAATTCACTAGTCGGTGACCCGTTGATAATGACCGAACCCCTCCCGGACATAAGGCAGCCCTTAATCCAATTTATCCACAAATCCGGGAAGGCCATATATTCCATCATTTTGAAAAGGAATTTCCAATTAAGGGAGTCGTAGGCCTTTTCGAAATCGACTTTGAAGACCATCATCTTGACTTTACTTTTCTTGGCCCAAGACAGAATTTCGCCGACTATCAAAGGGCCATCAAGGATATTACGCCCCCCCCACGAAGGCAGATTGCGATGGAGAAATAAGTCGATCTATCACCTCCTTGAGTCGATTCGCGAGCACCATCGACAAGATTTTATATAAGGATCCGATAAGAGAGATGGGGCGGAAGTTTCCAATTACCTGGGGGTCTTTAATTTTGGGAATTAAGGCAATAAAGGAGGCGTTACATCCTTCAGGGATATGGCCCGAAAAATGGAATTCATTCATTGCTGCAAGAATCACCGGGTTTAATACATCCCAGTAACGTTTAAAAAATTTTATAGTGAACCCATCTGGCCCCGACGCTTTACCCCCATCGCAATGCTTAACGACCTTCCAAATTTCATCAAGACTGAATGGCCTGATCAAATTAGCAGCCTCAAAAACTGACAGCTTGTTTAAGCCGAAATCCGAAAAGTTGGGTCTCCTTCTAATGGGCTCGCTGAATTGTTTTCTGAACCAAAGTTTAACTTGGTTCTTCAGTTCCGTCGGGTCCGAGATACACACTCCATCAAACAGCAGCCCATTAATTCTTTTAGAGGCCATGTTTATTTTCATCACTTTATGAAAAAACGACGAATTTTCATCCCCGAACTTGATCCATTTAACCTTCGCTTTTTGGAACACATCTTTGGCCTTCGCAAACTCTATTCTTTTAATTTTGGCCCTAGAAACCATACGGGTATCCATTTCAGCCGCTGACAAAGAGCCAAGTTCGGCCTTCTTTTCTAGCTCGTCAACCGACTTTCGAAGAGATATTAACTCCTCATCCTCCTTACATCGAGCAACTTTCCTCCACTCCTTAATACTAATTTTAATACGTCTAAGGAGACCCGCGGCTGAGAAGAAGGCTTGGCTATCCCAGGTGGTATTGGACACCGCTTTAAAGACAATGGCATTTAATTCCTCAGCCCCTATCCAGCTGTTGAAAAATTTGAATGGAATCGGACCGAAATCCACCACATTACAGGATAGAGTGACCGGGCAATGATCCGAAATCCCCTTAGGAAGCACCATCAGCTTAGCATTAGGCCAGAGGTCCATAAATTTTTCACAAACGAATATTCGATCAAGTTTACTAAACTTAACCTCGCGATTATCCGAAATGTAAGTGAATCTCCCCCCGAGCATATGGAACTCAAGAAAACCGGCTCTACCAATGAAGTCATTAAAGAACGAAGCGGAAACCGGGTCAAATCTCGAATTCACTCTCTCCTCAGGACATGAAACATCATTAAAATCGCCAAAGGCGATCCACAGACCCGGGTTATTTAGTCTCAGCTCCACAATATTATTCCAAAGATTACGTCTATGAATTTGGTCATTAGGGGCGTATACATTAAGCACGTTTAGCATTTCCTCCACCCCGTTTAAATACCCCGACACCAACAGAAAATTAGTACCTTTAATCACCGAGACCGGAGAGAATAATTCAGTATCCCACACAGAGATTATGCCGCCCGATCTCCCCACCGCGTCCACCGAAACCATCCCGAATGGGGATCTACCCCAAAATCTACTGACATCCATGTCGCGAATACCTACAACATGAGATTCTTGCAGCCCCAGAAAAGAGATCTTGTTTTTAACAACCAAATCACGGATCCACCCCTGTTTATGGATACCGCTCACCCCCTTAATGTTTAAAGTGAGAAAATTCATGAGGACCTTCTCAACTCCAATTCCCCCTTGACTTGTTTCCTCACATGGTTATCAAACCCAACTAATTCAATACCCAATTCCTGACCATAGATAAGAGTTCGACTAACCTCCAATTCAAATTCATCGTCATCCGGATCAGACACAGAGTCAGCCACCGCGTCACCGGCTTCTGTCTCTTCCAACCCCACCGGAACAATGAAGTTATCGCCACTTACCGCTCCATCTTTACAGTGTCTGGCCGGTTTCTTCTTAGCGGTTTGTCTAATAATCTCGTCGAGTCCAAAGGGATCAGATTCTGTCCCTTCTTCCCCAGACGCCTCATCATTCAAGTCAGGAATTTTGAAGTTTTTATTCAAAGCGATACTGGATTTAATATGTTTTTTGGGTCTCACAGTAATATAGGATAGCCCAAGCCCAGCTTGTGAGCCCAATGAGTGACCCACAGGGGATGGCGTGTGTTTCGAGCTTGAGTTTTGGCCCACCAGACCAGAAGGAGAACTCGGGTCCCCACCATCCACCTTGGTAGCAGGACTACCACCCTGGCCCACCTCAATAAGACAATTCATATTATTCTTAGTACTGATGTCCAAACCTGGAACACTGCCCGAGGCAGGATGTTGCATGTAACCGTTACCGTTGACAACGTCCATGCATGCAGGAGTGTCATACGCCGACGCATCTACCAACTTTTCAGGTATCGTACAAACTTCAGAGTTGACTTTAGGAATTCTAACCGGAATATTTTCCGACGGCAAACCACCGGAAAAAGCTGGAGATCACATCGGCTTAACCTCCTGAACCCAGACATCAAATGAAACGTCCAACCATGAAACCGTAATCCTTTTAGAGATCTCCTCTCCGGTTTGCACCAGTATCGCTAAGATGTTTTCCGACAAATTTCCATCTTCCACAGACGCAGTCGATTTAGCAATCACTCTCCCAAAACGCTCGGCTATTTTGTTAAAAACATGCCGATCCCAAAGAGAGATCGGAACTCCTCTAACTTTCACCCAGGCTATCCTATCATAAACTGTAGGCAAGCCATCCTAAATGTAAAGCCTTGAGAACCAAATCGACCAATCATCGTAGTACTCTTTAAGAAATTCTTCAGCCTCCTCGCACGATGGAAAAGTGATCAACACCTTTAGGCCCCCCAAATACCTGATAGTTGTACCTGACCCCAGCGTTTCAACCGTAAAATCGTCTATTTTGTGAAGGACCTCCAGATCTTTTGCTTCTCCGATTAAGGACCTGAACTCCCATAGTTTCTTAGCAGTCGAGTTCACAGGGGGGAGTTCAACCTTCCATCTTGAGTCAGCTGTTGTGTTACCCCAGACACCTCCCGGACCTCTGCTCGGAATCTTCACATTTTCCTTTTCACCCTTCATCCCGACGTCTCCTTCTCTTCTCTGGGGTCCAAGTCTAGAGAAGACCGAACCACCACCATTATACCCTCTAGCCTCATTCTTGGAACCGTCTCTGTTGAATTTGGCAATGTTTGCCCCCAGTATAGCTCCATCAATAGCTGTACCTCTGATCTTATCAACCCACATTTCAGCGTTCGCAATGTTGGAGAGCCTAATAAAACCAAACCGATTTCCTGCCCCGTCTTTCTTTGACGGAACAAATGTGTCTTCCAGGTTCTCCAAGTGTTGAAATGCCCTCCATAACCTTTCACCTGTGCAACCCGGTGGTAAGTTGGACACATAGAAGGTCGTCGTATTTCTCAGCCTCTCTACCCGTTTCTGGAATCTTCTCTCGTCTTTTGCCTTCTTCTTACTGACGACTGGTATCCATCGTTCACCCCTGTCTACTCTTCCGTTTCTGATTCTGTCTTGCTCCGCATCCTTCCTTTGCTTGAGTTGTTGATAGTTGTTATCTTCTGTCCGCTGTTGTTGGTGAGTCTTGGGAGCTCCTCTCTTCCGCATGTTGTCTGGTAAATTTAGTTATTTTTCACATGAAAACCATTATAATCTTCTGTTTTGGTAAAATATGATTTTTCTATTTTGGTGAATCTGGACTATTTTTGAAGAATCAAATAGTTAACATTCATTAAATTGAGGCCATGATTTGAGAAGAAACAAGAATTCGTACTCAGGCTATTAAAATAGGTCAACCTCAGGAACCAAACGGAAATTAACACATTAGTTTCCAGCAGTTACAATGTTGAAATACTTCAAACGCTTAGAAATATGACAAAATATATGTACATCTATATCTATACTACTATATAATGAATTCTAGATGGGTATTAAAGTAATTTTATATTTATCTAGCTGGGTGCCAATGATTTCCAGCCTAGCTGGTTTGAGGTAAGGTGGGTTTTCCCTTAGGGGTTCCCATCCTGGGATAGGTCACAAGTTCGATCCATGCAAACCAAAAAAAAAATCCCTGTGACGGTTTGAGCTTTGGCAAGGAGGACACCGGTGCGTGGGTAGGGATTCGAACTTTGAACCGCTAGGTTATGGTTGTACAAAGATTCCCACTGAACTAAGTCTTTCAAAAAAAAATATCTAGATGGGCAATGTTGTAATTTCATACTATATGTTAAGACAAATTTAAGACAACTCATTAATACATCTAAACATTTATAAAGGTTGATCTAACTAAATATTAATGAACTTTAGTTAACTAATTATGTGAGATCATATAATCATAAATATAAGTTTTAATCCATCTTATTAAGTAGGTCACGCTCTTTAGTAGATAGATAATTATGCGTATTCGTCATCTTGTTTTAATCCATCTTATTAAAACATGTCACTTCTGATTTTTTATATTTTTTAAAAATTAAGAGTATATTTTCTATATAAGGGCAAAAGGTAAGAAGATTTGTTCCTCTAAAATAATAATTTTCTCATAAACCACAACAAAATATGTTGCATAAAAATTAAAGTAACAAAAAAAAAATCATTTTTCATATTAAAGTTAATAATATTGTATATATTAGCTAACTACGTATTAATTTCAATATAAAGTTGAAGTATTTCTACAACGTATAACATGTATAACACTCCATTCAATTTATAGTGCAGCAAAGAGAACCATTATGCAACACCTGCAATATGGGAATAGCACCAACCGTCCCCTTAGTGAAAACACATCGACACCAACCTCCTCCTGCTTCTCGACATAAACATACCCCCACCTCGTAACGACGATGCGCTAGAACATTCAGAAGGTTCGTTTCAATATACCTACCACACACCTTCAGTATATTGTTCCTTTTTTTATATTGCACTGAACATATATCAGTACTTCATTATTTAGGTACTTCAATTGAGTGACATTCATTGTCACTTCACTTCCCAACCATTAGTAATGACAAATCGAATATACCATATAACAACATGCTGGTAGAATCCTCCCACCTTGGTCTCGACCTAAACATGCACCCTCCAGAGTATGATGTTGCACCTGAACATACGAAAGGTTCATTTCGATACACCTACCCCACATTTCCCATTAATTATTTGTCTTCATGCATTTACCCTAACCACATATGATTACTTAGGACTCCAACCAGCCTACATATATTGTCACTTCACTTTCCAAACCATTTTGACGACGCTTCGAATCCTGCAGAAAACAACAGCCAAGGCCGGCTATGGCATGGGGCAACGTGGGCAACGGCCCCATGCCCGATTTCCCGAAAGCCCGAAGGTTTTTTTTAATAAAAAATAACATATATTATAAATATATATATATATATATATATGTGTGTGTGTGTGTTGGAAAAAGAAACATGTAGCTCATATGGTTAGATGCTCTCATTGGATGTGGGAGGAACGGGTTCGATACCCTGAAACTCCATTTTATTTAATGAGTTTTTCTTTATTGGATGGTTTGTTTCTCACTTTGCCGATGGAATCATGGTCAAGTCATGTGAAAGTTGAACAAAACATTATTTTTTCCTTAGTTTATCGATCTTTATCTCTTTGGTTTTGATCTTTGTAGCATAGGAAGAAAATCTATTAACTTGGTTTGAGTTTGTATGTTCTCATGGTAAAATAAAACCTATATATTTTGCGGTATTAAGGCTCAAGTGTCCAAATAACTTAAATCTTTAAACCTAATAGAATAAACCAAACCCAAATCCATTTAACAAGTTTAAACTTGATTAAAAAAACAATTTAGCGGTGTGAAGAGCGAGAAAGAATGATGAATAAGAGAGCTGCACATATAGGCCACAACGATCGGAACAAAGGAGCCAAAGTAAGTTCTTTTAAAAATAACATCAACGTTCTAATGTTGAGAAAGATGATGTTATGGTTATATATGATGATTGAGATCAAATTATGTGGGCTCAATTTATGTAATGCCTCCATGCCCAAAACGTTTTGACATTTCTTGGAGACGGTTCTGACAACATCGGGTTCCTAAGTAATGATCAAATGCAACAACCAGACAACGTGCAATCCTGTCGCAACGCGCGGGTTCCTGCTAATATATTTTTGCGTGCTTTTATAATCAGATTTATTGTATAAAAAAAACAATTGCTCATAGTCTTCTGTTTGTTTCGTGGGAAAACCATAACCATCATGCAGCACGTTCATGATCATTAACATTTGAACGATGAGCCAAAGAAAGGACTTATGGCCAATGTTGTTTGAGGTTTGCTTCCATCCTCTTTCCTCTCCTAATAATATTGCTACTTGGTTAATTATGAAGAGTAACACAGAAATCCCTAACGGGGCTTTTTAATAGTCTTTGTAGTTTGTATTGTTTTTATAACTATAAGTTGTAGTAGATAGTAAGGTCTTTAATCAACTAATGTGAAAAAACAAAAAAAATACCTACAAAACCATTTTTTATCGATTTCACCAATTTAAATAGAATTAAATAGACTTGTGGAATCGATTATAAGTTCCTCGACTCCTTGTATTTGACTCCATGCAATTTTATTTATTTATTATTTTTGTTGAAATAAAAAATTTTTTTTTTTTTTTTTGAACATTGACTTTCATTAAAACGGCGACAAGATCCTCAATGCGAGGACTGCCCCAAAAACCAAGCGCTTACAATATATACAATGGAAACAAAAACCAATCCTTCCATCGAAGATGTTTATATCTAGCCTTATGTTTAAACCACAAAAAAGAAATGGACTTGATATTCGCCACAACTTCTCCAAGGTTAGCTTTCTTGTCTCTAAACACCCGATCGTTTCTTTCTTTCCATAGACACCAAACTGTAGCCAAAATGATACCAAGAACTAAATTCTTACCTTTGTTGCCATGCGACGCCTTCTTATGAATAAGCAAAACCTCTTGAAAACTATTAGGGGGATGTGTTTTGAGGATGTTAGATGAAATAAAAAAAATGATAACGTGCCAACAAGTAAATAGCACTCGGTTTTATATATACTTTAATGAATTGATGATTTATAGAATTTTCAGTCCTCAACTACCACTATCACCATAAGTCCATAACTATTACTCTTTAGCACAAGGTTTAATTATTGGTCATCAAATCAATAGGCGTGGTTATGAAGGAATAATGAACGAATTAACTTAGATATATATATTTTTTTAACGGCATATTTTTATTTATTCCATCTTAAACTCACACGCTTACATTTGTAAGGGGGGGTACCATACCACTAAACAAAGAGATCATGGGTAATTAACTTAGATATTATTTAAACTTTATTATTATATACTAGCGGGAGACCCACGCTACGCAGCGGGGCTGTAAATATCTATAGCATTCTAATACTAATCACAACTCGGTTTTGAGTAAAATTTAAATGGAGATATAAATAAAAATAAGCACATCGAAGCAGTATGCTTGGTGTTTATAGAACATCGTGTTTTTAAAAGTTATGACAGGAAAATACGACATCCCTAAAATTAATTAGCATCTTCTAGCCCAAAGCGCCAAAAACCAATATGTGAAATTAATCTTTTTACTCAGATTAATATAATGTTAATTATACTATTAAACATTCATCTATACAGGTTTAGTATTAGTATGAGCCATGGTCCACGATCTAAACCAGGCGTTGCCACACCTTCGACTGCCACTGTAGACCGTATTTTTCGAGGACCGTGGTGACTTAAAGTATGGTCGGAGGTTTTTATGGTATGTTTCGTCTTGCCGAATTTCTGTTGGAAATTGCAGAGAAATAGAGACAGAGCCAAGAGGTACGGAGGTTGTTTGGTGGTGTGGGTTTTTGGTTTCATACTCAGTTGTTGTCGATCGGTAATGAATTGCTAATCAAATGGGTTTAACGGTGATTCAATTGTAATAATTGTGTCGAATCTAAGTGGTTGGTTATGATGGTGGTCATTTCATCTGTTTTTTCTTCTTGTCGATATGCAGGAGAGTCTTTGAAGAATTGGCAATATATAGCTTTTTTTTTATAAATTCAATGAATTATCTTAAACATTTCGGTTGGCCTTTCAATTCAAATAAAAAATATAATGTTGTAGAAATGAAGTGATATGGTGTTTCAATTAATATCATCTTGGTCAAGTAGTCATATTATTAATCTACTATTAATCAATAGAAACTTAATTGTTTTATTAAATGTATCTTGACAACATAATAAGATTACAATTTTGCCAGTGTAAATGAATGTCAAATGACTATTTTGTCCGTCTAGAACCCACTATATAGTAGTATGTCTAGAACCCACTATATAGTAGTATAGATATAGATATAACTAATTCACAACATCCTTCGCAATAATATACTTTATTCTTTTCCATTTTGGTCACTATGTATTTCGTCATGTAGCCTATTTCGTCATCTTACGCAATAGTTTACCTTCTTCTTTTCCATTTTGGCCACTAAGTATTTCGTCCTCTAGCCTATTTCGTCATCTAGCATTTCTTTTTCTATTTATACCCCTTGTAATTTAGTGTTTTGTTATTTAACGCAATATTTTTTCGACTTTGCACGTGTATGATCTTTGTTTGGTTAATACTTAACATGGTTTTACGACTCATTTGTCTGCTACGTTTTCACGTTATATGAGTCACTTTGTGTTAATAGTTTGTTTTTTTGCTTTACGATCCTCCAGCTTTTCCTCGCTTTTCTGTTGCTACTTAGCATGGTTTTCCGCTCACATCCTACAAAGCTGGTAACTAAGCAGTTAATGCGGAAAAATATCGGATATCGGTCAAGGACCGATATTTGATATATCGGTTTTCGCGGTGAGATATCGGTGGGATATCGGTAGTTTTATAATGTGTGTGTATATATATACACACACATTAATTAATTAATTTTGATATTTTGATATTGATATTAAAATAATATATTGATAATAATTAGCTGTAAAGGAGATAGCAAACACGTGTTTCCCTTTACCCATGCTTTGTTGTACACTTTGTGCTCTTCCTGCCACATTTCATTTAAACTTAAATAATAATAATAATAAATAGGACACCTCAACATTCAATTCAACTCTCCATTAAAAGAATTGAACTTAACTGCTGAAGTGAGGACTCTTGCTGCTGATCTGAGGCTGATTGATGTGCAGAAGAGTCCAAAAAGAATACATAAAACGAGATCTCGGTCATTCAACCGATATGAAAAACCCCAATCTCGGCCGATATATCGGTCATCTCGGCCGATATTATCGGCTCCGAGATTATTACCGAGATTTCTGACCGATATACTCCTAACCCACCGATAACCGAGATTCCACCGAGATACCACCGAGATACCACCGAGATTGACTGCTTAGGCTGGTAACTAGGGGTGTTCAAATTCGGATAATCTGAATTTCGGATATCCGAATTTCGGATAATCCAAAATTTTGGATAGTCAATATTGGGATCCGAATCCTAATCCGAAATTTGGATAATTCAAAATTCGGATTATCCAAATTTCGGATTCGGATCATCCAACAATTAATCCGAAACTTAAAAAAACTAAAAATAAATAAATAAAACATTCTCCTTTTATGTCTAAAATGTGAACATGTTAAAAAAATCCAAGTTAGATAAACGAAATTGGAACAAAAAAATGTAAAAAAAAAACTTACCCTTTGGTGGACAGGGGCTGTGGAGGTTGGAGATGAGGTGGACGGGGGCTGTTATAGAGAAGAGAAGAGGGAGCGACTGCTATGGTTTAGAGGACGGTTTTGCGCCCCTGCCCCGCAACGCGGGGCGGAATTCTACTAGTATTTAACTAATAGTTACAACTATACATATTTTTGTAATTTACATATTAATGAGTTATCAAAACATTGGGGTTGGTGGCCCAATGGTAGAAGCAAAGCTTCTGAGAACACCTAAGGAGATGTCATGAGTTCAAGTCTCACAAGGAGTAGAAATTTGTCGTTCAAAAAAAATGAGTTATCAAAAACTTACTTATTCCTATAACTAACAATTCAAAACATTAACAGTACTTAATCTTAATCGGTGGACTATGAGCATGTTTGGCTCTCCATTTCCACACCTCATTTTAACTTATGACGTATCCAATAAGTCATAAGTTAAAACAAAAGTGTTTGGATGGTTGTTTGAAAAGTAACTTATGGGGGATTTTTTGCTTTGAAAAAGGAGAAATTTTGGGAAAAGTCATAAGTCACAATTTGTGACTTATGGGATTAAGTGACTTTTGAAGGGGGTAAAGTTATAAGGAGAAATGGAGAAGGAGAGCCAAACATGGCCTATATATTGTTTTATATTATAATTTATTATATATATATATATATAGGCGGTTATTGTGAAAAGTGACAAAAATGTGCGAAGTCACGTTACATACATAATTACGTACCAAAGACAGAATTATTACTGCTTCATTACCAAAATTACGTACTACATACACAAATCATTATAGTTCTATTATATACATAATTATTATAGTTTCATTACCCAAAACACCTACCATAAACATAATCATTCAAAACTTTATAATGTAGTATAGATGAATGGTCATTCAATGCGGATGAATCAAAATCCAAAAACAAACATTATAATATACCAGCAATCGTTTATCCGCTGGTAATGATCAACATATCACCATAACATTGACAAATTATTATATCACATGAAAAAATTAGGGAAAATCTCTAAAATAAACATTGACCACCCTTTAATTACAAAATAAACACATGAAAGGTCTTAAGCTTAGGGACTTCACACTATCCAACACTACTTAGAATTTGATATTTGTCTCAAGAGTTTTAAATAAAGACTCTTTAACTTGTAATGGGCCCACAAACCAACCAATAAAACGATAACATGTGGGTGAAAAAGGCTACTAGACGCTTGAGTTTCGTGGAGTCTTTACCCTAAACGCGTCTATAGTTGGCAAGAGACTTAGTAATGTACAGAAAGGTCTTTAGTTCAAATGAAAACTCTTAAAAATGTACGGATGCGTGTATAGTTGTCTAGAGTCTTAGTGTTGTACGGAAGAGTCTTTGATTTGTACGAAAAGTCTTAAAGACTCTTCAGGCTTGGCGTCTATGATTAAGACTCTACAAAACTCAAACGTCTAGTAGCCTTTTCACCCACGTGTCACCATTTTATTAGTTGGTTTGTGGGACCTTTCATGTGTTTATTTTTGTAATTAAAGGGTTGTCAATATTTATTTTGGAGATTTTCCCATAAAATTATGGTCGCTTGAATTTTCGATTGAGGCATGTCATAAAGTTACTGACGGACTACCGATGAAATTATTGAGAACGCGAAAAAGGTAAATGGGAAATAAAGTTTTATTTATGAACGGTGACTTTCATATGAGTGACCCAATGTCACACTGTCTAATCGGCAGCCCTGGCCAAGGTCTGCCTCAGACTACGTTGTCTTAACCGGGCCCGCGTTGGTGCATCCGACTTGGTTACGGCATTCCCCCGGAAATCGTACTGCCTCCACACGAGTTTCCTCGCTGGAGTAACAGCCGGGTGAAAACCGAGGTGCGGCTCAGAATTGAACGCTCATTGGTGCGTTTGTCATCATCATTGCTCGAATGCCGTAAACAATGAGGAGAGTAGGAATCGAACCTGGATCACAAGGAACACTAAGTCATTCCATTTGCATGAGAAATTATTGATTTGTAGAGATATAGTGATTTTATATATAGTCTCCATGAATATCTATGTATTATGTGTTGTTAATTTGTAGAGATATATTGATTTTATATAGTCTCCATGAATATCTCTGTATAACGCATGTAATATAGTGAATCGATATTTTTGTTTAACAAAACTATAAGAAACCAAACTTAGAATAATTTGAAATTGATAATTCTTGGTTTACTTATATATATACACACACAAGTTTACTCCTCAAATGTTTTCCGGAATAAACAAATCTAACATGAAGCGATAAAATGTGTGTACCGTAATAGCAATAAGTCGTTTTTTCAGGAATTTTTTATTAACCTACTTCTAATTCTACGTGTGCACATGTTGCCCGAGTTAAGTCTCTGTACAACCTTGTCACTTTCTGAAGACATTATAAAGCCGCGATTTGAACTTAGAAAAAATAACAACCAAATTGGTATCAAATGACATGTCATGATAATGATTTAAGAGGCATGCATAGCAAGGTGATTAATTATCACTTATCAGCTATAGATTTACCTGTTGTCTAAGAATCATGTGCTACAACTAACCGGATTAGCAACCTTTGTAATCAATGTTCCTATCAACACCAATCAAAATACAAAAAAAAATACATGTTTACCAAACTGACTATATCTGTGAATATATATATAGTTGGCGGGTTCTTGTATGTAGGTTCAAAAGTATATATACTATCTACACATAATTAGTGACTTGGCTAGACATGATTAATGAATCACCTGAACACATTGTGTTTTTTTACCGCATGAACAAAAACCCACTAAAAAGTCATTTTTTTCTCGTTTTTTATATATTACTATGGTACTCGTTGGAATGATAATAAAATGCTCGTTAATTTTGTGTAAATTTTTTAAATATCGTATATAAAAGTTACCAACATTTAAAATTTGTGGGGTGAAGACGTAAAGTGCATGAGCCATGCACATGAGAGAAAAGTTTTTTAAGGGAAATCAAGAGACATGAAGGTCTCACCTAGTGCCATGTGACATACCCCTTTTCATTTATTATGTATAATATATTATACCCCGTAAGTTTTTCGAGATAGACAAATTTAATATGAAGTGTTAAAATATGTGTTATGATGTAACATAGAAAATAATGTACTAAAATATGAGAAAACAACAATTTTAATAATTTGAATAACAATGAAAATGTATATTAAAAAGAAGATATATGTTTAGATGAGGAGCAGAGCCAGAAGCAACCATTACAAGGCATGGTTGAGGCAGTGGTCTTGAAGATGTGACTTTTTTTTTTGGAAACGGGTAGTTTTAACATATTCTGCTCAGAATGAAAATATAATTCATATTTAGTGGTTTGAACATGATTAATGAATTAACTCAACACAATGTGTTTTTTTTTTTTTTTTTTTTGCCTGTATGAACAAAACCCCACAAAAAAGTCGGTTTTTTTTTATATAGCACTATGGTACTCGTTGGAAAGATAACAAAACGTTCATTAATTTGGTGTAGTTTTTCTTTAAAAATCTAGTATGTAAAAGTTATTGACATTTAAAAATTGTGGGGGGAACATGAGAGAGAAAAAGATTTTTAGAGGGAAATATGGTGGAGGATGCCGCGTGGCACACTCAAGTAAAAAGGTTGATCTCATTGAGCGTCATGTCAACTTTAGTGCTTTCTTTTATTAATATATATACATATAGATTATAGATAACAATTTTTAAGTACATATAAATGCAAGAATCATATAATACATTTATACATAATGTTTGATAGATATATAATTGTTTTGGTAAAAAATTAACTTTGTTTTTCAAATTAGAAATGTGAGGTAGTGTGCTAGAAATGTTTGTTATGCTTAAAATCAGCTATATCTTGAAGATGGTTATGTTTAAGATGCAAAAGACTAAGATTTGACAACTATGCTTATGATATCAAAGGAAATGACAGTAAAATAGACAATTGTTTCCTTAGGATGGAACTGTGAAGAATAAGTTAAATTAATCAAACAGAAATGAAATGAATCAACACAAGAACATTCGATGTACGAGAAAAACCCTTGATCAATGTTGATCGCCAGCACAAAACCTCGGTAGGAGACTAATGCCCCTGCCTTTATTATTATTAAGTATGAAAAATAAGTGTTATAATTTTGGAAATGAAATGAACGATCAGCTAAGATTACAATGAATGTTGTGTAAGTGTGTGTGAGCTAAAAGAAAGAAAGAATAGCAGATAATGTGTCCTCTGATCGTCCATAACATCCCTATTTATAGTAAAGAACTACAACTTCCATCCCGAGATATCCGGGATATCGTCTACTAAGTCCACTAGTCGCTTGAAACTCTCCCACGTTCACACGGGCTCCCAACATTCACCAACTAAGTCTCCGAGAATCCAGCAAAACCTAGTCAAGCATCATAGTCGTCCAAGCTTTACCTGCATTCAAATAATTTTAAGATAAACTATTAGTCCAATACTCTGGATATATATAGGACAATACACAGTTATATCTTAAACCCGACATAGTCTTTAGTATCCTGGAGATGTAAAATAAATAATGCAAGTAAATAACATCCTAAGAATTTCACCACCAACAATAATAAGAGTTAGAAAAAAGTAAAGTTACGGTTACACAATTGTCTTATTGTATGAGAGTTGAAGAAAAAAAGACAAATGTTTATGTATTTCTTAGGGGGTCGGGGCACTCGTCAGCTAGGGTTTGTCGGCTACCGTAGTCGAATGGCTAAACCGCCACCAACCCCTAGCTTCATTGAAAAAGCAAGTAGGTCGGTTACATCTTGTTGAGCTGCAAAGGTTGAAAATATTGAAGTTTTTGACCGTTTTGCCATTGACTGTGCAAAAACAGTCAAAAAGTTTGTTTATTTTTTACCCAAATGTTTATTTATGAGTAACACAGCCGTCCGTCATTTTCACCCACCATACCCCAACGATCTCCACCGTTGCATCCTCCTATCGAGCTCCACCGTCTTAAATTCCAATTCCCGCCGAGCTCTACCACCACAACTTCCGACCGAACTCCACCATGGTTCGTTGGACCGAAGAGGAGGAGATGGTCTTGGTAACTGATGCGTTTGGTTTTAGCATTAAAAAGATGTCAATTTCCCCGGTGCCAAAGACTTTGATTTGACAATTCCAAAACAGTGGATTGGGGAAAAAGACTGATTTAACTAAACCCTAATTTAAAAAGTTTTAAATTTATAAAGTAAACAATATTTACTTCGAAAACTAAAACCAACACATAGGCAGAGAACCTGACGTGCATAGTATAGTCTCAGTGGTAAGTAATGAGTATCGTATTCCAAGGTTCACACTTTCCTCTACTCAACCATTCATCAATTTACCGACCGGGTTTTGAAAAGAAAAATAAAACAGAGGGATTCTTTAATAAAAATAGGTTTGAAAAAGGTTTGGTTTTATAAAAGATAAGGTGGGACAAAATAGTAAATAGATATGCACATCTCGGGGCCCTTCGCCTAAGTAGTTAAGTTTAATATTATAATTAATAATTTAAATTAATTAATTGTTTGGAAGACGAGAGTGATCTTGAAGTGTTGACTCCTTTATAGAGAAGTGAAGGCGACTACTAAGTAGAATGCAGAACCTCTCCAGCGTGCGTCCACCTAAGGTACTTCGCCAGGGCCTCGCGTATAGCGGGCTCATCAAACCGCGGTCAAGTCTTCGGGTCCTCGAACTTACCATCTTCTTAAATTGGAGGCTTCACTCCCAACCAGGGACACCGTACACCTCGCCTTAGTTCTCGTGTTCCGTACCGAAGGGTCTCTTTATCCTGGAAACCACGTATCCCATTGGTTAACGGTCAAAGCCGAAAGATCTCTCTTACGGTTGTCACAGGAAGGCGTAGGGGTGTAATCGAGCCGAGCCGAGCCAGGCTAAGCTCGAGTACGACTCGAACACAAATCAAGCCAGCTCGGCTAGGCTCGTTTTTGTTGGTCGAGCTGAAAAGCTGAGCTCGAGCTCGGCTCATAAATATTCGAGCATGAGCCGAGCTCGAGCTGGCTCGAGCCGGCTCGTTATTTTTAAAAAAATATTAATAAAATAAGAAACAAAAAATATAAAAATAAAATTATGTACATTTTTTATTTTTCTAATATTTCAATGAATGAAAGACATACTAAAAGTATTATTTTTATAATTTATGTTTTTGTTCTATTATTTTTCATATTTTATTGATTAATTCAAAGTATTATTAAGTATATAAAAGATGTTTATCGAGCCACAAACCGAGCTACCGAGCTGAGCCACCGAGCCGAGCCACGAGCCAAGACCCCTAGCTCGAGCTCGGTTCGATTACAAATCGAGCCAGCTTGGCTCGGCTCGATAACAAAACGAGCTTTTTCGAGCCGAGCTTTTTTCGAGCATTTTTCGAGCAAGTTTCGAGCGAGTTGCGAGCCGCGAGCATTTTGTACACTCCTAGGAAGGCGGTCCCTCCATTGGTTAATGGTTTTGTACTAACGAGAACTAGATAAAGAATCTTTATTTTATTTATCTTAATGACACTTTAATATTTATAGGTCTAGAAACTATAAAATTAGTTTTAAATAAGTGATGACTTAATTACCCAACCATAACCTCCCAATCTGAATGAAGTCCTTAACAAAGGCGGCACATAATCCTAAAGACGTGGGATACAAAAGATCACTGGTGCGTCCGTAGGGAAACCATCCTTAGCCAAGAAAATCACTCAGTCATCTGTATGAACCAGAAATGTGTCACTCAGATCTGGTCCACTTTAGAAGCCATTGCTTAGAATCCGGTTTGGATGTCAGAAGCCCGAAGGATCTGTCTCACTGCCGGTTTCCTCGCCTTGGATGTAGCTAGGGACTACCAGAAGCTGATTATACCATTGATTGATTAAGTTAAGGTTGTTATTAAGTTAATCATCATTTAAACCTATCACCAAGATAAACAAATAAAGATTAGAAGAAGATAACACAACAAATAATTAAAAATAAACTACTATTAATAATAATAAAAGTCTACGAATCGAAGCGGGTTTGCAAATAATAGAAAGATACAACCATAAGAATGATCAACACAAGGATCATGGCTGCTCATAGACAAGCTCTCCATCTTCCAAGTAATATGTATTCTCTCATGATCCTCACGACCCTCGATGTTTATTGCATAACTACTCTACGATCCTCTTCTTGGCCAAGCTAATCAAGGTAGGTCGAAGCCTAACCATTGAGGGATGTTAGGAGGGCCAGGAGGCCTCCCAAGGGACCCCAAGATCTCTGGAAGAAGCTTGGTAGTCGGCCCAAGAGAGCACAAGAAAGGATGAACAAATGGTGAGGGGTTGCTTGCTATTTATAGGCAAAACAGAGGGAGCATGGTGTGCCATTTGGACTGGCACGGCCGTGCAGTGCCTTGCTCCCCAAGTTTTGTCGTTTCCCAACTGCGCTGCGTTATCTTCTAGCGTGTAGGGCCTTCGTGCAAGTATGCGTGGGCATGCAGGGTCACTCCGGGACTGATTTTAGCACTGTTTAAGCCCCGGGATTGTCTTCAAACATACAGTAAACATGTAGCGAGTCTCGTATCTTCATAAATCTCCAGTTTTTGCTTATTTTTGCCCGGAAATCCTTTATTTCCGTCTTGGAGCTCCATTTTCCTGAGAAATACAAATAGGAACGATTTAAGCATCAAATTCAATAATATAAGCCTAATTGTATCCTATTATGAGACTGTTTATGCATGTTTTATATGTTAATAATGTGAGTTATCAGTAACCACCTACACTGAGGTGAAGGACACACCGACTCCACCTCAACCATCTCTTTGGCCTTGTGTCCTATCTCACTTCAAGGAGCTAGTGTGCGACACCAACCGCACGACCGATTCCCTTCACCGGACGTGGGATGAACTATTCAAGAATTGCAAGCGGTTCAACACCCAATACAGAAGAACTTTTATAGAGGAGCGTGCGAACACGCACGGTACTGGTTTGAGTTTTCCCACATCTCGGTGTGGCAATTGTTGAAGACTCGCCTTGATAATTAGTTTTATTAAGTTTAATTGTTTGTGTTTTTTTAGTTTAATTGTGTGTTATTTATTTTTTTTGTTTAAATGTATTTTTAATAGTTATGTATAATAGTTATGTTTTATATAAATGTGTTTTTATTAAATTTTATTTGTTTTAAATAAAAATGAAAAAAAGTAGGTAGGCTTTGTAGCATGGAGTGTCGCCACTCGCCAGTGAATTGGTGGTTCTAAGCTACTTTGGTTTAAATTTAACATGTCAACTAATGATTGGTCAGGACCAGGCTAGTAGTATGGAGCGCCCCTTTCCCTCTTAAAGTTATTTTCTTTAAATTGATTCTATATTAATCAAATAAATGATAATATAAATATAAATTATATAATTATAACTATTAACATTAGGAATGAGCAAACGGTACCAAATCATGAAACTGAACCGGTACTAATGCCAAATTTACTGTACCAAATTATTTTGAAATCGGCAATTTCGGTACATTACAGGTAATTACCGATTTTTACTTTCAAATAGCGTATCATACTAAGAATTTTCGGTATCGATTCCGATACCTAATTTTGACTATTTTCAAAATCAGTACTTTTGATGTGTGTGTATATATATTCGGTACTGGTGCTAAAGCTCATCGTTGATTAGCATTCATAACAAAAAAAAAAAGTAAATTCATAAAATATTTTGATTTTTCTTAAACCTCCGCAACCTCACCATCCTATAGAACAAACGTAAAATTAAAACATATTCCCTAGTTCCCTGTACATGCATCACATTGATGCTATTCGCATGGACCACGCATGTTTCGATTATTTCTCCCCCACTTGTTTACGTACGCCGCCATGTTAATCACGCATGGCCAAGAAACAACTATTATAAAAACCCTACAAAACTAATTGGTTTTACAATTAAAATTTAATAAAAGAACCTTGACTTTTTCTTTATACATGTTCTCAGCCTCGCAGCACAACAGCGACGTTTTATTAAATAATTGCATTAAAATAAACAAAAATATACGATTTTAAATTGTTTTAACTTTTTGGCAAGCGATTTTGGAATTTGTTTGAGGAGGATTTCTATAATATTATGCTTCGGGTACTATTAGTTTGGGGTGTGTGACAGCTTTTATTACTTTAATTCCGAAGGTGAAATCTTCTATGGGTTTAAAAGATTATAGGCCAATCACTCTTATTGGGATGGTTAACAAGGTCATTTCCAAAATCCTTGCGAACCGGCTCAAAAAGGTGATGGGTCAGGTTATTTCAGAGGCTCAATCGGCTTTCTTGGCCGATCGTTAAATCCTTGACAGCCCCCTTATGCTTAACGAAGTTATGGAGTGGTTGAAGAAAAAAATAAAAAGGCTTTTTTACTTAAAATAGATTTTGAGAAGGCCTACTGTTGGGTGTGAAGTCCTTGAGCTAGTTATGCTATTGGGCTTGTTTTATTGGATGTTTAGAAAACCCATTTAGGTTTTCTTGTTCACCAAGCCTAAACCCTAGATTAGTCTCTATATATATCCTGTCTATGTAATTGTAATACTTGTCAGAGCTTAATAATAAATCCCTAGTTGCAGCCCGTGGACGTAGGTTCCCCACTGGAACCGAACCACGTAAAATTCTCGTGTTCGTGTGTCGTGCTTTATATTTTCTCGTTTATTATTGCGTGTTCGTTGTGAATCGGTCCTTCCGCTGCGCCACTTAATCCTAATAAGTGGTATCAGAGCTTAGGCTCGTTGGATTCACGAAACGTTTCGCAATTTGGTTTTATTCGATCTTGTTTGTAGGCTGTTGTTCAAGTCCCCTAGAAGCAGTTAAGTTTGGTTGTCCACGGATTCGAGTGGAATAAAGAAAAAGGGATTGGATTTATATATATTTTTTCCTTTTTTGTCGTGACTTGGAGAGGTTCAACAGCAACAATCATTGATGCTTATTATTGTTTTTTTTTTCTTGGGCTTTAAAGCTTTTGGCCAACGAAGGTAGGTGAAAAAAAATTAATTTTTTTTTGTTATCACTTGAAAGAGAAAAAAAAATAATAATCCTAAAGAGTGCCATAGTCAAATAAACAACAACGGGGAACCGATAGTTGTGACACCGCCGCCGTTTACAACCGTTTTTTTCTCAGCCGCTATCAGGAGAGACAAGTTACTTTGATCTTATTTTTCATTTGTCATTATGGCTGAAGACGGAAAATTAGTGATTGAAAAGTTTGACGGTTCGGATTTTAGTTGGTGGAAAATGCAGATAGATGCATTGTTGGGTCAAAAAGACTTGGATATGGTACTGGAAGAAAAACCAGAAAAAATGGATGAAGCTGAAGAAGCTCTGTGGAATGCCAAGGACAAGAAAGCTAGAGGTGTTATTACATTGTCGTTGACGAGGAGCGTTGCATTTAACATCATGTCTGAAACCACGGCTCGTGGTATGATGTTGGCTCTGTCGAATATGTATGAAAAACCGTCTGCAGCTAATAAAGTGTTCTTGATGAGAGAGTTGTTCACGATGAGAATGAAAGAGGGAAGCTCGGTGACCGAGCACATAAATAATTTGAATTCTCTTCTGTCCAGGTTATCGTCTGTGGGAATGAGATTCGATGATGAGACCAAAGCTGTGATTTTGCTATCTTCACTGCCTGATAGTTGGTCCGGGACGGTGACAGCTGTCACTAACTCAGTTGGGCCTGAAGGGTTAACATTTGAAAGGATCCGGGATTTGGTATTGGGTGAGGATGTTCACCGCAGGAATACTAAAGGGTCGCCTTTTGAGATGTTGCATGTTGGCAGGGGAAGGGGGAATAGTAGAAACAGTGGGAGCAGCAAGGGTCGGGGCAGGAGCTTGTCTAGGGCTCGTCCGAGTGTGCGCTGTTGGGACTGCAATGAAATGGGACATTATAGGAATGAATGTCCGAACAAGAATTCTGATGGAGGATCGAAGAATTCTGGTAGATTGAACACTGTTGCGGTAAGCGATTCTGAGGATGACGCTTTGATACTGTGTGTTGAAAGCAGTGTGGAATCTTTGGTCATGGATTCCGGTGCATTATTCCATGCTACCCATAGCAATGATGGCATGCGGAATGTAATAAATGGCGATTTTGGCAAGGTTAGGCTGGGAAACGGTGAATTTCTTGATGTGACTGGCATGGGAGATTTGGATCTGGTTACTACTTGGGGCACTACTTGGACTTTGTGTGACGTTAGGATTATTCCAAGGCTTGAAACGAAGTTGATCTCCGTTGGGCAGTTGGACGAACAAGGTTTTGACGTTAAGTTTGGTGGTGGAAAGTGGAAGGTCGTTAAAGGTAATCTCGTGGTTGCTAGCGATTTCAAGAAGGGGTCGTTGTATATGGTGCCTGTTCCGTCTGGGGAAGTGACCGCCCCTGTTAAGACGAACGCCAAAGTCGGGCTCGCCGATTCGACAGTTAAACGAGTCCAGTTTGCAGAAAAGGACTCTGGGACTTCAGGTAATCAGCTTGAGCGTATTCGGAGGTCTGAACATGTACGGGATTTTTGTAGCAGTGGGAGCATAGGAAGTGTTCCGACACCGTCTGGAAATCGACGTTGGGTTCAGAAGACCAGGTTTCCGAATGAAATCTCTCCTGAGAAGTTTCTGCTAATGGGGAGTGTTCCTCTGAGAATCCCTGTATCTGATGGTTTGTGTCTATGGGAATCAGTTGGGATTGAGGATGTGAAGACGAGGTCTTATGAGACCGGGTTGAAGCCTGTTGGGGCTTCAACGGGCCCTTCAGGTTACTGATGATTGGGTCGGCTGTAACTAGGTTGATTGGGGTTACATGGTTTGAAGTTTGGTTTGTTCTTGGGAGCTGGACCTGGAAGACTTCTGTTCCTATGTGTGTTTGAACTTTACGGATTACTGAAGACATGGATTGCTTTGTGCTTGTTGGCGGACTTGGTGTTTATCGCAAGGCCTTCAAGTGGGAGATTTTTGGGTGTGAAGTCCTTGGGCTAGTTATGCTATTGGGCTTGTTTTATTGGATGTTTAGAAAGCCCATTTAGGTTTTCTTGTTCACCAAGCCTAAACCCTAGATTAGTCTCTATATATATCCTGTCTATGTAATTGTAATACTTGTCAGAGCTTAATAATAAATCCCTAGTTGCAACCCGTGGACGTAGGTTCCCCACTGGAACCGAACCACGTAAAATTCTCGTGTTCGTGTGTCGTGCTTTATATTTTCTCGTTTATTATTGTGTGTTCGTTGTGAATCGGTCCTTCCGCTGCGCCACTTAATCCTAATACCTACGACAATGTCAACTGGAACTTCTTATTATCTATCATGGCTCAGATGGGTTTTCACTCGTTGTTGTGTAATGGATTAGAGGTATTTGTGTTTCTGCTAGAGCTGCGGTGCTGGTTAATGGGTCCCCTACTTTTGAGTTTAAATGTGAAAAAGGCCTCAGACAAGGAGACCCATTGTCCCCCTTTCTTTTCTTAATTGTCATGGAAGCCCTTTCCTGGCTGTTGAAGAAAGCTCAAGATATAAGCGTCTTTAAAGGTGTTTGCCTCGTAGGTGATGAAACTGTTTTATCCCATTTATTTTATGCTGATGACGCTCTCATTTTGGGCGAATGGTCGAGTGATAATATACGGGGCATTGCTAGGGTCCTTCGTATTTTTTATTTGTGCTCGGGGTCTTCGTATAAACCTTCATAAGTCTAACATCTTTGGTGTTGGCGTGGAGGACTTAGAGGTGGATAATATGATTGATTTTTTGGGGTGTAAAAGAGGTGGTTTTCCTTTCAAATATCTCGGTATTCAAGTTGGTTCCAAGATGTCTCGGGTTAGTAATTTGGTGTAACACCCCGAGGTGTTACGGGTCTCTTAAACGGGTCGGGTCGTACCCGACCGCCCGATTACTAAATAAAATATTCAAGTTCGAATCTCGCGACAAACCGTTTCAACCGATTATATAGATAATAATTATTAAATTTTTATTATCTCGGTTAAACGCTCCTTATCTGCTATTAACTCGTTGCCAAACGCCTTTTGTTCTGTTGTTATAACCGTTACCAAACACCCGAGTCCCAGTTATTATCCCCGTTGCCAAACACCCTTTAATTGTCTTCACCTATAAAACCCCTCTCTCTCTCTTATCTCTCGCTGCTCACTCTCTTTGTACATTATAAACACACACTTGTGTGTGTATATCATCAAGAAGCCTTTCACCGGAGATTAATGGCCGGCTTCTGCCGCCTCCTCCTCCGGTCACCCTCTCCGGCAGCCGCCCCTTTCACTTCTTTGGTAAGCACCATCAACCTCCTCTCCTTTTACTCGATAACCCCAACCCGGTAACCCTTCTGTTCCGACGATCCCAAACCTCCTCCTCTTCTGTTTCGGATAACGAGCAACAACCATCATCATCGCTATTCCTTGTTCCTGTTATTGACGCTGAGACAGTCACAGGGTTTGGGTGACTGTCGTCGGACAACCAAACTCATGGCTATCGGATCTGTTAAGCTATCAAACGAACCCGAGACCTGTTCCGACTATAAACCCGCTGGTTCAGTTGTTCGTGTTCTTGCTTCGAGCTCCGACTCGGACAGTCACCGAGTTCGGGTGACTGTCAGCGGTCTTCGAGGAGTTCCGGCGAGTGTCCGGTCATAACCCAGACCATATTAACCTCCTGATTAAACCATCGGGTATCATTGATTGGATTCTTCTTATCAACCGCTCATAGATTGGTTATTAATAATTATCTTTGTGATTGTTGTTATAGGTACCAAATACGGAGAACGGGTCCGATACCCGGTTCTATACCACTTCCGGTCACGCTCCGGCATGTGTCCGGTTATGATAGGATTCGGAATAAGAACCCGAAAGGTATGATCTTAACAGTTATTATATACATATTTTGGTATTACTATGTGATACCTGAGTATAATACTGTTTTTATGATTGTGCGAGGTACCGTTAACCGTATCGAGAAATAGAGTCGTTACCGAGTCGACTCAGCGACTCGGTCAACACCCGGAGTAGAACCCGGTCCAATAACTAGACGAGGAATATTATTAGAATTATACTAATATATATATATATATATATATATATATATATAATACGGATAACGTACGGACTTGATAATAATAATAAGAGAATAATAATCATATATAAAATATATACGTTTATATATACACAATTTGATATATTGACGATATACTAGACTCGGGTTAATAATAATATGCTCTGCCGAACCATCATCCGGGTAAGTTCGTGTCTAGAGTTCTTTAGGTTCGTGTGCCAAGCTGTAATGGCCAACTGTATATATTTTAAATGCCAAGCTGTAATGGCCAGCTAGATTTAGGATGTCCGTGTCGTGTCAATAATAAACCCCGAGTTTAGGACTACCTAATATATACTGAATTCTATATATATATATAAATTATGTATATGATATATATATCCTAGGTATTACAATCTAACAAGTCCCACGCGTAACACATATCAATATATATATGAAATATAATTGTAATAAGAAGATTAGCTAGAGATTAACGCAAACCTGTGAGTATCGTGAACTCCCCACTTTTACTGTTTTATTTAGTGTTTTCGGGGGAATACATGTCATTTATAAGAAAACATAATAATACTTTACATAAAAGAATGATTACTAATTAAAGTTATATAATAAAAAGGGGGTAATAGAAACGACAAGGACAGTACTGGACGGTATCGCCATTTCCTTTCTTGTCCAACTAGAGGACAAGAACCAGTCTTACCCGAGTAGAGGGTAGAAATAGTTATATTTATCACAAGCAGAGTGGTACCATAGATAGGAATGGCAACTAATAGAATATAATCGGAATAATATATTAGAATTGACATATAATCGAATTGATATAATAGAATATATTTTCCCCTCCAGAAGTTATAACTGTAAAGCATGTTTATAAAAGAATATTTTAAATAAAAGAATTATCAATAAACGAACTGGCCATTCACTTTATAAAATACACGACCTCACCAACTTTATGTTAACAGAAACTATTTTTGGCATGTGTTCAGGTAACCCAACAGACATGATGACGTGGATCCTGGAAGACTAAAGACTGTTATTATCCTGAATTCCGCTGCGTAGCTCCGATAACCCGACCCGACGACCCGGCTCCGTCAGCCAGGGTCGTTACATTGGGACCCAGTTATTGAAGTGGTTAAAAATCGTCTAGCTTCTTGGAAAGCTAGAACTCTCTCAATTGGAGGTCGTCTGGTTCTCATTAAGTCGGTTTTGGAGAATTTACTCATTTATTATCTTTCTATTTATAAAGCTCCTAAGGCGGTTATAGATACCATTGAATCAATTATGAGACGTTTTTTGTGGGCGGGAGCTTGTGTTGATAAAAAGATTTCTTGGGTGGCGTGGGATGTGATTACCACTCCGAAACATAAGGGGGGGGGGGGGGGGGTTGGGTGTCTCTAAGTTACAAGAGGTGAACGACGCGTTGTTGCTAAAATGGACGTGGAGATTTAAAAAAGATGGCGATAGTTTATGGAAGAAGATTATTATGGGTTGTCATGGGGCGACTAGGCCTTGGGCTATGCTTCCTTGTAATGTGGCGTTGAGCGGTTGTTGGAAATATATTGTTAAAGTGGGGGAGAAAAAATTGCCTAATGGTTCGTCTCTAAACTCGCACTTTATTGGAGAATTAGGGGATGGGAACGCTATATGTTTTTGGGGTGATATTTGGTTTAGGGAGGTTCCACTTCGAGAGCTTTATCCTAACCTATTTGGACTTGAAAAACATAAATGGGTTTTGGTATCAAAGCGGCTCATTTGGACAACAATACCAAGGTGATGAGATGGGGTTGGCGATTGCTGCCCTCTTCAGCCGAGGAAGTGGCTGAGTTGTTCCTTCTTCTAGGCGACATTCACGAGATTCCTTGGCGGGATGGTAGAGATATTTGGAAGTGGAAAACGGAAAAGGATGGATTATTCACAGTGGCTTCGGCAAAAAAGCTTCTTTCGAGCAACATTACGGGAACTACTACATCGCTTGTTTACTAGAAGACTTGGGTTCCACTAAAATGTAAAGTTATGGTTTGGAGGCTTGCGCTCAACCGTCTTCCCACTATTGCCGAGCTCATCAAGCGAGGTGTAAACATTAATTTGCAGGGATGCAGTTTCTGTCAGGAGGAGCTGGAAACCGCTTTGCATTTGTACACCGGTTGCATTTTCTCCCAGGAAGTATGGTCTCGTATTGAAACTTGGTGCAGGTTACCTCATAGTTTTGCTTTTCATGTTACGGATCTCCTTAATGTGCCGAACACTACTACCGGTTCTAAACGTGCGAGAGGAATATTGTGAGGTATAGTTTACACGACTTTGTGGGTGATATGGAATGAGCGAAATGATCGGGTTTTCAACAACAAAAGCCGTAGACCTGTCGAGATTGTTGAAAATATTAAATCAACGTCGTTTTTTTGGTTTAGTCATAGGTCTAGACATAAAGATATCGAGTGGAGAGTGTGGTGTAATTATCCTTTGGATTGATGTTCTTGGTTTTTCGCTCTTAGGTCCTTTCTTTGAGGACTCTTTGAGTCGTGTTTAATGAAGTTTTCTTTTCAAAAAAAAGTTTTTAACTTTTAAACACAGACAAGACAACGTAGAACATTTATTCATTTATTATTTCGCAACCTATATTACTTATCCGTTGCCAATCGCTTTATGGTGGAGTGACACCCTTATTGCTTTCCTTATAGGAGGTGGGGAGTTCGAGTCCTACCGGCACCAAAATGCTACTGGTGGGCCGGGTTTTACCGCGGTGAGCCTTCGAGCGGCGGGTTTTCCCCGAGAACTGGTGTGAAATTACTGGTGGACCTGGGTTACTCTTGAAGTACTCTTTTATCCGGTGGGTATCTCGAGAGTGCTCAGCATTGATTTGTTGGTCGTTCAAAAAAAATATATATTACTTATCCGTTTTTTTTAATGGATATATATCTAGAATATTTGGAAACTGAACCTCTTCATGATTGAGAATTATATTATTTTCAATAATAATTTTATCATCTGACTTTATTACTTTAAAGTCTCGTTCAATGTTTCTTCTTTAAGGACGAACTATGTAAAAACCTTCTCTCTTAATTGTGCATAAAAATACTAGGAAAAAAAATATCACTTTCACAAAACCTCCTTGCAAATAGGTAAGTTGATATGTGTGAGATGGGACAAAGATACTGTAAGTTCACAAGTGGTATATATGTTTTACGCATCAAAGAGCTTCTAGTTTAGTGGTATCGATACGTGGTTGAAAAACCATCTTTCTCATAAGATTGAGCTTTCAAATCCTGTGATGAACAAATGTATAGATTTAGAAGTAGAATTATTGGGTGTGTCAATTAGCCGGTTAAACAAATATAAGGTATGTGACTATGTGTTAGGCAATTTGATATAAAAAAAAAAACCCTTGAACAATTACGTGGATAGTTAATCAAGTAACCTTTCTATCATATCCTTTGATGAAGGCAAAAATATTCTTATATTTCCCTTTCAATCATTGAATATAACAAAAATAAGATGATTATGAAAAGGTCATGCCGAGAGAGTTGGTGAACTGTCCGCGAAAGAGTGTTGTGAATATGTATGTATTTATTGGAAAATAATAGCTATATTATTTAAGTAGGAAATTATGAAAGTAATCATTTTCTAGATATGTTATACACTTATACTCTTGTGCTAACGTTAGATAACCTCGTAAATATAACCATTATCACTTGTGCATCTACTTTTACTTGTATATATGTCTTTAGATTCGATAATAGAACATAAGAGCTTTTAAAAAATAAATAATAGACAACTCAGATTTCAGTATATAACCTTTCAATTCACATGTCACTAAAAATATCTATTTTCTTTTGACGATAGAAAATGATATGACTTAGATTCGAGTATATCACTTTTAAAATCGTATATAATACTGTTGTTGCTACTATTACTGTTACTACTGTTATTATTATTATACGAGTAACTATGTAAATATTTAAAAAGTATAAACTTTATTTTTTTTTAAATTGACTTCATTAAAAATCACCCGGCAGACGATTACATCTTGAGAAGAGACGAAGTCACCGGCAACCAAAGAGTTACATCAAAATGAAATTACACCAATCCGACCATTCCACTACCTTGTTCAGTGTTTAAATAAAATAAATAGTGAATTCAAATTCAAAATTTAATGTAAAGTATTATTGTTAATAAGACTAAGAGGTGTGGGGGCGACATTGGGCCGTCAACCACGGCTTGGGCCGGCCAACACCGTTCCCGCCGTGCTAATCCGACCAAACCGGCTACTCTTAGACAAAGTGGACGGGCTGCATTGATTGGCTAATTGTTTGTTTGTTTGTGGGACTCCTTTTCAATCCCCTTTGTTTTCCCTCCTATTAAAAAAAATAATAATAAGTAGCGAGTTTAACAGAGTTGCAGATCTGGAGTGAAGGCAAGCCAGGTTGAAGATGATGAAATAAACTTTATTTCAAATTTCAATTTACCCCCTGAACTATTAAGTAAAATATAAATTACTATTGATATTTTTATTTAGCCCCCTTGAGTTTAATTCATTTATATTTTAATTATAATTTAGATTTAATTTATATTTTAATTATATATTATCTATAATTTAGATTTAATTTATATGTTAATTATATATTATTTATAATTTAGAATTAAATAAATAAAAGGGTAGACCAATAGGAGTGGAGGACTACTCAAGGAGGAATACCCCCTCACCCTTGGGTAGTCCTCAAAATGTATAAAAGCATGTGTGGCCCACTTTTTGATGACGTGGCGGCAAGGCTTCCCAAGCCTTGCCTCCACCACACCACATAGTCTAAGATGATGTTTAATGTAGTGAATTAAATAATCAAATGGTCATTAAATAATGCATTAATTATTAGAAATTTTTTATGCATCAATTATGCATAAAAAATAACCCTTTTGGTTACCTGCTACATGAACTTGCTCATTAGGTTTTAAAATGAGAGGGAAAACCCTAAGAGGCAAAACTTGCAGCCGGAACATTTAAGCAAAATTAAAGTATTAAAATTTTAACTCAAAACAAAAAATAATTGAACCAGTCATAATATTATACATTTGGAGATTATCAATGACTTTGTGAGTTAAAACCATTGTCGAAAAGGTGGATTGACCTGCCATTTCATAATTAATCATCAGTTAATCATTAGAGTCAAGACCATTAGAGTCAAAACCATTGTCGTAAACTGAAACAGCCAGGAATAGTCACAGTTGTCATTACACAAACGGATCTAGCAACCAAAACAACATGCAAGTAGCTGAGTGGTTACCAGAGCTTCATCGGAGTCTGATCGGAACTTCGTCGAAAGCGGCGATGAAAGAGGATGATAAACCGAGCACAGAACTAAAGAAAAGGGGAAGTCTAGAAAAATATATACAACCCATTTGCCAAGGAACCCAATCCACCGTGACAACCATGGTCGGACACAGGAGAACCCGTAAACAGTGAAAGTAGTCGAGTAGGGTAGGAGGTGTGGCTCATGGGTTGGTCGGACGCCGGAATGGACACCGATGGTATGTCTAGCTCTTTCTCTTTCCTCACTTACTTTCCCTCTCAACAAAGGGAGTGTGTGTATGTGTGATTAAGAATCGGGAAAGAAGACATGAAAAGGGTAGGGCTACACCTGTTAAGGTATGGTGACGATGCCACCACCGGCTAAGAAAGCCAGTGAGATGTCGACACCAAACTAAAAGGAAATAACTTGGGGTAAAAAGAACAGTAACACAGGTGTTTAGTTTTTTAAGCACGTGGCAGACAGCAACACAAAAAAAAAAAAAAAAAAAAAAAAAAACAATATTACCCAAGAGGCGAACTCGAACTCCAACCCATTAACCCACAACACACTAACCAACTGCTCCAATGTGTTTGATGTTATTACAAACGATTTCCTACAACTAAATACCATATAAACCTTTAGCTAAAAAACACAGATGGTCATTCTAATTTAAACCCATAGGATAATGATTTACATCTTTATTAAACATGTCTGCCTAACGCCCTAACTAATCAAACTAAAACAAACATGGTCCTAAAAATTCTTCATTTATATTATTTAGAAGGTGTTTAAGGTGCATGCAAGTGAAAACATAAGTATTCTAAAAGTTAAATATTTATAATTGAAAGTTATTATAATACAAAATTACTATTGTAGTTAATGTGTTGTATTAAATTTCTCTTGCTAGATCAATGAAATTAGAATCTTGTCCATCCAGATGAATATGAAATTACTATCTTGACTATCTAAAATGTATTATATACATTACAAAGTTGTATGGATAGGACAATCTAGCGTTTAATTTGAACGCGTGTAGCATTAGATACAGTGAGATATTAGGCGGGTCGATGCATCATTCTCAAAAGTACTGGCAACGCCATCGTTACATTGAATGAGAGATGCATGAACAATTGAACATGGCATGTGATGGTCATAGATAGAGATGCTATCTTGTTATCTTTCTTTCTTTCTTTCCTTTTTTTTTTTTTTTTTTTTTTTTGATGACTAGATTACCTAGTTAGGCTTTTGGCCTTTGATCTCTCAAGTCCAGGGTAGGAATCATGTGATCAGTGGTGAGGCTTAGTTGGGGCGGGAGGGGGCGGCCGACCCCCCCGAATTTTCGTGTCGAAATTCTGATTATATAGTATTCGTATACAAAATTTTGTAAATATAGGGTTTCGACCCCCCGAAACTATTGACTTCCGACCCCCCGAACATTCGGGTCAAGCTTCGCAACTCCATGTGATTGGCATATTAGTGCCGGGTTGAACCGGTGCCACGATCCCTCGGCCAGGATTCGACCCTAAGACCTTCCGGATCCTTTTATTCTTCCAAAATATGTAACGTTTTGTATTTTTTTTCTTACGTGACTATTAAATTTTAATCAATTTTTATAATCAGTCACATATTTTTACATATGATATTTCAGCTACTATTGTTTTAAAAGATAGTATAAAGTCTTCGGTTTCATATCAGCTACTATTGTTTTAAAAGATAGTATAAAGTCTTCGGTTTCATATCTATTTATATTTTCTCTCTTTTGCTACAGGTCAATTCATATTGTGCAATTATTCTTTAGTACGTATTGATTAATGATTATACCTCAATCTGGCCTGTATGTGCTTACATATTATGAGTAAAGATCTTGTACAAAGTGTTTTTTAGTAAGAACTGTGAGAATCAAAGGAGTGTATTTTTTTTTTATTTTTTGTCCCGTATTGTTAAACATGTATTATAGTTTTGAAAACTAAGAAAAACAATTTTTTTTGGTGTAGAGTAATTATGTGTAGAGTAATTACATAATTACTCTAGTGTAAACTAATTTATTTACTTTAATGACGTAATTAAACTAATTTATTTTTTTTATTATTCATCTAGAAAGTATGTTTAAGCACATGGGAAAAACAATGCTAAAAAAAATAAAATTTTTTTACCCCTTTGATTCTCACAATTCTTACAAAAAAAAAAACACGAGTTAATTACACGGATGCTCCCCGTGCTTTACAAGAATAACATAAATGCCCCCGAGTAACACGAATGCTCCCTGTGGTTAATACTTTTGCACTCGTATGGTCTTTAACCCTAACGACCGTTTGTTTTCTCTGTTAAGTAGGTGTCAAATGTCAGTTTTACCCTTGAGTAAGAGATAAAATAATTAGAATTAAAATATTTATACTAATCTTCTCCTACACCAAACCACCACCATAACCCCTTCCTGCCGCCAAACTCCACCATACGCCACCACAGCAACCACCACTTCATCATCACCAGATCCCAATCCATCCCTACTGCAGCAACCACCACTTCATCATCACCAGATCCCAATCCATCCCTACTGTAACTAACTTCTAAACCGTGACCGAACAACCATTACCATAAGACTATCTTAATCCCTCATCATTATTATCCTAACAATTATCCAGTACACAACAACTATGATTTGAAATAAGAAGATTTAATCAACCTTACTGACTAATCGGAACCATCACCACCAGTCCTTACCGAACTTGTCACCGATATCTCCTCTCCCTTGCTCTCTTTATCTTCTCTGCTCGACCCTCTCGATCACTCTCTCTCTCTAACTCCCCTGCTTCTCTCTCTACAGTTCTTTCTCTCTCTCTACCTCTTTCGAACAGATCAGAAGGTTGGGGTGGTTGTGGGTGTAGAGGGTTGGGGGTGTGTGTTGGTTCGCCGGTCGCCGCCGCCGTTGGCCACCGTAGGGGTGGTGTCCGGATGCATCTCTTAGTCTCTCTCTCTCTCTCTAGAAGTTTATCTGAATGTGTGTATGTTAATGTGTATGGTGGAGAGGATTTTATAATTCTTTTGTCTTTTAGTATAAGGGTATTCAAGTAATTTTACATGCCATTAACTGAAAGAATTAACGGACGTTAGTCGTAGGGACCATCACAGTTACAAATTTCAAACCAGCGGGAGCATTTGTGTAACTCCGAAGTTTTGGGGAGCAAACTTGCAATATCTGAAAAGCACAGGGAGCATCCGTGTAATTAACTCAAAAAACACTTTGTACTTGATTTTTACTCTACATATTATAATATTATAAATATAAATAATATTACAAAATGATACATCATAACAAAATATTATTAGATAACACAAACCTAATTCAAAAATAATTATTTAACTCCCTTAACCCAAAGAGAGGAAACCAAACACATTTTTAGAAGAAAAAAAAAGTTTCCTTTATATTTTAACTAGCTTTGTTCATGAGCCAAGCCATGGCAAATTCAAGTTTAGCTTGTATTCTAAACCAATCAGGAATTTGAACTCAAGCTTGGCTTGACTTAAAAAAATAGCCTCCGGTTAGTTTCAACTTAGAAGAAATAAAAGGTCTTAACGCAGATTGGATTGAATAGTTATGGAGAGATAGAGAGTTGAGTTTAAATTATTGAATACATTTTGCTAGGACTAATTTATACGAGTCAATTGTCACTCTCGGGTCTACTCATCATTTAAACCGAGCCAATGTCGAGCGAGCTTTTTTCCAAACCAAGTTAGTACCATGAGCTAGAAAAACTACCCTACTAAGTACTAGTTGTGTCATGTGTGTAAGATTTTTGGGCCAGGCCCAACAAGTCAGCCCAATACCCAACCCACATACAATTAACAAGTTAAAAAAGTCATGAACTGCTTAAAGCCTTGTGGGCGTGCACACAAACAACAATGGCGACTTCATCATCTTTTCCATCAACAGCTGCTACTGCTATGACGGATTCCACTCAATCACTTCTTAAGCAGGTTCAACTTACTATTAATAATAATAATAATAATAATAATAATAATAATATTTTATGTGAATTTTAATTAAAGAATAATTGATTTGTAAACAGGTGAGAAGTCACGAGGTTTCCATAGCTGAGCTCTCTGCACTCTCTTCCTCTCGGGTACGGACTTTCACATTTTATTATTATTATTATTATTATTATTATTATTATTAATTTCATAAATGTATTTTTTCAATATTCGTTGGTTACAATATTTTTATCATAGTTGTAGGGTGAGTCTTGGGCCTCAGTGCAAGCCGCTTAAATAGCTAGGGATTTTTTAAGCGTGGCTTATAATATAAAAATACAATTTTTAGGGGGTTTAAACATGTTTTACATTTCGTTAGGGCTAGTTTAGGTTGATTACAAGCTTGTTTAGGGTTGGTATAATTGTTTTAGACATGTTGATATGATTTTGGGCTGAAATTTCGTTGGAACTTGGGCTGAAGCGAAGCGAGAAGGCTGCGCCGACCAGAGCCGGCCCAACCATTTTGGGGGCCCAAAACGAAGAATTAATCTGAGGCCCTTAGAATTTGAAACATGATGGGACTTATCACTTACGTAGAACCTAATCAATTTATAAGCTAGATATTTATTTTTCCAAAACAAAGTTGGTTATCTAGAACAAAACCAAAAGACTTATATCATAGTAGTATCGACAATTAAAGTAAAGATGTTCATCTTCAAATGGTTGATAGTTCTAGTCCTATGGTGAATATTGATGTAGACCTATGGGTATATATAATGTGTGCGAGTTACATCGTTAACTATAATGCATGTGAGTTACATCTTTAACTTTAGATAAGATCGCCATCTATAATATAACAAACTGTTAAATAATGACGTACAAAAAACAACTATAATAATATAAAAAAATTAACTATGCATCAACCTAAAAATAACAAAAGATAAGAAACGTATAAAAGAGAAAAGTAAGGGGGCTAGACAAAAAAACAAGAAAAGTTGAAGAAAGTAAAAAATGATGTGTTGAAAAAGAAAATAACTTCTCTTCTAGGAATCGAACACTAACATACTATTAAATGGAACTATGGAAGGCTTACCACTGATCCATAGCAGCATCTATTTCATGATAATGAAAACATATTTAATATATACATTACGTATAACCTTTTTTCTAAAAAAAACGGGGCCCTAAAAATTTGGAGGCCCTAAGCGGCCGCCTAGTTTCACATAATGGAAGGTCCGGCTCTGCGCCGACTCGCTGAGCCTGAAAAGTGGGCCTTAGGCGCGTGTCTGGCTAAGCCTTAACAACAAAGATTTTTATTACTTTCAGATGAGATTCGAGAGTTATGTTTTGGCTTGTTTTGATCAATGTTTGTTTTAAGCAATTGTCAATTTGTTGTTGACATTCTAATAAATTTATAGCAATTTTGAACATTGAAAGTAAAATATCAACGTTTTTTAGGGCGTAGAGGTAGTTTTCACTTTTCACAGATTTACTCATTGACTCATAGCTTCAGTGGTTTCATATAAAGGAATGAGCGAACTTTGAGCACCAAACACAGCATGGAATTTTTCGAATATGTTATTTTTTTGATGTACACGTGAATATGTTTTTTTGGTTCGATCAATGACAGTAAATTTAAGTTCCAGTCCTTAACAAGAGTCGTTGGCCATGAAGTCACATAGAACGAGTGTTTTAGTTCCTTGCAGGATTTTAGACATTCGTCATTCGTGTCAATTATATCAAGAATGTTATGCCTTTCTGTCAATTATATCAAGAATGTTTTTGATGCAGGATTATCTTCGTATTCGAATTTTAAAAGTTTATTTATGTTTATCTTTTATTTATTAATATTTATCTCTAAGGTTGTTAGGTTTTAGTATAAATTAGGATTTATGGGTTTATTGTCTTTTAGTTTTTGATTGAATAAGAATTAATATGAACTTTGTTCATGGAACCTTTGGTTCAATTTATCGCCTTTGATTAGCTATTTGTTTTGAGCCATTTGATGCGCTTCCCAAACTGCATCAGTTGGTATCAGAGCTTTTGGTTCTCAAATGGCTCGACGTGGAGGTGAATACTTGGTTGCTCGTAGAGTTGCCGATAGAGGCAACGACATCAGTGTTTTCTATTCACGTGCTCGTGGAGAAGATCGACGCCCTACTCGCAGAGTCGATGACCGAGGCAGCGATGGAGTCTATCATGACCCACGAGATCTTAAAGAGATCAAACGGCTCCGACAACGAGTCCTAGATCTTGAAATAAAACAAGAGATCAAGCGACTTCGTCAACGAGTCAGAGATCTTGAGTTACAACGGGAGAGGCGCGTTATGAAAACCGAATCGAGACCTGTTGTCTGGGACGATATTAACGAGGAGGAGAATTCATTCAGGCGTCACCCACCCCGGTTCACTGAACCAATCTATCAACCATATTTATCGAAAGACGAACCGAGATATGATGAAGACGGGATTGAACCCGATGAGGAGGAGTGTTCGTTTGTGCACCAAGTTCTTAACGGTGTTACTGGTATTATTTTTGGTTTTTTGAATGGTGATAGGACTTCCCACAGTGGTATTACAGAGGCTACAGTGGCTACTGGTTGTGATACAGTGGTAGAAAACGGTGGTATTGCTGCGGCTCAAACCGGAAAGGTGATGGATAACGACAGTGTTGATAAGATCGTTGGGAGTGGTCGTGCGATTTCCTTAGCTGACCCAAAAATCTTGCCGGTAAGTTTCGAGTGTTTGAATTTTTCCGATCACACCAAGGCATATCCTACGAAGTTGGAATTTCAAAATATGGATAAGAGTGGAATAGATTTGCCGGTGACAAAAAAAATCCCGGTTTTTTGTGATAAGATTGTTGTAGGTGATAAGTGTATTACTAAGCATGATTTGAAAATTGTCAAAGATAAAGATGGTGGGAGTGCACATGAGGCTCGTGGTTTTAGATTTTCCACCAGGTTGTCTATCATGCATGAGTCTATAGTCACAGAATTCGCTGAAAATGCCACGATTTTCGAATTGGTACGTTTCGCACCATTCGAAATTCGAATACGTACCAATTCGGTATCAATTCGCGAATTAGGGTTACAATTCGGGATTTTGGGGATAATCAATCCGTGTTGTCAATTGTGAGAGTAGAGCCCGCTATAGAGACTACAGATGCACAGTAGCGATTGGAGTACTTGGCGTACAAGAAATAGTTCATGAATGGAGATGAAGATGGAGGTGAAGTTAAAATTAGGGTTACTAGGAGGCGAACTTAAAAAGTAGGGTTACTGGAAGTGAATGTCAAATATGGCAGCTTCTTTATTTTCTAACTTAGAAACTTACATCATGGCCCTTAAACTTTAAATGTGTATCCTATTTTAACCTAAACTAATATGAAATTTTGGATTTTGGTTATTTTGATTAATGAATTTAGTAAATTTTTATTTTAATTTGTGTATAACGAACCAGACTCAATGGTACATCGTACCGTACCGTACCGAAATGAACCTACCCCCTCCGTACCAAATTCATCCCATCTAGCGAATTGCGAACCCGAACCTCGTACCCCGAACCGGAGCGAACCGCGAATTAGGTGACTATGCATGAGTCACGTGGGCTTGAATTAAAAGTAAATGGTGGACCTATTGGAGTGGTAACTTGCAAAACCCAACGAACGTCTAAAGTAGATAATCAAATCCAATTTGGGTCCTTTAATAAACATGAATTGCAAGTTGGGGCAGAACTTTTAGAGCAAGTAAAGTCAATAATGAACGGGAGAAGATCCAAGGCCCCATTTGACCCGGGTGGTACATGTCTAGAGTCTAGTGACATGACCCGTGAAGTTGAACCGTTTGGGCGGGTCGTGTTGATAAAAAATCAGAATCGGGTTGATGTTCCTTTTGATCCAGGTGGCGTTGGTCCAAAGGCAAAACTCGAGGACGAGTTTTTTTCGAAGACGGGGAGAATGATGCAAGATTATCTTCGTATTCGAATTTTAAAAGTTTATTTATGTTTATCTTTTATTTATTAATATTTATCTCTAAGGTTGTTAGGTTTTAGTATAAATTAGGATTTATGGGTTTATTGTCTTTTAGTTTTTGATTGAATAAGAATTAATATGAACTTTGTTCATGGAACCTTTGGTTCAATTTATCGCCTTTGATTAGCTATTTGTTTTGAGCCATTTGATGCGCTTCCCAAACTGCATCAGTTTTAGTTCCTTGTGGATTAGGGTTGCGTAAAGATTTCCTTTAGGCTTTCTCGTGTCATATTAAATTTTTAAGGAACCGTTTGTCCTTATCATTATCCAAAATTTACCTATTCGCGTATCCTGTTTTTTTTTTCTTTTTTTTTCTGTCATTATATTCACTGTAAAGAAGATTGACTTGTATTTCTTGACCAAAGACCGTTTATCAGAAAAATGGCAACATATTCTTCCGTACAAGTGTCCAACAGGCTACTGCATCCGAACAGAGTAAGATCGCCTCTTTGTGTAAGAATATGCTAATGCTCTTATAAATACTATTGTTGCTAACAATGAGTTGTTCTTTTTTTTGTATGTTTGTTTATGAGCCAGAACAACTTGATACTCTCAAAGTGAAGTTACAGAAACAGGATGTTGCTAAATGAAACTCGACCCGCCCATTTGTTTTTCATATGTGAAGCCACTGGAATATATTCAAAATGCAACTGCGGCAATCTCACAAACAGTGGCCATCGTGGTTAGTAAATTTATGTCACTAAGTAAATTGTAAGACTTATCATTAGACGATGTGGCATGATAATGTTTGTTTAGACAACAAACCATTACTCACTTCATAATCTTCTGAACAAACCTACATCAAATTGAGTAAACCTGTAAGGTGGAAATTCACTCGCAAAACGGTAATTATATCGTTACTCGTTAGTGTCTAAGAAGGCTATGAGTTTATACCTTTAGAAGTCGGTAACCACCAACCGCTTGACTAGATGAATTCCCATGACTTCTTAAAGCCAGATTTCTGCTACCACAAGCCGAAGAAACATTACTTACACAAGTCAACAATCTTTAGTCTAATGTCAAGCTTGAGGAAAATTGTAATAATCAGCGTTATTTCCACCAGGCATACTGTAAAATCTTCAACCCGAACAATTCACAAAGTGCGATGTGGGGGATGGGGCTGAGGGGGAGGGCCGTTACCATACCCATTAGCCTTGGTGGTTGCTCACCCTACCCGTCCTCGGTTCTTAGGGCCAGCCCTGGTTGTAAGATGAAGCACAAGTCCTCTTTTTAAAAGATTGATAGTGTCATTAAAAGACAATGATCTAGTTGAATGGTGTGGGTTTAAATCCTTGTAAATGCAAGGCTAGATAGTGTTTTAATACATTTAGCCAGCTGAGTCTTCATTCATTGCAACTCAAGGGCTTATATGCAAACACAATGATTGAGGACAATTTAGAATTCTTTGGAGGGTTGGTACAAAAAAAAATATCTAGTCAATTTACTATTATTAGAATAAGAAATGAAAAAGAAGACTTGAGTTTTAAAAGAGAAAATTAAAATGCATGGATAAAATCATAAAATTAGTTGATTTAAAATGTGTTGGATGTTATTGTAGTCTTATCTATATGTTTTTTTGAACGTTAACTTTCGTTAAAAAACACACGGGGACGTCCTCAAAACAAGGACAACTCCCACAAAATTACAACATATACAAAGGGCTAATACACCAATCCTTCCAAAAAAGATCGGTGAATTTAGTCCTATTCTTAAGCCACAAAAACGACATAGATTTAACACTATCAAGAAATTAGTCTATATGTCTCATGAAGAAATTAGGTAGCTTGAAGAGATTAATTAGTTGCCTGACTCTCTCTTGTAAATTTAGTTGTCAATACTATTCAATCAAAATCAATATGTGCTAAAACATTGTAGACATAATTGACATTATCGCCCATGTCACGTCCCTCATCAAATGGAGAGTACGATCATGGCTAAGGATCAACGTTGTGGGCATGCTTAATGATGACGGAGACAATTATGCCACACATCTTTATTGTTTTAGCCTACATATTGATTTGTTCAATTAGATTAGATGATACTGTTACACAACTTATTTTGTATGAATCTGGCAATTTAATTTCTTCAGTTAATAAGTTTTTATATAATCAGCATCGTTGTTGATGTTGCCGATGTAGTAATTTTCAGTTGTCACTATTATAACAAATATAATTGAAGGGATATGGTCTCAAATCTTCACGCAGACGAGACTAGCTCTAACCCATAAAGAGAAACCATAACTCTCAACACTTGTGGTACAATCCATGTGCAAGAACATATGCTTGCACAACCTCCCTGGAAGCGCAAGAGAATGTCAGCAATTGAAGGGAGTCAGTGCGTGTGATCACACACGCTGGACAAACAAGCAACACCGTACACAAGGACACTTATGTACGGAAAGTCCAGACTTAGAATATCCGATCAGAGCATGGGCGCATGTCCATCCAATCAAAAGATGATAAATGCCAGGGTCGGACCAACCACCATGAGTGGTACAGTGACGTGGCAACTTCCATGTTGGGACCTTGCTGGAGATAGTACTGTCAGAGTACTGTACACACGTGTCGCTTCGCAGACAGTCATACGTCATGTCAACGCCTCCAAGGGTCAAAACCATTTTGCCCGTCAGAAATGACAAACGTGAGGCCACTCCTGTCACGCCACTTGGCTCCATAAAAGGTGATACACTCTCCTACTCCCCTATGAGCATTTATTACCACGTTCCTAAAGTACTAATGCATGGGCCGTAAGTGGAGGCACCTCTTAACCTGGGTCTGGGCCCACCTTAGGTTTTAAGGGTTAGTGATGTTTCACCCATGCATGTCCTATATAAAAAGGGCTACTCATTCAATGGACATGTCATGTTACACCAAAGTAAGACAACACCATTTTTCTGTCTGTACGTTAGAGCTATTGCTAGCATCATAGCAGTTACCTATTTTCACACGACCTTTATTCCTTTCTTGCAGGTTGTTCTTGCATGCCGTTGGAGCTATTGCTAGCATCATAGCAGTCACCTATTTTCACACGGCCTTTATTCCTTTCACACGGCCTTTACTCGTGTCACGCCACTTGGCTCCATAAAAGGTGATACACTCTCCTACTCCCCTATTAGCATTTATTACCACGTTCCTAAAGTACTAATACATGGGTCGGAAGTGGAGGCACCTCTTAACCTGGGTCTGGGCCCATATTGGGTTTTAAGGGTTAGTGATGTTTGACCCATGCATGTCCTATATAAAAGAGGGCTACTCCTTCTTCATTGGACATGTCATGTTACACCAAAGTAAGACAACACTATTTTTGTGTCTGTACGTTGAAGCTATTGCTAGCATCATAGCAGTTACCTATCTTCATACGGCCTTTATTCTTTTCTTGCAGGTTGTTCAAGGTCATGAGTATTAAGTAAAGGATTATACCTTGCAGCAACTATGAGTGAAAATAATAAAGTACTTCTTCTTGTACTTAAACTCGTTGTTTTTTCAGTAATCATATGATTCATATCGCTAATACTTTACTGTAATTATTATTTACTATCACCATTTTGCAAACAGATGTTAAAGAAATATACACGGAAATTAAAATCATAAAAAGGTAACGAGTATTGGGTTTCACTCTAGTATTTTCAATTTTTTACATTATTTGAAAATTTGGAATATTAGTCATAATATTACGACGTCTTATAGACTTAATAGTCATTCAGTGAGGTCCTGGTTTTAAGTGTGACACTAACAGACAACCTAACCAAAAAAAAAAAAAAAAACAAATCGGATACGTAAATGATAGCCTTAAAAAAAAGGATATCCAAATAATAAATTTTTGTTGCTAAATGATAGCCTTTAAAAAGAAAGGACACCCAAATAATAAATTTTGGTTGCAATTCAGAAAGGGGTGGTGACGCAGCTTGTTACCCGCCTACCCGTTATCTTAATGTAATTTTCTTTATCCTGGAGTGAAAATTACTAGTTAACAAAAAAAAAAAAAAAAAAACAGTGTTTTATTATTAGTATTAAAAAAAATAAAAAAAATAATAAAAGCTCGATTGCTCAAATTTTATCACATCACTATATTACTAGGTCGCCTCAAATTACTTTTTTTTTTGGAGGGTGAGGGTCCCATTCGGAGGTGGCAGAGTACTTCACACCCGCTCTTGCAGAGTTGCAGGTCCTACCCCCACTCACACGCCCAGATTATGTTGTCTGAACCGCTCTTCAGACTATGTTACCGTTGTAGTAATCTTCAGTTGTCACTATTATCCGAAATCTTCAGTTTTAGCGATGGACGTACTAGTGACGGACTTTCCGTCACAGCCGATTTCATCCGAGCACGATATAAAATCCTGACCAAAATTTCATCCGAAATCTTACGCATGTTAGCATTCCCTTGGCAATCCACTGGTAATTACCAAAGCATGTCTTGTTGTTGGTGTTATTCGTTGGTGAAAATCTTTTTACTATCTCAGTAAACACCTATCGACTATCAATGATATTTATTGTATAGATTATCAACAGCTATCATTGATAATAAACGTGCTTTTCACATTTTTCAAATTTCGTATTTAATGTTTTAAATAGAAATCAAAGATAAATTGACAAAAGAACACCACATGTGCAAAACCATTTCAAAAACTATGTATTTAGAAAATGAATTTTTTTTTAATAAAAGTTACTTCCTTTCATTAAAACAAAATACGAAAGTTACATCACAATATAAGGTAGACGTGCAACAAGCTACGCCGTCACCCCTTTCTAAATTGCGAACCCTAGTCTGCTAAAGAATATATATCCCCAAAGGTTTTTCTTAAAACCAGCCAAAGTATATATATCCCCAATATATGCTTTTGATACTTATATACACAGCATACCTACATTATACCTATATATATGTATGTGTATATTATAATCACATGTAATTGCCATCATATATAGCTAATATTATCATAGCACCAATTTTAAACTATGGGAAATTTTCTTTGTTGCTTCACTACCAGGAAAGAAACCGAAAGTTTTCCCATTGATACACACTTCAAGTGTTCTTCTCCATTACCTTCTTGGCCACCAGGTTCTTCTTCCATCTATCTTCTTTATACCTTTACTAATTTGCAATAAATTTCTTAACTTATATACCGATTTCTTGATTGTTACATGCAGGTGAAGGTTTTGCTAATGGAACCATTGATCTTGGAGGACTTCATGTTCGTCAAATAACATCTTTCACCAAAATCTGGTCCAGTTCATATGGTGGATCAGATGATAATGGTGCCACTTTCTTTGAACCAAATCCAATACCAGAAGGGTTTTCAATGCTAGGATGTTATTGTCAATCTAATGCAACCCCTCTTTTCGGTTGGGTTCTTGTCGGAAAAGATGTTTCTGGAGGAACCCTGGCTAGTCCAGTAGACTATACCTTAGTTTTAAGTGTGGATAGTTCTTTCTACATTTGGTTGCCAACACCACCGGATGGATATAATCCGGTAGGTTATGCAATCACTTCTTCGTTAGAGAAACCTTCACTTGATAAAATCAAGTGTGTTCGTGTTGACCTGACGGATGAATGTGAAACCGATGGTTTCTTGTGGGGTGTGGATGATGGTGTTAGTGTTTATGGTTTGAGACCAAAAATTAGAGGTACACAAGCCCAAGGGGTTTGTGTAGGTGCTTTTGTTGTTGAAGATGAAAACAATAGTTATTCTATGCTATCTTGTCTTAAAAATAATAACTTTAGTAGGTTGTCAAACTCCATGCCTAATTTGGCTCAAATAAAGGCCTTGGTTCAAGAATACTCTCCAAGACTCTATTTTCACCCTAGTGAAACTTACCTTCCATCTTCAACAACATGGTATTTTAGCAATGGGGTCTTATTGTATCATGTTGGAGATGAGTCAAACCCTATTCTTGTCGAGCCCACTGGCTCAAACCTACCTCAAGGTGGTTCTAACGATGGCACGTACTGGCTAGACCTGCCGTTTGAGGAGGTAGAAAGGGAGAGAGTCAAGAAAGGAGATCTACAAAGTTGTGAGGTTTATATCCATGTTAAACCTATGTTAGGAGCAACATTTAGTGACATAGTCATATGGGTTTTCTACCCATTTAATGGTCCTTCAACTGCCAAATTAGGTTTGATTGATGTTCCTCTAGGGAAGATAGGAGAGCATGTAGGGGATTGGGAACATATGACTATGAGAATTAGCAATTTTAATGGTGTTTTATATCGAGTTTATTTTGCACAACATAGTGGAGGGACGTGGGTAGACACCACATCTCTTGAATTCCAGTCTGAAACTAATAATTTTATAGGGTATTCTTCGTTGCATGGCCATGCAACGTACCATGTCCCTGGGGTTGTGCTCCAAGGGACAGATGTGGTTGGGATAAGAAATGATACTTCTAAAAGTGACATGTTTCTAGATGTAGGAACCGTGTATTCAATCATGGCGACAGAGTATATCGATTCTGTAATTGAGCCACCATGGTTAAAGTACGCAAGGAAATGGGGTCCAAAAATAACGTATGAGCTCGGAGTCGAGCTTAAGAAATTGGAAAATTCATTGGGGATTTTGGAACCTGCTATTGAAAGCTTGTTGGAGATTCTACCGAATGAAGTATATGGAGAGGATGGACCAACCGGACCCAAAATGAAAGATTACTGGGACGGAGATGAACGATAAACGATGTATATAATTGTGATGTTAGTGTGTTGCAAATAATATTTCCTTCCCATTGAAATGAATGTATTGTTTACCAAGACTTGATAAGAAGATTGTATTTCGTTTAACTTTGCAAGGAGATTATTTGTCAAAGAAATTGACATTGGAGAAAAGAAAAATATTATAAAATCATGTTATTAATTTAATAATATTGCCGGGCTAATTATATATGTAAAATGAGAACACTGTATGGTTAATAGGTTACAACAAAGTATATAGAAGTAGATTAATTAGAGTTAGTTTTGTAGATTTTCTGCCATGTAACTTTCGAATTTTAGTATTGATTTTTATTTTTATCATCATATTTAAAGTTATATTGTGTGTACAAAGTAAAACTCAATCCGACTTGTTTTGTTTTCGACATCACAATTTCTTATGTGATCTACCGAGTACGTACATATGTGTTATATTTTATTTAGAGTGTCTGACTCATACAAACTGTCTAAACATACTTCTAAATAAATACATACGTCCACTATAAGATTAGAACTCTCAACTATTTTAAAAACGAAACAATTATGATTTATGTACACACCCTGATTCCGCTATTTATAATATAGAGAAAGTGTAAGGTACAAAGTCTCTTATCCTACAAAGTGTAGGAAGCCACAAAATGATGCCACGTGGAACTTGTCTGTTATAACTCTATAACTGATTAGAGGGGTAGTATAGTCAATTGGACATATCAATTAATCACGTTTATTATCAAATCCCTGTTTTATCGTTCATCAATTTTTTTCAAATTTCATAACTGATTCCATAATATACGATTATCATTTCTTACCATATTCAAAAATCTACAATCATCGTCGATCACTGGTTCAAATTTTTTACGAAAAATCATAATCAATTTGCCGAGTTCTTCACCATGTTCGGTATGTACTCTGTTTTTATTTTTTTCAATTAATCGTGATCTTACTCTTAATTTGTGTTTTCAGATCTAAACAATGAACCTGAATTCTTATTCGATGAAGAACAAGAAGTTTCTACTGTTTTTGAAGTTTTTTAGATCAGTGATGAAAACAGAGGTTGAGCATTCCATTAAAATTTTTTGATGTTTTGTGGATTTGAAGATAATCATTTGCGTTTTACTATGTTTTATACATGCGTTTTGATGTATCTGGTGATATTATGTTTTAGGATAACATTCAAATGCGTTTTAATATGTTTTAACATGCGTTTTGTTGTATCTGGTGATTTTAACATGCGTTTTGATGCATCTGGTGATATTATGTTATTGATAAGATTCAAAAAATAAATACATGCGTTTTAAGATTAACAAATGCGTTTTATCTGATTAATGAAACTACTGATTACTGTTGATTGATAACTTCTGATGAAGTGTTTGTAACTACTGAAGAAGAAGTTAATAACTACTGCTGAATCAAACCACTGATGGCCTAACTTCTGATGAGCAAACTACTGATGAACATTGATACACATGCGTTTTATGGGTTTACAAATGCGTTTTAACTACTACTGAATCAAACCACTGATGGCCTAACTTCTGATGAGCAAACTACTGCTGAATCAAACCACTGATGGCCTAACTTCTGATGAGCAAACTACTGATGAACATTGTTACACATGCGTTTTATGGGTTTACAAATGCGTTTTAACTACTGCTGAATCAAAACCACTGATGGCCTAACTTCTGATGAACATTGATACACATGCGTTTTATGGGTTTACAAATGCGTTTTACTTTTTTTTTAACATTGATACACATGCGTTTTACTTTTTCGTGATGAGCAAACCACTGATTATCTAATGCATTACTAAATTCATAAAACGCCTCTACTAAAACTTCAAAACGCATCTGCAACTATAGATCACCAAAACATCATACTAATCAGTAAAACGCCTTTACTTTTTTCACGTCCTTCACCTGTTTTAGGTTTTTAAAGTAAAATCATGAAGTAAAATTAAAGTAAAATACGATCAAAATACGATCAAAATTAATGTAAAATCATGAACAATTCCTTTCCTGATTTGCGTTTTGGAGGCATATTTGTTGATATGATTTAGTGTTTCTCCGATGCTCTGTTTTTTGATTTTTGATTTTCGGACTTCGGTGTCAGTTTTGTTTTTTGGAGAATCAATCGCACGCATAAAATGAAGTAACCGTCAATTAATGAGGTTGATTTGGGCGCTGGATTAAAAAATTCAAATTATTTTAGTTTGTAATTTGTCTGTTTTACCCTCAAATTGATAACTGCCATTAATGACAAACGTGGGTAATTAATGTACGAGGTTTTCCTTATAAAACGCAGAAGGTGGGAGATGGAGGGCCAGGATGGCTTCTCACACTTTATAGGTTAAGAAGGTTTTGTACGTTAGCCGGCCTCTATAATATATATAACTTCTTATATAAGAATTCGATGCATTTAAATATATAAATAGTTTTTTTAACGGCTAAATAGTTGATGCATGATAAAGAAAATTAAACTCATACTGAATATTAATGTGCAATAGGCCAATAGTTATTTGAATCGTGTTAGCAAGCAATTATCCAACGTGTAAGCAAACAATTATCCTACAGAAACGTGTAGATACAAATGTGGCTACTACAAATGTATTGCAGCTTGAAATATAAAGCCCCATCTGATGTGGATAAAAATGACGCCTCAAACACTATTACGGGGGGCTCCATTTTTCAAAATCAAGCTTGGGCTTTATATATATAGCGCCAATGTTCTTGTCCCCCCTCCAATCAGAATTTGCCACATCAGACACTCTCTCTCTTTTTATTATTTTATTATTTTTTTTAATTTAAAAGATATAATAAAATATTAATAGGGGCTTTATAAATAAAGCCCCTACCACTACACCCCTTTTCAGTTTTTCTCTCCATGCTGACTCAGCAGCCACATGGACCAATCAGGAAGGGGGCTTTATAAATAAAGCCCCCCACTACGCATGGTCTAATGGTAAGGAGTTGATTGGTAGGGTTAGGTGATGCGTCTCTTCTTAGATGGTTGAACGTGATCACGTGTTCAGATAAAAAAAGGGAAAATCACCAATTTGGCCATTGACTTGGTCAAATTACCAAACTAGCCAACTCCCATCTCTTGGGAGAGTCGGCTCACAGGTCCCGAGACGTCTTCGTGAGATTTCGGTGATGGACCACTAGCTGAGCGACATCTCAGAGTCGACTCACAGGTCCCGAGACGTCTTCGTAAGACTTCGGTGATGGACCACTAGCTGAGCGACACCTCACCCATCTCCTCAGCCGTCTTTGGAGAGACGGTTCCCGATTCCCAATACGTCTTTGTGAGACCTTGCCTACACACTTCCCAACTCTCTCTCTCTCTGCGATGATCATGACCGTGAGTAAAACAGAGCTCTTCCGGAGTTCCGGTTAACTTCCGATGATCATACTGTTATCTTAAATCGAGATTAATTGACAAATTTGCAAGTTTAATGAGATATTGAGATGACATGATTAAAAAAAGGCATGTTAAGTTATATGATCAGATTTTGAAGATCAAAAGAAACAGAGCTTGTTGACTTATTGTGTCTGCTCGTTGAAATGTTTGATCATATACAACCGGTATGGTCCCATAACACATTGCATACAGTTGGTTAAGCCCACACGGCTCGAACTTTGATGGCATCAGCAATACATCAGCTCCAGCCGTTATCCGGTAAGCCATTTTGACCGAAAACCCCACCCACCCTCTCCTCTCTCTACTCTCACTCTGCGCAACATGATACAATGCAAGCAACCTCTCCTCATCGCGCAAACGCGCAACCTCTGATCAAACGCGCAAACGCGCAACATACAAACAAATCCAACGCGCAAACGCGCAACATCAATCTCTCTCTCTCCTCATACGCGCAAATCCAACGCGCAAACGCGCATTCATTCTTTCTGTTAATTTTCATCTGGGTATTGTTATTCTTGAACAATGAATGAAGATCAAGGACAAAAGTGTCATACTTGCAGGTTTTGTAAATATTTATATCAAGAAACAGAGGAATGTGTTTGTAAATATTTATATCAAGAAACATGGTGGGTTGACTCTGTAATATGCTTCACAAACATAAAAGATTAAAATGGGTCGTTGTTTTCGATATTTTTTAAAACTTAAAATGTTTTTTATTCTATTTTTTATTTGATATAAAATATGTTTGAAGAGATATGTACCCGCGCGTGCGCAGGAAAGAAACCCACACACACGACAGCGCAGGAACGTGACGTGGCATTCTAGAAGACGGCGCACGCAGCCATAAAAAAGGACAGGTGTCACCCGACAGGAGCAGAATCCATAGCCAATCAGAGGCATCAATTCCCTGCTCCATGATCACCTGCCAATACGAGGTACGAGAAAGGACGAAAAGGACAATTACAGGACACGTGGACCAATCACAGAAGGACAACACAAGAATTGACAACGACCACAATAGTACAGGACAGTTGCCATTCTTCTCACAGCCAATCATAGGCCACCTGATGAGCCTATAAATACCCACCTTCGTCATCAAAGGAGGGGATCGATTATCAGAGAGAGAATTCATATCACAAGCTGTGAGAAATAGATTATAGTCGAAACTCTTGTAATAATCCGATAACAATGTCTTGTATTTGTCTTATCAATTAATGAGAATCACGTCCTTTCTTATATTCATACATTAACACTGTCGTATTAGATTGTTAGTTTGGTGTTTCTTCATTGGCGCCATCCGTCTTTTGAGTTATCAAGAACAGCAACTAAAAAACTTCTATTTCTCAGAAAAACAGTCATGAGTTCTTTACCAACAACAATAAACTCCCCAACGGGCATGTCTGGCACTGGTGTTGCTCAGGCAAACACCAGCCAGCCCGACAGCCATGCGGAGGAGCAATTTCACGGCACAGACATGGGCCGCACTCCGTCCTCCGGGACAAGACAAACCCCGTCGTTTCATTTTGCAACTGATAATGTTCAAGCTTCACCCGCTGGTCACACCGCGCCGATGGTTAGTCCGGAGGTGTGGTATGCGCAACAAAAAGAAGCTCTGAAACAAGCATTTATGAACAAGCTTAAAGAACAACAGCTGAGAGAAGCATCTCGCGCTCTGTCCTTCAGTGAAGGAAGGCCGGTCACCATATCGGAAGGGCCATCCAGAGCTGCGGGACACATCGGCGGAAGCAATCATATCACTGACCCAACTTGGAGGGAAGACTCCGATGAGTCACAGAGTCGTTTTCAACGTGACACAAGCCAGTACTTAACCAACACCGTTGATCGAGCACACTTGTTGTCCGGCGAAGACGATCTCACACAACCCTACTATCCCCCATCATTCAGTGAAAAATCAAAGTTCACACCGCGCATCGCGCTCGCCACGCTGCCCGCACGAACAAAAATCCCAAGTACTCTGGGAAAGTTCGACGGCACCGGCGATCCTGACGACCACCTGAGAAGCTTCGAAATCGCAGGAAAATGCGCGCGGTGGAGCCTACCAGCATGGTGTCACATGTTCGCGCAGACGCTTACGGGCGCAGCGCGAGTATGGTTCGACAGCCTACCAAACGGCAAGATTGACAATCTGAAAGAGTTGACTGACAAATTCTCAGACCACTTCAGCCAAAACAAGAGGATTGAGCGCGATTCCACAGATATCTTGCAGGTCAAGAGGCGTGAGAATGAATCCATCGAAGATTTCATCACCAGGTTTAATCGAGAGGCCTTACAGATCGGACCGATTGGGTTCGAACTTATGAAAGCAGCATTCACCCAAGGGGTGAGGTGTGACTCACTGATCCGCACCTTATCCGGATGCACAGGTATGCCCAACACCTGGGAAGAGATCATGCGCGGAGCAAAGAACTATGATAAAACTGAGAGAGAGCTTTCTGTTTGGAGCAGAATTCAAGCGCCGCAGTACACAGACACTCAAGCACAAGCAGTGCGCAGCAGAAATAACAGGAATGAGTGAAGGGGAAAAGGGAATGTCTGGACGAGGCTCCAAGGAACCAACCAGACAGTGACAAAGCCCGCCGCACCCCAAGAATATCCGCACAACACTTCACTTGTGCATAAATCCGGTAGGCGGAGTCACAACAACTGGACTCCTTTAACAAAAACACCAGCGCAAGTCTTAGCCACAGAAAATGTTGACTTCCCAGAGCCAAAAGTCATCAAGCGCAGGGAAGGGCTCGACCATAACAAGTTCTGCGCCTACCATCAAGACATCGGCCATGACACCGACAAATGCTATCAGCTGAGGCAAGCAATCGAGGATGCGCTGAAAACCGGTAAGCTAGGACATCTGCTGCAAAATGTGGAGCGTAAACAAACAGCGGGCCCACCGCCAAGAAAGATAAAAAATGTGAGTATGATGATACATAGCAGTGGGTACCGACTCCAAAAGCGAAAGCCAGAAACCACAGCAGGATGGAAAGAGCAACAAGTGTGCTTCCCGGTGGTCAAAGGCGGCCTGTCCGCTACGCGGGCAATCATTGTCACGGCCATCTTCGACCACTACAGAACTACCAGAGCTTTCATGGATACCGGCAGCAACTCAGACATCATGTACGGGCAATGTTTCGACTTATTGGACGAGGAAGACAAGCAAAGACTGCGTCCCATCTACTCCCCAATCATGGGATTTTCGAACGAAGTCGTGACCCCGCTCGGGGAAATTTCTTTCCCCCTCACTTTGGGAGCACATGGGCGCTCGAGAACTGAAGAAGTCACCTTCCTTGTCATCCCGACGAAGTCCAAGTATGATATCATCCTGGGACGAGATTCTATGACTTCATACAACATGGTCACCTCTACAGTCCATGGCGCAATCGGTTTCCCCACCCCAAGTGGTGTGGCAATCGTGTGGGCTAACAGAGAATGCGCCATGACAACAGAGTCCCATCCGGCCAAGATGCTAAATTCATGCCCACGCACGGAGCCAGAAAAGTGGATCCTGAATACCAAATTCCCTGACCAAACCATCACGCTGGGACCAGCAATCTCAGAGGGCATCAGGGACAAACTAAAACAGCTCCTCCGAAAGAACATGGACGTGTTCGCGTGGCAGCCATCAGACATGACCGGCGTCCCACGCGAACTCGCCCAGCACAAACTCAACACATATCGCTCTGTCGAACCCATCGCGCAAAAGCGCTGAAGCATGGGTGCCGAGAAAACGCAGGCGATGAATGAACAAGTAGGAGAGCTGTTGAAAGCCGGAATCCTAAGGGAAACACGATACCAAACCTGGGTTGCCAACCCAGTGATGGTAAAGAAAAGCAATGGTGGATGGAGGATGTGCGTGGATTACACAGACCTCAACAAGGCATGCCCAAAGGACTGCTACCCTTTGCCGGAGATTGATCTGAAAATAGACTCGCGCTCGCCTTTCCGTTTCAAATGCTTTCTAGATGCGTACAAAGGATACCATCAGATACAGATGGCGCTAGAGGACGAAGACAAAACAGCCTTCCGCACCGATAAGGGGGTTTTCTGTTACACCAAGATGCCATTCGGCCTAAAAAATGCGGGGGCCACATACCAACGGTTGATGGACCGCGCATTTGCCAAACAGATCGGGAGGAACCTAGAAGTCTATGTGGATGATCTGGTCATCAAGAGCAAGGAAGAGGATCAAATGCTGACAGATATCGAAGAAACCTTCAAGCATTTGAAAGAAATCTAGATGAAGCTGAATCCAAGCAAGTGCGCCTTTGGGATGGAAGAGGGAAAGTTCCTGGGCGTGGTGGTCACTAAAGATGGTTTCAGGCCAAACCCTGAAAAAATACAAGCCATCGCGCAAATGCCCTCCCCATCCACCCTGAAAGAAGTTCAAACACTGAACGGGCGCCTAGTAGTAATCAACCGATTTCTGTCGCATCACGCAAGCAAATCCATCCCATTCATCGAAACGCTAAAAAAACTGCCTGAAAAAGAACCATTTTAAATGGACTGCAGAGGCGGAGAAAGCCTTTCAAGAGATGAAGGAATGTCTGACGGACTTACCAACACTCACCGCTCCGCTCCCTAAAGAGCCATTAACGATGTATCTATGCGCCACAGAGCAAGCGGTGAGCGCGGTATTGATGGTAGACATGAAGTTGGTCCAGACACCTATTTATTATGTCAGCCGAGTATTGACAGATGCAGAGTCAAGGTATACCACCATGGAGAAGCTAGTTTTAGCCCTCGTTCACGCATCACGAAGGTTGCGCCGCTACTTCCAGGGCCACCCCATCAACGTGCTGAGCGACTACAAGCTAAACAACGTCCTATCAAAGCCGGAGGTCTCCGGTAGATTAGCAAAATGGGCTATCGAGCTGGGCGAGCACACCATTCACTACAAAACGCGCCCAGCAATCAAAGGACAGATATTAGCTGACTTCATAGCGGAGGTACCACAAGAAAAGGTTGAAGAGTGCAAAGCAGAACAAGACCCACAGCCAACGTGTGATGAGAAAGCCATTTGGAACCTCTATACAGATGGGGCCTCAAACGAAGACGGTGTAGGTGCGGGGATACACCTAGTTAGTCCGGAGGGCGCAGAGTTCACCTATGCGATCAGACTCGAATTCAAAGCCACCAATAACGAGGCTGAATACGAGGCATTCCTCGCCGGACTACGTATCGCGCAAAAACTGGGCGCAAAGCACATCTTCGCACACGTCGATTCAATGTTGGTAGCAGGTCACATCACTGGGAAATATGAAGCAAAAGAACCTTCCATGATCATGTATCTCCAGCGAGCCAAAGAGCTCATGGCCGCTTTTCCTAGCTGCACCATCGACCACATTAAACGCAGCCAAAACAAGCCGGCGGACACTCTAAGCAAAATGGCATCCACAAGTTTCAGCCATTTAGCAAAAGAGGTCCGAGTTGAAACCTTAAGCGAACCGTCTGTTCCACCCAAGGAAGTCAATGTCATCCAAACGGGTGTTGACAGCTGGATGACTCCGATAGTTTTTACCTGACCACCGGCACGCTACCTGAACAACGCGCCGAGGCCAGGAAGATACAACAAAAAGCCCTTCAATACCAAATGCAAGATGGCATACTCTATCGGAAGTCATACTTGGGACCATTACTGCGGTGCGTGGATGCGGTTGACGCGGATTATCTAGTGCGTGAGATACATGAAGGGATATGCGGGATACACGCTGGGCCGCGCATGGTGGTCGCAAAGATTATGAATGCGGGATATTACTGGCCAGGCATGCACCTGGACGCCTTAAAAATCATCTGCAAATGCGACTCCTGCCAGCGCCATGCCCCCAACACCCTGCGCCCTAAAAACGATCTCATCCCAGTAACTTCAGCATGGCCATTTCAAAAATGGGCCATCGACTTGGTAGGCCCATTCCCAATGACGACTGGCAAAAGAAAATTTCTGATAGTCGCCATTGACTACTTTACCAAATGGGTCGAAGCCATGCCACTTGCTGAAATTACAGCCAATCATGTGAAGAAGTTCATCTGGGAGTTCATCATCTGCCGCTTCGGGTTACCTATGTCAATTGTCACAGACAACGGGACCCAATTTGCGGACAAAGGGTTGCTAAAATGGTATGCGGACTTGCACATTCAACCCACATTCACCTCGGTCGCGCATCCTCAGGGAAATGGCCAGGTCGAGCGTGCAAACCGAAGCATTGTCGAGGGCATCAAGTCAAGGCTGGGGACTAAAGGAAAGGCTTGGGCAGAGGAATTACCGAGCGTGCTATGGGCCAATCGCACTCTTACAAAAACGAGCACCGGTGAAACCCCTTTCAGCCTCACATACGGCTCTGAAGCCATGATACCCGCAGAGATTGGATGCCCATCTGCAAGAGTCCTATCAGCAACCATAACAGACAACGATCGAGAGCTGCGCACGAATTTAAACCTAGCAGAAATACGCCGAGAAAGCGCAGCAATACGAGAAGCGAACTACAAGCAAAAGTTGGAAAAGTATTAAAACGAGAAGGTCAAGCCCTGCACATTCCATGAAGGGGAATTTGTTTTACGCAACAACGAAGCCAGCGGCGCCTTCCCCAAAGGGAAATTGGCCCCAACTTGGGAAGGGCCATATCGCATACAGGAGGTCCTTGGCAAGGGAGCCTACAAACTCTCAACCTTAGAAGAAAAACCAGTTCCCCGTACATGGAACGCGGCTCAATTGCGAAAATGCTATATGTAATACTATCCTGTGATGTAACAACGGCCGACGCGCCAAACTTATGAAATGAAATATGGCAGTTCCTTTACTTTACATGCACTTACTCTCATAAACATTGTATGGTTAAGATACAATGTCCTAAACTAGAAATTGCATCGAGAAATCTGGAATTTCCCTAAACTGCACGTTGCATGGTTAAGATGCAACGCGCACCCTAAACATTGTATGGTTAAGATACAATGTCCTAAACTAGAAATTGCATCGAGAAATTTGCAATTTCCCTAAACTGCGCGTTGCATGGTTAAGATGCAACGCGCACCCTAAACATTGTATGGTTAAGATACAATGTCCTAAACTGGAAATTGCATCGAGAAATCTGCAATTTCCCTAAACTGCGCGTTGCATGGCTAAGACGCAACGCGCACCCTAAACATTGTATGGTTAAGATACAATGTCGTAAACTGGAAATTGCATCGAGAAATCTGCAATTTCCCTAAAACTGCGCGTTGCATGGTTAAGATGCAACGCGCACCCTAAACATTGTATGGTTAAGATACAATGTCCTAAACTGGAGATTGCATCGAGAAATCTGCAATTTCCCTAAAACTGCGCGTTGCATGGTTAAGATGCAACGCGCACCCTAAACATTGTATGGTTAAGATACAATGTCCTAAACTGGAAATTGCATCGAGAAATCTGCAATTTCCCTAAAACTGCGCGTTGCATGGTTAAGATGCAACGCGCACCCTAAACATTGTATGGTTAAGATACAATGTCCTAAACTGGAAATTGCATCGAGAAATCTGCAATTTCCCTAAACTGCGCGTTGCATGGTTAAGATGCAACGCGCACCCTAAACATTGTATGGTTAAGATACAATGTCATAAACTGGAAATTGCATCGAGAAATCTGCAATTTCCCTAAACTGCGCGTTGCATGGTTAAGATGCAACGCGCACCCTAAACATTGTATGGTTAAGATACAATGTCCTAAACTAGAAATTGCATCGAGAAATCTGCAATTTCCCTAAACTGCGTGTTGCATGGTTAAGATGCAACGCGCACCCTAAACATTGTATGGTTAAGATACAATGTCCTAAACTGGAAATTGCATCGAGAAACCTGCAATTTCCCTAAACTGCGCGTTGCATGGTTAAGGTGCAATGCGCACCCTAAACATTGTATGGTAAAGATACAATGTCTTAAACTTAGAGGTTGCATCGAGAAATCTGCAACTTCCTTAAAGTGCGCGTTGCATTGTTAAACCGCAACGCGCATCTTACGCATTGTATGATTTAAACGCGATGTCTTAAATACTAGCAAATCACATACATCCGATTAAAATTTACACTTAAACATATGCTACGTGATAGCAAAAAACCACATTACTTGCCCAACCAAGTTTCAAAAACAAAAGATATATATATATATATATATATATATCTAAAAACAGGTCAATATTACAAATTTGGCAAATGTTAACAAACAGGCATGGATGAATAAAATGAACAAGCAAAATCCAGCTTCATTCCTTGGGCTCCGAAGACGCATCGCTGAAATCATCGTCTTCATCCGATCCTGACAAGTCCAGCTTCTCACTACATCCCGCTTGCTCGCCGAGCGTCAAGTCAGCCGCAATCATCTTCTTCATAGCATACTCGCGCCGCGTGTGCGTCAAGCCTTGTTTATCAAATGACTCTTTGAGCTCGAAATAGCTTGGCCGGTCACGATGGCTAACGACGAAGTCAATCAGTTCATACTTCAGCTCATCGAACTCAGCGGCTTTCTTAGCAAGCACAGCATCCAGATCCTGCTTATACAGCGCGAACTGCTCCAGCGGCTTGCCAGCCTGCACGTGCTGATAGCCTTCAATAAATCCAGCCTTGCGCCCCACCAGCTTCGCGGCAGCGTTCACCGCGGCCACGGCTTGGCGCGTCTGGGCGCAGTTCTTCACATGATAAGCCACCTGCGCAAACATTCAAAGGGCACGTTTCGTAAGTGTATACGCATAAAATGATAAGAAGTTATAAGCACAAAGACAAACCTTAGGGACGCAGCGGCTAAGAACCCACGCACGATCCTCTTCAGCAATTTCCTTCTCATTTTGGGCATCCATCAACTGCCCTTCTAACACAAGGATCTTTTGCTGCAAGGATAAATTCTCATTGTCCAACCCCTCGTGCGACTCCTGCCACTGCTTAATGTCCTTATCCTTCTCTCGCAGCAGGTCACGGGCCTCAAGCAACTTGTCATAATGCTGCTTCACAAGTTTCCCTTTCACATCCAACTCCTTGTGGAACTCTTCTTTCTCTACCTCAACTTCAGCAATGCGCTTCTTGGATGCCTCCATCTTTGCATTGGTCTTGTCACAAGCAACCTTCCATTGCTCCTCCCGCTCAGAAATGTGCGCCTGCAGCTTGTCACGCTCTTCGCGGAATGTGGCAGCATCCCACTTAGCACGCTTCAACTCGGAGTGCATATGGTCGCGCTCCTCAGTGACTCGCTGCAAATCTTGATGGAACTTGTGCCGGTCGTGCGCCATCAACCCCCATTCACGCACAATCTCTGCTGAGGTAGACAACATGTTGGCCACACTGAGGATGTGGTCATCCATGAGCTCCCCATGCGGACGCGTAGCTTGAAAGTCACGCTCAGCAGGAGGGACAACATTCGCCAAAAACTGGCGACACTCTTCCACATTCAAAAACCGGGCGGCCGGTGTCAAAGTCCAGCTAGGCACAAAAATGCCAGCGGCCGATTCATCGCCCCCAGCAGGAAGGGCACTCGAAAAGCTAGGCCCAGGCTCCGTCACCACCCGCCTCTCATTCTCCTCGTCATCATCAACAGTCATGTCCACACCATGACCGTACCCCTCGTTGATATCGGTCGGCGACACCCGACCTTCACCACCCTCTGGAATATCCTGAGCTGGGGTGGGGAGTCGCACAGGTGTCGGCGACCGCGGAGGCGTAGGCAAAGGTGCGGGCGTTGATACCCGCACAGGTGTGGGTTGACACATGGGCGGTGACTGACGCGCCGGAGAAGAAGTTGCCAAAACATCACCCTGCAACTCCACATGCGGCGGCTCTTCAGTTTGCACAGCGGGAGACACCGGCCTTGAAGGTTCAATATTAAAACCCTCAGCTATGGGGGCAATTGACACGTCTTTCGCCGCGCTAGTGCTCAACAAAGCCGCTGCGAAAACAAGACACCAAGGGTCAGTAAAAAGCAAAACGATAAAACGCATAAGCAAAGGAAGACAGAACACTTACCCAATAAACTCTCCTCCGCGGAATGGATAAGGTCGCCCAACTTAATCCTTTTTTCAGCAGGCGATGCTGGATCCCCGGCGACCTTCTTCCTTTTACCGCCCGATCGCTTAGACCGCTTCTTAGGGCGAGGCGCATCAACAGCAACAGGCCCAGCCTCAGATATCCCCGCGGAAACAGGTTTAGTCACCACCGCGCTCTGAGCCTCTGCAGCTAGCTTCTCTACCGACTCCCCTTGCACGAACGCATCTGAAAGTTCAACGTAGCTTCGTTCAAAAGGCTGATAATTTTGAAAATACCTATTAACCACTTCGTGGTTTAAAACGAAAGAATAGTCTTCACCTTCAGCCGCATCCGCTTGCGGACGCATGATACGATGTACAAGGGAGTCGTCTTCCTCTGTCTCCTCACCAGAGTCATCTTCCACACGCGCAGGAGACAGTTGCGGGTCTTGAACGCCTGCAGACGACGGAAGTGGCGAAAGCATAGATGCGTCAGAAGACTCATCACTAGATAGCACAATTAAAGGAAAACACGTCCGCATGAACATGTTGACAGGCGAAAGATTCTCATAAAGCGGTGAAGACTCACCTGCTTCAGTAATCAACAACTGCGGTTGGGCAGACTCTCGCGACGCATCGTCCAAGTTTGGACGAATGAGTGTGTCCCACGCCTTCTCCCGGATGTACAACTCATTGTCCGCCAACTCTCTAAAGGCGAAGCCCATATTATCTCCGCCCAGAAGCATGTCGTACAAGCACGCGACATCTGCAACCAACAAACATAATAAAAGTAAATTCGCAATAACCAAACACAACTTACGCGAAGCGCGAAAGAAAAGACAAATAGTACCAACCTTTGCCGTCTTCAGTAAGGTGCGGGTTGCGCCCCTTGACGTCATACTTCATGCTCATCCCCGCCATCACCAGGCCAGTCTCCGGGATCTCACACAAGTCAACAGGGTGGCTAGTCAAAGTCTTGAACCACTCCTGCTCCTTGTACTCTATGAGCACAATTTTCCCAATTCCCTCAGCCGGATCCAACCGACCCATCTGTATGGGGATAACTCCCTGATTAATCCAGAAGAACTTGGGTTTCCACTCCCGGAAGCTCTTCACTCCGGCCCCAGCGCAGGCGGAGAACCCAGAACGCGGCCTGCAGGACAACCAACTCTCTACAAAACTTAAGCTGTAGAAAACAAAGAACATGTCCACCAAAGGTTCGATCTTCTGAGCACGACAACAAAACTCAAAGAACATGAGTCTCGACATCAGGCCGGGGTGGATCTGTTTGATGTGAACCCCAACCGCCCGGATAAACGTGCCCAAAAATTGGGTAATAGGAACCCTAAAGTTGCAGTCCCGAAAATAACAGGCATACAACCCTACTTTCCCAACAGGGGGCTGCAATATGGTCTTATCTGGGGCGGGCATCTCCACACCATACGAGGAAGGGAACCCAACCCCCTTCCTGAACTTCCAGAACTCATCCTTCCCCCAAACGGCCGTCACCTCTCCGGCATGAGGCGACCTCTTCTTCGATCCATCATCACCTTTCTTGGAACCCCCGCGTTTCTTCTTAGGGATGTTTATAATATGATCCATAATCTCACAAATAAAGCAAACTATGAAAGGAAAATAGGTTGGATAAAGTTGAAAGGAGAAGGATCACAAGAGAATTCGAAAGAAATGATAAGAAAATAAACTGATTGAAGGAAAAAGAGGGTTTAAATAGGACAACCACACGTGGAAGACACGTGGATTGACGGTTTAAAATTCGAAAACAACCACCAACCAGTGACGGACACGTCACAAGAAGAAAGAGAAATGGGCGACTCGAACAGGCCATGGGCCCACCACGTCTCTGACACTTTACAACCGTTAAAGACTTTTCGGCTACCAACCTGTCGCGTCACACACGCGGACTGACAACATTGATGTATGCATTAATTACGAGACGTCCGCAGCCCCTCCACTTGCATAACACCGCGCACAAACTTCAGACGCCGAACCAATGCGCCGAACAAGAACTCCTCAAGCTCTGAGTCCAGCGTCTCGCATACTACGCATACAACACACTGGACTAGGGGGACTTGAAGAGATTTGTACCCGCGCGTGCGCAGGAAAGAAACCCACACACACGACAGCGCAGGAACGTGACGTGGCATTCTAGAAGACGGCGCACGCAGCCATAAAAAGGACAGGTGTCACCTGACAGGAGCAGAATCCATAGCCAATCAGAGGCGTCAATTCTCTGCTCCATGATCACCTGCCAATACGAGGTACGAGAAAGGACGAAAAGGACAATTACAGGACACGTGGACCAATCACAGAAGGACAACACAAGAATTGACAACGACCACAATAGTACAGGACAGCTGCCATTCTTCTCACAGCCAATCATAGGCCACCTGATGAGCCTATAAATACCCACCTTCGTCATCAAAGGAGGGGATCGATTATCAGAGAGAGAATTCATATCACAAGCTGTGAGAAATAGATTATAGTCGAAACTCTTGTAATAATCCGATAACAGTGTCTTGTATTTATCTTATCAATTAATGAGAATCACGTCCTTTCTTATATTCATACATTAACACTGTCGTATTAGATTGTTAGTTTGGTGTTTCTTCAATGTTCAAGACTTTAAAAAATAAAAATTGCTTTCACTCTCAATATAAAAAAATTAAAATTAGTCGTATTTATAACCAAACCGTTGATCAACGAAACCTAACAAACTTGAATTTGAATCATTTGAGGTAAAATGCGACTAATTTTAAATAGATAAAGTGAGTGAAAGAGAATCAGACGAGGAGAGAGAAAGAGAGGGAGGGAGAGAGGAGAGAGAAAGAGAGAGGGGGGGGGGGGGGGGGGGGGAGGAAGAGTTGGGAAGTGTGTAGGCGAGGTCTCACAAAGACGTCTTGGGATTCGGGAACCGTCTCTCTAAAGACAGGTGAGGAGAGGGGTGAGGTGTCGATCAGCTAGTGGTCCATCACCGAAGTCTCACGAAGACGTCTCGGGATCTGTGAGCCGACTCTCCCAAGAGATGGGAGATGGCTATTTTGGTAAGTTGACTTAGTCTTTGGCTATATTGGTGATTTTCCCATAAAAAAAGGTTTTGTATACTATAAACTGGAAAAGTGAATATGGGGCTTTACGTATCTAAGCTTAGATGTGAAACTATCAAAACTACGTTGTTTTATCAATATGATGCTTAAAATGAATTAAATCTTTTTATAATTTTTTTATTTTTCAAAATTAAATCATCATCTTCCTTCAATTTTGTCATTTTTCCTTCGGCTCTGGTTATTCACACAAGCAAGCATTTTAATTGCACAACCCTATACGGGTCGTAAAGGCTTTACGGGCCGTATATAAGTATGACGTACAGTTGAAAGGCAGCAGACTAGTAACTAATCATTGGCTCGACATATATGGGCCCGTATATATCCTCTAATTATTTTGACACCCATCATATGTAAGATTTATCTCTTTATTAATGAAAGACTATAAAAAAAAGTTATAAAAGTGGACAAAAAACTGGTAAAAATGTATAAGAAAAGTTGGTTAAAAAATTATAATAAAAAAAGGCATGCCACCACCTGGAAAGATACGATGAAGGAACTAGCCGATTTAGAAAACACTACACCGAACAAACAAAGGTCAAACCCGATCTTGTGTGTAGAGACATACAGCCCCAAATACCACAACAGCCTCACTTTTGTTTATCTGTGTAAATAAAATAATATATAAAGTGTAATGGTTCAAGCCAGTTAGAGACGTTTTTATGCCATGTGTACGCCACATCATTAGAGGCATTTTTAGCCAGAAAGGCGTGCATGGTTTAAGCCCCTTTCTTGCCTCTTTAATCATTACATTTAATAATTATACAATGTTTTCTTCAATCATTTTTTTACTCAATTATTTTTAAATAAACACAAAGCAAACATGAAAATACTAATCATCTTGAATTGTACGTTTCATTCATGATCGGCCGTGGTTCCATAAACTGGATTGGGAGTTGAACAGGACTTGTAATGTCAACATCGATCTCATACTCGCCCAATCATTTTTTTACTCAATTATTTTTAAATAAACACAAAGCAAACATGAAAATACTAATCATCTTGAATTGTACGTTTCATTATGTATCGGATTTCATTCGCCCCTTAATCGGGAATTGATGATTGGCTTTGTCTACAAGGATTTTGGATTTGTTCATAGTGATCAAATTATATCTGGCCTTGTTCCACTTTTCAGTCATTCTAGATACAATTTTATAATATTGGATTTTCTGTTATTTAAATCTCGCATCTCCGTCACTTGTAGTGATTCATTCAATGAATGACTGAAAAATTATCTACTTACTCCAATTATAATTTTTCTTACTTTGTAGTTGTACATAAGCAAAACATTGAAAATCGTTTTCTATTTCTACCCATACGGGAGATTCATCATATATTCCTAAAGGTTAATCGAGTCAAATTCTTCCGGTAAATAACATAATCGTGGATAGGAAACTCCATTAGTGATCTACCCCAATTTATTGTAGAAATTTTCGGGATCAATGATTGGACTATGCAAGCTAGAAATACTTTTTCTTGGATAAAGGAACAAATTACTCGATCTATTTCCGTATCGCTCAAGATATATATATATATATATATATATATATATATATATATATATATATATATATATATATATATATATATATAGGATTTGGATCATTTGAGAACCACTATTTAGGGAGAGAACTAAAGAACCAAGTGTGAACACAAAAACCCCTCCACCAAAAAATAAAAAAAAATAATAAAAAAATTATATAACCTAAAAAAATAAAAAAAAATAAAAAAAGTAAAAACACCAAAATGTTTTTTTAGTGTTAATCTTTCTGAAAAAAAATAAAAAAAATACAAAAAAAATAAAAAAAAACAAAAAAATGGCCTTTTTTACGTCATAATTACGTCATATACCGTATGCACATGTGCATTTAACTATTAGAGCACACTTTTGAATAAATTATCAATTGCCATAATAAAATGATCATTTAAATGGACGTGATATGATATATAAGGTGGAAAAAATTTTATTCAATGATCTTTAAATAAACGCGAAGTGCATTTCACTATTATAGTTAGGTTTTTTTTTCATGGGTTTAGCTTTAGGGTTTAGTTTTTAGGTATGATAGGAATGGGGTTAGGTTTTTTGGGGTTGTTGGTGAATAAACTTAAAAAACCCTATATAAAACTATAAAATAAGATAATTGTACTACATGCACATGTGCATTTCACTATTATAGTTATGTTTTTTTAGTGTTAATCTTTCTAAAAAAAATAAAAAAATACAAAAAAAATAAAAAAAAACAAAAAAATGGCCTTTTTTACGTCATATACCGTATGCACATGTGCATTTAACTATTAGAGCACACTTTTGAATAAATTATCAATTGCCATAATGAAATGATCATTTAAATGGACGTGATATGATATATAAGGTGGAAAAAAATTTATTCAATGATCTTTAAATAAACGTGAAGTGCATTTCACTATTATAGTTAGGTTTTTTTTTCATGGGTTTAGCTTTAGGGTTTAGTTTTTAGGTATGATAGGAATGGGGTTAGGTTTTTTGGGGTTGTTGGTGAATAAACTTAAAAAAACCCCTATATAAAACTATAAAATAAGATAATTGTACTACATGCACATGTGCATTTCACTATTATAGTTAAGTTTTTTCATGGGTTTAGCTTTAGGGTTTAGTTTTTTGGTATGGTGGAAGAGGGGGTATCTTTTTGGGGGGGATGGAATGGAGCGTTTTGGTTTTTGGGGGGTGTGGGGTTAGCTGCACATGTGCATTTCACAATTGGGGGGGGGGGGGGGTTGGGGCGGTGTGGGGGATGGGGGTTTAGGTTTTTAGGGAGTGAGGTGGGTGGGTTTAGGTTTTTAGGGGGTGAAGGTGGGGTTTTTAGGTTTTTTTTGTTTGTGTTGACAATGGTTCTCTGGTTCTCTCCCTAAAGTTGGTTCTCGTATGATCCCTACCCTATATATATATATATATATATATATATATATATATATATAATAAGTTAATAACTTGTACATCAAATTCAAATGCATATCCCATTTTTGCACAGTAAGGTTATGAAAATCCACGAGAAGCGACTGGACGTATTGTATGTGTCACACCACGACAACGGCGGAAACACGTGGCGTGGACGCGAAAGAGAAATGTTTCATAGCCAAGATTAAACAAACACATAATAAACATTCATTAGACGGCGGAAAGTATTTAGTTTAGGTACATGTCTCAAAATGTAGTTTTTAACAAAATAAGGATTTTCAACTATTTCCCAATCCCATAGGAAATATTAGTAAATCCCTAACAAAAGTCCGTCTCGTCTTTATTTCGCCCGCCCTAGCCATTGCACACCTTCACACTCTTAGTTACCTGAAAGATATGTTAGGGAAAACGTCAATATAAAAATATATTGGTGAGTTTCACAGGTTTTGACACACAAATAAATTAACATTCATTTGTAAATAAGTGCGCATAACGAAATAAGAAATGTGCTACATATAACATTAGGGTAGCTAGTCCTAATACCGATGGGATCCCCATGAGCCCATAACCAAAACCAGACTACTTTACATTGCCCCGCAAGTTGTTTACATGGTAACAACTAATTTAGAATATCGTCGCACCCCGTGGTCCTTCCGTGTTGATCGCTAATCAACCGGGGTGGGTCTCGTCAAGAACCAATAGTACTATCCCCATATTCTATGGCTACATCACTTTGTATAAATGGTTACGGTTAACTGCGGAGACTTCACGTCCCATGTGACTTTACCGTTACCCATGTGCCCATCTTATGTACCATTTCATACACATGTTACCGAACATTTAATACTTTCTTACTTACATATCTTTCCCCCGAGTTTAAAAACATTAAAACAGAAAAGGGGCCGTGAAAAATCACCTCAAGTGTGTCACGAAATCAGAAAATAGTCTTTGCCAAGTCCAATGCGAGACCACCTACATGTGTCCTAACTTAAAAAGGCACCGGTCTCAAAGTGCGTGTCTTACTGGCAAGTTGTCTTTCCCCAACTCCCGACACCACGTTTACATATTCGGTTTAATTAGGAATATACCCTAGTCTTAGGTCCGTTGGTGATGATTTATCCCGTTACAAGTTTCACTTAACTTATATTATAACCGTTGCTATTAATTTCCAAGTTAGTTGGTTTCGTCATCGCGAACCCCAATCATTGCCCGTTTTCCTTACACGTCATGATCTTTAAACATATTTATCGATATGTATTTACTAACTTGTATTAATATTTCGTTATGTCTTCCGACTCGACTCAATTTTATTATATATTTATTTCCCCATAAAAATAAATATACAAAGATCTTGTCGAACGAGATTCATTTTATGTTAAGTATTTATTTTTCACATAAGTATACATATACTTATAATAACATAGTTATTTTATCCCTTACAAATTCTCCCATTTTACTTCCAACACTTAGGAAAATGTTTATGTATATTTTTCACCCTTAATAATCCTTACATATATTTTGTTCACAAAATATATACATATTTTCTTACTTAGAATCTCTGTTGTAAAACAAGGTCTCGAAGGCCGAGTACTCCCCGAGTAGTCGCTACAAGGTAGGTTGCCGAGGACCGAGTACTCTACGCCTAGGCCGAGTACTCCCCGAGTACTCTCCGACTAGGCCGAGAACTCCCCGAGTACTCCCGACTCCGACTAGGGAGCGCCTAGCGACTTTTGCAACCATGCTTAGAATAGTTAAATCGTAATCGCCGCAATAACGTATACTCGAATTTGTTAGGAAGTTATACTCATATACTTATCCGTCCGATTTACGCTTTTGTTCGATTTATGCTTTGTTCGTTTTACACGTAGTCCGATAGCTCGCCGCATTGACATACGTTCTCTTTCCCGATTTCTTAACTTATATATATATATATATCTTTTGTAGGAAATCATACTACTTGTCGGTTTACGCATTTTCCTACTTTCGAATATATATATTAACTTGGATGTTTTATTCCTAAAAATTCTTACAACACCTTTACATCCCCATAAATGTAAAAATGCTTACTGATGAGCCGGTCGTCACGGTTCATACAAAGCCTAAATAACCTAAATAGATAGGGTAAGTAGGGTATCAATCCAAGGAGCGTGTGGTTAGTGAGTATTTCCTAGTTAACTTTGAATTTGTTGTTTATGAAGGTGCTAATTAATTATGCAATATATGAATTGGTATTTAGAAATTGGTTGAAGAGTTTGTTGATTAATATGAAGCTTAAAATGAATTTGTAAGAAATAATTAATAATACTTGTAAACAATAAGATAAAGATGATTACACTAAGGATTGGGTTATTGAACACTAGGGCTTTCAACAATTGGACATAATTGGATGAACAAAGATAATGCAATTGGTACTAACGGGTTGATTGTTCAATAAACTTAGGTATCAAGTTTCGTCAACATTCAACAATGGACTAAACTATACTTTATCATCTAGAACATACAATCCTATGGTAGTGTTGATGCAAGGAACCATGTTCATAACATTTAGAAATTGGCACAAGATCAATAACTAAAATGAGTTCAACATAAGGTTAATCACTAATCAACACAAGTAATTCAAGTATATAAGAACATTAATCAAAAGTTTAAACAATACCCAAATGTTTCAGCCCTAGGTATCAAAAACTTACATCCCTAGTGTAATACAAATGTTTTTAGCCAAGCATGGCTATGGTGTTCATCATCTTCAAAAGAGGTTCTTCAATCTTCAAGGAGTTGATGCTAAAGCTTGGAGAATGTTGTGTGTTTCTTTTTAGTGATGAATGATAATGATAATAAAAAAAATTCATGACCCCCCCAAGAATCTCTAGTAAAAAAAGAAACTCCTCAAAGCATTTGATGATTGCATTAAATTATGTGTTGACCACTTGTCATATGGCACCGTCAGAGACGGCATGACTGCCGTCAGGTACGGCGATGGCGTTAGAGACAGTATGTTTGCCGTCAAAGACGGTCAGAACCTTCATTGTACTTTTCGTGGCCTTCTTTTTCCCAATGCTTCTCAACTCCAATCTTTTTCTCTAGCATTGTGTAAAATTCACTCAATAAGCGCTTTTACCCTGAAACATCAAATCAAATCAAAGTGCTATATCCCACCTCAAATAATCAAATAAAAACATCTTTTTAGATTTAATAGAGGCGAAGTTTCCAACCACGCATCACATCCCCACACTTATCTTTTGCTTGCCCTCAAGCAAGTCACTAAACTTTACCCAATCAACAATTCAAACCAATTCCAACATCTTTATTGATTCTCAAAAAACGGTCCCTAGTCATACCATAACTCACAAGACTTACACCTATCAGTAGATTTACATTCCAAGGTTTTAAATATTACTAAAAAAATTGCCTAGCCACATCCAACTAGATCCGACTTCACAGTTTTGCACACCCCTCACAATGGTTCACTCTACTCGGTTTAATATCTGGACTAGCGTGTAATGCGCTAGTATTTCATATTAATCACTCAAAACCGATTATAAAGCATGTTAGTATAGGCTTGCAACTCAATCGCTTTTCACCAGATTACTCAAAAGCGAACACAAGTCAAAAGGTCTTTAAAGGGTTATAATGGGGCTAGGCGAAGGGTATGGAATGAGATATTTAAAAGTGACTATGGTGATGAAAATTCGACTTTTATTACAAAAACACAGCTACACAAACATAAGGCAGTATTGTGCCTTTTATTCAACACTAACTAAAGCATAGGTTTTTTTTTTTTTTTTATGCAAACAACTATTTACAAACAAAACAAAATCCTACAATCGAATTTTCATCACTTGGGTTTAACATTGAAAAGGCTAACGGGTTAAACGGGTTGAAATGGGTGGTCAAATGAGAGGTTTAGGCTCAAACTTGTTCAACTAAGGTGGATTTTTTTTTTTTTTGGGTCAAGGATATCAAAATGGTGTTAAAATAAAAAGGCCAAACCTAATGCCTTAATCATTCTTGTGTCACAATTGATCTAAGGTGGCAAGCGTATCAAGAGTTGCAAGTTCTACCTTATGCGATTATAATGGCGCACTCAATTCAAATGAACATAACATGCCAATAGATGTGGAATTTTATCGGGTGTTAGCATGTTGTGGTGGCTCAATAATCTTTCATGAACATGAAGGGGAGAATGGGTTGCCGATATGCAAAAATGTTATACTCTTCCCTAGTCTTTTCTAACTAGGCAATCTACATTTTTCAAAAACTCTCCTTGGAAAAACACATCAAGGAACTTAAAGAGTTTATAACCATGACTAGAGACCAAATTTCATGATCCAATAATCGGGCGGAAAAGGCTTCTTAGGATCAAGCTTTTTTTTTTTTTTTTTTTTTGAGGGTCTTAAAAATTCAAGTTTAAATAGATGCCCCCCATCCCCACACTTTGAAAATAACATTGTCCTCAATGTGGATTTGTCATGAATAGGGGAACCTATTAATCAAATTATAAATGTGAGGATGCCTATTTTTCCGTCCCGATGCATACCCATTCTAAGGCAAAAACAAACTTTCACCCAATTCCTATTCTAACAACTTAACACATCAAATAAGGAATTGGATGCACCTGACAAGTAGTTGATGCTTTTCTTTTCATGGATGATTCTTTGCCTTCCACAACTCTCTTGCTCCTTCTCTCCTTCTCCTCCATTCACAGTTGAAAACTCTATCTTCACTAGCTAAATGCAACCTGGGCTCAAACAAAACATCAAAATATCCAAAATCAAAATGCAAAATAAACTTAAAAGCATAAAATTCCTAGCGCAACCAAACATACCGAAAAGAAAAAAAAACAAATAGAGAAGAACAATCCATACCATTATACACACTATACAAAGAGAACATTACCCTAACTTCCTCTCATCGGTAGTACGGGTCATTCGGACCCGGTGGTGGATGTGGATGATAGGGAAGTTGCACTAGTGCACCCCACATATCTTGGAACTGATCAAGTGGTGAAGTGGCTGACGAACCTTGTGGAGGCTGTGGTGGTGGCGTGGACAAGTAACTAGATGATACACCTTGTGGCCACCCCGTAGCCCGTATCACCTCTTCCGGTTGGTCTCTGATGGTGGAGTAATCCACCCACGGAGCAAACTCTCTATAAGGTAGCCCAGCCCTCAAGTCTCGCTCATGTCTCTGCTGCTCGCTCAAAATGAATTGATTGACTCTATTCCTTTCCATAGCATGGGCATACGCATGCCAACGCTGATCCTCCAATTCATCACGTTCACGCTCGTGCTCACGAACCCTTTCTCTTTCATCCTCTGCCTCAAGTCTCATGGAGGCCATCTCATCAAACATATATCGGTCGGCAGGAGACCAATGTGCCCATCCTCCTAGTCTTCTGCGAGCTAATCTTGCCACAAACTCAGCGGTCATCTCTCGGTGTTGTGGCCCAGTGGGGCGTCTCGGGTTTGGAATTGGAGCATATTGTATAACTTCTCTTCCTTCATCCATTTCTTCATCCTCATCCATTGGGGGTGCATCTGCCTTTCTCACTTTCAGAAACCGGTGTGTCTTCGTGTCTTCTAACTTCCAATAGTTGCCAAGATCTGTTTGTTCAAGGCTTGAAAGTTTGTACCTACCAATTCCGAATTCAAGTACTGGTACCTCTGTCCATAGTGCCCTCTCTGCAATACATCCTTGCTTAATCAACATTTCATTAATCAACCTGACATTGGGAATCATTTGCTTTGAAATTGATTCCCTGCAATCCCATATGTTCATCATTACAATGTGGCGAAATGATAATTTCGGTTCTCCGATAATTAATGCATAGATCACCCGAAGATCCCAAATGCGGAGATTACCTCTATCCCCTAGCCGGGATGCCACATTATCCACTGAAATCGTTTGCAACATTTTTCCTTCTATCGACATCCACTCCTTTTTCCCGTCCTTACCCTCTCCTGGAAATGGGATTACCACATCGACCATACCTACCGGATCTCTTCCTTCAGTTGTAGTACTCCAAAAATGGTTTTCATCGATATATTGGTATGCTGAAGGTCCTAATGAGTCAAAGTTGGCTATCTTGTTCATAGTTTCAAAAGACATGGTCATCTTTTTTCCTCCGGCGTCTCCTACCAATTTCCATGTGTGTGGAGCGTTAGTCCCGGTAGTGAATTTCAACGTTGCCAACCACTCACAAATAGTTTGCAGATAAATCTTCTCGCTCGCGTGCTCAGTCCAATCTAGAGCACGCTCCCAACCCATTGCTTCAAACTTCTGAGGAATCCCATATGGTTTTAATTCATCGACTTTCACAAACTTCTCATAGACACAAACTTCAGGCAGTGTTGACTTCTTCATTGATGCCATTTTCCACTTCCACATTCTTCTCTCAACATCCTTGTTCTTATAAGATGACAGTCGTTGTCATTCTGTCTTCCATTTCGCTCCCAATGGGTCTTTATTTGCACCATCAAATTTCCAATCAAACCTAAAGTTTGCTTCCTCCACCCTTTCTCTTTCATCCTCCTCCGCTTCTTCTTCCGGCGTAAAACGCCTCTTAGATGCTTTTGATGAACTTTCTAACAAGTTGAGCTTTTTCTTTCTGTGATACATCTGCATTTACACATTGTTTTATGTAAGACTCTCAAATATATCACTACAACTATTTCACTCATAATATGTTTCAACAAACCATCCTCAAACAAGTTGTACAAGAAATAAATCCCCACACTTGTTAATAATTATTCACAAAGATACTTCATAATTTTGTGCTTTAACCTACTCAAACAATTAAGTTCAACATAAAGTAAAAGCAAGAATTAATAAGCTTAAGAGAAGTGGAAACATACCATGATTGTCGATAACACAGTTAATTGCTTGAACAAGAGTTAATAATTGATCAAGAAAAGAAAACCCCCAAAATTTTTCAAAATTTTCGTGACCTAACCTGCCCGAAATCTTAAAAACCGTGCAGATTCTGGTAAAAACAACCCAAGATTTGGATTCCTCTCGAAAAATTATGCGAAATAGACCCCAAAATCACGTGAATTGGTTAGGTTTTGAATGACTTATGAATGTGGAAAGTTAGGGTTCTTGAAGAGGATTTGTGAAGAAGATGGTAGGTTAAAGTTTGTGTGTTTTAAAAGACATCGATGGTTTTGTGTAGGAGAAAAGAACTTTAGGAGTGTTTGGATGATTTGTGGGTTATATTATGTGGTTTGGAGGTTGTTTGGGTGAAAGCCTAATTGATTTAGAGTGTGTTTGGCTATGGAATAACATTACTACATGGAAAAAAAATTTCAGCCCGTCTGGTAAGCCGTCTGCCGCAAATTGTGGCGTCTGGATAGTGTGAGCCGTCTGGACGGTTGGGCAGCCGTCAGAGACAGCCCCCCCCCCCATTTTTTTTTCAGATTTTAACAAGCCATTTGATGAGCCGTCTAGCGTGAATTTTCAAGATTGGGAGAGGCTGGCCGTCAGGGACGGCTAGGCAGCCGTCAGAGACGGCTTTGGTTTGATTTCTGCCGTCTGGGCAGCGTCTGCCGCGGGTTGGCCCGTCCGGGAAGGAGTAGCCGTCTGGGACGGCTAGGCAGCCGTCAGAGACGGCTTTTGTTTTGGTTCTGCTTATTTAGACGCCGTTTGGAAGGCCGTCTACCGCGAGTTTAGGCGTCTGGCCCTTTTGTGTGGCCGTCAGAGATGGCTAGCCCACCGTCTCTGACGGTGAGGCTTTTATTTGGGCGTTTAGGTGACCGTCTGCCGCAGATTTTTGCGTTTGGGATCTCTGGCCGTCGGAGACGGCCACCACACCGTCTCTGACGGTGGCCACTGTTTAAATTAATTTTTTTTAATTTATAACTAAATAAAAGACTTACAAAATTTTGTACAAATTTTACAACTATGCTTCCCACCCCCCGAAAAAATTAGTATTGTCCCAATACTACAATTAGAATACGTACCTGGGATGGAAGCTTTCACCTGCATTTTTTTAATTGATTTCATAAGTTGGTAAGCCCTCTAAGAAGCTTACCAACTCGACAATGTTACCATGTTCTGTGGGATACTCCACGTAGGGCTTCAACCGATGCCCGTTCACAGTTTGTTTTGACCCATCTTTCGGGTCCTCGATGTCTACCTCCCCAAGCTTTCCAACCCTTGTTATGATGTATGGGCCAATCCATTTGCTCTTAAGTTTTCCCGGGAAGAGCTTCAACTTGGAATTGTAGAGCCAAACTTTTTGACCCACTTCAAATTCCTTTTTGCGAATCTTCGCATCATGAGCTCTTTTCATTTGGTCTTTGTATTTTGACGCGATTTCGTAAGCTTCATCCCTTAGCTCTTCTAACTCACACAATTTGAGTTTCCTTTCTCGGCCTGCATCATCATATCGTAAATTAACATTTTTGATGGCCCAATATGCCCGGTGAACTAATTCGACCGGGAGATGACAATCCCTACCATACACTAGTCGATAAGGAGTTGTTCCAATAGGCGTTTTGTAGGCTGTGCAGTAGGCCCATAAAGCATCATTGAGCTTAGTTGACCAATCCTTTCGGTCCGCACGAACCGTTTTTTGTAGAATTTCTTTAATTTGCCTATTGGGCACCTCAACTTGTCCACTAGTTTGTGGATGATATGGGGTGGCAATCCTATGGTCAACACCATATCGCTTAAGCAACTTTCCGAATTTTTGGTTTTTAAAATGAGATCCCCCATCACTTATGATTGTGCGAGGTAACCCAAACCTTGAAAAAATATATGTTTGTATAAAATTGCAAACAACGATATGGTCATTGGTTTTGGTGGCGATAGCTTCAACCCATTTAGAAACATAATCTACCGCCACCAAAATGTATAGATTACCGAAAGAATTGGGAAATGGTCCCATGAAATCAATCCCCCATACATCGAACACATCAACAACCAAAATGGGTTGCATTGGCATTTCATCATGTCTTGAGATGCTTCCTAATTGCTGACAATGTAGGCAATTTTTAGCATACTCAAACGAATCCTTAAAAATTGTTGGCCAATACAACCCACTAGACAAAACCCTGTGACCCGTCTTTTGGCCACTAAAATGTCCTCCACATGCATATACACTCATGATCTCCTCATCCGGGATGCATCTTCGAATGATTTGATCCGCTCCCACTCTAAATAAATCAGGATCATCCCAAATGTAGTGTTTCACTTGGGACAAAAAGTGGAGCCTCTTTTTCCTCACCCAATGCTCCGGCATTGTACCTGTCACTAAAAAATTAACAATGTTAGCAAACCAAGGTAATGTCGAAACCGCTAACAGGTGCTCATCTGGGAACGACTCATTAATTTCATTCGTTGAGTCTTCCTCCTCAATCATCAGTCTAGACAAATGGTCTGCAACCACATTTTCCGTGCCTTTCTTGTCACGTATCTCCAAATCAAACTCTTGTAGTAAGAGTATCCATCTGATCAGTCGGGGCTTAGCATCCTTTTTGTCCATTAAGTACCTGACAGCACCGTGGTCAGTATAAATAATAATTTTACTACCCCATACGTAAGACCGAAATTTGTCTAGCGCATACACCACCGCAAGTAGCTCTTTTTCGGTAGTTGTGTAATTCAATTGTGCTTCCGAAAGAGTCTTACTTGCGTAGTATATAGCAACAGGTTTCTTTTCTACTCGTTGACCCAACACGGCCCCAACCGCATACCCACTTGCATCACACATGATTTCAAACGGCAAAGACTAGTTGGGTGATTGCAAAATTGGGGCCCCAACTAACTTTTATTTCAAAATATTAAAGGCTTCAATACATTTTTCATCAAAATTAAATGGAACATCTTTCAATAACAAATTACATAAAGGTTTTGTTATGTCGCTAAAACCTTTAATGAATCTCCTATAAAAACCGGCATGCCCCAGAAATGATCTAATGCCCTTAATACTAGTGGGATATGGTAAAGTTGAAATGACTTGTATTTTAGCGTGATCGACCTCAATCCCACGACTAGAAACCACATGGCCCAACACTATCCCCTCTTGGACCATAAAATGACTTTTCTCCCAACTCAAAACCAGATTTGTCTCAACACACCTTTGTAAAACCTTTTCCAATTGACCTAGGCAAGAGTTACATGATGACCCGAAAATAGAAAAATCATCCATGAAGATTTCCAAAGACTCCCCCACCATATCCGAAAAGATACTCATCATACACCTTTGAAAGGTGGCGGGGGCATTACAAAGGCCAAATGGCATTCGCCTAAATGCGAATGTGCCATATGGACAAGTAAACGTGGTCTTTTGTTGATCCTCGGAATGAATAGCAATTTGATTGTAACCTGAATACCCATCCAAGAAACAATAATTTTTTTGTCCGGCTAACTTTTCTACTATTTGGTCAATAAAAGGTAAGGGGAAATGGTCTTTAGAAGTCGCAGAATTCAACTTCCTATAATCGATACAAATACGCCACCCGGTTACCGGTCGGGTGGCTACCTCCTCACCTGAGTCGTTTTTCACGACTTGAATACCTGCCTTTTTTGGAACGGTTTGAGTTGGGCTAACCCATTGGCTATCGGATATAGGGTAAATGATACCCGCATCTAACCACTTCAAGACTTCTTTCTTCACAACCTCCCACATATTAGGATTGAGTCTCCTTTGGGCATCTCTTGCGGGTGTCACCTTCTCATCCGTGATGATCTTGTGCATCACAATTGACGGACTAATACCTTTCAAATCCGCCACAGTCCACCCGATAGCTGCTCTATGGGTCACTAATACCTTCATCAGCTTTTCCTCTTGCTCCCCGGTTAAATTTGAAGCTATGATAACCGGGAGCGTGTTGCCTTCACCAACATAAGCATACTTTAAATGTTTAGGCAACTCCTTCAACTCCACTTGTGGCGGCTCGACCAATGATGGCTTCAATTTCGTGTCAATATGATCCGGAAGACTTTCCACTTGGTGAGTCCATGGTGGTCTTCCTTCCTGTACCGCCCTTGCTTCTTGCTTCTTCTCCTCCTCAGCTATGCCTTTCAATATTTCCACATGTGACCTGTCAAACATAAAACACTCCTCTATTGTGTTTTCCTCATCTACAACGGTTTTGTAAAGAGGTATACACTCGTCAACAATGTCCGCCATATAGCATTCATCATTGACTAGAGGGTCAGTCCCATTTGAAAAAACATTTAACCGGAACCTACGGTTACCAAAGGTCATGTCAAGCGTGCCCGTTTTGCAATTAATTTGGGCATTAGATGTGGCCAAAAATGGTCGACCACGGATAACCGTTGGTTGTTTGGTTAGGTCCATGGAAACATAATCAAGTACTAAGAAGTCCACCGGATAATAAAAATCCTCAACTTTTACTATCACATCGGTAACCATCCCGCGGGGTAGCTTGGGAGTCAAATCGGCTAATACCACCGTGGTATTAGATTCTTGAAGTGGACCAAATTCGTATTGGTCATAAAGGCTACCCGGCAAGATGCTTACACTAGCTCCAAGATCCAAAAGCGCCCGAGTCATTTTAAATTCCCCAACCTGAATGTATATGATAGGTGCTCCCGGATCTTGTAACTTGGGTGGAAGTGAACCCGAAAGAATAGAACTCACATTTTCAATTAAATCATTTTTCTTAGGTATTTTATGAGTTCTCTTTTGGGTACACATGTCTTTTAGATACTTTGCATATGAGGGGACTTGTTTGATTGCATCCAAAAGTGGTAAATTAATTTTCACTTGTTTAAAAATTTCCCACAACTCTTCTTGTTGCGGGCCTCTTTTCTTGACCACCTTTTTGGATGGCTCAAACAATGCTTCGGGATAAGGGACGGTATTACCCTCCATACCCTTTTCCTTAGCCTTTGGAGCTTGTTTGTTCTTAACGGGTTTTGAATTTTCAACATTTTGTTTACTTTTATTTTGACCCGTTTTCTCCTCACTTTCACTTTCATCACTCACATCTTCCACCTCCCCTTCAATAAATTGGGGAGATGGTGGCTCAATTTTATTTTCAATTTTATTATCAATGATTTTACCACTACGAAGAACGGTTACCTTATTAATGGGAACATTGCGAGTGTTCTTCGAACTCGAACCTTGATGTTGCGGGTTGATAGTGGTATCACTAGGAAGCTTCCCCATGCTTCCTCTCCATTGAGCCATTTCTTCCGCTAATTGGCCCACTTGCTTAGCCAAGGCCTCATGAGACTTATCCCTCACTTCATTTGCTTTGTTGTTCTCTTTCATCATGCTCATTAAAGCATCCATTTTTGAACTCAAAGACTCATCACCACCTTGACTTCCCGAAGAGTTTCCTTGATTGCTTGAGGAGCCGCCTTGGTTGTAACCTCTTTGATAATTGTTGTTGTACCCTTGGTTACCACCTTGATTGTAGTTGTTTCTTTGGTAACCGCCTTGATTACCACCTTGGCGACCTTGATATTGCCCACCACCGCTTTGATTTCCCGATTGGAAATTCAGGTTCATTTGGTTAGAAGGATTACCATACCTAAAGTTAGGATGGTTTCTCAAGCCTGCATGATAAGTGTTGGAGTTCATGTCATACTTCCTTTCTCCATACACTTGATTTACTTCTTCGGTTGTCTGACCCATATCACCGGAGCACTCACTAGCTTTATGCCCCAAATCTCCACAATTATCACACACGGGGTATTGTATCGATGACACCTCCCGTTTCTTCATCCTTGCCAACTCTCTCTCCAACTGAGCAATTCGGTCCTTAGAACTTGAATCTGCATCGGGAAGAGATTTAGAGACCGGGTGTTTAGTTCTTCGATCAGCTACCTCTTCCGATTTTGAATTCTTCGCCATTAGCTCCAAAAAATCCCAATCTTCTTGCTCCGGATTAGATAACAATGTTCCATTGCTAGTAGACTTGAGATATTTTCTTTCCTCTTTGCTCAGTCCATTCACGAAACTACTAACCAATTCCCAAAGGTCGATGTTGTGGTGCGGGCATTTCCGAATTAACTCCTTGAAGCGAGTGAAAGCTTCATGAAGTGGTTCCCCTTGTAACTGTTGAAAAGAACGAATCTCTAGCCGCATCGCATCTGTTTTAAAACTGGGGAAATATTCATCCAAGAATACCTGTTGCATTTCTCCCCAGGTATAAATGCTGTGTGCGGGTAAAGTGAGGAACCACGTCTTTGCTTTATCCTTGAGAGAAAACCGGAATAGCCTCAACTGTACTTCATCTAACGAGAAGTTATGACCTCCCATAGTACCACACATTGCCTTGAATTCAGATAGGTGATCATATGGGTCTTCATTAGCCATTCCATGAAAATGAGGAATGATGTTGATGTAGTTGGGCTTGCAATAAAAGGATCTTCTCCCTGGAGGTGGTGGTACAATAGGTGATTCGTTCTCAGATGCAAGTGGTCTAAACCGACCATTGACTCCTTGCATTGGAACTGGGGGCCTTCGTCTTGGAGCATTAACTTTTTCACCTCTAGGTTGTCTTCCCCCATTAGGTCTTCTTTCTGCTCGACCCACAAAATTTTCACCCCGGTTTTGGTGAATGTTGGGAAATTGATGCCTTCTTGGGTTTTGTCTTGGTTGATGATTATTAACGACGTGATTGTAATAACCGTCATTACCCCCGTTTCGATTTGCACCCACGTTAGAACTATTATCACCGTGATACTCTTCCTCATCCCCATAATCATCATTAACATTTCTGTAGCCCCAATCCTCATCATCCTCATTGTAATCCCTTTCAGAATATTCATCTTCTCCCGAGTGGTAGGAATGAACACTAACTCTGTCTGATGATTGATAACTTGGTACACTGAATGGATCATCATCATTAATGTTCGCCTTCAATTCTTCAATATTCTCAACATAATCTTCATATCCGGCTTCATTGTACCGATTGACCGGATCAAATGTGGGATTGCCACGGTTAGACATGGAAGGACCTTGGTTTACATTTCGGGTGTTGGGATTTCGGTTGTAAATTGGTTGGTGAGGTGGGTGTTGTTGGGTTTGATTTGGATGAGGTGGTGTGGGTGGTCTTCTATTTTCTCCTGAACGGCGAATTGGGTTTGAGCTTGCCATTTGAACGGTTTCAAAGGACAAAGGTTGACGTACGGGTGGTGTTTGGGAGTTAGAAGGAATCGGCTCCCCTAACTGGTGTTGTTGGTTTCTTCTTGCTACTCTTTCGATTTCCGGTTCAAACACTAAAGGAGATGTTCTCCCCGAATGTCGCGTACGCATGCACTACCTGTGAACTGCACAAATAACACACCCCGCGTAACAAGGAAAACTAGAGAATAAACCAAACAAACAATTTAAACAGATTATCACACCATTAACTACTCAATAAACACTAAGCGCACTAGCTCCCCGGCAACGGCGCCATTTGATGAGCCGGTCGTCACGGTTCATACAAAGCCTAAATAACCTAAATAGATAGGGTAAGTAGGGTATCAATCCAAGGAGCGTGTGGTTAGTGAGTATTTCCTAGTTAACTTTGAATTTGTTGTTTATGAAGGTGCTAATTAATTATGCAATATATGAATTGGTATTTAGAAATTGGTTGAAGAGTTTGTTGATTAATATGAAGCTTAAAATGAATTTGTAAGAAATAATTAATAATACTTGTAAACAATAAGATAAAGATGATTACACTAAGGATTGGGTAATTGAACACTAGGGCTTTCAACAATTGGACATAATTGGATGAACAAAGATAATGCAATTGGTACTAACGGGTTGATTGTTCAATAAACTTAGGTATCAAGTTTCATCAACATTCAACAATGGACTAAACTATACTTTATCATCTAGAACATACAATCCTATGGTAGTGTTGATGCAAGGAACCATGTTCATAACATTTAGAAATTGGCACAAGATCAATTAACTAAAATGAGTTCAACATAAGGTTAATCACTAATCAACACAAGTAATTCAAGTATATAAGAACATTAATCAAAAGTTTAAACAATACCCAAATGTTTCAGCCCTAGGTATCAAAAACTTACATCCCTAGTGTAATACAAATGTTTCTAGCCAAGCATGGCTATGGTGTTCATCATCTTCAAAAGAGGTTCTTCAATCTTCAAGGAGTTGATGCTAAAGCTTGGAGAATGTTGTGTGTTTCTTTTTAGTGATGAATGATAATGATAATAAAAAAAATTCATGACCCCCCCAAGAATCTCTAGTAAAAAAAGAAACTCCTCAAAGCATTTGATGATTGCATTAAATTATGTGTTGACCACTTGTCATATGGCACCGTCAGAGACGGCATGACTGCCGTCAGGTACGGCGATGGCGTCAGAGACAGTATGTTTGCCGTCAAAGACGGTCAGAACCTTCATTGTACTTTTCATGGCCTTCTTTTTCCCAATGCTTCTCAACTCCAATCTTTTGCTCTAGCATTGTGTAAAATTCACTCAATAAGCGCTTTTACCCTGAAACATCAAATCAAATCAAATCAAAGTGCTATATCCCACCTCAAATAATCAAATAAAAACATCTTTTTAGATTTAATAGAGGCGAGGTTTCCAACCACGCATCACTTACTTTTATATAAAACATCACAAGTTGTTTACATTACCATTTTTCTTACAAAAATATTAGTGTTTATACTTTCCGACACTTATGGTAAATTTATATTTTTATAAAATACTTTTTATAAAAATATCATTCTTACAAAATAAATATTTGTGTAAGTTTCCTTACTTTTACAAAAGCAACCCTTTTAAAATATAACTTTTCATTCTTAACCTTTTACTTTCGAAAGTTACATTTTCCAACATAAAGTTTCTAAAATCACATTTTACACCCATGGACTTCCCAAATTTATTTTTCAAACCTCTAACTTTACAAAAGTTATATATTATTCCCAAGACTTATAAAAATGACAATTTCTATGACGACTAGTAAACTTCAACATGTCAAAATTAACAATAACTGTTCTTTTCACTATCCAACACTTTTATTAGTCTCATATGGTCATTTTAAGTCTACTAACATGTTCGATTTAAGTCTTAGAGTCCATTTGTTCATACTTGTATTTTTAAAGTCTACAACTTCATTTTTGTGATTTTAGCTTCATTACATTTTGTTACACATATTTCATGTTCAAATGGTTCCATTAGTCATAATATGATGATCAAAACCATTTTTAGGTGTATTAGGATTTACTTTATGTTTTTCATCCAAAACAACTTCTAAAAAAAAATACTAGAACATACAATATTTTTGTAACAAAATAACATCACCAACCATCCTAGAACTCATGTTTATGACCATCTTTGTAAACATTTCATTTCATTGTTAGAAAACACACAAAACCTTGATTAAAAACTTTGGTTAAAAGCACCCCAAAAACAACTTGCAAGTCAAGCATATAAATAAATAAAACTTGTACAAGATAAGTTTTAAGAAACTTACTACTAGCACAAGGCTAGGGAAGTCACAAAAACACTTGATTATGAAGGAGTTTTAGTGTATCTTCCAAGGGTTAAGCTCCTAGCACTTGTACACACTTGATTTAGGGTAGGAATGAAGTGATTTTTGTGTGTTATTTGCTTGAAAATGGAAGTGGGGGTGGGGTTTAAAGGTCTCGGCAGCAGCAAATCAGATTTTTGGGAGGTTTGGACTTGGTTTTGTGATGATAAGAATGAGTATTCAATGGTTTATAAAGTGTATTTTAGGATTATAAAACTAAAATATCTTAAGCATGCTTTATCCTTCTCATGATGTCCCTCACTTTAGCCAACATTAGGGTGGCTATGGAGGCTTCCATGGCTGGCCAAAAAGGCCTTGTGGGTCCCACATTTTGTTTCAAAAATATCTTGCAATTATTTAGTTAGTTTCGAATCGGTTCGGTTAGGGGTTTTCGGGTTTTTGCGCGTTCTTATTACGAGCTATTTCGGACACATAATTAGCTTTAAATTACCCTTAAACATAACTTAGTTTAAGTATTGGTAAGTTATTTAGGCTCTTACCGGGTGAATTATATATTTTACGCGTATTGGGTGTGATACGCGAACTTTATTCGCTACCGGGAGATTTTAATTCGGAGTTTTCATTTATGGTTTTGGGGTTCCAAAACACTTTATATTTCATAAAAATACCCTTTATTTTATATCCCGGGCATTCGGGATCGTTTTCGGTTATTTAATTATTGCCGGGTAATCACCAACGTCCATTTCGGACTAGTTTATTCTTATGCGATTCCTTCGCACTTCTAATTAAACTAAGGCATTCCTATGCCATCTATTGGACTCCGCTATTTTCCGAATACTCAATTATAATTAATTGATATTAATTCTTGCTTAGAACGGTTAATTACATATATTAATTACGTACGGATTTACCTTAATTTTGCCGAACGTCACAGTATGCGCCAGTTGCCATTTAGCTAATAAATAAGTGGATATTGAGGTTCCGCAAGTGGTACTTCCCGATACTGTATTTGAAGCAGTTGTTCGAATTCCTTATGATACGCAACTGAAACAAGTTCTTGCTAATGGTAAAAGGGGGGTTTGAATGTGGGGGTTGTTCTTATTTTACAAGAGGGTTTTGAATTAGCCCCTCCCAATCGTATTTCCCCAGAGATAAAAGAAAAGACGGGTAATTTGTCTTTTCAGAGCTATCACCCCAATCAAAAAAATATTCTAGCATAAGACATGTTCCTGGTAAAAAAAAATATAGTGAAATCGCGTGTCCTATTCTTTCCTTGGACCCCGCTACTAAGAAAGACATTCACTTCTTAAAATATTCTATACACGTAGGTGGAAACAGGGGAAGGGGCCAGATTTATCTTGACGGAAGCAAAAGTAACAATACAGTTTATAATGCTACAAGTCTACAACATCAGGTATAGTACGCAAAATTCTAAAAGCCTTTTGTTTGTTTATACTCTTTTTCTACGAGATGCCGGTAATTCCTTGTACCATATTCCTAGCCATAGTACATAGATTGTGAATAAGAATATTTGACTTGACCCCTTCTTTCTTTATCTTTTTTTCTTTATCAAAATTGGTGTGATGTTATTATATTGCTATTGTGAAATTGAAATATCATAAAATGCATTTGATTCTAATACAATTCACTTTAGCTAGATCCCATCCAAAAGTAAATGTGAAATAGAACGGATAAATATAAATGAAGGGAACAAATATTTCTGGAAGGAGTTATTCGTCTTCCTAGTCTTCGACACAAGAAAGGGTGTGAAAAATCATTTTCTTATGTCGAAATACTAATGATTCTTTATATTGTTCATCAAACATTTCTAATGTTAGTTTTTATTTTTTTACAGATGTATCAGAACGTTTTTAGAGTTTATATTTGAAACTTTTAAACGGTTTATTTGCATTTAACAAGTGTATTAAAAAATGCAAAAAAATGCTTGAGAAGTGTGGAATGGGGGAATGGAATGGACGGGGTAATGGAATGGACGGGGTAATGGAATGGATCATTACCATTCCATGTCTTGTTTGGTTGCCATGTGGCAATGAAACAAAACATTACTTTGTGTTGTTGAAAGGCAAGAAAAGACGAAGGAATAAAATCGACGGTGAGTGGCGGTGGTGGGTGGTGGTTAGTGGCGGTGATGGTGGGTGGTAGTGGCATCGGTGGTAGGCGACGATGTTGGTGGTGGGAGACGGTGGTGGGTCGTGTTGGATGGCGGCGGTGGTGGGAGGTGGCGGCGACATTGGGTGGTGTTGGATGGCGACGGTGGTGGGTGGGTGACGGCGGTGTGAGTGGGTGGAGGTAGTGGTTGGTGGCGGCGGCGGTAGGTGGTGACGACGGTGGTGGGTGGTAGTGGTGGGTTGTGTTGGATGGCGGCTGTAACATCATGTATTTTATTTATTTATTTATTTTTTTCCCAATTTTTTTTATGGGTTAATAAAACCGCCACTTTATCTATCTTATTTTTTTTACAAATATAACTATGTCTAACTCTTTGTATTATTTCAAAACATTCTTATATAGTACAAATATTAAACAAAATTTTCCCAATAAACTATCTATTTTTATCTTTTTAATGATTTTATTTATTTGTAATAATAATAATACTAATACTAATAAAAATAATGCTACCAACTTATGAAGGTTTATAACCTACAAGTTTTAAAGACATCTTAACCGAAACCATAACCAAGCCCACCCCAAACCCTTTTGTTCGGAGCCCATCAAACAAACTGTCCCAGCCTTCCAAGCCCAAACCTGGCCCACCTTCTTTCCCCCTCCATACAGCTAAAAAAAAAAGAGAGAGAGAGAAACGTATGCAAACAATGGGAATCGAACCTGTGTCCAACAAACCAACGCACATCCAAACAACCAACTGAGCCACGTTTTTTTTTGTAAACATATCCCACGCATGTGAATAAAAACACATTCCTAAATGAAAACTATTGACAAGTGAAAGTCAAACACCCAGTTGACCACTAAAGAAGTTGATGTTGACCGCGTAATTGAAGCCCAAAATGGAAGCTATATCGTAATTGATTCGTAATTATGGACTGGCACTATGATTCCGCATAAAACCTATCTATAATCACGCATTTAAACGCAAGAATAATGATCTAATTAACCTATTTACACAACCATTCAAACCTTCCAAACAAGCATGTATCAATTCGTTCATAAAAGCGTTTTTATCACAATTAAACTTACCCTTACACACAGAGAGGGCCAATTATACTAACCCCTATATCAAAAACCACCTTACAATCCTAAAACTTTCTAAATTGAAGAATCTTTGGCCGCGACTTGGTGCTCGATCTTCATAATCAATTGGTACACTTTAACCTTCAATTTTTCATGTTGTTGAGTCGACTAATGATAAGGATTAAAAGCCCTAAATTTAATTTTATTATTGAAGTCGTTATCTGGATCAATTGGTAGGCAGTGTACCTAGGGTTTATATATACGAATTTGGGGATAATCGTTATTATTTGGTTAAACAATTTTGTTTCGAGATCTAAAACAAAAAGTCATCCAGACCAGTTGGTCTGGGGCGTTTCTGCACATCATGAGGTCTCAGGTTCGATCCCCTTAAGTGCCGAATCTTTGTATTTTTTTTGTTTTAATTCCAGTTTTGTTTTTCTTGTATAAATAATACCTTATATAAATACAATTAATTATTAAAAATAGCAAACATAGTCCAAAATTTTTATAAAAATTATCTTATGATATTCTGATAATAAAGTTCATCATACAATTTTTAGTTTTTCAAAAATCATTTATTTATTATATATAATAAATATTACAAGTTTATTCCTTAATAATTTTAAAATTCTATAAAAAATATCAAAACGACTTTATAATATTCCACAAAAATTATTCTAAGTTTATAAATTAATAAACATTTCTGGAATAAATTTTATTTCTGGAAAATCATTTATTTAATATTTTTAATCGATTTTTGTTATTTTAATCATAAATAAATCATAATAAATTCATTTTTCATAATTTTTACATCAAAATTTAACATAAATTATTATTAATCATTTAGATCAGAAATATAAATTTTTGATTCGAAATTCATAAATTCTAATATTTTTAAATATTAAGTCTATATTTTGTCAAATAAGTATTAATATATAAATATTCATGAATTAAGAAAATAATTTTATAAAAATTATTTTCACATTTATTACATTATAATTCAACTACCTTTAGTTAATATTGGTCAGAAATATTTTTTATTAATTACTTCTTTATTTATTTAAGTTATTAACAATTATTCAAATTTAGTCATAAATAAATTATTAATCCCCAAATTAGGAACCCTAGCACATTTTAGACTAGAAAACTTAGACTTATTAAGTTTTCCCCAACACTTATTTATTACCTTGAAATAGGGTGATATTTGGATACACACGAGCCACGTTTACTTATATATCAAAGGTCTCCATTCTTACACTAAGGTGAGTTTACATAGCCCCTTTTTCTGTTTTACATTTTGGGGTGAAACATGTTTAAACATTTTATACACTATCATTTACTCATGATTCAATTACACTATCATTTACTCATTCTATCATTTGACTGTAACAAAAAGACACAGTACAATCATTAACATTAATCAAGCCGACTGTTTAGATTATAGCGCTATAGGTCTGACAAACCCATCCACCCGCATAAATTCAGGGATGATCGAAAACAGTTACACTTTTTCTAACTTGCGAGTTAGGTCTCAGTCGACACAAGGTTTGATTGTACAAAAGACGCATTGTTACATGTCGGACTCATATTCTATCATTACTCATTAATATACTTCAACTATGATTGTTATACAACATATTGTTTTCAACTATATACAAAACCTATGTATTCTCATCAACTATTTATAGTTGCCCCCCCCCCCCCCCATATTTCCAACTTAACATGTTTCAGGTTTATTTGCTATTGGAAGTTGTACAAGTCTTGGATCACATAGGAGCTTTAGACCTAGTTTATGTAAATCAACTTTATGTATTTATTAAATTGTATGACAAATTGTAAATTGTTAATATTATTCAACTTTCATTTAGTACCATGAGCTATTGAACAATCATCACTACGTGACACCTCGATGTTTCCGCCATCGGTTGGGGTGTTACAGATTGGTATCAGAGCCATGGTTATAGGGAATTAGGTTATTAGAAAAATAATCTAGTCTATAACCTTAGGACTTTAACCAGTACTTGCTTCAATTACTTGCAGATCTACCTTATCCTTATCTCTATCCCTATCCACATCCTTATCCTCAGCCTAACTTGGCCTTGCCTACTCTCTTTCACTTACTTGCTACAATCCTAACGTATTTCTAGATTATTAGGGTAAATTCCTTGGATTTAGATCCGATCTGTTTTGATAAGCCAACATCTTTGTTTATTCGTGGTTAGATATTTACAATCTTCCTGTGTTTCATTTTCATTTATACCCCCTCACTCCCGTATAAATTATAAGTTTTGAATCACAAAATTTTTGCAATTCAAATCTATTTTCTTTCTTATATAATTCCCCTATTAGCCTAAATTTCATGAATCATCTGTGGATTTAACCACCGCACTTCATTTTACAAACTTATAATATTACCCGTACGTTTAATTATTTTCAACACCTTACCCAAATCATATTATTGCCTTTTTAAACATGTTACATATTTTTAAACTGTAACCTTATAACCTGAGTATACCCTAACACAAAACTAAAACTTTCTAAATTTTGTTGGATTTTCATTACCTAGAAATTTTACAAAATACATATTTTTGTCAAAAGATGTCCTCAAATTTAAATTCTAAATTCAAATGTTTATTCATTAGCATAACAAAGGATTTTCGACATAATGTCACCTTGATCTATAAAACCTAATGTCGTGTTTAAAATCTTCGATTAAACCGAAATATTCTGATCTAAAACGACTTAGTTTGTACTATTTAACAACTTTCGTTTTATATACAAAACCAGTTTTGAGAAGACAAACAATAAAATCTTTCCACCCTCACAAACAAAATTCAATCTCCAATTTCTCCATTGACACGTACTTATTTTCGATTTGTCTGAATTTTTTTTTCCAATTTTGGCATTTACCACAATTATGTTTTCTCACACATTTGGTTTTAACCCCACGATTCATTCTCCTAAATAATATCCATACTATTTGTGTCTCTTTGAAAACCTTTGTTAACTATCTTCACATTCATCATCTTTCATAACCTTGATGATACCTTGAGTTCTTCATCATCCCCTCAAGAACTGAATTCATATTCTTTACCTTCTTGAACATGAACTAGTTACCCATGATAACCAAACTATTGAAACTTGATTGTGTGTTGCATCAAATTTAATTCTTAGTTATACATGAGGATTCGATTATCTACCATATTTGAACATTTAATACTAGAATTCATGGAATATAAACTATTTGCTATCGACACACCTAGAGTCATTAACCTTGTCTAGGGCAACTCTATTACAACTCGTATGCTATACTTGATACTTGATTGCTTACATGTACATATTATCAATTTGCAATTTATGTGTGTAATAATTGGTACACTTAAACAAACAACTGATAGAGGATGAAGTACTTGCTCAACAGTTAGTAGAGTACCAAATAACCTACTCAACGATTGGTAGAGGTCATCATGCCTGCTCAACAGTCGGTAGAGGCCCTACAACCTGCTCAACGACTGGTAGAGGCTATCGCACCTGCTCAACAATCGGTAGAGGTTCTTACTCACTGACTGGTAGAAGTCTTTTTCTTGCTCAATAGTTGGACTCATTTTTGGATACATTGTCTACGATTCAATCACAAGGTTATTTTGCATTACTTACATGTGTGTTTAGGGTCATAGAATGACACAAAACCCTAATGTAAGGTAAATTGGTGATTGCGGTCCGGAACGTAATCATGAATTTACAGGTACGTTAAGGTGGTGTGAAGTTCTAATACGGTTTTGGTAGTTCATTTGGTTTTCTTATAGTCAATTAACTCATGCATTTCTTTTAGGATTCCAAAAACTTAAGTTTAGTGTTTGCTAGATTCTTATTCTCCTTACTAGTTCCGACGAACCTAATCCAATCCATAAAACTCACACATATCAAACCTCTTATCCAATTTATTTGAAACAACTTATTTTGTTACCTATAATATCATGTTGTGCCTTAACTCAAATTTTCCCAAACCACACTTGTCATAATTCCTACCCAATCACCCTTAACCTTATGTTTCTAATAACTTCGGGACAAAGTTTCCAAAAGTAGGGGAGACCGTAACATCATTTATTTTATTTATTTATTTTTTCCCAATTTTTTTTATGGGTTAATAAAACCGCCACTTTATCTATCTTATTTTTTTTTTTTACAAATATAACTATGACTAACTCTTTGTATTATTTCAAAACATTCTTATATAGTACAAATATTAAACAAAATTTTCCCAATAAACTATCTATTTTTATCTTTTTAATGATGTTATTTATTTGTAATAATAATAATACTAATACTAATAAAAATAATGCTACCAACTTATGAAGGTTTATAACCTACAAGTTTTAAAGACATCTTAACCGAAACCATAACCAAGCCCACCCCAAACCCTTTTGTTCGGAGCCCATCAAACAACCTGGCCCAGCCTTCTAAGCCCAAACCTGGCCCACCTTCTTTCCCCCTCCATACAGCTAAAAAAAAGAGAGAGAGAAACGTATGCAAACAATGGGAATCGAACCTGCGTCCAACAAACCAACGCACATCCAAACAACCAACTGAGCCACGTTTTTTTTTTTTGTAAACATATCCCACGCATGTGAATAAAAACACATTCCTAAATGAAAACTGTTGACAAGTGAAAGTCAAACACCCAGTTGACCACCAAAGAAGTTGATGTTGACCGCGTAATTGAAGCCCAAAATGGAAGCTATATCGTAATTGATTCGTAATTATGGACTGGCACTATGATTCCGCATAAAACCTATCTATAATCACGCGTTTAAACGCAAGAATAATGATCTAATTAACCTATTTACACAACCATTCAAACCTTCCAAACAAGCATGTATCAATTCGTTCATAAAAGCGTTTTTATCACAATTAAACTTACCCTTACACACAGAGAGGGCCGATTATACTAACCCCTATATCAAAAACCACCTTACAATCCTAAAACTTTCTGAATTGAAGAATCTTTGGCCGCGACTTGGTGCTTGATCTTTATAATCAATTGGTACACTTTAACCTTCAATTTTTCATGTTGTTGAGTCGACTAATGATAAGGATTAAAAGCCCTAAATTTAATTTTATTATTGAAGTCGTTATCTGGATCAATTAGTAGGCATTGTACCTAGGGTTTATATATACGAATTTGGGGATAATCGTTATTGTTTGGTTAAACAATTTTGTTTCGAGATCTAAAACAAAAAGTCATCCAGACCAGTTGGTCTAGGGCATTTCTGCACATCATGAGGTCTCAGGTTCGAGCCCCTTAAGGGCCGAATCTTTGTATTTTTTTTGTTTTAATTCCACTTTTGTTTTTCTTGTATAAATAATACCTTATATAAATACAATTAGTTATTAAAAATAGCAAACATAGTCCAAAATTTTTATAAAAATTATCTTATGATATTCTGATAATAAAGTTCATCATACAATTTTTAGTTTTTCAAAAATCATTTATTTATTATATATAATAAATATTACAAGTTTATTCCTTAATAATTTTAAAATTCTATAAAAAATATCAAACGACTTTATAATATTCCACAAAAATTATTCTAAGTTTATAAATCAATAAACATTTCTGGAATAAATTTTATTTCTGGAAAATCATTTATTTAATATTTTTAATCGATTTTTGTTATTTTAATCATAAATAAATCATAATAAATTCATTTTTCATAATTTTTACATCAAAATTTCACATAAATTATTATTAATCATTTAGATCAGAAATATAATTTTTTGATTCGAAATTCATAAATTCTAATATTTTTAAATATTAAGTCTATATTTTGTCAAATAAGTATTAATATATAAATATTCATGAATTAAGAAAATAATTTTATAAAAATTATTTTCACATTTATTACATTATAATTCAACTACTTTTAGTTAATATTGGTTAGAAATATTTTTTATTAATTACTTCTTTATTTATTTAAGTTATTAACAATTATTCAAATTTAGACATAAATAAATTATTAATCCCCAAATTAGGAACCCTAGCACATTTTAGACTAGAAAACTTAGACTTATTAAGTTTTCCCCAACACTTATTTATTACCTTGAAATAGGGTGATATTTGGATACACGAGCCACATTTACTTACATAGCCCCTTTTTCTGTTTTACATTTTGGGGTGAAACATGTTTAAACATTTTATACACTATCATTTATTCATGATTCAATTACACTATCATTTACTCATTCTATCATTTGACTGTAACAAAAAGACACAGTACAATCATTAACATTGATCAAGCCGCCTGTTTAGTATAGCGCCATAGGTCTGACAAACCCATCCCCCCGCATAAATTCAGGGATGATCGAAAACAATTACACTTTTACTAACTTGCGAGTTAGGTCTCAGTCGACACAAGGTTTGATTATACAAAAGACGCATTGTTACATGTCGGACTCATATTCTATCATTACTCATTATTATACCTCAACTATGATTGTTATACAACATATTGTTTTCAACTATATACAAAACCTATGTATTCTCACCAACTATTTATAGTTGACCCCCCCCCCCCCCCCCCCCATATTTCCAACTTAACACGTTTCAGGTTTATTTGCTATTGGAAGTTGTACAAGTCTTGGATCACATAGGAGCTTTGGACCTAGTTTATGTAAATCAACTTTATGTATTTATTAAATTGTATGACAAATTGTAAATTGTTAATTTTATTCAACTTTCATTTAGTACCATGAGCTATTGAACAATCATCACTACGTGACACCTCGATGTTTCCGCCATCGTTTGGGATGTTACAGCGGCGGTGGTGGGTGGGTGGGTGAAGGTAGTGGGTGGCGGTGGTTGGTGGCGGCAACGGTGGTGGGTGGTGGGAGACGGTGGTGGGTGGTGGAGGGTGGTGGTGGCAGCGGTGGTGGGTGGTGACAATGGTGGTGGGTGGTGATGATGATGGTGGTTGGTGGCTGGTGGTTAGTGTTGGTGGTGGTGGATGGTAGCTTATTGTCACGACCCGCCTAAAATCAGTTCAAAGTTTTCAGCTTCTAGGAGCTTTCGGGGATATCTAGACGCTTCCAAAGCCATCCGGAACTCTCCGGATCAGTCTACAAATTTCCAGCCAACATGGGGCGCACATAAGGGTCATGATCCAGCCACGAATGGTCTAGAAACACCTAGAAAGGGCTGGTCAAAACAGCTCCTAAAGGGCAGCTCCGGAACTCTCAAGATCCTACTAGTCAACACCATAAATATCAAGATATTGTCAAGGAATACCCTAGAAGATCGTAGGTAAATTTTGGTATGGATCCATCTAGATATGGAACCATCCAGATCTTCTAACACTAGTATAAATAGGTGATCAAGGCATCATTTGTAATCACCCCTCACAACTTGTTTATCACCAACATAACCTGCATAACTTGCACTACTTGTAAAAGCTTCTTGTAATATTGTTCTTGTATCAATATAAAGAGTTAATCTTTCATAACTTGAACGCTTCCGCATCACTTAGCGTGAATTACTACATAACCAAATCAAAGGCTTAACTTAGAGGAATTCTAAGTCCCCGCACGTGAGTTAAGAAAGTTACTCCGTGACATTATGGTGTTGTTAATGAAGATTGAATGAGATGGAATGAAAAAAAAGCATGGGGGTGGATGGAATGGTTTTGAGGGAATGGAATGCCTTGTGGAATGGGTGATTCCATTCCTTTTTCATTACCTCGTAATGACCCATTCCATTCCCCCCTTTCATTCCATCATACCAAACACTACCTTATAATTTATAGGAATTTAAAAAATAACTAAATGCAGTTTTTGTTGCAATATTCAAAGTTTCAAACAGTTTATTTGCAGTTAACAAGTGTGTTAAAAAATTGCTTGAGAAGTGTGGAATGGGTCTATTATAATTTATAGGAATTTAAAAAATAACTAAATGCAATTTTTGTTGCAATATTCAAAGTTTCAAACAGTTTATTTGCATTTAGTTGGCATTCAAACAGTCAAATGCATTATTGGTTCAGAAATCCATTTTCTCCTTCAAGGCGTTATATGACAAAAACGTCTTCCCTTCATAACGCCGATTTATCATCAAGCGGGCTGGTGTTACCAGTATTTTTTGGCGCGAATTCAAGTGCTAAACGCCCCAGTACGTAAGGTCTAGTGTAAGGTCTAATGTAATGTAATATTTTGTTCATGTCCCATCCACGCCTTTTACTACCAAGTTTTAAAAATGTGTTAGGAGCTTAGATTTAGTAAGAGAAACTAGAGAGATAGAGAGAGAAGAGGACCAAAAGTGTCCAAAACTAGTCTGGGAAGGGTTCCCGCTCAGAATCTGTTATTTAACGACTTTTCCAACTGACTTACAGACTCATTTACACTTTTGATCCCTAAACTATTACATCTTTCAACATCTTTCAACTATTCCTGTTGGAAATATGAGTCAAAATCAAGAGTCAAAGTGAAAAGTCAACTGATCAAAGTCCAACAATTAGTTTCAAAAGCTGCTGAAAGTTTCAGGGGGTGTTTTTGTCATTATTCCAAAGTTTATTAAGTGTTTTAATATGTTTTAGGCTGTTTGTAATAAAGTCCTGAACTTGAAGGACTGCTGTGTCAATCTGATTAGGGCTTATATAGTCTGATCAGGTCTTCAATTAGGGTTAATCGTCTGTATTCAATTTCTTTCTAATTCCTTTCTTGTAATCGTTCATTAATCAATAAATACTTTAATCGTTGGTTAATTTGGTTCGATTGATTCTGTTTCTGGTGTTTTACAACAATTCCACTAAACATTCACTAAACCTTCTAGACAACTATTGAAATTGACACAATCAGTCCTTTTATCTTTTATCATTGTAACAATTTGTAGGTAAACTTACCAAAGAATTTATATATGAACAAATTATTTATGTGTGTTTAACACATAAGTAGAGAACCATACAAACGATATAAACATCTACATATTGCTTTAATTGTGATACATGTAACCACATCAGGCATCTCAGTATATCTAATTAGCACAACTTACAAGTGTCGCGTGTATATATATGCACGAGCAATATAAACATCTACATATTGCTTTAATTTTGATACATGTAATCACATTTGGCATCTCATCCTCTTTCCTAGTATATCTGATTAGCACAACTTACAAGTGTTGCGTATATATATAAGCACGCGCTGACGCGCATTGATCATGATTCAAGAATTTAAATAAACAAACACAATCATGTCAGGATAAACACAAAAAGCAAGCTAGATAAGTTGTTTGTGTAATCTACAAGATTAGATTAAAAAGATTCACCAACTCACCAAGACTTTGCTCATCTTTAATATGCATATAAGCACCTAAATGCCATCCTGCTACTTTCAAAACCAAGATGTGCATAAATATAGCTTGATATCCATTAGGACTAACAAAATGTAGAACATGACAGCTTACTTAAGACACTTAACCGTCGTTGACTGCTGATGGAGACGATGCAAACACAGAATATTGCATACTCTCATCAGAAAGTGATCTCAATCTCTCAAGTTGAGGCATAACAACTTTCCCAAGATCAGGCCTGTCCTCCCATCTTAACTCGGTACAAAGAAGGGACAACTTAGCAAAGCCCAAAGCCTCTTCGACTGGCCAATCGGGCACTCCTGGATCCAAGGTCTCAGCAAAAGTTCCATTGTTTATAGCATCTTCAACAAGATGGGTCAAACCCATTGGCGGTTTGGCTGTAATTAACTGTAGGAACACAACACCTAAAGAATAAACATCCGATTTCACACCCAACATTCCTGTTTTCTGGTACTCAGGATCTATATAACAACATGTCCCTGCTGCAGAAGTCACGGAGTCTTGAACCGATGGTGGGACCAACCGGGCTAACCCAACATCCGCTATTTTACTAACAAAGTTTCTGTCAAGCAAAATGTTAGCCGGTTTGAGGTCACGGTGCACAATTGGGTCGGGTTTAGTTTGATGGAGAAAAAGAAGACCACTACATATTTCAGCTGCTATTCTGAACCTATGTTGCCATGAAAGCGGTGGGATGTTGTTTTTTCTTGAAAGACAATCTTCTAAGCTTCCGTTTCGCATGTATTCGTATACTAAACACCCGTGTTCAGGGCATGCTCCTAAAAGAAGAACCATATGAGGATGTCTTATGCAACATAACACTTCAACTTCTTGTTGAAACTGTGCTTTTCCTTCGGCTGCATCGGGCCTGAGGACTTTAACTGCAACTGGTGTGTGGTCTAAATGACATTTGTAAACTGGGCCATAATCGCCTTCACCAATCCTACGGGTGGCTGAGAAATGCTCTGTCGCTTCTTCGATTTCTTCAATGGTGTACCTTCTATACCTGGAATCATATAAGGACAAAGATGTATCGTTGTTGACTTTTTGTTGTGATTCAGTTGACTTTGTGTTTTCTTCTGCTACACCTAAATCTTCTACCTTTTGTTGTTCTGCTAGTTTCCATTTTTGGAGTTCCATAGCCTGCACAATGGGATATGTTTTAACTTTGATGTTTGTGGTTAAACGAACCGAAAGTCAAAGGACTAAGTTAGTTAGTGTACCTTCTGTTTTGCTGTTAAGGCTTCTTTGCATGCTGTACTGTACATTTCCATTGTTCTTGTAAGTTCAAGCTTGAGCCTTCTCATTTCTGCCTCAACATCTTCCTGAAACCTCCACAAGATTGATGAATGATATTGTGCGTCTACTTTAAAATTCAATTATATGATATTTGATACTCAAAATAAGATATCTAGTAAAACTAATTTGATAGTCAAAATAGTACATAGAAGTGATTTGCGGTTTGAAGTTGTTCTAATCCGATAATGTATGTGGAGGTCACCATAAAACTACTTTACAGGCAGTGGCGGATCTAGAAATGAATTTCAGTAGTAACGTTTCTCATTTTTTTTCATTTTAGTAGCAACGTTTTTCAAATTTCGTAAATTTTTTTTTTCCACTACGCGTGCAAAGTTGAGCAGCAACGGACGCGACATCTAGTTATATATACACTAGGTCCGCCCTTGTTTACAGGACATGTGCAAGTATGTATCCAAATTCGTTTAATACCAAAATTCGTTTAAGGTCACCTATTTGAACAATTTTCAAACTGTGTATACAAGCGTGTAAAGAACATATGCGTTTAACTCAATATCAAGAATGAACATAAGAGGGTAAGTACACATTAGTACCGTGTTAGAAGATAAAGATGCTCTAGGACTGTCAATGTCGAGTGAGGGATATACTACATCAACTGATTTGCGCTCCAATGGATACGAGTCAAAACCTGGGTTATCGAGTTCTGAAAAACTGATCCGTGAGCGTACTGGTGATAGTTCACTGTCAAAAGGAAATACGTTGTCTACGCTCATTCTACCAGTGTTCACAAAAGAATTGTTAGAATCTGGTGAGAGTAGTTCTCCATAAGGTTTACCATTCGGGCCTCTCCTATTGGCGAAAGGCAACCTGTTTTCAATAAAAAAGAATTGGCTAAAAAATGACTCAAATGACCAGTTTACTTATGAATGGGTTGACTTGAGTTTATGTCAAATTAGCTATAAACGAAATGACTTAAATGGATCAAACATAAAACATCTTAGGGGGTGTTTGGGATTGATTATTCAAAATAGATTATGCGTTTTGGAAAAGCAAGAGTGGAGATGCTTATAGATTATTGCGTTTTGGTAGCCTTAAAAACTGATTATCTGCGTTTTCAAAACGCAATAATCTAAAAATCAGGTTCAAAACGCAATCCCAGACACCCTCTTAAATCATTTTATTAAAAAAAAATTGGAAATATTAATTTTTCTAGTAAATAAACAAACTTAGACAAAAAGTGTTTCGGATCAACTCCCCTAAACCATTTTGACCCGTTGCGTGACTCAATGTCTCTTAATCTTTCTATCAATATATGTCATGAAATACTAAATAGTGGTGATAATCACATACTTAATTGTGTTTGTGTCATTGGACCAGCTACTGAAAGATGAATCTGTGGAATGTATGGGGTAAGATGAGTCCACAGGCGAAGCACTGGATTGCATGGTGCTTGGTTCAGGTGGCCCTAGAGCACGAAGTGGAGAAACATATGGCGGTTGACGTGATGCAGCTTTTGTGGCTGAAATCTTTCCCTTCGAAATGACATAAACCGTACAGAAATTGGGAACTGTTTTTAATAAAGTTCCTGGAATATCTCTTGTTTTGAATCTCCTACATGAAAACAATGATGTTTTGTCTATAGTTTAATTCTCGTCGCAGTTGTTGAAATCATATCATTCTTGATCGTTACTCGGATGCAAAAAGATCTAATCTTGGATGATAAAATGGTAACTAATTTAAAGGATGAACGCACATACTTAAGAAGACCGCCTTTTGAGGGTGTGCCGATGATCAAAACTTCTACTATATAACGTGTCACAAAATCAACTAGTCCTTTGACAACATCTGTCTCTTCTAGCGACACATCCTTTGATCGTATCTGTTTAACGAAGCAAAAAAAAAGATTTACAAAAATACAAAGCGCGACATTTGGTTAAGATCAAGATAAAAGTCAGCAAGACTAACTTCTTTTCTGGTACAAAAACATTTGAAAGGGAGGAACAACTCTCTGAGTTGCGCATCGGCGTCTATAGAAAATGGATCTTCACTAAAATCAGGATTCTTAGTTGGTTCTGCACAGCATTTGAAACCAAAACTGTTACATTTTATTTCCCAAACGGCGTATGAATTATTTTTCGCAATGATGCTTAAATGCAGAACTTTCAAACAGCAAATGTATCCAAACTATAGCAACCATCATGAACCTAAAATGATACAGATTTTTCCAAAATATATATATGCATTATTGTGTATGTATATGTCTAGAGAGAGAGAGAGGGAGAGAGAGAGAGGGAAATATTACTTTGTGAGAGAGAAAAGGATTGTTTGATCCTAACATGAAGCAAATAAACGGTCTGGCCTTTGCGGACAAGGTTATCAACAGTCCATTTTAAAGCACTCTGGCTTCCTTTATCTCTATCAATTGCAACCGCAACTGTTTTATTGTTCATCATCATTGACTCTTATGTGGATTGATTATTTCATAATTCATACCCACCAAAAAAAGATTAAATCTTTACATGTATTCCTCCCAAAAGCTTCTTTAATCAGATGCATTGCGACCCGTAACCTTCTTTTATTTCTTTCTGTAATAAGGTTGACATTTTGTTAGTTTTTTTGAAAATTTGCAGTTCTTGTTTCATTCATTTTGTTACTTTTTCCTTCAAAAATTGCCTTCCACCAGAGCCCTCCACCTTTTGAGGGGTAATGTTGTTTGTTTTGCCTATAATGACATTATTAGTAACCCTGCAAAAATCTAATGAATAATAATGTATCATTGTTACAAAATGAAAGGCAACTAGAAGCAAAATACACATGAAATTATAACCATTAGATTCTAAATAATCAAGATTGGTAAAACTATACACAAATTAGTAAGTTTTAGCATTGTACGATAAACCGGTCTCATTAGCAATAAGAGTATGTGTTATGCAGCGTGGATAGGGACCATATTGGAGTTTCGCCCGCGACACCGCCTTGAGTATGCCATGTGGCATCCTCCTTATTTTCATCACAAAGTCTCTTTCTCTCTCATGTTCTCCCAGAGTTTTAAAATGTTAATAACTTTTATATACGAGATTTTAAAAAAAATTACACCAAATTAACGAACGTTTAATTATCTACCCAACGATTACCATTGTATACAAAAAAACGAGAAAAAAAAAACGATTTTTTTTGTTGGTTTTTGTTCATACAGGAAAAAAAACACAATGTGTTCAGGTAATTTATTAATAATGTCTAGGCAAGTCACTAATCATGTTCAAACTAAGAATAATATTGAAGGGATATGGGCCCAAACTCTATAAGGATCAAGAGCGGCACATACCTAAAGAAAGCCCAAAAGAAGATACTTGGCGGACTCGACCTTTGGCAGGCTCGATCTTCGGTGGACTCTACCGCTCACATACTTCACGGGGACGTACGCGCTACTTAAAGCGCATCCGCCACATTTCACGCGAGTGTCATGCAAGTAAAGCAAAATGAGCACGAGGAAGACAAAAGGTACATCGTACAACCTTGTACGGACCAATCACAACAAAGGGACGTGTGGCAGAGGTCATGGTGCACGTCCAACTAATGATTGAACGCCAACAAGGCACACCACAACGTCTGTGCATGAACGTGGGGACAGGTCGTACAGCTCACAACAAATGAGACCAATCAGGAAGCTCCACTGAAGGGCTAGACCTGTCATCACGCGGACGCGGGGCGTGCACATGGAACAATGAGTACAGTTCCCATCCGCCTCAGCCAATAAGACGATGCAAGGCCACCTCACCAACGATCTCCACTAATAACCACCAGCAGAGGAGACAAGAGTATAGTTGACAAAGAGAATTAGCTAATCAAGGCGTGTCAGTCCTGCCACCAACGAGCGAATGACAGGTGTCTAAGCCTTAGACATCCACCAATGATGTGACGCCACGCGAATGGAAGAGTACATTCTCTCTCTCTCTCTCTCTCTCTCTCTCTGACTATATATAATAAAATATAACATCTTATCCTCAACTAATGATGGGCCGATGTGGAGGCAAGCCTTTAACTGGGCCTCATCTCAATGGGTAGGTTAAAGGTTAATGTTGAGGCCCGTGTAGAACCTATTTAAGGAGGACTTCACCTCCTTGGATAAGCCATTCAGAAAACCCTGTAGAACACACTAAGGCCGAATACGTTTTTTGTGTATGTACGTTGGTTCCGATTTCGGTTCCTAACAGTCGCCTCCCATCAGATTATTTGTGTTATTTCATGTTCAATCACTTCTACCATCACCCGACCGTATTATCTAGCAAAGGATTAATCTTGTAGTGATGTGGTTTAGCTTCTCTAATCGGAGGTTAGACTATTGTTTCTTCATATATCTTCATCAACAGCAGAATAATAGGTTAAAACCACTCATTTCCAAAAAAAAAAAAAAAAAAAAAGTCACACCTTCCAGACTACTGCCTCAAACACACCTTGCAATGGTTGTATCTAGCTCTGCTCCTTATCCAAGCATACATCTTATTTTTAATATACATTTTCATTCTTATTCACATGATTAAAATTGTTGTTTTTTCATATTATAGTACATTAATTTCTATGTTATATCATAACACATATTTTATCACTTCATATTAGATTTATCTACCCGGAAAAGCTTCCGGGATATAATCTAGTTAATTAATATACAAACCAATCATCTAGCTCCATCTCATCATTTCTTTTTCAATTAATATACAAACCAATCATCTAGCTCCATCTCATCATTTATTTTGCGATCAGGCCAGCGAATTAAGGGGAAGGATGCTGACATGTCTAAAATGATCTAAAACCTCCTATCAATGTGTAACATACATTTAGACTACCTCCAATGCATCCTTAGGCGTGATGCCCTTGGAGGCCTTTGCAAGCCCTTACCATTGGGGAAGTTTGTGCATCATGTGCCCTTAGCCTCCATGCCTTTCCACAAGGGCTTTGTTTTTATTGGTTTTTTCAAATGTGGTGGGCCCAACCACCCACCCTAGTGGTGGAGTGGTATTGGGAAGTGAGGGAGAGACACTTGATCCTCGTGGTCATGAGTTCGACTCCTGATCCCTCCAGGTTTTACTGGTTCGCTGTCGTCGTGCCTTCGGGCGGGTATGCGGGCCGGGTTTTCCTTGGAACAGGAGACGGGTGGGCTAGAGGGCTCCGTGCGTGCGGATTGGGCCGCTACAAGATACGTCTTGTGGGCTACCTTTAGCCAATGGGGGCCGCGTACGAAGTACCCGGCAATACTTTAGTTGGTCGTTTAAAAAAAATGTGGTGGGCCTAAAGTAAAAAATAAAAGTTTTATATGAATATTGTGTGTAAAGTTTTATTAGGTGATGAGGTGGAAATTTTGAAGGGTAAAGATATTTATAGGGTTGGAGATGGAATAAGGGTTTTTAAAGATTTGTAAGGATATGATGTGGCAGATGACGTGTCAGCTAAGGGCGCTTAAGGGCGCACGTAGCATTAAAGATAGTCTTATGTTTTAACTGTGAATAATTCGGTGGGTACCTCCCGTGACGTGAGAGATATACGAAGAGTTTCTGATAAACAAGCCACATTAGTTCGCTCAAAACTGGAATGAACCGATCAACATCATGGAATTCATCACTCGGTTCTATGTCACATGTATTATGATTTGATCCTAACCCTACATGTAACCTCAAAACTGAAACTACGTGTCACACTCTTATGAGTGTTCATGACTCAACATTTGCAGCAGCGAATTCATAACGCGGTTATTCAATTTTAGGATCAAGAAATTGTCTTGTCAGGAGCCTAATTTTTACAATATAAGGCTTGGCTCGTTTTAAGTTTTTTATCGAGCCGATCTCAAGTAGCTCGCGAGGTGGTCAGCTCGCTTAGCTTATACGCTTGTTCCAATGTCTACTCCAAATTCCTCTAGTCTATCTCCAAATATTTTCAACGTAATAAACATTATTGCTACTCTTAAATTATAGAAACGATAAATAAAATCACGTACCCATCACAATGACACATTTTAATACTTTTTTAAAGGAAAAAGACTAAATATATATATATATATATATATATATATATATATAATATTAGTAGGGAAAAAAAACAAAAAAGAAATAATAATATTATATTGATTGAGGAGAACGGGGAGTGAACATTGATGGCACCGAAGGGTGGGGGGGGGGGGGGTGGGGGTGTTCCTCGAGGGGGGAGGAGTGACACATCAGCTCCCCGTCCTCCGCCCACACCCTTCGTCTAAAAACATGCATATCAACTTTGCACCCAATAATTTTGCATAAAAATCTTAGAACAATAGAAATACTTAAACAACCAAATTTTTTTTTTTTTTTGAACGATCAACAAATCAAATCCGAGCTGTCTCGAGGCACCCTTTTGACGAATTCAAGTACTCCGAGAGTACCCGAGTTGTCAAACACCAATTCTGGGGAAAATCCGGTAACTCACCCGCCTGTAGGCACATCGATGAAATTACTGCCAAAACCCATCTGGCTCAAGAATCAAACCCAGGATCCTCTGGGTCTTCTGTCATTGCCTACCAATTTCTCTACCAATACACTGTAAGAGTATTTAAAATAACCAAAATTAATAGAAGTGTCAAGATAATAAAAGTTGAGGGTCACTTTAGGAATTATAAGCAAAATTTCGAATAACGCTCCTCCATTAATATATGACCGTTGTGTAAACAAGGAGAGAGAAACCAGATCCCCTCTCTCTCTCATCGTCCCCCTCTTTATTCAAACCAATTTGCATCCTCCCTCCCGTTACTCTGCCTCATTTCTCTCTCTCTCTAGTTTTCTCTCTCTAGAAATCCTTCTCCCTCTCATGGCAATCGCTACCGAAACACAGGTTGCACATAAGGTACATCACTCATTCTCTCACAATCAATGTATTTCCTTAGTTTAGGGTTTTGTTTTTGGTTCTATTTGTTGTTATTTTAATATTTTCCAATATTTTCGGATGAAATTGAAGGTATTTTCAATTTTGAGGATACAGATTGCTCAGGGTTTTGAGAATAGTTAATTAGTTATGCAGTTTGAATATTTGTGTCACGAAGGTTTCGATGTTCTGAATCGCAAGTATTCATAGTAGTTCAAGTTGAGTTATGATGTTGATTGTGAAATTTATTTATTGATTCTAGTGTTTGTGTTGTGATGTTTTGTATAGGCTTCTACAGAGGCAGCATCAGAAAAGAAGAGGTGGACGCTTAATGATTTTGATATCGGGAAGCCGCTCGGAAGGGGGAAGTTTGGTCATGTTTATATTGCTAGGGAAAAGAGGGTTAGTACTTAGTATATCAGATCTAGTTACTGTGTTTAAGTCTTAATGATTTTAGGGCTAATATTGTCTGTTTTATAGTATGTTAGAGATGGTTTGTTTGTGCTCTTGATTGTTTTCTATATGTTTCCTATAGGTTTTTACTTTTTAGTATTATTTACTTAATATTTAGACACAAATACGCTTTATATATGTTTTAGTATTGAGATTGCATATGTTTACAACCGGAAAAGCATGATATACAACAACTTGCTGCACAAAAATATGAAAAATACATGAGGTGCGCGCCTCAGTGTGCTTCTTGTAAACCATGCACCTTGTGTAGGCTGAGGCGATGGGGGTTGTGCCTTGCGCCTCTAGCGCGCTTTTTAAGCCAAGTTGAATAGTGTGTATTCCGAACTTCTGGGACAGGACACTGAGCTTCTTTGTTGTCTATGCAATAGGATTTCATGTAGAGGAATGTAGTTAGATCATTGTCATCACCGGTTATCTTTGATGCTTTAAGAGTTCATCGTGTCGTGAGTTTTGTATTATGTTAACAGTCCCAACCATTTGTTTAGATTTCTTGTCAATAATCTTACTGTTGTTATCTCATCTCTATAAATCTGCTTAATTGGTTATGAGTGGTGCATTATATATATATGAACAAAATTTGTGTTTTATGAAACAGAGCAACCATATTGTTGCACTGAAGGTGCTCTTCAAAAGCCAGCTTAAACAATCTCAGGTGGAACACCAACTTCGCAGGGAAGTAGAAATACAAAGCCATCTTAGACACCCTAATATCCTAAGACTCTATGGCTACTTCTATGATCAGGTATAAATTTTATAAGCAGCTGCAAAGTTGAAATACAAAGCCATCTTGCTGTTTTAAAGGTTTGCAACATAGTTAATAAAATACAAACAATTTCTACAGAAAAGAGTCTACCTGATTCTGGAATATGCTGCCAAAGGAGAACTCTATAAGGAGCTGCAAAGGTGCAAATACTTTGGTGAAAGACGTGCTGCTACCGTAAGTCATTCGTATAGCTATTAGTTGTCAGTTTATTTGATTCAAGTAGAAAACAATGTGATTATGGGTTTTATTTACTTGAGATATAAAGAGGGACCCACAAAATCGATGTACACGGTTAACTAATGTTAATCTTTTTGCGACAGTATATTGCTTCCTTAGCGAGGGCTCTTATATATTGTCATGGGAAACATGTTATTCATAGAGATATTAAACCGGAGAATCTCTTGATTGGTGCACAGGTAACCTTGTATAACCACATATTACATATTTTATTCTCTACTTTTTGTTTGACAATTGATTTGGCAGAAACATAAGGTGTATTTGTTATCTCTTTCAGGGTGAATTAAAGATTGCTGATTTTGGTTGGTCTGTGCACACGTTCAGTCGCAGGCAGACCATGTGTGGCACTCTAGATTATCTCCCACCAGAAATGGGTAAGGCACACTTATTTAATTACTAAACTTAAATCATTAGGTTGTTTTTATTCTAATTAAGTTGGTTGAATCATAGTGGAGAGTGCTGAACATGATGCAAGCGTAGACATATGGAGTCTTGGTATTTTATGCTATGAATTCCTGTATGGTGTTCCTCCCTTTGAAGCAAAAGAACACTCTGACACATATAGAAGGTAATGCAATCTTTTAAACAAATGGATTTTAGCGAGTGTAATTAGAAAAAATGGAGGGGGTGACTGTATTACATGTCAAAAACAGGTCATGTAGAGTTCACCTAAAATATTAATTATTCAAGTAATCTGTTTTCTTTAATAAATAAGCAGTGCCAATACAATTACCGGTTTTTATATTATATTAATGATAATAATTAAGTATATTGAATAAATTAATTTTGTATCATTTTCTCTTACTGTGTTGATGTTAAGCTCCTTAAAGATCAAACATAGCCTCATTACCCGTTTTTATATTATATTAATGATAATTAAGTATGTTGAATAAATTAACTTTGTATCATTTTCTCTAACTGTGTTGATGTTAGGCTCCTGAAAGATCCAAACATAGCCTCATTACTGTATTTTTTTAAATATATGATATGAGTAGTGTCTAAACATAATTACAAAGATTCATATTGTTCTAATAAGAATCTTGTTTTTATTGGAACAAAATAATTTAACTGGATTTATGTTACTTTTAGGCTCGTTAACGGTTTAGGATAAAGCACAACCAAAATGACTAGTCGTAAACGGGTTGATTCTTGATTCTCCTGTTACAAATTTTTGAACTCCTTGGTATCTATCTAGAGTGATTTTTGGTGTCATTGTGCAGGATTTTGCTAGTGGATTTGAAATTTCCTTCAAAACCTGTAGTCTCCTCTGCTGCCAAGGATCTCATCAGTCAGGTACATCACATTCACACACTCCTGCTTGTGTGTATCTTTAAAACATTAAAATCTTAATGTTATTTACTTATTTTTTTTCCTTGTAAAAACAGATGCTTGTTAGAGAAACTTCAAAGCGAATGCCGTTACACAAGCTCCTTGAACATCCATGGATAGTTCAGAATGCCGATCCATCAGGAGTCTACAAGTTTTAATCATCATCATCATCATCATGTTCATTATCATTCACTGTCCTTGACCAAACCAAACTGGAGAGCAAATTATATATATTTTCTTTATAAGAACTGTTTGTTGTATCTATTTGAAATATATCGTGTTGTCTGTTGATGGTAAATCAGGACTGCAGGAGTATGAATAATGACAGATTAGAAGTACCAAAGTAAGTTTGACTGAAATCCACATGTGACAAAAATACATAGGAACCCATACACAGTATAAAACCTTGGACTGACTTGCACTTTTTATATATATATATATATATATACTAGTTTATACCCGGGAGCGTCCCGAGTTGAAAAATCTAAGTAAAGTGAATTTTATTATTATTATTATTATTATTATTATTATTTTAAATAAATCTCTGCCATGAGTTATCATATTTTAATATAAAAAAAAAGGGTAATTGGGTCGGGTATCACCTAATCCCAGGCGCGACCCAAACCCACAATTTTTTTAAACTAATTACAAACCTGACACAATACCTGTCGGGTTACAAAAAATAGTCGTTTTTTTCTCCGTTTTTTATATAGCACTATGGTACTCGTTGAAAAGATAATTAAACGCTCGTTAATTTGGTGTATTTTTTTCTTTAAAAAATCTCGTATATAAAAGATATTAACGTTTAAAAGTTATAAGAGGAAACATGAGAGAGAAAATAATAAAGTTTTAATATTTACATTTAGTAGATTAGGTATTTAATAGATTATGTTAAATTATATTTAAACCATATTTATTCCATTTTTTTAATTGGTATAGAGTTGCCACATCACATCCTATGTGGCATCTCTTAAAAGAGAGATTGCATAATATTATGACATGTCATTAAAAATGTTTTGGTTTATTATAGATATATAGATATATAGATTTTTTCGAACGGGTGGGATTTTATAAATCGGGCAAGGAGATGTAAAACCCGCAACAATAACAAATCTCAAATACTCTAATCTCGTAAACTTTCCACCACAAACATATGAATTCAAGAAAATCAAAGGGTGTCGCAAAGGGTGGAATGGGATCCTCTAAATCTAAAGGAATGGGGTGCAAGTAGTAAGGGTAGAGATCAGGTTAAAAGTCGGTTTTAGTTTCGGGTTTGGGTGGGGAGGAAGCAAAACATCGTTGGTTAACGAATTTGGATCATAGCGGTCGATTAAAGAAGATAAGTTGAGCAAGTTGGTCAACCTACAAACTCAACAAAGAGAAATTTTTTTAACATTTTTAAAGGTATAACACGAATTGTTGAGATAAAGTTAGCATGACCATGACTTGAATTTCTATTTAAAACCACACGAGCACCTCAAAGGTCAAACCTTTGAATTGGTTTCGAAACGAAAAGAAGAAATTGCGGTAAAATATAGTTGGGATCGTTATTGGGTGGAAGGCGAAGATGACAACGACGTGTAGATTATTTTTATTTGTATGGTTTTTTTCTTTTGTTTCTTGTGAAAATTTTTTTAGTTTAAGTTTATGTACCAAAAAAAAATATTTTTGTGTAATGGTTAAGGTTAGGGCTGCTGGTGTACATAGAGACTCTAGATCCTACTTTTGAGACTACACCAACGCAACGTCACAACCAACAAACTAGGCCCTCTTCGGTAATCAATTGTTGTTTAACACATGGGACGTGACTTCTAGGCTTTCATTTTCCATTTCTTATTAAAGTTTAATGTCGTATTTTCTTGTATATTTTTAAAATGATAGTGATATTTTGAAAGGTCAAGAAACTTTCAAATGTGCACTCAAATCTTTTCAATACTATTCAAGTGAGGAAAGATCTACGCTATCGGTAGGAGCGAGCTAATTTTAATCTTTTTGATTGATATTGGCAGGCCTAAATGTTTATTTTTTTCTTTTTATTTGGGGGCAATAGGGGCTTAACCAAATTTTTACGAGGACGATCGAGAAAAGTCGGGACGTCGGTCGATATTATTTTGAATTCCTCGACCGCTTTCGCTTCTTCTCTCAACTTGAGCTTTTCGTTCTTCACCCGTAGCTTTTCGGTTTGTGTCTAGTTGAAAGCCGTTTAGGCTATTAAACCGTCGAAATTGGAACCGCCCCCGCTCCTGCTACTTGATGCGACCTTTTTTTGCAACTGCTTTCGAACTTTGACCCGACCTATTTTAGTAACAAATATATATTAGCAAAAAAAATCGTAATTAATATGTAAATATTAAAAAAAAATTAACAACCTATGGGACGTGGCTATAACTTCCTTCCTTAGAAGTTTTACTAAGTTTGACGCACAGAGCCCCGTTTGGAACCGTCGCCCACTTTCGATTGGTTTTCCAAATTGACCACGCCTGCACGACATAGAAAGACTTCTTATGCTTTGATCTATACTTACGCATCGCCTCATTGAAAATATTTTGTTCATTTCACCCGCTAGGTGAGTTCGATTTTATTTGGTTATAATAACCATTAAATAGGTTGCAAACTTTGTCCATCTTTCGAAATTCGAGCATACAAAATCTACTGCTTGATACAACAGTTGTTGCATGAACGTGTGGAATTTGTCAACCACCTCTATCCAAAAACCGTCGCTGGATTGGTTATTACCTACATTTTATACAAATATATTATATTAGTAATAACAATATATAAGTAAAAAATTGTAACAAAGAATAATTATTTTACCAACAATGGGAGATTTTGACATAACGCCTCGTCATCGACTTCGATCCATAACTTCGCCATTCCATCCATTGGCCTACCATGTCCTTAACCTTTACCTTTACGTTGGGGTGGCGTAGCTTGAGTTTCCGGAATGGTATCTTCGTCATCGCTATCCTCGTGGACGGGGTGAGACGGGCCTCTCGGTGATGATGAAGGAGGTGGTTATGTTTGTTGTGTTGGTTGAGAAGGAGTGGAAAATGATTGTGGCGAAAATTGTTGCATTTGCATATATTGAATTGGATTAAATTGGGAGAAAGCGTTCGGGCTTTATTGGTAATTAGACAAAGCCCTAAATGGTGGTACTTGTTGCGAAAGAGGCGGATCTAGTATCGGGCTGTAACAATCTGTCGTTGTATTTGCGTTTGGATTCGGATTGAATGGATCCATGAGTTATTTAGAGTAGAGATAGTTTTTATAAAAAAAAAAATAGAGAAATTTGGTTTGGGGTAGTGAGAAATTTTATAAAAAAATGTGATGAAATGGGTTGGTTTTTATAATTCGAAAAAAATGTTTTTTTTTTCTTTCTAAATGTAGCCGTTGGAAATCCAACGGTAATATTTGACCACATTTGGCTCGTTCCTGACGTCTCCACCAAGATGCTTAAGACGGAAGATGGACCAAGAAGGTAGTGTGGGGCGTCCGGAACGAGCCAAAACGGCCCAAAGACGAGCCCCACACCCTTAGCATTACAAACTCGTTCAGATGCAAACTCATTTTGTTATAAGGGGGGAAGGGACGTTTGTAGAAAGTTTTTTTTTACTTCACTGATTTTAACCAATCCTGCACTGCCACATCACTTTACTGATTTACTTCACTGAAATAGTTTTTTGGAGGCAACACTCCATTTATTCTTTTATTTATTTTCATTTAAATTCAAAAAGTAACCGTTTTTTTAATTTTCAAATAGTAATTAATTTTTTAACAGTTGCAACCTAACGGCTACATTTTTTTACACCTGTAAAAACCCCATAATTTCTAATATCAAAATCACACCAAAACCGGTTATCATATTTTAATCATATCGTAAAAATGGTCACGAGGAATGTAAAATGAAGAGATTGCGTTAGTGAGGGCGTATTTGGAAGTGAGACACACAAATCATCCTCCCGGTTTACGGAGAGATTCGTTTTGGAACAACGTGTTTGTGGAATTCAATCGAATAATTGGCACAAATGATCGCAACAAGGATTTGCTCGTTAGTAAGTGGTCAAATCTCTTCGCCAATTGTAGCCGATGGAACGCCCTCTTTGAAGCCACGATTGCGCGGCACCCTAATCTTCAATAAGATATTGTAATCCTAGTCACGCGGCCGACTATGTGAATGCACACGGGAGTAACTTTTGCCATGTTGCGGCATGGCAATTGTTGCGCGATAGGTTTAATGTTTAATAAAGTAACGGTTAAAAAAAACAAAGTTAAAAATTAACAATCAAAATACAAACATAATTAACCTAATTAAAACATTAATTAAACATAAACTTAATTAAAATATTACTTAAACATAGCTAAAAAAGAAGGAATACGCATTTGACTCGGGCGAAGAAACGTCACGATCACTATCACGCCTGTCCAACCTCTCGTATCGATATCCCTCACTTTCGGGTGTCGGGCAAGACAGTTCTTCATCCGAATAAATTTCGTATTCGGCCCCGGGATCAGTTTCACAACCTTCGTCCGGGGGGTTTTGCACCGTAACCGGTGGGTTTTGCACTATAGGAGGATTGACACGCTCCGACACTCTTACAAGAGCTCCAACCCGTGTTGCTCCTAGTTGTAGTAGAGCCATTGTTTAATCATGTGTGTAAATCAATTTTTCCGTGGACAAATCGTCAAGAAGTTGTGGCTCGTAATATTCAAATGTTGGGGGAGGCTATGCAGTCGGTGGTTGTGTAGTTGGTTGGTGTGTAGTCGGTGGGTGTGTGGTAGGTGAGTGTGTAATTGGTTGATGTGTAACGCGGGATGATCGTCGTTGCCGACGATGATACGTATTCGGAAACATATTGCCACCACCCATATTCAAACATGTAGTTGTATAAAATTGTATGTGTATATATGGTGTTTATATAGGGTAAAATTTATAAACGGTCAAAAAAACGTGGGTAAATATAATTATTTGGTCAAAAAATATGACCGTTTAGATAGAACTAGCCTGTTATTCACAGGATCCCTACCAGCACCGTTGGTGTTACCGTGCTGATAATGCGGTATCCGTTTCCAATTCTGTTGACGCTCCGTCACTCACATTTTTTTTTCCTTCTGAATATCCATATTAATTAAACTGTAGATATACAGGGGGACAAGTAAATTAAGGATGATAGCTGCTGCAGCTACTGCAGATAGTAGGACGGCGGCGCGTTGTCGTGTATGGGTGGTTGGATAATTCAGTCAGACGTAAATGGCCTCATCAATGACCTCTTAACTACACCCTTTCCCCACCATCTCTTTAACCACTCCACCCTTTTCTTTCTCCACTACCACATCATCATCATCATCATCATGAAGTTCATGAAGCTCGGTTCTAAACCTGATGCATTCCATTCCGATTACGATTCACATTCCGTCAGGTTTAATTTAATATATATATATCAACCATACTACACTTATTTTGTTCTATTATTCCAACTCTATATTTGTCACTTTGTTTAATATTGTTTTTATTTTTTATTTTTTTATTTCAGGTGCGTTTCTTCCGAATTAGTCACGGATTTTACTGTCATAGTTGATGATATCAAATTTCATCTTCACAAGGTAATTAACCATTTAATCATTTTTTTTCTTTATTTAATTAGCGATAAAAGATCGGTAACAATACCCGTACCCGTAACCGTACCGGTACCAAACCAAAGTACCGAATTAATCGGTACGGTACCAGTACTCGTTACAAAAATTCTTATCTATGTGTGATATCCGTACCTAACCAGTACCGGTAAAAAAATACCGTTACCAAATGTTAAAAAAAGTAGGTATCGAATACTATACCGAATCGAAAGCTTTCCAAATGGTCACTCCTTTGCTTTACCTAACTAGAGAGATATCGGTTACCGGTACTTAAAATACCGATACCAAATTTATTAATATCTTTGTACTGAACCGGTACCGATATAAAAAATAGTGATATCTAATTTTTGGAAAAGCGTGTACCGAATACCGTAACGCTTTCAAAATGCTCATCCTATACTGAACAGTTTAATTTATGTTGTAGTTTCCGCTACTGTCGAAGAGCAATAGATTGCAGAGGCTGGCATTAACTGCAAGCGAAGAGAACACAGACGATGTTAATCTAGTCGAGTTTCCAGGAGGACCGAAAATTTTCGAGATCTGCGCGAAATTCTGTTACGGAATAACGGTTTCCATAAGTCCGTACAATGTAGTTGCAGTCCGTTGCGCTGCAGAGTATCTAGAGATGACTGAGGATGTCGAAAGAGGCAACTTAATATTCAAACTCGACGTGTTTTTTAAATCGAGCATTTTAAGTAACTGGAAGGAGTCCATTATTGCACTGCAAACCACCACATGTTTTCAAGCACAGTCTGAAGATATAGAGATCACGAAAATGTGCATTGAAGCTATTGCTGCGAAAACCGGTATTGATCCGTCGTGTGTTAACTGGTCGTATACGTGTAATCGTAAAGTTGAGGGTATAAATAAGGTGCAGGAGGTTGGAATTGTGCCGAAGGATTGGTGGATTGAAGATCTGTGTGAGCTGGATATTGATCTTTATAAGCGAGTAATGGATGGTGTTATTTCGAAGGGACGAGTTGAAGGTGATGTGATTGGGGAGGCGTTGAAGGCGTATTGTTTAAGGTGGTTACCGGATTGTAACGATAAGTTTGATGGTGATGATTATGTTGAAAATGAAAAGTATAGGTTGCTGATTGAAGCGGTGATAAGGTTATTAACACATGAGAAAGGAGTGATTTGTTCGTGTGGTTTTTTACTGAAACTGCTTAAGGTGTCTGTTGTTGTTGGAGTTGATCGATTGTTACGTGACGATTTGATTAGAGATGTTAGTTTGAAGCTGGACGAAGCGTCTGTTTGTGATCTGTTGATTCCGGCTAAGGGTTCTCAAACCGTTTATGATGTTGAACTTGTGCAGGAGCTTGTGGATCGATGTTTTAGTCGTAAGAGTGGTGGAGAAGATGAGAAGAAGGATGTGGTTTTGATTAGTCCACAGCGATGCAAAACCATCGGTCGTTTGATCGATGGATATCTTGTGGAAGTTGCGTGTGATCCTAACCTCTTACATTCTGTTTTCATGGCGTTAGCACGGTCAATCCCTGACGTTGCTAGGCCGGTACACGATGGAATCTATGGCGCTGTTGACGTTTACTTGAAGGAGCACCCAACGTTAACTAAAGTCGAAAAGAAGAAAGTTTGTGAGTTAATTGACGTTAAAAAGTTATCAGCGCACGCGTCAATGCACGCTGCACAGAACGACCGTCTTCCACTGCGAACAGTGGTGCAGGTCCTGTTCCACGAGCAGGTTCGAGCCACTGCCGCGATCAAAGAGGCAGCGCGCGCCAGCAGAGCGCATGAACAAGACTGGGAAATCAAAATGCCTCTGCGATCAAAGTCGCTAAGAACACCTTCACGGTTGAAGTTGAATGATGGGGATGTGAAGGAAGTGGGGAGCGGTGGCAGCATGCGGTTGGTGCCTTCGAGTTCACGGAGGTTTTTGGACCGGTTTTGGGTGGTTGGGATGGGTCAGAGGCATGGGGAGAGCAAGAGCACAGGGACATCTGGTAGTTCACAATCTAAGTCTTCAAGTTCATCCTCAAGAAAACAAAGGTATTCTATTTCTTAAATGGTAGTGGACCAGGTTTAATATGTATGTTTCCAAACAAAGACGTGTAAAAAAGCAGGAGGTAATTTAGGTGTAGGAAAATCTTACTATGCTTTTTTGTGTTTCAATAATTTAGTTATGTTTTATTTAGTTTTCATAGTATGTTTGTGAGTACCTTTTTTATGGACTAAGTGGTAGAATCAAAACTTTGTATCTTTATATTTTGGTGTGCTCTTTGGTTTTTGGTTTTTGGTTTGGGGCGTGAAATAATTAGCGCCGATTGTGGCCTCCCTCCTTTTAGCCAATCATTTTTCATTTTGGGCGTGAATTTATACCACCAGGTGGTCTTAGTCAGTTATGCTTACACCTTATCATATATTCGTTAAGAATATTTAGTTATGTTATTGAGAAGTTCAATTACAATAACTAATTACAAAGGTCAATTACAAGATGAAAACTAAAATTGTTTCACGTCTATTTGCAAAACATCCAAATTGTTAAACATGTTGTGAGAATTATTGTTTTCGATGGTGAACAATGACAATTGATCATAATCCTATAATGAAAATCTTTACGGGTCATAAGCGATGATCATAGCCTTCTATATTTTCTACACAAGCTTGTTAATAAAAGTCCACGGATATTTCATGTGGTTTTATAAAAATTTTTAAAATATCTGGACTAAAAATGTTACAAATTGCAAAACTTTGGATTATCTATGTAATTTCTCGATTGTATAGACTATTTTCAAAACTTTATAAAACCATAATTACCATTCGTGTACTTTGCTCAAACGATTCCTAAGACATTCTTTCTTCATACCTAAGTGGTGAACTAGTGATGGTGAAAATATTGGTGAATCAAGCAGAAAAATATGTTTCACTACCGCTAAAAATATTTTGTATAATCTAAAGGTGAGGGAGTTCATTTTTACACCCCTCCAATATGCATTTCTTCACCTATACACCATTTTTTTATTAAACAAATAAAAAAATAAAAAATATATAATTAATATAAAAACCAATATATCATTTAATGAATTGGAGGATGTAGATATGACCGGTCTTGTTTGTTGTTTCACATCATATTGTCTAACAAAACTTTTATGAAACGGATTTGGTACAAGTGAGTACTATCATGTTGTAGGAGTACTATCATTTAATGAATTGGAGGATGTAGATACAACCGGTCTTGTTTGTTGTTTCTCATCACGCTGCCTAACAAAACTTTTATAAAGATGATTACTACTTTTTAAAGGTAAAAAATTGATTGCATTGGGTAATGGGTTGAAATGGGTTCGGGTTGACATGGGTCACTTTGGTAAGTGTTGAAACAACATGGTGCAGTTCATTTGTCCGACAAGACTTTTCTGTTCACTTATAATTGGTAATTCGTTAGTTATGGTTACTACAATGATAATCCAACCTATGTGTTGAGCTTCAAGGGTGGCGTGTGAGGCAATAGAGACCTAGAGTTGAGATTGGTACATGTTGAAGGTGAAGCACCACTGAAACCTTCATCGCAAAATACTACAACCACTGGGAAATTCTAACTTAATGATCCACTAGCCGAAGATGCATATCTTTATTACATAAAACCTGTAAAATACACACTGGTTTTAAGCAATCATAATAGCACAGCTCAAACGTCGAAAACATTCATAAACACGACACTTAAAACACATGAAAACATTCCACAATGCGGTAACTTTGCCGAGAAGAACAAAACAGAAACTCGGTTTAAGAAGAACGAGCATAGCGTACACAAATACGCCTCTGGATCGGCCCTCTACAAGAAGGACACTCCTTCATTCCTTGCTTTTCATGAATCTCATTGCATGTCTTACACACAACTTGATGTGCGCACGGGAGAAAAACGACACACATTTCCTCTGATAAACACATAACACACTCGCGTTCCCGCTTCACACTCCCACCATTACGAAAATCGTTAACCACTTTGGAAACAAAATGTGGCTGAGACTCATGTCGGGAAGGCGGAGTTTTAACATCAACATAGCTTCCGTCAACACCTCCTTTTAAAGCGGCTATCTTTAAAGAATCGGTTTTTGAACTCAACAATGAGATTTCCTTTTCAAGTTTTTCTACATCTTCTTTGTACCTTTGAAGATTATTATCTGCTTTTAATCTTGTTAAATCCTCCCTTAATTTGGCTGTAGATTCGGCCTCTAACCGTCCTATCCTATATGAAGTGGCTTGGCTGATCAGTTCTTCTTTCGCCTTTTCTTCCTGTTTCCATCGGGCCTGCAGTTTTTTTGTAAAAGCTATTGAAAACTAGTTCAAAATTTACATAAAAAACGTTAATTTCATTCGAAGATGACATTTTTTTTTTCATTCTAATTTCTATGAATCCTGCATACTAAACGCTACCTTAAAATACGACATACCTCAACTTGTTCTTGTTGTTCTTTAGCTAATTCCAGATCTTGTTGTAGCTGCGTCACCTTGCGTCTCTCGGCTAAAAGCTCGTCATGAAACAAGGTTTTTACCTTCTCCCATGACTGAAACTGCGTCAACGTTTTTTTCTCCCTCTTAGATACCTCTTCACAGCTGGCAGCTGACTCAGCAGCCCGTAAATTTGCAGCCTCCATCTCGCGCCTCAAATTAGAATTCTCCACTTTCAGCCTACGAACAGCAGAATTTGCTCGTTCCACCTGTCCACTAGCTTTACACAAAGCGTTCTCCATTTCGGTTAGTTTCTTCATTGTATTATCTTCCAACATTTGTTTTTCTTTTTTTAATCTCTCAACTTCTTCTTTCTCTAATCTAAGCGTTCTCAGTTCGGCCTTATCTTTACCCAACCTACGAGCCACTTGCATAACCTTCTGGTTCGCCCATTCCGTCCATTCTTGCATCTGGTTCTGCAGCTCATGCACCCTTGGAACCAGCTTCATAACTATTTCATCTTTCGTAGTATGCGGTGCCCACTGCCTGAAAGACTTATCACACGGTACCGCTGAAAAGCTAGGCTTAGAAACATCAGGCAGTTGAGCGACATTTTCTTTCGGTGGGACTGAAAGAGATAATTCGGTTTCAGCTACTGATGACGCAGGCGAGTTGTCGCTTTTTGGTAACACAGAAACGGCATTATTATTAACAGTTTCCGTTGTGTTTTCCTGAGGCAAACCCGACCCCACTCCCTTACTCATTTTCAAAGACAGATTTTTAAGATTGATACCCGTAGATTCTGATACAGACTTCAGTTTCTTATCCAAAAGTAAACCACCGAAATTAGTGAGTTTACCTGATCTTAAAACCCCTTTCGAAACATACGTTCGATAGCTTTTCTCCAAATGAACAGACTTTTGTCTAATTATCGATTCTCTTTTATTAATTCCAATAATCTTTCTACCACTTACAGCTTTTTCTTCATGATTTTGAGACGAGGGACTGAAAGATTTACCGACTGTTCGATGTGTAGAATCATGGTTTTCTTTTTCTGATGAAAATTTATTTAAAACAAACGGCGATTTTGGTTTCGGCTGATGAACTTGTGCCGTTACAGGTGCTTGTACAGGGGCATTATTGGAATTTTGAGGACTTATATTACTACTACCCGCTTCCTTTTTTGGATGCACTTCTAACGAATCAGAGGTACAAGTATTTGAAGCATCATCGCCAACTAAACCACTTAACGACTCACTATCCAATGTGCAAGCATGTGACACGTTCATGTCCGAAACCAACAAGCACCACATTGCATCTCCGGTGCTAAAAAAAGGTCTGACCTCACGAACCAGACAGACCAATTCGGCTAATACGTATTTCTCCATTTGCAGTAAATCTTCAAAGTGATGTTCCCTTACCGAATCAACCTCTTGACCATTTCTAAGAAAAACCAAAGCATTGTTGACTATATCCGTTACGGCATCTTTACTACCATAACAAAGACCCGACCTCAAAACAGCCTTGGAAGCCACTTCTTCGGTATAACCAAAAGAAACTATTTTCTTAATCGCACTTTTGAAAACCGTGTCCAGGTTTGCTAACACAAGTTCTTCCAACTGAGATTCCGTAAGATCACTCCAATCCGCATCATGAAACCCATCACTCGGTTCTATCTCGGGTGCATTATGACTCGATCCTAATCCCACCGAACAAGATAAACCTAAATCAAGATCAACATGACTCGTACTCTCACAACCGAAACTACACATATCACACTCGTTCCCATGTTCATGACCCACAAAACTTTCAGCAGCAAATTCATAACCCAAGCATTCGTTTTGCGTCACTGGCGTCGGATCCGCCCTAAACTTTCTCTTATTCCTACTCCCCTTTTCTTGCACCATCATAACAGATGACACATGACTGGAACCACTACCACTACAAGATTTCGCAACAAGCGACGCCATTTTCCGCAGCTGCATAACAAATATTCTCAATAAACTTTACAACTAATAATAATCCAATTAACATTAACACAACTATAAATCAAATAATAAGTGAACTGTTATTCTGCATTTTGACTTTGACTATATAAAAATCCCCAATTTGTAGTAAATTCATAATAAATAATATATAAACACTAATCAAATAAACAATAAACAGAAGTTTAGTTTCATTAACAATAATCTATTAACAAGGATCCAAATCAACAAGAAATTAAACGACTTTCTGCAACCGACAACAAATTAAAAGGTGGGTTTGAATCTTTAAGTACAGTTTGTTGATGGGAAAGATCAATTGGAATAATCAGCAAATGGGTATGGTGAAAAAGATGATATAATAATAATGAATTAATAAGGGGAAATGGAAGTATGAAGGAGATCCCTAATAAGTGTAGATAGATATAGAAATTTAGAAGGAAAAATGTAAGATTAGAGACGTAATCGTGTACCTTTTAATGATCGAGATTGTGTATCGATTGCAGGTTATGAGAGGGTTCCAGGCAGCAGATCAAAGTTTTATTAATAATAATGTCTGTGTTCTCTCTCTCTCTCTCTCCTTGGAAATTTTGTGTGTTTGTTTTTTTACTTGAAAGAAGTCTCCACTTATTTACTTTACGGGCTCTCGTGAAAATTTCTTTATGACTAATTCAGGAAAGGGTTATGGGATTCATACACCCTGTGACGTTACATTCTGGGGGTGTGACATCACATTCTGGGGTATGTGACAGTCTCCTATTGGTATGTGATGTGTGCCAGGGTGTATGAATCCTAAATAGGGGGTGTATGAATCCTAATTACCAAATTCACATCGGTTATTCAGCTCTGCTAACCTAGGGAAAACCCAACCATCCACCAGTTTAAAGGCACGACAGTAAATAATCGGTAAAACCTGGTATCCTTCAAGACTCGAACTTGTGATCAATAGGCCTCAAATCACCTATCATTAGGCATTCATACCACTCCACCATAAAATAAGTACTTCTCCACTTATTTACTTATTTTGGTTTTTCTTGAATGTAAAGGTTCATTAATCCTTGGGTTAATGTAACATCAAATAATAATAATTAGAAAACTACTCATTTTTTACGCGTAATTTTATCTTGTACGTTGCGACGGAAGTTTGAGTATTAGTATATTACCGGCATTCGGTATCGCAACAATGGAAAGCCATGGGGAAAAGAACATCGATAGTGTTCAGTTGGAGTCGATTTGGTTCGTTACGTTATCGAGAAAAAAAAACATTAAAGTTTTTATGTATGGCATAGTGTAGTATATAATAATAAAATTTTTTATAGTCATAAGCAAAAATATGTCAATCTTTATTACCTCATATTTCGGCATATAATCAAATCATACGTGAACTAAAACACACGTTTTTATAATGAAATTAAGTACATGAACCAAACTTGTGTTAGTAAAACCAGACTTGCGTTTTCAACGTAACACTTTTCCTTCTAGTCATTAGTTTTTATATTTAATGCATAAAGTCTAGAATGTGGCAGATCTAGACCAAGATTTCGGGGGTAACGCTACATAATTTTCACGGGTAACATAATACAAAACACGTAAAAAAAATTTAAAATACACTAAAGGAAAGCAGCCTGATATTGGTTTGAATCTAATTCGTGAGATGGTCATCTTTGTCTCCTCGGAAGAAGAATAGCCCTGCTCTCTAGCTGACTGATCCCGTTGATCAAACTTGGAGGTAACATGTCACATTAGAGGTGAACAATCAGAGGTGTCCTCTAATCACTCAAGTTCCCCTATCGGAGGAGCTCCCCGAACCTGAAGTAGAAGTCGAGGGGATGCTCAGCGAGGTCGAAACCGTTACATGTGCTTGAGCCCGATAATGGAATCGGGCCTACAACAAGATTTTCGCTTTCCGAATGTCTTCACGAGGAAGGACTGACATCCTCTATGGGATCAGGGCTTCGGTTTCTTTTTCTAGAAGTGGGCTCCCCTTCGGTGCCCTGACCCTGACCTTCTGAATTAGACGACACATCCAGCCATGTAGGAAGACTCACCCTAGCCACTATAGCAACCACAACCCCAACTCTAGCTCTAGCTTCGCTAACATTCGGCTAAGTCTTGAACCTTCGCACTGACCGTTCGCTTTCTCAGTAGTAAAAGCGCTTCTCTTTGCTCCTAAAGTTAGAAGGACAAAAGCCAACCTGAAGGAAGAGAAAAAAGAAGGTTGGGTGCTTATGGGGCAAGGCTAACTGGCCTTAGATAGGAGGGGGCTTAGCTATGGATCCTCCCCGCTTGCAGAAATGAATGGATTAGAAGGGGGCTGGATTCTCTATTTCCAGGCCGACCCCTTACATCTGTAACAGTCACAACGGTAATGTTGAAGTTTGCTTAAACATTAATAAGTCATTTTTCTACGTGCACCCTATCATTTGACATCGTAGCATTATTATGTTTTGTATTTAACAAAAGTGAGAGAATGAAAAAAAAAAGTGTTTAGTTGGTTAAGGTAATGTAATCATCAATTACCTAGTACATTCCATTCCCTTTAAAAACCTCAAATTCATTCCATCCACCCTTTGTTTTTTTTTTTTTTTTTTTTTTGTTCATTCCATTCCTTTTGTCAACCTTCATCACCACCATAGACCACCACCACCCACCGCTACCACCACCACCGCTGGCCACCTCCACCCACCACCACCCATCGTCGCCATCCACAAACCATTGTTGCCACCGCCGCCATCGACTACCGCCACCGACCGTTGTCATCGACCACCACCAACGACATCGGCACCCGCTGACCACCAACCTCCGTCACCATCGACAACCACCAGTACCACCACCCACTAAACATTGTCGCCCTGACCACCACCATTACCGACCTTCACCGCCAACCACCGTCGCCACCCACCGCTGCCGAACATTGACGCCACTGACCACCACTATCGCACCCACCGACCATCGCCACCACAACTCATTCTCGTTGCCACCGTTAACCACCGCCACAATCGTTGCCACTCACCGTCACCCACCATAGCGGATATGGCTGACAACTTTAGACACAAATACGAGTACACGACACAAGCCTACATAACCTTAACATGTTTCATGTATGACCTTAACGGGTTTTAGTGTCCTAAACAGGTAGCTATGAAATAGACCTTTTAATTTTCGTGTCTAGATAGGTTTAATACCTGTTTACATGGTAAGTACCCGTTAGTACATGTAAGATTTTTTATTAAATAAAAATAGGATGTGGGATTGGCAATTGTGGGCGTGAGACTTGATCGGTCATTTAGGTCATGAAAATGGAATACGTGGCCTCCTTCCTATTTAAAAAATTCATAAATTCCTCGGCTACTTCCCTCAGAAGATGCAACGATCCACTGACCACCTCTCTGCCATCCAAGGGCTGTCCATCTCAACCATCCACCATTGAAGACTCTCCTCTTCGGCTATCTCTAAATCCCTCAGCCGCCGATTCAAACGCATTGCATCACAACTGACTACCATCCCTAAATCACTCAAACGTGTCGCCATCCACCACCATGTTCCTAAATAGGTCTTAACATGTATTTTTCGTGTATACCTGTTATAAAACAAATCATGTTCGTGTTTGAAAAAATTGACACGATAAATTATCGTGTCGTGTTCCTGTATAAAGATTCATGTATCGTGTTGTATTATGTTGTTTATTACACGATATGCCGGCGCTAACAATTATTTCATACCAAACAGACTTCTATACTTTAATTTTCTTTATCAATACAAACAAATACAAACGTTTGACAACAATAACAATGTAATTTATCTTATGATTGGAAATGACTTGTTACCAGATTATTACACTCCTAGCTAGATAGCCATAAAACACTTAAAACATATATTTTCTAGACTGCACCATCAATATCAAGTGATTCTCCCTCTTCTTGAAGAAGGTTTTCTCTATTGTCATGAGCCCAAAACCCACGTACATCTATAAGCATACTAGCAATCGTCCCACCTTGTTTGCATTGCAACATATCATAAAGTGTGATTCTTAATGGATCAACTGGTTTTACCATATCCCATATTTCATCCCTAACATCTTCTATGCATACTTCATAATTTCCTACCTGGATCCATTTTTCGCGCACATCCCTAATTCGATCATCAATAAACACGAGTTATAATTAAGAAACCGAACGTTACAAACCAAAAAATGAAGTGTTTAGTTGTAGAATAGGTTACCTAAATAGAATGTGAATATCGGCTGCTGTCAGGTATCCCTTTCCTTGCAGATCAAGGCACTTGAATATGTATGTTAATCCCTCGGGTGTATCTTTGTTTTCGAGGGCAAGAACAAAATCAAGAAAACTCTCAAAGTCCATCTCCCAAGGAAGCCCGTTAACAGTTTTGCCATGGCGAACATGCTCGTCAAAAGCTGCAAGACAAAATGAAATGGGAATTGCATTTACACATTGAAAAGATTAGTTTAAATGATATGATTACTGTTGTAAATCAAAGAATCAGGCAGCACAACAAGCGAACGGTTTTGGCCAAAACTGGGTCGCGACCCTTTTTTTCTTTTTGTTAACCGAAGCACACAATTACCTCTCTGGATAAATATATCTGTTAGTGTTGCGTCTGCGTATCCTTGAAGTTCCTCCTCACTTAATGTCCCATTTGCGTCTCTATCAAGGTCAATAAACATATCTGTTCATAGTTAAAAGTAAGTCATAAGCATGAGAGAGCTTAATTATTAAAGACCAAACTACTATTAGACGTGCGAGCCCACCACATATACGTTGTGTAGATGCTAGTGAAAACCAGTTCTCAAGCTGCTCGGTATCAGCAGCTTCTCCTTCACTCTCCTGCTATTAATTAAAGTAGTTATGTTTTGAAAAAAAAATATATCAATCAAAAGCTTGATAAGAATAGGTGCATCTATCTGACTTGATGCAGTTCCATTAGTTCTTGTAGGCAATTACTGAGCAAAATCTTCTTTATGCAAGCCTTCCCTGTGATTAATACAAAACGATGTTATTAGCATACCGCGTGTCTCTGGGAAATTAAAATACAAGACTTACAAAATTGTGAACTTTAAATTTTAAAACATGAGAAAGAAGTGCAAAACCTCGCCTACTCGGGTCACAAAGAAAGAAGAATTTGTGAGTGGCTATGTGGCAATACATTTGAATGAATTCCGCAGGCATGTCACGAAGCTGAGCCAAATTAGGGATGAGACCTCTAATATAGGCCTCCATTTCCTATCAAATGTAATGTTTGTTTGTATGTGATACATGTTTAGAAGATCAATAATGAATTGAAGGAATAAACTAGAATACATAAGGTTGTAGAAAGCCATCAGAATCCTCATCAAGCTCACTCATATCAATTCTTGCCTGTGTAAGCGAAACCTGTAACAAGAAAATGATCCATCTAATCGATAATTGATGCAGAATCGATCCACATCAGCATGAAGCAACATGTTTTAAACATTGTTCAATTCTAAATTCTAAAATAAGAAAACTAAAATATCAAGGTACAAAAACAAGAAATAAAAATCTCACCGTGCGCATCACATACAGATAGAAGGAAAGAATCTCGATTCTTCCTGACTCATCCTTTTCAAACTTCATAAAATTCGAGGGACTGAAGAAACGACGACACTTTGGGCCAATTTGTTCTGTACATAGAGATGCAATTTGGCAAAAGTCTTCATAATTCGCCTACATTACCACAGATGCAAATGAAATTAAATGATCGAAGAAACATCTGAAAGACGAAAAAAACATAAACCTATAGTTTATATGGCAAGGTACCTTTACAGAACCAGTGGTTTCATCAACCAAACAATTTTCTCTTAAGCAAAGCCACATAGCGTCCAGGTCATCGGCGTTTAGTAAAATGTCTGATTGCTTCTGCATCAAGAAACAGAAAACATTTATAGCTCTAGACAACATATCAACAATAAATATAATTTGCATATTAAACAACAATTACAACTACAGACTGGAGATCAGTACCTTCAGAAAACGATATTTCGCCAGCCTCTGAACCGTATGGTTGATGGAACCATCCTCAGGTTTCTAAGCATACACAAATCATAAATCTATTGAACTGTGTATTAAGAATAAATAAAAAAAAGAGGTAAATTGAATTTAAAAAAAAAATCTAAATTATGACTCAATGACCGAATAATCCACACCGACAACATAACCAATGACACTCCAAATTTTACTTTCGTTGCCAAGAACAATCCCACTTGCATAATCATTATAATTTAACACTTAAGTTTCACTTGATTTCGTTCATAGGGATGGCTAAGATGTGGGGAAACATATCTTCATTATTAGCGAAATCAAGTGGAAATCAGCGCAAATCAATGAATTATTATCTAAGTGAAACGCCCTTGGCAAAGAAAGTGAAAGTTAGGAGCAATACCAGTTAATTTGCTAGTATGGATTATTATCAACCAATGAGTCATAGTTTAAATTATTTAAATCTAATTTTCCGTAACGAAAGATCATGAATACCTTCTTATAGAAACTTGGGATTATTCCAACTTCTGCACTCTTACGATGCTTCTCTTTGTACATATTAAGCAAGATTCTTCTTGTTTCATGCTCTAAAAATTAAAAAAAATTTAATAGAGAATAAAAGCTATATAAGCAATGATAATGTAAACACAAAATTAACAAGTGGGCACACGAACACCAAATCAACATACCCTAAAAAATATGTACATATGCATGCAGCATATATAGATTTGTACAATATTTAACGACAAACAATAATATTAATTATAAGAAACATTGTTACAAACCCATTGTGGCTTCGGATCCATGACGAGGGTTGAATCTGATATTGTAGCGGCGAAGGTTACGAACCCACAACATGGAGGAGAATACCGTTGGTTCATCCTCGTCCACACTACTAGACATTTGATATAATTAATTGCTGTATGCATGGATTATGATCATCTCATAAATAGAAACATTATAATAAAAATGGTCCGCCTTTGATCTTGTGGCCGAAATTATCGAACCTTGAATTCAATTCAGGCTTAAAGGCGATCCGGCTGTGATCTTTTCGTGACAAAATCAATGAATATTTGTAGCTAGGGATGAGCATACAAGGCCGAATACCGATCCCGTCCCGACCTCGATACCGTATCGAACCGATACCGAACCGAGGGGTTTCGGGATCGGTATCGGTACCCATATTTATGGATTTTCGGTTTCGGTATTATCGGTATCGGTACGGGATCGGTATGGTATTGGTATTTTAAGGTAAAATACCGATACCATACCGGTACCGTACCGATACCGTACCATACCGTATGTGTTCGGTATCGGTATTGGTTTTTTGGACTTTTCGATATCGGTATTATCGGGATCGGTATCGGTTCGGTACCGATAGCATCCCGAGCTCATCCCTATTTGTAGCCATGAGTTTGTCGTTTCCTGGAGGGTTTTCATTTTTTATACTTTAGAACTCACCGGGCAGCACATGTTAATATTATTATACTATGTATAATTGAAGACAGAAGATGAACAGTTAGAAGGCTATTTAGGTCATTTCAGTCTATGAATCGAGTTTATTTCAATAAATTGGCGTCATGTGTCAAGGATACAAACACTTGCATGTCAGGTTTTAAGGCTGCGTGGCGCTAGCTGGCTGTTGGAGGGTGCTAGGTGTCGACAAGAATAGCAAAGAGAACTCCTTAAAAGACACGTTTTCATATTAGTTTCTTTTAAACAATTTTATTATTTCATTATTTCTGTATTTCTCTCTCTCACTCACTGAATTAACCACCACCGGTGATCCCCTCCATCTCTGATCGGTTAAATCCTCAAGCCTCACAGCCACCGCAAACTGGTTCCGCCACTGCTGGTCATAACAAGCTACCTGCGACGATGACAGTAGTACCGGGTTTTTCCGCTCACGGCAGCGGCGGTCAACAGCCTCAACCCGATGGTGAATTATGCAAGCTAAAGACTTTACCTCATGCATTGATTACATCTTCTAACCGCACCACGTATTGTTTCCTATGATACCAGATAAAGGAGTTCTGGTGGCTGTAGTATAAATTAAAACACAAAGAGAAACCAACGGTAAACTTTAAGGGTTTTAAAATAGGCCAACAAAGCTTCTTAGACTTTACATCTTTAATCCCTACCCTGACACGTGTTATTTGCAGGATAATCTAGAACTGGGTTCCATGGTGCAACGCTTACATAGCAGAACTCATTTGAATATAGAGTCAAGAAAGAACCGGCATCGGTATGATCTTCATCGCCATCGTCGACACATGGTGGTAGTGGGGGGTGAAGAATGGGAAGAAGCGGTGGGGTGATTAGGAGGGTGGTACTACTAAGGAGGAGAAAAGGGTATTTGGGTCGTGGTTACAGGGGGGGAGTGATGGTGGTTGGTGGTGGTGCGACGGTGACCGGAACAAGGTTTGATGTGACATCCGTCACCCTCGACTTTCAATTAATTGACAATATTAGTCCTTTCAAATTTTTCCTGTAACTTTGTCGTTTTCAAATTCAATAAAAGTGCGAGCTCAAGTTATATTTTTTAGCATTTATTATGGATTGTGATTACGATTTAATCAAACGCGTATGTTGTAACGTCATTCGGGAAAAGATATTATAAAAATTTCAAGTTTATAAAAGTTTTAAGTTTAATTAGTTAACTTAGTTAGTTATTATAAAGGGAAAACTAACTAGAAAACCTTGAAAACTAACCTAAGTTAAATATGAGGGGTCAGTTCTGCCAATTCCCAAAAGTTTTAAATGTTTCCCTCATTCAATCTGCTGCTGGTTCGTTTTCCGGCCACATGATCGCCGCCGGCGACTTTTTCGGCGAGGACAATAAACGGGTTTTAACACGTTTCAACGAGATTAAATCGTTGGGTTACGTTTCTCCACAATTATTCAACGTATTACAATCATTTAATTGGGTTTTAAGAGTCTTAAACGTGTTTAATCGTGGGATTTAATCGGTTTTAATGGTGTAACCGTCGAGCTTTAACTCCGACCTTAAACCCGTCCCTTGTAATCGTGTATATATACATAGATAATTGCAAATGCTTGCTGCATCATTACACATTAGAAACCCACAACAATTTCCACATAAAAACGTCCAGAAAACTCCACCAAATCGCGTCTATTGAAGCTTCATTTGCAAATCTAAAAACGTGTTGTAAGTATACAATCTTACTTGTATTATGTTTGTCGAGCATCATAGAGTAAAACCCCTCTATTACAGAACTTCAATCGTGTCTTAATCGGATTAATTGAATATTGGTTGAGGTTAGGGTTCTTGATTAGATGAATTGGGGAAGATGACACTTTTAGTTAACATTATAAATACAAATCGAGTTCAGAGATATCAACAAAAGGCATTGATAGCCTAGTGGTTGGTGTGTCTACTGGGTTGGGTAAGGACCCGAGTTCGAGCCTCTCAGGGGCCGGTTTTGGCCATTCTTTTTCCATTTTTTTTTGTGTTTTGCTTATTGTTTGAATTAATTATATATTTATATGGAAAAATCTTATATTAATCATAGAAATTTCATTTTTGCTTCAAAAATTATGAAAATTTAGACATAACATCTTGATACCTAAAATAAAATTACCACACTTTTATTTTCTGGAAAATGTCTCATTTTTATATTTTTATTGAATTTAATTGTTTTAATCATAATTAAATGATTAAAAATTCATTTTAAGTGATTTTAACCTCAAATTTTCTGGAGATTTATTTTTATGAATAATAAACTGTAATAAAATGCAATTTCTTATAAAATGATTATTTTTACTAATTTTAATCATTAAAACATTGTTTAAACTCATTAAATATGTTTTAAGTACAAATAAATTGAGAGAAATTATGGAAATATTATTTTTAGTATTTCACACCATAAAATAAATATTTCTCATAATAATATCATTTTGGAATCATATCTCGTGTTATTTATTCTATCTATATTTAAATTAGATATAATAAATTGTTTAATTAAATATAAATCATAAAATCTATTTCATGATTATTTTTCTATAAAATAGAAAATATTTCTATAGGTGGAATACATAAGCGTTTTAGTCACTTATTAAATTAATCGTGATATATATTTCAAAACTGTCATTCAAATTATTATTAACAATATCATCTTCCCTATACAAGTCTAGCAAGCCCTAATGCCTTAGATGTTGGTTGTCTTAGACTTTTAAGTCATTTTCCTCATTTAGTATTTTATATATAGGTTGAGTTCCTTGGAATTCTTAAGCCTTTACGACGAACTTTCTCGGAATGTATACTTAGCGAAACTGTGAGTATATCTTTCCCTTTCTTACTGTTTTACTATTTTGGGATGATTCATGTACCTATTAATCAAGTTTTTATTTCTTATACTTAATGCAATTCTCATGTGTGTTTGCCTTATGTGATTTGGTGTGTATTATGCTTAATCATTAACCGCTGGGCGGCCTAGCATTTCAATGAATAGTACTATGGTATACCCCCTTGAGACTCTGTTGAGAGAATCTTGGTCATTGTCTTGTTAATTCATTATTCAGATTGTTAGTCATGTGTTAGTCATTATTCATAGGCTTGGTTTTGACTGATACTACTTATTACATATTTGCAAACGGTATACAACACATGAATTGCGAAACATTTTTTTATATACTATATATGTCAAACGGGTGTACTCACCAATACATTATATGTGTTGACAAAATTGTTTTGTACATGTTTCAGGTGACGTTTGATCTTACATGCTTTCACGCTTAGACTAGACCTAGTGCTTAAATAAAAGATTGAATAAATATTTAACTATGTTTGAGATTTTTATTAAGACTTTTTTATTTCCTTTTGGATAATGAAAGTGTGTTGCTATTAATATTTACAATTTAGTCCATGTGCTATTGAACAATCGTCACTACGTGACACCTCGATGTTTCCGCCATCGGTTGGGGTGTTACAGATTGGTATCAGAGCCATGGTTATAGGGAATTAGGTTATTAGTAAATGCTTTTGACCTAGACTATAACTAAGTTACCCTTTATATGTTTTCTTTTATCCTCTTATTACTTCAGACAGATTTTTCTCCTTTTACTTTTCATTATATTCAAGAAGATCATATTCCACAAACGAAACGAAAACACCAAGTTAGGAGTGATATCCATATCTTGGTGAATAGTTTCACTCCTTACATGTTTTATTTATTTATCTTGGAATATTTTCCTTTCGAGATAGGAGACGTCCAAATCTCAAGGAATCTATCCCTCCAAAAGAAACTTAAATCACTAAGCTAGGAGTGATATCCTTATCTTAGTGACCAGTTTCACTCCATCGTATTTTTACTTTTTGGAAGTATATCTTTGAGTTAGGAGTGAAATCCACATCTCAAGGATATATATTTCCACATCTCAAGATCCGCTAAAGTTTTGGAAAATTATTTGTGACGGGGCACGTGCAATCTGGAAGGGTGAGCACCTGTATTCTGAGTTTTCTGTCTAGGTTGGTAATTCGCATAAATCCCAATCAGACGAGGGACCCGTTTACCTACCTGGGAATTCAATTCGGGATGAGCATTCACTTATAGGCTAAAGTACGCCCCCACGAGTCACTAATAATATTTCAATTTCTTTGGCTAGTCACCAGTTTCCTGAGAAACAATCCCAAATATCTCATTTTATTCTTGATATTTCATTTGCTTTTATCATGATTTGATTTTCATTATTAATCTATTGAAAATTTTCCTATATTGATTTTTAAGTTACTCTTTAATTATGCAAAATTTCTCGTATGCTATGTGTCATTCAAAATCTTGAAATTGGATCTCATAGGTGTTGCTTTATTTTTGTAGATGTTTGATCGCGAATCTCGCAAAAGAGCTTCTAAGCGTCAAGCTAAGTTGAAATCTGATCAGCGTATCGCGACCATGCTCAATGACAAGTTGGAAACACTTGTTCCTAACATCATTAATGCTATTATTCCAAACCTTAACCCGAACGGTAGCTCGAATGGAAACTCTAACGGGAATGCGGGTGGAAATGGTGGAGCTAGTGAGAATAAGTGCACTTTCAAACACTTCAACTCTTGCCATCCCAACAAGTTTAATGGCACTGAGGGAGCCACTGGGTTACTTGAATGGTTCGAAAGTATGGAGAATACGTTCATTAATAGCGACTGTCCAGCCAACTTACGTGTTCGTTATGCCACGGGTGTTCTTCAAAAAAGAGCGCTCACTTGGTGGAATGGTGAAAAACATGCTCGAGGGACGGAAGCTGCTTTAGCTATGTCTTGGGATGATTTCAAAATTGCCATGACTACTGAGTTCTGTCCTCGTAGTGAGATGAAGAAATTGGAGGATGAGTTCTATCACCTCAAACAGGATAGTGGAAACAACATTCCCTACAACAACCATTATCACGAGTTGAGCTTACTGATTCCTCGTATGGTGACACCACTGCCCTTAGCCATTGAGAAGTATATTGAGGGACTACCACCTCAGATCCATGATACAGTTATGGGGAGTAAACCTGCTACTGTAGAGGATGCCATTCGCCTTGCAGCATCTCTTACCGACAAGCACGTCAAGGATGGTACCCTGACTCGTAAAGGTACTAAGCGACCAACTGAAACCTCTTCAACCCCTGCTACTACTGAACTCCTCAAAGCTACCTCTGCCTCTACCCCTACTTCTGGATCCAACAAGAAACGTAAAGGTAAGAGTCAAAATTATGCTGTTGTTACACCTGTTAATCAAATTCCCGCTGCTGTAACACCCCAACCGATGGCGGAATCATCGAGGTGTCATGTAGTGACGATTGTTCAAAAGCACATGGTACTAAAATGTAAATATATTATTGAATCATTTAAATTGTCTTACATAGATGAAATGGGAAAAATACAAAAGTCTGAGCGAAACATGAAAATTGAAATAACTTATTAAAAGCAAGCACTAAAATCTAATGCTATGGAACTAAGATCAAACTGCACCTGAAACATGTACAAAATAGGTTTTGTCAACATAAGAAATGTTGGTGAGCATTCCTAGTTTTAATACATATAGTAAGTAGGAAAAATGGTATACAATTCAAGTGCAAAGCTACAGTGCAATTATGTAAACTATGTATCATACAAATGAGCGAAATCAATCCTGTGACTGTATAATGTACTAAATGAACGGCGGTGTACTTATCCAAATATTTGGATAATAACTTAACAATGACCATGGATTCTCCGATGAAAAAGGTGGAGAATCAACCTAGGCGGGTTATCAATCCAATAGCGCTATCCAATGTTAAGGTCGGCTTGTACAATGTTAATGATTTCACTAAGTACAAATGTATTCTATATGTAATGTCTAAGCATAAAGCACGTTTGTAAGCAAATGCACATAGTACTATAATTGTATTGTAAACATGTGAACTTGTATGTGTAATCTGTATAAGTGTACATGTAACACCCCAAAAGTGAATAAAGACAAAAAGGGGATAGGAAATACTCACTTTCGCCAAATGACAAGATGACTAAGCGAGCGTGAAAATGCGAGCAATCCAAAGATTCAACAACGAAACTAGTCCAATTTAGAAGAAAAGAAACCGAATAGGAAAAATATCAAGCTTCCAATTCGCCAATTACAAGAGCTTATAATCAAAGCTAAAAATGTAGAAGTAATATACTCTAGAAGAAAGGTATGAGGGAGAGTTTAATCGAATTGAAACAATCGATTTTGAGGTGCAAAGTGTAATGGGTCATAGGTGGGTTTTTATACTAGTTTTGGATTCAATTAGGCTTTAAAATTGGTCAACGCAATAAAGTAAGGTTTTAAGATAAATTGACTATTTGACTAGGACTTTGACTGAGACTTTGACTGGAACTTTGACTGTTTGACTGTCTCAGCGGACCGCGAGGGCTAAAAAATAATTTTTCTAATTTAATCAATTTTAAGTTCTAGACTTGTTTCCTTCTGTTTCTAAGTTGTTTTAAGACCGAAAATTAAGGGCTTTGAATATCAAAGTCTGAAACATATGTGCTCGGGTATAGATGTGAGTATAAAACGTGCATACTTTTACTTATAAAAATTGTAAGTTTTATTAAATTGTGAATTTTGGTCCTATTAAAATATGAGGGTTAAAAATGAAAATTTTGAAATATTTGAGGAACCAATTATGCACATTTATGAAAAGTGAAGGGTGCAGGTTGTCACAGTTTCCCCTACTTTAGAAAATTTCATCCCGAAATTACTTTCAAGTGAAGGTTTCCATGAAACAAAAGACATTTGTAAAAAGGCAAGTAGATTTTAAGAAATGCATCAGCCATGATTTGACACATTTGAAGTAGTTGTTTAATACCCAAAATAAGAGTTTGAAAATCCTTAAAGTTTGACCCAAGGTAATAGAATTAAGAGTTTATAATGAGCAAGGTTTGGGAGAAGTATGTAACTGGTGAGGGCAGGGCAGTGTTATAGTAGCTTCCCTTACTTTAGAGAAGTTTCTGACCGAACTTTATTAAGGACATGCAATAGGATTTCGACTAACAGAGAGTGTAAGAGTATAGAAAGTTTGTGTTTTCTGTGTGGATGGTCCAGAGAAAGACTCTAGGAAGTCGAATTGAAGCTCGTGTAAGAACATTCTTATCGAAAATGCTAGCTATTAGTCAACGATCTAATAAAGAGATAGTAATGGGTAGGTTCTTGGTCAGACTCCTAGTCCGCTCCCGCAGTATCGCTCGTGCTTATATATAGGGTGTACCGCAGCTAACCCACCACACTACTGATACTTTGGACTCGTACTGATTATCTACCAATAGCCTAAGTAGAATCACACACCACCCCCATGTACCTGTAAATCCATGATTGCGTTCCGGACCGTAATCATCGATTTACCTTACACTAGGGTGCTATGCTTTTCCATAACACTAACATAAGTAATACAAGAAACAACGTGTGCAACCAAAATGTGTTAAGTAGTAGATACTGCTCAAGTATAAGATGCGGTCAGAGGTTCTTCCCCTTTCAGGTTCACCTTTTAACCGTAATGAGATTAATGTGTAAGTATAAGACATGATTAGGAGTTCTTCACCTTTCGGGTTCACCCTTAACCGGTAAAATTCTTTTCACATCATTGGGCTCTAAACAACCATATTGATAAACTCTGAGGATTACGCTGTTCCCCTCGGGTTAGAGGAATACTCTGAACCGAGTCGTTCATGGGAACTGGCTTAGATCTCATACGAGCTATCAATTAGTATGTTCGTTGGCCATGATGATGAACCAAATAATGTAAAGTATAACAGGATTTTGCTCACAACAAAAAAAAAATATGCATACCAAATATGCGTTCATGTAAGTATATACGTATAGCATAGAATTTCGATTGAAAGAATAGCATAACGTAAATCGAGTAAATCGCACAATTTGCACAAAATGAAAGTAAATGAGTTAAATTAATGCTCAAAACTAGTGTTGTAAGAATAACTACTAATAACTAGTGCGAGAATAGTTGCGAATAACGCGTGAAAATAACTACCAACAAAAGAATAATACAAAAATAATAAGATAATGTATGAACGTAACTATAAATAGAATGGTGTAAAAAATAATGAAATTTACTGTAAATGAAAGTGCGCAGAACAGACGTATAGTCTACTGGTATGAGGATAACTTTTTGGAAACCAAGGAATGTTTTAAGTTCAAAATAGGTTCACTTGAAAAGATTTCATAGGTACACATTTTCATGTGTTTACGAGAAGTCGAGTTTGAAAAGTGTTATAAGGTATATTATTAGTTGCAAATTCCTCTCGAAAACATATATTGGATACGTTATATGAAAACATGCAGATTTACATTTGATTTGTAAAATATGCAATGCAAGTTTTTAAAATGCAAGATGAAACCATTTCATGAAGTGTGTGTAAATCTAATGTGTTTCGAAAGACCAAGATTTAAAATGATGTGAAGGTTGTGAATGATCCCAGATGCCTTGACAAATTTTGGAAAATAAAATTTTCTGTATTTAAACATTTCTTTAACTTGTGGGTTGAAAAGTCGGAAAGTTTTAATTGTTATGAAACGTTGAGAAAATCGAAGTGTTACCCGTTAAGACTGAGTAAACTTGAAACCTTTTAAATTTTCAAACTTTTACGAAATTTATACATTGAAAGATCATTTATTTGCAGGATCGTTAAGGCGTCTCTTTGGGCTCATAGCGGGCTATTTGTTTCAAGGCACAAGGTGTATGAAAAGTGTGTTCTAATTTGGCGAATAGGCTTTGTGAAAAGACTTATAGAATAAGTTGTCAAATTAATCGTTTTAGAGAGTAGTGTACTAGTGCGTATCGTGTAGGTAGACATTTATGTATGAGTTTAGTCTGACTAAGAAGTTCTAACTAATGGTACTTGGCTATGGCTTAGGAGACTGGGTGCAACAATATTAGTATTAGGTATATGAGGATATACTGTGACTTCGAGCAAGTAAGTTTGTAAACATGAAGGTATAAAACAGGTTGAAATAATAAGTTTCGAAAAAACCATGTTCATTTTTAATTGTATGATGACGCAACATTCCTAAAATCAGGATGTGATCAAAGTTAAGCACAGAGTTTAAAACTTAAGTCGTGGGTAAAAATGTTTTAACGCAAAAAGTGTAATACCTTATAGTGTAAAAATCATGAGCATAAGTGAAATAAGCTTTAATGCGATAATATATCGAACAAAAGTTTTAGTAATGATGATAAGGGATTCAAAAGCGAATGATCAATGAATAATGGCATATGAAACATCAAGTGATTAAATGGAATCTTCAAATGATAAAAAAAACATAAATATCAATGATATAAAACATTGGAATTGTTTCCATAGGAAACTTTGACCAACTCAAGTATTTGAAATTTTCTAGTGACTTATGGGGGCGTGCTTTAGCCTATAAGTGAATGCTCATCACAAGAGTTCCCAGGTAGGTATACGGGTCCCTCGTCTGATTGGGATTTATACGAAATACCAGGCCTAGACAGAAAACTCAAGATACAGGCACTTACCCTTCCAGATTGCACATGCCCCATCGCTAGTGAATTCCAAAACTTTAGCGAGTTTAAAAACGAGATGCAAAAATAGATCCTTGAGATTTGGATTTCACTCCTAACTCAAAGATGTATTTCAAAATTGAAAACGATTGTGGAATGAACCCAATCACTAAGTTAAGGATATCACTCCCAGCTTAGTGGTTAAGTTCCTTTTTGAAAGAAATATTCTTTGAGGTGTGGATGTCACTCCTATCTCAAAGATATATTCCTAAGATAAATAACATATAGAGGAGTGAAACTAATCACCAAGGTATGGATGTCACTCCTAACTTGGTGATATCGTTTCGTTTGTGAAATACGAGTATCTTCTTCTTTAAACAACACACCGAAAGAATAACGAGAAAGAATCATAGCGAAAATATCTTGAAAGAAAATAATAGGATAAAGAGAAATAAACATGAGAGGACTTGTGAATGTAAGCTTGGTTATAGACTAGGCTAAAAGGCATTCCTATAACCTAATTCCCTATAACCATGGCTCTGATACCAATCTGTAACACCCCAACCGATGGCGGAATCATCGAGGTGTCACGTAGTGACGATTGTTCAAAAGCACATGGTACTAAAATGTAAATATATTATTGAATCATTTAAATTGTCTTACATAGATGAAATGGGAAAAATACAAAAGTCTGAACGAAACATGAAAATTGAAATAACTTATTAAAAGCAAGCACTAAAATCCAATGCTATGGAACCAAGATCAAACTGCACCTGAAACATGTACAAAATAGGTTTTGTCAACATAAGAAATGTTGGTGAGAATTCCTAGTTTTAATACATATAGTAAGTAGGAAAAATGGTATACAATTCAAGTGCAAAGCTACAGTGCAATTATGTAAACAATGTATCATACAAATGAGCGAAATCAATCCTGTGACTGTATAATGTAATAAATGAACGGCGGTGTACTTATCCAAATAATTGGATAATAACTTAACAATGACCATGGATTCTCCGATGAAAAAGGGGGAGAATCAACCTAGGCGGGTTATCAATCCAATAGCGCTATCCAATGTTAAGGTCGGCTTGTACAATGTTAAAGATTTCACTAAGTACAAATGTATTCTACATGTAATGTCTAAGCATAAAGCACGTTTGTAAGCAAATGCACATAGTACTAGAATTGTATTGTAAAAATGTGAACTTGTATGTGTAATCTGTATAAGTGTACATGTAACACCCCAAAAGTGAATAAAGACAAAAAGGGGATAGGAAATACTCACTTTCGCCAAATGACAAGATGACTAAGCGAGCGTGAAAATGCGAGCAATCCAAAGATTCAACAACGAAACTAGTCCCATTTAGAAGAAAAGAAACCGAATAGGAAAAATATCAAGCTTCCAATTCGCCAATTACAAGAGCTTATAATCAAAGCTAAAAATGTAGAAGTAATATACTCTAGAAGAAAGGTATGAGGGAGAGTTTAATCGAATTGAAATAATCGATTTAGAGGTGCAAAGTGTAATGGGTCATAGGTGGGTTTTTATACTAGTTTTGGATTCAATTAGGCTTTAAAATTGGTCAACGCAATAAAGTAAGGTTTTAAGATGAATTGACTATTTGACTAGGACTTTGACTAGGACTTTGACTGAGACTTTGACTAGGACTTTGACTGGAACTTTGACTGTTTGACTGTCTCAGCGGACCGCGAGGGCTAAAAAATAATTTTTCTAATTAAATCAATTTTAAGTTCTAGACTTGTTTCCTTCTGTTTCTATGTTGTTTTAGGACCGAAAATTAAGGGCTTTGAGTATCAAGGTCTGAAACATACGTGCTCGGGTGTAGATGTGAGTATAAAACGTGCATACTTTTACTTATAAAAATTGTAAGTTTTATTAAATTGTGAATTTTGGTCCTATTAAAATATGAGGGTTAAAAATGAAAATTTTAAAATATTTGAGGAACCAATTATGCACATTTATGAAAAGTGAAGGGTGCAGGTTGTCACAGCTGCTAACCCACCTGCTGCACCTCAAGCCCAATCAGGACCAAAACCTTATACTGGCATTTTCCCCAAGTGTAGTAAATGCAACTGGCACCACCCTACTGACCGACCTTGCTGGAAGTGTGACACTTGCGGCAAAGTAGGCCATACTGCCTCTCACTACCGAGAAACTAAACCTGGGAATACTCAAAACCAGAGGACTGGTCAACCCAGAACTTGCTATGCTTGTGGTGATCCTAACCACAGGCAAGATAGGTGTCCTCATCTGACTGCTTTTATCCAGTCTCGCCAGCACACTCCAGCAGCCCCAGCAGTTCCAGCAATCCAAGCAGCTCCAGCTCGTGGTCGTGCTTTCAATATTAATGCTAATCAAGCTCAAGCTGCCAATGATGTGGTCAATGGTACATTTCTTATTAACAATTTATATGCTTCACTTTTGTTTGATACCGGTGCGAATAAGAGTTTTGTCTCGTTAGAATTTGAACCTTTACTTGCTCGTGATCGTTCTCGTCTTACACATCCTTTTACCGTGGAGGTTGCTGATGGAAATCCTATTGTTATAAAATATGTGATTCGCAATTGCACGTTGAATCTAAATGACTATGATTTCTCTATTGACCTGGTACCCATGAAATTGGGTAGTTTCGATGTCATAGTAGGCATGGATTAGCTTTCTAAACCCCATGCCGAGGTTGTTTGCTTTGAAAAGTATATTCGAATTCCACTTTCATCTGGTGAATCTTTATCTGTTTATGGGGAAACGACATCGAAAGGTTTGAAACTCATGTCTTGCACTCAAACTCAAAAATATCTTCGTAAGAAGTATATATCTTTCTTGGCTCATGTTGTGGAAAATAAGGATAAGGGTAAGAGTATCCAAGATGTTCCAGTTGTGTGTGATTTCCCAGAGGTTTTTCCTGAGGATTTATCTGGGTTACCTCCTGTTCGCTCTGTTGATTTTCGTATTGATCTTGTTCCTGGTGCTACTCCAGTCTCTAAAGCTCCATATCGTCTTGCACCTTCGGAAATGCAAGAACTTGCTAGCCAACTTCAGGAATTGACTGACAAAGGTTTCATTCGTCCGAGTTCCTCGCCTTGGGGAGCTCCAGTGTTGTTCGTTAAGAAGAAAGATGGGTCTTTTCGTATGTGCATCGACTATCGTGAACTTAATAAGCTTACGATAAAGAATCGATACCCTTTACCCCGTATCGATGACCTTTTCGACCAACTTCAAGGTGCAGTTTGTTTTTCTAAGATCGACCTTCGCTCAGGATATCATCAACTTCGAGTTTATGAGGATGACATCCCCAAAACTGCTTTTCGTACTCGTTACGGACACTACGAGTTCATGGTGATGCCTTTTGGTTTAACCAATGCACCCGCAATTTTTATGGATCTTATGAATCGAGTCTGCAAACCTTTCTTGGACAAATTCGTAATTGTGTTCATTGACGATATCCTCATTTACTCCAAATCCAGGACTACCCATGAACAGCATCTTCGCCAAGTTTTAAGCCTTCTACGTGATGAACAACTGTATACCAAGTTCTCCAAATGTGAATTTTGGCTTAAGGAAGTTCAATTTCTTGGTCACGTAATAAACGACAAAGGAATACACGTAGACCCTGCTAAGATTGAAGCCATAAAAACCTGGATTGTACCCAAAACTCCCACTGAGGTTCGTTCGTTTCTTGGTCTTGCTGGTTACTACCGTCGTTTCATTGCCAATTTTTCAAAGATCGCGGTTGTAACACCCCAACCGATGGCGGAAACATCGGGATGTCACGTATTGATGATTGTTTCAGTAGCACATGGTATAAATTGAATTTTAAATAATTAACATGTTTTAGGTAACAATGAAGCTGAGGCTTGAGTTTGCATGAGGATTTATCATGAAGTTATTTGAAGTTGTTGCTTATTTATATCATGTATTTAAATTTCTAGACATCACTTTACTTTGGATATTTATGTTTGAATAAATTATTTAAAATTCAATTTATACCATGTGCTACTGAAACAATCATCAATACGTGACATCCCGATGTTTCCGCCATCGGTTGGGGTGTTACAGATTGGTATCAGAGCCTTGGTTATAGGGAATTAGGTTATTAGAAAATAGTCTAGACTATAACCTTAGGGACTTAAATAGTACTTGCTTCTCTTACTTGAAATCCTAATTGCTTCCTTAATCTTATCCCTATCCTATATAACCCTAAGCCTACAAGTGACCTACTCTTATTCGTCTGCTGCAATCCTGATCCACCATTAGATTAATAGGACAAAATCCTCAGGTTTAGCCTGAACCACCTTGAGATGTCGTCGAATTTCTAGATTTTAATAACGAACACGTGCAATCTGGAAGGGTGAACGCCTGTATTCTGAGTCTTCTGTCTAGGCTGGCATTGCGCATATATCCCAATCAGATGAGGGACCCGGATGCCAACCTGGGAATTCTCGGGATGAGTGTTCACTTATAGGCTAAAGCATGTCTTCATATGTTATTAGAATCTAGAATCTTTGATAAGTCAACGTTTTCATTTATTCGTTTTAATTAATGAATAAATGATTACATTCCTTATATAACCTCATTCATTCCATTGTGTCTCATACAGATCATGCCTCCACGTCGCAGCACTCGCCTTAACAGTGGTGACAATCAAGATGAAGTGAATAGCAACAACCACAACGCTAACCACAACAACAACAATAACAACAACAACAATGGTGTCGATGCCCAACTGGCTGCGATCATTTCTCAACAAATGGCGCAGCAAATCGCGACTCTGGTTCCTAACTTATTAGCTCAAGTCATCCAGATGAACGGTAACGGGAACGGTAATGGCAGCGGGAGCGGTAATGGAAACGGAAACGGAAATAGAAACCACAACGGGAACGGGAATGGTCTCCCAGCTTGTACTCTTAAGCACTTTAATTCCTGTAATCCCCCTAAGTTCAGTGGAGAAGAAGGAGCTACAGGACTCCTACAATGGTTTGAGGGTATTGAGAATACCTTCATCAACAGTGAGTGCCCCGACAACTTTAAGGTTCGTTACGCCATGAGTGTTCTTCACAAACGAGCACTCACTTGGTGAAATGAGGAAAAGCGCACCCGTGGGGCCGAAGTTGCTCTTGCTATGACATGGGATCAAGTCAAGGATGTTATGAAGGATGAGTTTTGTCCTCGCAAGGAGGTTAAGAAGCTAGAAGATGAGTTCCATACCCTTGCTCAAGATAGTGGGGAAAACCTTGCCTACAATACCCGCTTTCACGAGCTTAGCTTATTGTTGCCCCATAAAGTCACTCCCCTGCCTGTAGCCATCGAGAAGTATATCGGTGGTCTACCCATGCAAATCCAGGACACAGTGTGGGGAAGGAATCCTGCCACCTTGGAGGAAGCCAAACGTCTGGCGGCTACTCTCACGGATAATCATGTGAAGAACGGTACTCTCTTCCGCAAGGGCACTAAGAAGACTGCTGCTAAAGACACTCCTCAGCCCGCTATTGAGGTTAAGCCCGAGACCTTAAGCAACAAGAAGCGCAAGGCTAGGAACTACATGGTTGCTACCACCCCACCTACAGCACAAAACCCAGCCAAGAAACCATACACCGGACCACACCCCTTGTGCAACACTTGCAAATACCATCATCCAGCACAGGTGCCATGTCGTTTTTGCACTAAGTGTCAAAGGTATGGTCACCTTGTGAACATCTGCCGAGCTCCACCTGCTAACGGCCCTGCTGCCCAAAACAACAATGCCCCAGCTCCCAACCAATAAAACAACAGGCCTGCTCGTGGTCAGTGCTACGAGTGTGGCAGCCCTGATCACTATATCAATAATTGCCCCAATCGTAACCAAAACCGCAAACAAAACCAGAACTGCAACCGAAACCAAGGTGCTCGAGGTCGCGCCTACAATCTCAATGCTAACCAGGCCTGTGACAACAACGAGGTGGTGAATGGTACGTTTCTCGTTAATAACCACTATGCATCCATATTATTTGATTCGGGAGCTGATAAGTCATTTGTATCACTGAAGTTTGAACCTTTACTTAACTTACCCCAAACTAACCTAGAGGAACCTTTAGTGGTAGAGGTAGCTAATGGGAAGTATATCTCGATCGATTCTATTATTCGTAACTGTGTGTTGAACCTCGACGAACATACTTTCTCTATCAATCTCATCCCTATGCATCTTGGAAGTTTCGATGTCATAGTAGGCATGGATTGGTTATCAACCCATCGTACTGAAATTCTGTGTTTTGAGAAAGTCATTCGCATTCCTTTCGAATCTGGTGAGATTTTGAAGATCTATGGTGAGAAACCTTGTGGCGAGCTTAAGCTCATGTCTTGTACTACTGCCCAAAAGTACTTACGAAAGGGGTATACGGCTTTCTTAGCTAACGTGATAGAAAAGAAGGATAAGAGCAAAAGTATCCAAGACATCCCAATCATTCGGGACTATCCTGAAGTCTTTCCAGAGGATTTACCTGGTTTGCCTCCTGCTCGACAAGTGGAATTTAGAATTGATCTTGTTCCTGGTGCTAATCCTGTCGCCAAAGCTCCTTATCGTCTTGCACCCTCTGAGATGCAAGAACTTGCCAGTCAACTACGGGAACTTTCTGATAAAGGTTTCATTCTCCCCAGTTCTTCTCCATGGGGAGCCCCTGTCTTGTTCGTCAAGAAGAAAGATGGATCTCTTAGAATGTGTATCGACTATCGCGAACTCAACAAACTCACTATCAAGAATCGTTACCCATTGCCTAGGATTGACGATCTTTTCGATCAACTTCAAGGAGCAACCCACTTCTTGAAGATTGATCTTCGTTCTGGTTATCATCAGCTTAGAGTTCATGATGAAGATATTCCCAAGACAGCCTTTCGTACACGTTATGGTCACTATGAATTCATGGTCATGCCATTTGGATTGACCAACGCTCCCACAGTGTTTATGGATTTAATGAATTGGGTTTGTAGACCCTACCTCGACAAATTCGTGATCGTCTTCATCGATGACATTTTGATTTACTCAAAATCAAAATCCGATCACGAACAACATCTTCACTCCATTTTGGGTCTCCTAAAGAAAGAACAACTGTATGCCAAGTTCTCGAAATGTGAATTTTGGCTTAAGGAAGTTCAATTTTTGGGACATGTCATTGATATGAACGGAATTCATGTTGATCCTGCAAAGATCGAAGCTGTGAAGAATTGGAGTGTTCCTAAAATCCAACAGAAGTCCGTTCCTTCCTTGGTTTGGCTGGTTATTATCGTCGATTCATTGCCAACTTCTCTAAGATCGCTGTTCCTCTCACTGCCTTAACTCACAAGGGTAAACCCTATGAGTGGGGACCAAAGCAAGAGGAAGCATTTGAAACTCTTAAGCTGAAACTCTGTGAAGCTTTTATCCTGTCTCTACCCGATGGTAATGATGACTTCGTGGTCTATTGTGATGCATCAAACCAAGGTCTTGGTTGTGTTCTCATGCAACGAGGAAAGGTTATTGCTTATGCGTCTAGACAACTCAAGACTCACGAAAAGAATTATACCACCCATGATCTTGAATTGGGCGCTGTCGTCTTTGCTCTTAAGATTTGGAGACACTATCTTTATGGAACCAAATGTGTGGTTTTCACGGACCACAAAAGTCTCCAACATGTCTTCGACCAGAAAAATCTTAACATGAGGCAACGTCGTTGGGTTGAGTTACTTAACGACTATGATTGCGAAATTCGCTACCATCCTGGCAAAGCGAATGTTGTGGCTGATGCACTCAGTCATAAAGAGCGTATCAAACTTCATTGTGCGAGAGTTCGTACTGATCTTCAGGATCGTATCCTCCAGGCTCAACATACTTCAGTCACCCAAGGTAACATGTACGACGAAATGTCTTGTGGTGCTGAGACTCAACTTGAAACCAAACCTGATGGTCTATGTAACACCCCAACCGATGACGGAAACATCGGGATGTCACGTATTGATGATTTCTCAGTAGCTCATGGTGAATAATAAATTTCATTAAATGATTTAAATAAATTACATACAATTGTTCTACAAGAATTCGTACATCAAAATGAATAATACTATGCACACATCTTCAAGCATTAACTCAAATCTTCAAGCAAGTAGAACCTGAAACATGTTAAGTTTGAAAATATTTTGGGTCAACAAAAGTTGGTGAGAATACATAGGTTTTTGAATATAATTGATAACAATAGTTTGTACAACAATCACAGTTGTATGATGATAGAGTATGAGTCCGACATGTAACAATGCGTCTTTGTACAATCAAACCTTGTGTCGACTGATAACTAATTCGCAAGTTAGTTTAATGTTGTTACTGTTATCGATCATCCCTGAATTTATGCGGGGGGATGGGTTTGTCAGACCTACAGCGCTATAATCTAAACAGGCGGCTTGATCATTGTTAATGATTGTACTGTGTCTTTTTGTTACAGTCAAATGATAGAATGAGTAAATGATAGTGTAATTGAATCACAAGTTTCAATAATGTAAGAATGAGTAAATGATAGTATATAAAATGTTTAAACATGTTTCACCCCAAAATGTAAAACAGAAAAAGGGGCCATGTAAACTCACCTTAGCAAAATGTTATGTCTCGTGAAAATAGAATATGTGTTGCCCAAATATGCCAAGTATTACCCTATACATAAGGTAATAAATATGTCTAAGTCTATTTAGTCTACCAATATATATATTCTAGGGCTTCGAATTGGGGATAAATGCTTGTTCGATTAATGATAAAAAAAATGTTTGATAATTGAGAGAAATTTGATAAATAAATAAACAAAAGTCTTTTTATAAAATTTGAATCAAAGATGGTCACAATAATGAGTTTAAAGTATAAAAATAATTTTTATAAAATTATTTTCTTAAAAATAGAATATTAAATCTATTTATTTCAAATCGTCAAAAAGTATTGAAATTAAAGAATTATCAAATTAAAAATTGTATTTCTGTTCCAAATAAATATAAATAATTTATATAAAATTTTGGTGCAAAAATATTGAAAAATGAATTTATTATGATTTATTTATGATTAAAACTAACAAAAATTGATTAAAAATATTAAATAAATGATTTTTCAGAAATAAAAATCATTTCTGAAAAGCTTAATGTTATAAAAACTCAGAATAAATTTTGTGGAAATTTATATAATCATTTTGATATTTTTATAGAATTTTATAAATAAAATAGAATAAACTTGAATTGTTTATTATATATATATATATTAAATAAATAAATTTTTGAAAACTAAAAATTGTATGTTAAACTCTTTCACTAGATTAACATAATTTAATTTTTGTAGAATTTATAAAAGAGTTTTAGTATTTTAAAATGAATTTTAAAATTACAAGTAATTATATAAGCTTTGAATGTTTTAAAAAAAAAAAAATACTTGGTGGTGCAGGGAGTCGAACCTGCGTGAACTGGTTCAAAGGCACTAGACACAACCACTTGATCTAGATCAGGGGTTGTGTTTGGTTTCTGTCTGTATTAAATATATATATATATATGATTCGAATGATGTTCTTCCCCAAATTACATGATTTCGAGCCCTAGTTTATAAAATTGGATGATTCACACAACAATAACCCAATTAATCATAGGGTTATTGTTGTGTGATTGCCGAAGATCAAAACCCACATGAAAAACAACACTTACAACAATGATTCGCGTGATTATACTTAGTCAACAGAAAAAGTCAACCATGAACAAGAAAGCTTCGTATGATGAATCAACACAGAAATTAGAGGTTGAGAGAGATTATACGGCGATTGTAGAAGGTTTGGGAAGGTCCAATTTATAGGGATAAGGTCTGGGTTGCACGATGGAAGGTTTGACCCATTAATGTCATGAACGCGTGATTATTAATCAAATTGGAAAGGTTTAGCTGTTTTTACGCGATAATGGTGCACAAGGTTGACATGTATTTATTATTCGGTCAATTCAAAGCATTAAATCGTGGTGATGGTTGCAAGAATCACGACCATGATTCTGGTCAGCTGTTAGAACAGCAACAAAAGGAAAAGGAAAAAGATGGATCAGGTTAGATGGGCTTATATATTATATGTTATGAAATAATAACACAAGTTGCAAGTTAGCTCAGTGGTTGTTGGCGTGTGGGTGTTTGGATGGACCGCTCGTTGCTCGGGTTCGATACCCGGCTGGAGCACCTTTTTTTTTAAAAAAGCAGAAAAGGGGAAAACAAAGGGGACTGGTGGGCCTTGGGCTGGTTCTTGATCTGGGCTGGGCTTATAATTGGGTTCCGAAGGTTTTATTAAATGTGAGTCTATGTGATTAGTTTTAAAAGTCCAACTTTTATATTTATTTATTATTGTTATTATATATATATATATATATATATAAGTTGGGTGGTAGAAAAATAAAAACTAAGGCATATATATAAAATTAATGATTAGGTAGGGGCTTTTACGTATTAGAATTTGGGAAAAGTTTTGTGATGTTACAGTCTACTCTATTTTCTTAACCGACTTTGGATTCCTGACCGTGATGATCTTCGTACCTTTCTCATGAACGAGGTCCATAAGTCTCGTTATTCTATTCATCCTGGAGCTGACAAGATGTACCAAGATCTTCGTTATTCATATTGGTGGCCTGGTATGAAGAAAGATATTGCTCTTTTCGTTGCAAAATGCCTCACTTGTTCAAAGGTCAAGGCTGAACATCAATGACCATCTGGTATGCTCGAACAACCAGAAATTCCTGTATGGAAATGGGAGAGCATAGCAATGGACTTCATCACTAAACTCCCTCGTACACCCAAGGGTTTTGACAACATTTGGGTAATCGTCGATCGTTTGACCAAGTCAGCCCACTTCTTACCTATTCGTGAGAAGTATTCTGTGGAAAGGTTGGCAAAGATGTACGTAAGTGAAATCGTATGTCGACATGGTATACCTTTGGACATTATCTCTGATCGTGATGGGCGTTTCACCTCTCACTTTTGGGATTCCTTACAAGATGCTTTGGGTACCAAGTTGAACCTGAGTACTGCTTATCACCCTCAAACAGATGGTCAGACTGAACGGACCATCCAGACACTTGAGGATATGCTCAGGGCATGTGTCATCGATTTTGGTGGCGCATGGGATTCTCATCTTCCTTTGGTCGAGTTTTCATACAACAACAGTTATCATGCCAGCATTAACATGGCTCCTTTCGAGGCACTCTATGGTCGTAAATGTCGTTCACCTGTCTGTTGGACTGAGGTTGGTGAAGCCCGGATCACTGGACCCGAAATAATCCAGGAAACCACAGACAAAATCCAACTCATTCAGGATAATCTTCTCAAGGCTAGAAGTCGTCAGAAGAGTTATGCTGATAAACGTCGTAAACCCTTGGAATTTCAAGTTGGGGACCTTGTACTTCTTAAGGTATCCCCTTGGAAAGGAGTGATTCGCTTTGGTAGAAAGGGAAAACTAGCTCCTCGATACGTAGGCCCATTCAAAATTCTTGACAGGATTGGAAAAGTGGCTTACAAACTTGATCTTCCACTTGAGCTAAGCAATGTTCACCCGACCTTTAATGTTTCGAATCTCAAGAAATGCTTAGCAGATGAGAACCTCCATGTTCCTGTTGAAGATGTGCAAATCTATGAAACTATGCACATTATCGAGAAACCCATCGAGATCGTTGATACTGGAGTCAAGAAACTCAAGCGCAGTCGCATTCCGATCGTTAAGGTTCGTTAGGAATCTAAACGAGGTCCAGAGTTCACTTGGGAACGTAAAGACCAGATGAAGTCTAAATACCTACATCTCTTTCCACCAGACTCTCCAACTCCAACTTCGGGACGAAGTTCCTAAAAGTAGGGGAGACTGTAACATTACGCATTTACACTTGTACGTTACCATTATCATGAATAAAAAACGTCAAGTTCCATTATTATTGTTCGCATTTAATTATTATTGTGGCGTATTTGGAACCCTTGTACTATATTAATTATATATAATATACTTATATATAAAGATTTAATGTCAAAAAATAAAGCTTGGGCCGGGAATCGAACCCGCGCCCCAAGCCGGGTCATGAACACATTCAGCATAACCATCTGGGCTACACACACATTTGGAATAATCCCCAACGCGTAATTATTATATCACGAGCCCTTTATTCTTCACAGTTGACTTGGAAAGTCAACTGTGACACAACTTACCATAATTGACCAATTTTGAACGCGTTTTCATCCCGATTTAGTATAATTACGTGATTACCGGTCCATTCCGCGTCATACACACGTACAATCATCTTTAATTCGAACCAATTATACATAATTATGCGATACCCATTCAATTCGAGGTCAAACCTTCCAATTCAACGACCCAAGCCCCATCCCTATAAATTGGATCTCTCACATCAGTCCATACTCGCCGAATACACTCTCTAAATCCTCCATTTCTGTATTAAATCATCATTCGAAGTGTTATTGTTCGTGTTTGACTATTTTTGTTGACCGAGATAAATTCACACTATTTGTTATTGTAAGCACTCTTTTCTCTGTGGGTTTTGATCTTTGGCATACACACAACAATAACCCTAAGATTAATTGGGTTATTGTTGTGTGATTTAAACAATTGGAAATCTTAGGGCTTGTTTGTTCGAATTGGGGAAGAACATTGATTCAGAGTATATATTATAATTTAAATAAACAGGAATCAAACACAACCCCTGATCTAGATCAGGTGGTTGTGTCTGATGTTATTAAACGAGTACACGCGGGTTCGAGTCCCTTTGAAACGGTTTTTTTTCATTTTTCTTATAATTGAATATAAATCAAAATTTTCTTATATTATATAATTATATTAATCTGAAATTAAACGTTCTCAGGGTCCAGACCAGTTGGTCTGGGCTTGTGATTTAAAACACACGAACCGGCCTAGGGCCCGGGTTCGAACCACGGCATCAACAACATTTTTTTTAATTAAACATATATATATATATATATATATATATATATATATATATATATATATATGTTCCTTATATTTTTTTTAAATTCATTTTAAAATACCAAAACTCTTTTAAAAATTCTACAAAACTTATTTTATGTTAATCTAGTGAAAAAGTTTAACATAAAATTTTTAATTTTCAAAAATTTATTTATTTAATATATATAATAAATAATTCAAGTTTATTCTATTTTATTTATAAAATTCTATAAAAATATCAAAAATTTTTATAAATTTCCACAAAAATTATTCTGACTTTGTATAACAATAAACTTTTCTGAAATGATTTTTATTTCTGAAAAATCATTTATTTAATATTTTTAATCAATTTTTGTTAATTTTAATCATAAATAAATCATAATAAATTCATTTTTCAATATTTTTGCACCAAAATTTTATATAAATTATTTCTGATTATTTGGAACAGAAATACAAATTTTTAAAGTAATAATTCTGTAAATTTAATATTTTTAAATATTAAAGTTTTATTTTGACAATTTGTAATAAATAGATTTAATATTCTATATTTAAGAAAATAATTTTATAAAAATTATTTTCATACTTTAAACTTATTATTGTGACCATCTCTAATTTAAAAATTTACAAAAAGACTTTTGTTTATTTATTTAACAAATTTCTCTTATTATTCAATCATTTTATTTATTAATCAAACGAGCACTTATCCCCAATTCGAAGCCCTAGAATATATCTGTAGACTAGAAATACTTAGACATATTTATCCCCTTAATTATAGGGTAATACTTGGCATTGTTGGGCAACACACTATTCTATTTTTCAAGAAATATAACAGGTGAGTTTTACATAGCCTCTTTTCTATTTATCACCATTTTTGGGGTGAAACATGTTAACATTCTATATGCAATTCAATCATCAAAGTGTCTATGTGTTTTTCTATGTTGCATTATGTCTTAAACATGACTAGGGTAAGCACAATTCTAGCATAATCATTAACATTGATCAGCCGACGGTATACAATGATAGATCTATTGGACTGACAATCCCACCCGGATACGTGCCTCCTACAAAGGTAGCGTGGGTGATTGTTATCGCATAACATATTCGAGTGAACCATGAGCGTATGGGATGTACCACATTATAACAGTCACATGGGTTGATTATGCACTCGATTTACTTTTAGTATGTTTTCACATATGGACTAGACTTGCCATGACACTTGAATTGTACAACATTTTTATTCGATTATCAAAACCTATGTAATTCTCACCAACTTTTGTTGACCCAAAAATATTTTCAAAATTAACATGTTTCCGGTAACAATGAAGCTGATGCTTGAGTTTGCATGAGGATTTATCATGAAGTTATTGTTTGAAGTTATTTGAAGTTGTTGCTTATTTGATATCATGTATTTAAATTTCTAGACATCACTTTACTTTGGATATTTATGTTTGATTAAATTATTTAAAATTCAATTTATACCATATGCTACTGAAACAATCATCAATACGTGACATCCCGATGTTTCCGCCATCGGTTGGGGTGTTACAGCGGTCCCACTTACCTCTTTTACTCACAAAGATAAATCTTTTGTATGGGGATCCAGTCAGGAAGAAGCTTTTCAAACTTTGAAACAAAAGCTTTGCGACGCTCCTATTCTCTCTCTTCCTGATGGTGTTGAAGATTTTGTGGTGTACTGTGATGCGTCTAACCTAGGTCTTGGTTGTGTTCTCATGCAACGAGGCAAGGTCATCGCTTATGCATCTCGACAATTGAAAACATTTGAGAAAAATTACACTACCCATGATCTTGAACTTGGAGCTGTGGTGTTCGCATTGAAAATTTGGAGACACTACCTTTATGGTACTAAATGTGTGGTTTTCACTGATCACAAAAGTCTTCAACATATTTTCAACCAAAAAGATCTAAATATGCATCAACGTTGATGGGTTGAATTTCTAAATGATTATGATTGTGAGATTCGCTATCATCCAGGAAAAGCGAATGTTGTGGCTGACGCTCTTAGTCGCAAGGCGTATACTCAACTTAACTGCATTCAGACCCATGACCTCAAACTTCGAATCTATGAAGCCCAACATGTTTCGGTCACTGAAGGCAACATGTACAATGAAATGTCATGTGGAGCTGAAAATCTTTTGGAGACGAAACATGGATTGCTCTATCTCTCCAATCGTCTATGGATTCCTGATCGTGACAATCTTAGAACCTTTATCATGGACGAGGCTCATAAGACTCGTTACTCCATTCACCCTGGTGCTGATAAGATGTACCAAGATCTGTGTCCCATGTATTGGTGGCCAGGTATGTAAAAGGATATAGCTCACTATGTGGCTAAATGCCTTACTTGTGCCAAGGTCAAAGCTAAGCATCAACGACCATTGGTTTGCTTGTACAACCAGAGATTCCTGTGTGGAAATGGGAGAACATTGCTATGGACTTCATTACTAAATTACCCCGCACTGCACGAGGTCATGATAGTATTTGGGTCATTGTGGATCGTTTAACCAAATCTGCACACTTTTTACCCATTCGTGAGAATTATTCGGCTGAGAAACTGGCTAATCTTTATATCGCCGAGATCATTAGTTGTCATGGGACTCCTTTGAGCATCATTTCTGATCGTGACAGCAAATTCACTTCTCGTTTTTGGCAAACTCTTCATGACGCGTTGGGAACTAAACTAAATCTTAGCACAGCATACCATCCTCAGACAGATGGTCAAACGGAGCGTACTATTCAAACATTAGAAGATATGCTTCGGGCTTGTGTCATAGATTTTGGTGGTAATTGGGATTCACACTTGCCTTTGGTTGAGTTTTCGTATAATAACAACTATCATGCCAGTATCCGTATGGCACCTTTTGAAGCTCTTTATGGTCGCAAATGTCGTTCTCCTGTGTGCTGGAGTGAGGTCGGTGATACTCTCATTACCGGTCCTGAACTTGTCCAGGAAACAACAGACAAAATTGCGGTTATTCGTGGATCCTTACTGGCAGCTCAGAGTAGACAGAAGAGTTACGCTGATCAGAGGCGTAAACCCTTGGAATTTCAAGTTGGTGACATGGTCCTTCTTAAAGTCTCACCTTGGAAGGGTGTTTTTCGGTTCGGGAAAAAGGGAAAGCTTGCTCCAAGATATGTGGCCCATTTAAGATTTTGGAAAGAGTTGGAAAAGTGGCTTACAAGCTAGACCTTCCCGATGAACTCAGCAACGTTCACCCTACCTTCCATGTATCGAACTTGAAAAAGTGTTTGGCGGATGAGAATTTACATGTTCCACTGGAGGATATTCAGGTTGACGAATCGATGCGTTTCACGGAGAAACCCGTGGAAATCATGGATCGTGAAGTCAAGACTCTTAAACGTAGCCGTATTCCTATTGTCAAGGTTCGTTGGGGAGTCTAAACGTGGCCTAGAATTTACTTGGGAACGTGAAGACCAAATGAAGACGAAGTACCCTCATCTCTTTACAGAAACCTCCACTTGAAATAAATTTCGAGACGAAATTTTCTAAAGTAGGGGAGACTGTGACATCCGTCACCCTCGACTTTCAATTAATTGACAATATTAGTCCTTTCAAATTTTTCCTGTAACTTTGTCGTTTTCAAATTCAATAAAAGTGCGAGCTCAAGTTATATTATTTGCATTTATTATGGATTGTGATTACGATTTAATCAAACGCGTATGTTGTAACGTCATTCGGGAAAAGATATTATAAAAATTTCAAGTTTATAAAAGTTTTAAGTTTAATTAGTTAACTTAGTTAGTTATTATAAAGGGAAAACTAACTAGAAAACCTTGAAAACTAACCTAAGTTAAATATGAGGGGTCAGTTCTGCCAATTCCCAAATGTTTTAAATGTTTCCCTCATTCAATCTGCTGCTGGTTCGTTTTCCGGCCACATGGTCGCCGCCGGCGACTTTTCCGGCGAGGACAATAAACGGGTTTTAACACGTTTCAACGAGATTAAATCGTTGGGTTACGTTTCTCCACAATTATTCAACGTATTACAATCATTTAATTGGGTTTTAAGAGTCTTAAATGTGTTTAATCGTGGGATTTAATCGGTTTTAATGGTGTAACCGTCGAGCTTTAACTCCGACCTTAAACCCGTCCCTTGTAATCGTGTTATATATACATAGATAATTGCAAATGCTTGCTGCATCATTACACATTAGAAACCCACAACAATTTCCGCATAAAAACGTCCAGAAAACTCCACCAAATCGCGTCTATTGAAGCTTCATTTGTGAATCTAAAAACGTGTTGTAAGTATACAATCTTACTTGTATTATGTTTGTCGAGCATCATAGAGTAAAACCCCTCTATTACAGAACTTCAATCGTGTCTTAATCGGATTAATTGAATATTGGTTGAGGTTAGGGTTTTTGATTAGATGAATTAGGGAAGATGACACTTTTAGTTAACATTATAAATACAAATCGAGTTCAGAGATATCAACAAAAGGCATTGATAGCCTAGTGGTTGGTGTGTCTGCTGGGTTGGGTAAGGACCCGAGTTCGAGCCTCTCAGGGGCTGGTTTTGGCCATTCTTTTTCCATTTTTTTTTTTGTGTTTTGCTTATTGTTTGAATTAATTATATATTTATATGGAAAAATCTTATATTAATCATAGAAATTTCATTTTTGCTTCAAAAATTATGAAAATTTAGACATAACATCTTGACACCTAAAATAAAATTACCACACTTTTATTTTCTGGAAAATGTCTCATTTTTATATTTTTATTGAATTTAATTGTTTTAATCATAATTAAATGATTAAAAATTCATTTTAAGTGATTTTAACCTCAAATTTTCTGGAGATTTATTTTTATGAATAATAAACTGTAATAAAATGCAATTTCTTATAAAATGATTATTTTTATTATTTTTACTAATTTTAATCATTAAAACATTGTTTAAACTCATTAAATATGTTTTAAGTACAAATAAATTGAGAGAAATTATGGAAATATTATTTTTAGTATTTCACACCATAAAATAAATATTTCTCATAATAATATCATTTTGGAATCATATCTCGTGTTATTTATTCTATCTATATTTAAATTAGATATAATAAATTGTTTAATTAAATATAAATCATAAAATCTATTTCATGATAATTTTTCTATAAAATAGAAAATATTTCTATAGGTGGAATACATAAGCGTTTTAGTCACTTATTAAATTAATCGTGATATATATTTCAAAACTGTCATTCAAATTATTATTAACAATATCATCTTCCCTATACAAGTCTAGCAAGCCCTAATGCCTTAGATGTTGGTTGTCTTAGACTTTTAAGTCATTTTCCTCATTTAGTATTTTATATATAGGTTGAGTTCCTTGGAATTCTTAAGCCTTTACGACGAACTTTCTCGGAATGTATACTTAGCGAAACTGTGAGTATATCTTTCCCTTTCTTACTGTTTTACTATTTTGGGATGATTCATGTACCTATTAATCAAGTTTTTATTTCTTATACTTAATGCAATTCTCATGTGTGTTTGCCTTATGTGTTTTGGTGTGTATTATGCTTAATCATTAACCGCTGGGCGGCCTAGCATTTCAATGAATAGTACTATGGTATACCCCCTTGAGACTCTGTTGAGAGAATCTTGGTCATTGTCTTGTTAATTCATTATTCAGATTGTTAGTCATGTGTTAGTCATTATTCATAGGCTTGGTTTTGACTGATACTACTTATTACATATTTGCAAACGGTATACAACACATGAATTGCGAAACATTTTTTTATATACTATATATGTCAAACGGGTGTACTCACCAATACATTATATGTGTTGACAAAATTGTTTTGTACATGTTTCAGGTGACGTTTGATCTTACATGCTTTCACGCTTAGACTAGACCTAGTGCTTAAATAAAAGATTGAATAAATATTTAACTATGTTTGAGATTTTTATTAAGACTTTTTTATTTCCTTTTGGATAATGAAAGTGTGTTGCTATTAATATTTACAATTTAGTCCATGTGCTATTGAACAATCGTCACTACGTGACACCTCGATGTTTCCGCCATCGGTTGGGGTGTTACATTTGATGTGGAGGATCCGGTAGGAAGGTGAGTGGTACATGAGTAGTTATATAACCAGGAGGAAGATAATTTTCGTCATTTAAATGATGTTATTTTTCTCTTATGATTGATGAAGAATATGTGTGTTCCTTTGATAATATGGTGTCCAGAGAGACAATAACAAATGTTTAGTTGTAGGTATTATTGTGGTTTCAAAAATAGATTGAAGAAAGATAATGTGGTGCTAGAGAAAGAAGAACAAATGTTCATCTGTAGGTGTTGTTATGTTGTAGGTTGTGTTGTAGTTTCAAGAATACATTATATTCACGAAGGAGTTGGAAAGATAATGATGGCTTTTATTGGTTTTCACATTTCTTGCGATTCCTAAGGAAATAATTTATGTGCGCCTATATTTTGTACATATGTAATTTAGTTTAAAAAATGTGCAGCGTAGTAAGTTAAAATAATTTTGAATCATCCCCAGTAACTTTTGACTTTTGATGTATGTCGTAAAATTGTTAAAAAGATATTATTCGTCTAACACTTATATTTTATTTGGTGGTCGGATTCTTTGCGAGTCCGTTAGGGGAGGTGAGCCGAATTTTTAGAGTGTAAGAGAAAAAAAGGTGGACACCATTGTTGAGAGAAACACCATCGTTGAAGAAGATACCTATTGTCGAGACACCACACCCTAGATGACTCCTCTCTTGAAAGTTAAGTTTGGCTCTGACAATATAAAACATGGTTTCGTAAAGTGAGGAAAATATATCTGTTTGCTTTAATGTAAAAAGAATCTATTTGAAGTTTTTCATATCGTGCTAATTAATGGTCTTTCTATTCCTTCTACGGTTATCTTGGTGTAAGGGGTTGTTCGATTGATTAAGTGTTGAATCATTAAGCGGTCTGAATAGTTAAGAAGTTCTGAATAATTAAGTGCTGAATGGTTTAGCTATGCATCAAGTTTGAATGGTTCACCTCTTCACCATTCCATTCAGAGCATTTTTTAGGTTGAAACAAACAGTCTGAATGCTGAATCATTCAGAGCTGAATGGTTCATAGCCTCATTAAAAGCTACCAAACAGGCCCTAAGCCTAGTTATTATGAAATTTACCTTTAAAATTTTTATTATTATTATTATTATTCTTTATTTTTTTATTATAGTTGTTTTGAGTTGGGTTACTCTTTTCTTAATCTAGTTTATTATCGGACTTAGAGCATTCTTATCAGCCTCATCAAATCTCCTCCATTAAATTACACTAAAAAATTTATATTCAACCCTAAAATTTCCTCTCTCATTCTTAAACAAATAATACATTTTCATACTTTTATCATTATATTTTCTCTATACTCATTCACAACTACTTATCAGCAAATGTTTGTAAACATCCACCAACTTTGTAAAACATTTCATTTTGTTTATTGATTACTCAATATTCATGATATTGAAAATTTTATAAGTTTTAGAGTATATGGCTATATGCTATAATTTAGTAAAGGGAAAGTCCACAAATAATTTAGCCGTTTCAAGAGAAGGCCAATCAGGGCATGTTATGCTAACACACACCGACTAAGCTGGATAAGTTTGAACGCTCACGGAAAAATTCGTTTTTATTACAATGACGACCATCTTAAGCCCAACAAAAAACATGCACATAGAAAAGGAGGTTACCTTAATCTCGTATTTTTATAACGCCTCCTCTTTCCACGTTGTGCTCGATACATACTACTTGAGTACTTGTAGATATATGCGGCTTTTTAGGAAGTTAGAGACTAAGGTAGTCTCCTCTTTCCATGTGCCTGCTTCTTTTTGGGCCCATAGTAGTCCTCATTTTTACTAAAACATGTTTGTATGTGAGGGCTCAAACTTAGCCAGCTTAGCTAACATATGTTATCGTGGCAGCCCTGATCGGCCTATTTCTTGAAATGTCTAATTTGGAAATAATTGATTTACGTCTATGTTGGTTACTTTATTGGTCAATTTGTCTATTTTGAGCATAATACTTTAGTTAATAGCATCATGACAATTTAATTTACATAAGTTATAAGTGTATATAAATAAAAGAAATTACATATTATGTATTCTAATGACAGAGTTACAATTATAATCCAGATATCTATAAAAAAACGGATGCAACTAGTTTCGGAAGCAATCAAGTGGCTCAATAAGCAATTGATAATTACAAGTCTTAAAAGGAACCAAAAGGTTCAAGAACAATGTTTTTTATTCAATAATAAAAAAACTACTTAAACAATACACCTTAGACCCTAATTACAGAGTACGAAGCATAATTCAACTAGAAAATAAAAATATAAAGTAGGAAAATATAATTCAAATAAATGATATAATAATCTTTAATTCAATTGGATACATCCTTGCATCAAAAATGGCTACATGTTTTGATCTTAAGCCTAATAACTTTTCATTTTTGTATTAGTAATGGCCGTTGTAACTTTTTAATAAAAATGTTTCAAGTTCTATGATATATCATAATCATGCATAACGGGCCTAAGATCTAAGAGTCTAATGATCTTTGGTCATCTGTCACGCAGTTGCCGCAGACCATTTATTCAATACACCATATCAACATGGCTATTCACCTCAGTTTTGATCCTAGATTCCTGGTTAAACCTAAGAGGTTTTCACATCCAAAGTACACCTACTCACAGATTTGTTTTCACAAATCAATCGACCAATCACCCGAAGATTCCTTTGTGTTTGTGGGGTTTATAATTGGACGGAAAACGACTTTAGATTCTTCTCTCTCCACAGTGTCCCCTCCCCCACACATAAACACGTGGGCAAGTCATGCCTAAACCCACAACTACCCTTTTCTCCATCCTAATTTAATGGGCCCAATCCATGCTTGTATACTTGTATCCTACGTGGCAAAAACCCTTATATAAACCCCCACCCTCATCTACATAAATTCATATCCTAAAACACACAAAACTTAAAACCTTAGCCACTCTAAAGTTAATCAATTAAAGACATGTCTGGTGTTTGGTTGTTCAATAACGGTGTGCTTCGACTAGTAGGGAACCCTGGAAGTGATTCCTTTAAGGGTTTGGCCAGACGTAAGGTTTTGGTTCATGTACCCTCCAATGAAGTTGTTACTTCATACGATGCACTCGAAAGAATCTTGTCATCATTCGGGTGGGAAAGGTACTATGATGATCCTGATTTGTTGCAGTTTCACAAAAGATCAACCGTGCATCTTATTTCTCTCCCTAAACAATTCAACAAGCTCAAATCGATGCATATGTATGATATAGTTGTCAAGAACCGCAACATATTTGAAGTAAGAGATATGTACGTTGACTAATTATAACTAGCCATCGATATCCAAGTTATGAATGGCTTATAACTACTTAGCTAGGCCTTTTGTTTAGAACTTTAGATTATATAACAAGAATGTATGCAGTGTTAGATGTGTGAATTACTCTTTCACATGTAAGTCAATGGGTTGGTTGGTTGGTTGTTATGTGTTGATGTATCTGTAAAGCTTATATATTAATTGGTGTTGTATTTGTGTGTAATGAATTAAAAATCAAGTTTCTGTGTGACTGCAATGTGTGTTAACAAGAATGTATGAACATTCTTTTGGTCTCTCCCATATTATACCCTTTTTCAATTTTTTATTCTACTTTATGAATAGAAATAGATGCAGATTTTATTTAATTATAGCTATGAATACTAAAATATTTAATGGTGACATCGACCTTTTCTGGATTCTTTTTGCAAATAAGACAGTGGTTTTACACTATCATGAAGTTTGCAGTTAAAAATCATGAATTTGAATTATTTATAAGTAGCATTATGTGAAATAAGGGAACATTGGCTTGATTCTTTAGCTATTTTTTGCAACCGGCCGCTAATCGGTTATCGGTCACTAATTTTATGATCGTTTTTTCATCCAAATGCCTATTTTTCTAGTAGTGGGCATGTTACGCGTGTATAGTGAGAGTTGCTATTGATTACATTCCCTCAAAAAGGTCATGTAATTCCCACCTTAATGTTATTAAAATCATTAAAACTTCGGATAAGCCGATGATCTCCAGCCAAGCTGGTTGGAAGTGGGAGAGTTTACCTCTTCATAGGGTTCCCGCCTGGGGTTGGTCACAGGTTCGATTCTCGTCCATCGAAAAATTATACCTATTAAGGTTGAAAGGGCCTGGCGTGTGGGAGGACTCGAACTTATGACCCGAAGGTTGTTAGGAGCTAGGATTTCATCATTGAACTACGCCTTTAAAAAACATTAAAACTTCGGATAACAATAGAAAGTTGATACCAATTAATTAATATATGTTACAATATAAGATTTTACTTTTTTTGAAAAAATTTCAGGAACATATGGTTGTTTTCTACAATTACTTTATATAATTATTAAGAATTATGAATCCTGATTTTTTATGTGAAAGCAGAAAGGAATATGTTGCTTTGAGATAAACTAAATTTGGTCAAGTTTAGGAGGGTATATATGAAATTAATCCCTAATGAGATTATTCACGATTTTTGCAATTTAACAATCAAAATGTAATTACTCAAAATCATGTTCGAGTCCCCCCACTCGCACTAAGGGGTGAGAAATTCAACACCCGCGTTTGGCCTGGATTCGAACTGGGGTTAAGGGGTTGTGCGTCGTTTGGATTCTCCGTTGAAACACACCTTCCAAAAAAAATAATCATGATCCATATAAGGAAACCACATCAAAATTGAGCTCAATGAGAGGGAACTAATGAAATCTACATGTTCAGGCGTTTTTCGAACGTTAGTTGATCAATGGTTAGGTTATAGTTTGGCTCTTAGATCAATTCTGAATCTACAACACTCGGAGTTTTTCACTACTTAGTCGAAAAGACTGAAAGTGTTCATTAGAGACAGAGCTTATTAGCAAGGACAAAGCTTTGTTGGGCCGGGGGTGCCCCAGCCCCCATCGTCTTTTTTTGCCCAGTAGTGTAAATTTACGCGTTTTCATCTGAAAATTTTATACGTATTGATTCCAGACCCCTCCGTTTTAAGGGTTCCGTGACGTTTGGCCCCACGAAAAACCTTTTCAAGCTCCGCAACTGCTTATTAGCAACAATTCATAAAAGTGGCATACAATTCTTTCATTTCAATTCATTGAAAATGAAAACTATTCCTATAGTTATATGGGTTGAATGGTCCTCAGTTGGTATTAAACGTGCAATTGGTTGTGGTCATCATATCGATTTTACCATGGTCCACGGTTGATTCTTGAGCATCTGGAGACTGGACGTGAGGTAACAGTTCAATCCATCTCAGCAAGATTACTCAACTTTTTGCATGCTGGTTTGCTCCCAGAAAAGAAGATAAAGATTTATAGCCATTTGAAATCCCACAATATGGCACCCTTTTGAATAACTTTTTAAGAATAAAAAACAGGATTGTGTGCACCCATGTGATTGTCATCCCTATCAGGGTGTGATTGGGTTGCTATTGATACTTGATAGCTAGTGGGTGCAAGTCCAAGTTGATCAAATGCCTTATCCTTTCAGTGTCAAGTTTACCTTTCCAACATATAAGAAACGCAAAACGAAAAGGTTACCCAACCATCTTAATCAAACATATGTTTTAAAAAACTAGCTATATGTTATTTTGTGTTATTATTAATTTTTTTTTTTTGGAGAATAATATCTTGTGTGGCAAGGTAGGCCCAATACGTTTTCTAACCGTATTTTGGACACAATTAGCTAGTTATTAGTATATATCATAGTCACCTAATTCGCGGTTCGCTTCGGTTCGGGTACGCGGTTCAGGTTCGCCATTCGCTAGATGAGACGAATTCGGTACGGAGGGGGGTAGGTTCATTTCGGTACGATCCGGTACGGTGTACCATTGAGTCCGGTTCAGTATACACAAACAAATTAAAACAAAATTACTAAATTTATTAATCCATATAACCAAAATCTAAAATTCATTACCAACCCATTATGTATTTAAAATTTTAAACACACTAGGCAAAGAGTTTCAACTTTCAAGGTTATATAGACCTTTAATTTGGGCTAAACTCACTAGTGGGCCTGCCTAGTACTTAAATAGCTAAATTAACTAGTTGGGCCTGAACCTAGGTAAAAGAAAACAAAGTCAATACGTTGAAGGGAAAGATACGCACGCATCAAACAGGTAAGTGACGGCATCCTTTGGCTCCTGTCGACCTATCATCAGACTCCAAAATTGAAGGTACGTATTTACCAATCATCGAACTCCAAACGAATTGATTAGTCGAATTGGTTGATTAGAACACCGAATTTCTTATCCCCAAACTGCCGAATTGAAACCCTAATTCGCGAATTTACACTGAATTGGTACGAATACGAATTCCGAATGGTACGAAACGTACCAATTCGAAAATCGTGGCATTTTGAGCGAATTCTGTGACTATGGTATATATATGTGGATTACGAACTGGCCAGATTAGGTTGTATAAGTTAGCTAACAATTTTTTATCTATTTTTGTCCTTCATGATTTTAAACACAACATGTACGTATACATAAAGATATATATATATATATATATATATATATATATATATATATATAGGGGGAGGATAAATTGAAAACCCACTCAAGTTAAGAAAACTAAGAAAACCCTTGTAAAAACCATCTAAAATTTTGTAATTTTTTTTGAAAAAAATACACAAGGTAACATACATGTTTTTAAGCGTTTTGGGCCAAAAAAATAAAAAAAGCGCCGAACGAATATTTTTAAGAAAAATAAACAACGCAAACTTTGTAACAGTGCTGTTAACATTATGTGGGACGGAAAAAGACTTTAGATTGTGTTTATTATGTGGGACGGAAAAAGACTTTAGATTCCCAGTCAAAATTTTCACCTCCCCACACATTAATTAACACGTGATGCCCTAAACACAACTAATTTTTTCTATGCCCTTTAATGTGCCCGACACATACTTTTGTGTTCTAAATGTAGACAGAGATATATGTATATATTCTCCATACAAGTTGGTTAAAACCCCTTATATAAACCTCCACCCTCATCTCCAGAAATTCATATCCTTAATTAAAACTAAAACAAATAGCCCTAGCTAGCTATTTTAGTCAATATATATATATTATATAGTGAAAGATATGTCTGGTGTTTGGGTGTTCAATAACGGTGTGCTTCGACTAGTAGGGAACCCTGGAAGTGATTCCTTTCACGGTTTGGCCCGGCGTAAGGTTTTGGTTCATGTACCCTCCAATGAAGTCGTTACTTCATACGATGTACTTGAAAGAATCTTGTCATCATTCGGGTGGGAAAGGTACTATGATGATCCTGATTTGTTGCAGTTTCACAAAAGATCGACCGTGCATCTCATTTCTCTCCCTAAACACTTCAACAAGCTCAAATCAATGCATATGTATGATATAGTTGTCAAGAACCGCAACATGTTTGAAGTAAGAGATATGTACCTTGGCTAGCTAGCTAGCTAGCTATGTCTTTAGTTTAGATCATATATAATGAGTATGTATGTTTTATATTTTGTGTGAATTATCATTTGACGTATAAGCAGTGGCGGACCTACATACATCCCAGGAGGATGGGCGTGCCCCTTAAAATAAAATAAAAAACTTATTGTAATTTAGGCCAAAATCATTCAAAACATGTTAAGCATCTCTTGTTTTTAGGATTTACGAAGCAAATTTCTTCATGTGGATCAAGGGTTGTTTGGTGTTCATGTATTTGTAAATTTTATATTGGGTTTCTTCTGTGTAATGAAAAGTCTTAAGTTTTTGTGTGACTGAAATATATGTTGAATTTTCACAAATTCTCTTTCCCTACTTTGCTTTTTCAATCTTCTTAAATTTATCATTGAGGACATTTAATGGTGAATGAATCCTTCATGTCACTTGGTGATAAAAAAATACATTATCCATGGATGGAAGGTTCGTGGGAAAGATGATTAGTGCATGTCATATCCTTTACATTATAAGATTTTGCAAGCTAGCTTGTGGGACAATGATAATAAGACAAAATTTATATACTTATAGTATCAACCTAGTCGCATGCATATTCGATCACTTATGGTGTCGTGTATGTCGTTGGTCAGTGGCGAAGCTTGACCCGAAGGTTCGGGGGGTCGGAAGTCGCCGGAGGGTGGGAAGTCACTAGTTTCGGGGGTCGAAAACCAGTTTCGGGGGGTCGAAACCCTATATTTCCAAAATTTTCTATACGAATACTATATAGTCGGAACTTCTGCACGAAAATTCGGGGGGGTCGGCCGCCCCCGCCCGCCCCAATAAAGCTTCGCCAGTGTCGTTGGTTATTGTTTAACACCATGATTAACATATCTTAACAGTGTGAGACCGATAAACATAATTCGACACAATGTTTTGTGCCCTATGGTCCATACAATAATAAACATAACCCAAACTCTAGTGACCCATTAACATGACATAAAATAAACAAACATACAAGGCACAATCCAATTTGGTTGATTAATCCGGATAACATTGAAGTTCATCATGTTCCATGATCTTTGTCAGCATCAACTATATATATATGACGATGTGTTCTTCTTCATCAGGATATATCCTCCTCGTCTTCAGAAGTATGGAAAATATTTGTCTTCAACTGGTACTCCACTCGGTCCACATCCCTTCGAGAGATCTCGCTTTGCTTCCACATTTCTCTAAAATACACAATAATTCTTTTTAATATCTCCAGGTATGCCTGCAACAATAATGGTAGTAATTAATAGGGAATACGTTTCTATTTACCATCATCGGAATCTTTCACTTCACCGATCCGTGTATAAAAACAAATTCCTTATTTTTCTTGTTTGTCTTAATTCCAAATTAGTTCCTTACAAAAACTTTAAACATGGATTAATTTGTTTCCAGTAATACTGTCTTTAATTTCCTTTTACGATTGAAACATACACAAACACCGAACTTGAATTCATCGAGTGACGTTACTTATTACACCAAACCTTTCGTAACCCAATTTGTACCCAGCGAAACGTTGCATCTTCATTCATGGCGTGGCTTCATTGGTAATTGTTTAAACCTTGATTAACTTCTAAACAGTTTGATCAGACGCATTGTTCGACCCAATGTTTTGTAGCCTATGATCCATATATACAAATTATAAGAATAACCCAAAATAAAGGGTTCAATCTAATGACACATCAACATGGCATAATATAAAAACAAAAATAAAGGCCTAATCCGATTTGGCTTATTAAACCGAGTAACATTATACTTTTTTCATTATTAAGAACTTCTGATTAATCATATTTCCACATCCACGATGCATATAATATATATATATATATATATATATATATATATATTCACACAACTTAGCGTAATAGACGAGTGATTGACTAGAAAAGTGGTCACAACTATTCCTATTCCTTCTTAATTAAAACTTCAAGTGCAGATAAAGAGGCTTATTAATTAGCACCCATTCATAGATCCAAGTGACATAGAGAGTTCTTTCATTTTCATTGGTAGTGCAACCCACTCCTATAGTCATGGGCCGCATATGTTTACACAAAGGAAGAACATAAATCATTAATGGAGGCCATATCCTATCATTGTTCACATTTCTATCCATATAGGATGGGAGAAAAAGGAGATATGTATGAGTTTGATTCTCATGTATCTTGATCACATGATTTTCCCTTGAATAAAGTTTAGATTACATTCTTACAGGATGCACCATCATCTGGCATCTACCAACCTATATTATTCATGTAGCTTGTTCTATGTGATTATTTTGAGGTAAAAAACATAGAGTAAGTTTGGTGGCTAACATAAATAAATGTAAACCTAACTTGTTATATGCAAAGCCGTCTTTGAGAATTTGGATGCCTTATAGGAGTAGAAAAAAATGATGCCCTATAATATAAATTTACACATGCGTGCGAGCGTACACATATGACATATATGTATAGTATGACGATAATCGTAATAACAATAAACAAAGCAAATTTATAGTAGCAAAATCATCTATTCAATCAACACGCATCTCTAGTGGCAATACACTACAAATATTAAGAGTAATTGTGGCGACAAATGTTGCCGCTGTAGGCCTCAATTATCGCCACTAATACTAATAGTAGCTGTTGGAATTAATCTTGACTTTAGTTTATTATTTAGTTTTATTATTTTCTATTTAGTTGGTCTTATTTAGAAATAAATTAATGGTAGAAAGTCAAGAAGGTTGACCGATTTTTGTGGTTGAAAAAGAAATCCCTTAGAGTCGTGGAGTGTAGCTTCAATTTAGTGGGGTACTTAGTTGGAGAATGGGTCATTTGTACCTTAGTATGTAAGGCTATAAAACGCCTTGTGCTTTGTTGAATAAAATATGCATTTTCCTTTAAAATCTCTCTCTACCTTAAGTCTATGTATTTTGTTTATCACAAAACACACACATACACAACAATAAATCTCATATATGAGGGGCCTGATAAACAACAGCCACAACAAATCGATGAGAATATCTTTTTTACTTGGGTAAGAAATCCAGAAATAAGATTAACAAACAAAACTAAGATTTACAGAAGTCAAATAAGAATATTAATCAATAATCATAATCAATTTCACCATTAGACTTATAATTTATTTTGTATATCCATTTATAGTTAACTAGACTCCTACCCTTAGGTAAGTCTATAAAGTGTCCATGTATTATTCCTATTCAAGGTTTCAATTTCTCCATTCATAGCCTTGATCCAATTAGGATCACTAGAAGCCTCTACAAAATTTCTAGGTTCTAAACTTTTATTTAGAATACTAGCAAATATTTTATAATCACAGTTAAGTTTGCATAGTTAACAACCTTTTCTACACCAAACGTGACATTCCCTTCAACAATAAAATCATCTAGCTTCCTAGGAAGAAAAGAACTCCTAGTACTTCTCCTTATGGTTTGAATGCTTTGGTCATTGCCCTTAGAACCACTGTTTTTATCACTAGGTGTCACATGCTCAGCTCTGCTATCACTACTAGTATCAGTACTGACTTGAGAACTGGAAGATTCATCCAAGTCTAACTGTTAGCATGAGGCTGCTGAGACCCATGTGTCTCTACCTCATTCTTCCCTAACCCCCCCCCCCCCCCCCCTCATCATCGGGCTCTTCATGCTTAATGGATGTTTCAGTTTCAAACAAGTTAAAAAAATTAATGAGTCTAAGTCCTTACTTGTATTTTCATTAAATTTCTTATAAACACTCTTATCTTTAAATGGAAATATGGTTTCATAAAACTTCACATCTCTTGAAAAAGAAATGGTTTTTTGTTTCTAAACTATATACTTTATAACCTTTTTTTTTCATTTGAATAACCAATAAAAACACATTTTTCAGCCTTCTCATTCAATTTATCAAACTCATTTAAAATGGTTGCAAAACACAAACATCCAAACAGTTTTAAATGACCTAGGAAGGGCTTAAAACCATAAATGAGTTCATAGGGTGTTCTTCTATTCAGCACTGATGAAGGAGTCCTATTAACAAATGTCTATGTTTTCTCTTAACTATTGTGACACCCGTCGAAATCCCAGATCATATCCGTACACTTAACTACATGTTTCAATACAATTGAGCCATACAGGGCCTCAACAAGTCAATTTTGATGCTTACAGTCTAGCATTAGGCACACTAGTTGATACAATTTCATAACTAGTCGAATAGCTTATCATGAACTATAGAGAGATCATATCAAAAACCCTAGTTTGGGAAACTCATACAATGGTACATAAAATTTCACTTGTGATTCAATCAAGGACAAAATCAAACAATGTCCATACACAAGGATTGTCCGAACACAATATCTAAAAACGACTAGTAAGACCACTAGTTAAAAAGTATATATTGTGCACACAATTATATTATCTTGTATTACATATACTTGTACAAAGACCCTTCTTAACATCCAATTATAACAAGGGACCAAGTAATTATACAAGATGTTTATTAAAATGTTCAAAATTAATAATAATATATATGTATATACATATATGTGCGACGGCACATATGTATGTATGAGTGGGTAGTTGTAAATTTCAAGGATTATACCCTTACATCTTAATGATCTATCAAATCCATCATAGATTACACCCAATTAGCCAAACACCTTTCTATTTATCCCTTCCATAACCTTTGACTTACCACTTATATCTAGTCCATACATACATACATATACATATATATATATATATATACGACACACATACAATTGTGTGTAGAGTTAAATCTTTCACTTCCACAACTAGTTAATCCATCATGTCCTAAGACCTTTCATCCAAATGGAAACTAACCATGACATTACACCATCCTATACCACATTTACACATTCCATACCCTAGAGACAAGATATTGCCCCATCAATCCTAAGTTGTCTCAAATCTAGCAAGAATCATGATTATCACACATCAATTCCAAGTGAAATGACTAAGCCTAAATCTCCCAAACACCCTCTAATTTTCGGCTCCCCCCATTCAAGGACACATGCACACATCAACTCATTACATGCCCACAATCTTAACCAAGATCCACTTTCACTTGATCTTACACTAAAAAGGAAAGATGTTTCCTTTCAACTTTCCTTAGTCATCATGTCTTACCAATATTAATCTCTATATAAAGGTGCAAAGTTAGAAGGATTAGTGCACCACCAATTAGCTAACACACCCCTCCACTCCTCCTTCTCCTTCTCTAGGCCGCACACCACCGCCGAAACACCCTCACCCCACGGCACCACCACCACTACAAACCACCTCCCACACCCAAGTCACTAACAATAAATATTAACTTTCAAGGGATCATTAGGGGTACAAGGAGCATAACTAAGTTGTACAAGGCCCCTAACACCCTCTTTTCTTAAGACACTAGGAGGTATAACATTGTTTTCTTAAACTTTTGTTTTTATTTTTACCTAGTCTTTTAAATACAAAGTTGTTCACTAGTATGTTTACTCTTGTAACTTAATCAAACAAGTGAGTGAACTCATGCTTTAAAATACATTATGTTAACTAGTAAATATATGTGTTAACACCACCATAGGGCTGAAACATATATGGATACATATATATGGCCGAAAATTTTATAAGAAAAAGTATATGTTTTTCTAAACTCAATAACATAAGGCATAGTGTTGAAAGTTGTTAGTCATAACAAAGCTTACAAAGATCCATGTGTTTTCAAGGAAAGTAATATTTTGACATGAAATATTATTATTTTCACAAAGTTGTCAAGTTATGAAAATAATAAGTTAAACATACTTAAATATGGTAGATCTACACACTTGACAAAACAAAAGTTGTGAAGCCTTCAACACATGAGCACATTAAAGTATATAAAACACTTGCTTTTCACAAATAAAAGTAATGTTTTTCCAAGAAACTAAGCTATCTTTTTATCAAAGATCACTAGTTTATATAAAGAATGTAAATCTGTCCATCAAAGACACATTTAACTTAAAGATATAAGTTACAAAGACAAGCGTAACAAGAGAACAACTTGTAGACAGTACAAGAACATAGACCTAAAATGTCTCTTTTACATAGGACGCATAGGTCAATCTCTCTAGCTCAGATTCATTAGTTCATTTCCAAGACATACCATAAGGTGGGTTTCACTGCCCCCTTTTTCACTGTTTTTACATTTTCTCGGGGGAAAAATATGCGTACAATGTTCAGTTTTCAGTTACATACATGACTATTTTGTGAACATGAGACATCAAGATTCAGGATCCATTAAGCCCTCGTGTCATACATCATACCATAACCATTAGCTATGGGCATAGCCATGAAACACCATAATAGATCTATTGGGTTGACACCCCCACTCTTGGTCAGTCGCTCTGACCGGATGACAGATATCAAAAGAGTGCTAGTATTTCACATTTATTCATTGTCTTGAGTGTACAATGGGCGAGGCACAACATGTCAATGTTTGGTTATGGGCTCATGTCAGATCACATATTAATTATTGCCCTAGCTAGGCAGTAATTTAGTCGGATTTGGAATTACAGGTCCAACATACAAAAACCTGTGAACTCACCAACTTTATGTTGACCCACATATTTTTCATGCATGTTTTTCAGGAAATTAGCATGGAACTTGGGAAGGGCGTGTGCGAGCATTTAAAGGATACCATCTTTTGAACTATTGTTGTGATGTTTTGATCTAAACACTTTGACAATGGTTTCTAAATTCAAACAATTAATGATATGTTTTGTAAGACTTGAATGTTTTAAATGGTAATTCATGTTTTATTAAATAATGCTCGTGTGAATTTTGTGCATGGAAATCATTTCAGTTGCACCCCGTGTGTCCGCCTTAGGCGGGGTGTGACAACTGTGTGATGTATTGTAAAATACATCTATTTCCAGTGTAAAATTTGTATAGTTTTCGAGTCGTTTAAATAATATTTTTATTAGTTTTAGGTTTGTACTGGTCTATTTTACTTATTATAGGTTTTTATAGTTTTTTATTAGCTTTGGGTTATTTTTAGTACTTATGTAATTTTTATTTTTATTTTTGTAGGTGTTCATGAACGTTGGAGCGTAAACGAGTAACATTTGGTCAAGTCAAGAACACCCGAGTCTAAAACACGGAGTTATAATACTATATTATTATATTAGATATAATAAACAAAAAAAGAAAAAAAAGAAAAGAAAAAAATATGGAACACGTCCACATGTGAAGCCCATTGAACAAACCTACATTAATATTTCAAAAAGGGATATTATTAAAGAAGAAGGGCGCCGCATAATCAGAGGAGGAGGCGGCATCAATTTATTATTCTAGAGGTGGCACTTTATATCAAGAGGAAGAAGGCATCGACAATATTTTTTTTTGGAGCAGAGCTCGACAACAGCAAAGGAGAACCAGAGAGATCGCATCAAGCCAAGGATCAAGGGTGAAGTATAGGTGCCAGCCCGGGTTGGTTCTATCTTATTTATTTATTTTATTCAAACCCGGTATGAACACCATTAATATGTTTAGTTTTTATTGTTTTGATTTTATCATGACTTTTATTGGCTAAACCTTGACGCTACCTAGGCGATGATGAATACGCTTGTTTGATTTATTTTCTTTCGGTTTTGGAACTTTTGGTTGTGGGTGAATTTTAAAGTAAAGAACTTTTTATTTTCTTGTTTGATGTATATGCATATTTAGTTTTATTTAAATAACTTTTATAAACTCCACTTGCGTTTTTGTGAATGTCTTTCATGTATGAATGCGGGTTAGGTTGCGGACTTACTTTAGCTGTACTGCACTGACTGGTACACTTGCCGGTTGTGTGGTTTAGGTTTAGAGAGTCTTAGGTTATAAATTTAAAACTTAGAGTGTCTAGGTTAGGTTAATTTAGTTAGTTTTTATTAAACCACTTCGAGCACATCAAGTTTTTGGCGCCGTTGCTGGGGATTCTTGGCGATTGCGTTTACTAGCTTTGATTACACTTATCTGCTACATCTGTGCTACTTATGTTTTGTGTTAAGTCTGTCTTTTTGTATAGTGAGTCGTAGGAGTATAATTGTTTGTGTATTTTAATTTCTGTCGAGTCTGTAAATATGTTTGAAATTTGTGGAGGACCCTATTTTACCGTTAGATTTCCACAAAATGCGGGGTCCTCTGCACATTATTGTGCTAATTCCTTTGTGCAGCCGCAGCCATACTATTCACAGGGGTGTCCTACATATTATTATGATGACTCGTATCAGCAGTCACATTTTAATCAGTATCCTGATCAATTTTCTGGAAGCAATTCTTGTGAGAATAGTGGTAATGATTGGAGTAAAATAGAGAGTCTGTTGACATTATTAGTTGCTAAAGATGAAAATACTCAGAAAATGTTAGCAGAGCACGACACCATCCTGAAAAACCGACAGACTGCTATTTTAGATCTTCAACGAACACTAGAAGACATAGCTAGGAGATTAGATGAAGAAGAAGAAGAGAAAGAAAAGGTTCAGCAAGAGCAGTTGCCGAAAGTCGGTTATACATATGATGAGGAGGGCAACTACCTCGGGTACATGAACGCTCGAGGGGAGTTGTTCCCAACGTTTCCAGAAGAAGGAAAAGAGCTGCATATAAGAATGATTGGAGGATCCGCAAGATATTATTAGAGTAGATCGACTTTACGAAGCGGAGATCAACAGAGCACAACAGGAGCAATTTTAGAGAGGAGGCAGGCCAGGGATCAAAGGTTTTAAGCCAGCGATTATTCGGGTGTCAATCATTCGGTGTTTTCGTTCCTTTAATATCTTTGTTCTATATAATGATTGTTGAAATTTTATTTGGCTTTGTTTTTCTTTTCAAGATGATTTGTGGCTAAAACTTTTAATAGCTACCTAGGCCAAGACAAATAACTATGTTTTGATTTGTTTTTATTTTCTGTGGTTTCTGGAACGTTGTTTGGATTTATGATTCAGTAAAGATTTTGATTTCTCTAGATCTAGTGTATGTGCGTATTTATTATTTTCTTATTGCCACTTATTCACTCCACTTGCACTTTTGTGAATGTCTTTCATGTATGAGTGCTAGTTAGGTTGCAGACTTTATGTAGCAACTAGTTTATGGTCAATAGTCGCGAGTTTACCATAGGAGTGGTATTTGGTGGTTAGAAGATTTTAGGTATTCTTCCAAGTTCAATAGCTGTGAGGTGAGGACTTGTTGGTATGTATAGGTTGTTAAATTGCTAGGTTAGAGGCTTTGTGAGAAGATCTGCCTAGTTTCCCTTTCAACTCTTGCATATCAAGTTAGATCTAGGCTTCAATAATTACCCCTTGCACCTAGTGTAGTGAGGCTTTCGCGCTGTGAGGTAGATTGTCTAGCGGGTACTCGATCATAAGAGTTAGATAACCTGTGAGGGTTTGTACTCCAACCGGTAGTTTAACAGCACAAAAATATTCTAGGGTTTCCCCTTGAGAAGGGTCGAGGGTGTCTAGTTTATTCTTGATGTTTAGTATTTTAAGATCCCGGTTCCAAATCAGTTCCATAACCATAGAAGCTTATCAGGCATAGTTAGGAGTCTGGTCTAGGTAGTGTCTTGTCATCATCTGAATTCGGCTCAGCTAAGTTCGTGTTTTTAGTTCAGTTTAGCTAGTTTTAGTTATTCTTTATTTTATTGCAATTTATTTTTCAGTAAAACCCCCCCTTTAAAATAATAAATTAATTTAATAGGTATTTAGGATAAGTAATCGAGTCTAGTTTTCGTTTTCCATTAGAGTCTCGTGGGTTCGATATCCGGACTTACTTTAGCTATACTAGAGTCGATAGGTTCACTTGCCTGTCAGTAGTTTAGTTTTAGGGAGTCTAGAGTATTACTAGGTGTCTAGTTTTACGTTTAATTTAGTTATTTTTATTAAACTACTTTTAGCACATCACTGTGCCATTCTGTTGTGGGGTGTATGCACATGTAGTTTGATGAACAATACCTAATGACCTACAGTAATTAGCCATTTGATTGTTCACAAATTCAGTTTCATTATCACTTCTAAAACACTTAATATTTTTTGAAAATTGAGGTTTTAGAATGTTAACAAAATCCTGAATATGTTCAAAAACTTCACCTTTGGTTTTCATTAAACAAACCCGCTGTGACATCCGTCACCTTTCATTTTATCTTTGTCCGACTTTAGTCCCTTTCATTTCAGTTATTTACATTTATAATCCTTGTAATTCGAAGCTTTGGATTCAATAATAAAAAAAAATTTCTTGCATCGTTGTCGTATTTCTTTTCTTTTAAATAATAATAATAATATTAATAATAACTAAACCTAAACCTACAAACATATAAAACTAAACAAACCCAACCAAAACCTTACCCATTTTTGGAGCCCAGATCAGGCCCAACATTAAGCCACACTGAGCCGAATAGCAGACTGGCCCACACTCCCTCTCCCCTCTCTAATATGTTCAAAAAAAATAGATGTTTGTGACCAGACTCGAACCCGATTCTGATCTGGGTGGAGAATCAACAAGCAACAACACTACCACTAGTCCACATGAGGTCTGTTGGTTGATATAGGACCCTAATAAATTTTAAGGCATCCTGAGAAGATTTAAAACTCCTCCTTCTTCTTCGTTGCAGATCCGACGCACACCAAACCCGACCCACCGACGGATCTTTCAAGTTAACACGCCTTTAATCTTGTTTAGGAAACCATACTCGTCTATTACACAACCGACATAATCAGCCATAAATCCGACAATTATATACGTCCTAATCATTCCTTAATTGAGAAATTTAGACGCGTGTTTGACCATTCCGGGTCAAACAATCGAAATCTTCCAAATATACATCTCTATTATAAATTAAACACCTCTCTTTGTTTTGAATGTACCGAAAACTCTAACCCTTCCTTCAAAACTCTCTTTCATTCCCTCTAGATCGTGAATTCATCGAAGTTTGACTTTTGTTTGACTCGACTTCTTGGATAAACACATGCATTGTAAGTATAAATCAGTTTCGTGTATATTGTTCCTTGATATAGTGCGAGTAATAACCCCATGTTTTCTGGGGTTATTGTTTTATAATTATCTAGATTAGAAAAACTAGGGTTCTTAGTAATTATTGGGGAAGATGACTCATTATACTCATAATACAAATAGATTATTTTCTGGTTTAGAATCATTCTCAGGGTGTGGCTCAGTGGTGAGCCACACTTGTGATAAGGAATTGGACCGCCCAGACGCGGGTTCGATTCCCAGCAGAAGCATTTTTTTATCAGCTTTTCCTTTTTCCCTTTTTATAAATATATTGATTAATAAACTCTTTAATATATTTAAAATACTTAATATGACTTATAAATTATACAAAAATTATTTTATAATTTACAAATGATAAAATCTATTATACAATTTTTAGTTTTTCAAAAATCATTTATTTTATATATATTATAAATATTACAATTTTATTCATTTATTATTTTAAAATTCTATAAAAATATCTAAACGATTTTATAAAATTCCACAAAAACTATTCTAAACTTGTGGATCAATAGACATTTCAGAAATAACTTTTATTTCAGAAAAATCGTTCGTTTTATATTTTTAATTGATTTTTGTTATTTTAAATCATAAATAAATCATAATAAATTCAATTTTCAATATTTTTATACCAAAATTTTACATAAATTATTTTTGTTCATTTAGAACAGAAATATAAATTTTAATTTGAAATGTCTTTAATTTAATATTTTTAGATATTAAAATTTTATCTTTGACAAATAGAAATAAATATAATAAATATTCAATTTTTGAGAAAATAATTTTATAAAAATTATTTTCATACTTAGAAACCTTATAAAATGATCATCCTAAATCAAAAACCTACAATAGTCTTTTATTTAATTATGTACCCAATTATCTTTAATTATTAACAATTTACCTAATTAATAAAATAATTACTTATCCCCAAATTAGGAACCCTAGAACTACTTGTATCGTAGACTCTAAGTTCATTCCCTTACACATTATCTAATTCTTTAGGTTAATCCTTTGGGATAATCTTGATTCAAATCACGTTGTTTGGTAGAGTTTCAAGTTATTACACGAACTGTGAGTATTTCCTATCCCTTTTTTGCTTTTATACATGTTTAGGGTGTTACATGTACACCTATACAAATTACAAATACAAGTTTACATTTTTACAATACAATTCTAGTACTATGTGCATTTGCTTACAAACGTGCTTTATGCTTAGACATTACATGTAGAATACATTTGTACTTAGTGAAATCATTAACATTGTACAAGCCGACCTTAACATTGGATAACGCTATTGGATTGACAACCCGCCTAGGTTGATTCTCCCCCTTTTTCATCGGAGAATCCATGGTCATTGTTATGATATTATCCATTTATTGGATAAGTACACCGCCGTTCATTTAGTACATTATACAGTCACAGGATTGATTTCGCTCATTTGTATGATACATAGTTTACATAATCACACTGTAGCTTTGCACTTGAATTGCATAACATTTTCCAACTTACTATATGTATTAAATCTAGGAATGCTCACCAACATTTCATATGTTGACAAAACTTATTTTGTACATGTTTCAGGTGCAGTTTGATCTTAGTACTATAGCATTGGACTTTAGTGCTTGCTTTTAATAAGTTATTTCAATTTTTATGTTTCGTTCAGACTTTTGTATTTTTCCCATTTCATCTATGTAAGACAATTTAAATTATTCAATAGTATATTTACATTTTAGTACCATGTGCTTTTGAACAATCATCACTACGTGACACCTCGATGATTCCGCCATCGGTTGGGGTGTTACAGATTGGTATCAGAGCCATGGTTATAGGGAACTAGGATATTAGATAAAATGGCCTAGACTATAACCGAACTTCAATTTTCATGCATAATATTCCCTAAATTTCCATTTCCCTCTTCTTCCTCCACCTTCATCCCTCTATCTTCCCTTCTTCTTTCTCCATTCTTCTCATCTTTCATCATGGTGCATAAAGATGGTGTCTTACAAGGAGTGGAAAGTCTACATCATCATGGAACGGGAGCAGTACCTTTCATGAAGACACTCTTAGGCATGATGCCTACTCTTATTTTGCTCCTTCAAAGTTGTTGAGCTTTAATGAGTGTGATGGAACACGTGCAATCTGGAAGGGTGGATGCCTGTACACTAGGTTTTCTGGCATAGGCAAGCATAGCGCATAAATCCAATAACGGACCTGTTATGCTTACCTGGGGATTCCTGGAGTGAGTGTCCACTTATAGGCTAAAGCATGTCTTCTTTGATCACCATTGGGTTCAATTCCTTTGAAAAGTCAACGTTCTTGTTGTGCTTTACAGCTGGACAAGGGCAATCCAAGCATTTTATGCAAGTTTTTCAATAATACTCTCTCGTTTCATATACAATATTTTGTATTTCATGATTTTCATATATTGCTTACAAGTTCATACTTTCATAATCATCTGTACAGTTATACACTTACATTTTCTAATCTCATGATTATTCATTGACTGCCTTATAGATGTCTGCTCACCGCATGCTCCGTGATGCCAGCCAACGCACCGTTCGTGCTTCTGGACAACGTTCCGATCGTCGCCTCGCATCTTTAGTCGCTGAACAAATTGCCGCAGTGATCCCAAATCTTGTCAGTGAGTTAACCCAGAATAGTAACAGTGCCAACACAGCGGGTGCGACTCAATTTCGGTGCACTTTCAAACACTTTAACTCCTGCAACCCCACAAAATTCACTGGTGAGGAGGGTGCTACTGGCCTCCTCCAATGGTTTGAAAGCATGGAGAGCACCTTTGTGAACAGCGAGTGTCCAGATGAACTCCGCGTTCGCTATGCCACCAGTGTCCTTCAAAAGGGGGCATTAACTTGGTGGAACGGCGAAAAGCGTAATCGGGGCGCTGATGTTGCTTTATCTTTGTCTTGGGCTGAGGTTAAGGAACTCATGATCGCCAAATTCTGCCCTAGGAACGAAATCAGGAAATTGGAGGATGAATTACATGGGCTGAAACAAGACAGTGGTGAGAATCTTGCGTACAATACTCGATATCATGAACTCAGCATATTGGTTCCACACATGGTTACCCCGGTCTCTCCAGCAATCGAGAAATATATCGAGGGATTACCTGACCTGATTCAAGACGTAGTCATTGGAACCAAACCCACTACGGTGGAAGAAGCCATCCAGCTTGCAGCCTCTTTGACTGACAAGCACGTGAAAAAGGGAAATCTGGTTAGGAAAGGTACTAAGAAACCAGCTGAGAAGACCACCACCCCTACTGTTGAATCATCAAAAGCCGCTTCAGCAAATCCCAGTTCTAACTCCAAGAAGCGGAAATTCGAAAGTAAAAACTATGCTATGGTGGCCCCAGTGAACCAGGTTCCAATGGTCCAGACCCCTCCTGCCAAGAAGGTTTATGGGGGAAACTTGCCCAAATGTGCTACTTGTCAATACCATCACCGTTCAAACTTTCCTTAGTCGCCAATGTACCACCTATGGTAGGTATGGTCATGTAGCTACCACATGTCGTTCAGTGTTTAGACCTCAACCAATCAACTCTCAACCAGTTAACCCTCAGCCAGCCAACTCTCAACCAGCTCGCCAAAACCCACAACCCATAGCATATGCTCGAGCCTACTTCAATTGTGGCGATCCAAACCATCTTAGAAATCAATGTCCAGACCTTGTCCCAGCAAACCATGCAACAAATCAAGTGGCACGTGGTAGGGCGTTCAATATCAATACCCAAGAAGATGTTGGTCCTGATGATGCAAATCTCATTGATCAAGCTTTGGATTAAAAACTTTCTTAACTAACGGATTCAATATCCACGTCTTTCACCCTTTTGCTTCAGTTTTTTTTCCTTGCATTTTGAGTCATGTCTTAGTTTTGGAATAATTTCAAGTTATCATGTTTGGATATTTTTTTTTTTTTGGAAATTTAAATTTTGTTTTTCAACTTTGGTATACAATGTTTGTATTAATTGCTTTATTTGTAAAAGATGATTACACCTAAGGTTGGAAATTGATGATCTAAGAAATATCAGGAGAACTCGTTAGACTTGTGTGACATCCGTCACTTTTATTTTATATATAATAATAATAAAAATAATAATAATAATAATGATAATAATAATAATAATCATATTTTTTTTAGACTAACTAAACCCTCACTTGAAACACCACTCTTAAACCCAACACAACCCAATCCATATCCCTTTTAATCAAATCCTGAGCCCAAACATTTCGGCCCAACTGCAGGCCCAAGCCCACTCCTTCCTTTCCTTTAACCTGTTAAAAAAAAAAAAAAAACTTTTGCTCTAGCCGGGTATCGAACCCGAGCCAGTTGAGTCACGACCCACACGCACACACCACTACACCACACACTTGTTTGTTGATTTTAACCAAACCTTAATTATTTTAAACCTTCCTTAAACAAACCAATGATGTTCCTCTTGATCTGCTGCTGTTCGAACAGCAACATCCACACCAATTTTTAGTCAACCTTCCTAATCTCCTCTAATTAATACCTTTAATCTCAATACTAGGTAACAATTGACTCGTTTAACAAATCTACGGACTCAATTGCATCTTACACGCACAATCATTAATCAAAACATACCAATTCACGCGCATACATTCATACACGGTCAAAACTTACCAAATCAACATCCGACCCTTGCCTTATAAATTGGACGTGCCTAGACAGTCCCAAAACGCCGATAAACATTCCCTTACCTTCAATTTCTGTTAAGCAAGCTGCAAATCAAAGCTTTGAATCGCGTTTGACTTTTTCCTTGACCGAGCTCTCACATCACGATTTCGTATCTTGTAAGTTTGTTTCTTTCGTGGGTTTTAGTCTTCGGCACATGACGAGCAATAGCCCCATGAATCCAGGGGCTATTGGTCTCTAATTGTGGTGATTGTTAAGCTAGGGCTCGAATGGGTTAATTTGGGGAAAAACATGAATATCAGATATGAGTTAAATGTAAACTGTTATGGAAATCTATCACGTAATAGCTCACAGATCAGTTAGTTAAGAGGGTGAGTTTAAAACACACGAACCGGGTCTGACCCAGGTTCGACCCCCACCATAAACATTCTTTTTTTTCTCTTCCAACATTTAAGCTTATATATAAATACTTGCTTTTTTTTAAAATTAGTTTTTAAAATACTAAAACAACTTTATAAAATCTACAAAATTTATTCTAAGTCAGTTTTATGGTAAAGTTCATCATCCAATTTTTAGTTTTTCAAAAATAATTTATTTAATATATATTATAAATATTACAAGTTTATTCAATTAAAATTATAAAATTCTATAAAAATATCAAAACGACTTTGTTAAATTCCACAAAAATTATCCTAAACTTGTATATTCTAAAACATTCCAGAAAATATTTTTATTTCAGAAAAACCGTTTATTTTATGTTTTTAATTAATTTTTGTTAGTTTTAATCATAAATAAATCATAATAAATTCATTTTTCAATATTTTTGCACCAAAATTTTATATAAATTATTTCTAACTATCTAGAACTGAATTACAATTTTTAATTCAGAAATTATTTGATTTTATTATTTTTTAGATATTAAAATCATATTTTGACAATTTGAAATAATTAGATTAAATATTCTATTTTCAAGAAAATAATTTTATAAAAATTATTTTCATACTTAAAACCTTATGTTGTGACTATATTCAACTTAAAATTTTACAAAGAGACTTTTATTTATTTATTCATTAAATTTCTTATATTTAATAAACAAATTGTTTATTAATCAAATAAACGTTTATCCCCAATTCGAAGCCCTAGAAATACATGTATCCTAGAGTTATTTCCCTTACACATTATCAAATACTTTAGGTTGATCATTTGGGAGTAATCTCAATTCATATCTCGTTGTCCAGTTAAATCTCAAACTACTACGTGAACTGTGAGTATTCCTACCCCCTTTTTGCTTTTATACATTTTTGGGGTGTTACATGTACACTATTACAATTTCAAATACAAGTTTACATTTTTACAATACAATTCTAGTACTATGTGCATTGCTTACAACATGCTTTATGCTTAGACAATACATGTGGAATACATTTGTACTTAGTGAAATCATTAACATGGTACAAGCCGACCTTAACATTGGATAGCGCTATTTGGATTGACAACCCGCCTAGATTGATTCTCCCCCTTTTTCATCGGAGAATCCGTGGCCATTGTTAAGCTTTTATCCATTTATTGGATAAGTACACCGCCGTTCATACAGTACATTATACAGTCACAGGGTTGATTTCGCTCATTTGTATGATACATAGTTTACATAATTGCACTGTAGCTTGCACTTGAATTGTATATCTTTTAACCTACTATATATATCAAAACTAGGAATGCTCACCAACATTTCTTATGTTGACCAAACCTATTTTTGTACATGTTTCAGGTGCAGTTTGATCTAATGCTTTAGCAAGAGTCATTTAGTGCTTTATTTCAATTCAGTTATTTCAATATTTACATTTCATTTAGACAATGTAATTTCCATTTTCATGTAAGACAATTTTGGTTTATTCAATAATATTTACATTTTGGTACCATGTGCTTTTGAACAATCGTCACTACGTGGCACCTCGATGATTCCGCCATCGGTTGGGGTATTACAGATTGGTATCAGAGCCATGGTTATAGGGAACTAGGTTACTAGATGAAATAGTCCTAGCCTATAACCGAACTTCAACTTTCATGCATTATACTTCCTAAATTACCCTACCCCTCATTTCCCTCTACTTTCCTTCTTCTATCTCTCCCTTCCTCTCCTTTCTTCTCATCTTTCATCATGGTGCATAGAGATGGTGTCCTACAGGGAGTGGAAAGTTTACATCATCATAGAACGGGAGCAGTACCTTTTATGAAGACAATCTTAGACATAATACCTACTCTTATTTTACTCCTTCGAAGTTGTTGAACTTTAATGAGTGTGATAAGGACACGTGCAATCTGGAAGGGTTGACGCCTGTACACTGGGTTTTCTGGCATAGGCAAGCATAGCGCATAAATCCATTTACGGACCTGCTATGCTTACCTGGGGATTCCTGGAGTGAGTGTCCACTTATAGGCTAAAGCATGTCTTCTTTGATCACCATTGGGTTCAATTCCTTTGAAAAGTCAACGTTCTTGTTGAGCTTTACAGCTAGACAAGGGCACTCCAAGCATTTTGTACAAGTTTTTCCAATAATACCCTCTCGTTTCATATACAATACTTTGCATATCATGATTGCTTACAAGTTCATACTTTCATAATCATCTGTACAGTTATACACTTACATTTTCTAATCTCATGATTATTCATTGACTGCCTTATAGATGTCTGCTCGCCGCATGCTCCGTGATGCCAGCCAACGCCCCGTTCGTGCTTCTGGACAATGTTCCGATCGTCGCCTCGCATCTTTAGTCGCTGAACAAATTGCTGCAGTGATCCCAAATCTTGTCAGTGAGTTAACCCAGAATAGTAACAGTGCCAACACAGCGGGTGCGACTCAATTTCGGTGCACTTTCAAACACTTTAACTCCTGCAACCCCACAAAATTCACTGGTGAGGAGGGTGCTACTGGCCTCCTCCAATGGTTTGAAAGCATGGAGAGTACTTTTGTGAACAGTGAATGTCCTGATGAACTCCGCGTTCGCTATGCTACTAGTGTCCTTCAAAAGGGGGCGCTAACCTGGTGGAATGGTGAAAAGCGCAATCGAGGAGCTGATGTTGCTTTATCATTATCTTGGGCAGATGTTAAGGAACTCATGATCGCCAAATTCTGCCCTAGGAACGAAATCAGGAAACTGGAGGATGAATTACATGGGCTGAAACAAGACAGTGGTGAGAATCTTGCGTATAATACTCGATATCACGAACTTAACATACTGGTTCCACACATGGTCACCCCAGTCTCTCGAGCAATCAAAAAATATATCGAGGGATTACCCGACCTGATTTAAGACGTTGTCACTGGAGGCAAAGCCACTACGGTAGAAGAAGCCATTCAACTTGCAGCCACATTAACAGACAAACACGTAAGGAAAGGAAACTTGGTTAGGAAGGGCACCAAGACGGCTACTGAGAAAACCACCAATACTGTTGAACAATCTAAGACTGTTTTAGCAAAGGCCGCCACTACTGCTTCGAACTCTAAGAAACGAATGGGCGATAATCTGAACCATACTGTTGTGGGTCCTGTGACTCAACCTCCTATCAAGAAAGCCTACACAGGAACCCATCCTCAATGCAACACTTGCAAGTATCATCACCCTGCAAATCTTCCATGTCGTCAATGCACTAGATGTGGAAGGTTTGGACACTTTGTCACTACTTGTCGTGTAACAGATTGGACGCAAGATAATCATCAAACAACTGCCCAGAAACCACTACGGATTACTAACGGACAGGCATGTTATCATTGTAGAGACCCTAACCATATGCTACCTCAATGTCCCAAATTGAACAATGTAAACCTGGTGGCACATGGACAAGCTTTCAATATCGATATCAACGAAGCAGACGATCAGGATGACGTCAATCCCACTGGTTAAGCCATGGATGAAATCTTCCTAAGACTCGAGGATCCAATACCTGTGTTTTCATTTTCATAATTCTATTATCATTTTGTACCCAATTTTGTTGCACTCATTAGCATACAACATCTAGAAATTTCCTTGCATACTATTGTGTACGAACACAGATTGGAAATTTATTAAATTCGGTTACGTTTATTTTATATCGTATAAGTTTCAGACTCTACCTTACATTTTATTGAAACATTTGGTCTTGACTTCCATGGAAATCAACATACTTATTTAATCCTACACAGCTTTTCTAAAGAAACATCATCGTTGGTCATATGAAACCTGATTTTTCCCTTAATTTGACTATTCATTGAACATCGAGTTATTCATGATACTCGTAAACATTTAATTATTCATGATAACACTTACACTTAATGGCCTTAGTACTTACAAACTTGCTTGCGTGTGTGTATTATCCACGCAACTCAGATAAACATTTCATTTAAAGGGCTCCTTGGACGAGTGGTAGCCCATACTTAAATACTATTATGCTTACAAGTCATTGCAAACCCATGCAATTGACCACATTATTACATGGCCTCATTTCATTGATAACATCTCATTGTAACTCAACGTGTTTGTTGTGTCATCTTCTTGTGAAATTTATTTGCGTTAATGTGTTGTTAGAATAGGATCATAGAAGGACATAAAACCCTAATGTAAGGTAAATTGATGATTCTGGTCCGGAACGTAATCATGAATTTACAGGTGCGTTAGGGTAGTGTGAAATTCTATTAGAGTTTTTGGTAGGCGTCCAGTACGTTTTCAAAGTATCAAAGGTGTGGTGGGTTAGCTGCGGTACACCCTGTATACAAACACTAATGATGCATTGAAAGTGAGACTGGAAGTCGGACCAGGAACAAACTCTGTTTACTTGGTAGTTCATTTAGTCTTTCTGTAGTCAATCAACTCGTACATTTATCATAGGATTCCTAAAACTTGAAACTTAGTGAATTACTAGATTCTTATTCTCCTTCTTATTCGAGACGAACCTAATCCAATCCTTAACTCACACCTATCAAACCCCTTATCCAGATCATTCAAACCACAGTTATCTTAATTTTACCCAAGCATCCATAACCCTATGTTTCTAATAACTTCGGGACGAAGTTTCTAAAAGTAGGGGATGCTGTGACATCCGTCACTTTTATTTTATATATAATAATAATAAAAATAATAATAATAATAATGATAATAATAATAATAATCATATTTTTTTTAGACTAACTAAACCCTCACTTGAAACACCACTCTTAAACCCAACACAACCCAATCCATAACCCTTTTAATCAAATCCTGAGCCCAAACATTTCGGCCCAACTGCAGGCCCAAGCCCACTCCTTCCTTTCCCTTAACCTGTTAAAAAAAAAAAAGAAAACTTTTGCTCTAGCCGGGTATCGAACCCGAGCCAGTTGAGTCACGACCCACACGCACACACCACTACACCACACACTTGTTTGTTGATTTTAACCAAACCTTAATTATTTTAAACCTTCCTTAAACAAACCAATGATGTTCCTCTTGATCTGCTGCTGTTCGAACAGCAACATCCACACCAATTTTTAGTCAACCTTCCTAATCTCCTCTAATTAATACCTTTAATCTCAATACTAGGTAACAATTGACTCGTTTAACAAATCTACGAACTTAATTGCATCTTACACGCACAATCATTAATCAAAACATACCAATTCACGCGCATACATTCATACATGGTCAAAACTTACCAAATCAACATCCGACCCTTGCCTTATAAATTGGACGTGCCTAGACAGTCCCAAAACGCCGATAAACATTCCCTTACCTTCAATTTCTGTTAAGCAAGCTGCAAATCAAAGCTTTGAATAGCGTTTGACTTTTTCCTTGACCGAGCTCTCACATCACGATTTCGTATCTTGTAAGTTTGTTTCTTTCGTGGGTTTTAGTCTTCGGCACATGACGAGCAATAGCCCCATGAATCCAGGGGCTATTGGTCTCTAATTGTGGTGATTGTTAAGCTAGGGCTCGAATGGGTTAATTTGGGGAAAAACATGAATATCAGATATGAGTTAAATGTAAACTGTTATGGAAATCTATCACGTAATAGCTCACAGATCAGTTAGTTAAGAGGGTGAGTTTAAAACACACGAACCGGGTCTGACCCAGGTTTGACCCCCACCATAAACATTCTTTTTTTTCTCTTCCAACATTTAAGCTTATATATAAATACTTGCTTTTTTTAAAAAATTAGTTTTTAAAATACTAAAACAACTTTATAAAATCTACAAAATTTATTCTAAGTCAGTTTTATGGTAAAGTTCATCATCCAATTTTTAGTTTTTCAAAAATAATTTATTTAATATATATTATAAATATTACAAGTTTATTCAATTAAAATTATAAAATTCTATAAAAATATCAAAACGACTTTGTTAAATTCCACAAAAATTATCCTAAACTTGTATATTCTAAAACATTCCAGAAAATATTTTTATTTCAGAAAAACCGTTTATTTTATGTTTTTAATTAATTTTTGTTAGTTTTAATCATAAATAAATCATAATAAATTCATTTTTCAATATTTTTGCACCAAAATTTTATATAAATTATTTCTAACTATCTAGAACTGAATTACAATTTTTAATTCAGAAATTATTTGATTTTATTATTTTTTAGATATTAAAATCATATTTTGACAATTTGAAATAATTAGATTAAATATTCTATTTTCAAGAAAATAATTTTATAAAAATTATTTTCATACTTAAAACCTTATGTTGTGACTATATTCAACTTAAAATTTTACAAAGAGACTTTTATTTATTTATTCATTAAATTTCTTATATTTAATAAACAAATTGTTTATTAATCAAATAAACGTTTATCCCCAATTCGAAGCCCTAGAAATACATGTATCCTAGAGTTATTTCCCTTACACATTATCAAATACTTTAGGTTGATCATTTGGGAGTAATCTCAATTCATATCTTGTTGTCCAGTTAAATCTCAAACTACTACGTGAACTGTGAGTATTCCTACCCCCTTTTTGCTTTTATACATTTTTGGGGTGTTACATGTACACTATTACAATTTCAAATACAAGTTTACATTTTTACAATACAATTCTAGTACTATGTGCATTGCTTACAACATGCTTTATGCTTAGACAATACATGTGGAATACATTTGTACTTAGTGAAATCATTAACATGGTACAAGCCGACCTTAACATTGGATAGCGCTATTTGGATTGACAACCCGCCTAGATTGATTCTCCCCCTTTTTCATCGGAGAATCCGTGGCCATTGTTAAGCTTTTATCCATTTATTGGATAAGTACACCGCCGTTCATACAGTACATTATACAGTCACAGGGTTGATTTCGCTCATTTGTATGATACATAGTTTACATAATTGCACTGTAGCTTGCACTTGAATTGTATATCTTTTAACCTACTATATATATCAAAACTAGGAATGCTCACCAACATTTCTTATGTTGACCAAACCTATTTTTGTACATGTTTCAGGTGCAGTTTGATCTAATGCTTTAGCAAGAGACATTTAGTGCTTTATTTCAATTCAGTTATTTCAATATTTACATTTCATTTAGACAATGTAATTTCCATTTTCATGTAAGACAATTTTGGTTTATTCAATAATATTTACATTTTAGTACCATGTGCTTTTGAACAATCGTCACTACGTGGCACCTCGATGATTCCGCCATCGGTTGGGGTGTTACAACTTGACCATTATCAAACTGACAAATCTATGTCGCATAACACAAATACTACAAGATACAAACTAAAAGTTAAATTAGTTAATATATTTTAGTGTGTGCAGATTACATGATCTATGCTATGTAGTTTTTTTTTATCATCATATTGCACTATATGTATACTATTTTCATGTTTTTAATTATGTAAAAATTATATAGCAGTTTATACCATATTCGCTCAAAATTTCAAATTACATTCTCTATTTATATTACGATCACAAGCTGATTTACACACAACACAATCTTAGCTTGAACAATAGTCATTTTTCATTTGCATTACCTTGACTATAGACACCTGATACACTAAAAAGATACTAATGCATGTGAACCAAGAAATTGCTCATATCAAAGTTGTTGTGTTAAATTATATTTTTTACTCGGCACTTACAAAAGAAGATAGTCCTTAAGTATTCATTTTAACTTGGGGAGAATTTATGCAAATTTCTCTACTCTGTTGCAGTGCATGTCTAATGCCTTATATTCAAACTCATGACACCTCATTTTCATAGCTCGCATACTCCAAATTAATTATATTGTTTTGAATTAGAGTTGTAGAAGGACATAACACCCTAATGTAAGGTAAATTGATGATTCCGGTCCGGAACGTAATCATGAATTTACAGGTACGTTAGGGTAGTGTGAAATTCTATTGGGGTTTTTGGTAGGCGTCCAGTACGTTTTCAAGGTATCAAAGGTGTGGTGGGTTAGCTGCGGTACACCCTATATATAAACACTAATGATGCATTAAAAGTGAGACTGGAAGTTAGACCATGAACTAACCCCAATTCTCTAGGTAGTTCAAAACGTCGATTCATAGTCTAACTTATTCCTTCCAACCACCCTAACCTTTATCTTCAAGGCTTAGTATTTTGGGTCTTGACCACTGGTAATAATCCTTAGATATATTTAATCCAATTATATCTGACATTCGAGTCCATTCAAGTCAGGTTATCACAATACCCAAAGCTCTCTTTCTCATTAAACTTGACCATACTCATTATAACATTTACTCGAGTACCGAAAACCTTGTTTATACGTATACTTGAAGGAATTTCGGGACGAAATTTCTAAAAGTAGGGGATGCTATGACATCCGTCACCTTTCATTTTATCTTTTGTCCGACTTTAGTCCCTTTCATTTCAGTTATTTACATTTATAATCCCTGTAATTCGAAGCTTTGGATTCAATAATAAAAAAAATATTGCATCGTTGTCGTATTTCTTTTCTTTTAAATAATAATAATAATAATAATAATAATAAATGATATTAATAATAATAATGTTAGTAATAAACATTGTGTTATTAATAATAACTAAACCCAAACCTACAAACATATAAAACTAAACAAACCCAACCAAAACCTTACCCATTTTTGGAGCCCAGATCAGGCCCAACATTAAGCCACACTAAGCCCAATAGCAGAATGGCCCACACTCCCTCTCCCCTCTCTAATCTGTTTAAAAAAAAAAATAGATGTTTGTGACCAGACTCGAACCCGAGTCTGATCCGGGTGGAGAATCAACAAGCAACAACACTACTACTAGTCCACATGAGGTCTGTTGGTTGATATAGGACCCTAATAAATTTTAAGGCATCCTGAGAAGATTTAAAACTCCTCCTTCTTCTTCGCTGCAGATCCGACGCTCACCAAACCCGACCCACCGACGGATCTTTCAAGTTAACGCGCCTTTAATCTTGTTTTTGGAAACCATACTCGTCTATTACACAACCGACATAATCAGCCATAAATCCGGCAATTATATACGTCCTAATCATTCCTTAATTGAGAAATTTAGACGCGTGTTTGACCATTCCAGGTCAATCAATCGAAATCTTCCAAATATACATCTCTATTATAAATTAAACACCTCTCTTTGTTTTGAATGTACCGAAAACTCTAACCCTTCCTTCAAAACTCTCTTTCATTCCCTCTAGATCGTGAATTCATCGAAGTTTGACTTTTGTTTGACTCGACTTCTTGGATAAACACAGGCATTGTAAGTATAAATCAGTTTCGTGTATATTGTTCTTTAATATAGTGCGAGTAATAACCCCATGTTTTCTGGGGTTATTGTTTTATAATTATCTAGATTAGAAAAACTAGGGTTCTTAGTAATTATTGGAGAAGATGACTCATTATACTCATAATACAAATAGATTATTTTCTGGTTTAGAATCGTTCTCAGGGTGTGGCTCAGTGGTGAGCCACACTTGTGATAAGGAATTGGACCGCCCAGACGCGGGTTCGATTCCCAGCAGAAGCATTTTTTTATCAGCTTTTCCTTTTTCCCTTTTTATAAATATATTGATTAATAAACTCTTTAATATATTTAAAATACTTAATTTGACTTATAAATTATACAAATATTATTTTATGATTTACAAATGATAAAATCTATTATACAATTTTTAGTTTTTCAAAAATCATTTATTTTATATATATATTATAAATATTACAATTTTATTCATTTATAATTTTAAAATTCTATAAAAATATCTAAACGATTTTATAAAATTCTACAAAAATTATTCTAAACTTGTGGATCAATAGGCATTTCAGAAATAATTTTTATTTCAGAAAAATATTTTGTTTCATATTTTTAATTGATTTTTGTTATTTTAAATCATAAATAAATCATAATAAATTCAATTTTCAATATTTTTATACCAAAATTTTACATAAATTATTTTTGTTCATATAGAACAGAAATATAAATTTTAATTTGAAATTTCTTTAATCTTAATATTTTTAGATATTAAAATTTTATCTTTGACAAATAGAAATAAATATACTAAATATTCAATTTTTGAGAAAATAATTTTATAAAAATTATTTTCATACTTAGAAACCTTATAAAATGATCATCCTAAATCAAAAACCTACAATAGTCTTTTATTTAATTATGTGCCCAATTTTCTTTAATTATTAACAATTTACCTAAATAATAAAATAATTACTTATCCCCAAATTAGGAACCCTATAACTACTTGTATCCTAGACTCTAAGTTCATTCCCTTACATATTATCTAATTCTTTAGGTTAATCCTTTGGGATAATCTTGATTCAAATCAAGTTGTTCGGTAGAGTTTCAAGTTATTACACGAACTGTGAGTATTTCCTATCCCCTTTTTGCTTTTATACATTTTTGGGGTGTTACATGTACACTTATACAAATTACAAATACAAGTTTACATTTTTACAATACAATTCTAGTACTATGTGCATTTGCTTACAAACGTGCTTTATGCTTAGACATTACATGTAGAATACATTTTTACTTAGTGAAATTATTAACATTGTACAAGCCGACCTTAACATTGGATAGCACTATTGGATTGACAACCCGCCTAGGTTGATTCTCCCCCTTTTTCATCGGAGAATCCATGGTCATTGTTAAGATATTATCCATTTATTGGATAAGTACACCGCCGTTCATTTAGTACATTATACAGTCATAGGATTGATTTCGCTCATTTGTATGATACATAGTTTACATAATCACACTGTAGCTTTGCACTTGAATTGTATAACATTTTCCAACTTACTATATGTATTAAATCTAGGAATGCTCACCAACATTTCATATGTTGACAAAACTTATTTTGTACATGTTTCAGGTGCAGTTTGATCTTAGTACTATAGCATTGGACTTTAGTGCTTGCTTTTAATAAGTTATTTCAATTTTCATGTTTCGTTCAGACTTTTGTATTTTTCCCATTTCATCTATGTAAGACAATTTAAATTATTCAATAGTATATTTACATTTTAGTACCATGTGCTTTTGAACAATCGTCACTACGTGACACCTCGATGATTCCGCCATCGGTTGGGGTGTTACACCCACACAGATCTAGAATAGTCATTCACATTTATGAGAAAATATTCAAACCCATCCCTACTTTGAACCCTATAAGGCCCCCAAACATCTAGATGAATGAGATCACCTAGACTGGAAGACTTATGATCACTTAAGAGAAAGGGTTCCCTGTGTTGCTTAGACTTGTGACACACATCACAAGGTAAGTCTTCCCTTTTTGTAAACCTAAATCCAAAGACATCCTCAAGTTTCTGTAATACAATATCAGAAGGATGTCCAAGTCTACCATGCCACAACTCATACTCCTTATTAGTGAAACCTACCTTGTTACTAACAAAAGATCCACCACAGAAATATAGACCCTCAAGTTGGTTACCAGACACCGGGACTTTCTTTGTTAATAAGTCCTGAATGTAACAATTATTTTCATCAAAACCAACATATAAATGATTATCGTTAACCAACTTATGCACAGATATAAGATTCACACAGTAATCAGGCACAACAAATACATCATGAAGTGTCACTTTATCACTTAGTTTTAAAGATCCAATTTTAGTCACAAGAGCATGTCTTTCATTAAGATGTTTAACTTGAATATTTAGATCAGAAACATCAATGTAATTTGTTAAATCATGTTCACTTGTAACCATATGCTGGTTAGCCCCTGAATCTATTATCCACCCAACCTTAAGTTTATTTCCCCCCACATTAAAACAAAATATAGATTTAGCACATACATTTGCACAAAAAGGAGAAAATATACTACCAGAAACATTATGACTTTGAGGAGGATCAACTGTCTTTTCTAAAAGCAAACTTAATAGTTTAGACAACTTATTACTAGTCAATGTAGTAATAGGAACATCAGTTTTTTCAGCACAAACATTATTAGCCACAATCTTTTTACCTTGTAACCCCTAGGTTTAGCCCAAGGTGGATATCCAATTAATTCAAAACACTTATTAATTGAACGCCCCACCTTGTTACAGTGTGTACATTTGAGACTAGGGTTATAATTCTTTGTTACTTTTTTAGAAAAATCAACAGTTAGATTAGAATTTGAAACAAAACTCATTGTTTGTCCTTTTTTAACCCCATTGCTAGAGTTTCTATGCGATTCCTCCCTAGAAACTATAGCAAAGGCTTCTTTAACACTAGGCAGAGTGTCTTTAATCAACAAACTAGTCCTTACACTTTGATACACACTGTCCAAACCCATCAAAACTGCATGAGCTTAATCATGTTACTAAAATTATTAAATTCCCTAGCAGCATTACATGTACAAGTAGGCAATTGTAATATCTGGTCTAATTGTTTCCACATAATGTTCAGTTTATGATAATACTCAGACACATGCATACCATTCTGATTAAAAGAATTAATTTTTTGATAAAGATCAAACATAACAGATCCATCAACTTTATCATATGTTTCTTTTAATTCAGTCCAGACATCACTAGCTAATCTAGAAAACACATGCCCCATATACAAATCTTCACTGATAGAGTTAAGAATCCATGTTAACACAATTGAATTACACCTATCCCACTGTCTAGCAAGAACAGGGTCTGTTTCAGACTTAACACATGATTTATCAATAAAGCCCCATTGGTTTTAACTTGAAGTGCAAGAGTTAAACTATTTGCCCATACAAAATAATTTTCTTACCCTTTTAGTTTTATTGAAGTAATAGTGAGATTACTAGAATCAGAAGCATGCAGGTACAATGGATTGCTAACAACTAATTTACTAATCAATGTTTCATTTGGACCAGCATCACCATTACCACCTAACAAGTTTGGGCCATCTCCATTTGGCCCACCTACTTTAGGTTCCTCATTATCAGCCATGACATGATATCACAACACAAATAAGAACACACCAAATATAACAAGTAGTAACCACAAAAACTAACAACAACCAACACATATCAGACAATCAAGTAGACAAATAGACTTCAAGAACTTAAAATGTCACACACACAACGGTGAAGCCTCGCTGGTGATCCGGATAGTCGGTTCCTCAAAGGGTACCGACCTAGGTCCTCACGAGGGAGCCTCTTAAACCTAGACAGATCCTAAACCTAAACAGGGGCTCAGCCCTGAACAATTTACTCCTTAGAACAGATTCTACAAACACGGTAAAGATAGGAAAGATCTCACCAAGACAAGCCCAAGTTAGGGTTCTCCTTACTCACAACTGTATAACCTTCACTTAGGGTTACACAGATGTGAGGCAATTGAAGCTAAAGAAAACTCCAATCCAGCAACAACCACAGATCCACCCAAATCTATTCAGATCCAAACGATTTACAACAACCGTTCTTGAATCAACAAGTCAGCGGAAGATAATACCCAGAATATCAACACAGATCGAGAGATAACTCAATCAATCAGTATCAAGACTCAATCTAACCCTAGAGCTCTGATACCATGTCAAAATACATGATACCAAAACTTAAAGAACTTTTATTAAACAAAGAATCTCAACCCTAATGTTTAGACCCCAGAAATCAACAAACAACTGAATGTAAAAGATCACTCAGATCTCTACAACAACTCTCAACAATACCTAATCTAGATTGTAACTGAGAAATACTAACAAGATCAGATTCGAGGTGAATCTAATCTACTCATACAAACCCTAGATTCGAGAGACTAAAGGAAAGATAGTGATCAAAAAGTTGTTCTCGAATAATAATGCAAGATATTTATACAACTGAGACGATCCGTGTGAGGCAATTGTGAACCGTTGATGATCTTTGATGAATTAATCCTATCCGTCCAGAGAAAACACAATCCACATGGGCCATATAACTTTCAGCTACACTTTGACGAATATTCAGTCCACTCGTCCATGAGTCTTCTCAGCCCACTAGCAATATTAAGTCCAACATTCAGCCTTCTGTTTATCCAAAGCCTAATACCTTAAACACACCTTATGCAACATGTAAAAGCACTTGATAACAAAAATAAATACTACCATTTGATATTAAGATTGGATTGATATGTATATTTTAACATATAGGCTAACAACCAAAAAGAAATTAACAAGATTAGCCCACTAAGCCACTACTACAGCAAACAACTAATAATGCATGAATAAACTTAGTGGGTTCAAAGTGGTCTAACACCACTAAAACCCACTACTATTTTTAACCAACTTTAAACAATGTTTAAGAAATAATTAAAAGAAATATATGCTTAAGTAACATGAACATGAGACATCATGGATGAAAATGTGATGTGGATATTGACTAGAAGAAGCACATATCATTAAGTTCTTTAATCGTTGGTTACAAGAGTAAGTTCACTTATGGGTTGTTAAAAAAAAAAAAAAAAAAAAAAAAAAAAAAAAAAAAAAAAAAAAAACCTTGTTAAAAGATGGAATAAAGAGTCGGTCTAAAGATCAAGTGGATTTGTTGGAATATCCAAAAGGTTGAAGGTGATTGATTCTTTGATTGACGGGGGAGGAGATTCGGTGGGGGCTAGAGAGTAAAGGAGGAATCACATTATGGGTTTGATTCTATTTAAGGGTTAAAGTTCGATGGGGTGTAAACTGTCACACCCTCAAAATCCACTTGCGGAGTTTTACCGCGAGGCGCATGACAAACCAGGATCCAAACCAACGATCACAATAAACAAGTCTAAATGAATATAATGCAATTTCAAAACATAGTTTAAAATCCCCGTTTACAGCGGAAGCTTATTCAAAACAGTATCTCAAAAGTAACCAAATGTTCAACATATGAAAACCATGCGACTCTAACTAGACGCCGTGCAGACGCGTGCGCCCTAGTCTAGTAGTGCTACCTTAGCGACCTGAGAAAACATGTAAAAGTTTACGTCAGCACAAAAATGCTGGTGAGTTTACAGGTTTTGTAATCCAAGTACCAAGTCCACCTGTCCATACTATAACAAATCGAAAACCAGTGTACGCTAGCTAGGCGTATGTTTTGTTACTACCACGATTGGAAAACCATTACTTACACGCATACCAGTTGTTGTGCCCGAAAAGTAACCCTGTTGTTCCTGTTGTTCCTGTTTGAGACAATATGCACTCGCCCGGCCCTCCAAGCCGACGAGCGGGGTTGGTCACTCCCAATAGCGCTATTCACATTTCCCCGTTGTGCAAACCCACACATTCATGGTTCCCCCCGGGACTTCCAAAGATCGTGTAGTACACAATAGAAACCTATAGTATGACAGTAGTTACCAAATAATCGTTTTAACACATGTTTTCTCCCCCGAAAATATGAAACCAGTTTAAAAGAGGGGCTGTAAACTCACCTTAAGTTGCGTTACTCCTTAACACGAGTAAACTCAGCTGCTATGCTAGTCCCGTAAAGCGGCGACCTAACATATGACAGTTACAAGTACTTAGACTAATAACCCGCAGGTTAGTTAGTCCCTAGATGTCCAGACCATAACCAAGTTCGTTTGAAAACACCGTGACTGTTTAATTGACCCAAAGTACAAGACTCGACATCCCATTGGTGACCCGAGACTCCCCGTGTTATGTTTACGCTCTCAAACATGCAATCATGCAATCACACTTAACATACGTTAACGCACAACAAGTTATAGCACATAGTTCATGTATCACCGAATTACATTCAAACATATGTTACCAAGTTATTAGATATGTTACGGGGTTCCTAGCATGTTCCTACATGTTAAATCGGGTCTCGAAATGCTAATTTACACTTACAGCAGCAGTACACGCGATTAGGAAAAGTCAACTAGCATTTAGGTTGGTCAACTAGCATTTAGGAAAGCTAATCGCATGTAACTACTAGCATTTAGGGCTATACCACATGTAACTACTAGCATTTAGGGCTATACCACATGTAACTACTAGCATTTAGGGCTATACCACATGTAACTACTAGCATTTAGGCTATACCACATGCACTACTAGCATTTAGCCCCCCTACTCGCATGAATATAGGCGATTAGGGACTTCTTATAGGCGATTGGTCCCCTAATCGCCTCTAACATAGGCGATTAGGGTTGCTAATCGCCTGTAACCTTGCTGTTCCGGTTTTTCGCGCGTTTAACGCTCCAAATCAGATCCAGAACGTGTGTAACCATCCAATATCATCCCAAACACTATCCTAAACATGTTTAACCCACAATCCTTCGTTTAACCTCGTATTATCAGTCCTGCATGCAACCATGTAATCCAAACGCCATACACATAGCATGAAACACCACATTAACATGCATAGCTATAACCCTAATAATCAATTCTCAGATTTTATCATCATAATACCATTAGTATTCTGAATTAACCTAATAACATGTTAATCCTTCATCTTGAATCATAAAAACCCTAGCTTTCTAATCATAAACACACATAACACATGCATACTAGTTAAAATCCGATTAACAACACTTATTAACGATTTTCAGAAAGCTTTTCCGTTTTAGAACAGGTCTGGACTATTAGGGATTGTATAAAAACGTTTATAAGATTGCATGGATGGAAACCAAACCTTAGATTTGTAAAAGAATGATGGATTAAGCTTGAAACCTTGTGTTTTGATCAAAAATCGCGTTCCAGAGGTTGTGTGTGTGTTGGGGCAGGTTATGGGACGACTAGGGTTTGTATTATGAAGTTTATGAGGTCAAGTATGGTATTTATAGTCGTTTTTAGTCGTCCAGCCCGTAACACGCGATTATGCAGCTTTACACGCGATTAGGAAGCCTAATCGCATGTAAGTTCATGCAATTGGGGCCTAATCGCATGAACAGTCATGCAATTAGTCCCCTACTCGCCCCTATGATGCCTACTCACCCCTCCTATAGGCGATTGGGCTATCCTAATCGCCTATAGGGGCCTGTTCCTTGTGTTTTGCGCGTTAAACCCCGTTTTAACATATGTTAACACATATTCACATACCGACAAGTCACATAATGATTGTAAACACATAACACTTGTAAATACACATATTCACACTCGTTCACCAATTCCCGGGACTCGAGACTTGTATGTTCCGTATGCCCTGACGATCCTACAAATCGTCATCGTTTGTACACTTGGTTAAGGACCGACATCTAATGAACCTCTAGACCAACATCCAATGATCTTCTAGACTAAACCGATAGTTCCCGAACCATAACCCGACTTAACTAACCCAGTTAAGTACAATATACGCGTGACTCGCTAAGGTAGACTTTCATCTAGACAACGTTGTTAACCAGAATTTGCCGGGTGTCACGTGTAAACAATGTTTACTTTCGTTGGTATACTTAGGGGTTTTTAGAAGACTCGCCCTTAGTTAGATAATCTTACATTGGACTTTTCTTGACTTTTCTTTGAAAGAAGTTAAGCAACCTGTGTGGGGGGTGCGGCTCAAATAAATATCGGGTTATGGTGTTTTTTTATGTTTGGGATGGTAAAAATATTCTGGGAGGAAATGAAGAACGATATTTTGTCTTTCACCTAGGAATATAGTTTGTTAGAGAAAATTCCAAAAGGGTGTAACGATTCTTTCATTACTCTAGTAAGGTTCAACTCTCTATTAGGATAAAACCGAAAATAACAAAGCAACCAAAAAAGGCACAAAACAGAACCCTATCAAACTATATATACTCGACTCAAAACCTAAGTAATCTATGACTCAAATACTTGTATAAAAATCCTAATAAAACCAATAATCATATCTAACTTGAACAATCCGATAAACCACTTAAACAAACTAACCGACTCAAACTCTCATATTTAAAACCTTATCAAAATTAATCACTACATTCTCAATTTCTCCCTCTTAAACTTGATTTGGACTCGTTTCTTAATCAAAGTAATGTCAGCTCATCTTCTTGTGCTTGAGCTAGGTTTGTCTCTTCCTTATTTTTTTTATTTCATGTCAGGACGTTCATATGTGAAGTGGCCGACCCACACTTATACCATCTTAAGTTACTCTTGAAAATCTCTCAGTCATTCCTCTTCCACATCTCACTCCTCTTCCTTGGCTATGGAAGCCACGTCCACTGCCCCTCGGAGTTTATTGACTATCACCTCCATTATTCATATGAGATCAACCATCATGTCCTTGGTTATTGTAGCTACGATCCTATTCAAACTAGCAAGCAAAAGTTTACTTTGATCTTCTTCATTCTCATGGTGGTTTATGTTCGTTATAGGCTTTCAACCTCCTAACAGCTTCCTCAAAAGGCATGGACTCGATTTCATTGTTTAATGGTGACCACAATCTATAAATACTTTCTAGGAACCGACTTCTGTTGTTTCCTCAAAATCACTCCGCCCACCCAACTCTGTAACACCCTAAGCCAATATCAAGAAACTTGCAGCGGAAAAAGCCAACCGAAAAATTCTTTTCTTTAATAACAACCTTGAACGTTTAGAAACCGATTCTAGTATGTATTTTTGGTGTTACATCTTAAAATATTTCTTAATACATTCTACGTGACTCCTTTCCATTTGATTATGTGACCGTGACCACGTACAATCCGCCTCCTCGCTCGATCTCCATCCTTTCCTTACTTCTCAAGATAGACAAGACATCCTGCATTCACCACAAAACCATTTCGTTAGTTCAATAGGTAACCATATGTAATCTACTCATGACGCGGAAGTAACATCCAACAATACTCTGTGATCCTGTCCAACAGCCTTCATTCGAGTTCGGGTGGGTTACCCCGATCCGAACCTCCACGTCTCCTGCAATCATACGTACCTACCTACGTTTCCTATCATTCACATAACAAAGGTTAATAACCCCACAATGCGTCCAACATACACTTCCCCTCCATATAATTTCACAATACATACAAGCATACACTTTGTATAATTCTACAATACATACAAGCATACACTTTGTATAATTCTACAATACATACAAGCATACAACTCCTTCATATAACTTACTTGACCCGTCATGTTACTCTTTCTTCGCTAATCTCTACGACAAATATGACGTTCCAGCCCTATATACTCAATCTACTCATAATTACCAACCCTTACATGCATGAAACTCTCTCTCAAACCCGAGCATGTGTACCCATATGTACAGCACATTCTCAATCTACTTAATCATGACAATCTACTTATCGTATTTGATACCATCGAGCAACGTATCAATTAAACTACACGCACTTGTATCATTTCGTACTATGATCATATTACAAAACTAACATTAGTTTTACATGCTACACCCTTACATAGCCTTACACGAGGTCCAACAATATTAATTGATGCGTTAAACGCTATTACAAGTCGCGTACGTAAGCGAAACATCAACATACGATAGAATAAACTAAAAAAATATAAATTTCCAGGTCCCACTGTAACCTTACGGTGGCCACCGTAAGGTTACGGTGGACCACAAAACCCAACGGTGGTATCCCCTCTGCCCTACGGTGGGGAAAAACTTTGCAGGGGCCACCGTAAGGGAACGGTGCCACCGTACCCTTACGGTGGACTCTGCACATTCCCATTTTGTTTCTCCTTTCCACCCCTTCTAGACCCATCCACGCCAATCCATTCGAAGCCACGTTTATTCCATTATAAACTCCAATTCAAGCCTTAACCTCGTTATTTACGTTCCATCATCTCACGGTCCTCATACTACTTACAAACACATATACATGTTAGGATTCATTATCCTAAGTGGAATAAGAACCACTTACCTCAAGTCCTCCAAGTTCATGCTCGTTTACTTGCCTCCTATTGACCCATTAGCTTCTCATGCTTGAGTCCATCCTTCCTATCCTTTCATATCATCATGTTCACATCATTGTTAGCATACATGATCATTCACACTAACAACCATTCCCAACTAAATATCACATTGATTTTCATTAGTCAATTTCTATCATACTTAAAACATACATTCATCACCACATTTATTCTCACATCATGTAATCCCACTTATTATCATATATGCCTCATAGTCTAACATGTGATGCATCACATAGTGTTTTCTAATCACGCAATCATGTTATTCTACATTGTTGACTTTTTAGAAAGTCAACTATCACATATGCAACTTTCAATATTTAGATACATACATCCATACCGATATACTACTCCATATCAATTTTTACCCTAAACATTACATTAGCATGTTATAGCACACATATCATGATATGACTACTTTGGTGCACATAGAATTCATTCGACACATACTAACGCTTTCATATTTGTCAAGTCTTGCATACAATTTCATACATCATACTCATCTAAACATTTCATCAAACACATGGTGTGCGTACAACATTCTAAACTCAATGTACAAGCTTCTACTACACGCATTCCATCAAAACGCATAATCACCTTCAATCATGACCAATTTTCCACATGCATATCATCAACTACACATCATTCCTACCATTACATGTATTTACAACTAATTTAGCAACATCAAAGCTCAAATGAAAACCCAATATTATCATCCTTTGCAAACAAGCAACCTATAGTGATTAGCTCATCTCTAAACTATTAAAGATGATCAATATCACTTAAAATCAAGCAATAATATGAATTTAACATGTTTTGCTTAAAACCCACATGTGGGGTTCGAATCCTACACGAATTTGGGGTTGGGGTTCTTACCAAAGCTTAATCCTTGAAGATTAGCCCTCTAGAACCAACCATTTATCTCTTACATCAACCTCTTGTATCAATTCTTCAACTTTGGGGACTTAGGGTTTGGTTTAAACTCAAGAATGCCCTCTTTGAGGGCTGAATTCGTTTACCCCTATTGGGGTGTGTTTGGACCATTTGTTTTGTGCCATATTTACACCACAAGCCCCTCAAGTTTACCCCAAAGCCTTTTGTTATCATAACCTTAACTATGCAAGTTTCTTTCTAGTGTTATTTCCCCATTATAAAGATAATAACTTCCACTAGTAATTTTCATATTAGAACATAACCCACATTCGTATCATCCCATTTTATTACCCATAAACGGCTCATTCTACTATTTAATTCATCTTGTCATTTCTTATTCACGCCTAATAGCGTAATTAAGCGAAGCGGATTTTCGGGATGTTACAAACTCGAACGAAGGTTTTTATACCTTCCTATTATATCACTTAACTTACAAGCAAAGCATCAATAGTTTCGTTATCTTTCATCCTTAAGAGCTCCAACTCACCTCTAAGTGTTTTCAAACGAGGCTTTTGCAATAGATCGACTCCAAGATATGGAAAAGGAATCACATCCCAAACCTCCTTCACATCTATATATTTTGCTACTAGAAGCAAAATAGAAATGTTTGAAAGATGATGGCTTTCATGGAGTAACTTTTCCTCACTGCAACTGTAGCTCCCATTACTAGGTCTACAACGTTCCATGTTGGTAATTTGCAGACTTCAAGTCACAAGTCAGTGAACTTAGGGGATCAATATTGACAAGTTGGTCATAGTTAGTTAAGTTTCCTAATTATGTTATAATTATATTTGATAATGTCTTGGCTAGCAAGTTTGGCTTAGTATATATAAACCAAGTTGGGTTAGACATTATTAACAAGAGAGAAGAAAAACCGAGATATGGTTTAGAGAAACCGAGTTATGGTTTAAGAGTTTGTAATCAATTTTTTGAGTTATATTTTCTGATTAATATATTGTAGAGTTATTCCATTCGCATCCGTGTTCATGTTCGTGTTCTTATTATCGATTCTTGGACTTGAATTGGTATCAGAGCCAAAGTTAAGTTCAATCAATTGAACCAAACTAATACTCGTATTACCGGTGACTAAAGGAGAAGTCACCCGCAATTGGGATTCAGTTAACAACAGCCAAGTTAAAGCTGTGTTTCAGGCGCCAATATCGATCTTGTCGGTGATCAGTGACAACACTTGAAAAAGAACTAGCACAAGCATATTTCTTAGCACAGAAGACCAGCGAGCAGAAGGCGGCGGTCAAGAGGCGTTGAAACTCGATTTCGCGACGTAAATCAAAGAAGACTTGATCCAAATGATTGTATCAAGGACAAAACAGAAGGTCGGCTGAGTTTAGGTTCGGAGTTCAAACCGTAATCAGAGGTCGCTGACTACTGTGGAGTTTCAATTACATCTGGGACCAAAGAAGGTCGAGATCGACGGTAGTGCAGCGGCAGAAAACAGAACCAGCTGGGTTCCTATTTGAATCAGTTTCACGCAGCAAGTATTTGATTTTTACGAGAGGTTTTGATTGAGGTTTTACCAAGGTTTTTCCTTCTTTTGTGGAATTCGTTATTATTGTGATTTTAGAAACCAGAATAGTTACAAAAGTCAAAAAAGGTTTGCACAGGTAACGAAAGCAAAAAACACAAAATAATTTTGAAGTTATTTTAGCAATTTAAAAAAATAAAAATCAAGATAAAGTAATTAAAGGGAGTTCTACTCTGTTAACTTACAAGAGCCGGGGTAAGATGACGGATGGTAATAGACCGATTGTTACGGTTAAAGAAAACAATTCGGTTAGTCTCATATGTCTTATGTTGTCAAAGACAAATTATACAACATGGAATATGAGAATGAAGGTAATTTTTAATGTATATGGAGTTTGGGATCAAATTGAACCGGAAACTGCTTTAGATGCAAGGAAAAACAACATGGTGATAGCGTTGTTTTTCAGGATATACCCGAAGATCAGACTTTACAAGTCGGTAATCTGACTTCAGCCAAGGAGATGTGGGATGCGCTAAAGACTCGTAATCTTGGGGCTGATCGGGTGAGAGAAGCACGGTTATAGACATTGATGTCAGATTTTGAAAACTTGTAGATGAAAGATCATAGTATAGTTGATGAGTTGATGAGTTTGTAAGTTTATTATCTAGGTTGGCATCAAAATCAGCTTCTTTGGGTTCTACAATTGATGAATCCAAACTCGTGAAAAAGTTTCCAAACTGACTACCATGGAAGTTCATTCACATGGTTGCTTCGATCGAACAAGTAGTTGATCTGAAGATGATTACTTTTGATGATGTGATAGGACGCTTAAAAGCATATGAAGAATGGATGAAAAATGAAGAGACTCAAGAGAACAACCAAGGTAATCTGATGTTCACTAAAACCGAATCCTCGCATAATAGTTGGAACCGTAAATCGTATAAAAGGAAAGAAGGGGACCGAGGTAGAGCTGAATATTGGGAGGATGAGGACCAAGATGGAAGTCAAAGCCGAGATGGTCCAGATCACAAGCCAAAACAGATGGGTTAAAGGAGAACCAATGATCACCAAAGGGTGAAGAAGGATAGATCACGTATTCACATGTTCAATGTTACTGTTGTGACGAATTCGGCCACTTTACGACAGGGTATCCAGATCATTTGAAGAAACAGGAAGAAGCTAACTTTGCTGAAACCGATGATTTGGATCCATCTTTATTTATGATGAGGTGTGATCAAGAGACGTTTTTTCTTGATGAAGAATGGGTAATTCCTAAGCGTTTTGAGATCGAGCCAATGGAGAAAGACACTTGGGATCTCGACAACGGAGCATCGAATCACATGACGTGCAATAGAGCTTACTTCTTTGAACTAAATGAACGTGTCACGGGAAAGGTGAAATTCATAGATGGATCTTGTATTGATATACGAGGAAAGGGATCAATATTACTTGTAGAGAAAATGGGGGAGAAGCGCATGTTGACCGATGTTTACTACATACCGGGTCTACAAAGCAGTATCATAAGTCTTGGTCAAACAACAGAAGGTGGATGTGAGATTCACATGAAATGTGATTTCCTAACCATTCATGATGATATTGGTAAGCTTATGATGAAGGTGACAAGGACCAAGATCCGTTTATACAAGATCAACCTCAAGATAGCAAGTCCCGGTACACAAGTTAGCATGATTGGAATGAAGAATTTTGCGGGTGGGGATCTACAAAGAGTTGAATTGAAAGATAAGACACCAAATACGAGTCTAAATTTTCTCAAAGATCCAAGTTCAATGGTGAAACCCAAAATTCAAAGTCCGAAGAAGAATGTTCAAGAACTCAAAGGATGTGTCGAGCAAGGGATTCAAGTTCAATGGTGAAACCCAAAATTCAAAGTCCAAAGAAGAATGTTCAAGAACTCAAAGGATGTGTCAAGCGAGGGATTCAAGCCCAAGGAAGGATGAGTATTAATCGAACGAAGCATGTGTTTGAACAAGCTAAGTAGAGCCCAAAGAACACTGCAATAAATCATGAAGAGCCTCGGGAGAATCAAGTTGAAGACATGTTCGGAGTTAAAGACCCACCAATTTTGAGTTCGAAATTACAGGGGGATTGTTGATAATTTGTGGACTTCAAGTCACAAGTCGGTGAACTTTGGGGATCAATATTGACAAGTTGGTCATAGTTGGTTAAGTTTCCTAATTATGTTATAGTTATATTTGGTAATATCTTGGCTAGCAAGTGTGGCTTAGTCTATATAAACCAAGTTGGGTTAGACATTATTAACAAGAGAGAAGAAAAACTGAGTTATGGTTTAAAAGTCTGTAATCAGTTTTTTGAGTTATATTTTCTGATTAATATATTGGAGAGTTATTCCATTCGCATTCGTGTTCTTATTATCAATTCTTAGACTTGATTCCAAAGGCGCCCTGTGAAATGTTTCCACCATGATTTCCCATGGTGTATAGTTGGTTGAAGTTAACTTTGGGCATTGAAGTGACACATTGCTTTGATCTCTTACCGGTACCATAACGTCGACCGGCTCCAAAGCATCCATATTCTTGTATAAAAATTGGTAAGCAGGATAACTACATCTATAGCTGGATTGATGGAAAATTCAAGATCCAACATGATGACAATCAACAACAAATACATATATCATCATCAACATATTCATCAGTAAATCTCATCAATAGTAAAGCTAAGGTATGGATGAGGCAGGGTAAGATGTGGACAATCTTACCTCTACCCCGTAGGAATAGGGAGGTTGCATCAAACCTTTGACATAAGGCACATAACACTCAGAAATCGGGACAAGCCCGATTAGTGCATGTACCCCCTTGTCTTTTGGTTATCAATACCACCACATGATGCATGATTAACATTACGCCGTTTTTAACGTTATTTTCACGAAATTAGTACAATAACGATAAAATTAGTACAATTTTACTTTTACCCCTTTGAGGGCCTACACATATACACAATATATGCGCACACCACAAACGGGGCTACAACAAATGTGAACAATACATATGTATTGGAATTTTTTTTTTTTTTCAACTTTAAGAATAGAAGCAAAAAACTAACAGAATCATGTAAAATGTGTTGAGACTTGAGGCTCCTCATTAGATATGTTCTGTTATTTTAAATATTGATGCACTATGAAGTGTTTTGGCTTTCATTTTTGAGTGCTTAGCATGTATAATTACATACACTTAGGCTTTCATTTTTTGGTGTTTAATGAAAGTTAAAAAAAAAAAAAAAAAAAAAACACTCAATACTCACTCAATATCGGAAAAAAACAGTTGTGAGAGTTAGTATTCAAGAAGATTAACTATATTTCAAAAATTCAAGAACTTTTAAAATAACAAGAATGCAACAACAACAAAAAATAAAATGAAAACAACATACCCAATAGTATCCCACCAGAGTTACTATTCAAAAAGATTAACTATATTTCAAAAATTCAAAAACTTTTAAAATAACAAGAATGCAACAACTAAAAAAATTAAAATAAAATAAAAGCAACATACTCAATAGTATACCACCAATAGTAAAGCTATGACAGGGTCTAAAAATCGTGAGACGTAGATAAACCTTATACATATCCTCAAATATATAGATGCTGCTTTCAATGAGAGTGGGAGACCCAAATCCAAAGTAATAACAAGTCATAGAAGTTAAAAAGGTGTAAATTGCTACCCAAAAACCCTACATATCCACAAATAGCTAATCTAACAATAGTAGCAGGGGCGGACATAGTATAGAAGAAGGGGTCGCGGACGTTGCAGCTCAAATTCATGCGCGTAGTGGAAAATTAGTGGAAAATTTGGTTTTTTTTACGAAATTTGAAAAACGTTGCTACTAAAATGAAAAAAAAATGAAAAACGTTACTACTGATTTTATGGCCTAGATCCGCCACTGAATAGTAGGCTATTTGCAAACACGTTATAACGAAAACCATATCATATAAACACACAAACAAGCAATAAATGGAAAAACCGGAAAATAAAAAAGCAAAAAACAATAGTCCATATCATTCAACTGTATTTATAACAAAATGAATTTATATGTGAAGAATAGTCCATAAAATTCTTCAGTCAAATCTAAACACCTAATTCATAGTTACAAACTTTACCTTAAACAGTGCACTAAAGATTTTTTATGAAACTTAAACTAGAAAAACATGAGAGTCAACTTGAGGATGATTCTCAGAAAACATACGTAAATAACTAAAAAATGTAAAATATTTCAAGAACAAACCCAGTTAACATTTCATCATAATTTATAATTCTCAACTTTAAAACCCAAATTTGAATATCAAAGGGTAAAACAAACCATGTCAATGCATGAAATTGATTCAACAATTGGTTTTCCGCTACTACTTATCACTTCCTTTTACTTTATCTATATAATCAAGATCTTAAACTCAAGTTGCAACATGGTGATGTTATGGATTTTCATTTGATCAAGCCATGACATTAAGAGTCAGAGTGTCGAAAACAATATATGACCACAACTACCATGATATGTCGAACACAACATATGACCGCAGCTACCATGATATGACATGGACCATAAGTTGGTCAAGAGAACACCAACAACTACATAGCATGCACATAACCATCCTTCTAAAGATATACAAGAGCATGCAAATATGTCACAAAACTTTAAATTTAGCAACAGTGCAACATGCACATGGAAAAGTATCAACACATTGATGGACCAAGATATGATACACTATAACATATGCGTATGAGACAACTTTATTTTTAAACATCAAAACGCACCAACGATTCGATTTCATGGGTAATGGAGTCCTTTTGTTTGACTCAATTCCCAATTAGCAATTACCCCATCCCATGATGAGCTGCCAAGCATAGGGCTAAAAGGATGCCAGCTGCAATCCCTAACAATTTGGTCATGAAATTTGAGTTTTGCAACCAGAGCTCCAGACACCTAATAGAAAAACATGAACAAGAAACTTAACTTTTTGAAAGCAAATTAAAAAACTTCACAAAACAAAAGCTGAAAGTTACCAGATCATAAACATAAATGTGGGCATCAGCAGATCCGGTATAAATGTACTTTTGTCCAGTGCTGCAACGTTAAAACATCATAATATATTAATTTTAAACACAGGAAAACGGTAAATTAAGTATGGGAAAAACCTGTATAATGGGGAGAAATAGCATCTGATCAGTGTTCGCAAGACTCTGTGACCTCTATATGTAGCGAGAGATTGATCATTTGGATGTTTTCGGTTTTTTAAATGTGATGGGTATTCCATCCATCTATAGTCCCACTCAACATGTCTAGGTATTGTTATTCTGCATAAAAGTAAAAATAAGTGACATGTTTTATAACTACATTATTATCACGGGCTAATTGCATAAAAAGATAACCAACTTTCCTTAAATTTCTATATTCTATAATAAAAAGATTAAAGACAGGAAGGATATGTGTGTTAAGGACATACCCACGAATATTGGATGACATTTTCCTAATATCCCATAGTCTAATAGTTTGATCTTTTCCATTTGAAATGAAATGTTTGCCATCTCCACGACTATCAATGAATGTAACTCCTTCAAGATGTCCGGGAAGGACTCCAGACTCTTTCCCTGTTGTACCAAGACATCGCCTATCCCAAACCTGATGTAAATAATTAGTTACGTAAACAAAAGTGAAAAGTGTAAATAAACAAACAGTGAGTGTGTGAGTGTGAGTGTGTGAGTGTGTGTGTGTGTGTGTGTAATAGCGGTTGTCATTGTTTAGTTAGCATCATGGTTTGTCAAAAAAAAAATGATGTAATGAACATTATGTCTTGAACAATGTTGTCATTATAGTAGTAATAAAAATGGTCAAAATTGGTAATATGAAGTTTATTCAGAACATGATTATATTATTATCTAAATAACCCGTATCTTGACCAATTATCTTTATATACTTATATAGGTGGTCCTAATTCGAGGATAAGTTGTGTAAATACATTTAAGCAAAGGCATCAGTCAAGTCAGTACCAATGGGCATAGTAGGCAAAACACAAAATTTTAAAAAATATTAAGTATTTACCTTACAAAGGTGATCATCACTCCCAGAATATAAGACATGACCAGCTTCATCAGCAAAACAAACAGTATTAACATCAGACTGCAATGTATAACATAAACCAAGGTCAGTAACTTCGGTTTGGAGGACCTTCAATGACTTTTAGAAAATAATGAGTAAAATAGATGAATCAAAACATGACCGAAGCTGAACTGTTTAAGATGATTCAATAACTCGATTCTAGAACTAATACTCAGATTGAAATCCAATTTAAGAAAAGTGCATTCTATAATATTATACAATAAGCATTCATATAATACCCTATGAGCCGGTATGCGGACATTCAACTTGTTAGCTGCAAGATCATAAACATATATTGAATCATCACTACTTGAAGCAACAAGTTCTCGTCCATCAGTTGAAAATTTTACGGAAAAAATTCCAAAAGAATAATTGTTGTCATGATAATCATCATCTTCATGACCAGAGAAATCAAGCCCCTCATGTATCTCCTGCATAAAAAATGGAACACTTTGGTTCAACCACAATGTAAAACATAAGGTAGTAGTAATATAAACAAAAAGAAACAAAAAATATGTAATCACTACAACACCGGGAAAAAAAAAACATACTGTAACATTTGCAACAGACTCGGTCATAGATGATCCTGTGTTCACAATATGAACAATAGGAGACATGCTAGAATAAACCTGCCCGAATAAGAAAAACAAGAATAAAATTGGAACATCATATATATTCTTGAAAAATAAAACTAAATACTACATTATAGACATGATATATCTTAATATATTACAAGGAAGCGTTGATCGGGTGAAAGTGATGTATCTGTGATTGTCCAACGCAAGCTTCTGGCACGAATATTTTTCTTAACTTTCCAACCGTTATCGACGCTATATATCTTAATATCGCTATCCTGTATAGAAACCGATTATACTCAATATTATAAGACAAACAAATAAGTAAAAAACAAGGATGCATAAAAAATGGGTCAAACACTAAAACTATATGCACACCATTTTATTTTTTAAAAAGCGCGCTTGAGGCGCAGTTAAGCGCAAAGCGCACCTAGACGCAAATCCGTGCGCCTTATGTAACCCTAGGCGAGCAGTGTACGAAAAGCGCAAGAAAAGCGCAAAAAGCGCAAGAAAAGCGCAAAAAGCGCAAGAAAAGCACAAAAAGAGCAAGAAAAAAAGCGAGAAAAGCGCGCTTTGTACACATGATGTTTTTATGCTTAAAATTGTTATACATGTAGCTAAAAAGGTTGTACATTTTAGTTAAATCATATATATACCTTATTTGTATCTATATTTTGAGTAAATAATGCTAAAAATCTATAGCATGTATAAAAAAAATTATATAATTGTCTTGTGCCTCGCGTACGAAAAGCCCACCGCTTTTGCGCTTTGCGCCTCGATTTTAGACCTCGTCGCTTTTGTGCGCTTCGCGCTTTTTAAAACCAAGACACCATTAAGTCACTACTAACCACACACCACTGACACATCACACAGGTCGTATGAGTGATTATACTGGGTTGTATGGATATTGACCCAAAGAACACCATTGACAAAGGTCAAACTGCCCGTATGACCCTTTCTTACCGTATACATCCCATATGATTATTAGGGTGGTGCACGTATAGTAACACATTAAAAAACTAGGGATTTGCACTTTATACCTGAAATCCTGCAACAAAAAGAGTACCATCTGCCGAAAACTGAGACACATAAGCACAACTGTCCATCCTATCGATTACAGAAGGACCGTTAACCGGCAGATATCTGCTTGAGAGATGACAACGATCTGAAGACGTGAATTTAGCCCTCCCAGTGTAATTACCTTCTCGAGCGGCCAACAATTTAACCGGGGAAAGAGGCAATTTTTCTGATTTCCCTGGTAACACTCGGCTAAAGTAGTTATGAGGTTGTGACCTAAGCTTTGTTACTACCGCAATCTCCGGTAACCCCTCACCGGAGGCTGCTGCCCTACCAGCTATCCCACCACCATCATCTACGACACAGTGCCGAACCGACTTTCTTGACCTGCTCATTTCCTAAATTCCGGAATCCGATACGTAAAAACCCAGGTGTTAACTAATTTATCCGCAGCATAACAATTAGCAGCAGTCGATTGTGATAAAGTAGAGCCCTAACTTCTAATGTTATTCCTGATAAAAGCAAATATAAACAAAATCAAGAACAGATAGTAATGGCTATAGTCTACTACTATTGTTGTCATTTATTCAATAATCATAAACCACAAATAAAATAAAATAAAATAAAAAACGAACGAGTGAACTATATTCAACTAATTACAATCATCAATTACAATAACAGAGAGAAGGATTATCAATTACCGGTATGTATGTGTTGTAAAAGCTTCAATTGAATTAAGAAGGTGTTTGATTTCAGATAGGGTTTAAGATTATAAACCGATGGGGTTGATCGATCATACGTGTTGGCTTTAATCAACAGAACGGTGGAGTGTGTATCTCTAGGTAGAATGATCGATTTGGGGTTTTTGTATTTGACTATAAACAATATCCTACGACAGGAATGATTGGTAAATCTTGTGAATACGTAACCAATTAAGGCTTAAGTAGTCAGCGGTGGAGACGTAAAACCGTGTTAGATAATATCAAGGGAAAATGACCAATATAGCCCGTTGACCGGGCATTTTGCATAAATAGCCCTCTCCACCGTCTTTGGAGAAACGGGACACGGCTCCCAACCCGCCTGAACCGTCTTTGGATAGACGGGACACGTTGTGACCCCCCCCCCCCCCCCAACCGCCACGTGGCGTCTCTGATCCCGAGGTTGTACCGTCTCTCTCCAGACGGGTCAGAGATCTCTCCCAGACGGTTCACGTTTACCAAGACGGCTGACCCTTCGGTTCAACCGTCTCCAAAGACGGTTCACGTCTATCAATGCCGGCTGTCCCTTCGGGTCAACCGTCTCAAACAGACGGGTCACCTTTCCCAATACGTCTTAACGAAATTTGTGAACCGTCTGAACCGTCTGAACCGTCTCACGAGTGTATATAAATACCCCAATTAACTTAACGAAATTTGCACCCACCGCTCTCCTCTAAGCTTTCATCTTCCATGCACCCACCCGTCTCCTCTAAGCTTTCATCTTCCAATCCAATGACGTTTTTTTACTTTCCCAGCCGAAGCCTTTTTGACTTTCCCAGCCGAAGCCTACCGGCTTCGGAAAATATGTCCCGGTTACTTGGATTGTTGTTTCATCTGCGTACGGCTACTTGGATTGTTGTTCCATCTGCGCGTGGTTTGCAACCCGTGTAATGGATCGATGATGTGGTGGTCTACATTTTAGGCAAGTTCGTTCGCTTTCCGAATTTATGTCTCGATGTTCGACGTGTGCTCACTGAGAACTATTGTTACATAAAACGAGGAAATGTTTCGGACTTGTCTGTGTAGAGCACATACACCATTCGAAACAACGTCTATGTAGACCACTGCTACTACCGCCGCTGTGGAGGACAAAACATCTAACACTAAGATGTAGTCCTCAATAGTTGGTTAGACATTACTATTACTTCAAACAAAGTTCCTAGTTCTGGAAGTAAATTTGGGAAGTTTGTTGTAATAGTGTAGTTTTTTACTTGTTGCTTTTTAATTTTCTCTTGTTGCTTCTTTATTCTCGGGAAGTTTGTTGTAATAGTGTAGTTTTTTAATTGTTATTGTAATAATATTTATTGTTTATTTGTGATTGTAATAGTATAGTACGTTTAAATATAAAAACAAAACGACAAATTAAAAATATAACCAACTATTGCATTAAAAATAAAACCATTACAAATAAATAAAAATATAATTACAAATTACATAAGACGATGTTTAATCATTTGCCACACGGACACATGTTTAAACTCTTTACCCTCCCTGTTTTTATACTGCCTTAGACTGTGTCTAATGGCCACGTCTTCAGGAAAGTTTGCGGGTACGTCGTAAAGGGTCCGGTTGTGGTGGCCGTTGAATATTTGACACTTTGTCGTCAAATCATTCAACTTGCGGCTAAGCGACTCGGTGGTACGTTGTGAGCCCCCAACGAGCCGGTTGTATTCATTCAGGATCCGGAACCATTTGTTGTTGAGGTGTGTACTCTCTTCAACATGCAGCCATGCCGCAATCAACGCAATCTCTTGTTCTTCCGTCCATCTTTGGGGTGCCATTGGTGTTGGATGGTGGTTTGGACGGTGGTTTGGACGGTGTTGGACGGTGGTTTGGACGGTGTTGGACGGTGGTTTGGACGGTGTTGGACGGTGTTGGACGGTGGTCGTCGGGTAGTAGATGGTGTTTGGACGGAGTTGTACGGTGGTGGATTGTGTTCAGACGGGGTTGGATGACGGGAAATGGACGGGAGACGGGTATTTATAGGGCTGAGCCGGACAACCGAAGCGTCGCCGTTCATCGGGAACCACCGCGTCGGTAAATGTGTACCGTCTTGAGAGACGGTTGAACCGAAGGGTCAGCCGTCTTGGGAAAGGTGACCCGTCTTTTTGAGACGGTTGACCCGAAGTGTCAGCCGGCATTGATAGACGTGAACCGTCTGGGAGACGGTTGAACCGAAGGGTCAGCCGTCTTGGGAAACGTGAACCGTCTGGGAGAGATCTCTGACCCGTCTGGAGAGAGACGGTACAGCCTCGGGATCAGAGACGCCACGTGGCGGTCCTCTGTTGGCTGAAATGGGAAGCCTCTCGGGAGACGGTTCAGGCGGGTTGGGAGCCGTGTCCCGTCTCTCCAAAGACGGTGGAGGGGGCTATTTGTGCAAAATGCCCGGTCAACGGGCTATATTGGTCATTTTCCCTAATATCAATGTTACATTATTGTTAACTAGCTGATTACCCCGGAAAGAGGTTCCGGGGTTGAAAAATCTAATTTTACGTGATAACCTATTGTAAATGGCTCAAGTTAACTAACCACAAAATCTCTCAATCATTGCATGTTCATAGTATTTTAATCAGTAATAACTCATATTCCCCACAAAATCTAATTTTACGTGATAACATGAACACTTTGTGTGTTTTTTTCCTGTATGAACGAAACCCCACAAAAAATAGTCGATTTTTTCTCCGTTTTTTATATAGCACTATGGTACTCGTTGGAAAGATAATAAAACGCTCGTTAATTTGGTGTAATTTTTTTCTTTAAAAAATCTCGTGTATAAAAGATATAAACGTTTAAAAATTATTGGAGGAAATATGAGAGAGAAAATTTTAAATTTATTTTTAAATTCTTTTTTCCTAAAATAACTCAATTTAATTAAAAAAAAGAAAATAATTCAAAAACACCAAAAACTCTCCATTATGATGTCACGTGGCACTCTCAAGGGAAGGTTGAGGCCTCCATTGCACGCTACGTCAGCATATACGTTTTCTTTTATATATATAGATAGATGACCCCCAAAATAGAAAAACTCGAAATCAATAGAAATAAGAGACGAAAAAGTAAAACTGAGCGAAAAATAGACGTAAAAACTTTAGGATTTATTACATATATCCTCCTATTTTAAACCTTAATTACATATTTACCCAACTTAAATATTAAATTACATATTTCCCCTCTATGTAGCAAAATTACACAATTACCCTCTCCAACAAAAAAGAAACTTACGATCTTTCACACCCTAAGCCTTCCGATTTCCTAAGATATTAGTCCCAAAATATTAGTGATGTAAACTTTACCTTTGTACTCATTTTATATCTGATAAAAAAATTATTTTGCAAAGTATTCCATCCAGAAATCATATTTAATTATTTAAATGGTGCAATCATAATGGGATCAGATAACAGTACTTGATGAAGAATTGGTTAATATGTATGATGTAATTTGTAAAAGAGATTGGCATGTTAGGTTAGGCAAACGAAAGAAAATCATATTTTTGATTTCATGATTGGTGATCGATCTATCTCATGACAATTAAAAATGAAAAAAACGAAAAAAAGGGGTAAATTTTAGTTTTATTATGGTTTAGTTAATGACAAGGCTAAATTAGTCATTTTTTATTCTATTTTTAATGAAATAGGTATATTTGATATTTTTAGATTTTAAGAAGGGGAAATATGTAATTTAATTTTTGGTTTGGGTAAATATGTAATTTATAAAGTTTATAGGGGGATATATGTAATTACCCCAAAACGTTAAACCATGTCCTCTTGCATCATGTTAATGAATAAAATTTAGGCTAAAATGTAAAAAATAGAAGAGAATAACTAATTCAATCTAGGATTATCGTTAAACGGGGAAAATACACGTAAATATGTTAAACCACACACGCACGTTGCACCGTTTGCAGCGTGTTAATGCGCAAAAATTAAACAATTTTTGACCCATTTGCTACTCCCACTGTCATGTTCTCAATGGACTTGACGAGACATTTCAGTTTGAGAGCCAAATGTAAAACATATAAAAGAATAACTAAGTCAATCTAGGACGCGCGTGTTGCAACGGGGTTGTTAAACTGGAAAAATAGATGTAAAAATGTTGACCCACACATGCACGTTGTACCGTGTTACTCGCAAAGTGTAGGCCGAAATGTAAAATGAAAGATTTGTAAAAAATGAAAAGTATAGGGAACTAAAATTGAAAATGAAAAGTGTAAGGGTTAAAAATGAAAAATACTAAAGTAATAGACGTTATAACTTAAAAGTAAAAAAAAAACAACAAAAATAGATACAACAAATCAAATCCAAGGTACAACCAACATTACTTAATCAACTTGGTAAAAAAAAATCAACCAAATATGATTACAACATATGAAACTAAAGGTATCGAAAGTGCTTGGTACGGTACTGTAGCGGTATTTGGAGGTAAATCCATCCAAAGTATCGTATTGTAGCGAACCGAATTTACCAATCGCAAAAATGCAAAAAGTAGCACTGAATTCATACCGAAAATGGCTACGTTCGGTACTCAACACCAATTGTTCACCCCTAGCTAAAAGATGCAACTTATGAGCTCTTTGGTCTATCTGCATTCGGTTGTGTTGTAAAGTGTTCCTCCTCTCAAAATTGAGATTCAAGTCTCATAGTGAACAATGGTTAGATTTTAGAAATAGTATTAGATTGTCGTTTAAGAAAAATTATTAATAATAGTCCTAAATATTGTCATTTAAGAAAAATTACTAATAATAGTCGTAAATTTTTATAAATAAAAAAGTAAGCAAATCCAAAAATAGCCGGTCAGGAAAATACATAAACGCAGCTGAGATAAAAATCTTTAAAAAGTACAATGGGTCCACAAAACAAACCAATAATAGCATGTAACAATCGGCTAAGTTTTAGTTGGCACTGAAAAAAAGTCGGCTCAATTTTAACCGGCTAGAGAAGTGTCATCATCATCATCCATCATACTCAGTTAATCCTATCAATAGCAAAAGCTAAAGTAGAGTCTTATGAGGGTAAGATGTATTGTTTGATTGAATGTATTTGTGAACCTTGGTGCTTTATTTATATGTTGCTGATAAACACTTACTTTATTATCCACCAAATTTCGTTAGTGTATAAAAACAAAAAAAAAAATATGGTAAAATAAAGATAAAAATAATAGATTAGATATGAGAGGTTTTTTAAAATGAGAGATAAATTTGAGAAGTATGATTTTTAGTTAAATTATAAGGTAGAAAATAGTGGAAGGGGTGTGATGAATGCTCCAAGGCTTTGTCTTGGAGAAATTGATATGCTTTCTCTTTGAAATTCCTTTCATGTTAAGTGTCTTAGAATCAGGGTATTTGCAACAAAACCAACGATACCAAACTATCTTTTCATCGGATCACCACAACTGCATATCATAGGGAAGTTGAATCTTTATAAATGTTTTCTTAGGATTGAGTTCAAAACTATTTTCTTTGCTGATGCTTCCAAAGGTTGTTTGATTAATTATAAGTTAATGAAATCAGACCTAGTATTGGAATGTTACATCATTCTAGCTCGAGCTTGAAAACGAAAGCTCCAATGCTCAATGGATGTTGAGCCAAGTTTCAAGCTTTGAATATTATGGTCAAGTCGAGCTCAAGCTCAGCATTCGGGGCAGTGTTTCAGCTCCACTAGGCATGTCCTAGCAACTAAAATGATCCTCAAAACCCAAACCACATGCCAATCCCCTTATGGTGGAGTGGCACCCTCATTGCTTTCCTTATGAGAGGTGGGGAGTTCGAGTCCTACCGGCATCAAAATGCTGTTGGTGGGCCAGATTTTACCGCAGTGGACCTTCGGGCGACGAGTTTTCCCAGAGAACTGGTGTGAAATTACTGGTGGACCCAGGTTACTCTCGAAGGACTCTTTTGTCCAGTGGATACTTCGAGAGTGCTCGGGATTGATTTGTTGGCCGTTAAAAAAAACAAAACCACCCAACCCTTGTGTGGGGTCCGCCAAAGCCACTAAACCAGGCACCTCATACATATGGCATCAACATTGTTACACAAGACGTAGGTCTTGTAGAAATGATTCAATGAACAATTAATTATTACAAAAAGCATAACAAATTCATCAACAGTGGAGTCTACATTGCATAACTTCCAGTTCCTTGATGAAATTTGTTCACCAAGAGACCGAACACTATCGCCCATTATTTCTTTTGATGTTTCAAAAGCGAACATCACAGATAACAATGAATCATACAGTAACCGAACGTTTCTAGTACAATCAAACTCACACCAGACGGAAAGAGTACACATAATTGAACCTACTAAGCAGAACTTCAGCAAACGAAATCAATCTTCAAATTCAAGGAATGAATGTGAAATTGGTACCTGTTAAATGGAATGCAATCACTTTGGATTATGCTCCTTCTTTTGTATAAGTCCCCAACTGTTCCATCTGCCAGCTCTCATGAGGTGCAACATGCTCATGCTCGGGTGTGTATTGCTGTACCCCGAAAATAAGTTAAATAAATGAATACACAAAACAAATATATGATAGCCTTCAAAAGAAAATAAGTGTCGTGACAAGTTAACATAAATAGTTCGTTATCAAGATTCTAAATTGCTCCATACCTCCATTTTAGTCAACAAATCTATTGCATTTGACGCTGATAAAACAATATCTCTAGCACTTGGCTTGATGAAACCTTCCTTAACTCCGTTGTCAAATAGAGCAAGCAAACTGTTGTAATATCCATCAACGTTTAGGAGGCCAACCTGGAAGATAAATTCAACGGTTATGGAAGCAATCCTGTGTTCAAGAATCTCAAATCGTTGTAAAATGGCCGGTTGGGTAATGGGTCAAAATCGGGGATTATGTTATGTATGGAAACGGGTCAGGTCAACTGATCCAAAACAGTTTTTTCGCTAACTTTTTTTTATGAATATTAGTTTCGAAGATAATTAAGATCTGATTACATGTTTATCCCGTTAGAGATATAATATAGCCTGAACTGACACATACATAAGTAAACGAGTCAAAATTGCACCACTAATCTCAAAAATTAAAAATGACAACTCACAGGTTTTTTATGGATTCCAAGTTGTGACCATGTGATCATCTCTAAGACTTCCTCCATGGTTCCATAGCCTCCTGATAGCAGTGATACTATGAATAATACGACTTAAAATGTAGGACAGTTCAAGAAAATTGAACACAGTTATAAAGATACCAGGAAGTGCAATAAAGGCATCAGCTTCTCGAGCCATTTCAGCTTTCCTTTCATGCATATCTGAAACAATGCGTACCTCTCCAACACTTTCACCAGAGATCTATCAAGATTAGCAAATTATATCTATATATTAATTTGTAACATATCTAGAAACAGTAGCTTCTTTTGTCTTTTCTGATTTTTTTTTTTTTTTTTTTTTTTTTTTTTTGCAATCTTTATAGTTAATTCATTTTTGTAAAAAAATTGGGTTTTTATAATTGTCACCATAAACGTTAAACGAGTTTATTTTTTATTAGTTATTGTTTTACGCTTTTTCCTAGTTTTTATTTGGTCGTCGTTCGATTGCTACTACGTATGATAGTGTTTGGTAGTCATACTTGGTCCCTTGTGTTTTTTTAGTTTGGTTGCTACTTAATACGGTGTTTGATAGTCTTATTTGGCCCATCAAGTTTTTGTACCCCCTCAGCTTTCTAATATGTGCCGGTATAAATTTGACTTTGTCTACTTTTGCGTCACGTGAGTCATATGGTGTTAAAAGATCATTTCTTGGGTTACGCTTTTTCTCAGTTTTGATCATCGTTTGGATGCTACTTAACAAGGTTTTACACCTCCAGCCCTGCAATGCTAGTAGCACGGTTTTACACCCCCGGTAACGCGGGTGCTTAAGAGTTAAGACTAGTTAAACTAAATTTCACTAAAACATGCAAAAAAAAAAAAAAAAAAAACAATAGATCATCTCAGATTCAATGCATAGCTCAATATTAAATTATTAGGCTATGCCAACATAATGGTTGATTTGGCTAGCACAGAACTATCAAAACTACAAACAAGACATTTGATGTCAAAGTATGCTTAATTGATCTTTTAAGTTGATTAAACATTATCTTTTCAAACTTTTGGCCCGTAATCCTACGGGTCCAACGTGTGTCAGAAACAAGTAACTATACATAGACAAAGATAAACACAAGAACTCTGCAGGTAGTCTTAAATAAATTAACACACCTACTTATGTACTATCACACTCAAACCTCAAGGGGCAAACCTTGGAGCAACGGTAACTTTGTTGCCATGTGACTTGGAGGTCACGGGTTTGAGACGTGGAAACAGTCACTTGCATAAATGCATGGCTGTAAGAGCCACGTGCACTAGGACAGGACACTTGACTTTAAGGTTTTTTGTTATCTAATTTGAGTCGATAAACCATAAACCATAATCTAACAAACGAACTCTAATTTGGCTTTAAAAAAGATGGAGGTACTAGGTAACTTATAAAAGTCCCAATTTTTAAATTTAAAGGGAAGATACAATACCTCAAGAGGTACAAGAGCTTTTGGAATAACCCTGCATGTGAGTAAACAACAATGATTTTGTTAAAACCATTAACACACTAATAAGCAAGTTTAAGCAATAAGAATATCACACACTACAAGAAATGCAGTCTGCGTATATTACCCAAGAACTCGACAACCACCATCGAAAACTCTCTGAGCTATCATACCCATTAGACCAATACTTCCACCACCATAAACCAAGCTAATCCTCCTATTAACCTGTATTTAATAAAAGTTGCTAATCACAAACTTTAATCAAGAAAACAAGACATAAACACTTAATGATAACAACAAGAAGGCAAGAAAGAACCATAACATCAATCAGAAAAACAATACTTATTAATGAACACATCAAGTTCCAAAACCATGTTCTAAGAGGCATTTTACCAAACAGGTGGTGTGCTAACAAAAAGTCTCATATATCAAATACAAAAATCGTCCAAAACAACATCAAAATAAGAGAATAAACGAAAACCAATTAACCAATTCATCTCCCAATTCAGTAGCAGCAACACTGAAGACTTCTCGATGACCAGGGTGGCTTCCACAGAAAACACAAATCGTCTTGAACTTGCTGATGGAACCCTCTTCCATTATCAAACCCTTCAAAACTTTATCAAGAAAGATTGTTAAAGTCTGCTCATTTATCTCTTTAAAACGTTGAGGGGACAAGACTGAGATTGCACACTACAATATTGGAATATCTTTTGATTTTTCAAACATGAAGTGACACGGGAAATAATAGGACTTTTGATCTCACCGAGTTTTACTGATTTTCTATTGTCGCGCTTTCGGATGAGTCAGGGTCAGGTTTTCCCGGAAATTGATGGTTTAGTAGGTTTTGGCTACCCAACGCTACCTGTAAACGGACACCTAATGACGTGTCTTCACCCAGAGACGTATGGATGTTTTTGTAACCAAATGGTGGGTACCTTGAATAGTCGGGATGTCTGTTTAATCTAAGATAAAATAATATAAAATAATATAATTGAAAACACAAAAGTTTGAATCAAATTTTGGGCATATATGACGAGGGGAAGCTACAAAAGAATGACCCGCAAGCTCGATTGTGGAGCCGTGTAAAGAATATTTAATAGTGGAAAACAATAATAAAAGAACAGCAAAATTGGTGATTTTGTAATCTTTTCATGATACCCATCATTGCAATTTGTAAGTTATGGTGAATGGGGTCGTAAATCATTCCCTCAAATCCAATGTTTTCGTAATCATGCTAGGCGGTTGAACTAGCCTTGTTACCGTGATGTAAGAACCAGATAATGTCGTAGATATTATAAAAACTAGATTATCCCTTGGTGCTTTTTGGGATAGATAAATTTAATATGAATACAAAATGTGTGTACCGTAAAAAGAATATGTCGTCTTTTAGAAGAAAAAAAATTAACGGGTCAACACTCGATGACTCATAAAACTTACTTATAATTTTACATGTGCACATTTTGCTCAAGTGATGTCTTTGTATTTGATATAAAACTTACCCAACGTTATAAAGATGTGATGTAAACCTAGGAAAAAATAACCAAATCGGTATAAAATGATATATCAAGATGATGATTGATTTAAAATGCGTGCATGGTTGGGTGATTAATTATCACTTATTAGCTAGAGATTTACCTTGTGTCTAAGAATCATATGCTACATCTATCCAGCTTAGCATCTTTGTAATTAATGTTCCTAGCAACACCAAACGAAATGCAAAAAAATTAAATTCTTACCAGATTGATTACATCTGTGAATATATATGTAGTTAACGGGTTCTTCAGAAGCATGTATATAGTATTATAACATGAGTAGTGACTTGCCTAGACATGATGAATGAGTTACCTAAACATATGGTGTGTGTTTTTCTGTATAAACAAAAACCCATTAAAAAGTCATTTTTTTCGTTATTTGTATAGCATTATAGTGCTCATTTGAAAGATAATAAAACGCTCGTTAATTTAGTGTATTTTTTTTTTAATGTCGTATGTAAAAGTTACTAACGTTTAAAAAATGTGAGGGGAAAATAAGGAAAAGATAAAGATAAAATATTAATAAACATATTTGAAATTTTAAAATAATAGTTAATAGTTATTTTTATTTAAAATATAATTAAAAAAAACTTTTTAAGAAAAACCAAAGGGTGTGAAGGCCTCACACAGTGACATGTGACATACACCTTTTTGTTTATTATAAATATAGATTAAATGGGTAAAACTTGAAAATATACATAAAAAACGATCCAACCTCTTTAAAAAATCGATTCGACCAACTGGTTTCCCATTCCAACCTCCGGCTCAATGCAACAGATCATAACTAACATAATGCTAAGAGAGAATTTGACACACAAAAAGGAATTTGATACACAAGCATGCCACATAAGTTTGGACCAGTGGCGGTCAATAGATGATAGTTAAAAGATGTACAATATGTTAGTCATGGTCCGTTGGTGGACAATATGTTAAAAGGTGAAACCGCCAACACATATTTCGTTAGTTAGGACTGATAACGGCCAACAACTTATAGTTAGGATTATTTAAATCCAATACTCCTTTTTATTTGTTACACCATATAGAATTGGACATAATATACTTGTGTATAATAATAGATGTGAGGGAAAGTTAAAACATTTTAAAATCATGAAGTACAACCTTGAGTCACCACCGAGATTTCTCTTAAAAAAGAGAAAATTTCAATTTTCGTCCATGTGGTTTGCCTAAACTAACATGTTCAGCACACGTATAACACCCTGAGAACCTGAGGTTTGTTTTTCTAACACTTTACGTCCCTTGTTTTAACGACTGCTAGGTTTTCCGTTAGTTTGTGGTGAAATGACTACTATACCCTTCAGTTTTTTAGTGAAGTGACTTTTATACCCTCCCATCTTCTTCTCCAACCCACCCACCCACCACCACCATCACCACCACCTACAACATCACCACCATCTCCACCGCCACCACCAAATCAGACCACCACACCACCACCTGTCTTCGAATTTGTTTTCGGGTCACATTCCTTCGACTTATAGTTTTCTAAAGTCGTTGGCTGTTTTATCTTTATCGAATAACAATGTGTCGGGCAACATTCCACCAAAGCTTGGCAATTGCTCTGTCCTTCAGGTTCTTGATTTGGGTTCAAACACTTTGAGTGGGGAAATCCCTGCTGATGTTTCACATTTATCGCATCTGACCCAACTTGATTTGAGTAACAATAATCTTTCCGGTGAGGTGCCACCGGAATTGTCCAGCATCCCATCCCTAAACTCCATTATGCTAAACTCCAACCATCTTTCTGGTAATATACCGGAGTCGCTTTCCCATTTGTCTAACCTTACTTCACTAGATCTCAGTTCAAATGACTTGAGTGGTGAGATTCCAGCAAATCTTACCGTGATTTCAAGTTTGATGTATTTTAATGTGTCAAACAATGATCTTGAAGGCCAATTCCTGAGCCATTGGCTTCTAGGTTCAACAATGAATATGTTTATGCGGGTAATGGTGGTTTATATGGGAAGCCATTGGATCGAAAATGCAAAGGGATGACTAGTGGTACTAGCAAAAGAATGATTTTGCTGATTGTTGTAGCTGCTGCTAGAGCGATTTTCATGTCTCTATGTTGTTGCTTCTACACATACAGTTTGTTCAGATGGCGAAAACATATCAAAGAGAAGTCAAAAGCAAGGGAAAAGAAGAAAATGAGTCCACAACGAAGCTCTGGGACTCGAAGTAGTGGCGAAAATGGAGGCCCGGAGCTTGTTATGTTCAATAACAAGATTACTCTGACTGAAACCCTGGAAGCAACCCGGCAGTTCGATGAAGAAAATGTTTTGAGCAACCCGGCAGTTCGACGGTGGTCTGATTTGGTGGTGGCGGTGGAGATGGTGGTGGTGTTGCAGGTGGTGGTGATGGTGGTGGTGGGTGGGTGGGTTGGAGAAGAAGATGGGAGGGTATAAAAGTCATTTCACTCAAAAACTGAAGGGTATAATAGTCATTTCACCGCAAACTAACGGAAAACCTAACGGCCGTTAAAATGAAGGACGTAAAGTGTTATAAAAATAAACCTCGGGTACTCAGGGTGTTATACGTGTGCTAAACTTGTTAGTTTAGGCAAACCACAAAGACGAAAATTGCAATTTTCTCCTTAAAAAACAGTATTCTAGGAAACCATATAATTAAGGTTATTTTTGGGTATCATTTGTTGATCCGAAGATGGACGCTTGAAAGTATGGAGAGGCCATCAATTGGATCATGTTTTAAATATATATATATATATATATATATATAGTATGAGTATATACAAGAAACCCAAATTATATGGTAAACTCTAGAAACCCAAGTTGTGGCTACAATCAAGCCACATCATCACAATCAAAATCCAATTTAATAATATCATAAGGGTAAGGAGGTAATTTTACCTTGAACAACTTTGAACAACTTTTTGTACTCTGCACATCCCCCCATGTTTTGTGCAAGAAGATATCATGCACACCCCTCCATATATGTACTCTCAACTACTTTTTTTAGCAACCCACCCATCCTCCATGAAGATTTAAAAGATAATTCTTCTTATATTCATCTTTTTCTCATCTCTTTTTCCACCATGGATTTTAACATAGAAGATTTTCTACCCGTAAGTGACCCGTCGAACAAGAACAACCACAACCACCATCATTAACGTCAAATCTGTAAGTATTTTTTAATTTTTAGCTTTTAATTTTTAGTTTTAATTAGGTTTTAAGTTGAAATAATTTGGGGGGTTTTTGGTTTAAAATGTTGTTATCAAAATTGTAAGTTGGTTTTTGTTGATAATGAATGGGTTTGAATTTCTTTCTTTCTTTTTTTTTTTATTGTCAACTAGAACACACAAGGTTTCAAGCCAAAAAAAGGTTCTTCAATGTACGACTTCTTGAAACCGAGCTAGTGAGTTCTTAATATCCATGAGTTTTATATCTATTCTTCTTGTTTACTTTTTCCCCTTTTAAATTTTTTTTGTTTCTGTGTTTTTAGATATAGAAATAATATAGAATGTTCTACTATATAAGTTTTGAGTTATGAATATTGAAAGTTGATCCATGATTAAAAAAAAAAAAAAAAAAAAAAAAACCTTACACTTGATTCTTCTATTATTCGTTTGTTTGTTTATGACTCCAAAAAGATAATATGTTTATTTAGTTTTTTAGATTTTTTTTTAATGGAGTTTTTTAGATTTAAAGTGAGATCTAAATAGTATATAGCCTTGAAATTGTAGATTTAAGCACTAAATAGTTGTATAATAAATTAATTATTATTTGTGGTGATCTTTTTGTTGATGTAAACTTTGTAAAGGTTTATCCCTTTTTCATCTTGACTTTGCTTCTAGGCATGTTGACTTAGGCAGACAACACATGTTACCCTCTTATGCAAAGGGTAACAAGTGTTACACATTTATCCCCAGTTAACACATGTTCACATATGGGCCCCGACTAACATGTGTTACTCCTGTTTAGTATATTAGATGATGAGTTGGTCACACCGGTTAATATCTCATCTATTTTTTTTGCAGTTGATAACGAAGACCCCCCCCCCCCACTGGTTAACATATGTTAACATACGAAGTCGAAGGAAGCCGAGAAAAATATGTAGAAAAACTTTTTAATAACGTTTTCGTTTTTGTACTCAATGTATAGAGTTACTAGATTTATTTTGTTAAAGTGGTCAATAGTTTGTAATGATACTTTGTAATAACGTGTGTTAATAATTTGTGTGCTTTATTTCTCAGTAAACTTATGAAGTGAAAACTATTGGGGTAAGCAAGACAAAAAAAGGTTGACAAAATAAACACAAGTTTAACATATGTTACCAAATAACACATGTTAACCTCTTATGCAACATTAACACATGTTAACCTTCTATGCAGTTCATTTGAATGTCATGGGGTAGGTTTTTGTGTGGTTCAATAGTTGGTAATGATACTTTGTAATAACTTGTGTTAATAATTTGTATATTTTATTTCTTAGTAACTTATGAAGTAAAAACTATAGTGATAAGCAAGACAAAAATAAAGGGCTGACATTAAATAAAAGTTTAATAAATGTTACCAAATAACACATGTTAACCTCTCATGCAACATTAACACATGTTACCATTTTACATGCAGTTCATATGAACGTCTTAGGTAGGTTTATCTCTTGTTCAATAGTTTGTAATGATACTTTGTAATAACACGTGTTACCAAATAACATGTGTTAACCTATTATGACACGTCTTAATAATGTGTGTTAATAGTTTGTATGCTATGTTTACTTATTTCTTTTGTACACTTATGAAGTGAAAACAGGAGTGGTAAGAAAGACAAAAAGGTTGACAAATGATACAGGTTTAACATATGTTACCACACCACTCATACTAACAAATATTAGATCTTCTAATGGGTATATGGGGGAAACAAGTTTAACTTTATCAGATTAGATAACACATGTTATCCCTTTATGACCAACTAACATATGTTACCCTCGTATGCAACATTAACACGCTATTTGTACTTGCCCCATTATAATAATATTTTCTTAAACAAAAAGTAGGAGAGGGGTGTGACATGACCCATTATAGTAATATTTTCTTAACCAAAAAGTAGTAGAGAGGAGAGAGATGGTGTGACATGACCCATTATAATAATATTTTCTTTATCAGATTAGATAACACATGTTAGCCCTTTATGACAAACTAACACATGTTACCCTCGTATGCATCATTAACACATTATTTGTACTTCCCCATTATAATAATATTTTCTTATACAAAAAGTAGGAGAGAGAGTGTGACGTGACCCATTATAATAATGTTTTTTTAAACAAAAAGTAGGAGAGAGAGAAGAGATGGTGTGATATGACCCATTATAATAATATTATAAAGGTGAAAAGAAAGAGAAGAGAGGAGAGAGGAGAGAGAATGTGTCATAACTTTTCTGGAAAATGTGTCAAGACTTATGATATGATGGCTTATGACATTTTTTTGTCTTTCCAACTATACCCTTGCTTTACTCTTTCATATTAAAAGTACTATTATTTTTAAAGATAAAATCAACTTTAAATCTACACCATAGATCAAAGTCCATCAATGGTTGAGAGTGGGTTTCCAAGGTTTACCATCTAAGGATGGGTTTCCATATTATCCTTACCCTATATATATATATATATATATATATATATATATATATATATATATATATATATATATATATCTATCCGTACCATGTTCCTTCTTGTCTTTTTAATAGACGACGAAAAGTTATAATCCAGCTAAGATTTAAAATGCAATTTAATCATGTTACATCATTTCTAATACAGTAGCCTTTTTTTAATAACACTAATATATATAACAAAACTTCAAAAAATTATTATAAAAGGCTTAAAAGCTATTCTATTTCGCAACTTGAATCTGGCTTAAGAATTTCCACTTGTTGATTAGAAAGATTTAATTATGTTGTAAGTGGGATTGCGATTTGTGTATCTTCTTGATCTGATACTTATTAATTTAGCAAGTCAGAATTACATCCTATGTGTTAGTAGCTCATATACCGTCTAACGAATACATAAAATAAAGACAAAACTACAGAAAACAATCTTTATGTATACCCAAAATTGCAGCTTTTACCTTTATATTTAAAAACTCGATAATCAACCTTAACCTATGTATTTTATTGCAAAACCAAACATTTATCACTAACGGAGTTAGTTTTCCAAGTTATGTTGCATGTGAGGGCTTTTTAGTCTTTTTCTTTGTTTATTTTTTAAAATGTTTTGGGTCTGGGGTGATTAAATATAAATCAGGCCCATATAATTTAAACATGCTCACAAAACTCAAAATATTAATTAAGTTTAACCATTTAAACTTCATTGAACTTATTGTTATTGGGTCTAATCTTTTAAACAAATCTGGCCTTTATATATCAAAGTATAAAAAAATAAGAAGAATTGGATTTTAATAATCCAAACTTTGTCTCGTTAACCTGCAATAATCTGTACTTAGAAATTCCTACAACAGTCCCAACTTTCAAATCGGGTATTGAGAGAAACCGGGTATGGTTTGGGTACGGGTATTGAGAAGAAAAACCAAACCCTATTTATCCAGGTATGATATTGGAATCAGGTATAGATCCTCGGCTATTAATACCCGGTTTAAAAAAAATGTTTGGTTTACAATATGCATGTTTAAAAAAAAAAACATAAATATAAAACTTGTAAAGTAAACATAAAAATATACTTTAAACTAGACCGTGTATTAAAAAACCTATAGGTATAGGGAACATCGGGTTCAGGTATAGGGTGTAACCGTTTCCATGTATTTTTGGGTAAAAATTGGGTATGGTTTCAGATACAAAAATAACCGGTTTCATGTATTTTTCTTGAGTCCAATTCCAGTTAGGTTTTTTTTTTTTTTTTTTTCACCTCTATCCTATATCATTGCCATCAAGCTTATTTTACAACACAAGTCGGTTTATATTCATGTCAAAGGGGTTAGGCCGGCACTCAACAAGTTTTCTCATAAATTTTCTTGAGTTTTATACATAATACAAAACCGCATTCTTAAAACACCATTAAAACAACATATAAGGTTATACGTATCTCCAAACATGTTAACTAACTTTGGCATGTTTCATAAATTCAACTCTTTTGACGCCTATCATTTATAACTATGTTTCTCATACTATGTATGTAACCATTACCAATAAATTATAAACACAAATGTATAATGATCAACTTTAGCTAGACTTCTACGCAATGTTGTTAATCTAACTCTTTCTATAAAATTGGGTAGCAATTTAAAAAACTAAAATATTAAACATACTAGTGGTGATGCCCGCGCGTTGTAGCGGGTTCGTTATGCGAGGAAATTTTAGTTTGTATCATTTGGTTCTGTTAACATTTCATAACACAATTGAAATAACATAACCTTTAGAACAATTCATATAACCACATAAAAAAATTCAACAATTGATAAAAAAAAAAAAAAAGTCATCAAGAATGGGTATGCATAGATGCTCTGCATAAGCATAGATTGACCAGCCAACTGGGGAGGTTAAATTATCAGTATACAATCGAAAAATAAAAAAAACAACCTTTAGACGCCATAGTAGAGAACTCACCGTGTTTTCGGATTAGAACGTCTTTATACTATCTGCGTAGGCGAGCAGAAAACTACAAAGCGCTGCTACATAAAAAAAATTGTTGACTCAATTAGAACAACAATGATCATTTGATAAAGAAATTAAATAAATAAAATAAACATGTATTGATGTTGATTAGAGGTTATTAACTTGAAACTAAAAGTAAAAAAATAATAATAATGTCCTCTAAAGTCAAAGAGATGATTAAAGGATCTGGATTTACAACACCACCACTATACTCATCATCAAATTCCTCAAGAGTTTGATTTTCCCTCTGCAAAATATTATTGTTATTAATGGAACTTAACATAATCCAGTTTTTTATCATTAGTCGACAAAGCTAACCCACTAATTATTTATACATATTTTTAAGAAACTTGGGAAAAAAGTGAACTGAGTCCATCCAATTCATAATCAAAACCACCCATTTAACCTGGACCCTTTAGACCCGCCCATTTTGTCACTTCAATGATTATTCAACTTCAACTTACCAAAGTGGTATGATGACATTTACAATTTTGTTTGTCATTGTCTACAAGCAGAAACTGAAATGGCTCACCTGACTATAGATAAATTTAACAAGAGTCTGACATCCAATTATCTGGACTGTATCGCGTTTTGCATCATCCAAAAGTTCGACTGAAACATTCATCAGGTTGACCGGAAAGTATGCCCTGAACATGAGGGTGTTTGGGATTGAGTTTGGAGATGCAAAAGTGCTTTTGGTCAAAAGTGCTTATTGACTTATGACTTTTTGAAAAGGAGTTTTAAAAAAAAGTGTTTGGATTAGCTTTTGAGATGAGAAACGTCAAAAAGTCAATAAATTGTTGTTTTTTTAAGTGTTTTGCTTAACTTATTGTGAATATTGGTTGTATGAGTGGTAAATTTGTAATTTTTTTCCAAAAGTCAAAAGCCAAAAACCAAAAGCCAGGATTTCTAACTTTTCAAAAACAGCTTTTCCACCCTTAAAAGCCAAAAGCCAAAAGTCAAAACAGAAAGTGCTTTTGGGTTACACAAACAGCTTATTGACTTATTGGCTTTTTGGAAAAGCCAATAAGTCAATAAGTTGTTTTGAAACTCAATCCCAAACACCCTCTTAGTAATAACAAATCACCATTATTTCAAATTATACTATTAACAACACTTTCAACTTATAATACAAGTTAAGTAGACAAAAAATAGACTAAACAACTTGCATTTGCTCTTTGCACATGCAAATCAACTTACTATACACCTCTGTAATAACAGTAACCAGATGCACTTGATCTAACCGCAACTCTTTGTAGCATCTTACTTCAAGATACTTTGCAATATATATATAACAAAAGATTTTCAATGATATGTTAACACTGATTATTTCCGCCATTAACAGGCTCAGTTTCAAAAAGAGTGAGGCGCACCAAGGCGATATGGTCCAGAGCTGGGGCGCTAGAAACAAAGTGCAAAAGTGCACTGTTATACATCAAATACTTTACATCACGTCATGCACCGCTTCATTACACGAGGCGCTAGGTATTTAAATAAATATTTATATTTCTCATACGTTCCTATCATCACTTACTTAAAACTTAGATATAAATAACTTTGATAAATGATTTAATATGCTTCAAAAGTATGCTTTAAAATATTTCCATCACCTCTTCTCCAGATAATTGGATCTGGTCTGCTGGGCCTGATCTTGCTTTTGTCTCTTCATCGCTCAGGCTTCTTATTGAGAACGGTTTTTTTCAAACCTGCATTCGTTTTATAAATGAAATAATTGGGTTCCGATTAAGGTGGACTTCTTTGGTTGGAGAGCGATTATGGACAGAATTCCTACAAGGCTCAATCTGGTTAGAAGAGGATTAAACATTGCATCTAGTCTTTGCCCCTTATGCAGACTTCAGGACGAAACCCCAAGGCATCTCTTTCGTGACTGTTCTTTTGCTTCACCAGTCTGGTCAGTGGTTTTTCTATGGACCAAAATCCCAATGCCTTGTGGTGGAGATCTTTCCGACCTTATGTAGTACCCAGAAGGTTGCTTCAGTAACAAGTTCCAAGTCAAAGCAGTGAAAGCTATTTTCCTCACCACCATTTGGAACATATGGCGAGCGCGGAATGACCAGATCTTCAACGCTTTACCTCCAAGTATATCAAAGACAATCATTGAGAATATTAATATTCATCGATATTTGAGAGTATATGTGGGAAAACACGGTTAAGTAGCCAAATATCAGGGCGAAGGAAGGTGGTGGTGATCTTCTTTCGCTATCGAACTGCCGAATAGACATGGTAATGTCACCGTCATTTAGCTACGCCACCACTATGACAATAGAGGAAGTTGTTTGGTGACAGATTTCTTTATTAGATGACAATGGGATTAGGAGGGTGTTTGAGATTGAGTTTGGAAATGAAAACATGTTTTTTTGTTAAAAGTGTTTATTGCCTTATGACTTTTTAAAAACAAGTTTTTAAAAAAAATGACTGGATTAGCTTTTGTGATGAGAAACATCAAAAAGTCAATAAATTGTTTTTTTTTAATGTTTCGTTTAACTTATTGTGAAGATAGGTTGTATGGGTGGTAGATTTGTAAATTTTTTTCAAAAGCTAGAATTTCTGACTTCTTAAAAACAGATTTTTCACCCTTATTGAAAAGTCAAAACCAAAAGTGTTTTAAACATGTTTTATGATGTTTTAAAACATGTTTAGTTTGGAACATCTTCACTTAGGCTATGGTGACATCCGTCACTTTTATCACTATTATTATTATACATATATACATTTTTTTTATTTCGTACCACCTATCTTGTACGTCACATTTTTCTATAATAATAATAATAATAATAATAATAATAATAATAATAAAATAAATAAAAAATAGATTTATGTTAGTCTTTTTCTCAAACAACTAAACCACCTAAGCCCAAAACATAACCCAAACCCAACCTTCCCTTGCCCTTTACTCTAATCCATCATCCCATCTGAGCCCAAGAAGCCGAGCCCAACACAGCAGCCCAGATATCCAGCCCACCTGCCTCACTTCTCCTCTCAATCTAAAAAAAAATATATACATGCTGCTGCCCGAACTCAAACCCGGGTCAGCAGCACAACATACACAGGCTCACACCAACTGAGCTACGAACACCCTTGGTATACATCCCGACCATTAATATATTTAGACCCTGTTTCGTCTGGCTTCTTCTTCCTCCTTTGCTGTTTACGTGAACAGCATCGCACCACATTTACAACTACGGTCAACACAACCTTTGACCATTAAATTAAAGCTAAACATGGCATTTAACCACTGATGGACTCGTATGATGAATGGACAGCAAATTACGCGTATTAACGTGGTCAAAACATTCCAATTTTTACACAAATCACGCGTCAACCTCATCATGGCGAGTCAATACTTACCAAATCAACATCCGGACCTTTACCCTATAAATTGAACACCACAACACCTTCTACACTCGCCGAATACATCCTCTCAACCTTCAATTTCTGTCAACAATCCTTCATTCGAAGTTTTTAGTCAAGTTTTGACTTTTTCATTTGACCGAGCTTTATACACGTTTACGATTCTTGTAAGTCCTTTATTTTTGATGAGTTTCAATCTTCGGCCACTTACAAACAATAGCCCCATCATATCAGGGGCTATTGCTTGTTAAATCAGATTATTGATTACCTAGGGTTCAACATTTTTGAATTGGGGAAGAACACGATTGTAGTTTTGATATATATTTAAAACAGAATGAATTAGAAACACAACTGAACCTTAGATCAGTTGGTTGAACACTCACAACATAAAACTTGGCCGGCCCTGACTGAGGGTTCGAGTCCCATACCAAGCAGTTTATTTTTCTTCCTTTTAATTATATATAAATCAGATCTTTCTTATACTATATAACTAATTTAAACGAAGAATAAATCGTTCTCAGGGTGTGGCTCAGTTGGTGGTCACGCTTGTGATAAAACTCGAACCAGCCAGAGGCCCGGGTTCGACTCCCATAACCAACAACATTTTTTTTTACCTTCTTTATATATATATTTAACATATAAATCTTTTAAAATAGTTTTTAAATACTAAAAGTGATTTATAAATTCTATAAAAATTATTATATGATCTCCAAATGGTAAAGTTCATCATCCAATTTTTAGTTTTTCAAAAATAATTTATTTGATATATATTATAAATATTACAAGTTTATTCATTTATAATTGTAAAATTCAATAAAAATATCTAAACGATCTTATTAAATCTCACAAAAATTATCCTAAACTTGTGTTGCAATAAACATTTCAGAATTTATTTTTATTTCAGAAAAACCGTTCATTTTATATTTTTAATTAATTTTTGTTATTTTTAATCATAAATAAATCATAATAAATTCATTTTACAATATTTTTGCACCAAAATTTTATATAAATTATTTCTATTCATTTGGAACAGAAATACAATTTTTAATTTAAAATTTCTTTAATTTTAATATTTTTAGATAATAAAGTTATATTTTGACAAATTTGAAATAATTAGATTAAATATTCTATTTTCAAGAAAATAATTTTATAAAAATTATTTTCATACTCAAAACCTTATGTTATGACTATATTCAACTTAAAATTTTACAAAGAGACTTTTATTTATTTATTTATTAAATTTCTTATATTTAATAAACAATTTGATTATTTATCAAATAAATACTTATCCCCAAATTCGAAGCCCTAGAAAATACTTATAGACCAAATAGACTTAGACTTATTTGTTACATTATACATAGGGTGATACTTGGCAACGTTGGATTATACTTATTCAATTACACAAGACTTACCACCTTGCTAAGGTGAGTATTACTTATCCCCTTTTTTTTCGCTTTTACAACTTTTGGGGTGATTCATGCACAAGTATACAAAACTTTCGTATTCATTTACACATACATTTTATTCATTTACAATTCATATACGTGTCTTGTTTATCTTTGTGCTTATGCTTGAACATGAACGTAGCTTACATACAAAATCATACATTTAGACATAACTTATGTTATGGTGCTCTTTACACTCAGACGTAACTTATGTTATGGTGCTCATTTAGACGTAACTTATGTTACGGTGCTCATTTAGACATAACTTTGTGTTATGGTGCCCTTTTAGACTCACACGTGTTGAGGTGCTCATTATCAATTTCATTGTACAACTTTACATGTGATCTTTGTCTTGTTTGGTTACTTGCGTGTTTACATAATGCCTTGGTGATGCTAGACACATGAATTGTACTACTTTTCAAACTTATACTATATGTACAAAACTAAGTAGTACTCACCAACATCATATGTTGACAAAATTATTTTCGTGCATGTTTCAGGATAAGCTGCTTGACGCTTCACATAGGACTTTGGACTTAGATTAAATCAGTCAATTATCTTTATTTTCGTTGCCTTGTATTTAATTTCACATGTTGTAAAACAATATTCAATAATCATATATCTACATTTTAGTACCATGAGCTTTTGAACAATCGTCACTACGTGGCACCTCGATGATTCCGCCATCGGTTGGGGTGTTACACTATGTATCTTAATTTAAACAATTCCGTTTAGTTTTAAACATGTTTTATGATGTGTTAAACAAAGATTTCAGATTTGATTCCTCTACCTAACCAAACTCAACTGTTAATTTCCCAATAATATAAATGGTTGCTAACATCAATAACTAACAATAACAAAACATCTGATATAAATTAACTAAGAAACTTACAATCAATTTTTTGCTCCATATCTTGTCTATTACCTTTTTTTGTTTAAAAAAAAGTATATGCTATATGTGTTGTAACAAAGAAACAAACCCCTAAACAGAGAAGATTTCATGAAAACAGTAGCTAAATCAAAGCAATTACCACACGGTTAATGTGTTCTTATTGCACTCCAAAAATTTGGTTCGTAGGACCTCCAAATTCAACCACCGGTTGTGGACACACGAACATCGCCTGTGATTCGGCTTGTGTTCTTCTCAACTCCGTCCATATAGAAACCATGATGCTATTGTGAAGGGTATAAAGTATGATTCAATTGGTAAATGGAAGGGAAAAATAAATTCTGATTAGGGATATCGAAAGAAGCACAGTGATTGAAGATGTGATCAATCGTACCCATGGTGGTTTAAAGGGTGTGTTGATGGAAAGGAGGTGAATATTGTTTATGCAATGAGGAACTGACATATATGTGTGTATATACATAGTTATTGAGTGTCTTAAAAATTAAAAGAGTAAATTAAAAAAATCGTCTTTTATGTTTATAGCGGGTTGGAAATCATGTCCTTTAAAAACATAAATTACATAAAACGTACATTTGCATGGATATTTTGGTGCATTTGCATTTAGGTGAAAGTGTTGGGGGTTTGTTGGAAACCCGAAAATGTTGACCAATTCGGATCAATTGGTACTGTGTAGCCGCCTGTCATAAACGGAGTTTGATTCCGGTTGTTTTGGTATGGATCCATGATGAATTGGTATATAAAAAACTGTGAGTGTAAGATGAGATTTTATATGCTATAAAATTAGAAGAGTTGGTGTAAAAAAGGGTTAAAGATTGTTATTTATGGTTGTGAAAATGTTTTTTTTTTAATAAAGAGCCGTTTATTTTTTTAAACGTTGACACACCCCTCATAATCCTCAAACAGTCACAAGCCCCGTCGCCTTCGTCATTTCCTTGCCGATGAGGGCGTGACGAGCCCTTGGGAGGCGGTGTAGCTGACCCGGGACGGACCTCGCCGGCCCATGGCGGTCCCACACACCTTTAGTCTTATACAAATAAACAAAACATATACATCTAACGATACATCTTTTACAAAGTACATGAACTTTTTATTCTCCTTATGAAATATAAAAATCTAAAATACACAATAATTAATTATACTCAATGGTATGATCTCACGGAATGGCTCGGTGGGATGAGGTGGCATAGACCCCTGAAGGGGAACACCTCCCCTCCCAAAAAAATTTAGGTGGTGTCGATGAAAAAGCCCCCTCATCACCAAATGTTCTTATTGGTTAGATAATATGAATGTTGGTTTTTAAAAAAGAAGGGGGTTATGGGGAAACATTTCCTTAATTTGGGAGAAGTAATGGGGAAAATAATAAGACGATGTGGCATTCGAAGGAGTTAGGGGATCGTGTCACCACACTATATAACCTTAACCTTAGTAGTGTGATATAGATAGATGAACAACAAAAGATGACAACAAAAATCCAAGACTCAAGTTGACAAAGGACAAAATCCTTGTGCTAATGTAGGCGCCAGTACACACAGAGCCACGTCAGATACAGCTTCCTTTCACATGCAGTCATCATCTTCTTCCTTCTCACATGCACACTCTCTTATTATTTTATATCATTAATATCTTATATCTCCTCCCTAATCATTGCACCTTCCCCATAAATATCTCCCCTTTAATCTTAATTTCCCACAAATATCTCCTCATCTTCCCCTGTTTCCTCTGTTTTCAACAAACTAATGGCGATTACAGAGCACAGGGACATTGAGAAAGGAGACAACAAGGGTCTTGACGATTTGGTTGACCCACTTCTTGATGAGAAGCCCAGTTCAAAAAACGTGGATGATTGTCAAGAAAGTGAACATAATGGGTCAATTGTGATGGTTTTGTTAAGCACTGCTGTTGCTGTTTGTGGGTCTCTTGAGTTTGGATCGTGTGTAAGTCAATGTGTTGGATTATTATTATTAATTGGTTTATGTTTGTTTGTTTGTCTGATTTTGTATGTGTTTTGTAGGTGGGATATTCGGCTCCTGTTCAGACTGATATCAGCATTGATTTGAATTTATCTGTTGCAGAGGTTGTTTGGTTTTATTATTATTAATATTATTATTTATGGTTGAAGAGATTGTTGAATATTGATTGTGACATTGGTTAATATTGGTTTTTTGCAGTATTCTCTTTTTGGTTCGATAGTTACTATTGGTGCCATGATTGGTGCAGTCACGAGTGGTAGAATTGCAGACACAATTGGTCGAAAAGGGGTATGAGATTTTTAATTTTGTCTCTTTTTTTTTTTTTTTTTTTTTTTTTTTTTTGGGGGGGGGGGGGGGGGGGGGGGGGGACAATATCGAAAGCTCAGATATGTTGTGTCACGTCTTGTGTCTAATTGTCTGTTTTGCATTGAAGACTTGTGCGCTAGGTTGTAGCGTGTACAAGTCTTCAATGCAGGTGACGACAGACGTAGAAAAAATTCATTGGTTATTGTTGTTTTGGACTATATTCTTAGAAAACAAAACAATGACAATGACTTTGAGCATCCTAATTGAGACGAATGTTACATCATGTCATTTTTTTCTCGCTCCTACTTGTCTCTTTCGCATAGGCGTGACGTATCTCACAAATAGCCAAAAAAACGCTCACATACCTTTCGCCTATCAAACTCTACCGTCCGTCTCCTTTTCTCTGCCAGCTTGAAGCTACGTCAAGACGTAGAACTCCGCGTTTTGGGATCAATAGTTTTGTAAATATTAAACTTTTTATACGATTTTATTTATATATTAAAACTACTTTTTTGGTTGATACAATGGATATGTACCTTTTAGGTTACATGAGTATAAATAATTAAATATGTTAATCTATTTTATTAATATCAATTCCCAAAAAAAAAAAAAAGAGATATGTTTATTATTAAATCTTTTATATATTTTATATTATGGGTATACAACAATTTGCTTTTATTGAAAAAAAAAACATGCATGTTTATAAAAATATGGATAGAAATTGGCCTTAAATATTTAGCATGTGCATATGAGTCATGTGTGCATGGTCACCATGATCCATGACCATGCATGTATAATACAGACAGAAACATCCTTTTAATATCTGAGTATGTACACATGACTGTCCTAAACATGTGCTTATGTTGTACAACATAACCTGCATGAAGTACAGTTTCATTCTGTCATCAATCTTTCTGTGATCTGAAAATATTTTTTATGATTTGTTGTTGGAAACAGGCCATGGCATTATCAGCTGTATTCTGTATAGCAGGATGGCTTGCAATCTTTTTTACCATGGTAAAACACAAACTATTAGTATTAGTATTCATTACAGCAACAATTGCACATACTTAGGTGTTGTTTAGGTTATAACCTAACTTTTGGTGGTATAATGTTTCATTTAGGGATCTCTTTTACTTGATACGGGTCGGTTCTTCACTGGATATGGCATAGGAATTTTCTCTTTTGTGGTAAATGGCCAAGATTGAATCAAACTTGATGAATTATTTATAAACCACTTGCAAGAATGTTTATATTGGACATTTATAAATAGGTTCCAATATATATAGCAGAAATAGCTCCAAAAAATCTACGCGGAGGGCTCACTACTCTTAATCAGGTTAGAATCATGGCATATTTGTCTTAAAACCGAGTTTTGTTTTACCTTATCCTGTTGGTTAGCAGGGTATTGGTGGGGCCTGTGAGTTTTCGTTCTCGTGGTTACATAAAAAGATTTTATTTTTATGTTGATTTGTGCAGCTCATGATCGTTACTGGTTCATCTATATCATTCTTGTTGGGAACTGTCGTTTCATGGAGAACATTAGCTTTAACCGGTATGCACAAATATAAAAAAATCAAACAAATTTCTACGACAAAACCAAAAACTTAATATTTATTGATTTGCAGGACTCGTTCCCTGCATTCTTCTGCTAGTTGGCCTGTTGTTCATTCCAGAGTCCCCTAGATGGCTAGTACGTTATAAAAACTTCAAAAGAATTATGGATATTTTATAGTGCAAGATATAATAACGCTATACGGATGTTTTTATTTCAGGCTAAGGTTGGACGTGAAGTAGAATTTGAAAATTCTTTGCGCAGGCTTCGTGGTGCAAAAGCAAACATTTATGCTGAAGCCAATGAGATACATGTACGTTACTTCTGTTATATATTTACAATGTTCGTAAATCATCAGCGCATGATTTGGCCTCAAAACAATTTTTTTTTTGTTTATTAGAATCTGAAGCGCGCCTAACTGTTTGTATGTTGTACAGGTGACTATACTCACTCTTCAAAGTCTTCCTAAAGCTGGACTATTGGATTTATTAGATGTCAAATATATAAAAGCAGTTATTGTAAGCACTAAGCAACATATATTTTTCTTTTCTTTTTGATATAAAATTTTAAAAATTGACACGCGAAATTTTCTTTTTTTATGTGTTAGATTGCTGTTGGATTAATGGTATGTCAACAATCTGGAGGAATCAATGGAATAGGTTTCTATGCAAGTGAAACCTTTCAGACTGCTGGTTCGCCTTCTCTTTTGTTTATTAAAGTGGTTTATAACGCTTTTACGCATAGGTTGTTGGTTAATAAACCAAAAATTATCACACGCGCAGGACTTGCATCCGGAAAAGCTGGAACCGTTGCTTATGCCTTAATTCAGGTTTGTATGATTTGAACCATTTTCGTTCAATTCGTTTACATTTTGTTAATACTTAATACTGTCATTGTTAAATCCAGATTCCTGTAACGATAATCGGCGTGCTTCTAATGGACATATCAGGAAGAAGGGCTCTCCTTCTGGTACCTCTCTTGACTTTCAAAAAGTCAAAAAAGAATTCGCTTTTCACGCATTACGCATACTAACTGTTTTTCGTCCTCTCTTATTAAGGTATCTTCATCAGGGACATTTCTTGGTTGTTTTCTTGCTGGAACTTCATTTTTCTTCAAAGGTCAAGCAATTTTTCTTCAATGGGTCCCACTTCTTGCTGTTTCCGGCGTTCTAATATTCATAGCGTCGTTTTCAATCGGGATGGGAGCTGTACCTTGGTTGATCATGTCTGAGGTAACCATGGTTAACCTATACCATACCCTTTTCACTACTAGAAAAGTGGCATTTTGCTACAAAATTTTCTTACGAAAAAAATGCGTCACAAATTTTAACAAAGTTGCTACTCATTTGTGACGACAAAAAAACTATATTTTTTTTAACAAATTTGCGACACAATATATCTACAAATACTTAGGAAATTGCGTAGGAAATGGGTCACAAATTTCCTACACCATGTTTTCGTAGGAAATGCGTTGAAAATTGCGTTACAAATGTGTAGGAAGTGGTTTCCGACGAGGTTTTTTCTAACATCAAGGTTTTGTTGCAAATGCGTCACAAATTTGTGACGCATTTGCATCAAAACCTTGATGTTAGAAAAAACCTCATCGGAAACCATTTTTTACACATTTGTTACGCAATTTTGAAAAACATGGTGTAGGAAATTTGTGACCCATTTCCTACGGAATTTCCTAAGTATTTGTAGATATATTGTGTCGCAAATTTGCTAAAAAAAAATTGTAGTTTTTTTGTCATCACAAATGAGTAGCAACTTTGTTAAAATTTGTAACACATTTTTTTCCGTAAGAAAATGTTGTAGCAAAATGCCACTTTTCTAGTAGTGTTTTTTGAAGTTTTAACATCACAACAGTCTAGTTTAACATGTTCCCTATGGTTCACAGATATTCCCATTGCACATAAAAGGTGCAGCAGGGAGTGTAGCCGTGCTAGTGAATTGGTTTGGCGCGTGGGCAGTTTCATATAGTTTTAATTTCCTCATTAACTGGAGTCCTGCTGGTACTTATTCACCATCCTTCTGGTTTAATAATTATTCTTGCTTTATATTCTTGATCTAAATTAAAGTTATTGGTTTGTTATGTTTTAATGTAGGTACATTTTGGTTGTTTTCGGGATTTTGTGTTCTCACAGTTATATTTGTAGCGAAATTAGTGCCCGAAACGAAAGGAAAAAGCTTAGAAGAAATTCAAGTGTCTATCAACAAGTAATGATTGTGTTTGCTGCACCAAAAAAGAAGTTATATTAGTTGTAGGTAGATATTTTATAAAATTGTAACGTCGAACAGGCGATTATAGTTGATTCATAATTCACTAGTTTTTTTTTATTATTAATTTTTTTTTAGTTGAGTTAGAAATCTATCTCATTATTCATTTTTATATATAGATTTGACGCGTATTTTTGCATAGTTTCGCTGTTGATAAGCACATTGTTTATGTGATTCTTTGTGTATGCAGTTCTCATGATTCCTTAAGTAATTCAGTTTTGACTATTTGCTGACTTTTTCCTTGGTTCATATTATTGTAATATTGTTATCATCCTATCCATTTTGTAAAAAAAAAAAAAAAAAAAAAATCCTATGGGGAGGGTACAATCAACAAAGAAAGATTCACTGGGTCGCTTGGGATAAGATTACTACAAAAGCTAAAAGATTGGGAGGCTTATGTGTTGGTTAGCTAAGAACAATCAATCTTGTTCTGTTAACTAAATGGCGGTGGAGAGCGTTAACTGAAGACAAGGCGTTATGGGCAACATGTGTTAAGTCTATTCATAAGGTATCTTTACAAAACTGCAAGTGTAACAAGGAACAAAAGGGTACAGAATCTTACAAGGAAGGCGTTTTGTTTGGAGCGCAAAATGCAATATGGTGAACGGGATTAGAGCTATCAACGCAAACATGGTCCACGCGCTTCTTGACATGGGATTGTTATTCAAAAAATAATCTAACCAGATATACAAAATCAAAGACTCAAGTTTGTTAGAAATGTTTAAAACAAACAACAAAATCCAATTTTTCAACCTCATAATTTACACAAACCATAACTGGATTAAAAAATCTAAATTTTCAACTTCTATAAAGACAACATAAAACTTCAGAACCATGGCATTAAAAAATGGCCTTTTTTAACTACTACTTTCATCAGGGATCAGATTATGAACACTTTGCTCTGTAGGTGTTCCTGGGGCGTAAGGTACAAAACCACGACCACCAAAAACCGGACGCATAAACGCATCATCAAATTTTCTCCAGTAATAGTGAACTGTGTGAGAAGGTTTTGAAAGGAGCACCCGTAAGTGTGACGGGTAGAGTCCTGATCCGCTTTGACCCGGTTCAGCTTCTGGGTCCCGCACATTGTCTAGAAGAGGAGCAATGAAAGATCTTCCAGGGGTTGTTGGCTCAGAGGAAGCCATTCGGGACATGTTTGTAGATGGCGGCAGCAACAGTTTCACCAAAGGCTTAGTTATCAATCCAAATACCTGCAAAATTTTATAAAAAAAAATTATATAGACAAAAAACATGAATTCTTTCTGTATGATATTTGATGTCCGAAATAAACTTACCACTGTACTAAATAGAACAACGGTAATGGTACTTGTTATCATGATCGCATTCCCCTGTATTTGTGTATGACCTGACCTTGTGAACTGCAAGATCAAATTTGCTTATCATATACGAAATCACACCGTGGATCATTTACAAGTGGTTTTGTTATTAACAAGTATTAACGTTATTTTACTAATTTCGTGAAAATAACGTTAAAAACGACGGACGGTTAATCATGCATCATGTGGTGGCGTGGATAGCCAAAAGACAAAGGGGTACATGCACCGATCGGGTTTGTCCCGATTGCTAAGTGTTTTGTGCCTTATGTCCAAGGCTTGATACCAAACCACATCGAGCCGGGGGTCTCACTGGAAGCAGCCTCTCTATTCTTAGGGGTAGAGGTAAGGCTGTCTACATCTTACCCTCCTCAGACCCTACCTTAGCTTTGCTATAGGTGGGATTAACTGAGTATGATGATGATGATAATGATACGAAATCACATCGTGGATCATTTACAAGTGGTTTTGTTATTAACAAGTATTATTAAAACCATAATAAAAAAACAACGGACCTGGTTATAGGCAAGGGCCATAGAAACAGCGCCTCTCATAAGACCAGCCCACCAAATCAAAACCTTAAAGCAAACAAAAAGTTGACATTAAAACGTTAAAACTGTAGTTTCACATGCGTGTTAAACTGGAAACATGAGGGACGCGTGTAATAAGATCGTACTTGCTGCCTAAAAGTGATTTTCTCTCTTTCATTGTTCTTTGTCAAGTTGGATAAATATGATAATGGGAAAACAAAGCATCCTCTTCCAACCAAAACCAATCCCAATAAAATGGCGCTCACGCCCAGTGATTTTCCGGGGCTGACGGTTAAAAAAACAGGGATTACGGCTGTTAAAAATCAACATAGATGAAGTTTAAGAATTTGTTTTTAAACAAAATACCTGTCCCGTACGAAGTGCCACTTTTCAATATCCAAAGCATCCATACCAACATAAAGAAAGATAAACAGCTCTGAAATAAATGATAATGTTGCAAAAGCATGCCTGAAAGAATGAGTAAGTAGATACAGATGTAAGGAATAATTATATAATCACTTTCAAAACGTGTATCCAAACACCCTGTAATAGAGTAGACATACTTGGTTGTGACTCTTGATTTTTCTGTCACATTATGCCAGGTGTAATGAGACATCACAATTCCACAGAAAAAAACTGTAAGAATGCCACTCAAATAAAATAACTGCGAAAAACGTTAAAAATAATCGAGGGTTATTTGATGATATAAAGGAAAACAATGCTTGCAAAGTCAAATATGGAGGAAAATCTTACTTCAGCTAACATATATGAAAGGTAAGCCATTAAAATCATGATAGCAACTTCTCGATCCGTTGAATGCCTATAATTTAGCAAGCCAAATATGATGCGAATATTCTTCAAATAAAATATCTTTTTTTTTGTGACTCCGTATAACGTTAATCTATATACCTTCCAAAATATAGTCTTTTTATGACGTATGCACTTAGTAGCCCAGCCTGTAGGAGTAGAAATAAAATGTTGCACGATTATGTCGTTCAAGATAGCATTTAAACGCATAACGCAAATGGAAATACGTAAGCATGTAGACTTACACCAACTCCTAGAGCTGTACTCGTGATAAATAAATAGAAAAAATTTCCAATTAATTGGAACGCGTCGCTTGTTGTGATCCGAGATAAATCAAAGTATTGGACTGCATTGAAAATCACAACTGATGTAGCGTCATTCACTACACCTTCACCAAACACCAAACTGTATAACAAAGGAGTCTCATCCTGATTGAGCACCTGCAAAGTGCAAACAGAATCTGTTGCAGAAAATATTGCTCCAAGGGCTGGAAGACAAAAAAAAAAAGTTGAGAATTATAGAATAAAATTAAATATTCACAAAAGGTGACGAAATAAAACAGTCGAATGATACCTAGAAAATCGCCAAGATCAAGAGAACCGATATTCATTCTTTTAAAAATTTGTGTAGCCCCTGTAAAGAAGTTATTAGAACTTGTTTAGATTGACAAACCATGCAGTGTTCCCAGATACGATTATAATGAAGACGAATATTCTCATAAACATAATTAAAATCAACAATTCCCATTTCAGGATATTGAAAATGTCAATCAAAGGTTGCAATTCTAAGAACCTAGATACAGTCACTAGGATAAATATAAATAAAATGAAGATGTGTTTAAGTGAAGAACTTTAGTGTGTACCGATTGATATGACGGTGAAGGATATCACAGTACCAACAGCACCAAATAACACAATGGTCATGAAATTGCGAAAAAACTGTTTCTTCTTTACTTGGAACCTATTGATTCATCGTTGCAAAGACAATAAGACAAGGTAACAACCATGAAAAATTAAGAATTAACAAAACAGAAACCAAAAGATAAATGTATGTATGTGCTTATACTTTAAACATGTGCATGTGTCTCAACAAAGAGTCATAGTGATCACACAATCACCATGAGGTCTCATCTTTTGTGGTTAAGCTTCTTTGAATGATGAATTGCATCAGTCACCAAGCAAATAAATTAAAAACACAAGGTCAAATTCAACACGAGTGTCGTCCATAGTTATCAGAGGCGTGAGGCGCACTCAAGGCGCTTAGGCTCCGCCTGTGGACTAGGTGAGAAGCGCAAATAAAAAAAATAAAAAAAATCACCAAATCGTTAAAAATAACAATCATCTTATAAATATAAAATGATTGATTTAGCCATACCTGCTAAAAGAATTAACACACCTTTGATAACTATGTGGTAGATAAAATCAGTTGGTGGTAAATCAATGAATTGAGGTATTTATATATCGAAGAATAATTCAATAGAACTAATTTGGGGATTGATATACATATTTTTTTTATATTTGTTTTTATCTATAAGTGTTATAAAAATCAAATATATTTAAAATAGAAAAAGATTTGATTGAGATTTATATGTATATCGCTATAACGGGTAAGCATTGGTCAGGGGATTAGGTTTATAAAATCAGATCATGGCTTTTTTTTATCTAGGAGGGAAAAGCGGGATCTGGTGGCTTCTAGGAAATTGGTCGCCTAGGCGGTCAAGGCGATGGCCTTTGATAACTATAGTGTCGTCACGTGTCAAGTGACAAAAATATCCCGCTAAATTTAAATCACCTCTCACCTCTTCACTATGCAATAAAGATCATAACTATTACTTTGTCTGGTAATGAAAAATTTATTATAATAAATAAAAAAAAAAAAAAAAAAAAAAAAAAAAATTACTAGGTAACATACTAGCAATACACTTGTTCACACAAACTTTCTAGTAGAATTTCCATTCAATGCAAAACAGACATGACTTAATTAACAAACAATCTTCTATTAATTCATCTTACTATCTTAGAATCTTGTCATGTCTAAATCAAAACCTTGCTACCGAATAAAAACGGAATATACTAACCGTAAACCTATAAAACATACCCAGCATTAAAGATGATAGGAGGAAGAAGATAAATAAAAAAAAGATCTTCACTAAACACAAACAAATGTGAATTTCTTCCTCCAGTACTCAACAAAATAATAGCACCTGTACACAGACCCTGCATTGCCACCATCCAACAAAAAATAACAATTAAATCCAAATCCCTTAACATTCCGCATTATACATTATAATAATAATAATAACAACAAATTTTTTTTTATGATTTTTTTTATCATTAAATTAAAATCAACACATTACAAGTGGACGGCTGGTAAGCGGGCAACAAATTGCGCCGGTCTCTGGCTGTCGAGCAATTACTATGCATCACCTTTTACACCCTATCCAGAAACCGGATGGCTTCGGGGGCAAGGCCCCCAAAGGTATAAAAGGCAAAGGGTACGAAGACATGCTGATTTTCCATGCAGGCTTTTTCATGTTTAGCGACTTTCTTAGATTCAGCTTTCAATATTGTTTGCCCTACTACAAACCCCGAATCCCGAAGCCCCACCAGAGGGGACACCCCAGTGAGGTCAACGCACGCATGCTTACCTTGCGCCCACCCGAACACAAGGACATCCGCTGGCCGTAAGGTGGACCGTTCGTCTAGCGGGTCCGTCACAAAATAATAATAATAATAAAAATAACAAATTATAAAGACACTTACAATAACAAGAGCAGTGATTGACTCATTCATCCATCTACTCTCCTCCAAAAGATGACCAATAATAATACAAGCACAAAGAAGAGCCACAAACAGGTTCATATTCACAACAGCACCATACTCAGAGGCAGATAATGTAGTATTATACATCCTTCCCACTAATAATCCCAAATCAACCCCCATTGTATCCAATCTATTCCATCAACAAATAATCAAATTATAAAATAATAATAATAATAATAATAATAATAATAATAATAATAATAATAAAAAAACAAGATTCATGCAGGGATGGAAAATTACCAAAATGTGGACGTGAATTGATGGAATTGAGCAATGAAAGAGTGAGAGGAATGAATGTTGGTAATAAAGTTTGAAGCTTTAATGTGAATGTTGAAGAATTAAAGATGAAGAGCATTAGGTTTAGAGGTGTAGATGGTATTCATATATGGAGGGAGGAGAGGAAAAGGAGGGGGTGGGTGTTTAAATGTTTGTTTGATTATTTAGGACCTTAAATTATGTTACTTTTTATAAAATTTGGTCCATAATGGTTTTGGATATTGTCAATCATTTACAAAGTGTGAATTGGATATGTTTAATACCGGTGGATATATTTTTGACGCGGTCTGAACATGACACGAGAAAATATAGGTTTGGAGTTGGCTTACACGACATGTTGTATTGAATGGGTCAATCTGAACACGACTTGTTTTGTAAATGGGTTAAGGATTGTCGATTGTTAACGAAGGGTGAATAGAATATGATATTTTGAAAGTGGTGGTTGGAAACAAAGGTGGTGGAGTGTAAATGGGAAGAATGTGATAGTTAAGAAATGAAAGGGACTGAAATGGAAGAAAATGAAAGTTAGAGGACCTAATAGTAAATAATGATGTCTATATAATGCCAAGATCATTCCCTTTTTTGTATGGTGACCACTCATTGATTATTTAGGCACTATCTTTGCCCTTCCCCACACAACCTTTTACTAAATCCACACTCATGTCTATGAAGTATGAAGAGAACATATAACCCCATTAAAGGGACAGGCAAAAATACATGAACTTGGTGGACATATTCAAAATATCCAGGACTGGTATACTTAAAGCCTGACGGATATAGGATTAGTTTTATTTCACAGGTGTGAACGGATGTGGGATTATGTGATACCTTATCCAATTACCTGAAACCAAATACCTATCTACTCAGATCATATACCCCCCAAAAATAGTTGCATTTCCCCTTAACCTTTGTGTCACGTGTACCACCCAGCCTAATAAGCAAGTAATATGTCGTCAAATTTCTTATTATTTCATTATTTGATCAATACGTAAATAGTTATTTTTATATTTTTAAGCATTAAAAATTATCTTAGTTTTACATTTATAAATTAAATAATTTTAGTTTAATTTTCCAATATAATGTGGGTCATTTAGATTCTTGTAACCTTAGCAAACTAATATTGTTTTGCCACATGTAACATGTTGTAATAAAGAAAATAGAAGAAAAAAAATGCATGTTTAAACTAAAATCATATTATGCACTACACACCGAGATACTTCCCAAACATATGTAACTAATTAAATATGTGCCCTTTTTTATATTTATATTTCTTTTTCTGTTTTTTTAATGACGAAACTTTTATATGACATAAAAGGGCCAACAAGAAACTGAAAACCCACAAAAACAACTACATAACGTCACACACATTGAAGTCATGCCATCTATCCCAGGTCAAACTACCAACTTTAGATCTACAATTAAGCCATAAGAAAGAGTGCTCCTTGATAAGATCCGATGTTCGATTAAGGGGGATGAAGCTGTCATTGAAATCCATCTCGTTCCTTGCCTTCCATAGCTCACGAATAGTAGTTAGTTAAACATGTACGTGACCCCAATCCTAGACAAGTCTTTTAGGTAACGGGTCAAAATAGACATATGATTTCGTTTAATTGAATTGATAGAAATCCAAGAACCGACACATAGTGACCATAGTTACTTCCGTCCACATCTCATACAGGCATACATATTGTGTTAAATCAGAAACAAGATTCAAGAACAAAACTTTTTTATTGATTTTTGAAGACTCTATAAAAAACAAGAAAACATGACCTCTATTTATACTAGTTCAATAAACCAACCTTAACCTATTCAACTTAGGAAAGATAATACTAAAACAATTAAACTAGACTTATCTAAACAAACTAGATAATGATCAAACATAAATAAATACTAGATAATTCAAATAATAATTAAACAGACTTAATTATTATTTTACTCGTTTAGCCCTTCGACTTTAACCCTTCAAGTTGATAATCGCCACAATTTTAACATATTGTACAGTAAACAAAAACAAGCATCTATTCAAATACCTACAAGAAATACAAATGAATACAGACAGACACATCAGTTAACTCAAATCCATGATATAATTACCAAGTTTGCATCAACAGTCAAAGCAAATATCAACTTTTTTTTACAAAAGTCAACACCCCTCTCAAAGTCAACGGCACTTCCCCTTTTTTTTAACCGTTAAAACCAACATACCAGATAACCAGCAAGCAAGCAGAGCTACAACTCAACTCTTATTTGCTCATGAAAAAAAAAACACAAACACATGATAACCAACCTTAAATTTCATCACTCATTTGTAGCATCAAAACTACCACCACCACCCATTGTGTTTGTCCTCTTTCTGTCTCTCCAATTCTCTCCCCAAACTTTAGCCTCCGCTACGGCCCGTTCTCTATCAAGATCCCGGTTCCTAGCCCGACCCACATTCCCAGGACTGTTCCTTTGAGAATCTGGGTCATCCACCAAACCCCATTTCCGACCCGACCCGTTACTGCTTTCACCGTCCCCCACATCCGGACGAGTGTTGATTTTTCTGTAGTCAGGAGAGTTTCTGCCGGTAGAAGGGGATCCGTGTGGGCGTGGTTCACGCATGGACCCGTCAAGCGTGTCCAGACCAGCGTCGCTAAGGTTCCTACGGTCAGCCCGGCTCCTGGGAGTACCTGACCCGCTGCCTCGGCTGGCTCGCTCGGCACGGGCTGCTTCGGGGTCGTAGGGTTGAGAGGCTAAGTAGGTTAAAGCGGTTACAACATCACCGATTAGAGGCCGTGTGGCGGCTTGTTCTTGTAAACACATTGCTGCAACTGCAAGTGCTTGGTAAAGTCCTCTCACTGGATAACGCCCTTGCAATAACGGATCAGCCATTTTCGGGAATTTCCTCCTGTCTTTGAAAAGTGGCCGCGCCTACAAAGTACATGAAAAGAGTGAAATACACGGACTTTAAGGAATACCGAATACCCGATTCTTATTCTTCTACTCTTTTTGGGAGGTGGCAAAATGGGCCGGTTGGGTAAAGTGTCAAAATTTGGACCAATACAGTCCAGGTTGAAAAGGATTTTCTTTAATACAGTCAAAACATCCGGTGCAGGTTGCTTTAATCCGTCCGCATCTTTTATCATTTTTTCTAACGATATTTTTCGAATAATGCATGTGGAAGCCACCCAAGTATTCAACTTTTTTCACAAAGGTCACCCATATATTGTAACTTCTTTATAGGCCACAAAAGTATGTATCTGGTTTCGTTTATACCAGTTCCGATCAAGGATAACGGAAATGCCCTTTATTATTTTGTAAAAGGCAACAAATTAACTTATAACATGTTGACACCTCATCAAAGGTATGTTGATCTTTTCAAAATATTAGAAGGCATTTTTGTCATCTGGCATGTTTTTGGCTGAATTTGGTAAAAAAAGAAACCAAAATACAGCCTATAAACTACTTTCAATATACAGAACTCACAGTTTCGTGTGTTGACATGTTCTTGAACACAAAAAAGAAATAAAATCATTGCAACATGGATAGCAGTATCAACTTTCAACCAATTTACTTATGAACAAGCTGATTCCAGTTATGTTTTTATCTCCAATGGCTAAATATATATATAATAATACAAAACGCTAACGGGTCAAATGGGTTGTCAAATATCACCCAAAGTGTATTTTCAACACATAAATCTTAGTTTACCAAAAAAAAAAAAAGCATTTGCTGATATTGTATTACTTTAATCATAAGAAGTTTAATTTCGTATGACACGGTATTTTGACACAAAATTTACCCATTTTGACCTGTTGTATGTCCCTCCCATTTTGCCACCTCTATATGTAGATTTAACAACTGAAACTTGAAAGTTAAATGCATCAGTAAACGTACCCAAGCAACAAGATTGTGTTCTCCAGGAGCACGGGTATTGTCAATGGCTTTTCGTCCAGTAATAAGTTCAAGAAAAACAACACCGAAACTGTAGACATCGGATTTCAAAGTGAGTTGGCCAGTCATGGCATATTCAGGAGCACAGTAGCCGTACGTGCCCATAACCCTGGTGGAAACGTGTGTTTTATCACCAACAGGCCCCAGTTTTGCAAGTCCGAAATCAGAGAGTTTAGGGTGGAATCCTTCATTAAGAAGAATGTTGGATGATTTTAAGTCTCTGTATATGACAGGAGGGTTTGCTTTGTCATGTAAATATTCCAAACCCTTGGCTGCACCAGCCGCTATTTTCATCCTTGTGTTCCAGTCCAAAGGTTCTTTATCTGGTGGAAGATCTGAAGGAAAAAAAAACGATAATTGTAAGTTACTAAGTTCTAAGCAAGTTTATTTCAAGTTCATATGATAACATGGTTTAAAAAAACGGGTGAGGCGTACGCCTCAAGGTGCGCCTCGATGCGAAAATCTAAGAAATTGAGTGGGGTTCAGATTGTACATACGCCTCAGGTGGTTTAGGGTGTTTTTGATGTGCTTTTTTTGGTGTTTTAGACTTTGGGTCAATTATTTTATTTTTTATGTGTGTTTTTGATGTTTTAGACGTCTCTAGGTCAAGTATTTTATTTTTTATAGACACATAATTTTTATATTTATTTTTAGACCGTGCCTCGAGTTTACGCCTCAATTCGCCTTGAGGCAAAGGGAAAACACCTCGAGGCTCGTTTCCGTTCTTTTAAACTTTGTATGATAAAAATATGATTACCAAGATTAGATAATAGAGGCGGAAATTTCAACCCAATTGCTTATGAATGGGTTGATCTGGGCTGTGTTTATCTCAAACGGGTAAAGATAACTAAAATACGAATATAGGCCAAATAGGTGATAGTCTCTGAGTGTCTATTTATAACGCATATGTATACAACCTCCTAGATCCTTTTATTCAAAATTCAGATTATTACTGATTAACTATTATATTATAGTTGGTTTACTCATATTAACACACTTGGACGAAATATGTTTGCTAGTCAACGCAACCCTATCAGCCCATTTCGGCTTGTACCAAAATATGACATGTTTCAACCCGGACACCAGTTTGATGTGTTACCCAAGTACCCACCCGACATCAGAGGCTTAGGGTTCAATGTGCTACAAAAGCAGATATTGAAACTTGCAGGGGTTGTATCTGAAATTTAGGATCAAAAGATTTGCAGAAACCTACTAAACTCATGAGGAAAGTATTCTGCTGCATTCAGAAAGTTATGACAAAGGTACCAAACTGGTGTTTCACAAAAGCACGTAAATTAAGAGAAGTGGCTATTTTCAATATGAGATCTCTCTACAAATAACGTCGTTTAACACTACAATATCATTACGTACTAAACGGTGTGTGAAGGGGATACCATGAGTATATTTCTTTTTCTTATATATGCGTTAATGTTGAGAGACGTAACAGATAAGAATAAACAAACAACGAGAGGCAAACGGCTCCCAAGTGGAATGAAAGTTATTCAAATTGAGTTCTTCTTATGCCTCCTGTAGATAATGACTACTAGGATGATATAAAGAATTATAGACCATAAACCAAAGGAAACACCATAGAAGTCTCTACTAAAAGATAATAACACTCAAGGGCCTAGATATGCCTAGGTAACAAATGGGCGGATTAAGTAACGGCTCAAAACTTGAAATTTTGGTACGGGTCAACGCGGATTGATCAATTGACTCAAAACGCGTATTGTCAAAAAAAAAACATAAACGTCTAGTGTGTCAAATATGATTACAAAAATGACATCTGGAAAATAAACTTTGAATAAAATGATTTGGAAAGTTTAATTCATAAAAATACACTTTGAGCATGACAGGTTTCCTTTTTGCTAAATTTTCGTTTATTCCCCCCTTTGACCCGTTGGAAATAATGCATGAACTGAATCAAAATCAGTACCGTTACCCAGGGCCCTCTTATCACTAAATATTCCAATAGAAGTATATTTCCGAAACCTAGTTTCTTTTCTAGCTTTTACTATCCAACCAAACAAACAAATTGAGCTAAAAAAAAGTCAAAATCTTCACAAACCCAAAAAAAAAAACACTAAATCAAATTCAAACATAGTCTAAATAAAGGACCTTATAGATGGCTTTGTGCCAAAGGTGATGCTTGTTGCAAAATCTATGGTAGATTTTTGCAAAGTCTATGGTAGATTTGGTAAATACTAATAAAAGTTGTCTATAATGCTTGTTGATCATCTATACATGGTGTGAATAGGGTTTTCTCTTCTTTATTCCTAAGAGATTAGGCTCAACTACAACATGAAGAATGGCCCTTAAAAATCACAAATGATATCAAATACAACCAGTCATCCATACTGAATGATTTAACATTTCTAACCCTTGTCGTTGGCACATACTACCGTTGGGAACAAGCCAGTTCGAACTAACGAATTTCTAATGGTGTTAGATTCACCTAATGGTTATAATTATATATAGCAAACTTGCATCAGCAAATAAATAAACGTGGATGATGGATGATCAAAAATCATGAACATGCTTATAGAAAAAGCTCTCTATTTGTTCATATAAAAATTAAACGATATTAAAGTTAGGCATGAACGCTAGTGCAGGATTGCATAACTACAAAACCTGTTAATGAATTTAACAATATTAAAAGTCCATCCATTTTCTATTTCTTTCACCAATGGTGTCTCTTTTAGCATTTTCATAGGTACGTTGGTCATTCAGTGTTGTAAAAGACGTCCTAGGCAGCCACCTAGGCGCTAGTCGGAGGGTAAAATCGGAATAAGGACCTAGGCTGGGTCCTAGGCGTTTTTGGGATTAGGCGGTCCTAGGCGGACCTAGGCGCTAGTTTTTGTATTATGCGTATAAATCTTAACATATTTTCAAAAAACACCTAAATCTGTGTGTATATATATAAAATACGTATAAAAATTCCAAAACGCCTAGTCCCGACTAGTCCCTAGGCTAGACCCCACCGCCTGCCTAGCGTTTTCTACAACCTTGGGCATTTTGAATTGTTCCAAGCTTCCAGTTAAATCCAAACATTAGAAACAGAGGCAAGTATGTATATATGTACAATGTAGGGATGGAAAAGAGTATGCGTGGGTGGGTGTTTGGATTTGCGTGTTGGAACTTGGAACCGACTATCTGCTCAAGTCACAAATCACAATAATCAGTGCTTAAAGTTTGGACAAATTAATTCCGCTTAGTAAAAAGTGTCTTTTTAGCCATTTTACCTATTAATCCCTATGAATGTCAAACACTTAACATTTCCTTGCCTATTGCAGTGCATCAAGACAGTATCTTCTACAGTCCATTTTACCACAGCTGAGTATCTATATCTGACTACTAAGTATCACATAATTACTTTCAGAACACACATCCAAACACCCCCATCAAAAGATGGCCTGAACGAGACAAGAACTTGATGACTTAAGGAACCATTTGTATGCTTGCTAATGTTTAACTTAGAAAACAATGTCATATTGTGATTTCAACTACTTTGTATGTCAAATCTATAAACTACAGTAACAAACTTAACGCCATTAAAAAATTGCTAACGAATAATGATGTATAATAATTAAATAGAAGAAGAGATAAATATGACCGTGTAAATGATCCTCGAGTGATCCCAAAGGCATAAACTCATAAACAAGAAGGCGTTGGTCTCCATCTGCACAATAACCTATCAAATTCACAAGATTTGGATGATGCAAGAGGCTAAGCATCAAAACCTCCACCAAAAACTCTCTATTCCCTTGAAGACCATTTCTATCAAGCTGCTTCACTGCAACTACCTGTAAAAAAACTTAGTTTTAGTATGATGATGATTAAGAATGACTTTGGCTATCTGATGATAGCGACGCGTTGTTGCAGTTGATCAGAATGTGAAATAAACAGATTCCGCTTCTGATTATATGATGACTTAGGGGCCAATTTGGTCTGGATGATTAGTGAACAAAATTCAATAAAAAGGATAGAACAAAAGACCCCTTATTTAAACCTAAATAAAGAGACTTCCCATCTCATAATAACTATCTCAATTTTTTCACAAGAACATCGGTTTGGCCATTTTATGTATTTAGTTCTTTAATAATCAGACATGTCAATGACATCATTATTAATTAATTACAACTTCAAACCCCAAAAGCACGCCCAACCTATGTTGTCAAAGGTGTGCACCCCGGCACTTAGGCGTTGAAGCACAGCCCAACGCACCATATGCGCTACGCCCTAAATGGCATGGTTTCAGGATCTCAGGCGCAAGTTGAAAGCATTTTCCAGCTAAATACTGGCCAAAAATGGTAATAATAAAAAAACCTGAATAAGGCTAGAATCAACATACACTAGCACTAAACAAGCCTAAAACAGGTATAAGACCCTAAAATTGGTATTTCATAATTTTATACTATTCGCCTAGTTTTACAGTTTTACAAAACCCTTGCTTTTTAAGCTTCTGGCGCCTAGCTCCGGGCTAGGCCTATGCGCCTTGACAACATAGCGTCCAACACTATTATATGATCATAGTTATTCAACATCACAAAATTACTTTCAAAAACAACCGTTACGAGGAAAATTAGGGTAAGACAGTGACACTGTGAAATTATCAAGTTGACTAATAATATTACAATATCCGTTGTCAAAACGTAGGCATGTGATGACAGTACATTAATATTCAAACGCAATTCACCTGTCCTGTGCTATCCAAACGACCTTTGTAAACACGCCCAAAACCCCCTTCTCCTAGCAACGACTCGGGCCTAAAATTCTTGGTTGCTGCAGCAAGCTCACGAAAAGTAAACGTCTGCGCGGCAATGTTCGCCGTCTGTCCATCTTTCACAACCACCTGCTCTTTCTTAGGATCCAAACTAACACGAGATTTCGATTTTCCTACAACAATCAAACACACATAAAACCAAAACAAACACAAACACAAACCAACCTCAAACATCAATATCATATCAAATGTGAACTCAATTCCCATCCCCATGACCCCATTATCCCAACCACATTACTTCAAATCAAGAATCCAATCAACTGAACAGATCACATAAAAATCAAAACTTTAAGATGAAAAAGCAGTGAATTACCTGAACTAACCCTACTAACATGATGACCAACAGAACCCTCTTTCCCTATGTCCTTCTTAACCACTTCTTTGACAGCCTTCTTTGGTTCATCATCTGATTCACGAAAGCATGGAAAACAGCCACCCATGCCAAACCCACAAATAATATCAGATGGGTATGTATAAAGACGCCTCCTTTCACAATCTTATGCTATACAAACACAATTATACACAATAAAGATTGGTTTTCTTGGGGTAAAGAGGAGGCCATAAGTGAGCGATCAACAGTAAGGTGTGTGTGTTGGTTGCTCAACGAATAAGGAAAGCAGATCAACAAATGAGAGAAGAAAGAGGAAGTGATGGAGGAGGAAGATGAAAATAAATAAAATAAAATAAAGAAATAAAATAATAATATATATATTGTGTGAATATAGGGGTAGAATGAGGAAGTGAAAAAGATTGTGTTGTTATTTGGGGCGATTAATGTAGAAGAATTAGGTGAAGAGATTAGTCACTTTTTGTCCCTTGGAATACGAGCAAATTACGGGTTTGGAACATCATTAACGGCTTCGGTGGTCTTTGTGTTGGTGGGTGGGTCCTATATACATATGTGCTTTCGTATTTTGTTGTGGGTATAAGTGTAACACTAAAATTATAAATATACCGACTAGCAAGGTGTTTATGCAGTGCTATAGTGTAATCTTAGCTTTAGGGATGTTTTGTGCATTTGTGGGTTGTAAGGTGGGTTTGAGCTGTCTCTAAGGTGGATAGCTTCGGGAGGTTACACGTGTTATTGCAAATTAGGTATTAAAACGGCTTTGTCAGAAGAGAGACCCTTCTTTTACTCTCACCCGTCTCTCTCTCTCTCTCTCTCTCTTTCTTAGTATGTAAAATGGTCTCTCTCTCTCTCTCTCTCTCTCTCTGATTTCACTGGTCGATTTTGCTAATGATTTGCTTCTTGCAAGGCCAAAGCGGACAGGGTGAGAAGCATGAAAGTGGTTTTGTGAGTTGTTGCGTTTTGTCGGTGGCGGGTGAAACTTTGCGGCGGTTGTAGATTGACAGTAAGTCAGTGACGACGACCCCTAGGCCGGTCCGATGAAAATGATGTGGATTGGTTATAGATTTAGCAAGGCGTTAGAGAGCGTTTTTTTGGTTGAGTTGAACTTCCGGTGACCAAACCTAGGGTTCCAGTGAAGCTCCGAAGAATCGAGCAAGGCTTGCTTGTCTCATATCTATGTTGATCGATGAATCTGAAGCCACCCTCGGCAGGTTAGGTGAGTCAACTATGTTTCGATTTAGTTTTCGTTCTTGAAATTTGCTTGGTGTTAGTATTTTTATGTTATTATTTTTTGTTTATTGACAGATAAAAGGCACATTGAGTAACCTATAGATGAGAGTTTGTACGTGGATTGTGTTCGGAGATGGTGAAACCAATGGCTGCCACCACACACCTGGTCATTAATCCACTTCTCAGCTTCTTACTTAACCAGGTATAATATTTCGATCATCTTTTAAAAACTTACAATTGCCGTTCATACCCACCAATTTTTACTCAATTTGCTACTTTTTACGTGTTTTGAGGAACGCCCCACTTATGGTGTGCGCATATAATGTATATATGTGTGGCCCTTGGGAGGCAAAAGTAAAGTTGCACTAGTTTTAACGTTATTACTAATTTCGTGAAAAATAGTGTTAAAAATTATGGACGGTTAATCATGCATCATGTGGTGGCGTGGATAGCCAAAGGACAAAGGAGTACATGCACTGATCGGGTTTGTCCCGATTGATAAGTGTTATGTGCCATATGTCCAAGGCTTGATACCAAACCACATCGAGCCGGGGGTCTAACTGGAAGCAGCCTCTCTATTCTTAGGGGTAGAGGTAAGGCTGTCTACATCTTACCCTCCTCTGACCCTGCCTTAGTTTTGCTATAGGTGGGATTAATTGAGTATGATGATGATGATGATGATGATGATGATGATGATGATGATGATGATGTGTTTTGAGGGTTTTTGTATACTTTTGGAGCTTATTGTGCTTTATTGGGGAGTAGAGTTGCAAAACGAACTGAACTTTCAGCGAACAGTTCATGAATCATTCGGTGGGAAGTTCGTTTATGTTCGTTCATTAACATGAACAGAGGCCGCGTTCGTTTGTTTATGTTCGTAACTGTTTGGTAACGTGTTCGTTTATATGTTTGTGTTTGATAGTTTAATAGGGTTCTTTAATTTTGATATTCTTTATTTTTTAATTATTTTACCCAAAAAATAAATAATTTATGTGAGTTAAGTATATGGCTATATGAGATCAATAAACCATGCTTTTAGCATAATCACTAAATAAATAATTAATGAAGTGTTCAAGTTTAATCAAATATTTAATGAAGATGTCAAATTTAAATTGCGAGCTTAGTTTTTTGAGACATTACTTTACTATGTTTACCAACATTATGTTCAATACTAAGTATGTTAGTATAACTAGGTTATATTTTTGGTGGATCTAGTTAATTTCTCAATATATGTGAATTCAATGTTAATCAAAAGTTAATATATGTCCATTTGTATTTGTTTCCGTTCATGAGCCACTTCTTTGTGTTTGTTTCTGTTCATAGACACTTGTTTGTGTGTCATTAATGTTTATTTGTGTTCATGTACAAAATTAACAAATAGACATAAACGAACACGAACACGACACATGACCTTGTTCGTGTTCGTTCAGTTTGTTTGTCGCCCTATTGAGGAGGTTTAAAAGTAGTTTTCACTATGTGATTCCATGGTCGATAAGGTAAATTAGCCATTACTATTGCAATAAATTTTAGTAATTGTTATAATCACAATGCATTAGTTTGTCACAGCAGTTGCGGCTACATCGATGGTGATGGATGTATCGACGGGGAAGAAGCTAGCGCGTCAACTAGATTTCAATAGTGTTGGTGGTGGTGGTAATGGTGGGTCTAGGTTTACTGTTGTTTGAGATTATTCTTTGGACTCTTATTCACATTGTTGTTTTATTGTTGTATGTCTGTGTTGCTTGATAATTTTTCCTGATCTTGACTTTGTTGACTATATGCTTGGTTGAAAGACTGCCATAAGATGAGACTCCCGTGTCAAGACTTGTCATAGCACCTTGCATGATGAACCAGGAAACTGCCCCTGACATAGCTTTGCCATCATTTTGTGTGTGTATGTTGGGTTTTTAGTTGATTAATTTTATTCTTTTTGTTTAAAGTATGAGTTTAAAACGCCTTATTATTTGCCTGGATTAACAAAAGGCTTTTAGCTTGAGGGCTGTACTGGCTCCTAAAGTGATGAACTAGGAATTTGTTTCTTGTCACAGCCATGTGGTGTTTTTATACCTAAATGGGCCTGTATTTCTTTATATGATGGTGTTTAAAAGTCTCATAATTGAGCACAATTGTAAAAAAAGACATTATATGCTTGCTTTTTTACTAGGGAGCTTATATTTTGTTGTAGCCCAGTTTGCACGGTTATTTGCAAATGAGGATAGTAGCTTGGTTTAGGGATTATGTTCTTATCTGTGATAAGAAGGTTGTGATGGGTTTACGTAGTTGTTTTGTAGTTAAATGTAATATAATCTAAATTTGTATTGGCTATTTAGGTTTACGTAAATACTTATCTGAATCTTATGCTGTCTATTAATCTGCATAGCCTGCGGCGTACGCGAGGGCAAGGGAAAGAGAGATGACATCATGTTATGAATCTAACCCTACGCCTTCTAATCCTATGTCTTAAGGTGTTCCACCAATTCTTTTTGGGTTTTTTATACATGCTGCGCATACGACCTGTGAATTCTTTGTATTTCTTCCACGGCCTTTTCGTTGGCCCTGATATTGTCAAGGAGGAAACCGCTTGTTATCCATCACTCATGTGATATGGGATTAGATATCACCTGCTTGACCTTTAGGTTTATTTTCCATATGTGATGTTCCAGCAGCCTAGCAGCACCTTCTATGACCTCCAGTATTTCTTGCTCTTCTTCGTCTTTGAAGCATTCGACAAGCTGCCTTTGGATGTTTGTCATTTAGGACCATCCGTTGTTGTTGGCTGCCATGGTAGCAAAATACCTCGTGGATTGTGAAGCTACAGAAGAAGTGGAGGATTACAGGTGGAAATGTTGTACTAGATCAACAAGTAATTAGGCTTTTTATATTTAAAGGAATGATGATGATGATGATGATAAATAATGTATTAATTATAGTGTGTTCCCATTAACTAAATTGGTTTCCCACGACAACAACCTTACATATTCTTGATCTTTGGTTTGGTTTTATTTTGAATGTATTGATGTTGTGTGTATGTATTCTAGAACATATTTATTTGCCTGTTAACCAAGTGTTTCATGTTGTTTGCAATATTTGTTATTAGCTTTATTTTTTTCCTAATCTAAATCGTTTTGCAGGGTACCGGTTTCAGGTATAATTATTGTTTTTTGTACACGTCTACTTAATGGCTTAACCCCCCAATTTTTCGACGTTATATGCAGCATCTGTAACAACAATTATCCCCCCCCCCCCCCCACCGCCATTTATCAGCACACATACGGATTCAAGGGAGCTAAGTGGTTTAGTAATCTTTCTAGCTTTTAGCAAAGTGAATGCATTCACAATACGATTTTGGGAGATGCGAATTATGTTTTTTAAAATGGTTTCAATGTTGTTTGATGAGTCGTATGATTTTCAATTTACAATGCCTTATACGTGATTTTAGTTAGTCATTGGTTATTGCAGAAGACATGACCCATTTTTTTTTTTTCAATTAGACAACAAAGTTGTAGGAAATCAACCTAAGTCAGTTGTGAAGTCATAAAAAGACCACAAGACTAACTGCATATTCTCCAAGTAATGCTCCTGTACGTTAAAACTTATTTGGATTGAAACATATTTTTTACTGTAATTGTTTTGTCGACATTCATGCCGTTTTTTCCTTACATAGTAAAAAGGTATAGACATTTGATTTCTCTGTGCCCTCGAAAAAACAACATAATAACAGGAAATATGTTTTACTGTGTTTTTTTTTTCAAATGATGAAATTACCCTCGTAAAAGCAACATATTTTTTTGTTGTACGTTAAAACTTATTTAGATTTAAACTTATTTGTTTTACGACACAAATCTACTTAAACTTACTACATCAATGTCCAAGCTCGAATTTCATACAAAGTAAAAAGGTATAGACATGTGGTAGGTATAGACATGCAATAGTGTGTCGTCAACCAAAGACAATTGAAAGGATAGGGTACCCAATCCTACAGGCGGATAGCAACCATATCCCATAAAATGCACCTACAAGAATTCCACAGAACTCCAATCCGCAGAAAGGACTTTCAGACCAGCAACGACGTCATTTCACTGATGTTCGCGGAAGTAAACCTGTGCATGCTAACAAGCTCGTGCGTAGGATTGCATCAGCTAAGTGACGTCATCAGCACAAAGGAATCGTCGCGCGTGAACCCACGCGTCGTATATTCTGATAACATCAACCTTTAGTACGAGGTTATACGGAGAATCAAGAATGAAGGAGATCTGGACATGCGCTGAACATTCTCTGCGCCAACCAGAGGACAACACATGTCAGGGGTGGTCCAACAACCCCTAACAGTGAACAGTGATGTGACTGCTTCTACCATGCTGCCGTGAACAGTACACGTCAGAAGTACTGTGCAGGCATGTCCACCTGCTGCCAGACGACACGTCAGACACCACCGCCTGGTCAACCATGTTGTGTCAAAGGAAAGTGCCGCTTGCGCCCAATCACGTCGCGCCACGTGTACTTCCAGCAGAGCAGAACATGCTTTCTCTCACATAAGCATTAATTACCACAAGCTACCCACCAGCTCCATGGGCCGAAGATATCTTGGGCCTAGGACTTGGGCCCAAGATCACTGCCTCCACCATGGGCCACATCAGCTGGCCTATGTCTTCCCTATAAATAGGAGATCACTTCTCTATTGCAAAGGGGTAGATCATTACATGCAAAAAATAGCATAACGATAGAGATAGTCTTAGTATACTTGTAATCGTCTTCCTTGTAATCCTCGAGTAATAAAGATATCTCTTTGACAGTCAGGGCCAGCCCTGAAAATTCAGGTGCCCGGGCCGAGCTGCAAAAATTGGGCCCCTTAGCTTTAGGCATTAACGAAATAAATAATGTAAACTATTTTTTTTAAGCTACGATTAAAGTAATATCAATTTGATGGATCAGATTTTATTTCCCACTTAGGTTGTAGTATAAAGGTAGAAAGAACAAACTCTCTTGGGGGAGGTTGGGAGTTCGAATCACACAAAGGGTAAAAATTTTGTTTCATAACAAAAATAAAAGTTAAAAGGGAAGTCAAAACCAACCAGAAAAGACAAAAAAAAAAAAAAAAAAAAAAAAAAAAAAAAAAAAAAAACCTAAGTGTGAGCCCTCTTCATTTCATCTTCTCCATCCTCTCTAGTTTTACACCCATTAATAAACCTGCAATTTTTTTCTCAAACCATTTCATTTTCTTCTTTAATTCTTAACCTCTCTCAACATTTATTTACTTTCTGTTTTATATAAACTACCATTCACTTTGATTAATACTTGATTAACAATTTTGGGGCTCAAACATACAAAAATCCATCAAATTAAGGATATTACTGTTAAAAAAACTTTGATTGCCAGAGAGTCAATGTGCCCCCTAGAAATTGGGCCCGGGCCGCGGTCCTCCCTACACCCCATAAAGGCCGGCCATGTTGACAGTGGACGTAGGTCGATCTAGACCGAACCACTTACATATTTGTGTATTTACTTTCAACACACACACTACACTCCTTTATCATCCCCTAGGGTTCGAATTTGGTCACTGATGTAAGCAAAGGATTATAACCTGAGCAAACACAAGTATCAAACCAAACTTACCCACTCTTTCAGATAAGCTATATCCGTTATTTCTTCAACAACCAATATGAGTTTCATATATTGGATATCCATTATAAACCATTTTATACATAGCCAAAATGAAATTATGAAACTTATCCCAAGGGTCAGATGTATTGATAGTATAAATTCGAGTTACTTCACAATTCTACACCATAACAATGAGCGGTACCGTTCTATAGCTTAAAAAACTACTTTTAGACATTTATTTTTAAGTATATTTCAGTATAAATCCAAGTAGGTTTAAATTTCGATGTATATTTTTCCGTACTTATTTGTATGTATGTTTTAGTTGGTCTACGTTTTGTCATAGTTTCTTTTTGAAAACGAGTGGGTCGAATATTTGATAGTAAAAATTCAAGTTAGTTTAAGTTTCGAAGCTACCACTCTACTAGTATGACATTTTTATACCTTATAAAACATTATTAAATCGTTTCTGTATATTTTGGTGCAATTTGTCATTTGAAGATTGCGACGGAGGCTATCATCATCATCATCATCATCTAAAAGCTATCTAGAAAAGGAATATGCGACAAGGATATGCATGTGCTCCCCTGGAAGTTTCATGATTTACGTTAATATTATTATATTATTTAATGACACCTATATTTATTTATATTTATTATATTGTTAACCATAAGAAAAAAAATTATAATTTATAGGGAAAATGGATTTTAATACTCTCAACTATCGCATGTTGGCGGATATCACTCCGAACTTTCACTTTGGCCAATAACACTTCCAACTTTCAACTTATTTTCTTCCATCACCCCCAGGTTTTTACATTTTGGCCACGAAGACTAACTAGGTTAGACATCCGTTAGTTTGGGGTGATGGAACAAACTAAGTTGAAAGTTGGGAGTGCTATTGGCCAAAGTGAAAGTTGGGAGTGATATTGTGACATCCGTCACCTTTCGTTTTTTTTTCTTTTTAATAATAATAAATAATAATAATAATAATAATAATAATAATAAAAAATCAGATTTTTTTTTATTAATGGTAAAAGATTTTAGAGTTTATTTTCACTTGTCATGTTTTGATAACTAAAACACTTCATAAGAACTAAACCAAGTTTTTTTTGGAGCCCAACTACAGCCCAATACACACGACCCATTACCCGGCCCAACATCCTTTTCCCTCCTTGAATCTCAATGTGCACACACATGAGTTTGACCAAACTCAAATCTTTGACCGCGTCATGAGCCTAAAATTGGAAACCATTTCTGAAATTGATAGCATTAACTGATCGATATTATTATTCCGCGTTGAGCAATCCATTTAATTGACCATTACAGCTCATAATAAGCTCTTATACGCGATTTTGACCAACCAAGGTCAAACATTATAACCTTCCTAATTGACAAATCAAAACCTTATAAATACCTGTTATTATTCCAATCAAACTGGCACCTACACTCAAGCTATAGCGATTAAAAGAACCCCCTTATAATAACCCTCTGTCGTGCTATCAATCGTCCAAAATCGAAGCATTGTTAGCCGCGTATGTGTGCTCGTTCTTTCATCATAATCGGTATATCACAAACCCTATTATTTATCGATTAATGTTCGGTTTTTGTCAGGGATTAAAAACCCTCAATTAGTTTTCGTTATCAGATCATGATTCGTCTGATTTGAAGGTTAGGGTTCTTATGTTATTATTTGGGGAAGAAGACCATTTCACGTATCTAATAAATGTTTTAAAAACTGAAACACATACAGATCTGCTGCTCAGATCAGTTGGTGATAACCCACTTAATTAAGACGTGAACCGGACTGTGTCCTTGGTTCGAGACCAGGCACAAGCATTTTTTTTTTTACAAATTCAAATTCAAACCTAAGGAGCCTTTATAATTAATAAAATCAATATTAAATCATTCTTAGGGTCCATACCAGCCGGTTTGGGCTTGTGATTTAAAACCCCAACCCAGGTGTGATGCGGGTTCGATTCTTGTAAGCAAAAACATTTTTTTAACCCTTTTTCATTTATATATTTAACCTATTAATCTTTTAAAATAGCTTTTAAATTCTAAAAGTGGTTTATAAATTCTATAAAAATTATTTTATGTTAATCTAATAAGAAAGTTTACCATACAATTTTTAGATTTACAAAAACAATTTATTTAATATATATTATAAATATTGCAAGTTTATTCAATTATAATTTTAAAATTCTATAAAAAAATATCTAAACGATCTTATAAATATCCACAAAAATTCTTTTAAACTTGTAGATCCATAAGCATTGCAGAAATAATTTTTATTTCAGAAAAATCGTTTGTTTCATATTTTTAATTGATTTTTTTATATTAAATCATAAATAAATCATAATAAATTCATTTTTTAATATTTTTATACCAAAATTTTACATAAATTATTTTTGTTCATTTAGAACAGAAATATAAATTTTAATTTGAAATTTCTCTAATTTTAGTATTTTTAGATATTAAAATTTAATCTTTGACAAATAGAAATAAATATACTAAATATTCAATTCTTGAGGAAATAATTTTATAAAAATTATTTTTATACTTAAAACCTTATAATATGATCATCCTAAATCAAAAACCTACAATAGTCTTTTATTTAATTATTTACCAAATTTCTTTTATTTATTAAACAATTTACCTAATTAATAAAACAATTACTTATCTCCAAATTAGGAACCCTAGAAATACTTGTAGACTAGAAAGACTTAAACTTATTTATTACCTTAAACATAGGGTGATACTTGGCAATGTTGGATCACACTTATTCTATTCCACAAGACTTAACACCTTGCTAAGGTGAGTATTATTTATCCCATTTTTCGTTTTTACACTTTTAGGGTGGTTCATGCACAAGTATACAAAACTTGCACATTCACTTACACATACATTTTTCTTCATTTACAATTCATATACGTGTCTTGTTTATCTTTGTGCTTTATGTTTGAACATGAATGTAGCTTACGTACAAAATCATACATCTAGACATAACTTATGTTATGGTGCTCTTTACATATAGACGTAACTTATGTTACAGTGCTCATTTAGACATAACTTATGTTATGGTGCTCTTTTAGACTTGACACGTGTAACACCCCAACCGATGGGAGACCATTCCCGTTTCCATTCCCGTTTCCATGGTGGTTTCCATTGCCGTTTCCGTTGCCGTTGCCGTTTCCATTTATCTGGATGACTTGAGCCAGTAAATTAGGAACCAGAGTCGCGATCTGTTGCGCCATTTGTTGAGAAATGATCGCAGCCAGTTGAGCATCAACGCCATTGTTGTTGTTGTTATTGTTGTTATTGTGGTTAGCGTCGTGGTTATGGTTATGGTTATCGCCACCTTCCTCGTGGTTCTCACCATTGCTATTGGGAGTGCTGCGACGTGGAGGCATGATCTGTAAGAGACACAATGAAATGAATGAGGTTATATAAGGAATGTAATCATTTATTCATTAATTAAAACGAATAAACGAAAACGTTGACTTATCAAAGATTCTAGATTCTAATAACATAATGAAGACATGCTTTAGCCTATAAGTGAACACTCATCCCGAGAATTCCCAGGTAGGCATCCGGGTCCCTCGTCTGATTGGGATATATGCGCAATGCCAGCCTAGACAGAAGACTCATAATACAGGCGTTCACCCTTCCAGATTGCACGTGTTCGTTATTAAAATCTAGAACTTCGACGAGATCTCAAGGTGGTTCAGGTTAAACCTGAGGATTTTGTCCTATTAATCTAATGGTGGATCAGGATTACAGCAGACGAATAAGAGTAATCACTTGTAAGGCTTAGGGTTGTATAAGGTATAGGATAGAGATAAGATTAGGGAAGCAATTAGGGTTACAAATAAGAGAAGCAAGTACTGTTTAAGTCCCTAAGGTTATAGTCTAGATTATTTTCTAATAACCTAATTCCCTATAACCAAGGCTCTGATACCAATCTGTAAAACCCCAACCGATGGCGGAAACATCAAGGCGTCACGTAAGAATGAGTATACAGTAGCACATGGTAATCAAGTTTTAATTGAAATTTATTTAAAGTGCAAATATCCAAAAGTGAAAATACATAATGAGTTTTAAATGGAAATCTAATACATCAAATAACCAAATAAGCATAAACTTCAATTTGTCTTCTCATGTTAACACTCTAGTCTTCACGCATCATTATTTCCTGTTGAGTTGTAAAAATGGGGGGGGGGGGGTCAACTAGAAGTTGGTGAGAATACATAAGCCATGTCAAGCAATTAAGTTTAAGAATAAAAGTTTAGCAATACATAAGCCATGTCAAGCAATTAAGTTTAAGAATAAAAGTTTAGCAATTCATATGCCTATCGTAAGTTTAAGTCTGCATGAATAAACATGAAATGTTGAATGCACATAATCAAACCTCCGACTAGTTTAGGTCCATCCCGTCATCCACGGTTCACCTTATTATGTTGGAACGATAACAATCACCCGCGCTCCCCATAAAAGATGGTCAATGAATCTAGGTGGGATTGTCAATCCAATAGATCTATTATTGAGTATCGCCGGCTTGGCCATAGCTAATGATTATGTATGTTGAAGCGAGTCTAACTGTTGTTGTTGTCTAAATCATGAGGCATTTAAATTTTACAACTAGACATGTATGTAGAATTGCTTAAGTATAATGTTGCAAGTATAAAGAATTGCATAAACATGGTTACGTAAACTCACCTTAGCAAAGTATTAAGTCTCGAGAAAAAGTATAAGTGTAGCCCCAAAGTTGCCAAGTATTACCCTATGTATAAGGTAACAAATAAGTCTAAGTCTATCTAGTCTACAAGTATTTTCTAGGGTTTCGAATTGGGGATAAGTATTCGTTTGATTAATAAATAAAATGTTTAATAAATAAGAGAAATTTGACAAATAAATAAACAAAAGTCTTTTTGTAAATTTTAGATTAAATATGGTCACATCATAAAGTTTTAAGTATGAAAATAATTTTTATAAAATTATTTTCTTAAAAAAAGAATATTTAATCTATTTATTTCAAATTGTCAAAATAAAACTTTAATATTTAAAAATATGAAAATTAAGGAATTATTTATTTAAAAATTGTATTTCTGTTCTAAATAAATAGAATTAATTTGTAAAAAAATTTGGTGCAAAAATATAGAAAAATGAATTTATTATGATTTATTTATTATTAAAACTAACAAAAATTGATTAAAAATATTAAATAAATGATTTTTCAGAAATAAAAATCATTTCTGAAATGTTTATTGTTATATAAACTCAGAATAATTTTTGTGAAACTTTATATAATCGTTTTGATATTTTTATAGAATTTTATAAATAAAATAGAATAAACTTGAAATATTTATTAAATATATTAAATAAAAATTTTTTTGAAAACTAAAAATTGTATGTTAAACTTTTCTACTAGAATAACATAAAATAATTTGTGTAGAATTTATAAAGTAGTTTTAGTATTTTAAAACTAATTTTAAAAATATAGGTGAATATATATAAAGCTTTAAATGGTAAAAAAAAATGTTTTGTTGATGCCGAGAATCGAACCCGGATCTGGGACCGGTTCGGGTTTTAATCACAAGCCTAGCCACCAACTGGGCTAGACCCTGAGAACGATTAATCTTAGTAAAAAATAATTATATAGCCAAGATGAAACTGATTTATAAACCTTTTAAAAGAAAAGATTAAAAGTTGTTTTGTGTGGGACTAGAACCCGTGTGCTCTGGTTAACAAACAACAGACACAACCACTTGATCTAGATCAGTGGTTGTGTTTGGTTTGTTTCAGTTTTAATTAAATACACATGCCTGCAATCGTGTTCTTCCCCAATTCAAAACAATCGAGCCCTAACTTTGAAATACACTGATTTACACAACAATAACCCAATTGATCATAGGGTTATTGTTGTGTAAGGGCCGATGAACATAACCCATCAAAAAAAATGAACTTACAAAAACGAAATCGTGTATAATGCTTAGTCAAACAGAAAGTCAAACACGCGTTCACAAGGCTTTGAAAGATGGTTTAAACCAGAAATTGGAGGTGAAGAGAGAATGATCGGCGAGTAAAGCTTGCTAGGAAGTGATCAATTTATAGTGTGAGGGCTCGGGTGAACGAATTGGAAAGTTGACCGTATTAAACGTGATGACACGTTAATTCCTGTAAAATTGGAATGTTTTTGACCACCATTCAGCATGTAATGGACGCGAAAACAGTCAAGGCAATCACAATCATCCCATATCAAGAATCAAACGTGTTTTTATGGGTTTAATTAAGGTAAATCGTCCTCACAGTTGACTTTCTAAGTCAACTGTTAATACTCCAATATGTTATATAATTAAAATGTGTTGGAAATTAAACAAGTGTGTTGTGTAGACCAGCTGGTTTGTTGCTTGGTGTGGGTTTGTTGAACCGGCCATGGGCTCGGGTTCGAATCCCGGCCCAGGCCTTTTATTTTTTTGATAATTATTTCACATATATATGTATAATAGATATATATATATATATATAGCATAGTATTAGGGGCCCAAATGCGTCACGAAATATTTTTAAAAGACGATAAATGATGAAACTTGACGTTTTATTAATAATAATCGTAACGTACAAGAATTTTTTTAATGCGAAATGTTACAACACGTGTTAGGGTGCTCATTATCAATTTTACCTTACTAACTTTACATTTGATCTTGTCTTGTTTGGTTACTTATGTGTTTACATAATGCCTTGGTGATACTAGACACATGAATTGTACTGCTTTTCAAACTTATACTATATGTACAAAGCTAGGTAATACTCACCAACATCATATGTTGAGAAAATTTATTTTCGTGCATGTTTCAGGATAAGCTGCTTGACGCTTCATATAGAACTTTGGACTTAGATTAAATCAATCAACTATCTCTATTTTTGTTGTCATGTATTTATTTTCACATGTTGTAAAACAATATTCAATAATCAAATATTTACATTTTAGTACCATGAGCTTTTGAACAATCGTCACTACGTGACCCTCGATGATTCCGCCATCGGTTGGGGTGTTACAGATTGGTATCAGAGCCATGGTTATAGGGAACTAGGTTATTAGATGAAATGGCCTAGACTATAACCGAACTTCAACTTTCATGCATAATATTTCCTAAATTACTCTACCCCTCATTTCCCTCTACTTTCCTTCCTCTATCTTTCCCTTTCTTCTCCATTTCTTCTCATCTTTCATCATGGTGCATAAAGATGGTGTCCTACAAGGAGTGGAAAGTCTACATCATCATGGAACGGGAGCAGTACCTTTCATGAAGACACTCTTAGGCATGATGCCTACTCTTATTATGCTCCTTAAAAGTTGTTGAGCTTTAATGAGTGTGATGGAACACGTGCAATCTGGAAGGGTGGATGCCTGTACACTGGGTTTTCTGGCATAGGTAAGCATAGCGCATAAATCCAATGACGGACCTGTTATGCTTACCTAGGGATTCCTGGTGTGAGTGTCCACTTATAGGCTAAAGCATGTCTTCTTTGATCACCATTGGGTTCAATTCCTTTGAAAAGTCAACGTTCTTGTTGGGCTTTACAGCTAGACAAGGGCAATCCAAGTATTTTATGCAAGTTTTTCAATAATACACTCTCGTTTCATATACAATATTTTGTATTTCATGATCTTCATATTTTGCCTACAAGTTCATACTTTCATAATCATCTATACAGTTATACACTTACAATTTCTAATCTCATGATCATTCATTGGCTGCCTTGTAGATGTCTGCTCGCCGCATGCTCCGTGATGCCAGCCAACGCACTGTTCGTGCTTCTGGACAACTTTCTGATCGTCGCCTCGCATCTTTAGTCGCTGAGCAAATTGCTGTAGTGATCCCAAACCTTGTCAGTGAGTTAACCCAGAATAGTAACAGTGCCAACACAGGGGGTGCGACTCAATTTCGGTGCACTTTCAAACACTTTAACTCCTGCAACCCCACAAAATTCACTGGTGAGGAGGGTGCTACTGGCCTCCTCCAATGGTTTGAAAGCATGGAGAGCACCTTTGTGAACAGTGAATGTCCTGATGAACTCCACGTTCGCTATGCCACCAGTGTCCTTAAAAAGGGGGCATTAACTTGGTGGAACGGCGAAAAGCGCAATCGGGGCGCTAATGTTGCTTTATCTTTGTCCTGGGCTGAGGTTAAGGAACTCATGATCGCCAAATTATGCCCGAGGAACGAAATCAAGAAATTGGAGGATGAGTTTCATGGGCTCAAACAAGACATTGGTAAGAATCTTGCATATAATACTCGATATCATGAACTCAGCTTATTGGTTCCACACATGGTCACCCCGGTCTCTCGAGCAATCGAGAAATATATCGAGGGATTACCTGACCTGATTCAAGACATAGTCACTGGAAGCAAACCCACTACGGTGGAAGAAGCCATCCAGCTTGCAGCCTCTTTGACTGACAAGCACGTGAAAAAGGGAAACTTGGTTAGGAAGGGCACCAAGACGTCTGCTGAGAAAACCACCCATGTCGTTGAACCATCTAAGACTGTTTTAGCAAAGGCCACCACTACTTCCTCGAACTCTAAGAAACGAATGGGCGATAATCAGAACCATGCTGTTGTGAATCCTGTGACTCAACCTTCTATCAAGAAAGCCTACACGGGAGTCCATCCTCAATGCAACACTTGCAAGTATCATCACCCTGCAAATCTTCCATGTCGTCAATGCACTAGATGTGGAAGGTTTGGACACTTTGCCGCTACTTGTCGTGTGATGGTTAGGACACAAGATAATCATCAAATAGCTGCCTAGGAACCGCTGCCGATTACTAACGGTCGGGCATGTTATAATTGTGGAGACCCTAACCACATGCGGCATCGATGCCCTGGATTGAATAATGTAAACCAGGTGGCACATGGACGAGCTTTCAATATCAATATCAACGAAGCAAACGGTCAGGATGACGTTAACCCCACTGGCTAAGCCATGGATGGAATCTTCTTAAGACTCGAGAATTCAATACCTCTGTTTTCATTTTCTTGATCCTATTATCATTTTGTACCCAATTGTGTCGTATTCATAAGCATATAACATCTAGAAATTTCCTTGCATACTATTATGTACGAACGCATGTTGGAAATTTACCATATTTGGTTACGTTTATTTTAATCGTAGAAATTTAGGACTCTACCTTACATATTATTGAAACATCTGGACTTGATTTCCATGAAAATCAAACTATTAAAAACTTGATCCTACATAATTTTTCTAAAAACATAATTGTTTGTTATATGAAACTTGATTTTTCTTTTTTTGACTTTCTTTGAACATTTAATTATTCATGATACTCGTAAACATGGCTGGCCAAATATGAACTACTTTCTATAGTCAACTAAGATCACACTTATATGGCTGTCGTAATTACAAACTTGCTTGCATATGTGTATTATCAATTTGCATGTTGATCTATGAAAAAAAAAACAATTACTACATTTATCCACTCAACACATACAAACATCTCACTTAAAAGGGCTCCCCGGGTGAGTGGTAGCCCATACTTAAATCTTTGTTATGCTTGCAAGTCGTTGCAAACCAATGTAATTGACCTCATTATTACATAGCCTCATTTCGTTGATAACGTCTCATTGTAACCCAACGTGTTTGTTGTGTCATCTTCTTGTGAAACTTATTTGTTTTAATGTGTTGTTAGATTAGGTTCATAGAAGGACATAAAACCCTAATGTAAGGTAAATTGATGATTCCGGTCCGGAACGTAATCATGAATTTACAGGTACATTAAGGTGGTGTGAAATTCTATTAGGGTTTTGGTAGACGTCCAGTACGTTTTCGAGGTATCAATGGTGTGGTGGGTTAGCTGCGGTACACCCTATATATAAACACTAATGATGCATCGAAAGTGAGACTGGAAGTTAGACCAGGAACTAACCCCAATTCTCTTGGTAGTTCAAAACGTCGATTCATAGTCTAATTTATTCCTTCCAACCACCCTAACCTTTATCTTTAAGGCCCTAGTACTTTGGGTCTTGACCACTGGTAATAATCCGTAGATATATTTAATCGAATTATATCTAACATTCGAGTCCATTCAAGTCAGGTTATCACGCTACCCAAAGCTCTCTTTCTCATTAAACTTGACCATACTCACTATAACATTTACTCGAGTACCCAGAACCCTGTTTATATGTCTATTTGAAGGAATTTCGGGACGAAATTTTTAAAAGTAGGGGATGCTGTGACATCCGTCACCTTTCGTTTTATTTTATTTTTTTTCTTTTTAATAATAATAAATAATAATAATAATAATAATAATAATAAATCAGATTTTTTTTAATAATGGTAAAATATTTTAGAGTTTATTTTCACTTATCATGTTTTAATAACTAAAACACTTCATAAGAACTAAACCAAGTTTTTTATGGAGCCCAACTACAGCCCAATACACACGACCCAGTACCGGGCACAAACATTTTTTTTTTACAAATTCAAATTCAAACCTAAGGAGCCTTTATAATTAATAAAATCAATATTAAATCGTTCTCAGGGTCCATACCAGCTGGTTTGGGCTTATGATTTAAAACACCAACCCAGGTGTGATGCGGGTTCGATTCTTGTAAGCAACAACATTTTTAACCCTTTTCATTTATATATTTAACCTATTAATCTTTTAAAATAGCTTTTAAATTCTAAAAGTGGTTTATAAATTCTATAAAAATTATTTTATGTTAATCTAATAACAAAGTTTACCATACAATTTTTAGATTTCCAAAAACAATTTATTTAATATATATTATAAATATTGCAAGTTTATTCAATTATAATTTTAAAATTCTATAAAAAAATATCTAAACGATCTTATAAATATCCACAAAAATTATTTTAAACTTGTAGATCCATAAGCATTGCAGAAATAATTTTTATTTCAGAAAAATCGTTTGTTTCATATTTTTAATTGATTTTTGTTATATTAAATCATAAATAAATCATAATAAATTCATTTTTCAATATTTTTATACCAAAATTCATAAATTATTTTTGTTCATTTAGAACAGAAATATAAATTTTAATTTGAAATTTCTCTAATTTTAGTATTTTTAGATATTAAAATTTAATCTTTGACAAATAGAAATAAATATACTAAATATTCAATTCTTGAGGAAATAATTTTATAAAAATTATTTTTATACTTAAAACCTTATAATATGATCATCCTAAATCAAAATCCTACAATAGTCTTTTATTTAATTATTTACCGAATTTCTTTTATTTATTAAACAATTTACCTAATTAATAAAACAATTACTTATCCCCAAATTAGGAACCCTAGAAATACTTGTAGACTAGATAGACTTAAACTTATTTATTACCTTAAACATAGGGTGATACTTGGCAACGTTGGATCACACTTATTCTATTCCACAAGACTTAACACCTTGCTAAGGTGAGTATTATTTATCCCATTTTTCGTTTTTACACTTTTGGGGTGATTCATGCACAAGGATATGTGACAACTTGCACCCTTCACTTTTCATAAATGTGCATAATTGGTTCCTCAACTATTTCAAAATTTTCATTTTTAACCCTCGTATTTTAATAGGACCAAAATTCACAATTTAATAAAACTTATAATTTTTATAAGTAAAAGTATACACGTTTTATACCCACATCTACACCCGAGCACGTATGTTTCAGACCTTGATACTCAAAGCCCTTAATTTTCGGTCCTAAAACAACTTAGAAACAGAAGGAAACAAGTCTATAACTTAAAATTGATTAAATTAGAAAAATTATTTTTTTAGCCCTCGCGGTCTGCTAAGACAGTCAAACAATCAAAGTTCTAGTCAAAGTACTAGTCAAAGTCTCAGTCAAAGTGCTAGTCAAATAGTCAATTCATCTTAAAACCTTACTTTATTGTGTTGACCAATTTTAAAGCCTAATTGAATCCAAAACTAGTATAAAAACCCACCTATGACCCATTACACTTTGTACCTCTAAATCAAATGTTTCAATTCGATTAAACTCTCCCCCATACCTTTCTTCTAGAGTATATTACTTCTACATTTGAAGCTTTGATTATAAGCTCTTGTAATTGGCGAATTGGAAGCTTGATATATTTCCTATTCGGTTTCTTTTCTTCTAAATTGGACTAGTTTCGTTGTTGAATCTTTGGATTGCTTGGATTTTCACGCTCGCTTAATCATCTAGTCATTTGGCGAAAGTGAGTATTTCCTATCCCCTTTTTGCTTTTATTCATTTTTGGGGTGTTACATGTACACTTATACAAATTACAAATACAAGTTCACATTTTTACAATACAATTCTAGTACTATGTGCATTTGCTTACAAACATGCTTTATGCTTAGACATTACATGTAGAACACATTTGTACTTAGTGAAATCATTAACATTGTACAAGCCAACCCTAACATTGGATAATGCTATTGGATTGACAACCCACCTAGGTGATTCTCCCCCTTTTTCATCGGAGAATCCATGGTCATTGTTAAGTTATTATCCATTTATTGGATAAGTACACCGCTGTTCATTTTAGTACATTTATACAGTCACAGGATTGATTTCGCTCATTTGTATGATACATAGTTTACATAAATGCACTGTAGCTTTGCACTTGAATTGTATAACATTTTTTTCAACTTATTATATGTATTAAACTAGGAATGCTCACCAACATTTCATGTGTTGACAAAACTTATTTTGTACATGTTTCAGGTGCAGCTTGATCTTAGTTGCATAGCACTGGATTTTAGAACTTGCTTTTGATAATTTATTTTAATTTCATGTTTTGTTTAGACTTTTGTATTTTTTCTTATTTCATCCATGTAAAACAAGTTGAATTATTCAATAAAATATTTACATTTTAGTACCATGAGCTTTTGAATAATCATCACTATGTGACACCTCGATGATTCCGCCATCGGTTGGGGTGTTACAGTATACAAAACTTGCACATTCACTTACACATATATTTTTCTTCATTTACAATTCATATACGTGTCTTGTTTATCTTTGTGCTTTATGTTTGAACATGAATGTCGCTTACGTACAAAATCATACATCTAGACATAACTTATGTTATGGTACTCTTTACATATAGACGTAACTTATGTTACGGTGCTCATTTAGACATAACTTATGTTATGGTGCTCTTTTAGACTTGACACGTGTTAGGGTGCTCATTATCAATTTTACCTTACTAACTTTACATTTGATCTTGTCTTGTTTGGTTACTTATGTGTTTACATAATGCCTTGGTGATGCTAGCCACATGAATTGTACTTATGTATTTAACTAGATTATACCCTGGGAACGTCCCGGGGTTGAGAAATCTAACATGACATATTAATTTTACATATGAAATAGAATGCTTCGCTTTACAGTTACATGCAAGAAAACTTCGAGTAGCACCTAACCTAAAACAATTAAAAATGTATCTCCAATGTTAACGCCTAACCTTAAACAATGTATAACTCTAATATTAATAATAATATCTGACCTAAAACAATGTATAACTCTAATGCTAACGCATGTTGAAAATAGAATTCATATTTACTTATTTGAACATAATTAGTGACTTGCCTATACATGATTAATGATTTACCTGAACACTTTGTGTTTTTTTTTTCTGTATGAACAAAACCCCACAAAAAATAGTCGTTTTTTTTCTCCGTTTTTTATATAGCACCATGGTACTCGTTGGAAAGATAATAAAACGCTTGTTAATTTGGTGTAATTTTTTCCTTTAAAAAATCTCGTATATAAAAGATATTAACGTTTAAAAATTATGGGAGGAAACATAATAGAGAAAAATCCAATTTTATTTTAAATTTTTTTTTTCTAAAATATCTCAATGCCACATGGGATGACAAATGGCACACTCAAAGAGGAGAATGCCTCTTTGAGTGCCATGTCATTAAAATGACTTTGGTTTATTATATGCTAGCTGATTACCCCGGAAGGGTCCCGGGGTTGGAAAATCTAATTTTACGTGATAACCTATTGCAAATGGCACAAGTTAACTAACCACAAAATCTCTCAATCATTGCATGTTCATAGTATTTTAATCAGTAATAACTCATATTCCCCACAAAATCTAATTTTACGTGATAACATGAACACTTTGTGTGTTTTTTCCTGTATGAACGAAACCCCACAAAAAATAGTCGATTTTTTTCTCCGTTTTTTTATATAGCACTATGGTACTCGTTGGAAAGATAATAAAACGCTCGTTAATTTGGTGTAATTTTTTTCTTTAAAAAATCCCGTATATAAAAGATATAAACGTTTAAAAATTATGGAAGGAAATATGAGAGAGAAAATTTTAAATTTATTTTTAAATTGTTTTTTTTTCCTAAAATAACTCAATTTAATTAAAAAAAATGAAACAATTCAAAAACACTAAAAACTCTCCATTATGATGCCACGTGGCACTCTCAAAAGAAGGTTGATGCTTCCATTGCACGCCACATCAGCATATACGTTTTCTTTTATATATATATATATATAGATATAGATATATAGATAGATTATGTGTAATGAAAACATTGAATGAAATCAAGTGGGACCCCCTTACATAATTAAATAAAAATTAGAAAAAATATACATGTGTATTAATCATCTCTCTCACACACACAAAGAGGTGGATGGCGAAGCCACGACAAAACACGATGGAGTTGCGGTGACTACCTGTGAAATAAAAAACACAATCGTCACTTCAGGGCTGTTCAAATCGCTCGCCAATCGTTCGAAAAATGCTCGCTCGATCATTCACTCGGTTGTAAATGAGCCAATCGGCTCGGTTTCTAAACGAACCAAGCACGAGCAAAGGTCTGCTCGGCTCTGTTAGGCTGGAATAAATTATTATTTATCTATTATTAAACGAAAACCTAATATCAACGGCTTATGTGATTTGAATCAACGGACTTTCATTGTATACAACGTCAATTTGGTAATTAAATCGATGGACTAGGGTTTATAGCACACTTGTTAGGCTTTTAATGAAATCTGGTAATGAATGACGGGAAGGGTTGAGGGAAGCGGTGGTGACTGGTGGTTGGTGGTGGCTGATGGTCAGGTATGGAGAGAGAGGTGGTTGGTGGTGCCTGAGATCAGGTATAGAGAGGGGCAAAGAGAGTAAAGGGGTAAGAAGAAAGACTTTTTTTTTATTAAGTTATTAAAAATAAAGGGGTAAAAAGACTCAAATACCCTTGAATGACCAGATTTAACGAGAAAAATTAACTGGGTTAGTGTCAAAGGACAAAACGTGCAAGATTTTAAAACATAAAGTACAAAACCAATAAATTTTAAACTTAAAGGACATCCGTTGAAATTTGAATAAAGTTAAAGGACAAAACTTGTAATTGAGTCTTACTTTTATGTACTCACTCAACCATTAAATATTCATGTTCCATTTTGGTAACATGAATACTTAAAATCAAAATAAAATCGGGAGAAATCATCAAAATATATATTCTCCTACCTGGACAAGAGTGTAGAGTGTTCTTCCATGTCTTCTTTAAATTTACTACAACTGTTGTAAGATACAGTCTCCTCCTCCTTACCTGCACATTCAAGAAAACAATCACTAAGTATTATTTGAAAGAACCTACAATGTCTATTTTTTCCGTTTAACAGCTCTACCACAATGCCCGCTTCCTATTTCGACTTACCTATTTTTTCTACATTTTACGTTTTTTGTCAAATCTTTTGCGCTTTAACACGCTGGTTACATGCATATTTTAATGTTTTTGCGTATACTTTTCATTCACTTTAATGGTCCCACCACAACACGCGGGTACTAAATACTGGTTAAATCTGAACTGACCTGATTTTCATCCGGCTGTTACTCCAGCGAGGAAACTCGTGTGGATGCAGTATGGTTTCCGGGTGAACGCCGTAGTCCCCACCGTAACTGCGTGAACGGTTCAGACAACATAGTGGGTGATTAGGGCCTGCCAAAAAATGAGTGTGATAATCTCTGCCACACAGTTAAAAAAGTCACCGTTCAAAAAAAATACTGGTTAAATAATAAAACTTATCATTTGGGTTAGAAAGACAGGGTTTTTTTTTTATTATTTTTTTCGTATTATAAAATAACAAACGTTTTGTTGGTATTAATAGTTCTAGGAAATTGTTTATTTTAGGCAAATTACAACCATCTTTTTTTTGCTCTATTTTAGAGCATGTTTGGCTCTCCTTATTTCCACCTCCTTATAACTTATAACTTTTTCAAAAAGTTAATAAGTTATAAAAAGTGTTTGGCAAAAGGAAAAAGACTTTTTGTTTTAATTTTTTGTAAGCCTATGATAAGTTGTTTTGGAAAAGTAAGGGAGGAGCGACTTTTTGAACCTCCTTATAACTTATTGATGGTTATTTACATACATGCCCTTATTATATCCTTACACCTTCCCTCTTTATACCCTTTTTGGTCATTTTACCTAAATAAGTTAAACCAAACACTTTTTTACAAACTAACTTATCAACTTATTGTTTTTTCCCACCACATAAGCTAATCCAAACACTTTTTTAAAAACTCCTTTTTAAAAAGTTATAAGTTAATAAGTCCTTTTAACTAGCTACATTTGGAGGACATTGGTGGATGGGAAATGAGGGATGACCCGGCCATTGGCTTGGGTTCGAGTCCTGATCCCGACCGGTTTTACTGACTATTTCACCGTCGTGCCTTCGGGCGGGTGAGTGGTCGGGTTTTCCCGAGAATTGGTGGCAATTGGTGGCCCGGGTACTCTCGAGTACCTGATTCGCCAAAAGGGTGCCTGAGAGTGCTCGGAATTGATTCGTTGGTCGTTCAAAAAAAAAAAATAAGTCCTTTTTAACTCAAATAAGTTTATCCAAACATGCCCTTAGGCAAATAAGAATAAAAAAATATCAAGAAACTTAAGTTGTTATTTTACGTCAAAACAATAAGAATCGATTTTAATTTTTTAATGGTATTTGTTGATTTCTTCAATTTTAATTTAAAAAAAAAACAATAAAAAATGTCTGCAAATACAAATGGTTGAGTCATCTAGTTGATGAACACACAAGTGCACGCCTTTGATGTGAATCCTCCCTCATCTCATCACTCTAAAAACTTCCAAAACCGTCAATTTGTCATTGTTATTCATACCCATCTCACATTTTAGGTTTATTCTTCACTGCCCCACCAAACTTATATGCTTAGAATGTTAGATTATGCCAATCTTTAAATAAAAAAATTGTCTTTTTTATTTTTTATTTTTGGGTATTAAAGTTGTTTATATCTTGCCCAAAAAAAATCAATCTTTAATCTTTTGGTCTTAATTTTGTTTGTTTGGTGAGGGTTTTGGATTAAAAGTCTGGAACTTTTTTGCAGTTTGTATGGAGCAAAGATGGTGGATGATCTTGATGATTACAGTTTGTTTGTTTGTTGGTTCATCTGCTAGAGGTAACAACAATCCATGGACTTGATGCCCTAATTGTTGTGTTTCTGGCTTGTTTATTATTGTTTGCTTGATTTTGACAGCAATTTTTTTTTTTTTTTTTTTTTGAATTAACGTGTATAATTATCAAAAATTGTAAAAGCATCTGATAATGTAATATATGCCTAAAAAGATGTTGCTATAGATTACGGGTGAGGTCATAATACTTACGCCATCGACTCGTAATTGTTAGTGCTATTCTTAGGTTTGAAAGAATATGCTTGGCGATGAACCGATGATAAGTTAGTTTGTGAACCGTACATGGTTTAAAAAAATGGCTGAGGCGCCTCGAGGCGAAACTCTAAGGAAACGAGTCTGAGGCGCGTCTCATGGGGTTCAGATTGTACATACGCCTCTAAGGGCTGTGCGCCTCAGGTGGTTTAGGGTGTTTCGCGCCTCATGGGGTTCAGATTGTACATACGCCTCTAAGGGCTGAGGCGCTAAGAAAATGTGCGCCTCAGGTGGTTTAGGGTGTTTTTGATGTGTGACTTTTCTAGGCCAAGTATTTTTTTTATAGACACATAATTTTTATATTTATTTTTTGACTGCGCCTCGAGCTTACGCCTCGGTTCGCCTCGAGGCTTACGCCTCATGAGGCGAAGGGAAAACGCCTCGAGGCGTTTTCGTTCTTTTAAACTTTGGAACCGTATAGTCAGAAGTTGAAGAGTGATTTAAGGCCTCAAGTTCATAATATAACTGCCAAAGTAACTGTAACTTCAAGTTAACTTTCCTTTTTATGGATCATTTGGCTATCTGCCATTTACAAAGTTTATTGATTTATACTTTAAAGAGCTCAAGTTTCTTCCTTAAAATCATTTTTCTCTAAAATTACTAAGAATTTTTATAATTTGTAAGCTTTTTATGGGGACAGGAATTAAAATCAAGCATAAGGTTGACGTTGACTCACCGGTGTATAATCACACGCTCACCACAATTATGGTTGAATATGCTTCTGCAGTAAGCTCACTTTATTACTTATGCACTATAAACGGCATGTGGTAACAAAATAAGTTAGCTACATATTATTGTGAATATTGTGGATTTATTGAGTTGAACACCGCTATATATGAAGTTGCCTTTATCCACGCAGGTTTACATTTCAGATTTAACGGATCTTTTTACATGGACCTGTTCAAGATGTGATGGCCGAACTAAGGTATTTGTTGGTTTGCTAACTTTATGTTACTTTTTAATGAAATTAAAATGAAATCACAAATTCTAGTCTTCCGGTTCAAATAAATGCTTATGTTAGGTGCTATCTTGAACCAGGGATTCGAAGTTATAGAGCTCATTGTTGATGTTCAGAACTGCTTGCAGGTACATCGGTTTTGTTCTGTTTTTGTGGCATTGGCTTGAAAGGTTTTCTTCGTTATTTCGTTACCTTCCCTGGATCTCATAGTTGTATATACTGGCTTAATACTTAATTACTTATTGCAGGCATTTGTTGGGGTTGCACATGATCTTGATTCCATTGTTATTGCATTCCGAGGCACTCAAGAAACTAGGTATTGGTTTAATTTTCGCTCATTTATTTGTTGATGCATGTAGTATGGTCTTTTAACATATAATAAGATTCAGGTTCGAAAACCTCAAATTCATGTTTAACATATTTTATGGTCGCAGTATACAGAATTGGATTGCAGACCTATTCTGGAAGCAGCTCGACTTCGATTACCCTGGTTGCACAGATGGCAAGGTACGCGTGGCATAATTTTGCTTATTATGTTTGCAAGTGTGATATCATTTATTTCATCTTCGGTTCCATTGTTTTAAGGTGCACCATGGATTTTTTAACGCTTACAATAATACAATTATGCGTTCGGGAATTCTTGATGGTGTCAGTAGAGCAAAAGAGGCATATGAAGATCTCAAAATTATGGTGACCGGGCATTCCATGGGCGGAGCTATGGCAGCGTTTTGCGGATTGGATCTTGCGGTAACTATGATCATTCCCTCTCTTCACCTTACTATATGTACCTTGCTTTTCACTGATATAGAGTTGCAGTTCGCCATGTTACAGTCATTAAGTCAACAATATAGCAAGCGTTCCTTGATTATACTTTATGAAAGTGTTAGTGTGACTACGTCAATATATAGCAAGGTTGCAGAAGGCGCTAGGCGTTAGGCGGGTGGTGAGGTCCACCCTAGGGACTAGTCGGGACTAGGCGAAAATTAGGCGTTTTGGTATTTTATACGTATTTTATATATATACACAAATTTAGTTGTTTTTTGAAAATATGTTAAGATATATAAACATAATACTTAGAAATACTTAGATATATACACATAATACTAAGAAATACTTAGAAATTTAATAAAAAAAATTTTAAAAAATAAAAAATACCACCGCCTAGGACCGCCCAGACTCCGCCTAATCCCCATTTCGCCTAATTCATCGCCCAGGGTGAAATTCCGATTTCTTCTTCAGCCTAGCGCCTGCGGCCGCCTTCTGCAACACTGATATATAGTGGATGTTTGGATGTGCATTTTAAAACCAGATATGCGATAAAATGTTTGGATGTTTGCAGTTCGCCATGTTACAGTCATTAAGTCAGCAATAAAGCTTATTATTCGACTCCTAGATAATCGGATACAATCACTTTATCTACGCATTACAAATTGATTACTGTGTATTGAAATCACAATAATCAGATAACCAGCTTGTAAAGTTACATGCAGATAACAAACAATAACATTAGTATTAACCGATTGTTTACCTGTCTACAGCTTATTTATGGATCAAAGAACGTCCAAGTTACGACCTTTGGGCAGCCAAGAATCGGGAACGCTGCTTTTGCATCATATTATAGCCAAGTTGTACCAAATACTTTTAGAGTGACACATGAACACGACCTGGTCCCGCATCTGCCTCCGTATTATCAGCATTTCCCGCAGAAGACATATCATCACTTCCCAAGAGAGGTAATCTTGACTTTTAGCATCCTGCTTTGTTTGCCCCTCTTCTATTACTGTAACCTACATCTCAAATATAATATTTCTTCCAATTTGCAGGTTTGGCTTTACGACATTGGATTAGCGTTTCTTATTTATCCAGTTGAGAAGATCTGTGACGGTTCTGGTGAAGACCCTGAATGTAGCAGGTAGTTCAACGTCAAACAACCTGACGTTATCTATTTCTACTCTTTACCATTTAGATGTTTCGATGAAATATCAACTACTCGCTGAATATTTTCAGATCAGTGTCCGGAAACAGTATTTCAGATCATTTGAGTTACTTCGGCGTTGAAATGGGGTGTGATACGCCAAGCAAATGCAGTATGGTGATTACCCCTAATCTTGCTTCTTATGGAGAAGCCGATGATAATGGTAATTTTGCTTTGTATAAAGCGCCATCAAAGTTTATGCGGAGCGACCAGTGAGTCTACGCGTTCTATGCATGTTTAAGGTGTAGTGTAAATGTGTAAAAATATGTGTACAGTTCATGTTACAATGAATATTTCCACAAGTTCAAAGTGTTTTGTTGTTGCTATCAAGGACTTAAAAGAGCTCCAAATTTCTTTATTAATCAGCCAACTTATTTAAATAATAATAAATGAACAAAAAATGTATTAACAATATAAAAATTGACATATGATACATCAATTGGAGATGTTTTACAACAGAGTTCATCTACTAGAAACACTAGTAAATTCAACCTGGAGGTGTCAACGGCATCAGGTTGATTTAGCGCGTTGAAACAATTCTTTAGACCTACAAAAGGGTTTCGTGTCAAGAATTACCGCCCCTAAATAACACCAACTCCAATCTCTACCAAAAGGGTGAGAACAAATCAATATATCTTACAAAAAGCAATCAACTGTGGTGTCTTTTGGCCAAAACACAACACTTCTTTGTAACTCGAAAGAAAACTCGAGCTGCATACAAATTTATTACTTTTATGTACTCACTCAACCGTTAAATATTCATGTTCCATTTCGTAACATGAATACTTAAAATCAAAATAAAATCGGGAGAAATCATCAAATACATATTCTCCTACTTGGACCAGAGTGTTCATCCGTATCTTCTTTAAATTTACGACAGCTGTTGTAAGATACAGTCTCCGCCTTACCTGCACATTCAAGAAAACAATCACTATGGTATTACTTGAAAGAACCTACAATGTCTATTCAAAAAGGACGCGACTGAGACCTGGAAGCAATTGCGGCACGGATCCATGCATCATAAACTCCGTATTCTTTCACTCTGCGGAAGCAACAACATTTCAGTTGGTCACGAAAAGAAAAATCGATCAAGATCATGAAAAAGAACAATGATCATAACTTACAAGTATGCATCATTAGGATCGATGTCTTGAAATATGTTGATATAGAAACGAAAACCATCCGGGCTCACATCTCTACATAGAAAGCCTTACAAGAGAAAAAAAAAAAAAAAAAAAAGTTGATGTTAAAAACTGTATACTAAATATGTCACTAAAATTTAGTTAAAATAAACACCTTTGCTCTCTGCAGCAAGCAGATGCTCTTTAGCCATAGCTGGAGCAATTCCAAGTGTTCTTGCAGCATCGGTTGCACTAACCCCGGCTTTTAGCGCATCAGGCTTTTGTACTAATGTTCTGATCCTAGAAAACACCTACATTTGCGGTATATAATTCAAGTCCTAAGTTTACGTAACATGAAAAAACATTTTAATTTATTTTTTTTACCTCTTCATCACTGTGAGACTTATTTTGTATGACCATAACACCACTTTCAAACTTCTTAAGCATTACTGGACTGCAGTTAAACCGACAAACGAGCGAATATTAGTAATCTACTTCAATATATATGAAGAAATGCAAGCATGTAGGATTGTAGTCTACAACTGTACATACACATTAAACTTATCCCATAGTGAGCACGCCCGCAACAAATCATCAGGCGAAATCAATTCTGTTCCTCGCGCCCGATTAAAGAGACAGTATATATCTATCATGTTCATTATCCCACCAGCTCTCTCTAAAGGAATTTTCACGAAATCCGCCAACTAAATTTATTACAAAAAAGATGAAACATTTGTCAAATTTCGATTCATATAAACTAGCAGTTAATTAAGCAAGGAATGATACCTGACGCGACAACTGTTGGTGGTACAAGGCTCCAGCTGATTCTTTTGTGACAGGGGAGACAATACCGACGCTTAACAACCAATCTTGCATCTCCTCTTTGGAGCCCATTTCTTCATCATTTGCTGCATTGGCTTGAGAAGATGATCCAGACAGAAGTTTCTGCCTCATTTTTTCAGCTAATGTCACCATTTCTTTAGCTTTACTCTGCAGAAACATATGATCAGCTGCTTGTAGGCTAGTAAATGAACCAAACAAACAAACGAACACTAACATCTAAACAAACGCATTTTCTTGTTCATGTTCGTTCCATAGTTATCAAAGGCGCTAGGCGCACTCAAGGCACATAGGCCTCGCCTGGCCTAGGCGCGAGGCGCAAAAAAGCGAGGGCCTGAGATAAAAGCGAACGAAAATAAAGTATAAATATATTAAAATAATACTATTTTCCATCTAGTTAGTATCAAAAGTTTTAAAATATTGATGTATTAGTGTATAGAAGTAGTTTTCCTTAGATAAAAGTAGAAATCTGGCTGGAATCTAGCCATAATTTAACGAATTTGGCCGGAAACTCTCCGAAATTTAGCTGAAATTTGCGCCTAAACCATCACCTAGAGAATTAAAGCGCAATTTCCTCGACTCAAAGCGCAAATGCATCGCCTTGCCTAAAAAATAGGCCTAGGCACAAGAGGCGATGGCTTTTAACAACTATGGTTCGTTCATTAATATCTAAACGAATGGTTCACGAACACAAACACCCTAGAATTTGTTTGAATTCTCATCCTTAATTCTTTAATCCAAATCCACATAAGCAAAAACATACAAACTAAAGATTCTCTCCTACGATTGCCATCTGTCTAAATAAACATCTAAATGAACAAACATAAGCAACATAGACGAACGTTCATCAACATAAATAAAGAAACGGAAAATGTGTTCAAGTTCGCTCGTTTAAATTAACAAACACAAACAAACTTCCGTCAAATAGTTCACAAACGTCCCATTCATTTACAAGCCTATCCGCTCAGGCGCTTAACAAATTCCACCTAAATGCACAACGAACCCTAAACGATCTCTCAAACAACTAACCAACCACAAAACATAACACAGTAACATACCATCAAAGCATTCAAATCCTGAAAGGCATCCTGCAAACTCTTATCAGTACTCTCCCACATCTCCTGCTCCTTCCTTAATATCCCCGAAACCCCAACAACCGGCATTCTCAACGCCAATCCCGTCTCCGAACCACCCGACCCACCCGACTCAACCCGACCCGACCCACCTGCTTCCTCAGCCACACCCTCCCATGCCCTTCCCCTCCAGGCCTCCCAAAATTTCCCCACAAACGAATCCGGGTCGGATTTCCCGCGAAAAACCAACATAACCGTTACAAACTTAGAACCCTTATCTTGGACTTTACCATCGGGTGTAACGGAGACTTGGAACCTGAATCTAGGGCTAGCGAACATGCCTTTGATGGACTTCTTGGAGGGGAAGATTTGGACGACGGCGGAGAGGGGGATGGCGGCGGCGGCGGCGGCGGGTGGTGGAGAGGTGGTGGGGAGCCAGAGGAGACGGTGGGTGGTGAGGACTAAGAGGCCGGACTTGAGAGGAGGGATGTGTGGGTTGTCTTCGTTGAGAAGGTCGACTGATGGTTGGAGAGATGATTCGATTTCGTTGGGGCGGAGGACTGGGCGGCCGCTGGTGGTGGTTTCAGCCGGTAGCAGCCAGTTTCCGGCCATCGTTTGTTTGATGATGGAAGTCAAAGTGTTATGTAATGAGATCTGTTGACTTTAACATATTTGATATTTGTGTGTTTTGGATGATGAATCCTTAAGACTGAATAGTGTGCCCTCGGGGAAGGGGGTCGGGGAGATGAGGTGGACAAAACCCCGATCTGGAACACCGCCCCCCCTAAAAAATTTCGGTGATTTGGGGGAAATTTCCCCCTTCTCCCCTTGTCACATGATTGGTCCATTTTTTTGATTTTTTTTAATTAAACTTTATATAATAAAAAAATGAAGGGGGAGTGGGGGAATTAGGGGAATACCATTTTCAAACTTTGGGGGAGAAAATAGGGGAAATGATGTGGCGCTGATGTGGCACTTGGGGGAGTTGGGGGAAGGGGGGGCACACCATATAGTCTAATCGGCAAGTTTTAAAGATTCATTTTTTTAATGGCAAGCACTAGTAGCTCCGTTTAACACTCTGAGGAAACTACCCATGTGACCAAAATCGAACTCTCAACCTCCACACAGCCTCTGCTTTACCTCCCAAATAAAAGATTTATTTTTATTTTTAGTTTGAGTGAATTACTATTTTCGTCCGTCTTATTTTCTTAAAATAACCATTATAGTCAAGGTAAAGGTTATCGGTTGAAGTCTCAAGTAGAGCAAAAATATTTTAGGTTGAGTTAGAGATATTATTACAATGGGTATTCAGGCGGTGAGTTTCCATCTGGAATAGTGTCAGGTCAGGTCACAACATTGTCTACGTTCATAGGCATAGGTGGTCTTTTACCATTAAGTTTACCTGTGTGATCGAGTTTTCGTTGTCGTTTAAAAATTAATAATGATAAACTATTATGATTTAACAGTTTAAATCTTGTCAAGACACTACTAAAGTTTTGGTTGACTACATGATTAAAACCAAGGATTGCTGAACAATGTTCTTGTCGTTGAATTTGATGCGTTTTTCCGATTTATATATTTGTCTATTTATTTTTGAATTTGATGTGTTTTTTCAACTTATATTTTTGTCTATTTATATTAGTTTATCTTTATCGCATGGTGTTTTCATATTTTAATTTGCATTCCATATAGTATGGGTTAAAGGTGTGAATTTGCTATTTGAGTGAATATGTTTGTTGAGTTTGAATGGTATTAACTATGGAAGCCTGTACTGAAGTGAGATGGGCATAAAACTGGTTATAGTTTAGATGAAGGTATTTAGGAATCATACACCCCTAATTAGAAATAATACACCTTGACCTATATCACACACCAATTGAATACGGCCACAGGGTTAGGATCAAATACACAAGACACTTTTTCTAGGAAGGGTGAGAAGGATTGTGATCCATTGATCATATATTTGAAGGGTTGAGATTAGTTTGTTTGAAAAAAATAAATAATAAATTAGAGCAAGGGCATAAAAAGAAAACCACATTTGTTGACTTTCTCTCTCCACATGCAATGCACATGTCAATTCCCCCATCATTTTAAAACATCTATAACTTTTTCATACGACATTTTTTTTTTCAAAAAAATTTCACCATATTAACGAGCGGTTTTTTATCTTTAATATGAGTACCACATTGCTACATTAAAATTGAAAAAAAAATTCGTGCTAAATGGGTTTCTTCTCCGTTGTGTCTTTCTGCTCGTTCATTGTGTTATAGTATGCATGTGTGCTTTATAAATATGTTATTTATGTTTTTTTAGTTTACACATGATTTAACTTTGTCCATTGTGTTTTTTAGTATGCTTTTAATTGTGTTTTACGCAAATGAGTTTCGTATTTAGGTGTACATTGTGTTTTATTATGTTGTTCATTGTGTTTAAGTCTATTATTCATTGTGTTTTAGTCTTCTGTTCATTGTGTCTTTTATATGTCGTCCATTGTGTTTTACACAATTGGGTTTTTAACTTTTTTTTTTAAAAGTATTCATTGTATTTTAGTCTTCTGTTCATTGTGTCTTTCGTATGTCATCCATTGTGTCTTACGCAACTGGGTTTTCAACTTTTTTTTTTCAAAAGTATTCATTGTGTTTTAGTCTTCTATTCATTGTGTCTTTAGTATGTCGTCAATTGGGTTTTACTAGACTCTTGAATGTGTTTTATACCCTATATTTAATTGGTGTTCATTGTGTTTTACATTCCATTGTGTTTTACATTCCATTGTGTCTTACGCAAGTGGGTTTTGAATTTTTTTTCAAAAGTATAGCAATATGGTACTCATATTAAAGATAAAAAGACGTTCAATTTTATGGTATAATTTTTTTTTAAAAACGGATGACGTATAAAAAAGTTACGGGCATTTAAAAATGAAGGTGAAAATGACATGTGACTTGCATGTGCCTATGTTTTTGACAAAATTACCCTTCCCACTTGTTAATCTTTTGAACACATGTCATTTTCTAGTGGCTTCTCACCCTTCTCATTTTTTGTAGCCTTTGTAGAATAACCCAACCCTACAGCCACATACCTCAGAATGTGATGTCACACCCCTAGATGAATGAAAGCAGAAACGTGACAGCTAAATGCACATTTCACTTAAAATAATGAATCAAAATAAAACGTTAATTAGACTTATGGAAAATCAAGTTTATGAAAATATAGGCAACAACGAAGAAAAAATACATAAACCAATAAAGGGACACACATTAGCATAGGACACTGGTCCTAAAAAGCTATTGTAAATGTAAGATATAGAAATAGGCAATCGTAGGTAATCGTGTTTATGGAAATTTATGTTCCTGGTAAATATATACAAAAATACTTATATACGTATGACAGGTGGTTTAAGGAACAACCCCTTAGATTGATAAAATGTTTAAATTATCCGCATTTGATCATATTATTGCTTGGGATTAGTGAAGGGATATGGTATTAAAACATTACAAATACCATACCATCGCCCACCTAGAACAGGCTTCGCCAGACGCTTACCCGCCCGTTCTACGTCAGTGGATCGTCTCGCGCCCATCCGCCCGTTTTACGTCAGTGGAACGTCTGGCGTCCACAAACCCGTTCTACGTCAGCGATGCTTCTGCCGTCCGACGCGTGCATTCATATTCACGATCTACGTCGACGGAACACCTGGCGTCCACCCGCCCGTTTTACGTCAGCGGTACACTCGACGCCAGGCGCATGAACAATCAAGGCTTCCTTGACAAGCGTCACTACAAGTGGAAGATACCTTTTGGGGCAGCTTTGGGACTCACCCCTGCCCCAAACAAATATCTCTGACACGACAGGCAGCCCGTCAGAGTTCCTCTCCAATCAAGACTTTCCCCAGTCTGACGAGTAGAAAAGGCGATGACGTGGCAGCCTCTCGACCAAGATATCTTCCTGACAAAGCAGACTTTCTCTGTCCGTCTTGAAATCCTGGAAAGTATAAATTGTTTACCGCCTGGATCCACCAATGGGCGAGCACCGCGTGTCAACCGTCCATCAGCGTCCACTTACTGGGCGCCACGTGTACATGCGTCAGGACGGTAACATCCCCCCTAGCATTCCACTTTTTCCCACTTTACTAAAACCCACTTGCACCAAATGGGCCTAAAGGCTTGGGCCGGATTATGGAGACTCCTCTACCTGGGCCGGGCCCCGTTAAAGGTAGAGGATGGGCTGAGAAAGTCGGGCATCTCGGTACTATAAAAGGAGGACTCTCTTCTCCTTTTATGGGCATCGAATATCCAATACACTTTCACTCAAGAAGAATACGAACTATCGTACCTTCTTCACCCCCCTGTTTTTATACTAACGATTAGAGGCTCGGCTCTTCTAATTGGTAGTCTCGTAAATCTTTGGTCTTGCCTACAGACCCACACGTATTTTATAATCACACTCTCTTTATAAAATACGGTAGAACCACCATTCGGATTGTTCTCCTTTGAACCACCCTTAAATACGTGTTTCTTCATTGGCGCCATCCGTGGCCTTACCACAACTACTCTAACCCAATAAACTTTTACAGCCAAAATCATAAAAATGACCTCACCTCCACCAGTGTACACTCCGTCCGGGGCTGTCGAAGACATCACTGACGCCACCCCATCCCGCCCAACATCAGGGGACCATAACAACCAACAACAACCACTTATAACCCCCAGAAATCTGGAGCCCCAGCTCACAGACCCAACTCCTCCAACTGAGGAGGAAATCGAGGCACTAAACAATGACTGGTACGAACGCCAGAGACAAATCCTCGACGCACAACTCGAACGACGCCGACGTACCGGAAAAGCACTCATGGGCTCCTCCTCAAGGCAGCCCGCAAAAACATCGGCGCCCGCCCGTCACGGGGAAGGTCCAGGGCAAACCCCTGAGGACCAGGCCCGTGCAGAGCACAACCGGTTCGACGCCGAAGACTACGACGAAAGCTCGTGGGAGGACGACGCCTCTCGGGACTATCGCCATAGCCCATATTACAGGCGCGAGCGATTAAACCGCTACAACGACGACGCCACCACCAACCTGTCACTCCCATATAGACCAACCGCATTCGCGGATAAGTCTAAATTTACTCGTCGCATTTCTCAGGCTCCAATCCCACCAAGACAACGTCTACCAGCCAACGTCAAAATCTACGACGGACTATCCGACCCAGATGACCACCTCGGCATATTCAATCAAGCCGGGGCCGTCATCGGTTGGACCCTACCTGTTTGGTGCCACATGTTCGCCCAGACACTCACCGGAGCCGCCAGGGTCTGGTTCGATAACCTCCCCACCGGAAGCATCGACAGCTACGAACAGCTGATCGAAAAGTTTTCTCTCCATTTCAGCCAACAGCGCCGCCACAAGCGCGACAAAAGCCAAATCTCCCTTTGCAAACGCAGAGACACCGAACCTCTCGAAGACTTCATCGTACGGTTCAACAAGGAGGCCCTCCAGTTGGGAACCGGCGACGAGGCAACACGAACCTCTTTTCTATCCAACGTCAACGATGACGGTCTACAACACACTCTGCAAGGGAAAGACGGCGTCCCAGACGCTTGGGAAGAAGTTGTCCGCATCTCAAAACTCTACGCGGGCAACCAGAAAACGATGCGCCAGAACCAGAGAGGGAGTTCCAGCAACAACCGCAGCCGCGGCAATAACCGAGCATCCGTCTGGAACCGCATCTCCGGTTCCACCGATGAAGGACGATACTCAACTTCTGGCGACGCCAGAAACATCATCGGCAATAAACAAAACCGCGACCAACGCAACAGCGGGCGCCGAAACCAAGATTGGACACCCCTCACCAAAACGCCATCCCAAGTCTTATCACAAGTCCTCTCCACCGGAGAGGTAACTTTTAAAAACCCTAAACCCATGGGGGCAAAACGAAAAAATGTCGACACCACCAGGTTCTGCGAGTTCCACAAAGACGTGGGCCACGATACCGATAACTGTTATAGCCTCAAAATGGAAATCGAAGCGGCCCTACGCTCCGGGAAACTCGCCAACTTAGTAAAAAATGTCCGCGCAGGGGCCCGCCGGCAAGACGAACCTGAAAAAGCCATCAAAGACATCAGGACACACTACATCCGCGGTACCCACAGCAGACAGTGCAACATGACGCGAAGCACCAAAGGGAAAACCAGCTTCCCTAACGTTGCAACTACATCTGAAACCACAAACTGGCGGGAGGCCCAAGTCCTCCTCCCGATAATCCCAGGGGGTGCCCAGTCAACGACCCCCCTCACCATCACAGCACTGTTCGGTCACTACCGAACTTACAAAATGATGTGCGACGGCGGCAGCAGCTTCGACATCATGTACCAACAGTGCTTCGACCAGCTAGACGAAGAAGACAAGGCACGCCTACAACCAGATGCGCCTATTGCTGGCTTCTTCAATGAGATAATTCATCCTATTGGCAAGTTTGACTTTACAGTCACGCTTGATGACGGCAGACACAGCCGCTCAGAAGTATGCACCTTCCACGTCATCCCAACCATTTCCTCATATGACATACTGCTAGGAAGACAGGGTTTGGCAAACTTCAATTCCACCGCATCAACTCCTCACCAAACCATGGGTTTCCACCAAGCCGGCAGACGACACAGCAACGCTTCCACCAAGCCCACCAACTGACGAAAACTGGGTCCTCAACCCAGCCTTCCCTGAACAAACCATCACTTTGGGCCGGACCTTGTCCCCCCAAGTAAAAACACACCTAAAACAGCTACTGGTGGCGAACAAAGACATCTTCGCATGGCAATCATCAGACATGGTCGGCGTCCCAAGACACATCGCCGAGCATCGCCTCAACGCATACAAAGACGCGCGCCCAGTGGCATAGAAAAAGCGGCCACTCGGCCCCGACAGAGTCAAAGCCATGAATGAACAAGTTGACGATCTGCTAGAGGCGGGCATTATCAGAAAATGCAATCACCAAACCTGGGTGGCCAACCCAGTAATGGTACTAAAAAAGAATGGGTCCTTGCGCATGTGCGTCAACTACAAGGACCTAAACAAAGCATGCCCCAAAGATCACTACCCTCTCCCGGAGATCGATTTGAAGGTTGACTCACTCGCGCCATTCAAATACAAGTGCTTCCTCGACGCATATCGAGGATACCATCAAATCCAAATGGCTTACGAAGATGAGGACCGAACGGCGTTCAGAACAGATCGAGGGGTGTACTGCTACACCAAAATGCCCTTCGGACTCAAAAACGCCGGCGCAACCTACCAACGCCTCATGGACCAGGCGTTCATCAACCAGATAGGCGTCAACCTTGAAGTCTACGTCGACGACCTAGTCATCAAAAGCACCCAGGAGGATACAATGCTTATGGACATCCAGCGCACCTTCGAACAATTGCGCAGCATCCAAATGAAACTAAATCCGAGCAAATGCTCCTTCGGAGCAGAAGAAGGGAAATTCTTAGGCGTCATTGTCACCAATGGCGGCTTCAAACCAAACCCGGAAAAAGTCCAAGCAATCCAGCGCATGCCGTCACCAAACTCGATAAAAGACGTACAGACACTGATGGGACGTCTGGTTGCTCTCAACCGCTTCCTATCAAACTACGCCTCTAAGTCTTTTCCTTTTGTTCACACTTTACGGAATGTACTAAAAAAAACACAGTTCCGCTGGACACCAGAAGCGGAGGTGGCCTTCCGTGAAATGAAGCAATGTTTAACCTACTTGCCAACTTTAACAACACCCCTCCCAATGGAGCCCCTTACATTATATCTATCTGCGTCAGAAACGGCAATAGGCGCCGTCCTATTAGTAGAACGCAACAAAGTACAAACACCGATCTACTATATTAGCCGCACTCTAGCAGACGCAGAAACCAGATATTCGACAATGGAAAAACTCGTCCTAGCATTAGTCCACGCGTCAAGACGTCTGCGAAGATACTTTCAAGGACATCCAATCAACGTCCTTACAGACTACAGGATAAACACAGTACTATCCAAACTAGAACTCTCCGGCCGCTTGGCCAAATGGGCAATTGAGCTGGGCGCACATACCATCGTCTACAAACCAAGACCCGCGATAAAAGGGCAGGTCCTGGCGGACTTCATCGCCGAAATCCCGATCGAAAAAATCCAAGACTGCAAAGACGAACAAGATCCCAAGCCCATTCCAGACGACCGAATAACTTAGTCATTATACACCGATGGAGCTTCCAATGACCAAGGCTCGGGCGCCGGACTTCGCCTTGTTAGCCCTGACAAAACAGAATTCACATACGCCGTGCGCCTAGAGTTCCCAAGCACAAACAACGAGGCTGAATACGAAGCATTCTTGGCAGGCCTACGCCTGGCACACAAAATGGGCGCAAGGCACCTCAACGCTCATGTAGACTCCATGCTGATAGCAGGCCACATGAACGGCGTTTACGACGCCAAAGATCCCGTCATGGCCCAATTCGTCGACCAGGCCAAGCTCCTCACCAAGAAATTCGTTACTTGCACCATACTCCTCATAAACCGCAGCGGCAACAAGGAAGCTGACGCACTCAGCAAAATGGCCTCTACCGCTTGGCCGCATATGGCCAAAGAGGTACGCATTGAAACCCTACCTCAACCTTCAGTACCACTTAGACAGGTCAATATAACGCAGACAGGCGCCGGGTCATGGATGACCCCCATTCAAGCCTATCTAGCAACAGGCACGTTGCCACCTCAAAAAGCGGAGGCTCGAAAAATCCAGTACAAATCCCAACATTACCAATTAATGAACGGGATCCTGTACCGACGCTCATACTTAGGGCTGTTACTAAAATGCATAGACGCCGCGACAGCCACCTCACTCATAAGAGAAATTCACGAAGGCATATGCGGGATCCATGCAGGGCCAAGAATGGTCGTCGCCAAAATCATGAACGCAGGATATTATTGGCCGGGTATGCATCAAGACGCCGTCAAAATTCTACGCACCTGCTTCAACTGCCAACAACACGCGCCAAATACCCTGCGCCCAAAAAACGATTTGGTACTAGTCACAGCCGCCTGGCCATTTCAAAAGTGGGCCATGGACCTGGTCGGCCCGTTCCCAATGGTCCCCAGAAAGATACAATACCTCGTCGTCGCCGTTGATTACTTCACAAAATGGGTAGAGGCCAAGCCACTCGCTTCGATAAGCGCGGAACAAATAAAAAAATTCATCTGGGAATTCATCATCTGCCGCTTTGGCTTACCCATGGAAATCGTCACCGACAACGGCACACAATTCACCGACAAAAAACTACAAGCTTGGCTAACACAACTAGGCGTCAGTCAGATTTTTTCATCCGTTGCCCATCCGCAAGGTAATGGCTAGGTGGAGCGCATCAACAGATCCCTAGTCGAAGGCATTAAGACTCGCCTAGGATCAAAGCGGACGGGCTGGGTGGAAGAGCTCCCACACGTGCTATGGGCGCATCGCACCCTCACGAAGACCAGCACTGGCGAAACGCCGTTCAGCCTAACCTACGGTTCCGAGGCCGTAATACCCGCGGAGATAACATTTCCATCACCACGGGTCCTCAATACAGACAACACAGATAACAACAGAGAGCTACGCCTCAATTTAGACCTCCTAGAAGACAGGCGCGATATCGCCGCCATACGCGAAGCAAACTACAAAAAACAATTGGAACGTTACTATAATTCGAAGGTCAAGGTTTGCGAATTCGACATCGGCGACTATGTCCTCAGGGACAACTATGCCTCTCACGCAGAACGCCCGCGAAAGCTAGCACCTAACTGGGAAGGGCCCTACAAAGTCCAACTAGTACTAGGAAAGGGGGCATATGCGCTCGAAAAACTCGATGGAACACCTATACCTAGATCATGGAATGTAGCGCAGTTGCGCAAATGCTACTTGTAAAGAAGTTTCAGTTTTTTATTCTTTCCTCTAAAACTTATGAAGTTAATTTACTCTTCATAAAGTAATTCGGCGCATTGCTCACTTGTGAAGTTAATCCACTCTTCACAAGTGGCACGACGCACTACTCACTTGTGAAGTTAATCCACTCTTCACAAGTGGCACGGCGCACTACTCACTTGTGAAGTTAATCCACTCTTCACAAGTGGCACGGCGCACTACTCACTTGTGACGCTAACCCACTCTTCGTAACTGATTCTGCGCAATAATCACTCATAAAGACAAAACACCTTACTTACCTATTGGGCGCACTCCTCACTTGTTAATCTACTCAGCAAATGACGCACAAACACACCAGACAGATCAACAAGACGCGGAACAAAAAGAAAATGCATTTCATTTCGTCAAGCAACATTTACAAAAAAGAGAAAAATTACAAAATAAATCTACTGAGGAGGCTCATGAGCCGTCCCCGAGCTACCCGCCTTGGACTTTTCCTTCTCCGCTCGCTCCTTCTCTGCACGCTCACGGCCTACGCGGTCAGACTCCTCTACCCACCGCTTAAATTTGGCGATAGGATCGGGATCGGCCAGGCATTGCCGCACAACCTGCAGCACAGGGAACTCGATCTGCTCCAACTTCTGCAGCTGATCCATCAACAACTGGTCCGTGTTGACGTCGCTAAAAGGCTGCTCTTCCACAGGCGCGCCATCTTTAGCGGCCAAGTATCCTTCCAGCCACCCGCTGTGGATACCCGTGGTGCGAGCAGCATCAACCACTTCGGCAATCTGCTCGCCCATCTTGGGCGCATTCCAGTAGCACTCATATACCTGCACATCAAACAAAAGTTAGAACAAACAAGAAATAAAAGGCGAAGGAAAAACTTAGAAAAAAGATCCGGAAACTTACTGCGGAGATCCCGTCGGACATCACCCACAACGACTTCTCACAATAACCCCTTTGAGCATCCAGCAGAAGCGTCTTCTCCAACTCCCACGCTTCCCGCTCCCTCGCCATCGCTGCAACCTGCCCCTCCAGCTCGGACACCCGAGTGGTCATCTTCACCACATCGGCGTCTTTCGCCTTCAAATCACCAACAGCAGTGGCGTACTTGGAGGACAGCTCCTCCAACTCCTTTCCCTTAGCTGCCGAGACCTTCTTCTCGTCAGCTAGGGCAAGTTCGGCCTTCTGTATAAGCTGACGACGGCGCTCCAACTCCGTGTTCACAACCGCCGACGACTTGGCCCACGCCTTCTGCTTTTCAGCAGCATCAGCGTTCTTCTGGCGCAGGTCGGACTCCAGCTTCCGAACCTGCTCCAAAAGGCGTATACAAGCCGACTCGTATACTTCCTTCTCCCTGGCGAGACGCTCGGCCTCACCGGCGACCGACGCCCGCTCATCTAAAAATTCACCCTCTCCTCTGTGCAAGGCATAAAGATTGCCCAAGGTCTGCGTAAGGTTCATACACATTTCGGAGAAGAGGGTGCCACGGTCCTGAGCCCGATGATGGGCGCGCTCCGCCGGCGGCAGCGCGTAGCTTACAAACTCCTCGGCCACGAAGGGATTGAGGAATCTGCAGCTTTCGGTTATACGCCACCCAGGCGTATAAACCGGAGCGTCAAGACGAAAGGCAGGTCCACTGGAAGACGCCACCGTGCCTTCAGCCCTTTGTGATTTTGGGGCCTCCGGCCCACCACCAGGGAAGGATGCCTCAGCAACATCCTTCTCGCTCAGATCTACAAACACGGGCCCGCCCCGCTGGCCCTCTCCGCCCTGAGCACCCATGCCCTCGGCCTGCTCCTTCTTCATATGCACCAAATCCTCGTTCTGCTTCAACAACACGAGGCGACGCTCCTCTTCCTCCGCCGCCAGTTCGGCCAAGCGAGCCTCTTCAGCCCGCTTGCGTTCGCCCTCAGCCAAACGAGCATCTTCTGCCCGTTTGCGCTCAAGTTCGGCCTGGCGGGCGGCAGCCTCCTCCTCCTGCCTCCTCTTCAAATCAGCTTCGGCTGCGCGCTTCTCCTCCTCCTCCTCCTTGCGCGCAGCCTCAGTCTGTCGCGCCCCCTCACCTTGGACGCGCTCCTCCTCGAGCTTCTTCTTCCGCTCCTCCTGATATTGTCGGACAGAAGGAGGGATGGAACCTACAAGCAAAAAACAAAAAGCGAATTAAGGCAACCATAAAGAAAACATCAAAAAGGCAAAGGCCCGAGGGTCACTTACTACTAAGCTTCTTCAACGCCTTCATATAAAAAGGCTGACGCACCGGCGGTGGCTCAAGCTCTAGATCACTAGGCTTATCCCCACCATGAGTCGCCCGCTTAGGCGATGATCCACCAGCTACGAGCTCCTCAACCGCCTCCGGTTCCTTGCGCTTGCGTGCTGCAAAGAACATCAAATCTCTCTCAAAAAAAAGGGGGAAAGAAAAGAAAAGGAGCTAAAGAACACTTACTATCAACAGGCGCGTCCTCTACTGGGCGACCTTCAGCAGTCGCAACGCCGCCTTGCGCCGTGGCCGAAGAAGAGCCGCCTCCGGCGCCACCTGTAGACCGACGCGAACGATGGACCAAATCAGACGATGGGTCACTCAGCTCATCGTCAGACAAGAACACGTAATCCACCCCCTCCGCCGTCTTGACAGACAGCGGAGCAGGGTTGATCAAAAAACCGACTTCAAGGTTAGAGGGCGCACCTTGAATAGGGGCAAGGGAACAGGAAGTTCTCCGCCAACGCCTCCATCTCCCAGACGCCGCCCTCTGGCACCGCCACATATACGGTCTTCACGCCCACGTTCAAAAACCACCATCAACAGCAGTCCCCACTCACCAGATGTACGACACGTGGCGACCTAGCAACTCATCATGACACGATCTCCAAAGCAGGTCTACCAACCGTCAGGCACGTCTTTTCAAATTCAAAACATTCCCGCCTTTAATTCACACAAATCGCAAAGAGACAAATTCAATGCAGAGTAAATGCAGGCGCAGACTGCGACAAAAAATGACTTTTCATCACCCCTGGCCGCGCAAAGAGGGCCAACGCCTATCTTGGCTCAACGGCTGCGCGCCAGAACGAAAGTGTTGAAAAAAATCAAATCCCACAACCTCCGGCCGCGCAAAGAGGCCCAACGCCTATCTTGGCTCAACGCTTGCGCGCCAGAGCGGAAATTTTGAAAAAATCAAATTTCACAACTTTTGGCCGCGCAAACACGCCCAACGCCCATCTTGGCTCAACGGCTGCGCACCAAACACAATCTATGCGCATTCCGTCATACGCCCACAGCTTGATCTCTGTGCGCGCACCAGTTGACGAAGAAAAAACAAAAACACACGTCCACTCCGGTACATGAAAACCCAGTGACGACTGGATGTCACTGAAAGTACACATGTGAAATCAAGTCCAGCACTCCCCAAAGATACAGGTCAGCACTGGACTGGGGGGACTTAAAGGGATATGGTATTAAAACATTACAAATACCATACCATCGCCCACCTAGAACAGGCTTCGCCAGACGCTTACCCGCCCGTTCTACGTCAGCGGATCGTCTCGCGCCCATCCGCCCGTTTTACGTCAGCGGAACGTCTGGCGTCCACAAACCCGTTCTACGTCAGTGATGCTTCTGCCGTCCGACGCGTGCATTCATATTCACGATCTACGTCGACGGAACACCTGGCGTCCACCCGCCCGTTTTACGTCAGCGGTACACTCGACGCCAGGCGCATGAACAATCAAGGCTTCCTTGACAAGCGTCACTACAAGTGGAAGATACCTTTTGGGGCAGCTTTGGGACACACCCCTGCCCCAAACAAATATCTCTGACACGACAGGCAGCCCGTCAGAGTTCCTCTCCAATCAAGACTTTCCCCAGTCTGACGAGTAGAAAAGGCGATGACGTGGCAGCCTCTCGACCAAGATATCTTCCTGACAAAGCAGACTTTCTCTGTCCGTCTTGAAATCCTGGAAAGTATAAATTGTTTACCGCCTGGATCCACCAATGGGCGAGCACCGCGTGTCAACCGCCTATCAGCGTCCACTTACTGGGCGCCACATGTACATGCGTCAGGACGGTAACATCCCCCCTAGCATTCCACTTTTTCCCACTTTACTAAAACCCACTTGCACCAAATAGGCCTAAAGGCTTGGGTCGGATTATGGAGACTCCTCTACCTGGTCCGGGCCCCGTTAAAGGTAGAGGATGGGCTGAGAAAGTCGGGCATCTCGGTACTATAAAAGGAGGACTCTCTTCTCCTTTTATGGGCATCGAATATCCAATACACTTTCACTCAAGAAGAATACGAACTATCGTACCTTCTTCACCCCCCTGTTTTTATACTAACGATTAGAGGCTCGGCTCTTCTAATTGGTAGTCTCGTAAATCCTTGGTCTTGCCTACAGACCCACACGTATTTTATAATCACACTCTCTTTATAAAATACGGTAGAACCACCATTCGGATTGTTCTCCTTTGAACCACCCTTAAATACGTGTTTCTTCAATTAGATAACTGCGAGTACTTTGGTTGCAGGTGAAATAGGGAGCTTTAAACGAAGAAAAACCAAGCTTTGGAACGGTCCGGAATGGGAAGGAACAAAGGAAAGTTGAAAGAAGAAAAAAATAAGTTTTTGGAGGCTTCCACCGTAAGCTACGGTGGCCACCGTAGCTTACGGTGGCCTCTGTGTTCAATTTTCCATCGTTGGTCAGTCTCTCCCCACCGTCAGAATTTTCATAGCCACCGTAAGGTACGGTGGACCCTGCACCAAAAATGTAACTCCCACTATTAAAGAACGTTTGATGGTGTCCTTTCACGTATCTTCGACTTGGAACGTTTCTAGAGAGTTTTTGGGGCGATTTTGGCTGGAATTCATCATTGGGGAACAATCACAAACATTGGTTTTATGTTTTTGATGCTTATGAACATTTCTATGGATGTGTTGATGATTCACCAAGTCATGCTAGGCTAAACTTTTGGTGATCATTCTTGGTGAAGGTTTTTCTTGAACTCTTGTGTGTTTTCTTGCATTTGTAGAATAATAACTTGGTACTTTGCTTTGTTATTATGATGTATGAACAATTGCTTGTAGTGTGTTGATTAATTTACCAATTTTTAGTCTCTATTGTACGTTCTTGGTGTTGCTAACAACCGAGATATCACGGGAAGGATTGGGGTTGGTTATTGATTAATTGGTCATCGGGAAACAACCTCGCGTTAATATAATCCGAGTACTTTGTTCCCTTTTATCATAACAATTGCTTTTACATGTATTATGTCTATGTAACTCTTTCTAGTGGAAATTCACACAAGTGTTTAGAGAAACCGGATCCTTGAATGATCATTGCTCCATAATTTGAAGAAACAATCTTAAGTTTAAATCGGTAATTAGTTGTTACTTTAGTTAAAATCAAAACATTCAAAATCTTAATCGTTTACTTTTTGTTTAAGTAGTTTAATTGTAGTTAATCAACAAAACTAGAATTCACACATTTTCCACAAACTCCCTGTGTTCGATACCTTCTTGCCACTATTTATTAGTTGTAATTGGTATAAATTTTACGTGTACCACGACATCACGTCAAATTTTGGCGCCGTTGCCGGGAGTAGTGCACAACGTGTGTTAATCTTTTAGTTTTGTTATTTTCGGGTTTACACTGGTTGTGTTTAGTGTGCAGGTACTTCAAGTGTATGCATACTAGAGGCTCTCACGAGTCATCACCGCTATTGTTTGATCCGGAAATTGAAAGGACATTGAGACAGAACCGAGTGTTGATACGGAAGAACAGAATCATTGATTCACCCACTTCACCGTTTACACCAAGAAACATCATGCAAGAATCTCAAATACCAACAACGGGTCAAACGACCTCATCATTCACTCCTACCTCTACACAACTTTCACCCAACACCACAATGTCTAACCTTTCCAACAATCCTTCTACACCAACCCATACCACACAACCGAGTTCTACTCAAGTTGAACCAAACCTTACTTATAGTCCATCAAATACCATTCCACCATTTTCCCATTTTTTCCCAATTACGGGTCAATCATCTTCTACTATCCCACAACCACAAGGCTCAACCATTGTCCACACCACATCTACTTACCAACCACCAAACCAACCGGGTTTTCAAAATTCATCTTTTCCAGGTGGGCAGAATTTGAGATTTCAAAGGGATGGATATGATGATGTGTATGAAGAAGAAGAGTTTAGTGGGTATAATGAAGAAGGGTACTATTATGGAGGTGATGGAGCATTTGTGGGATCTCAAGCTCAAACAGGTCAAGTAAGTCAACCGATTCTACAATTTCAAGACCCGGGTAGACTACCGGTTAGGGTGCAACATGTTAGACTTCAAGGATTGCAATTGCAACGTCCTACACCACTTAACCAAATGCGTCCTCAAAACATGCAAGCTCAAAATCAGAGGCCGATTCATCAACAATTACCTATGCATCAAAACCCATACCAACAACAATTTGCACCACAAGGGCCAATGCATGGTCAAATGGGTCAACCAAGAGCGCCATTGGGAGCACCTCGAAGACTTCACCGTGATGTTGTACGGGGAATTGAAGCGCATTTCCGGCCAATTATCACTAATAATCCTTCACCAATAGTGATCCCTCAAAATGCAAATGGAAGAACTTTTGAAGTTAGAACAACCGCTCTTCAAAGTTTACCAAAATTCAAGGGGCTAGCAACGAAAGAGCCTTATTTTCATTTGGAGACACATGATTCTATTTGCAATACTATTGGAGGACAAGGATTTTCTTCGGATGATGTCAAGTTGGTTCTTTTCCAATTTTCTTTGGAAGACAAAGCGAAGAGATGGTTTCACACTCTACCATCCGCATCTATTTTTACATGGGCCGACATGCAACAAATGTTCTTAGATGAACTTTATAGCTCCCAAAAGACCAATGATGCAAGGAGAGGGTTGAGAAGTTTTCAACAACAATCGGGGGAAATGTTTCATGAAGCATTCTAAAGATTTAATATGATGTTAAGAAGTTGTACTCACCATGGTATCCAACTTTGGGAATTGTTGAATGCTTTTCATGAAGGTTTGAGTTCGGAGGATGCCCGTGATTTAATGTCCATCACAAATGATACTTTTGGTACAAACTATGAACAAGACAATTGGGCATTTTTAGAGCAAATGGCGGTAACTTCCAAAAGAAAGGCTCAATCATCGAGACGGGCGAGGCATGTGATTCAAAGGCCTCAAGTGCATGGGATAGAAAGTGGTAATGTACAAACCTCAAATCAGTTGTACAATGTTTGCAATAATTGTCAAGAAATAGGCCACACGGCGGAGGTTTGTCAAGTGGTAATGAATGAAGGACAAACGGAAGATGTGAATGCTATTCAAGGGGGTGGTAGAAATTATGACATGAATTCCAATGTATACCACCCCGGGTTACGAAATCATCCTAATTTTCGTTATGGAAATGCATCAAATCAATCCAACCCAAATTTTCAAGCTGCTCAAGGTAATTATGTACCTCGTCAACAATATAATCAAGGAAACTATAGAGGTGGATACAACAGTGGATACCAAGGGCAAGCTCAAATGGGTCAAAGGAGTTCGGGTCAAGATTCATCAAGTAGGAATGAAGTCATGGAAATGCTTCAGGCTATGCAACAAGATATGCAAAAGAGAAATCAACTTGATGAAGCCCAGATACAAAAGGATGAGGTTCGTGACAAAAGCATTCAAGCATTAACAACCCAAATGGGCCAATTGGCAACTGATGTGGCGGAGTTGAAAAAAGGTAAAGGAAAGCTTCCTAGTGACACCCAGGTAAATCCGTCTCATGGCTCATCACGAAGTAATAATGTTAATGTTAATCAAGTGAGTGTTTTAAGAAGTGGTAAAGAATTTAAAGCTAATTTATCACAAGGTTTTGTTGAGGGGGTAGTTGAGGATGTCACGGGTAGCGAGAGTGAAGAAGATGAAACTCCACCAGTTTTACAAAAAGAATCAAATGTTAAAAAACCGGAAGTGAGTGAGAATGACAAAAGTGAAAAAGTTGAAAATGAGCCGAGTCAAGTTCCATTTCCACCGGCTCTACTTGACCTGGGTAAGAAAAACTTTATTGCATCAAGAGGTCCCCAAAAAGAAGAAATGTTGGACATGTTTTGATGGGATTGGGTACCGTATACACTAATCCGCATACCCAAACCCGAAGTAACATCGCCACGCGGAAAGGGCTAGTGCACAGCAAGCAGTCAAAGCATATTAATGACTGGTCAATGGTCAAGTCTCGGTCAAGGCGAAAGTCATGCATGGTCAAACACCATGCATGAATCAAGGCTTCAAGCACGTTGACTAGACATTAGAGGCGGTATTATGTTCCACTATTCCCATTAATTATGCTTTCCATACATCACCTCACTAACATAATTAACGGTGATGGAGACAACCTAACCACGGTTAGGACTTGGGTAATGGTGGCATACGGACTCTCCTATAAAAGGGATCACATCCCCATAGGGGTGAGCAACGGGTCCGACCCTCTTGGACCCGACCCGGAACCGTTTATATTAAATTTCTTAGAACCTTACCCGAACCGATTAGTAATGTAAAGGTTCGGGTCCTAGAAGGGTCTAACGGGTCCTAGACCCATATGGTTCCACTGGACCCGTTTTTTTAATGGCCTCTTGCAATATTCAATATGAAAGCAAAAAAAACAAAGGAAAAGCAATTAAAATATGAACCGAGACCAATACAAAACCAAAAGAAAAGTAATAACATTAATCAAACCAATCTTCAAGTTCAAAGTATAGAAATAAATAAAACGATAGATCAATTTTTTCAAATTAACTGTTTAAATAAATTATTTCATTGTTCCCTCTTCAATCTCCAATATGTTATTCCATGAGTCTTCATTCGATCTTCATCTTTTCGACCTTCTCAAAAACATCTACATAAACAAGCAGTTAGAAAAATACAAAATAAAAAGAACCACATGAATTTGTTTGAGAAAGTAATAAGCTTTACCTTTTGCGTACTCGTGGAATTTCTCATCTTCCTCCTCCTCGTGTATTTCTTTTCTCCCATTGCGAATCCAGTCTTGGGTGCAAATTAACGCCTCAACAATGGTGGGTGATAACGAACTTCTGTAGGACTCTACTACCCGTCCGCCGATGCTAAAAGCAGATTCAGAAGCTACAGTTGAAACCGGAATTGCCAACACATCTGGAAAAAAAAACAATTAGTTGAACTTATATTTATAAAATATAATACTTCATATAAATAAAAACTATTACCTTTCGCCATCCGCGCCAGGGTAGGATATCTAGTTGAATTTACCTTCCACCAAAGTAAGATATCAAACTCATCGCTCATCATTTCCAAATCTTCTAGGAGATATCTATCAAATTCTGTCATATTACCAGACGACTGTCCATCAACACCCCGAAACTGTTCAAGTTTATTCATCCATGTTTTTTTACCCCAACCTTGTTCAGTTCTATTCCCTTGACTAACTGGAATGCTTGAACCGTTTGGTTCCAAATCTTCATATTCTCGTAACAGTTGTTTCATCTCACCTTTAACCTCATCAACCATTTTCTTAACAGTTACTTGAAACTCTTGTTTTGTCTTCAACAAATTTAGCTTCATCAACTCGCAACTTTTTGCACAACTATATTCTACCATTGTAAGTTTTACTCGCGGATCCAAGATAGCCGCAAACTCAAACAACTTATTACTTCTATCACCATCATCTTCATAATATTTTTCAAATTTTTTTCTCATCATTGATATCATCGTTAAAAAATCAACATGTTGGTCCTTTTCATCAAACATTTGATCAAGGCTATCACCAATTTCTTTAACCTCGGCATAAACCTCGTGTGCTATCACATAATTTGAACATGACAAATCAATTGTTTTACGTTTAAACAATTCTAGTATTGCTATCATTTTTTTTTTTGCAAAAATCCAATCAGTACGGCTTGGAGCAACAGTACGAAAACTACTTTCCTTACGACTAAACAACTCAATAGCCTTTTCTAATTCAATAGCCCTCTCCAACATATCATAGGTGCTATTCCATCTAGTGCTAACATCTAAAGACAACAAACCTTTTGTCTCTACTTTTGAAGAAACCACACATGTTTTGAACGTGTCAAGCCTAGATGGTGATGCTCTTATGTGTTTAACGGCTTCACGTATACAATCAATGGTGTTATTTTGCACTTTCAAGCCATCCTGAACTATCAAGTTAATGATATGGGCCACACATCTAACGTGTAAATACTTGCCTTTATTTATCAAATTTGATAGCTTAGATTTTAATATTTCAACCGCTGCATCGTTTGATGATGCATTATCCATGGTAATGGTCATAACCCGTTGTATCCCCTATTCATCAAAACACTCCTGAAGGGACGTCGCAATATCTTCACCCTTATGACTAAATATTGGCTTAAAGTTTATAATTCTCTTATGATATTGCCAATTTTCATCAATGAAGTGAGCAGTTAAACACATATATAATTAATACGTTGGATTGATGTCCACGTGTCAGTAGTAAAAGATACCCGTTGCTTATTTTTAACAAAAAAATCTCTAAGTTTCTTTTTCTCAACCAAATATAAGTCAAGTATGTCACGAGCTACTGTGAAACGTGATGGGACCTTAAAACTAGGGCACAAAGCTTCCATAAACTCCCTAAACCCTTCTCGTTCGACAAAAGAAAAGGGAAGCTCGTAGACAATAATCATTTTAATAAGTAGCTTTCTAACCTTAACTGGATCGAACTTCCACGTTTTTAACGTACCTTGTCCGTCTTCATTTTTTTAATCACCAACTTAGGTTGATCTTTTGCCTGATTTTCCGGATTCTCTTTACAGTTTCTAACATGCTTATTTAAGGATGAGGTTCCGTTCGGTCCGGAATCCGCACACAACTCTGCGGAACAATAGTTGCATCTACCTTTTCTTCTACCATCCTCGTCATAGAATTCCGTCATATGGTTCCAACAAAACCCTGTAAGCTTCCTTTTTCTTGTACTCACTTTTTGTTTCCCGACATTTTTTTTTTGCGGTTTCTTCGTTCTCATCACTTGAAACATTATGCGGATCCATTCTAAATACATAACAACACAAACATACATGTATACGTTGTTAGAACACACAATAATTATTTTTTATTGTATTTCAATAACTTACAAGTCAAAGTGATCATACATACATACACATAATCTCATATCATCAACCATCAACCATCTTAGATGTATATATCTAATAATTATTCTATTTCCATAAGTCTATTATTTATTATATATCTTTCATAAAGTTTCCGACTTGAATTAACTACATATACAGAAGATGTCCCCTTGAATTAACATGCGTTAAATAATATAATAATATACATGCACTTCTTAGATAGATGGATACTTGAAACATATATATATATATATGTATATATATATATGAAACATGCATCAAATCTATATACGTCTTAAGAACAAAGATTCATGCATCAAATACATACAAATCACTGAACCTAAACAACATAAGAAGACTACCTTAATATCTTCAAATCACAAAAGCATAACTCAGTGATATATTGAGATTGAGTTGCAGGTCAAACGAAGAAGATGAAGTAACAAGTTACGACTGCACGAATATCATATACATAAAATAAAATCGAATACATACAAGTAACGAAGTTGATGCTGGATATCGGATGACGATGAGGTGATCAATAAATTGAATGAATGGTCTGTCGTTGATAATGAGTTACAATTTGAATTTGAGGCAACGATGTGGATATATTATATACGTAAATATCATATCAAATGTATTTTATTTGAAATTCACTTGCCTAAAAAACGTGATATACTGATATTGTTTCTTGATTAAGTAAAGACAAACGGGTCTAACGGTTTTTAAAAGGTTTCTCACGGGTCGGAACCGGAACCGACCCGGAACCGTTTATATTGGTTTTCTAAGACCCTTGGACCGACCCCTATATCTAAATCGGTTCTATCCTACGGTTCTAACGGGTCGGGTCTGTGGTTCTGACGGGTCTTACCCGTTAGTTGCTCACCCCTACATCCCCAATAGGAGATGAGACTTTCTACTGACCTGGAGAGCTGTCATACTTGATAGTATCCCCATTCACCCCGTTTTTGTTATAAACAACTACATCGTGTAGTCGTCTCCACACCCATATATTCACTCTTGTTTGCAGGTTCCTCCATCCATAGCTATTAGTGAAGGATCAACCCTGTAGTAACCCATAATCTTATCATCCCTGACCGATGGTAAGACTATTTGTTTCTTCATTGGCGCCATCCCTTACGGTTTTAACAATCTTTCAAACTAGCAACATGGCTTTCTCAAAGGATGCAAACAACAATAACACTACTGAAGTAGATGCCACAATCAATGACGAGATCCAGGATGTTACACCAAACACTATCACGAAGAATGTGGCTCAGAAGCAACCGGCTTTTGCATTCCAGTTCCACCCAATCAAGGGAGGATCTACTGGAGGAAAGAAGAAACAAGATAACCTATCTCTGGTTGACCCGGACGAATGGTTGGCTCGACAAAATTCAAAAACAATCGCTGAATATCAGAAGATGGTAATGAATCAAGCTAAACTTAACATCCAAAAGACGTTAAGTTTCGACACAAGGGAGGAAGATTCAGAGTCTCCTCGTAACAACAACAATGGCCATCGCACTAAGGGACCTCGTCAGGCGGTGCGTGGTGGAGACCGTGGTAGAAATACTCACGGTCAGGACCCCGCCAACCTGCATGAGGAACCAGACGGCTATGAATCAGAAAATGAGGTGCATCATGATTCTAATAAAAAGCAGAATTCTAAATCTGTTGCCAGCAGTCTGGCACCCAAAGATGATGACCTCTATAAGCCATACAAGCTGAAGACTTTTGCCGAAAGATCAAAGTTCTGTGCGCGTATCACGCTAGCACCAATGCCCCAAGAGTGCAAGCTACCAAGCACCATTGGGAAATACGACGGTTTGCGTGATCCAGACGATCACTTACATGCTTTTGATTGCGCAGGCAGCTCCAAGCTGTGGCCGGTGCAATCCTTGTGCCATCTGTTCGTGCAAACGTTAACAGGGGCAGCCAGAGTCTGGTATGAAAGTTTGCCCGTAGGAAGTCTGGTGGACTTCGATGATCTAATAAGAAAATTCAAGAACCACTTCTCTCATCTGCGCAAACACAAGAAGGACAAAGCTCATATTCTCCTGTGTACGCGCCACGAAAACGAATCTCTGGAAGATTACATCGTCAGATATAACAAAGAAGCCCTCCAGCTAGGATGCGGAGAAGAACTTACCCGTGCAGCATTCATACACGGGGTAAGAAACGACGATTTGATGAAGTGCCTAACGGGAAAAGATGGCGTGCCGCAAGCTTGGGATGAAGTGATTGAAGCTGCCAAAGTGTACGTATCTTCCGAACGATCCTTTCACCGAAACAAAAACACGCACCAAAGTAGCAGCCACCATCCATCCTCAAACAACAGAGGGAAGGGCAAACAATCTGTCTGGTCTAGAATTTCAGGAACAGCGGAGGAAGGAAAATATTCCTCCGCGCAAGATGCACGAAACATGCTTAGCTCAAGAGGGCCCCGTGATCACAAGGGACACTCAAAAAAGAATTACGAGTGGACACCATTGTCCAAAACGTCATCTGAGGTGTTAAAAACTGAACAAATTCAATTCCCGAAACCGCAAGAGCTCCGAGGTGACAGACGGAACGTGGATAGGTCCAAGTACTGTGAGTATCACGAAGACCGCGGATATATGACAGACAACTGTTATAGTCTGAAGATGGAAATAGAAAACTCCATAAAATCAGGGCAGTTAACGCACCTTGTGAAGAACATGTGGAGAAAGCAGAGGGACAACACGGAGGGAGGCGAACCCTCTCAGAAAAAGGTACGCAATCTCAATGCGCATCACGTGTATAGCACATCGCGCAATACATGCAACATGATCCATAGAAACGCAAGTCACAAACGCACCTTTACGGAGGCAAGAGATGATTCATGGAAAGAAGAACAAGTGATTATGCCAAGAGTAAAGGGCGGGGCTTCGTCCACAGCTCCACTGATCATCACAGGCGTTGTTGGCCATTATCGAACAAGATATATGTTTCTTGGACTATGATGACAAAAGAAGAATAATACCAGCAACAGAGCCAATTTCGGGCTTTATTCATGAAACAATTTACCCACTGGGTATGCTCACTTTCCCAGTAACACTCTTAGACAGAAAGCACTCGCACACTGAAACGTGCGACTTTATAGTTCTTCCCGTTAATTCCTCGCATGACATCCTACTGGGGCGAGAAGGATTGGCAAAATTCAACTGCAACGCATCCACGCCACATCAGATGGCATGTTTCCCTACGCGAACAGGAGTCGCTTTTATTCGCGGAAACAAAACATGTCACACAACAGAAGCGCCGAGGCCCGCGAAAAAAAAAATCAACTGTCAGAACCGAACCGGAAAAATGGGTTATTAACCCTGCATTCCCGGAACAGACAGTTGTCATCGACCATGAAATCTCTGACTCCATCCGCACTCATTTGAAGCAACTTCTAACCAAAAACATGGATATCTTTGCTTTTAAGCCAGCAGACATGGTTGGCGTCCCGCGTCACATCGCGGAGCACAAGCTCAACGTCTACAAAAACGCCGAGCCAGTGGCCCAGAAGAAGCGCAGCATGGGGCCAGAGAAAACAAAGGCGATGAATGAACAAGTGATGGAACTCTTGAAGGCCGATATCCTCCGCAAGAGCAAATACCAAACTTGGGTGGCAAACCCAGTCATGGTAGGAAAATCCAACGACACCTGGCGCATGTGTGTCGATTACAAGGACCTGAACAAGGCTAGCCCAAAAGATTGTTACCCGCTACCCGAAATTGACCTGAAAGTCGATTCTTTGGCACCCTACATGTTTAAATGCTCCTCGGACGCTTACAAGGGTTATCATCAAATTCAGATGGCCAAAGAGGACGAAGACAAGACAACATTCCGCACAGACATGGGCACCTTCTGCTACACCAAGATGCCGTTCGGGCTAAAAAACACAGGGGCAACATATCAGCGTTTAATGGACACCGCGTTTGTAAAACAAATCGGTGTAAATTTGGAGGTGTACGTTGATGACCTGGTGATAAAAAGCAGAGAAGAAGACCAGATGTTAATTGACATTCAAAAAACCTTTGATCAATTGCGCAGTGTGCGGATGAAACTTAACCCGAGAAAATGTTCCTTCGGGATGGAAGAGGGAAAATTCCTCGGAGTCGTTGTAACAAAAGATGGTTTCCGGCCCAACCCGGATAAGGTACAAGCAATCGCGCGAATGTCATCCCCATCTTCAGTCAAAGAAGTCCAAACTTTGATGGGGCGACTTGTAGCTTTGAACAGATTTCTGTCAAACTATGTGTCTAAATCCTTCCCCTTCGTGGACACACTCAAGAATTGCTTGAAGAAATCAAACTTCAACTGGACTGAAGAGGCAGAAGCAGCGTTTCAAGACATGAAGAAGTGTTTGTGCAATCTGCCAACACTCACTGCTCCGCTACCAAAAGAACCCCTTACCTTATACCTGTCTGTCACTGATAAGGTAGTAGGTGCGGTGCTTATGGTCGATAAAAAAGGGGGTACAAACCCCGATATATTATGTCAGCAGTATGCTACTTGACGCAGAAACCCGCTACTCAACAATGGAAAAGTTGGTTCTCGCGCTAGTCCACGCATCGAGAAGGCTGCGCAGATACTTTCAAGGGCATCCGATCAATGTCCCCACAGACTTCCGCATCAATGACATCTTGCGCAAACTAGAACTTTCTGGACGTTTGGTCAAATGGGCAATAGAATTGGGTGAACACTCAATCTCATACAAAGCAAGGCCTTCCTTCAAAGGACAAATCCTTGCAGATTTCATAGCGGAAGTCCCAGCAGACAAAGTTGAAGAATGTACAAAAGAGACATCATCAAAATCAACTCCGCCTGATGAGACTCAATTATGGAAACTATTCACTGACGGCGCTTGCAATGACGAAGGGGTCGGCGCAGGTTTACGTCTGATAACTCCGGAAGGAAAAGAGTACACCTATGCAATACGGCTCGACTTCCAAACAACTAACAACGAGGCAGAATATGAAGCACTGATCGCAGGCCTACGCATTGCCAAAAAGATGGGCGCTCAATACATCGAAGCCCATGTTGATTCAATGTTAGTCGCCAATCACATTGATAGCTCATATGAAGCCAGAGATCCGTCCATGATTTTATACTTGCAGCACACCAAAGAGCTGATGAATAGTTTCCTCCACTGCAAAGTAACCCACGTGCGCAGAAGCCAGAACAAGCCAGCAGATGCTTTAAGCAAAATGGCGTCAACCGCATTTGATCATATGGCGAAAGACGTACGAGTCGAGGTGCTGACCAAGCCGTCTGTGCCTCAAAAGCAAGTGAACGTGATTCAGACAGGAAAGGAATCTTGGATCACCCCCATAATGGGCTTCCTGACCAAAGGCATCCTCCCATCGAACAAAGCGGAGGCAAGGAAGCTACAACACAAGGCCTTACATTATGAGGTCGCCGATGGTATCTTATACTGACGGTCTTATCTTGGACCATTGCTCAGATGTGTAGATTCCGCAGAGGCCACATACTAAATAAAAGACATTCACGAAGGCACGTGCGGATTGCACGCAGGACCTCGAATGGTCGTCGCCAAACTCATGAATGCTGGATACTATTGGCCGGGAATGCACCTCGATGCATTAAGAGAACTGCGCAAATGTGACGCCTGCCAACGGCATGCGTCTGGCACACTTAGAACAAAGAACAACTTGATACCAGTCACCACAGCATGGCCATTCCAAAAATGGGCCATTGATCTAGTGGGACCTTTCCCTACGGCGCCAGGCAACGTCAAATACTTAGTGGTCGCCATTGATTACTTTACTAAATGGGTGGAAGCGAAGACGTTAGCCACAATTGATGGGCGCAACATTAAGAAATTTATATGGGAATTTATCATCTGCAGATTTGGTCTACCACTGGAAATTGTAAGCGACAATGGAACGCAGTTTGCGGACCAACACTTACAAGAATGGCTCTCTTCAATGAAAATCAAACAGATATATACTTCAGTAGCGCATCCTCAAGGCAGTGGCCAGGTAGAGCGCGCAAACAGAAGTATCGTCGAAGGCATTAAAACACGTCTGGGAACAAGACGTAGCGGCTGGGTAAATGAATTACCCCATGTCCTTTGGGCTCACCGCACACTTTCCAAAACAAGTACTGGGGAAACACCGTTCAGCTTAACATATGGAACTGAAGCGGTAATCCCAACAGAGGTCATGCATCCTTCCCCAAGAGTTTTGCTCGCGCAAAAAACTGACAATGATAAAGAGCTGAGAATGAACCTAGACTTACTAGATGAACGCCGAGATTCGGCCTATGTTCGAGAAGCCTCATACAAGAGACAGTTAGAAAAATACTACAATGCGCGAGTCAAAGAACAATCTTTCCGCATCGGCGATTTCGTTTTCCGCAATAATGAAGCTTCAAATGCGGAAAAACCAGGAAAGCTTGCTCCAACTTGGGAAGGACCTTACAAAATCCAAGAGGTACTGGGAAAAGGAGCATACGCTCTAGAACGCCTAGATGGTTCGCCAATACCACGTACTTGGAATGCAGTGCAACTGCGCATATGCTACATGTAATGTGCTATTTCATGATTTTGTAATAAGGACTTTATGTCCAACGTCATTTATATTACAAAAAGCATTTATCATACAAGCTATCGTTCGACAGTACAACCTACAAACCCAATACGTAGATTGTTGCTACACATACAAAAAGCGGGTCAATACAAAAACAAACTATACCCCACAAACATGATGTTCAACAGCAATTTCAAAAGACTTTACTTATAATTTACACATAAGGGCTCCAACATACTGGAAACATACATTAACCTCTAACCTTCCTGGTTTTAGCCTTGGTTACATCTCCTAACTCTGACAACTTCTTCATCTTCAATGGCTGCCCGTCAGAAGTACCTTGATCATCCAGATTATTAGGCAGCATGTCTTCTTGGGACAACAAATGTTCACAATATTCGGCTAAACGATCAAGAGCATCTGTTGAAGGCTGATCACGACTAGGATGCTGAGATAGCCTCATCATCCCTTGTAATGCTAATCTCTCCATGACACCAAGATTGTTGTTGGAGGAGTGAGTCACCATTTTTCAGAAAGAATGGTATAATTTTTTAAAATGGTAAATAATGAAGAAGATGAAAGATACACTTACTATATATAGAGAAGAGAGGTTATGGCCATTAATTACTATTAATGGTAACCACTCGATTACCCTAGGGAAGTGTGACAGTCGCCCTGGCAAGCGCCGGCACAACCGTCACATCAATCATGAAGTAATCTGACAGACACTTGTGTCAGAAAACGAAGATGACATCACCAAATGATTAGCACACACACGTGTAAACAAAGGATATGCTACATTAGCTCTACAATAAGGAAAACGAAATAAATTGTTCATCAGAAAAGTTACAACCAAAGACAAGGAAAGGAATACATCATTCAACCAAAATTCAAATACTGAGATATATCATCAGCATTAGAACCTTCTACACGCTTGTCGCTAGCCGCGGATGATGTCCCACCATCCGTAGCAACTGCTTTGGCCTTCTCCTCTCTTTGCGCCTTTTCCGCAAGTTCCGCACCAAGGCGATCAGATTTGATAAAATAATTGCGCAATTCACCTTCGGGGTCATCAGTCTTCATACAAGCCTCCAGCAGGTCGAATACTTCAAATTTCAAATGCTCATAATCGTCATAGGCCTTCATCAAATCATCGTCATACGACTCGTTCTCGTACGGACCGGCCTCCTTCTCCTTACCATCCGCATGATGGCAAAAGCCTTCGCAGAAACCCAGTTTCAATCCCTGCTTCACGGAGGTGCTAGAAATGCGGGCAATCACCTCTGTCAGCGTAGGATCATTCCAGACACGCTTAAATATCTGCATGACAAAAGTATTACATCAAAAGTTGAAACAATCAATAATCAGTTATGCAAAAGGGGATTTCTAGCTTACTCCAGCGACACCATCGCTCATCAACCAAGCTATCCTCTCATTGGCAGCAACGGCCAAGTCAGTGGCTTGTCCAAACAAAGCTTGCACCTTGTCCAACTCCAGCTTCGCTTGTGAGCAAGAAGACTCCGCCAAAGTCTTTTCTTCCTGATGCTTGGAATTTTCTAACGCCAGATCTTTTATCTTGGTCTCCGCATCAGACAATGAGGTGGTCGCCTTGAGAAGATCATCATGCTGAGCATTGTACTTCTGGATAGTATCAGCAAGTTCCGCCTGCTTCTCTTCATAAGATTTCTGGCTTTGCTCCATTTCCTTCTTCAGACGAGCATTCTCAAGCTTCAAATTCTCAATAGTGGAGCGCAAAAGCTCAGTTTCTTGATTCGTCCTCTTACTAGCAGCGGACCAGGCCTTGGAGGCTTCAGCTTTATCCTTCTTTACCTTGTCCATCTCTTCAACAGCATCATGAGCCACTTTCTTGTGATGCTCAATCTCCGACCGAATCTCATAACGAGCGCGTTGAAATTCTTCTTCGCGCCTCAGCAAACTGGCCTCTGAATCTTTCAGATTTTGATAGTCTCGCTGGAACTCGTTTTCACGCCCGATAAGAGAAGCAAGGCCGCTCATACCCAATGAGAGATTCATCGCCATATCAATGAACAGAGATCGCCGATCAACACTATCTTGATAATCGCGCTTGGCAGGAGGAACAGATAACATGACAAACTCCTGCGCATCAAGCGCATTTGTAAATCGAGTAGTATCAAGAATGTCCCAACGCGGCTGATATGGCCTTGGCGAGTCCGCTTCACGCGATGAATACATTCTTCGCCGGTGACCAGTCTGACCGGAACTATCACCACCACCTGCAGAGGCATCCCTATAAACCATAGTAGAGTCCACTACTGTGCGCATAAAGCTGGAAGGGTTCTCACCAACAACTTCATTTCCCTTCCCTTTCTCAAGAGCAACTTCGAATCCCTGCGAAGAACTCGGCTCTTGTACTTGCTTCAGTGATGGGTCACGACAATCAACATTCAAATTTGGAGTTGCGGACTCATCCACTTTCTTTCCCGCATCCTTATCAGCATCAATCACCAAGTCATCTGGGGTGGGCTCAACCTGTGGTACCACATTCTCCTTCACATCCACCTCAGCAACCTTGATGGCAGTTGTATCCTTTGTCGACTCCGTAGCCACGCCAACATTCTCAACAGGCTGGTCAGACGAAGATACCTTCTCCAACACCGTAGTGGTTTGCTTCATGCGAGATTCCACAAAAGGATGTTGTCCTACATAAAAAGCTATTCACAATATTACAACACATATCGTTTATAAATACGCATAAAGGAAACAAAAATATACATACCAGACAAGTGCCTCAACGTCTTCATAGGAAGATTGTCATGCACTGGTGGAGGCTTCACAGGAATGTCAAGCTTGTCACTTGTTGGCCAAGACAATGGTTTGAAAACATCAACCGGAACCGCCGCAATAGGCTCCGGACGCAGCATACTGACCGCTTCTCCCGATGACTGAGGGATTTGAACCTGTTTCTGATTCAGCTCGGTAACCCTTTGCTGGTATAACTCTTCGGTAACACTCTCTGACTGGCGGACAGGAGGCGAGCGCCTAGCACGTTTATGCTCTAATTCTGAGTCCGACTCTGTTAATTCTTCATCTACCTCCTCAACGATAATGGGAGCAGCCGGTGGTTTGGTTTTCTTACTTGCTACGGCACGCTTCCTAGATGTACCCGTGCCTGGTGCGGAAATCACATCTGTATACATTAAACTACGTGTGAGGAATTAATAAAGGAGTTACAAAGACTAACCAACAGGTTTCTAGTGCTCAGAAGTAATTTCTTCAACATCAATCACAGCCTTTCTGCGGAGTTGTATACCCGCACCTACCACGAAGAATGCGCTAAATCAGTACGCCGGATGTGTACCTACTGCGCTTCCTTCGCGCACAAAAGAAACTTATAAATAATAACATAAATGGACGGGATTCATAACCTGTTCTGGCATATTGCTTCGGAGGATTAACGAGATTACGGAACAGAAAGTTCGCACTAATCCTCTCCGATAACCGCTGCGCGCCTGCAACAGGTGGAGGGTACAACACCTTTGCCTCACCACGCTTGGCAAATAATTCAAACAGAGGAACACCTGGACACAATCGCGCAACATAAACACCAAAACAAGAAAAGATATAAACAAAAAAGCACGGACGACCTCATTACCTTCCGGAGGATTCGGATCGTGACCTTCAGGGCAGATAAGACTGAGTCCCAGCAGATTCAAAACACTTTCTGGGCATTCGTCCATCATCAACGGCGTAGCATGCTCACAAAGCGACTTATACCAAGCCTGTTCTTTGAATCCTGCCATTGGGGGAAATTCAGCAATCTTCTCATTTAAACCCACCATCATCCATTGAAAAGTAGCAGGGATAACACCACAGTTGATATAGAAAAACTTATCTTTCCACTCATACATGGACTTCACCTTCTCCGATACAAGTTTCTTCACCTTCCGGCGAATGCCTAAGCTATACCAACCGCTACCGCCACGGGCAGCTTCAAGAATATAAAACACATTCAACCTCTCAAATGTAGCTTCAATCTCCAAAGCCCTACAGGTAGCTTCAAAGTGAAGCAAACGGCACCACCCATACGGGGTCAATTGTGTAGGGTGAATGCCATATTTCAACAAGGCATCCACCATAAACCTGGTAGCCGGTAGACGGAAACAACACTTGGTAAAGGCTGCTGCATACAACGTTATCTTCCCAGGAGTTGCCTGTAGAGCATTTTTCCCCTCGGTCGGAAGCTCTGGCTCCCATTCAGATAGAATGCCATACTGATCAAGGAAGCTTAAATACGAGTGTTTGTCCCACTTAATAGTAGTGGCTTCCATACTCTTTGATGATTCTTTCCCAAGATCCTTGACAGAATCTGATGTCTTACTAGATTCTAGAATATTTTGTGAATCTTGAGACATGGTTAGAGAAATAACGAGATTTGGGAGAAGAGACGTTAACAAAGAATTCAAATTTTGAAACTACTGGAAATGGGAAAAGCCATAATTAAAAATCAATATATAGGCTTTGCAATTAATACAGCTGACGTCATGCTCAGTAGACTAGCCCTACTTTTTCGTGCATGAGTCTAATAGGGAAGTGCCACATGTACACTTGAAGACAAACAGACGTCACACGCGCCTCACACGCCTGACAACCGCCTCTTGACGTGCCTGCACACGTCTCAACTACAACTAGTCACGTCAGGCCCACTCGCCATACGGACCACAAGTTTTACAAATCATGGAGAATTGACAATTGTCCATAGTAAATCACTGACGTGTCCTACACCTGCGGAACTTTGACGTAAATTCCCATCACCCGTTCTCCGCACAAAAGTCTCCGCAACCAAAAAAAAAAAAACTTTCAGAAGCCAGATATGCGCAAGTTACCATGGAAAACAAGCTCTCATCAAGAACACACATTTTATAAGTCCAGCATCCCTCCCATCTCATCATAACTTCCCAGATAAGAGGCACACTGGACTGGGGGAGACTTGATGGGATTGGGTACCGAATACACTAATCCACATACCCAAACCCGGAGTAACATCGCCACGCGGAAAGGGCTAGTGCGCAGCGAGCAGTCAAAGCATATTAATGACTGGTCAATGGTCAAGTCTCGGTCAAGGCGAAAGTCATGCATGGTCAAACGCCATGCATGAATCAAGGCTTCAAGCACGTTGACTAGACATTAGAGGCGGTATTATGTTCCACTATTCCCATTAATTATGCTTTCCATACATCACCTCACTAACATAATTAAGGGTGATGGAGACAACCTAACCACGGTTAGGACTTGGGTAATGGTGGCATACGGACTCTCCTATAAAAGGGATCACATCCCTAATAGGAGAGGACACTTTCTACTGAACTGGAGAGCTATCATACTTGATAGTATCCCCATTCACCCCGTTTTTGTTATAAACAACTACCTCGTGTAGTCATCTCCACACCTATATATTCACTCTTGTTTGCAGGTTCCTCCATCCATAGCTGTTAGTGAAGGATCAACCCTGTAGTAACCCATAATCTTATCATCCCTAACCGGTGGTAAGACTATTTGTTTCTTCATGTTTAAACAAGTAAAAATTAATCTTCCTTTACTTGATGCAATAAAACAAGTACCCGCCTATGCTAAATTTTTAAAAGAATTGTGTACACAAAAGAGGCAACAAAAGAAGAAAATGCCTAAGCGGGTAAATGTAACCGGGCAAGTAAGTGCGGTTTTAAATGGGGAGCTTCCTCCTAAGCTTCAAGATCCGGGCACGCCATTAATAAATATTCAAGTTGGTAATTTTCAAATGGCAAAGGCATTGCTAGATCTTGGAGTCGGGGTGAGCATTTTACCGGGGGGTTTGTATGATCAATATGACTTTGGTCCACTAGCTAGGGTGGAGACAACGGTTGTTTTTAGCCGATTTGTCTCATAAGTTACCCCGGGGGATGGTTCAAAATGTCATTGTAAAAATTGATAAATTTTATTACCCAGTTGATTTTTTGGTATTGGATTACTCATCCGCGCATTCAAAGCAACAACAAAACGTTATATTGGGTCGTCCATTTTTGAATACCGCGCATGCAGTGATTGATTGTAGATTTGGCGCGGTCGATATAACATTTGGAAACCAGAAAATGCGTTTAAATGTTTTTACTAACAATTCTAATGATTCCGGTGTTGAAGAGTGTTTTATGGCAGATATAGTCGATGGGTGCAATCCGCATAAATATGAGGAGGATGGAATGGATTTGTGTGCTTGTGATTTTTCTGAACAGGTACATGCTTGTGCTTTAAGGATTGAAGAGGAGAAGCAAGATGTCTTGGAATTGAAGGAAGGTCGACCGCCATGGTCTCTCCAGTTTGATAGTTTGCCGGTGGAGATTGATTCGGGTACCAAACCATCACTAGAAGAAGCATCATAGTTGGAGCTCAAGGACTTGCCAAGCCATTTGAAGTATGTTTTCTTAGGGGATAATGACACATTACCGGTCATTATTGCCTCTAATTTAGAGATGGCCCAAGAACAAGCTTTAATGGAAGTCTTGAAAGAAAACAAAGAAGCTATTGGGTGGATGATTGCCGATCTTAAAGGAATTAGTCCATCAATTGTCATGCACAAGATCATCACCACCGAAGATGCAAAACCCACAAGAGAAGCTCAAAGAAGGTTGAATCCGAACCTAAGGGAAGTGGTAAAGAAAGAGGTAATTAAATGGTTGGATGCGGGAATTATCTATCCCATTTCGGATAGTGCTTGGGTAAGTCCTACCCAAGTGGTCCCTAAGAAGTCCGGTATTCAAGTGATTAAAGATGAAAGTGGTGAACAAATTGCCACCCGACTCGTTACCGGGTGGCGGGTGTGCATTGATTACCAAAAATTGAATGCCGCCACTTCTAAGGACCATTTCCCACTCCCTTTTATTGACCAAATCATTGAAAAACTGTCGGGTCAAAAATATTATTGCTTTTTAGATGGGTATTCGGGGTACAACCAAATAGCAATACACCCGGATGACCAACACAAGACCACCTTCACTTCTCCATATGGTACTTTTGCCTTTAGGCGGATGCCATTTGGATTGTGTAACGCTTCGGCAACTTTTCAACGATGTATGATGAGTATTTTCTCGGACATGGTTGGAGAGTCGTTGGAAGTGTTTATGGATGATTTCTCAATTTTTGGCACTAGCTTTGAATCTTGTCTCAACGAATTACAAAAAGTTTTAAAAAGATGTGTTGAGAAAAATTTAGTGCTTAGTTGGGAGAAAAGCCATTTCATGGTGCAAGAAGGAATTGTGTTAGGTCATGTAATTTCTGAACAGGGTATGGAGGTGGACAAGGCAAAAATTCGGGTCATATCATCATTGCCACCACCGAAAAATGTAAAAGGGGTAAGATCATTTTTGGGACATGTGGGATTTTATAGACGCTTTATTAAGGACTTTAGTGTTATTACCAAGCCTTTATGTAATTTGCTTTTGAAAGATGTTCCCTTTGATTTTACTAATGAATGTTTGCAAGCTTTTAATGTTTTGAAGGAACACTTAGTCAAGGCTCCTATTTTGCAACCGCCGGATTGGTCAAAGCCATTTGAGATAATGTGTGATGCAAGCGACACTACAATTGGTGCTGTTTTGGGTCAACGAGTTGATAAGAAGCCGGTGGGGATTTATTATGCGAGCAAAACTTTGTCCAAAGCGCAACTGAATTACACCACAACCGAAAAATAATTATTAGCGGTGGTGTATGCTTTGGACAAGTTTCGTTCGTATATTTGGGGGAGCAAAGTGGTGGTATATTCGGACCATGGTGCGGTTCGATATTTGATGGAGAAAAAAGATGCCAAGCCACGGTTGATTCGGTGGGTTTTGTTACTTCAAGAGTTTGACTTGGAAATTCGGGACAAAAAGGGGAGTGAGAATGTAGTGGCGGATCACTTGTCTTGAATTCCGGTGGAAGGGATTGATGATGTGAGTGAAATAAATGAAAGATTTCCGGATGAACAACTTCTAGCCGTCTCTACTCGAGTCGCACCGTGGTATGCTCATTATGTTAATTATTTAGCCACGGGTGCCATTCCTGATCATTGGACTAAGAAACGAAGACAACAATTTATGGTCCAAGTGAAACAATATATTTGGGATGAACCGGACCTTTTCAAGATTGGGCTCGATCAAGTTATTCGAAGGTGTGTGCCCGAATCGGAGGTAAAAGAAATTTTAACACATGCTCATTCTTTCGCGTGTGGTGGGCATTTTAGTGGACATAAAACCGGCTACCGGGTTCTTTCATGTGGGTTTTATTGGCCTACAATTTTCAAAGATGCGTGTGAATTTGCCCGGAATTGTTTGAATTGCCAAAAGATGGGGAGTATATCAAAAAGACATGAGATGCTAATGCAACCAATCTTGGTTGCAGAGATATTTGATGTTTGGGGCATCGATTTTATGGGTCCGTTTCCTAATTCAAATGGGTTTTTATATATCTTGGTGGCGGTGGATTATGTTTCGAAGTGGATTGAAGCTATTGCAACAAGGACAAATGACCATTCGGTTGTTTGTAAATTCGTACAATCCAACATTTTTGCCCGTTTTGGAATTCCTCGAGTGATTATAAGTGATGGTGGGTCACACTTTAAAAATTTTAATTTTGGGAAGTTGTTGAAAAGATATAGTGTGAATCACCGTATTGCTACACCGTACCATCCGCAAACAAGTGGACAAGTTGAAGTGTCCAACCGTCAAATCAAAGAAATTCTCATGAAGACGGTTCGAGTTGATAGGAAGGATTGGTCGGGTAAGTTGGATGATTCTTTGTGGGCGTATCGAACGGCCTACAAAACTCCAATTGGCACAACACCTTATCGAATGGTGTATGGAAAGGGGTGTCACTTGCCAATGGAGTTAGCACATCGGGCGCATTGGGCAATCACAACTGTGAATGCCGATTATGATGAAGCGGGCAAGACAAGAAAGTTGTAATTGAATGAGATTGAGGAGATTCGGGATGAAGCATATGAATGTGCATCGGCATATAAAGACAAGCTAAACAAGGTTCATGATGCAAAGTTGAGAAGAAAGACTTTTGAAGTGGGTCAAAAGGTATGGTTATATAACTCAAGGTTGAAAATGTTCGTGGGAAAGCTAAAGAGCAAGTGGATGGGCCCGTATGTAATTTGTCGGGTTGGAAAGTTTGGTGATATAGATATCTTGGATGAACACAACAACAAGCAACAAACGGTAAATGGACATCGCTTGAAGCCATACTTGGACGGGAATGACATCAACAACTTGGAGCTTGACAAAGCGGGCTACATTTTACGCCCGGTGGAGGAGGATCAACTATGATGTGACACCCAGGAAAATCCCACATCGGCCGTGGCCAGGAGAGATCCTTGGTTCATAAGTAATGTCTTGCCTCTTAAATCACCAACGCGTTTTGGGGCTTAATGTTAGTGGATGAGAGGAGAACTCCACAGTTAAGCGTGCTCAGGTAGGAGAAATTCCAGGATGGGTGACCTCCTGGGAAGTTTCCACCGGGGCACCCAAAAACAAATCCGTGAGCTCTGGGAGGGCAAAGCGGACAATATTGGTGGTGAGAGGGGCGGGGTGTTACAGATGGTATCAGAGCCACTCCTGTGTCGTTCGGGATGGTAGGTGCATACCTCATCAGGGACGATGAGACTCTAACAGGGGGTGAATGTGACACCCAGGAAAATCCCACATCGGCCGTGGCCAGGAGAGATCCTTGGTTCATAAGTAATGTCTTGCCTCTTAAATCACCAACGCGTTTTGGGGCTTAATGTTAGTGGATGAGAGGAGAACTCCACAGTTAAGCGTGCTCAGGTAGGAGAAATTCCAGGACGGGTGACCTCCTGGGAAGTTTCCACTGGGGCACCCAAAAACAAATCCGTGAGCTCTGGGAGGGCAAAGCGGACAATATTGGTGGTGAGAGGGGCGGGGTGTTACATATGAGAGGCCTAGGTTTGGTAGTGTAAATAGTTAGATTTTATTTTATTTTATTTTATTTTATTTTATGTTATTGCCCAATTTTGTTTTGCTCGAAATTCATGTTTGAAACAAGTGTGGAGACGTTCAGATTGCAAATACGTTCTAGCATTGTGTTGAGGACAACATGGGTTTTTCGAGGGGGTAGGGTAATTTTCGTGTTTTTAAAATTACAAGTTTTTATTAAAAAAAAAAAAACCCTCAGGTTCCACCGTAAGCTACGCTGGATACCGTAACTTACGGTAGAAATGAAGAAACAAAGAAACTGATGGAGGGACAAGACTGCCTTACGACCGTTAATTTGGTCTTTGAGCCACCGTAACATACGCCCCCACCGTAACTTACGGTGGGGTCTGGGAGCTGGCAAGTCAAGCGTTTACGGTTTAAAAAAAAATAATTTATTTTTCCAATCACGTGAATATACTTTACTCCTGGCCATTAACTTTTACCAACTTCCATCTCTTTAAAGTTCTTCCAAACACCCATAACCTTTTCACCTTCAATCCTTCATAAATCCTTCAATCTTCCACCAAATCTAGTGATTTTTTGGTCCATCTTGATTAAAATTTCATCTAGTTCCTGATTGTGGGGAGAAAATTGCAAGAAAAACACTTTTTGGGGCCAAAATCCAAACCCTAGAAATTGAAATTTTGGGGTTTTTTCAAGATTTTGTTGTTTTTGTGTTCTAATCTCTTCAAGACAAAGGTATGTACCCTATTTTGTTAATTTTGATGACATATTGTGAAAAATAGAGGTTATTGTTCTTACTTAGTAAATACCCACTTGCTTGTTATTAGATGATAGAATGTGAATGTTTTGATTGATAATCATACGATGGTAGATGAATTTTTAGATGTATATGTGAACTTTTGGTAATGCTAATATTGTAGAGGCATCATGCCCAAATTTTGTTAAACCAATTGTGAAGTTGTTGGTTCACTATCATCTACTACTATAATAACAAGCGAGTGTGGGGAGATTTGAAGAAAATTGGATTGATTTGGGTCTTTTTGTGTTGTGTCGGGTTGTTTATGACTTGTGCAGGAAATGGCTAAAACATCTCTCACCTCTCTCACACACAAACACACACACCTACCTCTCCCTCTCTCTAAAATAAACAACAGATCTGGAAGGTTTGTGGTTCGATGGTCCGACGAAGGGGAGGAGCTGTGGTGGTGGTGTTCGATTGATGAAGGGGGCAGGTGGTGGTCGATGGGAGGAGTTGTGGTGGTTCGATTAGACGAAGGGAGGATCTGTGGTGGTTGATGGTGGTCTGACGAAGGGTTGCGGGTGGTTAGATGGTGCAGGGTGGTTCGATGGTTCGAGCTGTGGTGGTTGATGGAGGAAGCTGTGGTGTTCATGGTGGTCGATGATGGTGGACGGGGCTGTGGTGTTCACGGTGGTCGATGATGGTGCAGGGTGGCTTGATGGTTCGAGCTGTGGTAGGATTATTATTATTATTATTATTATTATTATTATTATTATTATTATTATTATTGTAGGGCCGGCCATCAACAAGAGTTAAGCAGTTCCTGGTGGAGATTCATCTCTTGGCTACTTGTTTGCAGATAAGTAATGATATCTATAAAACTATTTGCATATAAAAAGTAAAGATAAAATTAAGGGATGGAGCTTGGAATCAAAACCAACTTATGGATATCGATGTTTCTGATGAATTAGAGTGTGTTCCTGATGTTTTCACAAGTAAGTCTTTTAATTTACATTACATTATTTTGTTTTGTTACTACTTAATTATTCACATGGAAATGTTTAAAAAACATATATATATTTCATGGGTATGTATGTTACAGGACAGAACAAAAAGCAGGTTTTTTCTTTAACATCGAAGTATTTTGAGGATGAAGTGTGTATGGGGTTGTGTAGTTTTTGAGTCATGTGTAGGATAGGGGTGTGTAGTATGAATGTATAGATGTTTGGGTGTTTTATATTGATGTAATATATTTTTGATGATGTTGTGGGGCATTTTACAGCGGTGTAATACGATTGTGTAGATGTTTATTTGGTTTTTACACTGGTGTAAAATGATTACAATGGTGTAATACGAATGTAGTAGTTGTGTGTATGATAGATTTACACTGGTGTAAAATAATTACACCAGTGTAAATAATGGTAAATTTACACTAGTGTAATAATAATTACATCAGTGTAAATCATTCTCATCAGATTTATCTGATTATTTGTTTTAAAAAAGCAAAGAAATTAAAAAATAAAATATAGTTTAAAAAATATGATATTTTGAATTATTAAATAAAAAATTAATATAATATTATATTAATTATTTCTCTTACATGGTGTTTTTACCTTAATACCCCTTAATGTATTTTATTAGATTAAAAAAATACTTACTAATCAAGTCAAGACAAAAACTCTCATCTTTTAATCTCAACCATTAGATCATCAAGATCAATGGTCCAGATGAGTTCCTATGGTTCTCACAACTCATGTGAGTTCTCAAACTATCCATTCCCTATATATATATATATATATATATATAGGGGAAAGATAAATTGAAAACCCTCTTTAGTTGAGAAAACCTTGGAAACCCATGTAAAAATCAAAAAAAAAATTGAAAAAAATAACCAATGTAAAATACATGTTTTTAAGCATTTTGGGCCAAAAAAATATAAAAAGCGCCGAAGGGATTTTTTTAAAAAAAATAAACAAAGTTGCTAAAAAAACACATGTTTTAAGCTATTTGCTGTTTTTTAACAGGTGTAAACATATGTTTTCGTAGCTTTGTTTATTTTTTTAAAAAAATTCCCTTCGGCGTTTTTTTTTATTTTTTTGGCCCAAAACACTTAAAAACATGTATTTTACATTGGTTATTTTTTTCAAAAAAAAATAACAATTTTTTACATGGGTTTCCAAGGTTTTCTCAACTCAAGAGGGTTTTCATTTTATAATTGGCCTATATATATATATATATACATATATATATATATATATATATATATATATTATATATATATATAAAAGGGAAAGTTAATTTGAGAACACCTACATTTCGTGCGAACCGTGAGAACGGTATCTAAAACCATTCAAATTCAAAATTTCTTTTTACACTTGTCTTTATTACTAAAATACAATCTCAAAAACACAATTTACGCGTAAAAATTCAAACGTATACGAAAATAATTTGTTTTTACACATGTGTAAATTTACTGTTTATACATGTGTAAACTGTTTCATTTACACATGTGTAAAAAGTTAATTTGAAAGTGATTTTGCAAGAAAAGATGAATTATTTAGAAAGAAAATTCATTTATTAATGTTGTATTTTGATTATAATGAGGTTTGTATTAAAAAAATTGATTTTGATTGATTTTCTACTTGTTCTCACGGTTCTCACAATATTTAGCGTTCTCAAGATAACCCTCCCCTATATATATATATATATATATATATATATATATATATATATATATATATATATATATATATATATATATAGGGAAAAGTTAATTTGAGAACACCTATATTTCGTGCGAACCGTGAGAACGGCATCTAAAACCATTCAAATTCAAAATTTCTTTTTACGCTTGTCTTTATTACTAAAATACAATCTCAAAAACACAAATTACGCGTAAAAATTCAAACGTATACGAAAATAATTTGTTTTTACACATGTGTAAATTTGCTGTTTATACATGTGTAAACTGTTTCATTTTGAGAACTGAGAGAACCATTCTGAGCCACACATTTCATATAAAGGCACAAAAAAATTATTATTTTTTTTTTTTTTTTTTGCTTTAATCGCACATTTTTATGCAAGGAATTTTTTTTTTTTTTTTTTTTGAATTTTTTTTCATTTATACATATGTGTATATGACAATTATACATATGTGTATATAGCAATTATACATATGTGTATATAGCATTTTTCAGCTATACATATGTGTATATTTCAGTTATACATATGTGTATATAGCATTATACATATGTGTATAATGCAATTATACACATGTGTATACTGAAAAAAAATACAAAAAAAATTAAAAAAATTTTTTCCTTACATATAAAGCAGCGATTTTTGCAAAAAAAAAAAAAAAAAAAAAAAATTTGCCTTAGAGAAATGTGTGGCCCAGAATGGTTCTCTAGTTCTCAATTTGGGAAAAGGTTCTCATTTGAACCAAATCCTATATATATATATATATATATATATTTGTTCTACAATTGTGGCTCAAATCTCACCAAGAATAAAAAAGGGTGTTAAGGGTTGCCGGTGTGCCTCTCGGGGTCAATTCAAGGTGTTCCAATTCTCATAACGCTAAGCTTGATTTCCAAAATTTTTTTGGGAGAAATAGATCGCTACAAAACCAACAAAATTTTTTGGGAGAAATAGATCGCTACACAAAAATACCAAACCGGCCAAATTAGCTGTCCAAGCCAACTAAGACCATCTTGCTGCGGCCGGTTTGGCAATTCAACCTAACTTATCATATATAAAGAAACTTATGTATGAAATCCCTAAACTAGTGACAAATATTAAAAACAATATATTAGTACCCTGTTTCAAACACATATTCAGTATAAACATATAAACACACTAATATAAGTGCATAAAAGAATGTGAACACGTCTGCTAACTTTACCTTTTCAGCCGGGTAATAAGAAAATGTGACAATAATGAAGCGTATGATGTCTTTCTCGATTTCAAGATATAGCTTATTCATTGCAATATTGGTTATCGTCTCTTTAAAAATCCCATTGCCTGGTATACATTGTTAACAGTCACATCCGCTATATCTGCAGCTTTGCTTGCACCCTCTGCCAAAACTTGGTCCAAATAACCTGTATCCGACATAATTTCTTCATATCGAGCCTGCAAAAAAGTAAAATTTCATGACTTTGTGAATTCCAATATTTTTTTTTTATTTGCAAAGGTTTAATATTTAAAAGATATGGTGAATATAAACCTGGATTGGATGGAGATGATCGACTAAAGCATCGGTAAGAATAGGTTTAAAGGTTCCCCAGTTCATACCCTGGCACTCTTGTGCAACTTCCTGCAAAAGGTTTTTGTTAAAGAACATATATGATGTTATATACAGCGGCGAATCTTGACCCGAAACTTCGGGGGGTTGGAAGTCACTAGTTTCGGGGGGTCGAAACCTTATATACCAAAAAATTTCTATACGAATACTATATAACCGGAACCTCTGAGCGAAAATTCGGGGAGGGGGGGGGGGGGGGGGGCGGCCGTTCCTGGTTATATAAGAATTGAAGTGGTTACTTACCTCCTTTGTCCTGTTTGTAATGATTTGATATATTGACAGTAGATTATTGCATTCAGGCCTCTCGGCATTGTCAAACTCCAAGCTACATTAATCAAATCACAAGATCTTATCACATCCAACAAATGATATAAAGAAAAAAATTACATTTTTTTTGTCTAAATCAAGATGCAGACGCAAAAAGAAAAAAACAGAAGCAGAAAAGCGTTTAAGGGAAGAGTGAGAACGCACCCTGGAAAAGAATCTGTCTTGCAACGCTTAATCTTGTTTGCAATTGCCTAAAACCAAGGAAGAAAACTTAGAACATAACCAAAAAGTATAAAAGATAATGGTGAAAATCATGCAACTGGTAAAAATAGCCCAACATAATAATAAACCGGCGTTTAATATAAACGTAGAAACTTTATAATTGCATTACACCACAAGATAGAAAACGAGGTAGTTTAGCCTTAGCAAACACCCAACATGATGACCCAACCCATTTAACCCATGGCCCAGTTTAACCTACTTTTCAAGAAAATATTCCCATTTGACTCGACCCATATTGACCTGTTATTTTGAACGATATCAGCTACTTGTTTAGTTGATTGATATCATTTGTTCGCTATAAAAATATTAAAACGACGGGAAAACTGAATCAATGAAGTCCAGCACTCACATCTTTTGAGTCAAGCAAGTTAATACGAGACAGATCCGAAGTAGCGGACTTGGACATCTATAAAATAAGAAATAAAACATAAGATAAAGAGGATAATAATATTAAACATTGACAATCAGTGCAAGTTGTATGTGTTGCTCGGTATGAAATACCTTAGAAAGACCTTCAGTAAGTGACATCACCCGTGCTCCAGCAGGAGGAATTAAGGGCTCGGGAACCTACAAAAAAATGTAAAATAAGAATATTAAGGTTTATATAGTTCTAACGAGCTATGAAAAATTATGAGATTAACAAATAGTAAAATCAAGTATATGATTCACCTTAAAGATCAAACCACCTCGTCTGCAAACAGAATAAAAAGAAGTCAACAAGCCATTTCCATAGTAATTAACAGTCAGTATCCAAATTATTACTTTTATTACCCTCCCAACTTCTTCCATTTTCTACCACCATATAAATGATTAACGCGTTCAGCAAGCTCTCGTGTCAATTCTAGATGCTGCTTTTGGTCTTCACCAACTGGGACTAAGTCAGACTGCAAACAAAAAAAACATCCATTCTAAGAGTGCAGATGGAGGATAGAACGTTCCTTTCCAAAAATGAATTCTTTAACTTAATAATGATGTATCGTGTATGAGGTCTCAAGGGCAGAATAATGAATAACAATAAGATTAGGCCATTAAATGGATTCTGAATGGTAAACAATTGTACCTGATACAAGAGAATGTCTGAAGCCATCAACACTGGATAGGTCAAAAGTGCAACACCAACATTTTCATCACCCTTTGAAAAAACAAAATAACAATTAATTACATAACTTTAGTAAACAGTAAAATGTGAGTAATGACTATAAAGCACTTGCGCACATATGGCATGTTATTTTCGTCACTCTTCTTTTGGATAACCAGCTAAGTAAAGACTAAAGATTAGTGGCAGGTTCAACCCAATTACTCATGAATGGGCAATTCATGTTATATTCTAATCTCTAACATGTCAAATGGGACAAAATAGACCAAAGTGTATATTTAGAGCATAAAACTTGACTTTTTATGAAAGAACAATTATTGAAATGATGTAAGGAATGAGTCAACCAAACCACATCCATTTCAACCCGCACAATAAAAAGCAATTTTGACCCGAACATGGTTTGACCATTGCCTATACAATGCATATATAGCCCAATATCAAATGAAAAGAATGATCAATTAATGAATTATAGAGTTTGAGCTGCATACAATAAAGACGCACCGCCTTTCGTGATTTTTCTTTGAACTGAATCATTCTGTTTAGCCAACCAATTGGTGCAGCAGAGCTCAGCAGCCACATTAATTCTACATGAGCACGGACATGAGATTGCACGAACACAGAAGCCTGTATGATGAATTAGAATTTAGTTTATGACATACATATGTAGTAGAGAATATAAGGCGCGAAAAGACCTTTGAGGTGTCCACGCCACATGCCAAATAAAGAGCTGCAGTATCTCTAGTTGCTTTAGAAAGTTGTTGAACGTCATACGGTAAAGTTATCTGTGAAATTGCCAGAACTTCAATGTAAGAAAACAAAGAATAACAAAAAAATCATAATAAATAAAATATGCCTATGTTAGTGCACATACCGCGCGCATGGATATCCACAATAAAGAATAATGTCTCATACTTATCCTGAAAAAAGAAATAAAAAGCCGAGAAACTCATCATCATCATCATCATCATCATCATCATCATCATCATCATACTCAATTAATCCCACCTATAGCAAAGCTAAGGTAGGGTCTGAGGAGGGTAAGATGTAGATAGCCTTACCTCTACCCCTAAGAATAGAGAGGCTGCTTCCAGTGAGACCCCCAGCTCGATGTGGTTTGGTATCAAGCCTTGGACATAAGGCACAAAACACTTAGCAATCGGGACAAACCCGATCGGTGCATGTACCCCTTTGTCTTTTGGCTATCTACGACACCACATGATGCATGATTAACCGTCCGTCGTTTTTAACGTTATTTTCACGAAATTAGTAAAAAGCCGAGAAACTATCAGATAAAAATAGCAAAACAGAAGTAAGACATTGTTTTATGTTATGTAAAAACTTTTTACTCCACACAAATTCCTATATGGAGAATCTTATATCGTCAATTAAAAGAAGCCATGATATAACTAGGATACATCCACAATGAAATGTAAGAAGATTGTTGACTTCAAAAGGTCAAATACTTCTTCAAAACAAATGACAAATTGAAAACATAACTAAACAAATGAAAGCTATACCTGCAGAGATACCCAATTTTTTATCGCACCAAGATAGTTACCAAGGTGGATAGATCCGGTTGGCTGGACTCCAGACACAAGTCTCTTCCTGTTAAGTACATTTTAAGTTAAAGAAGAGAACACTATTCAAGACCAGTACTTATACTACCTGAAAAAAACAATAACAACTTATTAATATTACAAAATAATTACTTTATAGCGGTGGAGGAGCTCTCTGAAACAGCAAGTTCAGGGGCTGAAACGCTGCAATGACATCGGTGATTGCTACTAACTCCAACAACCGGAAGGTGATCATGGTGAATCATTGGCAGCGTTCGTTGCAATTTACTTGACGCGCCATATGACCTGTTTCAAAATCACCCCACTGAGAATTGTATACACAAAGGACTTGAACAGTTAGGCCTAAACAGTATCTATAACTACTAATCCAGAAACAACAAAGAAATTTAGAAAAGTGGTCACCTGGATATATGAAGTGAACTCATTAACAGAATGACATCGAGATGTCAACATCAGTGGGGTGCTCACCGTGTCAACTTAAGACTGTCTGTTGTGAGCCATGAGCGAGCTCCGGCGCGAGCAAGGTTCCAATCCGGTGCTCACCTCTAGCCACAACAGCCCTGGCGCAAGCACACGTGAAGAGCCCCGGCGCGAGCACACGCGATGGTGCTCGCGTGCGTTAAAAGGAGAAAGTGAGCACGGGTCGCGCAAGTGCTCACCCCTAGCCAGGGGCGAAGCTTGGTTCTCGAATCGGGGGAGGCCGAACTCAATTTTTTTCGATCGGTAGTGGCAAACCGGCGGGGGCCGGACTCAACCCAGACACAATTTATGAAAATCGCAAATTTCCAACACTGCGCCAAAAAACGGGGGGGGGGGGGGGGGGGGGGGGGGGGGGGGGCACCCCTGGCCCTAAGGAACCTTTGTCCCTGCCCCTAGCCACAACGGGGTCAAGTGAGCACAGGCGATGGGTTACTTGAGAGTGAAGTCGGTGGCTCGCGTCTGCTCGCACGCACCGGCCCACAATGGATGGTCTAACCTTTTATGCTCTCAGCTACTTCTACTAAAATTAGAGTCTTTCTAGTAAACAGAAGCTATATTTTTCAGTTAACAAGTTTTAAGCACTTTATATAATTCGTCATCTCTGTGAGACAATACATCAAACACCAAGCATGCATAACACTGAAGATCAAGTCTTAACTAACTATAAACACCCTTTTTAATTAAAATCCATATAACAAACAAAATTTAGGCAAATTTAAGAATGCTGTAGCAAACCCATTTAAAAAATTATCTTTTTATCTTCGAATTTAGCATTAATTGTATAAACAAAAATTCAGCTTCACACATATAACAGAACCCACATTATCTGCTGTTTGGAATGTAGGGACAAGACAAAAAGATAGATAAAAAGAGAGTGAAGTACGTGAAACGTGGACAGGCGTTTGAGAGATTAAGGAAGTGAGAGAGAACAGAGCGACCCATCTTCGTTTCTTGTTGGTCGATAATAATAATAATCTTTCAGAGAGTTCAGTTTAAGGATAAAAGAGGGTTCTGTGTTTTGGGATTTTTAACACTTGAAGCCCTGAACTTTGTTGATTTCACATTTCGAGTCCCATCGTACTCGGAACTTTTCAATCTATTTTATCTGGTATATCTGTATTGTTATTTGCTCACGTGATAACATAGGACGGTTTAACTTGCATAACTTCCAAGACCGCCTCTTTGGTGGAATAGTGGTAGTCAACAGACTAGTATTCATTTTATATGTCATTGCGTTTTGATGTTTATCAATATCGTTGATGAAAAAAACACTTTGTTTGCTATATAACTGAATGATAGACAATATTGTCATTTTAGCATATAAAGATTAATGTGTACATGTTTGTTCAATCAACATAGAACATGCAAAGCCGGACTTCATGTATAAAGATCCTAGGCTCTTGCCTAGGGCCCCCAACTTCACTTTGAGGCCTTCAAATCTAAGTGAGACTTATACTAATTAATTGATTTGCTAAGTAGCTACTATTGAGGAACAAATTGGTGAAACATATTTTGTAACTAGGTGCTAAGTTGGGTGAAGTTTTTTAGTAATTAGGTGTTATTTCGGGATTTAGTCATCATGTAATGTTTTAGTTTATTGTTGGTACTCGGTCCCAAACCTGGAAAAAGAATAATTGTTTACAACAATGACATGTAGAAAAGGGCCCTGGTTTTTCTTTTTGTTTAGGGCCTTCAAAATGGCTGAGCCAGCTCTGAGAACATGGAAACCACTTATTAAATAGTTGCTAGTGATTTGGTTTGTAATGTATAGACCAAGTGTTAATGGGAGTGGACATATGTCTAGTTGTAAACTATAGTTGTGTTGGTAGATGAATAGCAAGTTTAAATGTTCAAAAGTTAGTTGTTGTTCCTATAAGAAAATACAACTTTATTGTTTTACATGCCACACTAGGTTAGCAAACCATCTTGAAGGGTTATAATACATGTTAGCAAATTCTTAGTACTTGAACACTATGTTTTATTTCGGGCGCACATTCCTTATTACTTAAAGCGATGGGTAGTTAATGGAGTCTTATTCAAAGGGTCGTATAGTTTGACCCTTACTCTTGACTTACCGTTATTAGTTGCATCAACTGTATGACATCTGTGACAATATTTTTTATCTCAACATACAATATATATTAATATCAACATACGATACAACATTGACGACACATGAAGCTTGGTTGTCATCCATTTTTGTCCCCAAAAAAGATCGAACTAGAGAAACGACCGTAAATTATTATTCTTGTCAAAATATGTTGGTATACACACCTAGTAAAGTGATAATTTCTTGTTTTTTTAAGGTGGTATTATATAAGAAATCATATGTTTCACTGCAGATGTAAATACAAGGTTGTCTTTAGAGTATGAACTGTCTATTGATACAATAAAATACAAGTTACCAATAATCTCCACAAGAACACATCCCATTCTTGAAATGATGAAACCGATGCAAGTCGCGCACAATAATCTCTCGGTTCTCAACAAGTGATATAAACTTAGTCGCGTTATGACAATCCGCACACACACGAAGGTTCTTTCTGATGTGTATAGTTGCGCCTGGCCGCGTATTCAAAAGTCCAAAAGCAATAGCAAGTTTCTCACTATGAGTACTCACCATTTGTTCTTGCAGATCATCTTCTACATCCTGCATCAAATCAGTAGCAGGTATATAACCAGCATCCTTAATCTTTTCGATCAATATTTCAAGAAAATCATAAATCTTGTTAGAATCAGAATGCCATGAGCTCCCTGAATAAAAGGTATGAACTTTGTTTTCTAACTCAACTGAACTATATCCAGGTGTTTTCCTTATCCCTCTTTCTTCCATTTTAGTCCTAATTTCGGTCACTTTATCCCACATTGAAGCCGTCGCGTATATATTTGCTAAAAGTACATAATACCCGCCATCGTTAGGGTTTAACTCAAACAGTCTATGTGCTGCTATTTCTGCCAGTTCAACATTCTTATGAATCTTGCAAGCGCCCAACATTGCGCCAAAAACATTGATCCTGGGCTCGACGGGCATGTTTTGAATGAAATCCCAAGCCTCAGATAGCCTACCTGATCTGCCTAGCAAGTCCACCATTGCTCCATAGTGATCCATTGTGGGCTCGATTTCATATTCGTTTTTCATTTTGGAAAAATACTGGCTTCCCTCTTCCACAAAACCTGAGTGGCTACAGGCGGAGATTATGCATAAAAATGTTATGTTGTTTGGCTTGATATCTCCGGCTTCCATTTCTTTAAACAGTTTTAGAGCTTCCGCTCCATAACCATGTGTTCCATACCCGTCGATCATAGCATTCCATGTTGTTACGTGTCTTTCATCCATTAAATCAAATAGCTTTCGAGCAGTAGTGATCGCTCCACATTTAGCATACATGTCCACAAGGGCGGTTTTCACAAAGACGTTTGTATCCAAACAAGTTCTTGTGACGACCCCATGGATCCACTTTGCTTGGCGTAATACTGAAAACTCAGTAACCGCTGCAATGATGCTTACCATGGTGAATGAATCAGGCTCGATTTTTTGAGCTTTCATGAGACGAAAATGATTCAAAGCATTTATTATTTGACCATTTTGCGCGTATCCAAGTATCATGGCGTTCCATGAGACGAGAGTTTTCTCTTTCATGTTTTTAAATATTTCAGCAGCAATGTCAACACGTTTACACTTGCAGTACATAGAGATTAGAGAGTTCATGACCGAAACATCACGTTTTAGTCCTAGCTCATCAACTAACAAATGAATAAATTGCCCGCGTGTAAGATCACCTGAATCAGAACACGCGTGGAGAGCAGCCATTATGGTCACACCAGTTGGTTTAAATCCATTATCCAACATTTTCTCAAAAAGCGATAAAGCTTCTGCATAATCACCATTTTCTGCATAGCCATCGATCATTATATTCCACGAGACCACATTTTTACCACTCATCTTATCAAAAATCACACGCCCCATGCTTAAACAACCGCATTTCAAATACATATCAACCAAAGCAGTGGCAACATTTCCATGACGTTCATACCCGGACTTCAAAACATATCCATGAATCGCTTTCCCAACTCTCAACTCACCAAGATTACCAATAGCAGGCAAAACAGAAATAACTGTAACCGCGTCTGGCCTTAATCCTTCACTTTGCATCTGCACCATCAATTCCACTGCCCTCCAAGCAAAACCATTTTGAGCATACCCCGCAATAATCGTATTCCAACACACCAAATCTCTCTCAGGCAATCTAACAAACACCTTATATGCATCATCAACAAACCCACATTTCGCATACATGTTAACCACACTAGTCATAGCATAAACATCCCCTTGATGCCCATACAAAACCATCAACGCATGCACCATTTTCCCTTCCCTAACATAAAAACTCTCACCACAACCCTTCAACAAATAAGTAAAGTTATACACTACAGGCTGCACTCCATCTTCCATCATACGGCAAAAGAACAGTAACCCATCAGAAACAGAACAATTCTGAGCATACCCTTTAAGCATAGTGTGATAAAGAGCGTCATTCTTGTCTTGAATTGGTTCGAAAACACGGGTGGCTTCGGGTAAGCTGTTGTAGTTGCAGAACAAGCTGACAAGCTTTGTTTGAAAGAGGTGTTGGTTATAAAGATTGTTTTTGATGATGAGAGGGATGATTTGGTGAAGTTCTTGGAGTGAAGTGCAGAGTTCGAGGAGAATGGCTGCTGGGTGTTTGTATACATGTGCAGGTATGTGGGTTCTTTGAGCTAGTGTGTGTTGTATGCGAGACGACGATGATGATGTTGTAGAGAGTGATGAAGTGGGTAGCATCTGTGAAGTCATCACGAGTTAAGGGTTGGGTTGTTTAAGAAAGCTTCATGGAGGTTTATTAATGGAGAAACCTGTTGTGTGGTGAAGATGATGAATAGATGGTTAAAAGAAGAGAGAGGTGTTTTGTTTTGTTAAAATAGTTTTATATTCACCCTTTAATTTTAATTAAATTACATAGTAACCCTTGAGGTTTGACTGAATTGTATATATCTGTGTTACCTTATTAAGGAGGAGACATGTCTAGAAAAGTAATTTTACACCTATTTTAAGATGGGATATCAAAAGACTCATATAACACCCCAAAAACGATAAAAGTAATAATAAGTGTGGTGAAAGATACTATATAAATATTATTTATATATAAGTATGAGTATGTATGTATGCGAGTATATACATATGTATGTATATGTTTGTACCCCTAGTTGTAAGTAGTGCATTGGTAGTTGTACATTTAGCAAACATAAAAAATTACCAAGTTAGTTACTTGGGTGAATTGGTGGAAGCTTAATTAATAAAGAGGGAGGGGTTTAATATGAAATAACACTCAACTTGAGGGGTTGGTTTGGGAAGATTAGAAGTGGCAAGTAATAAGAGGGATTAGAAAGGAAAAATGGAAAGAAAAAAAAAAGATAAGAATAGAAAACGCTGAGAAGAGAGAGAGAGAGGTGACAAAGAGGGTTCTTCATAACAGCCCTATATAGTTGAAATTAAGTGAGAAAAACACCTCTAATCCCCTGCATGTTCTTGGATTATTAACCCTCTTGTGGTGCTAATCTCATTGGTAAGTTGTATGATTTATTTTGGTAGAGTTTGGAAGTAGTTTGGTGGGATTTCATGATTTTGTTATGATAATTACTCTTGTGGCTTAGGAAAGCATGATTTGTATGTATAATAGTGTAAATTGATGAGATTTCATGTTAAATTGGATGTGTTAGGGCTGAATTGAGAATTGTTAAGTGGGTGTTGGAATGAAGGTTTCTGTTGACTTTTTAAAAGTCAAACAGGACCTTAATCTCATGAGAGCTCAATTGATTATGCTTATTGTTAGAAATTCATGAAGATTGTAAGTATAAGTATAGAATTGGGAATGTTGTGTCATGGAATGGTATAACCACTTGAATGTATGGATATGCACACCAATTGTATGATGAAATGCCTAGTATCTTAGAATAGGTGAAATTGTGGAAAAATACATGATAAATATGATGGTAGATGTTGTAGCTATGTGGTCATGCTAGTTTATCTACATTGAACCAAGAATGGTAAAGGGTAAAGTACGAAAAGCTAAAGTATGAATTCCTTCACTATGTAGGTGTGAAGGTGGAAGGTACAAGCGGTTACAAGGAGCAAGGTGCGCACGATAAAGGTAAGTTGGTTACTACCAACTATGTAGTTTAAGAGTATATTAGTCATAATTGTTATGTATGCATTGTTGTGGTTGAATTTGGTAGAATGGAAGTAGTATGAAGTACCCTTGTAGCTACACAAGGGTGCAAATTGGTAGAATGGTTTAAATGGTGGAAGCACCCTTAACGGGTCAAAATAGTAGGAACACCCTTGACGGGTCAATATGGTGGAAGTACCCTTAACGGGTCAAAATAGTAGGAACACCCTTAACGGGTCAAAATGGTAGGAATACCCTTAACGGGTCAAAATGGTAGAAGTAAGGATTTCATCATGGTTCCATGGACTCCTTGGGTTCCTTGGATAAGATGATGATATTGTTTATAGCATACTAAATGTTTGCCTTGTTGATTTGTAATAGGTAAAGCACATGAATGAAGATCAAGTCTCAAGCAAGGATGGGTTATGCACGCTCACGTTTCTTTTGGGTTGGGTACCATGGTAGTATTAGGATCTTTGAGTCATTTAAACAAGTTGTTAATGTTTTGTACATGGTTTTGAATATGGGTCAATGATTCACATGGTAGCCAACTTGGGCATTGTCTTTTGTAAACTTAACTAGTGTCGCCAAGGTTGTTGGTATGTCGTTGGACAAGACGTTTTGGGTATGTATATATAATGGATGTTTTTATATTATCCTTATGTTTAAAAAAAAACGAGTCTTACAAGTTGGTATCAGAGCCAAGGTTTGAGCGAATCAAGTATATTAGGTACTTGAACTCAAACCGGAAGCTCGTAGGGGCGTGCATTCGATCCGAGACTTGATCAAGGTATGTGTGGAATAATGGGTGGGAGAGTTAGTCAATGAGCGACTAGAATGTCGGAAATTGTGTGTAAGAATGGCAGGGAAGGTAATGCGTTGGAAAAAGGAAGGCGTTGAGCAAAAGCTGCTCTTGGCGTACCCTACGCCAGTTTTGGCGTAGGCTACGCCAAGCCCAGGATGCCTACGCCAAAACCTCCTGTCCTACGCCACCTTGTCCCTCCTTGCCTACGCAAGTGGCGTAGGCTACGCCACTTTTGGCGTACCCTATGCCAAACCCCCCTTCAGCCTCGGATGTTGATTTTTTAGCTTGTTATGCTTCCGTACCTTGCCCGAGCAACTCCAAAACTCATTTATAGATGCATTTAATACACATGGGATTATAATCCGTGTATACGTGTAGTAGAGAATGTGGTAGCCCAAATATTGGGAGTAGAATGTAACATTACGCATTAATACTTGTACGTTACTATCATTTTGAATAAAAACGTCAAGTTTCATTATTATTATTCGCTTTTAATTATTATTGAGACGCATTTGGAACCCTAATACTATATTATTTATATATAATATACATATATATATAGTAAAATTGTCAAAAAATATAATGCTTGGGCCGGGAATCGAACCCGCGCCCAAGCCGGGTCAACCATCACAACAAGCTCAACCATCTGGTCTACACACACACTTGGGATAAATCCCAACCTATAATTATTATATCACGAGCGTAGTTCTTCACAGTTGACTAGGTAAGTCAACTGTGACACCAATCTACCAAAATTAACCAAATCAAACGCGTTTATATCCAAATTAGGAATGATTGGTGACTGATTGGTTGATTACGCGTCCCTTACACGCTAGCTTGATGGCCAAATCATATCAATTATACCCAATTACGCGTTAATACATTCAATACAAGGTCAACTTGCCAATTCATTTATCCAAACCTTCTCACTATAAATTGGACCTCTCACATCACTCTATACTCGCCGAAATCCCTCTCTCAATCTCCAATTTCTGTTATTGAATCATCATTCGAAGCAATTGAGCTCGTGTTGACTTTTTCTGTTGACTGGGCAATTCATACGGATTCGTGTTTGTAAGTGATGTTTTTCTTGTGGGTTTTATTCATCGGCATCCACACAACATAACCCTCTGATTAATTGGGTTATTGTCTTGTGAATCAGATAATTATAAAAACTAGGGTTCGAATCGTGATATTTGGGGAAGAACACGTTGCAGTTTATGGTTATTTATTTTAATCAAACACAAATCCAACACAACCACTGATCTAGATCAAGTGGTTGTGTCCGTTGTTGTTAAACGAAAACGCGTGGGTTCGAGTCCTATACAAACGGTTTTTATCAATTCTTTTAAAATGAATATAAATCAGTTTTCTCTTTTATTATATAATTAAATTAATCCAAGATTAATCGTTCTCAGGGTCCAGACCAGTTGGTCTGGACTTGTGATTTAAAACCAACGAACCGGCCTAGGGCCCGGGTTCGATCCATGGCATCAACAAACATTTTTTTTTAATTAAGTGTATATATATATATATATATATATATATATATTTCCTTGTATTTTTAAAAATTCATTTTAAAATACTAAAACTCTTTTATAAATTCTACAAAAATTATTTTATATTATTCTAGTGGAAAAGTTTAACATACAATTTTTAGTTTTCAAAAATTTATTTATTTAATATATATAATAAATAATTCAAGTTTATTTATAAAATTCTATAAAAATATCAAAACAATTATATAAATTTCCACAAAAATTATTCTGAGTTTTTATAACAATAAAATTTTCTGAATGATTTTTATTTCTGAAAAATCATTTATTTAATATTTTTAATCAATTTTTGTTAGTTTTAATAATAAATAAATCATAATAAATTCATTTTTCAATATTTTTGCACCAAAATTTTATATAAATTATCTCTATTTATTTGGAACAGAAATACAATTTTTAATTTAATAATTCTTTAACTTTTGTATTTTTAAATATTAAAGTTATATTTTGACAATTTGAAATAAATAGATTTAATATTCTATTTTTAAGGAAATAATTTTATAAAAATTATTTTCATACTTAAAACTTATTATTGTGACCATCTTTAATTTAAAATTTACAAAAAGACTTTTTTTTTTATTTATTTATCAATTTTCTCTCATTTATCAAACATTTTATTTATTAATCAAACGAACACTTATCGCCAATTCGAAACCCTAGAATATATTTGTAGACTAGAAAGACTTAGACATATATATTACCTTAATTATAGGGTAATACTTGGCATTGTTGGGTAACACATACTCTATTTTCACGAGACATAACATTTTGCTAATGTGAGTTTTACATAGCCCCTTTTCTATTTTTCACTATTTTTGGGGTGAAACATGTTACAACATTCTATATGAAATTCAATCATAAAGTGTCTATGTGTTTTTCTATGTTGCATTATGTCTTAAACATGACTAGGGTAAGCACAATATTCTAGCATAATCATTAACATTGATCAGCCGACGGTATACAATGATAGATCTATTGGACTGACAATCCCACCCGGATACGCGCCTCCTACATAGGTAGCGTGGGTGATTGTAATTGCATAACATAATCGAGTGAACCATGAGCGTATGGGATGGACCACAATATAACAGTCACAAGGGTTGATTATGCACTCGATTTACTTCTAGTATGTTTTCACATATGGACTAGACATGCCATGACACTTGAATTGTACAAGCTTTATTCAATTATCAAAACCTATGTAATTCTCACCAACTTTTGTTGACCCAAAAATATTTTCAAAATTAACATGTTTCAGGTAACAATGAAGCTGAGGCTTAGAGTATGCATGAGGAAATACTATGAAGTTTATTTTGAAATTATTTGAAGTTATTGTTTTATTTGATATCATGTATTTGGGATTTCTAGACATCATTTCATTTTGGATATTTATGTTATGAATAAATTATTTAAAATTTCAATATATACCATGTGCTACTGAAACAATCATCAATACGTGACATCCCGATGTTTCCGCCATCGGTTGGGGTGTTACATAGAAAAATTACTTTCATAGAAAGAATGAATGATGATTGAAATACCATGATATGGTATATATGTTAAATGGTTGTTAATGTTTCAGAAACATGGCGGATGAAGGTGATAACTTGGCGGGGGAACGTACCCAACATGATGAAGTAAAGGAGATGGTGTAACACCCCGGTTTCGGACCCAAAATTTTTCGCGCAATATTATTAATATATGACAACTAAACAACCAAAGCAAAATCATAAATAATACGTTTTTATACGAAACTGAAAACCGAACTATTATATATAATTATCATACGTGAGCGTTGTTACGTAACCGAACTAACACTCGATAACGAAACCGTGACCAATTGGATTAGTCACAACCATGGGGACCCCTCCTGCCTAAAGCTTTCCTCACAAGTATCCCTTTCCCCTTATCAAGATATCCCTTACTCTTTTATATATATCTTCACAAAACATAAACGCATACCCCACAAACAAATAATCTAATGGTTTAGAGAGAGATAAGAGAGGAGCCGGATGGCTCCTGCCACCCTCTATGGCAGAGCTCCGGCGAGTCCCGGCGGCGCTGATCTTTACTCAGACGGCGGAAGCAGAGAAAGACGGTGGAGGCTGAGGTGGTGGTGTACGGCGGAGCCACGACGGCGTTAGTCAGGCCTGACTCGTGAAACATCCCAGACAATCATACGAGGTGTAGGGGGACCGGTAGGCGATGAACCAGAACAGGCAAACACTTGGTCAAACAGAGGTCAAAGGTTGGGTCTTGGTCGACTACAACAACTTGGTCAACCCATCAGTCAACATGGCCAGGAAACCAGAGAGGTATAACTAAGATCGAATATTATGTTTATATATATTAATCGCGAGTAACACGTGTGGACATTGACGAGATACTAGACTGGACCAACCCGACCCGACAAATAAGTGAAAGATTATATAAAATTGATGCAACCTATAAGGGTAACATGCGATGGCCAACATATATAAACTTATAACTACGGGTGACACAAGGTACTAATCTGATATTATATTCACCGTATGAAACTTGAATGTATAGATAACCAGTTGTAGTTATAATAATGTCTGTAATGAGTGAGATTTATGAGTGTTATAGGACTTTGACTTAAAGGTGAACCATTTGAGGTATTGAATACAGCCCACAAATTGATCATGACATGTAATTCAGACACAAGACAATAAGATTGATATATAGAAATATGGATCAGTAGTTATGCATTAGACAAATAGGCAATTGTTGAAACAACTATAATATTAGATACTAATAAGTAGAGCATAGACACTAATAAGTTAATTTGAGGAAACAAACCAACGATTACAATGGGTTAACGTTGACAACTATACGTCCTAGCTCGTTCACACGTGTAACCGCAATGTATGGGTTCACAAACTAATATTTATATAACCATAGTAGGATTTGGCACATAAACAATAGGTGGGCTCCCGACTTGGAATAAGCTACAACCAGGTGACGACATGTGACACGATACCAAGGTGAGTTTCGTGTACTTCCTCTTTTTGTTTTACTGTTTTGGGGGAACATATGCTTTAGTGTGTGTGACTGAACTGTTTTGATGTGACAAGATACTTGCTGCCAGCTAACCATACTGACACTCATTAACCCATGGGATTGGGCCACTTAATATGTGGGTAGTACTACTTGGGGAAACCCCCACACACAGTGGATCCGGAAGCCCGGAAAACCCTCCACTGAGGTCCACGGGGCCGTTGTGACATGTATTTTGCCAGGTGAATCCATAATGGCAGTAGATGGATTCTGTGATTAGGATTGAGGTGTCGCTTGTACATCACGTGTGTTAAACTGTGTTGAACTGCGTAAACTGGGTTTTGAACTGTTAAACTGTTTTGGATCCACTTAACTACTTATACGGACTCACCAGCATAATTGCTGACCCAAACTCTTTTAAGCATGTGTTCAGGTACTGCGTTTGGATGATCGAGAAGAAGAGGTATATGCTTGCTTGTGTGGATTAGAGGTTATCTGGTTAGAGGATTCGGCTGTATGTGTTGCGGATTAGAGCACCTAGAGATATGTACGGATAGAGATCGGATCGACTAGTGGATTACACTCCTCAACTGCTTCGACGACCGCCGCGTCTCGTCCCTGCAATAGGCTTTAGTTATAATTATATCTTGTATTTGTATTATTTTAAGACTAGAAATTGTAAAAACATTAAATATTAGTCATCGTTGCTTCCGTTGTGCAAGTTTGCTGCCAATCTGTCGTTCCGACCCGACCCCTCCGGGTTGGGTTGTTACAGATGGTAGCAAGAGAAGTGGGGGAGGCTATAAAAGTAAACCTCCCCGAGATAATAGAAGAGGTGGAAAGTAACATCATGGGGATAGTGGAAGGTATGATGACGAGTAGATTCGATGAACGAAAGAAATTGATTGAAGAGGGGTCGTCCGGCTCCAAGAATGCTAAGAGATGTACATACCGAAACTTTATGTCGTGCAACCCCATCGTGTTTAAGGGAGAAATAGATCCACTCGAATGTCTAAGGTGGATCTCGGATATGGAAGGGGTGTTTGCACAAAGTCATTGTGAAGGCGAAGATGAAGTAATGTTTGCCACGGGTCAATTGCGACTCCGCGCAGATGATTGATGGGATAGTTATAGTAAGGAAGTGGGGCAAGAACGAGTAAGAACCATGACATGGGCTGAGTTTAAAGAACCCTTCCTGAAGCATCATTGTCCTCAAACTGCAATCGATCGTATTCAGGAAGAGTTTCTACACCTCCGCCAGAAGAATGAAACCATTGATGAGATCACAAACATATTCCTCGACAAAATGAAGTTTTGTCCAGAATTGGTGGGAACGGAACGGATGAAGATTAACAGGTATCATGCCATGTTAAGGGCAGAATACCGGGAGTTTATCACTGCATCAAAATGCAACACATTGGGTGAACTCATCGATTGGGCTCGTGAACGGGAAACAGAATTAAAACGCCAAGAACAACGGGGTGAGAAGAGGAAGGCTGAAAGGACTTGGGAGTCGCCAAAGAAGGCTAAGGGGCACGAACAGGGCAAGAAGGATTCTAAGAAGGTGAAATACCGAGTTGTAAAACGTGTGGGAAACCGCATACGGGGGAATGCCGCTTGGGGCAAAAGACGTGCTACAATTGTGGGAAGGCGGGACATCCGTTTTATAAATGCCCTAGTCCGGTTCAGTTGTGTTATCATTATTATGATCCCAGGCACTTCAAGGCAGATTGTCCCAAACTCAAGAAGGAGGCACCAAAAGAAGGAAAGAAGAATGAAGCTTCGAAGGCTCGTGGAAGAATGTTCCAAATCACCGCCGAAGAAGCAAAGAACCACCCCGAGGTGGTGTCGGGTATGTTACTAGTCAACAATACTCTTATGTATGTGTTGTTTGATACATGGGCAAGTAGGTCTTTTGTGTCTACCAAAGTGATTTACCACCCCTCCTTTATCATAGAAACGTTGTCAAGCCCATTAGAAGTAGAAATTGCGGATAGTAAGAACTATTTATTACACAACGTATGTAGAGATTGTACTCTCACGGTAGAAGGGGAGGATTTTAGGGTAGACTTGATACCTATGCCTATGGGGGAATTCCAAGTGGTGATAGGCATGGATTGGTTGGCCAAACACCACGCGGAATTCCAATGCAAGAATAAAACCATATACGTTACCTCACCTAGTAGGCGGCGGGTAAGTTTTATAGGGGATAGAAAGGTCGAAACCAAGTTATGTACCTTGGTGGAGACCATGAAACATGTGCGTAATGGGGGAAAGGCATTCATGGCCTACGTGGTTGATACCACTATCACCACCCCCAAGATTGAAGAAGTACCGATTGTTAGGGAATTTCGGGATGTATTTCCGGACGATCTTCCGGGGCTTCCTCCCGAACGCGAAGTGGAGTTTAAAATTGAATTGGTGCCCTGGGCTCAACCCGTTGCAAAAACACCATATAGATTGGCACCCACCGAACTCTGAGAGTTGATGACACAACTTCAAGAGTTACTCGATAAGGGCTTCATTCGCCCGAGTGTGCCCCGTGGGGAGCCCCTATATTGTTTGTGAAAAAGAAGGATGGGTCTATGCGGATGTGCATAGACTACCGGGAGTTGAATAAATTAACAATAAAGAACCGCTACCCCTTACCCCGTATTGACGATCTATTCGATCAACTTCAAGGGGCGAGTTGGTTCTCAAAGATTGATCTTCGCTCCGGGTACCATCAATTGAAGGTAAGGGAAGAAGATGTGGCCAAAACAGCGTTTAGGACTCGGTATGGGAATTACGAGTTCCTAGTAATGTCCTTCGGGTTGACAAATGCTCCGGCTGCATTCATGGATTTAATGAATCGGGTATGTCGTTCGATGTTGGATCGTTTCGTGATAGTGTTTATAGAAGACATTTTGATTTACTCCCGAAGTGAATCGGATCACGCGGATCACTTATGGGAAGTCCTCGAGACGCTTAGAAAGGAAAAGCTTTATGCTAAATTTTCTAAGTGTGCCTTTTGGTTGAGGGAAGTCCAGTTTTTGGGACACGTAGTGAATGAGAAGGGCATTTCTGTAGACCCTTCGAAAGTGAAGGCAGTGGTGGAATGGGTTTCTCCCAAGAACCCAAGTGAAATTCGAAGTTTTCTGGGCCTAGCCGGTTATTATAGAAGATTTATCCAATATTTTTCAAAGGTGGCACTACCTTTGATCCGGATGACAAAGAAGAACGAAAAGTTCGTTTGGGGCGAAGACCAAGAAAGAGCCCTTCGAATGCTAAAGGAGAAGTTGACTAGTTCGCCTGTTCTGACCTTGCCTGAAGGGTCGGATGATTTTGTAGTTTATACGGATGCCTCGCATCAAGGTTTGGGGTGTGTTTTGATGCAATGGGGGAAAGTCATCGCTTACGCATCAAGACAACTCAAACCCCATGAATGTAATTACCCAACCCACGATTTGGAATTGGGGGCCGTAGTATTTGCGTTGAAAATCTGGAGGCATTACCTGTATGGGACAAAATGTACCATATATTCCGATCACAAAAGCCTCAAGTATTTCTTCGAACAAAAAGATCTCAACATAAGACAACTGAGGTGGCTAGAGTTGATCAAGGATTATGATTGTGACATCATGTACCACCCGGGCAAGGCTAATGTGGTGGCCGATGCTCTAAGTCGGAAGGAATACCCACCCCCGATTCAAGTTAAGGCCTTGGGTGTTGTAATTACACCTACCCACGAAAGGCCCAAGTCGAGGCTTTGCAAGCCAATGACCCAAAGAAGATAAGAATGAAAGGGATGATAGACAAGTTGGAAGAAAATGCGGATGGGATGAAGACCCGATATGGGCGGGTATGGGTTCCTTGGACATGTGAAGTCAAGGCTTCACTACTTGACAAAGCCCACAAGTCCCGGTTCTCAATCCACCCGGGGGCGACCAAGATGTATCGGGATCTAAAGAAGGACTATTTGGTGGCCGGGAATGAAGCGTGACATCGCTAAGTATGTGGAGAAATGTTTGACCTGTTCTCAAGTCAAAGCCGAACACCAAAAGCCTTATGGGAAGTTACAATCACTTGAGGTCTCGGTGTGGAAGTGGGAGGAGATCACTATGGATCTCGTGACAAAATTACCAAAGACAAGGAAGGGTTATGATGCAATTTGGGTAGTGGTGGACCGGCTCACTAAAAGCGCACACTTTTTTGGCTATTCGGGAGGCCTACACCTCCGAACGGATGGCGGAAATTTATGTGAATGAGATTGTATCCCGGCATGGTGTACCTGTGTCTATTGTGTCGGACCGGGACACTCGATTCACATCCCGGTATTGAAGGAGGTTTCAAGAAGAAATGGGTACAAAGTTGTTGGTTAGTACCACCTACCACCCTCAAACTGACGGACAAACAGAAAGAACCATTCAAACCCTCATAGATATGTTGAGGGCATGTGTTTTAGATTTTGGGGGAAATTGGGATGAACACTTACCATTAGTGGAATTCTCTTATAATAATAGCTATCACAGTAGCATCCAAATGGCACCATTTGAGATGTTATACGGGAGAAAATGTAGAACCCCGGTGTGTTGGGGAGAAGTGGGTCAGCGAGAGTTAGCTCCAAGTGATTTGGTGGCCCTCACTAACGAAAAAATTAGCCTAATATGGGCTTAGAATTCAAGCCGCTCAAGACCGACAAAAGGCTTATGTTGATCGTAGAAGACGCCCGACCGAATTTCAAGTGGGAGATTTTGTGTTATTAAAAGTCTCCCCTTGGAAGGGCATCATCAGATTTCGTAAGCGCGAGAAGTTAGGCCCGCGTTATATAGGACCTTTCAAAATTTTGGCACGGGTCGGGCAAGTGGCTTACCGGTTGGAGCTACCGCCATCCTTAAGTGGGATCCATGACACCTTTCATGTGTCCCAGTTACGGAAGTGTCTCGCAGATGAAACCGCGTACGTGCCTCTTGAAGACATAGAGGTAGACGACAAGTTGAATTATGTAGAAAAACCGGTGGCTATAAGAGATTTCAAGGTGAAGCGGTTGCGAAATAAGACCATAAACCAAGTTTTGGTCCAATGGCAACATCGGAAGGGTTCGGATCTTACGTGGGAATCCGAGGAGGAAATGCGTAAACACTATCCAGCTCTTTTCGGTACGTATCTAGGTTTCGGGGTCGAAACCTCTTTAAGGGGGGTAGACTTGTAACACCCCAAAAACGTTAAAGTAATAATAAGTGTGGTGAAAGATAATATATAAATATTATTTATATATAAGTATGAGTATGTATGTATGCGTGTATATATATGTATGTATGTATATGTTTGTATCCCTAGTTGTAAGTAGTGCATTGGTAGTTGTACATTTAGCAAACATAAAAATTACCAAGTTAGTTACTTGGGTGAATTGGTGGAAGCTTAATTAATAAAGAGGGAGGGGTTTAATATGAAATAACACTCAACTTGAGGGGTTGGTTTGGGAAGATTAGAAGTGGCAAGTAATAAGAGGGATTAGAAAGGAAAAATGGAAAGAAAAAAAAAAGAAAAGTATAGAAAACGCAGAGAAGAGAGAGAGAGAGAGAGAGGGGTGACAAAGAGGGTTCTTCATAACAGCCCTCTATAGCTGAAATTAAGTGAGAAAAACACCTCTAATCCCCCACATGTTCTTGGATTATTAACCCTCTTGTGGTGCTAATTTCATTGGTAAGTTGTATGATTTATTTTGGTAGAGTTTGGAAGTAGTTTGGTGGGATTTCATGATTTTGTTATGATAATTATTCTTGTGGCTTAGGAAAGCATGATTTGTATGTATGATAGTGTAAATTGATGAGATTTCATGTTAAATTGGATGTGTTAGGGCTGAATTGAGAATTGTTAAGTGGGTGTTGGAATGAAGGTTTCTGTTGACTTTTTAAAAGTCAAACAGGACCTTAATCTCATGAGAGCTCAATTGATTATGCTTATTGTTAGAAATTCATGAAGATTGTAAGTATAAGTATAGAATTGGGAATGTTGTGTAATGGAATGGTATAACCACTTGAATGTATGGATATGCACACCAATTGTATGATGAAATGCCTAGTATCTTAGAATAGGTGAAATTGTGGAAAAATACATGATAAATATGATGGTAGATGTTGTAGCTATGTGGTCATGCTAGTTTATCTACATTGAACCAAGAATGGTAAAGGGTAAAGTACGAAAAGCTAAAGTATGAATTCCTTCACTATGTAGGTGTGAAGGTGGAAGGTACAAGCGGTTACAAGGAGCAAGGTGCGCACGATAAAGGTAAGTTGGTTACTACCAACTATGTAGTTTAAGAGTATATTAGTCTTAATTGTTATGTATGCATTGTTGTGGTTGAATTTGGTAGAATGGAAGTAGTATGAAGTACCCTTGTAGCTACACAAGGGTGCAAATTGGTAGAATGGTTTAAATGGTGGAAGCACCCTTAACGGGTCAAAATAGTAGGAACACCCTTGACGGGTCAATATGGTGGAAGTACCCTTAACAGGTCAAAATAGTAGGAACACCCTTAACGGGTCAAAATGGTAGGAATACCCTTAACGGGTCAAAATGGTAGAAGTAAGTATTTCATCATGGTTCCATGGACTCCTTGGGTTCCTTGGATAAGATGATGATATTGTTTATAGCATACTAAATGTTTGCCTTGTTGATTTGTAATAGGTAAAGCATATGAATGAAGATCAAGTCTCAAGCAAGGATGGGTTATGCACGCTCACGTTTCTTTTGGGTTGGGTACCATGGTAGTATTAGGATCTTTGAGTCATTTAAACAAGTTGTTAATGTTTTGTACATGGTTTTGAATATGGTTCAAAGATTCACATGGTAGCCAACTTGGGCATTGTCTTTTGTAAACTTAACTAGTGTCGCCAAGGTTGTTGGTATGTCGTTGGACAAGACGTTTTGGGTATGTATATATAATGGATGTTTTTATATTATCCTTATGTTAAAAAAAAACGAGTCTTACAACTCATGCTTTAATATAAATATGTCATGTAAAAGTTCCCCATAATACCCCTTCTTGCATTTATACCCTTGTACTATAACTATATGACCTAAAAATTGACTTACGCATATCCTTTGCAGAACATCTTGATGCCTTACGCTTACCCTATTCAATGATCAGGAAACGAAATCGATTAAATTTGATTATTATGACATTTATAGCGTTTTAATGAATTCATAATGGAAACCAAAACGAATCGCCCTCTTCAAAACCACTAAGGGTGAGACATTCCAATTTGTTTTGTAATATTTTTTTGTATCTTCGATCTCAAATTCCCTCATTGAGATTCTCACCGTCGCCATTGATGCAGCTAAGAAAGCCGAGGTTAGGTAATATTTCATTTTTAGTTCATCACTGATATTCCAATTTGTGATCTTTTATTTCTTAGTGTCGGTTCTTCAATTGCGTTTTTATGGGTTGTGGATTGATTTATGTTTGTTTCAGTTGATTGTGAATTGAATGTAATTTATTGTGTTTTAGTGACAGATGATGCCTACCAATTTGAATTGTGGAGTCTTACATGCAGTTGAGTTTGGAATCACTCTAGATCTAACGGTAGTTAGGGAGAGGGCATCAGGTTTGATGAGAAAGTTGCCGCAATTTATAAGTAGGTCGTCTGGCATTTTATTGCAAGGTAATTTCTTCCCTTATCCTACGTTTGTTCTTGTTTAGCTTGATTTAAGCATGCGTTCCCAATTCTGCCGTCATTGTCCCTGATTGAAGCCATGGTTCGGGATTAAATAACAAGAACAAGATCATAACAAGCCTAGGACCATTTGTACATCTCTACTTTAAGCTTCACAAAACAGAAGTAACATGTACTATTGCTTTGTTCATTTTATAGACATTATCATCAGGGGCTACATTGAGTGTTGAGGTGGTTGCTTCAATAGGACCTATAAACCGTTTCATACAACTTCATGTGAGCAGTATTGCTATTTAACCTTCTTTTTTGGTACTTAAACTGCAAGTAAATTTTCAGGATAGCGATAATAGGTGTACAAGAATAGGAATGTGGTTGTTTAGTTTGTGAGAAAAGCCAAGCGCATTGGTTTTAAGGCTATCACTATTACCATTGATACACCTAGGCTCGGGCGCCAAAAAGCTGACATCAAAGACATGTTCATGCCATTACCACCATTTTTAACATTGAAGAACTTTGAGGGCCTGGACATTGGCAAGATGGATGAGGTAAGTCCAAACTTCCAACTTTCACAAAATAACTAGATGGACTATTAGGGCCGCTTACCTAGCAAACTGAGCATAGCTAGCTTTAGCTTAATGTAACACCCCAACCAATGGCGGAAACATCGGGGTGCCACGTAGTGACGATTGTCTAAAAGCACATGGCATTTAAAATTCAAGTTCCACTAAAAAAATATTCCAGTAATGGAATTTATTACAATAAAAAGGAAACAAAACTAAATGTTCATCAAACTAAACCAATAACCAAATAAAAATTTAAAACTAGACTTCAACTTCTAACGTCCAAAGCACGTAGAACTTCAAGCTGCATTATTCCCTGAAACATGTTTAAGATGGAAATGTGGGGGTCAACTATAAATAGTTGGTGAGTAATACATTTGTTTTAAGAAAAAAATTTAATTTGCAAAGTTTTGTAAGTCATGTCTATATATCAAAACAATTTGTAATAATATTAATTGGAAACCATGGTGTTGTATAGTCAACCCTAATGACAATGACGTAACTCAATGAGCTAGTAAAAAATGACGTAACTCAATGAGCTAGTATAAAAATGACGTAACTCAATGAGCTAGTATAAAATGACGTAACTCAATGAGCTAGTATAAAAAGCTGTTTCAATCATCCCTGAATTTATGCGGGGGATGGGCTTGTCGAACCTATAGCGCTATAATCTACTACAGTTGGCCTGATCAAAGTTAATGACTACACTGAGGCGGGTTCACCAACTAATAATAAAAACAAATGCGTAAAGATATAAGCAAGACAAAAAGTAAACATGTTTCAACCAAAAAAAAATATAAAAATATTAAAAAGCGGGGATATGTAAAACTCACCTTAGCAAAGCAAAGAAATTTCAAAATAGTGCAAATTAAGCTGAGAGAATCCCGAAGGATTATCCTAAAGAGTTCACAAAGTAATAATCTAATAAGTTAGGGAAAACTAAATCGAGTCTAAGACGACCCAGGGTTATAGGCACTAGGGATTTTAGATTATAATTTGGAACTAATATTTATTAACGTGACATAAAAAAAAATTGTATAAGATTTTGTTGGAATGAATTTGGTATAATAGTAATGTAGGAACCTTTGTAAAATAATTGTAATAAAATTATTTCAGTGAACATCTATAATGCCACTAGATAACTAAATATAGTTTCAAATATTTCTATATATTTTTATTAATAAAATTAACTACACGTGATTGTGAAACTTTTGTAGAAGCTTTTTTTTTTTTTTTTTTAAGAAACAAAAACGGTACTATCATTATTATAAAAAAAAAAAAATCTATAAATGATATAGTTTCAATAATAGAATTGAGTTAAAAGTTTTATGACGTTGGGTTAATAAGAGTAAATAAATAATAACAATAAAAAAAAATTAAAACATTATGTTAATAAAAGTACATATTAATAAAAGTTATATGTATTTCAAAAGAATACCTTTTGTCTAAGGCTGAGGGGTATGGGGTCGGGGGAGGGCATCGGCAGGTGAGGTGGAAGCCTCTGCCGACGGGGAACACCGCCCCCGATCGGGCATCGGCAAAAACGGCAGAATTGTACCGAGCATACCGACGCGAATTCCAAGGAGTGGTGTGGTGTGTGTGGCTGAAGATGGAGGATGGAGGATAAGTTTTTGGTTTTTTTTTTTTTTTTTTCACTTAAAATAATGGAAGGGGGAAGGGGGAACCATCTCCCCTACAAGGGGAGGGGAAGGGGGAAATGACGTGGCGCTGATGTGGACAAGGGGGAAGGAAGGGGGAAGGGTGACCACACCCCATAGCCTAAGAAAATACATGGCAGAATAAGGACAAAAAGTTGTGTTGGACAAGGTTAGAAGCCAAGTTCCATGGAGTTTAACATCCTGTTACTACACCAACTTGAGCTACACTCTGTTTTGCTTAAAACTGAATTCTGATAATAATAAACGTAGGTTAATATACCATTTCTTCCCAAATTTAATCTCATAACTCCCTAAAATCCCTAGCTAGAATCATACTCAATCCAATTGTCGCTGTATATGATAATAAGTGCAAGAATGGATTGAGGGCTATTATAATTGAAATAAAAACGCACAAAAAGGCATAAAAAGGTATACCAGAAGTCGACGGACTAAAGGTCGGAAAAAAAAGTTGTCGTTGTTGGATTCCGGTTAAGCCCCGTCGACCACAAGAACAGCTCGTAAACTTACGTTTGATGTGTGGTTTTGTTTGCGAGTCGTTTCTGAGTCGAATGATGGTTAGAATATATAGGAGACGATGCGTAATGGGTTGATTACAGTTGGAACAAAAATTCCGAGATATGGGGGTTCATAAAACAAACCATAAACGAATTTAAAAATTTCAGTTTTGTGTCGAACGAGTTCGCGAAACGATAAGGAACAAGTTCATGGTTTTATTTGGTGGAATAATCCCGGTTTTGCCGAGCTTGACTTGGCCGGAAAACCCGGGTATTCCGGTGACCGGAATTGCGAGAAGGAAGGAGGAGTGAATGAGTTGGATTTAAAAGTTTGGTGGTTTGTCAAAAATGGTCCCTCAAGTTTCAGTCTTTAAAAAAACGTTTTTTTTAACTTCATGCATACATATTTCAAACTTAAAGTTTATATAATATGTTTTATAAATATACAAAATCATTAATAATATTTGTAACTCTTATAAACTTTATTGATTTTTTTTATAACAATGTTGAAACTTCATAAAAATGACTAGAACTTACCATCCAAAAATATATATTTTAAAACACGAAAAATGAAAATTGTAGGATGTTACACTTAATCTTGCGCTCGAACTTATATGACCCAGCCATGCCCATTTATTCTTAACGAGTTGAAAATTGAGTTTGAGTTTTGCTTAGATAAAGCTCAAGCGGAATCGTATTTGAATATTTTGTACTTCTTGCACATATGAATTATATATTACAATATAGAAAAGGTGATTTTTTTTTTTTTTTGCATATTATAGTTGGACTTCTTAAATGACCTACTTAACTTGAACGAGCCAACAAGTGAGCTCCCCTCGGCTGTAATTCATTAAATAAAAGTTAACATAAATAAGAGGTTTGCTTAGGCTGAACAGAAGCTAAATATGTGAAGCTCGGGGAACTTCAATATAATTTGATCGCGTTTAAGCTAGGCTTGATTCAAAATTTTAGCGAGCCGATTCTGAGTAGTTCACGAGCGACTTGGCTTGTTTATGCCCTTGTATTTTATGCCCATTATATTCCATTGTCTCCATTATCTTATTCTTTCATCTAAAAACCGCAGGCTGTCGCTCTTGCAAATCAAAAACTGCTTAACTTGGATATCGTGAGTTCTTAGCCCCTACTCAGCCAAAAAAAAAAAAAAACCAGAGAGAAAGACGCACAAATACACAAAAATAAGCACACAGCGCATGAATAAGATATATCCTACCAAAAATATTGCATTGAGAATGTTTGGGTTACTTTGCAGGCAAAGTTTAATTAACATGCGAGCAACTTGCATCTGGCACGTTAATGATTAGCAAAAGGTACTTAATTCTGATTTTAATTGTAGTCTATGGCTAAAATATGTATTTACTAAGCAAATAGTTTGTTAAAATACATAATTGTACTCGCACACATACAATGTTCTAAATTGTTTTATTTAAAATATTTATTTCAATATTTTTTAATAATATATTATTCTTCATCATATTGGTACACTAACTACAAAACGAAGGTATTATCATGAAACCTTATCACAATCTGACCTGTTTCAGCCTGCACAAGAAATTAACTTGCATCACGATCTGACCCGTTTTGGGCTGCACATGGTATTAACAGGTTTGGACTTGCACTTGCACACGTGACCATATCCAATCGATCAATCTGCTATGGACCATCGTTATATACACCATATGAAGGATGCTGCCCATTATGTCTTATTTTAACTCATAATTTATTCGCACTATGTGTATCATCTTCAAATGAAATACCATTTGAGTTCTTTCAATAAATCCCTACTTACTATTGACCCCTTTTGTATATTATTGGACTAACAATAAAGTGGATTTTTTGTAGTACACTATAAACTTTATACATGTTTTATTTCATATATTTATATTTCATCAAAGCAACTAAGTATTTATTTCATAAGGGCTTATTTCAAACACAAAGTTAGTCACTTGGATGTACTATCAAATCAACATTGTTAGCTATTTGTACATAATCACATTGATGTATTGCAAGTTGTATTTGGATCCCGTGGCAACGCACGGGTAAACCCTCTAGTATATATAATATATATATACATTTACCAAATCTTTGCAATAGTGTTTTTAACGGCACGATAACGGTTCTATTATGTCGTGGTGATCACATCTGCTTGGCCAGTCTTAACGGTGAGGGCCTTATCATCAACTCACAAAAAAGCAATTATCAGTTATAATTATCCCTCACAATTCAATCTAAACACAAAAATTCAAAGATATGGGTGGTGGTTATCCTACCGAAGTAGCTGGACCTTCCAACCTCAGGCGATATTCTCGCCATCGACCTGCCAGCCGACGTTCACAACCAGTGTCTTCTCCTCCTCCTCAACTAGTGTACACTGCTTCTCAACCAGTGTGCACTCCTTGTCGTCTACTCTACACCCCAAACAAACTAATAATCATTCCTCCTTTACCAACTCAATCAAGTGTCGATCCAAATGCTTCTCTTACAGACGAGAAATTTTACTGGGCCTATGATTACACTATGACTGTACACCAATTCAATCAACTACAAGTTGGGGGTATGCAAACAAACTTCACCCCAAACCCTCCCGTTTCAAACATCTGTCCAGCACAAGTCGTACCTAGCTAAGCTAAATGGTACGAAACTGATCCGAGTGAGAACTACGTCACTGTGGACGATGAACCGTATCGTCTTCCAAGTGTTGACTTCGGATGCATTCGCTCAGACGCTAGGTCGGACGGTCGTGATAGCTGTGACAACCTGCACCCTTTGCTTTTCATAAATGTGCAAAAGTGGTTCCTCAACTATTTCAAAATTTTCATTTTTAACCCTCATATTTTAATAGGACCAAAATTCATAATTTAATAAAACTTTTTATTTTTATAAGTAAAAGTATGCACGTTTTATACTCACATCTACACCCGAGCACGTATGTTTCAGACCTTGACACTCAAAGCCCTTAATTTTCGGTCCTACAACCAACTTAGAAACAGAAGGAAACAAGTCCGAAACTTAAAATTGATTAACTTAGAAAAAAAATGATTTTTCTTGCTCTCGCGGTCCGCGGAGACAGTCAAAGTCCCAGTCAATGTCCTAGTCAAAGTCTCAGTCAAAGTCCTAGTCAAATTCCTAGTCAAAGTCCTAGTCAAATAGTCAATTTATCTTAAAACCTTACTTTATTGTGTTGACCAATTTTAAAGCCTAATTGAATCCAAAACTAGTATAAAAACCCACCTATGACCCATTACACTTTGCACCTCTAAATCGATTGTTTCAATTCGATTAAACTCTCCCTCATACCTTTCTTCTAGAGTATATTACTTCTACATTTGAAGCTTTGATTATAAGCTCTTGTAATTGGCGAATTGGAAGCTTGATATTTTTCCTATTCGGTTTCTTTTCTTCTAAATTGGACTAGTTTCGTTGTTGAATCTTTGGATTGCTCGCATTTTCACGCTCGCTTAGTCATCTAGTCATTTGGCAAAAGTGAGTATTTCCTATCCCCTTTTTGCTTTTATTCATTTTTGGGGTGTTACATATACACTTATACAAATTACAAATACAAGTTCACATTTTTACAATACAATTCTAGTACTATGTGCATTTGCTTACAAACGTGCTTTATGCTTAGACATTACATGTAGAATACATTTGTACTTAGTGAAATCATTAACATTGTACAAGCCGACCTTAACATTGGATAGCGCTATTGGATTGACAACCCGCCTAGGTTGATTCTCCCCCTTTTTCATCGGAGAATCCGTGGTCATTGTTAAGTTATTATCCATTTATTGGATAAGTACACCGCCGTTCATTTAGTACATTATACAGTCACAGGATTGATTTCGCTCATTTGTATGATACATAGTTTACATATTTGCACTGTAGCTTTGCACTTGAATTGTATACCTTTTTCAACTTACTATATGTATTAATACTAGGAATGCTCACCAACATTTCTTATGTTGACAAAACCTATTTTGTACATGTTTCAGGTGCAGTTTGATCTTAGTACTATAGCATTGGATTTTAGTGCTTGCTTTTAATAAGTTATTTCAAATTTCATGTTTCGTTCAGACTTTTGTATTTTTCCCATTTCATCTATGTAAGACAATTTAAATTATCCAATAATATATATACATTTTAGTACCATGTGCTTTTGAACAATCGTCACTACGTGACACCTCGATGATTCCGCCATCGGTTGGGGTGTTCCAGATTGGTATCAGAGCCATGGTTATAGGGAATTAGGTTATTAGAATGCCTTTTAGCCTAGTCTATAACCAAGCTTACATTCACGAGTCCTCTCGTGTTTATTTCTCTTTATTCTATTATTTTCTTTCAAGATATTTTCGCTATGATTCTTTATCGTTATTTTTTCGGTGTGTTGTTTAAAGAAGAAGATATTCGTATTTCACAAACAAAACGATATCACCAAGTTACGAGTGACATCCATACCTTGGTGATTAGTTTCACTCCTCTATATGTTATTTATCTTAGGAATATATCTTTGAGATAGGAGTGACATCCACACCTCAAAGAGTATTTTCTTTCAAAAAGGAACTTAACCACTAAGCTAGGAGTGATATCCTTAACTTAGTGATTGGTTTCATTCCTCAATAGTTTTCAATTTTGAAATACATTTTTGAGTTAGGAGTGAAATCCATATCTCAAGGATCTATTTCTGTATCTCGTTTTTTCATCTCGCTAAAGTTTTGGAATACACTAGTGATGGGGCACGTGCAATCTGGAAGGGTGAGCGCCTGTATCCTGAGTTTTCTGTCTAGGCCTGACATTTCGCATAAATCCCAATCAGACGAGGGACCCGTATGCCGACCTGGGAACCCTCGGGATGAGCATTTACTTATAGGCTAAAGTACGCCCCCACAAGTCACTAGGAAATTTCAAATACTTGAGTTAGTCAAAGTTTCCTATGGAAACAATTCCAATGTTTTATATCATTAATATTTATATTTGTTTATCATTTGAAGACTCAATTTAATCACTTGATGTTTCATATGCCATTATTCATTGATCATTCGCTTTTGAATTCCTTATCATCATTATTAAAACTTTTTGTTCGTTATAAAGCTTATACTATTTCACTTATGGTTTGAGACTTTTATACTATAAGGTATTACTCTTTTTGCGTTAAAACATTTTTACCCACAACCTAAGTTTTAAACTCTGTGTTTAACTTCGACCACATTCTGATTTTAGGAATGTTGCGTCATCATACAGTTAATAATTGAACATGTTTTCCCAAACTTATTATTCAACCTGTTTTATATCTCCATGTTTACAAACTTACATGATCGAAGTCACAGTATATCCTCATATACCTAATACTCATATTGCTGCACCCAGTCTCCTAAGCCATAGCCAACTACCATTAGTTAGAACTTCTTAGTCAGACTAAACTCATACATAAATGCCTACCTACACGATACGCACTAGTACACTACTCTCTAAAATGATTAATTTGACAACTTATTCTATAAGTCTTTTCACAAAGCCTATTCGCCAAATTAGAACACACTTTTCAACACCATGTGCCTTGAAACAAATAGCCCGCTACGAGCCCAAAGAGATGCCTTAACGACCCTGCAAATAAATGATCTTTCAATGTATAAATTTCGTAAAAGTTTAAAATTTTAAAAGGTTTCAAGTTTACCAGTCTTAGCGGGTAACACTTTGATTTTCTCAACATTTCATAACAATTAAAAATTTCCGACTTTTCAACCCACAAGTTAAAAAAATGTTTAAATACAAAAAATTCTATTTTCCAAAATTCGTCAAGGCATCTGGGATCATTCACAACCTTCACATCATTTTAAATCTTGGTCTTTAGAAACACATTAGATTTACACACACTTCATGAAATGGTTTCATCTTGCATTTTATAAACGTGCATTGCATATTTTACAAATCAAATGTAAATCTGCATGTTTTCATATAACGTATCCAATATATGTTTTCGGGAGGAATTTGCAACTAATAGTATACCTTATAACACTTTTCATTCTTGACTTCTTGTAAACACATGAAAATGTGTACCTACGAAATCTTTTCAAGTGAATATGTTTTGAACTTAAAACATTCTTCGGTTTCCGAAAAGTTATCCTCATACCAGTAGACTATACGTCTGTTCAGCGCACTTTCATTTACAGTAAATTTCATTATTTTTTTACACAATTCTATTTATAGTTACGTTCGTACAGTATCTTATTATTTTTGTATTATTCTTTTGTTGGTAGTTATTTTCACGCGTTATTTTCAACTATTCTCGCACTAGTTATTCTTACAACACTAGTTTTGAGTATTAATTTAACTCGTTTACTTTCATTTTGTGCAATGCAATTTACTCGATTTACGTTATGCTATTCTTTCAATCGAAATTTTATGCTATACTTATATACTTACATGAACGCATATTTGGTATGCATATTTTTTTTGTTGTGAGCAAAAACCTGTTATACTTTACATTATTTTGTTCATCATCATGGCCAACGAACATACTAATTGATAGCTTGTATGAGATCTAAGCCAGTTCCCATGTACGACTCGGTTCAGAGTATTCCTCTAACCCAAGGGGAACGGTGTAATCCTCAGAGTTTATCAATATGGTTGTTTAGAGCCCAATGATGTGAACAAAAATTTACCGGTTAAGGGTGAACTCGAAAGGTGAAGAACCCCTAATCATGTCATATACTTACACATTAATCTCATTACGGTTAAAAGGTGAACCTGAAAGTGGAAGAACCTTTAACCGCATCTTATACTTGAGCAGTATCTACTACTTAACACATTTTGGTTGCACGCATTGTTTCTTGTATTACTTATGTTAGTGTTATGGAAAAGCATAGCACCCTAGTGTAAGGTAAATCGATGATTACGGTCCGGAACACAATCATGGATTTACAGGTACATGGGGGTGGTGTGTGATTCTACTTAGGCTATTGGTAGACAATCAGTACGAGTCCAAAGTATCAATAGTGTGATGGGTTAGCTGCCGTACACCCTATATATAAGCACGAGCGATACTGCGGGAGCGGACTAGGAGTCTGACCAAAAACCTACCCATTACTATCTCTTTATTAGATCGTTGACTAATAGCTAATTAACATTTTCGATAAGAATGTTCTTACACGAGCTTCAATTCGACTTCCTAGAGTGTTTCTCTGGACCATCCACACCGAAAACACAAACTTTGCATACTCTTACACTCTCTGTTAGTCGAAATCCTGTTGCACGTCATTAATAAAGTTCGGTCAGAAACTTCTCTAAAGTAAGGGAAGCTACTATAACACTGCCCTGCCCTAACCAGTTACATACTTTTCCTAAACCTTGCTCATTATAAACTCTTAATTCTCTAACCTTGGGTCAAACTTTAAGGATTTTCAAACTCTTATTTTGGGTATTAAACAACTACTTAAAACTTTGTCAAGTCATGGCTGATGCATTTCTTAAAATCTACTTGCCTTTTTACAAATTTCTTTTGTTTCATGGAAACCTTCACTTGAAAGTAATTTCGGGACGAAATTTTCTAAAGTAGGGGAGACTGTGACAACCTGCACACTTTGCTTTTCATAAATGTGCAAAAGTGGTTCCTCAACTATTTCAAAATTTTCATTTTTAACCCTCGTATTTTAAGAGGACCAAAATTCATAATTTAATAAAACTTTTTATTTTTATAAGTAAAAGTATGCACGTTTTATACTCACATCTACACCCGAGCACGTATGTTTCAGACCTTGACACTCAAAGCCCTTAATTTTCGGTCCTACAACCAACTTAGAAACAGAAGGAAACAAGTCCGAAACTTAAAATTGATTAACTTAGAAAAAAAAATGATTTTTCTTGCTCTCGCGGTCCGCGGAGACAGTCAAAGTCCCAGTCAATGTCCTAGTCAAAGTCTCAATCAAAGTCCTAGTCAAATTCCTAGTCAAAGTCCTAGTCAAATAGTCAATTTATCTTAAAACCTTACTTTATTGTGTTGACCAATTTTAAAGCCTAATTAAATCCAAAACTAGTATAAAAACCCACCTATGACCCATTACACTTTGCACCTCTAAATCGATTGTTTCAATTCGATTAAACTCTCCCTCATACCTTTCTTCTAGAGTATATTACTTCTACATTTGAAGCTTTGATTATAAGCTCTTGTAATTGGTGAATTGGAAGCTTGATATTTTTCCTATTCGGTTTCTTTTCTTCTAAATTGGACTAGTTTCGTTGTTGAATCTTTGGATTGCTCGCATTTTCACGCTCGCTTAGTCATCTAGTCATTTGGCAAAAGTGAGTATTTCCTATCCCCTTTTTACTTTTATTCATTTTTGGGGTGTTACATGTACACTTATACAAATTACAAATACAAGTTTACATTTTTACAATACAATTCTAGTACTATGTGCATTTGCTTACAAACGTGCTTTATGCTTAGACATTACATGTAGAATACATTTGTACTTAGTGAAATCATTAACATTGTACAAGCCGACCTTAACATTGGATAGCGCTATTGGATTGACAACCCGCCTAGGTTGATTCTCCCCCTTTTTTATCGGAGAATCCGTGGTCATTGTTAAGTTATTATCCATTTATTGGATAAGTACACCGCCGTTCATTTATTACATTTTACAGTCACAGGATTGATTTCGCTCATTTGTATGATACATAGTTTTCATAATTGCACTGTAGCTTGCACTTGAATTGTATAACATTTTTTCCAACTTACTATATGTATTAAATCTAGGAATGCTCACCAACATTTCATATGTTGACAAAACTTATTTTGTACATGTTTCAGGTGCAGTTTGATCTTAGTACTATAGCATTGGATTTTAGTGCTTGCTTTTAATAAGTTATTTCAAATTTCATGTTTCGTTCAGACTTTTGTATTTTTCCCATTTCATCTATGTAAGACAATTTAAATTATCCAATAATATATTTACATTTTAGTACCATGTGTTTTTGAACAATCGTCACTACGTGACACCTCGATGATTCCGCTATCGGTTGGGGTGTTACATAGCGATCGTGACGTGTCGTCTCCAGAGTACACTATAGAGGATTGAGATCGCATGTATTAGTTGGCGTGTTTAAGTAATTTAGGTTTAATTAATGTTTTAATTAGGTTTAAGTAATGTTTTAATTTAGGTTTATGCAATGTTTTAATTTAAGTTTATGTAATGTTTTTAATTGTGTTTGTTTAAAAAAACATTAAGCATTAAACATTAAACAGTAAACATTAAGCATTAGGCATTACACATTAAGAATTAAACAGCAAACATTCAACATTAACTTAACGCAATAATTTCCATGCCGCAACATGGGTGAAGTTGGTGTCGTGCGTAGCCACATAGTTGACTTGTGTGAGTTGGATTGCCATATCCTCGACAATACCAGGGGTGCTCCGCATTCGTGCCTTCAAAGAGGACGTTCCATCTGGTACACTTGTCGAAGAGATCCCGCCATTTACAAATGAGCTGATCCATGTTGCGGTCATTTGTACAACTTAGTCGATTGAATACCAGGGTGCTCCGTATTCGTGGCTTCAAAGAGGACATTCCATCTGGTACACTTGCCGAAGAGATCCCGCCATTTACTAATGACCTGATCCATGTTGCGGTCATTTGTACAACTTAATCGATTGAATTCCACCAACACATTGCACCAAAACGAAGACATCCTAAGGAGAGGAGGATGATGTACGTTTTGGACATTGATCCACGCCGTCACTAACACGATCTCCTGATTTACATTCTCCGATGCCATTTTTACGAGATGTTTAAAAGAGCGAGTTTTTTTTATAGTGTAGAAGATAAAAGAGTGGTTTTTTTGTTAAAGTATTTTGGTATGTGTAAAAGATAAATGGTTTGAGGTATATATAATTGTTTTTTAATAAATATGACCGTTGAACGGTCTCACACAACGGTCACAATCCTCAAACAACTCAAATGATTCTCGCGATAGCCATCACCCCACCACCATATCGCCCCCATGGTGTCTGGGGAGCGGTGTTCCCAACGCTATGAATGGACATCAAGCCCCCATCACCCCCAGTACGGGTGGCCTTATTAAGAACGATGTGTTTTTACATGCATACATAGAGAATTGGCGTGGAATAATAATGTTAAAAAAAAAGAACTTATGTAAAGTGACGCACCACAGGGTCAACTTTTGTTGCCATAATCTAGTGGGCGAAGCTTGAGTCTTCCCTTACGTCACGTAACATCTTTGGTATGTATATGTTAAATCCAGAAAACTAAATTAAGTTTTTAAATACATAACCAAACTTTTATTAAGTGCAATCAAGATTTTTGCTTAAAAAACACACTAACATTCTTGCGTTCGCCCCAAGCATAGGGGTAGGTCCGTTGTGACCTTAATTGAGGATATATCTATACTTCTATATCTATATCTATACTACATTATAAAGGAGGAGAGATGGTTAAAATAGTCACTTCATGTCAATTTTAAGATGACATACAAAAGGTCACAAGGTAAACAATTATCTTTTTGTCAAATCCTTCACTTTATGCCCCTATGTGCAACATTTGATTACAATTGTACAAATGACTAATGCAAGGCTTAATGAACTAAATAAGAAATTGATGGTTATGTCTAACATATTAATGGCCAATAAACCATCAAATGTATATTCATAACCTTATCACTTTATCAAAATATGTATATACAATACATCTTGATGATTATTTTATGTGACATGTATAACTATGTGGAAGTTTCATCATGGCATTAATTCTTTTTGTGCTATATTTGGAGCACTCACCTCCACTTTATCATGCTTATTTTGCAATGGCGGTATCACGCCACGGGTAATCTCTTCCGTGATGCTCGCTCGTTTGACGTTTCAGCCTATTTTTAACTAGCAAGTTTTATAACAGTAATCAAGTTACAAATTTTGCCCGCAGCAACACACGGGTTTCTCACTAGTATATATTATGTAACATGCAAGATTGATATTAACTAGGGTGATCCCGCCGCGTTGCGGCGGATGTGACATGACGATTCATTATAGATTATTAATCAAAGCAAAGTTCAACAACTTGTGTGAATGCATATGGGAAAATATCTGAGGACTACTTGAATGGAGAAAAAAAAACTAAAAAAAGGAAGATTACAATTGCTTGACAATTTTTAGGCAAAAAATCTTCCATTCAGTTTAAAGAACACCCACCACTGATTTTATTCGTTGTATGCACCTGCAGTGTATAAGAGTAGCAGTATATCAGGTTATAACAACTCATTATCATTTTTCATCCTAGTTAACCTGCTGCTCGTTTGTTGAAATAAAACCCAAATCCATTGATAGGTTATAACAACTCATTATCATTTTTCATCCTAGTTCACGGAGAAACCCTCACACTGTTCCTCAACATAGGAGAGAGGCCGCGACTGTGAGATGACAATGGGAACATGATCAGGTAATACCGGCCGACGGCGTCTTCGGTTGGGGAAGGGGCTGCCCTGGTGGACTAAGTAGCCGATGTCGCAGGGAAACCCTCTGCCAAAATAGGTTTACAGTAGTGAGAAGAGAGGTGGAGATCCGGCATTATAATCTTGGTGACCGAAAACTCTGCTGTGTAGATAACGTGGCTTTATTTGGTGACTGAAAACCCTGGTGGAGACGTGTGGGCAGGAGGTGGCTGATATTAGGGGTCCAATCAGGTAATGCCAAGCGCGCGTTGCGGCGCGAAGCCATGAATCTGTTCCGGTTCATGGCACATTTGCATATCATGGTTAGAGGGTTGACTTCACCATGACGCAATATTTGTTTCATCATGTAATTCCATTAGAGCATGCGTAGTGGCTCGCCAAACACCACCTTCATTATAAAAGCCTTTTTAAGTAATCAAACAACGCCCTTATGGAGACAACCTGTTCAAAATTGCAAACCATTGATGTTTCAAGATAAATTGCAAAATTTAGCTTCAAAGCCTATAACAAACCTAGAGAAAAAAAGTAGGCAAACAAAGAGTATAAGAACTGATTATATAAATACCCACTGGTAAATTGGTTAACACACCAAAATCAAATACAACTAACAAATTGCGATTCAATGATGAATCATCCTCTTCAATTATATATACCTAATAATTGAAGCTTCTACCTCTTATTAAAAAACCAAAAAGTAATTTGCTTTTTCTTAAAACCCGAATTATAGTGCAAGCTGAATAGTGATGATGGAAGCTTTACACCATTTCTATATTGTGATATTTTACTGGTAACTGGATACATGATGGATACATAATTAGAACTTTTACCTTTTTAAAACAAATTTGTGTAGAAGCATTTGGACACTTGAGTGATGGTTCTTGAGTTCTTGACTTCTTCCGGTAATATAAAGCATCAAAAGAAAGTATAATTTCCTAATCTGCCACAATAAGACAAAATCAAGACAACTATAACCAACACAATGTAACTAATACATGAATTGATCGCAAACAATCACCTTGGAGACTATCTGGTCGGATACGCTTTCGACAGATCCCTTTCCTCCGTCCCGTCGCTACCGCTGTTGCGGTCAGCCGTCCACCAAGGAAGACACAGTAACACCAAAACACGCACCACCACCGAAACCCATCATCACCCTCTCATCTCCACCTGCCAAAAAAGGATCATCAACAAAGTTAAAAAAGATAAGTAAAAAAACAAAGCCAAAGAAAACAATCAACTTAGATCTCCCACATGAACCTGTTGGTTCATAGATGACTACTTTGTTTGTCTATTTCTACATACCTGTATATCAGTATATCGAAGAACAAAACCTTCTTAATCACCGAGAAGTAAGGCTCTGTCACAGTTTTCCTCCTTTTCCGACCAATACGGGGACCGTTAAGATTCGCTGGCTCGGTAGAGCTGGTGACATGGAGGTGTTTGCGGGTGCGGTGGATGTGTGAGAGGGTGAGGTGTCGATGAGGGTTTGAGAGAGAGAGGGGGGGGGGGGGGGGGGGTAGGTAGATAATGAAAGAGATAGAGATCAGATGATGTAGATCAGGCAATCAAATGACTCACATGTCCCTACAAAACCCAAAAATTACGAAAATGGCATCCTACTGTAGCTAAGGTGTGTTATATAATAATTTCCATCAACTCGTCGCACATGACACAAATTAAAATATTACACAAATCACAACTATATATATATATAAAAAACCTTACCACCATTTGAAGTAAACGATTCTCTCAAAAGTAAACGGTTCTTTTTTCTACACACTAGCCATAATTTAGATGTGAACCCACACTTATCGAGAACTAAAGTAAACGATTAATCTCTATCTACACGTAGTTTAGATCTGGAGCCACACTTATGAAGAGTTATTTAACATAACATTTATACGTACCTTATTCACATCTATATCATTATCTCAAACATATCTTTTTCTCTATATCTTTTTTAATTTAATCATCAAGTTTATAGTCATGGCGTTAGTTAAAGAGTTTGAGCACCTCAAAATCTCATCAGATGTGATAAAGCTAGCCACCAACACCTTTGGCTCTGACCACTTCATCGGGGTCGGTGGGTTCGGTAAGGTGTACAAAGGAGAGATATTGGACACTGACGGTCGGCCTATAACCGTCGCGATTAAACGGCTAGACCGAAAACATGGACAAGGTGACCATGAGTTTATGACCGAGATAATGATGCTGTCTCGTTACCGTCACAAAAACCTAGTGTCTCTCATAGGCTTTTGTGACGAGGATGGCGAGAAGATCCTTGTATACGAGTATGAGGTCAATGGAAGCCTTGAAAAGTATCTTAATAATAACACGCTCACGTGGGCCCAACGCCTCAAGATATGCATTGGGGCGGCCCGTGGACTCGAGTACCTTCACAATCCTCTAGAGACTCAGCAACGAGTGTTGCATCGCGACGTGAAGAGCGCGAATGTCCTATTGGATGAGATATGGGAAGCTAAAGTTTCGGACTTTGGGTTGTCTAAAATAGGGCCAGCAAATCAAGAGTTCACGTTTCTTGTCTCGAATGCTGTCGGAACGTTTGGATATTGTGACCCGCTTTACGCGGAAACAGGTATCTTAACAAAGGAGTCAGATGTGTATTCATTTGGTGTTGTGTTGTTTGAGGTTTTGTGTGGGAGACCATGCATTGTAAAACATGGTGATGAGAGATATCGGTTGTTAACACGACTTGCACAAAAAAGCTATGAAGAAGGAACACTAGATGAGATCATATTCGATGGTCTTAGGGGACAAATGGAACCGTATTCGTTAAAAGTGTTTTCTTCAATTGCATACAAGTGCTTGCGAAGGGAACGTGAAGAACGTCCAACAATGGCTCAAGTGCTAGCTGATCTTGAGCTTGCACTTGAATACCAGGTAACTTCATTTACACTTAATTTGTTGTCCCCTTCATATTATTGGATTCTAGATAATTTTGTTAGGAGGTGGTTGGTTTTATGAATTGAAACACAAAGTGAATCAAAAGAAATAACTTGGATTAAATTGAGAGCTAGTACGTTATTGAATAATTATCAGAACGAACTATTTGATAGGTAATCTCAAACGTTCGAAAATATAAAACTTAATTTTAACAATAACAGGATTGTGACTTTTGAGTATTGCAAGTACCAAAAAGGAACAAAAGAAAATAGGCATCTAGTGTGTTTTTTCCAAAACCTTTTGAAAGTCATATATGATCCAGGTATCTCCATAATCACCTACATATCATTTATAAAATTGGATATACATATAGAATCATAAAAGGAAATTGATATCTTAATTAAATGGAGAATTGTCATGTTGTTTGTTTCGAACTGGCTCAATCACTAATGACATCAAAATTAACAGCCCGGTTAGGGGATGGGGCGGTCATCGATCATGGTGATCACACCATCACATCCAATTCAATTGTGCCACCTCATTTCACCTTACTCAATCACATTTCATCACAAATTTCACGGGGTGGTCATCACGGTCATCACACCCATCACAATTTTTTTGATGGTTCCATCGTTGACCAAGTCGAGGATGATGATGGTGGTGACATGAGGACAATGATGGTGATGGCTGAGGTGGTGGTGAGCTGAGGAGGAAGATGGTGGTGGTGATGACGGGTGGTGAAGATGATGGTGGTGGTGGTGATGACGATGATGATGGTGGTGGTGAGCTGAGGAGGAAGATGGTGGTGGTGGCGGTGACGATGATGATGGATGGTGGTCGGCAACGATGATGATGGCTGAGGTGGGAGGGAGGGAGGGAGGGAGAGAGAGAAGGAGAATTTGCACCGTGACATACATCGCGAGATTCCTTCATCGCAGCCGTGATTAAATTGGTGGGGCGGTGTTCATGATAGTCACGGTCTTCACGGCTAGTCCATCACGGACCGCCCCGAGCCCCCTTATATCACACACACAAACTTGTTAGAACTAATAATAACAAGAATACCTAGTTAACAAGTTGAATCCAATATCACTATAAAAGTCGATAATCACTAAAATTACCAACAGAGGTTTTAGTACCAACTATGTCATTTTAGTATAATTAACTAGATTTATTTAAAAAACAACAAATAAGAAATTAGAATAAAAACATTGACGTGTAGGATACCCACTCTATCAAAACCATTTTGATTTCTAGTATCATGGAATCTCAATGGTTCATAGGGGAAAACCCCTAGACTAGTTCGATTATTGATTTTGTACACCCACAAAATACTTCAATCCAAAAGTGATTTACAGAATTTCGAAAGCCAACCATAATTTTCTTTTATATTTCTGTGTTCTATCTAAAAAAAATATTCAAAATTTTGGAAAACATGTTAAATAATCAAAACAATAAAACAGCTAATTAACACAACTAAAGTGACGGTGGTGGTAAATGGTAATGGTGTGTTTGGAACAAAGACTTTTGAAAACATGAACCAAGTTTACCAATGTTTTGATATTTCTAAAATGTTTAAATCTGATTGTTCTTTTACAGGAAAGCTATGAGAGTGGAAAACCCATGGAATATGAAGAGATCATCCAGATGGCTGATAGAGAACGTCCCTTAGTCTATACAAATAAAAAAGAACTCAAATCGCTTCTATCGTCAGGAATTCTTGTTGATTGGGGAAGAAGGGTATTTAGTTGTTGTCCATGTTATCACAAATTTATAACAATGTGCCTTAAAAACCTTATTATATATATTTTGTTTAATTAATCAAGTGCGCGCAATAAACAAAAAGCTAACTTGCTTCATGTGTCTGTAGTGGTTTTCCTTGAGCAAGAGCGAGCACAACTGTGAGTTGATTTCTGCATCAGAGTTCTCATTCCAAGATCCTGAGTTTATTGAGTGGATTACTCATCCTAAATCAAGGTTCTTCATCCGACCGCAATATATACACATGCATCTATATGAACCCAAAATCAAAATTCTCAACACATATTTGGTTATGTCCATGCATGTGCAGGTTTTCAGAGGTAGCAAAGATGGAAAGACCAAGTGAATTGAATATAGATATAGAGATAGAAACCAACTTCTTGTCGTTGGGTATCACGTATGCAGCATATCTGGTGTTCAAATATTGTGATGATGATTCGAATGTAGAAGAAGAGGAGGAGGAAGGGATGATATCTGAACCAACATTTGTTGGCTTACAATATAAGCTCAAAGAGGCGGGTGAATCTTCAATCGCTTACCTTGCTGACCTTGCAGATGACAGATGGATGATGATTGAACTTTGCCAATTTGTTAGTTACAAGAAAGTCGCGAAACTTGAGGTTTCATTGGAATGTTTTGCTAACAGAAACGATATCTTACTTGAAGGCATCCAGTTCCTCCCTGTCGATAAGGTAAGCATCTTCCATTCACAATTATTTACTGACTACAATGATAGCCTTCAGGGGCGTCTTTGGGGTGGTCTGAGGACGCCAACCGGATAAGGTTCATAAATCTTGAGAAAATAATTTTAAAAAAAATCTTATATATATATATATATATATGTATATATTTATTTATATTACTCATTTAGCACTTAAACTTGGGCCTAAGGGGCCTATTTTTTAACGGTTTGGATAGGGAACGTTAATTTTCAGAGATTTTCACGGACAACCCTGATAGCCTTCATTATATTTTGGTCCACAGGCTAAAAATGATGATTCTATACATAAAGAAAAGAATGCTACATATATGATGCATACAAATAGGGAGCAAAAACTACCAAACGACTATCAGCAAATAATTAAAATGGCAAAGGATAAAGTGCCATACAATATTACTAACAAGGACCTCTACTTGCTACTTTCAAATGGGATCCTAACACATAAAGGCCAATCAGTATGTAATCTGTCTACTTTTATTTAGATTTAGTTTCTCGTATTATCTTAACATGTTGAAAGTGTGTAAATAGTTCTTTTACCTGGACAAAGATGGGGTGAAATGTTGCATGCAATCAGCAAGAACAATTTTAAAAGATAATGAATGTTTTCGTTCCACATCTATGAGTCAATCAAGGTACGGTTTCACTCCCAATCAGTGTTAATTCGATTTTAATGTAGCGATCATATGTGATGTACAAAGTTCTAAGCTAGTATAAAGCTTTTGAATTTGATCTTTGATGGTAAAGTTTTAGGGAATCACCAAACTAGACATGTTTTTTTTTTACCAAAATTGACACTTATATTAAAAAATAACCAATAAAAAATACGATATAAGCAAAGCCGGCTAAGAATGTAAAATGTTGGAATTTAGCCGACTAAAAAGAGTTGAAAAGTAGAATGAGTTCCACAAGACACACCAATTATAGCATAAAATATGTAACGAGTGTGTTGGCTAGAATTTAGCTGGCTTTTTACGGTATTCTTTTGATCGGATGTTTTTGTGGACCCGTAGCATTTTTCAAGCTTTCATATGTTGACTAAATTCTAGCCTTCTTAGCTAAGGGAGTACAAAAAGCTCGCAACTTGAAGCTCGCTCGAAAAAAGCTCGGCTCGGTGGAAGCTCGGAAAAAAACGAGCCGGCTCGGCTCGATTGTAAATGAGCTCGAGCTAGGCCTGTCTCGGCTCGTGAGCTCGCGAGGTGGCTCGAATTATTTTATTTATATGTATTAGTTTTATTTTTAAGTGTTTAAATTAAAAAAATATGTGAGTGGATGTTGAAGTGTTAACATTTTAGTTTTAATTAATCAATAAAATATGAAAATTAAATAGAAAAAAACACAAATTATACCTATAATATTTTTAGTATTCCTTCCATTATTTAAAATATTAGAAAAAAAATATATACATGTATGTGTATAATTTTATTTTTCTGGCAATTTATTTTATTTTATTTTTATTTAATAAATATTTGTAAAAAAATAAAGAGCTGGCTCGAGCCAGCTCGAGCTCGGCTTTTCAGCTCGACCAGAAAAACGAGCCGAGCCAAGCTGGCTCGTTCAAGTTCGAGCTTGAGCTTAGCCTGGTTCGGCTTAACTCGGCTCGCGTACAGCCCTATCTTAGCTTATTGCAAGTTCCGGTTTTGGTTGCTTTTGTATATGTTTATTTTTCAATAGGGTAAATGTCTATCTATTTCAAAAGGAAAACAAGTGGGTAAAAATGTATATTCCCATGATTTTCTCAATGTTTTATCTGTGGTCCGTGTATTGAATGTTATAGACTTTTGGTGTTTAATTGTCCATTTTGTATAACATTCGTAACGTTTGCAGATTTGAGAAGGTGGCAGAATGTCATTCAGGCAATGAATTTCTTATAAATTGTCATATCAACTCCCACATGTTGTCATCAAATACAACCTATGCAACTTACCTTGTGTACAAATTGCCTGACCTTAGTCATGGGACGTTTGAGTGTCCTCTAGAAGTAAAGATATCAGACAGATTTTATTCAGAAGATACCAAAGTGCATTTTGCATTCTTAACCACGCCGAAAACCATGGTCATTGATTTGTTAAAAGAGGATGGAGACCGCGATAAGGGATCCCGCAAGAATCCATTGAATAGACCAAAAATGGAGGGCGTCCCAAAAGAAAGAAAAGATGGTTGGATGGAGATTGAGATTTGGGCATTTACCACAGATGTTGTTGCCAAAACTATAAACAAAGAATTTGCATTGAGCCTTTGTGATTATCAAGAGCAATTTACTGGGCTTATTGTGCAAGGAATAGAGATTAGGTCGAAATAATTAATGTAATTGTGAAATGAGATTTGATTCGGTGCTAATAAGATTTGTGGATGCTTGTATTTTGATCATCAATAAACTAAATTATATGTTCTTTTAACGGCTAAATTTTTGTTATTAATGGGATTTGAACCCTCGTCGCTTGAAAATGCAAAGCCTTATCCAACACTTTGATACCATCAGACCAAATGTTCTTTGCTAAACTAAATTAGATGTATACGCATTGAAACAAGAAACTAAACCCTTATAGATGACAAATTATGATATGTCGAAATTTTTTAAAAGTAAATACACTTTTCGTCCTTTAGGTATGTACAGGGGCGGACCTAGTGTATAAGTAGATGCCGCGTCTGTTGCTGCTCAACTTCGCGCGCGTAGTGGAAAATTTGGGCTTTTTTTTACGAAATTTGAAAAACGTTGCTACCAAAATGAAAAACGTTACTACTGAAATTCATTTCTAGATCCACCACCGGGTATGTAGCATCTTGTAACTTGAAATTATGTCCATTTCACTAATTTTTGTAAATTAATTAAGTTAACTTTATACAAAATAACTATTTAATTTACCCTTACACCAACTGAAGATGAAGAAACTTTTCAAAGATTTGAATTTGCTTTATGAGAAGAATGACAGAATAAATCACCATTAAAGAAGAAATCATCAATAAAGAAGAAAATGGATTATGAAGATGCAGACTGATTTATGTTCAATTGAATCTCTATAATGTACAACAAAGCTCCAACTAATTAACCAACCTGGCAACCTGCATATACATACATACATACATACATACATACATACATACCTACCTACCTACTAATCCTTATTGACAACCTTAATCACATAAACTGAAAGTACTTCAATGAAATATATAAACACTATCTAGTCCCTTTAGCATACTTTAAAAAGTCTCAACTTCTAGAATTTTGGAGGAAATGGCAGCAGCAAGTTCTGAAGTGAAATTAGGGTCTTTACTTAGATAAGTAGCCATTTGTTCCACCAAAACTTCATCAAGTTTTGGAGAGTTAAACCTTCTTTCACTTGTATTTGAAACCTCACATTCTTGGCCTAAAGCATATGTTACCTCTTGCATAGTGCTTCTATGGTTGTGTTCTCCATCATAGGTTACAACAACAACACCATCATCCTCCATGCTTCTTTGAACCTAAAAAACAAAATTTTTGTTTGGTTGGTGTTAGTTGAGTTAAGTATATATTGGAGTTATTATTATTTGAGTTATCATTCGTCGTAAGTTTGTTTATTAGTCACTATTCATCTTTAAGTTTGTCAGTCAAGTCCATGTAATCTCTATATAGGTAAAGCGATTTGTTTTCAGTTATTCAACACATAGAAAATATTATTAACCAATATAGTTTTCACTTCTTTTAAAATATGTCAAGTGTCAACATGCTACCTTCTTCTTAACTGGACAAGTTGGTGCAAAAGAGCACTTATAGTAAGCTCTAGGTGATGGGTTATCTCTTGTCACCTTTTGTCCATATTTTCTCCATTGGTATCCATCCTTGACTACCTTCAAAATGAACAAAAACAACTCTTTCAACACATTTCCTACTTCCATAATCACATACAAGAGCTTTTGTTTAATAGTTGCGCGTTTTCAAGACAGAGAGAAGAGTACCAGGCTTTTATCCGACGGATCTATGGGTACATAAACTATTTTAGTACCCGACCTTGGTAGTTCATTATCCATCCTCTTCCACGAGCTTTGTTGAACCGTCTCATCAAATTTTCTTTTCTTAGTACCCAACTCTAATACTTCTTTGCCTTGCATTATTTTCTTGACATGAGCATTTAGAGTGTTATACATGTCCCATGCAACACTAAGAGTCTCCTTTAGCTCCATATTTTCTTTACTTATTCGACTTAACTCCCCAACCGAATGATCATCAACCTGCACTCCATACCAACTAGACCTTAATACAATTACAAAAAAAAAAAAAAAAAAAACACACACACACACACACACACACACACTCCTCGTTCGCATAATTAAGTGAAGTTTAAATTTTCAAATGCATACAACTAATTACCTCTTTTTCGGACGAATGATCTTCGTCATCATTGTCTTCGTCATCATGGTTGAAACTGACTTCATTAACCTTAATCACAAAAGGTAAAATGATTATATATACATTTGTATGTATGCATTGATTAGGTGAGTAACATATTATGTACTTACAGGGGTGTCATCAGTTGGGCAAAAGAGACTAAGATTGAGATCTAAGGTGGCCACCATTGATGCTCGTTTGAAGTTTGAAGGAGTGCTTAAAGTTATTGAAGGAGAAACACACAAGGGCTCACTGTTCTTATAGAAAGTAAACGAGATCAGAAGTCAAAAGTCTTGGTCTTTTAATTTGTTTTTGTGCATGTGAAGTGAAACTTCGTAGAAAGGGATTTGCCATCAATAAGAATTTAATTACTAGTTGGAATTTTCAATATTCATGTGTAATGATTATTCAGTTGGATAAAGAAATGGTCTTGTGTTTGAATTTTTAGAAAATAAAGATAATAATGTGTTATGAAGAATAATTTTAACAAGACTTTTTTTTCGTTCTTAATTTACAGTGTAATCAAATTTTCCAAACTCGACTTTGTAGTCTTGATTAACATCGTTCAAGGTCTATATCTCAATTAACTTTTGAAATTTCAAGACTTATAAATTAAGTTAGATTTGAGAACTACATCTACACTAAAAACCGTATGAATTTCAAGACGTATAAATTAAGTTTGATTTAACAACTACATCTACACCAAAAATCATACGATAGGTATTATTAGTTTCTCTAATTTACACCTTATTTAAAAAAAATAAAAAAACACGTTGTATTTTCTTTTAAAATAAATTTATAGGTTGTTTTTTATTAGTTAGACATGTAGACGCAATTTTTTTCTATAATTAAGAAGTGAGCCTAGTGAGGTGGTCCTTGTCTCCTCTCTTTCTCATTTTTATTTAATTATTAATTTTTATATCGTGTACACACTTATAAAACAGATAAGCTAGATTATCAATCATGTATATTTTTTTTTTCATTTGTTTTAAAATATGTAGTTAGCCATTTCCAAATAAAACGTCATATAAAACAATGTTTAAGTCGTCATCTCGTGTGGTGACATCATTTGTAATTGCAAGACAAACTTCCTCTAACTAACATTTGAAGTCTATTCAAGAAATATTTTTTTAAATGCGAGGAAAATGATGAAGAAACTTTATGGTCAATAAGATTTATATACATATATCACTTAACGGAAAATCAAATGAGAAAAAACTTAATGTGAAAACAAAAAAAGAAAAGAATCATTAAATATTGTAACTCTTATTACATTAATTATTTTCTCTTTAATTAATTAATCATTAACATTTTAGCCTGCACATTATCAAATTTGTCTTACACATATCAAAATTTATCCTACATATATCGCAATTATCACATGTTTATCCTACACATATCGAGATTATCATAAGTTAATCCTACACATATAGAAATTCAACCTACATTTGTCTTATACATATAAAAATTATCCATCTTGTAGTGAACAAAAAATAATTTGTACATAGACACTAATTTTAGTAGCATAATTGCTAAAGGAAAACACTACTTGATACATCTGACTAAAGAACTACACCTAAGACTCGTTTCACATAGTTGAGTGGTTTTAACGACTATATTTGCTTTAACTGAGTTTTTAGTTTTTACACCATTCGAGTTGAGAAACAATTAGTTTTTAGATAGAAAAATTGTAAGTGTTGAACTACCTAATAAAACCCTGATCCAAGTGCATACCCTTCGTGTTCTTTACAGTAAACATGTGCAAAATTTGCAGTCGAACAGTTATCAACTTCCCAACATTTTTCATTAAAACCATGAGAAATCAGTCGAACTAGCATGTGTGGTTTAGGATATCCTTTATGAAGTTTTCTCAGCATATAAATCATGATCAACTATTTCCAACATTCAAACGCTATAGGGCATCCACACTAAAGATGTTACAATGGGTCGCGCTTGCTGTGTGTGCATATGATGTATATATGTTTGGCTTTTGGGGTCAAAAGTAAAATTGTCCTAGTTTAACGTTATTTTACTAATTTCATGAAAATAACGTTAAAAACGCCTGATGGTTAATCATGTATCATGTGGTGACGTTGATAGCCAAAAGACAAGGGGGTACATGCACCAATCGGGCTTGTCCCGATTGCTAAGTATTATGTGTCTTATGTCCAAGGCTTCAGTATACACGGGATCCGGGCTGAAGTAGTGCCGATACAAAGTATCGTTCGATCCCTCTCTATCACGGTCAAGCGCAGGTTGTCGGGTTAGCGCCGGAGTCATTCGTCTTCAAGACCGGGCCATCAGGTATTCAAGCGTTATCCTACCCACTTCCATAAACTACTTGTCTTCTTTGGACGAGTCGGACGAAAAACAATCGTTCCATTGCAAAGCCATTTTCTAGAGAGTGAAAGAAATTTTTTTGATGGTTTGTGTGGTGCGGGTGCCAAAAATAGACCATGGCTGCCAACGGTCAGCAGCCAACGGTCCTTTTTTGACCTCCAACGGTCATATTTGACTCGCTACCACACGCGAGTGTGGTAGCTTTGGCTGACTTAAGCGACGGCTCACGACCAAGTGTTGTGAATTCAGCTATCCATGTGTATCAAATTGTGGCTCGCGGTCAGTCGCTTGCGGCCCACAACGTACAGTAACGTCTACTTGAATAATAATAATAAAATGTATTTGTTTTCATTAATGATCAAAGTTTTCTAACACGGTTTTCGCATTTTGTGAGGTGGGGACCTTAAAGTATTGATTAGTAGATATATCTCTAGATAATCTAAACTATGACATCATTTTTATGACATCAATAAAGTTAACATGATTCAAAGCGGTCATGCTGTCACGTTAGTCCATGGAAAATTTGATGAAACTTTTTTTTTTTTTTGAACAATCAAACGGAACTTTTCATTGCACCCACAAAATTACAATCATCGACACCCAGGCTCATTTAGCCAGAAGCTACCTGGGCCGACCTATAACATCTATTTAAACAAAACACAAACTTACTCCTATCACACTAAACAATTAACCATTGTCAAATAAAGAGAAATCCCACCACTTGGCCTTTTCCAAACCCATCCTCTTCGCCCTTTTAATCATCCACCAGTAGGATTTTCATTATGATTGTCAATAAATTAAAAATATATATATAGTAAATTACAAAATTGCCCATTTGGTATAATAGAAATTATAATCCTTGATTTTTCTTTTAAAAATTGTTTTAGTTTATACTTAAGCTTTGGTTACGAATTAAGTCTATGTAATTCCTTTAGCATCCAAAAATAATTCGTATAATAAGAGTAAAGATCCGGTACAAATAACTTTTTTTGTAAGAACTGTGAGAATCAAATGAGTGTATTTTTTTTTTATTTTTTTTTTTCAAAATTTTTTTTTCCCATATTGTTAAACATGTATTATAGTATTGAAAACTAAAAAAAAAATAAAAAATAAAAAATTTGGTGTAGAGTAATTACGTGTAGAGTAATTACATAATTACTCTAGTGTAAACTAATGTATTTACCTTAATGACGTAATTACACTAAAAAAAAATTTTTTTTTTAATTTTTTATTTTTTGTATTATTCATCTAGAAAGAATGTTTAAGCACATGGGAAAAAAAATTCTAAAAAAAAATAATAATTTTTTTTACCCCCTTTGATTCTCACAGTTCTTACAAAAAAACTATATGTATTTGATCTTTACTCTTATAATCCTTGATTTTTCTTTTAAAAATTGTTTTAGTTTATACTTAAGCTTTGGTTACGAATTAAGTCTATGTAATTCCTTTAGCATCCAAAAATTTACCATGCGTATTTTGTGTCATGTTATTTATCCGTCTCGTAAAATAATCACCAATTGTTTACATTTTCCTCTTCTCATTTATCTCTTCATGGAATGGTGATAAATTTTCTTTATCTTATTTTTTTATCACGCTACATGTGTAAACTATAAATGATTACTACACTGGAGGGTGAAAATCGTGCCGGATTGACAAGTAAAGAAACACCAATATAACAATCCGAATATAACAATGCTAATATGTAAATATGGGAAAGGACGTAATTCTCATTAATCAATAAGATGAACACAGAACACTAATTCGAACTATTACAAAGTTTCGACTATAATCCATTTCTCACAGCTATATAATACGAATTCTCTCTCGTCGAGCCGATCCCTTCTTCTGATGACGAAGGGGGGTATTTATAGGCCCCTGAGGTGGTCAGTGATTGGCTGTGAGGAGAATGACAGTTGTCTTGTACTATTGCGACCGTTGTCATTTCTCGCGTTGTCTCTCTGTGATTGGTCCACGTGTCATGTTATTGTCCTTTTCGTCCTTTCTCGTACCTCGTACGGGCAGGAGATCATGGAGCAGGGAATAAACGCCTCTGATTGGCCACATGTCCCTGCTCCTGTCGGGTGACACCTGTCCTTTGTTGACTTTGTGTGCGCCGTCTTCTAGAACTCCACGTCATCTTGTTGTGTTGACGTGTGTGCGACATGGTCGTGCGCACGCGCGGGTACATATCTCTTCAAGTCCCCCTAGTCTAGTGTGTTGTATGCGCAGCATACGAGACGCTGGACTTAGCAAAATGAAGGTCGCAATGCGGGTGGTTTTCTGCGCTTCAGGTTGGTTTCTGGTAGCCATGCGCGGTGTATTGCAAGTGGTAGAGGTGCGGACGTCAGTAATTAATGCTCACATCAATGTTGTCAGTCGGCGTGTGTGAAGCGACAGGTTGTGTAGCCGAAGCGTTTATGACGGTTGTACTGTCAGAGACGTGGTGGGGCCGCCTGGTCGATTCAAATGCCTTTTCTCTTTCATCTTGTGACGTGTCATGTGCTGACTGGATGGCCTTTTCAAATTTTTAAAACCGTCATGCCACGTGTAAGCCCCCTATATAATCCTTCTTCTGTCATCCATTTTACTTTACTTTTTCTCCAAGTATTTTCTTTCATTTCCTTTTCTTGTTCATCAGTTTCTTCATCTTTTTGTTGTTTATTTTCATCGGAAAGACGATTTTAGTTGTGAAAATGGAACATATCACAAATATTCCAAAGAAAAAACGCGGGGGATCTAAGAAAGGGGATGATGGATCCAAGAAGAGGCTGCCTCATGCCGGAGAGGTTACGGCGGTCTGGGGGAGAGATGAGTTTAGGAAGTTCAGGAAGGGGTGTGGGTTCCCTTCCTCATATGGTGTGGAGATGCCTGCTCCTGATAAAACCATCTTGGAACCCCCTGCAGGGAAGGTTGGGTTGTACGCTTGCTACTTCCGGGACTGGAATTTTAGGGTTCCGATTACCCAGTTTCTGGGTACCTTTATACGGGCAGTGGGTGTGCATATTAACCAGATCCACCCTGGTTTGATGTCAAGGCTCATGTTTTTTGAATTCTGCTGTCATGCCCACAAGATTGAACCCTTGGTGGACATGTTCTATGTATTCTACAGCTTGAGTTTCGTGGAGAGCTGGCTCTCATGCAGACCGTGCGCTGGGGTGTCTGCATGCGCTGGGGCAGGTGTGAAGCTTTCGGGAGTGGAAGCCCAATTTTTTCTGGATCAACCAAGGGGTTATCCCCATAGAGATGGGTCGATTGGACCCGGCTGAGGGGATAGGGAAGGTTGTGCTTATAGAGTACAAGGGGCAGGATTGGTTCAAGACTCTGACTAGCCATCCTGTTGATTTGTGTGAGATCCCGGAGACTGGACTGGTGATGGCTGGAATGAGCATCAAGTATGATGTGAAGGGTCGTAACCCGCATATCACTTGTGATGGGAAAGGTTAGTTGGTACTCTTTTCTGCTTTCGCGCTCCGCGCCCAATTTATTCATTAATGTTAATTCGCCTTTTGTTATTTGTTGTTTACAGATGTTAAGAATTTGTATGACATGTTGTTGGGCGAGGATGACATGGGCTTCGCTTTTAAGGAGTTGGCGAAGGATGAGCTGTATATTTTGGAGAAGGCTTGGGACACGCTTATTCGTCCGAAATTGGGCGAGGTGGCGCAGGAGCAAGCCCCATCGCAGCTGCTAATAACTGAAGCAGGTGAGTCCTCGCCACTTTATGATAATCCTTCGCCCGTCAACATGTTCATGCGAACGAGCCTTCCTTTAATTATTATATCCAGCGATGAGTCGTCTGACTCATCCGAGTCCTTCTCTCTGCTTCCGTCGTCCGCAGGCACTCAAGGCCCGCAGTCGCCCCCTGTGCATATTGAAGATGACAACGATGAGGAGACTGAAGATGACGATTTCCTTGTACATCGCATCGCGAAGCCGCGGTCAGAGGCAACTGGAGGTGAAGATTGTTACTTCGTTCTTAACCACGAAGTGGTCAATAGGTATTTTGAAAATTACCACCCTTTTGAACGAAGCTACGTTGAACTTTCAGATGCGTTTGTTCAAGGAGAGTCCATGGTGAAGCTGACTGAGGAGGTTCAGGGCGCGCTGGTGACTAAGCCTGTTTCGACTGAAGTGGTGGAAACCGCGCCGGTCGCTACTGATGTGCCTCGCCAGAAAAAGCGGTCCAGGCGTGCTGGATCTAAAGGCAAGAAAGTTGCGGGAGAGGTGACACCCCCTGTTGAGAAAAAGGTTAAGTTATACGACCTTGTGCATTCCGCAGAAGATAGTCTGTTGGGTAAGTGTTCGTGTTCTCTTCCCCTTCTTTTTGTAGTCTTATTGTTGTTATTAACCCCTCGTCATTTCATTCTTGCAGCGGATTTGTTGAATGCTAGCGCGTCGGAGAATGTGTTGGCTGCCCCAATTGCTGAGGGGTTTAATCTTGGCCCCTTGGGGCAAGCATCTCCCAACGTGCAAATTGAAGAGCATGCGCGCACTGAAGTGCAGGGCAATGTTTTGGCGACGTCTCCTCCGGTGCATCAGTCACCGCCTGTCTGCCAACCAACGCCAATGCGTCAGCCAACGCCTGCGCGTCAGCCGACGCCTGCACGTTTGCCTATGCCTCCGCGGTCGCCGACACCCGCACGTCTTCCCACCCCACCTCAGGATATATTAGAGGGTGGCGAAGGACGGGTGTCGCCAACTGATATCAGCGAGGGTTATGGGCGCGACGTGGACATGACGGTGGATGACGATGATGAGAATGAGAAGAGGGTGACGACAGAGCCTGGTCGCAGCGTTTCAAGTGCCCCTCCCCTTGGGGGTGGTGAGTCTTCCGTTGGCATTTTTGTGCCCAATTGGACATTGACGCCAGCCACCCGGTTTCTTGATGTGGAGGACTGCCGCCAGTTTTTGGCTAATGTTGTCCCTCCCGGAGAGCGTGAGCATCAGGCCACTCACCCGCGGGGTGAGCTCATGGATGACCATATCATGAGTATAGCAAACATGTTATCTACTTCCGCTGAGATTGTGTGTGAGTGGGGATCTATGGCTCACGATCGTAACAAATTCCACACAGAGTTGGCGCGCGTGACTGAGGAGCGTGACCGAATGCATCACGAGCTGAAGCGCGCGAAGTGGGATGTTGTTACTTTCCGCGAGGAGCGGGACAAACTTCAGGAGCAGATGTCTGAAAGAGAGCAACAGTGGAAGGTTTCTTGCGCTAAAACGAATGCCAAGATGGAGGCATCTGCTAAGCGAATTAGCGAGGTTGACGCTCGGAATGAAGAGCTTTCAAAGGAGTTGGAGTTGAAGGGGAGGCTCGTGAAGCATCATTACAATAAGTTGCTCGAGTCTCGCGATTTGCTGAGGGAAAAAGATGATGAGATAGCGCAGCTAAAAGAGGCACATGAAGAGCTAGAGAAGGAAAATCTGACTTTGCAACAGAAGAAACTCGAGCTCGAGGGGCAGCTGCTGGATACCAAGGACGAAGTGCTCCTTGCGCGGGGTGACCGTGACTGGGTGCTCACCCGCTGCGTCCCTGAGGTTTGTGTTTATTTCTTGTCTTTGTGTCCTCTCGTTTATCGGCCTCTTTTCTTTTTTATACGTGTTGAGCATTTTTGTTTGATGTTTGTGTAGGTTGCCCACTACGTCAAGAATTGTGATCAGACGCGCCAGGCTGTGGCTGCGGTGAAAGCTACCGCGAAGCTTGTGGGGCGCAAAGCTGGTTTTCTTGAGGGGTATCAGCATGCTAAGGACGGCAAGCCTTTGGAGCTATTCGCGTTGTATAGGCAGGATTTGGATGCTGTTTTTGCAAAGAAGGCCGCTGAGTTTGACGGGCTGAAGTATGAGCTAGTGGATTTCGTCGTTGGTCATCGCGACCGGCCAACCTGTTTTGAGCTGAAAGAGTCTTTTGACAAGCAAGGCCTGACTCACACGCGACGCGAATATGCCCTTAAGAAGGCCAAGGCGGCAGATGTGGCGCCGGGTGAGCAGCCTGAGCCTAGCGAGAGGTTGGACCTATCAGGATCTGATGAAGATGATGACTTCAGAGATGCGTCCTCTGAGCTCAAAGAATGAAGCCTGCTGCTGCTTGTTTTTCTCCTTTTTTATTTGTAATGTTTATCTGTTCATAATTTCCACATCTGTAATGTGATGTATTAACTGGAACCTTCTGTTAGTGAAAAACATGTTTGTTTAAATTTTGTTGCGCAAGTTAATTGTTTTATGCCAGTTTTAAGCATATGGTTTAGTGTAGGTTTGAGTTATATACACATGACTTGCTCGTTTTGCGCTTCGTATCCCAATGGTACGACATTTTAGTTTAAGGAATTGCAACTTAGCTGGGCAATTTTTGTTGTAGTCGTTGTATTTTGGGAATACGATGTTTGTACTGCGCGTTTAAGAAATTGCGGACTATTAGTGCAATCGTTATGTTTGACATTGTATCTTAACCATACAATGTTTAGGGTGCGTGTTGCATCTTATCCATGCAACACGCAGTTTAGGAAATTGCAGATTTATCAATGCAATTTTTATTTTTGACATTGTATTTTAACCATACAATGTTTATGGTGTGTGTTGCATCTTAACCATGCAACGCGCGGTTTAGGAAATTGCAGATTTATAAATGCAATTTTTATTTTTGACATTGTATCTTAACCATGCAACGCGCGGTTTAGGAAATTGCGGATTTATCAATGCAATTTTTATTTTTGACATTGTATCTTAACCATACAATGTTTAGGGTGCGCGTTGCATCTTAACCATGCAACGCGCGCTTTATGAAATTGCAGATTTATCAATGCAATTTTTATTTTTGACATTGTATCTTAACCATACAATGTTTAGGGTGCGCGTTGCATCTTAACCATGCAACGCGCGGTTTAGGAAATTGCAGATTTATCAATGCAATTTTTTATTTTTGACATTGTATCTTAACCATACAATGTTTAGGGTGTGCGTTGCATCTTAACCAAGCAACGCGCGATTTAGGAAATTGCAGATTTATCAATGCAATTTTTGTTTTTGACATTGTATCTTAACCATACAACGCGTGGTTTAGGAAATTGCAGATTTATCAATGCAATTTTTATTTTTGACATTGTATCTTAACCATACAATGTTTAGGGTGCGCGTTGCATCTTAACCATGCAACGCGCGGTTTAGGAAATTACAGATTTATCAATGCAATTTTTATTTTTGACATTGTATCTTAACCATACAATGTTTAGGGTGCGCGTTGCATCTTAACCATGCAACGCGCGGTTTAGGAAATTGCAGATTTATCAATGCAATTTTTGTTTTTGACATTGTATCTTAACCATACAATGTTTAGGGTGCGCGTTGCATCTTAACCATGCAACGCGTGGTTTAGGAAATTGCAGATTTATCAATGCAATTTTTATTTTTGACTTTGTATCTTAACCATACAATGTTTATTAGACGAAGTGCGTATAAAGTAAAGAAATTTCCATATTTCATTTCATCAAATGGCGCGTCGGCCTGCATTACAAGACGGAATATTATTACATATAGCACTTTCACAATTGGGCAGCGTTCCATGTTCGGGGAACTGCTTATCTTCTAAGGTTGAGAGCTTGTAGGCTCCTTTACCAAGGACTTCTTTTATACGGTATGGCCCCTCCCAAGTGGGGGCCAGTTTCCCTTTGGGTATAGCGCCGCTGGCTTCATTGTTTCTCAGGACGAAGTCCCCCGTGTAGAAAGTGTGAGGCTTGACTTTTGCGTTATAATACCTCTCCAATTGTTGCTTGTAGTTTGTTTCTCTTACCGCTGCTCTCTCGCGGCGTATCTCTGCCAAATCTAGGTTGACGTGCAACTCTCGATCATTGTCTGTCTGGGTTGCTGAGAGGACTCTTGCGGACGGGCATCCAATCTCTGCGGGTATCATGGCTTCGGAGCCGTATGTGAGGCTGAACGGGATTTCACCGGTGCTCGTTTTTGTTAATGTGCGGTTAGCCCATAGCACGCTCGGCAATTCCTCTGCCCAAGCCTTCCCTTTAGTACCCAGCCTGGATTTGATGCCTTCCACAATCCTTCGGTTCGCGCGTTCAACCTGACCATTGCCTTGCGGGTGTGCGACCGAAGTGAATGTAGGTTGGATGTGCAAGTCCGCGTACCATTTCAGCAACCCTTTGTCTGCAAATTGGGTCCCGTTGTCTGTAACAATTGACATGGGTAACCCGAAACGGCAGATGATGAATTCCCAAATAAACTTCTTGACATGACTGGCCGTGATCTCAGCTAGCGGTTTGGCTTCGACCCATTTTGTGAAGTAATTAATGGCGACTATCAGAAATCTTCTTTTTCCTGTCGTCATTGGGAATGGCCCCACGAGTTCGATAACCCACTTTTGAAATGGCCATGCCGAGGTTACTGGGATAAGGTCGTTCTTGGGGCGCAAGGTGTTGGGGGCATGGCGCTGGCAAGAATCACATTTTCGGATGATATCTAGGGCATCCAGGTGCATGCCCGGCCAGTAGTAACCCGCATTCATAATCTTGGCAACCACCATGCGTGGCCCAGCATGTATCCCACATATCCCCTCATGTATCTCGCGCACCAGGTCATCTGCATCGACTGCATCCACGCATCGCAATAGTGGCCCTAGGTATGATTTCCGATAAAGCACTCCATCTTGCATCTAGTATTGTAGGGCTTTGTGCTGTATCTTCCTGGCTTCGGCGCGTTGCTCGGGCAGTGCGCCGGTGGTGAGGTAAGAAACTATCGGAGTCATCCAGCTATCAACACCCGTTTGTATGACATTGACTTCTTAGGGTGGAACAGACGGTTCGCTCAGGGTTTCAATTCGGACCTCTTTTGCTAAATGGCTGAAGCTTGTAGAGGCCATTTTGCTTAGAGCGTCCGCCGGCTTGTTTTGACTGCGTAATGTGGTCGATAGTGCAGCTGGGGAAGTTGGCCATGAGCTCTTTGGCGCGCTGGAGATATATGATCATTGATGGTTCTTTCGCTTCATACTTCCCTGTAATGTGGCCCGCAACCAGCATAGAGCCCACATGTGCGAAGATGTGTTTGGCGCCTAGCTTTTGCGCAATGCGTAGTCCGGCAAGGAAGGCTTCGTATTCAGCCTCGTTGTAGGTGGCCTTAAATTCGAGCCTGATTGCGTAGGTGAACTCGGTGCCTTCCGGACTAACTAGGCGAATTCCTGCGCCTACACCATCTTCGTTTGAGGCCCCGTCTGTGTAAAGATTCCAGATAGCCTTTTCATCACATGGTGGTTGTGGGTCTTGCTCCGCTTTGCATTCCTCGATTTTTTCTTGAGGTACCTCCGCTATGAAATCTGCCAGTATTTGTCCTTTAACCGCTGGGCGCGCCTTGTAGTAAATGGTGTGTTCACCCAGTTCGATGGCCCACTTTGCCAGTCTCCCGGAGACTTCTGGTTTGGACAGGACATTATTCAGCTTGTAATCGCTCAGCACATTGATGGGATGGCCCTGGAAATATCTGCGTAATCTTCGCGATGCGTGAACGAGAGCTAGGACCAGCTTTTCCATAGTGGTGTACCTGGTTTCTGCGTCTGTTAAGACCCTGCTGATGTAATAGATGGGTGTCTGTACCAGTTTTCTGTCCACCATCAGTACCGCGCTCACTACTTGCTCTGTTGCGCACAGATACATTGTCAAAGGCTCCATTGGGAGTGGGGCGGTGAGTGTTGGTAAGTCCATCAGACATTCTTTCATTTCTTGAAAAGCCTTCTCCGCTTCTGCGGTCCATTTGAAGTGGTTCTTTTTCAGGCAGTTCTTTAATGTTTCAATGAATGGGATTGACTTGCTCGCATGGTGCGACAGGAAGCGATTGATTGCGACCAGGCGCCCATTCAGCGTTTGAACTTCTTTCAGTGTGGATGGGGAAGGCATTTGCGCGATGGCTTGTATCTTTTCAGGGTTTGGTCGGAAACCATCTTTCGTGACCACAACGCCAAGAAACTTTCCCTCTTCCATCCCAAAGGCACATTTGCTTGGGTTTAACTTCATACAGATTTCCTTCAGATGCTTGAAGGTTTCTTCTATGTCTTTCAACATTTGATCCTCTTCCTTGCTCTTGATGAACAGGTCATCCACATAGACTTCCAAGTTTTTTTTCCTATCTGTTTGGCAAATGCGCAGTCCATTAACCGTTGGTATGTGGCTCCCGCATTCTTTAGGCCAAACGGCATCTTGGTATAACAGAAAACCCCTTTATCAGTACGGAAAGCTGTTTTGTCCTCATCCTCTAGCGCCATCTGGATTTGGTGATACCCTTTGTAGGCATCTAGGAAACATTTGAAACGAAAGGGCGCTAGGGAGTCGATCTTCAAATCAATCTCTGGCAACGGGTAGTAGTCTTTGGGACATGCTTTGTTGAGGTCGGTGTAGTCTACACACATCCTCCAGCCGCCGTTGCTTTTCTTTACCATTACTGGGTTGGCAACCCAAGTTTGATACCGTGTCTCCCTTAAGATTCCAGCCTTTAACAGCTCTCCGTCTTGTTCGTTCATCGCTTGCGTTTTTTCGGCGCAAATGCTCCGTTACTTGTGCGCGATGGGCTCCACTGAGCGATATGTGTTGAGCTTGTGTTGGGCGAGTTCGCGTGGGACTCCGATCATGTCTGACGGTTGCCATGCGAAGACGTCCATGTTTTTGCGGAGAAGCTTCTTCAAGTGATCTCGGATGTTCTCTGAGATTGCTGGTCCGAGTGTGATGGATTGATCAGGGAACTTTGGATTTAAAATCCACTTTTCTGGCTCTGTGCACGGACATGGCTTTAACATCTTGGCTGGGTGGGACTCCGCGGTCATGGCGCATTCTCTGTTAGCCCACACGATTGCCACACCGTTTGGGGTGGGGAAACCGATTGCGCCGTGGACTGTGGAGGTGACCATGTTGTACGAGGCCATAGAGTCTCGCCCCAAGATGATACCATACTTGGACTTCGTTGGGATGACAAGGAATGTGACCTCTTCAGTTCGTGAGCGCCCATGTGCTCCCAGAGTGAGGGGGAAAGATATCTCCCCAAGTGGGGTCACGACTTCATTCGAAAATCCCATGATTGGGGAGTTGATGGGGCGCAGTCGTTGCTTATCCTCCTCGTCTAGCAAGTCGAAGCATTGTCCATACATGATATCAGAGTTGCTTCCAGTGTCCATGAACGCTCTGGTAGTTCTGTAGTGGTCGAAGATAGCTGTGACAATGATCGCCCGCGTGGCGGACGGACCACCTTTGACGACTGGGAAGCACACTTGTTGTTCTTTCCACTCTGCTGTTGTCTCTGGCTTTCGCTTTCGGAGCCGGTGCCCACCGCCATGTATCATCATACTCACATTTTTTATCTTTTTTGGCGGTGGACCCGCCGTCTGTTTGCGCTCCACATTTTGTAACAGGTGTCCAAGCTTACCGGATTTCAACGCGTCCTCTGTGACATCCGTCACTTTTCGTTGTATTTCTTTTATGATTACTTGTACGTTATACCGCAGTTAATAAAACGTGACATTTCCATTATTCTTGAACGTTTAAAAAAAAAAATATTCCGTGATACATTCGGGTTCGTTTAAATCATAATATAATAATAATAATAATAATAATAATAATAATAATAATAATAATAATAATAATAATAATAATAATAAGATTTCAACTACATGAACCAAACCCACTTCAACCTTGTACCTTCTTAAGCCCACTTCTAGCCTTACATCATCTGAGCCCAAGTCTGAACCGGCCCAAGACAGCAGGCCCAGCAGACTCAGGCCCATATCCCCTCCCAACTGATTTCAAAAAATAAAATGTTGATGCCGGGGCTCGAACTCGAGCAGTGAACCGGCTCAACCTTAAACATCCACGCGCTGAACCACTTGAGCTATAGCTCGTTTTTGATTTAAACCCAAACCCCTTTATATTTATCCTCTTAATCGCAGTTCCTTTCTTCTTCCTTGGCTGTCGCGAACAGCAGCAGCAGTTAGGAAATAGTTTTTATTTTTTTTTTCTTTCTTTTTGGCCAATCAATCAACTAAAATTAGCACTCTTGAAATTATATATGGTTTGATTACGTGATTTCCGGCCTCTTCTGACCAAGCTACACGTTAAATACAAATCATTTGACCACCAATTAATTATATACGCGTATGACGTTAATCTTAGGTCAACTTACCAATTAACCCAACCCATTGATCCCCACTATAAATTGATCACCTACGATCATTCACAACTCGCTCACACCTCTCTCTCAACCTCCAATTGTTTCTGAAACACACTGATTTTTGTATCTTCGTTCGCTGTTGACTTTTGGTTTAACCAAGCAAACGAACACGTAACAGACCTGTAAGTCTAATATTTTTATGGGTTTTGACCACCGGCGTGCACACATCAAAAGCCCTAAGATCAATCGGGCTATTGATGTGTGTAACAGATTATTGCTAGAACTAGGGTTCATATGAAATTGGGGATAAAGCAGATTCATGTTTATATACCTTTAAAACTGAGATGAATCACAACCACAGGCCTAGGCCAAGTGGTTGTGACTGTGGCTTGTGAACGGGACCACCTGGGTTCGAGACCCGGCTGGGACGTTTTCTTTCCATTTTTTTTCATGTTTTTCAAACAAACAAATAATATACATATATTACATTTAAATCTTGTAAATTCCCTTTTAAATATCAAAACCTTTTTACAAATTCTAAAAAAATTATTTTTTTATAAAAGGGATGTCATAGCTTTATCTACAATTTTTATTTTTCTGAAATTCATTTAATTAGTATTTATAATAATTAAATCAATTTTATACTATTATATTTATAAAAATCCATTAAAATATCAAAACGATCTTATTAATTTCCACAAAAATTATCCCGAGTTTGTATAACATTGAGCTTTTCAGAAATGATTTTTATTTCTGAAAAATCATTTATTTAATATTTTTAATCAATTTTTGTTAGTTTTAGTCATAATTAAATCATAATAAATTCATTTTTCAATTTTTTTGCACCAAAATTTTATATAAATTATTTCTAACTATCTAGAACTGAAATACAAATTTTAATTCAGAAATTCTTTGATTTTAATATTTTTAGATATTAAAATCATATTTTGACAATTTGAAATAATTTGATTAAATATTCTATTTTCAAGAAAATAATTTTATAAAAATTATTTTCATACTCAAAACCTTATGTTATGATTATATTCAACTTAAGATTTTACAAAGAGACTTTTATTTATTTATTTATTAAATTTCTTATATTTTAATAAACAATTTATTTATTAATCAAATAAACGTTTATTCCCAATTCGAAACCCTAGAGTTCCATGTATCCTAGAGTTATTCCTTACACATTATTAAATTCTTTAGGTTGATTCTTTGGAATATTTCCAACGCATATTTTGTTGTCCAGTTCCATTACAAGCTATTACGTAAACAGTGAGTATTTCCTATCCCCTTTTTGCTTTTATTCATTTTTGTGGTGTTACATGTACACTATTACAAATACAAGTTTACATTTTCACAATACAATTCTAGTACTATGTGCATTGCTTACAACGTGCTTTATGCTTAGACAATACATGTGGATTACATTTGTACTTAGTGAAATCATTAACATGGTACAAGCCGACCTTAACATTGGATAGCGCTATTTGGATTGACAACCCGCCTAGATTGATTCTCCCCCTTTTTCATCGGAGAATCCGTGGCCAGTGTTAAGCTTTTTATCCATTTATTGGATAAGTACACTACAGTTCATACAGTACATTATACAGTCACAGGGTTGATTTCGCTCATCTGTATGATACATAGTTTACATATTTGCACTGTAGCTTGCACTTGAATTGTATACCTTTTTAACTTACTATATATATCAAAACTAGGAATGCTCACCAACATTTCTTATGTTGACCAAACCTATTTTTGTACATGTTTCAGGTGCAGTTTGATCTAATGCTTTAGCAAGAGACTTTTAGTGCTTTATTTTATTTCAGTCATTTCCATATTTACATTTCATTTAGACAATGTAATTTCCATTATCATGTAAGACAATTCTGGTTTATTCAATAATATTTACATTTTAGTACCATGTGCTTTTGAACAATCGTCACTACGTGGCACCTCGATGATTCCGCCATCGGTTGGGGTGTTACAGATTGGTATCAGAGACATGGTTATAGGGAATTAGGTTATTAGAATGCCTTTTAGCCTAGACTATAACCGAATTTCAACTTTCAGGTACAACACTTCCTAATTTATCATTCCCCTCATTACCCTCCACTTTCCTTCCTCAATCTTTCCCCTTCTTCTCCATTTCTCCTCATCTTTCATTATGGTGTATAGAGATGGTGCCCTACAAGGAGTGGAAAGACTACATCATCATGGAGCGGGAGCAGTACTTTTCATGAAGACACTCTTAGGCATAATGCCTACTCTTATTTTTGCTCCTTCAAAGTTGTTGAACTTTAATGAGTGTGAAAAAGGACACGTGCAATCTGGAAGGGTGGACGCCTGTACACTGGGTTTTCTGGCATAGGCAAGCATAGCGCATAAATCCATTTACGGACCTGTTATGCTTACCTGGGGATTCCTGGAGTGAGTGTCCACTTATAGGCTAAAGCATGTCTTCTTTGATCACCATTGGGCTCAATTTCTTTGAAAAGTCAACGTTCTTGTTGGGCTTTATAGCTAGACAAGGGCAATCCAAACATGTTATACAAATATTTCAAATGATATACTTCTATTTCATAATCCTTATGCAATTATACACTTACATTTATTAATCTCATAATTTTTCATTGACTGCCTTGTAGATGTCTGCTCGCCGTATGCTCCGTGATGCTAGCCAACGCACTGTTCGTGCTTCTGGACAACGTTATGATCGTCGCCTTGCTTCTCTTGTCGCTGAGCAAATTGCTGCAGTGATTCCGAATCTTGTTAGTGAGTTAACCCAAAACAGCAACAGTACCAACACAGAGGGTGCAACTCAATCCCGGTGTACATTCAAACACTTCAACTCATGCAACCCCACGAAGTTTACTGGGGAGGAGGGTGCTACTGGCCTCCTCCAATGGTTTGAAAGTATGGAAAGTACCTTCGTGAACAGCGAGTGTCCTGATAACCTCCGCGTTCGCTATGCTACCAGTGTCCTTCAAAAGGGGGCATTGACCTGGTGGAATGGTGAAAAGCGTAATCGGGGCGCTGATGTTGCTCTATCCTTGTCTTGGACTGAGGTCAAGGAACTTATGATCGCCAAGTTCTGCCCTAGGAACGAAATGAGGAAGCTAGAGGAAGAGTTCCATGGGTTAAAACAAGACAGTGGTGAAAATCTTGCGTACAACACTCGATATCATGAGCTCAGTATTTTGGTTCCACACATGGTTACCCCGGTCTCTCGAGCAATCGAGAAATATATTGAGGGTTTGCCTGACCTAATTCAAGATGTAGTCACTGGAAGCAGACCCACTACGGTGGAAGAAGCCATCCAGCTTGCAGCCTCCTTGACTGACAAGCACGTCAAAAAGGGAAATTTGGTTAGGAAAGGAACCAAGAAATCAGCTGAGAAGACCCCCACCCCTACTACTGAATCATCAAGAGTTGCTGTAGACAATACCGGTTCCAACACTAGGAAGCGGAAGTCCAGGGGTAGAAACTATGCTGTTGTGGCCCCAGTAACTCAGGCTCCAATAGCCCAGGCTCCAATGGCTCAGGCTCCTCCTGTTAAGAAGGTTTATAGTGGAAACTTACCCAAGTGTGCCACCTGTCAGTACCATCACCCCGCAAATTTTCCTTGTCGCCACTGTACCACCTGTGGTAGGTATGGTCATGTAGCTGCCACATGTCGATCTATGTTTCGACCTCAACCAATTAATGCTCAACCTGTTAACCCTCAACCAGCCAACCCTCAACCAGCTCGCCAAAACCCACAACCTATAGCATATGGTCGAGCTTGCTTCAATTGTGGTGATCCAAACCATCTTAGAAACCAATGTCCAGCACTTGTCCCAGCAAACCGTGCAGCAAACCCAGTGGCTCGTGGTAGGGCTTTCAACATCAATGCAGCGGAAGCTCAGGAAGCAAATGATGTGGTGAATGGTACGTTTTTACTTGATGGTCGTTATGCTTCAATTTTATTTGATACTGGTGCGGATAAAAGTTTTGTGTCGTTAGCTTTCGAACCTTTATTATCTCACACTCGCTCTAGATTAGGAGCGCCTTTCACTGTCGAGGTCGCGGATGGTAAACCCATCTCAATCGATTCTATCATTCAGGGTTGTACTCTTAGCCTTAACGAACATGACTTCACCATTGATCTTATACCCATGAAATTGGGAAGCTTTGATGTTATCGTGGGTATGGATTGGCTTTCTAAACATCATGCCGAAGTTGTCTGCTTTGAGAAATTTATTCGTTTTCCTCTCGCATCGGGTGACTTTTTATGGGTTTATGGTGAGAAACCATCCAGTGGTCTTAAACTCATGTCTTGCACTCAAGCACAGAAATATCTACGCAAGAAATACGTAGCTTTCTTGGCCCATATTGTGGAAAAGAAAGGTAAAGACAAGAGTATTCAAGATGTTCCTGTTGTTCGTGAGTTTCCAGAAGTTTTCCCTGATGACTTGCCCGGACTTCCACCGGTGCGTCCTGTTGAATTTCGTATTGATCTCGTACCTGGTGCTACGCCCGTTGCTAAATCTCCGTACCGCCTTGCACCTTCCGAGATGCAAGAACTTGCGAGTCAACTTCAAGAGTTGGCAGACAAGGGTTTCATTCGCCCCAGTTCATCACCGTGGGGAGCTCCGGTCTTATTTGTAAAGAAGAAGGATGGATCTTTCCGTATGTGTATTGATTATCGGGAGCTGAATAAACTCACCATTAAAAACCGGTACCCTTTACCCCGCATTGATGACCTCTTTGATCAACTTCAAGGTTCGACTTGTTTCTCAAAGATCGATCTTCGTTCGGGATATCATCAGCTACGAGTCCATGAAGACGATATTCCAAAGACAGCTTTCCGTACACGCTATGGGCATTACGAGTTCATGGTTATGCCATTTGGACTAACGAATGCACCCGCTGTCTTCATGGATCTCATGAATCGCGTGTGCAAACCCTTCTTGGATAAGTTCGTAATTGTTTTCATCGATGACATTCTCATTTACTCTAAAACCAAATCAGCCCACGAGCAACACCTTAGACAAATTTTGAGTCTTTTGAAGAATGAACAACTGTATGCCAAATTCTCCAAGTGTGAATTCTGGCTTAAGGAGGTTCAATTTTTGGGACACATTATCAGTGATAAGGGTATACACGTGGATCCAGCTAAGATTGAGGCTGTTAAGAATTGGATTACACCCAAGTCTCCCACGGAAGTTCGCTCCTTTCTTTGCTTAGCGGGCTATTATCGTCGATTTATTCTCAATTTTTCCAAGATTGCCTTACCTCTCACTTCCTTGACCCATAAGGATAAACCATATGTATGGGGACCCAGTCAGGAAGAAGCATTCCAGACCTTGAAGCAGAAACTGTGTGATGCTCCAATCCTCACTTTACCTGACGGCAATGAGGATTTCGTGGTTTACTGTGATGCCTCTAACCAAGGTCTTGGTTGTGTTCTCATGCAACGAGGCAAGGTCATAGCATATGCATCACGACAACTGAAAAACCATGAGAAAAATTACACTACCCATGATCTTGAGCTCGGAGCGGTCGTTTTCGCACTTAAGATTTGGCGGCACTATTTATATGGTACAAAATGTGTGATCTTCACTGACCACAAGAGTCTTCAACACATTTTCAACCAGAAAGATCTGAATATACGACAACGACGATGGGTCGAGTTGTTGAACGACTACGACTGCGAGATTCGCTACCATCCTGGCAAGGCGAATGTTGTGGCCGATGCTCTTAGTCGTAAAGGTCATACCCAGCTTTATTGTGCTTAGGTCCAGTCTGATATAAAACTCCGCATCATTGAAGCCCAACATGTCTCTGTTACTGAGGGCAACATGTACGAAGAAATGTCGTGTGGAGCCGAAAATCAGTTGGAAACCAAAAATGGTTTACTTTATTTCATGAACCGTCTTTGGATCCCTGATCGTGACAACCTGCGTACCTTCCCCATGGACGAGTCCCATAAGTCTCGTTATTCCATTCACCCTGGTGCAGATAAGATGTATCAGGATCTGCGTACTTTGTATTGGTGGCCCGGTATGAAAAAGGACATAGCTCTTTATGTGGCTAAATGCCTTACTTGTTCCAAGGTCAAAGCTGAGCACCAACGTCCATCTGGTTTACTTGTACAACCAGAGATCCCAGTGTGGAAGTGGGAGAACATTGCTATGGACTTCATCACGAAACTTCCACGTACCACTCGTGGACATGACAGCATCTGGGTTATTGTCGATCGTTTGACCAAATCTGCTCACTTCCTACCCATTCGTGAGACCTACACAGCTGAGAAACTGGCTAAGATCTACATCAGTGAGATTGTCAGCCGTCATGGTATTCCTCTAGACATTATTTCCGATCGAGATAGCTGGTTTACTTCTCGCTTTTGGCAGACATTTCAGTCCGCACTTGGTACACAACTGAATCTTAGCACGGCTTATCACCCACAGACGGATGGCCAAACTGAACGAACCATCCAAACATTGGAGGATATGCTTCGAGCGTGCATCATCGACTTTGGTGGTAATTGGGACACGCACCTACCTTTGGTTGAGTTCTCATACAATAACAGCTACCATTCCAGTATTAACATGGCACCATTTGAGGCACTTTATGGTCGCAAATGTCGTTCCCCTGTGTGTTGGAGCGAGGTTGGTGAAACATAAATCACCGGTCCCGAACTGATACAAGAAACGACAGACAAAATTCATCGCATTCGGGAGAACTTACAAGTTGCTCGAAGCAGACAAAAGAGCTATGCTGATCAAAGGCGCAAACCTTTAGAATTTCAAGTCGGAGACATGGTACTTCTCAAGGTTTCACCTTGGAAGGGTGTATTTCGGTTTGGAAAGAAAGGGAAACTTGCACCACGGTTCGTAGGCCCTTTTAAGATCCTTGAGCGAGTTGGGAAGGTGGCTTACAAGCTCGATTTACCACCAGAGCTCAATAATGTTCATCCAACGTTTCATGTTTCTAATCTCAAGAAGTGTTTGGCTGAAGATAACCTCCATGTTCCTTTAGAGGATATCCAGATCGACGAATCGATGCGCTTCATAGAGAAACCTGTGGAGATTATGGATCGTGACGTCAAGACACTTAAGCGAAGCCGAATTCCTATTGTAAAAGTTCGTTGGGAATCCAAACGAGGCCCAGAGTTTACTTGGGAGCGTGAGGACCAAATGATGTCAAAGTATCCTCATCTGTTTCCAGAGACTACCACTTGAAGGAATTTCGGGACGAAATTTCTAAAAGTAGGGGATGCTGTGACATCCGTCACTTTTCGTTGTATTTCTTTTATGATTACTTGTACGTTATACCGCAGTTAATAAAACGTGACATTTCCATTATTCTTGAACGTTTAAAAAAAAAATATTCCGTGATACATTCGGGTTCGTTTAAATCATAATATAATAATAATAATAATAATAATAATAATAATAATAATAATAAGATTTCAACTACATGAACCAAACCTACTTCAACCTTGTACCTTCTTAAGCCCACTTCTAGCCTTACATCATCTGAGCCCAAGTCTGAACCGGCCCAAGACAGCAGGCCCAGCAGACTCAGGCCCATATCCCCTCCCAACTGATTTCAAAAAATAAAATGTTGATGCCGGGGCTCGAACTCGAGCAGTGAACCGGCTCAACCTTAAACATCCACGCGCTGAACCACTTGAGCTATAGCTCGTTTTTGATTTAAACCCAAACCCCTTTATATTTATCCTCTTAATCGCAGTTCCTTTCTTCTTCCTTGGCTGTCGCGAACAGCAGCAGCAGTTAGGAAATAGTTTTTTATTTTTTTTTTCTTTCTTTTTGGCCAATCAATCAACTAAAATTAGCACTCTTGAAATTATATATGGTTTGATTACGTGATTTCCGGCCTCTTCTGACCAAGCTACACGTTAAATACAAATCATTTGACCACCAATTAATTATATACGCGTATGACGTTAATCTTAGGTCAACTTACCAATTAACCCAACCCATTGATCCCCACTATAAATTGATCACCTACGATCATTCACAACTCGCTCACACCTCTCTCTCAACCTCCAATTGTTTCTGAAACACACTGATTTTTGTATCTTCGTTCGCTGTTGACTTTTGGTTTGACCAAGCAAACGAACACGTAACAGACCTGTAAGTCTAATATTTTTTATGGGTTTTGACCACCGGCGTGCACACATCAAAAGCCCTAAGATCAATCGGGCTATTGATGTGTGTAACAGATTATTGCTAGAACTAGGGTTCATATGAAATTGGGGATAAAGCAGATTCATGTTTATATACCTTTAAAACTGAGATGAATCACAACCACAGGCCTAGGCCAAGTGGTTGTGACTGTGGCTTGTGAACGGGACCACCTGGGTTCGAGACCCGGCTGGGACGTTTTCTTTCCATTTTTTTTCATGTTTTTCAAACAAACAAATAATATACATATATTACATTTAAATCTTGTAAATTCCCTTTTAAATATCAAAACCTTTTTACAAATTCTAAAAAAATTATTTTTTTATAAAACTGATGTCAAAGCTTTATCTACAATTTTTATTTTTCTGAAATTCATTTAATTAGTATTTATAATAATTAAATCAATTTTATACTATTATATTTATAAAAATCCATTAAAATATCAAAACGATCTTATTAATTTCCACAAAAATTATCCCGAGTTTGTATAACATTGAGCTTTTCAGAAATGATTTTTATTTCTGAAAAATCATTTATTTAATATTTTTAATCAATTTTTGTTAGTTTTAGTCATAATTAAATCATAATAAATTCATTTTTCAATATTTTTGCACCAAAATTTTATATAAATTATTTCTAACTATCTAGAACTGAAATACAAATTTTAATTCAGAAATTCTTTGATTTTAATATTTTTAGATATTAAAATCATATTTTGACAATTTGAAATAATTTGATTAAATATTCTATTTTCAAGAAAATAATTTTATAAAAATTATTTTCATACTCAAAACCTTATGTTATGATTATATTCAACTTAAGATTTTACAAAGAGACTTTTATTTATTTATTTATTAAATTTCTTATATTTTAATAAACAATTTATTTATTAATCAAATAAACGTTTATTCCCAATTCGAAACCCTAGAGTTCCATGTATCCTAGAGTTATTCCTTACACATTATTAAATTCTTTAGGTTGATTCTTTGGAATATTTCCAACGCATATTTTGTTGTCCAGTTCCATTACAAGCTATTACGTAAACAGTGAGTATTTCATATCCCCTTTTTGCTTTTATTCATTTTTGGGGTGTTACATGTACACTATTACAAATACAAGTTTACATTTTCACAATACAATTCTAGTACTATGTGCATTGCTTACAACGTGCTTTATGCTTAGACAATACATGTGGATTACATTTGTACTTAGTGAAATCATTAACATGGTACAAGCCGACCTTAACATTGGATAGCGCTATTTGGATTGACAACCCGCCTAGATTGATTCTCCCCCTTTTTCATCGGAGAATCCGTGGCCAGTGTTAAGCTTTTTATCCATTTATTGGATAAGTACACTACAGTTCATACAGTACATTATACAGTCACAGGGTTGATTTCGCTCATCTGTATGATACATAGTTTACATATTTGCACTGTAGCTTGCACTTGAATTGTATACCTTTTTAACTTACTATATATATCAAAACTAGGAATGCTCACCAACATTTCTTATGTTGACCAAACCTATTTTTGTACATGTTTCAGGTGCAGTTTGATCTAATGCTTTAGCAAGAGACTTTTAGTGCTTTATTTTATTTCAGTCATTTCCATATTTACATTTCATTTAGACAATGTAATTTCCATTATCATGTAAGACAATTCTGGTTTATTCAATAATATTTACATTTTAGTACCATGTGCTTTTGAACAATCGTCACTACGTGGCACCTCGATGATTCCGCCATCGGTTGGGGTGTTACATCCTCGATGGCTTGTCGCAACTGGTAGCACTTATCAGTATCATAGCCTATGTCTTGATGGTAGGTGCAGAATTTGTTGTGATCTAGCCCTTCCCTCCGCTTGATGACTTTTGGTTGTGGGAAATCGACATTTTCTGTGGCCAGTACCTGCGCTGGGGTTTTCACCAAGGGAGTCCAGTTGTTGTGACTTCTTCTACCAGATTTGTGAACGAGAGACGTGTTGTGTTGGTATTCTTGAGGTGCGGTGGGCTTTGTTGTCGTCTGGTTGGTTCCTTGAAGCCTCGTCCAGACGTTCCCTTTTCCTTTTCGTTCATGCCTGTTATTTCTGCTGCGCACTGCTTGTGCTTGCGTATCTGTGTATTGTGGTGCTTGAATTCTGCTCTAGACAGATAGCTCTCTCTCGGTTTTTGCGTAATTCTTTGCGCTATGCATGATCTCTTCCCAAGTGTTAGGCATGCCTGTGCATCCAGCCAAAGTGCGGATTAGCGAGTCACACACTCACACCTCACTCCTTGTGTGGACGCTGCTTTCATGAGTTCGAAACCAATTGGTCCGATTTGCAGGGCTGCTCGATTGAACCTGGTGATGTAGTCTTCAATAGACTCGTTCTCACGTCTCTTGACTTGCAAGATGTCAGTGGAGCCACGTTCGATTCTCTTGTTTTGGCTGAAATGGTCTGAGAACTTATCAGTCAGTTCTTTTAGGTTGTCTATCTTGCCATTTGGCAGGCTGTCGAACCATACTCGCGTCGCGCCCGTAAGCGTTTGCGCGAACATGTGACACCATGCGGGCAGGCTCCACCTTACGCATTTCCCTGCGATTTCAAAGCTTCTCAAGTGATCGTCAGGGTCGCCAGTGCCGTCAAATTTTCCCAAAGTGCTTGGAATTTTCGTTCTTGCGGGCAACGTGGCGAGCACAATGCGCGGTGTAAACTTTGACTTTTCACTGAATGAAGGAGGGTAGTAAGGCTGCGTGAGATCGTCCTCGCCGGACAACAAGTGTGCTCGATCAACAGTGTTGGTCAAGTACTGGCTTGTGTCACGGTGAAAACGACTCTGGAACTCATCGGAGTCTTCCCTCCAAGTCGGTTCAGTGACTTGATTGCTCCCGCCGTTTTGTCCCGCAGCTCTGGATGGCCCTTCTGATATGGTGACAGGCCTTCCTTCGCTGAAGGATAGTGCGCGGGATGCTTCTCTTAGCTGTTGTTCTTTTATCTTGTTTATGAATGCTTGTTTCAAAGCTTCTTTTTGTTGGGCATACCACACCTCCGGACTAACCATCGGCGTGGTCTGACCACCAGGTGAAGTTTGAAAATTATCAGTGGCAAAATGGAACGATGGGCTCTGTCTAGTCCCGGAGGATGGAGTGCTGCCCACATCTGTACCGTGAAGTTGGTCCTCTGTGGCGTTGTTAAGCTGGCTGGTGTTTGCCTGAGCAATACCAGTGCCTGACATGCCTACAGGGGAATTTATCGCCGTTGGTAAAGAACTCATAGCTGGTTTGTAGAGAAATAGAAGTGTTTAAGTTTGCTGTTCTTGAAAACTCAAAAGACGGATGACGCCAATGAAGAAACACCAATATAACAATCCGAATATAACAATGCTAATATGTAAATATGGGAAAGGACGTAATTCTCATTAATCAATAAGATGAACACAGAACACTAATTCGAACTATTACAGAGTTTCGACTATAATCTATTTCTCACAGCTATATAATACGAATTCTCTCTCGTCGAGCCGATCCCTTCTTCCGATGACGAAGGGGGGTATTTATAGGCCCCTGAGGTGGTCAGTGATTGGCTGTGAGGAGAATGACAGCTGTCTTGTACTATTGCGACCGTTGTCATTTCTCGCGTTGTCTCTCTGTGATTGGTCCACGTGTCCTGCTATTGTCCTTTTCGTCCTTTCTCGTACCTCGTACTGGCAGGAGATCATGGAGCAGGGAATAAACGCCTCTGATTGGCCACATGTCCCTGCTCCTGTCGGGTGACACCTGTCATTTGTTGACTTTGCGTGCGCCGTCTTCTAGAACTCCACGTCATCTTGTTGTGTTGACGTGTGTGCGACATGGTCATGCGCACGCGCGGGTACATATCTCTTCAACAAGAATAAAACTCAATGTTTTTATAATGTGTTTGGTTGGCTAAAGGAATGGAATCACCCATTCCACAAGGCATTCCATTCCCTCAAAACCATTCCATCCACCCCCCATGTTTTTTTTTCATTCCATCCTCATTCACCCTTTACTAACAAAAGCATAACCCACCACCACCACCATCCACCACCACTATCGCCACTACCCACCACCACTATCGCCACCACCCACCGCCACCGCCATCCACCACCGCCGTCACCACCCGCCGCCACCACCACCCACCACCGCCGTCACCACCCACCACCACCGGTACCAACCACTACCTTCACCTACCTACCTACCACCGCCACCACCCACCACCACCACCGTCACCACCCACCACCGCCGCCACCACCCACCACCGCCACCACCCACCACCACCGTCAACCCACCGCCACCTCCACCACCTACCACCGTCACTCACCACAATTTCCTTTACCCACGACTACCGCCGCCACCCATCACCGTCGTCTCCTCCACCCACCACCGCCACTACTCACCATTGTCACCCACCATCACCGCCATCCACCTCCACCCATCGCCACCGTTGCCGCCACCCACCACCGTCGTCGCCACCACCTATCACCGCCGTCGCCATCCACCACCACGCTACCGCCACACACCACCACCTACCATCACCACCACCACCGCCACTACTCACCATCGTCACCCACCCACCATTACGACCATCCACCTCCACCTTCCACCATCGCCGCCACCGCCACCGACCATAGCCGCCGCCGCCCACCACCGCCGCTACCGCCACATATCACCACCCACCATCACCGCCACTGACCACCACCCACCACCGCCACTAACCATCGATTTTATTCATTCGTTTTTTCTTTTCTATCCAACAACACAAAGTAATGTTTTGTTTCATTCCCACATGGCAACCAAACAAGACATGGAATGGTAATGATCCATTCCATTACCTTGTCCATTCCATTACCTCGTCCATTCCATTCCTCCATCCATTCCATTACCCCATACCAAACAGACCCTTATTGTATTACATATATTTATTACCGATACCCGGACCCACTAAAATTGTGACCCGAACAAGGCTCGGTAATCTATTTATCTATATAAGCGAGTTTAATAGGTTGACAGATTACAAACAAGTAGTGGTAAATCAATAAACTTGTTAGACTTACCAGTTACCAGACAAGTGGAACTATCCCATGATCAAGAAATAGGTGGTTTTGGCTGTAATTATGACAACACTATGGCACATTTGAAAGGAACAAAATAACCTATTGTTCAATAATTCAAGGGTTTCTCCCCAATCTTTGGTGGATCATGTAAAGTCCATTGGGTTCCTTTGGGTTAATCATAGGTTTAGAATTGCCTATTTGAATTGGAGGAAATGGTATCGTTTTGATTTGTAAGAGGTTTTCTGGTGTATTTGGTGTATTTTTATTGTTTTATTTTATCTTGTACATTGCTCTAGCTTCTTGCTAGTGTTTTAATGATGTTCCGCCTTCCCCGTTTAAAAAAAAAAAAGTAAATCAATGAAGTGCTTTAATGATATTCCGCCTTCGCTGTTCAAAAAAAAGCAAATCAATGAATAGTTTGATACGCGTACCTTATGTCTTTTTTTAATTCTGAAATTATTTAATTAATTGACATATAAAATTTGAATATGTTAACAACTACCAAACTTGGAATTTTCTTATGAACGGAGGACACGCAATTAAAGATTTTATTTTATTTTATTTTTATTTTTTAAAACCATATTGGGACATAAATTTAGTGTTCATTTCACGGGTGAAGGTTTGTCATTCTTAATTCGGTTGTCGTTTACGGTTAGTACAATGCAAACATGACTCACGAACACATCAATTATCTTTGACCCCTCATATGCAATGTGAACGTTTTTGTTGCATTACATAAAAAAGACTCTTCAAAACACATGTGTTCAAACGATTGCTTTGTTCATGTTCGTTTGTTAAGGAATATATGTGTTCATTAACAGTTAATGAACACTTACCGAACGAGATTTTCTGTTCGTGTTTGTTTGTAATGAAAACGCTCTAGCTCGTGTTCGTTTGTTAATTTTGTTATGAATGTACACGAACACAAACGGACATTCAATAATACAACAAGTGTTCATGAACACAAACGAATACAAATAGGTGTTTATAAACGGAAACAAACACAAACTAATATATTTTAACTTTTGAATTAGATCAATTTCACATATATTAAAATATTATCTAGATCCACCTAAAATATATCTTAATTATCCAAACATACTTGGTACTCAACATAATATTGGTAAACACAATAAAATAGTGTCTCAAAAAACTAAGTCCGCATCTTAAACTTGAAGTCTTCATTAATCTACCCAAAATAAACATGAAGTCATCGAACAAACATAAACAAACACGTCACCACATAACCGAACATTCACGAACATAAACGAACGAACGTTGTCTATGTTCATGTTTGTTCGTTTAACAAACGAACGAAATTTTTGGTTCGTGTTCATTCATTTATTAAACGAACAAATACAAACAAACTTCCCGCCAAACGGTTCATGAAGTGTTCACTGGAAGTTCAGTTCGTTTGCAGCCTATGTGCGCTTTTTCATACTCAGGACAAAATACATGTGACAAAGCGATAGTCGGTTTAGTGTTCTAACGTTCTTATACTAGACTAGCAATCGTAATGTGTGAATCTGGAAATAGTTGTATTAATACTTGTATATCAAATATTTCATAACACATAAAGAAAACTTTACACACTTGAAGATAGTATTTAAAGACATAGTTCATTAAGAAAATGTTAAGTTGTTAAAAATTTAAACACTTAAAGCAAGTTTTCCTATGTATTCATTCTTGAACATTAAGAACTTAGAAGAAAAAAAAAACACAAACGAAAGAAACTCTAGAAAAATTGACAAATTTTCACATAGGAAAGAAACTAAACCTTTCGATTGTATTCACATGGGAGATTGGTGTTCACATGTGAAAGATTTGTTCACATTCCTGTCGGTCAATGCCAAGGTTTCTTCGTATCCCCACCGCCAGGGGCGCAGCTTAGTCGGGGCGGGCGGGGCGGCCGACCCCTCCCGAATTTTCACGCAGAAGTTCCGATTATATAGTATTCGTATAGAAAATTTTATAAATATAGGGTTTCGACCCCCCGAAACTAGTGACTTCCGACCCCCCAAACCTTCGAGTCAAGCTTCGCCACTGCTCACCGCACCAGCTTTCGACTGTAAATCAGTTAGATCTCATTTACTCCTCCCTGACAAAGCCACCCCAATCTTTCTTCACACTGCCAACAGTTAGCTCGGTTATATCTCAATTGCAACCCAAAGTTGACTAGCAACTTGGATCTCACTATCGACCAACATTAGAGTATTGAAACTTCATTAGCTGGTTCTTCTAGGGGTAAAGAGAGCAAGAGATTGTTGACATAGTTCTGTTCGTTTGTGGCTCGACGAGAATAGAAGATACATGTTTGAGAAGTGAAGATGAGAGACCGACGACTTTGTTTGTTGATGGCCAAAGGGTTTAACATGAAGGCGAGAAGAAGCGTGAGAGGGTTTCTGGTTTTTATGAACTGCATTTTAACATGTTTTTGTAAATAACAAACATTTAAAAGCATTTCTAAGTTAAACCCCAAAGTTGTATAGTATCGAAATCACACCACCTTGTTACCAAACTAGTCTAATAGCAAAGACACATGAGAAAGAGATGCATGGAGAAAAATATAAGATACAATTATGTCAATATAAGGAAATAAGAAATCCAATCAATATCATAACTAAACCACCATTTGAACAATAAGTACAAAATAAAACCTATCTATACAATTCTTTTTTTTTGAACGGCAAAATCTATCTATACAATTCTTGATAACCATAATACTGTATTTATAATTACTATAGTTTTTAAGATGGGACCAATTTCGCTTAATTAACTAGTATCATCTAATACCATACCCGTCCCAAACCTGCACATAAATTTATAATCAATCTCATACCCGATTACTTGTACGAGTGTTATGCGTTGGGCTCTTTTATGCCGTCTCTATATAGAACCCTACTACAACTAGACAGGGTTCTATGATGTACAAGTGTTGGATGTATCGTGCAACCTATGACGTTAGATGCCCATTACTGCAAAAATCCCTAGAAAAGCAAAATATGTGGTCGGAAGACCCAAGCCAATGGGTCCTTCGTTGGGTTTAGTTGGGTTAACAAGTTGCCTGCCACCATGTTGCTAACAAGGACACGCCCTTATGATCAGATGCTAAAGAGGTACCATAGTTACCATGTGCTCGATAACAAATCTGTAACCAAAATTAGGTTACACCATAACGGAATATCCTTTAAAGTACTATGTTCAACCTTGAACTCGATAGCTTATAGCCAAACCAGTTGAATATGGTACCAAATAACATCAAATGTTCGCGCAAAGGTTGGTTTTTTCATAAAATTAAGCCACAAGAAACACAAACTGGTAGCATATTGACCTCTTTTTATGAAAACTTGAAACCTAATCCAAACTATCGTATATTTTTTGCTAACCTATTTTTATGAAAACTTGAAACCTAATCCAAACTACTGTATTGTATATTTGTTGCTATCCAACACTAATAACAAATTGTGGATTGTATCTCTCATCCTTGTATGCTCATGTAATCCGACTAGTATCTTGTGTGCCAAGGACGCAAAGTGTTACCGGAATACCACAGCAAATAGTAGTCGGTGGGATTTCACAATGAACACTAAATATTTATTGTGAGCTCAAGTCATACTCATTGTACAGCCAGCCTCGACAACGACAAATCTTTATAAGACCGAAAGGGAGTGTTCACTAGCAGGAAAGGTTCTAAAGGGCAATAGACTGCAAAATGCAAAAATGACAATCAGGAGACCCTTTAATATTTTCAAAACAAACAGATCAAAGTACCTGTTTTGTCATTTCCTGTTTTGATGTCGTTAAGAAAAACAACTCTATTTTGGTGAGCATATTCAAACACGGCGAGCTGGGATCCACAGTCATTCAAACAATGATCCCAGAGCAGAGAAGAGAAGACAGAAGTGTAGAAGCAGAATACCAATGAAGAAGAAGCAGAACACCTCGACACAAAAACCAAGCATATGGCTTTAGCATTGTTATATGCATAGTAGCATTCACCTCACGATAACACGTACTATAATAAAAAGTAGATAAGACCTGAAAAATTCAAATAAATCAACTTGGTACTTTTAAAAGTTCAGAACCTTCACCAAATTCATGCAGATTAAAGTTGAAAACAAGTCAAGCATAGATAACATATTCCGGGATTCTTGAAAAGTTGATTTCCATAGTGATCAGCTCCTGCTACGACGCCTGTCCCTAAGCCCATTTCTGAAAAGATGGAACAACCGGATATTTACAAAATTGACATTACAAGTTTCACAAAGTAGATTTAACCCATGCAGTTCTCTATGAAAATTATCTAATGAGTAAAAATGATTTAGCGATAAAACTTCTACACATTCTTGGCAAATGTAGCGTAGCAAAGCACAGGCACTGTTTTGCAAATAACAAATGTAGGTTTATAATATTATTTCATAACCATGATCTACCTAAAATTAAGCAACAACTGAATATTCGTAACAGTTAAATAATGGATTTATTACACCAAATTGTAGCTTTCACCTTTTTGTCAATGTAAGGAAAAAAATTACCATTGAATGTAACATACTTCCAGTACTACTGTATGTAACCTTCTATATCAGGTAAAATAGTAACCATGGCACACCACTGAGTCATAAAAAAACTGGTGTGATGTCACATTATTTTCCTAGCTATAGAAGGTTATATACATGCATCAGTAAGACTTTGTATGTTACAACTTACAATGCAAATGGAAAAAAGAATCATACATACAATGACAGAAAGGTGAAAGTAGGCTACATATCGGTGTGATTAACGTTAACCTGATAATATAATCTACACCTACATGTCTAAATATACTAACAAGTACAGGTGGTATATGCATCCCAAATTTACACATCTAAATTGCATATGATTTAAAAAAGGAAACAACGATAAAACACACAAAGATATGAGCTTCACCCGTTTGTGTATGGCAACTCATCTCGTCCACGATGTGGAGGTGACCTGCTGTAGTTAGTCTTGCGAGGGGGTGACACGCTACGGCGTGGCGGTGATCTGCCACGAGGACTGTAGCTCCTGCTTCCGGAAAAAAAAAAGTTATTTTCGTAAGTGAATAAGCAATTAAGCAACAAAACAAATAAAACTATCTCCTGTTTCAGCAATCTCACCTCCGACCATAGCTAGGGCTCCTTCGATACCTGTTGACTGGGCTACGACTACGGCTGCGGCTGCGGCGTCTACCACCACCACCACCACCCCCACCCCCACCACGGCACTCACGAGCAAAGTGGCCAACATCACCACACTGGTAGCATTTTAAATCAGAACCACCAGAGCGACCACGACCTCCACCACGCCCTCCACCGCCACCGCCGCCGCCACCACCACCTGATCCTCTAGAGTTATGAGACATTTCTACTCTCCAACCATTCTTACCTGGTTTAGTTATTAATATATATTAGAACTCAAGAAAAAATAAATCCAATCCATGTTAACAAATGAGAACTCAAAAATCTATTAATATATATAAAAGAATTGAACATTGGTGACGTGGCGTGCAATGGTGCCTTCATCCTCTCCATGAAACTGCCACGTGGCATCATAATTGAAAGATTTTAATGTTTTTTGAATTATTTCCTTTTTTAATTAAAAAAAAAGATAAACATAAAACCCTAAATTTATCTCTCTATCGCTCAATTCTCAATTACTAAAATTAAATTGAGTTATTTTAAGAAAAAAGAATTTAAAAACAAATTAAAATTTTTCTCTCTTATGTTCCTCCCATAATTTTTAAACGTTAATATCTTTTATATTCGAGATTTTTTAAATAAAAAAATCACACCAAATTAACGAGCGTTTTATTATTTTTCCAACGAGTACCATAGTGCTATATAAAAAACGAAGAAAAAAACGACTGTTTTTTTTGTGGGGTTATGTTCATACAGAAAAAAAAAACACAAAGTGTTCAGGTTCTTCATTAATCATGTTTTTTCTTTTAAACCAGGTTCTTATCTACGATGTTGAAATTCAGCCCAATCGCCATGCTATCATTGGAATTTTACTCTTCTAAAGATGGATAGGTATACTTCATCAAGAGAAGTTAGGAGAACGAATCACGCAACACTGCAACACATGGTGTCACCTTATAACAAGGTTATTTTTTTATTTATTTAATTACAAGAGTAATAATTATTACTATTAGTATTAATATTATTAGAATTGTTATATTTTTCAACCCCCATCATGAATTCTACATCTATATAAGTCAAAGTCAAATTGTAACATATTTTAAATTACGTGAAGATGATTATATGTTGAAGGTTATCTTTTTAATACTGTATTATGTTTAATATGGTTTATGCTTTTTATTTTTTTTTAACTTTTTAAATAAATGTTTTTTTAACTAAGATTGATTATGTTTAAATTATTTACGCTTTTCGTGATTTGAGTTTTCTTCTTTTATCATTTTTTATCATTTTTTATTAAATCATATTAAATTTTTCAACCCCGGGACCTTCCCGGGGTAATCAGCTAGTAAGTAATATATGAATAACGGTTACTATAACAGTACCATCAAGTTCGCGGATGGCATCCTGAGCATCTCGTTTGTCATCAAAATCAACAAAACCATAGCCCGGAGGTCGTCTTGCAACCCACACACTGCACATCACATAGACCAAACAATCTAAGAGATCATTTACAGATAAAACGTGACAAGAATTACATAAAATTAAATCAGTTTGCATAGCCTAAAAATGCTGGAATATTAAACACAACCAAACGTAGGAAAAATAATAGTCAGAAGAACAACGCAGGCACAAAGTTCATTTATCAACTTCGACCAACAAAGCAGGAGACGCGCATTCATAAAAGAGGGGACAAGGACAGGTACAGGAAGTCTGGAAGTTTATGGAAAATAAATAAAACACATCTACAAATCAACGAAAAGAGAAGGCTCAAATGTGCGTTGGCAGGCCATGTTTAAAGAGTCTGCAAAAATGTTCCAACCAAATGGTATTGCAACCAAATAAGCACCACACACACAACGGCAGAAACAAAGCTATTAATTTAAGCATAGTAGCATACAAATACAGAACTACAACAAAGCGAAAACCATAACAGCTGGCAACAGAATATCATTCCCTTCATAATAACATAACCTACTCCAAATGTGTAAGTATCAAGCTTAAAAATTTAAAAGCAATAATCAAATCATAACAATTCACTTCAAGATAACATCACAAGTAATCTCACACACAAACCAACAATTGACAACACACACTAAATGCACTTAATTCCCACGCTTACTTGCGAATAACACCGAAAGCGCGAAACTCATCCTCGATTTCACGGTCAGTGACCCTCGGATCAAGATTACCAACATACACACGAGACATCTTCAATAACAACCTGTCAACAACACCAAAACTCATCAGTCGTCCACATAATTTGACACCTAGACCATAATATATACACAGCATCTACAATTCATTTAATTTTCAGCCTAACATAAGGTATCGTAGATCTAAAGTTAAAATCAGTAAATTCAACAACACTAAATGTTAATCTAGTAAAGAATTAGAAAAAAGCATGATAGTAAAGGAGATAGGAAAATAGGGTTTTGCGAATGGGATAGGAAGTAATTAGGGTTTTATTATTGTTTGAAACCTAATAATAAATGATAATAAATAGTAAAAGGAGACAAGGTTTATGAGAATAATAATAATAATAATAACAGAGAGTGTGGATTGTACCTCAAGAACCCTAGAATGGAAGAGGGAGGCAGTGAGAGAAGGAGAGAGGTTTGAAGTTTGAAGAAAGATGGATGTGTGCTGGAGCAAGAGTCCGAACCGCTAAATAATACATACACACACCATATGCCTGTTGGTTATAGTACTGAGTACGGTACCGTATCGTATCGTATCAATACTGACAAATAACATTGTTATAGGTATTGGTATTTTAGAGCTGGCATAACAAGTTATATGAACCTGTTAAGACATGAATACGAAACCTGTGAACATGAACACGATACGGAATTTAATCGTGTCATTTTTTTTCAAACACGAACCTGTGTATAACATGTTAACACAATAAGGAACACTTGGTAAAACAAGTTAACACGACAAGACATGATAAAAAAACACCATAAGACACGATAAGACATGTTAAGACGCGAACACGAAACAGGTAAACACGAACACGACACGAAAATAAACAGGTCTTAACGTGTCGACCTGTTATATACACGAAACCTGTTAAAAGCCAAACATAAAACCTGTTAAAATCGTGTAGGTTCGTGTCAGGTTATCATGTTTATGTCTGAATTGCCAGCCCTAGATACCTATACAGTATTGATAATTTGATACAGTATTTCAGTTTGTGTTTTTAGTCATTTTCGATTTTGGTATTTCTTTATATTGTTACGGTATTGAATTCATTCCTACCTTCAACTAATAATAATAATAATAATAATAATAATAATAATAATAATAATAATAATAATAATAATAATAATAATAATAATTGTTTTTCTTTATTAATTTTTTTTTGAAAGGTGAACTTCATTCAAACAAGGTGTGTCCTCAAAACAAAGACCACTCGAAAACCAATTACATCATATACAAGAGGAAAACGACCCGCTCATTCCAAATAACATTCTTAAATCTAGTCCTGTTCTTAACCAAAGATAAGCCAAAGACTTAATAGACGCCACAACTTCCGTGACCCTCGGATCTTTTTCTAGAAAACAACTTGTCATTACGCACCTTCCAAATAGCCCACATCGTTATCATCATAATGCCGCTAATCAATTTTTTGGCCCAAGCACTACCTTTCACATACCTGGACAACTGTAGCAAATATATGATGTCAAACGCGTAGATCGGATCGAGCTTGCACCATTTACCAATAGACATCCAAATAGAAAACCCACAACCTGTAAACAAATGCAAAGAGCTTTCAAGATCAACATCACATAGCACATACTTCAAATCGGGGATGAAAACTCTCCTATTATCTAGCGCTATACGTATCGGAATCCTATACATTTCGGACCTCCACACGAACACTTTAACTTTGAGCGGAACCCATGAAACCCAACGCATACAATGTTGTTGACGCATCCCCTGCCTTTAACCATCATGCGCTTGAAATCATATTCAATAAATTTAGACAAAATTACAGAAATCAACATTTATGTTTGGCTAAAATTGTAGGTTTCAACCTTTATGTTTCATTTGCACCCAAATCAACCTTTACCTATTGATTTTACTACAGGTTACAACCTTTATGACTAACTCCGTTAATTTTCTTGGTTAAGTCCCCTCACGTGCATATCACATAAGGGTGTATTGGTACTTTTACCTCCTTTTAAAATCTAAATACTAAATAAAAAAACAAAATAATTTAATATATTGTGGATCCCAATGTATTACACATGTCCTTCCTTTTACTGGCTTCATTTTACGTGGAGAGAGAGAGAGAGAGAGAGAGAGAGAATTAAATGGCATCATCAATTAGCACTAGGCAGAGACCGACTGTCTAGAATGGTCCAAATCCCTCCTCTCCAAACACCTCTCAAACCAAACAATATTATCCAGAGAAGGCAATCTTTTCATCAAGATTACAAATCTTGAAAAAGTTGAAGGGGAAACCTATGTTAATGTTCGCAAGGGGAAAATAATACATGGCTATGAGTTAAATGTTGTTATTAATTGGATCCTAATTTGAGGGTTATTGTTAAAGATGAGGGTGCGATTGGAAAGAGGTTGAAAGATACTTTTTTGGGTAAAGGGGAAGATTTTGTTTCGGAGAAGATTGGGTGTTATGCTTTTTTGGGTAAAGGAAAAGAATTCAAGTCGGAGTCAGAGTGATCGGTGCCGGCCAGTGGATCTGCAAATCAACATAAACACAAAAGCTTATGTAAAGTATTGGAACATTTTTTTGTTATTATTAATTAACCTATGTAATACTTTTATACGGTGGTTGATAATGGTGGTTAATGGTGCCTGTGATGGTGGATGGTAGAGGTTGATAGTGGCAGGTAAGGGTGATGGCGAGGATAGAGGTTGATAGTGGTGGTTAACGGTGCATGTGATGGTGGATGGTGGGTGTCAGGTCAGGGAGATGTTTTGATGGTGGTTGCAGGTCAGGGAGATGTTTCGATTGTGATGGAGACAGAGGTTAATAGTGGTGGTGATGCGGTGGATGAGTGTTCTGCAGAGTGGAAGTCGAGGGTTAGGATTAGGGTTGGTGTAATGATGGATAAGTGAAGAAGAAGGGTTTGTATTTTTTTTTTCTTTAAACACAGGCAGGGTATGTGAAAAGACCAAACTACCCTCACATGACTTGCATGTGAGGGGACTTAACCAAGAAAGTTAACGGAGTTAGTTACAAAGGTTAGAACCTGTAGTAAATGAAACATAAAGGTTTGAAACCTGCAATTTTGACCAAACATAAAGGTTGATTTCGGTAATTTTGTCATTAATTTAAGTCAAATAACTACATTGATTTGGATGATTAAATTCATGTTGATTTAGTTTGAGAGAGTTTCTTGTTATTGCACTAAGACTTACCTCCGTTTTAAAACACTTTTATAACTCATCTTATGGTGGAGTGGTACGTGGCTCAGTGATAGAAGACTTGTGGAGGTCACAGGTTCGATTCTTGAGAGCGTCAAGTTTTATCGATCATTCCATTGTCGTGTCCTCAGGCAGGTCGATGGTCGGTTTTTCCCCGAAACAGGTGGCTGGTGGGCTAGGAGCTCCGTCCGTCTGGGTAAAGGCCAGCTAGGAATCCTTTAGCCATTGGGAGCCGCATATGGAGCACCCGGCTTCTACGTAATTTTTCATTAAAAACACTTTTATGGTTTATTACAAGAATCAAATATTGGTTACTCAAAATAACTCTCAAACTTCCTTGTGCTAGACAGGATTGTACCGATAGGCATTATATTTGTACAAAAGTAGCCTGCAACATATGACGTACAAATCACTGAGTTTATTTAGACCAGAGGTGTGGCTTCGGTTAGCAAGTCGGGGGGTGAGGTGGCACCCATCCCCGAAAGGGAACCTTCCCCCTCCCGCCCCCTGTTTTATATTCGGTGGACACTAGGAAAATCCCCTTCCTCCCCGAGGTCATTTTTCCTCTTTTTTCTCTTAAATAAAATAATTAAAAAAATGAAGGGGAAACCGTTTTCTTGATTTGGGGGAACGGAGGGGAGAGTGACGTGGCGTTGAGGTGGACAATGGGGAAGCGAGAACCACACCCCAATAGCCTCAGGGCCTATTTGGTAGTCTTTTAATGAGGCTCTGAATCATTCAGCTCTGAATGGTTCAGCATTCAGACTGTTTGTTTCACCCTAAAAAAGGCTCTGAATGGAATGGTTAAGAGCTAAACCATTCAGACTTGGTGCATAGCTGAACCACAACACTTAGGGGCTGTTTGGCAAGTGCTGAACCAGTAAGTGCTGAATCAGTAAGAGGTCTGAATGGGTAAGAGGCTCTAAACCAGTAAGTGCTGAACCATTAAGAGCTGTTTGGCTGTATCTCTGAATGACTGTGCAGAATGACTATTTTACCCCTCTGTCAATAATAAATAATAATAAACTTTATATCCTTTTTATCAAAAAAAAAATAATAAATAAAAAAAATAAATGGTACACACATACACATACACGACACCACCACATTAAACATAATCATATCTTCTTTTTATCATCTCTTTAACACCCACACATACCACACAAACCTACAAGTCTCTCCTTCTTTCCTACTTTTCTTTTCCTTCTTTTTCTTATGCCCACACAAACACACACACACACTTGACAACACACCCACACAAAACACACACTTGAAATAACCAGAGATGCAGCGTCACAAAGGTGGGGAGACGATCGACGAGGGGCTGTGGCCGGAGGTGGAGGGCCGGCCGGCGGCGGGTGGTGGTGAGCAGAGGGTTGGGGGCGGAGGGTTGGGTTGGGTTGGTGATGTGTGCAAATAAGTATATAAATAAATTGATCAAGTTAAAATCCTAGACTCTTCTAAAACCACACACTATCGGCAAGTGTACCGATCGCAAGTAGCAAGTAGGCAAGACCAGGTATCGAACCTAAGGACTTTATCTAGCACTTTTGAGATCACTTTTAATGAATTACCTGATAAAATATTATTATTATTAAATTGATGGGTTGATTGGAGGGTTAAAACTGAAATTAAAATAAATAAATTAAAACTAATTAAAACTAAACTACTAATTAACTAAGAAACTGAAAATAAACGAAAGCTAACGAACTGGGTTGGAACTCTAATGAGGAGAAGACTGGTAACCTGGGTAGAATCCCTAGACTCTGGTTATAAAAGCTGACCTATGTAATCCGATTGGAGACCCTGTTCTCACCTAATAAACCTCCTGTCAAGGATAGCTACTAGACTCAAGGCGGGACAAGTATTGAGATGCTAAAATGAAAGTGGATCGCCCCAGCGAAACCAAATCCCACAGTAATCCTTTAATCAACCACTCTTGGATTGAAAACTCTCAAACTGTGAAGCAGACTTAACTAATACGAATGAAATCCTAGGAAAACTCTAAACACGAATAAGTAACCGCTCTCGCCCCAGCGATAACCAAACTACCAAACAATGCCTAGTTAGTCAACCTAGCAATCCCGAATTATATTCCTAACCTTCGGGAAGGGATTGCACACCTTAGCGAATTGATTTTAAAAACCTGTTAAACTTGCGCTATTCCTAACTGCAAGAACTAGCTCGACAACAAAAGTTAATCAAACTAGAATGATTTCTAGATCTAGGGGATATTCCTATATGCCTAGAACATCAAAACCAACAAACAAGTAATCAAACCAAAAAGCGCTAGCACACAAATATTCAAAATCAAACATAAAAATTAAATCATGTAACCCAACACATCCAAAACGGAAAACATAGGTCTTTAATTAAAAACCAAAATCTAGTTCATCATCTCAAGTCACCAATAAAGGTTTTAGCCTATAATATTTAGAAACATCTTCATAAAATAAATAAAAATAGTGTTCTTCATGTCTATAAAAATAATAAACGAAAACTAAACCTAACCCAAGGCTCCTTGAATATTGATCTTTAACATGCTCGTGGCCTTTTCTCCTTCCGTGCCCTTCTGCTCGTCACCGTAGCTTCTTGGTCGGTCCCTTTGTTCTTCTACTCACTGTGCGATTGAAAAATTCTATTGAATGAATATATATATTTCCTTCTTTTATCACATGCCGTCAAAACATATACTTCTGTATATGTTCACCGCCTTTGAGACTTGTGTTTTTTTATTTAGGCTTGGGCTTCGGCCCAAGTCACTTTTATTATTATTATTATTATTATTATTATTATTATTATTATTATTATTATTCTATGTTCCTGGCTCGGTCGTTCTTGGCTCGACCAAAGTTTCTCGTTTACGCTCTGACGTCTATGAACACATGCTTTCAAGTATCCGTGTCTCAATTAAAATTCTTTCTTTTTGAGCCAATTTCCCACGAAAACCTATAAAATAATAAAATAAATAAATACCTAATAAAAATGACACGAAACGAATACAAACTTGACTAAATAAAATACAAAATACATAGGAAATTAGATGTGTTTTACGACACATCAAACATCCCCACACTTGACTCTTTTTCGTCCCTGAAAAAGACTGCAATGGAATCATAATTAGAATTTTGGTTTCAAAAACTTTTAGGTTCATTAATTATGATCTAATTACGCATTAACCAAAACTGTCGGTATTGTTGTCCACCTAAACCCAACCACTAGCTAATCAGGCCCCAATCATGTAAAGCAATTAAGTTCATATTATTACAATCAATCTATGGGTCTCACACTCAAGATATCCAGCTTCATCTAATCCCACCTCAAGCTTTCGAAGCAAAGTTGTGTAGGGTTTTTTTAAAGAGGAGAAGGGTTTTTTGGTCTAATTTTCTTTCAGCATATGTGTGTGTCTGTATGATTCAGACTGTAACATTCAGTTAAGAGGTTTGTATTTTTGCAACCAAACAACCAAGCCTCTGTCCGAATAAGAGGCCAGCCTCTTAATGAATCATTAAGAGGGTAAACAAATAGCCCCTTAATCATTCAGAGCCTCTTAACCATTGAGGCCTCTTAATGATTCAGCACTTAATCAACCAAACAACCCCTTAATAAAGCTTGTTTTATAGGGGTAAGTTAGTCACTTAGATGCTTACAAGGTTATTAGTGTAATTTTATGTTTTGTTTTTAGTTAAAAACTAAAATTTCATTCCCTTGCTACCCCTCCCCCTCCCTTCACCTTCTATTGTCTAATTCATGTCGAGAGCATACCAATCGCACTAGCAACTTTAAAATTTCCTTTCACTTTCCTAAACAAAACCATCGCCAAAAGAACAAACATAATTTTTGGTTTAGAATTGAATAATTTGATTCTTTTTTTTTTTGTTAGAAATGGTTTCTTTTGGGTCAATTAGGTCATGAAACAGTGGGATTCACACTATTTTTTTATGAAATCGATTACGTTATTTCATGTAGTTGCCTCAATTTATCTTGGATGACGTGATTGAGCAGGGGCATGGTGGGATCTGTAACATCGTGTGCACACAACCAAGGGGTTTTCCAATTCTTGCACATGGGTAATGCGTATGATAGCTATTATCAGGTAACTACAACCATTGTCGAGATATTGTAATGTCGATTATGTTTAGGCTGTAGAACTTTCATATTTAATTTTAAGTATCTTATGGTTCTTTGATAGTTGTTTAATACTTGATTTAATTATTTTATTTTATTTCGGAAAAATATATAACGGCCTGCTGAAATGGTAGTTTGTCATGTTACACCATTTATGTGTGTTTTGAGATGTCACTTGAAGGTATGTGGTGTTTTTGTGCTGCACATTGAAGGTAGCTTCAATTTTCTGAAAAAGATATGCTTCTTTTGTTTTTATAATACCTTTTTTTATTATTCTGAAGATGTCATCTTGAAAGTGAGCGTTCGAAACGTAGTCACTAATGTACAAGTTGTCTAGTGCAGTAATCTCCCACAAGTGGATCAGGTGGATCAACGGTTGGTGATCTATTGGACTATCTCAATGAGTTTTGGATGAAGTTTCATGCCACAGGTACGCAATTATGCACTGTCGAAATCCAACCACGTTATAGCGTATGTGCAAACATATGGTGGTGGATTATGTCACACTTTGTTTGATACATACTTAAATCAAAATGTATTATTTGATTTTAATAATTGACATGTGGTTTATGGTGCTTATCTAATAATTGACAAGTAACCAAACTGGTTCCCTAATTTGATTTGGTCACCTTAATGTCGTTTCAGTTTCGTTAATTTTTAATTTGTTGGTTTCTTTGATTACAAATGTTTTATTGACATATGGATTTCAATTAGGGTCAAGCATTCATTTTGTAAAGTATAAATATACAGATGTATTTAAAAGGAAGGTTTTTTTTTTCAATGGCTTTAGCTCAAACTGGCATTGAGGGAAAGTGAAGACTTGAAAACCACAAGTCTCAAGTTAGAATCTGATCCTAACCGGGTTTTTCAGAGTGGGTCTTCGGGCAGTGGGTTTTCAGCGGAAAGTATAGATTGTGGGCTTGGGCTCCCCTTCGCTGTCTGCGATCATGGGCGTATGAGGTCGCTTTTTGGCACTAGGTTACCCTCGTAGCGGAGCTTTTATTTGTTGGTTGTTAAAAAAAAAAATTAAAAGGATACTTTTATAGGTCAATGGTATCATGCACATAAGAACTCTATGGAGCTTCTTTGTGAAGTTATGGAGAGATTCTAGTGAGAGATTGAAATTCTAAGTGAATTGGAGCTGTTGGGGTTCTTAAAGTATCCTTAACATGTGAACTAAAGCATGCGAAAGTGTTTTGGCGGAGTTTCTTCAAATGGTGAATGCCTCTAGATTTTATCAAATGCTTCAACAGAGATATATAATTGTACTTTGTGATTTCATTTTTATCTTATATGATTCCAGTTTTCAATTTTTATTAGTTCTTACTAATATTTGACTTATTATTATTGATTCCAATTTACAACTTATAAGATTTAAGTTTACAATTTCTTCCCCATCTCTTATGCTAAACAGAAAATGTTAAACTTTTAGGTGCTCCCGAAGTTCAAAAAACGACTGCTTTTTCAACAGTGTTTATGTCCCAGAGGATGTGTTCTTCCACTGCCAAACAAGAAGTCGCTAAATTACACGAAGAAGAATTTGAAGTAAAACCGTTTGTAAATTTATATCCAAGGGTGCAGCTTAATCCAGAATATTTGACTGTTGGCAACACGTATGTGAAACGGAATAATATACAGTCATCAATCACATCTTCATGTGGGTTAAAAATACTACCAGTCAGTGTCAAATTTTGGAAACTATGGCACAATGTTTGCATCATCAGTGGTTGGTCTTGCTGATTGGTCTAACAGCTTATGGTAAAACTTCTTTAATAAGATTAATATCACAACTCACTGGAAACATGCTAAACGAACTACCTCTACTACTGATATATCTGAGCTACTTGGATGCTTTGAACAATATAATGCTATTCGTCATTATAGTCTTGCCATTGATCAAGTTTCATGTTACATGAATTCATGTATTAACTGGAACATTCAAAAAAAGGAAGAATTTGATCTACAATTAGCTATCTTTATCATCCATATTGATCATAGCTCTGCAAGCTTTGTTACAACATCTAACGAGAACGAAATCAAGGAGTTTTTCGTTCTCTACCATTATTACATGATATTAAAACTGGTTATGGAAAACCATAGTGAAGATCTTGATAAGTTGCTGAAGATTGTTACGAAGTTGCAAGATGATCAGAGGAAACTGTTATCTGCAAAGTTTGAATGAGTATCAGGATTTCTAATTAAAGGTATAGAGAATGGAAAGTGGATTGTACTTGAGAATGCTAATCTTTGCAACCCTACGGTTTTTATTCCATATTTTGTTTTCAAACCAATTTTATCTTTTCTCATAGTTAACCAAGCATTTATCTCAAACGGGTTAAATATAGCACATCGAGCTACAGAGTCACAATAAATATTATTTAAGAACCGTAGGAAAAGACACAATGAGCTACAAATACATGGTGCGATAGGCTCCCCAAAGTAGCACTGTTAGTATATCCTCAAATTACTTTTTTTTATATATTTGGGTTGACATGAATGACCGGTTTTCCAATCTGCCCACCCATTTCGCCACCTCTAAAAATTATTCACTTTTGTTGTTGTGATTTATGATAACTTCTATTTTAAAGGTATCATAAAAGAATTAGTGCTATTATTTTCAAAATACTTTAGGTTTTTTAATGATTATCTTGTGATGCCATCTTTTTTTTATATAATTTTTTTTTGCTATGTTACAAATTCTTATTTCTAATTTTTCCTGTTGTTTTTTCCATGTTGCTGAGGCAAGAATTTTATTAAAGTGTTGAAAGTTTTTTCTAAGACTAAAGTGAGTGGGGGACGGTTGAGAGCATGAGTTGCCATGTGGTAAAATTGTTCAAAAAGGTAGGGAGTGGAGGACCTTAGGTTTCAAATATTCTAAAGGTATTTAAAAAAAAACAACCAATCAACACATCCCACTTCATCACCCAAAATTCCCCACACCGGTGGACAGCCACGCTCAGAAACCCACGCCATAAAGGTGGTGTGTGGGGCTTGGGTTGGCAACCCACACTCTAAGCATTGAAGTATCTTATTTTTAACTTGAACAATGTTGTATACCCTTCACTCCTGTTGGTACAACTCCAAACAGTTGCATACCTTTGTGTCCACTTGTTGTGTTGTTTCCCTACCTACTAGAATGCCATAACATGGGTTTCAATAAGACATACAATATTCTGTTTACATGGCTACGTTCCTTTGTTGTTTGAAGAATTTGATTGTCCCTTCCACTTCTTTTCGGTTGTTCGTCGATTAGTTGAAATTTCCGGCTTTCATGTTTACTTTGGGTTGGATATTGTTAATTATTTCTTCTCTAGCGATAGATTGGGTTTACGGTTTAGATAATGATGCGAAATTGAAAAGTGGAAACCATATATATGACTATGACTTAGTATTTGGAGACCTTTGGATAGCGTTCCCACCGCGAAAATGGCTTGTGGTTCATAATAAGCATCATAATTGAATCCGATGTGAGTCGGGACACCCGCTACAACGTGCGGACACTCCCACTAGTATACTATAAATAAAGAGTGACACACTACTTAAATAGACGTCTCTTTTTATTATGGGTGTTCATGAGCCGAGCCGAGCCAAGTCAAGCTCGGGCTTAGCTTGGTTAATGAGATTTTTCTTTGTGCGTTTCATGATAAATGCACTGAATAATCAATCAATCATAATATCCATACGTAGAATGGTTGAATCTCATATAAACCTCTCAAAATCTTATTAATATTTGATTGTTTGTTAACTAGTTGTATATATAGCTACAAAGCCTATACCCATAATAAAATGAGAGTACTGTTGTATATATATCTTCTTTAATAAGATAATATATAATATGGGGAAAGATCCGGTACAAATAGTTTTTTTGGTAAGAACTGTGAGAATCAAAGGAGGGTATTTTTTTTTTAATTTTTTTTTTCAAAATTTTTTTTCCCATATTATTAAACATGTATTATAGTATTGAAAACTAAAAAAAAAAAAAAAAAAAAAAAAAAATGTTGTAGAGTAATTACGTGTAGAGTAATTACATAATTACTCTAGTGTAAACTAATGTATTTACCTTAATGACGTAATTACACTAAAAAAAAAATTTTTAATTTTTTTTTTGTATTATTCATCTAGAAAGAATGTTTAAGCACATGGGAAAAAAAAATTCTAAAAAAAAAAAATAAATTTTTTTTACCCCCTTTGATTCTCACAGTTCTTACAAAAAAACTATATGTATTTGATCTTTACTCTATATAATATATATCATTGATATATAAATTGTTTTCAAATGCACATGGCCTGTTGAGCCATTCCCTCCTCTTCACTCACATGGTTTATCTCTTCAATGATTTATTTAGTTAACCAAATTTTTATTCTTTTGTTTATTCATTGACTGTATGCTTGCTTTCCAGATCTAAAAGGTTACAGAGGATTTCATTAGTTCTTTTATGAGCAATTATTTGTGGATTTTGGCCATCTTTCAACAATTTTGAGCAGTGTTGATCTATCTTGGACAATATACATTGGTGAGTGTCTTATTTCATTTCAAGAATTACATTTCACTAAGACTCTTCTCTTGGCATTTTTTTTAATCCAGTATCATATTTTTCTGAATCATGGGCTTGTAACTTTAACTGAAACAAAAGGCTGTTAAGCGATAAGTTTCGCCTTATGATCACTGTTACTTTTATCACAATATTCCAATCACCAAGTAATAAATTTACCAGCTGCTCCAAGGCTGGCCGCTTAAATATTTTTATTGATCGATCTAATGTTAACATTGCAGATCACAATATATATAATATTGGTATTTGGTCATTTTGGCGATTTAAAATTAATTAATGGCGCGTGAAATAGAGGATGACCTATCTCCAAAGTGGCTAGAAAATATTAATGAAGCTGGAAAAAAGTTCACTATGGAAAAGCATGACAGCATGTTAGATGATATAGCCTTCATTAAAGAACCTAGTATAGTTGATTTTGAACGACTAGTAGAGCTTACAAGTTACAGCGAGGTAGGGTTATCACAGCTTGCTTATCTTGTAAAAAACTGGGAATATAAACAAGAAAATGGTGTGAGACGTCTAAGGGAAGAGCTTGAAAATTTAAGCAAACAACAACGTCGGGACGAGCTTAAGAAATTAGAAACAGTTGATCAACAACATTGTTTTCAAGTTCATGAAGATGGCCTCAGCAAGAGAAATGATGTTGTTGTTGTTGAAAAGAAACCGTTAGATGTAGATGCCGAGTATGATACAGTTACATATCCGAAGCAACAGCAGGTTTTGCATTTTCGTAAGTTATTGGAAGAAAATGTTCACAAAGAGCGGATACTTATGGAAAAAATGGAGGAAAGCATCACAAATCTTGAAAAACAATCTTCCCCTATAGAAGAACTTTCCCAAATATTGAAGAGAGCTGATAACTTTTTACATTTTGTTCTTCACAATGCACCTATTGTTATTGGCCACCAGGTTTGTGTTTTTGCTTTTGAAGTTTTTGTTTACTTTCATCATTTTTGTTTTGTTTTAATTTTCCTAACGCTAGATGATTGTTTTATTTTTTAGGATAAAGAGTTGCGGTATCGCTTCATATATAATTATAATCATTTTCCAAGTTTAGTAGAGGAGGTAGCATGACCATCTTTCAAATAACACATGTAATTTGTTTTTTTTTTTTTTTTGGACCATCTAGCTAATTAATTTTCTTTTATTTTGCTTCATTTTTAGTTTTATGGCCAGGATATCATTGGAAAAACAGATGTAGAGATATATAAAGGTAGCGGTGTAAAAGAATTCGTAGACTTTAAAAGAGAAGTTATGGAGAGAAGTTTTCCAGCTAAGAGAGAAATTACTTTTGTGACCGAATTATTTGGAGCTATAACATTCTTAATGTATGTTGAGCCTGTGTTCAGCAAAGATGGGGAGAAAATTGGTGTAAATTATATGGGCATGGAAATTACTGATCAGGTGAGAAAATGTGTGAAATTATGTTTGAATTAATGGCCCTTGATTTGATATACTTTATGTCTCAAATTTTAAGTTATTGTAAAGTAGTTTGTTTGACTTTCTAAGTTAATAATTTTGTAGTTAAGCTCTTAAATTTTACAGTTATTTGTTTAGCCATCAAAAGTAAACAAAACTAGAAGTTGGCTACAAATTATTTGTAATTTAAATAGTTTATTTCCTAATCATGTTACAGGTGAAAAAGATTGCAAAACATAGGGAAGAAATAGCTCTTCTAAAGGCCAAAGAGACGGGGCTTAATAAAACTATTCATATTACAGGTTCGTAAGCTTTCTTTGTTTCAGCCTTGCTGTAGCTTTTGATAATCATTTTAAAAATATTCTGAAGTTTAATAATTATTTTTTTAGTTTTCCAAAACATGAAAATATATCCTCCTATTTTCTTCTTATTTGAGGTTTTAGTGAGCTTTTATTATGTATAAGTTATGTAATTCATATACACAAAGCTTAGTAAGTTGCATTCAATGATCTATAAACTTATAAAGTATATATCCATTATAGAAGTTTCTAGATACAATAATAAAGTTTATATGAACCTAGGTTGTGGGAGGTCTTGGGTTCAAGTCCTAAAGACTATAGGATTAAAAAGAAATTAACCTTTCAAAAAAAAAAGTTTATATGAAAACTCATCCCATTCCTAAAGGCCAACCGATTAAACATGATGAGGTGTGATATTGATCTGTTTCACTGCCTTTCGTATACCATTACCCCATACATTTCATTCTTCAGTTCATTAAATCATTCATACCAATCAATCAACTAAACATACATATAACTTAATAAGATCTTTAAAGGGGTTTAAAATACTATAACCAAGATCAACTTCTTGCTGAGGAAACAATAAGAACAAAAGTAATGCTAGCAACCATGTCACACGAGATAATGATCCTCATTATTTTGGTTGTACAAATGCTACTTTGATGAAGGTTTTTGTGTGAATACTTAGATTTAAACCTATTATTCTAGTGATATGTAGGATAGGTTTTTCGGTTCGAGGCTCTAGATGGGAACCAGAGATTCATAATTAACTTAGTCTTTCCTTTGGTTAGGACTTGCAATCTTTTTCATATTTGACAAAGTATTTGTTTCGTATATAAAACTAGTAAGGGGAATTGCATGAATACTCACCCCGAAGTCGCATTGCAAACCCAACACAACGTCACATATGGGTTCGATTTGATAAACTTTTTTACAACAATGCTCCTCAACCCCTCTTGCATTATTGCCTAGGTAGTTAAAGACACTAACGCTTTGTTCCAGAGTTTCATTAAGCAGGGGAAGAGAAAGGAATCGGAAGGAATGAAGGAAAAAATGTGTTCCAGAGTTTTTGTACAGAGAGAAAGGAAGAAAAAATGAGGGAAATAAGTGAGGTTTTTAGGCATAAATTATGTCTTTCCAATTTGGAAGAAACATGAGAGAAAGGAAGGGGTGGAGGATAAGTAATGATTCCTTTCTCTTCCCCCTTAAATGAAAATCTGGAACAAAGCATAGGAGAAAAATAAAAAGTACACACCCACTCGAGACAAGCAATGAACACTAATCAAAAATGTTAAAATTATAATGATTATTTGAATAATGCACATTTTATAATGGAGAGCTGACTAGAAGAAATATTTGAATTACATCAATTTGTAGAAGAAAGCAATGGAGGTGACAAAAGTCATGTTTTTGTGTCGGATGAAGTTTGTGACAAAGGGCCATCAGGGTTAGCTTATCTTGTAAAAAACTGGGAATATAAGCAAGAAAATGTTGTGAGACTCACTACAAGAAACTTAAGCAATACCAGTTACACTTTTAGCAGCGACGACACCTTTACCAGCGACGACACCTTTACCAGCGATTTGGCCTTTGTTGGAGAACCTAGTATAGTTGATTTTAAACGATTAGTAGAACTTACAAGTTACAGTGAAAAAGGGTCATCACAGTTAGCTTATCTTGTAAAAAACTGGGAATATAAACAAGAGAATGATGTGAGACTTCTAAGGGAAGAGCTTGAAAATTTAAGCAAACAACGCCAGGTCAAACTTAAGAAATTAGAAATATTTGAACAAGATTATGTTGAAGAAGAGATTTATGGAGGTGGTAAACTTCCTGTTTCCGTGTTGGATGAAGTTCATGATATGTTTCAAAATGTCCCCGGAAAAAGAAATGATATTATTGTTGAAAAGAATCCGTCAAAAGTAGATGCCAAGCATGATACGGTTACATATTGGAAGCAACAGGCTTTGAATTTGGGAAAGTTATTGGAAACAAGTGTTCAAAGAGAGCAAATACTTAAGGAGAAATTAGAGGAAAACATTGAAAATCTTGGAAAACAATCTGCCCCTGTAGAAGAACTTTTCCAAACATTGAAAAGAGCTGATAACTTTTTACATTTTGTTCTTCAAAATGCACCTGTTGTTATTGGCCATCAGGTAAATTTATTTTAATTTGCAATAAGTTATATTTTGTAGTTTTAATTTTTATTTTTTACCTTTCATCATTGTTTTTAACCTTTTTTTAGCGATGAATGATTGTTTTATTGTCTTTATATTTGTAGGACAAAGAGTTGAGATATCGCTTCATCTATAATCATTTTCCATGTTTGGTAAAGGAGGTAACACAACCATCTTTTAAATAACACATGCGATTTGTTTTTGAACCATGCCATATCTTTTAATTTTACATTGTTTATTATTTTATGGCAAGGATATTATTGGAAAAATAGATGTAGAGATATTCAAAGGTGGCGGTGTAAAAGAATCGCAAGACTTTAAAAGAGACGTTTTGGAGAGAGGATTATCAGCAAAGAGAGAAATTACTTTTGAGACCAAATTATTTGGAGCTAAAACTTTCCTATTGTATGTTGAACCCGTGTTTAGCAAAGATGGGGAGAAAATTGGAGTAAATTATGTGGGCATGGAAATCACTGATCAGGTAAGAAAATGTGTGTAAATTGTAACACATGCAACCATGTTTGATTCATGTATTTAATGTTCACTTAATTTGACATCCTTCATTTCCCACTATTAAGTAGTTAAGGAGTTCGGTTGACTATCAAAAGTGAACAAAGTTAGGCTATAATCTTATTGTTAAGTTCTTAAACTGTAAAGTAATTTGTACGACTGTCAAAAGTAAACAGATTTGGACTGTATGTTTATAGTTAAGTTCTTCTTAAATGATGGAAGATTTCTTTTGTAACACCTAAGATGAGATGGGGGTTAGCACATAATAACTATATTTTTATGTTTGTTTTTTGTATTGTAAAATGATTTTTTCCTATACAGGTGAAAAAAAGAGAAAAGATGGCCAAACTTAGGGAAGAAATAGCTGTACAAAAGGCCAAAGAGATGGAACTTAAGAAAACTATTCATATTAGAGAATCAAACTATAATTTATTTCCTAATCATGTTACAAGTGAGAAAGAGAGAAAGGACGGCAAAAGTTAGGGAGGAAATAGTTGTGCAGAAGGCGAAATAGACGAAACTTGATGAAACTATTCATACTACAGGTTGGTAAGATTTCTTTGCTTCAATCTTACTATAGCTTTTGGTAAGCTTCATCACTTTGTTTTTTTTAACATGCATTCAGAATTTTTATTATTATTATTATTATTATTATTATTTTTGTATTTTGCAAAACAAGAAGATATTCCTTGATGTTTTGATCTTATTTGAGGTTTTAGTGTGGTTTTATCATGTATAAGTTATGTTATCTATACACCAGAAAGTTTAGTAAGTTTTTAGTAAATAATGTATAACCTATTATAAAGTAAATATTGTTATATCATGACCGAGTTTTATGAGATCTTTATGTTTTATGCAATTCGGGCTCTTAAGTCTTAACATCAATAAGAAATTGTGAGTTATAAACTTTTGTGTTCTAGTCGATTGAGTATCCAACATTGTCCCTTCTATCGTGATCTCTACTTTTTAATTTCTTTCCGCAAGTCATCGTGAATCATGAATCATTTTATTCACCAATATGAACTCTAAAGTTTATATAAATTCACATTGGGTTAAGCCTTAAAACGAGTTACTACTATGAGGTGTGAAATGTAGATTCATAGAAGTTAATCTATATCCCATACTCTATGAATGACATGACCTTAAGTTTTAAGAATGTTTTTTTTTCTTTTTAATTATATTTGTCATGTAACGTTTTTAGCATTAGGATCCGATCTCTCAATTAACACATCAAACACACACAATACAGCAAGAGAAAATAAACGAAGATGAACACGCGAGATTTACGTGGTTCGATCGGCTGACCTACGTCCACGGGCTATAACCAGGATATTTTATTATCACTTTATGCCTCACTCGTAATGAGGAATTACAAGTACACGACATTTTATTTATGCTACAAGATTGGGGTTTGATACTTAATCCCCAAGAAAACTAATAATGGGCTAATTAAAATAAAACGGGCCGAGCCCTTGTCTTTAATTAATTTGCCAAATAATTGTTTTCTAATCCAAGCTCAAATCAGGGCTCCACAAACCCAGCAATCTCCCACTTGGAGGCTTGATAATCTTCAACCTACCATCCGCTGTGAACTTGTACCTCTTGTAATCTTCCTTATTTTCCTGGTTGCAGCGGCCTTCTCATCAGTTAACCTGAGGCCCGTTGAAGCTCCCCCGAGCTCCAACACATCAGTCATGGCTATGTCTGCCGCTAACTCATTCTCTGTCTCTACCGGCTCCCACTAACACAAACTGTCGGATCCTGAAACACCCTGAGAATAAACACTCTCCATATTCAGCAAGTAATCCACTGGAGAGATTTTATTAGCTCAAACATTGGTTCTCATGACCCAATGTCATCTAGGAACTCTGACTGAAGCACAACCCAGATCTCACTGCCACAAAACCTCTAGCTGGTCTACCTGAACCTTTCCTTGCTCGTTCATCCCGAATCTGACCTGTGACTCTAGGGTTCTCACTTGCAAAGATAACCTTCTTTTGCCTACGAGATTATGTGAACCCGACTTTGTTTCTCTTCTGAACTGGGACGATCACTCCCTCAGACAGTAAACTGACCATGTAAAGCGAACCTCGCTTTCTTCCTCGAGCAATGACAAGATTTCCCTTAACAACTTTCCACTGCCCATTCCCGAATTTACCCTCATGTCCCTGTTCATCCAACTGCCCAACAGAAATCAACTATTTCTTTAAGATTGGAATCACCCTGACATCCTTCAAAGTCCATGAACCGGCTAGGGTTACTATATCCATATCACATATCCCCGTAACATCAAGAATATCATTATTCGCCAGTCTTACCTAACCAAAGTCACATTTCTTCAAATTCTGCAATGCTTCAGTGTTGTGGGTAGCGTGAAATGAAGCACCATAATCCATGACCCATGAATCCACACTGTTCTCTACACTATAGATTAAAGCTTCATCATCTGAGCAATCTGATGCAGTGTTAACTTCTTTCTTCTCATTTTTACATTGATTCCTAAAATGTCCAACCTCTTTGCAGTTCCAACAAGTCACATCGTTTTGAGCCCTAGACTGACTCCTCTTCCTATTCTTGCTCCCACTACCTCTGTTATTCTTCCTTCCTCTGCCAACATTCAGTAATACACTTGATGATCCACCTAAATTCTTTGTCTAACATCTTCGCCCAGAATAAGATCTGAAATCCCATCAAAAGTGAACTCGTTGGTAGAACTAGTAATCGTTGTAACAATCCTTGACCAACTATCTGGCAATGATGATAACAGTAGTAAAGCATGAACCGCATCCTCGAATTTGATACCAACTGACCCAAGTCTTGACAAAATCGAGTTCAGGTTGTTGATGTGCACTGTAACTGAACTTCCTTCTTTCATCTTTGTGTTCACCATTTCACGTATCAGGAAAACCTTATTAGTTGCCGAAGGCTTTTCATACATATTAGAAAGTGCATCCATAATCCCACGCACCGTGGTTTCCTTCGGAATGTTGAACGCCACATCCTTCGTTAGCGATAATCTAATAATTGCCTTAGCCTTTTTATCCAATGCCTCCCACTCGTCCTGGTTTAACTTCTCCGGTTTGTCACCCAATACCATGTCCAAATCCTTCTAAAGCAGCAAATCCTCTATTTTCATTTTCCACCAACCAAAGTCTTTTCCATCAAACTTCTCAATCTGAAGTTTACCACTCTCAGCCATTGTCTCAAACTGAGTAATTTCCTAACTTTGGATCTCGGTAAAACAACCAGAAAAATAATTTTGAACAAATAAAACAACCCCACAATAACCAAACCACCCGACTAAACTGCCAAGTAAATTCGCCAACCAAATTGTAATCCCAACTAAACCAACCAAGGCTTTATAAATAAAAATGAAAATTAAACAAACCTGTTTTTTATTCTTACTGATCGAGACAAAAAACAGAACAGAACACCAATTTAAATTTGTTCACCTTTTTGTCCTTTTCTCTTTGTATTAATTGGCGGCACACGATTATTGGATATTAGGATGGGTGGCAAAGTAGCACAAGCTTTGTTTCTTGTTTGCGGTGAACAGTAGTCTCGAATGAAAAACCGATTGATATATATTTTACGGCCCTCTGCCAAAATAACAAACAACCCAATCGGCCTATCTCTTGCGTTGTGTTTTTCCCATCTATAACGAGCCGTAGCTCTGATACCAGTTGTTAGGATCGTAGAATACACGCGTACACGAACACAAAGATTTTACGTGGTTCGGTCTAAGCTGACCTACTATTGAGTGATACAAAAAATACAAGTGCGCTAATTAGGGTTAAACCCTTTGCTAATCTTGCTCAACAAGTTAAACAAACTGGGCATAAAACGGTTTAGCTGGGTTGAAGAAGACAACATCTCCAACATTTAGTTTTTTTATGATTAAAAGTTGAATATATCATTTAGGCTTATTCATGATCAATTGTTTAAAGCAAATGCCATTCATTGATTTTAAAGCTACAATAGGACATCATGAAATCACTAGAGTAGAAAAAGTATTCAGGTGAAGAGTGCACAAAAGCGCAGTTCAATAGGCTTTGCAAAAAGTTGTTTAGCTCACGAGCCAAATAAAAAGCAGGACCACCAACTGTCTTTTTAGTTCACTATAGTCATATCCTCTTTAGTTCATTAACAAATCTATATATATATATTTAAAAACTTTGATCCATTGGAGGCCTAAGGCATAAGGTCGACCCTCAATATTAGAATGTCGCTATTGGCATATGGGTTTGCAGGGCCGGCCCAATGGCCATTGGGTTTAGTAGTTCAAGCAAAACTCAAAAGCATAGGGTCACACATTTTATTTTATTTTATTACATGTGTATTTAGGGGTGTAAACGAGCCGAGCCGAGCCCGAGCCTGACTGGGCTCGAGCTCGGCTCGTTATGGTTTTATGAAGCTCGAGCTCGAGCTTGGCTCGATTCGAGCCTACAATCTTGAGCTCGAGCTCGGCTCGCTAGTAAAATCGAAAGCTCGACCTCGGCTCGGCTCGGCTCGAGGTGCTTTGAGAACAATCTCAAACGAGCTCAAAGCTCGGCTCGCGAGTGTTATTAAATGGGCATATGAAATAAGGACTTGGGCTTTGGAGATGTGGGCTATAAATTATAAGAGATATATAAATAACTTATAATTATGTTTGGGCTCGTTTAGGCTCGCGAGCCCAATCGAGCTTTGTATCTAGGGCTCGATAACCGAACGAGCCATATTTCAGGCTCGGGCTCGTTCGGGCTTTTTACCGAGCCGATCCCGGTAGCTCTCGAGCCGCTATGTGTCATTTACACCCCTATGTGTATTCGACTTAACTAGATATACAAGTAAAGGCGTAATGGCTCAAACAGGTAAAATGTTTAGGCCTAAAACTTGAAGAAATAGTAGCCGGGGTCCCCTTTTTCTTGAACGCCGTCGTCTACCTTCAACGCACTCCTATCCTCATTCCTCGCGACCTCGCTAACTACAACCGACGTGGATGGTGATGGGTGGAGAACCAATGGTTAAACAATTAACTTTTTAGTTTATAATTGTTGGTCCCAAGCCGGGTATATTGAAAAGTTATTTTTATGAGCCATGACTTTGTTGTTAACTTAAGGCCGTCAAAATGTTAGGCTGACCCTGTGGGTTGGTTTTAGATGACAATTGTTGTAGCTTCAGATAACCTTTAACGGCTATTGTCTTGCTTCCTATTCCGTTTATCGGTTGCCTGATTCACTTCTTACCATTAACTTATTTCTTTGTGATGCACGTCGAGTTTTTCCATAAATAGAAAGGTGATTTGCTATCAAATAACTTGCCAAAAAAATCGATGAAACTGTATGTTTTATATATAATAATAATAATCCTAATAGAAAATGTTTCACTTTTTGCGACAGTTGGATGTGATACCCTTTTTTTTGGTTTATTCAACGTTTGTTCATTCGTTTGAATGGTGTCCAATCAAATAGGAAATATATTTTTAAACAATTCCAATTATTATATATACTAAACCATATTAGGTAACTTTGATTTCAAAGTTTGACCACCCAATTTTTTGAAAATTGCATAGAAGTCTTTAATAATAACAAACAACTTCCAGCAATCTACGCGTAACGCACGATGAAATAGCGGTGCATATCCCGTGCTACCCGTACATAGCACGGGTGCAATCTACTGGTTAGTACTATTTCTTATGCAAATCAATATAATTTCAAACTAATAAAATAGATATAAACAATTTAATTCGTTGATAATTTACAAAGGCAAATTATAACTGAGTTTTATAAAATTTTCATTTGTAGGTTTTGAAGGAAAACTTAATATGATTA